>OZ004341.1:8762962-13562962 GCA_963924445.1 Philereme transversata
TCGTATTTGCATCGTATTTGTATCGTATTTGTATCGTATTTGTATCGTATTTGTATCGTATTTGTATCGTATTTGTATCGTATTTGTATCGTATTTGTATCGTATTTGCATCGTATTTGTATCGTATTTGTATCGTATTTGTATCGTATTTGTATCGTATTTGTATCTATTTGTATCGTATTTGTATCGTATTTGTATCGTATTTGTATCCAATTTGTATCGTATTTGTATCCAATTTGTATCGTATTTGTATCGTATTTGTATCGTATTTGTATCCCATTTGTATCGTATTTGTATCCAATTTGTATCGTATTTGTATCGTATTTGTATCGTATTTGCATCGTATTTGTATCGTATTTGTATCGTATTTGTATCGTATTTGTATCGTATTTGTATCGTATTTGTATCGTATTTGTATCCAATTTGTATCGTATTTGTATCCAATGTGTATCGTATTTGTATCCAATTTGTATCGTATTTGTATCCAATTTGTATCGTATTTGTATCGTATTTGTATCGTATTTGTATCCAATTTGTATCGTATTTGTATCGTATTTGTATCGTATTTCTATCGTATTTGTATCGTATTTGTATCGTATTTGTATCGTATTTGTATCGTATTTGTATCGTATTTGTATCGTATTTGTATCGTATTTTTATCGTATTTGCATCGTATTTGTATCGTATTTGCATCGTATTTGTATCGTATTTGCATCGTATTTGTATCGTATTTGTATCGTATTTGTATCGTATTTGTATCGTATTTGTATCGTATTTGCATCGTATTTGTATCGTATTTGTATCGTATTTGTATCGTATTTGTATCGTATTTGTATCTATTTGTATCGTATTTGTATCGTATTTGTATCGTATTTGTATCGTATTTGTATCCAATTTGTATCGTATTTGTATCCAATTTGTATCGTATTTGTATCATATTTGTATCCAATTTGTATCGTATTTGTATCCAATTTGTATCGTATTTGTATCGTATTTGTATCGTATTTGTATCGTATTTGTATCGTATTTGTATCGTATTTGTATCCAATTTGTATCCAATTTGTATCGTATTTGTATCGTATTTGTACCGTTTTTGTATCGTATTTGTATCGTATTTGTATCGTATTTGCATCGTATTTGTATCGTATTTGTATCGTATTTATATCCAATTTGTATCGTATTTGTATCCAATTTGTATCGTATTTGTATCGTATTTGTATCCAATTTGTATCGTATTTGTATCCAATTTGTATCGTATTTGTATCGTTTTTGTATCGTATTTGTATCGTATTTGTATCCAATTTGTATCGTATTTGTATCCAATTTGTATCGTATTTGTATCGTATTTGTATCGTATTTGTATCGTATTTGTATCCAATTTGTATCGTATTTGTATCCAATTTGTATCGTATTTGTATCGTATTTGTATCGTATTTGCATCGTATTTGTATCGTATTTGTATCGTATTTGTATCGTATTTGTATCGTATTTGTATCGTATTTGTATCCAATTTGTATCGTATTTGTATCCAATTTGTATCGTATTTGTATCCAATTTGTATCGTATTTGTATCGTATTTGTATCGTATTTGTATCGTATTTGTATCGTATTTGTATCCAATTTGTATCGTATTTGTATCCAATTTGTATCGTATTTGTATCCAATTTGTATCGTATTTGTATCGTATTTGTATCGTATTTGTATCGTATTTGTATCGTATTTGTATCGTATTTGTATCGTATTTGTATCCAATTTGTATCGTATTTGTATCCAATTTGTATCGTATTTGTATCGTATTTGTATCGTATTTGTATCGTATTTGTATCGTATTTGTATCGTATTTGTATCGTATTTGTATCGTATTTGTATCGTATTTGTATCGTATTTGTATCCAATTTGTATCGTATTTGTATCCAATTTGTATCGTATTTGTATCGTATTTGTATCGTATTTGTATCGTATTTGTATCGCATTTGTATCGTATTTGTATCGTATTTGTATCCAATTTGTATCGTATTTGTATCCAATTTGTATCGTATTTGTATCCAATTTGTATCGTATTTGTATCGTATTTGTATCGCATTTGTATCGTATTTGTATCGCATTTGTATCGTATTTGTATCGTATTTGTATCCAATTTGTATCGTATTTGTATCGTATTTGTATCGTATTTGTATCGCATTTGTATCGTATTTGTATCGCATTAGTATCGTATTTGTATCGTATTTGTATCCAATTTGTATCGTATTTGTATCGTATTTGTATCGTATTTGTATCGTATTTGTATCCAATTTGTATCGTATTTGTATCCAATTTGTATCGTATTTGTATCGTATTTGTATCGCATTTGTATCGTATTTGTATCGCATTTGTATCGTATTTGTATCGTATTTGTATCCAATTTGTATCGTATTTGTATCGTATTTGTATCGTAATTGCATCGTATTTGTATCGTATTTGCATCGTATTTGTATCGTATTTGTATCGTATTTGTATCGTATTTGTATCGTATTTGTATCGTATTTGTATCGTATTTGTATCGTATTTGTATCGTATTTGTATCGTATTTGCATCGTATTTGTGTCGTATTTGTATCGTATTTGTATCGTATTTGTATCGTATTTGTATCTATTTGTATCGTATTTGTATCGTATTTGTATCCAATTTGTATCGTATTTGTATCCAATTTGTATCGTATTTGTATCGTATTTGTATCCAATTTGTATCGTATTTGTATCCAATTTGTATCGTATTTGTATCGTATTTGTATCGTATTTGTATCCAATTTGTATCGTATTTGTATCGTATTTATATCGTATTTGTATCCAATTTGTATCGTATTTGTATCGTATTTGTATCCTATTTGTATCGTATTTGTATCCAATTTGTATCGTATTTGTATCGTATTTGTATCGTATTTGTATCCAATTTGTATCGTATTTGTATCCAATTTGTATCGTATTTGTATCGTATTTGTATCGTATTTGTATCGTATTTGTATCCAATTTGTATCGTAATTGTATCTAATTTGTATCGTATTTGTATCGTATTTGTATCGTATTTGTATCGCATTTGTATCGTATTTGTATCCAATTTGTATCGTATTTGTATCCAATTTGTATCGTATTTGTATCCAATTTGTATCGTATTTGTATCGTATTTGTATCGCATTTGTATCGTATTTGTATCGCATTTGTATCGTATTTGTATCGTATTTGTATCCAATTTGTATCGTATTTGTATCGTATTTGTATCGTATTTGTATCCAATTTGTATCGTATTTGTATCGTATTTGTATCGTATTTGTATCGTATTTGTATCCAATTTGTATCGTATTTGTATCCAATTTGTATCGTATTTGTATCGTATTTGTATCGCATTTGTATCGTATTTGTATCGCATTTGTATCGTATTTGTATCGTATTTGTATCCAATTTGTATCGTATTTGTATCGTATTTGTATCGTATTTGTATCGTATTTGTATCGTATTTGTATCGCATTTGTATCGTATTTGTATCGCATTTGTATCGTATTTGTATCGTATTTGTATCTATTTGTATCGTATTTGTATCGTATTTGTATCGTATTTGTATCGTATTTGTATCGTATTTGTATCCAATTTGTATCGTATTTGTATCCAATTTGTATCGTATTTGTATCCAATTTGTATCGTATTTGTATCGTATTTGTATCGTATTTGTATCGTATTTGTATCGTATTTGTATCGTATTTGTATCGTTTTTGTATCGTATTTGTATCCAATTTGTATCGTATTTGTATCCAATTTGTATCGTATTTGTATCGTATTTGTATCGTATTTGTATCGTATTTGTATCGCATTTGTATCGTATTTGTATCGTATTTGTATCCAATTTGTATCGTATTTGTATCCAATTCGTATCGTATTTGTATCCAATTTGTATCGTATTTGTATCGTATTTGTATCGCATTTGTATCGTATTTGTATCGCATTTGTATCGTATTTGTATCGTATTTGTATCCAATTTGTATCGTATTTGTATCGTATTTGTATCGTATTTGTATCGTATTTGTATCGTATTTGTATCGTATTTGTATCCAATTTGTATCGTATTTGTATCCAATTTGTATCGTATTTGTATCATATTTGTATCCAATTTGTATCGTATTTGTATCCAATTTGTATCGTATTTGTATCGTATTTGTATCGTATTTGTATCGTATTTGTATCCAATTTGTATCCAATTTGTATCGTATTTGTATCGTATTTGTATCGTTTTTGTATCGTATTTGTATCGTATTTGTATCGTATTTGCATCGTATTTGTATCGTATTTGTATCGTATTTGTATCCAATTTGTATCGTATTTGTATCCAATTTGTATCGTATTTGTATCGTATTTGTATCCAATTTGTATCGTATTTGTATCCAATTTGTATCGTATTTGTATCGTTTTTGTATCGTATTTGTATCGTATTTGTATCCAATTTGTATCGTATTTGTATCCAATTTGTATCGTATTTGTATCGTATTTGTATCCAATTTGTATCGTATTTGTATCCAATTTGTATCGTATTTGTATCGTATTTGTATCGTATTTGTATCCAATTTGTATCGTATTTGTATCGTATTTATATCGTATTTGTATCCAATTTGTATCGTATTTGTATCGTATTTGTATCCTATTTGTATCGTATTTGTATCCAATTTGTATCGTATTTGTATCGTATTTGTATCGTATTTGTATCCAATTTGTATCGTATTTGTATCCAATTTGTATCGTATTTGTATCGTATTTGTATCGTATTTGTATCGTATTTGTATCCAATTTGTATCGTAATTGTATCTAATTTGTATCGTATTTGTATCGTATTTGTATCGTATTTGTATCGCATTTGTATCGTATTTGTATCCAATTTGTATCGTATTTGTATCCAATTTGTATCGTATTTGTATCCAATTTGTATCGTATTTGTATCGTATTTGTATCGCATTTGTATCGTATTTGTATCGCATTTGTATCGTATTTGTATCGTATTTGTATCCAATTTGTATCGTATTTGTATCGTATTTGTATCGTATTTGTATCCAATTTGTATCGTATTTGTATCGTATTTGTATCGTATTTGTATCGTATTTGTATCCAATTTGTATCGTATTTGTATCCAATTTGTATCGTATTTGTATCGTATTTGTATCGCATTTGTATCGTATTTGTATCGCATTTGTATCGTATTTGTATCGTATTTGTATCCAATTTGTATCGTATTTGTATCGTATTTGTATCGTATTTGTATCGTATTTGTATCGTATTTGTATCGCATTTGTATCGTATTTGTATCGCATTTGTATCGTATTTGTATCGTATTTGTATCTATTTGTATCGTATTTGTATCGTATTTGTATCGTATTTGTATCGTATTTGTATCGTATTTGTATCCAATTTGTATCGTATTTGTATCCAATTTGTATCGTATTTGTATCCAATTTGTATCGTATTTGTATCGTATTTGTATCGTATTTGTATCGTATTTGTATCGTATTTGTATCGTATTTGTATCGTTTTTGTATCGTATTTGTATCCAATTTGTATCGTATTTGTATCCAATTTGTATCGTATTTGTATCGTATTTGTATCGTATTTGTATCGTATTTGTATCGCATTTGTATCGTATTTGTATCGTATTTGTATCCAATTTGTATCGTATTTGTATCCAATTCGTATCGTATTTGTATCCAATTTGTATCGTATTTGTATCGTATTTGTATCGCATTTGTATCGTATTTGTATCGCATTTGTATCGTATTTGTATCGTATTTGTATCCAATTTGTATCGTATTTGTATCGTATTTGTATCGTATTTGTATCGTATTTGTATCGTATTTGTATCGTATTTGTATCCAATTTGTATCGTATTTGTATCCAATTTGTATCGTATTTGTATCATATTTGTATCCAATTTGTATCGTATTTGTATCCAATTTGTATCGTATTTGTATCGTATTTGTATCGTATTTGTATCGTATTTGTATCCAATTTGTATCCAATTTGTATCGTATTTGTATCGTATTTGTATCGTTTTTGTATCGTATTTGTATCGTATTTGTATCGTATTTGCATCGTATTTGTATCGTATTTGTATCGTATTTGTATCCAATTTGTATCGTATTTGTATCCAATTTGTATCGTATTTGTATCGTATTTGTATCCAATTTGTATCGTATTTGTATCCAATTTGTATCGTATTTGTATCGTTTTTGTATCGTATTTGTATCGTATTTGTATCCAATTTGTATCGTATTTGTATCCAATTTGTATCGTATTTGTATCGTATTTGTATCGTATTTGTATCGTATTTGTATCGTATTTGTATCCAATTTGTATCGTATTTGTATCCAATTTGTATCGTATTTGTATCGTATTTGTATCGTATTTGCATCGTATTTGTATCGTATTTGTATCGTATTTGTATCGTATTTGTATCGTATTTGTATCGTATTTGTATCCAATTTGTATCGTATTTGTATCCAATTTGTATCGTATTTGTATCCAATTTGTATCGTATTTGTATCGTATTTGTATCGTATTTGTATCGTATTTGTATCGTATTTGTATCCAATTTGTATCGTATTTGTATCCAATTTGTATCGTATTTGTATCCAATTTGTATCGTATTTGTATCGTATTTGTATCGTATTTGTATCGTATTTGTATCGTATTTGTATCGTATTTGTATCGTATTTGTATCCAATTTGTATCGTATTTGTATCCAATTTGTATCGTATTTGTATCGTATTTGTATCGTATTTGTATCGTATTTGTATCGTATTTGTATCGTATTTGTATCGTATTTGTATCGTATTTGTATCGTATTTGTATCGTATTTGTATCGTATTTGTATCCAATTTGTATCGTATTTGTATCCAATTTGTATCGTATTTGTATCGTATTTGTATCGTATTTGTATCGTATTTGTATCGCATTTGTATCGTATTTGTATCGTATTTGTATCCAATTTGTATCGTATTTGTATCCAATTTGTATCGTATTTGTATCCAATTTGTATCGTATTTGTATCGTATTTGTATCGCATTTGTATCGTATTTGTATCGCATTTGTATCGTATTTGTATCGTATTTGTATCCAATTTGTATCGTATTTGTATCGTATTTGTATCGTATTTGTATCGCATTTGTATCGTATTTGTATCGCATTAGTATCGTATTTGTATCGTATTTGTATCCAATTTGTATCGTATTTGTATCGTATTTGTATCGTATTTGTATCGTATTTGTATCCAATTTGTATCGTATTTGTATCCAATTTGTATCGTATTTGTATCGTATTTGTATCGCATTTGTATCGTATTTGTATCGCATTTGTATCGTATTTGTATCGTATTTGTATCCAATTTGTATCGTATTTGTATCGTATTTGTATCGTAATTGCATCGTATTTGTATCGTATTTGCATCGTATTTGTATCGTATTTGTATCGTATTTGTATCGTATTTGTATCGTATTTGTATCGTATTTGTATCGTATTTGTATCGTATTTGTATCGTATTTGTATCGTATTTGCATCGTATTTGTGTCGTATTTGTATCGTATTTGTATCGTATTTGTATCGTATTTGTATCTATTTGTATCGTATTTGTATCGTATTTGTATCCAATTTGTATCGTATTTGTATCCAATTTGTATCGTATTTGTATCGTATTTGTATCCAATTTGTATCGTATTTGTATCCAATTTGTATCGTATTTGTATCGTATTTGTATCGTATTTGTATCCAATTTGTATCGTATTTGTATCGTATTTATATCGTATTTGTATCCAATTTGTATCGTATTTGTATCGTATTTGTATCCTATTTGTATCGTATTTGTATCCAATTTGTATCGTATTTGTATCGTATTTGTATCGTATTTGTATCCAATTTGTATCGTATTTGTATCCAATTTGTATCGTATTTGTATCGTATTTGTATCGTATTTGTATCGTATTTGTATCCAATTTGTATCGTAATTGTATCTAATTTGTATCGTATTTGTATCGTATTTGTATCGTATTTGTATCGCATTTGTATCGTATTTGTATCCAATTTGTATCGTATTTGTATCCAATTTGTATCGTATTTGTATCCAATTTGTATCGTATTTGTATCGTATTTGTATCGCATTTGTATCGTATTTGTATCGCATTTGTATCGTATTTGTATCGTATTTGTATCCAATTTGTATCGTATTTGTATCGTATTTGTATCGTATTTGTATCCAATTTGTATCGTATTTGTATCGTATTTGTATCGTATTTGTATCGTATTTGTATCCAATTTGTATCGTATTTGTATCCAATTTGTATCGTATTTGTATCGTATTTGTATCGCATTTGTATCGTATTTGTATCGCATTTGTATCGTATTTGTATCGTATTTGTATCCAATTTGTATCGTATTTGTATCGTATTTGTATCGTATTTGTATCGTATTTGTATCGCATTTGTATCGTATTTGTATCGCATTTGTATCGTATTTGTATCGTATTTGTATCTATTTGTATCGTATTTGTATCGTATTTGTATCGTATTTGTATCGTATTTGTATCGTATTTGTATCCAATTTGTATCGTATTTGTATCCAATTTGTATCGTATTTGTATCCAATTTGTATCGTATTTGTATCGTATTTGTATCGTATTTGTATCGTATTTGTATCGTATTTGTATCGTATTTGTATCGTATTTGTATCCAATTTGTATCGTATTTGTATCCAATTTGTATCGTATTTGTATCGTATTTGTATCGTATTTGTATCGTATTTGTATCGCATTTGTATCGTATTTGTATCGTATTTGTATCCAATTTGTATCGTATTTGTATCCAATTCGTATCGTATTTGTATCCAATTTGTATCGTATTTGTATCGTATTTGTATCGCATTTGTATCGTATTTGTATCGCATTTGTATCGTATTTGTATCGTATTTGTATCCAATTTGTATCGTATTTGTATCGTATTTGTATCGTATTTGTATCGTATTTGTATCGCATTTGTATCGTATTTGTATCGCATTTGTATCGTATTTGTATCGTATTTGTATCCAATTTGTATCTTATTTGTATCGTATTTGTATCGTATTTGTATCCAATTTGTATCGTATTTGTATCCAATTTGTATCGTATTTGTATCGTATTTGTATCGCATTTGTATCGTATTTGTATCGCATTTGTATCGTATTTGTATCGTATTTGTATCCAATTTGTATCGTATTTGTATCGTATTTGTATCGTATTTGCATCGTATTTGTATCGTATTTGCATCGTATTTGTATCGTATTTGTATCGTATTTGTATCGTATTTGTATCGTATTTGTATCGTATTTGTATCGTATTTGTATCGTATTTGTATCGTATTTGCATCGTATTTGTATCGTATTTGTATCGTATTTGTATCGTATTTGTATCGTATTTGTATCTATTTGTATCGTATTTGTATCGTATTTGTATCGTATTTGTATCGTATTTGTATCCAATTTGTATCGTATTTGTATCCAATTTGTATCGTATTTGTATCGTATTTGTATCGTATTTGTATCCAATTTGTATCGTATTTGTATCCAATTTGTATCGTATTTGTATCGTATTTGTATCGTATTTGCATCGTATTTGTATCGTATTTGTATCGTATTTGTATCGTATTTGTATCCAATTTGTATCGTATTTGTATCGTATTTGTATCGTATTTGCATCGTATTTGTATCGTATTTGTATCGTATTTGTATCGTATTTGTATCGTATTTGTATCGTATTTGTATCCAATTTGTATCGTATTTGTATCCAATGTGTATCGTATTTGTATCCAATTTGTATCGTATTTGTATCCAATTTGTATCGTATTTGTATCGTATTTGTATCGTATTTGTATCCAATTTGTATCGTATTTGTATCGTATTTGTATCGTATTTGTATCGTATTTCTATCGTATTTGTATCGTATTTGTATCGTATTTGTATCGTATTTGTATCGTATTTGTATCGTATTTGTATCGTATTTGTATCGTATTTTTATCGTATTTGCATCGTATTTGTATCGTATTTGCATCGTATTTGTATCGTATTTGCATCGTATTTGTATCGTATTTGTATCGTATTTGTATCGTATTTGTATCGTATTTGTATCGCATTTGTATCGTATTTGTATCGCATTTGTATCGTATTTGTATCGTATTTGTATCCAATTTGTATCTTATTTGTATCGTATTTGTATCGTATTTGTATCCAATTTGTATCGTATTTGTATCCAATTTGTATCGTATTTGTATCGTATTTGTATCGCATTTGTATCGTATTTGTATCGCATTTGTATCGTATTTGTATCGTATTTGTATCCAATTTGTATCGTATTTGTATCGTATTTGTATCGTATTTGCATCGTATTTGTATCGTATTTGCATCGTATTTGTATCGTATTTGTATCGTATTTGTATCCAATTTGTATCGTATTTGTATCGTATTTGTATCGTATTTGTATCGTATTTGTATCCAATTTGTATCGTATTTGTATCGTATTTGTATCGTATTTGTATCGTATTTCTATCGTATTTGTATCGTATTTGTATCGTATTTGTATCGTATTTGTATCGTATTTGTATCGTATTTGTATCGTATTTGTATCGTATTTGTATCGTATTTGTATCGTATTTGCATCGTATTTGTATCGTATTTGTATCGTATTTGTATCGTATTTGTATCGTATTTGTATCGTATTTGTATCGTATTTGTATCCAATTTGTATCGTATTTGTATCCAATGTGTATCGTATTTGTATCCAATTTGTATCGTATTTGTATCCAATTTGTATCGTATTTGTATCGTATTTGTATCGTATTTGTATCGTATTTGTATCCAATTTGTATCGTATTTGTATCGTATTTGTATCGTATTTGTATCGTATTTCTATCGTATTTGTATCGTATTTGTATCGTATTTGTATCCAATTTGTATCGTATTTGTATCCAATTTGTATCGTATTTGTATCGTATTTGTATCGTATTTGCATCGCATTTGTATCGTATTTGTATCGTATTTGTATCCAATTTGTATCGTATTTGTATCGTATTTGTATCGTATTTGTATCGTATTTGTATCCAATTTGTATCGTATTTGTATCGTATTTGTATCGTATTTGTATCGTATTTCTATCGTATTTGTATCGTATTTGTATCGTATTTGTATCCAATTTGTATCGTATTTGTATCCAATTTGTATCGTATTTGTATCGTATTTGTATCGCATTTGTATCGTATTTGTATCGTATTTGTATCCAATTTGTATCGTATTTGTATCGTATTTGTATCGTATTTGTATCGCATTTGTATCGTATTTGTATCGCATTAGTATCGTATTTGTATCGTATTTGTATCCAATTTGTATCGTATTTGTATCGTATTTGTATCGTATTTGTATCGTATTTGTATCCAATTTGTATCGTATTTGTATCCAATTTGTATCGTATTTGTATCGTATTTGTATCGCATTTGTATCGTATTTGTATCGCATTTGTATCGTATTTGTATCGTATTTGTATCCAATTTGTATCGTATTTGTATCGTATTTGTATCGTAATTGCATCGTATTTGTATCGTATTTGCATCGTATTTGTATCGTATTTGTATCGTATTTGTATCGTATTTGTATCGTATTTGTATCGTATTTGTATCGTATTTGTATCGTATTTGTATCGTATTTGCATCGTATTTGTGTCGTATTTGTATCGTATTTGTATCGTATTTGTATCGTATTTGTATCTATTTGTATCGTATTTGTATCGTATTTGTATCCAATTTGTATCGTATTTGTATCCAATTTGTATCGTATTTGTATCGTATTTGTATCCAATTTGTGTCGTATTTGTATCCAATTTGTATCGTATTTGTATCGTATTTGTATCGTATTTGTATCCAATTTGTATCGTATTTGTATCGTATTTATATCGTATTTGTATCCAATTTGTATCGTATTTGTATCGTATTTGTATCCTATTTGTATCGTATTTGTATCCAATTTGTATCGTATTTGTATCGTATTTGTATCGTATTTGTATCCAATTTGTATCGTATTTGTATCCAATTTGTATCGTATTTGTATCGTATTTGTATCGTATTTGTATCGTATTTGTATCCAATTTGTATCGTAATTGTATCTAATTTGTATCGTATTTGTATCGTATTTGTATCGTATTTGTATCGCATTTGTATCGTATTTGTATCCAATTTGTATCGTATTTGTATCCAATTTGTATCGTATTTGTATCCAATTTGTATCGTATTTGTATCGTATTTGTATCCAATTTGTATCGTATTTGTATCGTATTTGTATCGTATTTGTATCGTATTTGTATCCAATTTGTATCGTATTTGTATCCAATTTGTATCGTATTTGTATCGTATTTGTATCGCATTTGTATCGTATTTGTATCGCATTTGTATCGTATTTGTATCGTATTTGTATCCAATTTGTATCGTATTTGTATCGTATTTGTATCGTAATTGCATCGTATTTGTATCGTATTTGCATCGTATTTGTATCGTATTTGTATCGTATTTGTATCGTATTTGTATCGTATTTGTATCGTATTTGTATCGTATTTGTATCGTATTTGTATCGTATTTGTATCGTATTTGCATCGTATTTGTGTCGTATTTGTATCGTATTTGTATCCAATTTGTATCGTATTTGTATCCAATTTGTATCGTATTTGTATCGTATTTGTATCCAATTTGTATCGTATTTGTATCCAATTTGTATCGTATTTGTATCGTATTTGTATCGTATTTGTATCGCATTTGTATCGTATTTGTATCGTATTTGTATCCAATTTGTATCTTATTTGTATCGTATTTGTATCGTATTTGTATCCAATTTGTATCGTATTTGTATCCAATTTGTATCGTATTTGTATCGTATTTGTATCGTATTTGCATCGTATTTGTGTCGTATTTGTATCGTATTTGTATCCAATTTGTATCGTATTTGTATCCAATTTGTATCGTATTTGTATCGTATTTGTATCCAATTTGTATCGTATTTGTATCCAATGTGTATCGTATTTGTATCCAATTTGTATCGTATTTGTATCCAATTTGTATCGTATTTGTATCGTATTTGTATCGTATTTGTATCGTATTTGTATCCAATTTGTATCGTATTTGTATCGTATTTGTATCGTATTTGTATCGTATTTCTATCGTATTTGTATCGTATTTGTATCGTATTTGTATCGTATTTGTATCGTATTTGTATCGTATTTGTATCGTATTTGTATCGTATTTTTATCGTATTTGCATCGTATTTGTATCGTATTTGCATCGTATTTGTATCGTATTTGCATCGTATTTGTATCGTATTTGTATCGTATTTGTATCGTATTTGTATCGTATTTGTATCGCATTTGTATCGTATTTGTATCGCATTTGTATCGTATTTGTATCGTATTTGTATCCAATTTGTATCTTATTTGTATCGTATTTGTATCGTATTTGTATCCAATTTGTATCGTATTTGTATCCAATTTGTATCGTATTTGTATCGTATTTGTATCGCATTTGTATCGTATTTGTATCGCATTTGTATCGTATTTGTATCGTATTTGTATCCAATTTGTATCGTATTTGTATCGTATTTGTATCGTATTTGCATCGTATTTGTATCGTATTTGCATCGTATTTGTATCGTATTTGTATCGTATTTGTATCCAATTTGTATCGTATTTGTATCGTATTTGTATCGTATTTGTATCGTATTTGTATCCAATTTGTATCGTATTTGTATCGTATTTGTATCGTATTTGTATCGTATTTCTATCGTATTTGTATCGTATTTGTATCGTATTTGTATCGTATTTGTATCGTATTTGTATCGTATTTGTATCGTATTTGTATCGTATTTGTATCGTATTTGTATCGTATTTGTATCGTATTTGCATCGTATTTGTATCGTATTTGTATCGTATTTGTATCGTATTTGTATCGTATTTGTATCGTATTTGTATCGTATTTGTATCGTATTTGTATCCAATTTGTATCGTATTTGTATCCAATGTGTATCGTATTTGTATCCAATTTGTATCGTATTTGTATCCAATTTGTATCGTATTTGTATCGTATTTGTATCGTATTTGTATCGTATTTGTATCCAATTTGTATCGTATTTGTATCGTATTTGTATCGTATTTGTATCGTATTTCTATCGTATTTGTATCGTATTTGTATCGTATTTGTATCGTATTTGTATCGTATTTGTATCGTATTTGTATCGTATTTGTATCGTATTTTTATCGTATTTGCATCGTATTTGTATCGTATTTGCATCGTATTTGTATCGTATTTGCATCGTATTTGTATCGTATTTGTATCGTATTTGTATCGTATTTGTATCGTATTTGTATCGTATTTGCATCGTATTTGTATCGTATTTGTATCGTATTTGTATCGTATTTGTATCGTATTTGTATCTATTTGTATCGTATTTGTATCGTATTTGTATCGTATTTGTATCGTATTTGTATCCAATTTGTATCGTATTTGTATCCAATTTGTATCGTATTTGTATCATATTTGTATCCAATTTGTATCGTATTTGTATCCAATTTGTATCGTATTTGTATCGTATTTGTATCGTATTTGTATCGTATTTGTATCGTATTTGTATCGTATTTCTATCGTATTTCTATCGTATTTGTATCGTATTTGTATCGTATTTGTATCGTATTTGTATCGTATTTGTATCGTATTTGTATCGTATTTTTATCGTATTTGCATCGTATTTGTATCGTATTTGCATCGTATTTGTATCGTATTTGCATCGTATTTGTATCGTATTTGTATCGTATTTGTATCGTATTTGTATCGTATTTGTATCGTATTTGCATCGTATTTGTATCGTATTTGTATCGTATTTGTATCGTATTTGTATCGTATTTGTATCTATTTGTATCGTATTTGTATCGTATTTGTATCGTATTTGTATCGTATTTGTATCCAATTTGTATCGTATTTGTATCCAATTTGTATCGTATTTGTATCATATTTGTATCCAATTTGTATCGTATTTGTATCCAATTTGTATCGTATTTGTATCGTATTTGTATCGTATTTGTATCCAATTTGTATCGTATTTGTATCCAATTTGTATCGTATTTGTATCGTTTTTGTATCGTATTTGTATCGTATTTGTATCGTATTTGTATCCAATTTGTATCGTATTTGTATCCAATTTGTATCGTATTTGTATCGTATTTGTATCGTATTTGTATCGTATTTGTATCCAATTTGTATCGTATTTGTATCCAATTTGTATCGTATTTGTATCGTATTTGCATCGTATTTGTATCGTATTTGTATCGTATTTGTATCGTATTTGTATCGTATTTGTATCCAATTTGTATTGTATTTGTATCCAATTTGTATCGTATTTGTATCCAATTTGTATCGTATTTGTATCGTATTTGTATCGTATTTGTATCGTATTTGTGTCGCATTTGTATCGTATTTGTATCGCATTTGTATCGTATTTGTATCGTATTTGTATCCAATTTGTATCGTATTTGTATCCAATTTGTATCGTATTTGTATCGTATTTGTATCGTATTTGTATCGTATTTGTATCGCATTTGTATCGTATTTGTATCGTATTTGTATCCAATTTGTATCGTATTTGTATCCAATTTGTATCGTATTTGTATCCAATTCGTATCGTATTTGTATCGTATTTGTATCGCATTTGTATCGTATTTGTATCGCATTTGTATCGTATTTGTATCGTATTTGTATCCAATTTGTATCGTATTTGTATCGTATTTGTATCGTATTTGTATCGTATTTGTATCGCATTTGTATCGTATTTGTATCGCATTTGTATCGTATTTGTATCGTATTTGTATCCAATTTGTATCGTATTTGTATCGTATTTGTATCGTATTTGTATCGTATTTGTATCGTATTTGTATCCAATTTGTATCGTATTTGTATCCAATTTGTATCGTATTTGTATCGCATTTGTATCGTATTTGTATCGCATTTGTATCGTATTTGTATCGTATTTGTATCGTATTTGCATCGTATTTGTGTCGTATTTGTATCGTATTTGTATCGTATTTGTATCGTATTTGTATCTATTTGTATCGTATTTGTATCGTATTTGTATCGTATTTGTATCCAATTTGTATCGTATTTGTATCCAATTTGTATCGTATTTGTATCGTATTTGTATCGTATTTGTATCCAATTTGTATCGTATTTGTATCCAATTTGTATCGTATTTGTATCGTATTTGTATCGTATTTGTATCCAATTTGTATCGTATTTGTATCGTATTTGTATCGTATTTGTATCCAATTTGTATCGTATTTGTATCCAATTTGTATCGTATTTGTATCGTATTTGTATCGTATTTGTATCCAATTTGTATCGTATTTGTATCCAATTTGTATCGTATTTGTATCGTATTTGTATCGTATTTGTATCGTATTTGTATCCAATTTGTATCGTATTTGTATCCAATTTGTATCGTATTTGTATCCAATTTGTATCGTATTTGTATCGTATTTGTATCGTATTTGTATCGTATTTGTATCGTATTTGTATCCAATTTGTATCGTATTTGTATCCAATTTGTATCGTTTTTGTATCGTATTTGTATCCAATTTGTATCGTATTTGTATCGTATTTGTATCGTATTTGTATCCAATTTGTATCGTATTTGTATCGTATTTGTATCCAATTTGTATCGTATTTGTATCCAATTTGTATCGTATTTGTATCGTATTTGTATCGTATTTGTATCCAATTTGTATCGTATTTGTATCCAATTTGTATCGTATTTGTATCGTATTTGTATCGTATTTGTATCGTATTTGTATCGTATTTGTATCCAATTTGTATCGTATTTGTATCCAATTTGTATCGTATTTGTATACAATTTGTATCGTATTTGTATCGTATTTGTATCCAATTTGTATCGTATTTGTATCGTATTTGTATCGTATTTGTATCGTATGTATCCAATTTGTATCGTATTTGTATCCAATTTGTATCGTATTTGTATCGTATTTGTATCGTATTTGTATCGTATTTGTATCCAATTTGTATCGTAATTGTATCCAATTTGTATCGTATTTGTATCGTATTTGTATCGTATTTGTATCGCATTTGTATCGTATTTGTATCGTATTTGTATCCAATTTGTATCGTATTTGTATCCAATTTGTATCGTATTTGTATCCAATTTGTATTGTATTTGTATCGTATTTGTATCGCATTTGTATCGTATTTGTATCGCATTTGTATCGTATTTGTATCGTATTTGTATCCAATTTGTATCGTATTTGTATCGTATTTGTATCGTATTTGTATCGCATTTGTATCGTATTTGTATCGCATTTGTATCGTATTTGTATCGTATTTGTATCCAATTTGTATCGTATTTGTATCGTATTTGTATCGTATTTGTATCGTATTTGTATCCAATTTGTATCGTATTTGTATCCAATTTGTATCGTATTTGTATCGTATTTGTATCGCATTTGTATCGTATTTGTATCGCATTTGTATCGTATTTGTATCGTATTTGTATCCAATTTGTATCGTATTTGTATCGTATTTGTATCGTATTTGTATCGTATTTGTATCGCATTTGTATCGTATTTGTATCGCATTTGTATCGTATTTGTATCGTATTTGTATCTATTTTATCATATTTGTATCGTATTTGTATCGTATTTGTATCGTATTTGTATCGTATTTGTATCGTATTTGTATCCAATTTGTATCGTATTTGTATCCAATTTGTATCGTATTTGTATCCAATTTGTATCGTATTTGTATCGTATTTGTATCGCATTTGTATCGTATTTGTATCGTATTTGTATCCAATTTGTATCGTATTTGTATCCAATTTGTATCGTATTTGTATCGCATTTGTATCGTATTTGTATCGCATTTGTATCGTATTTGTATCGTATTTGTGTCCAATTTGTATCGTATTTGTATCGTATTTGTATCGTATTTGTATCGTATTTGTATCGTATTTGTATCGTATTTGTATCGTATTTGTATCGTATTTGTATCCAATTTGTATCGTATTTGTATCGCATTTGTATCGTATTTGTATCGCATTTGTATCGTATTTGTATCGTATTTGTATCCAATTTGTATCGTATTTGTATCGTATTTGTATCGTATTTGTATCGCATTTGTATCGTATGTGTATCGCATTTGTATCGTATTTGTATCCAATTTGTATCGTATTTGTATCGTATTTGTATCCAATTTGTATCGTATTTGTATCCAATTTGTATCGTATTTGTATCGTATTTGTATCGTATTTGTATCGTATTTGTATCGTATTTGTATCGTATTTGTATCCAATTTGTATCGTATTTGTATCCAATTTGTATCGTATTTGTATCGTATTTGTATCGTATTTGCATCGTATTTGTATCGTATTTGTATCGTATTTGTATCGTATTTGTATCGTATTTGTATCCAATTTGTATCGTATTTGTATCCAATTTGTATCGTATTTGTATCCAATTTGTATCGTATTTGTATCGTATTTGTATCGTATTTGCATCGTATTTGTATCGTATTTGTATCGTATTTGTATCGTATTTGTATCGTATTTGTATCCAATTTGTATCGTATTTGTATCCAATTTGTATCGTATTTGTATCCAATTTGTATCGTATTTGTATCGTATTTGTATCGTATTTGTATCGTATTTGTATCGTATTTGTATCCAATTTGTATCGTATTTGTATCCAATTTGTATCGTATTTGTATCGTATTTGTATCGTATTGGTATCGTATTTGTATCGTATTTGTATCGTATTTGTATCGTATTTGTATCGTATTTGTATCCAATTTGTATCGTATTTGTATCCAATTTGTATCGTATTTGTATCGTATTTGTATCGTATTTGTATCGTATTTGTATCCAATTTGTATCGTATTTGTATCGTATTTGTATCGTATTTGTATCGCATTTGTATCGTATTTGTATCGCATTTGTATCGTATTTGTATCGTATTTGTATCCAATTTGTATCGTATTTGTATCGTATTTGTATCGTATTTGTATCGTATTTGTATTGTATTTGTATCCAATTTGTATCGTATTTGTATTCAATTTGTATCGTATTTGTATCGTATTTGTAACGCATTTGTATCGTATTTGTATCGCATTTGTATCGTATTTGTATCGTATTTGTATCCAATTTGTATCGTATTTGTATCGTATTTGTATCGAATTTGTATCGTATTTGCATCGTATTTGTATCGTATTTGCATCGTATTTGTATCGTATTTGTATCGTATTTGTATCGTATTTGTATCGTATTTGTATCGTATTTGTATCGTATTTGTATCGTATTTGTATCGTATTTGTATCGTATTTGCATCGTATTTGTATCGTATTTGTATCGTATTTGTATCGTATTTGTATCCAATTTGTATCGTATTTGTATCCAATTTGTATCGTATTTGTATCGTATTTGTATCGTATTTGTATCCAATTTGTATCGTATTTGTATCCAATTTGTATCGTATTTGTATCGTATTTGTATCGTATTTGTATCCAATTTGTATCGTATTTGTATCCAATTTGTATCGTATTTGTATCGTATTTGTATCCAATTTGTATCGTATTTGTATCGTATTTGTATCGTATTTGTATCGTATTTGTATCGTATTTGTATCCAATTTGTATCGTATTTGTATCGTATTTGTATCGTATTTGCATCGTATTTGTATCGTATTTGTATCGTATTTGTATCGTATTTGTATCGTATTTGTATCGTATTTGTATCCAATTTGTATCGTATTTGTATCCAATTTGTATCGTATTTGTATCCAATTTGTATCGTATTTGTATCGTATTTGTATCGTATTTGTATCGTATTTGTATCCAATTTGTATCGTATTTGTATCCAATTTGTATCGTATTTGTATCGTATTTGTATCCAATTTGTATCGTATTTGTATCGTATTTGTATCGTATTTGTATCGTATTTGTATCGTATTTGTATCGTATTTGTATCGTATTTGTATCCAATTTGTATCGTATTTGTATCCAATTTGTATCGTATTTGTATCGTATTTGTATCGTATTTGTATCGTATTTGTATCGTATTTGTATCGTATTTGTATCGTATTTGTATCCAATTTGTATCGTAATTGTATCCAATTTGTATCGTATTTGTATCGTATTTGTATCGTATTTGTATCGTATTTGTATCGTATTTGTATCCAATTTGTATCGTATTTGTATCGTATTTGTATCGTATTTGCATCGTATTTGTATCGTATTTGTATCGTATTTGTATCGTATTTGTATCCAATTTGTATCGTATTTGTATCCAATTTGTATCGTATTTGTATCGTATTTGTATCGTATTTGTATCGTATTTGTATCGTATTTGTATCCAATTTGTATCGTATTTGTATCCAATTTGTATCGTATTTGTATCGTATTTGTATCGTATTTGCATCGTATTTGTATCGTATTTGTATCGTATTTGTATCGTATTTGTATCGTATTTGTATCCAATTTGTATCGTATTTGTATCCAATTTGTATCGTATTTGTATCCAATTTGTATCGTATTTGTATCGTATTTGTATCGTATTTGTATCGTATTTGTATCGTATTTGTATCCAATTTGTATCGTATTTGTATCCAATTTGTATCGTATTTGTATCCAATTTGTATCGTATTTGTATCGTATTTGTATCCAATTTGTATCGTATTTGTATCGTATTTGTATCGTATTTGTATCGTATTTGTATCGTATTTGTATCGTATTTGTATCGTATTTGTATCGTATTTGTATCGTATTTGTATCCAATTTGTATCGTATTTGTATCCAATTTGTATCGTATTTGTATCGTATTGGTATCGTATTTGTATCGTATTTGTATCGTATTTGTATCGTATTTGTATCGTATTTGTATCGTATTTGTATCGTATTTGTATCCAATTTGTATCGTATTTGTATCCAATTTGTATCGTATTTGTATCGTATTTGTATCGTATTTGTATCGTATTTGTATCGTATTTGTATCCAATTTGTATCGTATTTGTATCGTATTTGTATCGCATTTGTATCGTATTTGTATCGCATTTGTATCTTATTTGTATCGTATTTGTATCCAATTTGTATCGTATTTGTATCGTATTTGTATCGTATTTGTATCGTATTTGTATCGCATTTGTATCGTATTTGTATCGCATTTGTATCGTATTTGTATCGTATTTGTATCCAATTTGTATCGTATTTGTATCGTATTTGTATCGTATTTGTATTGTATTTGTATCCAATTTGTATCGTATTTGTATTCAATTTGTATCGTATTTGTATCGTATTTGTATCGCATTTGTATCGTATTTGTATCGCATTTGTATCGTATTTGTATCGTATTTGTATCCAATTTGTATCGTATTTGTATCGTATTTGTATCGAATTTGTATCGTATTTGCATCGTATTTGTATCGTATTTGCATCGTATTTGTATCGTATTTGTATCGTATTTGTATCGTATTTGTATCCAATTTGTATCGTATTTGTATCCAATTTGTATCGTATTTGTATCGTATTTGTATCGTATTTGTATCCAATTTGTATCGTATTTGTATCCAATTTGTATCGTATTTGTATCGTATTTGTATCCAATTTGTATCGTATTTGTATCGTATTTGTATCGTATTTGTATCGTATTTGTATCGTATTTGTATCCAATTTGTATCGTATTTGTATCGTATTTGTATCGTATTTGCATCGTATTTGTATCGTATTTGTATCGTATTTGTATCGTATTTGTATCGTATTTGTATCCAATTTGTATCGTATTTGTATCCAATTTGTATCGTATTTGTATCCAATTTGTATCGTATTTGTATCCAATTTGTATCGTATTTGTATCGTATTTGTATCGTATTTGTATCGTATTTGTATCCAATTTGTATCGTATTTGTATCCAATTTGTATCGTATTTGTATCGTATTTGTATCCAATTTGTATCGTATTTGTATCGTATTTGTATCGTATTTGTATTGTATTTGTATCGTATTTGTATCGTATTTGTATCCAATTTGTATCGTATTTGTATCCAATTTGTATCGTATTTGTATCGTATTTGTATCGTATTTGTATCGTATTTGTATCGTATTTGTATCGTATTTGTATCGTATTTGTATCGTATTTGTATCCAATTTGTATCGTAGTTGTATCCAATTTGTATCGTATTTGTATCGTATTTGTATCGTATTTGTATCCAATTTGTATCGTATTTGTATCCAATTTGTATCGTATTTGTATCGTATTTGTATCGTATTTGTATCCAATTTGTATCGTATTTGTATCGTATTTGTATCGTATTTGTATCCAATTTGTATCGTATTTGTATCCAATTTGTATCGTATTTGTATCGTATTTGTATCCAATTTGTATCGTATTTGTATCCAATTTGTATCGTATTTGTATCGTATTTGTATCGTATTTGTATCGTATTTGTATCGTATTTGTATCGTATTTGTATCCAATTTGTATCGTATTTGTATCCAATTTGTATCGTATTTGTATCCAATTTGTATCGTATTTGTATCGTATTTGTATCGTATTTGTATCGTATTTGTATCGTATTTGTATCGTATTTGTATCCAATTTGTATCGTATTTGTATCCAATTTGTATCGTTTTTGTATCGTATTTGTATCCAATTTGTATCGTATTTGTATCGTATTTGTATCGTATTTGTATCCAATTTGTATCGTATTTGTATCGTATTTGTATCCAATTTGTATCGTATTTGTATCCAATTTGTATCGTATTTGTATCGTATTTGTATCCAATTTGTATCCAATTTGTATCGTATTTGTATCCAATTTGTATCGTATTTGTATCGTATTTGTATCGTATTTGTATCGTATTTGTATCGTATTTGTATCGTATTTGTATCCAATTTGTATCGTATTTGTATCCAATTTGTATCGTATTTGTATCCAATTTGTATCGTATTTGTATCGTATTTGTATCCAATTTGTATCGTATTTGTATCGTATTTGTATCGTATTTGTATCGTATTTGTATCCAATTTGTATCGTATTTGTATCCAATTTGTATCGTATTTGTATCGTATTTGTATCGTATTTGTATCGTATTTGTATCCAATTTGTATCGTAATTGTATCCAATTTGTATCGTATTTGTATCGTATTTGTATCGTATTTGTATCGTATTTGTATCGCATTTGTATCGTATTTGTATCGTATTTGTATCCAATTTGTATCGTATTTGTATCCAATTTGTATCGTATTTGTATCCAATTTGTATCGTATTTGTATCGTATTTGTATCGCATTTGTATCGTATTTGTATCGCATTTGTATCGTATTTGTATCGTATTTGTATCCAATTTGTATCGTATTTGTATCGTATTTGTATTGTATTTGTATCGCATTTGTATCGTATTTGTATCGCATTTGTATCGTATTTGTATCGTATTTGTATCCAATTTGTATCGTATTTGTATCGTATTTGTATCGTATTTGTATCGTATTTGTATCCAATTTGTATCGTATTTGTATCCAATTTGTATCGTATTTGTATCGTATTTGTATCGCATTTGTATCGTATTTGTATCGCATTTGTATCGTATTTGTATCGTATTTGTATCCAATTTGTATCGTATTTGTATCGTATTTGTATCGTATTTGTATCGTATTTGTATCGCATTTGTATCGTATTTGTATCGCATTTGTATCGTATTTGTATCGTATTTGTATCTATTTGTATCATATTTGTATCGTATTTGTATCGTATTTGTATCGTATTTGTATCGTATTTGTATCCAATTTGTATCGTATTTGTATCCAATTTGTATCGTATTTGTATCCAATTTGTATCGTATTTGTATCGTATTTGTATCGCATTTGTATCGTATTTGTATCGTATTTGTATCCAATTTGTATCGTATTTGTATCCAATTTGTATCGTATTTGTATCGCATTTGTATCGTATTTGTATCGCATTTGTATCGTATTTGTATCGTATTTGTATCGTATTTGTATCGTATTTGTATCGTATTTGTATCGTATTTGTATCGTATTTGTATCGTATTTGTATCGTATTTGTATCCAATTTGTATCGTATTTGTATCCAATTTGTATCGTATTTGTATCGCATTTGTATCGTATTTGTATCGCATTTGTATCGTATTTGTATCGTATTTGTATCCAATTTGTATCGTATTTGTATCGTATTTGTATCGTATTTGTATCGTATTTGTATCGCATTTGTATCGTATGTGTATCGCATTTGTATCGTATTTGTATCGTATTTGTATCCAATTTGTATCGTATTTGTATCGTATTTGTATCCAATTTGTATCGTATTTGTATCCAATTTGTATCGTATTTGTATCGTATTTGTATCGTATTTGTATCGTATTTGTATCCAATTTGTATCGTATTTGTATCCAATTTGTATCGTATTTGTATCGTATTTGTATCGTATTTGCATCGTATTTGTATCGTATTTGTATCGTATTTGTATCGTATTTGTATCGTATTTGTATCCAATTTGTATCGTATTTGTATCCAATTTGTATCGTATTTGTATCCAATTTGTATCGTATTTGTATCGTATTTGTATCCAATTTGTATCGTATTTGTATCCAATTTGTATCGTATTTGTATCCAATTTGTATCGTATTTGTATCCAATTTGTATCGTATTTGTATCGTATTTGTATCGTATTTGTATCGTATTTGTATCGTATTTGTATCGTATTTGTATCGTATTTGTATCCAATTTGTATCGTATTTGTATCCAATTTGTATCGTATTTGTATCGTATTGGTATCGTATTTGTATCGTATTTGTATCGTATTTGTATCGTATTTGTATCGTATTTGTATCGTATTTGTATCGTATTTGTATCGTATTTGTATCCAATTTGTATCGTATTTGTATCCAATTTGTATCGTATTTGTATCGTATTTGTATCGTATTTGTATCGTATTTGTATCCAATTTGTATCGTATTTGTATCGTATTTGTATCGCATTTGTATCGTATTTGTATCGCATTTGTATCTTATTTGTATCGTAATTGTATCCAATTTGTATCGTATTTGTATCGTATTTGTATCGTATTTGTATCGTATTTGTATCGCATTTGTATCGTATTTGTATCGCATTTGTATCGTATTTGTATCGTATTTGTATCCAATTTGTATCGTATTTGTATCGTATTTGTATCGTATTTGTATTGTATTTGTATCCAATTTGTATCGTATTTGTATTCAATTTGTATCGTATTTGTATCGTATTTGTATCGCATTTGTATCGTATTTGTATCGCATTTGTATCGTATTTGTATCGTATTTGTATCCAATTTGTATCGTATTTGTATCGTATTTGTATCGAATTTGTATCGTATTTGCATCGTATTTGTATCGTATTTGCATCGTATTTGTATCGTATTTGTATCGTATTTGTATCGTATTTGTATCGTATTTGTATCGTATTTGTATCGTATTTGTATCGTATTTGTATCGTATTTGTATCGTATTTGCATCGTATTTGTATCGTATTTTTATCGTATTTGTATCGTATTTGTATCGTATTTGTATCTATTTGTATCGTATTTGTATCGTATTTGTATCGTATTTGTATCGTATTTGTATCCAATTTGTATCGTATTTGTATCCAATTTGTATCGTATTTGTATCGTATTTGTATCGTATTTGTATCCAATTTGTATCGTATTTGTATCCAATTTGTATCGTATTTGTATCGTATTTGTATCGTATTTGTATCCAATTTGTATCGTATTTGTATCCAATTTGTATCGTATTTGTATCCAATTTGTATCGTATTTGTATCGTATTTGTATCGTATTTGTATCGTATTTGTATCGTATTTGTATCCAATTTGTATCGTATTTGTATCGTATTTGTATCGTATTTGCATCGTATTTGTATCGTATTTGTATCGTATTTGTATCGTATTTGTATCGTATTTGTATCGTATTTGTATCCAATTTGTATCGTATTTGTATCCAATTTGTATCGTATTTGTATCCAATTTGTATCGTATTTGTATCCAATTTGTATCGTATTTGTATCGTATTTGTATCGTATTTGTATCCAATTTGTATCGTATTTGTATCCAATTTGTATCGTATTTGTATCGTATTTGTATCCAATTTGTATCGTATTTGTATCGTATTTGTATCGTATTTGTATCGTATTTGTATCGTATTTGTATCCAATTTGTATCGTATTTGTATCCAATTTGTATCGTATTTGTATCGTATTTGTATCGTATTTGTATCGTATTTGTATCGTATTTGTATCGTATTTGTATCGTATTTGTATCCAATTTGTATCGTAATTGTATCCAATTTGTATCGTATTTGTATCGTATTTGTATCGTATTTGTATCGTATTTGTATCGTATTTGTATCGCATTTGTATCGTATTTGTATCGTATTTGTATCCAATTTGTATCGTATTTGTATCCAATTTGTATCGTATTTGTATCCAATTTGTATCGTATTTGTATCGTATTTGTATCGCATTTGTATCGTATTTGTATCGCATTTGTATCGTATTTGTATCGTATTTGTATCCAATTTGTATCGTATTTGTATCGTATTTGTATCGTATTTGTATCGCATTTGTATCGTATTTGTATCGCATTTGTATCGTATTTGTATCGTATTTGTATCCAATTTGTATCGTATTTGTATCGTATTTGTATCGTATTTGTATCGTATTTGTATCGTATTTGTATCGTATTTGTATCGTATTTGTATCGTATTTGTATCGTATTTGTATCCAATTTGTATCGTATTTGTATCCAATTTGTATCGTATTTGTATCCAATTTGTATCGTATTTGTATCCAATTTGTATCGTATTTGTATCGTATTTGTATCGTATTTGTATCGTATTTGTATCCAATTTGTATCGTATTTGTATCCAATTTGTATCGTATTTGTATCGTATTTGTATCCAATTTGTATCGTATTTGTATCGTATTTGTATCGTATTTGTATCGTATTTGTATCGTATTTGTATCGTATTTGTATCGTATTTGTATCCAATTTGTATCGTATTTGTATCCAATTTGTATCGTATTTGTATCGTATTTGTATCGTATTTGTATCGTATTTGTATCGTATTTGTATCGTATTTGTATCGTATTTGTATCCAATTTGTATCGTAATTGTATCCAATTTGTATCGTATTTGTATCGTATTTGTATCGTATTTGTATCGTATTTGTATCGTATTTGTATCGCATTTGTATCGTATTTGTATCGTATTTGTATCCAATTTGTATCGTATTTGTATCCAATTTGTATCGTATTTGTATCCAATTTGTATCGTATTTGTATCGTATTTGTATCGCATTTGTATCGTATTTGTATCGCATTTGTATCGTATTTGTATCGTATTTGTATCCAATTTGTATCGTATTTGTATCGTATTTGTATCGTATTTGTATCGTATTTGTATCGCATTTGTATCGTATTTGTATCGCATTTGTATCGTATTTGTATCGTATTTGTATCCAATTTGTATCGTATTTGTATCGTATTTGTATCGTATTTGTATCGTATTTGTATCCAATTTGTATCGTATTTGTATCCAATTTGTATCGTATTTGTATCGTATTTGTATCGTATTTGTATCGCATTTGTATCGTATTTGTATCGCATTTGTATCGTATTTGTATCGTATTTGTATCGTATTTGTATCCAATTTGTATCGTATTTGTATCCAATTTGTATCGTATTTGTATCGTATTTGTATCGTATTTGTATCGTATTTGTATCGCATTTGTATCGTATTTGTATCGTATTTGTATCCAATTTGTATCGTATTTGTATCCAATTTGTATCGTATTTGTAGCGTATTTGTATCGTATTTGTATCGTATTTGTAGCGTATTTGTATCTTATTTGTATCGTATTTGTATCGTATTTGTAGCGTATTTGTATCGTATTTGTATCGTTTTTGTATCGTATTTGCATCGTATTTGTAGCGTATTTGTATCGTATTTGTATCGTATTTGTATCGTATTTGTATCGTATTTGTATCGTATTTGTATCGTATTTGCATCGTATTTGTAGCGTATTTGTATCGTATTTGTATCGTATTTGTATCGTATTTGTATCGTATTTGTAGCGTATTTGTATCGTATTTGTATCGTATTTGTATCGTATTTGTATCGTATTTGTATCGTATTTGTAGCGTATTTGTATCGTATTTGTAGCGTATTTGTATCGTATTTGTATCGTATTTGTATCGTATTTGTATCGTATTTGTATTGTATTTGCATCGTATTTGTAGCGTATTTGTATCGTATTTGTATCGTATTTGTATCGTATTTGTATCGTATTTGTATCGTATTTGTATCGTATTTGCATCGTACTTGCATCGTATTTGCATCGTATTTGCATCGTATTTGCATCGTATTTGCATCGTATTTGCATCGTATTTGCATCGTATTTGCATCGTATTTGCATTGTATTTGCATTGTATTTGTACTATCAAACGGGTTCGATTTCCGGGACAAATGTTTGCATGGTCTACAGATACTTGTTCCGGGTATGCCACAGACAATGATCTGACAGTAGAAAAGAATATGGGTAATTAAATTCCTTGATAGAAGTAAAATGATTGATGAATGATTGTCCAATTGTCCATGTGTGGGCTCAGTTAACCAATTAGTTACTTCAATAACGAATTGCTAATTACAGCTTTTTTAACAACTGTTTTTAACATTAAGTTTAAATATTTTAAAAAATATATAATCTACTACAAGTAAAACAAATCAATTGTAGCGGCGTGATAGCTACACAACAATAGTATGTATTTACTGACTTTCCTACTTGACCGGATGGATTGGGAATTTTATTAATTAAAAATGCAATGTTCATGTGTATAACAAAATGGCGAGAATGGCGATATTATTATTATCTTTGCTGTGGGATAAAGATAATGTTTCCAACAAATCAGCCCTGTCTTTGAGAAATTTAATTAGATCATTGACCTTCAAATTAGACTTGGAATCCGACAACAACGAACCTTTGTGCTCTTCCCACTCTCTTTCCGTTATTTTATCTAACTTGCAGGCAACAATATAGATTATCAGTGTATCCCAGGAGTCTGTAGGCTCACCAAGAGTTTTTAATGCGCGTAGATTATTGATAATCATATCTATTAGTGTCCTAATTAGTGAAGGTGACTCCTTTGACAGTGGCTGTATTGAAAATAATGCCTTTACATGACTATGCACTATAAGCCTAGTATTGTTGTACCTATTTAGAAGAAGTTCCCATGCAACAGAATAATTATCTGAAGATATTTCTATGGAATTTATCACCTGCTGTGCATTTCCTTTTAATGAGGACTTCAGGTAGTGCATTTTTTGAATGTTGCTTATATCAGCGGAATTGTGTACTAAAGATAAATAAGTATCCCTATACTCGAGCCAGTGTTCATAAGCACCGTCAAATGTCGGCAACGAGATTGTGGGTAATTTAACTGACACAGGTGTATTAGAATGATGACATGTAGACCCATTTGGTACCTCTCCACATTTGCCAAGAATAGATTCAGCTTGAGAAAGAATGCTATAATAACTGTCTTCGAACTGCTGACGCTGGTCTAACTGTTCTTCAATATCAGAGTCAGGTACAATTTCCTCAATTTTTGATTGAATTTCATTAAATTCGGAAAACAAAATCCCTGCACCTTTAATGCGTAAATTTAGGTCTATTCTCAATTCACTGGTGAAAGACGTTTGACTATTTAAATGGTTAGCGAATCTAGTCAACCTACCTTTAACTATTCCGCGTTTTCTAACTAAATCACGCATGATTTGCTCAGTTTTTTCGTCTTTATAATGTTTATAAGGAGATCTATCGCGACTTTTACTAGTTCCCTCCCCATCTTTAGATGCTAACGACATCCTGGTGGCTTGTGAAAATAGGGGTACTCACGTGGCAAGTACTGACTGCGTGTGAAGACAGACTGCTGTGCTGACAATGGCACAACCAGCTGGATTGTCGATCTGCTCCTTGAATGATCCACTCCTTAGCACACCATATTGTCCGTTGTTTCGCTTTGTAGAATGTCCGAGTTCAAAACACGTGGCAAATGGTCAGTCCAACGGTCACTCCGTACGATGAAATTGGATGTGATTTTCCAAAAAACTCGTTAAATCCGGCGTCGAAAGGATCTGGTAATCTATATTGTTGCCTGCAAGTTAGATAAAATAACGGAAAGAGAGTGGGAAGAGCACAAAGGTTCGTTGTTGTCGGATTCCAAGTCTAATTTGAAGGTCAATGATCTAATTAAATTTCTCAAAGACAGGGCTGATTTGTTGGAAACATTATCTTTATCCCACAGCAAAGATAATAATAATAACAGCACGCAAAGTAAAAAATCTAGCTCAGTTAACACTTCACAATGTAATGTTTCCTCCAATAAGTCGCCGCCGCCATCATCAGACAGTAAACAAACAAACAGATTTCTATGCGTAGTGTGCAAAGGAAAACATCCAATTTACACATGCTATAAATTCATTAATATGGATTTACAATCAAAACTAAAAATTGTTAGTGATCACAACTTATGTGAGAATTGTTTGCGTTCCGGACATGCTGTTGAAAACTGTTTGTTTGGGCCTTGTAAGCACTGCAGTTTAAAACACAATTCCTTGATTCACAATAATAATCGCACTACGATGACGGCTGCGGTTATTGAGGCGAGCGTTCCCCCGCCGCCGCGGCCACCGCCGGGAACGGGGACAGCCTGTGATGGCAGTGACAAAAATCAGTTCATTCAAGTTAGCAATGTTCATACCGATACGTACTCAAACACACAATCCTTAGATATGAAACCGGTTTTGCTATCCACCGCTTTGGTCGAGATTCCCGACAAATATAACAATTATCATGTCGTTTGCGCATTACTCGATAGTGGTAGTCAAAGCTGTTTTGTTACACATTCCTTATGTAAATCGCTAGATATTCCGCTAATACAGTCCACTCATGAGATACGAGGGGTAGGTAATGTAATTTCCCATTCAACGCAAACGTGCGAAATCGTCATTAAATCTCGCATAAATACCTACTCAACGCGCGTTAAATGTTTCGTTCTATCGGAGATAACGGCTACGCTACCGTCTGTGCGAGTACAAAGCGCACATTTTAACATACCTAACAACATGCAGCTAGCAAATACGCAATTTTCAAAACCACAAAATATCGATATTTTAATAGGCGCGGACCTATTTTGGGACTTGCTTATCGATGGCAAGATGCGTTTACCAAGCGGTCCGCACTTACAAAATACGAAGTTAGGTTGGATTGTTTCAGGTCCTATCAATCATATTACGCACAATGATAGACATGTCCAATGTAACTTCACACAATCCATGGACAGACAGCTACGTTCGTTCTGGGAGCTAGAGGAAATGCCCAAGCATCGGGATATACGCACAAATGAAGAGCGGGCTTGCGAGGAGTCTTTCATCACAACTACTACGCGCGAAAGTGATGGTAGATTCTGTGTTCGCATCCCACTCAAAGAATCGCCCGATGTTCTTGGCAACTCACTCTTATAAGCGGAGCGTCGTTTTCTGTCTTTGGAAAAACGATTATTACGCGCACCTGATAGTTATAAAAAACTATATTCTGATTTCATACGCGAATATATTGACCTAGGTCATATGACTAAGGTTAGTTCTTACACGGACCCTCACTACTTCATGCCGCACCGCGGTGTATTTCGCGAGCACAGCACAACCACGAAGCTTCGTGTTGTGTTCGACGCCAGTGCTGCAACTAGTAGTGGGAAATCTTTCAACGATATACAGCTCGTAGGGCCTCCTATCCAAGGGGACTTGCTCGGAATCCTATTACGATTTAGGCAGTTTAAATTTACGGCAATTGCAGACTGTGAAAAGATGTACCGTCAAGTACTAGTAGATCCGTCTCAGCGCGATTTGCAACTCATTATATGGCGCGATGATCCAGTTAGCCCGCTCGAGTTTTATAGACTGAATACGGTAACATATGGCCATGCCTCGGCTTCTTTTCTCAGTATCAGATGTTTAAAACAATTAGCCGATGAATGTACTGACCCCGAGGTAAAAAGAGTTATACGCAATGATTTTTACGTAGACGACCTATTGACCTCATATGAGGACAAATCAAAATTAATAAAGATTTGCGAAAGCACCGCCGAAGTACTAAAGTCTGGGTGCTTTCCACGGCGCAAGTGGATCTTTAACTTTGAACTCGACAGTGAGTCATTGACGTCAATAAATAGTACGTTCCGAGATTTAAATTTAGGTGATCATAATCAGTGTAGAACCTTAGGTTTGAGTTGGTGTAATATCGCGGATGAGTTTAATTTTAATACGAAAATTGAAATCGACACCAAAATTCCAGTCACTAAACGCATAATATTGTCAACAATATCGCAAATATTTGACCCGCTGGGATTGTTGAGTCCGCTCGTTATAATAGGAAAGGTCCTATTACAAAAACTTTGGTTATTGAAATTAGAGTGGGACGACCCGCTACCTACTGACATCGTACATACGTGGAACCGGTTTGTTAACAGCCTGTCTTATCTTCGCACTATTAAAGTTCCGCACCATGTTTTTGAATGCAACGCCACGCGAGTCGAGTTGCACATATTCACAGACGCCTCACAAATCGCCTACGGCGCCTGTGCTTACGTACGTACTATGTGTAATAATCAGGTGATAGTAAGGTTGTTAATTTCTAAGGGTAAAGTAGCTCCAATAAAACCAGTGAGTATCCCTAGATTAGAATTGTGCGGTGCACTTCTAGGCGCTAAACTATACGACACGATTCGTAGTGCACTCACTCGAGAATTTGATGATGTAATGTTTTGGTCCGATTCCACGATTGTCTTGGGGTGGCTACGCATGTCACCAAACTTATTAAAAACTTTCGTGCAAAATCGTGTAGCAGAAATTCATGAGCTGACGAATGACTGTCCCTGGCGTCACGTGTGTAGTAAAGAAAATCCAGCTGACCTGGTGTCTCGTGGTGTAAATATTGAGGATTTGTCTTCATCGACTTTGTGGTGGGAAGGACCCACTTTTCTAAAAGATCTAATTTATTTTGACAAACCAATTTCACGTTCTGTATCGCAACTCAATGAAATGATACCTAATGAATTACCGGAACTCAAATCAAACGTCGTAAATTCATTGATTACATATAATAACAAAACAGATTCAACTTTCTTTCCGTTTCGTAGGTTCTCGAATTTTAATCGCATGAGTCATGTCGCTGCATACATACTTCGCTTTATCTATAATATACGCAACAAAAGACAACAGCTGACAGGGAGTATTACTGTTATTGAATTAAAACGAGCTATCAATATACTTGCTAAGTTATCTCAAAAGGAGTCGTTTACAAATGAATACAGTTTACTTAAAAATGGAAAGAATGTTAAATCAAGTAATCGAATTGCAAGTTTAAATTTATTTATAGATAATGAGCATGTTTTACGAGTAGGTGGTAGAATCAAGAATTCACCCGATTTTAATTATAATAAAAAACACCCAATACTTCTATCTTCGGATCATCATTTTACGCTTTTGCTGTTCAGGCATATACATAACCAGTCTATGCACTGTGGGCCACAAGCATTATTGTACCAATTACGCGAAGATTGGTGGCCGCTGTCAGGTAGGAACCTAGCTAGGAAGGTGACTCGTCAATGCGTTGTTTGTACACGCGTTAAAGGGAAAACATTAAGCCCACTTATGGGCAATCTTCCTGAAGAGCGAATAACTGCTAGATTTCCTTTCTATCTCTCAGGGGTAGACTACGCGGGACCAGTGTTCATACTCAGTCGGAAGGGAAGAGGCGCGAGATTAATTAAATCTTATATTTGCTTGTTTATATGTTTCAACACACGCGCTATTCATCTAGAACTCGTTAGTGACCTCTCTTCTGATGCGTACTTACTCGCGCTGAAACGCTTTATTTCACGGCGCGGTAAGCCTTCTAAAATTTATTCTGACAATGGTCGTAATTTTGTTGGTTTAAATAATGAATTTGCTCAGTTTTTATCGAAATGTAAGAGTGATATTATTGAATACGCTAAAAACCAAACTATCGAATTTTCATTCATTCCGCCTTATTCCCCTCATTTTGGTGGCTTGTGGGAGGCTGGGGTCAAATCGTGCAAGTACCATCTTCGACGAGTTGTGGGAAACGCGCATCTCACCTTCGAGGAATACACGACGCTGCTATCTCAAATCGAAGCTGTACTCAACTCTCAGCCGTTGGCACCCATGTCTTCGGATCCTCGAGACTATATTCCCCTCAGCCCCGGACATTTTTTAATCGGCCGACCTCTCACGGCACCAGTATGTGAAGATGACCTGCGAGACTTGCCTGCACATCGTTTGACGCGCTACAATAGACTGGAGCAGCTTCGTCAACAGTTTTGGTTGCAATGGTCTAAGGAATATATATCGGAACTACAGACCAGAACAAAATGGAAGGTAAACACCACTGATTTAAAACCTGATACGCTTGTTATTATCAAGGACATAAACCTTCCGCCATTGAAATGGCAATTGGGGCGTATTGTGAAGACAATACCTGGTAAAGACGGAATCTCGAGAGTCGCCGACATCCAGACATCATCAGGCATAGTGAGACGAGCATACACAAAAATATGTCCACTAGTTGAAGATGAGTGAATGAAGCTATTGTAAGCTGATGCTTTCAAGGCCGCGGGCATGTTGGAGACGGACATTGAAAACCTACCCAGTAAACGCGTCCTAAACTGCCAATAAGAAGACAACACGATGACGCTAAAGTGCGCGCTGATTGGTCAAAATATTGTTCCCATACCCCGCTATCCTTGTCTCTGTAGATTCAAGAACGATTACACTCGCCATTTTGTTATACACATGAGCATTGCATTTTTAATTAATAAAATTCCCAATCCATCCAGTCACGTAGGAAAGTCAGTAAATACATACTATTGTTGTGTAGCTATAACGCCGCTACATCAATCAAGCATCATCTATACAAATAATGGTATTAAATACGAATGACTACAACTTACAAAAAAGTTTGTTTTTTTTTTTTTTTTTTTATAAATAATTAGATACGGGTTACAGTGATTTTTATAAATCTTTTTTTATGTTAGTAACGGGGTGAGTTTGTAATGGGTAATCTATGGAACTACTTAACCGATTTTGAAAATTCTTTCACTGATAGTAAGCTAAACTATTCCTGAGGTCTATAGGCTATACATATTTTGACAACCCGGCTAGGTCAGCTAGTGTAATTTGAATGAAACTGTAGGTCAAGTTAGTTGGATTAGCATTTCGTGACACTATTTTATTAGTCAAAGATTACAAATATTATTTTTAGTTTTTATGTGAGATTCGCGAGATCTCTGTTTGGGGCGAACCACTAATGTTTAAATTAATGAAACTTTAGTTTTCAATTGAACCAGCCTTATTTGTTGACTTTCTTTCCGTACAAGATCGAGATAAGTGGAGAGATGAGGGGAAGGCCTTTGCCCAGCAGTGGGACAGCATAGGCTTGATAAAAAACCTATTATTTATTTAACCATCATTTTCCGAGCATAATAAATTATGCGCATCCTGGGTACTCACAGTAGCGAAAAACTTATGAATTTTACAAAAATGCATGATGATCTTTGATGATGATTTTTAAAAGCTGTGTGTATGATTTTATGGCACCCACCGTGGGTCATATCTCATTACGCACTTCCTAGATCTGGCCCTATATCGAAGCCTTGCAGGCCTTGATTGGTCCATTGTTTCTGGAATTCAATTCGAGCCTTGCTTTTAAAAGCTCTGAAAACTGCATGCGTATTGTGGGTACTCGTTATTTTTAATAAAAAGCATGGGTTTCTACGCAAAATTCAAATGTTCGCTAAAATTCTTGTTTCCCGAAATTCCACTGCACAATTTTTTTAATGGCTGTTTGAATATTTTATTCAGATTTTTAAACGAGTAAACTATAATAAATCTAACCTTTCATCAAACAAAATGTTAATTGAATTCCACATTATTGTGAAATGAGTAATAAGACTTGTTCTACTACCTTGTGCACTACCTTCTCCCGTATTTATAAATTTATAAATATTTATAAACTAATAATAAATAATGCTAGACATTTCACACAACACCATCTAGCCCCAAACTAAGCAAAGCTATGTGAACCAGTTAAATAATAGAATACTGTACTTTTTTTTGTAAATATAATTAAGATATAATATATAGAACTTATAATATATAGAAAAACAACCGCACCCTAAACAAATATCTGTAAATCATAGAAACATTTGTTCCGCGGTTCAAAATTATTTTTCGCTTAATGGTTAATTGGAAGATAATACTTTTTAGCTTTAAATTCGCCTTCGTACAGGTTGATTTATTTTGTGCAATAAATAATTTTCTATCAGGCTTTATTTTCGCTATCTTCATTTCCAAACTATCATTCACTGCAATAAAAACAAAACTAATTTGTCTAGGAAAAATCGCCCAAAAACTCCACATAAACGGTTTTTCCGCTCTTTGAAGTGGCAATCTCAGTTTGAAACTCCCAGTTGTATTTACCATACGAAACTCCTTCTATCTAGTTCCAATGGTGCAATAAACAATCCAAGTTAAATTTTACACTTGTCGACGGAGAACACAAATAAATCGGCCGATTTAGAAGCTCTACTCGTTGCCTTGCTAGGAAAGAACTATCTTTGGAGCCTGGCGTAAGCTGTATTTTTTTATGGTTTTTTAAAATCAGTTAATTATTTTAAATTTGCATTTATTTTAGACAACAAGCGATGCATATAGTTTAAGTAAGCTTTATTTATTTGAAGTTAATAACACTTTCACAGCCCATCATATTTTAACGCGCTTGAACGCCTAAAGTATTTGGCATTTTTGTAAATTCTGAGTAAAAAGAATTGAAATATAATAGTTATTAGCCTTTAGTTTTTTTTTTGTATATTTTAGAATATGTCCACGACTCAGGTTCATGATCCGCTGTCAAGTGTTAAAACGGCTTAACAATAGTTTGAACACTATTAGATGAGAGATTAGACAAGGTTAGAGACCCTCTAACACAGGTGTTTTATACTTAAAAGAGGGTCCCAAACCCATGAAATGTAAATATATTAGATTAAGTTTACTGAAACAAACATATTTGTATTTGTATTGTATTTGTATTGTATTTGTATCGTATTTGTATCGTATTTGTATCGTATTTGTATCGTATTTGTATCGTATTTGTATCGTATTTGTATCGTATTTGTATTGTATTTGTATTGTATTTGTATTGTATTTGTAGTGTATTTGTATTTGTATTGTATTTGTATCGTATTTGTATTGTATTTGTATCGTATTTGTATTGTATTTGTATCGTATTTGTTTCGTATTTGTATCGTATTTGTATCGTATTTGTATCGTATTTGTATCGTATTTGCATCGTATTTGTATCGTATTTGCATCGTATTTGTATCGTATTTGTATCGTATTTGTATCGTGTTTGTAGCGTATTTGTATCGTATTTGTATCGTATTTGTAGCGTATTTGTATCGTATTTGTATCGTATTTGTATCGTATTTGTATCGTATTTGTATCGTATTTGCATCGTATTTGTATCGTATTTGTATCGTATTTGCATCGTATTTGTATCGTATTTGCATCGTATTTGTATCGTATTTGTATCGTATTTGTAGCGTATTTGTATTGTATTTGTATCGTATTTGTATTGTATTTGTATTGTATTTGTATTGTATTTGTATTGTATTTGTATTGTATTTGTATCGTATTTGTATTGTATTTGTATTGTATTTGTATTGTATTTGTATTGTATTTGTATTGTATTTGTATCGTATTTGTATCGTATTTGTATCGTATTTGTATCGTATTTGTATCGTATTTGTATCGTATTTGTATCGTATTTGTATCGTATTTGTAGCGTATTTGTATCGTATTTGTAGCGTATTTGTATCGTATTTGTATCGTATTTGTATCGTATTTGTATCGTATTTGTATCGTATTTGTATCGTATTTGCATCGTATTTTTAGCGTATTTGTATCGTATTTGTATCGTATTTGTATCGTATTTGTAGCGTATTTGTATCGTATTTGTATCGTATTTGTATCGTATTTGTATCGTATTTGTATCGTATTTGCATCGTATTTGTATCGTATTTGTATCGTATTTGTATCGTATTTGCATCGTATTTTAGCGTATTTGTATCGTATTTGTATCGTATTTGTATCGTATTTGTATCGTATTTGTATCGTATTTGTAGCGTATTTGTATCGTATTTGTATCGTATTTGTATCGTATTTGTATCGTATTTGTAGCGTATTTGTATCGTATTTGTAGCGTATTTGTATCGTATTTGTATCGTATTTGTATCGTATTTGCATCGTATTTGTATCGTATTTGTATCGTATTTGTAGCGTATTTGTATCGTATTTGTATCGTATTTGTATCGTATTTGTATCGTATTTGCATCGTACTTGCATCGTATTTGCATCGTATTTGCATCGTATTTGCATCGTATTTGCATCGTATTTGCATCGTATTTGCATCGTATTTGCATTGTATTTGCATTGTATTTGCATTGTATTTGTACTATCAAACGGGTTCGATTTCCGGGACAAATGTTTGCATGGTCTACAGATATTTGTTCCGGGTATGCCACAGACAATGATCTGACAGTAGAAAAGAATATGGGTAATTAAATTCCTTGATAGAAGTAAAATGATTGATGAATGATTGTCCAATTGTCCATGTGTGGGCTCAGTTAACCAATTAGTTACTTCAATAACGAATTGCTAATTACAGCTTTTTTAACAACTGTTTTTAACATTAAGTTTAAATATTTTAAAAAAATATATAATCTACTACAAGTAAAACAAATCAATCAATCATCATCTATACAAATAATGGTATTAAATACGAATGACTACAACTTACAAAAAAGTTTTTTTTTTTTTTTTTTTTATAAATAATTAGATACGGGTTACAGTGATTTTTATAAATCTTTTTTTATGTTAGTAACGGGGTGAGTTTGTAATGGGTAATCTATGGAACTACTTAACCGATTTTGAAAATTCTTTCACTGATAGTAAGCTAAACTATTCCTGAGGTCTATAGGCTATACATATTTTGACAACCCGGCTAGGTCAGCTAGTGTAATTTGAATGAAACTGTAGGTCAAGTTAGTTGGATTAGCATTTCGTGACACTATTTTATTAGTCAAAGATTACAAATATTATTTTTATTATCGTATTTGTATCGTATTTGTAGCGTATTTGTATCGTATTTGTATCGTATTTGTATCGTATTTGTAGCGTATTTGTATCGTATTTGTTTCGTATTTGTATCGTATTTGTATCGTATTTGTAGCGTATTTGTATCGTATTTGTATCGTATTTGTAGCGTATTTGTATCGTATTTGTATCGTATTTGTATCGTATTTGTAGCGTATTTGTATCGTATTTGTATCGTATTTGCATCGTATTTGTAGCGTATTTGTATCGTATTTGTATCGTATTTGTATCGTATTTGTAGCGTTTCATAATTAATATGTTCTTCCGAAGCTCTACAGCTTCGTACTCCCGTCCATAGTTCACAATTTTATGGTGACTTCTTCACAGTACAAGCTTTGTGCCTGTGGAACGCCTTACCTTTGTCCATAAGGTCGTCCCAATCTCTTCCTATTTTCAAAGTCAAGGTATACAACCATTTTCTTTCATAGTCTCGTAACTGCTAGCTAGTGTTTGTTATTTATCCTCCATATTATGTAGTGTAGTTTATTTATATATTATTTGTATGTATTTAAGTTTGTGTTTAATATAATACATAATCAATATGTATTGTAGGTATATATTATTTTATGGGTTCTGTTTATGTATGTTTTATGTATGCTTAAAGGTACTCTTACACCGCCGTCTTTTGATTTTTGTTTATCCTGTCCATCCAAAGGTCGTCTGGAAGAGATCGCTTTTAGCGATAGGACCGCCCATTGTAGCGTTATTTATTGTTTATTTCCTTTGTTACTGTATTTTTGTTTGGTGTGCAATAAAGAGTATTTCATTCATTCATTCATTCAAGGCTAGATAGCGCTGTGCGAAATGTCTTAGCGTTATATATTTATTTATTTTGTAAGGTACTTACAAGGTAAGGTAAATGTCTACTTGCTAGTGGCGTAGCAGAAGGTTACTCCGGCGATATTGATTACCGATTTACTCTTAAACTTCCCCTGCTTAGGTGGTAATAACAGTTGACCATCTGGGCCATCCCCTCTGTGCGTTTGTTATTTGAACATCTCTCGTGAAACAAAGTAAATCTATAGCTACTAGATGCCGCCCGCGGCTTCGTACGGTTTTTCAATTAAAATATTACCCTCCTTCTGCACGGCTGAGTAAAGTGCTTTTGTTCCAATACCTGTTTTAATTTATCTGTATACAAAATTTCATCGAAATCGGTCTTGCCGTTTAGTCGTGAAAACCTACAAACTACAAAATTGTTTTTACATATTACACAAGATAATGCTTTATAATATTAAGTTCGCTTGAGTATATATTAATTTATTTTATGCAATAGCGAATTAACATTCATTCAAGTCAAAACTACAATAAAAATATATACAAAAATAAAAATAATTAAGAGACAACAAGAGAGATGAGGGGGATACCTTTGCCCAGCAGGGGGACAGTATAGGCTAGCCAAAAAAAGAGACAACAGTGAATAAGTGATTAAATTACTGAACGGTGACTAGAAAGTACCTTTTTAGTTATCAATTGTTATCAATATAATATATTTTTTGACATTTCTCGGTAAATGAGCATTGCCATAATTAATTCAATGCTAATCACATAACTAAGTATAGTAATTTAGAATTTAAATTACATATTTATTGTACTTATTCCTTGACAATGTCCATTTAAAGCAGTTAAACTCTTTAGTACTTACATATTTAGTATTTAAGATAGTCTGTACTGTTTCTAGCATCCAAAAATTGTGCATTAATCTACCAGGTACCCAAAAGATGCATAAGTAATTGATCGTGCGAAGCGAGATCTCCAAATCAACTTGGGCAAATCGGCGATGTATGTATGTATGTTTGTTTGTCCGAGGATAACTTTCTTAGCGTTTATCCGATCAACATGAAATTTGGTACATAGGTAGGTAGTGATGGCACAATTTTGGTGTGACTCAATGAGCTAAAAATATTGGAGGGTTGTTGAGATATTGGGGTTCAAGAGGGGTAAAAAAAAATGAGACTACAAGGTCGAATAGAACGTCAAATAAAAGGTCTTCATTAGTACATTTGAACCCCGTTTTTATTTGTAGTTTTTGAGTTATTAGCCATAATAAAAACAAAACTTTGACAAAATTCATAGGGTACACCAGTGACCCCACAATGCTAAAATTTGGTATTTGTGTAGCTTTAGTGACACAAATATAGACAAAAGTCTGAAATCTAGAATAACTGCCATTTGTACCCCAAAAATATATCCAATTAACAAGAACCACCGTTACATCTAATTTGAATGAAATTGTAGGTCAAGTAGGTTGGTTATGCATTTTGTGGCACCAATTTATTAGTCAAAGATTAAAGCCGGTATGCTCAAAGATCAATAAACGTATTTAGCGACTAAACATATTTAAATTAAAAGTTTTTATATGATTTGACAACTCCTTAAATCATGTTTAGCTACTAAATATGATTAGGCATCGTTGTGCAAGTCGCCCTAAGAATAATATTTTATTTGGGAGATTCGCGAGATCGACGATTTACGTTCCTATACCATTACTATTTAATATGACGTAACTAACTGATCCATTGTGTCCCCATGGTTTTTGAATATATTAAATGAAATAAAATAACATCACGTAACTAAATTTCAATGAAATCATAGCTTACTGACTTGTAAATGAAAATTAAAACGCCACTTTCTGTTTTTCCTTTAGGGAATAAGTGTCACAATCAAAATACCCGTTCCACAGTAGACCATCATCTGCACAGCTTTTAATCTAAAAGCACGTAAAAGCTATTCAGTGTAACCGCAAGCTACGGTTTCTGGTGATAACTGGGAGGCGATCGGAACACAGTGTGTTGAGAACAGTAAACTAGGTATCAGTGAATCATCCTCTGATGTTATGATCGGCCACTGCTTAACAAAAGTGTATATAAAAACGTGATCTATGTATGTAGAAATAGAGATCTAAATTATGGAACCTGTTTTAGTAATAGAATTATTTATTGATTACATTTGACTCTGTTAGAATATATAAGAATAATATATATTAAAGTAATATTGTACTGTAGTTACATGAATACAATAAATTAATATGAATATAATATTTACGAGTACTTTAACGGATCGAAGAGAGGCCTAGTTTATTAACGTTTAGCGGCCCGTCCCGGCTTCACACGGGTGGACATTTATTTTTTAAACATATTTTATTGCAAATTTTTTTACATCTTAGGTAATATTTTTAGTAGGGATCTCTATTATTTTCTAGTAATAGGCTATGTTACTAAAGGATAATGTAGCATTCTAATGGTGAAAGAATTTTTGAAATCGGCCAGTAGTTTTTGAGTTTATTCGTTACAAACTTACAAAAATACAAATCTTTCCTCTATAATATTGGTATTAGTATAGATATGGATAAATTCGTACTAACAGCTAGATATTATTATTTGGATGTATTTAAATACATAAATATAAGCACCAACGCATAAAAATCGCGTTATAAGTTTAACACCTAAGTATGTATGTCTGTGCCATCGTAGTTTCTACACGGATGGACCGATTCGAACCCGGTTTTTTTAAAAAATAAAGTTTTACGTGGTCTTACCAGTTTTAATTGTGTAAGGGTTTTTTAAATTTTGTTTGCAAGAAAAAGCTGAGCTACCGTAAAACAATATACTGTGACGAACCACAAAGCGGCCGTAGGGAAATGAATCGCCCTCCTCATTTTTCTAACGCACTTACACCCAAATCAATCATTGCCACTAGTGAATGGGGAACACAAAACACAATGGATCCATTTTCGGGAGATTTTTGCTTCTGAATTTTTGTCGGTCTTTAACTTGAGCTGATTTTAATTATTATTTGGATTTATTTTCACCCCTACCTATGAGAAGGCGGAATCAAAATGTAGCAGATAGTAAAAATAACACTAAAAACAGGATATATACCATGATATACCAGGTTTTGAGTGCGTTCTTTGTGAAAGGGCTCGCCCGGGGAAGTACTTTCACCATACCTATTTCTGCCGCCAACCAACATTGCTGTGTTTCGGTGTAAAGAGAATGGTTGCCGGTGATATTACAGGCACATGAGGCTTTACAGTTACAACTGTATGCTTCAAGTCAAGTTGATGGACGCAGGGCAGTGCATCGTAGGGCACGTTGCTAAAGTGCGTGACCTACCGAGACAATATTTTGTTAAAGGCGATGGTCACTTAACATCAGGTAAGTCATTGTTAGTTCCATCTCCAAGTCGTATAAAAAACCCCCACAATCCTATTTTTAGTATAGGTGAATAGTTTTCATAACCAAGTTAGTTGTAAAAGTTTAAATTTAATTTATCATTAGATTAGATAGATTTAGATTAGATAGATATTACACATATATAATATATACATGTGTAATATATACATAATGATTTATTGTACATCACACTTAAATAATAAAACAATATAAAAACAAATAATAATACACGCAGAAATACAAGTGGCGGTCTTATCGCTAAAAGCGATCTCTTCTAGACAACTTTGGATGGACTGGATTTTATGAGAACGTTGTAGGACGGTATAGCTAAGAATAAAAGATAATTAAATATTGAATAAACAGTGTACTTACGTAAGTAAAATAAATATATATATATATATATATAAGTACTCATCAATGGATTAAGTACATAATAATATGAAATGAAATAAAATGAAATATTTATTAAATTATAACAGACATCAAATTAACATAAACAATCCTAGAAGTAATTATCTTTCACATAGACGGATCCTGGCGGGATCGCATTAGTATCCAAACTAGGTAAACCTGTGTTATGGCATACCAATGCCCTCCGCCGGGCTTGATAGTATATAACAAAATTACAATTGAATTTAATAAATTAGCTTTAAATTATTGTTATAAAATAGTTACTAAATACATTGAAAGATAAAATAATAATAATTTACACTTGAAAATACTTTGAATAGAAATTTGAAATTATACATACAAATTACAAAATAATATTATGACATAAATACAATAGTGGTTAATCTAGGAGAGAGAGGCTAGAATAGCTTCTGTAGAAGCATAGTCTAGACTTAGTAGCCAGTCTCTGACTACTATTTTACATTTGAAGAATGTTAGAGGGTACAAATTTAGGTGTTTGTTAAGTTTTTTATAGATATAAGAACTCATAAAATAGTTTTGTCGTCTTGCAAAGGTTGTGGTACATTTCGTAATATTGATAAACCTGATAGATCGTGATTCACCAGTAGTTATGGAATCAAAGTAATATAGTATAGTACATAAATATTCCATACTAATAATAAATAGGTACATTATATAAAGTACAAAAAGTAGGTACATATAATAGAAGGGTGAAATAAAACCAGGAGTAGCGATAGCATAATGATTGATGAGAAAATGAGAAATCAGCATTGTAGTACAGATATAACTGTTTTAAAGATGGGAAAGGATTCGGCAGTTCTAATGTCAGGAGAAAGAGAGTTCCATAGACGGATAGCTATTTATTTGGCCATGATTAGATTACGATTGTAGCTTTTATATTTAGACTAGAGGTCGCATAGTGTTTTTCTTTTTGTCGAAGAAGCAATCAAAGAGGATTAAATTAAGCATGATGCTACGTCAAATTGGAGGTACTAGTTGTCAGTGTAGTGATTAAAATTGTACCGTGATTACATTTTTTATACCTAATTTTAGCATTTGCTCATTCTTTTCTAACTAGTGGTTCGCTCCGAACTAAGATCTCGCGAGTCTCCCATAAAAACAAAAAAAAAATTGTAATCTTTGACTATCAAAATAGTGCCACGAAATAAATAACCAACTAACTTGACCTACAATTTCATTCAAATTACAGGTAACGGGAGTTCATATGAAGTGGTTCTCTCTTTTGGGGTACAAAATGCAGTTATGCTGAATTTCAGACTTTTTAATTTTTTTTTTTTTAATTATAGACTAGCGTTTGATTACTATCTCGCCTGGTGGTAAGCGACGATGCAGTCTACGATGATACACGCTTAAGAGAAACCTATTCACTCGCGACTTGAAGATCCCTAGGTTGTAGTTATCAGGAAACACAGACTCAGGCAAGGCGTTCCACTCCTTGGCGGTGCGCATAATAAAGGTGGAAGAGTACCGCTTTGTGCGTATGGGAGGTATGTCTACCATGTAGCGGTGGCGTATCGCAGAGCGTCTGGCTGTCCGATGATAGAATGGGGATGGTGGGATTAGGTTGAAAAGCTCCGCAGCACACTCTCCGAAATAGTCTCATTTTAATTTTTTTTACCCCTCTTGAACCCCAATATCTCAACAACCCCCCCAACATTTTTAGGTCATTGAGTGACACCAATATTGTGCTATCACTACCTACCTATATACCAAATTTCATGAAGATCGGATAAACGCTTCGAAAGTTAGCCTCGGACAAACAAACATACATACATACAACGCCGATTTGCACAAGTTGATTTGGAGATCTCGCTTCGCTCGATCAATATACTTTATCTATATCGAATCTCACACTCCTGTGTGCGCGCAATAAGCATAAAGAGCGATACTAAGTATTCTCTTATAATATCTCGTATAATCGAGGCATAGAGTTATATCTAATTAGCGTAGACGTAGGTTTTCAAACTGTATCGTTCCAGTATAAACCAATTAAAATAACTCTAGCCTTTCCTGGAACTGATAAGCAAATTTTAACCAAAATTAAAAATAATCGATAGATACGATACGATACACCAATGACTATGAAATACGTCCAGTATGCAGACAATTTAAATATTTGCCTTACTGAAAATAAGTTTCGAAATAGGAGCAAATACTAATTTATGTTATCTATTTATGTGTTATATTTGTGTATTTTATTATTTTTTATAAATGTATTGTATTTGTGAGTATTATTATATTTATCTAGGCAATTAAGTAGTTAGTAGTTTTTTATTTCTATTTGAATTTTTTTTTGTTAGTTAAGCACGCCAACCTAAGGGTTTTTTACCTGTCACGGTTGACGGGTAGAAAATGCTTTTAGGATTAAGTCCTCCATTTGTACATTTTTCTTTTTGTGGAATAAATAGTTAAAACAAAACAAACAATCGAACGTGAAATATACATATCTATTTAGTTGTTCATGGATGTTTAGTTTTTACTGGTAGCCAAAACACTATGGCCAAAATTTTACAATAATTCATGTTTTTTTAGCTTTATTTTATTATCCGCTCCTTCTCCGTTTTCCATATAAACTTTAACTCTGCCATATCTTATGCTCCTCCGTGCGCGCAATAAGCTTAAAGAGGGGTATCTACAAACTTTTCTCTTAACGTATTCATAGATACGTGCTTTGTTATGTACGACATTATTAAGAGTAGTAGAGTTTCTTGTGAAAGGGCTTTCCCGGGGAAGTGCTACCACCATACCTATTTTTACCACCAAGCAGCATTGCTGTGTTTCGGTTTGAAGGATATGGTTGCCGGTGAAATTACAGGCACATGAGGCTTTATACCTGTATGCCTCAAGTTTATGGACGCAGGGAAGTGCATCGTAAGGCACATTTCTAATAAGCGTGACCTACGAGGCAAACTTTGTTATAGGCGATGGTTACCACTTAGCATCAAGTGGGCCATATGCTTGTTCCATCTCCATTGTATAAAAAAAAATATATGAAAATACGAGTAGAGTACTACGAGGCTAGAATTGTTGTAAAATTCGTTTTTTTTTTCAAATTTATTACCACAGATAATTTTAAATTTTCACACAACCTTAATATTATGTACTAAAATATCAATGAAACAGCCTGTATAAAATAGATAAACAAATCATGTAAGTAGATGTTTGTTAAACTGACTAAGCGGCATCATCGAAAAGGCGCGCCGCCGATTTACTTTTACAACTGTTTTTTGGAAATGTATCGATTACTGGATAAATATTCAAGCTACCGGTATCCAAAATCTGTTAAAACTATTCCGGATGTGTGTTTTAAATTAATGTCGCACATAAAACAGGTTGTATAGATTTTCATTGTATCAGCCATAGGACGCATGTCCACTACTGAAGAGCCTTGTACAATATTTTTTATTACCAGGAAAATAATACTAAACCTTGATTGAAAAAACAAAATATTGTATCAGTCATATAGTTCTCATAATACAATCTTGACTTGCTTTAGCACTGTGTGAAATATCCAGCATTATTTATTATTCAGATGTCTAATGTATCTAAATTTACTTTTCTTTCAGATGCCTAACACCAATTACTAAACACGGTAATACATAGAAATGTAAAACAAAAAAGAAATGGTGAAAAAACACTTATGGGAGAATTTTTTTACCGTGTCTTTTTATTTATCGTTATAGCCTAAAAAGATTTCTTACAGACAACCTTAGGATAGAGAGAATATAATGTAATGTAAGAGCAGAAAGTTACACCTTTCGCCACAAAATGTATTTATGATAATAACAAAATACTTATAGAAAACGAAATACGCAAAGCAAAATGGAATGTGGAATATGGCCAAGTCTTTGGCAGTTATATTGCAAATAAACAATTCTAGTTAGAGTTTGTAGCTGTGAGTAAGGAGGCGAAAAATTGCAAGTCTCCAAAATTATTTATTGCTATGTGCAACGGAGCACACTTGCGGAGTTTTTAACAAATGCCTGAGTACTATTCCTTTTTATTAGTTGTAGAACTTTTTGCTCGACTAAGTAGGATAATAACTTATACCTGGGGGGCAATCTCGCTAATTTTGAACGATAATACCAAAGTAAATACAAAACAAAAACGTTACGTTATGTACATTTCGTATCGCACTGACACGCGTGACATCAGTCATACCAACGTGAGTTCCAACGTTAGATACGTTGGGTGAGGGACAATCGCGCTCAAGCTCAGCAGTTTCTGCTTACCAGGTGGAAGGAGATATTTGTAACACTAAGAGCTGGCTTTAATACTGTTGAGGCTATCCGCCTGGTCTTAGAAGATTGGATGGACAGAGAGCACGGAGCGTTGACATTCCGGCTGGCACAGGTGTTGTCGGGGCATGGATGCTTCGGCAAATATCTGTGTCGTATAGCCGGAAGGGAAACCAGCACAAGATGTCATCATTGTGATTCCGCTGACGATACAGCGGAGCACACTTTGCAAGACTGCCCAGCTTGGACATCCCAACGCCAAGAGTTTGTAACAGAAGTAGGAACAAATCTTTCGCTTCCAGCACTCGTAGAAGCAATGCTTGGTTCGGAAGATGCATGGAATGTTGTCGTATTCTTTTGCAAAAGGAAGCTGCGGAGAGGGAGCGGGAAATAACTACAAACCTTCTAATCCGCAGCCGGAGAGCAGGGCGTCGAAGAGATCGTTATCACGCCCTCCTTCGAGCCCCATAACAGAGGTCTAGGCGGTGGACACGGGAGTGTTCATCGCAGCTAAGCTTGACCTCGAGAAGGCGCGTGCGGTGTTTCCGTGCGCCTCGCTGATGGGAAGGATACCACCAAACCCATAAGAGGGGGCCCTGAAAAGTGGCCAACGCCGTCGAGACCGCGGATGAATCCGCAAGCGCTCCCGTTGTCTTGATAGAGCAAGCGTAATGGTGAAACACAAGTGGTGGTTTTAGCCAGTAAGAGTCCGGCATAACCTGACGGTTGCCCCCGCGGCAATCAGGTGTCCATGAGGATTACCCCACTATAAAAAAAAAATCGCGCTAATTTTGAACGATAATACCAAAGTAAAACCAAAACAAAAACGTTAAGTTATGCAACATTTCGTATCGCGCTGACACGCGTGCCATCAGTCAAACCAACGTGAGTTCCATAGTTAGACATGTTCAAAATTAGCGCGATTGCTCGCCTGTTTTCTTGCCCGACTACAAAAGGCGGGTTGTATTTTCTGCACGTTAGTAATTAAGTACATCGTTATACTCAAAACTATTAACTTGTCTATAGATAAATCATAATACAGATAAAGTCAGAAACTACGAGTTCGATAAAAAAATATTTAACTCATTATTTTAAATACGGGATTTATCACGTACCGTTTCATACGGTATTCGGTACGTGCGAAGCGAGACGTAGTTCGGAGCCGATTGCACTCACCCTGATGAAGGTTCACGAATTGAATAGAAACACTTATAAAACGGTACTTCATAAATCGCGTATGTTTAATAATGATTGAATTAATTCACGTAAGTTTTGGTAAGTAAAATCTTTCCATGTTAGAAAGCCTAAATTCCTACACCTAAATTCTCGAGACTAATTTTATTATTTTTTTATTATATTGATAAAAATTCCGTGCAACGCCGGGGCGGGTTAGCTAGTCTTCGATATACATGATAGACGTTAAGGCCTCGGGCACTTGTTGTTGGCCAATGAGCCAATTTGCTGGCTAACGTACTGGCCAACGAATTGGGCAAGAAGTTATATGGTGTACTGCAGTACATAACTCCATATAACACTATAATATTTTGTACCATTTGTCTAAATGTAGTAATGTAATTTGTGAAAATGCGGATAAAATCTATGTATAAAAAATCCAATCGCTGTTCGTTAGCTTCGCTAAAACTCAAAAACAGCTAGACCTGTTTTGATTAATTTTTTTGCGTGTGTTGAGTGGGTTGATTCAGAATTGGACCCGGTAGGGCCCTGTTGTCGAGATCTAGAAAATTGCAAACGAAGTCGCTGGCATACAACTAGTGTTATATAACTATAAAATGATGTTGTATAATTGCTGTGTTGACGCACTAATAGGTAAACAATAACTGTATTTAGCCGTTAGTTTTAACCTCTGCTCTCAACTCGCATTTTACAATGAAACTACTCTGAGTGGTCCCCACTTACTGAAGCCACTAAAACTTTGCAAAGCAGTTTAAGACAATTGTTCTGAAACAGGTTACAGTAGTGTAGTACAGGAGCCGTCGGTTCGTTTTCACAAGTTTTTATTTACCTTGCAATGTTGGTTTGTTAGTTTGTTTAGGTTTAATCTTGCAAGCTGAATTAGAACCACATCCTCTTATCCTACGGAGTTGAAATTTGACATGTTGATTCAGTTCCCATATCAATGCATTTTTATGGTAAGCATGACCTGATTCCACACCCTGGATTGGCTCCAGACGAAGGAACTCCTCAACGGTCAACTGCACAGACACGCAATTTTGTGTACTTACGCATTTAATTCTTTTTCTTTTAGCCCTTTCTAAGTTCTACCATGACATGGCTGCTGCACTCAGAGTTAGTTTCCGAAGAGGAAACTGTTCAATGGTCAACAGCACAGACACGACATTTTGTACACACGGCTACACATGAAGCTATACAGTTGCAGTATAAGCTAACCTCTCATTGTACAGAAAGCTTACACAATGCGAGATCAGCTTATACTGGAAAAGTATAACTTGATGTGTTGCCGTATGTACGAGTATGCACAGAGCACTTGTATAAAAGAGTGTATTATAAATGTTTATTTACTATTAATTTATTTCGGCATACTTTACCCTATCAGTATCACCATGGGTACTATTGAGTACCTGATATCTGAGGCTAGTTGTTCTAAAATTATAAATAAAAACTTTATAAATCATTTTATTTAGGACACCTCCCTTACATGCAAGATGGGGGATCATTTATTTTTTACTTGCGTATGCTGTGGGGTATAAATAAAAATAATAAAATGAAGTAAATAATGCTGGGCAATTTACACAACGCCATCTAGCCCCAAACTAAGCAAAGCTTGTACTATGAGAAGCAGATAACTGATAGAATACTTATATAGTTATTTTTTTTTTTAATTTTTACTTATAACATACTTATAGAGAAACATCTAGATCCGGAACAAATATAGTTGGATAGATCTTCCAAAAACATTACGGGTGAATTTAACTAACCCTATTTCGATACAGTAATCCACTAGGGATTTTTTATATTCCAATAGGGAATTGGCCATTTTTATAATAGTCACGTGGTTTTGTTACTTAAAAGTCGCGCTGTTTTGTCGACGAACAATTTCAGCAATATGTTGTATGACCATGCCCCCCCCAACTAAGGAAGCAGATAACCACTCGATCGACGTAGGTATTAAGGCCGTGGCTCTTCTGCTATTAGGGTAAACGTCCGCCAGCTTGCCCAGGCACAGATGTCAACTATTGCATATTAGTTCAATAATTGGCCAGTCACGCGATTTAAAATTTAATCAGACGCAAACAAAAGATTGGTTTTGAAATAACCAAGTTTTTGTAGGTTTCGGTAGATCGACTGAGCGCTGCGGCAAGCTATTACTAGTATGAAAAATATTAATAAATTATTCCATGTATGTAGGTAGATAGACAGAAAAAGGTTTATTATGCACCACACTTGAATTAACAAAAAAAATTAAATAAAAATATAACTAAACACAAGAAAATACAAGTGATTGTCTTATCATTAAAAGTGATCTCTTTCAGATATCCACCTTTGGACGAATTGGATTTTACGAGAACGTTAGTTATGTAGGGGATACGTATATATGAAAGAATATAGGAAATTATATTATTTATTATTAATAAATATTCAGCTGATATCTAGTGTGGAAAAACTGTCAATGATTGTTTATAGGCAGTAAAGAAGGCGCATAAAATTTGACATTTTACTGTATTCTTTGCAATTTTAGACATTTTAATAATTTTATGGGCGAATAACCGAATGAGACGCAGGAGGTAGCGGGTTCGATTCTCGCTGTGGAACAAATGTTTGCATGATCTACAGATATTTGTTTGGTTGTTTCTCTATATATTATAAGTATATATTTACAAAAAAAAGTGTATAAAGGTATTCTATCAGTTATCTGGTTCCCATAGCACAAGCTCTGCTTAGTTTGGAGCTAGATAGCGATGTGTGAAATGTCCACCAATATATTTATACTTATTTATGTATTTATTCTGTGCAACTGTAGGTAAAAACGTAATAGGTAGGTATATACCACACCTAGTATTACCTATTCTGTGACACAGTAGGTATAACTCCGAGATGCCGACTATTACTGTTATTTACTATTATCTGTAGATCATGCAACCATTTGTACCGCGGCGGGAATCGAACCCGCTACCTCCTGCGTCACAGCCGGCTATACGCCCACTGCGCCACGGAGGTCGTCAAGAGAAAGAGTAGTCTTTTCAAAATACCTATACGATTCTAGTTCCTAGTGGAACCTTCTAGTCTAGAGCGTTCGCGAATGCGTGTAGTGGGGCGTGCGGTATAAATAGAGCGTAGAGACGCCCGGTGAGTCAGTCTGAATTTGGCTATACGTGCGAATATTTCAGTGACTTTTAGTGGTTTATTGTGCAAAAGTGGTGTGAATTAGTGTGCTGTTATTACTTGTGACTAAGATCGTGTATTTATCATTTTAGTAGTGAATAAAAGTGTTATTTTGGTTAGATTGATTCTCATTATATTATCCCGAACCTTCAGCTCGTAACAATACTTACTTATAATATAATATAGTAGAAATCATCGAGACTCGGAAGAAATATCTGTAATACATCTAATAAAATATTCAAATTAAATCATACATTTGTAGGAAAATCCACCTTTTACGACTACTTTTGTTATTTAACAATACTTTTTTCCAGCTTGTTCAATAAAACCGATAAAACAACAAAAGAGCAGGTAATATTTGCCGATCGCTCCGAGCGTTTACCCCAAATTAGGGAGAAGTGGTCAAAACCGTCCCCAACCGGGTAAATTGGGGGAAATTGTTTTCCCCGCTGAAAGGTTGTTGCAATACGACCGAATATTATCGCATTTACCCTACGTTTGGTGTTATTGCTTTCGGCTTTTGTTTTAAGAAGATTACCCCAATGAATCCATTCGTTTCCGACTGTACGGGGTTTAATCACCCCATTGTAACAATAATGGAATTGAAAACCTGCCGATTCCGTTTTCGTTAAAATATTTATGGTTTTATTAATAAAAATATAAACCTCTCAACCACAATACTACCAAAGACGCATTGGCGGAGAAGAATGTCGAATGATAAACAATTTTTCCCACAACCTGCTCGACAATGTCAAATTATATGTATGTCATATAATGTGATATGTATGTATATGTGTATAGCGATTAAATCAAATGATTAAATCCCTACGGCTGAGCCGGAAGTAAAGTTGTTGTTTGAATTTTAAACCTCATCTGTATTAAAATTTGAACCAGAGAGACCCACACAATAAGAACTTATTCGTAAATCGAATAACCTCTACACAGAATGCACCAACCTAGATTTGGTTTTTATCGTCCCGCAGAAAGTGTGAAAAGTAGAGTATTCTCCTCGTGGATAAAGCTGTCTGCAACTTGGGCGTGCTTATATCCCTCCCTGCACTCAGGATTCCAGTAACTCTCTCGCTCTGCTCATGAGTTACCACTAGAATCCTTCGTTACGTTCGGGATTCAATATAGCGCCCGTGACGTAAGACACTTAGAATAGAATAGAATAGAATAGAAAAACGTTTATTTTGCATCACAAGTGTACAATGGCTTAGAAAAATGGGTATAAATTAATTAACAAATTTGTGAGCAAAAACGGTCACCACTCAGCATTGTGCTATAGTAGCATATTTATACTACTATAGCGCTGGTCTTCCGTGGTGCCATTTTTGTGTGTGCAGGGCAGCAACTGTGTTTACAATTACCTATCGATACACATTGCCAGTACATATATAACCTTTCGGACTCGTTTAGGTACCTCCCTACTTACGAACTATTAAAACATACAAAACATGCAAATACACAATCATAAACAGTTAACAGACATAATTAAAATAGTTTTGAAAAATTAACAATTAAAAAAAAAAAAAAATAATAATAAAAATATATAATACAGTAAACAGGCATAATAAAGAGAGCTTTGAAAATTATTATTAAATAATTAGAATTATATTGCTAGAAACCAGGCCCAGAACAACCACCTACGTGTGAAAACTTTTGAAAACTCAACAAGTACTTTTTTAAAGATTTTTTGAAAGACCAAACAGTATTAGAGTTCCTTATAGGAGGAGGCAGATTGTTCCAACATTTCGTGGCAGCATATCTGAAGCTGCCACGAAATGCAGCTGTTCTGTGTCTGGGACAAAGTAAACGGACAGCAAGACGCTTAAGACGGTCCGAAAAGTGAAGCTTTTCGTATAAATATAATGGTTTCTGATTTCCAATACCCTGATTTCTTTATACCCTCGTTTAAAAAAGTGCCAATCTGGGAGTACCGATAGAAGTGAAAACTTGAACAATTACGAGATATTTATATACAGAAGTGTCGGTAACGGTAACGGTAACAGTGTCGCGAGTTCAATGGTTTTTCCCCATCTCAAAAAATGCCCAACGCGCCTAAAGAAGTTTTCACTTCATATACAGAGGTGTGGGTAACAGTAACGGTAATAGTGTCGCGAGTTCAATGGTTTTTTCCCATCTCAAAAAATGCCCAACGCGCCTAAAGAAGTTTTCACTTCAACAATCTACTATTACATCACTCATGCTCTGAAAGTTTTTCATTGCTTGCTCGATACCTGACGCGTAAATGCGATTTAAAATTTGAAAATAGAATGAGGCTCATTGCATTCTTATTAAACTAAAATGAAATACAACCTCCATGGCAAATCCTTATTTTCATTTAAAAACCTGAGAGGCCATATTTTTAATATGGTTTATGAAATAGAACATCCATGACACATCCTTATTTCTATTTAATTTAGTAGTAATTTAGTTTTTGTAGATGACATAGTTTAGTAGTGAAAAAAAAACAATAGATACCGGGAACGCAAGTTTTCTTTTGACCTAAAAACTATTATAAAAACTTTTTTTAATTTCTTCGCATTCGTGATATAAGGTTATGTAAAGTATATTTATTATATATACCAATAGCTGTAAAATTTGTTTGTGGTTTGATACAATACATTGCACGGACAAAGGTATCACCGTCTCTTAAAAATGATAGTGCACTGATTGATGCAAAGTGTATGCAATAGACTGGAGGTGGCTCTTAACTTTTTCTGTTATTTCAAGTTCCCTCCAGTAATGGCATTGAAGGTGGTATTTTTTGATGGTAATCTATCAACAGCGCGCTCTGGTATAAGCACCATTATTTTTCTCTCGTTAAAAATGATTTTTAGAACATAAACCGGGTGAACTTTACAGCAACACATTTACCACTAAAAGCGGATGATTAATTAAGAAAACTTACCATCTACCAACCCTTTACCCCCCAACAAGATGCGATTTGTGTAATGTGGGGAGAAAATCTCATTGCTTGTTAATTTTCCCCAGTAATACCGCAGGAAAAAGGCTCCACAAAAAAGTATAAAATCATCTCGTTAGAAAGATAAAGATTAAATTGATGGATGTTATGATAAAAACACAATTTCGCTTGGGTTTGCGCTGTAAGGAAAATAAATTAATGTTTGAATAAGGCGAGGGTTTAATGTGTTTGTTTTTACGAAAGGAAAAGTTACAATGTCTTTACTCGGGTATATGTTGTTTACATTAAATACAGGTCGAATTTGTAATTATTTCAATCCAAAGAAAGGTGTTATACCCACCTCGTATTAGTCCTAAAAACGATTTATTCCCTTGTTACTAATTACGACGCATCTAAGTACAAAATTTAGTACACCATAAATGACATTCCATACGACAACAGTTCGAGCGCTCTAAAAATAAGCATGATGTTTATGCTTCAATACTCGTAATACGTTGAATTTCCGAGCGCAGAGTGTCAGCTGAACAGGCTCAAGTCAAACGTCAGTTTAGTTTAACCTCGGTAGAATACGCACAAAACAATTGCTTGTATCGGAACGTAACTTAGAAATAATCATTTGAAATCAGAACGCGGGAAAATAGGATGTGTCAACCTTGACAATAATCGGCTTTTGTGTTTGAAAATAGAAGATTCAAATCAAGAAAAATGTCGAGCAAGAGACATTTTGCTTTTGTGATTATTATAGCTGCGCTGGTAAATGGTGAGCATTTGTTCCAAATTTAATTTATTTTTGTTTCGTTTATTTTTAAGTATGTACTTATCATAAAAATAAAATACTTGTGGTTAGTTCAGGGCTAAAATAATTTAGTTTGGTTAGTTTCGACCAGTCTCTTATTGATAGACACTGGAATTTTTTTGTGGTAAACTTATTAGCCAGCGAACGAGGCTTGGATTGGTTAACAGTATTGTTCTTTCACCTTGTTCTGCAACAAATAAATGTACAAATTAATGAATAGCTAAAGAGAACTAAAAATTGTAGGAAAGATTTTTCTAACTGATTTTTTTTTTAATATCTTGCTGTGAAACCTTATTTTTACTGTGCGTGATTGAACCATGATAACGTTTCTATGGATTCAATGTAGGTCTTCGTCTAGTTTACTTTGAGTACTTTACAGCGTTCCCCACACTTATGAATGAAAAGAGATCAGGTAATGAAAATACCTTCCATACCTTAGTATGGAAAGTGTTTTCATTACCTGATCTCTTAAGTCTTAAGAGATTAGGTTTTGACGGAGATCAAATATTTCGCGTTACTGGTTCTGATAACTAACATCACTGTAACCATTGCCAGCGTTGGGATTAAAGTTGCTGGGAGCGGTTGGGTGCAGGACGCATAAGATCGGTTGCTCTGGGAGTCTATGATCAGCAATGGACATCCGGCTCATATGATGATGATGATTACCGGCGTTGTCGGTCCTGGCTAAAGTCATCAAGTGTCGGAGGCTGAAGGCCTCCGACACTTGATGACCTTAGCCTAAAATTACACGCAGAGCACATGATCTCAACTAATATTATTAATTCGAAGCTCTGTCTCTCTGTCTGTATGTCTGTCGGTCTGTTTGTTACGTTTTTACGACTGGATTGACCAATTTTGATGAAATTTGATATTATAGACAGATTATGACAGGGATCGACAGGGTTTACCCAAATGTGTAGAAGGAGAGTAATGTTTTTATTGACAAACCTCGCGTGCGAAACCGCGGGCCGCAGTTAGTGATCTTATATAATGTATCGACTCTGTCTACCTAGGACCTAAGTATCAACGCAATACAATCTTTGCTGCATGCAGTAGGTCGAGACAATCTTGTCTGGTGTTAAATTATTCATGAGCTACCTTTGACTTGGTGTCTAGTTATTTAATGGTGGTTAACGCCTGAATGAGTTGGAATCCAGAAAATTTAATTGGTTTTACTAAACCGGTTTTTGTGACAACTATGGGAACAGTTGGAAAATTCACTGTTTTGAGCGTAGAGTTTAAAAAATCACATTAAGTTTTATAGCTTATTGGTATAATTAGACATTTTGAAATTAAAATTTTGATTTGGGATCTGATACACTTACATTTTATGGTATACTAGCTGACATGGCTTCGCCCGGCTTTTTATCAAGTTAAAATATAACCATGATAATGTAGCTTTCTATCAGTGTAAGATTTTCATAATAGGTTCAGTAATTTCTGTGTTTCTATAATGGAAAACATTCATCATCATTATTAAAGGCACTACAGCCTTGAGTGACCTTGGCCTGGTCAAGTAAATTTCTGTAGTCAGGTTTATCTTAGGCTTTTTCGCTCCAGCCGCTAACGCCAATAGCTTTTATGTCTTGCTCTATGCCATCCAGTCACCTGAGATTAGGCCATGTATAGGACTGCCAGGGGGTATCTGGCCGTTTAGTTTGCCTCTTAGAAGACTTTTGGGGTTCTGGCGTCCTCCATTCTCTCTACGTGGCCAACCCATAGGAGACGACCAACTCTGATAAACCGAACGACATTGGGTTCTTAAAACACGTAGAGTTTAGACTAATTCGGACGGTTCGGATAATCGAAAACATTGAATTTGAAAAGACCAAATATTCTTCGTGCTACCTGTACTATTGAGTATTCAGTTGTGTTAATGAGAACAATGACCCACTTACAGTCTTGCGTCTTTACTGTAGTGAATAGGTAAAGATACAAGCTGTAGTTAATTAGGTATATTTTAACTGAGTGAGTGACCGTGGTGGCCTTTGCCTAGAAGGCATGTGTTATCGGGTTAGCGTTTTTATAAAGCTTGTATATATGAGCTTGTAGCCTGTCTCGAATGCAAAATTGGGCATCTAACGTATTTTTTTTACTTTATTTATTACAGAATCAACAGCGCTGGAAATCAATATAAATAAACTCTTATAGTTAATGCTTAACGCCAATAACAGATTCTCATTTTATATACATAACTTTTAAGAAATTAGTCACCTAGAAATAACAATTAAAACACAATACATTAATTTTTAATTTTAATGTTTGGACTTGCTTTCGACTACCCTCTTGTGGGACAATCACGGGCTTGCGTACTGAGTAAGAGATCCAAGAATGCCCATCATGGGAATTAATGTATTCGTGAGCTATAATGTACCTATCATTATTTTATTATAACTGAATTATCAACTAAATGCTTAAAAATACTGGTTGCTGATTAATGGAGCTTAATGATCTCAATGTTCCAGTGTGTATTCAATGAAACATGTTACACGAAGCCATAACAAATAATTTAAACTACCACAGAATGCTTGGAGCGTGCATCAAACGAGAATATGTGTTCGGCTACGGTCGCTAGCTTATTGAGCTCGTTAGGATCGTGACGATACCAATTCCTAAAATGATGTCCCATTGGTGTCATAGCGTTCCATAAACAGGCAATAGAGAACATGTTCTGTGTAACTAATTGAGAAAAGGAATACAGAAGAAGATTTTATTTGTTACGGCATTCAAACGAAGCACTCGTGTAATTATGATAGAACTTTACTTACTTCGTTTAATCGGTTTAAAGATTTTATTCTCAAAAGAACTTAATATTAGATACAGTTCACTTATACGAGATATAGTTTTATAATACCTAGGTAAAACCTAAGTATATTTATGGTACATATTAATAGGTGCTGGTGACAATCAATGCGTTTTATTGAGCTATGCGTACTTGTTACTTATACCTAGTATAGTTCAAAGATAATACAAATCACAAGAATGCAATACTATTAATTTGTGGGTAAATTGTAATAAATAATTACCCACTTCACTGGCGTTGTTTTGATCGGAAGGAGTAAGAGTGTGTGCTATGTGTGAGTGAAGTAGCCTACAACACTGACCACTGTTGTGTAGTTCGAATGTAAAAATCAATGTGTGCTTAATCACTAATCATTATGTCGTTTCATAAGACCAGTTTATATTTAAATTTAAAAAAACCCCGGGTACCTCTTTTTGCGCCGAGTGTTAAAAACTGACAAAGCTAAAAACCACCCCAGTTAAACTAGCTTTCTATTAAAAAGTGCGAGTCGGACTCACCCACCGAGGGTTCGTACAAATTTGTACCGACAGTTTCTATGATTGATTACGCACTTTAAATAAAGACTATATTTTTTTTGATTTTATTACAAATGTATAGTTTTAAGATTTTCTTTTACTTTGCTCTTTGGCAAATTTCGTGATTCTAGGTAAACGGGAACTACCATATAGGTTTCGACCCAAAACCTATGAGTACTTCCGGTTGACCTAGAATTGTCAATTTTAGTTAAAAGCAAGGTCTTAAAGCAAAAGTAAAGGGAAAATTCCGAAAAATAAAAAAGTTGAAAATCAAGGTAAATTTTGGTACATACAAGTTTTCGCAAAAATCTAAATTTGCCAATATCTTTTTATCTTGTTGGCTCAGGACCTTGGTTTTTATACGCCTAATAGGGCTATAGACTTCAGTATCTGGTATAACTTTCAACTTGCTAAATCTACCCGTTCCTGAGAAAATCGGTGATGACACACTGACAGAGACGGACAAGAGAGTGATGTTATAAGGGTTCCTTTTTTACCTTTTGAGGTACGGAACCCTAATAAGCCGCGTTCAAGTCAGTCCATCTGTTTGGGAACTACGATGCCAAGGAACGACATAAAGGCACACGGACATAACACTACTTTTTGTGTCGGGGTTTAAAAATAAGAGGTTTTTCTCTACTCTATACAAAATAATCATAAAATAGAATGTAAGTAATCTATAAATAAATATTGATGGATATTACACAGCCCCAAACTAAGTAAATCTTGTATACTAGAGCCTGATAACCTACAAAACTATTAATTTAGTAAACCACATTTTTATTATCATTTTTTGAATGTATAGAGAATCAAAGAAAATAAAATCTTCTTGTGCTTTAATTGAAATCTACTCATACAGAGGCAATAAAGGTAAACCTACGTACATAATTGCAAATTGAAACTCTTTGGTTCGAATGATGTCATCATAATTACGACCTGATTACTTTTTGCCAAGTAATCTTAGGACGAGACGGCTTCTTTTTGCTTACAACATCAAAATGGATATTCGAGTTATATAAAAAAAAATGCTTTACAATAGCTCAAGTCATAAAAGGATGGACTCAAAAACGTTATGTTAAAAATTGGAATGCTCTGTGAAAATTTTGTTATTCTGAATTTTAAAAATATGCAAAGGTTTAGTTTAAATTGAGTTTAACTAAAATGATCTCACTTTCATATTTTGAAAAATTAGTTTTGTTGAGAGGAACAACATACATAAATCAGATATCTAGGACGTCTCTTACTTTTCTGTAGGTACATAATCCTTTCTTCATTTATACTTACCTACCTTACAGTAGGATATAGAACCATAGAAAATAGAAAAATATCCTTTCTGCCGATTACAGATTTGAACTTTCAAAGAAGACTGGGAAATATGCAATTTTACTTGTGTTGTATGTTACTTCTGTCGAAATAAATTATATCTATCTATCTATCAATGTTAAGGAATTTCTCTGAAGACTTCTTTCTTCTTTTATGAATTCTTCTTTTTTTCTTCCTCTCGGAAGAGGGAAGGAGGGATAAGGTCATGCACATCTTGGGCACATTTACCAAAACGAATCTTGTAAAAAACTGAAAGTCTGGCTACTCGGCGTCTGTGCTCTAGACTTCGTAAATTGGCTTCCACTAGGGAGTAATCGCCAATGCGTCTAGCAGCACGTCGCTCAATCGAATCAAGGGCTTCATTCTATTGATATCTCAAATCGTAAATTGTATGAAGATACTGTAGGGACACACTACTATGACAAATAGCTAACTCCTACAATAATCCCCTACAATACTTTTTACACCATAAATTAGTGTAAATGCCACTCAGTCTTGATTTACCCGTAATATAGAAGCAGACAAAAATACCGTTTACCAAATTTATTCAATTGGATAATGAGGGACGCCGGCTACATGTGAATACTGTCTTTCTTTTTATGAAATTCTTCAAGTTAAAAAATTACAAAAAAAAAATGCCTAATTTAATAAATTAACTGCTTGAGTCTGTGTTTCCTGATAGTTACAACCTAGGCAAGCGAGAGATCATCATCCGAGATCGCGGTCAAACGCGAGTCGACTATCTTTTAATCAGTATGTAGACCCGTAAAGATATCCCACAAGGGGGAAGTCAGAGGCAAATCCAAATATTACGTTTGATACATGCCCTCATTTTGTAAAGAAGTTAAACATTTCTTCGACTTTGATTATGTACAGATTATTTGCAATGCAACATTTAATATAACGCAATATGTGTGTGCTTTATTCGCGCAGTTAAACAGTTAAAATAACATTAAAATGTTTGGAAAATGTTGCATTACATGTTGTATTAAAAATACTCTAAACAATGATTAAGAAAAAAAAATATGCTGAGGGAGAATATTGAAGTAGAATTAATTTATTACAAGCTGAACCGCTCTCCTTCTGCGCAGTCGGGTAAAAATTAGCCTACGTCTCAATCCTGGTCATAATCTATCTATATACCAAATTTCATCGAAATCGCTCCCGCCGTTCAGTTCTGAAAACGCTCTTGAAAACGTAACAAACAGACAAAGAGACTAAGAAACAGAGTTACTTTCGAATTTATAATAGTATAGATTATATTAGACACGAATGATGTCCTTTCCGTATTTTTATATACGAGGTTTACTTAACCATCTTACTAGTAAATTCGAGCCAAAAATACCATCGATGACTAAGAATGGCTTGGTCAATTAGAAGAAAATGTCTAAGCTAAATTGGACCAGAAATATTTCGTGAGACCCAAAAGCTGGTTCTCATCTGGGTCAATGAGTAAGCATAGCAATACAGTGAAGTAATGCAGCTAGTGCTTATGGGGTCACTTCTAATCTGGTGGTAGCCTGGATCAATAAGCTATCTATAGATTGTTTGCAGAGGTGTTTCGATAACAAACCCTACCGTGACAAGCTTAGCTTAAGGCTAAGTTCATATGAACGCGCGGTACCGTAGCGCACTACCGTAGCGCGCGGTAATGTAGACGACAAACACTATTTAGTTTGATCTTGTACCGCGCGGTTAGTAGTTCCGCGCGGTACCGCGCGGTCATATGAACTTAGCCTAAGTTAGTATTGTAACAATTTAACTGAAGTAAGTGTTCATGAGAAGAAAGTTATTTTATTCGCCATCATCATATCAGCCAATACAACGCCCACTGCTGAACATAGGCCTCCCCATACATTTCTAGGGCGACTGATCTTCTGCAGCCTGCACCCATTAGCACCAGTAACCTTTATCAGATCGTATTTCCATCTAGTACCATTTCAAGTACGTGGTCTTCCCTCGAGAATCTTTCTGCCCCAACGGCCGTCAGTTCCTCGAGCTATGTGCCCCGCCCACTGCCACTTCAGCTTGCTAATCCTAGTTAGAGACACTTCAGTTTTAGGTGCAAAACACGCAATCAATAATTTTGTAAGTATTAAGTCCTAAGATACGTTACAAGGCTATAGAAACAGCTGTTTTGACGGCGAGATCAAAAGGTTATAATTTTTTCCAGAAAAAAAGTCTTGAGTTCGACGTTTTTATGTACCTACAGATATTCATTATGTATGACAGCACAATAACTTTAAAATGTGTTATTCAACAACCCGTGACGTGATGCCATTCTTGTTTTATTTAGATTGACACCGATTAACATGGTGCTGTGCTCAATGTCACATACATAAAAGGATACTCTCATAAAGAAGTTATTAATAATACAAACTTATTCAAAAACCTTTATCCGGTCGTCTTTCTATCTAGTGGGGGCCATCCTACGCTGGGATTTCCAGTGCGTGGTTTCCAGTCGAGAACAAATGTATGTGTATCGCTAGTTTTATTCATATTAACGTTTTCGAAGTTCTTCAATAATTGTAATCCTATAAGGGTTATGCTTATTATTTTTGAAGTACGGAACCCTAAAAATATATATATTACTAGCTAACCCCGCGAACTTCGTACCGCCTTAGAATCAATAAATTTTGTGTTGCTTAGCTGATTTAATTTTGTTTTTTCCCAATGTCCTTTTCTGTGCACGTACCCACTATAATTAACTATCTCTATATTCAAAGGTAAAATTATTGAAGTACTAATACCGCTATTAAAAAAATAGGGGTAGGTGGTAGAAGGGTGAAAATTTATGGTTGCACGAATATGTCTTAAAACACGTCTCTATAACCAATGTGTCCTGCCAACTATGACTTATGGTGCCGAGACATGGAGGCTCACGAAGGAGACTGTAGACAAAATAAGTGTAGCACAGAGAGCCATGGAGCGCGCCATCCTCGCCATCACACTCTTAGATCGAGTTCCCAATACCGAAATTCGTAAGCAGACTAAAGTACAAACAAGACGTCAGCAAGCAAATATTGGGGCTCAAGTGGAGTTGGGCAGGATACTTGGCCAGACGTACTGACGACAGGTGGACTAAGGCACTAACAGAGTGGAGGTTGAGAACTGGCCATCGAAATAGGGGACGCCCACCAGCGAGATGGGTCGACGACATCCATAAGACCGTGGGTCGTACGTGGTTCAGACTGGCACAGGATCGGGAAAAGTGGTAGAAACAAAGAAAGGCCTATGCCCAGCAGTGGGTCGACACGGGCTGAGAATGATGATGGTGATGACGTATTTTTAATTACCAAATCATAAAAAAATAAACATAAAAAAAATGCCCAAAAATAAATAATAAAACTTTAAGGTGGACCACCCTTATCACATAGGGGTATTAAAAATAGTTTACGTCCTAATCTCATACCTACCGAATATACACAAAAAATTTTATAAGAATCGGTCAAGCCGTTTCAGATGAGTTTTGTTACAAACACTGTAAAACACATTTTATATATTAGAAGATTATTCGGTAAAACACGTCCGGTTAAGTAATGACCACTTCATATTTTTAATTAACTATTTTTACCTACTTTATTTCTCAGAGCCTTTACTCTCAATCTCCTAGAAGTTAAATAAAAACATGAATTATAAATACCCGTAGCTGATAAAAAATCGAAATTATCTCAATACGACATACCTACTATTTTACAACAAAATACTTGATTAGTCGATTTCCTTATTTTATCTAACATTCTGGTGGGTTTCTTGAGATATTTTGCTAATTAGAAGGATTTTTAGGAACTTTATCGAATAAAAATAAGATTAGACCAACACACATTTAATTAATAAAAAACATGATAGGCATTTGCCTACTTATAATAATGGATCGAACAAAACCAGCTTAAAACATTATGAAAGGAACGAACAAGCATAATAGCAATCTAATAGACGTTAATTGGACAATAGTACGAGACACAAGATATTTATTTGCACAAACAAGTGTACAATAATTAGTGTGTTGGAAGACGCCACAGAACCAATGATTTATCTAACAGCTACTAGTTTAATTTTGAAATATAACGACTTGATAAATCTGAAGGGTTTGGGTGTCTATAACATGACTTGGGAATCTTTGAATCCTATTAACCTAAGGCTCAACTTACATTGCCGCGGAATGGAGTCGAAGCAAATTAATTGTACTTAGCGTAATGAACTTTATGTCAATTATTGTAAAAAATAACTCAGGAAGACGCGCGACCTGCGTATTTGGTTTGTTTGTACCTAGTCAGGTCATAAGTATTGTCACACAGTAAAAACTTTTCTTTTAGAATGCTGGCCACAAAAAAGTTTATAGAATTCGAATTTCGAATTGTTCATGAAAATAAAAATGTATACTTTTTAGAATTTTACTCATTTTTAAATATGGAGTGGACGCTTAAAGAAGACCGTGTTGCAGTTATTGTGTTGCATCGTTGCGGTTACGCGCCAATTCAAATTTTTGACATACTGAAAAATTTGAATATAACCAAAAGATTCGTTTATCGCTCCATCAAACGATACAATGAAGACTCTAGTGTAGATGACAGGTCAAGAAGTGGTCGCCCTCGGTCTGTTAGGACTCCAGCAGTGATAAAAGCTGTGAAGGCGCGAATTCAAAGAAATCCCAAACGTAAGCAGAAACGGTTGGCCCTTCAGATGGGGTTACGCAGAACCACGGTGAAAAGGGTGTTAAATGAAGACTTAGGGCTTCGGGCATATCGAAGAAAAACAGGACATCGTTTGAATGCTCGTCTAATGGACCTGAGACTGAAGAGATGCCGCGCTTTGTTGAAGCGGTACGCGGGAAAAAAATATCGGGAAATTCTTTTTTCGGATGAAAAATTTTTTACCGTAGAAGAGAGCTACAACAAACAATATGATAAGGTGTACGCACACAGTAGTGAAGAAGCGAGCAACCGTATTCCGCGTGTCCAACGAGGTCATTTTCCATCCTCGCTCATGGTATGGTTGGGAGTTTCTTATTGGGGCTTAACAGAGGTACATTTTTGTGAGAAAGGTGTAAAAACGAATGCAGTTGTGTATCAAAATACAGTCCTGACGAACCTTGTGGAACCTGTTTCTCATACCATGTTCAATAACAGGCACTGGGTATTCCAACAAGATTCGGCGCCAGCTCATAGAGCGAAGAGCACACAAGACTGGCTGGCGGCGCGTGAAATCGACTTCATCCGGCACGAAGACTGGCCCTCCTCCAGTCCAGATTTGAATCCGTTAGATTACAAGATATGGCAACACTTGGAGGAAAAGGCGTGCTCAAAGCCTCATCCCAATTTGGAGTCACTCAAGACATCCTTGATTAAGGCAGCCGCCGATATTGACATGGACCTCGTTCGTGCTGCGATAGACGACTGGCCGCGCAGATTGAAGGCCTGTATTCAAAATCACGGAGGTCATTTTGAATAAACTTTAGTGTCATAAGAATCTATGTTTTGTTAAGTTCATTTTGGTATATAAATGGTTACATAATGAATAAACTTGTTTCAATTATTTTATATTAAACATGTGACAGAATTTATGACCTGACTAGGTAGTTTGTAAATTATACGGGATTTGTAATTTAAATAATGATTGAAATAAATCACGAAAGTTTTCTAAGTAAAAAAGATATAAAATTCATGATCAATTTGCTTCTATTCCATTCCGCGGCGATGTAAACTAAGCTTAACAGTAAAAAAAACGATCAAATCCTGTCTTCTTCTTCTTCTTCTTCTAAGCGTGTCAAGAGTTCTACGCTTCTATTCATAGTATGTTGGACAGGTGTTTGACCACAACAATGGCATCAGGCGAGGCGGCCATTAGGTCCAAAATCCTGTGGTTTTGAGATAAAATCCTGTGGGTTTGCACTAGAATATGCAATTTCATTTCAACTTGTTCACAAACAACGATTTTCCCTATCCTTTGGTTTTGTCACGGTTTCTCATCTCAAATCTCAAAATCACAATTCTCAAATCGATTTTGGTCAGTAAGTTGGTAACTTGTCACAACCAAGGCGGCGTCGGAACCGGGTTATTAAATTAAACATTGGCCAAGTGGTAGGATGTAAAGCAAAAAAAGGTAAAAAAATAAGCCAAACAAAAGATACTTCATAATCATCATTACATGGGCCTCCCCATAGAACTTCAGAGCGACCGATGTTGTGAGGCCTGTACCCAAAGGCCCCCCGCAATATTTATAAGGTCGTCTTACCATCTATTGAGGGCCGTCCTACACTGCGGTTTCCAATGCGTGTTCACCATTCGAGAACTATTCTGCCTGATGGCCGTCAGTTCTTCGAGTTATGTGCACCGCTCACTTCAACTTCAACTTGCTAATCCTCTGAGTGACTAGTTTGTCTACGAATCTTTCATATCTGATTTGATCTCAAACAGGATATAACAAAAACTATGTGTGCCTTTGTGCTAATGAACCATAGATTTCAAACTCATTTACCCTGAAATTCTTAACCTTTTTTTTATGAAGTCTATAAAAAAGGTCCACTATTTTCTGAACCAAACCAAGATCGCAAAAAAACTCGTTTCAAGGTCCAATGATTTTGCCTGCGCCTATAAATCACTTTGACGCGACACTTTCCCTGAATATCTTTTGTAAGAAAAATGCCTACACGATTTTATTTCAACGAAAATCTAATTTTTCTAAATAAACAATAGCAAAATATATATTGACAGGAACGCCGTTTCTATTATTTTGCATTTTTGCACCGTGTGATGTCACGTTTAAATAGACACATAGGCCTCCCCCTAGATTTTCAGAGCGCCCGATCTTATACCTGCACCCAACGGCCCCAGCAACCTTTATCAGGACGTCTTTACATCTAGTGGCGGCCTCGCCCCAGCGCTTTCCAATACATTGTTTCCACTCGAGAAGCTTTTTGCTCCAACAGCTGTCAGTTCTTTGACTTTTGTGATACTTCAGCTAACTTCAGCTACAAACCAATTCATTTCTGATTCGATCTTGTAGAGATATACCTTTCCATAGAACGCTGAACACCTTGAGCCTTAAAAGGCGCCGTCGGGACTTCTTATGACGCGAAACACATGATTTCCGTTGAGGGTTTAAAAAGGAGACTGTCTGTATTGCATTGATTTGGTAATAATAGCTGATGAAAATTGATAACAATAATAAAAACCGTTTTATGAACATTCTGGAGTCATCAATATAAAATAACGGCTGTTGGTCACGAGATCCAATGACTGAACTTGTAAAAGCAATTCGCCCCGAACTAAGATCTCGCGAGTCTCTCCTAAAAACAAACGGGAGTTCATGTTAATTGATTACTCTTTTTTAGGGAAGAAATTCCATGTTCTATTAGGAAAACCTTAAATAAATGATAATTGCAGTTATTCTGGATTTCAGACTTTTGCCTATATTTGTGTCACTAAAGCCACACGCATACCAAATTTCAGCACTGTGGGGTCACTGGTGTACTGGTGAATTTTGTCAAAGTTCACAACGTTCAAGTAACTAGGTTTAAACTAAAACTACCACAAGGACTTTTTACAAAGACCTTTTATTGCTTGATGATCGGATAAACGCTTCGAAAGTTATCCTCGTACAAACAAACATCATACATACATACATACATCACACATCCTACGCTGCGCTTACAAAAAAATACACACATAAAAAGGTCTACTTTTTTAGTATCTTTTTTACTTCGTTTTAAACTTTCATGGAATATCAAAACTTCTTTGAATAGGCAACCTCTTTGATAAACAAATAATTATGTTTTTAAACCATAAAAACATGTCCATTTCAACGGCATTTCATAGATCCTCAACAAAAAAAAAATTGTAATGATTACTGCAATCATTGGTTGTGTTTCGCGAATAATAATCCACGCGTTTTTACTGTGTAATGGAGCATCGTCATCTTAACACGGAAGAGATGCAAAGAGCAGTAGGAATGCTAGAAATTGAAAACAGTCAAGCCTATGTTGCCCGGCGTTTCGGTGTTCATCCAAGCGTAATTTGCCGATTCTGGAGTCGTTATTGTGACACAGGTTATCCGTCTAAACAGCACCCAGGCTGAAGGCGCAGTACCACTCGTCATCAAGAACGATACATCCAGGTAACATGTAGATGTGAACCAAAGCTGACTGCCCTAGAGATCACATCAGAGCTACAGAATGCTAATGGTCCCACTGTTTGTCCCCAAACTATACGAAACAGACTGCGAGAGTATGGTCTACGTGCACGTCGTCCAATCAGATGCCCATAGATCCGTCACGGAAATCGAGCTCGTCGTATTCAATGTTGCAGACCACGCGTGCTATGGCCACAAGAACGATGGGACCAAATTTTGTTCTGCGACGAATCTCGATTCGGGTTCAAACCTGATACTAGAAAAATGAGGGCATATTGTCGCCCAGGAAACGCTGAACGTCTAAGATGTTTCCAGGAAATCCACCCATACAGCGGTTCAACAGTAGTGGTTTGGCCTGGAATAGCTAAAACCCGCAAAACCGATCTCGTTTTTATAAATGGCAACCTAAATGCTGAAAATTATGTGGAACATGTGCTAGCGCCCTATGTGCGTCTATTTTCACACACATTAAGACCTGAGTTTACATTGTTGCACGACAATACCCGTCCGCACACAGAAAGACGGAATCAAGAATGGCTACAGGGCGAAAATAAACGCGTTTTGCCATGGCCAGCTCAATCGCCTGACTTGAATCCCATCAAGCATGTGTGGGATATGCTCCAGAGAAGGATCTTAAATGATCTTGATGGGGCTTTAACGGAAAAACAGCAAAAAAACCTGCTCAAGTTCTACTGGGACCAATTGGCCCAGGAGGAAATCAATAACCTAATTGACTCCATGCAGAATCGTTGCCGACAAGTTTTAAACAACCGAGGAGGAAATACGCTGTATTAGATTTAATTTAAATGCCAAGGAGAAGGTTATAATTTAACGCAGAAATCATATTTTTGTTTATTTTTATCATATAAATAATACAAATTTGTACCCAGATTCACAGCAAACTTTTATTTGTAAATAAACATTTTTTTAAAGAAATTGATCGAGTTTAATGTACAACATAGAAATATCATTTAATATAAAAAAGAAAATAAATCTATAAAATTAAAAATATTCCAAATTTATAGGTGTTGCTAAGACTATTTTGATGTGTGTATTATAATAATAAATCTTGATTATTAGGCAACAATAAAAAATAACAAGATGTTAAAACTCAATTCTACGGCCCATATTAATATGTACCTTATTATAAGCCTAAATATAAATGAAATTCTTGGTTTAATTGTTCCATCTTTTTTAGATTCTCAAGCACTTACTCGTATATCTCAACTACCACTTATTAGCAACTAGCTGACCCGCACGCGGCTTCGCACGGGTGATTTTTCAATAAAACATTACCCTCATTTTGCGCAGTTGGCCTATGCCTATGTCCTTTCCCAGGATATAATCTAACTTCTTGCAAAATTTAATAACGATCCGTTCAGCCGTTTAGTCGTGTAAAGGTTATAACACACAGAGTTATGTATGTATTAGGTATACATATAAACATTTCTCTTGAATCACTTTATCTATTGCTGAAAACTGCATTAAATTCCGTTGAGTAGTTGATCGAGCGAAGCGAGATCTCCAAATCGGCTTGGGCAAATCGGCGTTGTATGTATGTATGTTTGTTTGTCCGAAGATAACTTTAGCGTTTATCCGATCATCGTGAAATTTGGTACAAAGGTAGGTAATGATGGCACAATTTTGGTGTGACTCAATGAGCTTAAAATTTTGGGGGGTTGTTGAGATATTGGGGTTCAAGAGGGGTAAAAAAAATGAAAATGAGACTATTAGGTCAAGTGGGACGTCAAATAAAAGGTCTTCATTAGTATATTTGAAAATCGTTTTTATTTTTAGTTTAATTATTGTAGTTTTTGAGTTATTAGCAGAGATCGGAGTAGGTAGAATGATTTTACGTACTTGCATCATGGTTTTATAGTATGGATATGGCTTTTTTTCCGGAAAGTTCCGATATTTACCGGATTCAGTTAAATATTATAATTAAAGTAGTAATTTAGTAACTACTACATTTGAAACTTATCGGAAGCGATTGTCAAACGTTTAAAGGTTAATTTATTTTTATTACTGTCGACTAATGATTTTTTGTTTCCGCCGTATGCGATTCCATAAAATTCATCCAATTGATTTGAAGCTTTGTTGAGTTGCTGTGTGAAACTTTGTGACGTTTTCTAAGCATTTAATCGCGGGAAACACGTTTCCCATGAGAAAATGTTCAGGACTACTTTGCTAAATAAAGTTGGCAGTTCGCTATAGTTTTGTATAATATTAATTATTCAGAGGCTTTGTGCACAAAATTACCAATGTTACGAAATTTACCAAATTCTCATGATTTTGTCTATTGGATACTTTTTCTAGATATACAACCTTTTTATGGTCTACCTAAAAAGTGTAGGTAAAAATGGATTAAAAAACAGGTTAAAAATTAAAAATTTTATTTGGTATTTCACAATTACAATAAATAATAATTAAATAAACAATGCTGGACAGTCCACACAGCAACATCTAGCCCCAAGATTAAAAATAATTGTGATTGCGAGCTCTGCTTAGAGCTCACAATCACAATAATTTTTAATCTTCATCGACATCCATTACAATTTCTACATTCTGATCTTTCTCTATACAATTAAAATAAATAACCATAAGTTTTTCAATATTTTCTATTTTTAGCCTATTTCTTTTGACGTCTAAAATCCATTTATAGATGGAAAATGATCGTTCTACATCTACTGACGTCAACGGAGAGAATTTAAAATATGAAACTACATCATTTGCCTCATTTTTTTCTATCTTTTCACTGTATTCTCTGAGTGTGTCTAAATCAGGGTTTCGTTCCATAACATTTTCAATTTTATTTTTTATATTTTCTGAATTGCAATCGTTAATATCAGCTCTGACTTGGTCCAATGCTAACAGTGAATCAGCTAAGGATAGATCATGTTTTTGTAATTCTTTAAGTGAAAGTTGAATGGTAAAGTAATTTTTTTCAATGTCATTTAAATCATTTTGTAAATTTTCCTTTTCTAAAATTGTTTTTGCATTTCGAATAGCTACTGCATCAGAGCTGCTTAGACAGGATATCACGTCTTTTATTTTTTCAAAGTGTTGAGCGTAGTATGATGCTGCTTCTAACCAAGTGCCCCATCTGGTAATGACTGGTTGTGGAGGCAGCGGTAAGTTTGGATATTTTTCTTTTAAAATTGTAACTCTGCTCGGCGCTTTCAGAAATATTTTTTTCACATTTGCTATCAAAATATCGACATCGTTATATTCTAATCTAATTTGCTCAGATACACGATGAAGCGCGTGTGCCAAACATGTCACGTGTTTCATTTCAGGCAAATAATTTTTGAGATTTCGCCCTGCAGATAGCATGTACGCTACACTATCAGTGCAGAGCATTAAAACATTGCCAACTTTAGACTCAAAAGAGTCTTGCCATAGATTTTCTAAACATTCTAACACGAATTGCGTGATTGTTTGTCCATTAACCACTGTTAGCATTTTACAAGCAATCAAATAAGGCCGGCTTAAAGTGTTAGGATGCAATGTACGTATTAAGAAATGGACTATGTATCGACCTAAAAAGTCTGTTGTTTCATCCAAAGATATCCACAGTTTCTCATTTTTTGTATTTTCATGGATCGAGTTGAGTTTATTCTTAAAAAACTTATCCAAATAAACTTTTCGCAGCTGTAATTCGTCGGGTAATTTACGATTTCCACAAACACAACAACAAATACAGCACATGTATTTCCTAAAGAACTCTTGGAACGCAGGATTTTTCATTTGAGACCACGGAATGTTGCACAGAATCAGGAACTTAATAAGATCGAAATAAAAGTCCTCCTGCGGCCGTTTCAAACTTCCTTGATGTACTGCACCTTCAATATGTCTTTTTACATTGCCTTTAAATGTAGCTTTCACGTGACTCTCACACTTTGTACAATAAATAATTCCACTAGCGTGATCGTATAGTAGCTCTGGATAATCGGATATCCACTTTTCTACTGTTTTAGCCTTGACGTTTGCCATGAATATGATTGAGCTCTTTTTATTAGATGCAACCTCGTATCACCTAAAACAACGATAAATTGTTACAGAACTGACATTCGTGAATAAAATATTGTACTAAGTGCCTACTTAATTCTTTTTCAAATAGATTTGGCCTTTTATTTTCTTAGTTGCTTAGAATTTTTTTTTTTTCTGAAATTTCTATAGGGGTATTACTTATCTGATCCTGTTTATTTATTTGTTTTTACTTTGTTAGGATTTTACTTCAAGCCTATCAATACCACAGGCTTTTAACTACTGAGTGCCGATCACCTATGCCACCCCTAGGATGTTAAAGCAAAAAATACATGGTTAAATTGATACCAGTCGCTCGACCAGCGGCGCGTTGGTCCGACAATATAGCATCCATCGCGAAAGGGACGTGGATGAGACAAGCACAACACTGTGGAGATTGACACATGCTAAGGGAGGTCTATACCCAGCAGTGAGTGAAGTTAGACTGCGAGTGATGATGATGATGATATTGATACGTTTCTCACTTTACACCTCCACGTAATATCTAAGAAATTACGGAAAAAATGGCTTCATAATTATAAAATACCGGAATTCCGGAGGCTTATCCATATTAACTTAGCATTTGAGGTCATTGGTCCTAAATCATTCTACCTACTCCGATCTCTGGTTATTAGCCATAATAAAAACAAAAGTATAACAAAATTCACAGGGTACACCCGTGACCCCACAATGCTGAAATTTGGTATTCGTGTAGCTTTAGTGACACAAATATAGGCAAAAGTCTGAAATCCAGAATATCTGCAATTTGTACCCCCAAAAAAATAACCATTTAACAAGAACCCCCGTTACATCTAATTTAAATGAAACTGTAGGTCAAGTAGATTGGTTATACATTTCGTGGCACCAATTTAGTAGTCAAAGATTAAAGCCGGCATGCACAAAGATGACTAAACGTATTTAGCGACTAAACATGTTTAAATTTGAAGTATTTGTATGATTTGACAACTCTTTAAATCATATTTAGCCACTAAATACGTTTAGGCATCGTTGTGCAAGTCGCCCTAAGAATAATATTTATTTTGGGAGATTCGCGAGATCTCAGTTCGGGGCGAACCACTAGTTTAAGCGACTTCATTTTTTACTATGTAAAGAAGAGTAGGCACTATTTATTTTTAGACTCAGTCACAACCTAATTGCTAATACCACCAACACATTTATCTTTCACGAATGCCGACTAGTTCAAATTGAGAGAATAACATTGTTATAGCTTAATATAACATATCATATAATACAGCAAGAAAAGTATAATGGATATTTGAGTAATAAAATAACAAAATATTGTTCTCTCATTCCTTTCTCATGCCCAACTAGGCTTATCGCCACTCCTCATCTAAGTCCAACCATCGAATTTCCTAATCATTCTGACCTTGCATTCCACTTCGAGAAGTGTCGAGAAGTCCAATGAACGCCGGTGATATTTATTCTCACCATGAGTTATACTATGAACAAAGGATTGCTCTAGATAGTTTTACTACACATCATTTTATCCTAAAATAGACAATGACGTAATAATCTGGCTTGTTTGCATCTGCAGTGTCTGATTCCAGAGGGGTTAGATCTCAGAACGTTATGATGACTAGACGGATTTTATAATTGTTCTCACTCCTGTCTGCCCAACTCTTCATCACCGTGTCTTCGGTTCTCAAATAAGTTAAATTGTTTTCGACCAGAAGTTGGCCACGTCTACGGATTTTTGATTTTGTAATTAAGCTCTGCGGTATACTATGAAACAAAATTAGAACAAAACACTTTCTCCACTAGCAGTCGTGTAAAAAAATCTGATGAAACGTCATATTTGTTGTACTGTAATGCGAGCATATTTTTTTCTAAGAAACTTCCATGGTGCTTGACCGGCTTTCGAACTCACGACCTCCGTATTGGAAGTCGGGGTATCTCCCACTGGGCTCACATGGCTCAATATTTTATTTACACGACGAATAAGTAGGCTTAGATTTCCTCTAACATGATATGTTTTAAACAAAGTTAAATAATAAACTTCAACAACCAAGTAAGTACTAACTTTGTTTTATTTTACAACAAAGCCCTTTTTTATGTTCCATATATAAAGTAAAAAGTACAAGCACTGAATGATAAACAAGTGATCACGCGGAAATTAATTGCTAACTGATTTGCAGCAGTCAGTTTATAGACTCTTTTCATGATCATAAAAATATTATATTACTTATATTTTGTTCATAAAAAACACATTGAATTACATTAATGACATGTCACATTTAATGACATGTCCAGCAGTATTTATTTATTTATATTTATTTATTTATTAAGCATCTGAGGGCTTAGCCAAGTTACAGTCGATTAGCGATGACGCTAGTCGATAAGTCCGAAAATGTATGGCATTTGGCACATGCTATAGAAATACCACGTGATATAGCGACAACAAATGTATGTAGAAATCAAATCGATTCGGAGCGAATGTAATTTGGCTACGGGCCCTGGTTCGCCTAAAAATAATTAACACAACACTTAATTAATATTATGAATTAGGTATTTCTTAGGTCTAAGACATACTTAATTCCTAATATTAATAAGTTATTAGTTGTTGCTATTTAGCAACGTGGTCATTTTTAATTAATCGTTTTCAAAATATCTTGCGCAAAACAGTACAACAAAACAGTGATGTAAATCATCGCATTATGGAATCTATATCTAGACACGACGATTATCCTCTACTTCATGTTGATATTGATTGTTAATCATGTTTTGTCATTATTGTTATAATTTTAATTTTGAATTCAGATAATAACAATCGATCATTATATACTGAACCAAACCGAGCTTTCCTTTATTTTACAGAAAACGCTGCCTGCTTTCAAAGTAATGAACATCAAAAGGTGCTTCTTGCTTCCGGCATGTCATATTTCCAAGAATGCAAGTGCGTGGAACCTGGGATTACGGTCAACAACCTTAGATGGCTAGATACACAGAAACAACCAATTGGGACGGGGTATGTAACACAATAATGATAAAAACCTTAGTAAAGCACTAAATATATACTAAAATATATCAGGGGTCATTTTCAGTTCCGTACCTCCGGAAACCTTATGTTGACCCTTGTGGCGAGCAAAATAAATGTTTGCGTGATCTACAGATATTTGTTTCTAGTTTGGGTATTTCTCTATACATTAAAAGTTTTACAATTACATTTACAAAAATTACATTTACAAAAACAAATATAAGTATTTTATCAGTTATCTGGTTCTCATATTTCAAGCTTGTCTTAGTTTGGGGCTAGATAGCGAAATGTGTGAAATTTTTATAATGATGTTCGTCTTAATATCACGTCCCTAAAACAGTTAAAAACTAATTTCCTTTGATAAATAATGTCCAATCTCGAAAAGTCATGTAAAACAAACATTGTTATCGTAGGGAAGAACAACAACGAATTAATAAATATATTTGGAAGCACTCTGTATTTCTAGTACTTAACTTTAGGCAAACTCGAGGATGTACTCAAAAAGCTCTTTGACCTCAGCAACGGATGAGGATTTCACAACGGGCTATGGAGCGTTCTATTCTAGGCTTATGCCTCATAGATAAAGTGAGGAACATCGAGATTCGGAGAAAGACAAAGGTCCAAGACGTTGGCATCCGAATGATAAAATTTAAATGCTGCTGGACCTGTCCAGTGCCCTGGCACTTGGCAAGGTGTGGGGACGGCAGGTGCAGTAGGGCCTTGACGTAGTGGTTGCCTAGGGAGAGCAGACGCAGTGCTGGCAGACCACCTGCTAGATGGCTGACGACATTGAAAGAATCGCTGATAAGACGTGGATGCAATCTGCACAAGACAGAATTACATGGCACAAAAAAGAGGAGGATTACCCAGCAGTGGGTGACTACAAGCTGAGAATGATGAATAATGATGAACACTAAAGTAATTTTAATTTTTTTGTTTATATTAATCTCACAAGACCAGATGCCGAAGTATACACCGAGATATTGGACGATAAGCTACTTCTATACATTCCCAGCATAAGTAAATTCATTTCTGGAAAGTATACATGTGTCGTAGAAGTTAATGGAACCAAAAAATATGCTAAAACACAGACAATCGACACTTTTGGTACGTATAAAAACACATCTCAAAAGTTACGTAAACAGCCAAGCTAGCATGATTTATTTATTTCTTTTGTAGGGCGCTATCAGACTGGCGATTTGCGAAGGTGATCAGCCAATGCGCTTGCTGCGTGTACGTAACGAGCTTACTACATGCACGCAAGTTGTTCCTACAATACAACTGACTGAAATAGAGTGGTGGGGCGGGGCGCGCGTGTTTACCTGTTTAGCGAACGAGGCATCCGCGTTGCGGAGCCAATCCCTCCGTCGACCGAGACAAGTTCTTGGTGATCCTGATGATAAAATCACCTCCGTCTACTTTCAACCGAGAAAACTTGGGCCTTTCCCTCTTATCCCCCCTGGAAACGACATAAGCCGAAGTCCGTGCTTAAGTGATGCCCTTGCGCTAGTTCTCTCATAAAAAAACTTACTGGGCTGAGCGCCCTTTGCGCTCGCCAAAAGTTTGGTTAAGCTGCATCGGCCTCGCAGGCCAACAGTGAATTAGTACTTCAGAAAAAAATAAAACAAATAAAAAAGAGGCTCTGACGACGCAGCGTGCTCGCCGCAAGCACGTTGATAAATTACCTCGCAGAAAACACGCTCGCATATCGCCAGAATGATAACACGCATAGAATATACATCTCTTTCTATGTTTATTCTTGAAATACCCACCGCTACGCCGGCCACACCAGTGCGTAGAGGCCTTATAGCTGGGCAATTACTAGAAACATACGTTCTTAAACAGGGGCCAATTATTATTAAATTAATTAAAATCAAGTTGCCCGTGTTAAAGCATGCATGTTTGTAGTAATAGTCCAGTTACAAGGCCTAAACGCACCTGTGGGGCGTAGTGGATTTCGAGAATTTATTTATTTAGGCAAGGCCAACAGCACACATAGTAAAGTATACTATTATTATTAGTAAGTATAGTAAGTATTCTATAAAATATGTGCCAATAACAGGCATGCACAGCAACCTCTGCACTTAACCTCTTTATTGACAAAAATGGTAATAAATAGAGGAAATTGGTAGTCATGCTCGATGTCTAGTAGACTTGTCTACTGAAAACCTATACAAATATGTCATTCCGTTCATTCTTGCGATCACCAAGCTCGAGACCGTAGAAATGTTTATGCATTTACGCTTAAAAATTCTACTCCATCTGAATAGCCTAATGGTTTACGGCAATATTTATTTTCAGACCCGGTTCGCTTTATTAAAACACCTAAAAATCAACATTTAGTACTGGGAAAGGATTCCACAATAGCTTGTGAAGTAATAGCCGATTCTTTACCAATATATATAAGCTGGGAAAAAGAAATAAATGATGAATTTGTTAATGTGAGAGAAGTGAGTATTTCAAAAATGTTACCTAAATTCAAAACCTATTTAAGAAGTTTTCCTATAATTATGTTCCTATGCTACACCGAAAGAGAAAAAAATATACTATAGATTTTGAAAATACAGTTAAGAAGGTATAAGTTGTGCCAGAAATTCTTATCTAGATACAATTTTTACCAACATTGTATTACAAAATATGATTTTGTCAATTTCAATGTCATTTTATGCCAATTGACCGGTATGTACCCAACAACCGTTGGGGTAAACGAGTTCTTGAGTGGAGACCGCGTCTCGGAAAACGTAGTGTGGGGCGCCCCCCGGCTAGGTGGAGCGATGACATAAGAAAGGTGGCGGGCAGAAACTGGATGAGAAGAGCCGAAGACCGGGCTCAGTGGCGCGTATTGGGAGAGGCCTATGTCCAGCAGTGGACTAATGTGGGCTGATGATGATGATGATGATGGTGATGATGACCGGTATGTAAGGGTAAAAACTGTTAGTAAAAAGTAAAAATATAACCAAGCATCAAAACTTTTATTCCAACAATCAAATCTTTTTGACATAAGCTTCTGATATAGATCTTTTATTTCACGAAGTCTGTTTTCTAGTGCATTCATACTTGATAATTAGAGTCTAAGAAAACAGTTTAAACTTACTAAAGCACGTCAGTGCAGCAGTTTGCATTAGAACTGAGCGGATTTCGTGAGATAAAACAACTAAATACCACCTATACAGGTTCTCAGACTCACCTCAGAAACCAAAGTAAGCGTCGCCACGAGCCACGCGCCAGAGCCTCAAAACGTTGCCACTGAACTGCGGACTGTATTTTTCGTATAATAGAATACTCATTTATTTGGTACACACAAACTGACACATGAAACAATCATAAAGAACAGTAGATACAATTGAATCTAATAAGTAATACCAGACAGTTATTAGACTAAAGACAGTTCGACTCATGTGTCTGCATACAAAGATGGCGTTTAGCTCACCATAATGTTGGATGTTATGAACCCAACGTTGATTTTCAGGTGAAACCAGAAGCAAAGGTAGTGTAGCAGTGACGCAATGAAACAAAAAATCGTACATTTTATATGAACTCGCCGCATACGGTTGACGCTAGTCAGAGGTCGCTACACGCCACGAGACACTGCTTCTCGCTTCGTGTGATCGTGTGGCCACCACCGACCGGAAGCGAGTTAAAAAAATTATTGTGGCACGTGGCTCGAGTTCGAGTATATACAACTGGTACCTCTATACTGAACATTTCATTGTTTTACTCCAATCTGACGGTTCAAACCATGAGGAATATCTGTTTATATATTGTTAAGTTAATATTATGTTCCTTTGATTTAAGCTTCAAGACTACGAAAAGTATAGCATAACTGGATCTAGTCTACTTATAAAGAATGTTTCAAAAGATGACGAAGGAAAATACAAATGCTCAGTTTTAATCGAAAACACTGATGAAAAGGCCGAAGAAAATATCAATGTTGACGTAAGTGGATTTTTAAATAAGTTTAATAAAAAAGGGAACAAATGTTATCCATTTGTCGTAACATCCGTTTTTTTATAATCGCACTGACGACGGTTAACAATCTTTTACATCATATCGAGGTCTCCCAAAAAATCGATACCTAAGTAAGTAAAATGAATAAGTGCGGCGCACTTATTAATGCTCTCAGACGACCTGACACTCGATCAAAATTTGTCGTGGAGTGCTATAGTGCTCTACAGAAATTGGCTGAGAAACATAGTGTAACCATCAAAGCTCACGGTTCCTGTCCAGAGAACAACAAGGCAGACTCTCTAGCAAAAAAAGTAGCCAAGCTTACACCAAACACAAATGATATTAATCTCTCCAATCCACCAACTGCGGAAATCAAAAACAGACTGAGGACGAATTCCGAAAAGGAGCACCAGAAAGACTGGGAACGTAGAACCGACTGCAAGCAGACAAAGACAATGCTTCCGGCAAAAAACAGAAAAACAACAAATAGTTTGTTAAAGATGAAACGCGAAGATCTAAGGATGATGGTGGGAATCATCACGGGACACTGCAAACTTAACCATCACCTCTTGAAGACCGGAGCCACGGACAGTGGACTTTGTCGCGGATGCCTTCGGGCGGAAGAGACTGTGGAGCACGTGATACTTCACTGCACTGCCACAAACGACGCCAGACTGAGAACGGGTCTGCAAAGGGTCATCGAATCCTCATCCTCCACCAACACCGCTACTACATTAACAACATCCACGGGGACCCTGGAAAGCTGCTGCCACCAACCCAAAGTCCTACTCCATTACTTCAAGGAGTTAGGATGGCTGGGGTTAGGTTAGAAGGGGGGTAATGCTCAATACACCCCAATGCGTCCGTCAGTGCAGATCTTTTATTCCCCCCACCCTAGAATACGAATAAGAATAAGTAAAATGGATTTGTCTCATAATGTTAACAAATATTTTACTGCTGTTAATAAATTCCTGTGTTCAATGTTTCACACATGTAGCACGGTAGAGGAGCAACCGCTCGAAGAGTTTATTATCGTGACAAATATTTGCATGATCTGCAAATATATTTTTTACCGGGTATTATAGTTTTCGATCGCTATCGTTATTTATACCGATATCGATATAGTGTTGTATGTTTTTGCATATGCTATATTTATTGTATCAAAGTAACGTAATAATGCTGCATTGGTCTGGTTATTCGTCGTCGCCTTGGATTTTTCTTGGTTACCTTATAATATGAGGCTTCGCTAAAGGCCTTGAAAGTGCCTAGTAAAGTGGTGCCTTCTTTCATGATCTCAGCTTAATAATAGAAACTCAATTTTTCCACAGGTCCATATAGAGCCAACTATCATCAGTTTAATAGCATATCCAGATGCTGTAGTTATTGCCAAGGATCAGCTTACCATAGAGTGCATTGCAGAAGGAATACCAGCTCCTGAATATGTTTGGAGAAAAATACTAACAGATGATGTAAGTTACTCGAAATCTATAATTCGGCATTATTAGCGTCGTATCCTAACGTTCATTCCTGCCGGAATCTATAATTGCTATGGAATGAACGACAATGAACGCAAGAGCAAGAAAAAATTACGATAAATATACTCAGAATAATTATAACTTTTGAAACTATCATGGTTATAAAAACTATTTGTACCAAAAACAAGATATTTACCATAATTTGTGAGTTTTTGAACTCGCAAAGTATTCATTTTACTCGTGATCATGGCGCATGCAACTGCGTCGAAATGTTGGGATACTCAAAAACTCACAAAACTCAATGTTACGAACAACTATGTTCACTAAAAACGGGATATTTATGATATTTGTGAGTTATTGTAAGGTGCAGTGGGCTAATAGCCGGCTGAGACGCAGGAGGTAGCGGGTTTGATTCCCGCCGCGGAACAAATGTTTGCATGATCTACAGATGTTTGTCCCGGGTCTGGCTGTTTCTCTATATATTACAAGCATGTATTTACTAAAGAAAATGTATTAATTATTCTATCCGTTATCTGGTTCCCTGGATCTGGAGCTTGTACTAGCTCTGCTTAGTTTGGGGCTAGATAGCGCTGTGTGAAATGTCCAGCAATATTTATTTATTATTTATTTATATTGAATACTTGGATATCTACTCAAAAACTCACAAATCATCGCAAATATCATATTTTAGTGAAAATAGAATTGCTCTGAGTTTTATCCCGTCCCGTTTCTGTACGGTTTGAACGATAGGACAAGTAAGAAGGAATGAACGTTAGTGGTCACTATTCTCACAGTAAATCATTACAATATAAACACTATTTATACAAAGTCGTAACGTAAACAGTCTCAGTTTTTAAGGGGTATGTAGGTATGTGATAGACACGAATAAAGAAAAATGTAAATTAAAATAAGGTACTTTCTCGGTCCTAAGCCGTAACCGTAACGTACGAAGGATAAATTGGGATCAGTTTCAATGAATGTCTTGTTTACCTATTCTCCTATAATACCTACCTACCCAACATATTCAACGCGCGACTTTATAGGATGAGCGCAGTACAGTAATGCAAATTTACTCGTAATTACCGTGCAAATTGTAATTATTTTACATTTTAATTGATGTTTTTAAATGATATAGATTTAGAACGACTTTCTATATCTTTTAAGAACCCAGTACGATTGTGTTCGATTATTGGAACTGTTCACGTCGGTACCGGACATAAGTCAGAAAGCTAATTTATAAAAAAAACTAAGAATTTTGTAGTATCAGAAAAGAAAACATAGAATCGCCACGCTACTTCTGCACTGCTTAACTTTTCCTTTGTTACCACAAAAGAAATTAAACACCGTTTATTAAAGCGTGTTTAAAAAAATCCTAACTAATTTATGTATAGGATTTTTTATAGACGCGCACGACACAGTTTAAAAAAAAATCTTTATAAAATTTATAATTTATAAGCAATTTTTAAACCAGCGTTAAACAGTGTTTAACTTCTTTTGTGGTAACAAGACGCATGTTTCTTTTATTCACAAATATTAAAAAAAAATATATTTATACTCATTACAGAACCACAGCAACGAAATACAAAAACAGCAATTAAACACAATACATTTTGAAATATTACATGAAGACGATGAAGGAATATATGAATGTAGTGCTTGTAACGAAGCTGGCTGCACTACAAAATATATCAATGTACAGGTATGCTCTTTCAATATCTACTATTATGTACCTCGTTAGCTATCGAGTGACGAATGCAAACTGCTGCATCGACGCGTTTTGGAGAGTTTTTAGAAAACCTTGTCGGGCGGTTGGTGCGAAATCCTTTGTTACAATAAATAAATGGATTTCACAGTGATCTGATAATGGAATTTGCGCAACTAATTTAACGGAACTCTAACTAAAAATAATTTATTATATGAAATCTTTTAAATCATTTCGATTCGTCAATTTATGCCCATTCATTGGGACCAATCCCCGGGAAGATTCAATCATCAAACCCGGGATGGTTCACTAAATATTTTATTATTCTATTTTACTAATCAGCACCAATTTGACGTGGGCACGCTCCTAAAGTTCGTGACCTACAAGGCAATGCTTTGCTATAGGCAATGGTTACCACTTAACTTTAGGTGGGCCATTTTCTGTCCCTCTATCCATCTCCAAATTGTAAATTAAAAAAAAATGATCCACAAGAAATTATTTCAACAAGAATTTTGATTGTTCAGGTTCTGGTGCCACCAATCGTAACAGATTTTGAGAACATAACAGCAAAAGAAGCTAATACTGTTCAAATTAACTGTAAAGCTACTGGAAGGCCTGAGCCAAATATCATAATCATAGAAGGATATGATTTTAGCAGTGAAAGGTAATTATAACGCAATTTTCTGACCTCAATGGTGCAGTGGGCGAATAGCTGGATTAGACTCAGGGGGATTCGATTCCCATCGAGGAGCATTTTTTTATTATTTAAAAAAATATATAAATATGCTCCTGGCTGTTTACGTTTTCGAGTGTCTCGATATTTCCGTTTTTAGCGAAAAATGTGTCCTTAATGCTAGTTTCAAAACTAAAATTTCTGCATGATCTACAGATATTTGTTTGTGATGTTCTCTATATAATAAAAATAAGTGTTTATAATAAAAAAAATGTATTTATGTATTCCTTCAGTTATCTATCTGGTTCCCATTGTACAATCTTAGCTCAGTTTGGGGTTAGATAGCGCATGTCCAGCATTATTTATTCAGCTATTAGTTATTATGGCACAGACAGCGGTTACACACACGTGGTTTGTCAACAAAAAGTAACCTATGTTTTAATCCCGGTCATAATTTAAATACATACCAAATATCATCGTAATCGGTCCAGCCGTTACGACGTGATTGAGTAACACACAAACATCGAAACTTTCGCATTTATCTAGCTGACCCACCCGCGACTTCGCACGCGTGGTTAATCAATAAAATAATTACCCTCCGTTTTCGCAGTCGGGTAAATAGTAGCCTATGTTCCAATCCTGGTCATAATCTACGTTATACCAAATTTCATCGAAATCGGTCAAGCCGTTCAATCGTGAAAAGGTAACACACAAACAAACAAACAGAGTTACATTCGCATTTATAATATTAGTAAGGAAAGGATTAGTATGTGTATGACTTATAAATGAAATTGATTGATTGAAAATACTTTATTGCACTTATAAAACTAGTACAAAGGCGAACTTAATGCTAAAGAGCATTCTCTTCCAGTTAACCTTTGTGTATTGTAGACAAAGATGTGTAGGTAGTGCACAGAAAAGGTAAAAAAGAAAATTTGCACAGGACTAATAAATATAGCATAATATAGGTACATACTACTTAAATAAACCTACTTAAATACTTTATATGATAGACTAAACTATACCAATATCGAATAAAAATACATACATAACAATAGAAGAAGTGTTATGGAAATATTAAGTTGCTCATTTTTGGTCGGTTTGACCGAGAAGGTGCCTATAGATTCTCAATCTGAATGCTTCCACTGAAGTAGCCTCGAAATAGTTTGGTGGCATATTATTCCAGAGACGAGTAGCGGTTATGGTGTAAGAGTCAGAGTAAGTAGCCGTGTTATGCTGTGGAGTAATTAGTTGGAAACGACGAGACGATCGCACAGGTCTGTCCTCAGTTGATACGGATGCAAATCGCTCTCTGAGGTAGCTGGGAGATAGAGGGTTGCGAAGAATATTATATAAGAGGGATAGCATGTGCGCATCTCGACGAGCTCTGATGTCAAGCATGAAATAGTAGCGAACGCCAATGAATGAATGAAAACACTTTATTGTACACAATATAGACAAAACAAATACAAACAAAATAGAAAACACAAAGCAAATAGTACAAGGGGCGGTCTTATCGCCAATCTATTTATTTTAATTTAAAAACGTCAGAAAGCTGTCGGTCCGGACTGACTTATTTAATTATAAATCAACAGACCACAAATCGTTAAACGAAATATAAAAAAATACTAAATTAAAATTAAATGTATAAAATAATAAATGTTAGTTGTATATAATAGGTATTTACATTCCAGAGAATTATCGACATATAACATTTTACCAAATAATGTTATTATAACACTTGAAAGATCAAATGAAGGGATTTACGCCTGCAATGCAACTAATGAAGGTAAGGTGATTGTTTAAAGAGTCAGGTACTAGTATAATAAAACAGCAGCGACTTTATATGTATAAAATATTCTAAAAATGTTTTACATAAATTAGTTATTACTTAGATATAAAATCATGGTTGATATTCTTAAAAATACAAGATAATTTTAATTTATGTGGAAAAATTAACATTGAAACGCCGCGATAGACACATATAGGCCCTTGTACACACGGCTACACATCAAGCTATACAATTACAGTATAAGCTAACCTCGCATTATGTAGGTTTTCTGTACAATGAGAGGTCAGCATAGACTGGAAATGTATAGCTTGATGTGTAACCGTGTGAACACGCTCAAAATTTTCACCGTGTCTGTGGCAGATTTCCAATCCATCATGTACACGATTAGAATTTAGTCGGTTCTAGCCACGAAAATTTGTCGTGTCTGCTACAAGATAAATAGGAACATCGATAATATATGTACTACGTACTAGATATCGCGATCCGAACACTCACTCTGTTCCACTGAACTGTACTGCAATCTGTACACCTTACTTTAATGCGGCTTCGACATTCACGCAGTTTGGACGCGTACGGAGCGGCACTATTAATACGTGAATTCGAATCAAAGTATGACATAAATAATAATTCAGTAGTCAAGTAAGTAAAATTATTGGTAGTTCAAGTGAATAAATAGGTAATAATATCGTAATACCACGATAAAACCAAAATTGTTTAATATGATGCCACGCCATCTAAAATCATAGACTAAAATATGTAGATATTCCATTACAAAACCGGTTGTAGGTAAAAATATGTGACTGAACACGGACTTGACGCGGTGTTTATAGAAAGTGTTTTAATTTGTTTATGTAAATGTTTTCTAGACAGTTTGATATTTTTGATATTTTTTTATGTTTTTTCTTTTTTTTTATCTTAATACTTTATTGCATTAAACATACAAATTACATGTACAAAAGGTGGACTTAATGCTAATAGCATTTTCTACCTGCCAACCTCAGAGGTAACAAAAAAGCTTGGCATGCTCACTTAAAACAATATAAACATAATGATACCTAAATACAAAAGAAACACAAATAACAATAAGTTCCGATCACAGTAACAATAAATACATAAACGTACTTGATATAATAATAATAATACATAGAATATATATAATATACAGATACCGTGGTCATAGTCGCGCCACTGCAGCGCTTTTATTAGTATCGTGTCCAAAACAAGGAAACGCTGAGTTGTAAGTCCATCTAACGATCACCCATACAAATGTTGTCCATACTTAACTTACAACATAATTTTGAAAATTATTTTGCAGCTGGCTATTATACAAGGACAATGTATTTAACAGTTTTGCATAAACCGTACTTTGAGAATGAAAGTAACGAAACAATAGTGTGGGGAATTCCTGGAAATCCGGTTAATTTGACTTGTGATAATGACAGCAATCCACCTGCAAATGTAACTTGGAGGTAAGGAATATTTTACTTATTCGCTGTACACGATTAATTCACTGAAATAGTAATGACGATGTTTTTTTTTATGTTTTGTGAAACAAGAATGAATATTTTTACTAGTATGTTTTAAAATATAAAAGGTTCATTTAAACTCATTCATTGTACTAAACATACACTTATTTAAAGTTTCGCTTGGTTATTATTTAACTCACTGACAATTCAATTTTTTTCCTTGTTTCGTATCTTTTTATATCTGCCTTAAATCTTCAATTTACCATTAATATTATTATAAATATAATAATATTATTATTGTTAAAGCCTTCTTTATTTCATTTTCCTTTAGTTCGATTTTTAAAAAGTTTTAGTATATTAAATATGATTAGGAACCGCTCTTTGAGTTTATGCCTCCTCCAGTTTACTCCATGTCTCTCTATCTCTTGCCATTGTCATCCACTGATTCCCAGCGATTTCAATGATGTCGTCAGTGCATCTTTTCCAAGGGAGCAACGATATAATATCGGTGTCACAATCATAACGAGTAATTTATAATATTTTTCAGATTTGAGAGCAACGATATACCAACACAAAAGCAGATGGAAATTAACAAGGAATTATATAATGCTTTAAAGTATGAGCCAGATCAATACTTGTCCATTAACATTGATGCTAACACTACCTATGGAATGTACGCTTGCACAGCCAAGAATGACTATGGGGAAGCTAAGAAGTTCATTACTTTGAAAGAAGGGTTCAGGCCACCTGCAATAAAGACCGTAAGTATTTCCTCTAGCATCAATAAGTAAGTCAATATTTCCAGTGTATCAGGTCTCGCTTATTTAACCAATGTGTTTGTCTTATTATAATCTTGGGACGTTTGCAATCCTTTGCATCCTTAAAAAATGTAAACTGCGAAAAATCCCTTCACAGTTCTTTCTGTCCTACTCCCACTATGTGAACATCAAATGTTAAACAACGATGTTATTATGTACACATAGATTTTTTCAAATATGAATATGAGACTCGCAAGGGACCGGAATTAATGGCGTAATAAAGAGGATGCCTGTACCTAACTGTGGGTGCAGATGGGCTGAGATGATGATGTAGATCAAGAACTTAAGAACCATTTATAATTACAGGAAATAGATATCACCGATATAACGGCAACAACAGTGACCTTTGCAATTGATTTCCAATTTAAAGAAGATATTCCAGAAGTTAGAGGTTACACCGCGCGGTACGATGTAGAAACAAACTATGAAGTCACCGACATACATCCAAACAGGACTTGGTCTATAGACAGACCTTACAAAATAAATAAACTGAAACCTAATACCACTTATTTAGTTCAGTTCGCGGCGGTCAACGCAGTTGGGATAGGAGAGTTTAGTTATCTTCTGAACTTTACAACACTTGAGAAGTAAGTAAACATCTTAGTTATAGTTTCTAGTCATACTAATTTTGGATTCAAATATCGTCTTACTTTCCCTATATGTAATGAAATCTATTTTGTTATTAAAAATAAAACCAAATAGGTCAGTTCCGGAGATACCGGTATTCGCAGATGACCCGGCCCAACCTACATCAGATGAAAAAATACTGATACAGTGGAAGACGAATGATGATAATGGAGAGCCTACTAAATACTACATTCTAACGTATTGCCCGGTAAGAACATAGTATTATGAAGCCAGGTTGCGGTAGTCTTAGTCTGCATTTCCACCAGAGCTGTGCGAGGAAGCTAAGCGGTGAGCGAGGAAAAAATCAACCAATATCATCGTGTCATTTTCCAGGCTCATTCAGCGCAGCTCTGGTGGAAAAAGGTCACTTTAGCGGAGTGACCTTAGTTCCAGAGGAGTTTCCTCCCGCAAACACTTCACTTGTGGAATGGTCTCCCTGCCGAGGTTTTCCCCAGGAACTAGAGTATGGGGTTCTTTAAAATAAATTGTTGGCCACGCGCGAGTGATATCTTCGGTGTTACAAGTGGCCATAGGGTACGGTACATTAGTAGTATAAAAAAGCGAGAAAGTAAGGAATGTGTGCGAGGGACGCGAGTGAGGAACGATGGATGTGTAAGAGGCGGTGTATCTACCACTGGACTATCCATCAATATTTTGTGACAGTCAAAACGAGTCTGTTACCCTGATATGTCCGAGGAAGCTGAGCGGGGAGAGATCTCCGCTCAGCTTCCTCGGACATATCTAATGGAAAAGCAGTCTTGATATGAATACTAGCTTTTTCACGCAGTTTCGTATAGAAGATTAGTATTGATGGCTGGTCATCTTGATTGGATAGATATAATTAGTATAATTTTTATAATTTCATGGTTTTCCCCAAATGTGTCGTCAGCTCTCAGCCCATTATGGCATCAACGTTTTAATTTATGACAGGACTTGAACCCTGCTGTGCTTAATGTATCGTCTCGCTAGCGTCTTACTCTGCGGCCACTTTATCCGAATCAGGCGAATGTTCGTACTGTGTGCCGGTTTGTCATGTGACGAATGATATGGATCAATAGGGACATACAACGTGAACCTTCGCCGAATTAGTGGATTTTTAAGCTTGAATAAAAACAAAATACAATCTTCATTAATAAAATCTAATTTGCATGTGTGAGACTTCCTTGACATCATTGTGTATGACGTCATTGCCTTCAACTCCGGGGATGACCACACGGGTCATGGGGTGTTGCTGCACGAATGAGGCGGAGCGCTGCCATACATTTGTTTTTATTATATTGTTTTTACTTGCATCTTGTTTGCAGCTGCGTGACGTAATAGACTATGAACAATGCAATACATTCAAGACGGAAACCACACAAGCTGAAATCATGAACATGGATTTAAACACCACCTATTTCCTACAAGTGGTCGCTTACAACGCTAACGGTGCCTCTGTGCCTGGAAATACAACTATCACAACTTCTGGTAAGTATTTCTTCTTACCCGACTACGGCAAAGCCAAAAGTAAGGGTTATATGTTTTCAGAAATTATCAGTTATGTCCAAAATACCTCAGTGTCTGAAAACAAAAGTCTTTGATTAGTGTGTGTTACCAATGATGACACATGTGACACAGAAACGTGGCCCCTCACTATGGGCCTCATAAGAAGGCTCAAGGACGCTCAGCGTGTTATGGACAGAGCTATGCTTGGTGGTTCTCTACGAGATCGAATCAGAAATCTGGAGAATTAGTTAACATCTTCACGATGCGCCCAATAAACAGACCCTAAAAACATAACCCCAATACATAAATGCCTAAATAACCATAAAAACATTACCCTCTTTCTGCGCACTCGGATAAAAAAAACTAGTAAAATAAGTGATGTTGTTAATAATCAAATAGATCAGTTGTTTATATTGCGTGTCATCGCACTTACGACATTCATTTAAATCACGCGTAGGGCTAATGGTTGATGATGATTGTTGTAAAATAGTTGTTTTTCAAAATTATTACCCTGATTTTTTTTATTTTCAATCTACTTTAATTTCAATTCCTAAAATGTCAATAAAACAGCCTGTATAAAATAGGTAAACAAATCATATTCATTCATCATGCAAGTAGGTACCTGTTAAACTGACTAAGCGGCATCGTCGCAAAGGCGTCGCCGATTTACAATAAAAATTGTTTAATGGAAATGTATCGATTACTAAATAAATATTCAAGCTACCGGTACTAAACCAATCTCTGAAATCAGTTAATACTATTCTGCATATGTTTAAATTAATGTCGTGAATGCGGTGACAGACTATAGATTCAACATTATACGAGTAACCTATGATGACCTACATGAGATCGTAATCAAACTTTAGCCTAGATAATTTAAAAAACTCTTCACCTAACCAACTGATTTGATCTTTGTCAAATAAAGTATTGAGGAATTAAAGGTACGTATTTTTAGTTTCAGTGATACACGAAGAAAGGTCATCGCTTCCTGGTGGTCTCATTATCGTATCGATAGTTTTAGTGCTTATATGCATATTGATCTTGGATGTAGTACTATTAGTCTGGAAGCGACAGGGCATCATCGCTAACTGCTGTCTCAAAAATAAGAAGAGAAAAGAGGTCACTTTGAATCCACCGTAAGTTTATAGTTAACACAAACTGACTAAGTGCCTATTTCACGACTTCCGAGTAACATTAATTGACAAATAAAAATCTTTCTCTATAACTAAAGATTACTAAAGATTAGAAAGAGACGAGGCGAGACGTTATTCGGAGCGGATCGCACTCACCCTGATGGAGGTTCACGAACTGAACCGAAACATTGTCGGTCGAAACACCGTACGTGATAAATCTCGTATTTATAATAATGATTAAAGAAAATTATTAATAACAAAATCGTATTGACCGTATCGTATCCCTTGACGATGCAATCGCTGATGACCTAAATACTATGGTTTTTTTTTTATTTGTATTTGTGTTAATTTAAAACGCGTATGTATTATTTTTACTTTCAGAAATTGTATTGTAATGTATTTTGACTTTTCAAAGTGTACGTTAAATCTGAATCTGATTTCATGTAAAACAAAAGACGTATATATATTGTATCCATTAGATAGCGTTACTCAAATATGGTGAAATGGGCACTAAGGTTCACAATAACAACAAGGGTGTATTAACAACAATGAGCTAGGCTGCGCTGTGCTGTTTTAATTAAAGCAACAAAAAAAAAGCGCCGCGCAACACGTTTTGATTTTTACCTCATTATACAGGGTGTTTGGTAATATACTGACGATATTCAAGTGACGGTTTCTCAAAACATAAAAAAAGACTTCCCAAAAAAAAACTTATACTTATATTATTACATTTTAAAGAAAATCGAAGTTTAGGTGATTAGTTCGATATAAACTTACTGCCTACTCGTGCAATCGACATTCAAAAATAAAGGCCAATTTGATATCTCTTTCGGAAATGTTTCCGTGTTTTGGGTTAGAAAGGGACAACAAGAGATATCTCGAGACGTCACCAATACAGTATCTGTGGTTAGATGGCAAGCATTATGCAATACACAACATAAGTTTAATAAAGTGTTTGTTTTTACATGCCAAAATAAATTTCACAAGTCTATGGGAAACATTTCACAAATTTATTTATTATGCTCATCAACATAACCCCTTTCATTTTTATGAGTATATTATCAAACATTCTGTAAATAAGATAAAATTATGGTATAATGAACATATTTTATGAAACAAGATCATAGTTAAGCTATATACTTATCTAAACCTAACCCAGACTGACATATAGGGACTGACAACCAGTCTTCATATATTATAAGAATTTACCATAAACTCTTTTGTTTTCAGCGACAATAAAGGTCTACTGGTCGTGGAGCCGATAGACACGAGACCAGACAATGGCCACAGAGAGTATGAATACAATAAAAAGACCGGTGTCGTCACCGGAAAACATTCCTCCGTTTAAAGGAACATACAATGCTGTTTTGTCTAGAAGAGCTGAAAGGATTACCTCGTTTACCACTCCGTCTAGCTTATTACTTTTAAACATTCGAATGATAAACTTTTATTTTGTTTGAAATTTTAATATTTAATATTTTTTGTACACTGTTTTACCAATCAGTTTTTGTAGATTAAGTTAATCAAGTCATAAAGTTAACAAGTTCATCATTGTTCATCACTCTTTCGTCATTAACAAAGCTTAAAACTTTTAGGGGGTCTAAAGTTGATAGATATATTGATAGACTTTAATGCACAAAAAATTAAACAGACAAAAACAAATAGGTACTTTATATTATAAATAATGGTAGTTGCTATTTTTTATTGCGGTCTAGTTCCGACAAAGTAATCGTTATGGTTTAATTTATAGTCGTCGTACGATCGTCGTACGAGTCGTACGTATCTTACTTCGGTCTCTGTGTTTTTATTTCCGTGTACCGGTAAAAATGTCCAAATTTAACTTGGAAAGTGCTTTTAGCGATCTATCAAAGCTAGTAGCTTCGTTGGCGGCAAAAATTACTGCGCAATCGGCAACGATTGATGCTCAATCGCGGAAATTGGAAGATCAAGAACTTGCGATCAATAACTTTTCTGCCGTTATTACTGAACAGAAGAGGGTATTGGAGAAGTTATTCGCCAAAGTTGAAGAGCGTACTGGTACGAGGGAGCGGGACGTGCCTACGGTAACTGCACCGCGCGCGAGTGAGACGGCTGCCGCTGCTGCTAACTTGGAGCAAACATACGTATCGCCAAACGTAACGGTACGTCCACACCGTGCCCCTAAGAAAGCAAAGCGGGTGTCCGTAGAAGACTTTACGCAAAATGCAACTTGCTTAGACGACCTCAAGGAAAATAAGGACGTGTCTATCCCGAAACACGCGGCTAATACGTCTTCAGGAAAATGGACTCTTGTCACCTACCAGAACAAAGGGAAAAATGCTCAACTCGGCACTATTCAGAAAGGAGGGAACACTCAAATCTCTTCTTTCCAAGCAGTGGAGAACAAGAAATTCCTGCATGTCTGGTCACTCCATCCTGACACAACTGAAGAGGCCATTACTGAGCACGTAGCCAAAAAGTGTGGTACTGCGGATGTAAGGATCCAGAAGATCGTCCATAAAACCAAGAGAGATTATTCATCTTTTATGATTGGTGTACCGGAGTCGAATTTTGATAAGATCAATAATATTGAGTGTTGGCCAGTGAACACGAAATTTAATGATTGGCTGTGGTTTCGAGACCCCAAAACCACTAAAAGTGTCGAAAAAGTCTGATAATCAACCACTCCAGGTTTTCTATCAAAATGTACGGGGACTCAGGACAAAAACTACAACTTTCTATAACAATTTGCTGACCTCCACATATGATTTATTTGCAATAACAGAATCGGGTCTAAATTCATCAATCCATGACGGAGAACTCATACCATGTGATTTCAAGATTCTTCGATGTGATCGAGCGGATGGCCGTAAGCAGGGAGGCATGTTTTTGGCATCTTCCTCGAGTTACGAACTCAGGCGCATTCCTATCTCAAATGTGGACGCGGCCTTATTCGAGATAGTATGTGCGTCGGTACACCGTAAAAATATTTTTTTGTTTATGTGCTGTGTAGTTTATATTCCACCAAATAGTAATGATAACGAATATATGCATTTATTTAATATTTTAGAAACTGAGTGTGTTAAGTTCGACAATGTATTGGTGTTGGGTGATTTCAATATGCCTTCGACAACTGTGGAGGTACAAAGTTATATGGAGTATGTGAATGCTTTCTGTGGATTTCGGCAGGTAAATAACTTACTTAATAGTAATAACCGCACGCTAGACTTAGTTTTGTCTTCATTACCAGCGAGTGACTTGGACGTACTTTTGTCTTACGATCCCTTGGTACCTATTGACCCTCAGCATCCGCCACTCGTCTGTGTGACGACGACGGTCACACGCCGAGGAGGCCCCGTACCACCATGTCACCATATGGGTAGCTCTGCAGATCATCTTTGTTGGAACTTCACTAAATGTAACTTTCCTATGTTATACTACATGTTAGAATCCATAGATTGGAATCAATTATATAGGACTGAGAATTCAGAGGCGGCGCTGGAATACTTTTATGAAGTCATAAACCAAGCTATTTCCGAGTGTACACCTAAGAAATGTGCTAAGGTAGCAAATAAGTCTCGTTTTAACTATCCTGAGTGGTATACGACAGATTTGATAATCGAGATTCAGCGGAAATGGCGTTACCATAAGATATTTAAAATTACAGGTAAACAAAGTGATTACGAATTTTTTTCTAAATGCAGGTCTTTAGTTAAAATTAAATTATCTGAAACTTTTGACGCCTACCAAGAGAGGTTGCAATTAAATTTTAAAAATGACCCTAAGTCTTTTTGGGCTTTTATCAAGCAAAAGCAATCGAGGCGAAATAAAACTCGTATCACTAAAGAGGGGAGGGAGTTGAGTGATGAAGAGTGTGCGGAATGTTTTGCGTCATACTTCCACTCTGTGTACAGTCCGGTTCGGCCGAACCTAGACCCGAGGAAGGCGGAGTGCGCCTCACCCGTGAGGGGGGACGCCACCCGGGTGCACGTTGCCCAGCTGACTGCCCGTGACGTGCGTACTGCGCTCCGTGCTTTGAAGCCTAAGCACTCTTTAGGGCCCGATAACATTCCTCCTTATTTAATAAAAGACTGTCGGTTTGTTTTTGAGAAACCCCTTTTACACATTTTCAATTTATGTTTAGACGAGTGCCGTTATCCTGACCGATGGAAAACGACACGAGTAATTCCGGTCCCAAAAGCAGGAGGTGGGTCCGATGTGAGCAAGTACCGTCCGATCGCCGTGCTGTCGGCCTTCGCTAAGGTATTTGAGTCAATTTTACATAAGTGTATTTATACGCAAGTGAGCGCGCGCCTTACCGACGCCCAGCACGGCTTTCGGCCGGGGCGCAGCACAGCCAGCAACTTGTTGTCATTCGTAACGCACCTGACGCCAGCAGTGGACGCAGGTGGGCAGGTAGACTGCGCGTACTTCGACTTTCAGAAAGCCTTCGATGCTGTCGATAACGATGTATTACTGTCGAAGTTTTCTGCAATAGGTTTCACGCCGCATTTGCTCAAATTCTTCGCGAGCTACCTTAGCGAACGCAGACAGTATGTGGAGTACGCGGGGTACCAATCGGCCCCATATTACACGTTTTCGGGGGTAAGTCAGGGCAGCAATCTTGGTCCTCTTGAATTCGTCATTATGATTAATGATCTTGTGGGGGTTGTTAAGGAGGCAGGCTGTTTGCTCTTTGCGGACGACCTGAAAGTGTTTCGAACAGTAGCGGACACATCCGATTGTCAACGGCTCCAGTCCGACATAGATAGGGTGGTCCAATGGAGCAGGTCCAACAAGCTACGGTTTAACGTAGCGAAGTGCTCCGTGATGAGCTACAGCCGGGCGCGCGCCCCCTTGCAGTATCAGTACGAGGTGGAGGGGGTAGTGCTGCCGAGAAAGACGTCCGTCCGTGACCTAGGCCTCGAAATGGTCCCTGACTTAAGGTTCCGGCGCCATATTGTAAATGTGTGCGTCAAATCTTTTAGAAACCTGGGTTTTATTCTGAGACAGAGTGTGCATTTTAAAAACATAAATGTTATTAAACTTTTATATAATGCCCTTGTAAGAAGTCATCTAGAAACAAATGCTATAATTTGGAACCCTAACGAAGCTAAGTACAAACTCATGGTAGAAAAGATACAAAATAAATTTACTCGCTTTTTGTACCTAAAAGAATATGGAGTCTATCCATATTACCCATTGATGTACCCGAGTCTGTTCGTGTTAGGTATGGTAGGGTACTGCAGGCTGTCAGTGCGCAGAGACGTCGCGCTGGTGAAGAACATGGTGCGTGTCCTGCGCGGGGAGCTGCACCAGCCGGCGGTGCTGGCGGCGCTACGGCTGCGCGTCCCCAACGACTACTTGGGCGCGCGCCGCCGCCCCGCTATGCTTGAGGTGCCCAACTGTAGGACCAACTTACTTAAGTTTGCCCCCATGTCACTCGCTATAAACTTGCTTAATATCCTGTCCGAAAGTAGCGTGGACATATTTTACCAAAACCTGCCGAAACTCTTAAAAATGGCACAGGTCGTCATTGAAAGTAAATGTATAATATAATGTATACCCAAATGTGTAGTATCTATAGTATTTGTATTGAATTTGTATTTGTCATATTAATTAACATAAGTTACCTAGACATAGCATCGCCTTAGGGCTTAAAAAAAAACCTGTAATGATGTTGTTTCTAAAATAAATAAATAAATAAATAAAATAAATAAATTATATTAGCGAAAAAGTTCTCAAAATGTGATCAGAAACTTTTTGCTTCCAATTCATCTAAAACGTAAATCATACAGTTATTAGAGGAACCTAATATGATTTGCTTACATAGCTGCACGAAACATAACATGATGTGATGATTCATCTTAATTGGCCACTTGGACAGTTAAGTGAATCCCGGCTCACAATCAAATGCTTCTCTATTTTGGATGTTGTGCAAAGCCTTCTATGCTCTTTGCATATTTTTTTTTTTTTTTTTGCACATTGAATCAATACGAAAGTTGAGATAACATACTTGATATTTCTTAGTAATTGTAGATATTCTATTTACAATTACTAAAAAAGTAATAGTTATTTTTATTTTAATGTGATAACTGACTCTTCCGTTAAAATCTTAAGATTTTTAAAATCGTCCTAAAATCGCATAGCCGTAATCTAAAAGGTTGCGAGTTCAAATCCCGTCTAGTTTGTAATTTATGGGAACCAACCCAATTCCACTTCCGTGAGTAGTTAGAAATTCAATGCAATCTTGTACCTTGTAATTTTAAATGCAAACTAACGAATTACTTAATTAATTAATGTAAGGTTCTTCACACACCGAGCGCGAGGCCGGGCGGGTGTCACGTTTACCGCGTCTGCCATGTTTTGTATGAATCTCTTTGTGGGACAACACATCGGAAGCGGTGCGAGGCGTCACGGTTACCGCGTCTGCCATGTTTTTTATAAATCTCTAAGTGAAACCACACACCAAAAGCAGCACCGAGCGGGACGGGTGTCGCGTTTACCACGTCTGCCATGTTTTGTATGAATATATTTGTGGGACAACACACCTGAATCGGTGCGAGGCATCACAGTTACCGCGACTACCATGTTTTGTATGAATATACTTGTGGGACAACACATCTGAATCGGTGCGAGTCGTCACAGTTACCACGTCTGCCATGTTTTGTATGAATATATTTGTGGGACAACACATCTGAATCGGTGCGAGGCGTCACAGTTACCACGTCTGCCATGTTTTGTATGAATATATTTGTGGGACAACACACCTGAATCGGTGCGAGGCGTCACAGTTACCGCGACTGCTATGTTTTGTATGAATATATTTGTGGAACAACACACCTGAATCGGTGCGAGGCGTCACAGTTACCGCGACTGCCATGTTTTGTATGAATATATTTGTGGAACAACACACCTGAATCGGTGCGAGGCGTCACAGTTACCGCGACTGCCATGTTTTGTATGAATATATTTGTGGAACAACACACCTGAATCGGTGCGAGGCGTTACAGTTACCGCGACTGCCATGTTTTGTATGAATATACTTGTGGGACAACACATCTGAATCGGTGCGAGTCGTCACAGTTACCACGTCTGCCATGTTTTGTATGAATATATTTGTGGGACAACACATCTGAATCGGTGCGAGGCGTCACAGTTACCACGTCTGCCATGTTTTGTATGAATATATTTGTGGGACAACACACCTGAATCGGTGCGAGGCGTCACAGTTACCGCGACTGCTATGTTTTGTATGAATATATTTGTGGAACAACACACCTGAATCGGTGCAAGGCGTCACATTTACCGCAACTGCCATGTTTTGTATGAATATATTTGTGGAACAACACACCTGAATCGGTGCGAGGCGTTACAGTTACCGCGACTGCCATGTTTTGTATTATTTTTTATATGAGACAATACACCGGAGTTTATAAGGCGCGATTCCATATTTTTTTATAGGGGTATTAACGTGTCTCCGAGTAAAAAATATTATTAAATGTTTTTATTAAATTTTGTTTTTATGGCACATGCGTGACTTTTAAAGCAAAAACCTGTATTTTTAAAACACTAGGAAACCCCAGCAACAGAGTCATGACCCCACACAGGATTCTCTAGTGTTCACCCAGTGGACAGATACAAACATTTGTAAATCGCGCATATCGGTAACTCCACCACGCTATGAGGTCAATTTTTAATAGAACTAACAGATATTTCCATTTTTAATTTTCCTTCTTAGCTCGGAACTCTAAGTACAAATTAAGAAAATTCTAACTAAGGTCAGGTGTTCGAAATATGCATGGCAACCCGAAAGGGGGTCATTGACCCATTTTCTGTTTTAAGTGAATAAATTTAAGTCAAACATTTGTATGGAAAGGAAAGGGAAGGAAAGGAGGAAAGTTGTAAATCTAAAAATCGGTATTTTGAAGGCAGATCACAGGTTTATTAAAAAAAATATTATATTCATTTTGGTCTTAACTTTCTTTCATTTTTATTTTCCCTTTCCTTTCGGGTATACATATTATATTTCGAAGCACCCTGTATAGATTTAATTCACCAACTTGTTCATTTTCATTCCCTATTATTCCTTACGTAGGTAGTTAAGTTTTTTTTTACTTTAAACAAATTTTAATTTATATTCTCCCGTTTATGTTGTAGTAAATAGTTGTATTACATAATATATTTTATTACACTGAAAATGTTACCTTTTATATGTATTTTTAAGGCGTAGTTATTCCTTACTTACTGCTAATGTTTATACTAAACAATAGTTTCTAGTTATAATTTGATCGTTAGAACCTCTCAACCCAAAAATATGTTACACAATTTGGATATTTGCCAATTATAAAGCGCTGAACGATGAATTTGCTATATTAATTTATATTAAACTTACCTATATATCGCTCGCCTTACACTCCAATGGACCATCACACACGCCGATCGCATATTTTCATCTTAAAGTATCTTACATTTCGTATCTTAGATGGAATGCCCATAACGCTCGGTTTATAGACATTTCATATAAGATACGAAATATATTGTAAGATACGAAAGATATATAGCGCGCTTATAGCGGTGTTCAGAGTAGGAATTGCAGGCGCTTCTAACGATCGAGGTGGTTGATTTCTCTTATACTAAAAACACCATAATTCAGAACCATCACCAATGTCAAAATCCATCTTCTCATACATGGTCTTAAGACAGTGATTTGTATAGAACTGTGGATTTTTACTTCAATATTAGATTGAATCAAACACAACTGCCTCCAAGAGGTTTGATTTATTTTTATGGAGAGTGTCATAGTCCCCGATCTGCCATTTTTTTCAGTATTGCATCGCACAATGAAACTTACATATTTGGAATGGAGACATATAAACGAACACATAATGTCATAATGCATAATATCCTTAAGTTTCACGTTATGGAGATAATTGGACATAGAGATTGCAAAGTGATGATTTTGCATAAAACAATGGCGTTTCGGTGATTATGGCAAAAAAATTCAAATCCATTTGTCGACTGTTCACAAAATTCATTTATTATATTTTTATTGTAAAATGAAAACACTTGCTTTTTCTCTTGTGCCAAAGAAATTAATGTTAATAAACGTATTTGTTTAATAAAGTTGTTTCATTACAGTTTGCCCCACATTATGCTAAATGTTAGCTCCAGGCTGAGAGCTTAACCACGCGTGTCTGTGCAATGTGGTCGCCACATTAGTGCGATAAATACTTAACAAAGTTAGTGTTAAATATTTTAATAAATAAATAAACAATGCATGGATATTTCACACAGCATTATCTAGCCCAAACTAAGTAAAGCTACTATGGGAACCATATAACTGAAAGAATACACACTTAAATGCATTTATTTTTCGTGATGATTTAATGAAAAACTTCTATTTACTACTTCTACTGACTACTTTTTTCAAAGCATTATTTGTCTCTAAAATTAGTGATGACAATTCTATACAAACATTTCTTAATATCTCAATTTTGAAATTTTATAGCCCTCAAAGCAAAAAGTGGTATCTGAAGTCTTTATCTGTCTGTCCGTTGCATCAGTGCTCCCAAACGCATGGACCAAAAATTGTATGCGGTTCAATAGCTGGTATAGGGGATTTTCAGGTTGCATGCTTACCGCGAGCATTCGACTCCAGTAATAGTATTCCAGTAGTAACTACGTTGAGCCGAGCTCATGAAAGCTAGCACGCGAGCACGATGTTCCTTCGGTGAGAGAACAGCTCGTTCGGTTGCTCCGGAATAAATGTTCAAAGCCACGTAAACACTTGTTTTCAAATACGCTTAATTATTGATTAAAAAAAATAATAATAAATATTGCTGAACATTTCACACAGCGCTATCTAGCCCCAAACTAAGCAGAGCTTGTACTATGGGAACCAGATGACTGATAAAATACTTAAATACTTTTTTTTGTAAATACATACTTATAATATATAGAAACACATCCAGACCCGGAACAAATATCTGTAGATCATGCAAACATTTGTTAAGCGGCGAGAATCCCTCCTGCGTCTCATTCGGCTATTCGCCCACTGCGCCACCGAGGTCGTCATCGTTTCGGCTGTGTTGCAACAGGCGTGGTCACGGGTTGACTGTAGTACTTGGAGTTACCGTCGAGAAGTGTGGGAAGCTGCAGCAACTACCCTCACTTGGTTTTCAGAATTAGAAATGTCCTCGTTCATATTACGACACACTACACGAACCGTATCTACGCACTGAGACGACCGATCACGACGCGCACACCTAGCAATCACCGGGTTCCAGGACGTTGCAACACAGCCGAAACGTCGGGATAATAAATAAAAAAGGTGCATACGCGATAAATACCCGTTTTAATTAATAATTATGTACAGTGATCGCAAAAGTTTAAAATAGAGGGTCAGATGGAAATTGGTACATTCAGTCTAAAGATTAAAACCTGGGGGATTAAAATCATCAAAAAAATACCTGTTAATTTCAGGCTGTTGTAAAATGATCGTGAAACATTATCGAGAATATTGCACAAAATCAACACTAATATAAATAAAAAAACGACGAAATGAGTACGTTTATTGCGTTCGTTCAATCAGAGCGCACCTGTTATTGAAAATTAATACATTAGGGATTCGGTAATGATGAAGTCTTCGAAGTTATAAGCGATGCTCAGAAACTTTCGGAACAATTTTGTTTTGATTATATAATTTATTTTCGAAGTAATTTATGGAACCACAACTTGTTCAAGATCAATGTATTCAAAATTGCGGGTATACGTAATATACAAAGTTTAGTTTCTACAGGAAATTATATGCCTACAGGCTGTTACTTTGTGTTATGGTTAGCATGATAAATAATAGACATCCCAATCGCTATTACATTGCAATAGATACAATAAACTTAACTTCAAAATTTACAATAGTATTTTTCAAACTTTCGCGACCACTGCAGATAAATACTGATTTAAACGGGTATTACGTTTCGACTGTATTGAAAAAGACGTGGCCGCGGGCAGACTGGAGTACTTGGAGCTACCGTGGAGAAGTGATGGCAGATGCAGCAACTACCCTCATTTGGTCTTCAAAATTAGAAATGTCGTACATATTGTGACACACTACACTAACCTTACCTACGGACATCCCTGCTTTCGGTCTACAGTCTGCGATCCCCACTCAGTTATATAGTTTTATATATTGTTAGAACATCGCATTAGGAGTCTCGCCTATTGCCTTTTCAACTGGGCGATATATTTCCCGAATTCCGTGACCCTGGACCTTTTGCGGATCTTCTTGTTTCTGATTATATTTCCTAAAGGCCGCAGCATCGACCTTTCAGTCCATTGCTCGTTGTGGTGTGATTTCACCTACGTTGTTAATGATGATCAAATAATAGATGCATTGTTAAATTGGTGCAAGAAACAGACTTGCATTTGTGTATAATGTGATTGGTACTTATATGTCTCGGCGCGGTAATGAAATTATAACATTAAACGAGACTCCACTTGCAGGCAAAGAAGGTAACTTATACAAGAGATAGAAGAAGAAAATAGACTGACCTTCGTCTTCTTAGAACGCTGCACTTAACAAGCTACGATCACCTCAATATGGACACGTTGCCGTCTGTCCAAGGGTTTGTGCGTTGATAGGCCTTTCGGACAGATCCGGAGCCTGGTAGTGCTTCTTCTGGGCTGTTCTTGTCTTCTTGATTAATCCAGTATCAGCCTTCGATATCTGTCAGCGACAGAACTAGACGCGGCGTGGTAACGCTGCAGATACGGTGAGGAGCTTGATGCGGAATTGCTGAACTTGCTTACGACACAAAGAGTTTGTATATTTGATTGATTTTATGATTAGGAATAAGTTGAAGCGGTTTTCAAAATTGATTAGAACTCGAGCGGGCACAGCACATCTACAATTGATATGGGTCAATCGCGGACCGAATCAAAGTTTCGCGTAGATGCTAGTGCAAGCGTTGAAAGCGACGAACAAAAACATGGCGATCTGCTAATAGCAGAATTGCGGGTAGTAAAATAAAAAGTGTCGAGCACAGTGACGCGAACAGTATACCCTAAGACATAATATAATAAATTATCAATATTTATAGGTTACATACTCGTATTAATGTACCCACATATTTTAGAAGTAAGTAGGTACAAAGTAGGAACACTGAAATAGGTTCAATTTAAGTTCCGATTTCGCTTATAACTTGGACAACCTCAGTCACACCTGCACGGATATTAAACGTACGAAGAGCGGCCCAGCCCCTGAATTACACTAACAAATGACAATAGGTACCATATCGATGGCAATCAATCCTGACATACTTAAGGTGGCGATTCGAGTCAGACCGAGACCGGAGATCGATACGGGAGCACAAGACCGCCACTTGACTATACGTACGTGTTCTGTCCGCGAGCGAGACCGAGACAGCAGATCCTGCAAAGGGCAAGCTTTGATAACAAATTCCCAAGTAACAAGTGAAAATTGCCAACTATCGAAATTATAAAACGTATGACAAACACTTACTACAAAAAATCTAATTATTTAGATGACAAAAAAGCTTGGGACTGAATTTGCTCAAACTCTGTCAAAACCAAAAAAACATAGTGCTAAGACATTACTTACAACTCTTTGTATACCAGCTGGATTGTTGGATGAAACAAAGTTTCTTATTGAACCTGCCAATAAATCCATGGGATCTACTTGATTCTCGATTTGTGATGCCCGAAATGAGCAAATAAGTGTAAAGAGCCAGTATCTCCTGAATGACAACTGGTTGTGAAACCGAGTTGCCATGGCGGCCGAAAGGATTGTACACTTATTTAGGTAGACCAACATCTTTTGATATTTACTTGAAGCATAAGAAGTATTGGACTTTGTTTTGGCTATCAAATTAATTGCCATTAAAACTTATTTCATGGTCATATTAAGGCAATTGGGGAGCTGGGCCGAATGATATTGAAAAGCGACATTAAAGCTAGTGTAACAAAACCTGACCTCCCTATATAAAATAGAAGTCTACCTGAGCCTATGGTCTAGAGCTTAAAGCTATCTTGAATCGAAAATGATCCTATCTGTGATTTTGGCCTTCCCAAGTGTGATCGTCTAGAATTGAATTTATTCTACGTTGTGTAAATGATTTAGAGGAATAAATGAAATAGTAATACTGATATAATTTGGCTTTAATAAATGACACAAATAAAATAACACGAATTAAATGTTATTTGTGAATTGAATTTAAATATCACAAGAGTGTCAAAAAGTCTAATATTCATTTAAAATATAATGGATTTAATTATGACAAGACTTCAATGTATTAATAATTCTAAATTAGTACTGTTCTTAATATTATCTTAAAGCTAAGCCCGGGAATAAGGTCTCGAAATAGCTGAAAAGAAAACAAAAGGTTTATGTTAGCTTTGTGTAAGTAGTAATTATAATATTTTGATTTATTTTGTGAAGGGGCCCCTACCCACATACACCCTGCATGCGATGTATGGCTAGAAATGTCTTGTTCTAGGAGAGAACTTAGGGATGAGGAAAATTTCTAGTCTTGCGAAGCAGGAGGGATCAGGTAAGGAAATGGGAAAGGCGCCTATTTACCCTCAACCCCCAATATGTTGAAATCCTATTGATTTCAGACATATTTCTAACATAGATTTATTAAATTCAAAGGAATACTCAAGATAAATCTAGAATATTACAATGAATTAAATAGATCTCTAGCTAAGCTACCCCATGATAACTAAACTAGCTAAGCTACGTGATTTAATAAAAAGCAGTATCAAACATCCAGGACAGAGGTCGAGCGTACGGGTTGGAAGGGGTCAGACACAGGCCTCGTCTTACAGAACCCAATAGACAATTTATGGCGGGGCTTCGCCCCTCCGCGGACGGCAACCACTGACACAGGAGGAGCTACTGAATTTTATTAGATCGATTGATTTCAGAATATAAAGTAGATGAATTGAAAATGTGTTCGCAATATAGTCCCTTGTTGAATAAAATAATAGAACTATCACGAAATAATTATAGGAACATGGAAAGGAAGTTTGATTGGTTATGACGGCAAAAGCGACTCCTTCTCGGCTAAGCTGTGAATGACTATAAAAAATACCATGCATAAATTGGTTAGACAAGTTTCACGTTCGAACCGCTTCCCTCGTACAATCTATTTGGGAGAATTTGATAATTATCGCAATACTTAGTACTAAACATAGACTACATTTTTATCATTATAATAAGTCTGTATGAACCTGTGAATGCTGAAAAATAAGGTTAAAACCACATCTCCTAGTTTAACCGAAAATGAATTAAATATATGTATCTAACGTGTTCATCAACAGCACCTCTGCATAAATACGCCTCGCATATAAATATCTATTCTCTGCTTATTTCACGCATTTCAAATTATAAATACCTAAGTACCTAAAATATTGCAATCCTATACCCCTATAACTAGATACGTTACCAATATACACACTGAATTTAATGTAAATAATAACAGCAAGTCTAACTTGATACAATTAACTCTAATTCAACACTGATTCTACTAGGATTATCAAATCTCACGATATCCGCCTTCCGGCCTCCTCCTGACTCGACCCCTGACCGTCTGTCCAGAGTGATCCCGCATTTCCATCTCCTACGAAAAATCCCTTCTTACTATTTAGGGTGGTCACGCCTCTATTTCTACAAACAACCAATAAATATTCAATATTTTGAAATTCGTTAAAAGGTGTGTCTTTCCCACGTTAGCACAGACGTACAAAAAAGTTAAGTGTTAGAATTTCTAGAAGAGAGGCGCCCACTTGTTTCAAACCCATTTTAGCTAAAATTTATTGACTGACATCATAAAAAAAATACTAATTTATTGCGTTGAGAATTTTAAAAGCATTCTCTAATTTCTATCTTCAAGTGTTTTCGTTTTAAAATAAGAAACACATAAATCTCAGCCTTTCAGCGAGTACAGAAAGAACTATATTCTCAACTTTGTATTTTTAATCATTCTAAACTAAAGAATTAAGTTCACAAGTCCTCTCTCAAGCGTAATACTTAATCGTTATCAGATGTTACTTTAAAATATTAGCAAGCCAATAATTTACCGCGTATTAAATCAGGCCTCAAATAAAAGTTCGTTACACTAGTCTACCATAACGCTGTGTGTGTACCGAGACATAACTTTAATGGTAGAGTAACTTTAATCTGTGGTTTCATTACCAACCCAATTAAGTAGCTTTTATGCCTTTGACATGTTAAGGTAATTAAATTTCATTGCACAGGTCATATGCTGTTTCATTATCTTTAAGTGAAATTGAATAATATCGTATAAAAAATGGCTATATTTCTAAACAAGAAAAAGTAGTGATTTAAATGCCTATATGGCTCTATCTAGAGACTTCCGACTATTACTTTCTTTAACATTTAAGAAAGTTCATTTTTGACTAATCCAAATAAAGTTCTTCGTTGATAGTCTATTAACACGAAACTCATAAAAGTACCTTCGTCATAATCTTAGCTCATAAATTTTGATTGCTCGTAAACTAAGCTATAACCACAGAAATCCATTTGGCAATTACAACGCTTAGCGAGTCCGTACGAAAAATCTGTAACGATTGCAAGGCTGCAACTGGTACTTCCCACAGGTATACCTAGGGATGTCCACTGCGGAACAATGAATGAAATAATGAAAATACATAAGAAAAATGATACAAGCTTCTTCTTTTTAGTGTGCCAAGAGTACTACGTTTTAATTTATACTGTGTTGGACAGTTGTTTGCCCTTAACAATAGCATTAGGTGATGCGGTTATTAGGTCCTCCATTATGCAGGTGGTCGGGCACAAAGGGCACAGGAGTATGAGAGAAACTAACACCACAAAATATAAAAACCACAAAGACAGAAGTACAAAGGGCGGTCCAGACAACTTTTGGATGGAGATGATTTATTAAAATTACATTAAAAAATTAGGCTAGCACTCAACGACTCCCAGCAATCTTTATGTCGTCTTTTCATCAAGTGGGGTTTGAACTACACTGCGCTTTCCAGTTCTACATTCGTGATTAGTTGTGCCAATGAAAATAAACATTTTGAAGGTGCGTGATCTACAAGGCAATCATTTGTTATAAGCGATTTTTACCACATAACATCAGGTTGACTTTTTGATTGTTCTATCTCCAAATCGTAAAATAAAATCTATATCTATCAGGGCGGAATGCAACGCCATGCAGGTCATCTTAGTTGAACGTATCCCATGAGATAATGCAAATGTAGTAACCGCTCAACATTAAGTAAATAAATAAAATATAAATATTGCTGGACATTTCACACAGCGCTATCTAGCCTCAAATTAAGCAGAGCTTGTAATATGAGAACCAGATAACTGATAGAATACTTATATACTTCTTTTTTTGTAAATACATACTTATATTATATAGAAAAACAGCCAGACCCTACACAAATATTTGTAGATCATGCAAACATTTGTTCCGCGGCGGGAATCGAACCCGGAACCTACTGCGTCACAGCCGGCTATTCGCCCACTGCACCACAGAGGTCGTCTAGTGAACATAGCTTGTACCGTCAATCACATTAAAATGTACCCAAAATTATGCGGTCTTCAAAATGAACAGCAACAAAATAATCACAAAATACGAACATCCTTAGTATTATATGTGTCTATTTGTGGAATTTATAGGCTTTCTAACTGAATGGCCACGCAGGTGTCAATAATGGCTACATTTTCCGGCACGACGGTTGCTGGTAAATTAAAAGTTCACTTGTTCCATGAACAGTTTATTTATCTTATGGTTAGTCTTATTTTAGGGGAAGTTGAGGGAAAATCGAAATATGCGTGATATACAAGGCTTGGATTTTGTTGAGACTGTTCAAGGGTTGGGTTGTATTGTCTAATTAATGTCAACTAGACGAACACGAAATTTTATTTTATTTGGGAAACATCAAAATTCACAATCCCGCAAAGTTTTCTATTAGTTATAATAAAAAGAACAGAAGAATAGAACTAAGGGCTATATACAACAAAAAACAAAACTTGAACTGTAAAAAATTATAAAATAAATAAATAAATATTGCTGGACATGCCACACAGCGCTATCTAGCCCCAAACTAAGCAGAGCTTGTACTATGGGAACCAGATAACTGATAGAATACTTATATACTTTTTTTTGTAAATACATACTTATCATATATAGAAAAACATCCAGACCCGAATGAAATATTTGTAGATCATGCAAACATTTATTCTGCGGCGGGAATCGAACCCGCTACCTCCTGCGTCTCCACTGGCTTACACTTAAAATTAGATGAAAGAACAATCACACTAATATTATAAATGCGAAAGTTTAGATGTTTGTTTGTTACTTAATCACGTCGTAACGGCTGAACCGATTTCGACAAAATTTAGTATGTACGTAGATTATAACCTGGAGTAACACATAGGCTACTTTTACTTGACAACGAACGCGTGTAGAGTCGCTGGCGGAAGCTAGTATTAAATAAGTAATACATAAACTGGTCATTACGACTTGTTGCAGCAACTGCAGGCATTATAAAAAGCGGTTCATTAATATTCAACGAAACAAAATGTCATTTTGCGTTATTTCGATAACCTGGTAAATTTTTCGCAGAATTTAAAGCACTAGACAGAGTCGCTCTAATTTATGCCGTTTCCACTAGAGTTGTACGGAAATACCCTCGTTTTATTAAAGTTCGGAGTACGGTTTTGATTGCAACCGATTTAATATATACTAGACGTCACCCGCGACTTCGTACGCGTTACACTACTAAATGTGTAGGTGACCTAGAAATAAAGCTAAACTCGATATTGCAACTTGACTTGACATCCCATTTTTATCCCATGGGAACTGATTTAGGTGATAAAAGGTAGCATATGTGGTAATTCAGGTTATAATCTACATATGTATATACCAAATTTTATTAATATCCGTTTAGCCGTTACGACGTGATTAAGTAACAAACAAACAAACATCCAAACTTTCGCATTTATAATATTAATGTGATTCCATCTGCAACTGTTTTAATAAACTACCATTACGTTTATTTAAAACCTAAAACGGTTTGCGTATCTGTCAATATGCCTTTCAATTTAGATATAACCGGTACCGAAAAAAACAGGGATTCATTTTTTATAAAAGAAGCAGGAACAATTTCGGTAGAATTTTCAACTTTTCGGAGTGGAGTCAACGAATCCTCCCACTAGGGAGGACACTTGTCGACAACGCATAAATTATTACTCCAACAGTTTAATTAAAAATGACTGATTTATTTACGCCACCTCTCCTTTCATCTCAATATTAATTATATAAATAAACATTACCGCGCGGATGTTTATTGTGACGTCAGAATGTTGTTTTGAATTAAAGCACATGTAAAAAATTATTCGACTGCTTAAAAAAGTTTCTATTTATATTATTTTTCTATTATAATTTGCAATTTAAACTGCTGAAAAGACAATTGCTTAGAATTTCAAAGGTTAATTTAAAGCGTTATTGATTTGCCTTCCAAATTACTTTGGGAATTGTGAAATATCATATGAATGCGCCATCCATTTACACTGTTAGTTGAGTCTAAATTAGTAGATGCATACTAGAAAAAAAGTGGCACTCCGGGAGTGCCAGCAGAAGTGAAAACTTGAACAATTACGAGATACTTATATACCGAGGTAACGGTGATGGTAACAGTGTCGTGAGTTCAATGGTTTTTCCCCATCTCAAAAAATGTTCAACGCGCCTAAAGAAGTTTTCACTTCAAACACGTCTTCGCGTTATGTCCTATACTTGACAAAGAACCACGAAATGTTTATCCTAACAGACACTGTTTTACAGTGACCTACTGCAACAGACGAAGGCCAGTGAGCTTAACTGACCAAGACTTAACCTGACCGATACGAGGTCTCAATACCAATTTGGCTACGTTCAAGGCCGGCTCGTAATTTTTGCGATGATTACGATTACGATGCAACATAAGATTTTACCGTTAGTATCGGAAAAGTAAATGCCATTTCGTCCGATGATTGTCTGTAGATATCGCTATTTAGCAATACGACCGCCAATTGTACTATGGTTTGCGCTAAAGTATTTTCTATGTATCCATCCTTCATTTGTGCCAAAAGGTAACATTTGATTCCTAACTACGAATTCAAAGATTTAACAGGTTTTGTAATAAGCACTGTGTCTGTGCATCTGGTGGTATCGCGGCAAACAAGCATGCGAAACATTCTAAACACGCTTACACTTGCGCAGAAAGTCTAACAAATATGACTAGAAACAGGGTATTAGTTTATCTGTGGAACGACTAGTTACTGCTAGCTATTGTTAGCTTTTTGTTTCCCATGGGTTCTCAGTTATATTTAGTTTGTTAGTGCTGAAGTGAGATGTAGTTGTTGCGTTTTTTCCTTTTTTCTGTGTGGTTTTGAATATTGTTGGTTGTTGGGGTATTCCCGATCACGTCTTTTTTTGTATTATTTTCGTTTGATAAAAATCTCGCCTGATGGTAAGCGATGATGTGATTTAAGATGAAGCAGGAAACTCTAGAAGACATCTATTCACATTAAAGAGGCTCGGATTGTACTCTTTAGAAAAGACAGACGACGGTAGTGTCTGCGAGCAATACGGAGCCGTGTCACAGTGGCAGGCCTCCACGATTATGACGATTTATTTGCTTAATTTAGCCCACATATACATGCGGGAGAAATAATTTCACGAGCCCATACTAAATCCTTGTGCAACTGTCTCCGTCACTCCACGCAATGAAAATACACGCAGCGGAGAAGAACTTCTAGACGCGAGAGCAAAAACGAAATGAAATTGTATGAAATAATGATTTTTATAGCAAAACTATTGGTTAATGTGAAAAATCGAAACACATAACATTTGTGTCATATACATATCAATAACTATGCAAAGTTTCACGATCTCATTATTAGTTTTTACTGAATGCTATGAGGAAGACTTTTCTTTATTATCGTATATCCTCAACTTTTTCATGTAAACAATTTTTTTGATAAAAGTATAATATCTTAAGAAGCTATCTGACTCAGTAATGAACCCGTAATATCTTTGTAATCAATTGTAATTTTAAACGACTTGACGATAAATATGATCCAATGATATGTCTCTTCTGGCGACTCACGCAAAAACGTCCAATCTAATCAGGCGATCCGAAAGGATATTTAAAAAATATATACATGTCTGAACGTTATAGCATTGATATCTAGATGAAATCTAAGTTCTATGTTCTGGTACACATGATGTCAAACTACGGGGGGATCGCCGCAAGCCAACGAGGGATGAACACTTCCAAACTTTGTCTGCTACCAACCGCCTCGCGTTTATCTACCAAAGTGTTTTCTTTTCAATCGGATTTGCCTTGTTACACATCGCAACTGAAATACAATTGAAAAGAATGAAACCTATGTAAAATACATTATTATTTTTAGGAAATTATTGTATTCTTAATTTGATAAGATCTAAATCTGGAAAAAACTTAAAAGGAAATTAAAATACTTAGGTATACTTTACTACAAATTAAAAAGTCAATAATAGTTCTCTGGTCTGGAATTTGTGATATCATCCCATGCCCATACTTATTAAAATGATATTTATTGTTACTTTTGTACGTAATTCCTGATAGACGACACAGAACACTAGTGTGTGAGATTAAAATTGAACACTTTATCGTACACAACATTAAAAATCTAACACCTTAAATTAAAATATTAGCTACGTAGTATAAACCGGCAGTATTATCGCTATGAGTGATCTCTTCCAGTCAACCTTGAGATAAACTGGAATAAGGGCATGTTATTTATATAGTGGCGTTCATTTGACAAAGAAAACACTATTCTAACAGACGAATTACATCAAGTAGCAGCAACGCTCATGCAAATTGAGTCCTACAAAATAACGGATTCTCCAAGATTCTCGCAAAGCTGAGAAATACGTCTAAAGCAATATCCGCGTCCCGTGACTTGCAATATCCGATCTGGAACCCGGCGCCAGATTTTAAGGAAAATTCCTTGTTACATCTCATTTTAGACACTGTTTTATATAAGAGCAGCGATACTGGCGAAGAGTTTGCATATGAAATTTTAGTACCTAACATTGAATTATTTTAGTAGTTAGCTATAATAGTCATGAACCACAAAGATCTTAAAGAGGCCATAATCATAATAATTTATAAATAGAATAAACATTTAATTTAAATTAGTATCATTATACCCTACCCGGTCTCTCTCTCTCTCTCTCTCTCTCTCCCTCTACTCTACTCTACCTGGATTCGTGGAAGGAGGGAAGGGAGGCCTTTGTCCTGCAGTGGGACTCTACGGGCTAATAATAATATAATGAACCCTCTACCCCCCTCTGGGCCATACAATAAGCTTGTAAAGCTTTCATATTTGTTCACTTGTACAGATATAATTAGTTACATTTCACTATTTATGTCAAACATTTAGTATTCAATTATAACTGAACGGCTGAGACGCAGGAGGTAGCGGGTTCGATTCCCGCTGCGGAACAAATGTTTGGATGATCTATATATATTTGTTTCGGGTCTGGATGTTTTTGTACATATTATAAGTATGAATTTACAAAAAAAAAGTATATAAATATTCTATCAGTTATCTGGTTCCCATAGTGCAAGTTCTGCTTAGTTTGGGGCTAGATAGCGCTGTGTGAAATGTATCTTCTAATCTGTATCGAATATCTGAATGTATATCTAATCTATATGTAATGTATATGGATACGCAGGAGGTAGCGGGAATCGAACCCGCTACCTCCTGCGTATCAGCCGGCTATACGCCCACTGCGCCACAGAGGATGTCAATAAACATGCATGTTCTATTATATGATATAATAATAGTAGATGAATACACGAACTTGGTCACACGTAATCACAACACACTAATTCACACCACTGTTACACCACTTAAAGTCACCGAAATGTTCGCACGTATAGCAAAATCCAGACTCACTCGCGAGCAACTACTGTTCACGCGAGACCCTTCTCCACGTCAGTCCTCCAGGGCCTCGCTGAGACTCACTCCTGTCCGGCCATCTCTCCGGCCTATTTATATCGTGCACATTTCGATTGTTCGAGAACGATCTCGATCGTTCCAGGAAAGGGGTCGGTGTTTCGACAAGACGACCAATCCCCATTGTGCGCAACCGCAAACAATAACAACAATAACACAGCAAGACAAAAGCGTTCGAGAAGTTTCGATTATTACTCATTTTTTTGGGGCGGTAGGTGTAAAAAAAGCAACACCTGTTTTAAAATCATCTCCTTTTATTTTTGTGATAAATATACAATTTGATCACAATAAGCAACTATTCATGTTTATAAATAAAGTTTGAGACACTGTACCTGCCATAAAGTGTTATCTCCCACATCACATTAGAATCAACACACAAGCACAAAATCTCTGTACAACCATCACTCACTGGAACATTTCAAGATGGAGGAATTGCGAGAAATCAAGGGCTCAATGGCACAACTACAGGCTGTTTTCACTGAGCAGATGGCAGCTTATGAAGGTAAGCTGCTAAAGCAGTCTGATGCGCCTTCCAAAACATCCAGCCTGGCCGCAGAGTTTGGGGCTTTCAAGTCATTTGTTTTGATTGCCATGCGAGCTCTACAGGATCAGATTCAGGCTACTTCACAGGCCGTGGACCAGCTAGAGATGTTGAGCCGACGCAAACACTTGCTTCTTCATGGAGTGCCAGAGGAGAATAAAGAGGACACCGCCACCACTGTTGTGAAGGCTGTAGCGAATAGGCTCAAGTTGACCGGGTTTGCTTCGGGCGACATCAGCCGTTGCCATAGGATGGGCCGCTTGACGTCGGATCGATCTCGTCTCATATTGCTGAAGCTTCGGGACGTAGCTGTTCGTGACAGGATGTGGTTTGCCAAAACTAATCTTAAAGATACTGGCATCACTCTTTCAGAGTTCTTGACAAGAGCTCGTCACGAAGTTTTTATGCAGGCGAGGCAACGATTCGGCATTAACAAGAGCTGGACTCGCGAGGGCTACGTGTTCGTGGTCGGGTTGGACGACACCAGGCGTCGTGTGAGCAGCATAGCTGAGCTCGAAAAAATATCGGGTTCGCGGGCAACGACGACGGGATCTCCGGCCGTGGCGGCCAAGCCGGCAGCAGTGAACAAGGAGCCGGCGCCGGCAGCGCCGAGAGCAAAGCGTGTGGCGGTGACCAAGAAGTAGCGTCTGTAACGCAATCTTAGCCCGGCCGATTTAGGTAAACAAGTATCACCGCTTGTACTATTTTTATTTTCCTACCCTTTCTCAATAATTACTTCTTTTACGTTTTTTTCTCTTGATTCGTTTTTTCAATTGTCAATTATCAACTCGTGAATCCAATCTTTTGTTTCGGTAATTCTGTCATTATCAAAATCATGTTATAATTATCATTAGTTGGCCATAGATTCAAAACCTGTAATGTTCCATAGCTTGCTAATAATTGTTACCTACTTTAAGCATAAAACGGTCGGGCAGATAGTATGTTACTTAAGATGTAACTTTAATTATTCTGTGTTTTTTGTTCTGCTAGTGTATTGATTCTTTTGTCTTTTAATAATATTAATTTGATACTCTTTTAACACAACTGGCAGGTGGACAGGCTAAATAATTAGTTAGTAGATTAATTAGTAAAGTATACCATAGCTTGTTTTAATATTTTAGATAGTACATTGTTTATTTATATATTTTATTTATATTATAATTTATGTAGGTATGTCATCATTAGTTAGTAGTGATAGTGAACATTTTTTATCTTTTTCTTCATGTGATAACGATGAACTAAGCAGTAACGATAGTTTTTGCAGTATACCAACGCTTTCCCAAACCCTTGAGACCCAATTCTCTGATGTCTCTAAAAATTTCAATGTTGTTCATATTAATGCACAGAGCATTCCGGCTCATTACCCCGATCTGCTGGCGTCATTTGAACATAAAACCATTCATGCTGTATTAGTTTCCGAGTCTTGGTTAAAACCATATTTGCCTACCACCTCTTACTCGCTACCAGGCTTCATCTTAATTAGAAACGGTCGCACTGATGGACGTGGTGGAGGAGTTGCCATTTATTTGCGCGCTCACATACCCCATACCATTGTTCATGTGTCTCCACAACCACCGTCTCCTGGAGCGGGCGAACACATTTTTGTCGAAGTCCTCCTTTCTCACACCAAGGTATTACTCGGAGTCTACTACAGCAATCATCTTCGGAACAACTACTTTCCGTCTTTCGAAAGACTTCTTGAAGACCTAACTCCTTCTTACAGTCACACCATAATCATGGGTGACTTCATCACCTGTCTTCTTAAGCAGGATTCCCGTGCAGTTACTTTTGAAACCCTTTCTAAGGCTAGCAATTTGACCATTCTTCCTTCAACTGCTACACATTTCTTTCCAAATTGCATTCCATCTCGTCTAGACCTTATATTAGTATCATCGATCAATAATGTAGCTAACCACGGCCAAACTTCAGCGGCAGCTTTTTCTTTCCATGATTCAATCTATTTGTCCTACAAAGTTCGTCCGCCGAAAGCTAAGCCTCAAATTGTCATGCAGCGTAATTTTGGTGGAATGGATTTGGAGAGCCTCCGTGAGGATGCTCAGAAAATTGACTGGACTGACATCGTAGGTGCGTGCAGCGTTGATGACATGGTGGGGTATTTTAATAAACAACTGGTTAAACTATATAACACACATGCCCCCATACGTGCCATTAAAATCAAACATCTGCCAGCACCATGGCTTACTGATGAAATCCGCTCGGCGATGCACAAGAAGGCTATGGCAAAGATTAGGATGAGGTGTAAACCATCTGACAATAATAAGGCCAAATACTACGATCGTAGAAATCACTGCAACAGGTTGTGTAGGGGCGCGCAACGCCGATACATTCATGACTCTGTTGATAACAATGATCCATCTAAAGTGTGGAAATTTCTTAAAACACTGGGAGTTGGTAAATCTAAACAAGAAAATATCCCAAAAAACTTAAACATTGATCATCTTAACCGACACTTCACGAGTTCATCCAATATAGATGGACTCACTAAAGCAAATATACTCTATTCTCTTTCTTCTCAGCCAACACCAGACTTTCCTTCTTTTCAGTTTAGTCAATTTGCCGATTGTGATGTTAAGAAGATTATAACATCTATCACTTCAAATGCTGTTGGCAGTGACAGTGTCAGTCGGAACATGATTATGCCAATCCTTAATGAAATTGTTTCTATCATAACCTACATCCTGAATGCCTCAATCGACTCCGGCTCCTTTCCTGACGCCTGGAAAGAAGCACAGGTCATTCCCTTACCTAAAAAACCCAGTCCATCATCCTTTTCCGAATATCGCCCCATATCCATACTTCCCTTCCTATCAAAAGTTCTTGAACGTCTTGTACACCAACAACTCAGTACCTTCCTATCCAATAATATCCTGTTAAATCCTCACCAATCTGGCTTCCGCCCCGGGCATAGCACAGTCACAGCGCTCATCAAGATTACCGATGACATTCGGTCTGGAATGGACAGTGGGAAGGTGACAGTACTGTCACTCCTTGACTTCAGCAATGCTTTTAATAACGTTGATTTCGATATACTTCTCGGTGTATTACACTCTCTTAACATATCTCCAACGGCTATTGACTGGTTTCGTAGTTACTGGTTTGGACGCCGGCAGCGCATCCGTATTGGAGATACTTATTCTTCATGGTGCAGTCTCTCTGCTGGTGTCCCTCAAGGCGGCGTCTTATCTCCTCTTCTTTTCTCTGTTTTCATTCACTCAATATCTCAAAAATTATCTTCTTCCTGCCAGATACGCAGATGATTTACAAATTTATACACAAGCTACGGTTGATAACATTAACGGAGCAATCAGCATAATAAATTCAGATTTGGACCGAATTTGTGATTGGAGCAAATCCTTTGGCCTTACAGTAAACCCACAGAAGACACAAGCTATCATAATTGGTAGCCACAAAATGATTCCCCGGCTAAAGTTTGAGCAACTTCCACCTGTAGTTTTTAATGGGGCTCAGATAGGTATCAGTCAGACGGTGAAAAACTTAGGCATTATTATGGACACCAAGCTATCGTGGGTGCCGTGTATTGCCGAGATCAGCCGAAAAATGTTTGCGTCCTCAGCCTCGTTGCGAAGACTTCGCAACTTTTTACCAACCGCCACCAAAATAACGCTTGCACAATCCCTTCTACTCCCTATTTTAGATTACGCCGACGTCAGCTATCTCGACCTTTCTGAAGTCCAATTGAGCAAACTTGAGCGCCTTCAAAATCTTTGTATTCGGTTCGTATTTGGCTTGCGCAAATATGACCATGTTTCAGAATTTCGCGCAAAACTCAAGTGGCTCCCTATCCGTCTTCGCCGGAATGCATATATTCTGTCCCTTCTTTTTAACATTCTTTTCAATCCTTCTTCACCATCCTATCTAAAGGAGCATTTTGTGTTCTTGCACCAGGCGCATGATCGAAACCTACGCTCATCTGAAGCTCTAAGTCTCCAAACCCCTGTCCACAGTTCTCAATTTTATGGTGACTCCTTTACAGTTCAAGCTGTGCGGCTGTGGAACGCATTACTTTTCTCTATTAGATCATCTAAATCTCTTCCTATCTTCAAAGCTAAGGTATACAACCATTTCCTTTCTTTGTCTACGCACTGCTAGTTTATCGTTATGTTTATCTCCTTTATTTATATATATTATATATATGTTTATATATAAGTATATATTATTATATTTGTAAGTATATATATTTAGTTTATTAGTAAGTATAGGTAGTTTATGTAAGTTTATGAATATGCTCGTATTTACACCGCCGTCTTTTTGATTTTCTTTTGTCCTGTCCATCCAAAGGTTGTCTGGAAGAGATCGCTTTTAGCGATAATACCGCCCATTGTACTTACCTTAATTTTTGTGTATTTTTATTGTATTTTTAATTTTGTTGGTGTGCAATAAAGAGTATTCTATTCTATTCTATTCTACTCATTGTTTAACAGCCTCGGCGTAACAATATTACATAAGTATTGCAAATTATTTATAAATAAAGTTGTACTCTTTATCATTGAGGGTTCGTTGAAGTTCGGACTAGAAATATCCTTTTGCCGAACTTCAGCGTTCTCCATTGGATCGGTTATCGTTACATTTTATTTTTTTAGTAATCCATTAATTTTTTAGAATTTAAATAAAATCGAACAAAAGGTAATTTAGTGAGTTATTATGTTATTATTATTAGTTATTTATTAGTTTTAGTTAAATTGTTTACATGACAGCTGATTACAAACACTTATATACCTATATATAGAATAAAATTGAGAAGAAAAAGCATCTAGCTAGAAGTATCTAGGTAATATTTTGAAACCTACCTAATTGCTTGCTCTTCCTAGTAGAGTGAGGAATAAGAATAATTTATTGCGGTTTTATAATTGTTTGGTACTAGTATATAGGTTAAATTAAATGTTAGCCTAAATTAGCAGATAACAATGAACTGGTGATAATTTTATGGTGCATGTAAGGCTATTAAATTAGAGCAGAGTACTTGACGTAGCTCTGTTTCGCTAGGTCTCTGACGAGCCTGTGTTGTGAGGTTACAGTGATTCGCTTCGGGCTCTCGTCAAACAAAAATAACAAGAGATCCATTTTGATTGGCTATGAATAATTTATTCTATAGGATTTTTCATAAACTTGAAAGTCAATGAAGCTAACTTGTTTTTTTGAAATAATTATTATGTACTTTCTTTACAATTGTTATGTGCCTGATAATAAATGTGCTAATATATTGACCGTCTTCAATTTATGATTTACTAGCTTCCGCCAGCGGCTTCGCACACGTTGTTTGTCAACAAAAAGCCTATGTTTGAATCCAAGTCATAATCTATCAACACACCAAATTTCATCCAAATCGGTTCAGTCATTACAACGTGATTGAGTAACAAACAAATAACCAAACATCCAAACTTTCACATTTGTAATATTAGTGTGATTTTATGCGTTAACACACAAAAGTATTGCCGGTTAATTATCCGGCAATACTTTTGTGTGTTAACGCAGACGAGTTTTAAAAAAGTAATTTTATTTTAAGGATAAGATAAACCTCTTTTGCATAGCATACATTATACACCAAAGCCCCTATACAACCATCCTAACGTTATAAAATTGCTATTTTTACCCAAACCCCTTGAAATTCCACCTCGCAACTAGAGCGGTAAATGAACCTGAGTTAATGCAGTCAGCTTTTCGGTCGAATTCAATTGTGTTCTCTCGAATTGAGCCTTGATTTAAACGAATAGTTCAGTCAGGTGTTTTTTTTATAAACCATATTAAGCTTTTAAACTATGTTATTTTAATAAACTATTAAGTAAGATCTAAGTTTATATTATTCTATAGACATGGTTTATTATATATAGTTAGACATAGTTTATCGTCCGCCGTCTAGATGGAGATCTAGATCTGCGCGCTGTAGCAGGCAGAAACTGAATGAGAAAAGCTGAGGGCTGGGCTCAAGGGCGCACCTTGGAAGAGCTCTACGTCCAGCACTGGGCAGCTATAGGTTGATGATGATGATTTTATAGAAGTTAGTCACATACATAAAAAAACAATTCTTTGGTATTAAATATGCATATAAATTTATACAGTTTTGACAGCTCTATATAGGCCAATACAAAAGTAAAAAACGAAACCTTTGTGTCTGTGAAAAAATCTAAGTTTGCATTGCTTATACTTATTACTTCAGCAGTTCTAAAAAAAACATGATTTATAAGCTAGACAATTAAGTTAATTGTGTCGTTTCAAGAGTTCGAATTAACATTTTGAATGAACAATAAAATAACTTAGTAAAAAATAAAAAGAGAATTAACAGTCTAATAAATATTTATAGTATAAAGTTTTTCGACTGCAGAACCAGCTTTTCCTATGAAAATTGTAATTTGTCCAGCTGGAGCGTAGCAGGCCTCACGTATCGAACATTAGTCCTTAGCTTCGCGGCGCCAACTCTCTAATGGCTTCAGCCGAACGTGCTTGATCATACGCTCGGTCAATCTATTAATAGATATCTATTCGATTCGATTCTATTTACGTGTAGAACTTTTCTAGTTTTGTAAGTACACAAAACCAAATAGAATATAAATGAAATACACATAACTTATAGGAACAATGAGGAGTCATAACCTTACTTTTAGATTATGATACCTGGGTACTTGACAAATTTTGAGGAACAGGCTTTGACTAAAACAATAATCTGTATATATTTAAATCCAAGTTGAAGTTAAAATCCACGTTTTCGTACTTAATTTTCAGCTTCTTTTACAGTTTGTATGGAACGGTGAATTTTCACAAAAACTATTTTCATATACTGTTTAAGTTCTGCCAGATAAGGAAATAAAAGTAAGTCTAATTGAATAAAAAAAAAGAACTAATTGAAATTATATTCTCCACCGTTTCGATTTCCACAATTCAACAGCTCGTAGCAAGTTCACGAGGTTTTATAACTTTCACAAATAAGTAAATCGACATTTCTTGAAGCTATATGTAGATAGATAAAATCAATCTCTTTATTGCATGGAATCAATTTAATAAACGAACTTAATGGTCGAAAACATTATCTACCAGTTAAGCTTTATTAAATGTGGTAACACAATGTTATAGATAGTGCAATAGCTATCAAAAAGATTTATCACCTCTTTGAAAAGGTAAGTATAAAATGTTTGCGAACAGTGTAAGGACTAACATGAAATATTCAGCTGTGAAAAGGGTACAGACGCAAGGGAGCTGTAATTTAAACAAATATTTCACCGCATATTTTATGTATGATGCGAGCATGTCTGGGGTAATGTACTAACGCTGTAGCTTCTGTTGGTACTTCCTTAGATTATTTAACCGGTGTTAAAAGCTTATTAACTTCTGTTGCAGATTTTACACCACTAGCTTCTACGCGCGGCTTCGCACGCGTGGTTTGTCAATAAAAATAGTCTCAAATCAATAGAATAGAAAACGCTTTATTGTATACCACACTTAAATTAACAAATCATATTTAAAACACTTCAAGCTAGACACGCAATAGTACAATTGGCGGTCTTATCGCTAAAAGCGATCTCTTCCAGACAACCTTTGGATGGACTGGATTTTACGAGAACGTTAAAAGGCGGTAGCCTTATAAATTAAGCTTTTTATTTAACTGTGTGCTTACATAAGCAAAACAAAATAAATAGATAACAGGGTAGGTAATATTTATATAAATGTAATACATAAACATTCTATAGTATTAAAATACTAATAATAAATAAAAATACAATTATGAAAGAGCTGTAATACAAACAATAACAACGACAGATATAATAACAAAATAAGATGACTCAGCTCTCTGATGCAGACAAATTGTGCTTAAACAATAGCGTTTTAAAGATAGGTAGGGATTTAGCAGGTCTAATGAAAGAAGGAAGAGATTTCCATAAACGAATAGCTAGTACAGTAAAGGAGTTGTCATAGAAGTTAAAAGAGTGGATTGGAGTTTTAAGTTTGAAGGACTTAGAAGAGCAGAAAGCACGAGCATTAGATAGATGGAGATAATCACTCCCGGTCATCTAAGTATTTACCAAATGTTAACAAAATCCGTTAGCCGTTTAATCATAAACCTGCAGATTATGTAACGAGGTGGCAGAATCGCCCCTACATCTGTTAGGCGAGTGTGGTCCACTAATGCGCAAACGTAGCATTCATCTGGGCAAACATATGCTTAGCCCAGAGGAGCTAACTGTTATCATCCCTAAGAATATTCTACATAAACTACCATAACCGCTCCCATAAACTAGGGGCGAAATATAAACAAGTGGTGATCACAATAGCCTCGTGGCCGCAGTAAAACTAAAGCCGCAAAAACTAATTAAAAAAAATAGCCGTTTAATCGTGAAAACGTAACAAACAGACTGAGAGTAATCTATACTTATTTAAGCACTAGCTGACCCGCCCGAGGTTTCGCACGGGTGGTTTTTCAATATTACATTACCCTCATTTTGCGCAGTTGGCTAAAAAGTAGCCTATTCCCTTTCCCAGGATATAATCTATCTCCTTGCAAAATTTCATTACGATCCGTTCAGCCGTTTAGTCGTGTAAAGGTAACAAACAAACAGAGCTATGTATGTATTATACATATAAACCTTCCTCTTGAATCATTCTATTTATTGCTGAAAACTGCATTAAATTCCGTTGAGTAGTTTAAAAGATCTAACAGGACAGAATGCGGAAGCGACTTCATTTTATACTATGTAAAGATATACTGATGGTACGACAAATGAAGTAGAATAAATTAATAATAGCAGTATGCAAAAGACATGCTACCGGGCAATTGAAGTCAAAGTTTTACCTGCCTTCCTTTTGGATAAGAAAGGTCTAGTAAAGTGCCAAACAATGCCGGCGAAAACTCTGAAACTTAGGAGAGGTCACGTGCGTTTTAATGACATGCAAAGTTGACGTTAACACAAAGTTCTAGTGAAGGGGAGGGGGTGGGAAGGGATCCTGGAGACGTGTTACTGGCGACAAGAGACAAAAGCTCCTTTACCAAGTAATTACGGAGAAACTTGTCAACCAATGCAAGTGCTTTAAAGTCCTTGGTTTGCTAATCTCTACCGGGGTTAACGTATTCTTTGTAATATCACTGATTCGTTTTTAATCTGTATTTATGTCTGTTTATTTGGCACTACCAGTGGGCTAAACGGCATGCCGGATTTTGACAAATGAGGTATCATTGGAATGGTCTAAATCACGAGAGTGCCTTAGGCTATATAACGCTCCAATATGGTGGGTCTAAATAATACATAATCCTAGCTCTACACATAAGGATAATGAGTGGGTACGCGTGTCATGGCTGTACAACAACTATTCTCCACATTTTTGGCGAATTTAAACGCAAATGTATAGTCTCTCATAGTATTGACATTGCCAGTTACAACTTGGTGGCTGAAAAGTCATAGCCAGCTGCCGCCCTAGGAACAAATATTTACAGATAATGCAAGCAACTGACAGACATTTGTCTCGTGTATTCGCTGGTTATTCGCTTATGACGTCACAGAGGTGGTCTGCCTTCAAAAGAGTCCTAGAAAAAAAAAATAAGCAAATAACTTTAGTGAGGTTCGTAGGCACATTTTATGGAAAGATATGTGTTGATTACCTTCAGAGGATAATATAATTGAGTAGGCCTAAGACAGAGTTGGCTAACCCAGTAGGGAGCCTACTCTGTCTTAGGCTTAATTTACAAGCGTCAATATCGCTCCGTTGCGATAATGCTCGAGAATTCTCGCGACTACACCTTGGAGTTATAGTAGGTGTAGTAATTATTCAGTCAAGAATTACATATCCACTGCGTCTTCCTTCACGCCACTTCCTGCGGATTCATGAAACACCGACAACTGCGTAAATTCTTGAGAATGCGCAAGATATCACTAGAAGACGCCCGACATGTTTTAGCTCGTATCTAGTTGTACGTTATTCTTATCGTTATTTGCTTCCAATCCGTTCCGCGGCTATGTAAATTATGCCTCAAATCCATCCAAGTCACTACTGTGGCAGTGTTCATCACCCAACTTGTCACTGGCGTTGTATATAATTTTTAAATCAAATATATCATCAGGTTTTTATGTAAAATACACATTTATTTTGATTTTGTTTTATAATTTTCCTTTTCACAAGTCTACAGTTTTATTTATTCTATTTTTATATGACTGCGTCACCTATAACTGGGTAAACATAAGGCTCACCTGATGTTAAGTGGTAACTATCGCCTACGACGAAGTATTGTCTCGTAGGTCACGCACCTTAGGAACTTGCCCTGCGACACTGTTCTGTGTCCATCAATTGAGGCATACAGGTGTAAAGCCTTTTGTGCCATAATGTCACCAACAACCATATCCTTCAAACCGAAACACAGCAATGCTGCTTGGCGACAGAAATAGGTATGGTGGTAGTACTTCCCCGGGTGAGCCGGTCACAAAGAACTTGTGAACATTATTATAAATACATTTATTCACCTGACAATTTAACAACTCGAGTACTATTAGTAAATCTATCTATATATATATGTAACAAAGTCGGGTTAGTTACACCATTTGTAATTCAAGAACGGCGGAACCGATTTTGATGATCCTTGATTTGTTGCATTTATCAGAATAGCAGAATAACTATTAAAATATCGGTTAAACTAACGCAAAAAACATATGAAGAAAATTCATTTTCTCATCCATATTGACAATTCTAACAGCGACGTACATTGGCAGTCTGCGTCATATGCATGTCAAGGCGGTACGAAGTTCGCCAGGTCAGCAAGTATAATATAAATAAAACAAAGAAATAAATAAAACCACAAAATTCTCATTTCATGGTAAATATTAAAATGTTTCTAGTAAAATATTATTCCATACAAACATGTCCAATTTTATTTCTAAAGACGTTCTAAGAAAGGTCCCCGATTATGTTCAATAGGCACCGAAGCTCTCTAAGGTTTGTGGAACCGTTTGATTGATTAGTAAAAGTTCCGTCCCGACGGCCCCCTGACATGTTGACCCAAGATTGAATTAAACGCGAAAATTGATCGGGGGAATTGGCTTTAGATAAGTGTACCTTACCAACTTACCACACAATGTTCGGATAATTTAGAAACACAAGTTTCGGTAACTTTGGAATTATACGTGACATTTTACACACGTGAGTCTTTGTGTGTGTGTTTTCACTCGTTGTACTAAACATAACTTTGGTACCTATCTATGTTGTAATTATATATATTTTGTAGATTACATTTATTTACTAGAACATAATAAATACATGAGTAGGTCTTAGTCTATAAGTAAAGCACATTCGGTTCTACCCTGGTAAGGCATGCAAATGTTCAAATTAAATACATAATAAATTAGATCATATCAAATCATGTCAAAATGTAATTTATAATGCGAAGAACTATAATAATTAAAATTAAATGTCCCTGTTATATAACTATTGATTTAATGAACAATAAAATTTGATCAACACATCAATTGATGACTTATGCAGCCGAAACGTGGATACTTACGGTGGGACTGGTACACAAATTTAAAGTCGCTCAGCGAGCTATGGAAAGGGCTATGCTCAGGATTTCTCTGAAGGATAGAATCCAAAACGAGGTTATCCGATAGAGAACCAAGGTCATCGACATAGCTCAGAGGGTCAGCAAGCTGAAGTAGCAGTGTGCCGGTCATATCTGGAGTGGAGACCACGTCTAGGCAAGCAAAGTGTAGGACGCGCTCCGACTAGATGGAGTAAAGATTTGCGTGCTGTGGCTGGCAAAGATTGGGTGAGAAGAGCTAAGGATCGTGCTCAATGGTGCACCATGAGAGAGACCTACGTCCAGCAGTGGACTATTAAAGGTTGATGATGATGATGGTGAATATTTGATCATAAGCCATTTCTTTAATTTAATGTTCAATAAATTTACAGACAGATTTTTTAAATCCTCTGGTAGATTATTGTAAATCGTTTTGCATCATTGTAAGTTTATATTATATTTTGGATTGTGCGCTCTGTTGTCAGATTAATTCCTAGGTTTTTATGTCATGTTACTATGCCATATCATGGTAATCTCGTGAAAGCCGAGGACAAGTTAAGCAAGTACCTTGAATTTGCTCACGAGTTTACCGCCATGTGGGATGTGGAATCAACGATTATCGTTCCGATAGTTGTGTCGGTCAACGGACTGTTAGCAAAGAGCCTCGAGGCTCTCGCTGGGAGGCTGGATCAAAGCTTAAATACAGGCAGTACGCAACGTCTCGGCGCGGGAGATTCCTCTTTTTGCAGCCCTAGCGTGATTGGTGGTTTACCGTTTTCATAAGCATACTAGCTGACCCACCAGCAGTTTCGCACGTGGTGTTATCTTTAAAAACATTACCATCCTTCGGGTTCTACGCAGTCGGATAATAAGTAGCTTCTGTCTCAATACCAAATTTCATTGGAATTAGTCCGTTTAGTCGTGAAACCGTAACAAACAGACAAAGAGATATTGTTATGGATATGGATAAGATAAGATAACGTTTTTTTGCCACAACATAGTAAATACATCAGTAAGAGTTTGTCTGTAAGTTAACCTTCCGCAATTCTTATAGCCCCAATAAAACCAAAACTCGATAATCCCTAATTACCGAGCTTTGACATTTCCCCCTAATTATAAAAGCGGCCAATACAATCACGTTTTCAATCTACTCTAACGAATGAATTGTGTGCATATTGCCAGCACAAGAGGGATGATTAAGGGGCGGCCACACGCCACAGTCTGGCTACTGGAGTTTTGTGAGCTGCATACTAAATGCATTTGATATCGAATTTCGATATGACGTTTAAATAGGTTCGTGACGAGTTTCGAGAAAGGTATAAAGGTATAGGTTCTAGTATTATCTTTACTAGTATCTTGATAAACCGTACATTTTACCTTATTGAAAAGACACTCGTGCGTTTTACATTACAATAACGCACAAGTACGTAATGACATACATATTACGATATTAAAATTGGTGAAATAAGAAACCCTTTACGAGCAAATGTGTGATAAATGTTTTTTTCTTTCTATTTTTATTTATTTATTAACAAATAGGAACACCAGCAAACATAATTTCACATTTTACAAATTTTACATTGAGTATACTGCCTATTGCTGCAAGTGGCGACTTGCAAACTGTCTTTCGTAGCTTTCGTAGGTCAGCCGTAGACTCTCGTAGACCGTCTACAAAAGTGGAATTTCTGTCAATATTGTGCAGAAAAATACTTGTTGCGAACTAAGCTTTTAACTAAACAGTTAACAAATTTTCGACTATCAGTAAATAAAACAGTATCTATGTATTTATTATTAATTAATATGTTTCTTAAATAAGTCTAAGTATGTATATATAAATTGTTTTGAGTAGTTATTATTTAGGTTCATTCATGTAATTTTCATTTCTGTAATTTTTATTTTTTTTATTTTTATATCATTAGTATTAGTATATATGTACATGTAGTATGTTAGGTACACCCCAGGTAATGTCTACACAGTCCATTCCATCCAAAAGTTGTCTGGTAAGGATCGCTATTTAGCGATAAGACCGCCAACTGTATCCATAGATTGACGTTGTTATTTTTTATTTGTATTTGTTTCATGGTTTATAATAAAGAATTATCTATTCTAATCTAATCCAAGACCTTTATTTTAGACATATTAACTAATAAATATCTGTATATTGATTTTGTTAAGGTGTTTGTTGTATTTTGTAATTGCTGCATACAATTTTGAATGTTTTTCTGGATAACATAAATAGCTATGAACTATTTTGAAGTACTAAAAATAATCTGTAATCATTTTAATCCAATAATAAAGTGGAAATTCTCATTCATCGCAGGATTTTTAGAGATGTGATTTGCTTAAAACCGTGTAAGTTCAATATTGGATTGAAATACTTACAGATTATATTCAATTATAAAAAAAAAATGCTGTTGTTATTTGTTCATCACTTGAGAACGGCTGGACTAATTATTAGACAAAATCGATTTACTTAGAAAACTTTCGTGATTTATTTTAATCATTATTATATGGGATTATCGTACGGGATTTATAATAATAATATTTTTTTATTTTTGTATAACCCTAATAAGGGTTTTACGGAAAGAAAAATTGGAAAAGTTGCATAGAAATTTTAAAAATTTTGGTAAAACTGAAAGTGCTTTTTTTCCATGTGATTTTGGTATGAACTACACACTAATATTATAAATGCGGAAGTTTGGATGTTTGTTTGTTACTTAATTACGTCTTAACGGCGGAACCGATTTCGATGAAACTTAGTATGTACGTAGATATTAACACATAGGCTACTTTTTTAGATAAATAACGCATGCGAAGCCGCTGGCGGAAGCTAGTTAGGCTATATTATATTTTGAACTACGTGCAAAACCGGGGCGCGTCAGCTAGTTTTTAATAAATACGGGATTCATCAAATACCGTTTTACGTCTTACGACCGACAACCCATCCCAACCCTCACCCGTCTACTCCTGCGTAGAGAGCTGCCGCGCAAGACCCAATTCGGATAAGCTATTAAAATTTTATAGGATGTACTACATTCCGCCTGCAGCTTTAAGCGCGTAAATAAAAAGTAGCCTATGTAGGTATTGCTATCCAGGTTAGAAGGGGGGTAATGCACAATACACCCCAATGTGGAACGTGAGTGTAGATCTCTTATTCCCCCCATACTAGAATTAGAATGGCTATCCAGAGGGCTTAGCCAAGTTACATTCGATTAGCGATGACGCTAGTCGATAAGTCCGAAAATGTATGGGGTTTGGCACATGCTATGGAAATATCACGAAATATCGATAACAAAACTATGTAGAAATATAATTGATTCGAAGCGAATGTAACTTGGCTACAAGCCCAGGTCATATTCTAACTCTATACTTAATTTCATCGCAATCGGTTTTAGCCGTTTTGACGTGATTGAATAACAAACATCCTAACTTGCGCATTTATAATATTGTGACTGCGGTTCTGTTTTTGGTAGCAATTTTGTTTTTTGTTATTCGTTAGCGGACAGCTACTGTTTTTTTTATCGTAAGTCTTTGTGGAATGTCGATAGCCAGGCTTTGTGTGTTTTCTGTTGTATCGCTGTCCGGTGGAACGAATTGAAATTCAAAAAACTGTTGTAGTGTTTTACCAAAAATATTTGTACTAACTTTAGGTCAAAGACATTTTATAATAAAATTATAGCACTCAGGAATATTGTATCAGAAAAATTGGATCTGTAGTTCTACAGTCTAACGCCCTAGATCCATACAAACACACTCATATTAAGTTTAGACAACAAGTAACATAGGTATTTTATCAAAAGACTCATTTTGATTAGTAAATGACTTTCTTTTAGGAATTTAAAGGTAGTAGGGATAAGAGTCATAGGAGTAGAGAGTTCCTTGTGATAAGGCTCGCCCGGGAAAGTACCTACTACCATCATACCAATTTCTGCCGCCAAGTAGCATTGCTGTAATTTAGATTAGATAGATTAGATAATACTTTATTGCACACCACGAAACAAATACATATAAAAAACAACTACGTAAATCTATGGATACAATTGGCGGTCTTATCGCTAAATAGCGTTCTCTACCAGACAACCTTTGGATGGAATGGACTGTGTGGACATTTCCTGGGGTATAATGGTGTACCTAACATACTACATGTACATACATACTAATACTAATGATATAAAAATATAAAGTATAAAAATTACATAAATGAAAATTACATGAATGAACCTAAATAATAACTACTCATAACAATTTATACATACTTAGACTTATTTAAGAAACAAATAATTAATAATAAATACATATATGTTTAGCGACAATTACTCCGATAGTGTTCTTTGAGCGTACGTTTAAAAATGGCAAGTGACTTAGCACATCTGATAGCTACCGGCAGCGCGTTCCATAATCGTTACATAAAATTTAGTGTGTAGGGTATGGTTGCCGGTCAAATAACAGGCACATGAGGCTTTACACCTGTATGCCTAAAGTTGATGACACAGGGCAGTGCGTCGTGGGGCACGTTTCTACGGTGATGGTTACCACTTAAGGTCAGGTGGGCCATATATTTGTTCCATCTCCAGATCGTATAAAATAAATTGAAATCAGCCCTCAAAAGCACGCAACCTCTCAGATGTAAATGGTACGCATTCACACTAAAAATTTCGACACCAGTGTAACCCTAGGAGCTAATACAATAATTAGTTTATACGAAATTACTTAGGGAGGATTTTTTTTAATCTGTAAAGTACATGACCACTACTTCACCTGATGATAGGTGATGGTGTGGCCTAGAAAGAACTGTTCTCTCTGGATTTGAAGACGCCGAGATTTAAGTCGTAATTTGGTATCCAACTTTCTACAATTTCCTCGTATCTGCTCTATTACGAAATCCTGTATATTATAGGTACATTATCAGTCAAGGTAATTTATGTGAACATCAGTTCATTGTAAATTAATGCAAACATTTATGGGCCAGTAGCCATCACATCAGTTATTTGGCCTAAAACCGGTGATTTAGGCACAGCCGATAACTGATCATGTTAGAATCGATCATTAATTGTCATGCTGATTAATGTATTTCGATTTATACGGGATGCCTCAGAATGTGTACCTATATTATCCCGTCCCGTAGGATGAAGTGTTCATTCCACCAGATGGCATTCCGTTTGAAACATCATTTTTGTTTTTTCTTTGAAAGAAAATCATTATTTTTGGTAAGGCCGGCGGGTGCAAACCAAATGCGTGCAAGGGACTGGAGCGTGCACGCAGCGGTTGTAAAGAATGTAATTCTAAGGAAGGTGTCGGATCCGCCTGTAAACACCTAAAAATATTGTGTACAACAAGCATAAAGTCTATTGATACCGGCCTAAAAGTTTGTGTTCCGGAAATTTTCTGTTTTATTTTTTGATAATAATAAGTTTCTGTAATTGGTCAGGCACCACAACCATACAAAACTTTATTGGCGTGACCCTTAACGGATTTGTTTAATATCTGATACAAAAAACTGGTTATACAATAGTTCAATGATATCTAAAACCTATACTAGATTTGTCCCGACCAGGTTCTCGATAACGTGGGATCTGGTCAAGAGTATGTTAATCTTAAAAATAGGCGTTAATTTTAATGTTTGATGCTCTTAATGTAGTGCGTGCTTATGGGTTTACTTATATATGAAGAGAATTAAGTATCCTGTGTTTGAATAACATTCATGTTCTGGGACACCTTGTAGCACAATATTTACCCGCCTATTTGTGCTATAAATAAACTTCACTGTTTATCGACGCATGTTTATGTAGGAATGGATTTTTGGAAGCTGACTTATAAATAAGCTATTTTGTAAATAAATAATGCTGGACATTTCACACTGCGCTATCTAGCCCCAAACTAAGCAAAGCTTGTATTATGGGCACCAGATAACTGGTAAAATACTTACATACTTTTTTTGTAAATACATACTTATAATATACAGAAAAATACCCAATCTGGAACAAATTTCTGTAGACCGTGCAAACATTTGTCCCGCAGCGCGGATCGAACCTCCTACGTCTCAGCCGGCTATTCGCCCACTGCGCCATAGAAGTCGTCGTAAAATATCTATTCTTTGGTATACTTTATTATTTTTTTATATAATTCCTTTATATAAAAAAATAATAAAGTAGAACGGTCGAGATAAATGATGTAAGTAGGTAATACCTACGGTAAAGGAAGCCGGTTACTTACGCCATAAGGTAGGGATATATACATGTAGGTTCTTAATGCTGTTATAATATTTTGTTACATTTGCCACAACTTTGCCTGCAACGTATAGGGATGTACCTACCAAAGAGTGAACTAAATAGGTATTTTAGGAACCAGAAGTGAAAGTCATAATAAAAAATAACAAGAACTTTATTATGAACAAAATAAACCGTTAAGAAAACAACACTATGTTTGAAAGTACTTCATATTAAAATATTAACACAGAAATCACCAATTTGCACAATCAAGTCGAAACTACTTACTCTGCTATATTTTATCAAAATGCACTTTTTACCACAACAACAATCACCACAAGTTACGACAAGTCAAAACGAAACGACCACACCGCACAAAAGACGAAAAGTAAATGCCCGCTCTTTTTTTTCGAAATGACTAATCTCGCTATTGGCCTCTGAGGCCGTTGCAGCATAACCGAACTTTTGGCGAGCGCAGATGGCGCTCAGCCCTGTAAGTTTTATGAAGAGGCATCTAGCGCAAGGGCACCACTTAGGTACGAGCCTCGGCTTGGGCAGTTGCCAGGGTGGGGATAGAAGAAACACATCCGGGTACATGTCTGTACCTCGTATAGGCGGCGACTGAAGGGACTCGTCGACCTCGCCAGCGAGGTTGGTGTATCTGTGAAGTGTTTGCTCTGTCTAATGTAGATGACTCAGAAATCGCTTCCGCGTCAGCGGAGGTGATTTCGTCATCCGGATCTCTGAGAACATGTCTCGGACGACGAAGGATTTTGTTCTCGCGCGGGTCCAACAGATAGTCCAGAATGGTATGTACCAAAGGATTTGGATGATGGGTGGCAAGTTCATAATGTCGCTTGGAAGCGAGTTTCATGAACTTGGCTATTGATTCTAATTTCATATCGCGATGTAGATCGTTGTTGCGAAAATATTAAGGCGAGTGGCCTGTGGCTTTTCGCAGGAAGCGATTTTGAACAATCTAAATGGCACAAGTGCCCGCTCTGAGCTCGAGCGCCGCTTTATATAACAATGGTTGGTAGGCGAATGCAAGTTTCCTAATTCGGTCTTTCCTGACACTGGGACGTCCTCGTTACGAAAGTCACAGCAGTGAGATTCTGTTTTGAAGATAACTCTAGTCACCAAGCATTTAGAAAATAATCACATTACATTTATCACGTATAAGGTAGACTGTAGGTATAATCAATCCCCATACCATCCCTAAATGGTTGTTATAAATTAGACCTGTTTCTTGTATATACCTACCAATTTGTAGAATATTATATAGTTTCACGTTGGCAGAGTAGCGGGAAAATTGTAGACGTATGACGTACCTACCTAGACGATATTTTGCAAGACGAGCGCAAACTCCTTCGTTAGTTTCTCTCGCTATTTATTATAAGCAACATTATGGATGACTTTCATATTTCAGCACGTATGCAGGAAGGCTATATCTCAACCTTTGAGGCTATGCCAGCGAATTGCGATTGCACTGTAAAATTAACTTTATCCCGCTGCCTTTAGAGTGTAGAGTAATAGTAGTTGTAGAATAACGTGTTGTCGTTTAGGAAAAAAGTTATTGAGAATATTTTAGCTTGTACTAAAGTTTGGATGAAAAGAACCTAAGAAGCCTCTAATTTCTAATGTCCTAATCGGTGCAATTTATCAGACGCAAAATTAAATACCTAATCAAAATCGTTTGAATAGGTAACTAAGTTCTTTCCAATTTGCAGTTTAGGTCATAACTTAGGTACTAAGAGGTGGTCAGAGTGAACGGAGCTTCTCTAGTAAGGAACTATAGTTTATTCTGTTTCGGAATCTAGTTTCATAATTTGTCTGCGTTCCAGGCAATCCAAGTCTCGGTGATTTGGGATAAATTTATTCTAACCAGATTTATTCTGAAAAGTGTTACAGCAAAAGATTTCTTAATTCTGATTTAAATTTATTTAAGTTATCAGTCACACAGCCCTATCTAGCCCCAAACTAAGCAAAGCTTGTACTATGGGTATCAGTTAACTGATAGATTACTTATATATTTTTTTTGTTAATACATTCTTCTTATTCTTCTTCTTCGTACCGAAACAACCAGACCTCGAACAATTATCTGTAGATCATGCAAAATATTTGTTTCGCGGTGGGAATCGAACCCGCAACCTCCTGCGTCTCAGCCGGCTATTCGCCCGCCACGCCACGGAGTTCGCCAGGTTATACCGGTGTTTTCAACAATACCTTCGCATGGAAATATTATGTAGGTGTCTAGTGGTGGGATCCACACGCACGTTAAAACCGCTCAGACCTCCATATCCCTATCCATCCCATTACCAAACCAGGCTAAGGTAATTAGTAGTTTAGCGCAGATTAAATTGAAGTTAAGCTATTATCGCGTCTACTGATTAAAATCTCATCTCGGATAAACTCCGAGAAAGCACATTATACTTACCTTACTTGCGCCATCGAAATCAATATCTTGAAAGGGAACTGTCCTTACATATGCTTGACGGCTCGAATTCAGCTTTTAAAAATGTATGTGGATAGTTAATGTGGCTCATACTTCCACAAACTCGCGCAGCATGTTAGTCATCCTTACATTTTTAGGGTTTTTACAAAATGACCTATTTCACAAATTACCACATTGACTCTTCATTTTGGAAGGACATATTCAACGACACCCCAACGTACTCAAGCGCTCAATTCATTTGTTAATTTATTTATATATAATTGTTGACCCGCCGAACTGCGTACCGCCGGTAGAATTGTCAATCGACCATCATAGCTGCATCTATGTATGAGAAAATGAATTTTCTTAATAATTTTTATCATATTTCTTTTCGATATTTTAATAGTTATTCTGCTATTTACGGTGAAAACAAATCCAACAAATCAAAGATCATCAAAATCGGACAACCGTTCTTGAGTTATAAATGGTGTAACTATCCCAACTTTGTTTTATATACCTATATAGATTTAAGTATCTACCTACCCGCAATTTATCATTCGGTTAGGTATTTACCGCTAGCAATTTTATGCGGTCGCGTCGTACTGTATAACTTGGCTCTACTAGGATTCACCAAAAATGTATCATCATGCTAATCTACAGCTTCATATCACTAATTAATTAGAGTAGTTCTAGTAAAACCGCTGTAATTATGGACGGACAGACAGGCAGACAGGAGATGGTGTAAAAAGTAAATGGGAAAGATAAAATGGTTCCCAGTTCGACTACGGAGCTCTAGAAAGCAAGGCCACGCCTCACGGTATACCTACATAAGGTAAATAAACTCAGTTACCTACTTCGGTAATAGTTCCAGTTTAGAACAAATAATGAAGGCTTTAGCGCAGAGATGGCTTCCTTACTTGCTCTTTTCAGCAGAGCTGCAATTACGAAGTTACGGAAGCCTTGAAGGCATTATTGCTTCGCCTCTGGGGATTTTAACTGCACTTGAAGTAAGTGGTATCGCAACCTGTAAACTTGTTAGAGATACATAGCAGTGGGACTGATTAATGCACATTCTCGCCTAGTTCTCCCCAATCATCTACATTTTTGTTTTTTGTTGTAACTTAATATAGCTATTATTTTATTATTTATTTATTATTTTCTTAGTGTGGTAACTTATATTTATCAATACCTATATGTATTCATACTTTTTGTAATTGTAGTACTGTGCGAGCATCCGTGATATCCTCATTTTTAAATGGTTCCAACGGAAGATCAGCGTTGTGCCAAAAGCACAACAAATGCTGAGTTGGACGCCTTTTTGTGACGTCGGTCGTTTAGATATAGGTATGTAAGTAATTGTGAGACACACATTTGTTAAGTATTATTATTCTTGTGTGCATGAATATTTTATCTTGTGTGTACCTTACTTGTGTGCTGTGTGTGTTGTGTACCGTCACAATAAATGTTTTTTTTTTCTTTCTTTTCTACTTTCTTATACATGAATACCTACCTAGGTAGGTACACTATCCGGTCCTAGCTACCTACCTGCATTCATCCACATACCTGCAAACTGGCTACAACTATCCACCTAATGAAATCTGACTTCCGGTTCCGTCTAACTTTTTGAAGATTTCTTTAGAAATTATAAAAGTTTGAGTTTGCGGAAATTTCATAAAGAAAAGTCTGCGAGCTCTTAAAAACTTGGGCAATATCGGTGAAGCGAGACTTCGATTATTTTAAAATGTATGTAAGTCAGAGTACCTATAAAGAATCTAAACAACTTATCCATTTATTTTTCTATACCTACCTCCCTAATCTACAAAATCGAACGTTCTGGAATATAGGGAGGCCTATGTTCAGCAGTGGACGTTCTGTGGTTGAAATGATGTTGATGAATCTACAAAAGCAAACGTAGTAGTTGTTTTTTTATATGCATTTGTTTCGTGGTGTGCAATAAAGTATTATCTAATCTATCTAATCTACCTCCTTCCTAAGTACATACTTAGGTGAGAACTGCAGAAATGTGATAATACAACAGAAAGTACCAAAGAAGGCTACAACTCAGGATAAAGCTAAACACTGATTGGTTTTTAATTTATTTGGCTTATATGTCTAATTACCATTACCTATCCCAACAAAGGTGACCCTTTACCTACCCAGCAAACGGGGTGAAATTACTCACCAGCCTGGCTAGTATACGCACTGTGAAATAAGTACTTATGCCACGCATGCATGGACGAATTCGTCTATGCACGCATGACACGAGAAATTTAGTAGATGTCGACTAATTTCTCATTTTTTTAAAATAAATATAAGTAAATATTGCTAGACATTTCACACAGCGCTACTAGCCCTAAACTAAGCAGAGCTTGTGCTATGAGAACCAGATAACTGATAGAATACTTCTTACATTTTTTTTTGTAAATACGTACTTTATAATATATAGAGAAACAACTAGACCCGGAACAAATATCTGTAGATCATGCAAACATTTGTTCCGCGGCGGGAATCGAACTCGCTACCTCCTGCGTCTCAGCCGGCTATTCGCCCACTGCACCACGGAGGTCGTCATTCACTCTATAGAGAAAGTTGTCGTCATTCGCCATTCTTCTTGTGGTCATACAACTTCACTCTACGTTGTATCTCAAACAAAATACTCGCGAAGCAGTCAAAATTCATAAAACATAAAGAGATATCTTTATTTGGCCCGAGAAAATTTAGTCACGTTACGCACTTTACCTCTAAGTACAGGTGAGTCATCGTCAAACACTTGCTTTCATATACCTACCTAATACAAGTCGTTATTCCTAAAATTACTGTAACTAACTTTAAGTCTCCCCGAAGTCCTTACGGGTCGGAAACGACAGTTGTCAGGCCCCACGATATTCAAATTCATCCCGCATACACTTCATTTCATACTGCAAAAACTTGACACTCGAAAACTTTGTAATCGATTATGGAAACAGAATTTTGCATTACAAGAGGTTCTTTGACGATGACGAAATTTGATTTAGAAGTTTTACAAACTTTTTCATAAAAACAAAAATAGGGAACATCGAACGTTCACAGGTCTCTAAATATTAAAAATTGTAAACAACATAACATCTAATTTCACTATTAAACTAAGTCACAAAGTAATTTACGCAACAAAACTAACGACGAAATTTCAATTTTAAGTAGAATTTCAGGTGCTTGAATTTTCCAATAGGCTTACATAAGTAGACTTTTGAGCAAAATATTGGTATAAGTTTTAACGATTACTCGCGTTCCCTTAGTCTTAGGTCTATTCTGTTGTCTACGAATTCGTCTCGTGAAGGCGGTATAAATTTTCCGAAAACATTTCAAAAGTTGAAATCCGTCCATATACCTGTAACGTTACATCAAACTTTTGGAGTTTTTTTCTTGTGTATAATGAAGTCTTTAATGTGCCTCTCAAAGACTGAAATCCGTCGATAAATAACGCTACAGCAAACATCCCCCCTTTTCCCCAAAACAAAAATCCGGATCGACTAAAAAAATTGAATAATTCAAGGAACTTGTGTGCTACTTTTCGTCAAATCGGTTGAAAATGCGACCTGTAGGCGAGAACAGACAGACAGACAGCCGGACAAAAGCATTTTTAGCCAATCTCAAAATTGAGACACTTCGCTCGCTCGGTCAATAATTGCTGTCCTTACAGGGTGTTGGTTTGAAACTCCATTCAACATAATGTTTTTGTAGAAACAACATATTTTGAGCTATTGACTATAAGAACACGCTAAGTATAAATTAGTAAAACACGTTTTAGACATGGCACAACACACTTGAGCGCGTTTTTATTTTAAGATACCGCCAAGGACTCATGTCAAACCTTAGGTATTTAAATCAACACTCAATCTTGAAAATGAAGTCGAGGCAGAAGTTACATCTGGCTTGTCTGCTTTTTGGTGTGCTTAAATATCAAACGCCGAAATACCTGGGCCCGTAGCCAAATGTCATTCGCCACGAATCTATTCGATTTCTACATACATTTGTTGTAGCTGAATCACGTGGTATTTCTATAGCATGTGTCAAATCCCATACATTTTCGGACGTATCGACTAGCGTCATCGCTAATCGACTGTAACTTGGCTAAGCCCTCTGTACGATAGACTAAGTTGGGTTTCTCAGACTAGGACGCTGCGAAAGTGCTCGAAACAGCTAGCTATCCAACGGCATAATACAGTAACATTCAGAGGCAGTTTCCACTATGCTGTAACTAAATGCTGGAACAATATTTCACACTAAAACATTTTCGGCTTTTTATTTGAACTGTAGACCGCTAAGATATTTTGAATCATTTTGTAGCCCGCATATCTTAGTTTGACCACCCCTGCACTATATTATTGTATAGCGGTTCAAAAAAAACAACCTACATTCCAATAAACGTGAATGCTAGAATTACTACAGCTTTCTTCTAAGCAAGCGTACAATACAATCCGGGCCTCTTTAAGGTAAGAGTGAATAGGTTTCTAGATCTTCGTGCTTCATCTTAGACCACATCATCGCTTACCATCAGGTGAGATTGTGGTCAAACGAAGATCAATTCAGTACAAAAAAAAATTTGTGGCACTTCGGGAGTGCCGACAGAAGTGAAAACTTGAACAGAGAATAGAATTGTAGAATAGAGGTGTTGGTAACAGTGTCGCGAGTTCAATGGTTTTTTCCCATCTCAAAAAATGTCCAACGTACAAAAGTATTCACTTCAAAAAAAATCGTCTTCCATCGTAGACTGCACGCCGCTTACCATTAGGTGAGATCGTGGTCAAACGCAAGCCTATATAGTGTATAAAAAAAACTACTAATTACTATGCAAAATGTGTTCATCGAACGTAATGATTTCACTTTATACTTTGCCTCTGAGTATCCTCATGTAGGATCACGTGGGCCGTAACTCTGTTTCCCCACAAATAACATAAAAAAAAATCTTTAGTGGTCTACATCCAAGGATGTCCATCAAACAGGTCTACGGGAATCATTCTTTTACATTTTTAGTTCCGAATTGACAAAGTTGTTGACTGAAACAACTAACTCTTTGGAAGTAGTTTATTTTCACGTAGTAAAAATTAATTATTTACAAAATAATATTATCTAATAAATCGATCACATAAAGAGTCGCCTATCTAGTTTATTCGTTTCTAAGCGCTAAATATTTTTAGTGCCGGGGCCACACTATAGACACGTCATCGGCGAATACTTAAACTTGTGTAGGTACCTTTATTTCTTACTCATTGTTTAAAGGCGAGACAGAGAAAAACAGAAATTCACTATCGTACGATAATGTGACCCTAGGCATACATTGGAATACATTTATTAAAATTACAGATACCTTTCTTCGAAAATTTCCGATACGCAAAACCTACGAAGAGTTTGGTCTAGCTAGAGTTAATATTTGGGTCGTATAGAATTAAAATTGGCAATCTGTCATTTTGAGTACAAAATTGTTATGAATGTAGCAACACAGGACATGACATTCAAAAATACACTATAATAATAATTGAATCAGGATTAAAGATGGCACAAACAGTTTTTTAAGGCCTTTGATCCTGATTTAATTATTATAGTGAATTTTTAGGTTATGATGGAATAAACGCTTATGATTGGTCGAGCAAGACATATAGTAGCCTTTGATTTTGACATTAGACACAGTTTGCCTCATTTGATACCAATCTCAATCTTACCTACCTTAAAAAACTGACCGTAAGATTGCGATTGGCATCAAATATGGCTATGTGTCTAATATTAAAATCAAAGGCGACTATCTGTCTTGCTCGACCAATCATAAGCGTTTATTCCATCATAACCTACAACAGATTTCAGTTGGACATTTCAATGGAGTCGTTTTTTTCGACTTATTTGATTCTATAGGACTCAATTATCTCCAGTAGATATAACGTTTCGTATAGATTCTAATGAAAATTGCCGTAAAAAGGTACTTGACAATACGCACATCAAACTTCAAACATGAGTGAATAAATTAATAAAATAGATTTCCGATAAATAATCTAAATAAACTACGAAACCTATTAAATTGTATCTTTTGGTTCAATGAAGCACAACATTATTTACAGACGGTGTGTGCTTTTTTTGCGTCTCACAGACAGTACTTAAAAATAAATATGCAGGAAAGTGCACATTTTTTTTTACTAATGATAAATTACAGTAACAACAAACACCCAACAGTCACTGCACACTAGTTTCCCGTGTTACGAATATGGTACTTGCAAATATTTTTTATATACCTATATGGGTTTAAGAAATTGATCTGCAATTAAATCTTTAGAAATAAAAGTATATTAAGTAAAAATATGTTGTGTTTCATTAAGTGTTTAAAATTAAGAAAAAATTACAATAAAATCACCTATAAATATTAAACTGTTCATTCAATAAACAATGATATGAATAAGTACAAATAATCACTATTAAACGCCAGAAGGAATCATGTTTAGACCGATATACTTAAAGAATTGAGCATTTAATTATAACTTAGGTTCAGGCGAGGCAGATGAGACACAAGGCCAATACGAAACGAAGACGTGTTGTCCTTGTTATGTACTTTCAAACAAGATGTTCCACTGCACTGAAAAACGCAGCGTAGGATAGACGTTGTTACAGAATAAGTAATAGTACGGCGTCGGAAGTAAATATCTACTGTGTCACAGAATAGGTAACACTAGGTGTGAATACGCCTACTACGTTTACATACTGTTTCACAGAATAAAAAATAGTAGTCACCTTGTAATCCCTACACACTTCGAGCATAAGCCAGAACTATCGGAAACGTTCGAGGGTGGTGGAGATGTGTGCGGTATAAATAGGGCGTGGAGACGCCCGAAGAGTCAGTCTGGATTTGGCTATAATTGCGAATATTTCAAGTGGTGTGATTAAGTTCGTGTATTTATCATTTAAGTGTTGAATAAAGGTCATAGCAGACATATCAACTCGAAAAGGGATCGTCACCGTATCGCCTTTCGCCTCGTCGTCAAATAAGCACGTAATCAAATCGGATCAGCAGCTTCTTGGCTACGACTCGCCGTCCGCTGGTTGAGGGCTAGGCGGCACTAGTTTCACCACTCGAGTACGGAGAGACGTAAGCGCACCGCACCGCTGTTGAACTTATCCCAAGGCGAGACTATTACGTTACGATTAGTGTGCGTTGCAGTAGGGAGTTTCATACAAGGAATGCTGAACGGCTCGAGTTGATACGGTGACGATCCCTTTCCGAGTTGATATATGTGCCTTAAGTGTTTTTTGGTTAGATTGATTTTAATTATTTTATCCCGAACCCTCAGCTCGTAACAGTACATTAAAAAAACGCCACGTCTTCGCCTACATCTCTTCTGGCTAGCCTGCACCTTAAATATTATACTTAGGGTAGAACGTAAAAAGCATTGATAATACAAATTATTTTGTTAAATTGAGTTATTAAAACATGCATAACGGCTAATCTTGTTTTTTTGAATATTCAATGCTTTTTGCATTCACTAAATAATTAACTACAGCTAAAAATAGCACTAGTTGAGAGGCTAACCCATTTTTACAAATTATCTGTATTTGTGACAATGAAAAATCAATAGATTGAGTATAAAAACAATCAAAATTATAATACTTAATGTTATACTACTTAATGTTTAAACTTAAATTAAACGTGCAAAATTAGTAGCATAATTATCAGATAAATAGGTTATTTGGACTATGGACTTTCATTAGCGTATAATTGTGTAAACCATGTGAAATAGCCATATAAGGAAATTAAATAAGTGATCGAAAACTCCTTACACCACTCTTACAACTTACACACTTACTCCATTCCTTACAAGAGAAGAGTAAACGTCTAAGAACCATTGCTGTTTCGGTTTGAAGGGTATGGTTGCCGGTGAAATTACAGGCACATGAGGTTTTACAAGTTGCCTCTAATTGATAGACGCATGGCAGTGCATCGAAGGGCACGTTTCTGTTACGTGACCTACGAGGCAATACTTTGTTATAGGCGATGGTTACCACTTAACATCAGGTGGGACATATGCTCGTAAGCCAAGTTGTACATACAAAAAAAAAAACACCCCTTTGACACAATATTTTTAAAACATTCTGAGAGTAAAGATCACAGAATTTTATACCACAAATTATTAATACGAAGTCGTACATTTTGTCAGTAGGCAAACGTACTTTATTTATGACTTTTTAAAATACAATTCATTAAAATCTATTACATCTACCACAGTATAATGTGATAGTGATCATAAAATGTTTTTTTATATTGCTTAGGTCCAGTTTTGTATTTTTTTTCACAATGCCCGATTATACGAGTATTTAAATTTGCTCATTGGTATTTAGATATTGGCTTCTACATACTATAAAAGCTCGCCAAGACTATTGCAAGTGTTTGCAAGATATACTTATCACACTAAGTTACAAAAACTATAGTACTATTATTCTAAAATAAAATTCCGGAAGTTCTATTAAATTAAATACATTGACTATTACTGGTTATGGACACAATTAATATACTTACAAAATTATGTTCGGTATTAAAGCATTGTATTCACTGGGCGACAAATGTCCCGGAACACGTGTCGCAAAACGTGTCGTGCGACGTCGCCGGACATCGGCAAACATCTTGTGTCGCGAATCTTATCATTACACCCCAGAAGGCTTAGCCAAGTTACATTCGATTATTTCGATTAGCGATGACGCTAGTCGATAAGTCAGAAAATGTATGGGACACATGCTATGGAAATATCACGTGATATATCGACAACAAACCTATGTAGAAATCCATGGTCCTAGTGATGTCCACCCGCCAATTGTATCTAGTATATTTGCGTTGTTCTATTTAATTGTATTGTTTTATGGTGTTTAATAACGAATTATCTGTCTATCTGGTTATTTTTCTATATATTATATGTATTTACAAAAAAAGTATATACATAAGTATGTTATCTGGTTCCCATAGTACAAGCTTTGCTTAGTTTGGGGCTAGATAGCGTTGTGTGAAATGGCCATAAATATTTATTATTATTATCTATCTTCAGTTATAATAAATGAAAGACAAAATATCTCGCGGCGTCGCACGATGTCCGGCGACACGTGTTCCGAGACATTTGTCGCTTACTGAATACGGGGCTTAATGTTTCCACAGTTTTATCATTGCTTTATTGAAACATACGTCACTGGAAAATTAAGTAGCAAATAACCTTTGATCAAGAGTACAACTAGGTTATTCTACAGCCCAACTCAATGCTTTTAGTACATTGTCATATAAGGCAAGGCGAGCGAGGACGCTAATGAGTCGAAGCTGCTATTGATCGCTTACACCCGAGTATAACAAATAACTTTTCATCGCGAATGCGAGGAAATTCAAAAAAACCTTTATAACTGTAAGTTGCTAAAAAGAAAATTTGCGTTCCCTGTATCAATTGCTTTTTTTCGCTACTAAACTATGGCTTCTTTTAGAAATAAGGATTTGTCATGGAGGTTTTTTTCATTAAAACACTTAATATGAAAGTGGCCTCTTTCATTTTTAAATAGAAATAAGGATTTGTCATGGAGGTTCTATCAGATGTTTGTATCAAGTTGATAATAATTTGATATACGTAGGTAAGAATTTTAATTTTAGAAGTTTGGAGTAAGTTCGTATGAACAATTTTTCGTTTTTGTATATAACTCGTTATCTAATTTTATTGTATTATTACTATTAAGTACTATTAGCCCATATTGTCCCATTGTTGTGCAAATACCTCCCCGCATTTCCGCCAATTGTATTATCTAATTGTATTCTTGATCGAAATAATTTTATTACATAATTTTAAAATATACAATAAAATATAATTTAATGTGGCACAATTTTCGATTATAGAAAGATGACAAGAGTATATGTATAATAGTTATGGCTGTTGGTACAACATAAGTCTGGCCGAAAAGACTAAGGCATTAAAAAAATCTTTAAATGTCATATTTTGACAAATACAGGTCATAATCTATCAACACACCAGATTTCACAGAAATCGGTTCAGCCATTACGACGTGATTGAGAAACAAATAAACATACAAACTTCCACATTTATAATATTAGTGTGATAGATAAGTCACGTCAATTTACAATTTTTATTTTAACATTAAATTGGCTGAAAAAAATATACACAAAAAATGTATACATATATTTAACATGATTTAATTTTATTCTTTCAATTTTAAGCTTATAAGCTTTATTTGGAGCATTAGTTATTTTAGGCTTCTGAACCACTATTGTAAATGAGAATGCATAGTATACATAAATAAACATTAAGTAATACTAATGCAATATCTCTTATTCATAGTGCTTTTTACAAATTGTAAGTCACTTTCTGACAGTGTCAAAACCCATAAAGAATTATAAAAAACACCAGATATCCAAAATAGAAATCCAAATTAAAGCTTTATGAATAAGAGAGTTATTTAATATTTATTAAAATAATATTATGTGTATATGCCGCCTTATATACAAAGAGAGACTAGTTTATACTAGAAAAAAATATAGTACAGTCAACATCATCAACTTAACTTCTGTTCATATCTACTTTGTGTTATAACCTTAATTATACTTGATGAATTCAAATAATTTAGGTATTGACTGTACCTAATGTTAAATTTAATATATTTTAAACTTAAATTTTTAAAATAACACAAGAGAGCTTAATTGTGACAATAATATTTGATGTGAATTCGTTTAAATAACATCTTACATTAAGGCTTATGTGGCAGTTTAAGTCTAGACTCTGGCGCAGCAAACAACTTGCCATATAAATCGTATTTTAAATCATAGTTTAAATGTATACTTTTACGTCATTTCAATTCATAATCTTACAAAAAAATTTACTTATTTACATAATACTGAGTACAAGCGAACTTTAGGGAATAAACATTATCAGATTTGGTAAAAATCATTAATAAACATTTGATCTAAATCTGAGTATATTAATGAGTATTCACATTTTTGATCCATTAGCCTGAAGGTACCGTGAGCGTAGTGTAACACGTATAACATTATTGCTTTGTTTATAAAAGAAATAAAATTAAAATACCAATGGAAATCCGACAAATTTACCGAATATTTGCAAAATTTGGCCTATGGGACAACAAGGGGTGGAAATAAATAAAGTCTCTAACTCAGGCCTCCAACTTGGCTATAAACGTAAACAATCAAGGTAATTGTTAAAACAAGGAAGAACAGTTTTAAAAGCACGACTATGGGTAAAAAGTTGATCCCAAGTAGTGTTTTAATTTTCATTCATGCTTGTTTAATTTTTAATCTAAAAATCTAAAGAGCCAGCTGGATTCCACTGTTGGGCAAAGGCATTCCCTTCTTCCATTCATCCCGGGCTAAAGCGTCTGTCGGCCAGTTCCTACTGTGCGCATCAAGTTCGTTGTTAAATTCAATAATTTTAAAACTTATATTATCTGTAATTATAAAATACTCTTGGATATGTAAGAGCGGGTCTTTTAACTAGGTAGTAAAAAGGTTCTACCCAACCCATTACTGAAACTTTTTTAGTTAAGATTTTTGTATTTTGACAGGTATCAGGTTTAAAAGAGACTGGCTAACGGCTAACAAGACCTTAGTCATTTTCAGAAAAGGGAGGTTTTTGATCAAAAATGGGACAATATGTTAGTAATATTTTTTTACAGAAAATATATTATTATCAGAAGAAAAATTATAAAAATATTTTCCTTTTCAGTAGGTTCAGTTCATTCGCTCATGTCCGACCTTTTGCGGGCGTTTATCATTTTGCATTACAAATATTATATCACTATCAAATACATACACTCCTTCAAAAACGCCCGGGATAAGGACCAGGCATGATTGTGACATATACCAGGCTTGTTAAAATGGTAAAAACCCTGCTGTTAGGAATAAAGGTCACAGCTCATTAGAGTCACCCGGCACCCGACCCACACCGCCTCGCCTCGTGCGGTTAGTATTCTTTATATGGATACGCGATCGCTACATCCACTTGTAGCGTCACCGGATAGCCTGTGTCGTAAGCCGTCTACGCGCGGACACTCGGTAACAACTTGCTGCTCGCATGCTTGCCTTGCGTTACTGCGCATTGCCAACGCACGAGCTTCGAGTGGACCGCGCGTGGCCCGCGAGTGATTCACGCGAGGGCAATGCGTCGACGATGCGCCGCTCGCCACTCACCCTTGATTCCCAGCCTTTTTGTCTAATGTGTCGGACGTAACGTTTTTTGAAACGTACCTGATGCCAATCGCTGACGGACTACTCGGAAATTCGTGGACTGTTTTGCCTATTGGTCCACTAGTTGACCTCGCGTGGTCAACGAGTGGCTATCGCGTGGTCCACAAATTTCCGGGTTACGCACGTTTACTAGTGATAGCGCGGCGTCCACCCGTGGACCACCTGTCGACAACTAGTGGACGCCGAGCGACGAGGCGGTGCTGGTCGGGTGCCGCGTGGCTGTAATGAGCTGTGACCTTTAACAGGCATCTTACCATCGAACCTTTAGATACCAAAGACACTTCTAATTAGTTTTCAACTCAAACTTCGATATGGTCATCAGGGATCGGAGGGTGTTTTAATTTCTTCGGGTTCAGTATTGAAGGTTTTTGCGTGCGAGTATGCCATACGTAGACTTTGGTGCAGTTGTCAGCCAAAGGTTCCAGCTCTTCTGTTTTCGTCAGGTATTTTAGAATTTCACTTTCCTGAAAATAAACATTATTTCATTATTATTAACACGGGATTTATGACGTACCGTTTTATCGGTGTTTCCTAAGTCAAATGAATACTGTCTATTTATTTATTTTAATACTTTGCTGCACAAAATACACATAAATGTACAACAGGTGGGCTTAATGGTAAAAGCATTTACTACCTGATGATTTTCAACTTAATTATTGCATTGAATTAAATACAGATTAGGATATATTTTAGGATATAGTTTAGGATTATAAGTATTACTCTCAATATAGTGTTTAAAAATACGCTCTGTAACATGGGCAGGAAATCGACCCTGAAAATGGTTGTGCGGTTTAACCACGTGGCCAGAGCCATTATACAAAATCATATATTTATTAACCTATGTACAATTATGAGTCAAATCCATCCTAATATTATAAATTCGGAAGTAGCTCTGCCCCTCTGTCTGTCTGTTTGTTACGTTTTTAAGACTAAACAGCTAGTCCGAATTCGATGAAATTTGGTATATAAATATATTATGACCGGGGCTGAGACATTCGCTACTTTTTACCCGACTGCCTAGACGGAGGGTACAAAACAATTAATTTGTCCTAACCACCAGCAGTAGCGCTGGTTAAGTCTGGGTCGCTGGGAATAAATCCATATTAACCATGCATTTTCTTGTCGATTAAACTGATAATTAAAAATATATTTATTGAGTACCATCTATCTCTATTTAAGTGATATTAGGTCACACGATCTCAATTGAAGTATTTAATATCATAGGAGACATGCGAATTTTCTAAAACTAATTATGACATGATAATTTAAGTCTGTGTCAACCACTCCTCTAGCCTAGCCGATAGCAACATTTTTGAAGAAACCATAAGCTAAGCTAAGAGATTATATAATAGATAAGTAAAGTAAATACCCTATAATAAATTATTATGGTGTTCAATTATTATAGTGTCTTTTTAAATTTCCCGTGTTGCCATACTCATAGCAACGGTCGCACGTACTGTTCGTCGAACGGTCCCAACGACAGTTCCATTCACGATCGAAACCGTCGCATTCGACTAGGGTTCCCAGATTAAAAATCGAAATTCTGGAGTAAATTCCTGAAATTTGATGAAAATTCCTGACTTTCTTGTAAATATAACATTAATGTCGTTAGCACCATGCATGTGAATGATCGAAGCAAATTGTCGAATTTTGGGAGCGATAAATATCAGTAATGATCAAAATTACAAATAACATGTAATGTTGATTATTAATTTATTTGTAATAAAAATATTTGGTTTATTTTATGTCTTATTTTCCTCGTTACCTACTTAAATTGTAGAAATTCCTGATGGTTTAGGATTCCCCCCGCATTCCGGACAAAACACTATGAACACGGACCCAAGTCCGTGGAAGGTCCGTGCACTGTCGTAACGTGTATGGCCCCTAATAGGTATTAGGACAGCTTACTCCATCCTTAATTCCATTTACATGTATAGGGCTCCACAACTGTTGCGCGTTCAAAATCAAATTCAAACTTTTTTTAATTAAAATCACAAGGATCACTTTGAAACGTCACTTTTACTACCTTCGCAATTTTATTATTCGCGACCAAGCCAGGAAAGAATGGCAAGATACAAGGTTGATTGTTATTTTTAATTATCCTTTTGTTACTAGTGGTTCGCCCCGAACTGAGACTCGCGAGTCTCCCATAAAAAATTAAAAATATTATTTGTAATCTTTGACTAGTGCCACGAAATGCATAACCAATACACTAGACCTATAGTTTCATTCAAATTATACGTAACGGGAATTCATATTCATTGATTAACTTTTTGGGGTAGGAATTGCAGTTATTCTGGATTTAAGAGTTTTCGCTATATTTGTGTCACTAAAGCTACACGCATACCAAATTTTAGCACTGTGGGGTCACTGGTGTACCCTGAGAATTTTGTCAAAGATCAGTTTTTATTATGGCTAATATCTTAAAATCTACAAGATTGAAACTAAAACTAAAAACGGAGTCGAAATATACCCACAAAATACCTTTTTTTAGACGTGCCACTTTACCGAATATTCTCATTTTGGTTTTTTTTACCCCTCTTTAACCCCAATATCTCAACAACCCCCCTACATTTTTAGCTCATTTAGTCACACTAAAATTGTGCCATCGCTACCTACCCATATACAAAATTTCACGATGATCGGATAAATTCTTTCAGCTAAATAATCCGATATGTTATAGTAGGCTTTTTTATAAAGATTTTGTTAAATTACGCTTTTAAATTTGTTAATTGTCAATTTTTGTTCATCACTTAGGCGTTTGTTATAAAAGCGTACACATTGCCCTTTAAACGGTTTACTAACTTTATGGAGTCTACAAGTGGCAACAGCGAGTTTATCTTTATTCCTAGTATTAAAATTATAATTATCGCTATTTTACTTAAACAAATTAATATCACCATCATCAGGTGGGCCGTATGCTTGTTTGCTACCACATTAGTATAAAAAAAAGAGTGTGTGTACTTATGTACACGCGTTAGAAGTTATACTTCTTTGGCGTATGGAAAAAAAAATAACTAAAATGCAGTAGTGATTAACGATAAATATTAAAATTAATCAAAAAGATTTTATTTAAATAAATTATTAGTATCACCGTCGTATATGAAATTGATTTAATAAAAACACCAAAATAATATTTATTTATTCACACTGTTTAATTGTACCCTTACGAAACACGAGTTCTACATACAAAAATATTAGAATATACAACTTGAACATAGTTATCAATTTTCATACCACCTAGAACTAACTTCATGCTGTTAAATTTAGGTGTCGGTGTGCGCGCGCATCGTAAAAATTCACTCTCACCATTTTTCTCCATCGCACCAAAAGAAGTATAACTTCAAAAAAAAACAACTAACCTGAAACCCAGACTGGACTTTCCTCGAGAACTTAGCGTCAGGATGGTCGAGGAACAGCGTAGCATTTATAGCAAAGCCAGCCATGTCGATAGGGAAGGGTCTGAACGGCTTCCAAACCGCGTTATATCCCGTTACTTTGCCTTCAGTGACTAGAGGCATCTCTACACGCATGCCTCCGACTATTCCGACCGGCCACACGCCAACTTTGTTGATTTTACGCATCTGAAAAGCATATAAGACTTTATGAAGATTACACGTTAGCAATACATAAATATATTCAGTAGTTCCATCGCAATATTCCATGGTAGTACGATTGAGAAATAAAAATGTGGGTATTTAACAATCCAGATATTTGATCGACCGAAGCGAGATCTCCAAATCAACTTGGGCAAATCGGCGTTGTATGTATGTATGTTTGTCCAAAAATAACTTTCGAAGCGTTGATCCGATTGAAATTTGATACATAGGTAGGTAGTGATGGCGCAATTTTGGTGTGAGTAAATGAGCTAAAAATGTTGGGAGGGTTGTTGAGATATTGGGGTTCAAGAGGGGTAAAAACAAACAAAATGAGATTATTAGGTCAAATGGGACGTCAAATGAAAGGAAGGAATATTTTGACTACGTTTTTATTTTTAGTAAAGTCCTTATAGTTTTTGAGTTATTAGCCATTATAAAAACTGAACTTAGATAAAACTCACAAGGTACACCAGTTACCCCACAGTGCTGTAATTTGGTATGCGTGTAGCTTGAGTGACACTTATATAGGCAAAAGTCTAAAATCCAGAACAACTGCAATTTGTACCCCAAACAATAGTAACACCTTAACATGAACTCCCGTTACCTGTCATTTGAATGATACTGTAGGTCAAGTCAGCCGGTTATTTTGTGGCACCTTTTTTAATGGTCAAAGATTACGAATAATATATTTTTGTTTTAATGGGAGACTTGCGAGATCTCAGTTCGGGGCGCCACTAGTAATAGGAGGTAATGTCGTATGGTTAAAATTAGTTACCCCAAAATATGAGTACCTAACTTCTGTACCTTTTCTGTATTAATACATACATTATTATAGCAGACCTACCTAATTATAAATGAGTTTACTGATTGATTACGATAATCAGTCATATTTTTTAGGGTATTTCCTTATTTATTTTTAGTTCACTCGTAAGATTACAAACAGGAAAAACGTAATAATGCGAGTATAACAACCCACGCTGATATTCCGTTAGGTTAGGAGAAAATCAGATTTGCGGACATGACTTTAACAAACTAAAAAATACAACTTTTTAACAAAAATTTAACCGACGTAACTAAACTACGCATTAATTCTAAGCCATAAGACCGCCCATTGTACTTGTTGCTTTGTGAATTTTTATTTTTGTTTGTATCTTGTGTGGTGTACAATAAAGTATTTTCATTCATTCAGACTACTGAACTGATTTTGATGAAATATCTATATGAAAGTATATCCTTTCAAATAAAAAAATAATTTTCCAAATCGGTTGATATATGACGGAGTTCTGAGTTCAAAACATACAAACGAATTGCGTCTCTATAAAATTTGAGAGTTGCCCTTGATTTTTTGGGATCCCATCATCAGATCTTGACTTGGTGCTAATGGGACTACCTAGAAAGTACACCCTTTTAAACAAAAAAATAATTTCTGGAATCGGTCCTGGCGTCTTGGAGCAATCGGGGAACGTACATAATTTTTTTTGTCAACCTGTATTGTTATATTAACATACATAATTTTTGACATTTGACAACCTCCGTGGTGCAGTGGGCGAATAGCCGGCTGAGACGCAGGAGGTAGTGGGTTCGATCCCCGCCGCGGAACAAATCTTTGCATGATCTACAGATATTTGTTCCGGGTCTGGTTGTTCCTCTATATATTATAAGTATGTATTTACAAAAAAAAAATGTATATAAGTATTCTATCAGTTATCTGGTTCCCATAGTACAAGCTCTGCTTAGTTTGGGGCTAGATAGCGCTGTGTGAAATGTCTAGCAATATTTATTTATTTATTTATAATAAAAAAGAACCTCCTCCTTTTTTTGAAGTCGGTTAAAAATAAAAAATACTAGCTGACCGCGGTTTCGCACGCGTGGTTTTTCAACAAAAACCTCCTCTTTTCCTCTTTTTCGGGTCGGAGGGTAAAAAGTAGCATATGTCTCAATCCTGGTCATAATTTATCTGTATACCAAATTTTGTTGAAATCGGTCCAGTCATTTAGTCATGAAAACGTAACAAACAGAAAACCTCCTTCTCAAAACACCGATGCATAGAACCAGTTTCTATGCAAACTCCTTTTCCGTCCAAGCTATCCGATTATGGAATGCCTTGCCGATCTCCATTAGGAAATCCCCCTCACCTTCCGTATTTAAAGCTAGACTCAAAAACTTTTTATCTCCATGAACAGTCGTGCGTGATTATTCATCTGATCTATAATATTATTAATATATGTATATATTTATTTTATATATGTATGATATTTACTTACCTATTTAAAATTATTTATGTACCTACCTATTATTTATGTATTTAAGGTTAAGTAATTTTTCTTTTTCTATTATTAAGTTTATTCTTTTTACACCTCAGCCAATCTTCCATTAAGCAATGATCCTATCCATCCAAAGGTTGTCTGGAAGAGATCGCTTTGTTAAGCGATAAGACCGCCCATTATGCTTACATTTATTTGTTTTTATTTTTTATTTTTATATCTGTTGTGTTTAGCTTGTAAGTTATAATAAAGAATTTTCATTCATTCATTCAAACAGAAAAAGTTAATTTCTAAATCTTTGCCTAAAAATAGTGCCACGAAATTAATAACCAGCAAACTGGACTTACAGTTTCATTCAAATTACAAGTAACGGGAGTTCATGTTAATTGATTAAACTTTTTTGTGGTAGAAATTGTAGTTATTCTGGATTTCAGACTTATGCCTAGACTTGTCAAAGTTCAGTTTTTGTTATGGCTACTAACTTAACAACTACAAGGTTTCATTAATCATAAATACTTTGGTAGCAACGCAACGGGTAATATCACTATACGATAGAAACTGCTTCCTTGCGTGCGTACGGCAAATTAGCGATATCGTAAATTAGGGCAGGCTATGAGCACGTTCTAACTGGGAAGATAGCGGAATAGATAAGACGGATTTGTACAGGTCATGGAGTTATATACAGAGAGCGTCTTTTTTATCAAGCCCTCGGCAACTTGGCAACTCTCCAAATCAACTTTGACAAATCGGCGTTGTATATAATGTATGTTTGTTTGTCCGAGGATAACTTAGAAGCGTTTGTTCGATCATCGGGAAATTTGGTATATAGGTAGGTAGTGATGACACAATTTTGGTGTGACTTAATGAGCTAAAAATGTTGGGGGAGGGGGGGGGGGGGGGGGGTTGAGATATTGGGGTTCAAGAGCGGTAATAACAAACCAAAATGAGACTCCGGTCAAATGGCACGTCTAATCAAAGGTCTTTATTAGTACATTTCGACCGCTTTTTATTTTTTGTTTAAGCCATGTTGTTTTTGAGTTATTATCCTTAATAAAAACAAAACTTTGCCAAAATGCACAGGGTACACCGTGACTATTTTGATAGCCAAACACTCGCAAGATTCGTTCGAGGCAAACCACTAGTTATAGATATATACTAATACCGTGTGTAATTCCTCTAAGGGACGGCGACGGGCTGAATGCTGATATAACCGCCAGCTAGGTCACTAGGCTAAGATAAGATGCTTTAGACTGCGGTCATCGATCCCAGCTTGGCCAGCTTTGAAGTCGCTTGACACACCTTTGAATAGACTCGGGGTGCACTCTTCCGTTTTATAAACTAACTAGCTTCCGCCAGCGGCTTCGCACGCGTTGTTTGTCAACAAAAAGTAGCCTATGTGTTAATCCAGGTTATAATCTACGTACATACCAAATTTCATCGAAATCGGTTTAGCCGTTACGACGTGACTGAGTAACAAACAAACATCCAAACTTATCGCATTTATAATATTAGTGTGATAGCTTCGCTAGTTTGATTGATTTTAAAACCTCTGTATTTGACTTTAGTAGATACGTAAAACAATATGTCAATGTGAATAAGATAAATTAATCAGCTACGAGTCATGATTCGTCATGATTAATTTGTACAAAAAACGGTAAAGAATAATGGACGTGGTTTGCAAAAAGCCGGTTTATCAATTTATACATTCGGCTCAGCGATTTCTCTCTTTTCTTCCTAAAATGATAGATAGGGAAAAATACACTTACATGCAAATAAATATAAATATTGCTGGACATTTCACACAGCGCTATCTAGCCCAAATTAAGCAGAGCTTGTACTATGGGAACCAGATAACTGATAGAATACTTATATACATTTTTTTGTGATGTTTAGTAAATGTTTAGTTAAACCGACTTTTTGAATACCTAACACAGCGCGTTTCTTTTCCTTTTAACAAATCTACAACTAAACTGATTAGTTTTATCCCATGGTAAAACCAAACAACCTAATAAAACCCAACAAAATAAGAATATTACCGGTTATATTAATATTGAACACTATAATAATGGTATAGTTTATTATAGTAAACAAGCTGACCCGCCGCGGCTTCGCATGCGTAGTTTTACAATAAAAACATTACCCTCCTTCTGCGCAGTCGAATAAAAAGTAGCCTATGACCCAATCCCGGTCATAATCTACCTACATATTAAATTTCATCGAAATCTGTTGAGCCATTCAGTCGTGAAAACGTAACAAACAGTCAGAGAGACAGTTACTTTAGAAATTATAATATTAGTATAAGGTAAACCCAGTAGAATTACTTTTATCTATCTCTCGTTTCAAAAAAGCATTTATTAGTCTATATGTACTAATATTATAGAATTAAAATTAGGAGTTTGTTTGGGTGAAATGGGTAATCTCTGAAACTACTGAACCCATTTTGAAAACTCTTTCAATGATATAAAGCTGCACTATCCCTGAGTGCTATATTTTGATCAAAATTCGTGCGAAGCCGGTGCGGGTCAGCTAGTAATTAGTTCAAATACGGGAGTTGAATGACCAAAACACAGCGTAGTAATACGAGTCCGGTTTTGTTTATCACGTCGATTCATGAAAGTAGATATAAATAAACATTTTAAAATAACATCCACGCACTATATCGGAGGATGTGATACAAAAACATGAGACGATATAAGGAACGTATTACTTACCTACACTTCTGAAATGCAATATACCTAATATCATAATCATTTTTGTTTGATTTAAATACAACGTGCAACAAGTCGATCAAAATGGCCCACCTGATGGTAAGTGGTAACCATCGCCTAAAACAAAGTAGGTATTGTCTCGTAGGTCACGCACCAACGTTTTAATGAATTAACGGAGAACCCGAAAATAGTTTGATCAAAGTCGAGGGTAGAATCGATTTAAATGCGGATGATTTGGTTAGACATATACCCCGCCAATAAAGTTTCGTAAATGCGGCGATTAACATCAGCATGATGCATCTCAAGGTAGTATAAAAAAACCGATGATAAAATAGATCCTAAATAATGATCTAGTGTCCTTTGTGCCCGAACACATGCACGATAGACGCACGAGGACCTTCTGATCTGATGTCATTAATGTGACCAAACACGTCCTGTCCCACATAACATAGAAAATACGTAGAACTATTGACACTAAGAAGATGACAAGGTCTAACTAAGTCTAACCATCTAAGTATATCTGTGGTCTAACTAGATAACCAACCGACTCAGCTCGACAACCCCGAACATCAATGTAAAAATTTAAACAAGAACGTATATAAAATTGTATCTAATATAAAAAAGTATAGTTATTACAAAGGTGTCTTACCTCCTCGAAAACCTTCAGCGAATACGTGTTGTCATCATCCATAAAGTAGACGACCCCTCCCTTGTCTTCAGCCGTTTTCATGTGCCCTCGCAACCAGTCCAGAGCCACGTTTCTTTGCTCCACACCACTAGCCTAAAATTCAACAAAATTGCTTGAATACGAGTACAAGAGATAAGAAAAAGTGTTAGTCACACATAAAATTACAGATCAGAAAAAACCCACAATCAAACTATAAATTAAACGGTTGAATGACCCCTGTTATAAGATTCCTTTAATGCAACGAGACTGGGTCGTAAATTTTAACGAAGCATAGCGTAACAGCATTCAAAGCAACGCGTACCCCGTTTGCTAGTCAATAATTCTGAAACTAGTGATTCTGTGACAACAGTAGACCTCGCGTGCCAAATCCAAAAAGTAATTTGCGCAACAGAATTAACGAAGAAAGTCCAATTTTAAATCGAATTTCAAGTGATTGAATTTTCCAATAGGGCGTACCTATGTAGACTTTTGAGCAAAATATTGGTATGAGTTTTAGCGATTACTCGCTTTCCCTTGGTCCTAGGTCTTATCTGGTGTCTACGTTCTGGGTCTTGTGAAGTCGGAGAGGACTGCGTAGTCTTATTGGTATAGGTAGATATACATTTTCCAAACAAAATCAAAAATTTAAAACCCGAAGGGGGGAAGTTTGCTGTAGCGTTATGTATCAACGGATTTCAATCAAATTTGAGAGGCACACTAAGGACTTCATTTTACACATGATGTTGCGAAATAAATTAAGGAAACTTTAGGGGAGAGTGGAGGGGGGCAAAGGCGGGGGGGGGCAAATGCGGGGGGGGCAAAGGCGGGGGAAAAGGGGAAAAGCGGGGGGGGGGAGTGTCGGTTATTCCATGATTATACGGGCTCGCGAGGTCTGTAGATAGTATTTAACAGTTTTCTTGAATTCAACTCTAATAATTTTAGAGTAGGTAGGTACAGGTATGAGCAGTAAATTTATTGCTTGGTTACTTCAGAACCACTCATTTTACAGCCTTGGCATACAATGAGTAACCTGCCTGCAATACTGCCACATTTGAGTTCCAATGATATTAGATTATTACATTACCTATAAGATTCGATATTTAAATAGGCAAAGCTGTTTCGACACCTGGGTAAATCTTCATTGTTGTTGGTGCTCAATACTTTGCAAAAAAACAAGTTCAATTTTTTGAGCTACACGCATACCAAATTTCAGTACTGTGGGGTCACTGGTGTACCCTGTGAATTTTGTCAAAGTTCAGTTTTTATTTGGCTAATACCTTAAAAACTACAAGGTATTCAATTAAAAATAAAAACGAGGTCGAAATGAACTTACAAAGACCTTTCATTAGACGTGCCACTTGACCGGATAATCCCATTTTGTTTTTTTTTACCCCTCTTGAACCCCAATATCTCAACCCCCCCCCCCCCACCACATTTTTTGCTTATTTAATCACACCAAAATTGTGTCATCACTACCACCTATATACACACACCTATAAATTTTACGATGATCGGATAAACGCTTCGAAATTTATCCTCGGACAAACAAACATACATACATATACACATACAACGCCAATTTGCCCAAGTTGATTTACAGATCTCGCTTGGCTCGATCAAAAATACAATGAAGTCCTGGATTATAGACCTTACTCTAACTACATTTAACTCGTTAATTATGTTATAATTAAGAAAGTTAACGCCAACCAACATTTACCAACATTATTGATAATAATTAACAAACTCGAGTTAAAAACACTGAAAAACCCTGTTACTAAAGTAAATCTAATAGGTCCGATTTGACTTTATCATATACGAGTAGCATGATATGATAAGTTTGTACGAACGTCTATACAAGAAATCGAAAAATAAACCCCATGTCAAATAATTATTATTTTATCCATACACTATAACAATGAACAAAATTAATAGTAATAAATTATACTGGGCATTTAACACAGCGCCATCTAGCACCAAACTAAGCAAAGCTTGTACTATGGGAACCAGATAACTGAAAGATTACTTTTTTTGTGAATACCTACATACCTACTTAAAATATACCCGGAACAAATATCTCGAATAACAGAATTACACTCAGAAACACTAGTTAATCCTGGATCAATATTTCGACAGGATGGTCAACATCAAAATCTTTTTATTCATTAAAATCACAAGGATCACTTTGAAACGTCATTTTTACTACCTGTTCCTTCGCGACCAAGCCAGGAAAGAAAGGCAAGGAACAAGGCTGGTTGTTTTTTTTAATGATCCTTCTAGAATAACATAACAATAAAGAAAATAAATTACGTCTAAATTGTAACATTTTTGGAGCAATTTAAATCCAAAGCTTCTCTATCATCTAAATAATCCGATATTTTATATCAGGCTTTTTTATAAAGGGTATTCTAATGTGTCATTTGGTTTTGCTGTTCGTTGGTAGTGTTTTGAAACTTGTCAAATCTGACCTATTATATTTGCCCATATGGAAGTCACAAAATCAGTATAAAACAATAAATAAAAACACATACACAATACCAACTAGTGTTGAACTTATCGTATTTCATCACGCACACATTGATATCCATCACCTGGAATTCAAATTACGTTATTCAGTGCCCAAAGCAACCACCCTGTCTATCCATCGGTCCAGAGTCTGATGTTTTGGACGTTTCGATTAATTAAATAAATAATGCTGGGCATTTGCCACAGTTCTATCTAGCCATAAACTAGATAACTGACAGGATACTTATACCTGTAGATCTACTATGTAGATTGAGCAAACTTTTTTCCGCAGCGGGGGAATCAAACCTGCAACCTCCTGCGTCTAAGCTATTCGCCCATTACTCCGCAGAGGTCGTCAAATCGGGCAAGGTATTCCATGGTAGGGGGAATTAGATGTGCTCTAATGTCTTGCATTAGCTTGTGTTATGCATTATCCCACTTTTAATTTAACCTGACCACAACAATCCTAACTCTTTGATTTAACAGAATGGCTAAGGCATTGCCTTGTGGGTTTTAGTATTGTTGTATTGGATTGGACTTTTTTGGTTACATAGGTATAAGTTGAACTTAAAGAAGTTGCAAGTCCAACTTTAAACTTTACTCAGTGGGGAACTTGTAGGTCCAGAAACTTTCACTTTAAAATATGGCAAGTCATATCAAATTTTAAATTGCTTGAGTTTGGGCAATAAAGTTTATTATGCCTTTCATAATCATCACTGGAAACTGCGACACAGTATTATACTAGTGCATAACTTCTTAAACCTCTTGTTACCTCTTAAAGACCAGAGCCACAGGGAACATTGGGCTAAGTCGTGGATATGTTCGGAAGAGACTGAGAAGCAGTGTTACTTCACTATATGGCCACAAAATATGCAAAACAGGTCTGTAAGGGGTCATCAAATCTTCGTCCTCCTCTAACACCAATTCAACAACATCTACAGGGATCCTGGAAAGCAGCTGCCATCAACCCACAGTCCTACTCTGTTATTTCAATGATTTAGGATGGCTGGGGTCAGGTTAGAAGGGGGTAATGCACTACACACCTCAATGCGGGACATCACTGCAGATCTTACTCCCCCCCCCCTAGAATTTTAATTAGGTAAAGAAATTGAGTGCTTACCGTAGAATGCTTCGCCTTGTGAGTTTTGACATTCAAATGGGTGTACTTGAGTGTAGACTCTTTGAGAAAATTCTCAACAAGTTTAGTTTTTGTATCCGAGTCCTCGATGATGATCCAGTGGAAGTTCTTCACAAGCATCAGAGTTTGTGATAACCTGCATTCAAATAATTTGTTAATATTCGCTGACAAATTATTTAAGCTACTATTTTAACAGGCAAATTTTAGTTATGCTTCTATTGACCAGACTACTTTCCCAACCCTAAAAACAATTTTAATTTTAAGAAATTAAACTGTAGTAGAAACTAGAACAAGATTGCTTGTCCAATATTCAAACTGGCTAAAGTTTGTGAATCTTTCATAGGCCTGAGCATTAAGTTTTATAATAAATTACCTGAAAATATTGTTAACCCCTCAGAAAATTAATTTAAGAAAGTAGTTCGAACTACATAATAGGATTGCTATACAATCAATGACTACCTTGATGGCAAAAGGGCTTGGGAGCTCAGCACATGATGTTATTATAACATGGGTATTTTTTTTTTAATTGACTGTACCTACCTATATAGATAGTTATGATTTGTTTATACAACTTGACTTTGTAAAAATATGTATTTTATTATCATAAATGTGCACTTGCGAGAAATAAATACAATACGATAAAATACTTAGAATTATGTCTTATAATTTAATATGTTTATTAAACTATATGTTTTATTAGATAGCTATGAGTGCCTTGGCAAGGCAATAGAAGTTTATTTTCTATGGTAGGCAGCATTCAATTTAATTATATTCAATCAACTGTACTCATAGATTGTGCAACCCGTGAATATATTAATTGACGGCAAACGAGGTCCATTGCCAAATGTATTACATAGCCAAACAACTGTTTGTATGGCCTATACATAAATCAAGGGCAAAAACAGCACGATTGTACAAATAAAATTTACCTCGTAAGATCAGCTTTTTGGGCCAGTCTTGAATAAGTCGGAGTGATCCCATAAATCGTAGGCAGAATTGAATTCACTTCTGGATTGAACTGACACTGAAACGCAGGTCTACTACTATTGAATAAAAACAACACAACGAAAACCAACATCCCCATTGCTAGGTATTGCTTTTTGATGTTCAAAAAAGGCATGATATTATCGTTATTTAACAGCGCACGGCTTGATAACGGTCGGCCGGACACGCGTTTATTCACCACATTTATAATCGCATCCTATATAAAACGATTTTTTTAAAATTTGTTAGAAAAACATTAGAAATTTTATACGTTGTGCGGCTAACTGCGGCTTTGATGATGCTGCCAGCCAACAATGCCACAGACCACATAGAATGCCAATTCAGCAGTGCTGCCAACTGGACTTTGACTAATATAGCTTATATGGCTAGCTTTATTCACCTCAAAAAGCGGCTAAATTCCCATGTGTAGGAATGCACGAATGGAACGTTTCACGAGTAGAAGGTGAAAAATCACATGATATTAAAATCATATGTCACACCTATTTTCCTTCGCACAACCTGTTAAAAACCATTCAAAATAAATCCTCTTCGGTTTTCATTGTACATCGGTCGTAGTCGTTCGGGCTGCTACAAATCACAGTCGTTCGCATTTCTTCTATATTATGGCATCTTATCGAAAAATCATTGCCTAAGAAAAAAACTATAAATAGCAACCATGTGTTCGATACACGAACGACTAAGCCGCGCTTACGATCTCCTACCTACACCATGCCTACAAGTTAAATGTTGCTACATTTTGGAGTTCCGTATTTACTCAAAATATAATGTAGTTAGTGATTTGGGTACATAAGTGAAAAAAGCCAAAGTGTACCTAACTAATTTATAAATATTGATTTTCAGTCAATTTGACATATATGCAAACAAAAAGTAGCTAAAAGGTATATGTAGGTGCTAGAAAATATTATTACTTATTAATTTAGTTATATTATTAATTCTGTATACTGTATAAAAAAGTTGCTAGATCTAGCTACGAGGTAGTTAAGTTGGCATCATGCCATTGATTAATGAAAACGAATGAATGAATGAAGGTTTCTTGCTTTGTTCCTCCTTATATACATATCAAAATTGACATTGACATTGTATACTTGTTCATACTTGTTCAATCATTTGACAATTTGAGGATAAAAGCGCCATCTTTTGAGTTATGCATTTTAAATATTTAGTTGCGCGGAGACGATGCGGGTACAGCTTATTCTACACAGATGACGCTCTAACAAATAACATACTATAATAAATCATTTGACTAATATTATAAACGCGAAAGTTTGTATGTAATAATATGATTATGTGATGATGTAATATGATATAGTATAATAAATACTAGTTACTTCTCATTCAGAAAAATGAGAAGGATGAGGATGAAGAGGATGAGGAGAATGAAAAGGATGAAGAGGATGAGAAGGATGAGAAGACAATTAACGTATTCAAATGAGTGTATACGTTTGGCGGTCTTATCGCTAAGTAGTGATCTCTACCAGACAACCTTTGGATGGGATATAGGCATTGGTCATAAGCTTGTTCCATCTCCAGGTAGTAGGTATTAAAAAAATAGTAGAAAGGCTTATTTACTCTGGGTCAGTGTGGTTTGTACGATGAAATGAGTAGTGTAAAGTAAGCAGGTCAGTATAGATTTTATGATGGAGTCTTTGTGCGAAGTCAGCTTGGGGTAGTTTCACCGACATTTATATACGACGTACGTGTATACCTATTAAGTGTACCGAGGTTGTTAGAATAGGTAGGTAGATACTTACCTGTCTACCTACGTCCGGATAAGCCAATAGACATTAGAATAGTTTGTAATTATGTAGTCGACAAATTATGAGCGACAGACATACAGATTTTAAAAATTTATAATTTTAGTAATAATGCCACTCTGGACATCACCAGTCTCATCTAAGTTGAAAACGTAAGTCGGACCCTTACGAAAGTACCACCTACACTTCCTGCACCGGATGATGATATTTCTTATTATTTACCTATGTATTTATTCTTCATGACGTCAGAGTATTTTTTTTATTAATCATTTTAAAACATATTACGCGCGATTTAAGATTGTAATGTTTAATTTGTAGTTTTTTGTATAATTGAAATTTTTTCCAAACAGTAATCTATAAAAATTGCTCATAAAAACTTAAGGTTTGTAAGGATAATGCTATCATAATAAGAGTCTACATCATAAAAAACTCAAGCCCGGTAGCGCTCAGTCCAGTACAAATAATGTTACTACATACCTACTAGGTATTTAGGTAGGTAGATAAATATAGTTAAACATAGATCACGACGTATGTTTAGATAAAATCTATGGGTCATACAACAAAATAAATTAAACACTGTTTAGCGCATGCTTAAAAAAATCCTATACAAAATTGATAAAGAATTTTTTAAGCACGGGTTAAACATTTGTTTAGCTTTGTTGTGGTAACAAGATATATTTTAATAAACAAACGTTTTGGAAACCATTCTCCTATAAGTTTTTATTTCAATCGTTAAACATGTATGGTGTTACCGTTAGCGACACGCTATCTGTACCAAAGACTACAATATAATTTTACTGATCTGAACTATGTTTATTAACGCGTCAAATACTCTGCTCATATTATCATGGAATATCCGATTTTACGTCGAAATTTTATATTATTGCTTACTTTATCTTGCAAAATGACTAATGGCTGATTGACTGTCTTCAATCGTAGAGGCGCTACGAACAAACGTTTGTGATATAACTTTTGAAACTATCATGGTTATTAACACTATTTGTACTAAAAACGGGATATTTACCATGATTTGTGAGTTCTTGAGTGTCCCGATATTTCGACGCAGTTGCATGCGCCATGATCACGGGTAAACTCAAGAACTCACAAATCATGGTAAATATCCCGTTTTTAGTACAAAAAACGTTTGTGACTTGTAGTTTATAGCATATGGATATATTCTTTATTGTTACACCAAATTAATAATATAATAATAATAATAAATATTGCTGGACATTTCACACAGCGCTATCTAGCCCCAAATTAAGCAGAGCTTGTACTATGGGAACTAGATAACTGATAGAATACTTAAATACTTTTTTTTTGTAAATACATACATATTATATATAGAAAAACACCCAGACAGGGAACAAATATCTGTAGATCATGCAAACATTTGTTCCGCGGCGGGAATCGAACCCGCTACCTCCTGCGTCTCAGCCGGCTATACATCCACTGCGCCACGGAGGCAGTCTCAAATTACAATAACTTAACCTAGAAAACTTAAAGACTAATACGTGGTGGTACAATGAGCGGCCTTATCGCTTAAAGCGATCTCTTCCAGACAATCTTTGGATGGACTGGATTGAAAAAACGTGAGAGGAGGTGGTGTTACAATAAATACCTATTTATGTAGGTTAAAAAATTAATGTATATCTAAACCTAATATATACCTACTTATAATTACCTAAATAAATATGAAATACATGTATATATAAATACTTAAGAAATATATATCGAAAGGAAATACAATTTCACTCTAAAGAAGCTGCTAAGTTACAGTTTCTATACCTCATTTTTAAAAATAGATATAGTTTTAGCATGTCTAATGGAAACGGGAAAGTCATAATATACTGTTACTTGTTGCTACGGCGTAACGCTAGCTACGAAGAATCTCAGATATCTATCTATAGTTACTAGCTCATGAATCACCAACGCAACGTTAGCTTCAAGTTCACTCGTACACGTACGTTCAAGTTGACAATATTCTGTCAAAGGACTGGATTCAACATCTTTATTTATTATTGAATGATAATTCTTTATTGAACCTTACAAGTAAATACATACGTAACTTTATTAAACTTATAACTGCTTAGATGAAAAAGGAGTAATAGCATACCATCGAAACTTGTTAATTGTATACAGTGGAGTTTTGAGATGGAAGCTTTACGGGGATTGAAGAGTTTGGGGATTCTCACAATGAAGGAACTCGAAGTGTTCAGATATCGAGGATTAGGTACGGAGGATTTTCATTAGGAGACATATCAAAGGGTTCGGGCAAAGTTGAATTGTTGTAGTTTTTCAACATATTATTAATGTTATCCACGGTAATTTTATACATTCGAAAGTAGCTCCTGAGGGCTGGAGCAACCTGGATTGAGAGAAAGGCTACTTTTTATTGACAAACATATCGTGCGAAGCCACTGGCGGAAGCTAGTATTTATTTAAAGATTTTAAAAACCATCTCAAAAACTTTCAAGCTTAGACGGAACTTGAACCCGTACCTTCCTCTTGTTACGAAGATGCACTACCAATTGTGTTACAGGCTCTTGTCACGTAAGGGCCGAAAATTAGTGAGATGATTCAGATCACGACTAAAGCGCCGTTAGCTCCATCTACAGGAAAACTTAGACAGTTTTTGACCTGCTCAATGCCAAATGTTGCAGTTTAGTGCATTGACAAGAGATGTCGAGTTGCTTATTTCAAATAGTATTTTTATAGTGTTATCCGAACACTTCGGAAAATTCCAAGACTTTTAAAACCATCTCAAAAAATTTCAAGCTTACACGGGACTTGAACCCGCAACCGTACCGCAACGGACCGCTACCGTATCTCACTAATTTTCGACACTGACATGACAAGAGGCTCTTGGCACAATTGGTAGTGCATCCTCGTATCGAGAGAAAGGTTGCAGATTCAAGTCCCATCTAGGCCTGAACATTTTTGAGATGATTTTAAAATATGGAATTTTCCGTAAGTGTACGAATAACATTATAAAAATAAAAGTACTATTAGTTTTTATTTATTTTGAAAAACTCTAATTTTATCTAACTGAAAACAAAACACAGTCAGTTAACAAGACAATTAAATAAATGCAATTACGTTTTTCATCCGTTATTCCGTTCCGCGTTTTATTCAAGCTTTTGTTTGAATTTAAGTTTCAAAAACAATTTTCTGCAGCGAGTAATACTATAGTCTTGTTGGAAACCCTTTGAAATTGAAGAAACTAGTTTACTTCAGGAAATGTAGGTAATTTACTTGTGCTGTGTAGATATTAAGAAACTCCATAAAATATAGTTCTTGGCAAACACTTATCAGGTAATGTGTTGTTTTACTTCGCTACCTTAGAGAGCAGCCGATAAATTATGCAGTTACAGACTTGCAAACTACCTCTTATTTTAAAGTCGGTTAACAGCAACATAAACTACTGCGTCATAAAATTCCACCTTCATTTTCAGACGCGTAACAATGTAATTAACGCGGTCTGCTTTAATTAATACAAGCAAATTAATATAAAATTATTCGCAAGACAGAAATGCAAACTATTCACGGGAATCATGGATTTACAACTTATAGAAAGGGCATGGGTAGTTAATGTGAAATAAGTGTCGCTAACCGAGGTTAGGGATCCATAATAATGTTATTTGCAGACACAAAATAGTAGATTATTAAACGAGAGGATAAAGTAGTGTCTTGCGTCACGGGCTCTATTTTAAATCCCGAACGTAACGAAGGATACTAGAGTTAACTCACGAGCGGAGCGAGGGAGTTACTAGAATCCTGAGTGCAGAGGGACGCCCAAGATGCAGGCATTTTTATCCACGAGGAAAATACTCTACTTTTCACACTTTCTGCGAGACAATAAAAACCAAATCTAGGTTGGTGCATTCTGTACAGAGGTTAGTTCGATTTACGAATAAGTTCTTATTGTGTGGGTATCTTTGGTTCAAATTATAATACAGATGAAGTCCTAAATTAAATTAACTAATTAAATTCAGTACAACTTTACAACTTACTCAGCCGTAGGGATTTAATAACCCGCTTTCGGTGATGTACATGACATAATTTGACATTGTCGAGCAATGTTTGTTTGAAATTTTTGGAATGAAAAAAATATTAAAGCGCCATGTATAAGACTTGCATACAAGTATAAATCAAAAAAAGTTTTGTTTAAGCAATATTAGGTTTAAAGAACTTTATTTCTCATAAGAACTACATGGTTCACTTAAAATGAGATACATAGAGATTTTATAGTGATAATCTTACCCTCTGGGGCCTTATAACTATAATTATTATTTATGTAGTGCTATATTGTGTTATTTCTATAAGTGCTATATTCTATAATGTTTGTACATATTTCTTAAGCTTATTTTTATATTTATTTATATTAACACACTCTTTAATGTTGTTAGGTTAGGTTAATTGGTTGTACAGCTGTGCTCCCTCAAACAAAATCGTTTTCTTTCCGTAATTAGTTCGAGAATTAGATATATGTAATTTAATTTTGTTTCTTAGATTGTGTATATTTGATTTACGTTGTAGCTGTATATTGGATTGGATTGAATTAGTATTGATATTTTTTATTAGAATGCAAGTGTATCTAATAGATATAAAGTTGTTGTATATTAAATATTTTGCTTTTTTCGTATAACTCCTTTGTTGGCATTAGGTAGGGATAATGGAAGAGTACTGTTTTAAATAAATCTTTATTTCTTATATAATAAAATATTATAATAATAATATAATAAAATTGTAGTATAGATGTACAAAATTTGGTTTGAATACGTAGTGTTTTATTAATTATTACTGTGATTTTTAGACTTCGTTTTGTATAAATGTATTTTAGTGATAAAGTGATTCTTTACGTTAAGTTGCTCTATAATATGATTATATTATTTTTATAACGTATCTAAGTACTTGTAAATGTGAAAGATAAATAAGCAACAATAAATGTTCATAAATGATTTAAAACGAAAACACGAATCCTTAAAATTTCCTTGTTATAAAATATTTCCAAATTCTCGCCCAAAATTAACCCGTATTATTCAATAAATACTTTTTAAGAGATCGTCAAACTTAGCATAGTTCTAATATACGAGTAGCATAGAAAAATTTACACGGAGATTTTTCACATTAACCAATATTTTTGGTATAAATCATTATCTTTATAAATAAAATAAATAAATGTGACTGAACATTTCACACAGCGCTATCTAGCCCCAAACTAAACAGAGCTTGTACTATGGGAACCTGATAACTGATAGAATACTTTCATAATTTTATTTTGTAATTACATACTTATAACTAGAGGTTGCGTTGTGCGCGAGCTGCTCGCAGCTCGCGTGTTTTTCTTTTAGTCGAAGAAGTAATTAAAGAGGATATCGAGCTGTTAAAAGCCATCAAAGAGGATATCCATGTGTAAGAAGCAGTCAAAGACGATATCGAAATGGAAGAAGCAATCAAATCAAAGAGGATTTCCAAGTGGAAGCAGCAATCAAAGATGATATCGAAGTGGAAGAAGCAATCAAAGAGGATATTGAAGTGAAAGAAGCAATCAAATAGGATATCGAAGTAGCAGAAACAATCAAAGAGGAAATTAAAGTTGAGGAAGAAATCAAAGAGGATACCAAGGTGGTAGAAGCATTCTAAGAGGATGACGAAGTAAAAAAAGCAATCAAAGACGATATCGAAGTGGAAGAAGCAATCCAATGGATATTGAAGATGAAGAAGGAATAAAAGAGGATATCGAAGCGGAACAAGCAATCGTAGAGGATATCAAAGTTAAAGAAGCAATCAAAGAGGATACCAATGTGGAAGAAGCAATCAAAGAGGATATCGAAGTGGAACAAGCAATCAAAGAGAAAAAAATTGGATGTTCCAAAATGATCATGATAATGGTTGTATAAAAAAAAATTGAACGTTGCAAAATAGGATATCGAAGTGGCAGAAACAATCAAAGCGGAAATTGAAGTTGAGTAAGCAATCAAAGAGGATACCAAGGTGGTAGAAGCATTCAAAGAAGATGACGAAGTGAAAAAGCAATCAAAGACGATATCAAAATGGAAGAAGCAGTCAAAGACGATATCGAAGTGGGAGAAGCAATCAAAGAGGATATCGAAGTTAAAGAAGCAGTCAAAGATGATGTCGAAGTGGAAAAAACATTCAAAGAAGATGACGAAGTGAGAGAAGCAAAAAGGATGTCAAGGATGACAATTAAAAAACAGTTGCACCAAAAATTTATACCAATATTTTGTACAAGTTTGCTAGGGCTATCTCTTCCCGTTTAGAAGATACGAGCGATTGAAGTTTTGTGTGAAAGACCACAATTTTGTAGAGAGCATAATGAAGTAACTGAAGCAATTAAAGAGGATATGAAAGTAGAAGAAGCATTTTAAAGGGATAACGAAGTGGAACATGCAAAAATAGAAGATGTCGAGGCGGAAGAAACAATCAAAGAGGATATCGAAGTGGAAGAAGCAATCAAAGAGGGTATCGAAGTGGAAGAAGCCATTACAGAGGATATCGAAGTGAAAATGCTATCAAAGACGATATCGAAGATGAAGACGCAATCAAAGAGAATAATGCAGTGCAAGAAGCAATCAAAAGGAAATCGAAGATGATATCGAAGTGGAAGGAGTAAACAAAGAGGATATTGAAGTGGGAGAAGCAATCAAATAGGATATCGAAGTAGCAAAAACAATCAAAGAGAAAATTGAAGTTGACTAAGGAATCAAAGAGGATACCGAGTTGGTAGAAGTATTCAAAGAGGATGACGAAGTGAAAAAAGCAATCAAAGACGATATCGAAGTGAAAGAAATAGTCAAAGACTATATCAAAATGGAACAAGCAATCAAAGCGGATATCGAAGTGGAAGAAGCAATCAAAGAGGATATCAAAGTGGAAGAAGCCATCACAGGATATCGAAGTAAAAATGCAATCAAAAACGATATAGAATATGAAGACGCAATCAAAGAAAATATTGCAGTGCAAGAAGCAATCAAACGGAAATCAAAGAGGAAGGAGCCCTTACAGAGGATACCGAAGTGAAAATGCCATCAAAGAGGATATCAAAGATGAAGAAGCAATCCAATGGATATTGAAGATGAAGAAGGAATAAAAGAGGATATCGAAGTGGAACAAGCAATCGTAGAGGATATCAAAGTTAAAAAAGCAATCAAATAGGATATCAATGTGGAAGAAGCAATCAAAGAGGATATCGAAGTGGAACAAGCAATCAAAGAGAAAAAAATTGGATGTTCCAAAATGATCATGATAATAGTTGTATAAAAAAAATTGAACGTTGCAAAAAAGATCATGATGAACGTTGCATAAAAAAAATCTGGACGTTCCAAAATGATCAGGATTGACGTTGCATAATATAAATGTATGTTGTCAAATGATAATGATCAAAAATTTGTACTAATATTTTGTCAAAGTTTGCTAGTGCTATCTCTTCCCGTTTAGAAGATACGAGCGATTAAAGTTTTGTAAGAAAAATCATAAATTTGTTGATTGGATATCGAAGTGGAAGAAACTATCAAAGAGAATGTTGAAGTGGAAGAAGCAATCAAATAGGATATCGAAGTGGCAGAAACAATCAAAGCGGAAATTGAAGTTGAGTAAGCAATCAAAGAGGATACCAAGGTGGTAGAAGCATTCAAAGAAGATGACGAAGTGAAAAAGCAATCAAAGACGATATCGAAATGGAAGAAGCAGTCAAAGACGATATCGAAGTGGGAGAAGCAATCAAAGAGGATATCGAAGTTAAAGAAGCAGTCAAAGATGATGTCGAAGTGGAAAAAACATTCAAAGAAGATGACGAAGTGAGAGAAGCATTCAAAAAGGATGTCAAGGATGACAATAAAAAAACAGTTCCACCAAAAGTTTATACCAATATTTTGTACAAGTTTGCTAGGGCTATCTCTTCCCGTTTAGAAGATATGAGCGATTGAAGTTTTGTATGAAACACCACAATTTTGTAGAGCGCATAATGAAGTAACTGAAGCAATTAAAGAGGATATGAAGTAGAAGAAGCATTTTAAAAGGATAACGAAGTGGAACATGCAAAAATAGAAGATGTGGAGGTGGAAGAAACAATAAAAGAGGATGACGAAGTGTAACAAGCAATCAAAGAGAATATTCGAATAGTGGATGTTGCATAATAAAAAAAAATTGACGTTCCAAAATGATCATTGCGGATGAGGCATAATTTAAAAAAAATTGACGTTCCAAAATGATCATTGCGGATGAGGCATAATTAAAAAAAATTGATGTTCTAAAATTATCACAGTGGATGTTGCATAATAAAAAAAAAGAAATTGACGTTCCAAAATGATCATTGTGGATGAGGCATAATTTAAAAAAAATGATTTTCCAAAATGATCACAAAGGATTTTGCATAATAAAAAAAAATGGACGTTCCAAAATGATCATTGTGGATGAGGCATAATTTAAAAAAAATTGATTTTCAAAAATGATCACAAAGTATTTTGCATAATAAAAAAAAAAAAAATTGACGTTCCAAAGTGATCCTTGTGGATGAGGCATAATTAAAAAAAATGATGTACCAAAATATCACAGTGGATGATGCATAATAAAAAAAAATAATTGACGTTCCAAAGTGATCATTGTGGATGAGGCATAATTAAAAAAAATGATGTACCAAAATGATCACAGTGGATGTTGCATAATAAAAAAAAAATAATTGACGTTCCAAAGTGATCATTGTGGATGAGGCATAATTAAAAAAATGTGGATGTTCCAAAATAAACATGATGAACGTTGCATACTAAAAAAAAAAAAAAAATTGGATGTTCCAAAATGATGATGATGACCTTTGCAAAAACTATGAAAGTTGTCTCATGGCCCTCCACCACCATTATATAGAATCAAGCAAATTTACAGTAATTTTATAGTACACACAAGCCATGGGCTCCCTACAAAAACAGTATGAAAATTACGGCAAACGAAATATACGGTTTACGGTATTCATACAGAAATATTTTGTATGGGACAATTTTTTTTTTGTATGAAAGACAATTTTTTTTTCATGGAACCGGTTATAAAAAAATGTCCTCTGCAACATTAGTTTTTGCACCAACTCTCTAAGACCTATACTTTCCGAGATACGAGGTCGATGTGAGCGAATGGGGGACAAAAGGGGTACTTTAGGATTTATTCCCAACTCATCGGAACTCCCTCTATACGATCCCACCAAACATTTTCACCCTACGAGGTGGCATCTGGGAGAACAAACATGTCAATGAGTCAATCAGTCAGTCAGTCAGTCAGTGGTAATCGAGCTTTATATAATATAACTAGAGGTTGCGTTGTGCGCGAGCTGCTCGCAGCTCGCGTGTTTTTCTTTTAGTCGACGAAGTAATTAAAGAGGATATCGAGCTGTTAAAAGCCACCAAAGAGGATATCCATGTGTAAGAAGCAGTCAAAGACGATATCGAAATGGAAGAAGCAATCAAATCAAAGAGCATTTCCAAAGGGAAGCAGAAATCAAAGATGATATCGAAGTGGAAGAAGCAATAAAAGAGGATATTGAAGTGAAAGAAGCAATCAAATAGGATATCGAAGTAGCAGAAACAATCAAAGAGGAAATTAAAGTTGAGTAAGCAGTCAAAGAGGATACCAAGGTGGTAGAAGCCCATAATTTTGTAGAGTGGGAATTGAAGTAAAAGAAGCAATTGAAGAAAATATATAAGTAGATAAAGCAATTAAAAAGGATATCAAAGTGGAAGAAGCAAAAATAGAGGATATCGAGGTGAAAGAAGCATTTAAAGTGGAAGACGAAGTAAGAGAAGCATTCAAAACGGATGTCAAGGGCAATGATGGTATTAAGAAAACTATTTCACCAAAAATTTGTACCAATATTTTGTAAAAGTTTGCTAGGCGTAACTGTTCCGGTTTAGAAGATACGAGCGATTTAAGATTTGTATTAAAACCCATAATTTTGTAGAGTGGGAATTGAAGTAAAAGAAGCAATGGAAGAAAATATATAAGTAGAAAAAGCAATTAAAAAGGATATCAAAGTGGAAGAAGCAAAAATAGAGGATATCGAGGTGAAAGAAGCATTCAAGGAGGAAGACCAAGTGAGAGAAGCATTCAAAAAGGATGTCAAGAGCAATGATGGTAAAAAAAACTATTCGACCAAAAATTTGTACCAATATTTTGTAAAAGTTTGCTAGGCGTAACTGTTCCCGTTTAGAAGATACGAGCGATTTAAGATTTGTATTAAAACCCATAATTTTATAGAGTGGAAATTGTAGTAAAAGAAGCAATTGAAGAAAATATATAATTAGAAAAAGCAATTAAAAAGGATATCAAAGTGGAAGAAGCAAAAATAGAGGATATCGAGTTGAAAGAAGCATTCAAAGCGGAAGACGAAGTAAGAGAAGCATTCAAAAAGGATGTCAAGAGCAATGATGGTATTAAAAAACTATTCCACCAAAAATTAGTACCAATATTTTGTAAAAGTTTGCTGGGGGTAACTCTTCCCGTTTAGAAGATACGAGCGATTTAAGATTTGTATTAAAACCCATAAATTTGTAGAGTCGATATTGAAGTAAGAGAAGTAATTGAAGAAAATAGAAAAATAGAAAAAACAATTCAAAAGTATATACTTTTGAATTATGTTTAATTATTATTTAATTATTGAATTGAAGTAAAAATGCCATCAAAGAGGATTTCGAAGTTATAGAAACAATTAAAGAGGATATCAATGTGGAAGAAACATTCGAAAACGAAAAGGAAGTGAGAGAAGAATTCAAAATGATGGCAAGGGCGATGATGACCGTAAAATAACGATTCCACCAAAAATTTGTGTTACAAAAAAAAAATTGATGTACCAAAATGATCACAGTGGATGTTGCATAATAAAAAAAATTGACGTTCCAGAATGATCATGTGGATGAGGCATAATTAAAAAAAAAATTGATGTTCCCAAATGAACATGATAAACGTTGCATAATAAAAAAACAGGGAAAAAAAATTGACTTTCCAAAATGATCATTGTGGATGAGGCATAATTAAAAAAAAATGATGTTCCAAAATGATCACAGTGGATGATGCATAATAAAAAAATAAAAAATAATTGACGTTCCAAAGTGATCATTGTGGATGCGGCGTAATTAAAAAAATGATGTACCAAAATGATCACAGTGGATGTTGCATAATAAAAAAAATAATAATAATTGACGTTCCAAAGTGATCATTGTGGATGAGGCATAATTAAAAAAAATGATGTACCAAAATGATCACAGTGGATGTTGCATAATACAAAAAAAATAATAATAATTGACGTTCCAAAGTGATCATTGTGGATGAGACATAATTAAAAAAAATTATGTTCCAAAATGATCACAGTGGATGATGCATAATAAAAAAAATAATTGACGTTCCAAAGTGATCATTGTGGATGAGGCATAATTAAAAAAAATTATGTACCAAAATGATCACAGTGGATGTTGCCTAATAAAAAAAAAATTTGACGTTCCAAAGTGATCATAGTGGATGAGGCATAATTGAAAAAAAATGATGTTCCAAAATGATCACAGTGGATGATGCATAATTAAAAAAAAATTGATGTTCCCAAATGAACATGATAAACGTTGCATAATAAAAAAACAGGGAAAAAAAATTGACTTTCCAAAATGATCATTGTGGATGAGGCATAATTAAAAAAAAATGATGTTCCAAAATGATCACAGTGGATGATGCATAATAAAAAAATAAAAAATAATTGACGTTCCAAAGTGATCATTGTGGATGAGGCATAATTAAAAAAAATGATGTACCAAAATATCACAGTGGATGTTGCATAATAAAAAAAAAATTGACGTTCCAAAGTGATCATTGTGGATGAGGCATAATTAAAAAAATGATGTGCCAAAATGATCACAGTGGATGTTGCATAATAAAAAAAAATAATTGACGTTCCAAAGTGATCATTGTGGATGAGGCATAATTAAAAAAAATGATGTACCAAAATGATCACAGTGGATGTTGCATAATACAAAAAAAATAATAATAATTGACGTTCCAAAGTGATCATTGTGGATGAGGCATAATTAAAAAAAATTATGTTCCAAAATGATCACAGTGGATGATGCATAATAAAAAAAATAATTGACGTTCCAAAGTGATCATTGTGGATGAGGCATAATTAAAAAAAAATGATGTGCCAAAAATGATCACAGTGGATGTTGCATAATAAAAAAAAATAATTGACGTTCCAAAGTGATCGTTGTGGATGAGGCATAATTAAAAAAAATGATGTACCAAAATGATCACAGTGGATGTTGCATAATTAAAAAAAAATTGATGTTCCCAAATGAACATGATAAACGTTGCATAATAAAAAAACAGGGAAAAAAAATTGACTTTCCAAAATGATCATTGTGGATGAGGCATAATTAAAAAAAAATGATGTTCCAAAATGATCACAGTGGATGATGCATAATAAAAAAATAAAAAATAATTGACGTTCCAAAGTGATCATTGTGGATGAGGCGTAATTAAAAAAATGATGTACCAAAATGATCACAGTGGATGTTGCATAATAAAAAAAAAATTGACGTTCCAAAGTGATCATAGTGGATGAGGCATAATTGAAAAAAAATGATGTTCCAAAATGATCACAGTGGATGTTGCATAATACAAAAAAAAAAAAAATAATTGACGTTCCAAAGTGATCATTGTGGATGAGGCATAATTAAAAAAAATGATGTTCCAAAATGATCACAGTGGATGTTGCCTAATAAAAAAAAAATTTGACGTTCCAAAGTGATCATAGTGGATGAGGCATAATTGAAAAAAAATGATGTTCCAAAATGATCACAGTGGATGTTGCATAATACAAAAAAAAATAAAAAATAATTGACGTTCCAAAGTGATCATTGTGGATGAGGCATAATTAAAAAAAATGATGTACCAAAATATCACAGTGGATGTTGCATAATAAAAAAAAATTGACGTTCCAAAGTGATCATTGTGGATGAGGCATAATTAAAAAAAATGATGTGCCAAAATGATCACAGTGGATGTTGCATAATAAAAAAAAATAATTGACGTTCCAAAGTGATCATTGTGGATGAGGCATAATTAAAAAAAATGATGTACCAAAATGATCACAGTGGATGTTGCATAATACAAAAAAAATAATAATAATTGACGTTCCAAAGTGATCATTGTGGATGAGGCATAATTAAAAAAAATTATGTTCCAAAATGATCACAGTGGATGATGCATAATAAAAAAAATAATTGACGTTCCAAAGTGATCATTGTGGATGAGGCATAATTAAAAAAAATGATGTGCCAAAAATGATCACAGTGGATGTTGCATAATAAAAAAAAAATAATTGACGTTCCAAAGTGATCATTGTGGATGAGGCATAATTAAAAAAAATGATGTACCAAAATGATCACAGTGGATATTGCATAATACAAAAAAATAATAATAATAATTGACGTTCCAAAGTGATCATTGTGGATGAGGCATAATTAAAAAAAATGATGTTCCAAAATGATCACAGTGGATGTTGCCTAATAAAAAAAAAATTTGACGTTCCAAAGTGATCATAGTGGATGAGGCATAATTGAAAAAAAATGATGTTCCAAAATGATCACAGTGGATGATGCATAATTAAAAAAAAATTGATGTTCCCAAATGAACATGATAAACGTTGCATAATAAAAAAACAGGGAAAAAAAATTGACTTTCCAAAATGATCATTGTGGATGAGGCATAATTAAAAAAAAATGATGTTCCAAAATGATCACAGTGGATGATGCATAATAAAAAAATAAAAAATAATTGACGTTCCAAAGTGATCATTGTGGATGAGGCGTAATTAAAAAAATGATGTACCAAAATGATCACAGTGGATGTTGCATAATAAAAAAAAATAATTGACGTTCCAAAGTGATCATTGTGGATGAGGCATAATTAAAAAAAATGATGTACCAAAATGATCACAGTGGATGTTGCATAATACAAAAAAAATAATAATAATTGACGTTCCAAAGTGATCATAGTGGATGAGGCATAATTGAAAAAAAAAATGATGTTCAAAAATGATCACAGTGGATGATGCATAATAAAAAAAAAATTGACGTTCCAAAGTGATCATTGTGGATGAGGCATAATTAAAAAAAATGATGTCCCAAAATGATCACAGTGGATGTTGCATAATAAAAAAAAAAAAATTGACGTTCCAAAGTGATCATTGTGGATGAGGCATAATTAAAAAAATGTGGATCTTCCAAAATAAACATGATGAACGTAGCATACTAAAAAAAAAAAAAAATTGGATGTTCCAAAATGATGATGATGACCTTTGCAAAAACTATGAAAGTTATCATGTCCCTCCACCACCATTAAATAGAATCAAGCAAATTTACAGTAATTTTATAGTACACACAAGCCGTGGGCTCCCTACAAAAACAGTATGAAAATTACGGCAAACGAAATATACGGTTTACGGTATTCATACCGAAATATTTTGTATGGGACAATTTTTTTTTTGTATGAAAGATAATTTTTTTTTTCATGGAACCGGATATAAAAAAATGTCCTCTGCAACATTAGTTTTTGCACCAACGCTGTAAGGCCTATACTTTCCGAGATACGATGTCGATGGGAGCGAATGGGGGACAAAAGGGGTACTTTAGGATTTATTCCCAACTCATCGGAACTCCCTCTATACGATTCCACCAAACATTTTCACCCTACGAGGGGGCATCTGGGAGAACAAACATGTCAATGAGTCAATCAGTCAGTCAGTCAGTCAGTCAGTGGTAATCGAGCTTTATATAATATAACTAGAGGTTGCGTTGTGCGCGAGCTGCTCGCAGCTCGCGTGTTTTTCTTTTAGTCGAAGAAGTAATTAAAGAGGATATCGAGCTGTTAAAAGCCATCAAAGAGGATATCCATGTGTAAGAAGCAGTCAAAGACGATATCGAAATGGAAGAAGCAATTAAATCAAAGAGGATTTCCAAGTGGAAGCAGCAATCAAAGATGATATCGAAGTGGAAGAAGCAATCAAAGAGGATATTGAAGTGAAAGAATCAATCAAATAGGATATCGAAGTAGCAGAAACAATCAAAGAGGAAATTAAAGTTGAGGAAGAAATCAAAGAGGATACCAAGGTGGTAGAAGCATTCTAAGAGGATGACGAAGTAAAAAAAGCAATCAAAGACGATATCGAAGTGGAAGAAGCAATCCAATGGATATTGAAGATGAAGAAGGAATAAAAGAGGATATCGAAGCGGAACAAGCAATCGTAGAGGATATCAAAGTTAAAGAAGCAATCAAAGAGGATACCAATGTGGAAGAAGCAATCAAAGAGGATATCGAAGTGGAACAAGCAATCAAAGAGAAAAAAATTGGACGTTCCAAAATGATCATGATTGACGTTGCATAATATAAATGTATGTTGCAAAATGATAATGATCAAAAATTTGTACTAATATTTTGTCAAAGTTTGCTAGTGCTATCTCTTCCCGTTTAGAAGATACGAGCGATTAAAGTTTTGTAAGAAAAATCATAAATTTGTTGATTGTATATCGAAGTGGAAGAAACTATCAAAGAGAATGTTGAAGTGGAAGAAGCAATCAAATAGGATATCGAAGTGGCAGAAACAATCAAAGAGGAAATTGAAGTTGAGTAAGCAATCAAAGAGGATACCGAGGCGGTAGAAGCATTCAAAGAAGATGACGAAGTGAAAAAAGCAATCAAAGACGATATCGAAATGGAAGAAGCAGTCAAAGACGATATCGAAGTGGGAGAAGCAATCAAAGAGTATATCGAAGTTAAAGAAGCAGTCAAAGATGATGTCGAAGTGGAAAAAACATTCAAAGAAGATGACGAAGTGAGAGAAGCATTCAAAAAGGATGTCAAGGATGACAATAAAAAAACAGTTCCACCAAAAATTTATACCAATATTTTGTACAAGTTTGCTAGGGCTATCTCTTCGCGTTTAGAAGATATGAGCGATTGAAGTTTTGTATGAAACACCACAATTTTGTAGAGCGCATAATGAAGTAACTGAAGCAATTAAAGAGGATATGAAGTAGAAGAAGCATTTTAAAAGGATAACGAAGTGGAACATGCAAAAATAGAAGATGTGGAGGCGGAAGAAACAATAAAAGAGGATGACGAAGTGTAACAAGCAATCAAAGATAATATTCGAATAGTGGATGTCGCATAATAAAAAAAAAATTGACGTTCCAAAATGATCATAGTGGATGAGGCATAAATAAAAAAAAATTGACGTTCCAAAATGATCATTGTGGATGTTGCATAATAAAAAAAAATTGACGTTCCAAAAGTGATCATTGTGGATGAGGCATAATTAAAAAAAAAATTGACGTTCCAAAATGATCATTGCGGATGAGGCATAATTAAAAAAATTGATGTTCCAAAATTATCACAGTGGATGTTGCATAATAAAAAAAAAGAAATTGACGTTCCAAAATGATCATTGTGGATGAGGCATAATAAAAAAAAATGATTTTTTAAAATGATCACAAAGGATTTTGCATAATAAAAAAAATGACGTTCCAAAAGTGATCATTGTGGATGAGGCATAATTTAAAACAAAATGATGTTCCAAAATGATCACAAAGGATTTTGCATAGTAAAAAAAAAAAATTTACGTTCCAAAAGTGATAATTGTGGATGAGGCATAATTTAAAAAAATTGATTTTCCAAAATGATCACAGTGGATGATGCATTATAAAAAAATAAAAAATAATTGACGTTCCAAAGTGATCATTGTGGATGAGGCGTAATTAAAAAAATTATGTACCAAAATAATCACAGTGGATGTTGCATAATAAAAAAAATAAAAAATAATTGACGTTCCAAAGTGATCATTGTGGATGAGGCATAATTAAAAAAAATGATGTACCAAAATGATCACAGTGGATGATGCATAATAAAAAAATAAAAAATAATTGACGTTTCAAAGTGATCATTGTGGATGAGGCGTAATTAAAAAAATGATGTACCAAAATGATCACAGTGGATGTTGCATAATAAAAAAAAAAATGACGTTTCAAAGTGATCATTGTGGATGAGGCATAATTTAAAAAAAATTGATTTTCCAAAATGATCACAAAGTATTTTGCATAATAAAAAAAAAAAATTGACGTTCCAAAGTGATCATTGTGGATGAGGCATAATTAAAAAAATGATGTACCAAAATATCACAGTGGATGTTGCATAATAAAAAAAAAAAAAATTGACGTTCCAAAGTGATCATTGTGGATGAGGCATAATTAAAAAAAATGATGTACCAAAATGATCACAGTGGATGTTGCATAATAAAAAAAAAATAATTGACGTTCCAAAGTGATCATTGTGGATGAGGCATAATTAAAAAAATGTGGATGTTCCAAAATAAACATGATGAACGTTGCATACTAAAAAAAAAAAAAATTGGATGTTCCAAAATGATGATGATGACCTTTGCATAAACTATGAAAGTTGTCTCATGCCCCTCCACCACCATTATATAGAATCAAGCAAATTTACAGTAATTTTATAGTACACACAAGCCGTGGGCTCCCTACAAAAACAGTATGAAAATTACGGCAAACGAAATATACGGTTTACGGTATTCATACAGAAATATTTTGTATGGGACAATTTTTTTTTGTATGAAAGACAATTTTTTTTTCATGGAACCGGATATAAAAAAATGTCCTCTGCAACATTAGTTTTTGCACCAACGCTCTAAGACCTATACTTTCCGAGATACGATGTTAATGGGAGCGAATGGGGGACAAAAGGGGTACTTTAGGATTTATTCCCAACTCACCGGAACTCCCTCTATACGATCCCACCAAACATTTCCCCCCTACGAGGTGGCATCTGGGAGAACAATGATGTCAATCAGTCAGTGAGTCAGTGGTAATCGAGCTTTATATAATATAACTAGAGGTTGCGTTGTGCGCGAGCTGCTCGCAGCTCGCGTGTTTTTCTTTTAGTCGAAGAAGTAATTAAAGAGGATATCGAGCTGTTAAAAGCCATCAAAGAGGATATCCATGTGTAAGAAGCAGTCAAAGACGATATCGAACTGGAAGAAGCAATCAAATCAAAGAGGATTTCCAAGTGGGAGCAGCAATTAAAGAGGATATTGAAGTGAAAGAAGCAATGAAATAGGATATCGAAGTAGCAGAAACAATCAAAGAGGAAATTAAAGTTGAGTAAGCAATCAAAGAGGATACCGAGGTGGTAAGAGCATTCTAAGAGGATGACGAAGTGAAAAAAAGCAATCAAAGACGATATCGAAGTGGAAGAAACAGTCAAAAACGATATCGAAGTGGAAGAAGCAATCAAAGAGGATATTGAAGTGAAAGAAGCAATCAAATAGGATATCGAAGTAGCAGAAACAATCAAAGAGGAAATTAAAGTTGAGTAAGCAATCAAAGAGGATATCGAGGTGGTAGAAGCGTTCTAAGAGGATGACGAAGTAAAAAAAGCAATCAAAGACGATATCGAAGTGGAAGAAACAGTCAAAGACGATATCGAAGTGGAAGAAGCAATCAAAGAGGATATCGAAGTGGAAGAATCAATCAAGAGGATATCGAAGTGGAAGAAGCAATCAAAGAGGGTATCGAAGTGGAAGAAGCCATCACAGAGGATATCGAAGTGAAAATGCTGTCAAAGCCGATATCGAAGACCAAGACGCAATCAAAGAGAATATTGCAGTGCAAGAAGCAATCAAAAGGAAATTGAAGATGACATCGAAGTGGAAGGAGTAATCAAAGAGGATATTGAAGTGGAAGAAGCAATCAAATAGGATATCGAAGTAGGAAAAACAATCTAAGAGGAAATTGAAGTTGACCAAGGAATCAAAGAGGATACCGAGATGGTAGAAGTATTCAAAGAGGATGACGAAGTGAAAAAGCAATCAAAGACGATATCGAAGTGAAACAAATAGTCGAAGACGATATCGAAAAGGAAGAAGTAATCTTAGAGGATATCGAAGTGGAAGAAGCAATCAAAGAAGATATCGAAGTGTAAGAAGCCATCACAGAGGATATCATAGTGAAAATGCTATCAAAAACGATATCGAAGATGAAGACGCAATCAAAGAGAATATTGCAGTGCAAGAAGCAATCAAAAGGAAATCGAAGATGATATCGAATTGGTAGAAGCAATAAAAGAGGATATCAAAGTGGAAGAAGCAATCAAAGAGGATATCGAGCTGTTTAAAGTTATCGAAGAGGATAACCATGTGTAAGAAGCAGTCAAAGACGATCGAAATGGAAGAAGCAATCAAATCAAAGAGGATATCCAAGTGGAAGCAGCAATCAAAGATGATATCGAAGTGGAAGAAGCAATAAAAGAGGATATTGAAGTGAAAGAAGCAATCAAATAGGATATCGAAGTAGCAGAAACAATTAAAGAGGAAATTGAAATTGAGTAAAAGACGTCGAGGACAATGATAAAAATAAAAAACGGTTTCACCAAAAACTTATACTAATATTTTGTAAAAGTTTCCTAGAGCTATCTCTTCCCGTTTAAAAGATACGAGCGATTTAAGTTTTGTATGAAAACCCATAATTATGTGGAGTGAAAATTGAAGTAAAAGAAGCAATTAAAGAAGACATATAAGTAGAAAAAGACATTAAAAAGGATATCAAAGTGGAAGAAGCAAAAATAGAGGATATCAAGGTGAAAGAAGCATTCAAGGAGGAAGACCAAGTGAGAGAAGCATTCAAAAAGGATGTCAAGAGCAATGATGGTAATAAAAAAACTATTCGACCAAAAATTTGTACCAATATTTTGTAAAAGTTTGCTAGGCGTAACTGTTCCCGTTTAGAAGATACGAGCGATTTAAGATTTGTATTAAAACCCATAATTTTGTAGAGTGGGAATTGAAGTAAAAGAAGCAATTGAAGAAAACATATAAGTAGAAAAAGCAATTAAAAAGGATATCAAAGTGGAAGAAGCAAAAATAGAGGATATCGAGGTGAAAGAAGCATTCAAAAAGGATGTCAAGATCAATGATGGTAATAAAAAAAATATTCGACCAAAAATTTGTACCAATATTTTGTAAAAGTTTGCTAGGCGTAACTATTCCCGTTTAGAAGATACGAGCGATTTAAGATTTGTATTAAAACCCATAATTTTGTAGAGTGGGAATTGAAGTAAAAGAAGCAATTAAAGATAATATATAAGTAGATAAAGCAATTAAAAAGGATATCAAAGTGGAAGAAGCAAAAATAGAGGATATCGAGGTAAAAGAAGCATTTAAAGTGGAAGACGAAGTAAGAGAAGCATTCAAAACGGATGTCAAGGGCAATGATGGTATTAGAAAAACTATTCCACCAAAAATTTGTACCAATATTTTGTTAAAGTTTGCTAGGCGTAACTCTTCCCGTTTAGAAGATACGAGCGATTTAAGTTTTGTATTAAAACCCATAATTTTGTAGAGTGGAAATTGTAGTAAAAGAAGCAATTGAAGAAAATATATAAGTAAAAAAGCAATTAAAAAGGATATCAAAGTGGAAGAAGCAAAAATAGAGGATATCGAGGTGAAAGAAGCATTCAAAGCGGAAGACGAAGTAAGAGAAGCATTCAAAAAGGATCTCAAGGGCAATAATGGTATTAAAAAAACTATTCCACCAAAAATTAGTACCAATATTTTGTAAAAGTTTGCTGGGGGTAACTCTTCCCGTTTAGAAGATACGAGCGATTTAAGATTTGTATTAAAACCCATAATTTTGTAGAGTAGATATTGAAGTAAGAGAAGTAATTGAAGAAAATAGAAAAATAGAAAAAACAATTCAAAAGTATATTGAAGTAAAAATGCCATCAAAGAGGATTTCGAAGTTATAGAAACAATTAAAGAGGATATCAATGTGGAAGAAAAATTCGAAAACGAAAAGGAAGTGAGAGAAGAATTCAAAATGATGGCAAGGGCGACGATGACCGTAAAATAACGATTCCACCAAAAATTTGTACTACAAAAAAAATTGATTTTCCAAAATGATCACAGTGGATGTTGCATAATAAAAAAAAATTGACGTTCCAAAATGATTATGTGGATGAGGCATAATTTAAAAAAAATGATGTTCCAAAATGATCACAGTGGATGATGCATAATAAAAAAAAATGGACGTTTCAAAGTGATCATTGTGGATGAGGCGTAATTAAAAAAATGATGTACCAAAATGATCACAGTGGATGTTGCATAATACAAAAAAATAATTATAATTGACGTTCCAAAGTGATCATTGTGGATGAGGCATATTTAAAAAAAATTATGTACTAAAATGATCACAGTGGATGTTGCATAATAATAAAAAATAATTGACGTTCCAAAGTGATCATTGTGGATGAGGCGTATTTAAAAAAATGATGTACCAAAATGATCACAGTGGATGTTGCATAATAAAAATAAAAAAAAATTGACGTTCCAAAGTGATCATTGTGGATGAGACATAATTAAAAAAAATGATGTACCAAAATATCACAGTGGATGTTGCATAATAAAAAAAAAATTGACGTTCCAAAGTGATCATAGTGGATGAGGCATGATTGAAAAAAAAATGATGTTCCAAAATGATCACAGTGGATGATGCATAATAAAAAAAAAATAATTGACGTTCCAAAGTGATCATTGTGGATGAGGCATAATTAAAAAAAATGATGTTCCAAAATTATCACAGTGGATGTTGCATAATAAAAAAAAAGAAATTGACGTTCCAAAATGATCATTGTGGATGTGGCATAATTTAAAAAAATTGATTTTCCAAAATGATCACAAAGGATTTCGCATAGTAAAAAAAAAAAAATTGACGTTCCAAAATGATCATTGTGGATGAGGCATAATTAAAAAAAAATGATGTTCTAAAATGATCACAGTGGATGATGCATAATAAAAAAAAAATAATTGACGTTCCAAAGTGATCATTGTGGATGAGGCATAATTAAAAAAAATGATGTACCAAAATGAACACAGTGGATGTTGCATAATAAAAAAAAAATAATTGACGTTCCAAAGTGATCATTGTGGATGAGGCATAATTAAAAAAATGTGGATGTTCCAAAATAAACATGATGAACGTTGATACTAAAAAAAAAAATTGGATGTTCCAAAATGATGATGATGACCTTTGCAAAAACTATGAAAGTTGTCTCATGCCCCTCCACCAACATTATATAGAATCAAGCAAATTTACAGTAATTTTATAGTACACACAAGCCATGGGCTCCCTACAAAAACAGTATGAAAATTACGGCAAACGAAATATACGGTTTACGGTATTCATACAGAAATATTTTGTATGGGACAATTTTTTTTTTGTATGAAAGACAATTTTTTTTTCATGGAACCGGATATAAAAAAATGTCCTCTGCAACATTAGTTTTTGCACCAACGCTCTAAGACCTATACTTTCCGAGATACGAGGTCGATGGGAGTGAATGGGGGACAAAAGGGGTACTTTAGGATTTATTCCCAACTCATCGGAACTCCCTCTATACGATCCCACCAAACATTTTCACCCTACGAGGTGGCATCTGGGAGAACAAACATGTCAATGAGTCAGTCAGTCAGTCAGTGGTAATCGAGCTTTATATAATATAACTAGAGGTTGCGTAGTGCGCGAGTTGCACGCAACTCGCGTGTTATTGTTTTTGTCGAAGAAGCAATCAAAGAGGATTTCGAGCTGTTAAAAGCGATCAAAAAGGATATACATGTGTAAGAAGCAGTCAAAGACGATATCGAAATGGAAGAAGCAATCAAATCAAAGAAGATATCCAAATGGAAGCAGCAATCAAATATGATTTCGAAGTGCAAGAAGCAATCAAACAGGATATTGAAGTGAAAGCAGCAATCAAATAGGATATCGAATTAGCAGAAACTATTAAAGAGGAAATTGAAGTTGAGTAAGCAATCAAAGAGGATACCGAGGTGGTAGAAACATTCTAAGATGACGAAGTGAAAAAAGCAATCAAAGACGATATCGAAGTGGAAGAAGCAATCAAAGAAGGTATCGAAGTGGAAGAAGCAATCTTAGAGGATATCGAAGTGGAAGAAGCAATCAAAGATGATATCGAAGTGGAAGAAGCAATCAAAGAGGATATTGAAGTGAAAGAAGCAATCAAATAGGATATCGAAGTAGCAGAAACAATCAAAGAGGAAATTAAAGTTGAGGAAGAAATCAAAGAGGATACCAAGGTGGTAGAAGCATTCTAAGAGGATGACGAAGTAAAAAAAGCAATCAAAGACGATATCGAAGTGGAAGAAGCAATCCAATGGATATTGAAGATGAAGAAGGAATAAAAGAGGATATCGAAGCGGAACAAGCAATCGTAGAGGATATCAAAGTTAAAGAAGCAATCAAAGATAAACAAGCAATCAAAGAGAAAAAAATTGGATGTTCCAAAATGATCATGATAATGGTTGTATAAAAAAAAATTGAACGTTGCAAAAAAGATCATGATGAACGTTGCATAAAAAAAAATCTGGACGTTCCAAAATGATCATGATTGACGTTGCATAATATAAATGTATGTTGCAAAATGATAATGATCAAAAATTTGTACTAATATTTTGTCAAAGTTTGCTAGTGCTATCTCTTCCCGTTTAGATGATACGAGCGATTAAAGTTTTGTAAGAAAAATCATAAATTTGTTGATTGGATATCGAAGTGGAAGAAACTATCAAAGAGAATGTTGAAGTGGAAGAAGCAATCAAATAGGATATCGAAGTGGCAGAAACAATCAAAGAGGAAATTGAAGTTGAGTAAGCAATCAAAGAGGATACCGAGGCGGTAGAAGCATTCAAAGAAGATGACGAAGTGAAAAAAGCAATCAAAGACGATATCGAAATGGAAGAAGCAGTCAAAGACGATATCGAAGAGGGAGAAACAATCAAAGAGGAAATTGAAGTTGAGTAAGCAATCAAAGAGGATACCGAGGTGGTAGAAGCATTCAAAGAAGATGACGAAGTGAAAAAAGCAATCAAAGACGATATCGAAATGGAAGAAGCAGTCAAAGACGATATCGAAGTGGGAGAAGCAATCAAAGAGGATATCGAAGTTAAAGAAGCAGTCAAAGATGATGTCGAAGTGGAAAAAACATTCAAAGAAGATGACGAAGTGAGAGAAGCATTCAAAAAGGATGTCAAGGATGACAATAAAAAAACAGTTGCACCAAAAATTTATACCAATATTTTGTACAAGTTTGCTAGGGCTATCTCTTCCCGTTTAGAAGATACGAGCGATTGAAGTTTTGTATGAAAGACCACAATTTTGTAGAGAGCATAATGAAGTAACTGAAGCAATTAAAGAGGATATGAAAGTAGAAGAAGCATTTTAAAGGGATAACGAAGTGGAACATGCAAAAATAGAAGATGTCGAGGCGGAAGAAACAATCAAAGAGGATATCGAAGTGGAAGAAGCAATCAAAGAGGGTATCGAAGTGGAAGAAGCCATCACAGAGGATATCGAAGTGAAAATGCTATCAAAGACGATATCGAAGATGAAGACGCAATCAAAGAGAATAATGCAGTGCAAGAAGCAATCAAAAGGAAATCGAAGATGATATCGAAGTGGAAGGAGTAAACAAAGAGGATATTGAAGTGGGAGAAGCAATCAAATAGGATATCGAAGTAGCAAAAACAATCAAAGAGGAAATTGAAGTTGACTAAGGAATCAAAGAGGATACCGAGTTGGTAGAAGTATTCAAAGAGGATGACGAACTGAAAAAAGCAATCAAAGACTATATCGAAGTGAAAGAAATAGTCAAAGACGATATCAAAATGGAACAAGCAATCAAAGCGGATATCGAAGTGGAAGAAGCAATCAAAGAGGATATCAAAGTGGAAGAAGCCATCACAGGATATCGAAGTAAAAATGCAATCAAAAACGATATCGAATATGAAGACGCAATCAAAGAAAATATTGCAGTGCAAGAAGCAATCAAACGGAAATCAAAGAGGAAGGAGCCCTTACAGAGGATACCGAAGTGAAAATGCCATCAAAGAGGATATCAAAGATGAAGAAGCAATCCAATGGATATTGAAGATGAAGAAGGAATAAAAGAGGATATCGAAGTGGAAGAAGCAATCGTAGAGGATACCAAAGTTAAAGAAGCAATCAAATAGGATATCAATGTGGAAGAAGCAATCAAAGAGGATATCGAAGTGGAACAAGCAATCAAAGAGAAAAAAATTGGATGTTCCAAAATGATCATGATAATAGTTGTATAAAAAAAATTGAACGTTGCAAAAAAGATCATGATGAACGTTGCATAAAAAAAATCTGGACGTTCCAAAATGATCAGGATTGACGTTGCATAATATAAATGTATGTTGTAAAATGATAATGATCAAAAATTTGTACTAATATTTTGTCAAAGTTTGCTAGTGCTATCTCTTCCCGTTTCGAAGATACGAGCGATTAAAGTTTTGTAAGAAAAATCATAAATTTGTTGATTGGATATCGAAGTGGAAGAAACTATCAAAGAGAATGTTGAAGTGGGAGAAGCAATCAAATAGGATATCGAAGTGTCAGAAACAATCAAAGAGGAAATTGAAGTTGAGTAAGCAATCAAAGAGGATAACAAGGTGGTAGAAGCATTCAAAGAAGATGACGAAGTGAAAAAGCAATCAAAGACGATATCGAAATGGAAGAAGCAGTCAAAGACGATATCGAAGTGGGAGAAGCAATCAAAGAGGATATCGAAGTTAAAGAAGCAGTCAAAGATGATGTCGAAGTGGAAAAAACATTCAAAGAAGATGACGAAGTGAGAGAAGCATTCAAAAAGGATGTCAAGGATGACAATAAAAAAACAGTTGCACCAAAAATTTACACCAATATTTTGTACAAGTTTGCTAGGGCTAGCTCTTCCCGTTTAGAAGATATGAGCGATTGAAGTTTTGTATGAAACACCACAATTTTGTAGAGCGCATAATGAAGTAACTGAAGCAATTAAAGAGGATATGAAGTAGAAGAAGCATTTTAAAAGGATAACGAAGTGGAACATGCAAAAATAGAAGATGTGTAGGCGGAAGAAACAATAAAAGAGGATGACGAAGTGTAACAAGCAATCAAAGAGAATGTTCGAATAGTGGATGTCGCATAATAAAAAAAAATTGACGTTCAAAAATGATCATAGTGGATGAGGCATAAATAAAAAAAAATTAATGTTCCAAAATGATCACAGTGGATGTTGCATAATAAAAAAAAAATTGACGTTCCAAAAGTGATCATTGTGGATGAGGCATAATTTAAAAAAAAATTGACGTTCCAAAATGATCATTGCTGATGAGGCATAATTAAAAAAAATTGATGTTCCAAAATTATCACAGTGGATGTTGCATAATAAAAAAAAAGAAATTGACGTTCCAAAATAATCATTGTGGATGAGGCATAATTTAAAAAAAATGATTTTCCAAAATGATCACAAAGGATTTTGCATAATAAAAAAAATGACGTTCCAAAAGTGATCATTGTGGATGAGACATAATTTAAAACAAAATGATGTTCCAAAATGATCACAAAGGATTTTGCATAGTAAAAAAAAATTGACGTTCCAAAAGTGATCATTGTGGATGAGGCATAATTAAAAAAAATTGATTTTCCAAAAAGATCACAAAGGATTTTGCATAATAAAAAAAAATAATTGACGTTCCAAAGTGATCATTGTGGATGAGGCATAATAAAAAAAATGATGTACCAAAATGATCACAGTGGATGTTGCATAATACAAAAAAAAAAAAAAAATTGACGTTCCAAAGTGATCATTGTGGATGAGGCATAATTAAAAAAAATGATGTTCCAAAATGATCACAGTGGATGATGCATAATAAAAAAAAATAATAATTGACGTTCCAAAGTGATCATTGTGGATGAGGCATAATTAAAAAAATGATGTACCAAAATGATCACAGTGGATGTTGCATAATAAAAAAAAAAATGACGTTTCAAAGTGATCATTGTGGATGAGGCATAATTGAAAAAAAATGATGTTACAAAATGATCACAGTGGATGATGCATAATAAAAAAAAATAATTGACGTTCCAAAGTGATCATTGTGGATGAGGCATAATTAAAAAAATGATGTACCAAAATGATCACATTGGATGTTGCATAATAAAAAAAAAAAAAATGACGTTTCAAAGTGATCATTGTGGATGAGGCATAATTAAAAAAATGTGGATGTTCCAAAATAAACATGATGAACGTTGCATACTAAAAAAAAAAAAAAAATTGGATGTTCCAAAATGATGATGATGACCTTTGCAAAAACTATGAAAGTTGTCTCATGCCCCTCCACCACCATTATATAGAATCAAGCAAATTTACAGTAATTTTATAGTACACACAAGCCATGGGCTCCCTACAAAAACAGTATGAAAATTACGGCAAACGAAATATACGGTTTACGGTATTCATACAGAAATATTTTGTATGGGACAATTTTTTTTTTGTATGAAAGACAATTTTTTTTTCATGGAACCGGATATAAAAAAATGTCCTCTGCAACATTAGTTTTTGCACCAACGCTCTAAGACCTATACTTTCCGAGATACGAGGTGGATGGGAGCGAATGGGGGACAAAAGGGGTACTTTAGGATTTATTCCCAACTCATCGGAACTCCCTCTATACGATCCCACCAAACATTTTCACCCTACGAGGTGGCATCTGGGAGAACAAACATGTCAATGAGTCAGTCAGTCAGTGAGTGGTAATCGAGCTTTATATAATATAATATATAGAAAAACATCCAGACCCGGAACAAATATCTGTAGATCATACAAACATTTGTTCCGCGGTGGGAATCGAACCCACTACCTCCTGCGTCTCAGCCGGCTATTCACGCACTGTACCACGGAGGTCGACAATATTTTTTTAAATTTCTTTTGCAATTTTATTTGGTTTTCGAATTAGTCCTTACACTACGCGTATCTTTGTATGGAGTCACTGAGCCAGTGGCACAAAGTAGTATGGGCGCATATGGGCTAAAGCGGGACGGATAAAAATAGTGCGTTCGGTCTCTTAAAGCTTAGGATTTCTCCACACTGACCTATTTCAAACCATATATAAATAAAAATCTCTTGACAATCATCACCATCAAAAAATTACCCGGGAAACCCTAAGAGTTAAAATCTAGAGAAAACACGATCCGTACATCATTTTTCTTGCTTGTTACATGGTTACAGTTTGACGCCTATGTCTGTTTGTATGTGGCATCATAGTTTGAACGGGTAATTACAGGCACATGAGGCTTTACACCTCAAGCCTCAAGTTGATGGACGCAAGGCAGTCCTTCGTAGGGCACATTTGTAAGGTGCGTGACCTACGAGGCAATTCTCTGTTATAGACGATGGTAACCACTTCACATAAGCTTGTTTTATCTCCATATAGCATAAAATAAAACGTATAATGTATAATGATAGGTTATGGATTAAGAAATCTAGGTAAGATTGAGATAAAGGCTGCTTTTTATTGACAAACCGGGATTTATATTTGAAGCGAGATCTCCAAATCAACTTGGGCAAATCGGCGTAGTATGTATGTATGTATGTTTGTTTGTCCGAGAATAACTTTCGCGTTGGTTGATCCGATCATCATGAAATTTGGTATATAGGTAGTGATGACACAATCCTGGTGTGACTATGTGAGCTAAAAATGTGGGGGGTTCTTGAGATATTGGGGTTTAAAGGGGTAAAAAACCCAAAATGGGACTATCCAGTCAAGTAGCACGTCTAATGAAAGGTCTTATCAGTAATTTCGGCTTTCATTTTTATTTTTAGTAAGCCTTGTAGTTTTTAAATTATTAGCCACACTAAATATCGCTTCCATTTCTCTTATCCCCATGTACCACTCGAGCTGTTTGGGCCACTGAATAAATATGTACTCGGCAGAGCACGAAAAGTTTTGGAGCCTCCATGTGTTAGCACGACCTTTTAGATGTGGCTATGGAGATATTATGGTAGCATAATTTATTGATCGAGCGAAGCGAGATCTCTAAATCAACTTGGGCAAATCGGCGTTGTGTGTATGTAGGTATGTATGTATGTTTGTTTGTCCGAGGTTAACTTTCGAAGCGTTTATCCGATCATCGTGAAATTTGGTGCACAAAATTGTAATATAAATATAATATACCCAATGATATTGGGGTTTAAACGTGTTAAAAAACAAATGTTACTATCCGGTCAAATAGCACGTTTAATAAAAAATCTTTGTGAGCACCTTTCGACCCCGTTTTATTATTAGTTTAAACCTTGTAGTTTTTAAGTTATTAGCCATAATAAAAACGGAAATTTGTCAAAATCACAGAGTACACCAGTGGCCCCACAGTGTTGAAATTTGGTATGCGTGTAGCTTTAGTGACAAAAATATAGGGAAAAGTCTGAAATTCAGAATAACTGCAATGGAACCCAAAAAATGATTAAATAAACATGAACTCCCGTTTCCTCTAATTTGAATGAAACTGTAGGTCAAGTTAGTTGGTTATGCTTTTCGTGGCACTCATTTATTAGACCAAAATTAAGGCTGGCATGCACAAAGATCACTAAACGTATTTAGCGACCAAACATGTTTAAATTTGACGTATTTGTATGATTTGACACCTCCTTAAATAATATTTAGCCACTAATTACGTTTAGGCATCGTTGTGCAAATCGCCCTAAGAATAATATTTATTTTGTTCTTTCTCTCCCAAAGATTCGCGAGAACTCAATTCGGGGCGAACCACTAGTTTAGACGTAGTTGTACAGGTTAAGAATATTTGCGTTAGACGTAGGTGAAACTATAGCAATATTTTAGCCAATGAAAGAAGTGTTTATGTCTCAAATGCTCTTAACAACATGGTTCAGGTCATTTATTATAAACCCAAAATGATTCAATCCAAATGATCAAATTTTACACCTCTTTGTCCAAGATTGAATGTTGCCAAACATGGCTCGCGTTATCAAGCTGTAAGACTTTTTTCAACACACTTGCTCGTAAAGTGAGCCTTATTACATCGTCCTTATGGCCATAAACCGAACTATAACGCACACGTGCATAATAATATTACACACTAGTGCATAATAGAATTATCCCTACAAAGTTAAGTTAGTACCTAACTGCAAATTATATGCGAGTAAACAGAGCATTTTCAATTTAACCGGGTAATACAGTTTTATAACATCAAAGAGGTTTTATGCCGCTGAAAATCTATTTACATTTTTGGAATAAATAAATGTATCCTGTATATGTAACATTTATTATTATCAAACTATTTATAATTCACAACAATTTGCTATAAAATATTTGCATTAACGCACTGCCTACTGATATGAAAATTATCGAGAGTCCTTTTAAATTTAAGTCAAGACTAAAAGAGCTTTTGTTGAAAGGGTGTTTCTATTCAGTTAATGATTTTATGACTTGTAATAATATTGAATAGTCGTTTTTATTTTTTCATAGTTAATTTAATTAATTTGTGACATGTATATATTATCTTTAGTAGTATGATTCTAAATCATTTTTATTTTATATTTTTTAATGATTATTATTCAGTTGAATTGCTTGACATTATGTAGGTAGTACATTTTGTTTTGTTTTATTTTATTATGTATGTGATAATTTTAAATATTGTAATTTGTAAATACGATGTAATTTCAAACACAATTTCCTGATTGTTACTGAATAAAACAAAAAAAAATCAATAAATAATCAGTAAGATAAATAATGAAAAAAAACGAACTTTGCAGCTTGCTTACAAGACAGCTGTTTTCATGTCTTGTGTCTTAAACCTTATTTTAACCATACATGATGTTTGACTTTAGGTATGCAGCTGATGATCTAAATGCTCATCGAAAACAGTAGATTATAATCGAAATTGTCTTTAACTAATAATTGATTAACTATTTGATCAACGCCGCCGTCCTCATTTGTTCACATAGATCCTGTCTACCCAAAAGTTGCCTGGAAGAGATTGTTTTTAGCTATAAGGCTCATTGTACCTCTAAATTAGATGTTTTTTTTGTTCTGTTTGTTTATTTTTTTAATGAATAAATGCAAATTCTTTGGTTAATTCTTTCACAAGTTAGAGGCAACAACAGTAAAAATAAATAAGAATAAATGTAAGCATAATGGGCAGTCTTATCGCTAGATCAAAGCGACCCCTTCCAGACATCCTTTGTATGAAGAGGATCATTGCGCCGAGGTGTAAAAAATATATTATGGTGTGCAATAAAGATATTAAATAAATAAATAAATATTGTTGGACATTTCAGCGCTATCTAACCCCAAACTAAGCAGAGCTTGTACTATGGGAACCAGGTAACTGATATAATACTTATATATGTACTTTTTTTGTAAATACATACTTATAATATATGTATAGAAAAACAACCAGACCCTATCTATCTAATTATTTATATTTATTTATATATACACCGTATTTTGTAAGATCGTAGAACAAACATTTTTCTTGGAAGTGAAAATAATGAACCCTGTCGGGTAAATACCTACACTTAATCCGAAGCGTGTTGTAGATACCTACTGCAGTTAACTTTCTACTATAGACCAAATGATCGAAAAGTCATTTTGCATAGTTATTCAATATTTTCTAGATCTATGTTGTTTAGAGATGACCTAATTTCCGAAGATAGATCCTATCGGCACGAAACTCGAGTTTTTCTTTTGAAATAATACTTGGTACGTTGTTTTCTCAGAAGTTACAATCACTAAAGCTTCGTCTGCTTTCACTAGTCGGAAAACCATCGAGCGATCTGAAAAAAGTTACATGTACATAACTATGCTACGACTATATTTATAACGATAAAGTTAACATAGCTAAAGTTCCTATGGAGAAGAAAGTGGTGAAAGTGATTTCTTTCTTAACCTATATTTTCCCACTGCTAGACAAAGTCAAAGTCAAATATTTTTATTCATTAAAATCACAAGGATCACTTTGAAACGTCAATTTTACTGCCTGTTCCTTCGTGACCAAGCCAGGAAAGAAAGTGTTTTTAATGATCCTTTTAGAATACATAACGATACAGAAAATAAATTGCGTCTAAATAACACTTTGAATGAGTTGGAGCAATTTTAATCCCAAACTTCTCTATCATCTAAATAATCCGATATTTTATAGTAGGTTTTTTTATAAAGATTTTGTTTAATTACGTTTTTAAATTTGTTAATTGTCTATTTTTGTACATCTCATGGGAGTTTTTTATAAAAGCGTACACCCTGCCCTTTAAACGATTGACTAACTTTATGGAGTCTACAAGTGGCAACAGTAAGTTTATCTGTATTTCTAGTATTAAATTATGATTATCGCTATTTTTCTTAAACAAATTTATATTTTTGTGAACATACATCAGATTTTCTAACTACAAGGAAATGTAAAAATATTTATTTATTTAAACTTATTGCGTAATGATTCTCTAGGGCCCATATTATAAATTGCACGAACAGCCCTCTTCTGCAACACTAAAATGGTGTTTATATCTGCAGGCAAAGGCCTCCCCCTTGTTCCTCTATATCTCACAATCACTCGCCACGTTCCATCAGCCCCCTTGGAACGCATCGAGATCGAGGTTACCTACGCCAACGCTTCCTCGGCCTGTCCCGGCTTCGACGCCAAAAAAAGCTATGAATTTTGACCATTGTGCTGCCACTAGTAACAAATACATAGAAATACTCTTACTAAGCCTACCAATAGCACTGATCTTTCTCTGACCTACACTGATCTTTATTCAAACCATTTGCTCAATTTCAGCCACTTTCCAAGCTCCCGTCATTGTTTCCACTTTAAAAACCAGCTCATAAATAAAAGTAAGTACTAGAATTTTTATTCAGAGCATACGAACCGCCCTATAATGCATGCAAAATTCTTTTATATCCTGTGGTACATGCGTCCGCTAATGTAGCACGCAGGTAGTTGGTGCTCACTGAGCCATTTCACTGTAAAAGCGGTATAGATAGGATATGAACGAGCTGGTTCCCGGGGCTCGGTCTCACCTGCACAGACTCGTAGGCGCGTCACTACCCACACAGATGCGCTAGTAGAGATGAAGGCAACGCGTGTACCTACACGCCCCCGCACAAGCAAGCCGCTACAATGAAGGCTGCGCACACACGCGCAGGCTGCCAGAGCGGGCACCCAGCTCGGGACATTGGCGGGCGAGCCTTCCCGTCGCGTGGTCCTGTCCGGCCCGCGTCGCCTGCCCTCGCGAAACACTTGTTGAATTTGCAAATCGCTCAATCCGCGCGTGTTTTTCTCAATCTACCCGCGTTTTTTCCAAATCTCTCAACCTGTGATGCCTACTCTTCGCTTCCTCTCTGCCTTGCCACATAGCCTCAGTTCGGTCTTCCTCTCCGTGTTATTATTGTTACGGAATACATGTAGAGCACCCTAACTTGCTTAACTTTTGAAATATTTAACCGTTGTTGATGACTTGTATCTATGTTAACTGTTAAATACTTGCATAGATATTTGAATCTTTCGAATAAAATAATAATACTCGCCGCGTAAAATATAAATTCGCGACACTGAGAGCTGAGAAGCGTTCCCGACCTCAGGTAAGTGAATAATTAATGCCTGTTCACTCTAAATTAAAACAATTTCTGACTAAACCCTCTTCTCTGTACATTTCCTTTCTTTGCAGGTGAAGATTATATTGGCTTATTATAATTTTATTCAACAAATCTAGCTAAAGTACGTCGTGTCATGAAAAATTGTTCCAGGGACCTATAGTACTGCGATTATTACAAGTACTATGTAGCTAAGCGTAATTTTGGAGGCCGAGATCACGACATAATGGGGAAATAAAGACACGTTCAACAGGTAAAGGAAAACTGAGCGCTACATTTTTCTCGCGATCGTCTGGCATTATAGGCTCTCGTATGCAATTGGAAGCGGCATAGTTACATTATGTGAACGATTTACATAATAGAGAGTCTTTTTTTATCGTCTGCGTCATAATTCATCGTAAAAATTTACATGAGGACTTAATTTTGCAAACCGCAATTTCAAGCCTTATTATGGGAGAACTAAGATTTACTAAGAACTTTTTTGTTTATTCAAAAAACACATTAAAGATTTGACATAGTTATACTTCAAAGATATAAACTACTATTGTAATTCTACCTCGGATAGTGTCATAAAGTACTAGATTGGTTTTCAAAGCCCAGTCCTCAGTTTTTAGTACTGTCCTTCACTGCCCGTCAGTTGAAAACCACACATAACTGACCGCATGGAACTGACTTCTTGCTGTTCTCTACTGTCCGATGGCAAATTACTGGTGGATTTGGAATAATGGAATTACGGTGAGCCTACACTGACTGGTCAGATAATGGTCATTTGAAAGCTATACATAACACTAATAGTCACTGCCTTTATTCACTGTAACTCAGCGGTTGGTATGCCATACAATTGAATAAGGTAATCTAATTCTGAGATTTGCCTATGAATGGGTAACACCAGCTGCTCTTTCATTGGGACGAGTAATTCAAAGACACAACTAATAAAGGAATGTACTTTATTATGATAATTTTAAAGGGATTTAAACGAAAAGGAACGTTATTTTCAAGTAACTAAGACCTAGAACTTGTTGGGTAATCTCTTATTAGATTTAAAGTCTAGACACACTGAGGTATATCATTGTAAAGACTAAGATAAACTGAAAAACTTGGACCAGTAGTTGGATAGGACCCTAAATATTGACTGAGATCTAAATATATCAAGAACATCAAATATTTAGGGTTGGAGAAGGTCTAAAGCTGGGCGAAGCCCTGAGAAATGGGCACAACGCCAACGGGGCCGCGGCAGAATATTCTCCGTACCCGTGTCTCCTGTAAAAAGTGAGAGGAGGAACGCCATGGAGTTGGTAGGATTCCAACAACCGCTTCCTGGGTTCCATCTATAAGGATTCCAAAAAGTTCTAGGAATTTGAATTACATATTCATAATTATATCTAAGATAAAGTTACACGTCACCATTTCCACACCATTCACAAAAAGGCTACAAAAACTGGAATGCTCAGCAATCAAACTTTATTATTGACCAATCAATAATTTGAAATAGAATTTCTGATTTATGTAACTTGAAATGGCACGGATATTGCTTTTTCTCGTAGAACCACTACCGCCACACGACTACCGCCACACGGATGCATATTTACGATCTGTTTACGATGTGCATTTTATTTGAAATCCTTTGCCATTCGATTTCTATCTAAAATGGTTTGAGTAAATACGATTCTGTAAAACAGCTTTTAGTCTCCGTTTTACTTCTTTGTTTACTCTTTTGTATTAGTTTTTTTCGTACGTCTCATTAGTTGTTTCTTGGTTATGTTTTTTGAATGGCATAATCGTACATATGAGATTTTAACCCACAAATGGTTTGGATCAATGTAGGTTTGGATATTAGTCACTATTTTCGATTTTTTGTCGGAAATTCTTTTCAAATATTACTTGACAGTTGACTGGATCAAAAATATTTATCTACCTGTCAGCAGCCGATACAGATTTGCATTTCATACTTTGTAATTGGTTATGCGCCATTTATATGTGTATAGACCGTCTAATTTATTACTAGCTGACCCGCCCACGGCTTCGCACGCATGGATTGTCAATAACTAGTGATTCGCCCCGAACTGAGATCTCGCGAGTCTACCATAAAAACAAAAAAATATTATTCGTACTCTTTGACTATCAAAATAGTGCAACGAAATAAATAACGAACTAACTTGATCTACAGTTTCATTCAAGTTACAGGTAACGGGAGTTCGTGTAGTTTGGTTATCCTTTTTTGGGGTACAAATTGCAGTCATTTTAGATTACAGACTTTTGCCTATACATATTTGTGATACTTAAGCTACACGCATACCAAATTACAGCACTGTGGGGTCACAGGGTACACCTGTGAATTTTGTCAAAGCTTAGTTTTTATCATGGCTAATAACTCAAAAACTACAAAAACTTTTCTAAAAATAATAACGGGGTCGAAATTTACTAATAATTACCTTTGATTTGACGTCTCATTTGACCTAACAGTCTTATTTTTTTTACCTCTCTTGAACCCCAATATCTCAAACCCCCCCCCCCCCCCCCCCAAAGTTTTTAGCTAATTGAGTCACACCGAAATTGTGCCATCATTATCTACCTATATACCAAATTCCATGATGATCAGATAAACGATTCGAAAGTTATCCTCGGACAAACAAACATACACACATACAACGCCGATTTGCCCAAGTTAATTTGGAGATCTCGCTTCGCTCGCTCAAATATATTACCCTCCATATACATCTCTTTATATGACGTGTAAAATCCCGCAATCTATCACTAATTTCGCACTGGGCTTGTGGGTGGTAAGTTAGTAGCACGTCCTCGTATCAAGAGAAAGGTTGCGGGTTCAAGTCCCGCCCGGCGCGGAAATTTTTGAGATGGTTTTATAAATCTTAATAATAGAATATATAAAAACACAAATTCCTTGTTTTTCTACATAGAAAAACGAAATCAACTCTTATTTTTTTATAATCGCTGTTTTGCTTTTTCCAAACGACAAGTTTAAAACCAAGAAAACTTGGCTAAACCGGGACGCAGAAAGTAGTGTCTTGCGACAAAGGCGATCATGCACAATGAAAAATATGCTATATACGGTCTCTTTAAAAACTTTGAATAGAAAATATCATTCAACATTAACTTTATTTTGATATTCGGTATACATCGCTCGTCATTTATTGATAGAGAATTAGGTCACCCGTTCAATAAAGCATTGGTTATCTAAGAAGCAGTGACTGTCGTATGACGGGCGCAGTACCATTAAAATATGATGGTAGTAGCTTGCTAAACATTACCTTTTAGAGGTAATTGAATATTTTTCTGTTTTTTATTGTTAATAAAAATATTTCTTTGACCATAATCTCCCCTGATGGTAAGCAATGATAATATCTAAGATGGAGCGCAAAGATCTAGAAGATTCACTCTTAAAATAGTCGCAAAATGTACCTAGTTATATAACACTTTAAGATTTTTACGAACCTATTCTTTACTAACAGAACTGTTTTACCATTACCAGTGACAGTTACCTACTTAAATTCACAGGAAAACGAACATCCATCTGAATGTTCCCTGAAAGTTATTACTTCAACACACTACCTACTGCTCCCTAGTGCACCTTCCTACAGTTTTTTGGTGTTAATCTGGCATATTTTGGATAAGAGTGAAATGTTCGCCAAGATCAATCCATGAGAACTCATATTTTGACATCTAGAATTTTGGTATGGTGATGTATTTTACAGGATGAATACCCCCGCGCCACGGATTACGGCCATGCGCCCGTAATCCACGAAATATCAACCTACAATTTTGTATGTTGTCATTAGTGCCGTGCTGGCACGAGAACATGAGGCATATGGCAACACTTTTTCTGTTTTGTAGATAATTTTCTGTGTCGTATTAACATTTTATTAACAAGACCAATGTTGCCTACTTTCAAAATTGAAAACTACAATGTGGCACATAAAAAGCAGGTAGAGAGGTAACTCTTCCATTCCCTAGAGTTACCTAAACGATACAACATGTCCGACAGAAACGGGTCCCAAAATCGTCAAACTATTAATTGTTTACAAATAGTTCGAGTATGAATAATTTAAGTTGCCAAAAACAAGGATTTAGGGATTGCGGTTTAACTTTTGGATTTCAGTTAATGGATTTGTTAAACATTTAAACTTTGATTTGCGGCTTCATTCGTGCAAGAAACTCTAAAACAAATCATCACTTTGACCTCTTCAAGACTCTAAGTAAACACGCGGTTAGTTAATAAAGTTGGTTACTCTAAACAACTTGTTGAAATTCTAACGTTTTATGTTAGAAAATCATATTTCAAAATCTCTTTGATGTCTTCTTTAATAACTTGGGATTTTAAAATTAAATACACTTCACTAAGATAATTTGAATCTTGTCTTTTACAATGTACTACTTGATAAGCCGATGACTAGACATTATTGTTATATTTTGAAGGTTACTGGTTTTTGGTACTGACTTTTCGTAGACTCGTTTTAAAGGCTTCGTATTGTTGGTACTTGATAGGTTTCATTCTTCTGTACCTAATTATTTATTAGGAAGGTAAAATTTATTTGTAAACAACATCAACTCTTATTACTAACTAAAAAAGATGATGAAAACCCCTTTGACGTTAAAAGTGAGGTGCTATAAATTTGTCTATGTGTGTATCTTTGTCCGTAGCTCCCAAACGGATGGACCGATTTCAATGCGCATTCTTCCACCGCTATTATTCGTGGTGCACTGGACGAATAGCGGGCTGAGACGCAGGAGGTAGCGGGTTCGATGCCCGCCACGGAACAAAATGTTTGCATGATTTACAGATATTTGTTCCGGGTCTGGTTGTTTCTCTATATATTATAAGTATGTATTCACAAAAAGAAGTATATAAGTATTATATCAGTTATTTGGTTCCCATAGTACAAGCTCTGCTTAGTTTGGGGCTAGATAGCGCTGTGTGAAATGTCCAGCAATATTCATTTATTTTATTATATTTATTTATTATGCGCATTGCAATAGAGTGGAACGCCTTGCGTGAGTCTGTGTTTCTTGATAATTACAACCTGGGTGTCTTCAAGTCACGAGTGAACAGGTTTCTTCTAGGCAAGCGGGTTCCATCGTAGACTGCATCATCACATCGCATCATGCTGGATGATCAAGAAACAACAACAAAGTGATTGCAAATAAAGGACCAAATAAAAAAATTGCATAAAGAGGTTATTGGTATGTAAACGTACTTTATTTATTGGGCTAAGTTAGAACCATTTTCCCAACCTCTCTTCTCTATTTATTATGGGCCAGAAATATACCCTATTTCGTGAGGTCGTAGCCGCAAGCAAAATCTGGGACAATGTGTATTAGACCATACCTTCCAACGACGAAAAGGGTCAATCAAAGCTCAGTCAGTCTACCTGACGCATTCCTCTCTATCCTGAAGCCGAAAAACTTGAAAAGCAGGTAGACAATGCTTGTTTACCAACGCGGAGCTTATCGTCAGTCTTAGCAACAAATATGAGAGGTTCGCAGCTAAATAGTTAGGAAAGTACTCCGTATGGCTGTAGCTGCAGCACATACTGGGAATACACCTAATAACACGAGGAGTAGACCATGCGATTTGATTAATGGAGCCGATACCGAGTCTAGTATAATCTGACTGGCATAACGAGCGATAGACTTAGGAACAAGCGATGTCTACCGCATATTAAATTTGTGTTATCCTGTCCAACCACAGGACAGGATAATGGAATGGAAGAGATCCATGTTAACGATAAGACCGCCTAATGTAACAATATGTTCGATATATTTATTTTTCTACTGTACTGTATATCTATCAATATCTAACCCCGATGTGATAGAACGCACAGTGCAGGATTGCCCCGAGCGCAAACATCAATATCGTATTCACAATTCGTTTAACTTGATGATCCAGAATTTAGATTCCAATTAGATTCGAACCCACATTTTACGTAGAAGCGTATACAAAGCTAGAAATCCTAGGTAAGCCCTGTTTTCTACATAAATTCCGTCAAAAGGTTTGGGTACCAAACATAATATTGGCACATCTAGGTATTTGTTTCCAATACACGCATAGAGTATATTGGTCCCCGAATGATGGAAGGGATTATCCACTAGCCCACAAACGTAATTGTCTACGTGACTGATCAAAGCAAATGACAGTTCTGGCAGAATAGGCAACAAGATTATCAATATTGTCTTCGAAGAAAATTAATGTGAATGAGGAATTGACTTAGGATTATTTCCATACTTGAACTATTTACAATTCAGTCTTATGATTTTTTTTTGTAATAAAATAACTTAAATCTAAGCTTCTAATGATAAATTTGTAATGATTAGCTTGTAAAACCACGGATAACTAGAAAAAACTTTTTAACAAAGTGTAAAGGAAATTTTAAACAAGCTTAAAGTATTCCAGAACAAACATTTATATAAAATGAAACAGGTATCCAAAGAGGCTTTTACAACAAACTTCGTAAGCCCGTTCCGATATCATTTCTGATTATTTGCATAAAGTTTGTGTAGAAATATTGTAATGACGTTGATTGTAAGCAATCCATTAATATCAAAAGATGACATATTTTCATATACTGGAAAAATCTTAATAGAAAAGGATTTCTTTTTCAACATCACACTAATATTATAAATGCGAAAAGATAATGTTTCAATGTTTTTTTTTTTGTTTATTTGTTACTTAATAAAGCCGGAACGGCTAAAATTCGGTAGTATTATGGTAAGGATTATGACAAGGATTGAAAGAAAGAAAACATTTTATTCAAAAACCACACAATAATAAAGAAATATAAAACACAACAAAAATAAAATCTAACCTAAACACTAACAAACGAACAAATTGGAACATACCTACTTTTTATTGACATACCACGAGTGCTAAGCTGCAAAGCCTGCGAAGTCGCGGGTAGAAGCTAGTCATTTTATTTTATCTAGAGAATATAAATAAATAGCCAATACCGGATGTCTCGGATATTGCATATATGCTTTGAAATCAGCTATTACGTTATCTTGGTTTAAAAAAAATGCACCAAAATGGTAGAAAAATATTACCAAAAACTGTAGATTTACTACCGTACGTTCAAACAATGTAAAAACACGAATTATATCTAAAAGCGAGATCTACGTCTGTAATCAATAGTTACATTTTGTTTTAGAAAACTTTTAAAACTGCACTTATCTATTTTACCATCGACGGTGGATTGGAGACGACCTCCATGGTGCAGTGGGCGAATAGCCGGCTGAGACGCAGGAGGTAGCGGGTTCGATTCCCACCGCGGAACAAATGTTTGCACGATCTACAGATATTTGTTCCGGGTCTGATTGTTTCTCTATTTATTATAAGTATCTATTTACAAAAAAAAAAGTGTACGTAAGTATTCTATCAGTTAACTGGTTTCCATAATACAAGCTCTGCTTAGTTTGGGGCTAGATAGCACTGTGTGAAATGTCCAGCAATATTTATTATTTACTTGTTATTATTATTGCCTGGAACTTGCTTTGTCAACTTTATGAAGCAGCTGGCAGTGCAGTTTTTAATTTGAACTTTGCCAAACTGATATACTAGGATTTATCGTCACCTTTATTTGTCCTTATCACTCATTACATACACAGAATAATCTGTGGCGTAATCTCTAATAGAAATATTGAAATGCTTTTTTTTTTTAAACTATTTTATCTTCCCTGAAGACATACTTTCCAAGGACAACTACATTTTTATCTCATTCATTATTTTGTTTAGAAACTCCGGTGTGGATGCAAATTGCTATAGAATCTGAGGGATATTTCTAAAATTAACAAGAAATTTCTGTTGATCTTAAAAACTATTATCAACGGTTTGAGTTTTAACTCCGCAAAGGTAAGTTTTAAAGTGACTTAATAATTTATTCTCTTAAGTAAAATATCTCAGCTGGCCATCTAATACTATAACGAAATGAGCGCTTATGAAACAAATACATCGCGCACTGGTCCATACAAAAGTGATAACACCATATATATAGGCTGTTTGGTAATATACGCACAGAAATGAAAGGAGTTGTTTTTATGAGCATAATAAATAAATTTATGAAATGTTTACCATAGAAATGTGAAAATTTATTTTGGCATGTAAAAACAAACACTTTATTAAACTTATGTTGTGCTATTGCAAAATGCTTGCCATCTAACCACAGATACTGTATTGGTGACGTCTCGAGATATCTCTTGTTGTCCCTTTTTAATCCAAAACCCGCAGCCATTTACGAAAGAGATATCAAAGCGGCCTTTATTTTTGGATGTCGATTGCAAGAGTAGGCAGTACGTTTATATCGAATTAATCACCTAGTCGCTTTTCTTTAAAATTTGATAATCTAACTAGTAGTTTTTTTTTCGAGTAGTCTTTTTTATGTTTTGAGAAACCGTCACTTGAATATATTACCAAACACCCTGTATAATTTTCAGCCCCTCTAAATATAGTCCGATCTTTTAGATTTTTTGTATGTTATTGATACACTTATGAATTGTGTGTGAGTCTGTTTTCTTTCAACATATGAAATATAATCACATGCATCATGATTTTTCATGTTTATAACTTTTTGCAGTAAAACCCTCCTCATAGTACTTTATTTTAGAAAAATATTGCATGAACTGCATATGTACTGTATGTATTTATCAACAAAATAATAAAACTACAGCAGAAATCACGTATGAAAGTTACGATGTACGATCGTACATGTGTAGACCATAAAGTGCTATGAACTCAAACTCAGCGGTTTAAGTAAAATGCAACCGTTATACGATTCAGTAACTTAAAGAATATGTTTGAAATTCGAAGGAAATACTTCTGAAAAAATGCAGATATTTAGAAAAAATTTATAGGGGTTAGCCTTTTGTAGGTGAATGTCTAAATGTTACTATGAAAAACTGGATGCATTGTGCACAAATAAAGGATTATATTCCCTGAACATCGAATAAACATTTGCTCGGTTCAAAGCGATCTTCATTGTAAAAGCGATCCTAGTTAGTAGGTACAACTAGATGAAAAAGAAACAAATGTTGAAAACCGTCCGTTCCACCTATCCTTACCATTAACTCTAGACATTTAACATTTAACATGTTAAATGAAATTTGAAACTTTCGGTTCGACAAACCAATGTATAAACTTTTACTTATATACTTTTACGGTATAATACCGATTTATCTAACTTTACTCTGTTACAGGCAATAAATTGCCAAAAAAATCGTCCAATGACGATATTTGAAAATCACAACTCATCATTTACAATAAACTAACGAGAAAAGGTTCAGCAATTAATCTCAAATTTGTAAACAAGATTGCTGTTAAATCGTAAATAGACACCTTGTTTCGAAATTTTGTCCGTATAAATTAATTTCGTGACAATTAATATATGAAGGTGCTTAGTATTTATTTTAGTAAGGAAGGGAGGGCAAAGGCCTCCCTTCCTTCCTTCCACTTGTCTTTGCGCTGCAGTGGGATAGTACAGGCTCCAAATAAATAATACATTTTACTTACAAGTTGGGAAACCAAGTAACTAAAGTCCTTCTTTTTTATCAAACGATTGATAAGAGCTTACAATAACTCAACCAAATTTAAAAATGTATTTATGTTTTAACAAACTCGTTTCGTATGACACCTCACTTGGCGATACCAAATTGCGTGACAACCGCTGTATAAAATTACTTGTTCAAATCAATCTCGTAGATTAGATTAGAAAATTCTTTATTGCACTTAAAAAATAATACATAGGCGAACTTAATGCTAATTAGCATTTTCTACCAGCTAACCTTTGTGTAGTGTGGAAGAAGTGGTAGTGCCATAAAATAGAGATAGAATAGAAAATAGAGAGGTAAAACAACTTTAGCTTAGGTTTCAAAAAAAACTCTTATTGTTCTAAATTTCATGAAAATTATATCTGAAATTTAAAATGTATCATTGAACACATATATACAGTGCTAATTAATGCAATTTAACTATCCTAACTGATATGACCCAAAATATGTGTTTTTTGTTTATTTTCTCCAAGTTCTAGGTAACTAGAATGAAACCTATATTAATATTAAACCCGTAAAAATGTGATATTTATATTTTGATTTTGGTAGTCTGCTGTTCGTGTTCTTTCACATACATGTCATACTTGTCTTTCAAAATATTGTACATAATTGTATGCGATTTTAATATGAAGTCTAGGATCTTATAGGTCTCACGATACCCTTGAGAGCTTACCCGAGCAGACAGTCTGGGTTTAGAGAATTGAGACCAAACTAGATGCTAGACATTTTGTCTCGGTAGGATTGATAATGCTGAATATGTAGATAAAGTTATATTTCATAAGTTGTAAATGTCTACAAGTAATTTAATGCCTTAATCGGGTTGGTCAAAGTTCAGCAATCAAATTCTTCTAGTTTCATTTAAAAACGCCTAATCTAGTGTAGTTTAAGCTTTGATCCAAGGGTACAAAATGTTCATTTAAAACCTAGAGTGAAAAATATAGATGATCCGAGATAGCTACATTGTTCCCAGAATATCTACTACCGCAGCTACGAAAAATATGAACACCCACAGAGTAACGTAAATAAAGTTAAAACGAACATGAAAATATTTAGAATATTCCAGCATATGCGCTCAGCGAATTCAGACAGAATTTAATTACCCTCGTAGGCCTCATATCCCGGTATCTACAATGGAATTTTATTACGATCGAGCTGGCATAACGAAGAGATAAATGAACAGTATAATACTTGTACAACGCTTTGCGAGATCGTACTATTACTTACCGATGCTGACTATTCTACATTTGTCTTTCTTTGCTCATTACTGTAACACTGCGGTACGCTGTTTTTAATACCATTATTCATAATTTACTTGATGAACGTTCGTCGTGAACTAGCACTCCTAAAATAGGCACAGAAACGTAAGTTATTTTTTCCATTTATAAGCATTACGATTCCGAAGAAATCAAGGTGAAAGGGTCGCCATTATCCCTTAGTATTTGTCAATTTTTCTTCGTGGATGAGCGTGAACCCTTCTTTTGTTACACATATAATAAGCACGCATGAAAAAAGGTCATTCTATGTAATGTGTCACATTTGGGTGAAACACCACTCCTTGTAAAATTACATTATGGGACACAGGCTTGGCTGAATGTGGCTACCCCTTTTTATTTTCAATGCCGGTATTCGTGGAAATCTAGGTTCTTCCTCTTCTGTGGATATTAGGGGGTTTTTATTACGAGAAATCTAGCAAACAGGAAATGGTACACCGTTTTTTTTACCAGAGTAGGTATCTATTTGTACTAAAAACGGGATATTTACCATGATTAGTGAGTTCTTGAGTGTCCCGATATTTCGACGCAGTTGCATGCGCCATGATCACGGGTAAACTGAAGTCTTTGCGAGTGGGTAGTTATTGGCAGATATAACGATCTACCCTCTTTCTTAGTCTCTTGCTAGGAATGAATTCACTAATACTATCACTACTACCGGTTACATTCTCGATCATAACTCGGTTCCGACACACAACACTCACGGTATCAGGACGCGTAATTGACACTACACTTCATCGATTCTTACACATTCTCACCACAGGATTCCAGGCTCCAGATATTTGAAAATCATCTTCACGATTGAAATTCTTGTGTTTGTTAATCTCAATTGCCTCTTGAACCAGTATTGGGATGTAATGTCGCTCAGTTGAGATTACTTGTGTGTTGTGTAGCTCGATCCAGTGTTTTGAGCCTGAGTGCAGCAGATATTCCGCTATGGCAGACTTTTGTCTGGCAACATTCTTCACCGCCCTGATATGTTCCTTCATCCGACAAGCTATTGTGGTGACAAATAAATAATAAATAAATATATATGGCTGGACATTTCACACAGCCCTTTCTAGCCCCAAACTAAGCAGAGCTTGTTTTTTGTAAATACATATTTATAATATATAGAAAAAAATCCAAACCCGGAACAAATATCTATCAGATCATACAAACATTTGTTCCGTGGTGGGAATCGAACCCGCTACCACCTGCGTCTCAATTGGCTATTCGCCTTCTGTACCACGGAGGTCGTCAAATCATGGTAAATATGCCGTTTTTAGTACAAATAGTGTACATAATCATGATAGTTTCAAAAGTTATAAAGTAGGTAAGTATCTTAAAATTCTACTTTTATGGCATAAAGGTACACGATTCAAGGTACAGGTTGTCTGGTAGAGATCGCTATTTAGCGATAAGACCGCCAATTGTATCCATAGATTTACGTAGTTGTTTTTTTATATGTATTTGTTTCGTGGTGTGCAATAAAGTATTATCTAATCCAATCTAATCTAATCTACAGGTACAGCGTGAATGTTTTACCTGTCTAATAATGTAAATCCTAGTTTTCGGAAACTAGGATGTACATTATTGGACAAATAATATAAAAAATAAATAAAATAAATATTGCCAGACATTTCACACAGCGCTATCTAGCCCCAAACTAAGCCGAGCTTGTACTATGGGAACCAGATAACTAATAAAATACTTATATACATACTTTTTTATAAATACATACTTATAATACATATATAGAAACACAACCAGACCCGGAACAAATATCTGTAGATCATGCAAACATTTGTTCCGCGGCAGGAATCGAACCCGCTACCTCCTACGTCTCAGCCGGATAAAACGATATATAACAAAACGATGCCGACAAGTGAAAAGAACTTGCAATACGACGCGAAGTTCATATAAGTATAGAATTCTACATCCTCTCTACTTGCCTATATTATTAACCTTTCTTTGCCTAAAGTGTTTTAAAGGGAAAACGATTGTTGTTTATTTTGGGGAAATGTAAGAATGTATCTTTCTTAAATTTAATATCTTATCCACGCACTTTCGTATTTAAGGGGTTCGTTAGCTGCAAATTTAAGGGACGAATACTTACAATTGAGTGGGATTTCCACTTACAAAAAGGGGCTGCCTAATTTTTGCTGACGTCTTGACTTTGTTTGAAACGTTTGTATGTATTTATACTTATTCATATCGTTAGAATCGGATGACCGATATTTATTTCTATTTGTAATTCAACATAAATTTGGTTGCAAATAATCTTATGACAAGTAAAATATACTTATGTGCTTACGTGTTTTAACAACTCCCGTGAAACATAACACTTTAAGCAAAATCTTAAAAGCTGTAAAGAGTACAAATAATTATTATTATAAATACGGGATTTATCTCATACCGTTTTATCGGTGTTACAACCGACAATGTTTCGGTTCAATTCGTATAACTTCATCAGGGTAAGAGTGATCTGCACCGCACTGCGTCTCACCTCGCTTGTAATTCCCGTATGTATTTATAATAATGATTGAAATAATTGACGAAAGTTTTCTGAGTAAAACAAAAAATGTGAACCAATTTTCTTTACCAGAAGTGATTTTTTTGTAAATTTAGTACTGTTACTTGTAGTGTTTTCCAAATGAGTTGAGTCAGGCGTAATAGTGTTTTCCAAACCATCCATTCGTAATTTAAGAAAGATTACAAACACTTACATACAATGATAAATCAATACATTATATTATTTTACTAGACTCCGCTACGCCTTCCTTTGTGGTTTGTGAATCAAAAGTAGCCTAAGTCCGGTTAATACCCAATTACATTAAAATCAGTTCAGCCGTTACGACGTGATTGAGTAAAAAATAAACAAATATCCCAACTTTCACATTGATAACATCACAGGCTACCGCCCGCGGTTTCGCACGCTTAGTTGGACAATATAAAATAACCCAAATCTCAATCCAGATTATCATCTATCTAAACATCAAATTGCATTGAAATCGTTCCAGCCTTTTTGTCGTGAAAACGTAACAAATCGAAGAGACTGAGTTACTCTCAAAATATCAATGGATGTAGTGCGATCGTTGCCAGCAGTAAAACACGAATTCATTTTAGTAATAAGAATTATTAGTACATGACCCTGCATTCTTACTTGCAAGTAAAATTATGTCGAAATAAGAGGCTCATCCCGTTATCCACCTACTTGTAATCCTAACGCGTGTCATAAAATTCAACGCTTGTATAAACAGGGCTCGGCTCCGATTTCTTGTGAGTGTAGAATTAGCTGGAGCAAATCTCTCTGGGGTGTACCTGTGCGCTCCAATGAATATAACAATAACCAATGGAAAAAGTTTCCCATTTGTGTCTCTTCAAAAATAATAAAATGATTTTAGAGTAGGTACCTACTTTACTCGAGAACGTCATACGGAAATCCGGTACATACTTTCCCGTGGTCCACCAATTAAGTCCATATCGGTAGACCATCGGCAAATATTTTTCCCTTATACCACATTTGCCACTACCACACTGGATGGCAATAGGTCGTTATGTATTTTTTTTGCCATACCTTGGAATTTCACCCTTAACATATTTACCTTTACATACATATTACCCATATAGGTGTTGCAATTTAAACTATTTATATTAACGGCACGTTTATCACGAAAAAAATAATAAATAAATATATACATAAAATAAATATAAATAAATATTGGTGGACATTTCACATAGCGCTATCTAGCCCCAAACTAAGCAGAGCTTGTACTATGGAAACCAGTTAACTGATAGAATACTTATATACACTTTTTTTGAAATAGATACCTACTTATAATAAATAGAGAAACAATCAGACCCGGAACAAATATCTGTAGATCGTGCAAACATTTGTTCCGCGGTGGGAATCGAACCCGCTACCTCCTGCGTCACAGCCGGCTATACGCCCACTGCGCCACGGAGGTCGTCGATATGTTCTAAATGTTCTTGTTTTATTATTAAAATCTCGAGATTTTAATATAAATATTTTTTTTATCAATAGGTATCATGGCAAAAAATACCACGGGCAAGAACCCCGACTTTACTTGCTTTGATTTTTTTTTCTCTTTACAAAGATTCGCTTTGAAAGCTTTAGTAATAAACAAGTCAAATGAAATTTTATTTTAAGCTCATCTTGTCAAAATTTAATTTAGTTAGTTAATTTAATTAAGTTAAACTTCCGTGTTGGGCATATATTTGTTTAATTAAACGTGGGGTTATTATGTTTCACAGAGTATGGTGTATGTTCTAAATCGCTCTCATTTCTCGGAACTATGTAATATCCTCAACATCCTTCCTACTGAAATTAGTTACACTTATAAGGCTTTCCAAGAATGAGGACAAGCTTTCATAGGTATCTATTGTTCTCTATAAATTATTTATTATAATTATAATATTAATATAACATACTGTGTATAAGTATGTATTAAAGTCATATTAGTTTTGGCTATATACATATGTTTATATAACACCAATAAAATTATCTCTCTCTCTAGCTTTAAAGATTTGCCGGCAGAAAACTCTTCTTAGGATTTAACTCGTCAAGACAGCATCGGTATTTTCACTGCCTACAGTATTGTCACATACCTAACACCTGTAGACTTTGTTGACGTTCAAATAGACAACTGATTTCCTACTGTATAGATGTACAGATTGAACTTTTGTGTTTTCACGAGGCCAGCGGCTCCGACAGTAAATAATTTACAGCTGCACCCCAACTGCCTAGCTGATCGCTGTCTACCAGCACTAATCAGTCACTCATTACTATCATCATATCAGCCACAAGACGTCCACAGCTGAACATAGGTCTCCCCCATAGATTTCTAGAGCGATCGATCTTGTGTGGCCTGGCCTGCACGCGCATTCCATACTGCGCTTTCCAGTGCATGGTCTCCACTCGATAATATTTCTGCATCAACGGTCGTCAGTTCTTCGAGCTATGTGCACTGTCCACTAAAACGTTAGCTTGCAAACTAGACTTTGATTCGTCTCATCTCCTGAATGAATCTTCTCATTTCTGATTCGATCTCAAAGAGAAACATCAAGCATAACCCTCTCCAAACCACGCTGAGCGACTTTGAGCCTTCTTAAGCATTGAGACCCATAGAGAAAACCTGAGTTGCTGTACCATATCTGTATAATTTTTTAGGATATGATCCGTTTAATAACTTTGAATCGCTTATGTTTTGACTAACTACACACGTTTCGACAAAGCCCGGGTCTTAGCAAGAAAGAAGTTTTTCGTTCCTCGCAAGATCCGAGAGGTATTAGAATTAAGACTAACTTTAATAGAGATAAGGGATGGGTTCTACCGCCAGCCTGGAGGTCATGTCTTGATGATGCAAGCGACAGAAGAGTGAGTGAAGCTGGTAGAGACATACTTAGTGTTGTGTGTTTTCCTGTACCGAGAACTACCGAAGAAGGCAGCAGTGATGATAATGATGATGACGCAGCCTGTTTACACGCTAGGCCAGGGGTCGGCAACCTTATGCTATAGCCGGGCCACATATGTTGCCAGAGTATCAGTGCGGGCCGCACTTATATTTATATGTTCGGGCATGTATTTTTAATATTTGAAATAAAACGCATATATATTCATACAATTATCTCTTTTTTAATTGAACTACTATACTAACATAAAAGTAAGAACTAGTGAGATTTTTGAGGCTGCATTTGACTTGCAAGTTTTTTAACGTCTGCTTTCATTTTAGTAGTAGACACGCGCAGTATCGCGTCTAAATGTTCATCCGTTAACCGCGAACAATTCTTATTTTTGCGGTAGTTGAGAATTGAAAAAGTCTGCTCACACAAATATGTACTACCAAACATAGTTATTATCTGCTGAGCAAACTTTTTCAATTCTTTGAAGTTTTCAGAACTCAAACCTCCGTAGAACTGTATCAAGTCAGTGCTTTCCTTAAATGCCGTTTTAAGTGTGCTATTACTTTGCAAATCTACTATGTTCATTTGCAAATTGCTTGGTATCTCACTAATATCAATTGCAAAAGGGTTTTGGAATATTTCCATGTTAAGGGAGCTCTTTTTAAAGTCGGTGAATCGATTTACAAACTCAGTTTGTAGTTGTGTTAACACGTTTCTCATTGTAATATTTTGCCACACAAAATTATCTCCAGCTTCTTCCACGGCTTTCTTGCAATTAGGAAAATGGTCAAGCTTTTTTTCATCAATATGCTTGATAAACAGTTTCAGTTTCATTTCAAATGACTTTACATCTGTATACATATCGCAAATCAATTTATTTTTTCCCTGCAAGCGTTTGTTGAGCTGATTCAGGTCCTTAGTCAAATCAGTCAAAAAACCAAGATCGATAATCCACTGTTTGTTAGTAAGCTCTTCTACTGGCTTTCCTTTCATCTCCATGAAGTTGCCAATTTCTTTCCTCAAATCAAAAAACCGTTCCAAAACGGCACCTCGACTGAGCCACCTCACTTCACAGTAGTAAACCACGTCACCATGTTCAGCTTCCAGATCTTCCAAAAACTTTTGGAACTGACGGTGTGTGAGCCCATTTCTTCTTATAAAATTAACAGTGGATGTTACAGTATCCATTATTTCTTTCCAGGATATAACTTTGGAGCACAATGCCTCTTGATGGACAATACAGTGAAAAATCAATGGCACAGTAGATCCAGAATCTTTCACTTTGCTGATGATTCTCCCAACAACACCTTTGTTTTGACCGCTCATGTTCTTGCCTCCATCGGTAGTGACACTTGTTAACTTTTCCCAGCTTAATTGCAATGAATCCAGAGCTTGTTCCACATGGTGAAATAAATCTTCTCCCGTAGTTGTACCTTTCAAATTGCACATTTTCACAAGCTCTTCGTAAACAGTAAAGTTTTCGTCAATGCCGCGTACAAATATGAGTAACTGTGCTGTATCCGACACGTCCGTACTTTCATCCATCGCTAAAGAGAAGCAGTCGAAAGACTGCGCCTTATCCCTGAGTTGTTCACACAAATTAGCACCCAAGTCTTCAGTACGTCGGGTGCAAGTTCTTGCAGAGAGACTAAGACTTTCAAACATTTTTTTCTGCTCTGGGCATATTTCTTCTGCGATAGCTAAGACACACTCTTTTACTAATTCACTATCGGTAAACGGACGTCCACTTTTTGCAAGAATCTCTGCTACCCTGTAACTGGCCCGAACATTCGATTCGCTGTTGTCTGCCACAACCTTAAATATGTTTTGTTGATTTTGTAATGACGATTTCAAAGTGGAAATTTTCCTTTTCCGTATTTCTCCTTCAAGACAGTCAAATTTAGCTTTGTGCTCGGTGTCGTAATGTCGCTTCAGGTTATATTCCTTTACTACAGAAATACTCTTTTGACAAATCAAGCATAACGGTTTTCCTTTAAACTCGATAAAAAAGTATAATTCTGTCCATAATTCGTTAAAAACTCTTTTTTCTTCTTCTATCTTCCTTTTTCTTGAAGCCATGTTTATATAATTATTCTGTAACACAACCACAACCTTAAATATGTTTTGTTGATTTTGTAATGACGATTTCAAAGTGGAAATTTTCCTTTTCCGTATTTCTCCTTCAAGACAGTCAAATTTAGCTTTGTGCTCGGTGTCGTAATGTCGCTTCAGGTTATATTCCTTTACTACAGAAATACTCTTTTGACAAATCAAGCATAACGGTTTTCCTTTAAACTCGATAAAAAAGTATAATTCTGTCCATAATTCGTTAAAAAGTCTTTTTTCTTCTTCTATCTTCCTTTTTCTTGAAGCCATGTTTATATAATTATTCTGTAACAATAATGAAAAAAATTAAATTCGTTGTAAAATTATATGTTCCAGTTAGCACCTACAAATTCAACTCCACATTCAAATAATAATTAAAACATGACACACTCGTAACTAACTTCATGTCATGTAACTACTATCCCCGTCCTTATAACATTTACCCATCAATCTGAAGGTTCACATTAACAAGCAGTAAATAAAATAAAACAAAATGCTCGCGAGTGCATACAACTTACCTCATACGTCGTGCGTGAGAAGCTATCAGCGAAGGGAAGAAAGGTGAAACGAAACGCATAGCTAGCAACCAGATGAGACGTGAGTTTCCGGCGAATTTCCACAACCGAATGTGGCGAGAGCTGCGCGCGGCTGTGATTTTAACTAAAACCGGTCGCTTTGAATTTTTTCGCCGCCGCACACCTGCGTCTAATCAAAGACTGCCGCCCCGCCTATTGTCTCAAAGGAGCCGCCCGCCGCCGCACGTGCGGCGGATAAACGCAAAAGAAATTGCCAAGAATTGAATAAGTACAGCAAATATTTATTTTCGGTAGAAACAATACATAACATCACAGTCTTGATAAACAGTTCTTAAGAAATGAAATAGAGGTACATTTTTATCACCCCGCGTGGGAGCGAGCTTTCAAGAATACTCTCATGGCCCAGCAGCATGGCCGTATAAATTCTAGTGAATTTATATGGCCTTTTGCTTCGGTATTTTTTTCTTACGGACCTCAGGGTTGCGGGCCGCACCGAGATAGTCTACGGGCCGCATGCGGCCCGCGGGCCGCCGGTTGCCGACCCCTGCGCTAGGCCATCGTTGATGCGATCCCCACAACCGCGCCCGTCGGCTCGCACGTAGTGCGAGGCGAGACGTTATTCGGAGCGGATCGCACTCACCCTGATGAAGGTTCACGAATTGAACCGACACATTGTCAGTCGAAACACTGATAAGACGGGACGTGATAAATCCCGTATTTATAATAATGATTAATCACCCATGGTTTATCGACATTTTTTTAACATAATAGTTGACGGTCACTGAAAGTATTTTAATTAATTCCTTACAGATAAAAAATAGAGCAAACAGCTGTATATTTAAACATGTTTTATTTTAGTTTTTCCTTCCAAAAACATAACAAGCCAGAGCGACCCCTATTATTAATCACCAGGCTCTACAACATGACCTACTTTGCGACACCAAATTGTAATTTAACAATGACTGACAGCAACACGAATATTATTGCACGATATGTCACGTTAACGCGTTCCTAGAATACGCAACAGTTGTGTGGATTCACTTTCTTTTTCTCAAATAATACATTTTAAGAACCAATAATATCATCCTGAAAGGTTACATGTTATATTTTTACTTTAGCGTGAACGTAGTTTAAGACATGTATTCACTAGGGAACTTTTATTTCGTAGGCGTAGCAATGCTTTTTACGCTAACCAGCATTTCTTTTGTGTTAGTGATCTTAAGGTATATGTAAATTAACTTACTGATGGTGACTGGGGCATAATTAGGAAACTGTGCTGAATCTTTATCTATTGCAATGTTTGGCTACATCTGAAGTCAATAGGAGTTACAGAAAAGCTTAACCAAAATATCATCATAAAACAAAACAATAAAACTAGAACAACGTAGATCTATGTAATACAACTGGCGGTCTTATCGCTAAATAACAATTTATACGAGACAATCATTGGAATGGGCTGTGTAAATAATACTTAAGTACTGAGATCGAATTACCTGCAAAGTAAACATTTCTAAGTGGCTTTATAAGCATCAACTTGGTTATCTAATTGGTCTGAGAATATTGGATGAAAATTAAGGTATTCTCCCTTATATATAGGAAAAACAATTTATAAAGCCTTTACCCCTCCATTAGAAATATGTGGGGCAAATAAAATAAAATATTATTGGCTTACCGTCGTCTCTCGAAGAAACGGTATAAGAAAAGAACCGTAAACTTAGAGTAATAATTTATGCTATAGACAGTGTATAAGCACTTGCATTTGCAATGTTTTGATAGCTAGATGCTGAGATTACTAAGTATTTTTTTTTCTATTTGTACTGTTACAACATGTAAACATGTAACAACAAAAAATAACAACATGGGAGCATTCTGTAACGTTATAATTACGTCATTAGTAAAAAAAAATCAATTCGATGTGCAAATAACCACATTATCTATCTATACAAATGTGACCATTTTACTTTACTTTTAATTCATTCCGTAAGCAAACGCAGATTTTTGTTTTTAATGATTATAGTCAAGCGCACACTACCTCACCTGGTGGTAAGTGATGCTGTGATCGAAGTTGGAGCACGCTTGCCTAGAAAGAACTTATTCACTCTGGACTTGAAGACTCTGAGGTTACGAGAATACTGTACTTAATTAGTTTAGAGAGTGATCAATTTATCTTGTATTTTTCATCCATTTTAGGATTCTTCTTGCGGTTATATCTTGGGCATTATTACTCTTGGTTAGATAGGGCTGAAATGTATTGCTAAAATGTGTCAGGTTCATTTCACACGGAATTTCATCATTGCCCGTAAACTGTAATGGCTCGATTTATATTTAACTGGCACTTACGCACGATTTTTGTTACTTGTTAAACTCTGATTTATAAAGAGTTAAACAATAGTTGGGGGTTTGAACTTTACGGCAAGAAAATATGGTATAAGTTGCTTTGCACTTACATTATAGTTAAAATATAAATACGGCTACATAAACATCTGTTTAGGAAACTAAAGCAGACTAATACTTAAAAAAAAATTGATGCCGAAAACGATAAATTTCCCAGATTGAAATACGATTTCCCACCGAAGCTACGAAGGCGATGTTTGCATTATCGAGTCAGAAATCCGGTGTGATCAGCCTTAATCCGGTTTTGGAGGAGGCTGCGTAAATGTTGCTTATAAAATTATTTTGTATCTCCTGCCGTGGTTGAAAATCAATAAAGCTATAGCGCTCGAATATTGGTTGTACGTGAATCACCTGCCTCCCTTGTTAATATTATGTAGGTATACGAGTTTCATCTTCTCTATGCGATGTTTATGTTAGTGTATAAGTCTTTTGTTTTCATTCATCGTGTCATTGGTCTTTTTGGCCATACTGCTCTAGATCAGTGATTCAGTGAGCATGCAGTGTAAAACCTTGTCCACCCACTCGCTGTGTCATGATTAGTGATCGGATATTCGGATGCATATTTACCTAAACTTCAAAGTTGGCTAGTATGGATTGCATTTTTTTATCGAAAATATTCCGTGATTCCGGGATTAACAAAGTTAACACGTCTCATTTTTTATTATTTATCTATCTACTAAACCCATCGATATATATGTACTACGCACTAGATATCGCGATCCGAACACTCTCTCTGTTCCACTGAACTGTACTGCAATCAGTACACCTTACTTTAGTGCAGCTTCAACATTCACGCCAAACTGGACGCCTACGGAGCGGCACTATTAATACGAGAATTCAAATCAAAGTATGAAATACATAAAGTATGACATAAATAACAATTCAGTAGTCAAGTAAGTAGAATTACTGGTTGTTCAAGTGAATAAAAAGGTAGTAATATCGTAATACCACTAAAGAAAAAAAAATGCTTGATAGAATGCCACGCCATCATAGACTAAAATATGCAGATATTCCATTACAAAACCGGTTGTAGGTAAAAATATGTACTGAACACGGACTTGACGTGGTGTTTTTAGAAAGTGTTTTAATTTGTTTATGTAAATGTTTTCTAGCCAGTTTGATATTTTTTAATATTTATTTTATGTTCTTTCTTTTTAGTATATAATATCTGTCAAAGGTCAGAAAATATGACATTGTGCGTAATTCGATACTGCAAAAATACATCAAGAAGTGTCAGTGAATCATCAGGTGACAGTTTGATTTCATACTATTGTTAACGTAATTCCGCTTAAATAAACGCATAACAATTCATTTTATTTTACTTTTTTACTTTACCATATTTTCAATTATTACATTACTATTATAAATTTTGAAATAGAGTGTGAATTATAATGAAGTTTTGTAGGTACAAAATCTGTGTCACGTCTGTGGTGTAAAATCTATAGGGACGACAAGTTGTTAGACTATGTTGAACGGAACGCGAAGCGCCATGAATTTCATGGTGCTTACAACGTTTTAGTCGCGACTAACCTAAACTCTATAAGCGATCTAGCGCTGCATGTTTTAAAGTTTGGTTAGATCACATAAATAATGTTTTAGCGCTGCAGCGAACTTTAGTTCACTAACTCACCAGCATTTGAACTAACTTTTTTCATGAATGTCCTTGACTATCGGTAGAATATATGTCTTTGACTAAACCTAAACATCCCTTAAAGCTGCATAGGTTGTTATGGTATGTAACTCATTCCACATATAGTCTAAAGAAATTCACATTCTATGAAAAAACGTACACTTTGGCACATAAGTATAAATAATGCCTTGTTACAACGTAATATGGTTGCTTTTCCCTACTTTTACTGTCAGTCATTTTTGATGAAGCGAAAACAACCTTGTAACAAGTGGCAGATCGGGCCTCAGGGTATATAAGCATTTTGTCAGCGTGCGAGTGAGATGGCAAATTATACCTGCTTAATATTTAACGTTAAATTAATATGCATCCAATCCCGAGATCCCGAGATTTTATTTTAATAAAAAGTTCTAAGAAGCCGCTTCCATAATTTGTTAGCCAAAAATCAACTTTAGGTAAATATGCATCCGAATATCCGATCTAGTCATGATGGACACCGCCGTGTGTTATTTCTCGTAACATGTATTAATTCTATACAACATTTAAAATACGTTATTTTATGTATGTTATAATCATGTTTGAACACTAAAAGTCCTGCTGGTCATACTAAATGGAAATCTCGAAACGGAGCAATATGACCTCAAAGTGGCGGCGCTTCCCCCTCTACCGCGCGCAATGCGACACAGTCCTCACTTAGAGTAACAAATTCTTTGATCCTTTGGCAATCCAGTGGAGTAATTCAATTTTGGATGGAGGTGATAGATATGTAGCTGCTACACCAAACTGTATCCCCTGAATTTGTTATCATTTGTTTTTTGAATTGACTCCCACTATGAAAGCAATTTTAAAAACGTCAAAAATACTACAAACAATTATGAAGTGATTTACGCCCGTTGCAAATCTGTCTCTAGTTTAACAGCGAAGATAATGACATTTCCTTAATCATATTAGGAAAATAAACATAATTATTCTCATTGTTATGGAACTCATTGAACCTTATTACTCCGGGACCTATTTACATTTAATATCATTAATATCTCTTTGAGGAGCTTGTTATTAAATTACGCTACTTTATGATGATCTGTTAAACTATACAAAACTGTGTATTTAAAGTCAACTACCTTCCACCGGTCAAAGCGGGCCTTCTACACTTCATGGTAGACAGATTACAAACGCAATGTAGACGAGCTTACGAGAAAGGTAACACTGACAAAAACACTCTGAGAAATTTTATTCACATCAAAAGAAAGCAAACTTTATTACGCCGAGTTCACACGAGCTAATAATATTAGCAAGTCGTGCGTGAAATCGTACCTTTACACCCACTTTCATATGAGGGTCTAACCTCAACAGTTTTACACTTGTTGATACTTAGATTACTTAGGTTGCGTTGGGCCGAATTAAGTAATTTATAAACAGTTTTAATTCTTTATTGTGCGCAAATAGATTACTGTTTCTTCTGTATTTTAGTAACGTACCTATATAATTGTGTATTCTTTGTTATTAAAGGATTTGCCAGTTAAAAAATAGATTACAGGTATAAAAGCTTACAAAATGGGCATGTACAAAGGCGAGATTAACCCTAAAAAGAAGTTTTCTTCAAGCAAACCTTTGAAGATAGAGATTGTTTATTAAATTTGCTGTTGCCACTTGTAGACTCCATAAAGTTAGTAAATCGTTTTATGGGCAAGGTGTATGCTTTTATAACAAACTCCCAAGTGATGTATAAAAATTGACAATTAACAAATTTAAAAACGTAATTAAACAAAATATTTATAAAAAAGCCTACTATAACATATCGAATTATTTAGATGATAGAAAAGCTTGAGACTCAAATTGTTTCAACTCGTTCAAAAATGTTACAATTTAGACGTAATTTATTTTCTTTAAGTATGTATTCTAAAAGAATCGTTAAAAAGAATAACCAGCCTTGTTTTTCTGCCTTTCTTTCTTGGCTTGGTCGCAAAGAAACAGGCAGTAAAATTTACGTTTCAAAGTGATCCTTGTGATTTTAATGAATAAAAAGACGAAAAACGAACATTATAGTAACAAAAAACTATAAACCTACAAATAATAGTAATACAAACAATTGAGAATGCACAGCACTTCAGGAGAAATGTCTCGAGCACAGCAATTACAAATAGAATTAAAATTGTCTATTCACGGAATAGTTTCTTCAGGAGGTAAGACCGCGACCAGCAAGGTGCGGTCGTGCAAGTCAACTAAACGGCGCCCGCGCTGCCAGGGAGCGTTGCGGAGGGGCGCGCGGGGCGAGGCATGGCAGTTAGCCGACCTGCCTATCCAACGTTTTCAAAACGACGGTAGACGTAGAAAAAGTGGATGGCAAACAGAATTCATCTACCTTATATTTTTAATGAGCAAAGATCCAACAATTACCATGATAAATACAATATTTATACTTATTCAAAAATAATACCTATAAGCTATGCCTAACATTATATACAAACATTATACATTTTATACATTCACCTACTTATACATAAACACTTTTTTTAATAAGAGTTCACGTTCTTGAACTTTTTCAATTGACAGATCTTCTGAAGCATTTTTTTGATAAAACTTTATTTGATTGTGATTTTAGATTATGATTGATATAATTTGATTGTACAACACGGTCTTCATAAGAATACCTACCTCACCAACAGTGTATAAATATAGGGTCATTTGTTTCTATCATTCTGAGGAGTCGTCATAAATCGTTCATCTGATCCTTTTTTTGAGTGTTAATCTTATTTAAAATGTGATTATTACATTTGCAACTTAATTGAAAGATCTAAAGGTTACAAGACAACCTTGAATATTATGTTAAAATGCCTAAAGGCATTCCACTAGATTGAACACGGTGGACAGGTTAAGCCTTAATTTATTGAACATAATCACGTTTTTGTATTAGCTTTTATGAATGACACCGTTACTGGTATGGGCCACCCTTAATCGAGGACTAATGTCACCTTTTTTATTAGTTTACTGACGTATAAGTCTTTGGACAGTGAAAATAAGACCACGAGAAATCTGCCGTCTTTAATAATAATAATAAAATCTTTATTCATTTTTCATATTGCTGAGATTAACATTACGGATTAGTATCAACTTATAGGTAACACTTTATACATTGCCTGAACTAGGAGGACCTGTATCTCTTTAATACGCTCCTGTATTTTCCTATATGTATAAATGCTCATATATTACATAACAAAGTTGCCATGACGTAAAAAGGGTTGTTCGTGCTCAAAAATTAATTGGACTACTCGATGTCACTAATTATAAAGAGTATAATAAAAGCAAAGAATGTACAAGTATTTACATGTATCATTATAAAGTACAAAAGAAACAGTTGAGTCATCTAAAGACCATTACAAACGATCTATAGATAGGTAACTAGATTACAACCAGGCGGAAATGTCTCCAAGGCTGGCTGTATTGCCTTCCTGAATTACAATGTTTATACGTTGACCTAAATACCATCAAATATCGCTTCGAATAGACGCCTAGGAATAATTTAAAAACGTGAAATATTACTCCATGGACCCTAGGTCTTGACCCCACATGGCTAAAATACGGTAACTCTATCAAGACTTTTATTTGCGCTGCTTGAAATCGTCAGCTGAATTTGACGCTGAACCAGCCATAAATTAAATGAATCAAAATGTAAAAGATGGTAAATGATAGGGCTCCATTTAATCCACAGGATTGTTTGGAATTAAAAAGGGGTTTCTATCATGATAATGATAGAGTCTCCTTGCTTCACTTTATAATCCATTTAAAAATTCACATCGAGAGAGAACTGGGGAGATGAAATGACGTCACAATAAGTCCACTCTCAAAATAATCCTCTTATGACTACCTCCCTGCTCAAAAGACCTTGCCAAAAGAATTTAAAAGCAGCGTTTTGAGAGTTAATACTTACCTAAATTTACTTGTTACGACCAATAACCAGACAGTTTCTAATTTCTTATATACTCTTTTAAAACTTTATTCCACGGAAACTTCTCGTGTATATAACTTGATTCCGTACACCTGGTTTGACAATAAAACAAGACCAGCCAAGTACGGGTAGGACTCGCGCACCGAGGGTTCTGAACCTTCCAGGTTTATTTATGTTAATTAAGCAGCGCCATCTAGTTATGTGACCGGTAAACCAGGAAAACTTTTAAGACAAATATCTAAAAAACTGTTTTAGACAGAGACTGCTTTATAATTTTCCTGTAATTTTTGCTTAAATATCTATCAATCGTATAAATTTCAGATTTTTTACTTTGCAAATTTTGGAGATAAGGGGCAGGGAACGATATTTTTTTCGACATTTTTTATCATGACTCTAAAAATGTACAAAATATAAATAGTAAATGGTTTTGGAATGTGTACAACAATTTCTTTGATATGATACCCTGTTTGACCTAGTAATCCTATTTTAAAGTTTTGACCCCTCCATTTTGGCTCTTTTAATCATCAAAATGAAAATAATTTAGATTATTTTACTTGTAATAGAGGAAGGTCAGTATTCATTATTCAAAACTACAATATATATGTAATTTAAGGTTAGGATGGGTTTAGTAGTTGCTGAGATAAGGCTTTGATAGACGGATGGACGTCGGTAAGGGTGACGTTTTTACTATTTTGGTACAGACCCCTAAAAACACATAAAAGCCATTACAATTACTTGGATTTGCCAACTTTCATGGTGATTAGTAAAACATTGTCAGATACAATGAAAAAACTAAGCCCGGCTTGCAAAACGATCCCTAAACGTATTTATCAATTAAACATGTTTAAATTTGACGTATTTGTAAAAATCTCTAAAATTAAGAGAGTTGTATGATTCGACAACTGTCTAAATCATGTTTAGCCCTTATACGTTTAGACATCGTTGTGCAAGTCACCCATAACATGTTTAAATTTGACGTATTAATATGATTTGACAACTCTCTAAATCATATTTAGCCACTAAATACGTTTAGACATTGTTGCGCAAGTTGCCCTAAATCTCGACCAACAGTCGTTATTGCGTTTCTACAAACTCGAGGAGACAAAATATATTCTATTTTCTGTTAAAAGCAAAAACATGAAGGTAAAATGTTTTAGCGATGCAAACATGTCCAATTAATCTGTAGTAAAATAACTCTGAAATAATTATTCTGCGAAGGCAATGGATAAATTGGTTGTGATATTTATCGATACATCCAGTATTTATTGCTTTAAAAGTATTAGATATAAGTTAAGGAAGATGATAATTTTTACAGCGCATTAAGACTATATAGGTGCTGGCGGGCACATACCCTGCTATATAGATTGAGGATGGTCGTTATTTTTATTCTAAAGTGTTATCCGACACTTAAAAGAAGATTTTTAAGATCATCCCAAAACAGGTTACAGGCTCATCTTCCGTTTGGATATGTAGATAGTATTATGCACTAATATTGTATTAATTATTGTAATAATGGATTTGTATTAATATAAATAAATAAACATTTCACACAGTGCTTATACACACAGCCCTAAACTAAGCAAAGTTCATTACATAAGTCATACATAAGTAGTAAGTATTTGTTAATAAAAAAATTACATGTCATATTACATTCAATATTTATTATAATATAAGATACATTTTAAGGAATAGTTTAGTCTATTCAGGTCAAAGTATAAGATTACTATGGAAACCAGTTATCTGACACTAATACAATATTTTTATAAACACCTTCTTACGGCAGGAAACGAACCTGCAACCTCCTGCGGCTTAGCTGGCTATTCCCTCACTGCACCACGGAAGTCGTCATTTATAACTACGTATCCTCATATTGTGGCGATCAAAAACTATTAGTATGTTGGTATCACAACATACATACACCCACCAGACAGGAAACACATATTCGCAGATCATGCAAAAAAAAAATCCATGTGATTCAGTGGTGAATCCGAAACCTCTTGTGTATTAGTCGACTACTCGCTCACTACAATTTAAAGGTTGACGGTAGTATTTCTGCTGCAATGGTAGAATCCAATTGAATTTGTTAGGCGAAGTACAAGAAAGAATGGCATACTTCAAAGAGATTATGATAAAACTACTTTAAAATCTAAGCTAAAACTCAGAAGTGATTTAATAAGATGATTAATAAATTAATAAAAAGTGACTTAAACTAAGTGACTATTTGTTTAGTTAAACTATAATGTCATAATGTTAAACTATAATGAAAGAACGATAAGGTCTTCTAAATAATGTGATGTTCAACTTCCCAAACCGATACCAAGAAACAAAATACCCAAAAGACGAAAAAGGTAGTCTTCATTACATTCATTCCAAACCTTAATCCACATAAAAATTCGTTTGACAAATGCGTGGATTCGGTCTCAATAACATTTTTATTTCCGTTGAAAACTGGCGACTCTTTGAATACAAAAGGTTCGTTTGGGATCAATATACATCAACTAAATGAGAGGCTGCGATTACTGTGGTTTCACCATTTTACCGTACTGCTGAACTGGGAATGGAAGAAATTTATTTTATGCGCTCCTGAAACCTGGTATACTTGCCTTCCAAAGGGAATCATTCTGCACTAAAGAAAGACAAGGGAAACTCCCATGATTTATTTAAATCATTATTATAAATCCCATAATAATGAAGGTCAAAGGATTTTGTACTATTTATCCAACATTATCCTCTTTTTATCCAATAAAGGTTGTTGAGGGTAATGTATTTAGGGTGTATGTATGTCTATTTATTCAGTGCATTCCATAGGCTAAACGACTTGACAGATTTTGACAAGTAAGGTAACATTGGAATCGTCTGAATCAATAAATATGTACAAGTCTAAACCATGAGAGTGAGCACAGATAAGTGACACAAAAAAAATCGAACATGAAAAGAAAGGTATTAAAATACTATTTCTAAAATATACAACATATATCTATCAGTAAAAAGTAGCAGTTAACATAAAAAAATGTTTATTTCACTAAATAAAAAACCCAACTGCAAAACCAGCTGAAATGATAAACGATTGAATGGCGTAGATATTAATCTCTGTGGCGTGGTTGCGGTATTAATGTTCACTATAATAGTCCCTCACAACATCGCACGCTATGAAAATCTACGAGTGAATGAATTAAGAAAAATGTATGAATGAAAATTATTTATTATACCTAGATTCAAAATTCAAAATGAGAAACAAGAAAATGTAAAATGGGCGGTCTCATCGCTAAAAAGCAACCTGTGGAGAAGGTCTATGTTCAACAGTGGACGTACTATGGCTGATATGATGATAATGACGATAATAGTCTCTGCCTGCGATGGTTAAACTGTTCAAGCTTGTTTACCTCTCCTCAGTTGGTTTTGCAGTCGGGTTGTTTTATTATGTTTTTTTTGTTTATGTGGTGCGATTTTTAACTACTTTAAAAATTCGAAAGAGATGATTTGGTAGCTACGTAAGCCTTTTGGCTATACATGCCTCGTACCTCCATAGGCCTCATAGCTCCGTAGGCTTTGTAGCTATGTAGGCCTCGTAGCTATGTAAGCCTCGTAGCTATGCAGGCCTCGTAGCTCCGTACGCCTCATAGCTTCGTAGGCTTTGTAACTATGTAGGTCTCGTAGCTATGTAAGCCTCGTAGCTTCGTAGATCTCGTATCTCCGTAGGATTCGTAGCTCCATAGTTCTTGTAGCTATGTAGGCCTCGTAACTCCGTAGGCCTCGTAACTCCATAGGCCTCATACATCTCCATTGGCCTTGTAGCTCCGCAGGCCTTGTAGCTCCATAGTGGTTTTAGCTATAATGTATCGTAGCTACAAAGACCTCGTGACTCCGTGGGTCTTGTAGCACCGTAGTTGTTGCAGCTATGAAGTCTCGTAGCCCCGTAGGTCTCGTAGCTCCGTAGGCCTTGTAGCTCCATAGTTGATGTAGCTATGTAAGCCTCGTACCTCCGTAGACCTTGTAGCACCGTAGGCCACATATTTATCCTAGTTCTAAAGCCACCATAGGTATACATCTACTATTAGAATGAGTTTAGCAGTTTAGTAACTTTTCAAAATATGACTTTGGAAAGATTCCCAACCCCACGAATCCAAATAAAAATAATAGATCTACTAAGGCTCTAGTGAAAAAACAATACCCATTGTCCATCATTTACCTTTTCTTGAGCCCAATTATATAAGGGTTAGTAAGAGCGCCAATAAATGGTTTAAAAAAGCAATAATTATGTTGTAATGGTGAAGATACTTCACTCGGTCCTCGGAGACTCGTCAATAAACTCGTTGTGTTTCCCTACTGAGCTATATTTATCCTTCTAATTGATTGCTTTATTGTTTTCTTAGTGAATAAACACGGTAACTTGGTACTTGGAGTACGGAACTTGATATTCTAATGATGACTCGATGGGTTTATATTTGTTTTCAACCAACTTCAAATAGAACAGGTTCTTAATTCGGCTGTATGTTTTTGTATGTTTGTTACTCGATATCTGCACCTATTAATAACCAATTTCGATGGTTCTTTTTTATGCTATAGGGTGTACCACCAGGGTGGTGTTTGTGTATGTTTGGTACGGATCTGATGAAGTACAAAGTTATCTCCTTAGCAGATAACGCATCGCGATGTAGTCATTGTTTTTGGAAATTACAAGCGAATATATATTTGGAGACCTATCAGTGTTCAACTGATCTGATCATTGACTATGAAGGTAAAAACTTTGACTTTGACAAGACTTTGAAAGACATAGCTCCTCAACAACAACCAGTTCATGTATCGCAGTTAGGGTATTATATTGTTGATCACAAGCTGTCAACTGTCAGTTGATCAGACCTTGTGCTTTGAAGATACCCCACAGAACTTAATGACAAACAATTCATGTAAACACATCACAGGCAAGATGACTATTTTCGTTTTCAGTGTAAATATTCCAGGCAACTTTGAAGTCGGTTATTAGATTTATGTAAAAATTATATTATTAGTACTCCATTTTCGTAATTTTAATTTCACTCAAGTTTCAGATGCAATACGACTTAATGAGAAAATATATCGAAACTTGTACTTGATTAAATTTAGTCACGGAAATTAACCTATAAATAAATAAATAAATATTGATGGGCATTTCACACAGCGCTATCTAGCCCCAAACTAAGCAAAGTTTGTACTTTGGGTACCAGATAACTGATAGAATCCTTATACACTATTTCTTTTGTAAATAAATACATATAATATGTATAAAAACATCGAGACCCAGAACAAATGTCTGTAGATTCTGCAAACATTTGTTCTGCAACGGGAATTGAACCCGCTTTCTCCTACGTCTCAACCAGCTATTCGCCCACTGCGCCACAGAGATCGTCGGATATCGACACCCATAACATAAATTCAAAAGTAACTCTGTCTCTCTCTGTAGTTGTTACGTTTAGACCGAATACTATGACCTGGATTGAAACATAGGCTACGTTTACCAAATCACGCGTGTGAAGTCGTAGGCGGAAAAAAAGCGGTGGCTTTTATATAATTTAATACGTAGAGTAAATCTCTAAACAATTTTTATAACTATTAAAATAATCATAATACTCTGTTTAAGATAGCTTCGTAAGATATATTATTTCTGGTAGGTAGACAAAATTTAAGTGAAGGGAATTTCAAATGTCTTTGGCTGGTCGCGTCGGACCGGATAAAATATTAAGTTAGGAGAGTTATTTTTCTATTTTAAAATGAAGATTTAATATTCTCCGTAAACTGCTTCAGAGATATTTTCTTCATTACGAAGTTGAAGTGTATTTAGATTATTTTTGTAACAAGAATTTAAGCGAGTCTAAGTGCAATAATTTTTAAGAGGTATAAATAACTAACTGCTTGGTTTGTGTCTTTTACATGACACTGCCTCCGTGGCACAGTGGGCGTATGGCTATACGCCCGTGGCGCAGTGGGTGAATAGCCAGTTGAGACGCAGGAGGTAGCGGGTTCGATTCCCGCCGCGGAACAAATTTTTGCATGATCTACAGATATTTGTTCGGTGTCTGGGTGTTTTTCTATATAATATAAGTATGTATTTACAAAAAACAGTATATAAGTATTCTATCAGTTATCTGGTTTCCATAGTACAAGCTTTGCTTAGTTTGGGGCTCGATAGTGCTGTGTGAAATGTCCAGCGATATTTATTTATTTCAGTATTTTCAAGTAGTTAAGAACTTTGAAAGTAGTGCCAGGTATAGAAAAGTTAAGAAGGTTAGAGAGGTATGGTTTGTTTGTTTGTTTTAATTCTTCATTGCACAAAAAGAAAAATGTACAAATAAGGACTTAATAAAAAACTACTAACTACCTAATTGCCTACATAAATGGTCATGTTATGAAGAGGGAAGAAAATCATGCGATTAGAAAAGTTAATGCTGACAAGGATGAGAAAGGAGTGTACCCTGAGGGGATGATTGATAGAAGGTTAGAGAAGAAGCATGCGGCGTCAATCCTATGTAATGTAGGATAAGGGCAGGAAAATGATGATGACCTTTTAACATTATTCGGCCTCCTACAGTACCTTCTTCTTCTCAATCGTAACGCTCGTGACAGAGCCGTCGTGGTCAACATGTTGTATTATTATTTTTTGGGGCAGTTTTTACACGCCTCACGATATCTCGCCATTTGTCTTTGGTGACAAACATTCTCGTGCATTCATGCGGTTGGCCGCCCACTGCAGTTTTTATTTAATTGGTCCACCGCATGAGTGACCTTCGGCGTGGTCTGATACCTTCCATTCGTCCTTGTACGACAAGATGCTCAATAGAGTCAGTGTCCCGCCTCGAGACGTGGCCGAAAAACTTTAGAATGCGAGTTTGTACTAAAGCCAACAGACGCTGTACCTACTTGTTATTTTATTTCAATAGTTTTGAGATGTGACTAGATCACTTATAGTGCCTTTTTCACGATCTTCAAGTTACTTTAATCGACGGATAAAACACATTCTCTCTTAGTCTGATTTCGTGAGAAAACAAAAGGCGTATATATTTTTATCCGTTGGATAGCATTACTCAGAGGTGGTAAGAATACCGATTACGTCTATACTGTAAAAACCCAAACAGTGGTAAATCTTAGGTCTTACTTGTACATATCAAGAGTTACCAACATGAGTTGGTAAATGTACGGATTGATATAAAATAAATTTTTAATCCGTCAAAAGTAGTTTCGACTAAAGACGTAAAAAAACAGTGGGAGGCGAGACGTTATTCGAAGCGGATCGCACTCACCCTGATGAAGATTCACGAATTGAACCGAAACATTGTCGCTCGAACCACTGATAAGACGGTACGTGATAAATCCCGTATTTATAATAATGACGTAAAAAAAACTTAACGACCTACTGCCATGCAGAAAACTCAATTTCTTGAACCTAATATTTACCGAGTGAATGCGACTATTACACAACAGTTCGGACATTTACCTAGCGGTAGATTTACTTGGTTAATCTTAGGTGTAACTGGAAAATCTTACCTTGTTACCACAAATAAGTTAAACAACTGTTAAATGAGAGTTTAAAAATTTAGATACCAATTTTTGTACCGCTAAATATGGTTTAATTGTTTTTGTTGTAAGACCCTTATTACCTTGTTTTTTTTATTGGTGATAGCCAAACCACTAGGTTCCTCACCTAGTGTTAAGTGATGGTATGATCGAAGAAGCACGCTTGCCAGAAAGAACATATTCACTCTGGACTTGAAGACTCCGACATTATACTGGTTCGGAAAACATACGCCGGAAGTGAGTTCCACTCCTTACTTGTGCTAACAAGAAAAGTTAAACCAAATCGTTTGGTACTGCAAGGTAGTATGTACACCAGATATGGGTGGTACTTCTCAGTACGTCTGTTTGTCTGGTGGTGGAATGGGGAAGCAGGGATAAGGTCATGAAGATCTTGCGCACATTCACAAAAATGAATTGTTATTACAAATAAATTTAACAACTGTTTAACGCAGGTTTAAAAATTTCGTTACCTAGTTTTGTACAGAATTTTTTTAAACATGCTGTAAATAGTGTTGAATTGTTTTTGTGGTAAGACCCTTACTTTTTTAATTCACCTTAGCTCCTAAACACTAATTAGGTCAACTAAGAAATAATTTTAGTTGCTGTAAAGAAGCCTTAGAACGAGACAAACGGAGTGAGTTTCTTTTCAGTAATACCGAAACTCTAAAATACGAGAGAAAGGGGCATTGTCAAAGAATTGTTTGTCCATCTCGACCCTTACAACTTTTGCAAATACATTCTTGTAAACAATGGTCAGTTATTTTCTTCTTTTAAAGCTTGTAACAGAATCCTTAATCAAAATTATGAGTACGAATAATTTCGAGTACTTCGAGCCTGGAGGGCCGTCGTCTAATGACCCTTCTCGCCTGGGCCCGAGGGGTGGTACAAGAAATATAAGTAAAGTTGCCAGTAAACGATCGGGAGAGACCTTGAGAGTAGCTTTACAAAAAAATAATGGAACTCTTATTGCAAACGAGTTTTTTCTTTTCATAACCGATACAGATTTTTTTTTTCGAATGGACTAAACTCGCTGTTGGCCTCTGAGGCCGTGACAGCTTAACCGAACTTTTGGCGAGCGCAGATGCGCTCAGCCCAGTAAGTTTTTTAGGCAACTAGCGCAAGGGCACCACTTAGGTACGAACCTCGGCTTGGGCTGTTGCCGGGATGGGAATAGGAGAGAAACGCCCGGGTACATGTTTGTACCTCGTATAGGCGGCGACTGAAGGGATTCGTCGACCTCGCCGGCGAGATCGGTGTTTCTGTGAAGTGTTTGCTCTGTCTGATGTAGATGACTCACCTTCCGCATTAGCGGAGGTGATTTCGTCATCCGGGTCTCCGAGAACGTGTCTCGGACGACGGAGGATTTAACCGATAGAGAGATATTCAAAAGTACCTATATATTACTAAATCTAGGAAAGGCAGACATTCATCAGTGTACGTCTTATGGCTGATATGATGATAGTGATGACCAACTTAATGAATTCAAAGTATGTAATTAGGTCGTACGAGTAGGTTCTCAAATTATTTTGCTGAGTAATGTGACTCTTATCTAGATTCAATTAAAAAAAGACCGAGTACGAGTAAGACGCATAAAAAATGGTTATGGTAAATTAATTTCTAATAAATGATACAGCATTTGGCGTAGTAACCCTAATTTGAAATTTTTACCTTACCATTTTGCCCCCATTGGCAGTCAAAATTAAAATATTTAAATTTTTTTTACTTGCTCTTGAGGTGAGCTGGTAATATAGGTATTAATTATATAAATATAGGTATTTCAAAAATTCAATAACTTCAGTAGTTGCTGAGATAATCAGACGGACGGACGGACAAAACAGGGTTTCCGTTTTTTGCCATTCTGGTTCGGATCCCCACTAATCTAATCTTCAGCCAAAATAGGAGTGAAATAATTTCTCTCAGCCTTAACCAAATGAAATAATTAACAAACTGTCAAAGAAATACAAATGAGGTATTGCCAAAATTGGCTTCGATGGAGAACAGATTAGAACCTACACGAAAAAGCACTTAAAACATTAAATATGAAAGTCGGGTCTGACCGTTCATATCAGAAGCCAAAATATTAATGGTGGTCGAATCAGTCTACCCTTTTTGTATTAGAAGAGTCGGCAATGGTTTTCTACAATTTAATTATTAGAAGATACATTTTTCAATAATTATAAAAATCACGGTTAGCTCTTTCTTTGACCACAATCTCACCTGATGGTATAAAATACCTAAATAGCAATCATGATTTTAATTGATCGAGCGAAGCGAGATCTCCAAATCGACTTGGGCAAATCGGCATTGTATGTACGTATGTATGTTTGTTTGTCCGAGGATAACTTTCGTAGAGTTTATCCGATCATCATGAAATTTGGTATACAATTAGGTAGCGATGACACAATTTTGGTGTGACTCAATGAGCTAAAAATATTGGGGGGTTGTTGAGATATTGGGGTTCAAGAGGGGTAAAAAAATGAAAATGAGACTATTAGGTCAACTGGGACGTCAAATGAAAGGTTTTTTTAGTAGATTTTCTTTTAGTAGTTTTTGAGTTATTAGCCATGATAAAAACAAAACTTTGACAAAATTCACGGGGTACACCAGTGACCTCACAATGCTGAAATTTAATATTCGTGTAGCTTTAGTGACACAAATATAGGCAAAAGTCTGAAATCCAGAATATCTGCCATTTATACCCAAAGAAATATAACTATTTAACAAGAACCTTCGTTACATCTAATTTGAATGAAACTGTAGGTCAAGTAGGTTGGTTATACATTTTGTGGCACCAATTTATTAGTCAAAAATTAAAGCCGGCATGCACAAAGATCACTAAACGTATTTAGCGACTAATCATGTTTAAATTTGAAGTATTTGTATTATTTGACAACTCTTTAAATCATATTTAGCCACTAAATACGTTTAGGCATCGTTGTGTAAGTCGCCCTAAGAATAATATTTATTTTGGGAGATTCGCGAGATCTCAGTTCGGGGCGAACCACTAGTTACGAGTATATAAAGGTTGAGAGTTTATTATATTCGTTACTAATTTTGGAAATCATGGATGTATCACCTACCTATCTTCCTATCCTTCTTCTACCTATCTTTTTTCACATTACGTAAGCTTAAATAAAATAATAAATATTGCTGGACATTTCGCACAGCGCTATCTAGCCCTAAACTGAGCTTGTACTATGGGAACTAGATAACTGATAGAATACTTATATACTTTTTTTGTAAACACATACTTATAATACATAGAAAAACATCCAGACCCAGAACAAATGTCTGTAGATCATGCAAACATTTGTTCCGCGGTGGGAATCGAACCCGCTACCTCCTGCGTCTCAACTGGCTATTCACCTACTGCGCCACGGAGGTCATCAACTATTTTGAACTATCTAGCAGTATCATTGAATTGACACTACGTTTTGACTTTTACATTCCAATCAAAAGAGACAAAACATGTTTCACGGGTAATGCGAGTTTATTAGAATGGTATAATGTAAATATATAAAACAAAGTTAGTTACCCCATGTTTATCTTAAGAACCGCTGAACCGATTTTAATGATTTTATATTTGTTGGATTTGTTTCCGCCCCGAATAGCAGAATATTTATTAAAACATCGAAAAAACTAATGCAAAAAAAAATATGACGAAAATACATTTTCTCATACATAGATGCAGCTAATGATGGCCGATTGACAATTCTACCAGTGACGTACATTGGCAGCCCGCGTTATATGCATGTCAAGGCGGTACGAAGTTCGCCGAGTCAGCTAGTAAGTATATAAACTTCTTCCCGATGATGTTTTTGAGTTTTCACTAGCTCCGGCTCTACAAAGAGGGATCAGCGAGGTATTGCTATTGTATCGCAATAAACAACAAATACCAAGTTATAATATTGAATTTGCCCCAGGTCTGTTTGGGACGGGCCGCTGGTTTGGACCGATTCGTATTAGTTTCAGAGGTCTGTTATTAGTTCATTGAGTAAACAGCAATCAATATTTTGGATCCAAATGCCAAAATAAACTAGTTGGAACTACAGTTTATTTACCGTAGTTTCAACTAGTTTACTTTAGCACAATTTCAGCGTATTCAAGAGTAATTGAAATTTTTTCTGATTTTTAATTGAGACTGGAAATCTAATTTGTTTGATTGAAATTTTCGGTTGTTTAAAGAATAAATTCCATGTATTTTTATATAGTTACGGTAGGTAAGGTCTTTTCAAGTTCAGCTTATAGTTCAGTAGGTACTTACCACAATGATGCGCACGACCTACGAAGGGAGCTTCGGAACTTTTCCACTTTCTCCTTTCCATAGAGATCCATTCTCCTCTCCTCTTTTTTTAAGTAAATAATTTTTATATATGCATAATGAGTTTCATGGTTTTACAATATAATTCTCACTTGTACATAACATAACCTCCATATTTATCCTGCTGTGTCATTCAGTCAATATGACAGACAGCACCAATGCATTCAAATGAGTTCACAGATAAAGTATACGTCAAAGTTATTACGCGGCAATTTCAAACTAAATGAAGTGTCACGCACTTCGTTTACATATGTAGTATATGTAACATTTTATTGTGTTTGTATGTCATGTAGGTATTTGTTATTAGTATTGTTATTATTGTATTGTTATTAGTGTATTTTCATGTAGGTATCTGTTATTAGTATTGTTGTTATCGCTTATTCATTTTATTATTATTTTTAGTATTATATTTTTAAATTTGTGACGTCACCCTACATAAGGCCCTGCCTGAAAACCAGCACTGCTTTGAACAAAGGAGCTTAAAGCTGAGGCAGGACCTGTTTGGCCACGCCTGGCACGGAGCGGGACTAGTTAGTACACCTACCTACTGGCTGGGTAGGTACTTGGTTTCTACCCATGTTATAATATCTCATTCTACTTTATTTTTCCTGTCTATCTACTATTTTGTTTGTGATCCGTTCTGTGTTTCTTTGTGTGTGTCAAATAAAATGTATTTTATTCTATTCTATTCTATTCTATAAACTCATTTAAACAATTGGGAAAATTAACCAATTACTTAAACAAAAAACATTCTATTTCAGTTCATTTTTGGACGAAGAGAATCCACCGCGTCCTAGTTTCTTAAGTTTAAGAATTTCTTGTAATTTTGGTTTAAAATTAAAGAGTTATCTATCTATCTTAGTAGCATCTGTACTAGATATCGATGTCTTTCTAGCTAGGTAGTTTTCGGTTCGATTAGATACGCAAACATACGTAGATATCCGTCATTCTGCAAAGGGATCAGAAATATGCTCTTTCGCACTTGATAGAGGTGTAAATAGAGTTCAAAGATAATCCTTTACAATTTTTTATAACAGAAACTGATAAAAATTTCAAAATATTATATACTAGTAGTTCGCACCGAACTGAGATCTCGCGAGTCTCCCAAAAACAAAAAAAAAACATTACTAGTATCTTTGACTAATAAAATAGTGCCACGAAATGCACAACCATGTAACTTAACCTACAGCTTCATACAATTTACATGTAAGGAGAGTTCATGTAATTGGTTACATTTTTTGGGGTAAAAATTACAGTTATTCTGCTTTAGACTTTTCCCTATATTTGAGCCACTAAAGCTACACGAATACCAAAGTTCAGCACTGTGCACATGTATAATTCAGTTATATTGTCTAATAACTTAAAACTACAAGGATTAAACTAAAAATAAAAACTGGGTTGAAATTTACTAATTTACCTTTCATTAAACATCCCATTTGACCTAATAGTCTCATTTAGATTTTTTTTACCCCTCTTGAACTCAAATATCTATATCAAGTACACCCCCCCCCCCCCTAATTTTTATCTATATATCAAATTTAACGATGATCGAATCAACGCTTCGAAAGTTATCCTCGGACAAACAAACATAAATACATACATACAACGCCGATTCGCCAAAATTGATTTGAAGATCTTGCTTGGTTTCATCAAATAGGATTTTTTTATTTTAAAATTAAAATGTATTAAAATTACACTAACACACATCTGGTTTCTAATGAAAAGACGACCTAAGGTTGCTGGGAGTCACTCCTGAAATCTATGGGGAGGCCTATGTCCAGCAGTGGACGTCCAATGACTGACATTATGATGTTGACATGTGGCTTATTGCGTGTTTTCATGATTATTATTATTTGGAACCTGTACTGTCCCACTGCAGGGCAAAGGCCTCCCTTCTTTCCTTCCACTCCACTCTATCATGCGCGTGTGTGATCCAGTCTTCCCTATACGAGTCGAGTTCGACTTTCCATCGGCGTCGCGGTCTACCACGTGGTCGTTTTCTGTTTTTTGGGATCCACTCGGTAGTGGATTTTGCCCATAACTCCTCCGACATGCGGCAGACAGGAATATAAATTAGAGTATTTATTTTTACAGTTAATTTTATAACAGCATTTCAACAATAATTATCATCATTTAAAAGTATATTAATTTTAACCTGTGTATCATAAATACCCTATACTAACCGCACTTAAGTTACCTAAATATTACATAAACCTTACCCACTATACTTATTTTCTACATACCTACAAGTGTGTAATAACATCAAAACTTAGTGTCTATTTATCGTCTTATTCAAAGTGACAGCACATTAACCAAATGTTCAGCTGTGTTGTATCACCTTCCAGAAGGGTGGAAAACTGCGTCATCCCACACAATTTATTATAACATGGCAATTTAGAATACAAAGGCTCGCGTTTCATATATGGTATCGTTTAGCCGCCATTGTTGCTTAGTATTTTAACCACGGTTGGCGGTGGGCCTGTCTGATGCCACAATCCTAATGCCAGAATATGCGATTGAATCGTTTTCCGGCTTGGTATTCTGTAGCTGTTCTATATTTGATCCTATAATACACGTTTCTCGTAAGACAAGCTTCAACAATGGAATCCGCATCAAAAGCCAGTCCTTCTCTTTGGTTTTTAGTAAATGTCTGGTTAATGAGAGACCAGCAAAAACCAAAAAAACAAGAATTCATGAAAAAAACCTCGCCCGGTAATTTGACCTTAGCTGACAAAATTTGAGGAACATGGAGAGTTAGTAGTGGTAAAATATTTTTCTTTGTTTTATGATTAATGTTAAAGTAAAACCTAACCCTCCGCGCGACATTGAGAAGGATAAAAACGTCTCACTCCAAGGTCGGCTGAATACGAAAGACTATATATATTATTATTTGCTTGTTAATTCTCTCTGACCTAAATCTATCCTAAATAATAAAAATAATAATCTAATCTAATAATAAAACCTATCTCTAGAGATAGTTATTAGAGAGATAGTTATCTATCTCATGGTTAACTATCTATCGAGGATAGGGAGTAAAGTGAAGTTCACAAGAGTAGTTTTACCCGAAAAAATAAGTTTTGCATGCGCTTTGGCGTGCATTGATACATACATTTTCCTGCTGAGTTCAGTAATGCTGCATAAGTAAGTGGTCGCTACGTTTGTATTTTAATAATATTAATTAAAAATATGGCATGTAATATTTTAAGTTTTTACAGAATCTCTCATCTGTCATCATTTCTTAAAATGAAAAAAAAATATACAGGTATATTGAATGGACGGTTTATTAAAAATATTTGAAAACACAAATTAAAAATATAGAAAAACGAATTTAGGTTAAAATCGGGGTTCAAACTTCCGGTTTCTAATCTCAATCAAATAAAATATTATACAAATTCGGTTGATATTTTAAATCGAAGAGCTCTTGAGGATATTGTTTACAATTTTCTTATGAGCAATTAATAAAATTTTCATAATAAGTGACGAACGATGTATTTGATTAGATTTGAACAGGGCATTATTGCCACGCACTTTCAATATATGTTTTGACGAAAAATCTTAGATTCAATGACTTTTTTTCATGATCTTTCGCCTTTATACAACCAGTTTGGTTACGTGTGACATTAGTTTAAAACACACATCTGGAATCGTATTAACTGATTTTAGAGATGGATTTAATACCCATCTTGAATATTTATCCAGAAATCGATACATTTACAGTTGGCGACGATGCCGCTTAGTCATTTTAACAGGTACATGATGAATGAATATGATTTGTTTACCTATTTTATACAGGCTGTTTCACTGATATTTTAGGACTAGATCTTAAGGTTGCTTGAAAATTAAAAATGGTCTATGTTAATGAATTTGATAAAAAACATATTTTTCACAAGACTAGCCATTAGCCCTACTTGTGTTCTCATTTAATGTTATACGTAACAAAACACGTAGTATCTATAGATATACTTTTATCTGCTGAGTATAAATAATTAGACCCGAACGTTTAACCTGTCAAGGATCACGAAAATATATTTTTGTATAGTTGTGGTTATCTACCTGTTATATGAAATACTTTAAGGCCATTGGGTTTTGAATCAACGTAGTATAGCTTCTTTCGTCTCAGTTTTCAATCTGTTTTTAACTTTTCTATGATCTTTAAATATTAATTTCAAAACCATATTTCCATCCAAGTGCCCGAGCGGAATAATTTATGGCTGAATATTCATCCTAAGATGTCAGTTTATCCACTTCACTCGTGAGGACGCACGTTCGAGATATGTTTGTTATATACTATTATTCAATCTGTTGTTGTTTGCGTACTAACTGGTGACGAATCTGTGGATGTTTGAGAAGTAACTGTTATGCAATTTGTGATTAAAGCCGCAACTCTGTCTATAACCACAAGCTAAGCGTCGACCGCTAATAGTCACTCTCCTTTACGGGATCGAAACAATAATGGGTCTCATAGTTGTGCTTTGAAATATTACAGAACCACATGAATGTTCAGAGTCGTTGGATCCAACTATGCACCATCACATTAGTATTTGGCTTAGTTTGAATTTCTAACGTCACCTTATTTGTCTAACTGTATGGATTTGAGTTACTAACTAACATAGAATATACAGCTTTTCACTCCATTAGCTTAGCTGTATTTAAGTCAAACCCCTTGGGGGTGAGTCACCCTCATAAGAGCTCCTAAAATATTCCAGTTCTTTTTTCTTATACTGTTTGTTTGTAGAAGAGTGTGACAGGCAGACATAATTTTGAGTGAGACCATTAAGTTGTGTTTCTTTTTACGTTACTGATTCAGCAAGAATAATGACTTATGAATGAATGAATGAAAACTCTTTATTATACCTTCCAAGCTAAACACAACAGATATAAAAAATAAAACAAATAAATGTAAGCATAATGGGCGGTCTTATCGCTTAACAAAGCGATCTCTTCCAGACAACCTTTGGATGGAGAGGATCATTGCTTAATGGAAGATTGGCTGAGGTGTAAAAAGAATAAACTTAATAATAGAAAAAGAAAAATTACTTAACCTTAAATACATAAACAATAGGTACATAAATAATTGTAAATAAATATATATCATATATAAAGTAAATGAATATGTACTTACATACATACATACATTAATATATGTATACATATATTAATAATAATATTATAGATCAGATGAATGAATCACGACTCTTCATGGAGATAAAAGTTTTTGAGTCTAGCTCTAAATACGGAAGGTGAGGGGGATTTCCTAATGGAGATCGGCAAGGCATTCCATAATCAGACAGCTTGGATGGATAAGGAGTTTGCATAGAAACTATGCATCGGTGTTTTGAGAAGGAGGTTTTCAGAGGAACGGAGTGTTCGGGAATTTGTGCAATGAAGGAACTCGAAGCGTTCCTTCAGATAACAAGGCATGGAAGGATTACGAAGGATGTTGAATAGGAGGGATAGGATGTGAGTATTCCGGCGAAGTCGAATGGGGAGCCATTTGAGTTTATTACGAAATTCGGAGATGTGGTCGTATTTCCGGAGTCCGAAAATAAATCTATAATAAATGATTGTTATCGTTTTGGCTTTCATAGCGCGTAGCAAGTAAAAACTTACGTAGACTACCTTTTTCCATCATTTTCATTGTGAGGGTCTACAGCGTAGCATACCTCTACGCTGTAGCATACCTCTACGCTGTAGACAAGAATCCGTAGAGGTAAAGAAAAAATTAGAAAAAAGCTCAAAGAAATAACTATGTTACTAGATAATTGTATGTTTTAGCTACCTATTCATTAAGCTTACGAACAGCGAAAAAAGAAGAAAACGAACTTATACCTAATTTTTAATAGGTTAATTATGTGTAACTAGTGAAGTACACGGTTCGTACCAGAAATAACAAATTCACAGGTCAAAGGTCACATATTATTTATGACGCCACGAAACACTGCGTATAAAAATATGCAAATAATGTAATCAGGTTACACAAGGATACAACAAACGAACCAATACGCGTACTTAGCTAACTCGTAAAAGCAAAATGTTTTCAATAAAGCTCATCAATCAAGTTCCATCAAGACTCGGAAAATACATCAATAGATATATCTCGCTGTCATTAAATTATGAGAATATCAATATAGTAGTAATACTGGTATAGTAGTAGGTATATAGTGGTATGGTGGTAACACCATACCTATTTCTACCGCCAGCATTGCTGTGTTGTGGTACGAAGGGTATGGTTTCCAGTGAAATTTCCGGCACATGACGCTTTACACCTGTATGCCTCAAGTTGATGGATGAAGGGCAGTGCATTGTAAGGCACGTTTCTAAGGTGCGTAACCTACGAGGCAATACTTTCTTAAAGGCGATGGTTACCACTTAACATCAGGTGGGCCATATGCATACCATCTCAAGGTAGTATTATGTATTTATTTATTTATTTATTTATTAGTATAAAAAAAATGTTGTAGCAACATAAACATCCACAGCCCGAATCCACCTACTGCTAGGTACAAACCTCCCCTTTACCCTTTACCTCCCGCTTATTACGACATTCTCTTCGGACCCCGCAGGTTTCGTCTATTGATTACCAGCGACGATGACCATTGGGAATGTTGTATAGTCAATGAAAATAATGGAACAATCATGGCTGATCGCAATTCTCAAAAGACAAACGTCATCGAGTGCAAGTTTTTCATACAAATAATACTCAACAGCCACATTTATGGACCTAAAACTAATTCATTATGCGTATCGAGTACAATGGTATCTTGCCAAACTCGGAACAAATATTTGCAGATCGTGCAAAGATCGAACACCGCCGTAAAGTTGCAAGCCTATCGATCTTTTACAGAATACATTTTGGAGAATGTGCCCAGGAACTATACGATCGGATCCCGCCATCTCCCTTCCATCAAAAGACAAGCAGGCGTGCGGCTCAGTACCATCTGTACCTAGTAGATATACCACCCATTCGCACACACCGTTTTGGTTCTACGTTCTTGTTCCGTACAGCTAAGATATGGAACACTTTGCCGTCGTCTGTTTTTCCTAAAGAATACAATTCGGGCCTCTTTAAGGTAAGAGTAAATAGGTTTCTTCTAGATCTTCGTGCTTCATCTTAGACCACATCATCACTTACCATCAGGGGAGATTGTGGTCAAACGAAGGTCTATCCAATTAAAAAAAAAAAAAAAAAAGATTTGTCCCGTGGCCAAAATTGTTTCAGTTACTTGCTCACAGCGCTACAGAGGTCAAAACCAGATACTTTATTAACTGACTAAGACTAAAAATTAACTTATGAGATGATATTTCGTTAGCTGAAAGGAGGCCATAATCCTTTAGATTTGAAAAGTTCAAGTTATGAAAAAAATTAAAAGAGATGAAAAATCTCACATACTTACACGTTATTTAGCATAATTTCAATTGCGTCAAAAAATAAGCTGAAGCCAATACTAATTTGCAGGTTAATTTTTGGGATGAATACCTTCAACCTTTACTGGAATAATGGAGATTGGGGAATTTAATACTTTCAATTCTCCTTCCGGTCAAAGAATTTAAAGGCCAAAATTGTTTCAATTTTATCGTGAACCAAACAGGTTCCACCTTTAAAGCGTGCAATTAAAGTGACGGGCACAGAATAAATAACTGTACCGCATTCAGAAGGTCCACTCCAAGAACAATGAAAAAAGGCAAATATAAATCTGTGATGCTTTCAAAAAATGTAATAACCATATTCGTAGTTAATGTCAGCGGGCGAGCATTTAATCTCATTTGTCAAAATTTACTTATAAGAAAACCGTTGTAGTTATTTTCGTATACATTGTGCTGAGTGCGTCAGACTTATAAAGGGTGTTTTGTTGGTGTGGCTCGGTTAGAAATTTGCATGTAAACGAGCGCCGTGATTGCGACGGGGCGTGAGGTGACCGCGATCACGACCGCTTCGATTGAAATAAGAAATTCTTTTAAAATAAGTTTACTTTAATGTGCACACTATGTATTAAACTTTTCAATACTTGATTGTATCTTGATTGTACACAAGCTGACCCGCACGGGCTTTGAACGAGTTTTTATCAAAATAAAAATCATCAGTCATCTCAGAAACTATTAAAGTTATTCTGAAAATTATTTCACTGATAGAAAGCTGCTATCCCAGAGTGCTTTACTAATTCTAGACTATATTTGATTTTGATAAAAATCCGTGCAAAACCGAGGCGTGTCAGCTAGTAGGTAATAAAGATGTGAACCCAACAAGCATTTATCAAAGACTAAATAAATAATCAACACAATTTAATACTCATCGCTAAAGTAATCGTCATTTTTCAGGCTTCCTGAAGCCAAAAAGCTCTCCTAATAATTGTGGTCACAAGAACGTTCCTAAGAAAACAGCATTAATTATGTCAAAACGCTATAATAAGAACATGACTGAATTACCGTGCCTACTAAATTGAATCTCGTTCACTCACTGAGTGGGATCAAACGCCAAAGTTTTCAATCGAAACGTGAGTGGGAAAAAGCTCAGTCGGTTTATTTTTGTTTTTAATCAGAAGGCGACGAACCTACCTAAGATACTTAACGAATACGTGAACGTTAACTCTACGCTATTAAACATAATTTAATATTGATCAAAATTTACTTCTTTCATTGTTCTTGTAAGAATATGAAACGGCATTTACATCAATTCGAAGATAAATTATACAGTGTCTGGTAGCAAGCTGCAGATTTTGGTGGGTAAAAGACGCAGTTTCTGTATTATCTGGTAGTACCTAACCTATACAATCCTTCGCACTAAATACTAGCTCACTCATTTATTGTATTGTATTGTATTCATTTATTTCAGATAATTCATTAATCCATAATATGTAACAAACAAAATAAATTGAATTATAACTAAATTAAAAATATTATTAAAGTAAATGAAATTAATATTGCAATAAGAAAATAAATTAAATTACAAATTAGGAAAATAAAATTGAATGAAAATAAAATTAGCCATCGGTGTAGGCACACGCTGGAGCAACACATTATGTGTGCCCTATGTGTGCCCATAGGGACACACACCGCCCTGCCACAGTTTCTAGAATGGTGTTGTGGCTGGCTCGCGTCCTGCTCATCAGAGATGTTGTTTTCTTCCGAATGATGGCGTGAAAGCAATCAGTTCGATTCTGAGCAAACATCTCTGAGGCACTACAAATTTATGTATTAGATTCTGGTTATAAAAGATGTCATGCGATGCCGCAGGTCTATCGGCAGCCTAATGATGCGATATCAGATATGACCAGTAGCTTATACAGACTAATTGTCACACAAACTGGCTTTCCTAGGACACACTTTGAGCAGAGGCCAAGAAAGAGCAAGTGCCTTCATACAAGCTTAATGATCTATTTTGTAGCATGAAATTAATGTGGGGATTATGTAGTCGTATAAATAAAGTTTGTTTGTTTTGCTAGGAGTTAATTAAAACATCTACACTTAGATACACTCATAAATAAAAGCTCGGTGATATAAGCTTTAATTTACTCACATTTTGAATATGAATATTGCGATATATTTGCCATGCTGCAAGTTGAATTCGTTATCAAAACACAAAGTAAGTTAACATATATATATAGGTAATAGTTCTGAGACCATATTTAGAATTTGCAAATAACTTAGGTAATGTACTTCACCGATCCATATATGAAATTGAATAAGTCCGTATGACCTAAGCCAACATTGGTAATTTTAAGACGGTCCATAGCCACTTTAATATGGTGCTTTCTCACGATCTCATTAATGAGACCACATGGGAAATTTTCTTTCTCGTAGACCCTCTACTCGTAGTACCAGGAGCGCATAACTATGCAAGAGAACAATTTCGCTTAGAAACGAAACTAGCCGTGACAGCACAGAAGCACTCAGTTGTAAATGCCGTTCTCGGTAGCCTGTCCAAGGAACCAAACCAGTAGTAAACGTACATAACGTAGCCTAACCTAGTTAATCTAGTAAGAAACAGGCAAGCTACGCAACGAGTGCCTCTCGATCTCAGACTGAAATGTTTGGAAATCAATTATTTACCCGGCAAAGTGATTGTATATCTAAACACTTCAAAACTGCTCAAAGTCAATACGTTGTCCAATTACCAAGCCCTTTAAAAAAGGGCTGACGCAGCTCTTCACACATCGCTTCCGACGGTTAAACGGTAAAAAGAAAGCTAAAAAGTCACGTTTGGTATTTGATACAGAAAAAAAGAAAAAGCGAGTGTACTTCGTGAAAAGAATGTTACCGTAATATGGCTGTAAAAATTGATAACTATTTGAAATATAATTTTACCGCAAAAATTTTAATCAAACTTTAAAATAAATTAAAAAAATAAACTTTAATTAAATTAAACTTTAATCTAATGATGTTTCTGTTTGTGACGTTTGACATTTGTTTACAAGTAAATAAGTCTTTTATGGTCTTTTAAATCTTAAGGGAAACGGTACGGACTGCCACTATTATAGATTTCTATTTTTTTGTACTTTATGATTTGAATTCAAAAAAGAAAACAAAATACAATTAAAAACTATCTGATTTAGAAACGTGCAAACGCGTTTCATGTGACACCCCACATCGTCAGATATTATTCTTCACTATCATCGTTGCCCCCTCAATAACCACTACTCATTTAAGCTTATTTTGTAATAGTCAGACCAGCATACAATGCTAATTAATAAAACTTGATTCGAAGATAAAAATATACCTAATGATTAAATAAATATCAGATATAGTTATCTATATATAAAATAAATAAATAATAAATAAATATTGCTGGACATTTCACACAGCGCTATCTAGCCCCAAATTAAGCAGAGCTTGTACTATGGGAACCAGATAACTGATATAATACTTATATACATTTTTTTTTGTAAATACGTACTTATAATACTAGTATATAGAGAAACAACCAGACCCGGAACAAATATCTGTAGATCATGCAAACATTTGTTCCGCAGCGGGGATCGAACCCGCTACCTCCTGCGTCTCAGCCGGCTATTCGCCCACTGCACCATGGAGGTCACCGATATAATATAATTATATAATATGTGATATAGATATAATTATAGTTAATTGCCAGCCGGCAATTATTATAAGTAAAATTAAAAAATGTTTCATATATGTGGTAAAATTAAATGCGGCGCAAATATCACTGGCGTTCTTACTTTGTGCTATTTTTAGAGGAACAGAGATGAAATTTGTATCATAAGAACGCTTTTTTAATTCAGGTTGGTCTTCAGAATTTGCATATTTCACAAAATTAAAAAAGAACCTTTGAACTGTAACGCTGAGGTGTGGTGAAGAATGAGATTCACCAGACTAACTCATTGTTCGCTATATATCATCATCATCATCGTATCAGCTATAAGATGTCCCCATAGATTTTCAAATCGACCAACCTTATGAAGCCTGCACTTAACGGTTCTTTCTTGAAGATAGACCTAGTGAAACCTATTTGTCATAGAACGTATTGGCCAACAATTTCTATATTAAAGTTCTCAATTAATTCCAGGGTAGACGACAAAAGACGTCAATGGACGAATTAGCCTATGTTCATTTTAAGGCGATTTGTTGTTAATAATATCTGCAAATATTTATAACAGAAAATACTCGTACTCGTTCCTGATACCCGCATAAAATACAGAGAATTCTAGTGTAGTGTCAGACCACACTATAAGTATTATGTGACGGTTGGCTATTATTATGTAAATAATTATACAGGTTGTCCCTTATTTCAAGCCTGAGCATGGTGATTCCAACCATGAAAATTATCAACAAATAAAAGAAAGAAAAAAAAACACGTTTTATTTTTCAGAATAAATTTTTTAGTTGAATACTTTTTAGTTTGAATTTAAATCAACTGTTTTTTAGGCTTTGCACCTTACCTAGAACTCATCTGATTTCGTCTGACGATATATTTTATGTTTTCACTTTGACCTAAAACAGCAGGTAAACAGAATTCAGTTGATTTTTACCAAGTGATTCGAATCATCGAAAATCATAAAAATCATCGAATCCACTCTTACACCATAACCGCTACTTGTCTCTGGAATAATATGCCACCAAACTATTTCGAGGCTACTTCAGTGGAAGCATTCAGATTGTCATTCAGGTTGTTGAATCTATAGGCACATTCTCGGTCAAACCGACCAAAAATGAGCAACTTAAACTTTCCTTATCAATTCTTCTATTGTTAAGTAGGTTTATATTTTTATTTGATACTCGTATAGTTTAGTCTATCATATAAAGTATTTAAATAGGTTTATTTATGTAGTATGTACCTATGTTATGTTATTTTTGTTAGTCCTGTGCAAATTTTCTTTAACATTAAGTTCGCCTTTGTACTAGTTTTATAAGTGCAATAAAGTATTTTCAATCAATCAATCAATCTTAGAACATTTGTTGTTATCGCATGTGTTAAGAATCTCCGCCCTCGGTATAACTAGTTCTGGGACACCCTGTATTATCTTGTAGGTACTGTAGACATAAACTAATCAACTTTTATTGGAAATAGTTAGTTCTACGTTTCAGTTTTCATTCCAATGTAATAAATCCACTCCTACTTCAAATCTTCGAGCTTTTAATAACATTGAAAGCTGAGCCAACAGTTTCTGTATAAAATTGACCTCTCGGGTATCAAAGAAACAATTCAATAAGCGCTCCATTAAAACAAATAGACCTTCGTACTGCGGAAATAAAATACGAAAATACCAGTAACTGTCTCAATAACAGAGAAGCAACAGATAGCGACATCGGTCCGCGTTGGAAGATACGATTTAGATAGGGCATTTTCTGTAAGATTACTTCACTATATTGGATACTCGCTTTCACCCACGGCTTCACACGCGTGGTTAGCTAATGTCCCCTGACTCAATGCAGGTCAGTTTTTTTTCATAATCTTTCCATTCCATTTCAAAACCTTCACTAAATCCTGATACGTAATTTTTAACGTCATTTTTTATAGTTGGCTTTCAAAAGCAAATAGGTAGGTAAAGATGTAGAAAAACGGAGTTTTTAGTTCAAAATATTCCTATTGTAATGTTGACCTATTCGAAGTAAATTTAATCTTTTAATTTAATTTAATTTATTTGTAGGAAAACCAACAGCTATTAAAACTTATAATTAAGATAGATTGTTAACCAGAAAGCAAATTACAGGTTTCGACGTATAAACAACAATATATTATGTAGAAATAGAAAAAATGTGAACAACCATTCGACATCTCACATTATAGATACAATGAAGAAAGAGTGCCTACCTATACTATTATTATATTAAATGTACTATTATTAATCACTAAAGAATTCACGATTCAACCGCTGTCGAATCGAACTGACGCTCATGCAGAATAGGTCCGTGCGTTTACACAACATTACACAGCTTATTGAAATCGTCACTTGCTCGCCACAAAAATGAGTTTTGCCTGTAGTTTGTACCAAACTATGGGTAAATTTATAGGAGGATAATTTAATTTTGTATAATTTTGTAAGTGTTTTCCATTTCAGAAGCTCGAACTATCGATAGATACCAACGATTTAGGGATACGAACACGGCAGTAAAAACGGATCCGGTCATTCGTCTCAACCCCGATTTAACGTCCTCTCGTTTATCTTGAGAAGATCTGACTTGAACGACCTTATGTTTTATGGACTTCTAGTTGAACGCCCGCAAATTTGAAATACAGTACTACCGCGATCGCTACTTAAATTAGTTGGTTTGATTGGATTTAATTGGATACCTATCTAAAGTGGCCAATCAAAATTATCGTTTATTCCCCGTAACACAACTGCTTAGCTCAACCAGTAGTGCCATAGGGAATGTTTCTTTCTACTACACTATCTATAGATACTATCGATAGTAGTGTCACGGGAAAAGCTGATTTCCCGTGGCACTACTATTGCATTTTCTTCTATTGAATCGATAAGAAATAGAAACTCATTGGAAGGATAAATAACACCGCTAGCCTAGAACGTCTAGTTCCCAAGATACGGCTGTTTGATTAACCAATTCACTTGAATTGCGTTATTCCTTTCTCCACCACCACCACCTCTCTCAGGCCCCAGTGCACCCCAGTGCACTTGCAGTGGCACCATAAAGGCTTATTTTTCTTTTATGGCGCCAGTAATACTATAAAATAATTTATGCAGTTTGAAATTTGATAGCTGTCATTAGAGATTCAGATCTCATTTATACCTATCATTTGTCCCAAGGCACCGTTAGCCTAAAATGTCTAGTTCCCAAGATGCGGCTGTTTAAAGTTTGACTGCTGTCATCCGAAATAAAGATCTGTCATTTTTTACATAAGCTTACACTTTAACATACGCTGTCACTTTGACATACGCTGTCACTTTGACATAAGCTGTCACTTTGACATAAGCTGACACTTTGACATAAGCTGTGACTGTGACATAAGCTGTCACTTTGACATTAAGCTGTCACGTTTAATAATATGTCATTTTCACATAACTATTGCACTTTACATTAACATTTTATTTTAATTTTAAATCACAGTAGTGTCACGGTAAATTGCCGTGTTCAGGGGTAACTTTTATGTATGGACATTACTTTTATCTATGGTTAAGCAGCTATCGAGAATGATAGTGTCACAGGAAAGAAAAAATCCTATGGTACTACAAGCGAGCCAAGCAGTTGTGTCACGGGGAATAAACGGTAATTATCCCTAATTTGAAAATGTATCTACTCTCTAGTTACAGAATAGTTTTTTTACTTAGAAAACTTTCTAGTTTTATTTCAATCATTATTATAAATACGGGATTTATCACGTACCATCTTATCGTTATTTCGACCGACAATGTTTCTGTTCAATTCGTGAACTTTCATCAGGGTGAGTGCGATCTGCTCCGAATAACAGCTCGCCTCGCACTGCGCGCCGCAGCCTTCTGTGCGCGAGTAGCCGAACGTGGTGGTGGGGATTGAGTCAACGATGGCCCAGCGCGTTGACAGGCTGCATCATCATCATCATCATGATCTGTTGCTCTCTTCGGTAGTTCTCGGTACAGGCAAACACACAAAACTAACACACATTGTCGGTCGAAACACCGATAAGATGGTACGCGATAAATCCCGTATTTAGAATAGTTTTTGTTGAAATAATCTTTGATCCCTAGTCCCGCTCAACTTATTATTACCACTCAAGCGATGCTATGTCTTTTAGTAACGAAGATAAAGTTTAAAATGCTGTGATATGTACACACTGAAATTACTCGGAACTTCACTGCCGGCCGCTGCCATCTCGGTGTGAAATGACCCTTAAGCAAAGATAATAAAGATTGACAGACACTGAATTTTATATGACAATCTAATTTGAACTACCATAAATTTTACGAACTAGGGGCGACTAGCGCGACGATGCCTTTAGAGAGTTGTCAAATCATAAAAATATGTCAAATTTAAACATGTTTAGTTGCAAGGCCGGCCATTGTACCACCATGTAAGTCTGTAAGTTTTCTAGGTTAAGTTATTGTAATTTGGTGTAACATTAAGGAATTATCTATCTATCTAAACACATTAAGAGATCGTTGTGCAAGCCGGGCTTTGTTTATTAAAAGTGAAAGGTGATCTTCATAAAGAGGCAAGCCTCTTCGTGTAATCCAGCTGTATTTGAGATAGTAGAAATACTTCTTTGTTAGTTTATGTTCTTTGCTGAAAACTCGTGGAAAGTTTTGAATACTTGAAATATACATAAAATTAAAATAATGTTTATGAAGATTTCGTTGGACGTAATCATACAATCTATACCTCCGTGGCGCAGTGGGCGAATAGCCGGCTGAGACGCAGAAGGTAGTGGGTTCGATTCCCGCCGCGGAACAAATGTTTGCATGATCTACAGATATTTGCTCCGGGTCTGGTTATAAAATAAATAAATAAAAACGTTATTGGTTATTTCTCTATATATTAAAAAAAGTATATAATTATTCTATCAGTTATATGGTTCCCATAGTACAAGCTCTGCTAGTTTGGGGCTAGATAGCGCTGTGTGAAATGTCCAGCAATATATTATTTATTTATTTATTTATATATAATATATATATAAAACAAAGTCGGGTTAGTTACACCATTTATAACTCAAGAATGGCTGGACCGATTTTCATGATCTTTGATTTGTTGGATTTGCCTCCGCCCCAAATAGCAGAATTAAAATATCGATAAAATTCACGCAAGAAGAAATTATGAAGAAAAATCATACATAAATACAGCTAGTGATGACCGATTGACAATTCTACCGGGGCGACGTACAATGGCAGCCCGCGTCATATGCATGTCAAGACGGTACGAAGTTCAGTGGGTCAGCTAGTTATACAACAATGTATACAAATATAACAAAAAATATACAGAAAACTTCAACACGCTTTACGTATAACCCATAACCATAAAAGTAAAGGACTTCATTTAAGTGCTCACTGATCTAGCTTCTGAAAATATCATCCTTAAGTCAGTTCAGATCAGTTACCAAACTGTGTGTCACAAAAGCCTGTATGGGTCATAAGTCCCCACGTGCATACGTGCTCGACGTTTTTGCGTCAATTAGAGCAAGATCGAACGAATAGACTTAATACTCGAAGTCGAACCGATGTGCTCACAAAACGTCAATCCTCGAGCACTATTATATTTGCTCGTCAAGCATGAGCATACGTGAAGAGGTACCATTAAATCAGGATTGAAATAAAAAATATTATTTCTCACGTCATTATTGCGGCTTCGATCAAAGAAATGATCGGAGTACTCAGTGAAGTCTGTGTACGTGTACGGAGTACTCAAGTCAAATATATTGTTTTCTTTTTTTAAACTGATCTTCGTTTGATTGATTGAAAATACTTTATTGCACTTATACTTGTACACTAGTACAAAGGCGAACTTAATGCTAAAGAGCATTCTCTTCCAGATAACCTTTGTGTATTGTAGATAAACATGTTGTAGGTAGTGCACAGAAATGGAAAATAATAAAATTTGTACAGGACTAATAAAAATAGCATAATATAGGTGCATCCTACATAAATAAACCGACATAAATACTTTATATGATATCAAATAAAAATACATACTTAACAATAGAAGAAGTGATAAGGAAAGATTAAGTTGATAATTTTTGGTCTGTTTGATCGAGAAGGTGCCTATAGATTCTCAATCTGAATGCTTCCACTGAAGTAGCCTCGAAATAGTTTGGTGGCATATTATTCCAGGAACGAGTAGCAGTTATGGTGTAAGAGTCAGAGTAAGTAGCCGTGTTATGCTATGGAGTAATCAATTGGAAACGACGAGACGATCGCACAGGTCTGTACTCAGTTGATACGGATCGCTCTCTGTGGTAGATGGAAGAGAGAGGGTTGCAAAAAATACTATACAGGAGGGATAGCATATGCGCATCTCGACGAGCTCTGATGTCAAGCCATTTTAGCTGCTGACGAAATACCGAGACATGATCATATTTTCGTAGGCCGTAGATATAGCGAATACAGAGATTCTGTAGACGCTCCAACCTGCTGAGTTGTTTTTCCGTAGCATCGGGATATCATACATTTGCATAATCTAGGATGAGTAAGAGTAACGCATTAACCAGTGTGGACCTCGTATATTGGGGCAAGAATTTTTTTAAGCGTTTCAGAGTATGCATGGTACCATACATCATCCTACTAATCTGGGTAATGTGGTGGTGCCATGACAAATTCTGAGTAAAGAAAAAGCCCAAATTCTTAACCTCCTTGCAGAACTGCAGTGAAATATTATTATATTTAACCGGAGGTCGGTTACCACCAATTATTATCACCTGCGTCTTGTTGAGATTAATAAGTAGACCAAATCTCACCCGATGGTAAGCGATGATGTGGTCTAAGATGAAGCACGAAGATCTAGAAGAAACCTATTCACTCTTACATTAAAGAGGTCCGGATTGTATTCTTTAAGAAAAACAGACGACGGCATTGTTCCATACCTTAGCTGTGCGCATCAAGAACGTAGAACCAAAACGGTGTGTGCGAATATCAACTAGGTAAGGATGGTACTGAGCCGTGCGCCTGCTTGTCCTTTGATGGAGAGGATATGGCAGAATCAGATCGTAAAGTTCCGGGCCACAATCCCCAAAATGTATTCTGTAAAGGATTGATAGGCTTGCAACTTTACGGCGGTGTTCGAGACTTTGGATCTTAGTCTCCTTATATTCTCTTAACAGTGATGTGTTTCATTAGTTTGTTGGTTTGATGCATATGAACATAATATAGGTCATACTAGAGTATGGATCGAGGAGGATAAAGTAATTACGGAGAGTGGCGTGGCGTTCCTTTGTACACAGATTTCAGAATACAGACATGCTACAGCATACGAGCGTTGAAATGTTGGTTATTAATCTTTATTCCACATACGTATCGCAGATCCGGAGCAAGAATGATACAATTGCAGTGTACTTAAATTTGGAGGAGAAGCATTTGCATATTGAGCATTTGAGTAGTGACCGACCAAAGTTTCGGTGTTGACAAGTTTTGGCTAAGAAATTTAGGTTCGGCAATAGTTTCGGTTTCAGCTAGATATCAGCCGAAAATTCTGCCCCGCTGAAACTTACATTCATGTATTTTTGGATCACGTTCGTTTTACTTTGAACGCATATGACACCGTCGTTTGTTCAGTTCATCAACCGCTGGCGATTGGAGTAGTCAGTTATCTCTTCACGTGCATAAATAAGTAATAAGTAAGTATTTGTTTATTTTGTAACAAAATGAATATATTTTTGAGAATTTAATTCACATCAAAAACATTTCTCTGTATGTACTAAATGTTGTATTTTATTATTATATTTAACAAGATTTACTGTCTGCAGGACAATACTAGAAAAACGTTGATATACACTAAAATTATTAATTTAACATAATCTGAATATATTTCGTTTTAGACATAAACTAAATAGTAGCCGAAATTCGGTTTCAGTATTAGCTGAAAACCAACTTGGTCACAAATTATTATTACTTAATTTACATTGACCTGCTAGGGACACCTAAGACCCGTGCAAGGAGGTAGGTACACGGTAGGTTTTTCTATTAGGTGCACTTGGGCAGGTATGTGGGTACGTATCAGCACGCACTACGTCCTGCTTGCGAATGTCACGCATTTTGGTACACCTCTGGCCTCGCCAATCCAGAACCGTACAGCCGAAACCCGCCCTAGTGTTGCTCCCGTACTCTCCAGATCTAGAAAACCGACTCGTTTTACTGAGATGTCCCCAAACAACGGCTTTTGTCGTTCGCCCCAACGCAACCGGCGCGAGGGCACACAGCCACAGAGGACACAAAGGGACTGGTAACTGTTAAATCGATTGCCAACTCTTACCGATTGACCTCACACTTGACGCGACGATCATCTTTCACGCAATCAATTAATCTTTTATTTGCCTTCCTTTATAACTAGTGGTTCGCCCCGAACTGAGATCTCGCGAGTCTTTGATTAAAACAAAACAATTTTATTTGTAATATTTGACTATCAAAATAGTGCCACGAAATAATAAACCAATTAACCTGACCTACAGTTTCATTCAAATTACAGGTTACATACAATTGTGAGTTAATTTTATGTTGTTCCAATGTTTTGGGGTACAAATTGCAGTTATTCTAGATTTCAGACTTTTGTCTATATTTGTATTACTTAAACTACACGCATAACAAATTACAGTACTGCCGGGTCACTGGTGTACCCTGTCAATTTTGTCAAAGTTCAGTTATTATTATGGCTAATAACTCAAAAACTATTGGACTTTACTAAAAATAAAAACAGAATCTAAATTTACTAATGAATACCTTTCATTTGACGTCCCATTTGACCTAATAGTATCATTTTCAATTTTTTTTATCCCACTTGAACCCCAATATACCAACAACCCCCCAACATTTTTAGCTCATTTAGTCACACCAAAATTGTACCATCACATTGTATCATGTATCAAATTTCATGTATGATTACCTATGTATCAAATTTCACGATGATCGGATCAACGTTCGAATGTTATCCTCGGACAAACAAACAGACATACATACATACAACGCCGATTTGCCCAAGTTGATTTAGAGATGTACCTTCGCACGATCAACAAATAAGAAAGCAATATAGGGAGTAGGTACAAGGAGTTAGGACGGGAAAAACAATATGATTCGTAATGATGATAAAGCACGGCAAATAAAACTTTCATTTACGTCTCTGGCCCATTCTCATTGCAAAATTGTATCTACTATTCGTAAACGGGGTGTATTTGCTTCATATTTTTGGCCAACAGGCGATAGAACTTATCGCGATGCTATTTCTGTGATATATATATTTTTACGATTGTTATAAGCGTCGCATAGTTGGTTAACCCGAACCGTCCTAACTCCTTAAAGAAAAGGACAATGATTTTGTGTTGATTTTAGCAGAATTAGGTCAGTAGGTCAGGATCCTTGAAGGTGTACTTGACACTGTTGATAATTGTTATTCGATGTGTTCAATTATTTGATTGATTTTAACTGCTACTTTCCTACTTCATCCAGTTTAGTTCCAACAAAGAGTTGTTTAAAAAAAGTTTATTCTTCCTGTAATTTCTGTAGCTTCCAGTAATTTCTCGATTTAAGTTAAAAGTTTTATAAAGTGGTTGGATTTTCTTTTCATAAAAGTTTATTCTCTTATGTCACTGGTATTTCAATTATTTTAGAAGGAGAAAGCAGTCAATGTTGTGTTAGTTAGGTTGGTACTCGGCATCTGAGTAATTAGCTTAAACACTTTTATTACTATCTGCAGTTATATCGAACTAATAAGGTTATTAAATTGTATCTTTAAGTCTCAGCAATCGGATCACGCGTCACTTCGACCAGACGCCCAGAAAGAATTTTGTTGCGAAGACCCCGGTACCCCATGGGCCCAGGCTCTCCATCCCAAATAGCTCAAAAACCTAATAAATATACTTATATATAAATATATCGATATAAATCAAGCTCTTAATTCATATCATATCGCTGTGGCTGAAATAAAATACAAATTGTAGTCACAAAGCTAAGATAAAACGGTACCTGCCGGCAGCCATTTGTAGTTTGGTCACACTCAAGGTCTCCACAATGCTTTTGACAACGCATTTGTCTAAATACACCTAATCGTTTGGGAGCTACGAGATAACCTATATTCCATGCAGAACCCAATTTTGGTAGTTCGGCAAAAATACCACATTTTAAATATTTAGAAAGGATAATGTAATTATTTTAATCAAATTAATGGCGAGTGTTTAAAAGTACTTAGGTAGGTATATTTAAAATAAAATGTACCATTCGGGGAGGAAAAGCAATTACACCGAATGATTGATCGAATCGTATACGAAAGAATCCGATTTTTATTTAAGGCTTTTAAACCATTTCCGGGTTTACGGTTGTCCATTAATCTAAAGTAATTGTTAAAAGTTTATGATAGCTAGGTACACCTAGACTTTATATTAGTAACATATTTTGGGAAATAATATTATGGCGAGAGGGTTATCCGAAAGAAAATGTACACAATAATAATTCAAAAGCTATTTTTATAAAATGAATTGTGTTCTGTTTGAAATGCTGGATGCATCGTCGCACATTTAATTTGTTTTTGTGTTCCAGACACAAAAGATGAAATAAAGAGAAAAATCAGAAACAGAAAATATGAAAAAGAATGTGAATCACAATTCGTATTTAAATTCTCGTTCTAAACGTATGTATGGCAATAAGATTACTTAAGTTGGGATTCAAATGTAGATCCTCGGAGTAATAAAAAGTAGTATTTAGAGCGCACTTGGAAGGCAATACTGGATATAAGTTAATTCTTAATAATTGCGATCGTTGAGAGCGCATCGAAGGCCAAGGTTGGATCAAAATGGACTATGTCTTACCGCCTTGTTCTTATTTAATAGTCGTATTAGTAGAAATCAAAGAACTAAGTTTCCTATCTGTGTTCTACTTCCAACTACCAGATGTACAATAGTTGCCACACACTGGGTGCCTGCAGATGGGTGAAGAATTGTTGTTGCTTTCGAGTCCGGACTGCATACAAAAAGCAGTAAACTTGGTTTAGTGTAGAAGTGAATGTCTTTTATAAATCTGTGGGACTGAAGCTTTTTCAGTCAAGTCACGTATCGAGCGGAGCGAAGGGTCGATCTACGATTAAATACAAGTTTTACCGATAGTGGTGAATCACATTCTTTGTTGAACTGTTGCCCATTTTATTGCATTGGAAATCTTATTTATCCTTATTTTAATACAAATCCTGATAGATAGATAATACTTTATTGCATACCATTAACAAACAATTAACATTATTCAAATAAATGTATACAATTGACGATCTTGGACGTCTACTGCAAAAAATAGGCATTCCCTATAAATTTCCTGAGCGACCGATCTGGCGCGGCCTGCGCCCAACGGCTCCCATCAACTTTTAGCAGGTCGTATTTTTTTAAAAACTGGTATTGAAAGATAATTCCCGTAATAAAATCTAACGAAATTCAAGTTTCCATAATTTATATAATAGGTTGGGGAAAAAGTCTTTTCGCATTATAGTATGTATGAACTTGTAATAAAATCTCTTTGGCTATACTATTTGTATCTGGCTTGTTTTAGTACCATTCAAAGTTTAAATTTTAAAGATGATAATTCCAAATTCAAATTAGGAAAATGTCTGATTTTTATTTTTTTTCGTACTGTAAAGATGAGTGAATCTAATGAAGAAATTCGATACATTTTAAAATTTTACTACAAAAAAGGTAGAAATGAACCCAAGCCACGAAAAAAATTTGCGATGTTTATGGACCTAGTGCAGTGTCTGTGAGAGTAGCACACATTTGATTTAAGCGTTTTTAATCCGGAAATTTTGATGTCAAAGATGCACGTCGCTCTGGTCGCCCTATTACGGATAAAATTGATGCCATTTTTTAAAAAGTGGAGCAAGATCGGCATATCAGTAGTTACGAAGTAGCTGAAGAACTGGGAATTGACCACAAAACAGTTTTGGCGCATTTGAAAAAAACTGGGTACACAAAAAAGCTCGATATTTGGGTACCCCACGAGCTCACTGAAAAAAACCTAATGAACCGTGTACTTATTTGTGATTCTTTATTACGACGTAATGAAACCGAACCATTTTTGACGAAGCTGATAACTGGTGATGAAAAGTGGATCACGTACGACAAGAACAAAGTCAAAGGCCGGTCAAGCTTCACACACTGTGGTGAAACCCGGGTTAACTCGCAACAAGATGATGCTGTGTGTGGTGGTGGGATTGGAAGGGCATTATTCATTATGAGCTGTTACCACCAGGCAGGACCATCGATTCTGAACTCTACTGCGAACAACTGATGAGATCAAAGCAAGAAGCTGAGAGAAAGCAGCCAGAATTAATCAACAGAAGGGGTGTGGTTTTTCATCATGATAACGCTAGACCTCACACATCTTTAGCCACTCAGCAAAAATTAAGAGAGTTTGGCTGGGAGGTGTTAATGCATCCGCCGTATAGTCCTGACCTTGCACCTTCAGATTTCCACCTGTTTCGGTCTCTTCAGAATTCTTTAGGCAGTGTCAGGTTAACATCACGAGAGGACTGCCAAAACCACTTGTCGCGGTATTTTGATCAGAAGCCCAAAAATTTCTATAGCAATGGGATCATGTCCCTACCCACAAGATGGCAAAAAGTTATCGAACAAAATGGTACCTACATACTTTAGTTAAATGTAAATAAACTATATTCAAAAATGTTTTGAATTTTCTTAAAAGATGTGAAGAAACTTTTCCCCAACCTAAATTATATCTGTCATATACAAGTTTTGGCGTACCTGCTTCCATTGATCGATTGACTGATGTTAAAAATACGAGAAAAATTTGCTTGAAAGGTTTTATATGGCTACCTCTGTATTCCATTACCAAATAGGGAAAAATACAAACAAATAACGCGAGTAGTATAAAAGCTTTTAAAAGGGTAAACGTAGAGTTCAGTGGATTACAGTCTAACTCGATGTGATTACAGTCCGGCGGTGTTGCTATTAGTGCCGGTGATCTGTGAGCACTAACATGATCTTGTGTGGGATAACGCGATTCGAAGGTACGGAGGTGAGGAATTCTGTTCTAGGTTATATTGATTAAATAAGAAAAAACAATCTAACACAGCTTTTCTTATTGCATTAAATTTAAATCTCTGTCCTTTAAGTCATTTTATAGTTATTATGAACGAATTATAAAAATTTACAAAAGTACATAAATCGTAGTAACAAGATGCCATTTGTGAGTTAATATTGTGTGAATTGACATGTACCTAGTATTTGGCTCTGTAGTTGGAGTTCCATCCGTCCATCTATCTACGGTCTGACTTCAATGGGTAGAGGCCTCTCTTTGCCTGTGCCATTCTTTACGGTCCTGTGCCAGCCTCATTTAGTATCGACTCGCAATGCTTGCTACATCGTCTGTCCGTCTCGCTGCTGGAAAACCAACCTTTATAAACCCGGGTCGTGTATGTCATTCAGTTAGCGCCTTAGTCCACCGGTGTCTAAGCGTCTGTTCAGACGGGCCACAAACACACCCAGGCGACAAAAATGTGACCGGGCAGTAGCTAGTGTGAATAGAAACTATGAAGTGTGTGAAGTGTCATTGTGGCCGCGTTGTGACCGCGATGTGGCCGCGATGTCGCAGTGACCACACGTTTGCGACAGAGTTTAACGCAACTGCATAATGTGGAACGTGTCTATAGAACTCTTTTTTTTCCTACGATTTTGTGGCCGGTCACATTTTTGTCACTGTGGTTGACGCCCATCTGAGCAGATGCTTAAGTATCTAAGGGAGGACGATATTTTCACTAGAAACTGGATACTTATCATGATTTGTGAGTTTTTGAGTGTCCCGATATTCTGTATATAAATATCGCAGTTTACTAAAAATAGTGTTCTATACCATGATAGTTTCAAAAGCTATAAAGAAGACGATGTTGTAAATATTAGAAAACAATTACCGCAGAAATAAAATATTTGAAGGAGAAAGTTTACCCACTCATATTAAATTTTGTCTGAAGTTCTACACAGTACATTTTATATAAAGCTCACTGTGAAGGGAATATGGCAGAAACTTTAAAGAATAAATAAGATTATATTGCTTTGTACAAGTGTGTTCGTTGAATAATAAAATGAGATAAAAGTGCAAAAGTATGTTAAAAAAGTTCAGAGTAATGTCTCTTCTGAGAATTTGCGCAAAAAGAAAATGTTTGTAGAAAACAAACATAATTACATTAGTTTGTCACGTGACAAAGTATATTCTTTGATGAGAAGTTGTTTACAATCAAGTCGTTTTTCTAGAAATATTAAAAGCAAACTATTCCGATAATTTACGAGTACTCTCTCTCTTCCCAGCTATGTATCCCACATGGTGGTGGGGTCAGCTTTCCTAGTTGTTCTTCTCCACTTCGCTCTATCCTCGACGTCGTCATCAGAAACTTAGCACTCTCTCATGTCTTTTGACACTACATCTTTCCACCTTGTCTTGGGTCTACCTCTAGATCTTCGACCGGGGATGGGAAATTGTAGTGCCAAATTCCCTACGTAGTCAGGTGGTCTCCTCTTCACGTGACCGTACCAACGCAGCTGACTCTCCTGCATCTTGTCAGCGATGTCGCGCACGCCCAGGCTTCCTCGTACGTATTCGTTACGGATTTTATCGAGCCTGGTCACGCCGCACATCCACCTTAGCATCTTCATTTCGGCGACTTGGATGGTATGTACGTTCTTCTGCGTTACGGCCCACGTTTCGCTTCCATACATTAAGACTGGTCTTATGATAGTCTTATAAATAAGACCTTTAAGTTTTACTGGCATTCTTTTGTCTTAGGTGACACCGGTTACTTCTCGCCATTTTAACCACGCTGCGGCTATTCGGTGCTGAATATTACATTCCACGTTCCCAGAATTATGCATCATACTACCCAGATACTTATATTGATCGCACAAGGTGACCAATTGCCAATCGATGTTGATCGGGCTATTGTTGCTTGGGTCTAATTCATTGAACGACATGAACTGGGTTTTTGATATACTCAGCATTAGGCCACCGGTCTGTAACTGATGCTTCCACGACAAAAGTGCCTCTTGTAACTCGGCACGGCTCTCAGTGCAAATGGCCACGTCGTCAGCGTATATAAAAGTCCACAACGCTGAGGTCTGCGCGGCCTCTGTGAGTGAATCTAAAACCAAGCAAAACAGAAAAGGACTCAGTACTGAGCCTTGGTGAACGCCTTCTGTGACCGCTATCGGTTTTGTCTCACCCACTACCGTCCGTACCATTGACCTCGCTCCCCCATACATATCGGCGATGATGTTGACATATTGTTCGGGGACATTTTTCTTGCGAAGGCTCCACCATATCGTGTCTCTCGGCACCCGATCAAACGCCTTCTCCATGTCAAGAAATGCGACATACAATGGTTGGTTTTTGACGCGATATTCCTCAGCAATGGTGTTAAGCGCAAACATCGGATCGGTGGTTGATAAGCCAGGTACGAAGCCGTAGTGATTATTGGATAGAGAACACTCAGATCTTAGGCGACTGTCAATCACTCTTTCGTACAACTTCATAGTATGGCTTAGGAGCTTGATTCCGCGATAGTTGTTGCACTCGTACTTGCTGCCTTTTCCTTTGTATATCGGAACTATGGTGCTCAATCTCCATGCGTCTGGCATTTTAGAAGAGAGAAGCACACAGTTAAAGAAATTTGTAAGCAGTACCATTCCTCGCTCGCGTAGACATTTCCAAGCTTCTACTGGGATACCATCAGGTCCTATGGCTTTCTTGTTTGCCATTTTTTGCAGAGCTTTCTTAACCTCACTTGGGTGTATTGGAGGTATAAGTCCTACATTACTTTCCATTGCTGGAAGCTCTGTACTAGCTAGATTTGGGTTCAGTAGTTGTTGGTAATATTGATGCCTAGTTGTAACGACATCATTGTCCCTGTATAACAAGTCACCATTTGGTCCTTTGATGGTTTTACACCTAGCAGGATCCTTTGTGCCCTGACAACGCTGTTTTGCGAGCTTGTAAATGTGCTTTTGGCCTTCTTTGCTGTCTAACTTCTTGTAAAGGTTTTTCTGGGCGTTTGCTTGTTCTATTGCTATTACTTTCTTGGTATCTTTCTTTACTTTCCCATATTTTTCTCGGTCCTGAGGTGTTTGGGTGGACTGCCAGGTCTTAAAGGCAGTTTTCTTTTTCTGTATTGCACACTGCACTTCCTCTGCCCACCACCAAGTTTCTTGGTTGGATCGTTTACCTCCCTTTATACGGCCAAGAGTTTTATTAGCAGCAATTATAATGGACTTGTTCAAGTGGTTCCATATTGTATCAACGTCTGATTCCACATCAATCTCCAGGTTGGCTAGATGTTCACAGAACTCGGATACTTTCTCACCTTTGAGATTCCACCACTTGGTGAGTTCTGGAGTTTGAGTTGGTTTCTCCTTAGCTGTTTTTTTTTGAACGTCATGTCCATCACAACAATGCGGTGTTGGGTCGTAACGCATTCTCCCGGAATAACCTTACAGTTAGTAACACGGCCAATGTAGGCTCGATTTACTAGGATGTAGTCGATTTGCGATGCTGTTAGGCCGCTTTTGTACGTAATCTTGTGTTCTGGCTTCTTAGCAAAAAAGGAGTTGACAATAGCAAGATCAAATGCTGCTGCTGTTGAGAGTATGACCTTCCTGGCATCATTGAGTGTACCATATGCGTAACCTCCGTGCACTCTTTTAAAAGCTTCGTTTGTTTCTCCAACGTGGCCGTTCAAATCACACCCTAACAAGATGGTCTCTTTTGTAGGTATTTGTTGAAGTGTGCCTTAGTTAGAGTAGTCCAAAAGTCATCTTTCCCAGCTTGGCTACACCCTACTTGGGGAGCGTATGCAGAAATTACATTAAGGACTTCTCCTTCTACCAGTACTTTTAGATACATTAGTCTGTCATTTACACGTTTTACCTCTAGGATGTTGCTTAGGTATTCTTCTTTGACAGCAATTGCTACACCATTCCTTCCATGTTTTTCGCCTACGTACATGAGTTTGTAGCCCTCTCCGATATTACGGCCTTTAGATCCAGTCCAACGAGTTTCCTGGAGGCAGATACAATCAGCTTTCCTACGTTTAAAAAGAGAGGCAAGTTCTTTCGTCTTTCCTGTTAGTGTTCCTACATTCAAAGTGGCGAAGCGAATCTTAAGGTTACAGTTTGGGACTAACGTCGTTAGCCGAGCCCGTCCGTGACTCGGTAGCCCTAGCATACTATTCGCAGATGTAAGACGATGTGTCTGCGCGTCGTTTCGCGGTGACGCCCTATCCGTTATCGTTGCTAAATTCTGTAACCTTACCATTTTCTTATCTTAAAATTTGGCGAGTTTTGGATTTATCAGTCCAGTACCGATTGCCATCTGACGTACAAAAACCTACCCGCTTGAGGTAGGAAAATCCTTGGATGTTTGGTGTTAAATCCTGTACAGGTGCTTCCTGTACGTAGTGAAAGTCGGTCGTCAGAGCCTCGTTTGTATTCCAGCAGGGTGCACCACGTGCAGGTGAGGATGACATTTGGGTTGGGAAAGATGTTAGTTCCAACCCCTTACACCCCGATAATTTACGAGTACAAATATTAAATATCTGTTTCCCAATTTGTACCAGAGACCTTATGGTAAGTCAACATGTGCGTACATGCTCGACGCTTTGCATCCAATCGAGCAAGATCGACAGTATAGACTGATGAAAGTTCAAAGTTGGACCGAAATGCTTGATTTTAATGGTGTTCGATTATACTTGCTCATCGAGCATGAACATACGCCTAGAGGCACTTTTAGGAAAAGCGAAATCATACAAGCCTTGATTCTATACGACTTATTATGTTCTTACGTTTTTATGAGAGCCCGTGCACTTAAACCCATTAAAAGCAAAAACAATCTAAAAAAATTGCTAGTGACATGGATGTAAAAACGTCGACTATTGTCAGCAATCAGTGAATGCAGTGAAAAAGATTACGGAGCAAATTCTTTTGATGCTCGACATTTGATGACAAGAATACGCCCCGTGAATCTGAATGAATGCCAGCCTCCGAACACGGAAATCTTATTAAATGAGCACTGTATCTTGCGGTTCGGAATTTGATGGCATTCGGGGCTGGTGACTGATTAGATTGGTTTTAGGATGTTTCGCAGTTTAATGTGAAAAATAGATGAAATATTGCCAAAAAATAAGATAAGATGTGTTCGTTAGTCGTGTCACTTCTTATTTAGTCAGACTTCGATAGTTTATCAGTTAGTTTAGGTTGGGTATAGGTACGCTTTTACTAGATTGGTACATCCAACCGGTACAACCATCTCAAAAGTTTCAAACCTAGACGGGACTTGAACCCGCAACCTTCCTCTCGATACGAGGACGCACTATCCAATTGTGCCACCAGGCCATGTCACGTCATTGTCGAAATTAGTGAGATGATTCAGATTACGACTAAAGCGCCGTTAGCTCCATCTACAGGAAAACTTATACAGTTTTTTGACCTGCTCAATGCCAAACGTTGCAGTTTAGTACATTGACAAGAAATGTCGCGTTGCTTATTTCAAATAGTATTTTTATTTTACAGTGTTATCAGAACACACATGGAAAACTCCAAAATTAAGATTAGTTGTGTTCGGATAACACTATAAAAATAAAAATACTAAATTATTAAGAAATTTTTAACAGAATTCAGCTATTTCTTTTGTCCTGTACGTCGTGTACGTCCTGTGTAGTGACGGTTACAAAATAAATCATTTCTTAAGTATAAGTAATGATCTGAACATTTCCACCAAAAAAATAATAACCATGAACAATGCTGCGCAAATAAATAGAAAAAGCAATATTTACAAACGTTTGAAGTTATGAGGATGAAATCAAACGATTCTAATCACAAATTCTCAGCCAAATATCAATTTTTTCCACGATTAGGTACACTGTCAAAATCTATTCAAAATTATTAAGTACGAGTTATTACATAGTTAAAGTTGTACTAAGTTTATCAATCTCAGATATCTATACTAATATTATAAAGAGAAAAGATTTGATTGTTTGTTTGTTTTTTTTTGTTTGCATTGAATACACTCCGAAACTACTGGACGGATTTAAAAAAATCTTTCGCCGTTGGGAAGTTACAGTATCACCGCACATAGGCTACATTTTACCCAACTGCGCAGAAGGAGGGTGATGTTTTTATTGAAAAATTGAAAAACTACGCGTGCGAAGCCGCGGATTGGTCAGCTAGTTTATCAATCCCAGATATACTTATATATATATATATATATATATATATATATATACCAACATGCATTTTTAAATTTAAAGATGAAGATACTTGAATTTAATTGTGGAGAGACTGAAGTTAGTATCGCCGTTAATCGTATTTTCATGTAACAAATGCTTGGCACCTTTTATTGGCTTTTCTAAAGACTTTTCCAATCGTTATGAAAGTACGCCAGCATCGTACACTGTATTTGCTATTAATGAAGGTGATTTCATTTTCATCCAGAGGCCATTGTTATACGAGTACATAAAAAACGCTTCTTGGTTTGGGGTGAGTATTCTACGACCATGGCCGCACCCTCAAGCTTTTTAAGTAACTTTGCGAGTACTTCACAGGTTTCATAGCCTTTCAGAAGCTTATGTACTTGTTTATTTATTATTTTTCCCGTGAATTTGTTTCTGATATAATAAAATAATAAATAAATAAATATTGCTGTACATTTCACACAGCGCTATCTAGCCCCAAACTAAACAGAGCTTGTACTATGGGAACCAGATAACTGATAGAATACTTATATACTTTTATTTTTGTAAATACATACTTATAATATATAGAAAAACACCCAGACACGGAACAAATATCCGTAGATCATGCAAACATTTGTTCCGTGGCGGGAATCGAACCCGCTACCTCCTGCGTCTCAGCCGGCTATACGCCCACTGCGCCACGGAGGCAGTCGGAGGTGATATGAATGTAAAGTTAAGTTAATTTTTAAAAATTCTGTTTATAACTACATGATCTTGCCGTGCTCAGCATTATCCTGGATTTTTTCTTCCACTGGTATCTTTTTGGCGGATACTAAATAAAAATGTGTCTTTTCAAAATGCAAACATTTCTTTTCCATATTGGTTTAGCCGTTAGCAAACATTAGTATATTTTACCAGCTGATATTATCAGTACATATTTCGGAAGCAAGAGATTGAGAAAGGGGGAAGTTCGTTATATCTGCCATATTTATTGGCAGATATAACTTCAATGGCACCTCAGATCATGGTGCATGCAAATGTCCAGATATCGGTGCACTTAAAACTCACAAATCATGGTAAATATTCTGTTTAATGTAAAAAAAATTGTGTTCATAATCATAACCATCATACTTTCAGAAGTTAAAATTATTTTAGCACTTATAGAAATAAGATTCACCAAAAATTATAAAACTCGAAAATGCAATCAAGTAATAACGAATACTTTTCCCAAATTTGAAAAGTTTATTCGGCTAGACGCACCCTAATAGGCTGTCTAGCTCTTAACAAAGAAGGTCGCTGTGTCATGAATCTAAAACCCCAGTGGACAAGACCCCGTAAATCTTTGACATGAAAAGGTCTACTTACGAATATTGAAAAAGTCTTTTCTTCGTGATCTAAATAGATATCTTATTTATAATGTCGTCGACGGTATTTAGACCCAACCAGCCAGAATAAATTCAAAGCTTCAGAGCACTTATTTGAATAAATAGTATTTAACATTATATCTTTTTGTAGTTCATTTTATATGTTAAAGGAGTTATTTTTCTTTTGTAAATGTTGTTGATAACCCCAACAGATACACACATATTATTTTTCAAACTTTCGCAATCACTGTACATAATTATCGATTAAAACGGGTATCTATCGCGTATCTATCCTTTTTTGTTATCCCGACGTTCAAAAGCCAAACGTGACGTCAGCCAAAAGGCTGTCTTACAATAATCGTGGTCACGGGTGGACAGGAATACTTGGAGCTACCATCGAGAAGTGATAGCAGCTGCAGCAACTATCCTCACTTGATCTTCAGAATTAGAAATGTCTTCGTTCAGATTACGACACACTACACTAACCGTATCACCGAGACGACCGATCACAACGCGCACACCTAATAATCACCGGGTTCCAGGTCTATAGCCATCTTCCAGATTGAAATTTGGAAATTTCTTGATTTCAATTGCTTCACGAACCATTGTTAGATATTATACGTATGCAGAGATTACAGGAAAATTACAACGACAATTTTTTGGACATCTTGAAAGTTTTCTTGGTTTACCGGTAACCAAAGTAGCCAAAGTAGATAGCGATGGTTCGGAAGCCTGGGTACGCGAATCCTACTCATACCCGACCAGTCTTATTTTCTAATTAACCTTTCTAAACATTGAAAAATTCACTGAAACTATTTCTTTGGATAAATTGATCGAGCAAAGCGAGATCTCTAAATCAACTTGGGCAAATCGGCGTTGTATACATGTATGTATGTTTGTTTGTCCGAGGATAACTTTCGAAGCGTTGGCCCGATCATCATGAAATTTTATACACAGCTAGGTAGTGATAGCTCAATTTTGGTATGACTAAATGAGCTAAAAATGTTGGGGGGTTGTTGAGATATTGGAGGTCAAGAGGGGTAAAATAAATTAAAAGTAGACTAATAGGTCAAATGAGACATCAAATGAAAGGTATTCATTAGAACATTTTGACCCCGTTTTTATTTTTAGTAATTTTTTTTAGTTTTCGAGTTATTAGCCATAATAAAAACTAAAATTTGACAAAATTCACAGGTTACACCAGTGACCCCACAGTGCTGTAATTTGGTATGCGTGTAGCGTGACATAAATATAGGCAAAAGTCTGAAACCCAGAATAACTTCAATTTGTACTCTCTAACTCCCGTTACCTGTAATTTGAATGAAACTGTAGGTCAAGTTAGCGAAGAGAGATGTAAGCAAAGTTGAATTTAGACCTACCTAACGGTTTGAAAAGAAAGAGGGATTTTACAATGTGTTATGATTTAATACAATGACTAACTATAAATACGATACTTATCAAAAACACTTATTTGGTGCGCACAATCGATAAATCCGGTAGTCTGCAGGACTGGTAGTGAAGCCTCTAGCCAACGTCGACGAGAGGCCGAGAGGACGAAGTAGCTTCACCGTGTTCTGATTGGAGTAAGATCAAGATGTTAGTGTAGTAGTAAATGCGGTGGGCGAATCAGAGGTTAGGCCACCAGATTTCGGTCGATGTAGCAGGCTAGACCTCCAGGTCTGTATTGAGTAAAGGTCTCCGGCCTCGAGGGTCCAAGAAGGAGACGTGAGGACTCCAACCTCAAGGGCGTCAGGCTCCCAGGCTCAATCCGGTAGGGCTTCGCCGTCAAGAACAAACTGTTACCGGGCTGCGCTGACTGATTGATAAAATGAGACTGTTTAAAGCGTTTCTCTCTGAGATATTTCTCCGGCTGTTCCCCAGTGCAGACTGTCTTTTTCCAAGGATCCCAATGTCATCCGGACCTGTTTCAAAGTTAAATATTTAGTATATTCTAGTTGGCAGCCAGTACAGCCATACATCAAATTCAGAGGTCCTATGTAAATTCCAAGTAAAACCTTATGGTTCTACCAAGAATTAAAAGTAAAAATATTAGGTTTAAAACGTCATGTCAGTACCTTTGTCAGGTCTGTTCATTATTACGTTTCTAGTGCTAACAAGTTAAAATACATTTAGCATCATTTATACTCCTGTGATGAGAAAATTCTGCTCTTTCATATAAAAATGTAATAATGGGCTTTTTAAGGTTTCGAGAATGAATTTAGAGTTTTCTGACCAAAATAATGATAAAAATGTTAAAGGAACCCCAGAATCTACATATCTCCCCATGTAAGTATTTACATTAGATAACGTGAATATCACGATAAAAATCTAGATAAAAAAGTGAGTGATAATCCAAGCGAGAAGATCTTAAAAACTCCAACACGACAAACTCGTACGAACTTACTCATATAGCGTAAAGTGATCTGGTAATGTGGTTTCTATATCGTTATGGAATAAAAATCCGCGGAGGGTAGGATATTTGCGATACGTGGCCTCGGATCCCGTCTTGGCTGTAAATCCTTTTATTTGAGACGCTTCGTCGCTCACGTATTCTCCTTGATCTTCATGTTTGCATGGGGACTTAAATTCCTTACCTTGTACTGTCAGCGAGATATGTTGATCAACAAATTGATATTTTTAAACACCTGCACATTTTTAATCACAATTGAGATTTATAAATCAGTGATGACTTGGATCCAAATGTTCATTCGATTTAAGATGCACATTGGCTCCTTATAGGGATATATCGTATCAAATACTATTTATTCCTGTTCGACTTTAAGTCATAAAAATGTAAGAGTTTGGACCAAATATTGATTTCAGAAAAAATATATATCCTCTCTATCTTGGTATGTCTGTTGTCTGGAAGAGATCGCTTCTAAGTGACAAGACCGCCCATTGTACTATTTGCTTTGTGTTTTCGATTTTGTTTGTATTTTTTTTTTGTTTTTATTGTGTACAATAAAGTATTTTCATACATTCATTCATATTACGTACCAAATAAAAACTACGAATCTTTGCACATGCAACTATAGGGTGTGAAGACACATTCAGGTGAATTGCGACTTCAGGTTCGTCATCGTCATCATTATATTTTACTTAGATAACCTTTGTGATTTATTTTAATCGTTATTATAAATACGGGGTTTTCACATACCATTTTAATACAATGTTTCAGTTCAATTCGTGAATTTCACCTTGCACTTATCGGTCGTAACACCGATAAAACGGCACGTGATAAATCCAGTATTTATAATAATGAGTATGCAATAAAGTATTAAATTAATTAATAATACCGAATGATCTTTATTTTTGATGTCATAGATTGTATTTCCTATTTTAATGCGACGGTAAATGAGGGGGATTATGAATTAATAGGGTCATTTTCTAGGAGACAGCGGTCTCGTTTAGTTGTAAAAAGACTGACCTGAATACAGTCTACGGAGGTGGAAACGAAAAACAAAAAAGTACCTAGTATAAACTAGAACGTTGGGGTGCTTTTTACACAATATACCAACCTTGTCTAGGTTGCAACTATTGGGTTTAGTTTAGAAGCGTTTGACAGATTGAAAAATGATTACAATTTTCAATCGACTTTAAAAAGGAGGAGATTCTTAATTTGGCTGTATGTTTATCGCAATTTAGTAATTGTTTTGGAAATCGTAAAGAAATATCTATTTGGGGAATATGTCCCTTGACCTGATGCCCTCTTGTCATGGTCAACTGACCTGATCATGGATACCACATACTTAACGACAAACAGCTCATGTATTGCAATTGATAAATTGTACTGGAGATGTATAAGAAAATGTATTATATCAGTTATCTTGTTTCCATAGTACGTACCTTCAAGCTTTGCTTAGTTTGGGGCTAGATGGCGCGCTGTGTGAAATGACGAGCGTAATTTTTTTTACAAGCTTTTATTTAACTTACAATGTATGTATGTTTGTCAGGGTGGAACCTTGCAACTCAATTTTAAATCAGGTATCTTTAACCGATTAAGCTGAAATTTGGTATACACGCTTATTTTGGATGACAATGCATGCTTAGCTATGTGACGTCATTCTAATTCCAATATGGCAGATAATCCTATATGGCAGATCATCCAAGATGGTGGACTAGTTATTTTTTCTGCACCATCACAGTATGGGTATCAAATTAAAGGGCTTGCTGAGGAGAACACGAAAACTAATACAACGTCACATTATTACAAGCTTTTATTTAGCTTGCAATGTTTTTTTATTAGTTTGTTAGCCTACTTGCTCTTTGCTCTTATCCTACGCAGTTGAAATTTGATATGTTGGTTCAGTGCCGATGACAATGCAGTGTTATGGTATGCATGACCTGATTCTACACTCTGGATTGGCTCCAGACGAAGGAACGCCTCTACAGTCAACATCAGAGACACGACATTTTTTATACGCATTTAATTATGATAGTTAAAAGTTCCACCATGACATGGCTGCTGCACTCAGTGTTGGCTTCCAAGGAGGAACTCCTCAACGGTCATCAGCACAGACACAAAATTTTATTTTATTTATTTAAATTTTATTTTATTTTTTAACATTTAAATTTGGATAACTTTGGTGACAATGCAATAATATGGTAGGGATGGAGGTGGGCGATGGAGACGGATGCTAGACAACGGAACTTCCGAATGGATCGTAGTGGACTACTAGTGTTCGGGCTCATTTGAATCTGCTTGCGGTTCTGATTATGAATTTTATGAAAGCTTGTATTGAGAAAGTAATTTTTCAACAAATATATGTAATTTACAATGTATTATAATAATATTGATATAATAAACATTGTAGTAAAATTATATTTCATCAGAAGGCAAGCTTCTACACGAATATTAAACCAAGAAAATAACTAACTAAACGGCGGCATCTCAATAGTAAGCCAAACACGAAACATTAAACAAACACTCTTACCCTTTCATTACTATCAGCTTATCTATTCGTACAAAGGAATAGTTTAAATAGTTCACATCGTAATTTTAATCGGTTTAACTTAATTAAACACTCGCGAGATAATCAGACTCTGAATTTAATAATGAGCCTGTAACTTTTAGTTTGATGAAGCCATTACCTAAGTGATATGAATTCATTATTTTAATACCCGTATATTAAAGTTTGACTGTTAAATGAATGTTTTAATAATCTATCGTCATCATAATATCAGCCGCATGACGTCCTCTGCTGACCATAGTACTCCTCCATAGATTTCCAGAGTGACCAATCCTGTGCGGCCTGCTTCCAACGGCTCTCAAAAACCTTTATCAGGTCTATTTAGGAAACATATGAGGGGCTGTTCTACGCTGAGCTTTTCAGTTCGTGGTCTCCTCTCGAGAACCTTTCTGACCCAACGGCCGTCAGTTCTTCGAGCTATGCGCCCCGCCCTCTGCTTTTCTTTGCTAACCTTTAGTCCGCCTTAACCCACACGAAAAACATACTGCAGATACTGTTGACCATGAAAAATACACATAAGTGTGAACGTTCTGTATTCATGAAGTAATATTCAAGGATGTTAACCCTTCACTATGCTCCGTGTAACATACTAATGCATTTTCATTTATTATTTCTAGTTGAGAACTGAGAACATGAGTGTTTGTAATCCCACTGGGATCAGTTGAATCTTGCTTCTATTAAGAGTACCTTGTATAAATAGTTTCAGAATTCAGTAGTAGTACAATTTACGAGTACGGTTGCAAAGCAACTCTTGAACTTTCTAACAGAGTTTCATACGAGTATAACCAGAAAACCAATTGAACACTCAAATTCATGTTCCGTCTCTAACAATGAAGTCTAGATAAACCATCTAGATAAACCTGCGATTTCTCTTCTTACATGTGAATTATGTTGAAGGATATATGTGCCCTATATTCCCACAGGTTCTTTGTAAGAATGAAAGAATGAATGAAAATTCTTACAAGCTAGATACAACAGATATAAAAATAAAGAGAAAACAAATAGATGTAAGATGTAATAAGTCTTATCGCTTAACAAATCGATTTCGTCCAGACAACTATACAAAAGTCTCACTAGTTCTGTTATCAGACCTACAGTACTATACACAGGAATAAAAATCCTTTTAAAATCCTATCCCAGGTACTCATGGCCTCTACTCATGCTATATTAATATTACGAGCTGAGGGTTCGGGATAAAATAATGGGAATCAATCTAACCAAAATAACACTTTTATTCAACACTAGAACGATGAATATACGAACTTGGTCACACGAAATCACAACACACTAATTCACACCACTGTTGCACCACTTAAAGTCACCGAAATGTTCGCACGTATAGCCAAATCCAGACTGACTGTCCGGCCATCTCTCCGGCCTATTTATATCGCACACAATTCACTACACTAGAGCGCTCGAACGTTCCAGGAAAGGGAAGGTGTTTCGACAGAATGACCAATCCCCATTCTGCGCAACCGCAGACAATAACACAGCAGGTAAGACAAAAGCCTTCGAGAAATTTCGGCTATTTCTTATTGTGTAACAGCGTAACATTAACATTTCCAGTATAAGCTGACTGATACTCGTAACTGTTGTTCGACACTCTAGACACTAGCTGTATACCTACATTAAGGATGTTAAGCTTTTTTATAACCATTGTTTAAAATCTCTGCAACATAATCGAAACGTTTGGATGGTAAATAAACAAACAAAACGGCAAAAAAATTCTCGATTTCCCATGGCTGGGCAAATGCCTTCGATCTATCCCGATCCTTGGCGTATTCCCACCATTCAAACTCAAATCCAGCGATATTGTCGTATCAACGATCGCTTTTAGCGATAAGGCGGCCTATTGTACAGGCGTTTATTTCATTCGTTTATTTTTAATGGTATGATTATATTATTGACCGAGCGAGCGAAGCGTCTCAGTTTCGAGTTTGGTCAAAAATGCTTTTGTCCGGCTGTCTGTCTGTTCTCGCCTACTGGTCGCATTTTTCAACCGAATTTGACGAAAATTGGCGCACAGGTACCTTGTTTTTTTTTCAATTGTGGTTTTTGATTGGGAAGAAAAGGGGGAAGTTTGCTGTAGCGCTATTTACAGACGGATTTCAATAAAATTTGAGAGGCACACTAAAGACTTCTATCTACATAAGATGATGCGAAAAAAATTCCAAAAGGGGGGAGTGGAGGGGGGGGGGGGAGAAATTTGCTGTAACGTTATATATGGATGAATTTCAATTTGAGATTTTTTTTTTTAATTTTTTGCCAATCAGACTACGCAGTCCTCTCCGCCTTCATGAGACAAATTACTTTTTGGACTTGGGACACGAGGTCTACTGTTCTCACACTAACCACTAGTCTATCATTATGAAATGCTTTAGCGGCTGCCACCGACGCAATAAATACCTGAGGGTTTAGCCAAGTTACAATCGATTAGCGATGACGCTAGTCAATAAGTCCGAAGATTTGACACATGCTAATGCTATAGAAATACCACGTGATACAGCGACAACAAATATATGTAGAAATCGAATAGATTCGCAGCGAATGTAATTTGGCCAAATTACATTATTTGGCTACGGGCCCTGTTTAGTCATGTATTATAAATATTTATCGATATCGTCCTATAAATTTTACTCCTGCAAAATGAAAGGGCTTTATGGGGCAGAAAAATAGCATTCACAAAAGATTTATTTTACCAGTAGTAGGAAATCCTATTAGGTACTGTTTTGAGGAAGAGCTTATATCGATTTCTTCTTATAGCCTACCCTGTCTATTCTAATTTATAAGACAAAATGCAGGAGTCAGCAACCTCAGCCATTGTTACATTCAATCATAATGTTGAATATATTACTATTATTTTCTTTTCAAAGTACTTAAGTTTCTTAAGGGACATTTACCCTCCAGAGACCGGAAGTAGAAATTAAAAACTAAATGGGAGTAAAAGTTGTCAAAAATTACAAAAAATTCAATATGTTTTTATTCATTCAAATCACAAGGATCACTTTGAAACGTCAATTTTACTGCCTGTTTATTTGCGACCAAGCCAGGAAAGAAAGGCAATAAACAAGGCTGGTTATTTTTTAATGATCCATTTAGAATACAAAATAACAAGGAAAATAAATTACGTCGAAATTGTAACATTTTAACTGAATTGGAGCAATTTCAATCCCAAGCTTTTCTATCATTCATAATTATAAATACAGGATTTATAACGTACCGTTTTATCGGTGTTTCGTCCGACAATTTTTCGGTTCAATTCGTGAGTGAGTGCGACCCGCTCCGAACAACGTCTCACCTCGCTTGTCTATTATCTAAATAATTCTATATATTATAGTAGGCTTTTTTGTAAAGATTTTCTTTAATTACTTTAATAAATTTTTTAATTGTCATTCTTGTACATCATTTCGGAATTTGTTATAAAAGCGTACACGCTTTTAAACGATTTACTAACTACACTTTTTGTGTGAGAAAAAAAAGTCACTTCTACTTTTTACTTCGTACTTAGTCGTACCTTTATATACTAAGTAGAAGTTAGGATTTCCATTTCATAACTTACTAGGAGTCACTAAACCGTACGTATCATCATGAAATTTCAGCTTTACAGCTAATATAATAAATATTAAATAAATTATTTATTCAACAAGAAACTTCAAAATTTCACAATCAAATTACAATGGTTAACTAGGTATAATACAATTCAGGATGGAAAACCCAAACTAGAGGATTGACCTGTATGATGGCATACCTATACCTCCCTCCGGACTATGGTTCATAATGGAATGATCAGTGAATGTATGTGTGAGTGTGGGAATATGTTGGTTGTGTGATTTGTATGTGGGCGTGTGTGTATGTGTGTGTGTGTGTGTGTGTGTGTGCGTGCGTGCGAGTGTGTATCAATATGCATGCGAGGACATGTGGTGAGTGTATGTGCGTGAAAGGGTGTGGAAGAGAGTGTGTGAGAGAGGGTGTGTGGTGTGAGTGTATGTTAGGGTATCAGTTTGTGTATACGTATAAATGGGTGAGTATGTTGTGTGTTAACTTATCATACATAACTTATGATAGTATGATTAACAGACTCTCAGTTTCAAGGTTTCTCAAGTTTCATACGCTAAGAGATAAATTACTGTAACTTAACAAACTGGCAAACAGACAGACAGACGCACATGGCGAAACTTTAAATGTTCCTATTTCGACGACAGAACTCTTAAAACTTTATCTACTTTATTAAAGCGCATGCTTAGAATATTGAAATTCTTAAGTACCCGCACAGGACCACGAGGTCTCTTGAGGTAAAGTTGACATTATTACATTATTTCATGTCCTCCTCAGCGTGATTGCAGACCGCCTTGACTGTCCCTATCTGAACCACTGCTGTAAGCTCCATGTGCCACACAAGCCCTTCCAAAGAGCATTATGAGTATTTGTGAGTACCTGACTATATATATGACTTATGATTTTTTTGTGTTATTTGTGTTTATGAATATAATATGAGTCTAATTTAACTAAATTATAATTGAAAAAAAAACTTGTACTAACTCATTTGAAATATTTATTTAAATTTTTACTAACAAATCTTTGACATCTGAAATAAATAAAAAAATTGAATTGAATTAAGCTCAATTATTACAAGATTTTGCTTAACAGCTAAAGGAATTAGCACCAATTTATTAACTATAATTACTATTACTATTAATTAATTATTTTTATTATTTTTTTAAGACAACTTAAAACCACATCTTAAAAACAGTAAATCACACTATGACACTAATATAATTATTAACACGAAAGTTTGGATGTTTGTTTATTTATTTTTTTGTTTGTTATTCAATCACGTAGTAACGGCTGAACGGATTTCGATGAAATTTAGTATGTACGTAGATTATAACACATAGGCTACTTTTTATTCCATAAATCAGGTCCAATGGGATAAAGATGGGTTGTCAAGTCAAGATGCAACAGTGCCTTTAGCTTTATTTCTAGGTTGCCTATACATTTAGTAGTGTAACACGTACGAAGTCACGGGCAACAGCTTTAATCGGAAGGAATGAAACTTGTTTATTATACCTAACAAGCTTTACAACACTATGGACCATCCGTTTAGGTACGATGCTATACACGCAAATGCTTCAAACTCACTCTTTTCTTTACCACTCTTTTTAACGGGGGTTAAAAAGTTGTATGCGTATACCATCTCATAATAACGCTGCGTTCTGCATGGAAAGTGGGTCATTTCAATCCATTAAAATTTTTAATCTATCAGTAGATGCGCCGTGTTTTCCTGAGGGCTAATATCGATATACATAGTTATTTGTATATCCAGGGTGTTTGGTAATATACTGACGATATTTAAGAGACGGTTTCTCAAAACATAAAAAAAGACTTCTCGAAAAAAAAACTACTGGTTATATTATTAAATTTTAAAGAAAACCGACAAGTTTAGATGATTAATTCGATATAAAACTTATTGCCTACTCTTGCAATCGACATCCAAAAATAAAGGCCGATTTGATATCTCTTTCGGAAATGACTGCGGGTTTTGGGTTAGAAAGGGACAACAGAGATATCTCGAGACGTCACCATTACAGTATCTATAGTAAGATGGCGAGTATTATGCAATAGCACAACATAAGTTAATAAAGTGTTTGTTTTTACATGCCAAAATAGTTTTCACATTTCTATGGTAAACATTTCATAAATGTATTTATTAAGCTCATCAAAATAATCCCTTTCATGTTTGTGCTTATATAATCAAACACCCTATATATGCAGTGTTCAAAGCACGATCACTGTAGTTTCAATAAACAGCTTTATTAGACGACTTCCGTGGTACAGTGGGTGAATAGCCAGCTGAGACGCAGATGGTTGCGGGTACAATTCCCGACGCGGAACGCATACATTAGACAAAAACACGTTGAGTATATTTCAAATGTTCGCGCTCACTGGACTTAATTACTGATATAAACGAGTAATTATCGCGACGTTTCAACTATGTTGCAACTGTCCGTGACCACGGCTGTTGCAACACGGTCGAAACAACGGGATTATAAATACAAAAAGGTAAATGATAAATACCCGTTTAAACCATTAAAAATACATATAAAAGATTAAATTAAGCAGCTGTGGTTGCAAAACGGCTCTTGATTCAGCATACGGTTGTATTAGGTTGGGGAAAAAGTTTCTTCGCATTTTTTAAGAAAATTCAAAATATTTTTTATATAGTTTATTTACATTTAACTAAAGTATGTAGGTACCATTTTGTTCGATAACTTTTTGCCATCTTGTAGGTAGGGACATGATCCCATTGCTATAGAAATTTTGGGGCTTCTGATCAAAATACCGCGACAAGTGGTTTTAGCAGTCCTCTCGTGATGTTAACCTGACACTGCCTAAAGAATTCCGAAGAGACCGAAACAGGTGGAAATCTGAAGGTGCAAGGTCAGGACTATACGGCGGATGCATTAACACCTCCCAGCCAAACTCTCTTAATTTTTGCTGAGTGGCTAAAGATGTGTGAGGTCTAGCGTTATCATGATGAAAAACCACACCCGTTCTGTTGATTAATTCTGGCTGCTTTCTCTCAGCTTCTTGCTTTGATCTCATCAGTTGTTCGCAGTAGAGTTCAGAATCGATGGTCCTGCTTGGTGGTAACAGCTCATAATGAATAATGCCCTTCCAATCCCACCACACACACAGCATCACCTTGTTGCGAGTTAACCCGGGTTTCGCCACAGTTTGTGAAGCCTGACCGGCCTTTGACCACGACCTTTTTCGCACGTTCTTGTCGTACGTGATCCACTTTTCATCACCAGTTATCAGCATCTTCAAAAATGGTTCGTTTTCATTACGTCGTTATAAAGAATCACAAATGAGTACACGGTTCATTAGGTTTCTTTCAGTGAGCTCGTGGGGTACCCAAATATCGAGATTTTTGTGTACCCAGTTTTTTCAAATGCGCCAAAACTGTTTTGTGGTCAATTCCCAGTTCTTCAGTTACGTCGTAACTACTGATATGCCGATCTTGCTCCACTTTTTCAAAAATGGCATGAAAGGGACATGCCCATATAATGCTGTCAACTGCACAAAAAATTGCGTTCATCCAAAAAATGTTACATTTTTTCGTTAATCTACGTATCAATCGATTAACACGAAAAGTATCCTACAATATTTTAAAATAATAATGAATATGAAAATGACAGGAAATGAAATGGTAGCAAATTGCCTCCAGTTGCAAACATTAGTGTTGAGCCAGAGTTGTTCTGAGACAATAATCGATTGTTGATAAAAGACCATAAATAAAACAATCGATTTATTTGACTGTATTTTCACTGACACGAAAAATCGGTCACCGATTTCAGAAGTACGAAACCAAAACGATATTTGTTTCCCAATGAGCGTTTTGTAAATCGTTTTTTTTTTTCTCTTTAATTAACCCGGGGGTGGTATTATGCTTGACTCGCGCTGGTAGCGAGCGCCCGAGCGAGATAATCTCAGCCAATTGCAGTGCGCGCTGAATTTGCGCTCAGCTGTTGACGCACCGCTAAATCCTCTCGCTCTCAGCTAACCTTGATCATAATCGGCGGGCCGTTGATCTCAGCGCCACCTTCTAGATGGCTTTAGGATTAACCAGTGGAGAGAAAAAAGGCGGAAAAAAATAACTCGGCTTATCTGTAGCATTATCTCGATTTTAATTCGATCAACAGATGAGAGGTTAAAGCTTCGAACGATTTTTGCATAAGGCCATGCAGAGACGAGTTAATGACACAGACATGAGATATTTTTTTGGTTAGGCACCTATCACTCGTTATTCCTCCCAAATCATCGAATTAAGAACTAACTCAAACGATAGTCGATATCGATCGATATCGACTACCTATTCAATCCAAGTTTACAAAATCAACACAGAAATACATAATTAATTCTATTAAACATCTCCAAAGGCAAATAAGTACATTTTTTTTCGCTTGGGTACAATTGCTACTTACATTTTTCGTACATTTTATTACCCCTGACACACTAAATATCTGATTTTCAGAAGTAAATAGGTAGGTATATTTTTGTATTTATCTGTGGCGCTCGTGTTGAATCGAAATAAACTCGATTTTACTTCGATTCAACATTTGCTCAACAGAATCAGATGATTATTATTTCTTTGCATTAAAATATTGAATTTTGATTTACTGGAATAATTGCCCTCGTCTGTTGATTGTATAGGAGCGCGATGTCAAAAATGGCACTTCTGTGCGCGCGCGACTTGAGATTAAATATAATCGATTGTTCGATTTGACCGATTATTTTGCGCCGATAAATCGATATTTCGGATAATAGTCGATGGTCGATATGCCAATCCCTATGACTGTGCGCGTACGTCATTCACAAACAAGTACCTACACAAGCCGTTTCCTGTGATCTGTGTCTGTGGCCGTTTCGTTTGTTTTCTCGCGTATTTTTGTTTGTTTGCTGACTTAAAGCTTTTAAAATGGACTCCGATACTTCTTCTAAAATTGATAGTAATTATCAATATCATAATTTATCTAGGAATCGTTGTAATTACAATAATAAACTATTTAAGTTGTAGTTGAATACAGTGATGTAAAACTGGTTGTTTGTGAAAAATAAAAACTGATTTTTCTCATTATAGTAAACTTATTTATAACGAACTCCTTAGCTCTTTTATTACTAACTAAGCCTAGAATCATTAGCAATTAGTTTCAAGTGTGTGCAGTGACAGCATTTTTTACAAGGGAGAGTGGACATGCCCCTTTATCCGTAATAGGGCGACCAGAGCGACGTGCATCTTTGAAATCAAAATTTTCGGATTGAAAACGCTTAAACCGAATTTGTGCTACTCTCACAGACAATGCACTAGGTCCATAAACATCGCAAATTTTTTTCGCGGTTTGCGTTGCATTTTTACCTTTTTTGTAGTAAAATTTTAAAATGTATCGAGTTTCTTCATTAGATTCACTCATCTTTACAGTACGAAAAACAAATAAAAATCACACATTTTCCTAATTTTAATTTGGAATTATCTTCTTTAAAATTTAAACTTTGAATGATACCAAAATCAGCCAGATACAAATAGTATAGCCAAAGAGATTTTATTACAAGTTCATACATACTATAATGCGAAAATACTTTTTCCCCAAACTATTATGTTACAACTAGCGCTGTCTTAAGGTTTTGCAAGCATAAAGCTTACCTGTAAATGATAAGGCATTTGAGTGTCGCGTAAGGGTCTAGACAGACGGACTGCAACATAACTGCATGCTGCCAACAATCTGCGCAGTCCGTTTGCAGTTTGCGAACAGTTCCTACATACGGTTGGTAGTTTCGATGCAGTGTAGTTATGATGCAGTGCATCTGTCTAGACCCTAAGGCTTTAGCGTATTTTGGTATGACACACTGTTTTAATTTCTCAGTTCAAAGCATCGCGTGTTATTAGCGCACACGTTCTGTTTGACAGGTGTCAACTTATAAGATAACTCTTTGTTATAATTACCACACAGAAACAATATAATACTAAAATAAACTAAAAACGCAATACAATTGGTGGCCTTATCGCTGAGAGAGATCTCTGCCAGGCAACCTTTTATATACATATGGTGAGTTTTATTTCAGGGCCACTTAGGCGAAGTCTGAAACCGAGAGTGTTATCAAAAAGTTGTGCTAAGAGTTACGGGCCCGAATTAAAAACATAACTCTACTTAAAAACCAGCCAAGTGCGAGCCGGACTCGCGTACGAAGGGTTCCGTACCATCATCTATTATAAATATTTTCTTTCACACAATAGCACAATTTTGTTTATTTACCTTATTTGAGATTGGTGCCGATCAAGCTAGTCCTCTAAATTATACGAGCGCCCATACAATTCTGAGGACTGTCTTAATTGGCGTCAACTATGTATGTATGGGGACGCCTTTTAATTTTCAATTTATTTTATTTTTTGGAATTTTTCCTGTATTTGTGCTGACCTTGCTTTTTGCCATATTTCGTGATTCTAGGTCAACGGGAACTACCATATAAGTTTTCGACCCAAAACCTATAGGTAAAAGCAAGGTTTTACAACACAAGTAAAGGGAAAATTCCGAAAAATAAAAAAGTAAAAATTAAGGTAAATTTTAGTACTTACAAGTTTTCGCGAAAATCTAAATTTGCACATGATCTTTTTATCGTGTTGACTCAGGACCTTGATTTTTATACACCTAATCGGAACTATAGACCTTAGTATCTGGTATAAATTTCAACTTGCTAGGTCTACCCGTTCCTGGGAAAATTGGTGGTGACACACGGACAGACGGACAAGAGAATGATCTTATAAGGATTCCTTTTTTACCTTTTGAGGTACGGAACCCTAAAAACTGATATTTTTCATTTAGTTTATCAGAAAAAGTTAATTTAAATAAACATCTATGATACCACATTCTTTGCTCAATACTAGTAACCGCTTTCAACGAACAAAACTATAAACACAAAGCACGGAACTATGTTATGTAATTTATTGTAAGCTTAATATTTCGTTAGATGTGACGTAAGGTAGGTATTACGTACATTTACCGCCTAATCATACCGTAATCCCGATCGCTTAGTAAGATTTACCTATATGTACATAAATATACAGATAATAGATAACAACTTAAACCAAACACAAAATAGAATACTATAGCTCAACGACGCTGAATCTGCATAACCTAAGTATATTTCATATTTATTTATTTCAAACCATAGGGACATAAAGAACACTTAGTAACGTCAACTTCATTACATAAAAAATGTTAGGAAAACATTTACCTAACTAGTATTTTAATAATTAATAATACAAGAAAAAGATTAAAATAATAAAATTAAATTAAAATAAAGTAAAATTAGTTAATTAAAGCGGCTGTAAAGAGGTATAGTAGAATCTCTCTCTCTTCGAGTCGTTATCCTCAATGCTGAGGGTCGTGACCTCCTTCATGGGTGATTTTTTCCTTGACTATGTTTCGCCATCGGTGTCTGTTGGTGGTGACATGTATGGCATCACGAAGCCCAGAGTCGAGAGTTGTGCGACCAACGTACCGGGCTACGACCCCGTGGTCTTTTCCCCTCAACTTTGCCAGTGATGATCAGTTTCTCTAAGTATAATAAGTATCATAATATATATATATTAGTATAATCCATACTAATATTATAAATTCGAAAGTAACCCTGTTTATTACGGTTTCACGATTAAACAGTTGGAACGCTGTCGACGAAATTTCGTAAACATATAGATTATTTTTTTTACCCGATTGCGCAGAAGGAAGATAATGTTTTTATTGACAAACAACGCGTGCGAAGCCGGGGGCGGATCAGCTAGTAATAATATGGTTGGGAACACCGGAAGGCGTTAAAGAAAACTGGTGCTACAAAAATATACAAAGATATCAATATATATACCCTCACTCTGCTAAAAGTTAAATAAAAAAAATAAAAATAAATATTATAATCTATATAATCTTAAAATAAATAAATCTAGCCCCTATAAGCAGAGCTTGTACTATGGGAACCAGATAACTGATAGAATACTTATATATATATTTTTTTGTAAATACATACTTATAATGTATAGAAAAACACCCAGACACGGAACAAATATCTGTAGATCATGCAAACATTCGTTCCGTGGCGGGAATCGAACCCGCTACCTCCTGCGTCTCAGCCGGCTATACACCCACTGCGCCACGGAGATCGTCAAGTCGAGTTGACCGGTTACGTTGTTTAAGATTTTCTTGAATAACTGCATATTAGGTAGAAAGAAAATAATGTATTGCTCACCATAATACAAAACAAATAATAAGAACACCTTTACCATTGCCCTTATATTTTGAAGAGAAAACCATCGTGATTTACTTCAATCACAATATTTTTATCAATCTTAATTGATCGAGCGAAGCGAAATCTCTGAGTTCACTTGGGCAAATCGGCATTGTATGTATGTATGTATGTTTGTTTGTCCGAGGATAACTTTCGAAGCGTTTAACCGATCACCGTGAAATTTGGTATATAGGTAGGTAGTGATGACACAATTTTGGTGTGACTCAATGAGCTAAAAATATTGGGGGGTTGTTGATATATTGGGGTTCAAGAGGGGTAAAAAAAATGAAAATGAGACTATTAGATCAAATGGGACGTCAAATGAAAGGTCTTCATTAGTACATTTCGACCCCGTTTTTACTTTTAGTAAAGTTTTTGTAGTTTTTGAGTTATTAACCATAATAAAAACAAAACTTTGACAAAATTCACAGAGTACACCAGTGACCCCACAATGCTGAAATTTGGTATTCGTGTAGCTTTAGCGACACAAATATAGGCAAAAGTCTGAAATCCAGAATCACTGCCATGTGTAATTTTGGTTTCAAGATAATGAGACGAATGTACAATTTCGGGAAGATGATAATTGTAGGTTTTAGTAATGATCATAGTGATGCAAAGTTAGATAATTATTAACACGAGTGGAGGGAGTACAAAGCAAAACACAAAGAGAACCACGAAGATAAGAAACACTGTATAATGCTTCCTATCTCATTTTCTCCCACGTTAAATCTTATGAATTTACGTGTATGTCTCTTTTTACTGTCGCTTTTTCGTTTCGTTGACTTTCAAATAACAACGATGTTAAAGAAGTTTTCACTTCAAACAAATCATTAAAATCGGTCGACCCATTTCGGAGGAGTGCAACCACAAACACCGTGACACGATATTTTTATATATTAGATTATTCCTAACGTTGGACAGATGTAGTATGGGCGGTCTAGTCTATATCAATAATTCACTTTGCATACGCGCGTGGCTTTATTCATGATCGTAAAGGGTATTAACGCGGCATATTCAATGGGCTGGAAAATTAACGCACCATGTGGATAAAATTAGCGGTGATGGTGCGTCCTTACTGATAGATTGAGGCTTAGGATATTTAAATAAATAACCGCTAATATTTCGCGTCGTAGGATCGCAGAACACCTGTCAATAAAGTGAATAATGGTCAATACTATCAACGAATTAGTATTGTGATGAACATATTTTGGAATATTTCCTAGTTCAAAATTCGTCATAATGTATTTAATCCATATTTGCTGGATTTGTTCTTATTTGTATACATGTCATAAATAATAAATAAAATTGAGAATTTTCAATGCCAATTGTCATTGTTAATGATGGCAAGAATTGTCAACACTAATAAGAATTGTCAATAATATCTCGAATTGTTAATGCTGACGACCTCCGTGGCGTAGTGGGCGAATAGCCAGCTGAGTCGCAACAGGTAGCGGGTTCGATTCCCGCCGCGGAACAAATGTGTGCATGACCTACAGATATTTGTTCCGGATATGGATGTTTTACTATGTATTATAAGTATGTATGTATTTATTTACAAAAAACAAGTATATACGTATTCTATCAGTTATCTGGTTCCCATAGTACAAGCTCTGCTTTGTTTGGGGCTAGATAGCATTGTGTGAAATGTCCAGCAATAAAAAAATACAATTCTAACAGTAAATCAAAAATCCCCAATAAGGGCTCCCTCTGCGGCTATTAGGAATATGAGTACCTATTCTACAATTAAATTATACAATTTTAAGCTCAATGTCATTCTGATTTGATTTTTTTTTTACGTATGGTTTTCTTCCTTTGATATATGTTAATTATAATAAAGGTTTAAGTGGAAGTTGACTACAAAAGAGGACGAGTAAGTGTAAGACTATTCAGAACATCTTTAATTCAACACCTAAGTCCTAGTTATAACCGTAATAAGGAATAAGAGTGCTTAGGTACTATGTAACTTGGAATGGAAAAGCTAAGTGTCTTACCATAAAAAAAATTAAACACCGCTAAGCGCGTGTTTAAAAAAATCCTATACATAAATTGCTAAGGATTTTTTTAAACACGCGTTAAACAGTTGTATAAATTTTTTATGGTAACAAGGTAAATGCTTAGTATTATTTGACTTGTCAATATGTAACTGAAGATTTGCAGATTGAACCATGTTTCTGTAATGTGGGAAGTGCCCTATTTGGTTTTGATTTATTTGAGAGTGTCAAAATATGCGGCATAAATGGCCGTATTAATTCATTGCATCAACTAGAAGTTTGATTTTTATACAGCTCTAAGGGACCGTAAATTATTTATAAAAAAAGTATTTGGTATTAATTTCAATCTCCTGGTAAATTTGGTACCTGAAAAAAGAGTCTTGATAGACAGACATACATACGGACTACGAATCGATCCTTTAAGAGTTACCTTTTTCGTTTTGAGATGCGGAACTCTAAAAATCAATGCGTATGCACTTCCAAATTAATTAAATCTAAATAATACAAATGATAAGAGAGGTACAATGGGCGAACTTATCTTTAAACGACCTATCCCAGGGAACGTTTAAATGGGCATGATCTATGTGAACTAATGAAGATGGCATTCATTATGAAAACAAATTGCGCTGTCAACTCGGTACCGCGTACTCTGATTAATATACTAAGACACTAAGACTTAGTTTGTGAACCCCGAACTCTCACACATAAAAGGGGTATAGAGCACAACGGCTACGGATGAAGACAGAGCTGTCGAATTGCGGACACATCCACTAGATTGCGGACGCATAACAATGGTAAATAGAGCGGTAGCGTATTTACCTTTTGTGAAAGGAATAACGGATAAGATCGGAAACTTGTTACGCCATAAGTACAGCATCAAGACGATATTCCGTCCTCAAACACAATTGAGGCAGCTACTACGTTTGCTGGAGATCCTCTGGACATCCCTGAGCACTACCGAAGAGAACAGCAGTGATGATAATGATGATGATGCAGCCTGTCAACACGCTGGGCCACCGTTGACGCAATCCCCACCACCGCCCCCGTCTACTCGCGCGCAGTGGGCTGCGGCATGTAGTGCAAAGGTTCACGAGTTGAACCGAAACATTGTCGGTCGGAACACCGGTAAAACGGTACGAGATAAATTCCGTAATTTTAATAATGATTGAAATTAATCTCCACAGTTTCCTGAGTAAAATTGCGCTCTATTTGCATTAGATTTATTTTGTTTTTCAATAATTTTAAAAAAGAATTTTCATCGTCAAAAAGAGGGTTTGCGGGAATTTATCTTATGTTTCGGCAAGTTATAATAAGAAATGTTTTGTATGTGGGTTTGGGTTAAAAGAGTTATCCGAAGGACGCTGTTTGTTCGCTCAGATTTTTGTGTTTCGAATAAATGGGGTAAAGTTATTAGAATATTTTTCTTTGGCTATGAATAAAGACAAGTTTGTACGCCTGCTTTGTTTTATTAATTTATTGGCGTAGTGCGTTATGAATAAACCCATAGTGTAGGGCTTGTAGCCGGTTGTCACACGAATATATCATAAAATAACGTGATATTTTATCACAAGATATTCGAAATTATTTTGGATGCATATTTCCATCTCTGAAGGAGGAGGGGGGGGGGCTATAACAAATTCACGGTCAATATCTCTAGCTACTTTTTATCTTCGCAAATGAGGTAGAGGCTAGTAGACCAAAGTATATACGAGTCATGGTCAGAAGTTAAAAGCTAATACTTCTATGTAAAATAGGTAAACACCGGCCCTTTCACAATGAAACCACAATAAACTCATTCCACCCTCGCTGTGATTATTATAGAGTGACCAGCTAAATCCACTCACACAGTCTCAATCTCAGCAGGGCTGAGTTACCACAAATACTGAGTGCTTGTCAGCAGGGATTCCGTGAGCGAAATGAACTGGATACATACATGCTGAAACAATGCGATTTAGCGGCTATAAATGGTAAAACGTTTTTGTGGTTTAGTAAGATATTTTTTCCTGGGTTTGAGTGGTTTTGAGACTTTTAACCGATACCAACATCTTAACGTGCATTCTTGAAAATGTCTCTAGTGGTCACTCAGCTGTGAAATTACCGCACAAGTTCTCCTTAAGTTGAAAATAGATGGTAGCAAGGTATACCTATTACAAGTTTAAATGCTCGTCGGTTTAGAGTACCAACTCTACACTTGGCTTTTCTCCAAAACTGTCCATCTTATATCATAGTCTGTAGATATATAGTTAATATATTTTTCACACCATCTGCTCGACAGTGTCATTGCCACAAAAATATTGAAAGATGTTGCAGCCTTTATATCACCGATACTTAGTCATCTTATTAATAAAAGTGTTGAAAATGGTGAATTTCCTTTCATATTCAAAAAATCTATTATCGTGCCTCTGTTTAAAAAAGGAAACAAGCAATTAATGATAAACTATAGGCTTATAGCACTAATACCCGTACTGTCAAAGATTTTTGAAAAAGTGATATATAATATTAATTTAAAACATACTTTGAAGCTCACGACATAATCTCACCGTTCCAATATGGTTTTAGGAAATCCAAAACAATAAACATGGCTATCTATAATTTTCTCTCAAAGGCCATGCCAGAAGTAGATAAAAGGAAATTGGTTGTTGCACTATATATGGATATGACCAAAGCCTTTGACCAAGTAGACCATGAAACTATTCTGCACAAACTTGACATGTGTGGAATAAGAGGGAATATTAATAGTCTGATTAGATCATAATATATTTGACAGGCCGAACACAGGTGACGCATTTAGTTAAAATCAACAATAAAACCAAAACTGAGGAAACATACATTTCTGATGACCGGAGTGTTTGCTATGGTGTTCCGCAAGGTAGCGTGTTGGGCCCTTTACTGTTCCTGATCTATATAAATGACTTTCCTTATTTGACTAAATATCCTATGACATTATTTGCAGATGATAGTACAATTTTATTTTATACTGACTTAATTAATAATTTAGAGTTAGAAAATGACATTAATAGTAGTTTCACTTTAATAATAGACGGGTTAGAATGCAATAATTTATAAATAAACTTGTACAAAACAAATATTATGACATTCAGACAACGATACGGAAATGAATTATATAACTTGAACATTAATTATCTAGGATGTAAAATTGATGCAATTGACTTCACCCGGTTCTTAGGTTTGACCATTGAATCAAAATTGACGTGGAAATCACATATTAATAATATTGGTTTAAGGCTACATCGTTTTTCATATGCGCTCTATAGACTAAGTAGAGTAGTAAATCAGGAGGCCCTTTTGACTACGTATCATGGTCACGTTGCGTCTGTCTTGCGTTATGGCGTGATTTTCTGGGGCAATTCTACGAATAAACTTCAAGCTTTCAGAGCTCAAAAACGGTGCATACGAGTCATCAGTCATCTTAAGCAAACCGATACGTGTAGGCAATACTTTGTGACTCTAAAATTGCTCACACTGCCCTCACTGTATATAAGTGAAGTTGCCATATTTGTGAGAAGCAATCTCAATTTGTTCGACGAGTACCCGTCAGGGTCTCGCCGTGAATATCAACTCCGCCATCGCTCGTGCAAAATACATCTTCTGCGCATGAGTGTGCTCTTTATGGCACCAATAATTTACAACAAGGTACCAGCTGGCATACGAGCTATAAATAGTTTTGGCAAATTTAAGCATGAGCTCAATAATCTGCTCAATATCGAAACCCTTTGACCTTTATAATCAATTATGTTGGTATTTGATTTATTTTCATTGTTTTAATTTAGGTGACAAAATATAATGTTTGTACGCTAAAATGGCGAAACCTAGTAAAGTTCAATATTAAGCTCAACCATATTTTATACCTAGGTTTACAGACAATAAACCAATTATGAATTATGATGTCAAATTATGTGTCATGTAAACCTCACCAAAAGCAGGTGATTAAACCCCTACGGCTGAGCCGGGAGTAAAGTTGTACTGAATTTAATTATGCCCTCGCGGGCATAATGTGATTTGAATTTGGAACCTCATCTGTATTAAAATTTGAACCAAAGAGACCCACACCACAAGAATTTATTCGTAAATCGAACTAACCTCTGCACAGAATGCACCGACCTAGATTTGGTTTTTATTGTTTCGCAGAAAGTTTGAAAAGTAGAGTATTCTCCTCATGGATAAAGCTGTCTGCATCTTGGGCGTCCTTATCCTCTCTGCACTCAGGATTCTAGTAACTCCTTCGTTCGAATCCTTCGTTACGTTCGGAATTCAATATAGCGCCCGCGACGCAAGACACTGCTTTATTCGTTTAATAATCTACTATTTTTCTCTATGATTAAAAATAATAATAAAAGGAAGTACACTTTTATTGAAGTCATAGGTACAATGGGCGGAAATATAACTTAAAGCGATCTGAATGTATTGCCATGTATAATTACATTTTCTATTCGCGTACTTTGCATGACATTACATAATTTAATTTTAATTTATATATTTTGATATACATACGAGTACACATCATCAAGATTGTAGAATATATATAAGGCTCAACAAAATGTATAGCATCGAAATGTATGTACCTATATTCTAGTAAATGAACGTTCGGATTTCTGATTCTCCGTTTCTCTATTTTGGTGTTTGTAAATATGACACTAAATCAGAATGAATGAATGAATGAAATACTCTTTGCACACCAAACAAAAATACAGAAACAAAGGAAATAAACAATAAATAACGATACAATGGGCGGTCTTATCGCTAAAACCGATCTCTTCCAGACAACCTTTGGATGGGCAGGATAAACAAAAATCAAAACACGAAGGTGTAAGTGTAGCTTTATGCAATCAGAACCCATAAAATAATATATACCTATTAAATTAGGTTACCTATTATCTGTTTCAGTTTCAATAGTTAACATCGATTAACTTAAGATAACTATGTGATGATAGGATCGGTAATGGCGGCCGGGATTTCCGGAGTTCAAGTTAAGGGGGACTTTATTATTTGTTTACACCGGAATAATTGGCCGCTGCTATAAAGCGAGTGTTTATTGCCTACGGAAGGGTTGCCTGTTTAAGCCACGCACCTGGTATGGGCTCGGGTTATGTTACAGCAAAGTAGTAGCTAGTTCACTTGGAACCAAAAAGGTCTTATATCATTGAAAATTATTTATACAGTATTATGTATGACAGTTTGTATAGAACAAAATATTTATTGATCGAGCGAAGCGAGATCTCTACATCAACATCGGCAAATCGGCGTTGTATGTATGTATGTATGTTTGTTTGTCCGAGGATAACTTTCGAAGCGTTGATCCGATCATCGTGAAATTTTATACAAGGTAGAGAGTGATGGCACAGTTTTGGTGTGACTAAATAAGCTTAAAATGTGTGGGGGGGGGGGGGTGTTGAGATATAGGGGTTCAGAAGGGGTAAAAAAATGAAAAAGAGACTATTAGGTCAAATGGGACGTCAAATAAAAGGTCTTTATTAGCACATTTAGACTCCGTTTTTATTTTTAGTAAAGTCTTAATAGCTTTTGAGTTATTAGCCATAATAAAAACTGAACTTTGACAAAATTCACAGGATAGACCAGTGACTCCGCAGTGCTGTAATTTAGTACCCGTGTAGCTTAAGTGACATAAATATAGGCAAAAGTCTGAAATCCAGAATAACTGCAATTTGTACCCCAAAAAAAGTCACCAAAGTACAAGAACTCCCGTTACCTGTGATTTTAATGAAACTGTAGGTCAAGTTATTTCGTTATTTATTTCATGGAAATATTTTGATAGTCAAAGATTATAGATCATATTTATTTGTTTTAATCGGAGACTCGCGAGATGTCAGTTCGGGGCGAACCACTAGTAACTTATACATTGGACTATACACAGATTATTCTAATAGATCAATGGCAGATGTACTGTATGGTCAGCCCTAGTATTATGACAGTCGTAGAAAAGTTTATCCCTATGAGAAAAGAGTAAAATGTAATTTAACTCTACTCTTCCATAGAGATAAACTTTTCTAGGACAATCATGGTAGCCTAGCTGGTCTAATCTGAGACTAGTGCTGAAAGATAATAACTTCTAAAATCAACCTCGAGTCAACCTTATTAATAGCTCATTAGTGGGTTCATAGAGTATACTATCAGCAGCCACAGAGACTGTGGCATAGTTTCAATTATGCTCGTTACTATGTACACCAGCTTGTTGAACTGCAAAATGAACTGTTCTACGTGGAGATAGAGATTTAATTTGAGTGCGGAATTGCGGATAATTTTGTAGAATGTGTCACCTATTTGTGTTTGTTGCTCAACGGAAGTTCAAATTGTTTGCGAAACGGAGACGCTTACGGCAAGGGCGGGAATTAGTGGTTCGAGCTCAAATATGATTGAGGCTTGTTTGCCGTACTTATGCCTATTCTAATACGTATTCCAAAAGAGTAAGGTTCACAAACGGTTCGGTATAATAACGATGGTAGCTTTACATATTATTATATTTGCACCCTCTTCCCACACTGCATATAATAGGCATACAATCGTGTTATCCCACTGCTGGGCGTAATATGATATAACTAATGGCCCGCCCCGAACTGAGATCTCGCGAGTAAAACAAAAAAATATTATTTGTAATCTTTGACCATCAAAACAGTGCCACGAAATAAATACCCACTCAACTTGAGCTATAGTTTTATTCAAATTACAGGTAACGGGAGTGCATGTTATGTGGTTATACTTTTTTGGAGTACAAATTGCAGTTATTCTGGGTTTCAGACGTTTGCCTATATTTGTGTTATTTAAGCTACACGATACCAAATTACAGCACTGTGGGGTCACTGGTGTACCCGGTGAATTTTGTCAAAGTTTAGTTTTTATTATGGCTAATAAAACTCAAAAACGATTAGGACTTTACTAAAAATAAAAACGGAGTCTAAATGTGCTAATTCTTACCCCTCATGAACCCCAATATCTCAACCCCCCCCCCCCCCCCCCCCCCCGATTTAAGCTTATTTAGTCACACCAAAATTGTGCCATCACTATCTGTATGTATCAAATTTCACGATGATCGGATCAATGCTTCGAAAGTTATCTTCGGACAAACAAACATACATACAACGCCGATTTGCCCAAGTTGACTTAGAGATCTCGCTTCGATCCATCAAAAAATATATATCTTTAGAAGTCCGAGAATAAACTAGAAATTGGTTGATTTTTTCCATGAAAACTTAAAAGTGTTCCTGAAAAGTTGTTTTAATATCTCCAGCTTTTGGAATAGCTCCAGATATACTTTTGGAATAGAAACCACGCCTTTAAATTAGCTGTTTCTTAAATTTTGTGTTTATACATATAACCAGCATGGCCTTATCACAAAAGATGTTCTGCAAAAGATGATTGCAATGACGTGGTATGATTGCCTATTAGGCACTTTCTAGTCCTGTGTCTAGACGGCTAGACCAATGATGATTTTTTTGTGTGTGTTTGAGTGGGTCCCTGGATGGTTTAGATTCACAATTGGTCCTGGTAGGTGGCGCTGTTGTCGAGCCGAGATCCAGAAAATTGCAGACGAAGTCGCGGCTATACAACTAGTATACAATATTTAATTAATTAAAATATGGAAGTCTCGACAGTGCTTACGTATTTGAGCCATTTGGGGTCGAGACCCGGGATCCATGGGGTAACGGGGCCCATCGTATTTTCAAAATGATTTCTGGGCGTCTGGTTTAAGCGACGTGTGATCCGAGACGATCTGGATCAACGCATAAGCATTGCAATTCAGAGGGGCAATGCAGCCAGTGTCTTGGGGGCACTTCCGCCTGGTAGTGATCTGGAGCAGTTGAGCTATCTACAGATCGTTTGCAAAGGTCTTTAGATGATTCAACTGTTTGTTCTGTATTTTATTGTAAATAATTGTATACTCTTTCTGTTATTAAAGGCATTTTGCCCGTAATTATTCTGTTTATAATAATATATACAATTATATCTGAAATAAATCAGAGGGCTCAGCCATGTTACAGTCGATTTGCGATGACGCTAGTCGATAAGTCCGAAAAAGTATGGGATTTGACACATGTTATAGAAATACCACGTGATATAGCGACAACAAATGTATGTAGAAATCGAATAGATTCGCAGCGAGTTTTCTTAGTCATAATCGCCTTTGTACCGTTTTTTCTATAGAGTATTTAAAATTAAACAATAATAAGTCCTACCCAACTTGTTGTTTTCTCTTCCAAAAATAGGTGAGCTTTAAAGTATTTCTAAATGGAGCAAAAACTTTAATCATTTCCGAAGTTTTTTGGGGGAAGACTAAGGACGCTCTCTCCCCCCCCCCCCCCATATGATTATGATGCCAAAGCATTTGTAACATTTGAGTGTGTACTAATTATTACTACCTATTTTTTATATATATATATATATTATTAAGAGGAAATTTGTATGTTTGTGTAACGAATAACCTCAAAAACTACTGGTCTGATTTCAAAAATTCTTACACCATTAGAATACTGCATTATCCATGAAAAACATTGGCTACTTTTTACCCAACTGCGCAGAAAGAGGGTAATGTTTTTATTGAAAAACTACGCGTGCGAAGCTGCGGATTGGTCAGCTAGTAATTTATAATAAAATAAAATTTTACATAGAACTGTCGAGCCTTTTCACTAAGAACTTTACTATTACTACTACTCCACATTATTGTTGAGTGTATTCCACATTATTCCTTCGATTACCCAGCATTTTCAGACGCGAGTTATTATAAATCGTAAATTCGGTTGGTTTCCGCCATAATGGTCTATAAAAGTTTCAGCTCAGGTGGTCGTTTAAAGCGGGCCATAAATCAGGGACCACGGGGCGATCACCAATATTACAGAAACACCTTATTTTCAAGCCCCTTAGAATTACAATGACATAAAGATCTGTGGAAGAACTCGAGGGATCGTGGAGAATTGGTTGTTTCCTTTGCTTCGTTCTTGTTGACACACTCAGGTATTTATTTCATTTCGACTAAAAAAATAAAAAATAACGCTCAAAAATCGCCTCGTATGAGAAAAGCAGTGAGTACCTACTGCCATTGTGGCTGATAGAATCAGGCAGCACCTAAAAAAATTGGACAAGTGCGAGTTCTACTCGCGCACAAAGGGTTTTTACCACTATTTTTTTATGTGATATCACTACAATTTAATCATTTTCGAAATTTTTACTTTATTTGTGCTGAGAGCCCTTGCTTCTTGTTAAATTGCATGGTTCTAGGTCATTGGGACCCTATAGGTTTTGATTTATTTGCGAGCAAAATATACATTGCTTTTTTGGATTCCGATGACTTAGAAGCTTGATTTTTTTTACAGCTCCAAGGATCTACGTATTTAATATTCATTCCAACTTGATAGCTCCACGCGTTCCTGAGAAAAAGGGTCTTGACAGACGGAAAGACACACAGAAAGACAGACAATTAAGTGAAACTATAAGGGTTCCTTTTTTCTTTTTGAGGCACGGAACCCTAAAAACTAAATTAAAATTAGTTTTTCTACTGAAGCATTGCTGGTTCAGGTTACAAGTATACTTCTCATCGTATATTTATAAATCGCAGGAATAGATTACCAATCAACTTACCGATCTCTGGAACAATTAGACTGTACTGCGAAAGTATTTACCTACCTAAAATTACATATATCTAAAATCTTATCCCTAATTACATTTAAGAGAAGATAAGATAACTCTTTATTGTACACCAAAGTAAAATACAGAACATAATTTTTAGGAACAGATTTAGTACAATGGGCGGTCTTATCGCTAAAAGCGATCTCTTCCAGACAACCTTAGTATGGACAGGATTAAAACATATAACATGACGGCGGTGCATCTATATAAAATTAAAAACATACCTACATACTATAAACCTTAATTACTAATAATAACACAAATTTAATTATAATAAAATAAGCAACTATAAAAATGGTTATGATGAATTAACAAGCAGCGACAACTTCAACGCAGGGACAGATAATGGGTGTGTACTTTTGTTTTAAAATTACTAATAGACTTGGATGCTCTTATAGAGAAGGGCAAATCGTTCCACAATCGTACGGCTGTTACAGTGAAGGATCGACCATAAAACTCTGTCGTATGGACAGGAGTTTTAAGTTGAAGGGAATCTGAAGAACGCAAATTGCGATCATTAGCCTGGTGGAGAAACTCAAAACGCTCCTTAAGATAGAAGGGAGAAGAAGGGTTAAAAAGGATGTTATACAAAAGGGACAGTATGTGTGCATTCCGGCGAAGACGGATGGGGAGCCATTTGAGCTTTGCGCGAAAATCAGAGACATGGTCATACTTGCGCAAGCCAAATATAAACCGAATACAGGTTTTGAAGGCGCTCAAGTTTGCTCAGTTGTGCTTCAGAGAGGTCAAGATAGCAGGCGTCAGCATTTAATACGGTGGTTACAAATAAATGTGTTTTTTTTCATTCATTAACTGTTTTTTTCACTGTTATAGGTACCTTCATCTGTAGGGCAATTTTGTATGTAGAACATTTTTTGTATGGGCTAATAGTCTCATTGATCAAATATTTACTAAAATCAGTGTTATTTTAAAAGTTGATAAAAGTTATTCTGTACTTAATTTCCTTGTTGTTTAACTATAATAAGAAATAAGTGATGAATAATTATTAAATCGCAGATTACCTTGCCAACTGTACACTGAGCCTTTCTAATCTAACTTGAAACAGGAATACACCCACAATACGTTGAATCCATTGATGAAACCATTTAATCCCCTACACAATATTGCACGATACGTGTGCGTACATATAGATATACATGTACATCTACACATTTAGCAGTTAGGCTCTATTCACTTGTCTATCAAATTTATGGATCGATATATTGGTAGATATTGTTGTATTTGATAGATAGAGACTGAAAGAGAAGTAAAAATATAACTACGTAGTTAACATCTATACGTGAAGAGAATTGCACCTCTTTTTAAGCTTATTGCGCGCACGGAGCAGTGTGAGATTTGGCATAGTTAAAGTTTATATGAAGGAGTAGAGGCGAATGCCAAAATTAAACTAAAAAAAATCATTGAATGAATTCTGGTCAAATTTCGACCACTTGCACTGGCAACTAGTATATTTAAATACGTCGTGGATTAAATGGTTTCATCAATGGATTCAACGTATCGTCCGCAGTAAGTTGTGAGGGCATGGGTTGAATACGACACTGAGATTACCACGAATCACGTGGTGAACATTTGATTCACGTGATTCACGTCATATTATATGTAAACGTTCTCGAAACTCCACTACGCAGGATGAGTTAAATAGTTGAAATAAATTGGCGTTACTAAGTAGGTATGTGCTCACGTGACATCTGTCAATGTCACTGTCTTGTAAACGAAACGTGAACCACTGTGTATTCAACCTATGTTTTGTTATGACTTTAAAAATAAAGCCAAAACAAAATAAAACAAAAAGGTCCGCATTCAATGTGGTTCAGACGTGAAGCTGAAAGCTGAATGAGCATCGTTGCTACACGCATATACTCAAAGTTTTCTATTGTTAACTTAGAAGTACATCGACGTGCTGAATGACACTTCAAGTTTGTGAAAATGGGCAGTACCATTTAACTTACATTACATTGTACCAAACTCCAAGCACCTTGAATAACACGAGATAGGTACAATGAGAAATGTCGTATGCAGGTACTAAATACTAGTGGTTCTGTGAGAACAGTAGACCGCGCGTCCCAAATCCAAAAAGTAATTTGTGCAAGAAAATTAACGAAGAAAGTTAAATTTTAAATCGAATTTCAGGTGCTTGAATTTACTAATAGGCTTACCTATGCAGACTTTTGAGCTAAATATTGGTATAAGTTTTAGCGATTACTCGCGTTCCCTTGGTCATAGGTTCGTCTTGTGAAGGCGGAGAGGACTGGGTAGTTTTATTAGTAAAAGTAGGTATAAATTTTCCGAAAAAAATTCAAAAATTGAAATCCGTCCATATATAACGTTACAGAAAACTTCTCCCCCTTCACTCCCCCTTTTTGGAAAATGTTTTGCAACATCCTGTTTAGAATGAAGCCCATTGTGCGCCTCTCAAATTTGATTGAAATCCGTCGATAAATAACGCTACAGAAAACTTCTCCCCGTTTCCCCCTATTTTCCCGCAATCAAAAATCGCGATCGACTAAAAAATTTAAATAAATTAAGAAACTGTGTACCAATTTTGGTCAAAATTGATTGAATAATGCGACTATAGGCGAGAACAGAACTGCCGTCAAATTAATATTTTTTGCCAATCTCGAAACTGAGACGCTTCGCTCACTCGGCCAATAAGTTACAAGTTTAGTTGTTTGAATATTATTCTGTAAGTTACTTATTTGATAACGTGTTTTGTTTTATGTTACATAATAACCGATGTCCCGATAAAATTGGGAAATCCCTATCTATGTTATACTCTCCACTTTACCGATTACTTGGAGTGATCGTGTGAATATACAAGTCACTGTGAAAACTATCAATAGGCGTGTCCACACAGACCGAAAAGCTTCGCGAGGAATTTGCCGTATAGAGAATAACGCGGGCGAAGCCGCTGGCAACAGCTGGTGATTTACATTTTCTCTCTAGATTTGTCAATTCTCACTGTGTATATCGTGTTTACTTAAAAATCAATCTAATGTGTTAGCAGTTTGATGACGATTAACCTTGCATCTCACCTAAACACTAAAATGGTCGGGTAAGGCAAAAGCTAGTTTATCATAAAAAGCTCATGTCTAAAGGCTTATTTATAAAATAAATTGGTTATTCCAAGAACTCTACAATATCTTTGTCATCTTTGCACTTTAAAGTTATTTTAGGAAGATCCATGATCGCGCTCAGTAAAATTACCTTCAATCTCAAGGATTCTGTCGGAGTAACGTGGAAATAGGAATTCCTTGAAATCGCTTCCCGTCCTGAACAAACAAACAAGCCATACCTTAGATAAACCTTTGAAACTTAAATTAATATGCAGTTCTTGTAATGAATTGGAATCTATATAAACGTGGAGTTCGGAAGGACTTTCCATTTGGAACGGTTCGTTAGGGGGATGGGAGGGAGAAGGGAAGAGAGGGGGATTTGGAAACCCCCCTCAGTAGGTTTTTGTTTTTAAAAAGGTCTTCATTAAACATAAATGTTATAAACGTATTACAGCTAAACACAGTTTAGTATAATATTAGGTTGGGGAAAGAGTTCCTTCGCATTTTTTAAGAAAATTCATAACATTTTTTAATATTGTTTATTTACATTTAACTAAAGTATGTAGGTACCATTTTGTTCGATAACTTTTTGCCATCTTGTAGGTAGGGACATGATCCCATTGCTATAGAAATTTTGGGGCTTCTGATCAAAATACCGCGACAAGTGGTTTTGGCAGTCCTCTCGTGATGTTAACCTGACACTGCCAAAGAATTCTGAAGCGACAGAAATAGGTGGAAATCTGAGGGTGCAAGGTCAGGACTATACGGCGGATGCATTAACACCTCCCAGCCAAACTCTCTTAATTTTTGCTGAGTGGCTAAAGATGTGTGAGGTTTAGCGTTATCATGATGAAAAACCACACCCGTTCTGTTGATTAATTCCGGCCGCTTTCTCTCAACTTCTTGCTTTAATCTCATCAGTTGTTCGCAGTAGATTTCAGAATCGATGGTCCTGCCTGATGGTAACAGCTCATAATGAATAATGCCCTTCCAATCCCACCACACACACAGCATCACCTTGTTGCGAGTTAACCTGGATTTCGCCACAGTCTGTAAAGCCTAACCGGCCTTTGACCACGACCTTTTTCGCACGTTTTTGTCGTACGTGATCCATTTTTCATCACCACTTACCAGCTTCTTCAAAAATGGTTCGGTTTCATTACGTCGAAATAAAGAATCACAAATGAGTACACGGTTCATTAGGTTTCTTTTAGTGAGCTCGTGGGGTACCCAAATATCGAGCTTTTTTGAGTACCCAGTTTTTTTGAAATGGGCCAAAACTGTTTTGTGGTCAATTCCCAGTTCATCAGCTACGTCGTAACTACTGATATGCCGATCTTGCTCCACTTTTTCAAAAATGGCATCCATTTTATCCGTAATAGGGCGACCAGAGCGACGTGCATCTTTGACATCAAAATTTCCGGATTGAAAACGCTTAAACCAAATTTGTGCTACTCTCACAGACATTGCACTAGGTCCATAAACATTGAAAAAAATTTTTCGCGGCTTGCGTTGCATTTTTACCTTTTTTGTAGTAAAACTTTAAAATGTTTTCTTCATTAGATTCAATCATCTTTACAGTACGAAAAATAAATAAAAATCACACATTTTCCTAATTTGAATTTGGAATTATCTTCTTTAAAATTTAAACTTTAAATGATACCAAAACCAGCCAGATACAAATAGTATAGCCAAAGAGATTTTATTACAAGTTCATACATAGGTACTATAATGCGAAAAGACTTTTCCCCCAACCTATTAATATCTTGATTTAGAATAACTCAGCAGGCTATAGCTCCTTTATAAGTTTTTTGATAGAATTACTATTTATAATAGAGTTGCACTTTGTAAATCAATTTTTTTAATTTTATGTACTTATCAAACATAATACAGAAGTAATTATTTATTTAAAAGTTCATATGAGCACTTTTTATAGCGCGCATTTTTAATGTCAGTTTTCCTCACACAGGTTGTTCTCAGTAGGTGAGGACTTACGAAAACCTATAGTTTATGAGAAAATTAAAAAAAATATTTTGAGGTTAAGTATGAAAAAACTTTTATGTTGGAAATGGGTAGGAGGGGTGAAGGGGAACAAAGTTTTCGTAGACCACTTTTTTCTCCAACCCACTGGATCTCCCTCGAGCTTCTGGCTCCCGCGCTCTTTATATACACTCTAGGTATGTCACGCACAAGACCACGTGGGGTCGGGGTGCCCCGTGTCGATTCTGTCACTCTTTTTGAACTTAACCTGCTCAAGTTGCGGTGCCCCGTCTCGATTCAGTCTACTATTTTTCGGCTTTTTTCGACAAGTGGCTCACTAGTCCAACATTTGCACAAGACTCAACTCCGCAGCGGGGGATGAAGCAGAACGCCATAGTAGCCACGTAAATTTATTTTACAAGAGTACGAAAACGTCTCGACCGCAAGAGAAAGATAACACGACCAAATCCATCCAACAGTGAACAAATGTATTGTAAAATTTGTAAATGCAATGTCAATGTCATTGCCAAATCCGAAATCCCCGCCCATAAAAACGTAAAACCTATGAAAAACCCGTATTATCTGTCACTGTCATGTCAATTTAGTGTCGCAATAATCGATAGTACGCAAACTGAAAGGTCGGACACTAATTTTGGAGCGAATAGTGGTCAAACGCTAGCCTATAATTTATAAAAAAAAAAAGAAAAAAAAGAATTTCGCATCGATTACGGATTTTCAAAAATTAATATTCAAAAACTATAAGGTTGCGCAAGTTGTCACTTCACATGTAGGCTTCCTTTATGAAACTTATTTACACATGAAAAAAAAATGAAAGTCCTAGAACAACTTTCCAAATGGAAAGTTGAGCCTGGAGTCTATTCGGTTGTTTATTTTGTCATAACTAGAAATGTATTCGGTATTGGCAAAATATACGATATTCATCACAAAAGAGAGTGTTCCTATGAGCACATGCAAGAGAATACTTAACATACATATCAAATATAAGAGTGCCGGTTGTTTTGTCCATCAAATTTCGTCTGTAGTTTGAGGCGCCAGGTTCAAAGGTTATATTAACTCGAGGTTTTTATGCGAAATTGTTTCTTATTCTTTGGCATTTAACAATAAGGCTTCAAAATTCCATAAATATCTTTCTTTTTGCCAAAAGCTTGAAGACTTTGTAACGCAATGCGTCATTGAAAGGTTGGTACATCCCAGGCACTCCCATTATCGTGTTTTGGAAACAAGTGAGCGCCCTTCGCCTTTATTTTGTACTAACTTCCGCCAGCGGCTTCGCACACGTTATTTTTCAGCAATGTGCTTCACCTATGTGTTAATCCAGGTTATACACTACGTGCATACCAAATTTCATCGTAATCGGATAAGCCGTTACGACGTGATTGAGTAACAAACAAACATCCAACTTTCATATTTATATTATTAGTGTGATTGTATTGACATTTCTAATTTTATTTGCCTATTCGTATACTGATAATATTTTGCATGAAATTAGACATTTACTTAGTTTAAATTTGATTGAAATAGTAATTTATATTTGCACATCATCTGGATGGTAGAATATATAACCTAACCAAAGATAACCTATATACCTGCAAATAAACGTTCTGATTTCGCAGTGTTTTGCAACAAAAAGAGGTGCCAGCCAAAAGATCAATGGAAGTTTGTGAGGGAAACTGAGGGATATTGAATTTTCTCTTAAAAGGCCACTAACAATACTCGTGATGTGGGTCTGAATACTCTGAATGGACAACGGTGAAGTGGTTCGGTATTTAATGGTCTTGCGGAGATGGACCGAAATCAATGCAAAGAATTGTTTCTTGTCATGTTTAGTTTTCTTGGTAATGTATTAAGGGCTCGCACGGGGAAGTACTACTACCATACCTATTTCTGCCGCCAAGCAGCATTGCTGTGTTTCGGTTTGCATGCTATAGTTGCCGGTGAAATTACAGGCATATTAGGTTTTACATCTGTATGCCTCAAGTTGATGGACGCAAAGTAGCGCATCCTATGGCACGTTTCTAAGGAGCGTGACCTACGAGACAATACTTTGTTATAGTATAGGCGATGGTTACCACTTAACCTCTGATGGGCTATATGTTTGTTCCATCTCCAATAGTATCAAAAAAAAGAAGAGAAATCATGGATATAAGTGAAAAAGTGTCTGTAACAATCATCTCTTAGTTTAGCAAAATGTTTAGATAACTTTAATAATGTCCTGTTTATTTATAATTACACTGTCTATTTTATGCTGAAAGTTACCACAGTAAGCACAAAAGTAAAAAAAATAAAATTAATTCAGCTCAAAAGATTTTTAATTCATACCAATTTTACGTTGGCAGCACATAATCGCGGCTTATGCCCCATGTAGTCCCGGTTGATTGACTTTTTCAATAAAATCTGTTGATCCCACGAACGCGCGCCGAAGTTTAATTAGGGGAGTTTTGCAATTTAAGGATCAAAAAACACAGCGGTACGTCATGCGATGTTTGTTTGTAACAGAATTACGGAGTTACGGCGAGACGTGTTGGATAAATGTGAACAATAAAAGCTTACGGTGGCTAAGGGCTATTTACTGGCGTTATGTGGAATATTTTAATTGCCCTGTTGCCCTGCAAAAAGCTTAGCATACTCGCAAGTTTTAAAACAGCATGGGCGCACACGCTTACGCGAGCTCGCGCTATATAACACTTTGATCTCCATGAAGAGTCGTGATTCATTCATCTGATCTGTAATATTATTAATATGTATGTATGTAAGTACATATTTATTTATTTTATATATGATATTTATTTACAATTCTTTAAGTATACCTAGGTTAACTAATTTTTCTTTTTCTATTATTAAGTTTATTATTTGTACACCTCAACTAAGCAATAATCCTCTCCATCCAAACATTGTCTAGAAAAGATCGCTTTGTTAAGTAATAAGACCGCCCATTATGCTAACATTTATTTGTTTCATTTTTATTCTTGTATCTGTTGTGTCTAGCTTGTAAGGTATAATAAAGAATTTTCATTCATGAATTCATTCATTTGATTCTGATTTGTGGGCTATGTATACGAGTAGTGACGATGACAGTGTTTCCGATGCAAAGGTTCAATATTACACCAACAAATATTTCAATTCTCGACTCTCAATTGAAAGGATTTTCAATGCGGAATTGCGGATGTAATTATTTTGACAGCTGATGTTTGCGAAATCATTCTTAGCTAAGCTTGTCGAAAATTGATGCAACTGTTTTTGTCTAGTCTATTTTTTTATGTTAAAGTTCACTTTTTATCTAACTGGAACTATTTTGCTTAAGAATTTTTAAACCTTCTTTTTCACATACAATTTCAAATTAATTAGTATAATATTCCTAATTTTAATATACCTATTGTAATATACCTGATCACGGGTAAACTTTAACCGTGACCATGGTGCATGCAACTGCGTCGAAATATCGGGACACTCAAAAACTTACAAATTATGGTAAATATCCCGTTTTTAGTACAAATAGTTTTTTAGAGATGGTTACAAAATATTAGGATTTTCCGTAAGTGTTGAATACCGCTTAATAAATAAAAATATTTTGCTTGTTTCAGATGTTTAATTGTATTGAGAAGACAATGTACTGGTAAGTAGCTTACCATTAGGTACCATAAAAATTATTGGTAGATTTTATAATACTTTAGACCCAACAGCATCGCTTGATTTAATTATTAAAATCCTTTCTATATCTACTAAATTCTATAATTGATTTACTGCAACAAATAATACTTTCTGTCCCAACGGCCGTCGGTTCTCCGAGCTATATGCCCTGCCCACTGCCACTTCAACTTGCTAATCCTCTGACTTCCCCTTCAAAATGTCTTCACGGGTGTAGGCACTGAGTAAGAGATCCGAGGATTTCCATCTTAGTGACTCATGTAATCGTGAACTATGCCCATTATTTGCTACAAAAAGCAATGAATCAGTCACGCAATCTGTTTCTGTGAGAATCTTACCAGATGGCTGTCAATGAAAACCAAGGCGGGCATATCATCATCATCCACAGCCCATAAGTACCCACTGCTGGGTGTAGGCCTCCCTTTGTTAACGCCACCCTTCCCGGTCCTGTGTTGAGGAGTTGCCCGCGAATTTCTTTATGTCGTCGACCCACCGTGCCGTCGAACGTCCTGGGCTTCTTAGGTCAGGTGGGCATATAAAAAACATATATCTATCTATCTATATTATATATAAAACAAAGTCGGGTTAGTTACACCATTTACATCAAGAACGGCTGGGCCGATTGTGATAATCTTTGATTTCTTGGATTTGTCTCCGCCCCGAATAGCAGAATACCTATTAAAATATCGGAAAACTCACGCCAAAAAAAATATTAAGAAAATTCATTTTCTCATACATAGATGCAGCTAATGATGGCCGATTGACAATTCACATTTGCAGCTCGCGTAATAGGTATGCATGTCAAGGCGGCACGAAGGTCGGTGGGTCAGCTAGTATTTCATAAAGATGAAGAACGAAATACTTCCAGTTTTATCTAGTAAACGTTACTGGTGGCGTAGAAAGAAATATAGTTAAACTATTTATTTCACACACATAGCCGCACAGACACAAATAGACAAGTAAAAATACAAATAAAACTGATAAAAAAACTGAAAAGAAGCAAACAAGCTAATAAATTTTGACAAACTCAAGTATCGTGCTCAATTTTTATTTCGTCCATTTTAAAAACTTCAATTTATATTTAAATACTTGCAATTTATTTAATAAACCAAGCGCAAGCAAAGTATGTGTGAATGGAAGGATTTCAGTTTAGTTGGTAGAAGGATTTGGCATCATTAAAATCGCCTTAAAGTACGGAACACTAATTGGGCAAGCGCTTGCACTACACATTGTTTATTTAAGTGAGAGTTGTGTATTTATTTGTAGCTTCTCGACAAAATAACTATTCATGCCGCAGGAACTACTTCGAGATTTATTTATCATCCAGATCCAGAGTGATTTACCGCATAACATTCCTTATAGATACGATATACTGATAAATTAACAAAGTATATCGTATCTATCAGTAACAGTCTTACGGGTGAATTTGTAAAATCTATACTTTTTGAGGAATCGCTCTGCCCGTAATCCAGAACCATAATCTATATAAATTTTAATCAACTGTTCCGTACAATCAGAATTCTATGATTTTTTACCTAAATAATATAAAAAATGTTTAAATTTTTGCCTATATTTTCAGGAAAGCTAACAACTTATTGGTTTACATAATCAAGAATTCGAAAGCATTTTCTATAAATAAATCTTAATTAATAGGCTTGTTGTATGGCCAGGGCGCAGTGGTTGAAATTCATAATTAAATACTTTTTCATACCACCTGCTCGTTTACATGACATACAATGTCAAATTGTATGTCGTAAACCTCACCGAAAGCAGGTGATTAAATCCCTACGGCTGAGCCGGGAGTAAAGTTGTACTGAATTTCATTATACCAGAATATGGATTGAATTTGGAACATCATCTGTATTAAAATTCGAACCAAAGAGACCCACACAATAAGAACTTATTCGTAAATCGAACTAACCTCTGCAAAAAATGCACCAACCTAGATTTAGTTTTTATTGTCTCGCAGAAAGTGTGAAACGTAGAGTATTCTCCTCGTGGATAAAGCTGTCTGCATCTTGGGCGTGCTTATGTCCCTCTCTGCACTCAGGATTCTAGTAACTCGTGAGTTAATTCTAGATTCCATTGTTACGTTCGGGATTCAATATAGAGCCCGTGACGCCAGACACTGCTTTATCCCCTCGTTTAACAATCTACTATTATTTTGTTTTATCTTAATGTTAGCATTCACCCCTCGTTCAATATATAAACATTAATTATGCCAAATCTAACAGTCGCCATCATAAAGATGACATCGTCGTACTGTATGTAATAACCTAATAACAAGGGAAACGTAAGATTTCATTAGATTTATCAATCAATACCAGGAAAAGCTTTTTCCAGGAAAAACTTGTACATATTTCTGTATTAATGATAGTTTTATTAATCAGATATATATAACAAAGTCGGGTTAGTTACACCATTAAATAACTCAAGCACCGATTTGGATGATCTCTGATTTGTTGGTCTCCGCCCCGAATAGCAGAATAACTATTATAATATCGGAAAAATTCACGCAAAAAGAAATTATGAAGAATATTCATTTTCTCAAACATAGATGTAGCTAATGATGGCCGATTGACAATTCTACCGGGGTGACATATTTTGGCAGCCCGCGTCATGTGCATGTCAAGGCGGTATGAAGTTCGGCGGATCAGCTAGTAATTGATAAAGAAAGCAAACTTCATACAACTGCCAATTCGTTTACAGATATAAAATTTATTATAAAATTAAGCAAAGCGTCACAGAAATATGTTTTTTAATACTAATAAATAACACAAATAAATTAGTTACTACTTCCTAAAATTAGGATTGTGCGCTAATAAAATTATATAAATACGCGATAGTTTTTCTTGTTTATCCTTAACCACACGAGTAATCAATATTAAACATGAAAACACTGGACTGCAGTTACATAATGATTAGTTTTATAGACTTTTGAAATCATTTAATCTTGATTTGATACATTTGGAAGAATTTTTTTACATTCAATATTCCTTGTCACTCTCGGGTGCTCAACGGTTATTTTGTTACCCCATCTAACTAAATCTTGCTTAAACCATACAAATATATAAATAAAAATAAATAATAAATATTGCTAGACATTTCACACAGCACTATCTAGCCCCAAACTAAGCAGAGCTTGTACTATGGGAACCAGATAACTGATAGAATACTTATATACTTTTTTTTGTAAATACATACTTATAATATATAGAGAAACAACCAGACCCGGAACAAATATCTGTAGATCATGCAAACATTTGTTCCGCAGCGGGGAACGAACCCGCTACCTCCTGCGTCTCAGCCGGCCATTCGTCCACTGCACCACGGAGGTCAGAGGTCTAAATACTTAGGTAGATTCACCGAAAAAGTTATAGCTCACGTTATTCAGGCAATAAAATATGATAAACATTATACTGGTAGTTCGTGATCTGGACCAACAATAAGAATACTCTTTAATATCTTTAGAATTCCAAGTGACAAACGACGGTCTACGTTAACTAGAACTACGTTAGGGCACGTCCTGCAATAATAAAAAGAACACGTTGTCCGTTTACGCTCGGCTATCTGATTTCCACTTGATACAGGTATCAAGCTAAAAGCTTGTACACGTTCAAAAAGTTACTGCAAAGGTGCTCTTAAACGGGTAACATTTTCACCGCAATGTGTTGCTGACACGTATAGACGGCAATACTACGGCAACATGTTCGTTGTTCGTGAATATTATCATATCGCTCGGCCATATTGACACAAATTTGCTGATAAATATATCGTATAATCGATAAATATAATCATATAGGTACTTGTTCTGTTAGTTATTATTTTATTTACGCCGTCGTCCTCATTTGTTTAATTAGATCCTGTCCATCCAAAGGTTGCCTGGAAGAGATCACTTTTAGCGATAAGGCCGCCCATTATATCTTAGATTTTTGTACAGTAGTACCCCGACTTACGCTACCCCATTTTACGCGAATTCGGAGATACGCAGGTTTTCTTTTTGAGGGCCGCGCGCATCAGCTCTCCCACTCCGCCCTGTTAGGCTGCTAGTGTTCCGCTTACGACAGGTTCGAACGTGTTCCGCGTGGTTTTACGTATGTAGGTAGTGCGTTTTATTGATTACCTCTAATTATGTCATCCAACAAAAAATGCTTATATATTCAAAGTTGTACCCGACTTACGCGAATTCCGGTTATCCGGTTATCGAGTAAGTCCCCCCTCTCTTTTTCCTGTTTTATTTTTTAATGGGTGCAATAAAGAAATTATCTAATCTAATCGAATATTAGCAATAATTGAGCCACACATTGCACGGCAATTAGTGGATTGAGCATGTGATGCCGGAGAGTGGTGTTGCAGGCTACGTATTGCCGTGAAAAGATTAATCGTTTATGAGTACCATAAGTAACTGCTGTCTTATATGCTAATCTCATAAAATTATATTTTATACCCACTCCTGACGGCAATCTTTGTTAAGTCGATGAATATAGGTACTACTGGCTGTAGAAAATTGGAAGAAAATTTACTTGAGTCGATATTTTATTCATAATCAGTAAACCGCTTCAAGCCACATCGCAGAAATTTATGTATGCCCCAAACTTTAAAGCGTAAAATTTTGATTACAAAGTAAACTTTGGTAAAGATTTTCAATACTCTTTGCAGTTGGCTTTGGCAATTGTTACCTTGTTTCAAGAATTTTAGATGAGTATATTTATAAAAAAATGTAAGACTTGTGTCATATAAAATGGTCTGGAGAAAGTTGAGGTACATGAGTGGAAAGTTTGAGAACATCAACATACTAGTAATAAATTTGATGTGCCAACCAAACCGAGTAAAGTAGTTAACCGTACATTTACCCTTTTTTATGGGGCGTGGGCAAACTCTCTCTCGGGTGCATATTGCTTGGAGAGTGGGGGTATTTCATGGCTCATGTCTCCTAAGCTCTTCAATCATCAAAACATACCTAATCAAGTCTCAATTAAAGTCATAATCTATCTATGTATATACCAAATTATATCAAAATTTTTTCAGCCGTCACGACTTGGAAACGTAACAAGTAAATAAATAAACAAACTGACTTTTGCATTTTATAATATTAGTATGATATCCTTTTTCGTCGTGCTATAGTATATCTATATAATAACTCGTAGTTATATAAATACGTGGTTCGCCCACTTCTTCCTCCACTTACGTTTCATTTTACCTGAACCTGACAACACGCTATCGGTTGCTTAATTAAATTGTATAGAAACGCTCCGAGCGGATTGGTAAACCAATTTTGTGGCGGGAAAACCTAGTTTTTAGTCTCTCACAACATCGACTTACCAACTAGTTAAATGGAAGCTAAAAATACAAGGAATATATTTAAGGGAAAGTTTTAATTGCGCATTACTTCTATATATACGAAAATTTCATAATGAAACGTAAATACATCTGTACATAGGCGAACTTGATATAAGAAATAATTCTCTTCCAGTTGACCTTTGTGTAATATAGAAAAACAGTTATGAAAGTAGTGCAAACACAGTTAAATACATTAAACAAAAGACGCCTATCCAATATTGCAAAAAAAAACTGCCTTTGCTATGAACTTTGTAACCAATGACTGAAATGGTCATTAAGCACCATAATTTACGTATCGAAAACTATTAGCGAAAGACCTAATCGATAATTTTTATCGCGGACTCGATAGATTTTATCGTGGAATCGATTTATTACATTTAAAACTTGAAATTACGATTCAATTAAACACTCAACGCAGGTCGTCAAATATCAGGAATATGTGTTTTCCTAAGTACGTTTGACATGCTCATTACACAGAGTGTTCATGATATCATATTTACTCACATCACATTAATAAGCGTAATAATTTTAAGTGGGCAGATAGTTACTTATATTTAGATATACCCTCATTCTCTGTACAGACCATCAAGGTAAAATAGCATTACCTAACAGTTTTTTTTTTGTGAATAATTTGCATTATTGATCGAGCGAAGTGAGATCTCCAAATCAACTTGGGCAAATCGGCGTTGTATGTATGTATGTATAAGTGTGTGTATGTATGTATGTTTGTTTGTCCAGGGATAACTTTTGAAGCGTTTATCCGATCATCCTGAAATTTGGTATATACATATGTAGGTAATGATGGCACAATTTTGTTGTGACTAAATGAGCTAAAAATGTGGGGGGGTTGTTGAAATATTGGGGTTCAAGAGGGATAAAAAAACCAAAATGAGACTATCTGGTCAATTGGCATGTTTAATATTATATATATGTATATATTTATTGTATGTTTAACATTTGTATGTTTAACATAGGTACCACAAAAAAAATTACCAATTAACATGAAATCCCGTTACCTGTAATTTGGATGAGACTGTAGGTCAAGTTAGGTTAATACATTAAGTATGTAGCACTATTTTGATAGTCAAAGATAACAAATCATAATTTTTTGTTTTTATGGGAGACTCGCGAGATCTCAGTTCGGGGTGAACTACTAGTAGTTATGTAGGTAGGTATCTACTTACTGATTTTAACGGGTAATTATCACGCATGCACCTTTTTTATTTATTAACCCGACGTTTTGACAGTATTGTAACAGCCGTGGTTGCGGGCAGACTGAGGTAGGTGTCTCGTTATTAAATTTTTCAAAACTATAAATAGATTATCCTAATCACTATTGTGTATCACGTGTACAGGATGGTTGACCGACAGCGACTGGCTTTAAGGCTACGGGTATCGAAAGGTTGGCCATCCTTAATCGTTCGTGAGTACGCCGCACTCCGATATAGCTTATCTTATTTCGCTCCACCCAAAGGTTGCCTGGAACCTTTCAGTCTCAGCGATCCGGTTAAAACCAGCCTACTAAGGCAGCATAAAGTGCTCCAATAAACCGAAGCTCCAATATTTGCCTCAAAGTCGTGTAGGAATAGGATAACGTTGTTTGCGAAGCGCCGATGGAGGGATTATCTAGGATGGAGGTTCTTAAATATTGTATATATTTTGAATACTAATACTTACGAACATAAATACAAATTCGTCAATTTAAATTTTGGAAAAATATCATTAAGTTTATTTTAGCCCGCCTTCAATTTAGTTGTTAATGCATTTTCAAAAACAGATGATCAATTCAATTTTCCTCAAAAGCAACAGATTTTTATCGCGTGTTTCTTCCATGGAAACATCGAATTTCGGATAGTCGTAGAACCATTGTAAGGAATGTGCCGAACATTAGTTTTTATATTTGTGATTTCGCCTTACTGATCATTCCAATAGCTTTCTTGTCATTTGAATTACCTATTTATTTATTTATTATTTATTTTAATTATATTGTCCTCGTTTTAGAATATTTGTAAGATTTAGGTTATTAGTTGGTTATATTATATTTGTTATTCTTATATATATTATATTGGTATTATATTATTCTATCTTTAGGTATTTATTTATGTATTAGGATTATAGAAACAGTTTTTATTAGATATTATTTTTATATATATATTTTTTATTTCATTCGTTTGTAAATATGCTCTGTGCACCGCTGTCCATTACTGCTGCGCTAATTACTTTCCATCCAAAGGTTTCCTGGAAGAAATCGCTTTCAGCGATAAGGCAGCATTGTACTTTATTTAGGTTAAATTAGTTTTTTTAAGTATTCCTGGTGTACAATTAAAAAATTATCTATTCTATTCTATTCTTAATGATTTAAATCAGCGACTCAACTAGAGGAAACGTCTAACTTACTCGTACCATGGAGAAATGGTTATATCTGCTACCGTAACATAGAAACTATCGTCACCAGCTTTTGCTATGAACAAATTGACGTTTCACGACCGATTGCTGTCGCAGATTTTTGGTAATTACCCGCAGTAATCGGCTGAGGGTATGGTTAAATAAACAATAATTCTGAGGTTAATAGCATCTAAAGGTACATAACATACATACACTAAATATATTACTGTACATTTATTTATAAGTAAGGGTCATCAACATAATCATCATATCAGCCATAAGACGTACACTGCTCAACATAGACTTTTCCCCATAGGTTTCCAGAGAGACTGATCTGATGCGTTCTGCACCCAACGGCTCCCAGCAACCTTTATCGGGTCGTCTTTCCATACGGTTCTACGCTGCGCTTTTCAGTGCGTGGTCCACTTGAGAGACCCTTTCTGCCCCAAAGGCTATTAGTTCTTTGAGCTATAAGTAGCAGTGGGCTTGCTAATAGAAGACGTCACGAAGTTTTCTGAACGCTGTCCAACCGTGTTCGATTCATCAACTTACCTCTTCCTCGAAGTTGGAACTACCTAACTGGACTGTTATTCCTAGGTAGACGTACTCGTCAACAACATCGAGATTAGAATTCCCAGCTGATACCGGGGGGGACATTCAACATGTTTTTCGTCTTATCCATGTTCATATTATATTCCATGCTCGATGACCTCGATAGACTCAAGATCATCGAGCATCTTGCTTTAGTCTTCCAGCGTTTTGCCATGGCCACGATATCGTCGGCAAATCGAAGGTGAGTGATGTACACGCCATTGATATTGATGCCCAGTCCTTGCAATTTCAGAAATTTGAAGGTATCCTCTAGAGCGGCGGTAACATCTCCCTGCCTAACGTCTCTTTTAAAAGTGATCGTAAGTAAGGGTATCCTAAACTAATCAACAGTACACTATTTGTACTAAAAACCGGATATTTACCATGATTTGTGTGTTCTTGAGTGTCCCAATATTTCGACGCAGTTGCATGCGCCATGCAAATGCGGTGAAGAATGTTGACAGACAAAAGTCTGCCATAGCGGAACATCTGCTGGACTCAGGCTCAAACCACTGGATTGAGCTACTAAACACACAAGTAATTTCAACTGAGCGACATTACATCCCATGATTGGTTCATGAGGCAATTGAGATTACCAAACACAAGAATTCCATTCGTGAAGATGGTTTTCAACTATCTGGAGCCTGGAATCCTGTGGTGAGAATGTGTAAGAACCGAAGAAGTGTAGTGTCAATTACGCGTCCTGATACCGTGAGTGTTGTGTGTCGGAATCGAGTTATGATCGAGAATGCAACCGGTAGTAGTGTTAGTATTAGTGTATTTATTCCTAGCAAGATACTAAGAAAGAGGGTAGATCGTTATATCTGCCAATAACTACCCACTCGCAAAGACTTTAGTTTACCCGTGATCATGGCGCATGCAACTGCGTCGAAATATCGGGACACTTAGAACTCACAAATCATGGTAAATATCCCGTTTTTAGTACAAATAGTGTTGATAACCATGATAGTTTCAAAAGTTATATTCAACAGTACGGTCTGATTTGGTAAAAACCAAATTTGACTTGTCACTAGTTTAAGCATACCTCTGAATATTACCTTACAGCTAAGAGAACACTAACTATTCTACAGCTTCCAAAATGATCTAGAATATAACTGACAACTTCGCAATTTCCACGTTCGATGTAACTGGGGCAAGGGTAGGTAGGTCACGGTCACCTAAACGAGTTATCGGAAGCTAATGCATTGGGTCAAGTGCATTGCGGTCGACTATTTGTGTGGGTTGTTTATTTTGTTGACTTCAGTCGTTTGCAGTTTTATTTTCGAAGTCTGTAGAATTCTGTCTATTCGAAGTCCTAACCTTTGTTTAGTTTTGAGACTTTTGGAGATAGCTTTTGGAGTACTTAAGAACCTGAAGAAGATTTAGCGTTTTTAGGGTTCTGTAGTCAAACTAGGAACTTATATATAGTTTCGTTAAGTCTGTCCATCTGTCTGTCCGACTAGTTACAACCGTTTTCGCAGTTTTGTAAAGCTGAAATTTGGCATGATGATACGTTTTAGTAATGTATAGTAAATTATGAAGTAGAAACTAAAAAAAACTTGTATTAGGGTATCCATCCATCCACTTTCCATGGATGGAAAGCGACACCGTGGAAGGCCTAAGAAGCGTTGGCGCGATGATTTGGGGGCTTTTTATTTGGGTATCTCCCCTTTATGAAAGTTGGGTGCGATTTGTTTTTACTTACGCACCCCATAATGGTATATTGTTGAAAAAGTCTTCTAAAATCTATAAGGTTCTGTTGTTGTGCATTTCACACAATCTAGCCATCTAACCCCAAACTAAGCAAAGCTTGTACTATGGGAACCAGATATCGGATAGAATACGTCTTATATACGTTTTTTATAAATATGTGCTTATAATTTTTAGAAAAACAACTAGACCCATAACAAATATCTGTAGATCATGCAAATATTTGTTTCGCGGCGGGAACTGAAATTGCAACCTTCTGCGTCTCAGCCGGCTACTCACCCACTGCGCCACGGAGGTTGTCATAATATCCTACCTACAAAAAGTAAATCATATTATAGCCTATGTCCCCTAAATTTACTCATATACCCTTTCCACTAAAGGAGTGTATAATGTTCGTTTGTTTTTCGCAATGTTTCAGTGCATTATTACATGGTTGGATGAAGACGGCACGAAGCAAACTGTTGCATACATCTCGAGAAAACACCCAGACAGTATCCAATTAAAACTTTATTTAAATTAGTTGCAGGTAAATTTACCTAATTAGATAAGTTTTTGTGTACCTAACTCTATCTTAATAATGATGCCAATTTTTGTACACTTGCAACAGTGTTTAGTACTTTGCTAACGAGTTCTTTACAAATCTGAAGATTTCGTGTTCTAAACGCAAATTTTTTATCACACAAAATAATGTTGGGTATGCGAAAGTTCTACAACTCCGAAATAAGTTCCAAGGCTTGTTAAGGATTTCTGATTTCTTGTCAATAAGTGAAGATGCTTGCACAGGGCAAAATATCAGATCAAAATATTTGAAATACATTGTTGCGATATTATATATTTTTATCGGTTATCACCAAAGAGAATACATACGCTACGTAAGAAAATTATTATTATAATAACAAAATAATATACAATAAAATACAGAAGAAACAGTTGAATCATCTAAAGACCGTTGCAAACGATCTGTAGATAGCTCAACTGCTCCACGACGCGGAAGTGTCCCCAAGACACTGACTGCATTGCCCTGCTGAATTGCAATGCTTATGCGTTGACCCAGATAAGCGCCAGCGCTCCGATCATACGTCGCTTCGACCAGACGCCCAGAAAGATTTTTGATATTAACTAATTGTTGCGATTTTAATTCTTCATTTTCGTGAGATCATGAACAAACCGCATTAAGATCGGTCGCTGAAATGAAACTTAGTCTAAGTATTCATCTAATCTTGATAAATGCAAAGCCAGGATATAGCGGGCGTGATGGAACAGTGGAAACGGCGGGGTATGGGCGCGACATTGTCGTATTTTCGATATAAATCGTAATGCGACCGAAAGTTATCAAAAATGTTGACCGGTATTCCGCACTTGTGTGAACAAACCTTAACTCGTCAAAAACTGACATCCTAAGAATGTTTGTATAAACATTTTCAAGCAAAGTTTTGCAAATCCTTCAGAGATGCGAGATATTCCAGGAAATTCGAAACCATTTCCGGAAAGGCCTGGGGATAAATTTTCAATAAGTTCCTTTCGGATGGCAGGAAGGATACCTTACTTGCACTTAGGGTTGTGCTTCCTAGATCCAAGAGAGAGACACAAGAGATACTCAGGTTTGGTTATTGTATGTACTGTCTCTTATTATAAACTAGCTGACCCGCCCGGTGCGCACGGTTGAAATTTCCCATTCCCGTTGGAACGAAGGGAATAAAAACTATATAAAACACTCTTGTCAAAGTGACGCGACACTTCATGTAAATGACTTCACGTCTATGAACGACGGTTAATTACATTGGAAGTCTCATTCACTTTTCATATTATGAGATTTGAAAAAAAATAATCTGTTCGATTCTGTCAATGTTTTGTCAATAAATTGAAGTCTTCACTCACAGTCTTCTGTCTTATTCACTCACTCATTTTTCATATTATGAGATTTTAAAAAACTATCCGATTTTTTGTAAATTTTCTTATAAACAAACCTTGGCCTAACAATAACGAACACAAAAAAATATCCAATTTGGTGCCGTCGTTCGGAAGTTATGAGCGTACATACATTTCGGCGATACGTTTTTATTTATAAAGATTTTAAGTTACCTAATTAAACGCGTGTACGCATCTTGTTGGCTCGTGCGTGTGTACGATCCCACAGAATACGAGCGCTACTTCAGTGTTACCACAGCTGTCAGCACATCACTGAGTGGTGACCAATTCAGTTGCCTTTTTTTTATACTATGGAGATGGAACAGGCCTATGGCCCACCTGATGTTAAGTGGTAACCATCGCATATAACAAAGTTTGCCTCGTAGGTCACGCTCCTTGGAAATGTGCCCTACGATGCACTTCCCTGCGTCCATAAACTTGAGGCATACAGGTGTAAAGCCTCATGTGCCTGTAATTTCACCGGCAACCATACTCTTCAGACCGAAACAGCAATGCTGCTTGGTGGTAGAAATAGGTATGGTGGTAGCACTTCCACGGGTGAGCCCTGTCATAAGAAACTCCACTACTCTCTTTTATTTTTGAAGTGAAAACTTCTTTAGGCGCGTTGGACATTTTTGAGATGGGAAAAAATCATTGAACTCGCGACACTATTACCGACACCTCTGTATATAATTTGAGAGGGTAAAAAACCATTGAACTCGCGAAACTGTTACCGTCACCTCTGTAGTTTTTTACTTTGTGGAGGGGCATAAGACAACTTTGTTAGTAAATTTTAATGTTTATGCGACATCCATCATGATCATTTTGCAACATCCAATTTTTTTTAGTTTTAATTGTATACATTGAGTTTTGTTTGTGGCGCAAAACAAATATTTTCTGTTACTATAAGTTGATGGAAGCAGGGCATCGTAGGGCACGTAAGGTGCCTAAGGTGCGTGGGCTACCAGGTAATGATTGGCTTTTTGTACCGATTTAGTCTGATAGGTTTATTTTAAAGGAATATTAATTCCGGAACTTAAAATTCCGCATTATATGAATTCCACTCTCGTCAAATACGTACGTCTATACCAACGTACGTCGTATTTCACATGTAATTTTAGTCAAATTTCGTTCGCATTACGATGCAATAAAGAGAGAGCAACACCTTTCAGTTTCATGAAACTTTGCAACAACCATAGACACTATAGTTTTTAGACACAGGAAAAAAAAGTATTAATAATATAATTATAAACCCCTGACTCATAAAAATCCTGTAATAAGTTTCCATTTTACGGCTGAGATCCTTTGGAATAGTGCTAAGAATCTTCGTATTGGCTGACTTGATCTTAATCTTCATGATCTTTATTTGCTTAGAATTATATTTAAAAAAACCGCGTCCGAATCGGTCCATTCGTTTGGGAACATTAACACTTTTTGCGTAGCGAGGGATAAAAGTGCAAGATTTTTCAAACTTGACTAATTTCCGCTTTTCGCAGAATAAATAAAAGTATCTCAAATGGAATAGAGCCCGATGAAGCGTTTGAGATATTTTCAATAGCTGGCTATTGAGAGCCTCGCAGCGATGTTTCAATGTAGCTTAGTTACATACTAATTAGTAATTGGAAACGTTCTCGGATCTCAAATCTATTCGTTGCATTCTATTATGTTTGAGATATCCAGTTGATTAGTAGATTTCTGTAAGGTCGACATTCTTTGTAGAAAAAATGTTGTTTGTAAGCTCACAGTTAATGTGAGTAGAAAGATTACATTGTGAGCTTGTAATTAAAACTCTGAATAGAGTTTGGTATGTGAAAACTCGATATATGAGTTTGGCCAGTAAAAGTGTCAATCGTTTTTTAGAAAAGTATTTATCGTTTAAATATTTTCAGAGCAGCAGTTACCCAAAATAAACGACGAACAAAAATATATTTTATTGATTATTAATACAATAATAGCAGCTTTTTTTTCAATGTCCAATTGTTAGTACTCGTATTAAACTTATGTACCTACTATGATAATTTTGAATCGATATAACTCTTGGACCTTGACCCAAGAAGGAATCTATCTCTCACAATTAGATTAAAAATAACAACAAGCGATAAGTAGGATTATTAGAGATTTGGAATAAAAAAAATTAATAAAAAAATAACTTTTAAAACTATCATGGTGCATGCAACTGTCGAAATATCGGAATACTCAAAAACTCACAAATGATGGTAAATATCCCGTTTTATTTATCATTTTATATTATTGGAAGAATGCAAGGAGGTAACCACCACCAATGCTCCTAATGTTAACCTCACCTGCACTCGATGCATCCTGCAGTAACCAACGAGGCTCTGGCGACCGGTCGATGGCGGTATAGCCCTTCCTAGATCACATCTAAACTCTGGCCGTTGATGGACAGCAGTGTCTGCTAGCTTGACAAGATGTGCCCCTGCGATCACCAACCCGCATGCCTAGCGTGGCGATTTTAGGCAAAACCTCCCAATGATATGTGCACAAAAAGAAAGTGGCCCCCAGTTCCCAGCAACTCTGCCAACAACTGATCCTGGCTACGTTTAACGGACCCACTCTACGGCTGGACGAACGTCTGACCCAACTCGAAATGGAGCTTGAGAAGGTAAAATGGCACGTTCTGGGGCTATTTGAAGTCCGAAGAGAGGGAGAGGACACCATAACTCTGGACTCTCATGTACTTTCGAGAAGGTGACCAAATCTCCCAAGGTGGCGTTGGGTTAACGGAAAGCGGAAAAGCCCCACGGGAAGACGGCATCACGTCGGAGCTTCTAAAGACAGGGAACACCCCTGTTCTGAAGGAGATTCAGCGTGTCTTCAATTCCGTCTTAAACCATGCGAGAACTCCGAAGGCAACAAATCCTTGCTGAAAAATTATAGGCCAATCTCACTCCTGAGCCATGTATATAAACTTTTACTAGGGTCATCACGAACCGTCTTACGCGATGACTTCATGAATTTCAAACACCGAAGCAGGCCACACAGTGTGGCAGACTATACAGAAGTCAGAGAAATATAATCAACCCCTGTGCCTGGCATTTGTGGACTATGAGAAAGCCTTTGACTCCGTCGAAATCTGGGCTGTTCTTCAGTCCCTGCAACGATGCCAGGTCTATTGGCGATATATCGAAGTGCTGAGATATCTATACAACGAGGCCACCATGTCAGTTCATATCCAGAATCAGCAGTCAGAACCAATCCAGTTGCGCCGCGTGAGACAAGGGTATGTTATAACCCCCAAATTGTTTACAAACGCACCGAAAGATATGTTCAAGACGCTAAGTTGGAATGGACAGAGCATCAACGGGGAAAGCATCTCGCACTTGCGATTTGCCGACAATATCGTCTTAATGGCAGAGTCGGTGCAGGAACTGCAACAAATGCTGAATAGCCTAGCTGCTGCTTCTAGACGCATTGGCCTGGGAATTAACTTAGATAAAACAAAAATCATACTCAATGATCGCGATTGGTCCACAAATTGAAAGTCGCTCAGCGAGCTATAGAAAGGGCTATGCTCGGAATTTATCTGAAGGATAGAATCTGGAACGAGTTTATCCGACAGAGAACCAAGGTGATCGACACAGCTCAGAGGAGCAGCAAGCTGAAGTGGCAGTGGGCCGGTCATATCTGCCGCAGAACCGATAACCGTTGGGTTAAACGTGTTCTGGAGTGGAGACCACGTCCAGGCAAGCGAAGTGTAGGACGCCCTCCGGCTAGCCAGAGTGACGATTTGCGCGCTTGGCAGGGATTAGATGAGAAGATCCGGGGATCGGGCTCAATGGCACACCCTGGGAGATATCTACGTCCAGCAGTGGGCTGTTATAGGTTGATGATAATTATGATGCTGTTTTTAGTGAAAATAATTTTGAAACTGCTTATTTTTGCGAAATTAGTCTTTGTAGCCTGAGAAAAACCTAGTTAGTATTTTAACTGCTCTAGTTTATACAGTTTCGTATTTTAATCCAAGCTCAATACTACACGATGGTATGGTTTTTGCTTTTTCTGTCTGTATTCAAAACTCTATATACGAGTATATATGTTATGCTTCGGCCTGCACGTGTATCTCTATGACAATACAATTTTTAGAGAACGTATTTTTAAAACTACAATGGATACTCTAGCCATATTTTTTATTTTATATTCTGTTCACTACTGTTATGCCACGGGTTAAATTTTGCGTTTATGAAAAATATTTGAAACATTTCTTGTGAATTTAGATTGTACAATTTTTCATGGAATGTTATAATATATTTGTTGAAAATGTTTTAGTCACATTTTTCATCTGTCCAATGTAGGTAATAATTAATCAGGATAACGATCATTTAAAAGGTTTTAAACGTAACAGGTCTAAGAACTCTGTACTAGGTCAAAGAAAAAGAATAAAGACAACTAAAAACATACAAATCTCAAAAGCAAAGTAGGCACCCTTGTCAACGTAAAAGAAGACAAGTACTTCCGCCACCTGCCGTGGGTCCAAAGAACACCCTGAGTATACTTCTCTATGAGTAATATGATATACTTACTTTTTTATTAGGTTATGTCACGGGCGCGCCTCCGAAAATATCTTTAATAGAAATTAGGGATGCAAAAATTCGACTTTCAAAACATCAGATTGGTTCAGCAAGCCTCGAGTTCAAATTATAGCAAAATATATGAATAAATCAGGACATATTCTGTGTCATGGAGTTCAAAGGTAATAATTCATATTTAACAGATAACCTTATTTCTACTTTACCTTAATATCCCGAGATTTCGACTATGTTGCAACAGCCGTAGTCGCGTGCAGACTGGAGTACTTGGAGCTACCGTCGACAAGTGATGGCAGCTGCAAGAACTATCCTCACTTGGTCTTTGAAATTAAATAAGTCCGTAATAAAGTAATCACCGGATTCCATGACGCTGAGAGCCATCATCACGATTGAAATTACGAATTTAGTTCACAAAATGCACAATATAATATACTAAAGGTGGGCTTGATGCTAAAAGCATTTTCTACCTGCCGACCTCAGAGGTAGCGAAAAAGGTTAAAACATTCTACTCTAAAAGCCGTGAGGTGGCAGTCGCGTTTGACTAAAATTGATTGATTGATTTCATATTTTCCATGTCATGCTTTCTTGTTTTTATTTTATGACCATAAATATTTTCGCCAGTAACAGATAATTTTTTATCTGTAGATTGTTATTTTTAAATGAGTTTTAAATAAGCTTGTTCCACTTGGTCTGGGACCTCGAGTCAAACCAAGAAAAATTACTTTTTTGTCTGCATCCGTTTTTTCATAGCATAATTTTGTATTTATCCATTGTTTCGATGGGAGAACATTCTAAACCGTTCGATCCCGAAATATATTTACGAAACAATGTTTCAAAATCATGTCGATGATTTTAGTTTTACACACAGGAATTAAAAGATTTTTTTTTAATGGATACATGCCGGTAATGTTTATTTTTGTGTAATTTTTATTGCTGATACGAGTACTAAAGTGCAAGTTACAATAGATTATGGCCAACTAACTGAGATAATAATTTAGTGTCTGCGTTCTTCATCTGGCTAGAACTTTCCACCATTTACAGTTAACAAAAGTAAATTTATAGAAAACTAACTAGATTTCTATAAATTGAAAATTGGTCTACGTAGTGCCGGGCAATCAACCAATTGCCCCCTACTTCGTACGCCAATTTTCTGGATCTCAACAACAGCACCACCTACCGGGCCCAACTATAACTAAGAACCATCCAGGTGACCCCATAACTATAGGAAAAAAACATTTAAATCGGTCAAGCCGTTTAGGAGGAGAAAAATTAAGAACAGTTGTACACTGGAATTTTACTATACAGGGTGTATGGTAATATACTGACGATATTCAAGTGACGGTTTCTCAAAACATAAAAAAAGACTTCTCGAAAAAAAACTACTAGTTATATTATCAAATTTTTAAGAAAGTCGACTAAGTTTAGGTTATTACTTCGATATAAAACTTACCTACTCTTGCAATCGACATCCAAAAATAAAGGCTGATTTGATATCTCTTTCTGAAACGGCTGCGGGTTTTGGGTTAGAAAGGGACAACAAGAGATATCTCGAGACGTCACCAATACAGTATCTGTGGTTAGATGGCAAGCATTATGCATTACCACAACATTAGCTTAATAAGGGCTTTGTAATTACATGCTCAAATAAATTTCACATTTCTATGGTAAACATTTCAGAAATATATTTATTATGCTCAAGAAACTTTCATTTTTGTGCGTATAGTATCAAACACTCTATTTAAAGGTATTTTTACCTAGGTATTTTAACCAGGCCCTTCACGTTTCCAATTTTTTTCCGGGTGTCTCATCTGATCGAAGCAACGTGTGATCTACTGGATCAACTAAAGTAAGAGTAAACTAAGAGTAGTAGAGTTCTTTGTGAAAGGGCTCGATTGGGGAAGTACTACCACCATACCTATTTCTGCCGCCAAGCAGCATTGCTGTGTTTCGGTTTGAAGAGTATGGTTGCCGATGAAATCACAGGCACATGAGGCTTTACATATATGCCTCAAGTTGATGGACGCATCGTAGGGCACATTTCTAAGGTGCGTGACCTATGATGCAATTCTGTTATAGGCGATGGTTACCACTTAACATCAGGTGGGCCATAGGCCTGTTCCATCTCCATAGTATAAAAAAAGGCAACTGAATTGGTCACCACTCAGTGATATAGCATTAAAAAAACTTATGAGCGTTGCGATTCAGTGTGGCAATGCAGCCAGTATCTTGTGGCCACTTCCGCCTGGTGCTTCCGCTTCTGGAGCAGTTGAGCTATCTATATTCTATATATCTTTTTCAACAGTCTTTAGATAATTCAACTGTTTCTTTTGTGCTTTTTATTGAGATACATATATAAATAACGTGATAATAGGGCAAAATGTCTTTAATAGCAGAAACAAATATTTATACAGTTATTGTATAGTACATTTATATATTTCCAATAAAATACAGAAGAAACATTTGAATCATCTAAATACAGTTGCAAACGATCTATAGATATCTCAACTGCTCCAGATACCAGGCGGAAGTATCTCCAAGTATCTCCAAGACACTGGCTGCATTTCCGCTCTGAATTGCAATGTTTATGCGTTGATAAACTCAACTCTCAGATCACACGTCGCTTCGACCAGACGCCCAGATTTTTTTTTGAAAACAATAATTAGATAATAACTGTATATTCTGTCTGTTAATAAAGTAATATAATCCTTGTGTATGCATAACTATAACTTTACGCTTTAGGCTAGATAGGTCGGTTCAGGTGGCTACGAGCCACATAATTTATCTTTCCCGGAAACACGGACCGTCCAGTCTTCTTTAAACATTCCCTATGAGGCTTAGTTTTGCATGTACCCGTAAGATTTCTATGACGAGGGTCGCTGCCTAAATTATTTATGACTCTGTATTTATTAATTTGTTTTTGGTACAGTAATAATTTATTAAAGTCCATTGTTCGCGGGATCTGAAACTTATGTGTATTTATTACAGGGTTAGGTACTTTGAATTTGGAGTTGAAGAAACTAATTTGTTGCCTTATTCATTAGGCTTAAGACTTTAGTTTGATGACAGAGATAAAGTTAACTTTGCTCGAAGCAAGTATGTTTTATGGGTACAGAATGATAACTTGAAATAAATAAACGTTAATAGTACAAGTTCCGCGTAGCGTAGGGCTAAATAGCGCCGTGTGAAATTTCCACCAATATATTTTTGTTTATTCATACGAAAAATCTTATTCAACGTCATTTATATATATATTTTTATATTGATGATAGCCAAGCGCTTGACCACTACCTCACCTGGTGGTAAGTGATGGTGTGATCGAAGATGGAGCACGCTTGCCTAGAAAGTTCACTCTGGACTTGAAGACTCCGAGATTATACTGGTTCGGAAAAACATACGCCGGCAGTGAGTTCCATTCCTTACTTGTGCTAACAAGAAAAGTTGAAGCAAATCGTTTGGTACGACAAAGTGGTATGCCGACCAGGTATGGGTGGTACTTCTCGGTACGTCTGCTTGTCCGGTGGTGGTAAGGGGAAGGAGGGATAAGAGCATGAAGATATATGATATTATATGATGCAATCCTTTAAGATGAATATGAATCCTTCATGTTTATAATCATTTTATAGACATACTAGCTGACCCGCCCTCGGCTCACACGCTTGTAATTTCCCGTTCCCGTGGGAACTTCGGGATAAAAGCTACATAAAACACACTTATCAAAGTGACGCGACACTTCATGTAAATGAGTTCACGTCAATGAACAACGGTTGAATTATATGGATATTGTTCATACAAAAATACTAAAATCACGATTAAAACATGGAGAGTGGGGGTAGGAGGGAAAAAATACTTAACGACCTATGCTCATACCTACCAAATATATAAAAAACAATAAAATCGATCTACCCGTTTCGGAGGAGTGCGACCACTAAAACCGTGACACGAGATTTTTCTATATTATAAAGATTTACCTAAGTTTATTTGGTTTTCATGGATTTAAAATTCTTCGATACATAATTTTGTTCATTACTAAAGGTGAGTCCATACGTAAAGTATTATACAGTGTGGAATCACCATTAGATCGTTTCTATCAACACATCTAAGTAATCAAGTATGCAAATAAGTTTCAGTGCATCTAAGTAATTTCTGTAAGAGCGGCCCGCACCCATATTGCAAATGTTCTCAATTTCACTAGTTTAATTGGTATGATTCTAAAATATCAATAAAGGTTACTTCAAATAATCTGTTCAAATTCAAATAAATGAAGGGTTGTAATGAGTTTTGAAATTAATTAAGTTGTTTAGTATTATGCTGAAGGTTAATATTAAATTGAAACGTGAAAACTTGGAAAATAATGAAAAGGGAGATATAGTTACTTCATCATATTGTAATATATTCTACGCTTTGTTTAAAATAGTAGTTCATTTACACATAATTTAAAAACTAATTTAACTGAATACGCGGTGAAATAAGATTTTAACTACTTATGGCGAGTAGTTAAAATGTTATTTCATCGCGTATTCAGTTATTCCGAAAAAAGTGAAATATCTTAGAGAATGGACTAAACGTGTACATTTTCGTTCACATGGTTATAATAAATCCGCCCGCAAACACCAGCTTCATAATAGGAAATCACATTCATCGCGCAAAGGAAGTTGGAGGAAACGGATGCACCGTTTTGGAGCTACGATGCCACAGATAGAAAACAGCTAAATAAATATAAACACACCCTTCGTTTTGCGCAGAAGCAAAAAAGCATGCTCTATAGTCTAAGCTTTTTACTTATTTTTTCTTTAAAACGTAACCCTTACAAAATCAATTATTATTATAATTTATTAGCTTATTACATAAAATGTACAAAAGGTGGACTTAGTGCTAAAATAATTTTCTACCTGCCAACCTCAGAGGTAGCAAAAGAGCGTGCTAGATATCAAACTTATTGGTACCTGCTTAAAATAAGAAACACAGATAAACAATAAACTCCAATCACGAAGATAAATAGATAAACCTGTTTGACATAATAATTAGAAAAAAAATACATAAATTCATAAAAATAATAAGACTATAATAACATTACATTTCATTCCAAATAAGATACCATGTGACGTAATTGTGCAACAAAGCCATTTTTAATTGGATATTCCAGTTTTGATGACAGTCTGGTTTAGCATAATTTTATTTTGCATAGCAATATTAATTATAATGAAAACCACTCTCATTAACTTCAATATCCGCTTTTACATGACACAAGCCGTCAATCAGGCTACAATAACAGTTTCACACAGTAATTAAACGTACTTTTTATATTGTAATACTTTTAAATAAAATAATAAATAATAAAATATTATACTTTGGAACGACGACATGGTAAAGGTTGCTGGGAGCCGCTCGGTGTAGGCCGCACAAGATCGGTCGCTCTGGAAATATATGGGGAAGGCCTACAGCGATAGACGTTCTATGGTTGATGCGATTATGATCATGGGGATGATTAGACTTTAGTACAATAGAAACCAAATTTGAATATATTCTAATAGTCAACACAGGGTGCCCCGGTACTAGTATATTAAGCCTGAACGGGATGATTCTGACCATGAAAACAAACAATTTTCACGGAAAAAAGTAATATATAAACATTTTATTATTCAGGATAAACTTTTTAAATCCGCTGTTTTTTTAGTATTTGCGCCTTCCCTAGAACTAACCTTACAGTTAGTTTGTTGTACAAACTTAACTTTTCTTGAAGGTCTTAAGGACAGATGATAAACATAATTTTAACCAAAATTCCATAACATCAGGAGGCCCGTCAGCTTGTGTCTATAAGTGTAATATATAAAAAAATAAATTAGCTTATTTTTACCAACGGATTCTTCAATGAAAATCATCATAAAAATCGTAGTATATTTGTTGTTCTCGTAAGTGTCGAGAATCGCCCACCTTGAGATAACATCCTAGTGCTGGGACACCCTGTATAACCAGCAGGTACCTCAATTCCTGACACTATAACTTCAGTCAACTTTAGATCGGATTAAGATCTAAAGAGCATCACCCGTTGCCTTTTCAAGACTTAATCAAATTGCGCGGTCTATTATAGGTATTGGTTGAATTAACTACTTGGTCTTTGTTTTTTTCCAAAATTTGTGACAATTAACTTTAAAAAACCTAGAAAGCTCTTACATTTCCCTAACAAGAATATTTCACTCATAAAATTCATAACATTTTCATTATTGGTCATACATTTTATTAATTCAAAAAACATTTTTAACATATAAAAAAAGTTTTACTTATGTTCAGTAGTTCAGTAGTTTATTTATTTATTTTTATATCTTAGAAAAACTAACCGCACTTAGATACTAAAACCTATCACACTAATATTGTATAGTATTATTATTACTAATATTATATTTAGTAATATATTTCTTTGCAAAGATCCCTATCAGCAACAGAATCCATTGGTTAGCCGAAGATCTCAAGCGGCGTAATTATGAAAGTCTCAACAGAGCTGAGCCAATTGGATGGAAATCCAATAGTGTATTTTTATTTGAAAAATCATTCGGGTCGATTTCTCTCAAACGTGAGAGATTAAAAAAATATATGCAGTTATTTTTTTTTTATAAATCGAGGCCATGACTCCTTTCACGACTTTTTTCTCGTGGTTTCGGACTTAGCTATCACTGCCCTTCTCAAAAAACCACTCTGTAGAGTACTGCATACATAGAAGCGTGCGAAAAAAAATACTTCGTAGTGTAAAGAGTTTCCCCTGTTTATTTACGCCCAAAATCCTCACTACTACGTCATTACGTTAGAGATGGGTCCGTTTTATGCTTTTAGCGCTGGGAAAATTAGCCCCGAAATCCCCACGACCATCTACGACATAGCAATGGCGATTTCGGTAACAATTCTCCTTGTGCTCACTCCTTGTAGAGTGCACGAGTCGTGTTATATTGCCTGCGTAAGCTATGGCGCAAAAATATAGAAAAAAATTATTACTTTATAATATTTTGGTAACGTTTCAATGACGACCTCCGTGGCGCAGTGGGCGAATAGCCGGCTGAGACGCAAGAGGTAGCGGGTTCGATTCCCGCTGAGGAGCAAATATTTGCATGATCTACAGATATTGTTCCGGGTCTGGATGTTTTTCTATATATTATGGTATGTATTTACAAAAAAACGTATATAAGTATTCTATCAGTTATCTGGTTCCCATAGTACAAGTTCTGCTTAGTTTGGGGCTAGATAGCGCTATGTGAAATGTCCAGTAATATTTATTTATTTGTTTATCCACTTATAAAAATATGTATTTTGTATGAGATGAAACAACCTAATTAAATTATACCATTACCAACTAATTACAACGCACAGCTTTATTTTTTATTTATGTATAGCTTCCTTTTGCGTAGCTGGCATTTGACGCACTTTAGACTCTCAGTACATGTAAGTGGTCTGTCCCTAAACTCAAACACACCTCAATGAACTGTCACTGTCAAAAAAATATAATAAAATGATATTATAATTATGTAAAAGTTTGTGAGTTTGTGACTTAGAGCGACTTGCGCAACGAATCCTAAACGTATTTAGTGGCTAAACATGATTCTCAAATCATACAAATACGTCAAATTTAAACATGTTTAGTCGCTAAATACGTTTAAGGATCGTTGTGTAAGCCGAGCTTAGTCTCGCTGTGGCTTGTTGTGTACCGAATATACCAAAAATAGTGAGTTAATTCAATCTTTTACGTAACCTAAAATAACTTTGATATTCTATGTTTTTTCATTCCAATCAAGCAGAGTTGTAGGTAGAAAAATGTTTTAAATACTTCATAAATACAATATCAATCTCTCACCCAATATCAATCTAAATACCGAGTTGATATTAATGTAACTTTTGATTTATATTGCTCATAATCGTAAGTACTTCGTTTAATGGTCACCCTGACCTTACCAAATAATTTACGAGGTGAATTGCCCCAGCGCTTAATTTAAATCCCAAGTTACAACTTTGATATTACCTGTTTATTATTTGAAATGCTATCAACAATTTCAATAATGTAAGGTTTGAAAACTTGTTTCAGAGCAAACATTTTTAAATATTATTTCATAAATATTGCTGGATATTTTTTGTTTTATTTTCGTCAGAGTTATTGATCGAACGAAGCGAGATCTCCAAATCAACTTGGGCAAATCGGCCTTGTATGTATGTTTGTTGAGCCGAGGGTAACTTTCGAAGCGTTTATCCGATCATCGTGAAATTTGGTACATAGTGATGGCACAATTTTGGAGTGACTGAATGAGCTAAAAATGTTGGGGGGTTTTTGAGATATTGGGGCTCAAGAGGGGTAAAAAAACTGAAAATGAGACTATTAGGTCAAATGAGACATCAAATAAAAGGTCTCCATTAATAAATTTCAACCGCGTTCTTATTTTTAGTTTAATCCTTGTAGTTTTTGAGTTATTAGCCTTATGAAAAACAAAACTTTAACAAAATTCACAGGTTACATCAGTGACCCCACAGTACTGAAATTTGGTATACGTGTAGCTTTGTTAACACAAATACAGGCAAAAGTCTGAAATCCAGAATAACTGCAATTTCTACCCCAAAAAAGAATAACCAATTAACGTTTACTCCCGTTACCTATAATTTGCATGAAACTGTAGGTCGAGTAAGGTGGTTATTTATCTCGTGGCACTATTTTGATAGTCAAATATTACAAATAATATTTTTTTGTTTTTATGGGAGACTCGCGAGATCTCAGTTCGGGGCAAACCACTAATTTATATTAAAAATAAACAATTATTTATATGAATGCATATACAATTATTTACAATAAAATGCAAACAAATACAAATAAGAAACAGTTGAATCATCTAAAGACCGTTGCACACGATCTAAAGATAGCTCAACTGTTCCAGATCACTACCGGAAGTGTTCCCTAGACACTGCATTGCCCCGCTGAATTGCAATGCTTATGCGACGACCCAGATAAGCGCCAGCTCTCGGATCACACGTCGCTTCGACCAGACGCCCATAAATAATTTTGAAAACGCGATGGGCTCCGGTACCCTTTGGACCCAGGGTCTCGACCCCAAATGGCTCAAATACTTAAGCTCTGTTGAGACTTCCATAATTGCGCTACTTGAAATCTTCGGCTGAATTTGCCGCCGCACCGGCCCCAACTGCTGTACCAGACAGATGAGATGGCGCAAGGGTATCGACGCACGTGGTGTCCCATGCCAAAGGCCTATCCTTCTCCCAATGTGCAAGAGTCATACCGTCGGGCCTATTACCACCGTCACGTATCAGACCGTTCGGTTCGAGAATGGCTGGAACGTTGATGCTGCAAAATGCCCAGGGTATGATATCATTAAGGCTAGCGTGACGGGAAATCCTACAAGCCCTGGAACACGATAATCCTTGCTGTATATTTTACACAGCACTATCTAAAGCTTAACTAAGCAAAACTTGAACTCGTACTATGATGTTTATGTTTAGGAGCTATGAATACATTTTTGTCAAATTATATGCCCATACGTAAATTTCACAAACATAGAGACGGTTCACTTCGTAATCAATAATATCTGTCATTATTGTAAATACGGGATTCATTACGTACCTACCGTTTTATCAGTTTCGACCGACAATGTTTCAATTCGTAAACCTTCATCAGGCGGAGCGTATCGCACTCACACTGATGAAGGTTCACGAATTGAACCGAAACATTGTCGGTCGAAACACCGATAAAACGGTAAATGATAAATCCCGTATAATGATTGAAATAAATCACGAAAGTCTTCTAATTAAACTAGTGGTTCGCCCCGAACTGAGATCTCGCGAGTCTCCCATAACACAAAAAAAAATCTTAGGGTTACTCGCGATACGTTGCCTAAAGGTATTTAGTGGCTAAATATGATTTAAGGAGTTGATAAATCATACAAATACGTAAAATTTAAACATGTTTAGCTAAATAAATTTAGGGATCGTTTTGCAAGCCGGCCTTAATCTACCGGACCTACAGTTTCATACAAATTACAGGTAACGGGAGTTCATGGATTTGGTTACTCGTTTTTGGAGTAGAAACTGCAGTTATTCAGGATTTCAGAATTTTCCTTATATTTGTGTAACTAAAGCTACACGCGTACCAAATTTCAACACTGTGGGGTCACTGGTGTACCCTGTGAATTTTGTCAAAGTTCAGTTTTTAGTATGGCTAATAACTTAAAAACAACAAGATTAAAACTAAATTAAAAAAGGGGTCGAAATGTACTTACAAATACCTTTTATGAGACTTGCCATTTGACCGGATAGTCCCAATTTTTTTTTACCCCTCTTGAACCCTAATTTCTCAACAACCCCCCCCCCCCATATTTTATCCTCGGACAAACATACATACATACATGCATGCAACGTCGATGTGCCCAAGTTGATATAGAGATCTCGCTTCGCTCGATCAAATATAATCTGTTGCCAATTCTATTGCCTAGAAATAAACCCTAAAACTGATTAATATTTCATCCAACTCTCTGATATAAATTATGAGTACTAGTTTTTCCACGGCTTGAGTCGTACGATAATCCGATAAGATATAGCCTATTTTTACTGAAAAACGGTTAAGCCTTTATGGCATTTTATTAAAACAAATTATCGAAACCATAAATTAAGTTAGCCATGATAATTTACCCGTACATTATAGGTAATTAAACGCGTATGTGGACTAAAATTCGAGAATTTACTGAAAATCGATCTAGTTCACACATATATAAATTCATCGAACTGTGTTAAGCCCAGCCAACCACAATATTGCAATAAATGGAGGCCTTGACTACTAAAGCGTTTATTCTTGATTAGATATTGTGTGAGTGTGTAACAATTGAATCTAAAAGTTGAAGAACTTTTTGATTTATATTGTTTTTTGTCTAAAATTTCAAATAAATATATTCAAACTCAGTTTATTTAGAACTAGTAGTACAAACAGATTACTGATAGCACGATGAAACTGCAAAAATTATAAAAATTGTGGAGAAGCTTCAACGCCCACCTCCTCAGACAACAAAGCAAGATACATCGTTCCGTCAAAACAATAATAATAATTTAGGTTTAAAACTAATCGTAAAATAAGTAAATAAAAGTAAAGAAAAATGAAAGTTAAAGGAACAATTATATATAGATACAGATATAAATATGCTTATAATTTTGATGTATGTGTGTGTGTGTGTGTGTGTGATGGTGTGTATGTGTGGGTGAGTGTGTTAATATAGTTTTGTGGGGGTATATAGTTTGTGAGTTCATCATCATCTAGTCATCGTGAAGTCATCGTCATCATCATATCAGCCATAGGACGACCATTGCTGAACACAAGCCTCCCCCATATAATTCCAAAGTGACTGATCTTGCGCGATTCCCAGCAACCTTTATCAGGTCGTTTTTCCAGCTCGGCCGTCCTACGCTGCGCTTTCCAGTGCGTGGTCTCCACTCAAGAACCTTTCTGCCCCAACGGCCGTCAGTTCTTCCCCCACTGCCACTTCTAATCCTAATCCTCTGCACTATGTCAGTGAATTTTGTCTAATAATCTCCTCATCTGCACTATTATGATTATAATATTTTTATAAAGAGTAAAGATTTGTATTTTATATGTTTGTAACGAATAAACTCAAAAATTAATGATCCGATTTCGAAAATGATTTCACCATTAGAATGCTATACAGTAACATAGGCTATATTTATAAATAGAAAAGTTAAAAAAATAAAAGTCTCCCCGCGCGAAGCGAGGACTGGCCGCTAGTTTCTTATATAACAATTTATGAGTTGAAATAGCCTTAACTATTTTTATATATTACGTCGGTAGACGTAGAACTACATTAATTAATTTCCGCTAGACGCTTTTACAATATCGTGTCACCGTCTTGTTAGTAATTTCTGCATTTTAATTATCTTCGAACAAACTTCAAAGACCGCAAATGAGATGGCCTCTTCAAAAGAAACAGCTATGGTGACTTAGTAAACATTATGCTAAGTCTTATATTTGACGAGCAAAGCTGGAGAGGTAAAGTAATGGTTTTGTCTTAATGGTGCTCCCACACAGCTGTTATATACTGTTGTACAACATTTGTTACATAACATTTAATTAATAAATATTGTAAATGTTATCAATTTCTACAATTTTATTCATCATTGTTTGACAAAAGTTTTATGTAACTTCTTATATTTACAATTACTTTTCTTTTTTATTTTTTTTTTATCTTTGGGAAGTAACAATCCCCAAGTGCCCGAATGTTATCGAATAATATAACGTTATATAACTGTTATGTACAGAGCACCATTCAGGCCAGAACTAGCAAACGGATCGTGATGCAATTTAGCACATTTGTAATCTAATGTAAGGCTAGTTTTATTAGAGTGACACGCGAGCAAAACTATGTGCAGGAACTAGTAAGTTAATTATTTATCCATCAAAATGTTTCAAAATTACATTATTATAATGATTATCTAAATGATTAACCAATGAACAATCACAAATATAAAAGAACTGTTTCTGAATGGCTAATATCATTAAATTACGACGAGACAGAGACACTTTTAGAAATTGTTAAGTAATTAGTATTATAATATAAATCGAGTCGAAAGGCTAATCGCACATTTACCTACCACCACTGTAACATAGAAGTGCCTGTACTGTATCAACATTTTCTTTACGCCCAAACACAAACATGCACATACTCACGCACATACATTCCAACACATATACCTCCTTACGCGCTCTCATACACACACCATCACACTCACGTACATACATAAACACACGTATCACACTCACACACGCACACACACACCTACTCACACACGCACACACACACACACTCATACACGCACACACAGACTCACTCACACTCACTTATTCAGTGTAGACTATTACCTATGTAAGAATTGTATATTTATATATATAAAATGTTACTAATGGATTTGAAGTTCATTGCTTTTTGGAACATGTATTTGATTTTGTAAACCTTAAATGTTTTTCTTAAGTTACGTCTATTTTTTATATTACGGAAGAGCGAAACCTCCTGATACAGGTATTATTTACTTAAAAGGAGGTTTCAACTACTAGTTAAGATATTGTAAACAGAAGTTATCGAAATAAAACATTTGTATTTGTATCTAGTTTAAAAAAAGTACTTTTATATAAGTATTCTAGATCTATCGGTTAGCACATCTGAAAACGCGACAAATGACGCCGACCCGCAGGTAAATGACTGCCCGGCTTCGATGACCTCAGCCTCCGGGGTGTCAACATAGCGGCCTGCGACGATTGCGCTGTCTCCTGCTCCACATCCTCGCCAGCAGAAGAAGAGTTATGCGCGAGTGTCCCACCAGCCTCAGCCACCGCACCCGGCGCCTTGCGTCGTGTCAGCTCGGAGGAGAATGGCACAAGTAAAGAAACCCAATACAAAATGCAGAAAGTCGACGTGGATAGCTTCACTCTCATGGAGAAGAAATGTCAACATAAATCGTCCCGCAATCAACGCTGCACCAGTACGATACCGACTCAATCGACGATACTGCATGCAGTGGAGCTGACCATCAAGATTTACTTCCAAGATCTCCCGAATGGATAGAGTACTTCAGAAGATGATGTACAGGATTCGTGAGGGAGACGACCCTGGGCTGGATTACAGACACGTTCCAAAAGTCACTCCAGAGATTACCAACTTCAAGTCCTTCACACTCCCGATTCTGGCGAATTATAAGGATCCAGATTGCTGGCAATTAGGCATGGTTTACGTGCTACTGGGCCCTGAAGCAAAATCGTCCAAATAATTATGTGTTCGTTTTAAGGTTTCTTGTTTTTTGAATAGTCTTTAAGGTATTTATAGATATGGGCCTTGTACCTAATCATATTTTGTATGTGCACATTTTTGCATAAAATAAACATTATCCTTGTTACCACAAAAAAGTTAAACAACTGTTTAATGCGTGTATAAAAAAATCCTTACGAATTTTTGTATAGGATTTTTTTAAACACGCGCTAAGCAGTGTTAAAAGTTTTTTCGTGGTGAGACCCTTTGTTATTATTATTCACACATATTTATTTTTAAATACATTTTTCACTACAAAGATCTTAAAAAAACAAACATAGTAAAATAGTTTATTATGCAATTAGTGAATAAAGGACGGATTTAAAGCGAGGGCCATAGATGAATCACGAGCAAGGGAAGGATTCTAACGAATGAATCACGACCGTAGGGAGTAATTCATGATGATTGAAGCACTCGCTACACTCGTGATTCAAGTATTAGAATCCCTAGCAACGCGAGTGATTCATAGCCCTCGATATAAATTCGTTTTATTCAAGAGCTGCATACTATACGTCATACCATGACTACGAGAAAAGAAAGATTTAAGCGAAAATAGACATTCATGAATCACTCCCTACTACGGTCATGATTCAGTGGTTAGAATCCTTCACTTGCTCGTGATTCATCTATGACCTTAGCTTTAAATCCGTCCTTTATTCATTAATTGCATAATATACTATTATAGAACTGGTAAACCACCGACCGCAAAGCAAGGCCCAAGCTATTATTATTATTAGTCTCTAAAAAATATATTTTTCTGTGCCAGCAGTATCTGTCACCAGCTGTGACTAGGCAAGCTTTTTAATAAGTTGCTTTCATCCCATTCCCACCCTTTGTGACATTCCACTCATAATTACTGAAAGTCTGAGCTTGTTGGGCGTCGAGCTCACGTCCAACCTGAACTTCGGCTCGCACATCGAATCTAGGGCCAAATAGCTGCTATGAAACTGGGCATCCTAGCTAAGGTTCGGTGGTACTTCTCACCGGGGCAGCTGCTCAGTCTACAAAGCGTGTCTACAAAGCACAAGTCCGCTCATGGAGTACTGCTGCCATCTCTGGGATGGCTCGGCCAAGTATCAGCTTGAAGCCCTTGATTCGATTGAGTGACGTGCTGCTAGACTAAATGGTGATGGTGATGATAAAAGCTAGACTTTCAGTTTTTTACAAGATTTATTTTGGTGAATGTGCGCAAGATCTTCACAACCCCTGATTCCCCCGCCTTCCCTCTTCCACCACCGGTCAAGCAGACGTACCGAGAAGTTCCACCCATACCTGATCGGCATACCACCTTGCCGTACCAAACGATTTGCTTCAACTTTTCTTGTTAGCACAAGTAAGGAGTGGAACTCACTTCCGGCGTATGTTTTTTCCGAACCAGTAGTCTCGGAGTCTTCAAGTCCAGAGTGAATAGGTTCTTTCTACGCAAGCGTGCTCCATCTTCGATCACACCATCACTTACCACCAGGTAAGGTAGTGGGCAAGCGCTTGACTATCATCAATAAAAAAAAGTTGCTTGAAGATATACTTAAAAAAGAGACGTTAAATTAAATAAAATTGTATCATCATCATAGCAGTCTACTGCTGGACGTAGGTCAGTGCTGAGGTCGAGGAGCCTGATCTTCAGCTCTTCACACCCCGTCATTACCAATTACGTGATGATAATGCTGTAGGGTCCTTCAGCACGCAGATCGTTGCTAGTAAAATTTTACTATATTTGAGGTACTTTACCTCCAAGAGTTCGTATTTTTCACCCTGTTAGAGAATATCTAAAGTTCTAATTTTATTATTTTTAAAAAGGACGCCGTAAAACAATACAGACGTTTGATTAAACAGGATATTTTATTGTTCTGTATTTAGGTACCTCCAGAATGGTATTAGACGCTATTCCACTATACTCAATGCTAACAAGTTTCAATTCTCTGTTATTGGAACATGTTAGCATTGAGTATTCCGCTTCAAACTCACCGTTATGAGAGATATTCAGAATAATATTAGCTTCGATAATAATTTCATAGGTTGTAATAACGGCTCTCAGAAACCTATAACAGATCGTCATTCTATCTAGCGGGGGGCCGTCTTACGTTGCCGTTTCCAGTGTTTGTCTCGACCGTAAAGCCTTCCGCCCCAACGGCCGTCAGTTCTTCGAGTGTTGTGCCCCGCCCATTGCCACTTTAGCCTGCTAATGCTCTTGGTCATGGCGCATGGGCCGTAACTACCCGTATTTAACTAATGAATCAATATATACACTGAGGACTGAAAATAAAATTATTAGCAAATGATACTTGCCTCCAAGTTACTACCGTGTTTGTCATTGGTTAGGAGATTTGCAAACGTCTAAGATTTAGAAAGATCAATTCACAAAATCACTCAACCTTAAATATTACATATTTTTCTTTTTGTGCAATAAAAAATTAATCAATTAAACAACAATAGGTAAACATACATAATAAAAAAAACTGTTTCTGAGACTAAAGTCGTGAATAAAATCTCAGAAAATGGGTTTACCACAAAGAATAACTAACTATGCTACTACTTAAGTTACAGTTCGTTTTACGTCAGTTCGTTAATACAATGTCTTGAATAAATAATCAATCACACCAATTTAGATATAGCTCATGATGATGATCATAAACAGTTTTTATCTAGCTTCGGGAAGGTCGCACCAATTTTATTTTCTTTATAGCACTGAGCAACGCTGAACCAGCGTCGTGTTGCCTTAATTGTCTATGCTTACAGCATAGACAATTAATTTACTACGTACAACTTATAGTCTCACTAGCGTCAAACGTAATAATTTTTCGTGCCTGTGAGCTGTCAAAGTCATAAAGAATCATTTGACAGACTGCCAACAATACTCCTCTCCGTATACACCAAAACAAATCCCTTTGATGTGTCGTGTAACAGGGGCTGCGTGCCCGCGTTGTTTCAAACTTGGAACACCGTGAAATCGCAAACGACAGGTCAGTGCGTCTCTGCACCCATTATTCCCGGGCTGAATAACCTAGATCATTTAATAAACGCCTGTATTTATAGCGACTTACGGCAGTTTTTTAATAAAAGAAGTATCTAGCTGATAAGTGGACGTAGAAACATTGATGAAAGTCAATATCTGAAGTGTATAACATAACTAGCTGACCCGGCGAACTTCGTACCGGCTTGACATGCATATGACGCGGGCTACCAGTGTACGTTGCCGGTAGAATTGTCAATCAGCCATCATTAGCTGCATCTATCTATGAGAACATGAATTTTCTTCATAATTCTGTTTTGCGTGAATTTTTTCGATATTTTAATAGTTATTCTGCTTATCGAGGCGGAGACAAATCCAACAAATCAAAGATTATCAAATCATTCCAGCCGTTTTTGAGTTATAAATGGTGTAACTAACCCAACATTGTTTTATATATTTAGATATTTATTGCTATCTACTGTTAAGGCAGTTTAACTGGCAAAACGTAACATTACAACAATAAACTTAGATTTCAAATATAAGTGACAGCGCATTAAAAAAATAAAATATTTATCCCGTAGTAACTAAATTCAAACTTCATCCAATGGTTGTCTAGAAGAAATCGCTGTCTTAAACGATTATACATTTACTTTTTTCTCATGCTATTGTATCTAACTTGTTAGGTTTCCTTCACTTTTTAAAATTCCGGACCAAAATGGTATGGTATGGTATGGCATGCTATAGTAAATTTCATTTCGGACTTTGTCCGTCCGTCCGCCCATCTGTTATCTCAGCAACTGAACCTACCAGCTTGAAATTTGCAATACTTTCAAATAATACCGACCTTACTCTATAGCAAGTAAAACAAATGTAAAATATTTAAATTTTGATGGCCAAAAGAGCTAAAATTTTGGGTGTCAGAATTTCAAAATAGGGTTATTAGGTCTAGTTATTAGTCAAGTAATATCAAACATATTGATTTACGTATTCCGAAACCATTTTTGTATTTTTTTTATTTTGTTTAGTTTTGGAGTTGAGATACAAAATATTGAACAAATATTTATCTATCTATTACATAAATAAATAATAAATAAATATCGCTGGACATTTCACACAGCGCTATCTAGCCCCAAACTAAGCAGAGCTTGTACTATGGGAACCAGATAACAGATAGAATACTTATATACTTTTTTTTGTAAATACATACTTATAATATATAGAAAAACACCCAGACACGGAACAAATATCTGTAGATCATGCAAACATTTGTTCCGCGGCGGGAATCGAACCCGCTACCTCCTGCGTCTCAGCCGGTTATACGCCCACTGCGCCACGGAGGCAGTCAAATATATCTAAAACTATAAAATAAAATACATAAATAATATAATATAAAGTAAAAATATATCTATTACAGGAAAATCATAACGAAGTCTCTATCTAGAACAGTTTTTTAGATATCTGTCTTAAAAGTTTCTTAGTTTACCGGTCACATAACTAAATAGTGCTGCTTAACTTAAATAAACCTAGGTTCTAAGTTCAGAACCCTCGATGTGTGAATCCTACTCGTATTTGACCGGTCTTGTTTTCTATTCGTTTAAATTACTATTGAGTGAGCCAATTTTATTAAAAAAAAACGTGGCACTCCGGGAGTCCCGACAAAAGTGAAAACTTGAACAATTACAAGATACTTATATGCAGAGGGGTCGGTAACGGTAACGGTAATAGTGTCGCGAGTTCAATGGTTTTTTCCTATCTTAAAAATGCCCAACGCGCCTAAAGAAGATATCGCTTCAAAAAAGTGGGACTCCGGGAGTGCCGACAGAAATGAAAACTTGAACAATTACGAGACTTATATACAGAGGTGTCGGTAATGGTAACAGTGTCGCGAGTTCAATGGTTTTTCCCATCTCAAAAAATGCCCGAAGCGCCTAAAGAAGTTTTCACTTCAAAAACCAGCACCATAAAATACCTAAAATTAGTGTCCATTGATTTAGGGTATTTTAGATTTGCAATATGCTGAATATTGACTCAACATTCATTCCCACTTGAATGAAATATTTAGCAAATTGCAAACCTCATCAAATTAGCTATGAGTGACTGAAAATCACGCTGTAACCATTGCGCCGCAACCGTGTCACAACTAAACTAAATAGTGGAGGTCTAAACATAAACTTATACGCAGACAGCTAATGGAAATTTGTGGTTTAAACTTTCGTAACATAGAATGAACAGTCTATTCGATAGTATTTTAATCCCACAATAGCTAAAAAATAATGAGGCAAAACTAGTTAAAACATAAATGCATTATTGGTATTATTCTTAGACTTGCACAACGATGCCTAATCGTATTTAGTGCCTAAATATGATTTAGAGAGTTGTTAAATCATACAAATACGTTAAAGCTAAACATGTTTAGTCACTAATTAAATTTAGGGATCGTTGGGCAAACCGGGCTTAGAATAGTTGCACCGTCTTTTCTCTTTTGATTAGGTTTGAAACTGCTTGTAATGTATTCCAACGATATAGCGAGCTATTAGTTACTCGGTAAGCCATTATTCATTGTTAAAGCTAGGAATAATCAAAAAAAAACTTTCCATTAGGGGCTAGCACATGTAAATGTCCTTTTGAGCTCGGTGGACTTTAACCCAATGGGCCCGATAGGCCTTTGCAAACTTGTGGGGAATCAATGGAGGGCAACGTAACACACTCATATACTGATCATGAGATTTTAATTCTTATGAAAAAAGTTCTCATAATTTGTTTTTTACCTCAGCATAACAACGTGTAAAAGCTAAATATTTCTCACTTCCTTCGTACACCCTTATAATCCCCGTAGAGTGGTGTCCAAGGCTCCTGGACCCTGGCAAACGAGAATTCAATTTCCCTGGGAGCCCACAAAGTGCTCGATTATGCGCAGATATTTGTATCCCAACCCCTTCTAACCACCCTTTATTATTCAAATTTATCACTGGGGATTGACTTTATTTTACCTCGTTTCTCTGATTTATTGTTGAAACTATAAGGTTTAATAAACGAGAAAGTGAAAGTTTTTATAAACTCATCAATCCATATGCCAATCTAACCAACGTACCTATTCATTTGTAATGATATACTCAGTGACGAACAACCACAGCAGTTAATTAGATTTAGATTTATTTATTAGGTCCACCAACAGTTGTTACATGATATAATGCTAGAGATCTTATGTATATCTTATAGCTACATGCACAACCAAATACAAATGAACACAACATGCGCTAAAACTATATTGACAAGCGGATATAGCTGATTCACAAAAAAGTTGTACAAAATAAGAGAAAAATATATGATTGATATATATGTATACAGAAAATAGCGGTGCAGATATATTGCCGCATTAAAAAGTAAAAGATAACATTATATAAAAAAGAATATTTAAATTATATTTAAAAGTATATTTCTTTAAAATTGTATGTATAAAATGTAAGAATCGAGCCAAGCGAGATCTCCAAATCAACTTGGGAAAATCGGCGTTGTATGTATGTATGGTATGTTTGTCCGAGGATAACTTTCGAAGCGTTTATCCGATCATCGTGAAATTTGGTATATAGGTAGGTAATGATAGCACAATTTTGGTGTGACTCAATAAGCTAAAAATTTTGGGGGTTTGTTGAGATATTGGGGTTCAAGGGGGGTAAAAAAATGAGACTATTAGGTCAAATGAGACGTGAAATGAAAGGGCTTTATTAGTACATTTCGACCCCATTTTTATTTTAGATTTTTTTTGTAGTTTTTGAATTATTAGCCATAATAAAAACTAAACTTTGACAAAATCACACGGTATACCAGTGACCCCACAGTGCTGTAATTTGGTATGCGTGTAGCTTAAGTATCACAAATATACTAGAATAACTGCAATTTGTACCCTAAAAAAGAGTACCAAATACATGAACTCCAGTTACCTGTAATTTGAATGAAACTGTAGGTCAAGTTAGTTGGTTATTTATTTCGTGGCGCTATTTTGATAGTCAAAGATTACGAATAATATTTTTTTTGCTATTATGGTAAACTCGCGAAATCTCAATTCGGGGCGAACCACTAGTTAAATGTATTTAAAAATATAATATTTAAATTGTAATAAAAATTACAATTATATTTCACATTCTTGGATCATAATATAGAAAACAATAAACAAACAACGTGGCTCAGGTAAGATCGTGCTTAAACAGAAACCTTAAAATTTTTAAATAATAAACATTTCTTAGTAATACTGGCTAATTCCAAACAGTGTGCTCCTGTGACAAAAGCGAGGCTGAAAAGTAGCGTGGCCGAGTCCTCCTTTTAACAAGCAACTTTCCACATATTTCCATATAGCCCGGGGCAGTTCTCGTGCATCGGCGCTTTTTCGGCTGCGACTGAATTTTATAGCCTATTTTTGCACGTAGATTTTGGTAAAAAGTTTCAAGTCGATTTTGAGAACCAGCTTATGACTAATGAACTAACTGACGGATGACCATTGACCAAGTTTCCAATAATGGTGTTTTTTTAACGGATACATTTATTACCATGGATACCAAGAAACATTTAGAGCATATTGAAAAACCTATGCGGTTGCATAGATATATATATTTTTCACACATTTAAACAAAAACTTTATTTTGTTTTGAAATCTCTCTCAGAATATACTTAACTTTTCATTTTGGTAAGCAAAGCTGTGCTCTGTTTGTTTATGATTTCAAACAAACTCTGCCTATTTGTTTCCGGCCCTATCTTCAAAGAACTGTGGTAGATAAGGACGTTGGTTCTTCACCGTGTCACTCGCTCTACTGAACGAGGCCACACAGAGGTCTTAAACATGTAAATAAGACAGGATTTATACAAGACCAGAATCACAGAAAAATAAATTTCAGAAACAGTATTATCTGAAATAAAGCTACTAACAAACATCACTTAAAATTTGATATCTAGCCTTTTGTCTTGTTAACCGCCGATCCAAAAAGAGGTATGTTGTAATTATGTTTGACGCCTATGTCTGTCTGTGTGTCTGTCTGTCTGTAGCATCGTAGTTCCCGAACGAATGGAACCGATTCGGGTCTGTTTTTAAGGATTCCGTACCTCTTAAGGGAAAAAAAAGTAACCCCTAAGATCACTCTCTTCCGTCGTCCGTCTGTCCGTGTGTCACCGCCAATTCTTTCAGGGACGGGTGGACCTAGCAAGTTGAAATTTATACTAGATACTGAGGTATATAGTCCCTATTAGGTGTATAAAAATCAAGGTCCTGAGTCAACACGATAAAAAGATATGGGCAAATTTAGATTTTTGCGAAAACCGTAAATACCAAAATTTACCTTAATTTCTAACTTTTTTATTTGCTGAAATTTTCCCGTTACTTGTGCTTGTAAGACCTTGTTTTTAATTAAAATTGACAATTCTAGGTCAACTGGAAGTACCGTTGACCTAGAAACACGAAATTTGGCAAAAAGCATGGTCCTTACAGCACAAATAAAGAAAAAAATTCCAAAAATAAAATAAGTTAAAAATTAAAGGGTGTCCCCATACATACACAGTTGACGTCAATTAAGATAGGCCTCTGAGTTGTATGGGCGCTCATACAATTTAGAGGACAATGTGTAGGTACGGAACCCTCAGCGCACGAGTTCGACTCACATCTACCCGGTTTTTTTTAACATAAAGTGTAGTTTATCTGGGGTAGTCTTGCAAATAAAGGAGTCGCAAGCGTTTTATATGACTACTGAATATGGCTGTACCTACACAAAAACTGTACCTACCTACACCTTGTTTATTACCCATATTACGCAATAAATATAATTTGATTTGATTTATTAAATTTTATCAAAGTTTACTTGTTATTGATCGAGCGAAGCGAGATCTTCAAATCAACTTGGGCTAATCGGCGTTGTATGTATGTATGTATGTTTGTTTGTCCGAGGATAACTTTTGTAGCGTTTATCCGATCATCATAAAATTTGGTATATAGGTAGTGATGGCACGATTTTGGTGTGTCTCAATGAGCGAAAAATATTGGCGGGTTTTTGAGATATTGGGGTCAAGGGGGCTAAAAAAAATGAGACTATTAGGTCAAATGAGACGTGAAATGAAAGGACATTATTACATTTGAACCCCGTTTTTATTTTTAGTTTAATTATTGTAACTTTTGAGTTATTAGACATAATAAAAACAAAACTTTGACAAAATTCACAGGGTACAACAGTGAACCCAAAATGCTGAAATTTGATATTCGTGTAGCTTTAGTGATACAAATATAAATAGACAAAAGTCTGAAATCCAGAATAACTGCCATTTGTATCCCAAAAAATATAACCAATAAATAAATAAATGTCGCTGGACATTTCACACAGCGCTTTCTAGCCCCAAACTAAGCAGAGCTTGTACTATGGGAACCATATAACTGATAGGATACTTATATACTTTTTTTTTGTAAATACATACTTATAATATATAGAAAAACACCCAGACACGGAACAAATATCTGTAGATCATGCAAACATTTGTTCCGCGGCGGGAATCGAACCCGCTACCTCCTGCGTCTTAGCCGCCTATACGCCCACTGCGCCAGGAGGCAGTCGAGAGCACCAATAAACAAGAACCCCCGTTACATCTAATTTGAATGAAACTGCAGGTCAAGTAAGTTGGTTATATATTTCGTGGCACCAATTTATTAGTCAAAGATTAAAGCCGGTATGCACAAAGATCACTAAACGTATTTAGCGACTAAACATGTTTAAATTTGAAGTATTTTTACGATTTGACAACTCCTTAAATCATATTTAGCCACTAAATATGTTTAGGCATCGTTATGCAAGTCGCCTTAAGAATAATATTTATTTTGGGAGGTTCGCCAGATCTCAGTTCGGGGGGAACCAGGAGGGGTCGAGCCAGGAGGCAGTCGAGAGCACCAATAAACAAGAACCCCCGTTACATCTAATTTGAATGAAACTGCAGGTCAAGTAAGTTGGTTATCTATTTCGTGGCACCAATTTATTAGTCAAAGATTAAAGCCGGTATGCACAAAGATCACTAAACGTATTTAGCGACTAAACATGTTTAAATTTGAAGTATTTGTACGATTTGACAACTCCTTAAATCATATTTAGCCACTAAATATGTTTAGGCATCGTTATGCAAGTCGCCTTAAGAATAATATTTATTTTGGGAGGTTCGCCAGATCTCAGTTCGGGGGGAACCACTAGTTTAGTATGTGCTCACATACTAAATGAAAATAAAATAACATTCTTAACCCACTCACATATGCTTCTTAGCATATTGTAGAATATTCGCATTAGCAAATGACTCTCCTTACAATGTTGGAAAATCGGAAACTTTAGACGCTTTAAAGCCAATTCCCTAGCGGAAATTCAACACGTGGAGTTCAGTAGCTACTTTATCTTAGCGGTCTAGTACTTAGATTGTTTACTACAAAGGTAGTTTCAGTCTTCTACCCATAGTCTTTATCGCTTTCTTCGTTGAACTCTGCTCATAATTTATTACGGAGAATAAGGTAAAACTATATATAACTTTATGTTAATTAAAATAAATTTAAGCTATTTTTTTAATCTCTATTTTGTTATTCCTGTAAAGTCTAGTCCTAGTTAAGGCAACGAAAATAACATTTTGAAAACCCTTGATCATCAGAAGAAGTGGCAAAAGGTATCCTCTAAAGTGGGAGTCTTTAGAGGCCTTTTTAGACCTTTTTAGGCAAATCTTTATGGTATCGGTTCATCAGACCTCCTGTTATTGGTATTATTTTCAGCCCTTTATCCAAAGGCTTTCCAGTCATTCCAATCCAGATATTTGTTCTACAGATATTTGTTCCGGGTTTAGGTATTTTTTTATATAAGAATGTACTACAAAAAAATATTAGTATTCTATCAGGTAACTGGTTCCCATAGTACAAGCTTTGCTTAGTTTGGAGGTAGATAGCGCTGTGTGAAATGGTCAGCGTTATTATTATTATAACTCAATCGTCTTTCTCTTTTTGGTCTACCACGGACTTGATGCTCGGTACTGCTATATATGAGAACAGAGAGGGTGCATACATATAAATGCACAAAAAACACAATATACAAAATACTACTGATGTAAAAACTCCCTTAATTAAGCCAATGAAGGCATAAAATACTTCGTTGCTCCAACAACATGCCAATAATTTTATGACTTGTTTTACGTGCTTGACCTGTAATTAATACCTTAGTCATGAGTTTATTAACTATTATTTCATAAAACGTATAATTTTGCTATTTATAAGATGGCACAAGCCAGGGATGTTGCGAATATTCGCATCCGCATCTGCAAATGCGGAGATTCCGCATCGATTTGGACATCTGCATCTCATCTCATCTCGATGTCTATGCGGATGCAGTAGTGCAGGTCGACAAAAAAGAAATTGGGTGGAGCTTGCGAGTGGCATTTGCCGTGAGCACGTGCTAATTGACCAATAGGAGCGAAGATTTCGGTGACAAGATCCGACGCGTTTGTTATTGTTTATCATTTGTATCTCGTAAATCAATCATAGCGTGTTTACTTGCGCTTATCGTAGGAACATTGCAATTTTTGAGTGTTATTGTGAGTATACAGTGAGTATTGTATGTTAAGTGAGTTTTTTGATCGTAATATTTTATATTTTTGTTTTATTTTTGCACTAAAACGAAGTTTTTTTATCAAATCTCGCATCTGTATCCGCGGATGTGAGCCTTCAAAAATTCGCATCCGCAACATCCCTGGTACAAGCCGATTGTACAACTGCTTATCATAATTGGATTACCTAATTAAAATTTGACACTGATGGCATTGCGATATAAATTCACAAATAAAAATATAATTTCACCAACACCTTTAGATATCTAGATTCAAATTCGAAATTCAAAATATTTTTTTCATTACAATCACAAGGATCACTTTGAAACGTCAATTGTACTGCCTGTTCCTCCGCAACCAAGCCAGGAAAGAAAGGCAAGAAACAAGGCTGGTTGTTCTTTTTAATGATCTTTTTCTAGAATATGGTTGAGAAGAATAGGTTTGTATTCGTAAATATTTGTATAGTAAATAAGAATACCGAAGCATAAAATTTCAAATCCCGACATAGAGAATAAAAAGTCGGCGCTCCATTCATTCCATTGTTCAACTTTGTCTGAAATATAATTGCACAAAACGCAACAGATATCTCTTCAGACGTCCGATGGCGGAATTATTAAAGCAACGGTTTCAATTCCGTTCGACACAAACCTTTATTAGCCAACGATCCGGACGTTTCGCTTCAATGGATTCCAAACTGAAAATACATATTATACTCAAATATTTGGAATTAATTTTGATGTTCAATGATCCCATTCACGGTTTCGTCATAATGAATGATTAAGCTCTGGTTTTTATGAAGTAATGACGTAGTTTCATAACCGTAAAACTACGTAGGCTTTAATCAATTTAACTAGTTTTTAATTTAGTTAGGTACTGCTATAATTTATCTCATTACTAGTAGCTAATAGTTTAACCAACAAGTAACTTTTAAACAACTTTATCTGACTTTAGAAAACAGCAAAACGAAAAAATGTGCAGATTCCTTTGCATAAAAATTTGATGATTTTCTCATTGAGCCTATCATCAGATCTTGACCAAATTATATAGAATCCCTAAAGTGCCCCCTTTCCATCAAATCATTGCAATTGAACAACGTGTTATAGAATTATCGCTGAACATATATAAAAACCGGCGACTTAAGAAAATCCTACTTGTTATGAAATCGGTTAAAAAAAAAGCTTACACATGTAAAATTTATGTTTGTAAGCCGAGCGTGGCGATTCTACCTCTTCTTTTATAAGAATTGTCAATTGTTATTTATTATATCTATTTATTATTTTTATAATTATATTGCACTTGTGATTAGGTATTTATTTAAGCAATGAAGTAGTTAGTAGTTAAACGCGCCAACCTAAGTTTTTTACCTGTCATGGATGACTGGTAGAAAATGCTTTTAGCATTAAGTCCTACATTTGTACATTTTTCTGTTTGTGCAATAAATAATTATACAAGCAAACAATAGTTTCTTTGGTCTCTCCAATGCTGTTCATCTTTTGTTCATATAATATGATTCTGACGGCTAGATCTTTTTAGGATACCAGAGCTTTACTAAGTAAGCGCTAATTGGGCTGTTCGTTCATCCAGCCGCACTGCCAACTAATTCGCTGAAGTGAGCCAAGCATCACAAAGCTACTAACCGCCATCCATTTGATATGCCATCCAAGCCACTTCTATGATGTAGATCAGGCTCGGATGCAGATTGTGCTATTGTATATGCGATACTTTGTATTGTGGTCGTCCGATATTAATGTGCATTGTTTTGATACAATAGGACTAAGTTTATTGGTTTCCGCTATGTACAGTACTTAGTTAATTACAATGGCATATCTATAGCCACATAGATTGACTATTCTTAATTGTGGCGAACAAAATATTTACGGTTTATAATGAAACTATTTTTGGGTATCGAATTGTTTGACACTTTCTGACAAAATGATAACACGTGTTATTTGTTTTTGAATAAAGTAGGGTCAAATAGGCTAGTGGCGTAGGTCAACGCATATTCTAAGAGAAGGTCGCAGGAACAAGCTAATCTAGTCTAAAGTTTAAAGGAGTTAGACAGGAAGATGTTATATCTCCGAAACTGGTTACCACTGCTCTAGAGGATGCTTTCAAGCTCCTGGAGTGACATCACTCACCTTCAATTTACCGACGAAGTTGATGGGTACAATGGTTTGAAAAAGAAAGTACAAATAGTTAGGTATATATTGGTTTACTCCGGGTGAGTGATGTAACTATTTTTAATAAGATCAGGTTAAGGATCAAGCGGTCTGTGATTTCAAAATAAATGCCAAAATAAAACATCATCATAAATTACCGTTTTTAGATTTTTTGTCAATCTGTCCATCTGAAAGTTTGCCTCGAATAGTCTCCGAAACGGCTCAACGGATTTCAATGAAAATTTAAGGGATTAAAACAAAAATTTAAACATATATATTTGTGTATGTTCCGTTTCGTTATCTTGCAGGATTCAGAAGATATGTAAATAAATATTTATGAACAACACGTGCGAAGCCGCGGGCTTGTCACTCTGGTCAGCTAGTTTTTAATATGAATCTAATAACAGTGACCCTACATACTAACAGAATAAACCAAAAAAATGTATACTGTTGCTAGTTCCTAGGTTGCAATCATCTATTCCTAACTCGACTCCACTTGGCGTAAAAGTCAATTACCGTGCATTCAGTGCGCATCTCAACATTTCAATGACGAGCGTAAATGACATGGTTTCACTTTCCACATTGACACACTTTATCATCCTGTACATGTACAGATAGATTAACTACATGTAGGTATGTAGTTAACCTAGGCAGGCATGCTGATAGTTAACTTTTTTATTTTACTGAATAAAAACTGGACTAAAGCCAGAAGTATGATGGAGACTGTTGACTAATTGGCACTTACCATTTATACTAGTAGTGAGTAGTGTTCTGATATTAAAAGTTATGGTTAATAATAATTATACCTAAATAGCTTCCACCCGCGGCTTCGCATGCATGGTTTGTCTATAAAAAGTAGCCTCCAAGTCATCTTCTTCTTATTATATAAAACAAAGTCGGGTTTGTTCGAACACTTATAAATCAAGAACGGCGGGGCCGATTTTGATGGTGTTTGATTTGTTATATTTGTCTTCGCTCCAGATAGCAGAATAACTATTAAAATATCGGAAAATTTTACGCAAAAATAATTAATGAAGATAATTCATTTCCTCATACATAGATGCGGCGGGTTACGTACATTGACAGCCCGCGTGATATGCATGTCAAGGCAGTACGAAGTTCGGCGGGACAGCTAGTAATTAATAATAATTATTAATGATAGTCTACCTATACACCGAATATCATCGAACATCGAAATCGGTCCAGCCGTTTAGTCGTGAAAACGTAACGAACAGACACAGACAGAGTTACTTTAAAATTTATGATATTATATATATGACGACCTCCGTGGCGTAGTGGGCCAACAGCCGGCTGAGACGCAGGAGGTAGTGGGTCGATTCCCGCCGCGGAACAAATGTTTGCATGATCTACAGATATTTATTCCGAGTCTGGTTGTTTCTCTATATATTATAAGTATGTATGTACAAAAAAAGTATATAAGTATTCTATCAGTTATCTGGTTCCCATAGTACAAGCTCTAGCAAGTACAAGCAGCAATATTTATTTATTTATTAGTATGGATAATTCTAATTCTAGAGTGGGAATAGAATCTGCGCTGACGTCTCAGATAGGGGTGTTTTTTTTAAACTTGATAGATCTTTTTTGACCACAATCTCCAATCTCACCTGATGGTAAGCAATGATGTGGTCTAAGATGAAGCACGAAGATCATCGGTGTATTGTGCATAAACCCCCTTTTTGTGTTGTTTGTTCATTAGTATGGATAGTATGTGTACTGTGATGCGTGACTTATGAGGCAATGCTTTGTTCAGGTGATGGTTACCACTTAATATCAGGTGGGCCATTTGCTTATTCCATCTCCATGTTATATAAAATAAGTGTGATTCAGAGTTGCGATCCACATTTTGGTGTATTATCATTATCCCTTACTTGTTTCCTAAGCCCAAGTCGCAAGTGTTGAATAATTTTTCCAATAATTTAGAAAATATTTATGAAAATTCATACTTTGTTTCAGATAAAATCATCGTTGGAAAATAAAATATTTGTAAGTATAATTTACTTATACAGTTCGATGTTGTCAGCTCTGGAAACATAATGATATTTTACAGAGTTTAGACAGCATCGTCAAAAATACTTTGGCGTCTGTTTTGAACATAAATTTGGATGAGAGGGCATGGGTGCAGGCTTCATTACCGGTGCGTTTAAGAGGTCTGGGTATCCGATCAGTTTCGAGTGTGGCTCTCCCCGCATTTCTGTCATCCGTTCATAGCACCCTAAATTTAACACGTAAGATCCTTTTGGCCTCGATTCCGGATGATCGAGATTTTGTAATATCGCAAATGAACGAAGCCAGAGATGCGTGGTCCTCAGCCTGCCCCAATTCTGATTTCCCAAAGATATTGAAATCTCAGAGGTTATGGGATGGGCCGATTAGCGAGCAAACACGGAATCAACTATTTCAAACGTGTACCAGCTCGTCAGATCGTGCCCGCCTTCTAGCCGTTTCTGAGTGGGAATCAGGACTGTGGTTACAGGCTCTCCCTTCACGCAATATAGGTACTTTAAATTGACTCTTCAGCTTTTCGCATTGCAGCATCTCTTCGCCTGGGAGCACCATGTTGTGCCCCACACCGTTGCCAATGCGGTACTGCCGTCGACCAGCTCGGCCACCACGGTCTTTCCTGTGTAAGAAGCGTGGGGAGAATTCCCCGCCACGCCAGTCTCAATGATGTCATACGTCGAGCTTTTACCACCGCCAACTGCGCCGCCATTTTGGAACCAAGTGGTCTCGTGCGTGACGATGGTAAAAGACCTGACGGAATGACACTAATTCCGTGGAAGATGGGACGGCCTTTAGTGTGGGACGCCACTTGTGTTGACACTTTAGCACCGTCACATCTTTCCGGAACACAAAATAAGGCTGGTGCGGCGGCTGAATCGGCGGAAAACCTCAAAAGGCGCAAATATAGTAGTTTAAACACATGCTTTATATTTGAGCCTTTTGGGGTTGAGACCCTTGGACCGTGGGGACCGAGCGCCCACAAAATTTATAATGAACTTTCAAAACGCCTGGTCGAGGCGACGCGTGACCAAAATGCTGGCCAGTATTTTGGCCAACGTTTAAGCATTGCCATTCAACGTGGCAATGCGGCCAGCATTCTGGGCACGCTTCCCACTGGCAGCGGCTTGTTAGATTAGGGTTTTATATATAGTTTGCTTTGTATATAGGTTTAGTTGTATTTTATGTTTAAGTAAGTCTTAAAAAAACTTATCTCTTAAAATAAAAGCTTTACACATTGTAAGTATATTATGCTTGACTTTATCTTCTTTGACAACTCATCATCCATCAGTCCTGAAATATCTACAGCTGAGAATAGGCCTCTCCTGTTGGTTTTTTTTTGTACACCTTGCAGATGGAACACGCAACTGGCCCAGCTGATGATAAGTGGTAACCATCGCCTATAATAAAGTATGCCTCGCAGGTCACGCACCAGTGTCCATGAACTTGAGGCATACAGGTTTCCAGAGAGTGACCAAAAAATTCAAAATTCAAAATCATTTTATGCATTAACATCACAAGGACTTCGAAAGGTCAATTTTACTACCTATTCCTTCGCGACCAAGCCTGGAAAGAAAGGCAAGATACAAGGCTGATTGTTCTTTTTAATGATCTTTTAGAGTGCATAACAATAAAGAAAATAAATTACGTCTAAGTTGTTACATTTTTGAACGAGTTGGAACAATTCCAATCCAAAGCTTCTCTATCATCTAAATAATCCGATATCTTATAGTAGATTTTTTTGATAAAGATTATGTTTAATTACGTTTTTAAATTTGTTTATTATTATTATTATAAGCCTGTTGTATCCCACTGCAGAACAAAGGCCTTCCTTCTCTCTTTAAATTTGTTAATTGTCAATTTTTGTACATCACTTGGGAGTTTGTTATAAAAGCACACCTTGCCATTTAATCAATTTACTAACTTTATGGAGTCTACAAGTGGCAACCGCGATCTTCGTTTATCTTTATTATTATCTGTATCCGCGTTTATCTTTATTTCTAGTATAATATCGCTATTTTTCTTAAGCAAGTTAATATTTTTGTGAACATACATCAGATTTTCATAAATGTTTTGACAAGGGCATGACATAATATTTATTTCTTTAAACTTATTAGTGGGTACCCATGTACTTACATGCTCGATAAACTTGCTCGATCTCGAGCAAGTACAAACGTGTGTACCATGCAAGTCTCAAGACAAATGCTCGAAGCGAACCAAAGTGTTCGATTCGAACAAGATTCAAACGTCCATAATTCTTGCTTGATTTTGGAAGCAAACATGTTTGTACGATTAGCAGCGACGTCGAGCATGTTAGTCGTGATTGATGTTTTTGTGATTTGGTGTGAGTGCGCAGCTAAAAATGTCGGACTTTCGTTCATTTTCTCGGGATTTTTTGGAACAATTTATAAATATGTATCGGAAAGAAGAGTGCTTGTGGAAAACTACGTTAAAAAAGTTTTCCTAGCAGTAAATGTAGCAGGCGATGCCCACCAAACACAACAACGAATCGTCCATTGCTCGAAGAGTTTCAACGAACACTAAATATGTTCTTCGAGCAAGCTTCTAACATGTAGACACAAGGTCGAGCATGTTTGTAGATAGCCGTGCTTGGATGAAATATGCTTATCGAGCATGTATAGTGTGGAGGCGTAATGGCCAATCTAGCTTACCTAACCAACCAGCCTGCACCAATCGGCTTCCAATAACCGTTATCTTGTACGATCATGTAGCATTTAATTGACGACCTCCTGGCGCAGTGGGCGAATAGCCGGCTGAGATACAGGGGGTAGCGGGTTCGACTCCCACTGCGAAACAAATGTTTGCATGATCTACAGATATTTGTTCCGAGTCTGGATGTTTTTCTATATATTCTAAGTATGTATTTACAAAAAAAAAGTATATAAGTATTCTATCAGTAATCTGGTTCCCATAGTACAAGCTCTGCTTAGTTTGGGGGTAGATAGCGCTGTGTGAAATGTCCAGCAATATTTATTATTTATTATTATTTATTTAATTATAACTTTTGAAACTATAATTGATTATCATCATAATCAATTTACCCCGTGATCATGGCGCATCCAACTGTGCCGATTTACACGTTTTTATGAAAATGATATTTAACTTTTGCTACCAAATTAAACCCTATACAATAAACCATTTTCAGTTGGACTATTAATATAAGGTTTTACTGTTTTGCAAGTACCTATCTGAATATTTTGGAAACCAAACAAAGCAAAAAGGCTGAAAACCGTGGACGTAATTATTGCCACTCTAAAAACGCGCTTAAATGTTTTAACGCGTATTGAAATGTCGATCGTGCCTTTGCATAAATATAGGTCATCCAAACGTGCACTTAGGCTGTTACATTTTATTTCATGAGTTTCACCAAAAGTAGTTAAGTATTTTAATGGAAATCTTTTGTTTATTGGTAATTTATTTTTGCTAGTTAACAGCAACTGTAGGCTAGAAATATAATTAAAAATATTATACATATTAATGAACACCCATCAGACGGCTTCTGAGGCGCAGTGGGTGAATAGCCAGCTGAGACGCAGGAGGGGTCGATTGCCGCTACGAGAGAAATGTTTGCATGGTTTACAGATATTTGTTCTAAGTTTGGGTATTTTTCTATAGATTATAAGTATGTATTTACAAAAAAAAATGTATATAAGAAGTATTTTTATCTGGTTCCCACAACTTGTACAAGCTTTGCTTATTTTGGGGCTAGATAGTGATGTATGAAATGTTCAGCACTATTTATTTATTTATCAGTACTTAGTGTTCCAACATTAGAATTTATTTTATCTGTCCTGAGTATACATTTCTAGTACTTCCAGATCCTCCAAGAACGATATTGTAGCAGGAATAGAATCCATACTTTGCGCGTCCCAGCTACTAGCATGTTTCACCATGAAGGCAATAAAATTTTAGTATATTTATCTGGTTGATAGCTGAAATTTCCGTAATCTCAACTGAAGCTCCTAATATCAATCAAACAGCCTCAGGTGTTTATAAATCGCCCTCGAGATGAGTCACTCGGAGTATTGCCTGTTCATCATCAATAATCGCTTTTTACACTTGATTAATAGTCGAGCTCATTGTCATCCTAGTATTTACAGTCCACGCAAGTAATGAACCTCAAGTTGTTTTACCAAACACATAAGTTGTCGTTATGAAGCACTGGCTGTAACTGGTGACTTCGTCTGTATAGCGAACAAATCGAACCCTAAAAATAAAAGCAAGCAAAGCGACCCTAATACATGGATCGTATTTAGAGACAGGCAGGTTTATAGCTGTTTATTACCTAAAAGTGAGAAGTCTAAGTTACTCGTAGCACTGACGTCCTACAACTAAAATAAGTACAAAACTCGTCAATTAACATTCACATAAACCCTATCGAATCACAACAGTCGATACTCGATAAGGTGTACACCTTTTTATCCAATTATATTATTTGATACGATGAAACGGGCACTTATCGATTTCTTACCGTTTTGAGCACCAGAAATGATTGGGTCATTGAGTGCTACGATATGAGAATCTATGATTGTTCACGGTCATTGAGTGCTACAAAGTTCGTAGATAGTCTACGAGCTACGAAGGTAGCTACGTGCTACAAAATGCTACGCCATGCGTCGCTTAAAGGTGGCTAAATAATTTAGCAGTTCAATTGGTCTTGATCTTTCAAATAACATTGAATGCTTACTTTATAACATACCAGCTGTTGCCCGCGACTTCGTACGCGTTACACTACTAAATTTATAGATGACCTGATTTATTGAATAAAAAGTGGACTACGAAATCGGTTCAGCCGTTACGACGTGATTGAGTAACAAACAAACAAATAAATAAACGTCCAAACTTTCACTTTTATAATATTAGTGTGATTCTTATTACAGACCTTTACGTATAATTTATATATCAAATTATTATTGGGTCAGAAAATTTCAGTAAAATAATGAAAAATAAACCTACATTCAAGCCACGGCAGTTATCAACTGAGTAAATCATTTATTGATGATAACTTTACCCACCAAACATTAACGCCTACAAATTTTGTTGGTATCTCCTAAGACATAATTTAACTTTGAAATTTACTTTAACTTATAATGAACTTGAACGCTTCGAATATCAAACGTAAGCTTTTTAAATTAAACTTTATATTAACATCTTCCTAGGAAGGATCTTTACTACACTTTGAATCTTAGGTTTTTTATAAAAACAACAATAAACATTTAGAGGAGATTAACGTGAACTAGATATGTGCGAGTATCTTCTATATACAGGGTGTTTGATAATATACTGACGATATTCAAGTGACGGTATCTCAAAACAAAAAAACTTCTCGAAAAAAACCCTACTAGTTATGTTATCAAATTTTGAAGAAAATCGACTAAGTTAGGTGATTAATTCGATATAAAACTTACTGCCTACTTTTGTGTTAGGTTGCCTAAAAATTATCTCTTTTATTTATATAAATATTTAATGGTGTTATTTATTATTTGATTGCAATTTATTAATTTAATCGTTCATGCTCAATGCAATATTGACGGAAGTAAGTTATAATTAAATTTGACATTTTTGTACCGTGTAATAATTGTGAAAGCGATTATTTGTAATTACGAACTAAATTGTATAGTTTTATTACTTCAGGAATATTTACTAGTTTGGTGTTCATTTTTAAACACAGGTCGCTGTAGTAAACCAACCTGCCGCTTTTGTGTTGGTATTTAAGCATTGACGCCTATTCGTAAGAGCTCATTTGTTCTCGAGCTGCGAAGTGAACGGTCATCTAAAAGTGTAATGATTGAAGTATTTGTCATAAACGAGTGAACGAGTTTTTTTTTCGAGAAGTCTTATTTTATGTTTTGAGAAACCGTCACTTGAATATCGTCAGTATATTACCAAACACCCTATATATATCTAGCAGTATCTTAACTAATATTTGTCTATACACTTCTTCTTCCTCTTTCATGTCGATGCCTTAAGACTATAGCGAATTTGAGCAATACGTTGCGACGTTCATGGCGGCTGCGTTGGAGCAGGTCATCAGTTGCCCCATTGTGTAGGTGGCAGGGCAGGTTGGACATGCAACGTATACCATTGTTTAGAGCTGGGCACCACATTGGCATTGCGTCGCCGATTTGTCTATAATACCCCATTTACTAAGATTACGCCTGCAGCGGCCGACTTGGGTACGCAGTCTGTTGAGGGTCCTCTACACTGGCCAAGATAGGTGTTGCCCAGGGGATAGTTCCTCTGCAGGTGTAATATAGCCAGGTGGGGGGGGTTTTATTTAGTATTCACAGGGTAACACCGTCATCACTTGCATTATTTGAGGAGGCTTCTGTGGATTGCAAAAAACCGTTTTCTTGGTGGAGTAACACCAACAATATCATGCATCATATTCCTGTTTTGGGCTTTTCTGTGGCATTTACAATGCCTCGGCGGATGAATGAATGCATGAAAATTCTTTATTATACCTTACAAGCTAAACACAACAGATATAAAAATAAAAAATTAAACAAATAAATGTAAGCATTCTGCTTACTTCTTCCGCTTAACGCTTAACTTCTACCGCTTAACGGGCGGTCTTATCACTTAACAAAGCAATCTCTTCCAGACAACCTTTCCGGATGTCAGGACTAAAGTTTAACTATTTATGAAATAGGTGTACCGTAATTTACGTACTATTTATAGCAGCATGTGTCCATCTTCGTCAGTAAGTACGAACACGAACATTTTGTGGTAAACGTTTTGTTAAATGTTTAATGCCCACGTACCGGAGCTTATTTATCTACCTTTTTCCAAGGCTAGTTTAAACATGTTTTATCCAGGATTGCCTACTAGATATATTCTGCGATCAATCAATCAAAAATGAAAAAACAAATAAATAGGCATATTCCAACTAGTAGAAAAGCCGTGGTGGCTTAGTGTGATGAACCCTGACTTCCGATTCGATTGTGGGTTCGAATCCCAGCCATCCAATGGATTTTTTACTGGAATATATTATTTGCGCATTTACACGTTCTCAAAACGCTGAAGGGAATCATCGTGAGGAAAGCAACATGTCGTGTTCATGTAACATGTGTGCCATCTGGTTAGTATTCTAATAAGCGGCGATGGGCTTGCAACCTGTCACGTGAATACTTAACTTCTATGCAAAAAGTAGGCATGTATCGAATGTAATTTTTGAACTTGCCTCTGACTCCTCCTTGTGGGATATTTTCAGGGGTTTGCATACTGAGAAAGAGATCCGAGGATGTCCATGTCATGGGGTCATATTTACTACACTCTTAGCCTACTCGACATCTTAGGTAGGTAGGTACAATTGGTTGGGCAGGCAACTTGTAATTATTCTTTTACTAATTAATATTTTTATTCTATTTTTTTTTAATAAGGCACTTTTAACTGACGTCCGTGACGCCAATGCAGGTTTCATGGATGTAAACCAGCGCTGAGCATTAGGTTTACTGTTCAACATAATGCTGTGCCATTCTCTTTTTTCGGCACAGGGCTCATAGTGACTGGGTATGTATCTTTAGTATTATTTTTTGTTTAAGTAACGTGTTTTTTAATTGTCTGTCTTTACTTATGCACTGCGTTTCTGTGTGTTCGTCACTTGTGTCGAAATAAATGTCTATATTTATCTATCTATCTATGTGGTTATAGTTGTGAGCTTATACATTACCAGCTTATGCACGCTGGCTACTTCAAATGCGCGGTTGTCTAAAACAATCCTATCCATGAAACTTTCATGTTGATGGGTTACACGTATGGGAGTTTATCAATACATCAAATATATCTACCCGAAAAAATATCTCTAAGACACTGACTAAATCTATCTAATAAGCTTTGTCTGCATTGTGATAGTACTGTTTACTGCGGTATTTAAATATATAAGTTTGCCGGACTCGATTAAATCTTGGCTAATTACTTTCCATACAAAAGTTGCCTGGAATAGATCAGCAGTAAGGCCACCCCTTTATAGTCTAGTTCTTTTTGTATTGTTTCTGAGTGGTATTGTTTTTATACGACTAAATCAAAAAACAATTATAACAACATTTATCCATCAATCCACCTGTAAGCTTAAAAAACATTTTCTACTCGTTACCATACAGCTACTTTAAATTTATTTTACCAATCAAATTAGCGGATATAAACAAACTTCCTAAAAGCCTACATGTCGGCCTCGTCAATGGGGAAATTAGAGCAGTCTACAGGCTGTCGGGTACGACCGGTGACACCTCCCTTCGCCGGAACAATTGAAATAGGCTTTCAAATTTCCTGGAAGCTTCTCACGGAAATAGAATATGATGTGTTTTTAGTAATTACCTGAACGTAACATTGGATGTTCTGTCTTAATGTGATGATCTCTGTTCTGCACACGAGCAACTAGGAGGGAGTTTTCATATTCTGCAAATACCCGTATGTGGTTCAGGTTTTGTCTTGTGTTGTGGTATCATATATACATACAAACCTAAGCATTTTATTGATAACTGGCCGAATTATACCCGGGGTCGGGTTTCATGTGGTCCAAACGAAAACCATCAATGGATGGGCACATGGGCTGCCCGATTGACCAAATAAAATATTTTATAGTATTTTATTTTCCCACAAAATATTAGTCCGTAATAGAAACTAATATTACTCTTTGAGAAATCTATTCATAAGAAAAGGCTCTGAAAAAGGTAAAATACAAGATTCTCAAAAACTAAAATTTTCACGGAACATACAGACATCAGATAACCCATAGGAATCTCCATCACTGGTATTCGTTTAGACCACATTTTCTTTTAACCTGATTAAACTTTATAAGCGATGATGTGGTCTAAGATAAAGCACGAAAATCTAGAAGACACCTTTTCATTCTTATCTTAAAGAGACCAGGATTGTTAGTCTTTAGAAAAACAGACGACGGTAAAGTGTTCCGTACCGCATTAAGGACTTTGAACCAAAACGGTGAGTCCGAACAAGTGGTATTTCACGATGTATGAATGGTACTGAGCCGTGCGTCTGCTTGTCCTTTGATGGATCAGATGATGTAGTTCCTGGGCTCATTCTCCAAGTTGTATCCCGTAAAAGATCGATATGCTTGCAAGTTTACGGTACTGTTCGAGACTTTGTATCTTAGTCTCCGCCATAAATTACTCACCTTCAAGCCTGAAAGCCCTACGTTCGATCGAGTCTAAGGTAGCAAGCTGACAAGACAACTACAACTGTAGCTAACCCGATCCCTCGTAATTATCGTAATTTAGGTATCTTGTAGAAACTATCCTACCCTGGGATAGGGAGTCATATGGAACCATATAATTTTACACTCGGGAATACGTGTGTTTATCCGAAAGGTGTTATTGTCCTCACAAGAACAATTTTTTAACGGACAGCTTCTTGAAATTCGAGGTTTCACTGTCATACAATCTTTACGAAAAAGAACGGCTTTAGGTAACTGACGTCCAAATGACAAAATGTCCAATGGCCAAAAGAACTTTAAAGCTGATTTTACGGAAGACAACATCTTCTTCTAATATATAAAATTCACAGTGTTTGTAACTAAACTCCTCCGAAACGGCTTGACGAATTCTTATGATTTTTTTTGTTTTACCCTCCTACCCCTACCCCCCATTTTGTTATCGCAATTTTAGCAATTTTGTATGAACAATATCCATATAATTTAACCGTCGTTCATTGACGTGAAGTCATTTACATGAAGTGTCGCGTCACTTTGACATTTCAATCTGCATTTGATTTCTTTGATAATTTATATGGCAGAACCTCAGATTATACAAACAAACAGATAGAGCGCGCCGAATGTGCGAGTGAAGCCACACAAGCGAATACAAATTTAAAAGCGAATACAATCTCGCGGCAGTGCTAAAGATAGCGTCGTACTGATTGAACGTCTCGAGTGATTCGTTATTTTCTGTCAAAAATGCCGTCTTGTGTTATTAAACAGTTTAAAAGTTGTTCCCAAAAACAAAAAAAAGTGAATGGAATATCATTTCACAAGTAACTATAAATTATTTAATTGATTTTATTATTTATTCACCCAATAATTAAACGGTTGTCTCGAAACACAAAACCTCGATATTAGTTCGACTGTGTTGCCAGTTTTCGGCTAAATGTTTTCCCTTCAATTGGGGAAACTACCTGTTGATCTAGGCGTTAGCTAGCCTGACTGTTAAATGTACGGACGTGGGTTCGATTCCCACGCGTAATCTTACGCCTAAATTGTTATTCCGAATTTGTATGTATTTCTATAATTATGTTATTGCCGTTTACTGTGATTCGGTGATTAATATCTTATGCGGGATTTTAAATATAATTGTATACGAGGCATGCCTTTTAAGTTCTGTCGTTTCCATATTTTCCGGCAATTTTGAATTTGGAACTGTTCTATATTCGAATGTGTTTACATTTTGAATCTCAAAACAGTTGAAAGTATTAGGATTAATGCTATTGTTTAGTCACAGTTTCGATTTGAATCTGTCAGGTCACGTACGAAAATGAATCTTTCTAAGGAAAATGTTCGTGCAATAATTTTCTACAACTTTAGAAGAGGCCTGACACGGCTTCAGTGATTAGAAGAGCTAACATCTGTGTTCAGTAATGTAGCCCCATGTCTGCGGACTGTCGAACGCTGGTATTTAGAATTCCAGCGTGGACATACTAGTGTTAGTGACAGATTTCGCGAAGGACGCCCAAAATCCGCCTTCACTGAAGATAACATCATTGCTGTGAGACAACTAATTCTCGAAGATCGTCATGTGACGTATCGAGAGATAGAGGCTCTATTAGGCATCTCAGGGACAACCATTCAGAAGATCTTGCATGAAGCGCTTGGTGTGAGAAAGCTAGTTTGCCGTTGGATACCGCATCTGCTTTCCGACGATCACAAGGCGGCCCGCGTCAGATGGTGTAAGAAAACTCTGCAAAGGTTCAACCGAGGGGAGTCAAATCACGTCTACGACATCATAAGTGGTGACGAATCTTGGATCTATGCCTACGATCCTGATACCAAACAACAATCTACAATCTGGGTCTTTCAAGACGAGCCAAAGCCGACTAAAGTTGTTCGTTCTCGAAGCACTTCAAAGAAGATGGTGGCCACGTTCGTTGGAAAAACCGTCCATGTTGCGACTATTGCACTTGAAGATCGTAGAACGGTTAACGCAGAGTGGTATACTACAGTTTGTTTACCACAAGTCATCGCCGAACTTCGAAAATCTAACTCAAAGCGACGCATCATCCTGCACCACGACAACGCAAGCTCACACAGCGCTCGTCAAACGATTGAGTATTTGAAGCAGGAAAAAGTAGAAATTCTTGACCATCCTCCATACAGTCCTGACCTAAGCCCTAACGATTTCTTTACATTTCCTAAAATTAAGAAAAGTCTTCGTGGTCAAAGGTTCCAGTCCGGTGAAGAAGCAGTCGACGCTTTCAAGACAGCCATTTTGAACACCCCACTTTAGAGTGGAATAAATGTTATAATAACTGGTTTGAGCGAATGGAAAAGTGTTTTAAGCTACGTTGTGAATACTTTGAAAAACAATAAAAAGTACTATAAGGTTCTAGATGTGTTTTTTTCTTCAAACGACAAAACTTAAAAGGCATGCCTCGTATGTATAACAATTTAGTTCCGTATGTATATATGTAATGTATATACATTACATATACACATATATAATAAATGATATATATACAGAAGTAATAGCGATCCGCCCTCGCTTCGCTTCGGGAAAAATATCCTACCAGAACATTTTACCGGGATAAAAATATCCTATATGTTAATCCAGATCATATTCAATATGTGCAAAATTTCACAGAGTGAATCTGGTAAATTTGTTGATAGAAAAGTATTTAATGGTGCGATTGCACTATATAGCAAAATTAGAAACTAATTCTCGACATGTAGAAGCCAAACGGCAATATTACAAGAAATTAGTGCAAAATTAAGGTGGTTAATTTTTTTGGCAATATAATTAATTATGATTTTAATAAATATTTTGGATTCATATGTATGTTTTTTTTTATCAGTCTAATGAAATGAATATACTATATAATAATATATAATGCTATACTATATAATAATTACTACAGAAAAAACTAAATTATTATTATAAAGTCCATTTTTCCAAAAAGTGTTATTGTAATTTTTCAAATTCTAATAACAGTCCGGAGTCAGGAATATATCCTGCGTTGTTGGCTAGTCTCTTGCGAGATGGCCGCCGTAGCCGTAATTCGGCCAGGCGGACATTAAAGTCCATGTAAACCTCAATAAACACCGGACGGACCGCTAGTTATAAAAATCTTCACATATTATTTCTTCTGTAATTTTACAATGCGTTTACAATGGTACATGAAATATTTAAGTGTTTAATAAACTAGTTAATTAAACAATTGTTCAATCCTAATACTCACACAAATTTGTATTCAATTAGTAACAAATTCATGTATCCAAATAAAATTTTAGAACCTGTTGTCGTAACAGGACATTAAAAAAAATACAGGGAGTTTTTTTCTTTTTCTGGTATCATTACAAGCACACTGATGCACGTGTCCCTACAGAGCTATTTCTAATCGCCACGCACACATGAATGATAAGTGGCGTCATACTGTTTGTTGCGTACACTCTATCTGTTTGTTTGTATAATCTGAGGGCAGAACAACGTTTGCGGGGTCAGCTAGTATTATTCTAAAAGGATTTTTTGAAGTTATTTATTATTATAGATATTGTGTCTATGCTAATTATAAATTTTTCAGACAAACTACATAATCATACTCAGAAACTTTCATGATTATTTTATATTTTTTAATCATATAAATACGGGATTTATTAAGTGCTGTTTTATCGGTGTTACGACCGATGCTTCGGTTCAATTACATAATCACGTTAGTCTTAGGGTTTCTTGTTAGATGAGACAGCTTTTCCGTGCAACTTAGCCTGGCTAGCATAACGATCCCTAAACGTATTTAGCGACTAATCATGTTTAAATTTAACAACTCCTTATATTACATTTTTCCACTAAATATCTTGGCGTGACCAGATGACGAAATAATAAGTGATACTAATAGATAGATAGATAACTCTTTATTGAATTACCACACAAACAGAAATAATAGAAAAATAAGAACTAGGCTAGAATAAATAAGGCAATGCAATGGGCGGCCTTATCGCTAAAAGCGATCTCTAATTTTACTAATTTTCAGTTTCACCAACTGGACACACGTGTGTCCAGTCTCTTGTGTCGAGTTAGTGAATAACCCAATACGTTTAGGCATCGTTGCGCAAGTCACCCTTAGCTTGGTTGTTAGTTGAGATGACACCTTTTAATTAGTTTGCAAACGGCTTTTTGCCTCTTGTTTCAAGGTCGGAGATAAAAGTGTACCAAGGTGGTTAGTGGTTATTTGGTATTAAAACCAAGGGGGTTAATACAGAGTAACTTTTAACATAAAGCAAATATTTGTGCTATTTTCATTGCATTTTGATTTACCATGTTTGTTTTTTCTAAATAATACAATCCTTTGTATTCTTAGAAAAACAGACGACCTAAAACCATAAAACCTTTACATTACCTTACCTTGAAGAGGACTTTAAGGTAAGAGTAAATATGTTTCTTCTACATCTTCGAGCTTCATCTTAGACCATATCATTGATTACCATTGGTGACACAGGTGAGATAGTGGTCAAACGAAGATGTATTAACGTTTAAAAAAAATGTGGAGTAACGCATCCAAAAGTTTTTAACTATATGGCATTCATCAAAGGCCTCTATCAAAGCGAATAGCATTGGTATTCAGTGTTACATCGCATCACTTTGGAAATTTTTTTGAACTATTTGAATAGAGCCTGCAGACCGAATATTCATGGCGTTAATCCTAATAAATTTCGTTGAAATATATAGGCCACCTATCAATACCACCCAAAATACTATTAAATGATAAACCTTTTTTTATTATGTATCTCTTTTAACTTTTTTATTAGTACGATTAGCCCAACAAATTATGAACTAATATTTTAGAGTTTCTCTGTAAGTGAATGTAATCCTTTGAGATATAAATATCTTAAACCTGATAAAGATAGTCTTAAATAAATAAATAAATATTGCTGAACATTTCACACAGCGCTATCTAGCCCCAAACTAAGCAGAGCTTGTACTATGGGAACCAGATGACTGATAGAATACTTAAATACTTTTTTTTTTGTAAATACATACTTATAATATATAGAAACACATCCAGACCCGGAACAAATATCTGTAGATCATGCAAACATTTGTTCCGTGGCGAGAATCGAACCTGCTACCTCCTGCGCCTCATTCGGCTATTCGCCCACTGCGCCACCGAGGTCGTCTTAATTGAGTGTCGAGGTCTTAATTGTAATGATCTTTCTAATTATACAAAATATCGAAAGATTGTTTGTTATGGCAGTTGTATATCTTTTATGTTCATACATATATCAACCCACTTAATGAAGTAATGGAGCAATAAATAGTTTATTAAAATTTCAGCATCGATAGTTAGGTTGGACTTGTTTGGTTCTGAATCAATAGAAGTCACAAAAATAAACTTCACGAAGTTTAGCCTAGCTGGTTGCAATTTAAATTCACCTAAAACTACTGCTAGGAAAGTAGCACAATAAAATTTAAGTTGACCAAATTTTTTAAATAAAAAAAACATTTTATCACTGATGCTCTAAAAGTTGGTCATTGTAAACTCGGCTAGGTAAAAATGTTTTACGACCAACGGCCGTAAGTAACTTTGTAAATAAAATAAGGTTCATTGCATTTTTAGCTAAAATGAAATCCAATCTTCCTGACAAATTCTTATTTCTATTTAAAAATGAAAGAGGCCATATTCATAATTATGCTTTATTAAAACACAAACTTCGTGACAAATCCTCATCTCTATAAACGAAGAGGTCTAGTAGTGAAAAAAAAGAATGGATACTGGGAACACAAATTTAATTTTTAGCAACAAACTGTTTTAGTAAGGCCTTGTGATGAAAAGTTGTGTTATTCTCGGCGTAAGCGATCAATAACACCCTTGATTAGTAAATTAATTATATTGGGTGTACCAATAGATCACTTACAGCCCTTATATAGCAATGGACTATTCATCGCAATAAGTTTAAAGAAATAAATATTATGACATTCCCTTGTCAATACATCTATGAAAATCTAATGTATGTTCACAAAAATATTAATTTGTTTAAGAAAAATAGCGATAATCATAATTTTAATACTAGAAATAAAGATAAACTTGCTGTTGCCACTTGTAGATCCTAAAATTGACAATTAACAAAGTTAAAAACGTAATTAAACAAAATCTTTATAAAAGAGCCTACTATAAAATATCGGATTATTTAGATGATAGAGAAGCTTGGGATTGAAACTGCTCCAACTCGTTCAAAATGTTACAATTTAGACGTAATTTATTTTCTGTATAATGTATTGTAAAAGGATCATTAAAAAAAACAACCAGCCTTGTTTTCTTGCCTTTCTTTCCTGGCTTGGTCGCGAAGGAACAGGCAGTAAAATTGACGTTTCAAAGTGATCCTTGTGATTTTAATGAATAAAAATATTTGAATTTTCAATTTTTATCGTTTAAAAACTATTTATTTATATTGATGAAATAGATATATAGAAGTATCACAATAAACAACATAGAAAGAGTTAAATATTATTTTTCTAGAAAGCCGGTTTAACAAACATTTACTCCATTCCAAATACATCCTTAAAAGTGTTTTTAGTTTATCCGACGCACATACTTACCTTGAGCTTTCCAACAACAAAAACTGATTAAAACCGTGTTCCGTGACCAATTCGGTAGTTCTCGCAATAACAGAAACCAAAGAGTCAATCAGAGAACGCGTGTGTCCAACATCTCATTCGGGAAACTTTTCCTTATTCTCCCGACAAATTGAGAGAACAAATAATTGTGTTGTGATTTGTTGATGGAAACGTTTCGTATTGAGTCAGGTAACTATAAACGAACGAACACGATACGTGATAATAGTTTTATGTGAATAAATGTTAATCAGTAAGAATTCATCGAACAACCTCTTTCGAGTACGTAGTGCGAGATGAGACGTGGTTCGGAGTGGATAGCACTCACCCTGATGAAGGTTCACGTGTTGAACCGAAACATTGTCGGTCGAAGCATCGATAAAACGGTACGTGATAAATTCCGTATTAATAATAATGATTGAAATAAATCACGAAAGTTTTCTAAGTAAAAAAGAACTTCTTCATCATACCATCGTCAAATCTAACTTCAAAAGATTGCTACAAGAAAACTCTTTTTTGTTGAGTTAATATATTGAAAGCATATTAAACCTACCTTTTATCTAAGGTTTTTTATCTATTTGTATACAATCCATACTTCCATACTTATATTAAAAATTCGAAAGTAAATAAGTGTTTGTAAGTTTGTTTGTTTGTTGCCTTTTCACGACTAAAGGGCTGAACGGATCGTAATGAAATTTGGCAAGAAGATAGATTATATCCTGGCGAAAGTTTCATATGATTTAACCGTCGTTCATTAACGTGAAGTCATTTACATGAAGTGTCGCTTCACTTTGACAATTCATTCTGCATTTGATTTATTTGATAATTTATATGGCAGAACAACATTTGCGGGGTCAGTTAATAACAAATAATTAAAAAGGAAACGGGCGTTTTTATTGCTAACAGCGATAACATGACATCCTGAATAAAGCCTTGTAAAAATTAAGAACCCGAGTGTAAATAAGGTTTTCTATAGAAACCCGGCTTTAACAATAACATCGTCTAATTGACTTCCCATTAGCGGTCCACTCTAGCTCTCAACTTCCCCTTATTAATAATCTACGTCTAATATTCAGTGCATGATAAGCCCGTGCATTGAATTATATACAGCTAGGCAGCAATTAAGGCTCAGATACACTTGCTACTAAATAGCACACAAAAAGCATGCCTATCTGCTGATGCTGAGTCTACATTTGCTTAATAAGCATGCTCCTGAATAAGCATGCCCAAAGTAAGCAGTCCAATACTGGCAGTTACAACCAAACTTTCTGTCTGCCAGTAGTTATAGTGAAAAAAATGGAAAACAAGTCATTTTTTTTTATTCATATTGGTAGACAGAGATTGAGTTTATTATTTTAGTTTTTATAGTTCTCACAGTCGGAGTTGGGTCGTTCCTGTGTGTCAAAAAATCTTGATGTGCATTATTAAGTATATTTGTATTTATTTATGTAATTATATGTAGGTATATTTTAGGTTTAGGTATTTTTTTATCCTACTTAAATAGGTGTTTATTATAACACCGCCTCCTCTCACGTTTTGTCAATCTAGTCCATCCAAAGGTTGCCTGGAAGAGATCGCTTTAAGCGATAAGGCCGCCGATTGTACCACCACGTATTAGTCTTTAAGTTTTCTGGGTTAAGTTATTGTAATTTGGTGTAACAATAAAGAATTATTTATCTATCTATTTCTTGCTATGTTATTTTGTAGAGTGCAGATCGCGGGTTTCAGAACTGTCCGTAACTCTGTTATAGATACACAATTTGTTTCATCATTTGAAGGCATTTTGCTTAGCTGCTGCGGTCGACTGATCGATTTTAGCATGTTCATTAGCAAACGTGTTCAAACTTTCTTATGAGTATTCCACCTTCCTACGCCCTCAGGTATGATGCTCATAAATCTACCGTCTTTCGATTTGTTAGCATGTATGTTTAAGCATGCTCGATATGAGCAATGTTCTCGACACACGTGTCACTAGGTAGCATTTGCTCATTAATAACATGCTTTCGTGCTACTTAGTGTCCTGTCTATCTGTACCTTTAGATTAGCTGGATTAGGTGGTTATATCGACAATGTTTAATGTAATATTACAAAATACAAGAATCACACTAACGACATACACACACATACACGCAAAAGTTTGGGTGTTTGTTTATTTACTTGTTACTCAATCACGTCGTAAGGGCTAACCAATTTCGATGAAATTTAGTATGTACGTAGATTATAATCACAAAGGCTACTTTTTCTCGTCTAAATCAGGTCTCATGGGATAAAAATGATTTGTAAAGTAAAGTTGCAACAACGAGTTTAGTTTAATTTCTAGGTTACCTACACACTTAGTAGTGTAACGCGTACGAAGTCGCGTGCAACAGCTAGTAATATTAATATTTTTTGCCTCTAAAAAAGGAAACTGTTGGTAGATTTTGCCAATACTCGACTAGCTTGCATGAAAATTAGAACTTTATTCTATTTGAGAGCCAGTCAATCAGACAGGACGCCGGGTAAATTAATGAGCAGGGCCTATATCGTATTACATGCGATATAGGCGCGTCTAATCAGTAATTACAAAAGTATTTATTAGAGTTTTTATACAAATCGGTCAGTCTCGATGTGAGATCGAGTTAAAAGGGTTTTATTGAAAAATTAAACACCCCGACTTGCTACACCAATTTCTACCACATTATTACTTTTATTATTACAGCCCTCTATATCTCACAGATATCAAATGCACAATAAACTGCATTAAAATCAGCATATCCGTTTGAGAGTAACGTTTGTAATGTATAGACGTACCATGATCAAATAACGGCTTCAACATTTATGACACTAACACACCTCTCTTTTTGCCTCGAAGGCTAAAAAGGAGTGTTGAAGCTTTTCCATAACATACTATGGCAAAGAAAAAGGATGGTTACGAATTAGTATTAATAATAAAATATAATAATAATAATAACTCTGGACATTTCTCAAAGCGCTGTTTAGCCTAAAACTAGCCAAAAGTTGTACTATGGGAACTACATAACTGATTTTTTGTTTAAACATACTTACTAGACAAATTATAGACCACCTAGGCTCGGAACCTTTACCTAACCATAATCATAAGCGCTCGTTCGTGACGGGTCTATAAGTAGGTGTCTAAATAATTTGTAGCGGCTCGGGTATATCAAACACCGAACAAAACTTTAGGGGTTTTCAGGTGTGTCTCTATCCAGCGAGAACACCTGTCTAGGGAGAATGTATTCATTCAAGGAATGTCGCTTAAAATTGGATCTACCGATTAGTAATAAAACTGAAATTGGATCCGACCTAATTACGGAGTTATAAAGCCATTAAGTAGAACCTATAGCCAGTGGGACACTTCTTATATATTAACATGATCGAGTCAAATCATTACTATACAATAAGAGCTATATTAGATTCGTTGATTAGTACAAAAATTGAAATTGGATCTGATTTAATTAAAATTAAGATTTGATTTAATTTGACTGCCTCCGTAGCGCAGTGGGCGTATAGCCGGCTGAGACGCAGGAGGTAGCGGGTTCGATTCTCGCCGCGGAACAAATGTTTGCATGATCTACAGATATTTGTTCCGTGTCTGGGTGTTTTTCTATATATTTTAAGTATGTATCTACAAAAAAAGTATATAAGTATTCTATCAGTTATCTGGTTCCCATAGTACAAGCTCTGCTTAGTTTGGGGCTAGATAGCGCTGTGTGAAATGTCCAGCAATTTATTTATTTATTTAATCGATAGATCCAATTTCAAGCTACATTCCTAAAATAAAGACATTCTCTCTAGACACGTGTTCCCGCTGGATAGGAGACTCACGGTTTTCAGTGCTTTATTGATCGAGCGAAGCGAGATCTCTAAATCAACTTGGGCCAATCGGCATTGTATGTATGTATATTTGTATGGCTGTTTGTTTGTCCGAGGATAACTTTCGAAGCGTTGATCCGATCATCGTGAAATTTGATACATAGGTAGGTAGTGATGACACAATTTTGGTGTGACTAAATGAGCTAAAAATGTTGGGGGATTGTTCAGATATTGGGGATCAAGAGGGTTAAAAAATTAAAATAAGACTATTAGGTCAAATGAGACGTCAAATGAAAGGTCTTCATTAGTACATTTTGACCCAGTTTATATTTTTATAAAGTTTTTGTAGATTTTAAGGTATGATTACCCATGATAAAAACTAAACTTGGACAAAATTCACAGGGTACACCAGTTACCCCACAGTGCTGTTATTTCGTATGCGTGTAGGTTAAGTATCACAAATATAGGCAAAAGTTTGAAATCCAGAATAACTGCAACTTGTACCCCAAAAATGAAAAACCAACTAACATGAACTCCTGTTACCTGTAATTTGAATGAAACTGTAGGTCAAGTTATATGTTTATTTATTTCGTGGCAATACTTTGATCAAAAAAAGTCTACAATCAAAGATCACGAATATTTTTTTTTTTTTTTTTGCTTTTATGGTAGCTCGCGAGATTTCAGTTCAGGGCGAACCACTAGTGTAATACTGTTAGGCATGTTACTTTTTGGCGAATAAATAAATACAAAAGTTGAAGATGTATGTTGGTACAATCTTACATTATTTCCTTCCCACAACTATCTATATACAAACGTGAGAGTAGTAGAGTTACTTGTGAAAGGGCTCGCCCAGGGAAGTACTACCACCACAGCTATTTCTGCCAACAATCAGTATTGCTGTATTTCGGTTTGAAGGGTATGGTTGCCAGTGCAATTACAGGCACATGAGGCTTTATACCTGTATACTTCAAGTTGATGGATACAGGATAGTGCATCGTATGGCACATTTCTACGGTTCGTGAGCTATGAGGCAATATTTTATTATAGGCGATGGTTACCACTTAACATGAGGTGGGCCCTATTCTGGCTATATCAAACAGTTAAAAAAGTTTAACTTGATGAGTAATCGATAAACCTACATGTTCGGTTCTGTCCAACTATACTGTAATAACAAAATATCTCAAAGCCGTCATCGTTTTCAACGGTTAACTAGAAGCAAATCCTAACTTAATATTCCCTTAATATTATTGTACAGATTCTCTGAAACTCTGTTAAGATAATCGCAATTTGATGAAAATAACTTAAACATAATCTAACAAAAACTGAATATTGAATATAACGAAAATGAACTGAATAAAACTTTTTTTTAACTTTATAGAGAAAATTAATCAACTCGGTCAATTTGGACCAAATTTATCGGCATTATATTCTTAAAGCAGGTAAAAAAGTTCTTAGTAAAAACTTGTTTCGAAGTAAATTTTTAACCCATTTTCTGTGTTTTACTTTACAACTACATAATATGTAATAACACTCACGAAGCCTCTCGATACAAGATTGTTGAGAAATTAATACCATAGTGTGGAATGTATTGTTACGAGCTGAGGGTTCGGGATAAAATAATGGGAATCGATCTAACCAAAATAACACTTTTATTCAGCACTAAACGATTAATACACGAACTTGGGCACAAGTATCACAACACACTAATTCACACCACTGTTGCACCACTTAAAGTCACTGAAATGATCGCACGTATAGCTTAATCCAGACTGACACGCGAGCAACTACTGTTCACGCGAGACCCTTCTCCACGTCAGTCCTCCAGGGCCTCGCTGAGACTCACTCAGACTGACTGTCCGGCCATCTCTCCGGCCTATTTATATCGAGCACATTTTGATTGTTCGAGAACAATCTCGATCGTTCCAGGAAAGGTGCGCAAGACAATAACAACAATAACATAGCAAGACAAAAGCGTTCGAGAAGTTTCGATTATTACTCATTGTTTAACAGCCTCGGCGTAACACTATTATAATCTGTGGAACTCTGTGCTAGGTCGTCTGTGGTTGTTGTTTTGTTAACTCACTCATTTCGTAAAAGATGTTCACTCCTTGTGAATTAAAAATGACTTCCATGAACATGTAGTTTCTTATAACAAATATAATTTAATAGATAAGTCCTAACAAAAAAATGTAGGTACACATTTTACAACTCGCTAATTTCTAACAAACCAATTAGGAAAGATGACTGAGTCAAAGTGGTACCTTTTTGAGCCCAAATCCCAAAAGGACAACGTTGGAAATGAGATTTAATCTTGGGTAATTATACCTTGTAGGCTTTGCAATTAGAAGCGGGCTTACAACCTACTTTGTTAGACAACACCTACTTCAAAAATGCCATCTTTGTAAACTTGACCGTCGCTTTGGAACATGATATCAGTTTTCAGAGGTCTTCGCTTTCTGAAAGTAGGTCACCGCACTAACTTCTGTGGAAACTTAAGACAGCTTATCTTGTTAAGCCAAGAGAAAAGTAAAATTGCCACTATTACTAACCTAGCTAACTAAATGTAGAGCAGGAGATAAATATACTTATTATATTTTGTAACCTGCTAGTTGAGAAACCGAGCCACTTAAATTTATTTAAACATGAATAAATATAAGTGGCCAATTGTAATATCGCGTACGTAGTTATGTTTTAAATATGAATTGGTAATTTAAGCATGGAATACAATAAAGCGTTTTTTATTCTATTCCATTATTAAGGGCGTTATCACACTGGCGATTTGCGAGTGTTTCTAGCGAGGCAATTTGTGAAGGTGTTTGGCGGGAGCTCGCCCTGACACTGCAACGCGGACGAAGCGTTCGCTTTATAGATAAATAAATAAATAAATATTGCTGGACATTTTACTCAGCGCTATCTAGCCCCAAACTAAGAAGAGCTTGTACTATGGGAACCAGATAACTAATAGAACACTTAATATACTTTTTTTACTTTACTTACTTTTATAATATATAGAAAAACAACGAGACCCGGAACAAATATCTGTAGATCATGCAAATATTTGTTCCGCTGCGGGAATCAAACCCACTACATCTGCCGTATTTTTTCTAAATCAACCTATCGTAGACATATCATTACGGCCAAAATCTACCGGAATTTCATTAATGCGGCTGCGCTTAGACCTAACACCCTTATTTCTTTGTATTCGCATCACAAAAATCTAATTCAGACCTTTTATTAAATTATTTTACTAGGGCAACACTAAAATTCATGGGCTATATATATATAGTAGCTACATTTATGGGGATTTTCCGGGTACAGAGATTTACGACGATAAAGTTTATGCTACCAAATTACGAAGTTATGAAATATCGGATACTATAATAACTGCATGGCATTTTAATCTTGCCAAGTTGCTGTACTTTATGTTGGACAATCAAAACTTTGATTGGTGTTTTGCAGTAACTTTTCGTTTGTAATTGAGCGATCGAAGCGAGATCTCCAAATCAACTTGGGCAAATCGGCGTTGTATGTATGTATGTATGTTTGTTTGTCCGAGGATAACTTTCGAAGCGTTTATCCGATCATCATGAAATTTGGTATATAGGTAGGTAGAGATGGCAAAATTTTGGTGTGACTCAATGAGCTAAAAATGTTGGGGGTGGTTGAGATATTGGGATTCAAGAGGGGTTAAAAAAACCAAAATGGGACTATCCGATTAAGTTGCAAGTATAATAAAAGGTCTTTGTGAGTTAATTTCGACCCCATTTTTATTTTTAGTTTAAACTTTGTAGTTTTTAAGTTATTAGCCATAGTATAAACTGCACTTAGACACACCAGTGACTCCACAATGCTGAAATTTGGTATGCGCGTAGCTTTAGTGACATAAATGTAGGCAAAAGTCTGAAATCCAGGATAACTGCAATTTATACCTCAAAAAAGTATAACCAATTTACATGAACTCCCGTTACCCGTAATTTTAATGAAACTGTAGGTCAAGTTATATAGTTATGCATTTCGTTGCACTATTTTGATCGTCAAAGATTGCGAATAATAAGTATTTTTTTGTTTTTATGGGAGACTCGCGAGATCTCAGTTTGGGGGGAACCACTAGTATAATTAGTTTTTATTAAATTTTATAACATCTATCGAAATGAGTGAATCCAGTTGTTCAAGTGACGAGAGTGGTGGAAGTCTTTCGAAAAGAAGTAAGCCCAATAAAAAAAGTAAAATACGAGTAAACAAAAATTTCGATCACAGTGGCTGAGACAAGGATTTTCATGGTTACATGAATGTCCAAAAAATCCGCACAAAGCGATGCAGCCTTTGCGAAACTACAATTCAAGCAGATATAAGTGTTATTAAATGACATAGTGCAGGGACGAAACACCAAAATAGCAAAATTGCAGCAACCAATTTCTAAAGTATTTCAAACATCGAAAATATTAGCAGAGGAGGAAAAAGCAAAATACGCAGAGCTCAAACTAGCAGCATTTATGCCTGAACACAGAATTGCACATGCAAGTATGGATCATTTAACTAATTTGTTAATTGATGCATTCCCAGATTCCAACATTACTAAAAACTTGAAACTAAAGCATACTAAGGTGAAAGTTGTAATAAATAATGTCTTTGGTGACTTTGAAAAAACAGCTCTATGCACTGATATATCACGAAAGTTTTTAGTACTTGTAGACGAGAGCACAAACTACTAAGAGTAGTAGAGCTTCTTGTGAAAGGGCTCACCCGGAGAAGTGCTACCACTATACCTATTTCTACCGCCAAGCAGCATTGCTGTGTTTCGGTTTGAAGGGAACAGTTGCCGTTGAAATTACAGGCACATGAGGCTTTACACCTGTATGCCTCAAGTTGATGGACGCAGGGAAGTGCATCGTAGTGCACATTTCTAAGGAGCGTGACCTACGAGGCAAACTTTGTTATAAGTGATGGCTACCACTTAACATCAGGTGGGTCATAGGCTTGATCCATCTCCACCGTATAAAAAAAAATATATATTATTTCCGTCAAAACGATGCGTGTGGTTGTACGATAATAGGAGAAATAGTACGTCGATTTTGGCACCTCATTGACCTGTTCGGCGAAGATAACGTAAATAATCCTACAACTACAAAACGCGGCTGAAAAATATAGTTGGATTTGGCTCGGACGGTTGTCCAGGAATAACTGTATTAAAATGTGTATGTCACTCCCTGCAGTTATGTGTAAGCGAGACGTGCAAACAACTGCCATCCGAATGCGTAAGTTTGGCTCGCAACATATACAATCATTCAATTGTCAACAAATGAGCAGTAAGCGACAAAGTCAATTAAAAGCCTTTTAAGAGTTTTGTGACACGAAAGTACACAAAATGTTGCAACCAGTCCAAACAAGATGGCTTTCACTATCTTCTGTCGTTGATAGGATCTTAGAACAATGGAACGAGCTTGCACTCTACTTAGATGACAAGTGGCTTGCCGACCACGAATCCCGCGAACTTCACATTTCGCGAAGAGATTGCATTCAAAAGGCGTACTATTATTTTCTATCGTGGATGTTGCTCAAGCTCACGATCACAAATACTTATTTTCAAAGCGAATCTACAGTATTAATAAATCTTCACATAAAAATGCAAGAGCTTTTCACAGAGCTACTTCTATTTAAGCCCTCGATCTATGTGAACAATACTGCGCTCGATACAATTGACCCCAGAGACACCAGAAAACACATCAAGACCAAAGACTTGTATCTCGGTCTTGGTGTGCAGAAACAGCTATCCTGAAGTTACTAGTGAGTCGGTGATAAAGCAACGAGAAAAGTGTAAGCAATTCATTATCAACGCTGCAGCTGGTATCAGAACAAGATATAGTTTGATATAGTTAGCTATTAAATACAATTTGACTTTTGAAAACGAAAATTTTAAATCTGGAACAGAAAAAAGACCAACATCTTTATCCCTAGTATTCAAGTTATTGACTCGAATAGCCCCGACATCGCTTGAAGTCCAGCAGATCATAGACGACGAGTGGCAACGTTACCCGCATTATATCCAACAAAATAATTGCAAAATAGTTGAACGTTGAAGATCCTCAAGATATATTTTGGCATAAGGTATCGCGATTCTATAATTTAGCACGTTTTGTGTTAGGAATGTTATCCATACCACATTCAAACGCAGACTGTGAGCGTATTTTTAGTCATAAAGACGAAAAAAACGAATCGACTGTCCACAAAATATAAATATCAGATTATAAAGAGAGCAGGTAAAAGCTGTGTCGAATTCTGTCCCAACACCGATATGATTATATAAATGAATGTTTCCATGTATAAAAAAGACGAATAGGTAAGAAATAGGTATTGTTATAGAGTTATTGTAAACTGAGCAATTTAACCTTAATAAAACATAGCCATATTTTTTATGTTGTGAAGCACGGTAATTTTGACAGATTTAAGTGTGACGGGGCGGGTGAGTTACTCGCCCGCCCCGCCACATTTCAATGATTCGTATTGTAGGAAAACGCCGCGTGCACGCATGAACGCCTCTCTGGAAACACGCTTGCCAGTGTAATAACGCTCGAAAACGTCCGAAATTACGATTTTAATATCCCGTAACGATATCTTTCTCAGTACTTGGAAACGGTTGAGCTTAGCCGTTACTGCGTAACGCGAGTTATTTTTTTAAATAATAAATAAAAAACAGGAAATATTCATACCGGACATTGTTGTCTTATTAAATAGTGCATTCGATTTTATTAATCTCAATATTTTGTCGGACAAACCTTTAAGGTACAAAAAACTGTTTTGATAAACTTTATCCCAGTAAAAAGTCCGAAGTTGCCAAGCTACGTAACCTACCCAATAAACAAGAAACTTCTTAGAAGTTCTTCCAGTAATTAAGTTGTTTAAACTAATAAGAGTTCCTTTTTGTTGCAGATGCTGTTAGACAATACTTTTGAGGAAGGGATCTAGTGGTGATATTTTTTAGGAAATATTATGTGAGTATATATTTGTTTTATTATTTAACTGCGTCAACTTTTAAATCAAAAATTATTATATTTTTAAGGTATTTATATTGTTTTTGCCCATTATTTTATTAATAGATAAATAATTAATAATAGAATATACAATTATTTACAAAACTATAAAATACAGAAGAAACAGTTGAATCGTCTAAAGACCGTTGCAAACGATTTATAGATAGCTCAACTGCTCCAGATTACTACAGGCGAAAGTTTCCCCAAGACACTGTGGCTGCATTGCCCCGGTGAATTGCATTTTTTCTGAAGTTCTAATATTTTATTAGTTCAACTTGTGTTTTTTTATTTCCATTTACTTGTAGACCTGTGCAAACTGAATGCGTGTAAGTGGCTTGCGCGTCATAACGCCATGCAGGTGGTATAACCACCGATGCGTGTACGCATAAGGGCCCTACACCCGTCAACGATTTCTTTGCGCAATCCTAGGCTTGCAGTACGGGTCTAGTTTCAGGATTTCTATTTCCTGGTACTGGAGCATGGTTGGTACCGGGAATTCCGCCCGGTACTCAGTGCCAGAAATTGTATTATCACCTACTTTAATATTATGTAAAACAAAACAAAAGGTTAAACAAGTTATTTATCATTTATCACATACAAAGAAATACAAAAAAATAAAGGTAAGTACAATTAAAAATAGGCGGCAAAGTAATTAGGTGGCCGATCACAGACGCCTGTAGCACTGTAGACGCGTTGCCTATAATTTAACGCCTTTTTAACACTTTTCTCTTAGGCGTTCATGTTGAAGCCTTCCGGATAAACCTCCGAGGAAGCGCATTACTCTTGCAGGTGCGTGGAAGAAATACGCACTGAAATAAAATACATTTATTTGAACGCACCATAATTTATTCCCATAGCCTACATGCATCAACCTTAATAAAGCAGCGTTCTCATTAAATGTAGCTATTGTTCAGTGGGCCCCATTTACAATAAAATCGCCTACAAAATGACTTGTTTATTACTACTAGCTCAGAAGCTTAAGGGAAATACTATTGCGTCATTGAGTCAAACTTCACAATTAAAACTAAAGGCCAAGTAATAAAGAAATATTTTATATCAGACAACTTAATAAAGCCCATATCTGAAACTAAAATAGACAGAAAAAAAAGGATTGTGTTGTTTTATGAAACCACGGTAAAAGTGAAACTTTGTTTCACATTATAGACATTTAACTAAAAATTTTCGTGGGCACAAATTAGTAATAGTCTATACACTACACGGTCAGCTGATGCGAACTATAGGCGCCGCCATATTGGCCTCGGCTGCTCTGACGAGCGCCTTTCACTTTATCCCTACTCCGCGGCCGACCGTCACGCGACATGCAACACACAGACGAAAAAGTTGGAGACGATGTAATAAAAGTTTCACTTTAACAAGAACACAATAAATTACAATTATACATGTAATGCAGTCAGTACCAATTATTTTGGAAGCCGCCACAAAAAAATCTCCTGCTCAGCATTTTGCTGTATCACACTATGGTAACACAGTGCTTTTTTTAGTAAATTATAGGCCTGCGTTTGATCACGATCTCACCTGATAGTAAGCGATAATGCAGTCTATGATAGATCACGCTTGCCTAGAAGAAACCTGTGAATTCGCGCCTTGAAGACAAGGTTGTAATTATCAGGAGACACAGACTCAGGCAGGGCGTTCCACACTTTGGCGGATACAACACAATATACAGGGTGTTTGGTAATATACTGACGATAAGTGACGGTTTCTTAAAACATAAAAAACGACTTCTCGAAAAAAAACTACTAGTTATATTATCAAATTTTAAAGAAAATCGACTAAGTTTAGGTGATTAATTCGATATAAGACTTACTGCCTACTCTTGCAATCGACATCCAAAAATAAAGGCCGATTTGATATCTCTTTCGGAAATGGCTGCGGGTTTTGGATTAGAAAGGGACAACAAGAGATATCTCGAGACGTCACCAATACATTATCTGTGGTTAGATGGCAAGCATTATGCAATAGCACAACATAAGTTTAATAAAGTGTTTGCCGTTACATATCAAAACAAATTTCACATTTCGATGGTAAACATTTCTCAAATTTATTTATTATGCTCATCAAAATAAACCCTTTCATTTTTGGGCGTATATTATCAAACACTCTATATAGGTACAATAAAAGTGGTTGTTTTTAGCTACCGTATTGTAACTGTGACAGTAATCGATTATAGTATTGCAATTTCTGTAACGGATATAAGATTGTGTAATACCAGTACCTAATGCTGGTATTTGTAACTTAAGTCAACTTTCGGTCGCATTACGATTTAAAAAGGCAGCATCCTCTTTCAGGTTCAAACGTTGCATTTGACGACGACCCATTATATACTAAAATTGGTCCTTCATTGCAGGTATGACATGTAGTGCTTGCTCCACAAGTCTCTAATGGCTAACTTTGAAATATAAATAACTAGTGGTTCCCAAATAACCAAATAAGATATTATTCATAATCTTTGACTAATAAAATAGTGTCACGAAAGAAACAACCAAATTACTTGACCTACAGTTTAATTCAAATTACAAGTAACGGGAGTCTATGATAATTGGTTACTCATTTTAGGGAAAGAAATTTAATTTATACTGGATTTTAGACTTTTCCCTATATTTGTGTCACTAACGCTACACGAATACCAAATTTCAGCACTGTGGGGTCACTGGTGTACCCTGTGAATTTCGTCATAGTTCAGTTCTTATTATGGAGTCGAAATTTACAAATGAAGATCTTTCATTAAACGTCTCATTAGGCCTCATAGCCTCATTTTGGTTTTTTTTACCCCTCTTGAACCCTAATATCGCAACAACCCCCCCAACATGTTCAGCTCATTTATGCACACCAGGATTGTGCCATTGCTACTTATCTATATATAAAACTTCACTATGATAGGATCAACCCTTCGAAAGTTATCCTCTGACAAATAAACATACATACATACATACAACGTGACCGAGATCTCACTTCGCTCGATTACAAAAAAAAACTATTTGGTTTGACAGTTTTATTTCACACATGCGCATGCGCATCATGCTAAACTGAATGAAAAGTGAGGCAAAAAAATAATACTCATAAAAAAATTATTCAACTTTTGGATTAAAAGTTTATAGATACTTAATTAAATTGTATCAATAAAAAAATCGAGGTTTTTTGTCAAGCGAGTCTTTGTCTCATTTGTTTGGGGGTTGGGTGGTCAGAACAGTCAGAACGTCCAAAAGGAAGATTTAAGTGTCAAAATGTACAGTCAGCTATATGAGTTGATTATCAATTTGAGATTTTAAAATATTTTTTTCAAGTCTATCAACAGAAAATTAATGTTGTTACACGACATTAGTAAAGGGTGTATCTTCAAATTGAGTGTAAACATTTTGTTGAAAAAATGTCTAGTCCCAGCTTTATTATATTTTTAAAAACTCAAACTGTTAACCAATTTATGTTGCTGACCGTACAAAGGTTAGTTCAGTGGCATTATTTAGTTTTTTTTGAGCCCGGTAATTCCCACTGCGGGGCAATAGTATCACTTCCCATCTTTATGTTTCTATATTAAGCTATTTGGGCCAATTCTAATCAAACTAGCTTGTTTTGAATTATGTAGGCAAATTATCACTGACTCTTGCTACTTACTCGTATTTAGGGCAGTCATTAGCTCGACATTTGCATAAAATTCAATTAACGAGTACTAAGTATCGTTTAAGAAACTTTTGCTCGTGGGGAACAAACAAAGTAGGTTGAGTGAGGTGGCTGGTTGCCAGTCTTGCTACTTAGGCCTGGCTTTCCTAAGAAGTAGCCACCGTTGTATGACTTCAGTAAAACATTGCGCTGAAGAACGTATTCGTAACGTTGGGTTAAGCTCGCATTTGTACATTGATAGATAATTCTTTATTGTTACACCAAATTACAATAACATAACCTAGAAAACATAGACTAATACATGTGGGTACAATGGGCGGACTTATCGCTCAAAGAAATCTCTTCCAGGCAACCTTTTGATGGACTGGATTGAAAAAACGTGTGAGGAGGCGGTGTTAAAATATACCTATTTGTGTAGGATAAAAATAAATAAATACCTATCCTAACCTATAAAACATTAATAAATATAAAATAGGTACATATAAATATATACTTTAACAATATATACCGAAAGGAAATACAATGTTCACTGTAAATAAGCTGCTAAGTACAGTAAGTTACTGTACTTTTCCATTTTGTAAGCTGTAACCTATTTGTGTACAATAAAGAATAAAGAATAACTAACTAGCTCCCGCGGCTTCGCACGCATGATTTGTTAATAAAAAGTAGCCTATCTCTCAATCCAGGCCATAATCTATCTATGTACCAAATTTCATCTAAATTGGTTCAGCCGGTTAGTCGTACGTAACAAACAATCTGTCAGAGAGATTAGTTACATTCGAATTTATAATATAAGTGCAGATACCTGAATACTTTTTAAGGAAAACAAGTATTTTAAGTGGCAGTAGGCAGGACATATAGCTTGGAGTACTGACGGCAAAAAGTTACACAGGTGGAAATCGCGAACTAGAAAGCACGGCGTAGGCCGACTCCCCGCTGTAAAGACGATCTGGGAGCCGTTGGATACAGGCCGCACAAGATGTGCTCTGAAAATGTTTGGGCAATGCTCATCCGGTTGCTGATATGATGATGAAAAATAAAACAAAATAGGGTTAAGATAAGTTTATTGTTATATTTCGGCCGACAAAAGACGTACACAGCTTCTTAGAAACCTATGCTGTAGGCCAGTCTTGCCAGACCTGTTGGGGTTTATAATTATGTAGTTAGGTTACTCGGAAATTAAGATCTAAGTTTGTAGTTTCTTAGCGGTGCTTATGTTTGTTAGAACTAGACAAACAAACAAACAAACAGGGTGTCCTAGAACTAGTACTTTAAGCCTAAACGAGGGTGATTGCGACAATGAAAATTAACAACAACAATTAACAATGAACATTTAATTTTTCAGGATACATTCTTAAGCTTTTTAGTTTGAATCAGCTGGTTTTTAGACTTTCCGCCTTCCGAACTTACCTTCGTCATATCAGCCATAGGAAGTCCACTGCATATATGCCTCCCCCATAGATTATTAGAGTGATCGATCTTTCATTCTTTCTTTCTTCTTCTTTTCTTTCTGTGAGAACAGTAGACCTCGCGTCCCAAGTCCAAAAAGTTCATTTGCGCAACAATATTAACGAAGCAAGTCCAATTTTAAATCAGGTGCTTGAATTTTCCAATAGGTCTATGTAGACTTTTGTACAAAATATTGGTATATGTTTAAGTTTTAGCGATTACTCGCGTTCCCTTGATCCTAGAAGGTCGAATCTGGTGTCTACGAATTTTTCTCGTAAAGGCGGAGAGGACTGCATATTTTGATTGGTAAGAATAAATTTTCTGAAAAAAATTCACAAATTTAAATCCGTCCATATATAACGCTACTGCAAACTTCTCCCCATTTCTTTCGTCCACTACCCTCTTTTGGAATTTTTTTCGCAACATCTTGTGTAGAATGAAGTCCTTAGTGTGCCTCTCAAATTTGATTGAAATCCGTCGATAAATAACGCTACAGCAAACTTCCCCCCTTTCCCCCTTATTTTCCCCCGAATCACAAATCCCGATCATAAAAACTTCTTACTGGACGGAACTTGTGCACCAATTTTCATTAAAATCGGTTGAATGCGACCTGTAGGCGACAACAGACAGACGGACAAAAGCATTTTTTGGGCCAATTTCAAAACTGAGACGCTTCGCTCGTTCGATCAATTATAAAACAGTTGATAAATATAATTGTAACCCCGAAATCAGCTGTTTTTACAAGTAATTCTTGAATGCAAATCATCGAATTCACAAGAGTCCCAGTCAACATTTGTTGTTGCTTGTTAGTGTCGAGAATCCCCCCCCCCCCCAGAATCTGGATAACCCCCCCTGTATTATAAGATAATCCTACTAGTAAAGGAGATTACCTACTGCAAGTAATCCTACCGAATTCCAGGTTGAAATCGGTATGGTTATGTCATAAATAATAGTCATTACGAGTAAAAATAGATTAGATTTCTTATATGAAGTAAATCATAAAATAATAAAATAAGTAATTGGCCGTAAGATAAGCTTATTAAGAACTAGCTTCCGCACGCGGCTTCACACGCGTGGTTTGTCAAAAACAGAACCAAAAGGAGGGTTCTGGTAAAAAACCTGCAGGTCATAATCTATTTATAAACTAAATTTTACCGAATAAGGTCAAGGCATTTAATCGTCAAAACGTAACAAATAGACACATAGAGGGACAGTATTACTTTCGCATTTATAAAATTAATAAGAATTTACAAAAATAAAATTAAACAAAATAAAATAAAAGAACATTTATTCATTTACCCATACATTTTAAAGCTTAGTAGGAATGTACCTAGTGCCTACAGAATATCAAGTTACATATAATTGTATGTATTTACAATTATATGTAAAAAGTATTGGTTCTCATAGTACAAGCTATGCTTAGTTTGGGGTTGCATAGTGGTGTCTGAAATGACCAGCATTATTTATTTATTTTAGGGCAACGGTGTAGGAGACATACCAAGTTTGTTATGTGGCATACACATTTGGCTACTTTTTTATTGCCTGACCTAAAACTGAAACTTTAAACTTTGTCTCTACCATTTCAAGACAACATTGTCCCTCATAAAACGTATGATTGTTACCCGTTTGTAACACATAAAACTTGTTGTGTAACGTTTATGTCCAATAAAGATGGCGTTTACGAGTTTCTTGTGTTGAGAGAGGAGGCTTTAATCGATTCATAGTTGCAGATGAAGCAAAGGATAGGTTCCCTTAAGTTTTAACCTAAGAATAATTTATCTTAGAACAAAAATCCCGTTCGCAAAACAATTCCAATGATAACTTACATATATGTCAAAATCCGTGAATGGGCTAAATGAACATACACCCTGAAACATTACCCTCCTTCTGCGCAGTCAAGTAAAAAGAAGAAATAAGAAATCGTTTATGTGATGGAAAGCTACACTGAACTTTATTTTGATAGAAATCCGTGTGAAGCCGGGGCTAGTAATAATACTATTCTTAACTCGTAGCCTGAGATAAAAGGTAAGATCGTATAAGCTAGAGTAGCTAGTGATCATTATGCCAACACTAGTGTCGATGGTTTTTTACAAACTTTTTATTAACTATGTATGTATGTTTGTCCGGGTGGAAACTTGCAACTGAATTTTAAACCCGTTCCCCTCAACCGATTGAGCTGAAATTTGGAATACATATGTAACTTCGGTGACAATGCAATAATATTGTACCATGGAGGTGGTATCATGATGGAGACGGATGCTGAACAATGGAACTTCCGAATGCATTATAGTAGGCTACTAGTGTTTGGGCTTATTTGAATCTGCTTGCGGTTCCGATTATGAATTTTATAAAAGCTTGTTTTGAAAAAGTAATTTTTCAACAAAAAACTTATTTTTCATATAATTTTAGTCTAACTTGCCTTACCGTGCAGATTTTGAGACATTTCTATACAATATGACTTTTGAAACTAACATGAATATGAACACTATTTTTACGTAAAACATGGTAAATATCTCGTTTTAAAAAAAAATAATTTCTATACAATCTTTACCCTGATCTTCTGGGGTTTAACGGTAAAAAGTTATTTTATTTTTGTTTATTGTGTCGTTAACGCTTCTTGAGTTTGAATCAGCTTTATAAGGTTACTGGTTCCCTTTCCGTGAAAAGATTAATTATTCAAAGCATTAAAACTCGATCTACAAAGAATTGTCAAAGAAAATCTGAAAATACCGTCCATAAAAATAAAATTCCAATCTCTCTCAAAGACCTCACCGATTGATTTTATCATTAACTGAGCAACCCTGCAGCGATTATCTCTTTCTTTTTAATTCGAATTAATTATTCAAATCGCTCCATTGATTTCAACCCTCGGAAAGCGGAACAAGCTAAGCCAACCCAAGACTTTATTTCAAAGTACTTTTCCTTGATTGTAAATTGCGACAACCGGTTTAGAGACAAAATTTTAACGCCTTGTTGCCGCAAAATTGGCCCATTACAAGCTTAGATCGTGTAGAAGTACCTCGAGTAATTAATTGGGTTGCCCATGCAACATGGTCATCAAATATGGTTTGTAGCTACATATAGATATAGATATATAACATAGATAGATAAATTAGTAGGTAGTACATAAAATAGATACCAGAAGTCGAAGATTACAGATAGGTTATAAAAATAACAGGAAGCTTTCAGATTCTATTTGAATAGATAGATGAGACATTTATTTCGATACAAGTAACAAACACACAGAAACTACATACAGTGGATAAGTAAAGACAGACGATTTAATAAAGACAATGAAATACAGACAATTAAAAAACACATTACTTAAACAAAAAATAATACAAAAGATACGTACCCAGTCACTATGAGCTCTGTGACGAAAAGGGGGAATGGCTCAGCATTATGCTGAACAATAAACTTATTGCTCAGCGTTGATTTACAGCCATTAAACCTGCATTGGCGTCACGTACGTCAGTTAAAAGTGACTTATTTGAAAAAAATATAACAAAAATATCAATTAATTAAAGAATAATTACAAGTTGCCTGCCCAACCAATTGTACCTACCTACCTAAGATGTCGAATAGGTATATATGCTAAGAGATCAACATTGTAGTAAAACGCAGCCAAAAATAAAGTTAATAATAAAAATAATACAAAAATAAAAACAAGTAATAAGTACTCATAGGCATAGGTAGGAGGTATTACTACAAATAGACAGGTTACACCAGTCAATACCAAATTGGAGGATTACAAATACCCACAAACAAGCAGATATGCATACAATTCCATAAATTCTCAATATTCCTTTCACATTTATATCAATTCAAAGCAAATGCGCGATGAAATATTAAATCGACCTGCACATTTCATAAGCCCCAATAAGTGGTTTGTACGGCTTCTAAAAATAAAGCTTTTATGCCCACATAATATAATATAGGTAAAGTTAAATAATTTTGTTTATTTTAACTTTTCCTGCTTGAAAGCCGACCTGATAACGTTTGCAAGGAGACGTTGGGTGCAGCTGCAGGCCACACAAGATCTATCACTCTGAAAATCTATGGGAGGCCTATGTTCAGCACGGATGATGATAATAATCTATGATTTATAAAATATAACTGATATGGCATCTAGAGTAGTTTGTAGACATTTGACAATGGATATCGATGAGTATGTCATGATACACGCCCAGGCTTCTGACCTTCCTTGTACCGTTGATACTCTCTATATATGATAGTCTTTCAATACCATCAATCAAATTAGTCAAAATATAAACAAAAAGCAGCCAATATTGAAGAATAAAGTATTTTTCCGAGTTATTAAGAGTTCACGTTTCTAGATTTCCCGGATTTTGAGAGATCCTGGTTTTAGCAATGGGTTAGGAAAATAAATAATGATCCTTGAATCTTTTGTTCGAATTTGCAAGTCATTATTTCTTAATAATTCGTAGGTATGGAGCCCTATGACAAGGCAGTTTACCTACCTGTTTATATTCCTACTTGAGATTATATTTATATTAATGTATGAAGGTTTGATACAATTTATTTTATTTCCTAACATCTAGGTGAAACTGAGTTCCAATAAACGTAGTTAGCAATAATACTAGTACCTACCGCTACCTAGTTTGAATCCAAACTGACCTCTATAAGAAAAGGAAAACAAATATGAAAACGAAAACATATATTTGACAGGATATACAAAAATTCAATATAAAAAAGGTAAACATAAAATAGATACCAGAAGATTACAGATAGGTTATAAAAATAACAGGAAGCTTTCAGATTCTATTTGAATAGATAGATGAGACATTTATTTTGACACAAGTAACAAACACACAGAAACTACATGATTATCTACAGCCCATAAGTACCCCTCTGGGTGTAGGCCTCCCTTTGTAAACGCCACCCTTCCCGGTCCTGTGCTGCGCGCATCCAGGAGTTGCCCGCGATTTTCTTTATATCGTCAACCCACCGCGCCGTCGGACGTCCTGGACTTCTTAGGTCTGTTCTTGGCCACCATTCGGTCAAAGATTTACTCCGCCTGCCATCACCTCGTCTAGCCAAGTGTCCTGCCCAGTTCCACTTGAGTTCCACCACCCTTGTTCCGACGTCTTGGACTTTCATCGGAGAAACTACATACGGTGGATAAATATGCAGACAATTAAAAACACGTTAACTTAATCAAAAATAAATAAAAGACACGTACCCGGTCACTACGAGTATGAGCCCTTTGCCGAAAAATCGTCGAAAACATCGAATCTAAAATTTGAGACAAGCTGATCAGCCAATGAGGCAGCTGCATAGTTCAGCCAGTTCAATAACTGTGTCCATAGTTGAGAGTAGTTCAGACTATAGGAATAGAGTTGTGGTTAGCTCGTAATCAGCGATCCGATAGCTCTTGTTAAAACTTGAGCACTCAGCTTTAGTTGTGTTTCCAACTAAAGCAACGGCACGTCTAGTTGACTCACGGTTCAGAATTTATGATATTATTATACAATTATTGTGAAAATATATCACCAATTTGCGCACGTGGTTATTTCGATATTGAGTTATTTTGGTCGATATCTGGGAGTACGGCATTGCCCCCGCTAAGTCGAGCGCAACGCAAACTGCCGTAAACACCTTTTCTGGCTGAACATAGTGCATAACTTATTGACCACTGATGTATTTACCATGTTCTAGCAAATAAACGTGGTTTTATCTTATCTTACTGAAACCATTTACGCTGATTTTAGATCTGTCGTATCTTGACACTAGGAACGATTAAAACGTTGAAAATATCGCTATATAATAAGCTACGTGTACTTATAAGTACCTTAAAATTTCAAGTTTATAACTTAGATATTTTTGAAAATATCTGATGGTAAAGTTTAGCTAACTTGACACTCCCTCACTCACTTATAGATCATCAAACTGTAAAAGTTAGGATATTTCTTTGTTCGTCACTCAATCACGTCGTAACGGCTCAACCGATTCCGATAAAATTTGGTATCAATATAGATTATGACCAGGGTTGAGTCATAGGTTTATTTTTATTGACAAACCACACGTGTGAAACTGCGGGCGGAAGCTAGTATTTTATACATAAAACACTAGAAAGTACTCGTATGTAGCACGCATAGTTACTGGCAAAGCTAGGCTTTCCGAAATATTCGGTGAAAACTTACATATGACGTGCAACATGAAACGGTATTTACGAATTTCAGCAGTGAATATATTTCCATTCCGATCAGAACAATGAAAAAGAAAATGCGCATGTGGGATGAGATTTCAATTAGGTTTAAAACGGGTAGTCTGTAGCCTCCCTTGTTATACAGGGTGAGTTAAAGGACACCCTTATATACACTGCTTACGTATACTAATTAGTCAGTAATAAATCTAGAGAATGAAACTTCCGAATAGATTATAGTAGGCTACTAGTGATATTCCCTTAGCGCTCAAGAGAGCTAATGGACGTATGCATGCATCCTCCCTGTTTTGACATATGGTGCGCAGAACTGGTCACTGACTAACATTTTAAAGTCCAAGCTCAAAGCTTGTCAGCGTGCGATGGAACGCAGCAACTTGGGTGCCAAGCGAACGGGCAGAGTCCGGAACACTGAACTGCACTCAAAGATCAAAATTGTTGACGTAGCCACCAAAGCCGCTCAGCTGAAGTGGAACTGAGCTGGGCATTTTTGTCGCATTCCAAGTGAGCTGTGGGCAATGATAGCCACCGAGTGGCGTCCTGACCCAGCGAGAAGGCGACGCGGCAGATCCAAACGTAGATGGCGGGACGAGCTGGAAAAATTCCTAACGGATTAGATACAATCAGCTCAGGACCGCGAAGTCTGGAAAGAATGGGGGGAGGCCTTTGCCCAGCAGTGAGACACGAACTGATAATAATAATAATATAATATAACTAGTGTTTAATCATCTTGAGGTTCGGATTTATTTCTATGCTGTGAGAACTTGCTTCTTGCCTAGGTCGACGGGAAGTACCGTATAGTTTTTTATTGATTTACGAGTCAAAGTATTCGGCATTAATGGCCTTATTTTTTGATTGCGTGTTCTTCTTGTTCATGTGACTGGTTAGCTAAACGATTTTAGAGTAGCACTTTGCTACTTCTATAGCGTTGGGTGTGACTTTGTTGAGCTCATCCCTTGTACAGGTGGTAGGGCACAAGGGACAGGAGAGCAGTTGAGACATGGATTGCATGGGTGCTCCGCAGTCGCATTCAGTCCGGGAGGAGTCTCCTATATCCCTTATACACAGCTTTGTCTGCAGCGGTCAATTTGGGTCCGAAATCTTTTCATTGACTTCCGAACTGGTGGAGGTGGTGGACCTGGGGGAGGTATTCCTGCGAAGCAACAAAATCAGACAGTGGTGGACGTCTCTTTCCATGCGTTGATTTTCAGTGCTGCCGGGTGATCCTGTGCGGCTGGGGTGGTGCGTATGAAGCTCTTGCGGCTTTTCAATCGGACTGCTGGAATTGATGGCCAAATAAGGGGTGTCGGTAGTCGGTTGCCTGAGTAGCCTTCTCTGTACCACAAGCAACATCCCGCAGGTGGTGCTATGCCCACCAGTGGGTATAGCGTTGATTGCGTTGATTTAGAAGCTTGATTTTTATACAGATCCAAGGGACCGTAGATATTTAGACAAGTACCTATTTAATATTAATTTCAACTTAATACCTCCACGCGTTCCTGAGAAAAGGAGTCTTGGCCGACGGACAGACAGATAAACGAACAACGAAGTGATCCTATAAGGTTTCCTTTTTTTCTTTTGAATTAATTCTGAATGAAAATAATATAGTTTATCTATTACTTTATAATTGACTTGCGTTCCAAAAGTTAAACCTTTATTTGTGTTTAATCGACACTCTGTATAAGAAAATGTCGAAAGCTTTTACTGGATGTTTTTTGTTTTCGTTAGTGAGACGTGCCATACCTTTTCACGTGATTGGATTTTTGTTTATTACCTAAGAAAGCTTTATAAAGAAAGATTCGATATATTTTTCTATTATGTTTGTTTGTAGTTTTATCATTAGGCATCGAGCATTGAAAACTATTAATGTAATTATTACCTGTGATACAGGTTTTCCTAGTTCAGGCACAGTGTAAAGTGATACCTATAATTAGATATTAATCCGTAATGTTAATCTTAGCACTAAGACAGTGAATAAAAATTTCTTCTTCATCTTTCGTGTCAATGGCTGTTTGACTTCTAAATTGTATTAGCCCAATAGAGAGCAACTTCCACACCCCTCTCTGTTACCTGGTACAAGTCTTCTCGTGTGCAGGTGGTTGGGCACAGAGGACATGAGAGCTGGTGGGCCATTGTTTGTAAGGTGGCCCCGCAGTGCCAATGGCTCCAGAATGGGTCAATATAGCCACAGTTGGCTATATTGTCTTTGCAGCGGCCAACTTGAGTGCGCAACTGGTTTAGGGACTTCCAAAAATAAAGTCGGATTTGATATCTTTCGGAAATGGCTGCGGGTTTTGGTTTAGAAAGGGACAACAAGAGATATCTCGAGACGTCACCAATACAGTATCTGTGGTTAGATGGCAAGCATTATGCAATAGAACAACATAAGTTTAATAAGGTGTTTATTTTTACATGCCAAAATAAATTTCACATTTCTACGGCAGGATGGGTCAACGACATTATAAAAATCGCAGGTCGTATGTGGGTTAGAACAGCGCAGGACAGAGGCGAATGGTGACAACGAAGAGAGGCTTATGCCCAGCAGTGGGATGAGAAGGGCTGACGATGATGATGATGATGTTAAACATTTCACAAGTTTATTTATTATGCTCATCAAAATAACCCTTTTCATTTTTGTGCGTATATTATCAAACACCCTATATACCTGTAGACAGCTACTGTGGGTATTATTATCCAAAATCAACCATTAAATTCTGTGTTGTTGATAAATAAATACAGCGTTATCAAATAGTTAAGTTAATTTTGGTAACAATCACATCACACTTATATCATAAATGTGAAAGTTTGGATGTTTGTTTGTTTGTTATTCAATCACGTTGTAACCGCTAAACCGATTTCGATGATATTTGGTATATACATAAATTATAACCTGGATTACCATATAGGTTACCTTTTATCCCATAAATCAGTTCCCATGGGATAAAAATGGGATGTCAAGTCAAGTTGCAACAGCAAGTTTAGCTTTATTTCTAGGTTACCTACACATTTAGTAGTATAACGCGTACGAAGTCGTGGACAACAGCTAGTAGTAAATAATAATCAAATAATTAATAAAGTTATTCGTAGTGAATTGTTTATATTAGTGTTAATGTTACTTGAAAGAATGTATAGGCATATAACTAAAGCAGTACCAAAATTCGAAAACTTGCCTCTAAGAGGGTCAACCCTTTCCGTTGCATAAGATTATCTATCATTAAATAGGTATTATTTATTCAGGGCTAGGTAATTAAACTGAAGGGAACGGGACAAAATGTAAGAGAAGAGAGAATGGCCCGAACTCAAATTAACTTATAACTTTACGCCCATCATTCAAAACCCAATCTACGTCGGGCAACATACTCATTCACTAATTATGGCCAAATTATGGATTCATCCGGATTTTAGATCGACTTATCTTTTATGGTTATGGCGCGAAATTGTATTAGCTTCAATTTTATGAAACTAAAGGTACAGCTACACATGCTCCTTACTAGCATGAAAGCATGCCACTATTGAGCAGTTGCTACTTAGTAGCATGTGTGTCAAAACATTGCTAATAAATGAGCATGCTCGTTTCCAGTTTGCTCAAAAATCGACAGTCGTGCGATTTTTGGGCATGCTACCTGCAGCGCGGGTGGAAGGGGGCGTGCTTTTAGCGCGTCTGAACAGGTTTGCTTATTTAACATGCTAGTAAATGATTTTTATAACCATCATGTGTGTTCTTCTTCTCGCATTTCTACTAGCAATCAAGTACTTGCTCCAAGTTTTTCTCTTCTACTTAGCAAATCACGAACCCAAATCGTCTTATTCCTTCTCTTTTTCTTTCTTGACAAAAGTTTTTGGACACATTGTATTGCAACCAAAACGATGATTTTATTCAGTTCTGTGGAGACACTTGGTTTTCCATTTTTCACTACCTGCACTGGAACAATTAATACCGAAGCTTCTAGCCCGCGCTTAAACAGCATGTGTGTTCAATTGTTTGCTTTGAGCAAGCTTATTTAAAAGTATGCTTATAAAAAGCATGCTAAACAAAAATGTATCAGTTTGAAGAGCACGCTCGTTGCTCGCATGCTAATAAATATGCCATTTTATGAGCATGTGTAACCTTGTGTGCAAATAAGTAATAAGTGTGCAAGTGTGTAAATAAATCTAGGATGTCAATTTTAATTCACTTTTAATGGTCGTATCAGTTTAATCATCAGTAAGTGTTTGTAATTACGATGACATTACAATGTGGTGTCCTCATGGTACCACCGAGCTGGCCCGAAGATGGAACTAGAAAGTAGATAACAGAATCCTGAAATGGCTACAGCTAACCCATCGTGTTTGGGCTCATGAAATTCATCTTAACGTGTCCTATTCATTGCACCTGCTCACTGTGGTTAAGATGGGGAAGCTTAAATAAATTGCAAAAGATATACAAAAGCGCACCTTAAATAAAATGTTGTGAACTTGTGGCATACGAAATAATCATATAAAGAAAGTTTTAAAACTAGGATCTTGAGTATCTCGATTTGAGGCCCTTAGTAGGATTTTTTAGTCATTTTGGCATAACTTCTGCTACTTAATAATTGAATGCAGATGCAACAAAAGCGTTAACATTTAGTAACACGCGCTAAATGTGAGCGCTATTTAAAATACTAATTGGCAGCGAAAAGTAGAAGGTTCAAATCATAGAACTGTATAGCAAACTAATTAACTGAAAACATTATATCATTTATACGAAACCTTCCAAAGCATATTACAGCTTGCAGGTATTTATAACGTAAACAAAGGAAAACACAATCGGATTGCATGAATTAATTGCAATACCTGCACATCAGAACGCAAAACCTCTAACTGGATTCTGGTTTTGATTGGCTTTGGTTAAGGCAGAGAACGTAACCAGAACCATTTTTGGGGGGTTCAGGAGAGAGAACTTTTAGTAGGGTTTGATTTTTAGGCAATCGTCATCAAGCCCTTCAGTCATCGTCATCAACATCCGCTACTGAAAATAGATTTCCAGAGCGATCGATCTTATCCTGAATCCAACAGCTCCCAGCAACCTTTATTAAGCCGTCTGTCTACCTAGTGAAGATATATATACACTGTGTTTTCCTGTGCGTGGTCTCCATTTGAGAAACTTTAAGCCCTACAGATCCGTTTTTCAGTTATTCACATTATTTGATGCACGATTTGGCGTAAATTGGCATATTTCGAACGTCGTTAGGTAATTCTCGACGCTTAATAAACCCTGAAAGATAACTGAACTAACTAAAAGGTAAGTCTGCCTCTAGACCTTAATGCGACCGAGAGTTTAAAGTTCAGGTTACAAGAATTGTTTGAAGAGCTTTTTGACAAGAAAGAAAGCAGAATATTTTAATGACAATTACCACTCTTATTGTGTGTGTAGCAAGTCAATGATATTAGTACAAATTGTGGGTACGAAGTATTTAGAAGTAATAAGTGATACGAGTACATTGTATTCTAGCATAAGCCACAGAGTAATAATATACTAGGTACTAAAGCAAACTAATAATAATTAAAGGTTGCAGGAAAGGTTTTAACGTAGTAAATTTAATAAAAACAAAGTTTAAAGAAATAAATATTATGACATTCCCTTTGTCAATACAATAATATCTAATGTATGTTCACAAAAATATTAATTAGTTTAAGAAAAATAGCGATAATCATAATTTTAACACTAGAAATAAAGATAAACTCGCTGTTGCCACTTGTAGACTCCATAAAGATAGTAAACCGTTTAAAGGGCAAGATGTAGGGTTTTATAACAAACTCCCAAGTGAGTAACTAAAATTGACAATTAACAAATTTAAAAATGTAATTAAACAAAATTTGTATAAAAAAGCCTACCATAAAATATCGGATTATTTAGATGATAGAGAAGCTTGGGATTGAAATTGCTCCAACTCGGTCAAAATGTTACAATTTAGACGTAATTTATTTTCTGTATTGTTATGTATAAAAGGAACATTAAAAAAATCAACCCGCTTTGTTTCTTGTCTTTCTTTCCTGGCGTGGTCGCGAAGGCACAGGTAGTAAAATTAACGTTTCAAGGGGATCCTTGTGATTTTAATGAATAAAAATTTTTGACTTTGATTTTGACGATCGCAAAAACAAGTATTTTGGTTTTAAGATTTTTCCGTAAGTGTCGGATATCATAATAAAAATAACTACGTTATTTAATATCTTTAAACATATTACTAATAAAATGTTTAACAAAAGATTGATATTCTTTTTAACCAGAGGTATTTTATTTCTATAGTGTACGTAGATTCGTACCGATGAAAACTTCCTCAACATAATAACCGCAACTAAAAATAGATATATTAAACCAATATTTTCAATTAAAGTATACCTACATATACTGCTACTCGCATTGTCTCCGAATTGCTTACTCCTTTGTGAACACAATTTTCATAAAGAACAATGCCTTATTGTGGTATGATGAAAACCACATTTTTCGGTAAAAGTGGCTACATTAAACTACATAGAAACACTTTTTCAGCTTCACGTAGCGCCCTCTACCTAGTTCCTTGCAAACTAACGAGCTTTAACTGCGTTGCTGCCATCTATCGTAGATGGACGCACTAAAACCTTCAGATGAAAACAGAACCTTTGCATGAAAGGTTCTAGTTTTCTCTGTAAATTTCCTTCGTTGTTGTGGCAAATTGTCGCTTGGTGGCGCTTTTTTTAAGTTGTGTAAATTTAGAATTAAGCCGCCTTCAGACGGCGCGCTATATTAAACAGAAGGCACAACCAGGTGCTAAAAATATTTTTATAGTTTATGACAGGAACAGCAATTATAATCGTTGAATAAAGGTATGGCTCCACAATTGTTTTCCTTATAAATTAGCAGAATTGGGCCTTAGTTTAATTGAAATTCGCCACAACGAGATCATTTGTACATTATAATTGAATACTATCTGGGCTACAACCAATAGCTCACCGTATGAAGGCTAACTATGCAATTTTCATAGCGATTGACAAAATAATTTATCAGATAAAGCAATGATAAAATGTTTAAATCCCATTAAGTCTAAAATTCGTTTGTCAATGTTTATTTTATATTTAATATGTAATTATTTTACCTTGGCATCTTTTAATTGCTGGTAACGAGGACTAAATCCAATCTTTCGTTAAGAAATAGCACAATAAGTTTTGCAAAATAACAATTATCAGGATGAGAGCAAACCGCTTCGCGCTGCGTGATACAGTCTTTTTTTTATACCACTAAGGTAGCAAACAAGCATACCTGATGGTAAGCGGTTACCGTAGTCTATGGACGTTTGTCTATTTCCGTTGAAGGTATTAATCGCGCGTTGCCGACCCTTTAAAATTTTCAAAACGCCCTTTTTGAAGAACCCCATACTGTAGTCCCTAGGGAAAGCCTCGGCAGGGAGACCATTCCACAAGCGAAGTGTTCGAGGGAGGAAATTCCTCTGGAACCTCACGGTACGCGACCAGATCGTCTCCAAGGTGTGTGGATGGATTCCCTGCCGATGGCGAGCAGTGCGATGATAAAACAAACCTGTAGGCACCATATCAAACAACTCCTCAGAACACAACCCATTATACAAGCGGTAGAACATACACAGGGAGGCAAAATCTCTCCTGAGACATAAGGGCTCAATACCGCTTGTGAGTCTGCGTCCAAATATCTTTTACCTACGTGATAATTCTCTATTCATAAAAGTGAATTAAATTATTTATACTTAACTGGAATTACTTATATTTTCCTACTTCCCAAACTTTACAAAGAAATATTATTTTAAATATACATTTTTGATTTCTTCTTATTTTTTAATTTATTTTCCACTAACACTTGATGGTCCAATGTTTTAGAATGTGAGGTTACGTGTTGTGTTATATTTATTTTTCAAAATTCAAAAACTAACATTACAATTATTGTTTCAGATATACAAAGTGTTTGATGTGATATTTATGTGGGCATTTACCTCAGTTAGCGCCCTGTACCCTAATGACCCGGCTTTCGACATGCCTCAGTCCCCTTCACCTCGACTGCGCCATTACAGGTCCCTAAACAAATCCTAGCATGAACAAATTCCGCATGACCAAGTTACGGCACATTTCCAGCATGAACAAACTTTACTTCTCACAGAATTAAAAAGCAAATCTTGGTTCGCTATGGAGCGCCATCAAGGTACGAGTATGAACAAACACCATCACAAGCTAAAACAGCAATGAAATGCTGCATTTACTTTGGAACATTTTGCTTGGTTTTATGTTCCAGAAGAACTGGATTACGCTGTTACTTGCTTTTTAATTACTTTGAGAAATTTACAGTTCTTGCATAAAACTACTTTATCTATTTCAATCACGATTGTTCTTGCATGCATCCTAGCTTTTGCATTGTTATTCCTTTTTATTTATAATAAAATAGCTTGTAATAACACAGCCAATTTAAAAAAAATAACTATATACGTACATATTATATATCAAAAACAACACAAGAACTTATTTGAATTCAGCAGTATTTTTCGAAACAAAATTAACGTACTTAGTAAAAAGTAGCCTAGCACAAATGCACTAAAGTCACTGTTTAACCATTACACATGATATCTTGTTGTAGCGTAAGATATTACGCAACATAAATTTAATTACGACATCAAATTATTAAAAAAAATTCAATCAAGTAGTAACCACATAGTAATTAGTACTAATTGATTCAAAAGTATGTAAACCATTCTAGTTTTTTTACATTGATACTTCTAGGCATAAGTTGATAACGGAAAATGTAAGTATTTAACTCCAAATTCCATTATAAATAATAAAAACAGATGGTGCCTTCCACGTTTATCTCGAAATGTTCATTCTGTTGTCTTATCTGCGTTCCAAGTAAATTGATCTCTGTCAAACACAGAATTTCAAACTGAGTGAGCACATTCCAAATTTCCACTCCACCGATTATTAGGACAGCAAAATACAGATTCGTCCTCGTGTATCATGGGAGCGCTATTCGCTCATCCGAACAGCCTGCAGATATGCCTTTACTCGTATCTATGAGACATCACGTCACAAACGACGCCGTGTAATGACAATCACACGCCTATCTAATGATAAATGTATTAACATCCAGTAGCTAACAATGTGTCAAAGGCTCAAGCCGCTACTGATAATGTTTATGGAGAAATTTCATCCGCTATAACTATTGACGGTGCTGTTAAAACTATCAATACACTACCAATATGGAAGAAAATATTAGGGGAGAAAATAGCTTTTAGCGTCAATTGTTATAGTGTAATACTTGTTGACGTTTATGGGAGTGGTTATTACTTAATATCGGTGGTTCGTTTATCAGGCCAGTATTACGGGCGCCGCGATATGCTGCTTCACGCTTATTCACATCGCGTACCGAGGCTACGAAACACTACATTCATGTTTCGTAACAATAAATTTCGAAAAAACAAGACGTATGTTCCCCAGTATTGTCCACCCAGTCGATAATTCAAAAAGTGCTTAAATACCACTATTAACGTTTGCTTGTTTTCGCAGGACTATGACAGCAATATGTTTCGTTTGCAACCTACCGATACTGTCGCATCAAGTGGGCCTGGTCTGGGCGGGTGGCAACGGCTGGGACGAGCTGACAAGGTCCACGCTAGAAGAGAACACCCTCCGGCAGAGGCTCGGCAGTCGCAGGGACTCAGCGGCGCAAGTCTCCTGTCTATCACCACCGGAGCCCGACGTATCAGACCAACAAAGAGGTACGTGTAGTTTTTCTTTAATTTATAGTCAGTTGTAGGAAAGAAATAGGTAATAAGTAATTTGTTCTTCGTAGGAGGACCTCGCCGCCGTCGCTCTTCGCTCGCCCAACTCACAGACATACTGCGGGAGTGGGGAGGCGGTGGCAGCGCGCCCCGAAGGCAAAGGGCTCCACTCTCCCGCCGAGAGACTTTAGCAGATTTAGCCCGCTCTCTGCCCTGGACACGTCACGAACCACCCCCGCGACGCAGACGAGACTCATCCGCCGATTCTGGAATTAAATCCATGAATTCCAAACGCCGTGACTCCAAAGCACCACAAGACTTTAAGGCAGACTTTCCAAACTGGGATCGCAAAGATTCAGTTACCATCACGCCGAGGGAGCGGCGAATCAAAAGACGGGGGTCTGAAGAAGATAAGAACAAAGATCGTAGAGATTCTGTTGATGGTCATCGACGACGTGATTCTGTGGCGGCGCCGCCAAGAATAGTCGCAACTCATAGAAAGAATCGGCGCACTTCACCCCCTACCCCAGGGCCACCTTCGTTTGCCGATGTGGCATCTGATCCTGGACCATCTACGCATTCGCACCATATGCCATCTGTAACAATTGTTGCCATTCATGAACCTAGCCGTTCAGACGGAGAATGCCAACCTATGATGACCATGCCAACTATCATTACATCTGCAGTGACCCCGTCACCTACATCACCAACTCCTCCAAACGCCAGTGGCGGTACGCAGACACAAACAACTTCACAATCTGCACAGGGCACTCAAGTTACTCCCGCAGGCCGTTCACCGCCAAACTTGGGAGGAAGACGGGACTCGACAACTCAATGTGGAAGAGCGAGAAGGGACTCGCGCGCAGCTGCTAGTCCGACGAGATTAGGTCGACTGCAGCGCCAGGCCACTGCTTTTGATGACCCTACCGGGCCACCTGGGACTAAACGCAGAGATTCAGGCCCATCTTTGGGGCCTGACGACGAGGGTAGAGCCCGAAGGGATTCTTTGAGTCCAGACTCCGCGGCAAGACCACGACGGGATAGATCGCCTGGAACTGGAGGTGAACTAAGTCCTTCCGCTGCAAGGCGACGAGGACGTTTGCGAAGGCAAGCTTCATGCGCTAGGATGGGCCGAGCTAGAAGCCCAGAGTCAAGTTCCTGCTCAAGTAGAGACCCCAGTCCCGGAGCTCGTCCGCCTGAGAGATCAGAAAGAATGATTAGACGCCAATCTACGACTGAAGAGATACTGATAGCCCGTGGTTTTCGGCGACAGTCTACGACTGAAGAAATGATAAGGTGTCGGAACTTTAGACGACAGAGTTCGCAGAGTGATGATGCATGTATGCGAGCCCGAGGCCGTCGCGACTCATCTACGCAAATTTTAGACGGCACCATTGGAACTATGACTGTCGAAACTACGAGTACTTTCTTCGACTCCAGCACGCAAACTGGTAAGATCTTTATCCTTACCCATATCTAAGCTATGCATTACAAATTCACCTAACTCAACTCATATTTACTATTATGTAAGTAAGTATATTTTATGTCTATTCTTAAAGTCAAAATCTGCACTGAATTCAAGCGAACAAACAACACGTGCCTACGGAACGTGAAGCGAATTTTTAACGTGAAAGGTATCTTACGGTGTACTTACGGTACGCTCACTGACATCGAGCTGTCAACTGACAACGCCACGTGGTCGAGCCCCCGCCCCTTTTTATCAGCCAATCGATTCGCTCGGAGCTTTACCGTGTTAGTTTGGCTGTGCTGCTTTATCGACGAAAGCCGGACGGAACCAGGGAGAGGTTCGGGTTGAGCGAGGGAGAGGGCTCTGTGGGCTATCGCGAGCCGTGGAGGAGTACGTCGGCCGGGAAGCCACACTTGAATTTGGCAACGCGATCGCGCGGACCATGCCGGGATGAGATGAACCGAGCGCTTTCGGCGCAGGCTCGCTCGCCAGCGCCCTGTCATCTGTTGCGGATCGCTGCCATGTTTACTAGACGAAAGTGACGTGCTATACACAACGAATAACCTCATTAACAATACATTGACTCCCCCGATATCGCACCAAAATAATATTTAAAAATATACCAGCCAAAGTAGACGTTACAACGAATTATATTTTCTAAATAAAACACCAAAATAGTTGATAAAATCGCGGTTTTCATTTTTTACAGCTTTTTGTACAAAATAATTTTTAGATGAGCAAATATTTTTATGCCAAGTTTTATCAGTGAAGTGGTGGATAAATAAATATTAGTGAAAAATCTCCAGAACTAAAAGTGAATGGGTGTGACGTTCAAGGACAACAATATTTACATCAAGACTATTTATTGTAACTTATTGCTAGTACGTTTTGCGAGACACCAAATTATATTTTAGCGAGAATATAGGAGTAGGTTAATAGTTTAGAAAAAAATATTAGAGCGCTATAAATTAAAATACGTTTTATAAAGAAGAAAAAAAAATTTAACCAGTACGCTATGGTAAGTTTAATTTGATTTTTAATGTAGTAATTTTACGATAATCCAAGATGGATCAATTTATGATATAAAATCAATATAATAACCATTTTATACGATTCTGAGAACATATAAAATAATTATATCTGAATGTAGCAATATTTATCTAAAATTGCACTTCAAATGTAATAAGTTGTTTTTTATTTTATTTTCTAGAATTTATGATTTGAAACTCAAATAAAGTATAATATTTGTTGAAGATAGTTACATTCGTGATCGGTAATATTTCGGTGGATTTCACTTAAAGAAACGAAGATGATAATATTATTATTATTTTTGGCCCTCTGTGTCTCAATGCTGGGCAAAGGCCTCCCCACATTCTTTCCAGCGCCAAGTTGGTCCTATCCGCTCGTAAATTAAAATACGTATACGTGTAGATGTTCTGTAGCATTACCGTAGCCGTCTCGTAGGTCAGTTAGTCTACGACGACGCCTACGGGCTACGAACATAGAATAAATAATAGCAATTATGCTACGAGGCCTAACAATAATTGATATCATATAAAATCTCATATAATCTATTAGATACCTACTTTGGATCCAGATTTTATTTATCAATAATACAAAAAGTTCAATACCTGCCAAAGTAGGCCTACATTATCGTAAAAAGTATCGTATCTTATTACGCGCCAGTGTCCATAAACGAAAAGAATATTGAAACAATATTATTTCCATGGCCCATAACATTATATTACATCTAAAATATACTTTTTTGCTATAAAAATCGTGAAAGTACTTATTTACCGCCCACTTTATGAAGTCTTGTTAGAACACATCAATTAAAGACGTTGTATAGGCTTTATTTATCATTTGAACCACAGTTTGAACTAACTGAACGTCCGTGAATACTTTGACGTGTAATTACTACTTTCGGGTTAGTTAAATGGCCGCTAGTGAAAATCCAATTTCGTACCACCAAAAGGGCAAAAAAAGATAAGGCCTATATAATGGTGGGTTTGAACAAAATCTGTAAGGGTTTGTTTTACTTATTAAAAACCTTAAATTTGCATCCTTATTTTTTTATGCTTTCTTTTGATAAATTTTACTTATTTGGTGATTTCAGAGACTTTTAGTATCGACCCAAACCATGATTTTTTACTTGCATAATTTATGTCTTCTGGTTTAATACTTGGATGTCATGATCTTGATGTTTTCTTAAAACATAACGGGGTTTATCGATAAAGGTAAACTTTAAAGTGAAAGTTTTCTAAAGTATTCACAATATGCTGTAAATGTTAGAAGAATTATCAAGCTCTTCTAGTTTCAAAAAGCAGTAGACGATTATGTTTGTGGGTTGGTTTGTAAATAGTTTATGTTATTTTCATACAAAAGACCAGCATAACATCAAAATACTTTTTAATTTTAAGAGCTGTGTTCTGAAGCCACGCACACGTAGCACAAGATATATCATTGGTTTCTTGCTTTGAGATAATGATCGTAATTTGATGTTATAATGCTAACGTATTTAAAATATTAAAATAAATCACTAACATAACAACCGCTTTTCTTAAAAAAAAAGTAATAGAGAAATACCAGGCTTGACGTAAATAGGATGCTTATTATCAAAAACTAACATAAAACAAAACCTTTCTCCTGAGAGCCCTTAATGGTTATTGAAATGAGCTCAATATACTTTCAAGATCATTGTAAAGGTACCTCTACACGTACATTCATGCTCGATGAGCATGTAACAACATTATTTATACAAATAAATATCGAGTATCGAGTATAATTCGTTTTGAGCTTGCTCGATTGGACGCAAAAAGTCGAACAGTCCGCACGTCTGGACTTACCTAAAAGTCACATTTTCGGTAAAAAACTTATAAACATTCATAAGTATAAGTATCGAAAACTCACATTTGCTAACTACAGTTCGGTACATTGTACTTTCTTTTTATCAAATTATAAACACAAAATCAACTTTTCTGAATGAACACACAAATTATTGCTTGAAATTCGTAATCAATATTGACTTTAAGTCTTCTGGCAAAGTTTGTCAAGTTTTATCTCAGCTTGGGGCATTTCACAAAATTGTGGGTAAAGGAAAACAGTAAACTGATAGGAAGTTTAAATTCAAAGTCTAATGATTTATTTTAATACTCTGATGAAGTATTGCGATGTATTAGGCATATGTTACATACCCATAAAATTTAGCTTAAGTTGAGGTGCTTAATAATTTTTGTGGACTTAAAAGGGTTTTTTAAAGAAGTCTGTTGCAAACTTCAAGAAAAGAAACCTTGGAGAAAATAAAAAAAAACGTTACCAGAGACTAGAACGTGAGGACTACACGTGATCAATAATACATGAACTCAAAGCGTTGCAACCAGGTTGAACGCCTTGTGAATGCACTCAGAATACTTATATTAGTAGGTACTTGTGGTGTAGGGGCTTACGGTATCTAACACTTAAATTATAAGCCTAGATTGTTGGCAGAATTCCGAACGCTCTTTGGCATAGATCCAAGAGAAAACTCGGCTTTCGCTTTTTGAACACACGATTTATACCTATTCCATACTCAGTCCTTTATGAAAAAGCAAATTTAGTATTCCCCAGCAGCAGCTGAAAGATAAATGAAAATAAATATTGTGTTCTACAAACAATCAGTTAACGATCAAAAACTCATCAATGTATGTATCTTCACAAACTACCTATTTCATTTTATTTACGTAATCCAACAATAATAAATTGAAACTACAAGTAAAACGAAAATAATTGTGTGTAATAACTGTCCCATTGCTGGGCAAAGGCCTCCCCCTCATTTCTCCACTTAATCTCGATCTTGTACCAAATCCCGCCAATCCCTATAAAAAGCGTCCAAATCATCGCGCCACCGCTTCTTAGGCCTTCCACGGTGTCACTTTCCATCCACAGGGCCTCCATCCAGTTACGACCTTAGCCCACCTATTTGCTGGCATGCGGGAGACATGACCCGCGCAATCCCACTTCAACTTGGCAACCTTTATACAGACGTCAGCGATGCCGGTCCTTGAGCGCAGCGAGGTGTTCCGAATCCTGTCTTTTCTCTTGAGATCCAAAATGCTGCGCTCCATCGCTCTTTGGCAAACCCCGAGCCTGGACTTTTGAGATTCAGTCAGTGACCAAGACTGGGCACCGTAAGTTAGGACAGGCAGAATACACATGTCGATGACAATACCATATAAAAAGCGATTTTCTAAGGAATATTCTCAAAGAAACACCGAGTCTTGGGCCACGTGAAAGGTGTTAGGATTGGGCTCAATTGCTTTGATTTCACCAGATTTATGGATTCAAATTCACTCCTTTACTTAGCTAACCCTTCTGAATAAAGTGTATTCAGCAAATTCGCCTTATGTAAAAACAGTTTTCCCCGTAAATTCTCGGTAGAGTTTGCTTTTAATAGTTGTTTTACGTAAAATATTTACTCTTTCTGTGCAGATTTTTACTTATTCTGGGATAAAAATGTATAGTGGAAAAAAATTTACTTATCTGTGTATAAGTACAGTGTATTTCTCATTATTCACCAATAACTCCACAAAATGTTAATTTTAAAAACAGTTCAGCTTCTAATCTATGATTCTAACGACTTATAACTGCAGAATCGGGCAAGACATCGCCGATTAGATGCGGATTTGAGTCCTGCTGGACCGGAGTTTTGAAATTGGTTAACACAATCAAATGTGACATCATGAAAATTAAACAAACTGTATGATCGCTATATACTATCTGGACTGTAGAAGTAAATGTAATATCTCATTATTTTTGATCGAGAGAAGCGAGATCTCCAAATCAACTTCGGCAAATCGGCGTTGTTGTATGTATATTTGTTTGTCCGAGGATAACTTTCGAAGCGTTTATCCGATCATCGTGAAATTTGGTATATAGGTAGAAAGTGAGGGCACAATTTTGGTGTGACTAAATAAGCTAAAAATGAGTGGGAGTTTTTGAGATATATCCGATCAAATCACACGTTTAATAAAAGGTATTTGTGAGTACTTTTCGACCCCGTTTTTATTTTTAGTTTAATCTTTAAAGTTTTTGAATTATTAGCCATTATGAAAACAAAACTTTAACAAAATTCACAGGGTTTACCAGTGATCCCACAATGCTGAAATTTGGTATCCGTGTAGCTTAAGTGACACAAATATAGGCAAAAATCTGAAATCCCGAATAACTGCAATTTCTACCCCAAAAAAGTTTAACCAATTAACATGAACTCCTGTTACCTGTAATTTAGATGAACTCTAGGTCAAGTTATATAGTTATTCATTTCGTGGCACTATTTTGATAGTCAAAGATTACAAATAATATATTTTTGTTTTTATGGGAGACTCCCGAGATCTCAGTTCGGGTCGAACCACTAGTTATGTTCATTAGATATCGGGGCTGTTGGTAAAAACAAATGACACATTTTGACATATTTTTAATTTTGTAGAACCATCTCCTCTGTACGACAACAACCACTATCACGAGGAATGTCTTCGCTGCAACTCCTGCGGCCTAAATCTGACCGGACCCAACCAGGTGAGTCTTACCTACTTTTACATTTAATTTATAATAATAATAATAATAAAATCTTTATCTCAAGCAACAATAGTAAAGTAAAATATATTAAAACTTAAAATAAGAACTTCACTTTAATTTTAGAAATAGTTATCGATTTTTACGGGTGTATAATATAATATATATCGGGCCCATTTGTTTTTTTTACGATGTCAAAATGCATTCCACAAGGCAAAGGAAATAAAACAAAAATACATTGTTGACGTGTGTGGGACCATAATGACAATATAATGGTATACGTTGACTGATATGCGAGTCATGCCTCTATAGACGTTAATTATATCAATATGTTATTGTAATATTAGCGAAGCAGAATGCCAAAACATATTCAATTCATAATCCAGTCTCATTTGGGTCAACTGACGTTATGTTTTTAAAACTGTATTACTTGAATTGGCCCCCCGAATTAGAATATTGCTAGGGCTACCCTAATCAACCCCATGTATGTTCTTCTAATTTGGTTATTGCAACTATGGTTATATGGCTCAAAAATGTTGACCATTTCTTAAGAAATATCTTACGATCTATCTTACTTATTATAGAATAAAATTTTCATAATGAAGAATTGGAATTACCCAATTCAATTTTTAGAAAAATAGTCGTTATATTAAGGAACTCATTTAAGATAGAAAAATAATGTTTGTCAGTTTTTCTCGAGAAAACGTCATCGTCATAATGGTAAGTGAATATCAAATCAAAGTTTTTGGACACTAATATTTTAATGGAGCTCTTGAAGTTTGAATTAAACTTTTGGGAAGTTTTCGTTTGTTTTCGTAATTTTGTTTCGTTTTTTAGTACAAGTACCCATGGGATAACTTATTTAACAGTGCTCTAACTAAAACGTAACCATTTTACCAACATCGTTTTTCCAAAGTTAAGAACGCAGGTAAGAATATAATTTACCTGTTTAATGTACTTAATTGATTTCAAGAGTAAGGTAATTACACAAAACTCTCGGCTCTCCAAAACGTACCCTTTTTAACGGACGTTAAATTTTAAAGAGTTTGTAGAGTTTGGAGCCCCTTTTTAGGTAATAATCAATATCAACTGGAATAGACGGTATCGGCGAGCCATCAGACATAATGACCTGTTTTCAATTTACTTGTTAGGGCGATAATAGGTTACTGCGCGGAAAATCAAATTGTTTGGTTAGTAATTTCCTTTTCCTTTAAACTTTTTTCATCAACTTGTTATGAGTGAACCTTCCAGTCTACGCATGTACAATTTTTGTAGGTTTATCAATATTTGGGTACGAGTTTTTTTTTTATAAATGATGTGACGGGACTTACCTTTGGTCCACCTGTTGTTAAGCGTTATCACTGCCGCATCATCATATCTACTACAGGATATCCACAGATGAATATAGGTCTCCCCCTTAGATTTCCAGAGCGACTAATTTTGTGTGGCCTGCACCCAGCGGCTCCTATCAACCTTCAACAGGTCGGCTTTCCATCTAGTGGGGGGTTGTCCTTCGCTACGCTTTCCAGTGCGTGGTACTCGAGAACCTTTCAGCCCCAACGGCAGTCAATTCTTCAAGCTATGTGCCCTGCCAACCACCACTTGAGCTTGCTAATCTCTGTGCTATGTCAGTGATTATTACTGCCTATTAAAATTGTATTACCTCACCGGTTACGTCCAAACTGACGCGATATACAGCTAAAAGACTCACCTGCCTGTATTTTTCATATATGAAACTATGCTTTTATAAATATAACGGCTAAAGTTTTACCTAATTTCATATGTACCAATAACCGTATGCATGTTGAAACTCATTTAAACCTTCGATAGTTACAATAATTAACATAAGAGTCAATTTCAAAGCTACAATTTAGAACGAAGGTCTCGTGTTGAACAATGAACTCAACACTGTAAATAACTAATTGATTTTAGAAACAGAAACAAACCAATTCATAATGAACACAGTAATCACATTAACAGAGAGCAAGGTCGCCACGGGATTGATCGAAATTAATCAAAGGCGAATCACTAGGAAGCCTGCCGCGAACTTATTACCCCCAAGAAAGAAATCAATCAAGCACTAAACAGTGCAAAAGAATATGTACGCACGTTTAGATCGAGATGTATAGACGTTACTAGGTACGGGCTTTTACTTAGCATTTTACCATAACCTGGAAAGAATGAATGGACCCTGGATTAAAAGTACCCGAAATTAGAAATCATGTTACAAATTCTAACTTATGACATGCCGTCGGAGCAGAAGGTTCCCGAGACCACGGCACTGGAAAACTCACTGTAGGATGGTCCCTATTAGATGGAAAGATGACCTGGACGATGTTAAAGGTTGCTAGAAGCCGTTGGGTACAAACCGCACAAGATCGGTCGCTCTGGAAATCTATGGGGAGGCCTATGTTCAGCCCAGAGGGCTTAGCCAAGTTACAGTCGATTAGATTAGATTAGATTAGATTAGATAATACTTTATTGCACACCACGAAACAAATACATATAAAAAAAACAACTACGTAAATCTATGGATACAATTGGCGGTCTTATCGCTAATTAGCGATCTCTACCAGACAACCTTTGGATGGAATGGACTGTGTAGACATTACCTGGGGTGTACCTAACATACTACATGTACATACATACTAATACTAATTATATAAAAATAAAAAATATAAAACTTACAGAAATGAAAACTACATGAATCTAAATAATAACTACTCATAATAATTCATAGATACATACTTAGACTTATTTAAGAAACAAATAATTAATAATAAATACATATATATTTAGCGACAAATACTCAGATAGTGTTCTCTGAGCATACGTTTAAAAATGGCAAGTGACTTGGCACATCTGATAGCCACCGGCAGCGCGTTCCATAACCGGACAGCCTGCACTGTAAAAGACTTATCAAAGTAGGAGGAGGAGTGTACAGGTGTCCTGAGTTGGAGTGTGTCAGATGAACGCAAGGATCGAGGATTGGATTGATAGAGGAAATGGAAGCGTTCTTTAAGATAGGAAGGTGAGGAAGGGTTGAACAGGATGTTATATAAATGCTGAAGGATGTGAGTATCCCGGCGAAGGCGTATGGGTAACCACTTGAGCTTACTGCGAAATTCGGACACATGGTCATACTTCCGCAAGCCGAAGATGAACCGGATGCCAAAGTTTTGCAAGCGCTCAAGTTTATCTAGTTGCTGTTGAGTGAGATCTAGATAAGAAGCATCAGCATAGTCTAGTATCGGGAGAAGAAGCGACTGCGCGAGCGAAATTTTAGTGGCAGTCGGAAGGAAGTTACGCAATCTCCTAAGAGAACCCGCTGAGGCAAACATCTTACGGCTGACTTCAGATATCTGAGGTCCCCATGACAGTTGCCTGTCTATGAGAACGCCTAAGTTTTTCACCGTCTCACTCTGCTTAACGTAGGTGCCATCAAATATAATTTGTGGAAGGCAAGACCAGTCTATCCTCGATATCATCCTAGAACCCCCAACGACGATTACTTGAGTTTTGAGTGGGTTAACTCTAAGACCATGTGCCTTGCTCCAGTCCAGAATACGGTCTAGGTCAAGGTTTATTCTATATATAGCTTCAGGCAGCCGCTCTACTGTATCTTGTGTGTAAATTTGAAGATCGTCTGCATAGCGATGACGCTAGACGATAAGTCCGAAAATGTATGGGATTTGACACATGCTATAGAAATACCACGTGATATAGCGACAACAAATGTATGTAGAAATGGAATCGATTCGGAGCGAATGTAATTTGGCTATGGGCCCTGGACGTCTTATGGCTGATATGATGATAAAGCTCGAAGTAATATAGAAGTGCGCCACTTTTTTTAAATAAAGGAATGTTTTAGAGTAATTAAAAAAAATTGTTAGCTTCAATAAGAATGTAGCTTATATAGTAGGTACAATATAAAGAAGGATTAGGTGTAGGTAGGTAGTAAATATACATTGTATAGTATTTAGGTCCAGCTTGACTTACAAACAACGGACGACGCCCGCGAGGAAGACCCAGACGAAGGTGGCGGGATGAGCTAAACTCCTACCGTCCTTACTCGCGAACAACAGAAACTACTGGAAAGAGGGGAGAGGAGGCCTTTGCCCTGTAGTGGGACAATTATAATAATAGTAATAATTGACTTACAAAGTTATCAGGATGTTACTGAATCAAATTAATATAAAAAAATTAACCCTAGACCTTACATAAAGGTTCCCTGTGTCGTGGGATCTATTCCCCTCTTTTTTGATATAATTATGTTAAATACATTTATTGAGAATAATGGGTTGAAAATATAACCAAAATAATTAGGGTAGTGGAGGGACCAGGATCCGTTCATTCTTTCCACTCTGTATATCTCGCATATTTTTTGTAAGCGTCATTGTCAATTTCGGTAAAGATAATTCTTAGCGATAAATCCGTCGTATTATATTTAAAAAAACCTTCGTGCAAATAACGTCTGTATAACGTTTTCGTATAACACATTAAACATCGTCAGTTAATGTTTCCGATAAAAAATAAAATGTTGTTGGTATACACACCTGGCTTAATATCCGGCGGATGTTAAGCCTACTCCACAATATGATATAAAAATTCAAATAAAAGTTAAATTGAAACCCGCGCAAAATTACATCCATTTCTGTATCCAATTTTATGACACAAATTAAAATCAAACGCGGAAAAGTCGGTTGTTATAAAAATGACAAAAACACGAGATATTTCTGTGATCCTATTTCGACTTTTTATTGGAAAACAAAGACGACTAATGAAATATTTTTTTTATTAAATAGAAAAATCATTATAAACCCCAGTAAGGCTCTTGTCTCACCGCCTGCGAGTAAGCGATTAGCTTATTTTCTCGCTCAAGAAACGAACAAAAGGTATAGATTCCGTGTCAGAAAGAGACACGTATATTAATAGTTGATCGATGGCCGTTTACACTGCCGACGAGAACTCGCTCTCCACTATTTTGTGCAGCGGCTACAACACTCGCTCAGCAATACGCGCTCAGCGATACGCGCTCAACGATACGCGCTCAGCGATGCTCGCTTGGCAGTTAGAACACACGCAATGAGATGAACCAGCGACACGGACGCGCTCAGCGAGTGGCGCGAGTATCGCCCGCCGCACTCGCTCACTCGCTCTATAGCCCAGTGAGACAACTATAGGAACTACACACTCGCTTCTCGTTTCTAGTTTCTGGCTACTCGCGTCTTGCTTATCGCCGGCGGTGAGACAAGTGCCTAAAGAAGTAAAATAAAGAAATAAGGGCACACATTTTTACCTGCCATTAAAATAATAAAATAATTAAATAAAGACTGCCTCCGTGGCGCAGTGGGCGTATAGCTGGCTGAGACGCAGGAGGTAGCGGGTTCGATTCCCGCCGCGGAACAAATGTTTGCATGATCTGCAGATATTTTTCCCGTGTCTGGGTGTTTTTCTATATATCATAAGTATGTATTTACAAAAAAAAAGTACATAAGTATTCTATCAGTTATCTGGTTCCCATAGTACAAGCTCTGCTTAGTTTGGGGCTAGATAGCGCTGTGTGAAATGTCCAGCGATATTTATGATATTTATGATTTATGATAATAAGATCTATCCAGATTAGCGTAGTTTTTAAATAAAGATAAACACATTCGTTTCGTTTAACTGTTAACGAGCTATTATGATGCCATAGACGGACACAGGCAAAGTATTCAAACAAATTTATTGATTACAATTATCGAATAACACAGGCGTTTTTAAGAGCATCCAATAGTCCTAGGGTCTGCTCCAAGCCTTGAACATGCGTCTTCTGCATCGGTGAGTTGTACATAGGGTGTTTGATAATATTCGCACAAAAATGAAAGGGATTATTTTGATAAGCATAATAAATAAATTTGTGAAATGCTTACCTTAGAATTGTGAAATTTATTTTGGGCATGTAAAAACAAACACTATTAAACTTATGTTGTGCTATTGCATAATGCTTGCCATCTAACCACAGATACTGTATTGGTGACGTCTCGAGATATCTCTTGTTGTCCCTTTCTAACACAAAACTCGCAGCCATTTCCGAAAGAGATATCAAATCGACCTTTATTTTTAGACGTCGATTGCAAGAGTAGGCATTAAGTTTTATATCGAATTAATCACCTAAACTTAGGAGATTTTCTTTAAAATTTGATAATATAACTAGTAGTTTTTTTTTCGAGGAGTCTTTTTTTATGTTTTTAGAAACCGTCACTTGAATATCGTCAGTATATTACCAAACAGCCTGTATAGGCGTCCGTAGTCATTAGAATATTTCGACAGTCGTGATATCTATTATTCTCGTAGGTTTATTTTAAATCGTCCGCATTAAGCAGTAAATGTCCACATTTCAGGAATATCAATTAGCCGATGAGACCCAACGCTTTTGAGAAAATTTCCCAATTTTAATAATCCCGCTCGACTGCCTTTTTATGCAAAAGAAGCTTAAATCGGATACTTCACAGAGATAATCAATAAATAAATATAAATAAATATTGCTGGCCATTTCACACAGCGTTTTCTAGCCCCGAACTAAGCAGAGCTTGTACTATGGGAACCAGATAACTGATAGAATACTTATATACTTTTTTTTTGTAAATACGTACATATAATATATAGAAAAACAACCAGACCCAGAACAAATATCTGTAGATTAAGCAAACATTTGTTCCGCGGCGGGAATCGAACCCACTACCTCCTGCGTCTCAGCCGGCTATTCGCCTAATGCGCCACGAAGGTCGTCAGATAAGATAACTCCGTATTGTAATCACCGCACAAAAAAAACATAATACAAAATTAAAACTAAAAAGGCAATACAAAGGGCGGCCTTATCGCTGAGAGAGATCTCTTCCAGGCAACCTTTGTATATTTGTTAACTTTATTTTGGCTTTCTATGTAACAGTCATTACATAGAAAGTGCAAAGTACAATCATTTTATATTACAAAAGACAAACAGCACTTAAAAATGATTACATAAAGTTGTTTATGATTGAGCTATCAGTTATATATTGTTATATCAGTATATATCGATACATAGTTACATATTGAGCTAAAAGGTTAATTTTTACTAAAGTACTTGCAGTGTATGTTTTGTAAAAGAAAAGTTGTAGATAGAAAATTGTACAAATACAATACATATACTCCTACAAAAAAAGGCAAACAGATGCGGATAAAAGTTGGAACTGTTTGCTAAAGGGAATGTTAGAGCCCCAACGAATACATCGGAAACAGGAATTAATTGCAACCGATTTTGCATGTTAGGTAAATAAATTCAGTTTTTAGTGTAATTTTTTTTATGTTTAGTTGCAATACAAATATCGTTTCCTTATTTATAAATGATTAAATTAAATACATATACATTATTGCACACCACAAAAGAAACAAATATAAATCAATGATGGCATAGTCACAAGGGCAGTCAGTCAATAGGCAGTCTTATTGCTATGAAGCAATTTCTACCCGACAACTTTTGGAATTGTCTCTCTACTAGTTGACCCGCCGACATTCGTACCGCCTTGACATGCATATGACGCGGGCTGTCAATGTAGAATTGTCAATCGTCTATCATTAGCTGCATCTATGTATGAGGAAATTATTTTTCTTCATAATTTCTGTTTACGTGAATTTTTCCGCTATTTTAATAGTTATTCTGCTATTTGGGGCGAAAACAAATCCAACAGATCAAAGATTATCAAAATCGGTCTAGCCGTTCTTGAGTTATAAATGGTGTAACTAACCCGACTTTGTTTTATATATATAGGATGTTTGATAATATACTCACAAAAATGAAAGGGGTTATTTTGATGAGCATAATAAATAAATTTGTAAAATGTTTACCTTAGAAATGTGAAATTTATTTTGGCATGTAAAAACAAACACTTTATTAAACTTATGTTGTGCTATTGCATAATGCTTGCCATCTAACCACCGATACTGTATTGGTGACGTCTCGAGATATCTCTTGTTGTCCCTTTCTAACCCAAAACCCGCAGTCATTTCCGATAGAGATATCAAATCGACCTTTATTTTTAGACGTCGATTGCAAGAGTAGGTAGTAAGTTTTATACCGAATTAATCACCGAATAATTACCGAATTAGTCGATTTTCTTTAAAATTTGATTAAGTTCTTTTTTTCGGGAAGTCTTTTATTATGTTTTGAGAAACCGTCACTTGAATATCGTCAAGTTGAGGATATTACCAAACACCCTGTATAGATAAAATTATTTTTAGGTAAAGGTGACGGGTTTTATAGGTATCTAAATAATGTGTAGCGGCTCGATTGTCTCTAAGCACCGAGACAAACCTTTAAGGTTTTACAGTGCATTATGTATTACTAACACCAAAGCTGCTCAGCTGAAGTGGAACTGGGCAGGGCATGTCTGTCGCATGCCAAGTGAGCTGTGGGCAAGGATAGCCACCGAGTGGCATCCTGACCCAGCGAGAAGGCGACGCGGCAGACCGAAACGTAGATGGCGGGACGAGCTGGATAAATTCCTAACGGATTAGCCACAATCAGCTCAGGACCGTGAAGTCTGGAAAGAATGGGGGGGAGGCCTTTGCCCAGCAGTGGGACACAAATGGCTGATAATAAAAAAATAATAATAATAAAAATATGAATTACTACTAGTATGTAACTTTTTGTCAAATAAATTTAAAAAAAAATGTAGATCAGCCGAAGAGTAAAATCTACAGAGAAATAATGTAGAAACTTTCTCGAGCTAAGTTTATCTTGATTATGAATAAAGGTTAGTCTAGAACCTCTCAAAAACAGGGCCAGTAACTCACCCCGTCTTGATGCTAATCTCATCAATCACTGAACTTATTTAGAACTCGGTAGGTCGTCCAACTTCCCCCACCCGGATTTATCTGGCATCTAAATGAAAATTTGTCTGCTCCAGATGGAAAGACGGAGTTTGATAGTGAGATTACAAAGGGCAGGTACCTTATCGAATTGATCAAGCTTAACGATCTTGTTGATAACATCAAGGTTTTAGTCCCTACTTATAATTTAAAACCATTATTTTAGGCCACCTCCGTGGCACAGTGGGCGAATAGCCATCTGAGACGCAGGAGGTTGCGTGTTCGATTCCCGCCGCGGGACAAATGTATGCACGATCTACAGATATTTGTTCCGAGTCTGGATGGTTCTCTATTTAATCTAAGTATGTACATTTACAAAAATGTATATAATTCTATTTGTTATCTGGTTCCCATAGTACAAGATTGCTTAGTTTAGGGTCAGATAGCGCTGTGTGAAATGTCCAGCATTATTATATTTGCTTTTTTGTTTTTAAGAACCTTATTTTAGGTACAGTCAACGCCAAAAGTAGTGGTGACTTACTATATTCAGCTATCTTGATTTAACTGAAGATCAACTCAACAAGCTTGAGCGTCTCCAGAATTTCTCTATTAGATTCATATTTGGCTTGCGCAAGTACGATCACATTTCAGAGTATCGCCACAGACTTAAGTGGTTACCTATCCGTCTTCGCCGGAATGCGCACATCCTTTCCCTCCTTTACAGCATCCTTTTCATCCCTTCTACTCCGTCCTACCTCAAAGAACGCTTTGACTTTCTTCACCTTTCCAACTCTCGACCCTTACGTTCCTCTGAAACCCTTCAATTAAAAACTCCTCATCATACCTCAGTATTTTATAGTTCCTCTTTTACTTTGCAGGCTACCAGGCTCTGGAATGCCCTACCCGTCTCAATTCGTCACGCTAAATCTCTCCCTATCTTTAAAAACTTGGTCAGACAACACTATATGTCATCCATCGCTCACTAGACCACTTATTAATTTTACATTTTTATAATTTATATATGTAGGTATGACAATATATATTTTTATGTATTATAATATTAATATTTATGTAATTTTATGATTATATTATACATTATAATTATGCATTTTATTTTATATTATCTATATTTTTTATAAATATACGTGTACTATTAATATCGGATTTACGCCGCCGTCCTTATTTTGTTCACATAGATCCTGTCCATCCAAAGGTTGCCTGGAAGAGATCGCTTTTAGCGATAAGGCCGCCCATTGTACCTATTGTATAAGAGTGTATTTTCTTATAAATGATTGTATTTAAATGGTGTGCAATAAAGAAATTATCTATCTATCTATCTATATTCACTTTGGACAACTTACTATATTCACTGAATAATGTGGCCATAGCAGATCAGCGACTTTCGATCTTTTAAGTGTATAGGACTTTTGGAAGTTTGTAAATGGTCAGCGACTTTTGGCGTTGACTGTACCTACTAAAGTATTACAAACACCCACATATTATGAGATCGAAAGTAATATCTTCCATCCGTTTAACTAATAAATATTACATTATTATACAAGGGCTGTAAGCGATATATTGTACACCCGAGTTATTTTGGCGTACGAGCGAGCGAGGACGCTTCTTTAAAAGCTGCTTTTAAAAGTCTTTTTATCACAGTCTGTTGCTAAAAAGAAAATTTGCGTTCCCGTTATCCATTGTTTTTTTAACCTCTTAACTATGGCCTCTTTAATTTTTAAATATATATAATGAAGTGTCATAGAGATTGTATTTCATTTTAGCTTATTTTTAATGTAATGAGTCTCATTCTATTTAAAAAATTACTTATGGCCCTAGGGACGTAAATCGCAATTTACAGAGCCGATATTGAATTTACAATGACCCACTTCCAGAGCATGAGTTAAGAAAAAACTCTTTTCCGAACGTATAGTGCAAATCATCTTTTCATTTTAAGCTGTATCTATTCACAGTAAATTTTCATGTAAAATAAATCTAGCCGTGATCTTTTTCGCAATAATTTTAAAATGGAATATTCAGAGCCTGACTTCGCCGCGACTCAAATTGCGCTAAGTCAATTTTTCTCACACCTTGTTGAGCTCGCTATGCCAATGAAGTTTTAAAAGGCATTCGTGGTGGAAAATAACTTGAGAATAATACCTTTGCTTACAAGAGACGAGGGAATTTAATGCAGTCTTGCCTCAAGCATCTCATAGTTCCTTTGTATGAAGTATCGCGGTTTTTACATTGCATGTCAAAGAGTCCTGTACATCTTGTACGGAAAATTTCAAAGAAAATTCAGAGAACTTGCTTACATATAGTACTCGTATTTTACAAGATGTGTCTCTGTCTTGTCTCTGACATACATTAGAAGGTAGGTCAAATGAAAAATATGTAAGCCTGTATACCTGAAGAAAATTACTAAATGAGACATTAAGGTTCTCACGAGTATCAATTGCTTTGCATGTGGCTGTGAGGACACTTGATCCTTTTGGTTAAATTAGAATCTTAAAACGACCGATGAATGCCGGACGAATGCCTTACTTAACGAGGTATTTCGACGCAAACCACTTTAGCAAAATGTGTTTAAAACTAACACCGAGGTTGCCTGAGAAAGGGCAAGGGTATATTGGAATATTCAATCAATTTTGCGCCAAAACATTGATAACTCGGTGTGAAATTTGAGCCTGCTAATTGGGTTCCTCGTTGCAAGAGGCTATTGAGTGTTGTCATCCCAAAGTCTATTACCAATTTACAAGGCCAGGGATATGAAAATCTTATGCCTCGAAGTACCGTGCAACTCGACCACGAAGTATTCACTCGCATTTGACAATAGGTACTCGCTTTCATCGATTAAATAAAACCTTCAAGAGCCCTTTCAGTTCAGAAGGACTATTGGTTAGAAGAATAAGCGATAATATAGAAAAGTAGAGCACGTCCACAATCCACATACTTCAAGGTACTCCAGGTTACCTACCTACCATTTCCTGTTACTGGCGCTTTTCAGTTGTGAGCGTACTTCACGGAAAAAAGTGTTAGTAAGTATGATTTTATCGACACATTTTCCTTTAAAATTTGCGAAATAGTAACATCTGTAATAAAATTAATTTGCTTTGAGTTCATCCAAAACAAGTAAGCAACTAATAAGATTTGATTAACTTAGCTACTAAACAATCTAATAAAAAGACGTCTTTGTTCGCAAAACTAATCAAATAAAGATTACCGAGATTACTAAGGGTGAATAATGTAATTTAATAAGAGAATGGACTCTCGTTTTAATAATAAATAGATGATGATTTGATGCAAACAAAATAACCGCTTAAAGGTGGTTTTCCACTTGAAGTATGCGAGGAAACTAAGCGGAGCGCGAGGAATTCACCTATAGGATTGCTTCATTTGCCTCGCCTCGCACAGTGCAGCTCCAATTGGTGAATTTTACATACTTAGTAGCTTAGAAACGTAGCACATCTTTGGTAAAAAGGCAGCCTGAGGTTAGGTCCGGGAAATTACAGGCGAGCCATAAATGTTTCTTTGGTCGAAAAATACCAGTTTCAATCGACAATAACGTGTTGAAAACCAAATACATCTCCACGTATCTACGAATACTACACCACACAGAGTTACCTACGCATTATTTTATGTCCAGAGTTACAAATGCATACATGCTTACATATTATCACACTTGTTTCTTTGAGAGGAGGTGCTCAACATAAGCCTCTCCCAAAGAATCGCATGACAATTAGAAATGTTTAAACTGTGCTAACTCTATACTCTTTGTGCAGAAACGCGCGCGCCGCTTCAAGAACCAAATCCTGTGCGATTTGCACTTCGCGGACGTTGCGCTCATGGAGTGCAGTGACTTCATGCAGCAGCTGCGCAGCTTCAAACCGCAGTCACTGGGCTGCGCTGTCGCCAGGCGCAAGTCCTCCACCACCCTGATCTTCCCACTGCCACCGCAGGCTTGTTCAGGTAAGATACGCTTGTGGTCAAACCTGGTAAAAATAAGCTCAAATGTTTAAGCTCCATAGCAAACGTCTTCAGATCTCTTAGTACGTTTGTGAAGATGAGGCAAAACTAAACTTTACGTTTTGATACATGCTCACCTTTTATAGCATGTCACATAATATGCCGAACCCATTTCTGCTTTCAAACACATTCCTGAAGAATGAAAAACTAAAAAGATAGCATTTATATTGACAAGACATATTAAACTGAAACACAATAGGTTATGTTGGTGATTACGGAGACCTTTCACCAAGTTAAAGATTATAAATAATACTAACAGGAACATCCCAAGCAACGAGGTATATATAAAATACTATATGGTGTTCGAATTGTTCGTTCTAGGAAAGCTACGTAGTTGACAACACGAGAAATGCCTCGAGCACTTCAGATGTTCAGGTAACTAGTGGTTCGTCCTGAACTGAGATCTCGCGAGTCTCCCATAAAAACAAAAAAATATTATTCGTAATCTTTGACTATCAAAATAGTGCAACGAAATAATAACCAACTAACTTGACCTACAGTCTCATTCAAATTATCGGTAACGGGAGTTCATGTTAATGGGTTATACTTTTTTGGGGTAGAAATTACAGTTATTCTAGATTTCAGACTTTTGCCTATATTTGTGTCACTAAAGCTACACGCATACCAAATTTCAGCATTGTGGGGTAACTGGTGTACCTTGTGAATTTTGTCAAAGTTCAGTTTATATTATGGCTAATAACTTAAAAACTACAAAGTTTAAACCAAAAATAAAAACGGGGTCAAAATCTACTCACAAAGACCTTTTATTAAACGTGCCACTTGACCGGATAGGCCCATTTTGTTTTTTTTTACCCCTCCTGAACTATTTCAATAACCCCCCTACATTTTTAGCTCATTGAGTCGTACCAAAATTGTGCCATCACTACCTACCCATATACCAAATTTCACGATGATCGGATAAACGCTTCAAAAATTATCCTTGGACAAACAAACATACATACAACGCCGATTTGCCCAAATTGATTTGGAGATCTCGCTTCGCTCGATCAAAAATATACCTGGATCAGATAAAATCGTGGCGGTAGACATAGTTTGACTGGAGAAAATCACTAAGTGAATTAAGTACACTACTTGGTAGACTTGATTTAATAAATTTAATTTCTGACCGGCAGTTTCTACTATAGCGTCTTAGAACATCGAACAAAGTAAATAAAAGCTTGAATAGTTGATCTAACTCTACCTAACTTTGTTTTATGAGCTGAATAGAACTTCGTATTCATGAAGTCTGGCGATATGATTCAAATGATATGATTTTCAAATAGCGAGAATACTCTGCACATTCTATTGAATAAGTATAGAAATATATCAGCTGAAGTGTATCGAATTCAAATAACGCATCACTTTACTAGAAAGCTGCATTTCTATAGGTTCGATGTCTTGAGAACGCAATGACATAATATATCAATTTAGTATGGTTCTTTCTCGTTGTTTGCACAGGCTTTAGACCTGGCATAACTGAAATATTTCCTAAACGACTTACAATCCTAACTTACAAACAGTTAGTAAACTATACGCTCTTGCAGCAGTCAGGAAATGTGCTCGAAATGAAAAGTCTATAAAATCTTAGTAATTGGCATGTCGTGGACTTAGTTCCCGCTCTAATTTTCTGGATAATTGACAAGATTAAACGCGGCAACCATTCGCTACTCCTTTTAACAGTCCCAAAACTCAGAGCACGGAATAATTACGTTCAGTTTTAGTATCATTCGAATGAAGATCCGAAGTTTCAACTAAATTAAAGTTAATTTGGATGAGTTTATTTCTTTGAATACCTTTTAATTGTTGTAGGTTAAGTTTTAGAAAATATAATAGCGTAATAAAATGGAAACTTTGTTCAGAGTTTATTTAATTGTATTTCTTTATTATTTCTGTTTTGTTTTAAATGTTTATTCTTTATGGTTTTTACGGAATGATACACGATAGTTATATAAATACAAAAATATAAGTAGGTGACTGTGATTCTCGGTACAAATGAACAAAAATTAACTTTTAAGTAACAGCATAACCCATCTTCTGGGTTTGATAAAGTACAATACAACATGTTTCCTCCTCGGCTGTTTAAAACTTGTCTGCATCTATTCTGCATGGCATCATTATGGATATTGATATCCTCCTGAGGCAGTCGATCCCAGTAGAATTTGAGCAGATCTCTCAGCTGTTGTTCCGTTGAAATCCCATCGAGGTCTTTCAGGACTCTTCTGTCGGAAGCATATCCCATTAATGCTGAATGGGATTCAATTCAGGCGACTAAGCTAGCCACGGTAAAACGCGGATGTTTTCTCTTCGTAACTATTTCTGAGTCCGCCTCGCTGTATGCAGACAGGCATTGTCATGCATCAATGTAAATTTATGTCCCATTATTTGTAAAAATGGACGCACATAGGAAATCAGCTCATGTTGCACGTAATTTACAGCGTTCAGGTTGCCATTTATATAAACGAGTTCGGTTTTTCAATCTTTACTGTCCCAGACCTAACCATTACTGTCAAGCCGCTGTATGTGTGAACTTTCTAGACACATCTTAGGCCCGTAAGATCAATAGCAGTTTAAACTAAAATGCTAAGCTTAAACTAAAGCTTTTTTTTGTCAGTGATGGTTTAAGCTTAGAATTTTAGTTTAAACTGCTATTGATCTTACGGGCCTTAGACGTTCAGCGTCTCCCGGGCGAAAATACACCTTCGCTCTTCTCTAAAAGTTACTAAAGTTTTTTAATCAAAAAGTAATTAAACATATTTAAGAATTTTTTATTAACAATCTGTCGAATTTTATTCCGTAAAAACATAAAGTCCTCTATACACCAAAGCAAGCCGGAACGACTTTACCGGCGGCACGAGAGCCTTCGCAGTTTTCTACTCGATGAACGCCGGCGGGTAACTGAGCGAGCGGATCGCGAGCCGGCATGATTATTTCAAAATAAGCCACGTTGATTTAGTGTGTAGAGCCCTTAGAAAAACCTTGATAAAAAAAATATTACCTCTAGTTCTGTATTTTCAAATGTATTTTCTTGAGTGCAATAAAGAATCGGATGAAAAAAACCAAAATTTTATATTTTCAAAACTTTTGTGTTGCTTAGACTTTTTTGATGTGTGTACCAAACATTTAACATAATAGTATTTATCAAACTTTCGCGATCACTGAACATAATTACTAATTAAACGAGTATTAATCGCGTACTTTTTTATTTGTTATTCCTACGTTTCAGCTGTGTTGCAACAGCCGTGGTCACGGGCGGACTCATAATATATTATAACCAAATGTATTAAACACTGTCGAGTCCACTAAGCGAGGTTTATTTTAAATGGAATTTTCGATCCTAAATTGGTATATCCGCAACACGGTATAGTTGGTTCCGACAGGCCGGCTCGAATACCTCGTCAATAACTGTCGGCCAGAAATGGAGAATACATGTTAGGTACGTGTTACCTGACGTTACCACGGGAGGTGTGTCTGCGGTGGGATCGCTTCGCCAGTTTTGACATTAATAACGTTAAAATGTTGACATTTTCGGAATATATTTTTGACCCAATTTCCTAATAAGATATTTTAATTTTAATTTCAATGCAACTTAATTGTCTGTCCAGAAGTCATATTTCTAAATAACGATGGCGTTACAAATTAATGAATATTTAATTTTAAAAAGCTTAAACAATTTTATTACAACAGTCATTACATCAGGTTTCTGAAATGGGCTACTCAAATAAAACATTTAGTTGCATATTATTTTCATAGATTTTAAATGTTGCCAATCCATTAGTCACAGCGGAAAGCCACTTAAAAGGAAAGTAAGTATTTATTGTGGTCTGTTTATGTTCTATATTTTTTTTTAATTACCTGAGCCAGATATAGGAGTTAGATTTTGTTTTCCGAACTCTTTGATGTAAGCACAAGCATATTGCTAATTTCTTTGGTTTTGAAACTCTGAAGTTCAGAGTTTCAAGAGGTTCAGAGTCTGAACCTATGTAAAGCTATATGTGTAAAATGAGTTTTTTTACGAATAGCTAAATTCTATTTATATTTTCGCCATTTCTACCAAAGTACAACTTCAAAATACAAACACTGGTAACGCCATCTTTCGATAATATAAGGTAACTCTTCCCAATTCCTTGTCTATTCCAATATTTTTCCAAACCCTACCCGCGCGCCCCAAAATCTGACATGATGGCGCTGACTATGAAGACAAGCAGAGTCGTCCCCGCACCGCAGCGCGTAAAAGTCGAGTTTGCGACTTGTGTACGCGACCCGCTGAATTCAACCGCAAAATACTTAATTAAACCGTGTTTTACAAAAGGCATTAACTATAGCCTCGAACTTCATGTGGTGTTACTGAATTTACTGACTCCTGGTGAATTAGTGAAGGTGTGCGCAAAGGAAAACGTTTTCAGGCTGTTTCAAGGATCCCGAAAGGTCAGTGGGCGCATTCCTGATTCCTATTTGTCATCCCGATTTTCCAAGAGTTATCTTATGGGCTGTAAAAAGCCAATTCGAAGGCATAAGATCCGCAAACGGCTTCACCAAACACTTTTCTGACGAGATCACTTAAAGGGCAGCACGCCAAGGGCCCACAACTGACAAGCACACACTGCGTCCCATGTGGACGGATCCTTAGATATCTGTTACCGATCCGAGACGTCCATCAACGTCGCCGGGAGGGTCTTTCTACGATTCGACAATGACGGTCCCTACTTCGCCATCCATGAAATGAAATGCAAGGAAACTCAATTTCCGCCGACCGCGCTCTGTTTATATAGAAATCGTGTGACAGACTCGGAAAAGGTAAAAACTTTCCTTATAATAACGCGCAGCGGTTAAAGCGGTTGTGTGGGGGACACAGGACCCCACATAAAAAAGGGCTCACGTAAACATGCGCCTATAACATAATTGAAGACCGTTTTCGTAATAAACTGTTTAATTCGGCACACAAAGCTAATTGTAATGGTAGAGGAAAGTTTTGAGACCGCTTAATTTGAAATTCGTAGTCAATTAGAGTGGCGCGCTCTAAATATCTCTTTGACCTATATTTCAGCTCCCATCCCAAATTCTAGGTTATGCGTGCCAACAAAATAATAATATATTTTGACCTTAGTCAAGGCTGCCTGCGAGAAAATTCGCTAAAAAATGCGCACCAATTTATAAGAGGCATCGTCCGCGTTCATTTAATATTTATACTGCGGACCGAGGGTAAACCCGCGCAACGAGATTCTGACTGTATCTTTGAATACAACTATTGTTGAATGGAATTGTTGATTGTTTGGCAGTTCATTCAGTGCCAACAGTGATTAAACTGATATAATATTGGCAGAAGTAATGTAAATGGTGTGTTATTTTAGAAATAATGTATATTATGGTTTTTTTATACATAGGTATATGGTATTTACATAATGGCTGATTCGAAAAGTAGTGCCAATCCGAAATCACAATGAATGAATATTCAGGCGTATCTAAATCAACCCTAAAATGTTTTATCTATCATGACGTTGGATCTATCGAGACATCCAATTGCCACTACTTTTAGGAACAACCTGCATAAAATACATTAATAGTGAATAATAGATAAGTACTTACTTATATTTAGTTGTATTTTTTTACGAGGAGCAAATGATCACGGCTTATATTCAGTTCAGAGAAGGTTGATGTATCTAATTCAAACTAAAGATTATCCTAACCTTTTTAATATTATTTACAGAAAGCTATTCTGAAGGGTACATAGAGCCCTCTTTATTCAAGATTTGTTTGTTATTAAAAACTCCAGCTGTTGCGACTTGTATGTTGATAAATAGAGATAAGCATTCCAAGCTAAAATTGCTCGCCTGTTTTCCGATTCTACTTAAGTTTTCTTATAGTAAGACGTTTGAAAATGATGCTATGTTTAAATATGTTTAACCTTGACGTGATGTATTAAAAGAGCGCGCAGTTTTAGTTTAGACGAAGTAATTTATATGAAGAATCATTTGTATATCATTTTCTAACATCTATATTCACTTGCATATCTAAATTAAACTTTAAGTACTTTCTAATTTGCTGTAAACTGTGCTTATACTGGATGAATTTGTCGACACCCGATAAAAGAACGACAACGCATTTATGGATTTGTAACTTAATTAATGGATTGAAATAAATTGTTTAGGATTACAGACAGAGCCACACCACAAAGTTTGTAAACTGTTCACAAATTCACCCTGTATACCTACTTATCTATTGTTGTGTCAAAAGTCTAACCCCAGAGAATCTGCTTTGAGTAATCAGCTCTTTGTATTCAAACATAGTCTTACAACTCGCAAGAATAATGAATTAAATATTTACGTGCCTCTAGAAAATATGATAAAATTGGAAATTTTCTAAAGTTCGCATAATTATGTTCGAAATGGCTTCTTTAGATTTTATGATAAAGGGGTTTGAAATCAATTCTAACGTATCAACAGAGTATTTACAATAATATTTAGCCAAATGTTAAATTACCTATTAATTTAGCTTTAAGCGTGTAAATTTTCTCGATGAAATTTATATGGGACCAATCTGAAAGTATATCCTTTCAAATAAAAAAAGAAATTTCCAAATAGGTTGATGGACGACGGAGTTCTGATGTAACACACAGAAAAAAAATACAACCGAATTTAAAACCTCCTTTTTTTCAAGTCGGTTAAAAAAGGTAAAGCAAACAAACTCTGTCAGGCGCAACTGTTTCAACACAATACGAAATTAAAATCCCAAAAAAGATTACTTTGTAAATCTCTGTGTCTGCTGAAAGCCAAAACAAACAGTAAAATATTAATTAAACCCAAAATCCGAGTGATAAAGCACGCACTTCATGAAAAACTCACATTTGCACCTGAGCTATTTAGATAACTTCATTAAGCTATTCTTTACACACACAGCTGTGCTTTTCTACGATGAGTTATTGAACCCGAATCAAACGATTAGGTAATACATGCGGTGAAATTACAGACACAATAGACTTTTCACGTAATGTCTCAGGTGTGGCAGCGCGCCTTACAATGTATTTCAAACTTCCATTGAGTACTACGGTAACCGCTTACCATCTGGGCCCAACTCGGCTAATTTATAAGAAAAACGACCATTATTTAGTGATTAAAATCGTTGTTCCTGTCATAAACTGCCAAATTTGTCATTGCAAAATTATTGGAAGATACCTATCTTTATAAGCCACTAGCTGAACTTCGTACCGCCTTGATATGCATATGACGCGGGCTGCCAATGTACGTTGCCCCGGTAGAATTGTCAATCGGCCATCATTAGCTGGATCTATATGTGAGAAAGTTAATTGTCTTCATAATTTCTTTTTGCGTAAATTTTTCCGATATTTTAATAGTTATTCCGCTATTCGGGGCGGAGACAAATCCAACAAATCAAAGATCATCAAAATCGTTTAGCCGTTCTTGAGTTATAAATGGTGTAACTAACTTGACTATGTTTTATATATATCTATAGATTTTGCGACGATACTGTTGTCATAATGAAGCAATTGGCTTAGTAGAGTTAGGCCGCAGGTTGTCCATAATAGGCTTGTGCTTAAAAAAAATCTTAACGGCTTAATAATAAATGAATAAAGAATACATGAAGTTTATCACGTATATTTTTAAAGTCGTGTTTAAACTAAAGTAGAAAAATATAACTACTATAGAAACTCTTACTATGAAACGGAAATTAATGTTTTCTTTGTGCTCTCTGCTGAAGATAGTAGGTCACCAGATTTATTAGGGATAGTAGACTTCACACAAATTGGAGTCGTTTAGTCGCGACTTATAGCAAATAGGTCGATCATTCCCGTTGGATGTATAGTCTAAATCCATTATGGTTCTATTGAAAAAAGTTTTCCCTACGAGAAACAATTTGTGTAGTGAGATATCACGTGAATTTATTTTTTCGTAGATAGCGCGAATTGCAACTTTAATGTCTGTCTGAACATTTTAATCACGGTGCTTAATTTTCCCGAATTAAATTTGATTATACCTGTATTTAAAGTAAATTTATACTTAGATTTTTATTATTATATTTAGATTTTATAGTAGATACTTTGTACCAAAAAAAAATACACATGATTTTGGATAGCGAGGGGGGAGGTCTGAAACCTCACCACGTATCACCAGAGGGTTGGGGGGGGGGGGGTTAAAAAGTTGTGAAAAAACATAACGTGATTACTGGAAGACCCCTTAGAAGTGTTCATAGTCTCTAAGTGCTATAAGAAATAAAAATTACGATCCAGGAAAAGTACCTAGTAACCTTCGGTCCATACCAACCTTGGAGAGCTGAAGACCAATCTTTGACTAGGCAAGGTAAGCACTTGAAAATAAATGCTTTGACGAAATTACATTGACACGACGTTATTGGAGCGAGAAAATGGACAAACATTTCTGATTTTTTGTATAACGGCAAACCCTGAGTTTAGTCATCCCTATGAGACTGTTCAAACCTACTATTATTCGAGCACTGTCAGTTTCTTTGTACGTCGGTATGTAAGGAACTGTTTGAATGATTTAGATAAAAAACTGATAAAGGGTTTTGGAATAAAAAATCTTACAGCTCGGGATAATCTTACAATAGAAAACTTTATTGAACACAACATGAAACAAATATGTGAGCAATTAAAGCGAAGTACGTACAATCACCGGTCTTATCGCTATAAGTGATCTCGTCCAGACAATCTTAAAAAACGTGATTAAAATAGATCGACAGGTTCTTTTTATACAACTTACAGATGGAACAAGCAAATGGCCCACCTGGTGTTAAGTGGTAACCATTGCATATTACAAAGCATTGCCATTTATTGTACATGTAATATTAATAGTTAATAGTATACACGTGTAAATTAATATTAATGTGTAGTCTTATCGCTAAAAGCGATCTCTTACAACCTTTGGATAAAAGAAAATTGTTTATTTCAAGACCCTGTTTCCAATCACTCATAGATTATTCAATATTTCGTTATTATTTTAATGTGAAATTGTTAAGTTCTTTTTGTACCCAAGGGTAGTCCCATTTCAGTTTCATCGGGGTAAAATAATTTTGAAAGTTCTTTCCATTGAGGAAGTAGGGGATTAACAAAATATTTTGCTTGCACCCCAACGTACCCCAGCGTATGTGGTATTGTTGATAATCTCTTTAACAAGTGTTTTTAACAAAAATATAAACGACTTAACCAAACTACTGAACTCATATTGATGAAATTTCTATGAGACCAATATGAAAGTATGTCATTTCAAATTAAAAAAAATCCAAATCCGTTGATAAATGACGGAGTTCTGAGGTAGTAACAAACATAAAACCGAAATGCGACGCTTTAAAGTTTGAGGATTGCCCTCGATTTTTTTGGGATCTCATCACCAGATCCTAACTTGATGCCAATGGGACCACCTGCGAAGTATACCCTTTTAAACAATAAAATAATTTCTCGAATCGGCCCAGGCGTCTTCGAGTAATCGGGGAACATACATAAAAAACAGATTCCGACGAATTGAGAACCTCCTCCTTTTTTGAAGTTGGTTAAAAATGAAGTTGTAGTTTTATTAACGATTTTACATTTTTAAAGATTTGTTTCGACTGTCTGACAACTGAAGTCGGCTATATTTTTGTTAAAAAACGTTTCTTCTGGCGCCAACTACATAACAACTTGTAGGTTAAAAAGGTATATTCTCAAAATCCCCACTGTTACGTCCCCAACGGTGTGTAGAGGCCTTCTAACTGGACAATTACTACAAACATACACACGGGCAGTTTGTTTTCAAATAATTTATTAAGAAATTCCGTGGGAACGTAGCGGTAGGGATTTCGAGATTAAACTGTTAAAAGCCGTGCAAGTTGCTCCATACTTATTAACGCTTATAAAGTTGGCTTAGAGTAAACTTATGGCAAATAATGTTTAACATATATTTTACTTAGATGTATATTATGTTTAGCTATACACTTTATAAGACGTACCTATAGCTTTTAAAATATATAATCGAATACGTTATGTAAACCCCGTATTAATAAGCGTGTTCCAACTTATTTTAGTTGTATTAAGGAAAGCGTAATAAATCTATTTTACTAAGAAGACTCACTCTCAGTTCTATTTATTGATACGGGCATTAAATACTTACCAGACGGATAACCGTTTTATCTTAATCGTTAATTATAATAATCGTTTTATTTATTTTTAGTGTTACAACATGTTACAAAAACAATATGAACACAGAGAATACATTAGGTACTTAGAATAAAATGTAGGATTATTCTCGAAATCCCCACCACACTGGTGGTTGAAGTCGACATATCGAGTGACATGGGTATTTCTTTTATAAATGTGTTATGTCCCCACTGCTACGTCGGTCGTATAATGGTTAGTGACATGAATCACATGAATGGTACGAAAAACATGACCACTCACTGCTACGTGAACATCCACTGCTACGCACCAGTGGGGTCGTAGCGGTGGGGATTTCGAGAATAATCCAGTGTTTCGCAGAATATAGAAAAAAGAAGAGATGAAGAAAGAAGACCTATGTTAGATCTCGGCTCACTCTAAGTATGAACGCCAAGCGTATTAGATAAAGTTTGGTGTTCTACCTTACAGTGAACTGTGGCTTATACTTTCAACGTGCGCTACGAAAAACGAGAAAAAGGAAGATGCATATTAAAATAATTACTTTACAATGTTATAACAAGATTTTCACGAGTTTTGTTGTCAAATTATAACATATAAATAGATGCAGAATATTTGTTCACTTTTCAACTAAGAGAATCGAGCCACGAACCAGCGCAGCGGTTTAACCTGGTTTAATAAGGAAATTATTCTAAAATTTGGCGACCTCCGTGGCGCTATGGGTGAATAGCCGGCTGAGTCACAGGAGGTTGCAAGTTCGATTCCCGCCGTGGAGCAAATGTTTGCATTATCTACAGATACATATATTTTATGAATGTATTTACAAAAAAAATATTTAAGTATTCTATTAGTTTTCTAGTTCACATAGTACAAGCTTTGCTTAGTTTGGGGCTAGATAGCGCCGGCACCGTGTGAAATATTTAGCATTATTAAAAACATATTTAAAGATTTAAAAATTAAAGAAATAGAAAACGTAGAAGCTCAGTACAACTCCATAATTAAATGAATAGGAATCGGTAGCAAGAAAATAAGAAAACCTAGAGACAAAAATAGCAAACTTATAGTATAGAAACACAATCATTAATCGAAACAAGAACGGAAATGGAAATAGGCACAAAAGAATACAGAATACTAGATAAATAAGTAAAGCGCAGCGAAAGAAAAGATATCAGAAACCTAAATTGTCACTTAGTCAAAATTGCCTTAGAGGGAAACAGATCTTTGAGAACAGCGAAACAAGGAAACTGGAGAAGATAGTGTTACAACAGAAGCACTTGAAATAGGTTCACGAGCCCTATTACCACACCTTACTAAACTGTTTAACTCTATTCTACAAACAGGGGCACTATCATCAAAAATGTGCCACTCTAACATCATACTTCACAATATTAGTAATTATAGACCCATAAGCCTGGTATCCCATATCTACAAAGCGTTCATTAAGGTAATTCAAAGCAGAATAAGCGGTAAACTTCATAGCCACCAACCCCCTGAACAAGCAGGATCCCGCCCTGGCTTTTAGACAACTGGACATCTACATACGCTTAACCAAATCCTCGAAAAATATCAAGAATTTAATAAACCTTTGTACCTTGCCTTCGTGGATTACACGAAGGCTTTTGACAGCATTAACCATTCCGCCATCTTCACTGCACTTAAGAACCAAGAAATAGATCAAACTTATATCAACCTCATCGAAACCATCTACAACAACAGCGCAGCCAATATCAAACTAACAACAGATGAACCATATTTTGCAATCGACAAAGGCGTTAAGCAAGGTGACTCGCTCTCCCCCAAACTCTTCACGAGTACTTTAGAAGAAATTTTCAGAAAACTAGCAGTCTCTTGGAAATAAAAAGGTGTATCTAGCGAAGATAAGAAGCTTACGAACCTGTGCTTCGCCGATGATATTGTTCTCTTTGCCCCCACAGCACAAGAACTCCAAAATATGCTCCAAGACCTGATCACTGCAAGCCTTGAGGCTGGACTAATGATGAATCGGTCAAAGACACAACTAATGACTAACACCAACAAACAAAAAATTATGGTAGACGGGCAAGAATTATACTACGTCGATGAGTACATTTACTTGGGCCAGATTGTCTCCTTCGAAAACAGGCAAGATAAAGAGGTCGTCCGGCCTTGAGGAGGAGCTTCTGGTCAATGAAGACGCTAATGAAGGGAGACCTTCCATTGTCACTTAAGCGTAAACTCATCGACATGTGTAGGATTCTGCCCGTCCTTACCTATGATGTCCAAACTTGGTCATTGACGGAATCTCAAAAGTCCAAACTTAAGGTTTGCCAAAGAGCTATGGAAAGCAGCATGTTAGGGGTAAAGAGAATCGACAGGATCCGCAATACCACACTACGCGCGAAGACCGGCATTGCAGATGTTGGCGACAAGACTGCCAGGCTGAAGTGAGACTGGGCGGGTCACGTCAGTCGTATGGTTACAAACAAATGGGCAACAGTCGTCACACAATGGATGCCTGCAGATGGGCGTCGAAGCCGGGGCAGGCCGAGGAAGCGTTGGCGTGACAACCTCGATGCATTCCAAGAAGACGTGGCGAGTGATCGTGAGATGTGAAGGAACATGGGGGAGACCTTTGCCCAGCAGTGGGAAAGTATAGGTTAAAAACAAAACATTTAAATGGCGCTGAAAATCATTACCTGTTACTTGCACACTATTGCATGCATTCGTGTGCGAGTGAGAGGTAATGATTTTCGGCGTCATTTTAAATTCGTTTCTATAATAAACCAGGTTATTATGAACGACCTACATTAAAAAAATTGTGTGCGATTCGATAGCTTTTTTTAAAAGAAATCATAAATATAAACAAAATATAAATATTTCTGGACATTTCACATGGCGCTATCTAAGCCCAAACTAAGCAGAGCTTGTACTATGAGAAGCAGATAACTGAATAATATACTTTTTTTTGTAAATTTATACTTGTAATATATAGAAAAACCTCCAGACCCGGAACAAATATCTGTAGATCATGCAAATATTTGTTCCACAATGCGAATCGAACCCGCTACCACCGCGCCACGGAGGTCGCCATATCAATTATATGAACAATGGGCATATTTTGTTTTATATTTAATCATTTTTTTTGTATGTACGTAGCACATTGTTTTTGTGATAAATAGTATTTATATTCTTATTGGTAGCGTGTTCGACGTCATTTAGAGCATAAACATAAAAGTGGTATATTTAAATACAGGCATTTGTGTTTTATTTAATTTTAAGCTTTTATTTAATTGACTTTTTATTCATTTATTTTTTTTATTTAATACTCAGCTAAAAATCTTATCAGCGAAAACAGAACTACGTGATTGCAAAATTAGTCTAATCACCAACTTGGGCTAAGCATTTGTACGGTAGAAATTCGGAGTCTGAATGACAAGGGAATCTGAGTTTGGTTTGTTTGACATGCAATTAGGAGTTGGTAAAAATATCCGAAAGAACTCGTAACGAGATATTCGGCCAAGTCCATCCAATCCGCCCTTATCCCTTGTTATTACGTCCACGAAGTATTCGGTGCTGGCTTATCCCTTTTTAGGCTAATAGGTAGTCGGCATTAATTGTACTGATTATTTAGGAGTCACTGAAAACAAAAAGCCAGTGATTTCATTCATGTTTGAACATTAAAATGTTCAAACATTAATGAGTAAAATAAAAAGTTAAGACTCTTTCATTCTTTTATAACTATGGGGGCGGGGGAGGGGGGGGGCTGTGTTCAGCAGTGGACGTCCTACGGCTGATATTTTGATGAGGAAGATCATGATGGATGATTAATTGAAAAACATTTGTACCACCATTTTGTTATGTCTATCTCTTCGATACAGCGATTAGCGACTTTAAAAAAGCGGATATTTTGTTAGACTCTTCACCAAAACTATTTCTAACATGATCATTATTTCCAGATGAATTCTGCGAGGAGTATCCCCACAGTCTTATCCCTACACCTGGTTATTGGATCGAGTGTTCGCGCCAGAAGATAGCCACCGACACTATATGGGACGAGTCAGAATCAGAACATGATAGTGGGCCGGATCGAGACAATGGGGATAACGGTGAGCGTACTTATTATACTACTTATTAATTATAGCAGTACCTAGTTGTAGACATAGTACTACTTTCATCTTTTGTAAATGGCTAGTGTGGGGATTTATTTATGTATATGTTCGAATATGTGTACTTCTGTTTATGGAAAATAATTTACGTAAAACTAGACGTGTGTTGAAATCACTGTTTTTCTAAAACGAACGTTGTTCAAACCATGGCCTACTACCGGATTATAGAAACAAATAAAATAAATACGTAATTGATCTTTAAATAACATAAAAAAGTACGAATTTAAAACTTCTGACGTATATCATTTCGCCACTGCGCTACTACGAGTATATCGCTACTGCGGTGAGCGTCCTTTGTCATGGTTAATTTTTGAGCAAAAAAGATTTTTTTGACATTATAAAATATATAACGGCGAATATTCTGAAGTTCTGTTCAATTTAATCCCTGCTTCCCACTTCTACCATCGAACCTCCCGCAACCGGCAACGACCTCACCCACATATTGTAGACGAGTGGAAGTCTCACACGGTGCGTTTCACCTGCTCGTTTCTTCCGCCCACATGCAAGATGTGGAATGACCTTCCTCCGGAGGTTTTTCTAGTGGGCTTCAAAATGAACGCTTTCAAGAGAGGTGTAAATAGGATTTTAAGTGCTAGGCAACGCGACTGCGTACCTCGAGTGCTGCAGGAGTTTATAGGCGGCGGTGACCACTTAACATCAGGAGGCCCGTCAGCTTGTGTGTCTACAAGTTTAATATAAAAAAAACAAACGCCATTTTAATTTTTTTTTAATAACGGAAAAAACTTTAGTAGTCCGTGGTTTTTATTTCGAAAACGCATTTAATTCGGCCGCTCGCCTCGTCCATTACGTTTATACCCGAGCAACTATGCGGGAGACGAGCGTGAGTATGTAAACCCTTTTCGCTGTCTAATTCTTTTTATAAGCACCTAAGTACACGTAAGAGATTATTTCTCAACTATATTAAGAATATTCCGTACTTCTAGTTTCTGCGAACCGTCCATCCATATCTAAGAGCCTTTTTAGAGAGATACCTTGGGCATGATAACAATGAAATACACAGTGCTACAAAAGAAAAAATAAGTACTCATATTCCGTGTTCCTTACAAATAAAATAGGTCGACACTACCATAACATCAACAAAACTATGTTGCAAGAATACTTTCTGGCAAACACTACCTACACATGAATTTATCACAAGAGTTTGAAAGGTACCAAGAAACCTACCTATTTCAGTGACAGAATTCCACAGCTGTAGGTAGGTAGGTGAGTTACAAATGTCTTACAATTCTATTTGAATGCTCAGTTCAGTCTTTCGGTAATAGGATTGGATTCGAGGAAAAGTGTAAAATCTAATTTTAGCTTATTTCACGACTAACATGACAAGGGAAAAATCACCGAGCATTTGGGGCGGTGTTGCGTTATAAATTCAAATAATATTGCAATATTTGTAGACATTCAAGATATTACGATTTGTATCTTGTTCTGGTGTTTGGTTACGTACGATATTAAATGGAATCACAAGTAGGGATAATGGCTAGTATTGTTGTAAAATAGTTGTTTTTCAAATCCATTACCACAGAACATTTGAAATTTTCAAACAACCTTATCATCAAGTCCTAAAATATCAATGAAATAGTCTGTATAAAATATATAAACAAATCATATTCATTCATAATGTAATGCGTCATCGTCAAAAAGGTGCCGCCGAGTTAATTTAAAAAAAAATATTGGAAAAGTATCGATTAGGGGTGTCCATAAATTACGTGAGGTGTTTTTTAAATTTTCTGTCCCTCCCTCCCCCCTTGGTGAGATGTCGTGAGATTTTATTCAACCCCCTCCCCCATCACCCAATCTCACGTGAGATTTATCAAAATGTGGGTTTCTTACGTAAACGCGTTGGATTGTTATAGTAAAAAGAAAAAAAAATTGCTTCGTGCTTTTATTTACGACTAGTTAAGACTAGTAATCAATATTGCTGAGAGTTTAATTATAAGTGTAATAAAAATTTAACAATAGAATACTTGTTTCAATCAGAAAAAAAATTGAGTGATATTTGCTGAGACCCCCCCTCTCTCCAACGTAAGATTAAATGAGATTTGACTCGACCCCCTCCCCCCCTTAAAAATCTCACGTATTTTATGGACGCCCCTTACTGGACAAATAGTCAAGCTACACCTCTAAAATCACTTAATACGATTCCGGATGTGTGTTTTAAATTAATGTCGTACATAATAAAACAGCTTGTATTTTCAAACAAAAGAACATTGTGGTAACAACAATGTTCTTTTACCTTTTTAAAGCCTATTTTTAGCCACAAAATCTAAAAAAACCACACACAAAAACTAAACATTACCAAGAAAAACCTAATATAAAATCCAAATGGATGAATATCGAGCATATCGATCTAAGTACATAAAGTACGTACTAGAATACTTTACAGCCCCTGCCTCAAAACTGTCAAAGTTAAATTTAGATACGAGTAGTTATTTAAGACTTTGGAATTGTATGCACATGTACCTATATTCCCAAATTCCATTTTGAATAATAAATAAAGACTGCCAATGCTAAAGTGCTTTTAAAAATTATAGTAAGCTTAACTTTCAGGACTTCCCTTACAACTTTTACTTGAGCCATTTTGCACTTTATTGCTTTTATGGCTTCTACATTATTTATTATCTTTGACTCCATCTACTCACAGAGATTACATGAAATCATTTATATTGTTGAGGATTTCGACGTCGTATGTCAAAATTCTACCTTCTCAATCCTCTCAAAATTGTTTTTGCGCGTTTGCTTTGAATAGCATTTCGGTATGTTTTGGGCAGAATGAAGCATTTATGAGATGTGCTCGACATTTGGAAACAACCGCTTTCAGTTCCATTCATTAGTAGTATTTCAGCTCAGTCAGATTTGAATTCCGAGGCTGTAAATTATTCTAGTATTGAAATGTTAATTAGAAAGGTATTTTATATTAACATGGGCAAAATTATGAAATATTAAGTTGAATAACATGTATATAATGTATATAATGTATATATATGTACCTAATATAATAAATTGCAAATATAAAAACTACCAGTTCACATTTAGTTGTTTTGTTTACTATTTTTAATTTACATAATTTTTTTAAACTTCGGATTTTTAAATATGGATACTGTCACATAACGGGGTGGATTCAATGTCCACCTACCCTAAAGGGTTCAAGCAATTGAATTGTTTGGCATGTTCGCAGACTTCCGCATCACAATATTACACATCATCCAGTACAAAACACTAACTAAACGACTTGCGAAACCTACACAGCCTCCTGAATATAGATATCTTTCTCACCACCCACGTCTCAATAACAATAGAACATCCATGTAATATTGCCTACACCCTAACATTCCTACCCTGTTCGCAGTACAAAGTAGCTTCATTGTCTCGACTAGACATCACTGGCGTCCATCAAAGGACGCGCGGTTCGAATCGCTGAGTAGACATTCTATCACAGTTCAATTCAAATGCAACATATCTTACCTATGCACTAATTGAGATTCCCCTAGAAGCTTGTCGGGGAATATTTTTGAATGTGTCACTGTTTACCGGTGTACATTAAATATTTACTTAATTACTTACTCAAAATGGGTTTAGTGCACAAAATCGATTCTTCATTTTCTCATTTTATTACTTATACACCCTGGTCGCAGTATAAAAAAATGAAATATCTTGATAAAATATTCTGAATATCTACAACCCTATCCAGTGCATAATCTCTTCAAAATTCTATACTTTCAGCATAATAAATGGTATCGTAGTGTCTCCTTAATGTCTGAAGACGCGACTGAACTGCAAACAATCACGACAGCAAAGTTCGAAACGCATTGGTTATGCAAAGAGCTTTACTCAAAGTACCTCACACGGCAACCCTAAGTTTGCTTCCATTCGCTGAGGTGCACACAAAGTTTGGTCCTCTTTGACATTGTCAAGGCACAAGTAAATTTGTCGTGGTTCCATCTTTTGTAGGTTCTATCAAAGGCATATAGAAATATATAATTCAATACTTTGTTGCAGTAGATATTTTATAATAGGTATTGATGCATACAAAATATATTGTTAGTTGTATAGGTGCTATGCAGCTACGCCACCGCTATGCAATGCTACAAGTGTATGGTCAAGCACGCAATGAACCAATGTTTAGTATCAGAGTAACAAAAGAGTAGACTTCATGTAGGTATATTTGTTCTCACGTCTGCTCCCAAGAGATTGCCAGTAACTGGAAAACTTTTGCAAGTATAAATCAACGCGAATTCACCAAAACTTGGGCCTACTCAGCTGAAGAGTTAATGGATATCGCCTGTGCGATCATTTCTTCTGTTTTACGAAACACACGAAAAACAATAGCCGTTTGCTGCTTTTGTATGAAACTTTAAGATAATATTATCTATTAACAATCGGTTTAAATTATAACCTATCGCCTCGCATAACTATCACGCAAGTCTATCGACAAAAGATAACCAAACAATTCCAACGATTAAATTCTATAACTCGGCACTAAAGCTCTAAGCAAACAAGATAGGGCTGTGCAAACGGTGTCCATCAACGATGGCTCATTCAACACACGTTTTCAATTTATCGGGGGCATTCGTCATTGTCTAGGATCGGTGGATCACTGGCGGATCGTAGGCGCCAGCCACAGCGTCTCCGGTTATCGCCAGTTCTATTCAAAAGTCACGTCATGTGTAAATGTACCCCGATACGGTAATGGCACAGCGACCCAGTCATTCTGATTCTCCGCAATGGCTGCCAGACCACGTCATAGGGGTGGGGGAATTGCTTTCTATTCCACTATTATATGATTGTGAGGTCTTACAAGATTCGGTTTTTGAGATATTGGGCATTGAAACCCAAGAACAAGATCTAATTAACAGGTACTTACATAATACCATGATACTTTATTTAAGTTACTAGATTCCATCCACGACTTTGCACGCGTATTTTATCAATGAAAAGTAGCCCATGTGTCTATCCAGGTCATAATCTATCGATATACCAAATTTAATTGAAATTTGTACAGTCATAACGGCTGATTGAGTAACAAACAAATATGATTATTTAAGTGTGATTATTAAGGTATAATATGAAAAGATATAATTATTTTACATTATTAAAACGCAGGACCACCATTATCGAATTACCCAAATTAATTATGGAGATAGCAGTGCAGCAGGTACGAAGAAACGTATATTTATCATGTAATTTGTGAGTACACACTCTACTCAAGTATCAATAAGTTTTTTGTTGAAAAATTACTTTTTCAAAACAAACTTTTATAAAATTCATAATCAAAACCGCAAGCAGATTCAAATGAGCCCAAACACTACTATAATCCATTCAGAAGTTCCGTAGTCTAGCATCCGTCTCCATCATGAGACCACCTCCATGGTACCATATTATTGCATTGTCACCGAAGTTTCATATGTATTCGAAATTTCAGCTCAATCAGCTCAATCAGTTGAGGGGAACGGGTTTAAAATTCAGTTTCAAGATTCCACCCGGACAAACATACATACATTGCAAGTTAATAAAAAGCTTGTAAAAACATAAATAGGAATTGAGTTACCAAAGATAATGAAAGGCTAGTTCGTTAGTAAGTACCGATATGTTAATAATGCAGTTTTTCGTCATTAAGTCAATATAAGTCACAAGACCTAGTTGTAAGCGAGTTCAAATATCTCTGAAAATAATAGTAGGGTAATTAAGAGATCGCTGTTACTAGTTCTCTTTCATCAAGAATGGAATGCCAAGGAGCTTGAAGGTTCAATCAATCTGCACTCTATTCAGCAAAAACAAAGACTTGAATATGACGACTCGTTTTGAACTTGTCACCGCCTGATACTGCTGCATGCCTAGATTCATAAAATGACACCGTATGAGATGGTCATCAGCATCACATTGGAATACAATTCCTCCGCTCGTAAAAGTAAAAATTATGATTTTTTAATATCTCGATTGAAATTGATCCAACTCGGTCAAAAATGTTACATTTCAGATGTAATTTACTTATAGACTAAGATCCCAGAGCGATCAGACATAACTTATTTTCACATAGATGAAACCTTAGGTTCTCAGTAGCGTCTCATGTTCTTTGAATACCTGCGTGCTTGTGAAGCTCGCCTTGTGACACCTGGTCAGGTACCAGGTAAGAAAGGTAACTAAAAATAAGAGTCACTTAACTTAAATTTATATGGCTGATTTTTATAAATGTTTTGTAGAATATTATTCTAAGATAGTATCATAAATTTCAGACACTTTCCATTGACCAAAACTTTTGTCAGACGCTTTAAAGCTCCATAAAAATACCTAAATGAACTTTACTTATTTTTACATGTCTGATGTTTAAATATGTTATTATGGTAACTATTAGAAAGTTATATTTCATTAGTCAAACAAATTGTAGTGACCAAAAATTCCCTAAACACAAAAATTATTCAGGCGAGAGAATGAGCGCGAGAGCACTAGCGATGGACCGTTTCACAAGTAGCATGTGTAAAATCAATGAATGATAAATCATTTGTAGCATCTGCTACTTTCGTTCGCTTATCCTGCTAAAAATAATTCATATGAAATCATTTCGGGTTTCATCGTTCGCAGTTCGGGCATTCGTTATCGAATCCAAAGCTTTAAGAAAACTTTAAGATAACTTTTAAAAAATTTAAGTATTGTACTCTGAATCGCATGCGCATAGTGCTCTCGCGCTCATTCTCTCGGCTGAATAATTTTTGTGATTAGGGAATGTTTGGTCACTACAATTTGTCTGACTAATGAAATATAACTTTGTAATAGTTACCATAATATCATATTTAAAAATCAGACATGTAAAAATAAGTAAAGTTCATATAGGTATTTTTTGTGGAGCTTTAAAGCGTCTGACAAAAGTTTTGGTCCATGGAAAGTGTCTGAAATTTATGATACTATTTTAGAATAATATTCTAAAAAACATTTATAAAAATCAGCCATATAAATTTAAGTTAAGTGACTCTTATTTTTAGTTACCTTTCTTACCTGGTACCTGACCAGGTGTCACAAGGCGAGCTTCACAAGCACGCAGGTCTTCGATCAATAAAATACTAGATATACGATCGGCCCGTCAAGGACGTCCACGCTGGAGAGTGCTTAAACGCCGCTTAAGCACTCTCGGCTCTTAGTCGCGCGCTTGCCGTCGAAGTGACAACATGCCCAAGTGCTCCGTCAAAAGTTGCAAAAACAACACTTTAACTACATTAAAAAAATATGGAATTTCGTATTTCCGGTGAGTATTACCTTAAAGTTTGATAATTTGATGAATTTGATTTTGAATTAGTCTATAATATGCTTTAAAACAATATTTTACGGAAATATTTGTAACTACAGACACACGACTACGTTACGCTACTGTCCCTTTCCCTCGCGTTGCATCGTTCATTTATCAGTAAGTGACCGAAGACCAATGAACCGGACTACATTAAATTTCGAATGAATGGAGTCGCATACTAAAAACATTTTAACAAGTTTAAAAAACAATTTTATTAGTAAGCATTATATACTAATCAGATGCGGCCAATTCTAAAACTACCTTCATGAAACAAACAACTCTCGTGTTTTATTTTTATCAAAATCATTAAAAAAACACGCGGTAGCCTACCCTACCGTTAAATTTTGGGCAACGAGATAAATTTTCGGTACTAAAAATACAGTCATTTTTATATTCAATTTTGTAAAGTTTATTAATTCTTAGTTGCCTTATTCAGTAAACAAAATAGTAACCTAATTTTTTTGAAGAATTTTTGAGAAATTGAAACTCTTAGCTAGGCTTACAACACTCTATATCTTTGTCCTACTTCTTGCAATATTTACTTTTTGCTGATTTCTGCCTATACTGTTAAAGTTCTAGTACTAAACATGGTTCTGCAATATTGTATACAATACAAAATTCGATTTTATTCAAAACTAGAGGTTGCCCGGGAACTTCGTACGCGAGGATGAAAATGTTATGACCCTCCTTTTTGCATCATTGACCTCGGTCTGATACATTGAAGGGAGATTTACGATTTTATTATTGTAGAGAAGAGAATTCATCTAGGACCCGAGTAGTCGGCAAGACAAATTAATCGAGCCCAAAAACTCGATGAGGTGGCATCGTTTAATCACAGTTCCCATAGCCATCTTCTGGCTCCATCATCAGACCCTGGATATCATCTGGGTAAAGAATACTCTTTAACACTAATCGAACGAGCCCACACTCGATGTATCTATGTCATTTTATTACAGAGTTCCCAAAGCCTGGCTCCGTCATTAAACCCTGACCTGGATATTATTTAGGATCCGAATACTAGTTAAGACAGATCAAATGAACCTAAAGTTGATGTTGGTGTGTAGTTTAGTTTAAGCATCTGATGATGCACCATCTTACTGTATCATGAGATCAGCTTCATGTCGCATATGCATGCAAAATTTCAACTCAAATCAGAAACCGGGCAGGTCTAATATCGCAATATTTTATTACCTATAAACGATAGACAAGACAACGAGACACATTAAACTGAATAGGAGCTTGTAAAAATAAAAGATTTTATCAAACTATCCGATTATTAAAAAATCCGACTTTTGAATTTGGTTAACAAATGATTTATCCCTACGTAATAGATTCGAAATTTCATTTCTCAACAAAAAAATATTGTGTACGTTTCTACTCCTCCACACTTCTGTTCCGAACGGAGTAATTTTACGATCTTCAAACAGCACATTTTGAATCCGACCTTATTGCCATACCGTTAAAGTCAACAGTTTTTTAAAGGACAAAAGAAGGCAATAAATTTTTACGACTTAACAGCTGCTTCATTTCATAACGTCATATCTCCAAAATGCGAATGCTTGAAATGAAACTTTTAAACTGAGGAATAAAGTCGAGTTTAGACTATTTAACTTTTGGTATTAATAATGTTAGGCATTTTCGGCACTCACACAAATGCAAGGTATCGCTCGCCGCTTTTCGGCGGTGAGTTTGTTAGGGACAGTGATTCCTGAGATTATAATTTCTTTGACGCAGGTAATCAAAGAACATGAGACGCTACTGAGAACCTAAGGTTTCATCTATGTGAAAATAAGTTATGTCTGATCGCTCTGGTATCTTCGACTATTAGTTTATTGTTATGTATTTTTAAAGGATCATTAAAAAGAACAACCAGCCTTGTTTCTTGCCTTTCTTTCCTGGCTTGGTCGCGAAATAACAGACAGTAAAATTGACGTTTCAAAGTGATCCTTGTGATTTGACAATTTGATTTTGATTTTGATTTTGTTATGGTTAGCTTTCACTTCTTTCGTGGAAAAGGTTACCTGTAAATTTTATAGGAAGTTATGCTTCAATACCAAAGCTATTTCCAAATTGGAAGGTATAGCATTGCTGGCTTTCGTAGATTGCAGAGTCATCAATCACTGGGGCACATACATTCTTTTCCGCGGGCACTATTTGATGTACGATACCATTAAAACAGAATAGATATTGAGGCTTGCAGGCAAAAGTTCAACGTATTTTTATCTGCTCTTTTAATATCTTAGCTACTTTATCTGTCTTTTACATTAAGTTATCCATAATATTACTAGTGGTTCGCCCCGAATTGAGATCTCGCGAGTCTAACAAAAATGAAAAAAATATCATTCATAATCTTTGACTAATAAAATAGTGCCACGAAATACACAACCAAATAACTTGACCTACAGTTTCATTCAAATTACAGGTAACGGGAGTTTATATCAATTGGTTACTCTTTTTTAGGGTAGAAATTGCAGTTATTTTCGATTTCAGACTTTTCCCTATATTTGTGTTACTAATACTACACGAATACCAAATTTCAGCACTGTGGGGTCATTAGTGTACCCCGTGAATTTCGTCAAAGTTCAGTTCTTATTATGGCTAATAACTCAAAAACTACAAGGATTAAACTAAAAATAAAAACGGGGACGAAATATACTAATAAAGATCTTTCATTAGAAGTTCCATTCAACCTAATAGTCCCATTTTAATTATTTTTACCTCTCTTGAACCCCAATATCTCAACATATAGCATTTTAGCTCATTCAGTAACACCAGGATTGTGCCAACACTACAATTACATATCAAATTTCACAATGATCGGATCAACGCTTTGAAAGTTATCCTCGGACAAACAAACATACATACAACGCCGATTTGCTATATTTCGATTTGCCTAGTTGATTTGGAGATCACGCTTCGTTTGATCAAAAATTCATTTGAGCTCTAGCCGGAAAACCCGATAATTGTACCAAAGCTTTCCATTTAGGTAGCCAGAGTATAGTAACGCTAACGGCCCAACGTTATGCCTTCAAACAATTATTTACCGCAATCTTCCTTCGTGAGCGACATTCATCTCATTATTATCTAATTTATTGCTACTGTGTTGAATTGTGCGATGAACAATGAATCATCTTCACAATTTCGAAGAACCTCTAGATATTCGACATATACATATTTTGATAAAAAATCTGATAATATAAACATTTATAGTCCGCCCGAAGAAGCCCGAATGCCTCTACTTAGGTGGTACGGGTAACTTATTAGGTTAAACCTCTTTACGCAAAAAAATGTCTCGTCCTATAGCGCAGAAGAAAGTGCTTGGTCATGTACAAAAATATCATTATTCATAATTTGCTCTGACACCCGTCGCTTCTCGATTGCAAACCTAACTTGTAAACTTATGAACGTCGACGCTTTTTACGTTCTTTTAGCAAAATTTATATCTATACTCTCCAATAATAATCATCATCATTATATCTTGTGCGGCTAGCACTCAGCAACCAGCAACCTTTACCTATCAAATCGTTTTTTCATCTAGTGGTGGGCCATCCTACGCTGCACTTTTCAGAGCGTGGGCTTCACTCGAGAACCTTTCTGCCCCAACGGCCAACAGTTCTCCAAGCTATGTGCCCCGACCACTGTCACTTCAGCTTGCTAATCCTTTCAGCTATGTCTGTGATCTTGGTTCAATAAATAATAATAATAAATAAATACCTAAACATAAAAAATCCTACATATACTTACATAAAATGCTTACTGTAAAGAAGCCGCTAAGTACAGTAAGTAGACCTCACTTTTAAAAATAGCTAAAGATTTAGCATGCTCGTACCGTAAACGAGTTACTAAAGAAGTTGGAATTATGGGCTAGAGTTTTCAACTAGAGAATAGTGGAAGAACGCAGATTGCGGGGATTGGATAAACTTAGGAATTCAAAGCATTGTTTGAGATACAGCGGAGAAGAAGAAATAAATAGAATTTTATACAAGGGAGTTAGAATATGAGCATCCCGACGAGGGCGGATTGGCAACCACTTGAGTTTAACGCGAAACTCGGAAATATGATCATATTAAAGTTAAACAATAATTAGAAAATTTAGCTCAGTAAAGAGCTTAGAATGCATATTTGTATTTAATTTTTTTACGGGTCTCCTCATTTCTGATTCGATCTCGTAGAGAAACACCAAGCATAGCCCTCTGCCGTGATTTTTTCCCCCATGTCTTTGATAACTACAGTAAAGTGAAATTACTGATGTCCTCTGATGCTGTTGATGAGAGACTTGCGGACGATAAACCCGACACCACCTAGGGACTGTTGTTCGCCTTCACGGTAATTGAAAAAGTAACCGGATTTTATGGTTTTCGTGTCCTTGCCCTCTCTTCGGACTTCAGATAATCCAATCACATTCTCCGATACTCGCTAAATGTCAATTATTTTTAATTATGTTTTTTGCACTACAATAATGTCATACTTTAGGGCTCCATTAAAAATATCTAAGTAAATATACGTGAAATTTGGATTTATCTGGGGACTTTGTAATTCCCGTTTAGTCAGGTGCAAAAGACAGCTTAAACGCGATTATTCAAGCATATCTTGGCAACTGCTGAGCAGGCCTGCCACTGCGAATGAAGGAGGATTAAACAGAAAGTGTTGCTCACTGTTTATGAATTTAATAACGGATAGGAATGAAAAGCCGTGATTAAAAGCTTAGATTCGTATACTAACAGCTACTCTGAATGTTCTCGGGCGCTCGCGAAATAAACCCTTACAATATTCAAGGTGTCATTCAGCCTTTTTACGGATTATTAAATTTAATATTGTTAATATAATAGACTTGTCATTTCAAAAATTAAGATCGAGAAAATGTAGTTATTACCAAGGAAACAATGCGGTAGGCAAAATAGTATAATATAAAGATCGTGTAACTTAATAAATTATTCAGGTAATATAGACACAGTTTGATTTAATTAACTTGATTTAATTAGGAACTAAACTAAAGGAAATTTTAAAAGTTATGAATTTAGTTCTAAGGTGGTTTTTTGAAGTTATACTTCTTTTGGCACGTTTGGAAAAAAATATGAAAGCAAAATTTTTACGATGCGCGCGCACACTGACAGCCAATAAGCGACATGGTGAAGCTAGCTGATAACTGTCTCATGCGCGCGCACACCGACAACCAAAAAGCGACATGATGAAGTTAGCCTTCGATCAACAATACACCTAGATAAAGGGTCGGCGCTGAAAATCCGTCTAGGTAAATAACAGCTCACTTACGGCGTGAGCTCTTATTTTGTTTAGTCAGGTTGAAACACAGCCAACGTCAACACGTACCACAATGCCTCAATGCGCATTTAAAAGTTGCAAAAATAATGCCCGGAAAAGCAATTTATCAGCCGGAGTGTCTTACTTTCGGTAAATACCTGTGGAATAAGTTATATTTTAAGCTTTAAACTGTCGATTAATGTCAATTTTTTAACAATATTGCCAATTTTAAACCACCGCTAAGAATGTTTGGCCAACGTCAAACGTGTGATATAGCGTTGGGCCAATAGACGCCAATAGCAAACAGAAACTAAATATAAAACGATGTAGCTCGCAAGACAATAACAGGAAAAAGTACTTTATTTATTGCTTCATAAGGTTGATTTCACAATAAATGTTATAAAACCTACGTCTTTTCACTTTTAAGTGACAGGTGTAATTTATTACTTTGCTTGTTTTTTGAGACGAATGATCGTATCATTTAAAGGATTTGTGATTTTATTACAAGGTGCTGTGGTTGTGATTAGGTTGAATTTAAATCTTTTGTCTCATTCTATTGGTAAACGAATGTAGTTGTATATTTATATGTTTACGCGGACAGCATTTAGCTTTGATTTTGTATAAGACCCGTAATCTAGTTGTATTGTTTATCGCAGACGTTAGCTCATAACTCTCAAGTTTCCGTGAAAACTCAGAACTATATTTATTAATTTATCATTCTTTTTACAAACAAAGAGTTGTGGCATACGGGAGGCAATTTTTAGCTATTTTTGTTCATGCCAAAGAAGTATAACTTCTTACGTGCATACATAAGTACACACTCACATTTTTTTTATAAATAACAGTCATATATGTATTTAATTTTTCGTTAAACTTATTCATATTTATATTCTTTATTGTACACAAATAAATTTACAGACAGAAACAGCTTACAAAATGGGCATGTACAAAGGCGAGCTTAACCCTAATAAGAGTTTTCTTCCATCAAACCTTTGAAGATAGAGATAGTCGAACTTAGAATGAAGATCTGGGACAATATTGAGAAACCATTAGAGGTTTCAATATGATCCAATTCCCCCACCCACACACACACACACACCCAGACACACACACACCCAGACACACACAATAACGAGATTCTTTTTTTAATCCATTACTGCTGTTTCTATTGTATGTTATATTATGTGATTATCTTTAAGCTTGTATTGGAACACTGACTTATCTTATCGCGGAGGAGGGCGTTGGTATCATCGACACAGTATTTATTTCTCATGCGTGTATCACCGTTTTAATTTTTGCAATTACACCCGTGTTAAATTGTTCCAAATAAAGAGGATTATGATTATGGAAACAAATATTGTTCTACTCGTAATACTTATATAATAGTTTCGAGATATGGTTTTCGTAATATTACATTAAGATGCTCGTACGTTTCCAATAGTGTATTAAATTTAATCCTATTCAGAGCATGATACCTGAGAGTACAAGTTTAGTTAGGTATTATACGAACGCTGTCATTCCCGTCTACTAGACGGGTAGGTAATAAATAGGCAGAATACCCATTACCTCAATACTGTGTTTGGTTGGGATTATGTTTCATAGCAATTTGGTGCGGCGCTACCAATGCTAACAATCGAGGGATGGAAGTTTTGAATATAGCTTTTAGTTAGAGGGTGATGTTTGCACAATGGCAATATTGTTTTTGGGTCGATGGAGCGAATTTTTATAATTAGAAAACTAATTGATTGGTTTTAGTCCACACGTTTAATTTTATGTTATATTCTCATAATTCAGTAGGTATTTCTCAAGAAAACACATGTGTTTGATCTTCCTGTAGATCAGTCTCTCGAAACCATTTTCCCAAGGCGACTAAATTAAAATATCTTTTATTAAAAAAAGAACGACATATATCTGTACTGAAAAAAACAGTAACCATGCTACAGATGTTTTCATGTATGCCGCGAATCTTCAAGTCGCGACTGAATAGGTTTCTTCTAGGCAAGTGTGTCTAGCTAGTCTATCACACTAATACTATAAATGTGAAGGTTTGGATGTTTGTCTGTTTGTTACTCAATCACGTCGTAACGGTAAAAGCGATTACGATGAAATTTGGTGTGTTGATAGATTATGACCTGGATTCAAACATAGTCTACTTTTTAATGACAAACAACGCGTGCAAAGCTGCTGGCGGAAGCTAGTAGTTTATATAAAAAAAATCTTAAAATGGGGACAGGCTAATTGATGAAACCAAGGTGTTAGTATAATGCGCAAAATTAAATTTCATTGTAACATGTTAACTCGTGCAAGAACGACGCGGTAAGCTGCGAGCTTAGGGCGGACGAGGGCGGGCGACATGGCTCGACTCACCTGATAACGATGCAGTTTCATATTTTATCTTACTACCGGTCAAATTTTGAACAATTTATATGAAAGAATCAACTTTTATTACTTGTAAATATATATGACAAAAAAACAACTTAATTTCGCATGAAACAATCAACGATTAGGTACATCTGTGAAACGTTAGCTTTGGATGTCAAAACGAAAATATGGTTATGAAGCTCAGAACAATAATGTACATTGTCTGAGTTATGAGGTCATGGCAAAAGAGTAAATTGCCAATAAGATTACTGTCAACAGCAACCGTAGAATTTTTACAAAAATTGTTTTCTTAAGGAAATTATATACTTATCAGTCGTTTACCTCGCTTTAGCAATACGCACTCCGGTGCTATTGTTTATTTACTACGAGAAACTGTAATGGAAAAACGGTGCTTTCAGCGGCTAAATTATGTATGGCATTGTCTCGAATAAACGGCGTTGACGTGCACATGAATTATTTGAAGCGTTATAAAACTTTATTTCCTTTTGCACTTCGAATGCGGATAATAAAGCGGAGTTTTTAGTGGAGACCTTTGTGTTTTGATATTTTTATGATGCGGTCGCATTAATTCGTGCGTGACTACCCTGTTCAAAGCCTTTGGAGTCATGTCAAAAACTGGGACGTAAGCTCGGTTGCGGTTAGACGCCGCCGTACAGCCTTAATTTTGTTGGTGGGATGTGGTGTTTAAAAGCAATTTTAAAGATTTCAGAGAAAATCATAAATCATCTAATAAAAATAAATATTTATCATCACTTGGATATGTTCAAGTTCAAATTCCTCCCAAAACAAAAACAAGTAATTATTATTCAGAAGTAATAAAATTTGATCAAATTCTCATTGAAATCTGTAAATAGGGAGCCTTCTCAGTTTCTTTAAGATAAGTTTTTACTAACAGATAAAAATCGATCAGGATCGCTCGACGAAGCAGCCGAGGATAGCAGTGACAATGGAGGCAGCACGCCGAAGAAGAAAACCGTTATCGAGGAGCAATGGGAGAGGTCCGGAGGCTTTGAGCTCACATCTGTCGAACAAGAGACCTACGAGAGATACTTCTACGGCTCAGAACACTGGAACTACTTCACAAATGACGAAGACCTGGGGCCGGTTATACTGTCGATAAAACAGGAAACACTTAACGGACGGGATCAGTTCAGGTAAGATTTTGCTTAGCAACAGGACAATGTTATAGTTGTTATAGCCACTTGTATTTAACTGTTATATATAGCATTTGTATTATCTATGGTTACGTAGCGGCATTGTGTAAGGGTTTATTTAGGTTCACTTTACTGTCTCGTAACTTTGATTTTATCTTTACATAGTATAAAATGAAGTCGCTTCCACTGTCTGTTACCTTAGATCTATTAAACTACTCAACGGATTTTCAAGCAGCTTTCAGCATAAGCTTCCGCCAGCGGCTTCGAACGCGTTGTTTGTCAACAAAAAGTAGCCTATGCGTTAATCCAGGTTATAATCTACGTACATACCGATTTAAAGTAATTCTGTCTCTCTGTCTGTTTGTTACCTTTTCACGATTTAACGGCTTGACTGATTTCGATTGAATTTGGTACCTATATACCTAGATAGATTATGAATAGACTTGAGGATACACTTTACGCAACTGCGCAGAAGGATGAAATGGTCCAATCAACAAGTAATAAATACCTAAGTGTAAACATAGCAAAACCAAAAAGTTAATGCTCATAAAAGTAAGAGTCTTTTATTCACAAAATAAAACAGAATTAAAGTACTTAATAAATCTATCAAAACTATAGACTGCTAACGAACATTGTTGCCATCAAGAAATAATAAAATAATTCACTAAGATTACAATCAAACAGCATTCATGAAACTGTTTATCAAATCGCCGAAATATTCCGAATCCAATCTCACGTCTGCGGATTGGTGGTGATGGAATTTAATTAAATGTGATTAAATTAAACCGATGATATTCCGATAGCACACTGCGTGTGGTAAGTAAAATATGAAATTCCGGAGATGCCAGACACCGGAACGACGGAGTCGACTCTTATTTGACGACCTCCGTGGTGCAGTGGACGAATAGCCGGCAGAAACGCAGGAGGTAGCGGGTTCGATTCCCGCCGCGGAACAAATATTTGCATATTCTACAGATATTTGATAGATAGATAGATAGATAACTCTTTATTGAATTACCACACATTATTACATTATTGATATTTGTTTCGGGTATGGTTGTTTCTCTATACATCATAAGTATGTATTTACAAAAAAAAAGTATATAAGTATTCTAACAGTTATCTGGTTCCCATAGTACAAGCTCTGCTTAGTTTGGGGCTATATAGCGCTGTGTGAAATGTCCAGCAATATTTATTATTATTATTTATTGTTTTAATAAACAGAACAGAGAGAGGCACTGCTAAGCCAACATAACACTGAGATAATTGATAATTGCATAAGTCTCCATCGCCTGTAACCTTAGGCGTAGGCCTAATCCATAGCAATCATTTAAAGTGGCCGCGGTATTAAGTTCTCGAATGACATCTTGAATAGAAACAGGTACCTACCTAAACTAGCAGAATTCTAACGACACAAAGTGGTTGGGTGGCTTTATACTATAACAATACGATTTCCTAATCTTTTATCTCCAGTGGCCTATCGTCGTAGATCTTTCACGGTGCATTTTAATTAAAAATGGCGAAACAGGGATGTGCCATTGTAAAACGGAATGGACCTCAGTCAACAGTTTGTAGGTACTGTAATTAACTGCTCTCTAGTGGCGGCATGACCTCATCAGGTTTACTTTCGCGACCCTCTCGTAAACTAAGAATTCAATTTGCATAATGTCACGTTCATGCAAGGTGTGAAATTTCTGACCCCGGGATTTGTAGAATAGTGCATCGCACTGAAGCTCAATAAGCAAACATAGGACATGCGAATTATTCTTAGCACTAAATATTTTAGAGTACCTATTTACCCCTAAATTATAACCTAAAATTAACTACCGACTTAACTATTAGAATTTTGCCTTCTGTATCAATACTAATATTATAAAGAGTAATTATTATAAGAGTAATTGTATGTTTGTATATTTGTAACGAATAAATTCAAAAACAATTTCAAAAACTCTTTCACCATAAGAATGCTACATTATCCCTCAGTAACATAGACTATATTTATTACTAGAAAAAATTAGGGATCCCTACTAAAACTTCAAAATGTAATTTTTAAAAGATTTAAAAAAATTTGCCCCAAAATGTCTTTCATCGCATGCGCTGCGGAAGCTATAATAATATTATAAATTCAAAAGTAACTCTCTCTCTCTCTCTGTTTGTTACGTTTTCACGACTAAACGGCTGGACCGATGTCAATGAAATTTGGTATATAATCATGGTAATTTGGTAAGGTTATGACCGGGATTGAAAAACAGGCTACTTTTTACCCAACTGCGCAGAAGGAGGGTAATGTTTTTATTGAAAAACTACGCGTGCGAAGCTGCGGATTAGTGAGCTAGTAAGCAATAAAAAGAAAATCGCACCTTTAGAATTATACAGACCCAATACGAAATTTTGATATTTTGACTTTCCGCCACAGAACGACCTAAAATGATCATCTGCATCGACTTTAATTAAAACAGTAACCTATTTATGAGTAGAAAAGGACAAACACATATTTCGGTCATTATCGCTCCGCCCCTGTTCCCCTCGCCCTCTCGGGTTTAGAGTGACGCAATCTGTAATGTGCCACACGTCATAAGTGAAAGTCGCTAAGTGTTTGTTTTTATGGAGACCTCATCCGGATTCAGTCTTTACATTAATGAAAAATAAGGTATGTACACGTTACTTTTTTTGATAAAGTAAAAACCTATTTTGTAATAAGTCCATGTTATAGCAAAAATGTTAATTGTGTACAAGACTTATTATTGTTTAAGTCCATCTATAACTGAAAATATATTACAATTAAAGACTCAATCATCCTTTGGTCGTTATAATTATAAAATACTGTGTATTATAAAAACTTATTCGTGATTACGGCTTTCTTGTAATAAAAGTTATAGTTTTTAAAAAGTCCTATTTATCGAAATGCCTATCTGGTAATGAAATTGTTTTGTTTCTTCTATTGAATGTGACAATTATTGTAGTTCATATTTTTTTACATTTTAGGTGAAACAAGTCAAAACATGAAGAGAAGAGTAGATTATATTTTAGAAAAAGTCAATTTCAACAGTAAAAACCAGGTAAAGATACTTTTGTTCGTATTATTATTCTTGTTTTTACCAAAACAGTAATTATTTTATACAATAACCTTCTTAATACCCTTATTTCTAGGCACATGCTAATAATATTATGACGGAAACATCACAAAATTACCAAGATAACTGTGTTCGTATGGTATGTACCTTGGTAATATATTTGAAACAAATTGGTGTTAAATTGTTGGATATCAAAAATTTAAATATTATATTTTCAGACTGACACAAACAAAGAAAATAATATTCTACCATTTAATTCATCTTGTGAGGAGTATCCAGATAAATGATCATTCAACCAGATGGACCAAATTGTTGCAGAGGTAAATACACACATCAATAATGTCAATAGATATTATTTTATTGTATTAACATCAGAACTTAAAACTATTCGCGGTATAAAAAAAGTTTGGACTTACGTGGGTAAAATCGTAAAGAACAGCTGCTAGAATTAGGTAGTTACCAAAAAGTTTCCTCAAGGTAGATGTTGTGTGTACTTTGACTTTTATATTGACATAATTTAATCCAATATTTATTTGTTAAAAAATTACCTTCAGGTCATCTCCGAAAAAAATAATAAATCGTTAACGGATAGCCCTTCCGTAATAGAAAACTCTCCAAACCGATCCATTCCATACTTTGACCCAAAGGATCTTTGTGTAGCTGACACCAACAAGGTGGGTTTTCAATTGACAATTTAAATATTATGTTGTTAATTTCTTCTTCTATTTGAATGAAATAATATTATTTCCAGCTACAAAAGAAAACGCAAATCCAGGAATTTACTATAGTTTTAGAACCAGAGTTGAACAATTCTGAACAGTCACATGTACCTACTAATGAAAAAGAATACCCACCGTCAAAAAAGTCATATCGTGATTCGTCAACATCATCTGACAGTACTACTTCTTCTTCAAGTAGATCTTCATCATCATCGTCGTCGTGTTCTGATGCTCACACCAATTTTGACAATAATACATCAAATACCCATTTATCCATAGATGGCCTTCCACATCCAACTTGACGGGTCAAGTTACACGCAAAAATACAAAGAATTACCATCAGTCACCCATTCATTCAAATGAAAGTGATGCAGACTTAAGTGACATAGATCCAACTTATACTCTTGATAGCTCTCGGTCTAGAGGAACTACTCGTTTATCCAGCAGCAGTTCTTCGTCTTCAGCCAACACTGCCCTCGAATTGACTAAAACTTCCGAGACAACTAGAAAATCAAGAAAACGCATACGAAATCCATCAAACTGGAAGCAAAATGTTGCAAAAATCTTAAGAAACACTGGAAAGGCTTATGTTTCATGTACCACTAAAAAAGAAGTATCTAAACCTAGACTACCGAATAATGCATTTTATTTCACAATAAATAACACCCGAATTCGGGTATGTAAGACTTTCTTCATTAATACTCTGGGAATATGCGATCGTCAGATCAGAACAGTAAAAAAGAAGACTGACCCACAAGGATTCTTAAATACCGATATAAGAAGTAAGCACGTGTCAATACAGCCTATAGATCCAGCACTCATTGAGAATATTAAACAACACATACACTCAATTCCAAGAATAGAGTCTCATTATTTGAGAGCAGCAACTTCCAGAGAATACATCAGTGGGGATAGAACAATAACTGACATCTGGAAAGATTTTGATAAAATTCAAAAACAAGAAGGTAAACCTTCTTGTGACTATTGGGTCTACTATGAAATTTTTACAAAACAATTTAATATTAGAAAAAAAAATATGAGAAAGAAGTTAAAAAAAACAAAAAAGCTGGACCAATTTATGCACCAAATCAATATGTAACTCTGATTAAAAATGCACGTAAGAATGGGAAACCTTTTACCGTTAAAGAGTTAACATACGAGTTTTTTACTAATTTAAAGGCATTTCAAGAACTATGGGGATATAATTTCAATGAAGATGATGATAAAAACAATAAATAATAATAATAATAAATAAATACATATTGCTGGACATTTGACACAGCGCTATCTAGCCCCAAACTAAGCAGAGCTTGTACTATGGGAACCAGATAACTGATAAAATACTTATATATATATTTTTTAAATGTTATTTTGAATGACGTAAAAGTTTTGCAGTTTAATAAAGCCGAACCATTTTCTTCTCTTATAAAACTTCGTACAGTCAAAGTGAGTTAAAAAAGGTTAACATAAGGAACAAACGTAAGAAAATGATGAGTCCAGAAGAAATAACTGTGACCAAAGCATTTTCACAAAGACTAGAATTAAGTGAACGTAAGAAAAAAGACTTGCGCGATCTCATTAATAAAAACCTAATTCCTAGTTATTACGCAAATTTTTATAACTCTATACTGTAATTTTTTGTTATTATGAAAGTTTTAAGTATTAAGTTCCAAACAAGTTCCTTAATGATTGTGATAAGCTATACTTAATTATTAGGCAATTTATATCAAAGATTTAAGTTTTGTTATGCAAAGTTTATAGGTAAATTATTTACCATGGTTGTGATGATTGATAATAATAATAAAAGTAGATTTTTAAGCTAAAACTCTTTGTAAGTTTAATTTTTAATAAAACATTTTTATTTCTTATGTTGTTTTTTATGTATCGAATATAAAATTACCCTAAATAATTTAACTATTATAGTGTCTTATTTGTGAATATAACACATCTTACAATCAAAACTCAGAAATATAGAGACCTAAAACATAAAAGGTCTTTTTAAAAAATCCAATTTCATTAAAATAAAAACCTAAAATGCACCATGATTTAAAAATGTTTTAAATGTTATAGTTTTATTTATTTAATTTCATTTATTTATTTAAAATGATCTAGGTAAATAACTAAAGTTTGATATAAAAATAACAATTTCATAATATTTTCAAAATTCAGTCGAATATCTTTTGTTTTCTACAAGATTGATAGACTTGTGAATCTTTATGCCACGCTTACCAAAAATTTGCGTTTCCTTGTTGAGTCTCTATAATTCTAAGGGTGCGAAATAATAAGTAGGTATGTTATCCTTATAACTTTGTGCCTAAATATATGTGTATTTTTAGTTTAATGTAACCATTTCTAGCAAATTGGTTGCGAAAAATCTTATTGGGACCATCCTATAGAAACGTTCGGTCCCATCTTAACGGGAGATAGGCACAATTTCTCAAAGAGCGATAATGCGAGAGTCACTTTTATTGGCACTGAACGCAAGATATTAGACCTGTAAGGTGCCCTCAGATATAAAAGGTTCTGCATAAATTACCAACCGTTATTTATAAGCCGCATATATTTTTAGTAAAAATGTCAATTCAGGTCAGTAAAGTTAGGCCTACAAAAAGTTTATAAAGCATTTTCATGATCAAATATTTGCGGAACAGCCTACCTTTTGTAGCAAGCATGTTTCAGAAGATTTATAATCACATTCCTGATTTCATGACCTGCCAGTATGACTGCTTATTTTAGTTTACGAGTTGTATCTTTACCTTAGGTCAAGGTCAAGGTCTTGTAACCTATAGGGTCAAGTTTTTATTTTTATTTTATTTATAGCGATATCTATCTCTACCTTGTCGTCTGCCAAATATTTATGAAAATTTTTAGTCATCTGTCTGAGTAAGTAATCAGATACAAAACTTTATCGTTGAATTGAAATAGGTATTGATTAAGTTTTCATTTATTTGCAACTCGGCATTAATTACACACAATCTTAAATTAATTAGGAATCATAATATAATTGACGTTAAGCCCTGTAAGAGTGTGGCAAAAACATGAATGAATGAATGAATGAAAATTCTTTATTATAACCTTACAAGCTAAACACAACAGATATAAAAATAAAATGTGAAACAAATAAATGTAAGCATAATGGGAGGTCTTATCGCTTAACAAAGCGATCTCTTCCAGACAACCTTTGGGCGGAGGGGATCCTTGCTTAACATATTAATTAATAAATCGCATTTATAATGTAAAAACTAAACTTAAGTAACTCAAAGAAAAGAAATGGCTAAATCGAAATCACACTAATATTAAAAATGCGAAAGTTTGTTTGTTACGTCTAACGGCTGAACTGATTTTAATGAAATATGTGATATGTGAATGAATAGTATGTACGTAGATTATAACCTGGATTAACACATAGGCTACTTTTTATCCCATAAATCAGGTCCCTTGGGATAAGAATGGGGTGTCAATTCAAGTTGCAACAGCGAGTTTAGCTTTATTTCTAGGTTACCTACACATTCAGTAGTGTAACGCCTACGAAGTCGCGGGCAACAGCTAGTTTATAATAATTAGTATTTTTATTTTTATAGTGTTATCCGAAATAAGCAATGCGACATCTCTTGTCAATGTACTAATCTGCAACGTTTGGCATTGAGCAGGTCAAAAAACTGTATAAGTTTACCTGTAGATGGAGCTAACGGCGCTTTAGTCGTAAACTGAATCATCTCACTAATTTCAACCCTGACGTGAGATAGCCTGGTGGCACAACTGGATAGTGCGTTCTCGTATCAAGAGGAAGATTGCGGGTTCAAGCCCCGTCTAGGCTTGAAATTTTTGAGATGGTTTTAAAATCTTAGTTTATAATAAACCGATTTATACTAAAAATGGAATATTAATCATGATATCATGGTACAAATAGTGTTCATTGATAGTTTCAAAAGTTATATTATAAACCTCAAATAATAGCAACTTTATTCGCTTATAATTCTTATATTTAGCGTATAGTCACAGTAGTACTCGTTAAGAGCAGAGCAGAGCCGTTGTTATAAATGTTCGCAGCTATAATAAATTCACCTGTATGTGAAATTCTGTGTTATAGTCACAGTTTGTATATATCTTAAGACGCATTTATGTTTTGTTATGTGATAGTAGTAAGAATCTGAAATGTTCCTTCGATAGAAGTATTGCGTGTTGCGCGCCCGTTAACCCTCGTGGTCACTGCCTGCAAAGGATGATTGCGTTCAAATTAGCTGCCCAGCTATAATGATCTACTTTTTAATGTCCGGTTGTATGACTGTGGCTGCCCCTGACCTAATTTTCTGGTCGTAGTAAGTTTTGGGAAAATAAATATAGGATTGTTATTGTATATTCAGTGAGCTAAACGACCTCTTACGAGAAAATAGTATGATGGAGATATATTTTTCTGTGAAAAACATTACCTCTATCGTACCATTTTCTAGATCTTTACATAGTATAAAATGAAGTCGCTTCCGCTGTCTGTTACCTTAGATCTTTTAAACGACTCAACGGAGTTTAATGTAGTTTTCAGCTGTAGATAGAGTGATTCAAGAGGAAGGTTAATATGTATAACTAGCTTCCGCCAGCGGCTTCGCACGTGTTGTTTGTGAGCAAAAAGTAACCTATGTGTTAATCCAGGTTATAATCTACGTACATACTTATTTGAAAGTTACTCTGTCTCTCTGTTTGTTACCTTTTCAGGACTTAATGGCTTGACCGATTTCGATGGAATTTGGTACTTATATACCTAGATCAATTATGAATAGACTTTAGACATAGGATACACTTTACGCGACTGCACAGAAGGAGGGTAATATTTTATTAACAAACCACGCGTACGAAGCCACGGGCGGGTTAGCTAGTAAGAAATAAAATAAACTTGCTCGAGCTTCACTCAACTAACAATGTAAATGTTTCAGTGCACTCTACATTACGTACTTACTCTTCTATATAAAATTCACGACCTCTACAAATTGTATCACTTTGCTTCAATACCCTGAGCAACATCTCAAATGGTTGCTATCATAACTTTCGTTCACATTAAAGTTGGTGTAGCTCTACCCACAGAGTTCTCTGCGATTTGTCTAAATCAACATTATACAGCTATAACCTGCCATCTTGTTGGGTATTTCTAATATTGAATACCTACAGGAAGCCCCCGAAATTCCAATTGCCAGGGTCAGAGGTTTCAACGAACGATATAATTCGATGAACAATTTTATTCGGATTTAGTTAGGTACTGTAGGTATATCTATAAGGTATCTAACTAAAGCAAGGTAAGATCAGTGTGTCTGGGCTAGCTCAGGCGAGACCTGAGCAATGATGACGGTAACATATGCTGCGCACACGCAAACGCCTCAAGTTTGCTTGAGTGGTTAAAGGTATTTCAACCATAGCAATCTTCACTGTAACAACCCTTAAAATAAAAACGAGTTAAAAAGCCTTGGCTAATGACGCCTTCAAAAAGACAAATCGCTTTTTAACGTAACTTTCGTTAGGTAAATTAATTGGAATCCGCCATTATGGTAATGAAATGATTAAGCTTTTGCTTCTCTAAATGAAGACGACACAATTCAGAAGAGATTCCTTCTATTTCTTTATCGTTTTGGTAACGAGCAGGATGTTATGCAGTTAAAATATACTTCTCACAGTATAACTTAGTGTTAATAAAGAAAAGTAAGTATTTAATTTTGAAATGATAAATAACAGGAGAAAAAGCATTAATTGATAAACCTTTGGCCAAAGCCTACAACCAGTAATATGAATGGTTCCTAAGTATACCTAAGAGTTTGTTTAGTCTACGTAGTTTGCCGTCAATCGAATTAGATTTAAACGTATTAGATATTAATGTAGGTACTTTGCTGATAAAACTTCCCCTTACGACTTCGCTTTTCGTTTAGACATGTACCAAGTTAATGAATAAGCAATGATTTTGATGTCATGGATGTGAACTGAATTTAGATTAACATTGATATGGGCTACTAACCGCTTTTGATCTTTGCAATTTTGTAAATAGATCTTTAGTAAACAGTCTTTAGTGCTTTGGTGTTTTAATCCAATTACGTCATCAAGCCTATGTTTTATAGTACTCTGATAACGCTCAATAATTTTATTTAATATTTTGTATGTTAAATTGTATATATTTTTTTCTCTGTAGCAGCTGTGCCGGGTTAAACCAAATCGTTTAGAGTTTTCTTTTGAAATGGGGTTACAGAACGGATACTTGTTTGTAATTTTCACGATATTTAACAACATTTTAAGATAAAATTTACCTCATTCAGCATGTACTTATAACTTCGTACTTGTCCTCTGCAGAGTTCCCGGGCGGGTAAGGTAAATTCCTTGGTTCATTACTCCCGTCATAGGAAAACTGAGCGCGACGGGATACGCGGAAAATTTAATTAAAAACGCCTCGATGGACAAATTTTTAGCTCCGTCCCACGAAACTCTTAAAGAGTTCTACGACTAAGCGTAACACATGCTAGCCGTAATTGAATGAAACACCGTCGTCGTATTGTTGGGATCTAATTATCTTTGTATTTGTGTCCAAATAAAAAAACAATGAAAGTTTAATCATGAAATTTGTAATTATTATTAGCTTTTCAAATTATTCTATTTGCCAGACTTTTGCATCAAGGTTTGTTTGAGTGTACCATTGTTATAATTTAAGCAGCGTCGTAGGGCTGGCAACAGGGACGGCCACCAGGGGCGCAAGCCTCAAATATCAAGATTTGCGCCCCCTTGAGGCTGCTCTGGTGTACAGCCTGCGAGCCGCTAGGGCACGGGCACATTGAGAACTTGTAAAAAAAATTAAACATAAGTATAAGCCTTTTGTGCTCTCGTAAGCGTGTTTATAAGTTCCTTATTCCTATGCGATAGCTTGCTTGATTTGAAGTTTGGTAGATCTTTCTCACTGATTTAAAGTTCATTGAACTGGCAACAAAATTAATTGTCTATTTACTCAGTTCTAATTTGTTCTTAATAAAGATGGCGCTTCCGATTTAATTATTGAAATGCTCACTTCAGATGAATATTGTCCCTTCTTTTTTTGTATGTCAACTCACATTTTATAGGTGCATACTGCCTAGCACAAAAGTTTTAGAATCGTACGTATTTTCGTACGACATTTTATTTTATTCCTTAATTTAAAAAAAATACTTTATCTTTGCTTAATATCCAAACAACGAATCTCAGAACCAACACGAATACGTTAATATACGAAAAAGGGGATAAGAACCACCTATATCCAATTTCAAGGTTCCACAAACCGAAGGGTCCGTCTCTTATTGTTTAGTCCGCCCGTCTGTCCATCAAAAACGTCTGGCTCTTTACATTTGCACAAGAAGCCAAAAGCGTGTGTTATATTATAACTTTGAAATCTTTGTTCGTCTTTATGAGTGTGAACTTCAAAGGATATAATCAGATCTTCATTGAGTTTGTAGCTCCCAAATGACAAATGAAAATATGATGATGATTAGATGATTTTTAGGTATTTTTGGTAGAAACCGTAGTATTCGCTCCTGTCAGTCGGAGGTTTTTGTATTTTGTAGCTTTTAATTCGATCTCAATTGAGTTGATTTCCCAGGATTCTGGTGCGAGCGATTAGTTACACGGTCCACGGGCTGATCCCGGCGTCATGTGTGTTCGCGGACCGATACAACCGAGAAGAGGTGGTCCGGTCTCTTGGCAAAGAGGTGAACATCAACCCGCCGCTGATGCTGGGACAGCTGCCAGACACCCCAGAGGAGCTGCTCAAACTGGACCAGGTTAGTCTCAGTATAATTTGTAGCACAAATCTGTCTCTCTCAACTTCTGTCTTCTGAGAAACCCAACCCTTTACCACAGCGCTTATAGTAGGCACATGTTTCAAGCAATGTAAAAAAAATTTATACTTCAAAGCTGAGATTGAGTAAATGTGGGGTACCCAAGGAAGTATATTAGGTCCATTTATTTTTCTAACGTACATTAATGACCTTCCTAACATAACTAAACATGAGTGCACTTTATATGCTGATGATACTACAATTGCAATTAAAGCACAAAACAACCATGATTTAAAAAATCAAATTACTATAACAATGAATAAAATTGACAATTGGCTAAACAACATTAATCTTAAAATAAATCTTAAAAAAACTCAAGTAATACAATTTCAAACATATTATTATAATTCAAAGCACTTGACATTAAATATTAATTTTAAAAATGAAATAATAGAAGAAGTAAGTACAACAAAATTCTTAGGATTAATAGTTGACAAGAACTGCAACTGGAAGGCTCACATTGACTCTGTATGTAATAAATTGGATCGGTTTGTATTTGCACTCAGAAAACTACGATTGAATGTATCAAAACAAGCTGCGCTAAGTGCCTATCATGGCTATGTTTCCTCCATTCTCTCTTATGATCTTATTCTTTGGGGAAACTCGACAGACATTAATAAAGCTTTTATAGCACAAAAAAAATGTGTTCGCGCATTATGTGGAGCCTGGTTTACTGAAAGCTGTCGTCCTATTTTTAAGGAACATAAAATCATGCCTATTGCCTGTATGTATATAAATGGTATATGTAACTTAGTTAAAGAAAATCCAGAACTATTTCTAAAACACTCTGACAAAATGCAAAGGCATACAAGGCATCATAATAGACTTTATCTACCACATTGTAAACTTGATATTTATAAAAAGAATGTATATGTAATGGCTGTAAAAATATTTAATGATTTACCAAAGAACATTCAAGAGCTGCCACTTTTTAAATTCAGGCACAAATTAAAATTATGGCTTTTAGATAAGACCTTTTATACATTAGAGGAATACTTTAATAAATAATGACATGATTAATTTGAATAATTATAATTGAATACTAAATGTTTGACATAAATAGTGTAATGTTACTAACAATATATTTATAAGAATACAAATATGAAAGCTTTACAAGCTTATTGCACGCCCCTGAGTGGGGTAGAGTATAGTGAAACTATTTTATATTCAATTTTACATCTTTCTGTATAACCTATATTCTGGCAATAAATGATTTTGATTTGATTTGATTTGTGGCGGTTTGAGTGAAATGCACAAAGCACGAGATTAATACAGATTCAGATTCCTAGCATTTGCTACTTTACCGTAGCCCCTCGCCTTGCTCGTATCGAATAAGTTACGTAGATATCTATCAATTTGTCATTTACTCTGATAAACCAGTCTTTTTCACTAACAACATCTAATACACGGTACCTTAATGTGTAGTTTACACCAGAATCTAAACATGCCCGAAGTATCCCGATTTTATTATTTTGTGCCGCAACAATAAAATTGAGAAACCCTTTCCCAAGACGCTGCAGTAAAAAGCTTTGCTTATTTAGTTAGGCACAGCGAATAATTCAACAATAACGTATGTGGATCGGTAAAGAATGTTATCGCAAAGAAAGGGGAAATGAACGAAAACGAAAATACGCGATCCTATCTCATTTACGAGTAGCATTCGACCTCGGAAATCGAAGTGAATTAGTGAAACTTGTACTGTTCGCTGCGATAATTTTTTCCTATTTTCAACTAAAAATAAACGGCGCCGCCCCAATTAAGCAGCCGCTTACTTTATCCGTGAAACATTGATAAGGCCTGTTAGTCGTAAAGCGCTCTTCGACTTCCCTAATAGACAGGATGCTTTCCCCCATAGCTCATACCTCGTGCGTGAGTCTTGCTCGTGACTAATCACGGTAATGGACTAACGAAAAGTTTGACGTCAAACTACTGCATATACCTATAAAACTTGATGTTCGCGTGAAATCTCACTCTGTGTAGGCATATCAAAATATCTGTAATATCTGCACGAAAACTTTAGATAAAATTAACCCATCATCACGTAGACTGAGTATAAATAGTTTAAAATATGATTTCAAGTAATTCAGCTGGTCCCTGAAGCATTATTATGTAGGTACAACAACTATATTACCATAGTTAAGTTATCGAACGAGCGGTGCGAGATCTCCAAATCAACTTGGGCAAATCGGCGTTGTGTATGTATGTATGTATGTTTGTTTGACCGAGGATAACTTTCGAAGCTTTGATCTGATCTTGAATACTTCAAGGTTTCTCGAATATGCACCTTATATAAGAACAAGGGTGACCGCTCCGACTGCAATTCTTATCGCGGCATATCCCTTTTATCAACTCCAGGAAAAGTATTTGCCAGAATGCTCCTGAATCGCCTGCTGCCTGTATTGGAAACAATACTACCTGAAATCCAGTTTGGATTTCGGCCTGAAAGAGGAACGTGCGAAGCCATCTTCTCAGTACGTCTACTAGTAGAGAGAAGAAGAGAGCAAGGTTGGCTAATGTTCCTGTGGTTTGTTGACCTTGAAAAGGCATTGGACAGTGTCTCTTGTGATGCGTTGTGGATCACGTTGGCTAAATTGGGTATTCCGGGTAAGTTTAGAGATTATTGCGGCTACTGCACGACGATATGACATGCTGTGTTACAGCAAATGGCGAGCAATCATTATTTCTAAGTCACCTGTGGTGTGAAACAAGGATGTGTTCTGGCACAAACTCTGATCGCTTTGTATTTCGCTATGGTGGTTCGCGAAGCCCTACAAGATTCGACCGAGGGAATTCATATCCGTTTTCGCATGAATGGGGGGGGGGGGTTGTTCAACCTATCTAAACTCAAATCCAACACCAAAGTCTTCTACCATTATCACAGAGATTATGTACCTTGATGATCTATGTTTTGTCACTGACTCATTAATGGGTTTACAAAACCTCATGACTAAACAAGATAAAGCGTGCACTAAATGTGGGCAAAAATGAGTGTAAAAAAGACTGAAATCATGACCATGGGTACTTCTGTCAACTTGTCTCTGAGTATAAGCATAGGTGCGGATGTTTTGAAACGTGTAGAAAAGTTCAAATACCTTGGCAGCACAATCACATCAAACTGCGACCTAGAATTAACCTGTCGAAATTAACAGCAGGATTTCGGCAAACTACGACCTAAGGTGTTCCGTTTGCACGATTTAAAATTGTCTACTAAAGTTAGTGTCCATATGTCAGTAGTACTACCTAACCTCCTATACTCTTCTGAGATGTGGGTTGTATGTATACCGCAAGCACATTCGCATACTCGATAGATTTCACCTCAAATGCCTTCGTGACATCATGAACATCAGATGGCCAGTCCGTATCAGGAACACGAATGTACTGAGACGCACAAATATTGGAGGTATTGAGGTGTATCTGATGAGACGACAGGTTCGCTGGTGTGGTCACGTGTCTCGCATGTCAGAAAGCAGAATGGCGAAGCGCATTTTCTTTTCAGAACTTTAGTACGGTAAGCGTAAAAGCGGCGGCCAGTACTTGAGGTATAAGGATGTTCTGAAAAGACACATGAAGCGATGCAGAATTGAGCTCTCTCATTGGGAGAAAAATGCAGTACAGCGTAATGAGTGGAGACGGCGAATCCACCTACCGGTAAACGAGTATGAAGAAGGGCGTCGTCTCAATCTCGATAAAAAGTGGGACGATCTTAACGCCTGACCACCAGCGGCCATCTCATATAACTACGTCGGCGTGGTTTTAACATGCCAAAAATGCGGTCGGACCTTTACAAACAAAATCGGTTATATAAGCCACGATAGGGCGCATCGAAGGACGGACCAGCGAGGTCCTCATTGAAAATTGTATTGTCATCCCCTGCAACAGAGTTAAATAGGCCTGTCCACTATAGGTACATATATATCCTAATAACATTACCCTCCATTTTCATAGTCGGGTAAAAATAGGTAGGTACCTTGATTTATAAAGTTCTAATATAATAAAAACACATAGCAGAAGGATTATGTTTTAATTTACGAGTATTAGGAGGTTTTCTGCGAATCTTAGTCCGAGTTAGGCTTGTTTTTATTGCTCTAATAATGAATTTGCGACGAAGCACTTTTGCGGACCGAAACATACATTATATTCATCAAACTTCACTATTAACAAAAGTTGTTAATGTTGTTATAACAAAATTAAACTTGAATCTGGTCAAAATTGAGTTAGGTATACTAGTGGTTCGCCCCGAACTGAGATCTTGCGAGTCTCCCATTTAAACAAACAAAAGAAATATTTTTTTGTAATCTTTGATTATCAAAATAGTGCCATGAAATGCACAACCAACTTAAATTATCTACAGTTTCAATCAAATGATGATGATATATCCCTGCCGATTTCGGCCACGGCGACTGCATTCATCCTGGACTTCTATGTCTGATCATTTAGTTAGCGTATCGTGTAGGCTAAACAACTTCACGGATTTTAACAAATAAAGTATCATTGGAATTACCTGAATCACGAGAGTGACTAATCGTACTCCCACATAGCAGTCATATAACATCTGTTGTATAACAATTTATCGTTATATAACATTTTATCCGTACCTACATTTAGACAAATGTAACAAAATTTTATCGTGTTATATAACTGCTGTGTGAGTAATAGACTATATGAAGTTCCAATATAGTGGTGTTTTGCAGTCAGGATTTGTTCCTAATCTTTTTGTTTATGATATATATATATATGATATACCAACGGTGATGATTTTAACAGGATAGGTAGGTACGCAAACTACATAAACTAATCTCTTCAACAAGTTGTTTCGCAAATTCTTTAAATAGAACCTTTTGTAACGGTTCTGAAAATCAACTTAATTTTCATACGTCTGTATTCGGCGCACATTGCTTTTATAGGGAGCTTTATTCGATCCAGCAAGCTGCCAATTTTCATTAGGAGTCGGAGGTACTTCGCTATAAGTCGGAACTTTGTTGAGAGAGCCCATCCTGTCCGTCCTTTACATTTCTAACTCAGTGAAATTTTGGATTTCATGAATACAACCATCGTGCCATGCCAACCCGCTAGCAGTTGGCACATGCGAATTTAGGTTCTCATATTTTAGTGAATTAACCGACTTCCATTTCACCGTTATTCTATTCGCTAGATAATTTTATTCATGTGGTAGAATTGTTACTTTTACAGTTTACCTACATTACGACAAATACTCGTTTTATTTTACACCTCTTCAAAGGAATCAGACGTTTAGGATATGCTATTTTGTATTTCAGTTATCAAATATACCAGCTCCCAGTTAGAACCAAAGTTACTTTGTCAAACGGATACAATATTTTGATTTAGAAGACGACATTGAGAGGATTATCAAATCCCGGTGGATCTGAAAGAGAAATAGATCATCGAACTATTAACCAGACAACAATCTTGCAAAGTTCCTTGAACTCCACTCCACTTGATTAAACTCTGAAAATGCGAGGGCCTATTTTCCTGTTACTCTGATTGTAACATCTTATGACCGTAGGTAGGTACATGCTATATTGTAAGGTAATGTGTTTTGACGCGGATGGTTTGTCAAAAAACGCCTCGCTAGTTCCACGAACAATATTCTTGCCTACCGTTTTTCTGGCGTTAGTAATTGACAACTTTTTTAGACAGAACGACGAACGTGATTGTTTTCCAGCCCACATTTTTTTGCACCAGTATTTCTTTGTTTATCAATCTTCTTGTCATGTATCCGAAGACACAAGATGAAACGATAGAGGAATAAATATTGACAACTTGGACAGTGTTTGTTGACTTGGAGAGACTACAGAAGCCCGCTAAATCTAAGCGCGCTAGATGGAATAACACAACGAGCTATGACAAAATATTCCCTCATGTTATCATTTATTATACTAGTGGTTCGCCCCGAACTGAGATCTCGCGAATCTTCCAAAATAAATATTATTCTTAGGGCGACTTGCACAACGATGCCTAAAGGTATTTAGTGGCTAAATCATACAAATACTTTAAATTTAAACATGTTTAGTCGCTAAATACGTTTAGTGAACTTTGTGCATGCCGGCTTTAATCTTTGACTAATAAATTGGTGGCACGAAATGGATAACCAACCTACTTTACCTACAGTTTCATTCAAATTAGATGTAACGGGGGTTCTTGTTAATTGGTTATATTCTTTTGGGGTACAAATGGCAGATATTCTGGATTTCAGACTTTTGCCTATATTTGTGTAACTAAAGCTACACGAATACCAAATTTTAGCATTGTGGGGTGACTGGTGTACCCTGTGAAATTTGTCAAAGTTTTGTTTTTATCATGGCTAATAACTCAAAAACTACAAAAACTTTACTAAAAGTAAAAACGGAGTCGAAATGTACTAATAAAGACCTTTCATTTGACGTCCCACTTGACCTAATAGTCTCATTTTCATTTTTTTTACCCCTCTTGAACCCCGATATCTCAACAACCCCTCAATATTTTTAGCTCATTAAGTCACACCAAACTTGTTCCATCACTACCTACCTATATATCAAATTTCACGGTGATCAGATAAACGCTTCGAAAGTTATCCTCGGACAAACAAACATACATATATACATACAATGCCGATTTGCCCAAGTGAACTTAGAGATCTCGCTTCGCTCGATCAACTATGCCTCTTTTTTCTAAAATGGAATTTTATGTCCTTTTTTTTTTTTTTTTTAATCCAATTTATTATAAGGACCTTTATAAGGATACATGTCGGTCCTATCGTATGTACAAGTTAATTGAATCAAAGATACAAACAAAGCAAACAAAATAAAGATTAACAACAACAATTAACTTATTTAAATCTTTTATGTCCCTGCTTTCTATGTAAAAAATAAGAATAAACTGCTATACCTTTTTACTTGTCTGTCTGCACAACCTACATTCCCGCTCCCCCGTTTTATCTTATCTGTCGATTTCTCTCCCCGTAAAAGTTAATGACATAATAAAATGTTTTTTTTTATAATTGTCACAATCATTGTATACAGTAATATAAAACGCCTATCTACATTTTAAAACGTTAGTATCTTTTAGTACTTTTCGTAATTGAAAAGTAAATATAATAAATGTAGATAACTTTTACCTAATGAGGTTTCATTATGGTAGGCACAAAATCTAAAAGAAATAGTGGTAAGTAATAAAATTGCTATTATTTTGAACTGTAGGTGAAGTATTTTAAATGATATAGATAGAGCTTTATTGTATGGTACGTTAATCATGTTTGATTTTGTAACATAACGCTTTAATGCGGCATAGAATTATTTATACTTAGTTATACCAGATTTCCGATTAATAATCAGATTTACAAAATAGCATGATGATTAATTTAAATAATATACTGACTTAAGTTACAGACCCATTTTTGATATAATACAGGAACTTAATAAATACAGGATTTTTTGAAATAAACAAATCTAGAATTACCTGTCTAACCCATCCCACGAGAGACCAAGCTCTCTATTTTGATCAGAGCTGGGAGTGGATTGTCGTGTTGCTCCAATTTCGTTTTTGACGTGATGTCGATTTAATATTTTAGAAGTTCCCTGGAGTAGTTTTATCCCGTTGAAATATTAATTGTCTTCTCTACAAACGTAATCCTACTAAAATACGAATTGAAACTAAATTAATACTTATCTTAATAATTTATATATTACTAGCTGACCCTCCAGCGGCTTCGCACGCGTCGTTTGTCAATAAAAACATGGGTTATGTTCCTTCCGCCCAATCGAGTAAAAAGTAGCCTATGTCCCAATCCTGGTCATAATCTATCTGTATACCAAATTTCATCGAAATGGGTCTAGCTGTTTAGTCGTGAAAACGTTACAAACAGACAGAATGACAGAGGTACTTTCGTATTTATAATTGATCGAGCGAAGCGAGATCTCTAAATCAACATGGGCAAATCGGCGTTGTATGTATGTATGTATGTTTGTTTGTCCGAGGATAACTTTCGAAACGTTGATCTGATCATCGTGAAATTTGATACATAGGTAGGTAGTGATGGCACAATTTTAGTGTGACTAAATGAGCTAAAAATGTTAGGGGGTTGTTGCAATATTGGAATTCAAGTGGGGTAAAAAAATGAAAATGACACTGTTAGGTCTAGTGGGGCGTCAAATGAAAGGTCTTCTTTAGTACATTTAGACCCCGTTTTAAGACTCGAAGTCTTTATCGAAGAAAGTCTATAGTTTTTGAGTTATTAGCCATAATAAAAACTTAACTTTGACAAAATTCACAGGGTACATCAGTGACCCCACAGTGCTGAAATTTGGTATGCGTGTAGCTTTAGTAACACAAATATAGGCAAAAGTCTGAAATCCAGAATAACTACAACTTCTACCTCAAAAAAGTATAATCAATTAACATGAACTCCCGTTACCTGTAATTTGAATGAAACTGTGGGTCAAGTTATTTGGTTTAGCATTTCGTGGCACTATTTTGATAGTCAAGGATTACAGATAATATTTTTGTATTTTTAGTGGAGACTCGCGAGATCTCAGTTCGGGACGAACGACTAGTATTACTAACTGACCAATTCGCGGCTTCGCACGCGTAGATTTTCAATGAAAACATTACCCTCCTTCTGCGCAGTTGGGTAAAAAGTAGCCTATCTCTCAATCTCGGTCATAACCTATCTATATACCAAATTTCATCGAAATCGGTCCAGCCCTATACTCGTAAAAACATAACAAACAGACAGAGAGATAGAGTTACTTTCGAATTTATAATATTACAAGCTTCCGCCCGCGGCTTCGCACGCATGGTTTGCCAATAAAAAGTAGCCTATGTGTTAATCCAGGTTATGATCTATGTACATACCAAATTTCATCGAAAGCGGTTCAGTCGTTCCGACATGAAAGAGAAACAAACATCCATATATACATACAAACATTCGCGTTTATAATATTAGTGGGAAGTGGGATAATTTCCGCAGCGCATGCGCTGAAAGACATTTCGTGGCAAATTTTTTACACCATGGGTTACATTATTGAAGTTTTAGTAAGGATTGCTAATTTTGTCTAGTAATAAATATAGCCTATGTTACTCAGGGATAATGTAGCGTTCTAATGGTGAAAGAATTTTTGAAATCACATCAGTTTTTGAGTTTATTAGTTGCAAACATACAAATCTTTCCTCTTTATAATATTAGTGTAGATTAGTAAAGTTGCTTACACGTTTAAGAGTTTTCTTACGCTCTCTATAAATTGAGTAGAAAAGTTAATATGCCTCTTTTATGCCTCTGCTTATCACTGGCATGTAGCATCAATATTAAGATACCGGGTAATTTTTTGGGGCAATTATCTATTTCTAATTCTAATAAATTACAAGCTTTCTAAGCACAAAAACGTTGTCTAAGAGCATTGAACCACCTGAAACAAACGGACTCATGCAGATAATATTTTACCATTTGCTGCCATTTTTGTAAGGAGTAACTTAATTTTTTTTAACATTTATCCCATAAGAATCCGCCGTGCGAGCTGCCTCCGCCTTCAATCGTGTAAAACTCATTAATAATCTATCATAAAATACAATCAACAATAAGAGGCAAAGAAAGTACCATGGAGTTTAAGCATGCCCTCAACAAATTGCTTACAGAAAAAGCAATTCAGTCGACGAAGTTTTAGTAGATTTGGTAATATACTGACGATATTCAAGTGACGGTTTCTCAAAACATAAAAAATATAATTGTTATCAAATTTAAAAGAAAATCGACTAAGTTTAGGTGGTTATTTCGATACTTACTGCCTACTCTTGCAATCGACATCCAAAAATAAAGGCTTATCGGATAGTAGTCATATACTTATCATCAAAAATGTCACAAAAACAATTTAAAAGAACCCAAACGCGACCCTTCAATTACTGTTATCCAATAAGAAGTTCTGTAGATTAGTAATTTATATGTATTTAAATCGTAATTGCTTATAATTAACAAACAATTTAAAACTTTAGCTAAGTAAATATAATATACTATATACCTAATATACTATATTATAGGGGTTAAGAGTTTAATCTAAGCTAGAACTCGCTTTACACTTGGCTAAATTTAGAGCACTAAATTCAGACAAAGTGGAAGTGTCGACACAAACGTATATTTAGCCCGGCTTAGCGTAATTAGCGACTAAATTTGTTTTAATTTGACAACTTTCTTAATCACATTTAGGCATTCAATACGATTAGGCATCATTCCGCAAGTCGCCCTTAGGGTGCCTGTCCATTGGAGCGGAGCGAGCTGGCGGTGCGGAGCGAGTGAGTATTGCGGAGCGGAGTTGCGGACTTTGTCTGTCCATTGACGCGGAGCGAGACAGCGGTGCGGAGCCAGCGAGTATTGCGGAGCGGAGTAACGGACTGTGTGGAGCTAGGCCGAGTTCACGCAATGAGTCATTTGAGCGGAGGGCGGCGGGCGGTCAGTTCAGTCATATTACGGAAAACAGACATGTTGTCGACGCAAAAGTTAAAATGTTACTACCTCACATTGCTCGAGGAAGAAATGTTGGACTCGGAAGAAACCGAATTACTTACAACATACTATCCCAATATCCCATACCCCCGCCCCCGAGACCGGGCCGTTTCCCCGCCGCCCCGGCTCACTCGGCTGCCCCGCTCCGCCGGCCCGCTCCACCGCCTCGCACCGCTACCTCGCACCGCTACCACGTGCCGCTTCCGATAATGTATGAAATTTTAAACTAGCTCGCAAATCCCTTTCCACTAAAGCGGAGCGGAGATTTCATGCAATCCTATTGGTTAATATTTCTTCGTTTCTCAGCTCCTCTGCCTCTCTCCGCGTCAATGGACAGGCAGCTTGTGTGTAGCTGGCTAAGTCTCTTTACTTGTTTGAATTCGGAGTCCTTTTCATTAAGTGAACTGAATTTAGCCAAGTGTAAAGCGGGTTTTAGACTTTTATACCTACCTGATTTCAGTTAAAAAATGAGATTAAATTTTGTATCAAATCAGCCACGACGGAATCCTTTTCATATCGCAGGCGCGTCGTACGGAGCGTCGATGAAAATATAATGAGCTTAGCCCCTAGAGCCCCGATCGACAAACTCGTGGGCATGAACGTATTCAGGGGTTCTTTAGTTACCGGAGTAGGTTAGTAGTAGTAGAGCTCTTTGTAAAAGAGCTCGCCCGGGGAAGTTCTATCATAATGCCCATTTCTGCCGCCAAACCACTTTGCTGTGTATCGGTTTGAAGAGTACCGGTGCCGGTGAAATGACAGGTACATGAGGCTTTACACACTATGCCTCAAGTTGATGGGCATCATCTTATAGCACGTTTCTATGGAGTGCTTTATATATAATATACATATATAGGCAGGCATATATTATAGACGATGATTACCACGTAACATCAGCAGGGCTAGCACAGCGATTTCCTTGGCTACTCTTCGAAGAGACGACAAGGCTCTGACCGCAACTTGTATTTCTGCGTGTATTGTTATTTGTTTTTTTATATTGTTTTTTTAAATTTGAGTGTGATGTACAATAAAGCGTTATTCTATTCCATTCTCTGTCGATTCTTCCGAAATTGTCTTTGCCACGAGCAGCCTCAATAAGTGTTTTTCCTAGACAAGAGAAAGATACTCTGCCTGTAGCAACGTACGTTGTATATTAATTAAATATCTAACCAAAAATTATTGGCAAGCGCGTGATTGAGAAGAGTGCGAAAGAGACAACTTGAGAAGACAGTGTAGTCTAGGCAATTTCAGAAGAAAGTTGTCTTTCCTTGAATGTCAAAGATAAAGAAAATGATGACTATCGTGCTCGGCGTTGTAGACTACTGTCGAGGAAGTGTCGACAACGTTTCTTCCCGTTCACTCTCGCGATCGCCGTGCTCGAGACGCTCGACAAGTGTCTTCTTTGTTTCGATAAATGACTCATGACTAAATCTTTCTCTACAGTTACTGTGCTAAGCCTACAGGTGGGGCATTTGCTTGTTTCATCTTCAAGGGGGCAATTGCGCTTAACAAAAACGTTACTCGTACGATTATGCACATTTCGTATCGCGCTGACACGCGTGACATCAGTCAAACCAACGTGAGTTCCAACGTTAGACACGTTCAAAATTAGCGCGATTTAGTTTTATTAGTTAGTCAGGGGTTTATAAAATATTAAGGTACAGGTATTTATTTATTGATTTAATCAAAGTAGAAATAATCTAGTGATTATTTTCTGCGATTTGCCCTGTACAAGTTCACCCACACCGATCACTACGATATTGCTTCCTTCCTAATACCCTCATCGTAATAAACCGTGGATACTAAGAACAATCAATGCCTGGTTATGAGGTTTTTGTCATCATTACTTGACAGATTTATTTCGCGGCTGTTAATAGGCAATTCACATGAAAATAATAAGATTTAGCTTCTATTCATATCAAAAACATTAATATAATATTGCCTTAATACTCGTAATAAGCATAATTATAATAAATAAATAATGCTGGACATTTCACACAGCACCATCTAGCCTCAAAAAAGCTTAGCTGGTACTATGGGAACCAGATAACTGATAGAATACTTATATACAGTTATTTTTTGTAATTACATACTTATAATATATTGACGACCTCCGTGGCGCAGTGAGCGAATAGCCGGCTGAGACTCAGGAGGTAGCGGGTACGATTCCCGCCGCGGAACAAATGTTTGCATGATCTACATATATATGTTCCGGGTCTAGATGTTTTTCTATACACATATTATAAGTAGGTATAAAAACAGTAGTATTCTATCAGTTCTCTGGTTCCCATAGTACAAGCTCTGCTTAGTTTGGGGCTAGATAGCGCTGTGTGAAATCTCCAGCAACATTTACTTATTTATATAGAAAAATACTCAAACCCAGAACAAAAATCTGTAGAACATCCAAACATTTGTCCCGCAGCGGGAATCGAACCCGTAACCTCCTGCGTCTCAGCCGGTTATTTGCCCACTGTGCCATGGAGGTCGTCAATGATGATTTCATAGGACCAAACTAAACGGCAACAATATTTTTCACCCTTTTGCCTTTTATTTCCATGTTCCAAAATTCCAAGACATTGCAACTCTTTTTACAATTAGCAATTCGTTTGTTTTGTGTAAATATTTGCGGTTATCTAGTAGTTGGATTACTTAGACACTTGCTCCCGACTAAACAAATGTGTAACATCTCGACAACAAATTAGTATAATACAAAAGCAAGCCGCACTCTTACCACCCCCCTGTACCTCTTACACCCATCTTATTAACTCCTCACGGTCTCACCTCACCTCAATAAGGGGGTTCCTTGCATTAGCTAATTTGAAATTAAATGGACTACGACCTCAAGCTAAAGTGTAATGAAAGTGAGAAGTTTTAATCATATTTTCATTGAATTTCAGGTGTTCATTAAATCAGAATTGAAGGTCGGTGTGATATACGTGAAAGAGAATCAGTACACTGAAGAAGAGATTCTGGACAATAACGAGAACTCGCCAATGTTTGACGAGTTCCTTCAGGTCATGGGAGAGAAAGTGAGATTAAAAGGTAAGGTTTTTAAAATAAAGTCTGAATGCTTTTACTTTACTTTTGGACAAAACCATTCGAAATTTCCCAAGATACCCGGTGATTGTTAAAACTTTCTCAAAGCAAACAAACAGCAACACCTATTAAAATATGAGGAAAAAGTGAAAAATACAATACCTATTACGTATGTCAACATATGGAGGACATAAAACAGTGTTACAGAGTTTTACAGTTTCATAATCAATGGATAATCTCACATTCTAATTAAAAATTGTTTTACTCAGGCTTTGACAAATACAAAGGCGGTTTAGACACTGTACACGACCTAACCGGTTTATACTCAGTGTACACGAACTGGAGAGGGATAGAGATCATGTTCCACGTTTCCACCCTCTTACCTTACGAGAGGCACGACCCTCAGAAACTTCAAAGGAAAAGGCATATTGGGAATGACATTGTGTGCGTCGTGTTCCTAGAAGCCGACAACACTGCCTTTTCACCTGCTTGTATAAAGAGCCATTTTCTACATACATTTATTTTAGGTAAGTTTTCACCGAATTTAAAAATATCATTATTATTATTTTAAAATATTATCTTAGAAGATAATTTTATACGAATGAAAAAAATATAAAGATAGACACATAATAAACTAGCTCTATTAAAACTTTAATTTTCATTTCGAAATAGTATTCGCGATGCAATTACAAAGTTGCAGAAAGTTCAGATTCAGTTTTGTATGACTTTACGATAAAGCTACATTGAGATAACTTGTAACTTTGTTTTAGTAGCCTAGGAGTACCTACAGGTAAACAAAACGGAAATAAAGAACTGTAACTGTCATTATCCGTCATTCGATATTATCTTCTTCTTCTTTCGTGTCAATGGCTGTTTGACTTCTAAATTTTATCAGCCCAATAGAGAGCAACTGTCACACCCCTCTCTGTTGCCTGGTACAAGTCTTCTCGTGTGCAGGTGGTTGGGCATAGAAGACATGATAAGAGATAAGATTGCCCCGCAGTGGCACTGTCTCCGGAATGGGTCGATGTGGTCCCTAGATATAGATTGTCTCGACAGCGGCCAACTTGAGTGCGCAACCGGTTAAACCGATATTATCTTCAGTAACGATAGTTATCACAAACCGCACAATATCGTTTGTATGGGGGAGGCTTATGTGCAGCAGCGGAAAATGAAAATTACAAAATTCGACTGCATTTTCTTTCAGTCCGGGTATCAGCAAAAATCAAACGAAGACCAACACGTTATGAAGTATCCGTGGTAACTCGTGATGAAGTTGGGGCCTACAAGCCCTATCTTTGGGAACAAAGCGTGTTCGACAAAGGTCCTATGTTCAGGTAAGTTTATCAAGAAACCATTGAAAATAATTGGAACCATTTTATTCATTGTAAAAGTTGTATGATACAGATCTCAATTCTATGAAAAAAATATCAACGGGTCAAGACACAGATTACTCCTTCGAGTGTACAATGTTGCTATACATTATTTAAAAAAAAATATAAGTAATTTTCTTCTTATTTAACATTACAATAAAATTAATATTAATACTTAAAGTCATAATAGAAAATTGTAATAATTTAATAAATTCATTTATAAATAAATGTTTCTAATTAAATCCGAATAAAATAAAAAGACAATTTAACGTTACAATAAAATCAATAGTAAGCCATGATAAAAAATAAGAATATTTAAAAGCGAATAAATTAATTATTAAATAAAAGTTGATAGTTAAATCAGAAAATAATAATAAATAATAATAATATATATTAATTATCAAAATAAGAAAAAATTGTTTGAAAGTGAATATTCCAACAGTTATTTAATGTCATAGAAGCACTTATCCAAAAGCCACGAATGAAAGGGTCAAAAACAAAAGAAATTGTTGGGTACCTTTAAACCAAGGTTTTGGTTATAAGTACCTAAACTGCGGCTAGATTACTAATAGGCACTATACTAGACTATATAGTTCGATAGATGGGCAGTCGCGGTCCTAATAGGCTTTTATCGATTCTAAAATCCCCAAAGTTCCGTCGGGCTTACAAAGTAGTTATCTAACCTGTAACTAGTTACGAACGTAAAGCTAATAGTAGAGGAGACCGCGGAGATCGACCTTCACCGATCTGATAACCAGATGAGACGTATTTTTTATCAAATATAATTTATAAACAAATATGCTTACAATTACTTGCCTATCTAAAAGTGCTTATGGCTATTTTTAATTAAATTGACTTTAATCAATTTTTTTTTTCATCACTTTCATTCTTTTGATAACCAAATGAATTTTATTTCACTGTTAGTTTTTAACACACATAATATGCCTCAGTAGGCTTGCCTACTCATTTCTGTGTATAGCTACCTGGCAAGCCGATGTGAACAGGTAAGTCAATATAGGTGACTCCATCGTTCTGCTAACTTATCGAAAGTTATATCAAATTTTAGATTATTTTATTACAATATCAGTCATATTTCAAAATCATTGCCTGCAAAAAATCATACTTATGGTACTGTTGCCTAGCTATAAACTTTGAGAGAGCACTTTTAGATAGGCAAGTAATTATAGGCATATTTGTTTATAAATTATATTTGATAAAAAATATGTCTCATCTGGTTATCAGATCGGTGAAGGTCGATCTTCACCGGTTCTTAGACCATAATAGATACCTAACCACTTCAATCTAAATCCTATTTGAAAACTGGTTATTTACGAACACGTGTGCTCTCAAAGTGGCAGTTAACGCAAACACAGCGACTAACTTTGTGTAGGTATTCAGCGGGTGTCTAGTAGCATGGAGATGGGAAACTTACTTACTTACTTATTTTATACTACTTATTTAACTTAACTACTTATTAACTTACTTATTTGATAGAAACACCGAACGCAGGAACAACATCTTCGTAATAACTATTATGTAAACTGTGCTCTAGGCACACGAAATATACTTGAAACTCTGAAGTGTCAGTTGTACTAAGAAGTTGTAAGTGCTCGCGGGTGACGTAAGAGACCGACTTTCGCGTGGGAAATTCCAGTCAAATAAAATTGAAATATACGGTTTTGAATATTTAAGTAATATATTTGAATATTCACTTCGTATCATCTGAACTTCAGTATTAACTAGGTAGGTCATTAACATTATAGAGATTTAAAGACGTATCTGTTCTCAGAGAATGGTTACTGACAAAGATTGTGAACGGCGAGAGGGCATCATACTCCGCTCCAAAATTCGCTCGAATGCAAGAAAGAACAAGAAGTCAGATGCTCGAAGATATAGTTGCCAATCTCCAAAACCACGCTGAAACTGGACAAATACCGAAACCATATCGAAGAGGTAATAAATAATTCAGTGTAAATATAATTGTTATTTGAACGAATATTTAAAGGTCAGATGGTTGTCCTTCGTCGACTTCACTCAGAAAACATTTTCAAGACTTTAATTTTGTTCCGAAGCAGGGGAAAGTTTTTATTAGAGAAGTTACGCTCTTCAGACACTTGACATACTATAAAGGACTGCTTAGATTTTCCTCGAAGTTTATAGTTTTAGTTAAAAAAGTAAACGAATAGGTAAGTACGTATAAATATAATAGTTTGTAAACTTCTAATCCTAAATGACTTTCGGGTCTTACTTATTGAAAGTCACCCAGTTAGAGTTGGTCACTGAGTGGTAAGACATTTCTTGCAAGCATTTGACAGTTCTTATCTATGGCAGTACTTGCATTTTTTTATCAAAAATTAGGATTTTGAAGATACAGAATAGGGCAGGTTTCTTAGATTGGTTACTTAATGTAGAAATTTGATTTTCTAGGATCATGGCGTCCCATCGGACACATGAGACCGTCTTCCCCCCTCCTGGACTCAGTCAGAGACCAGTTCGAAGACTACGACCAATTAGCCAAAGACTTTACCCGCGTGTTCTTGAACAATGAGCTGAATATTGCCACAAACGCTCAGCTGTTCGATGTCGTCTTCCTCGTGGGACAATCCAAGCAGAAGACCAAGTTTATTGGTGTTAGAGCCATACTTGGAGTAAGGAGCAGGTAAATAAATGAAGTAGATGAAAATCACAAAAACACTTCTTGAATCGTCTACAAAAGACCATAGATAACAAGTTTGTGATTGGAATCGTTTAAACGATTACCTACCTGTGTTTTGAACCAGGCTTTGATGAAGATCAAAATTTACGAATTGAGTGTTTAGTGTCTAAGGCTGTGCTGAGTGAGATATATGAATCTAAATATTAAAAATATATTAATTTACAGTATTACACACACTCAACAATCTAGGACTAATATAATATATATAGGTAGGTAACCAGTGATGTCCGCAGTAGGCAGGGCTGTATTGTGAAGATCTGGTTTCGATTTTTTGATTGCGTAGCACTTTTGTACCTAAGTACTTAAAGACATTTTTTTCTATTTTAAAAGAGAAAATATTGTGGGAAGTTGATGTTGTTTAGGAAGAATTTTTATGGAAATGAAAACTTTCTGCAATGAAATAAATAAAATCTTTATATGTATTAAATAAAAATGAAATAGTGTTCGTTGGTAAGCGGGCGCATCACTTGAGAGCGGTTGGACGGATATGACTTTTTTTATTGTTCTTAAATAGTCTAAAATAGTCTTAATTTCTAAATAGTATAGGTTTAAAGGGGGAAAAATTGGATTAGTAGGCATATGAAAATTCGAGAAAAACTGAAATTGGTTTTTTTTGTATGGGATTTTTGTATGAACTCAAGACCATTAGGATAGATATATTTATTTTCAAATCCGTGCGAAGACGGGGCGAGTCAGGTAGTAGTAGAATAAATATATATTTCTTTACAGAGTGTTCCAAGAAATGCTTTACGGAATTCAGTCCGGATTTGGCTCACCACAAGTGCCAGTTGCCGAGTTACTCTCTCGACCAGCGCCAACGCTTTTATCACCCACCCCGAAGCAAAAGAGTAGCAACTTTTTGCAAGTCCCTGATATTGAATCGCCCAGGTAAAAGAAACTATTTTTTATTTGTTAAGGACAAGTTAAAGATATTTATTTGTTTATAAATATGGTAGACTTACATTTTCAGTTTTATAGCGACGCAGCATAGTTAGTCATAAGTCATAACTGTGACGACGTATACATTTCAACACATTTATTACACACGTACATTTAAATTGACAGTGATTCAAAAATAATGGCTTCAAAAAATGTGAGCAAGTATCTAGGATTTAATATTTGCCACTACAAATCAAATAAAAATGTTGTTTTTATAAAATGCGTCTAAGACTGAAATGTAGGCCATACTTCAGTTTGTTCGTCGGTGCTTGCAAAAATATACTTATCGTGACATTTTTAGGTCACTGACTGCTGAAAATACTGTCAGTTTTTTTAAGTATCAAAACATAACTTCTTCTCTTGTTTGCATGTTCCCACTTTAAGTTGGGGTCTGCTCTCCTAATTTTTCGGTGCCAGGTTAGTCTGTGTTGGGTTGTCGGGTCAGGCAGTTCTTCCTTTTTCTGGTCAGGAGTCTGGTCAAAACATAGCTAATGATTATATTCGGCTGTCTTGAGATTTTTATAGCGGAGAAAAGTGTCTTTATTATTATATTTAGGAAATTAATCAGGTAATTTCAACATTTCAGACCAAAAAGCGTGCCCAGTTCTCCAATGGTGAAGCGAGCATTTTCCCGATTGGGGACAATAACGGCCGGTTGGGGGCGCTCCATTCGCAAACAACACTCCCAACTCAACGTGGACGACAAGAAGAAGTGGGCCAGCTCTCAAGACTGTTCGAGTAAGTAATTACTTGTATAATAGAAAATTAAGTACTTTAGATCCCTACCGCCTTTGCCAAGTTATTGTTTCCAGCGTTGTGCTCTGTGGTGTGTGGTAACTTAACATGGTAAACTGGATTATTTGTAGTATGTGCTAGTCTATAACTATTAGGAGCATACCGAAATGCCAAAAAACTAACCTAAAAGTCTTTTAAACCAAATTCTCTAAATGAAGATCTAAAACAGAATCTACTAACAATCATCAAAGTCAAATATTTAGTAAGTACCCTGACTGGAAGATTCCCTTCATTGCTACTAGGTGGCGCAAGAATCAACTATTATATATTTTATAGTATTTTGATTGAATCTGGATTTTATGAATTATTCTATTAGTAAAGAATTTCAAATCAATACTAGTTTAACTTACATTCTATTACGACTTGCAACTAATTTAATGATGATACAATGCCTAATTAAATGCTCCGAGCAATTCTTCAATGCGATTTTATTTCGAATTGCAGATAAAGAAAGCAAAGATAAGGAAAAGGAGAAGAACGCAGCCCTAGCAATGCCAAGACTGTCCGTTTGTGCTGATGCCCAGAAAGTAGACCGTGCCAAACTTGCTCAAACTGAGGTGAGTTTGAAAAACTGACGACAGGAACAAAGCATGAACAAACCGAATTTGTGATGCCTAACCTTGAATCAAGAATAAAAATAATGACGTCAAACTTTTTATTTCCAGTTCTCAATAATCGAGTTTGACCCTGAAACCTTCCGCATTCTACTGGACTATCTCCATACTGGCAGTTGTCCCCTCACTTGCGCATCGATCCCGGGACTTATATGTGCCGCGGAACACTACGACCTTCCTGAATTGCTGCAGGCTTGCTTCCACCACGCCAAGCAGTTCCTTAGGATAGAAGTGGTGAGATTTATATGTAGAAATACCTAAGCCACAAACAATGCGGCAAAAAAAGAAAATGAGTATGAGCACTAGATCTCTACTCCAACTCTAATATCAAAGTGTGAGTGCCGCCCGGAAGCTGTAATTTATCAACTTTCTATAGAATTTTACGTGCCTTCTGAAGTACAAAGAGCGCTCAGTTGTCAATGCCATAAGACCCATCAATGTTATGATCGCTCGGTACGTTAATCTAGCTGATCTATTACATACTACCGATTAAACAAGCTTTGCCTCTGCAATATGAACAATTGACGTAACGTACCTACCTATAATTTTACTTTCAGGCGTGCACCATGCTGATAGCTTTAGAAAACTATTTCTGGCGGTACAGCTCAGCATCGGAATTGGTAAACATGATACTGGCTTTCATAGAACAGCGAGCAAACGCGCTCTTCCAAACACCAGAGTTCCTCAACCTTTCCGAATCCATGGTCCAAATGATCATGTGCAGGAATTTAGAGATATCAGAAGTGAAGAAGTTCGAAGCGATGCTCCTCTGGGCCAGGAACAAGATCAAAGCAAACAAATCCACCGCAAATAAGACTGATGCGAGAAATGAATTTAGATGCACTATGGAGAGACTAGCGAGGGATCTCAAACTGCACAGGATCACCCCTCAGGAATTGATAAAGGTGGTGCTCCCGACGAAGACGATAAAGAACGAGAGGATATTGGAGACGCTGACGTACCAGGCGCAGTCCGGCATGTACCGCATGCACGACGACTACATCGAGGCGTGCCAACAGCGCCTACTGCAGAAACAAGACTCCCGGTTCTCGGAGTTCGAGAGCTTCGACTACGGAATATGAACGGAGCTGTGAGGAATATCAGTGTATTAGATCAGGCCCGTAGCCAGCCAATGTTTGGGCTTCGTGAGCTTTTAAAAGGTTAAAGTTTTGGGGGGCTTAGATACCAGCTGAATGTGATTTCAAATTTTCAAAAGTCCAAGGGTTATGTCTGTCTGGCCCTTGTTTCCCTCCCCCTGGCTACGGCTCTGTATTAGATAGATTATGAAGAGTGATCGGACCGGGTCCTTCTTAGTGTGGTATGTTGAGCCTTCATAAGTATTATTGTTATAGATGTACGAGTTCGAGAAATATATGTACACTTCTCGGATACCTATCCCTTGTTGTTGTTCGTTGATACCTATATTTTTTAAATCTAGCTAGACGTGTTCAGTATAAACATCTCTATTTTTGGTACCAAATTTGCGTTTTGTACGCACTTTATAATCAGAAATTTTTGGATGTTACATAATATCTGGTACAAATGATACCCCTTTCTGTGATCTATCTGTGAGTATAATTCATTTTACAACAAATTCAATATCCTTAGTTGTATTGATTGTATCTTATAAAAGTAGTTACGGCTAATAATATCCAATAATAAAATAATTTCCGAAAAAGCAATATAATTGAAGTTACAGTCTACTCATTATTTTTTGTTAACTCCATTCAAAGCACGTTTAATGAAAACGACTGATACATTAATCTGTTACCTAAAAAATTCTAAAATATTAATGTTTTAGATTGTAAAAAATGTATGTAATATAAATTAAACGTCATTATAAAAGTACGCGTTTGTCACGAAAGTTTGTACAAACATGAAGGAAATTTATATGATAGTAGTAAAAAATATATATGGTGTGAAAACGATTTGCTTGGATAAGCCAACCAACATCTAGCATTTTTAGAGATTTTTAAAACAAGAACGTATTATTTAATTGTCTTTCAAGAGTGCCGATCTTGTATTTTATCTATGTTACCTTACATGTCTCAAGAGAATTAAGATATAAGCAATCATTACTAAAATGAGTACTAGCTAGTGATATGGCCTGCAGGCAGTTACCGTTTCACTCGACATTATTTAAAAGCAAATTTCTATTTAAAACAAAGTGTCACGTTTTATCCGCTTGCGATTTCATTTAACCGTGTAATTATAAAGTTATAATTTTGGTGCATGGTTAAATATTTGAGTGTATAATATACTCAACAAAATCAAGTTTTTAGTTTTAGTGGATCCTTATGTAGCATATTTTTGTTTGAAACAAATAGATACGTTAATTCAGTATTACGCTTACTTATGATATAGCGGATTTAAAAACCATTTTTTAAGCCACTTGACTTTTTATTTTAATGCCTAAGCACATGGCGTATTTTAAACGCCTTCGTATATAAAGGCACATTTTTATTTATTTCAACGAAGATGAGAGCCCATTACAGTTTCAACTTTTTTTATTTATTAAAATATTTATTATGCAAATTAATAAAATCTCTATGTATAAATAAACGTATGTGCACAATCTTGAGTTCCAAACTGATAGATTTACCAACTTTGTATGTTAAGCTTGTTATCGATGTTACAATGAACTAAGAATTCCAATTAGAAGAACCTATCTTTATAGTATGTTACCTAGACAATAGGTGTGCGTCAAAGAGACGTTTGCTAATATTTCGTTAATAGGTCCCTGGTGTACTAAATATTTTGGAACCATTAGCACAAACTAAGTTAAATTCTAGTCTGACGGATATATAGTACATATTTTCATTTTATTATTTATTTTTAATGAATAAGTGCTTTGTGAATCATAAACGTGAATCTGTTTTTATCTATACTAATAATATAATATTATAAAGAAGTAACATTTGTAAGTGTATCTATTTGTAACGATTAATCTTCGGAACTACAGAACCGATTTAAAATTATTTCACTCATAGAAAGCTACACTATTCCTGAAGACTATATTTATTCAAATAACAATCCGTGTGAAGCCGGGGCGGGTCAACTAGTATATTATAACCTCCGGCGCAGTAGGCGAAAAGCCGGCTGAGACGCAGGACGCAGGTTTGTTCGATTCTCACCGTGGAACAAAAGTTTGCATAATCTACATAATTTTATTCCGGCTCTGGATGTTTTCTATATGTATTTATTTACAAAAAAAAGTATATAAGTATTCTACCAGTTACCTGGGCCCGTAGCCAAATTACATTCGCTCCGAATCGATTCGATTTTTACATACATTTGTTGTCGCTACATCATGTGGTATTTCTATAGCATGTGTCAAATCCCATACATTTTCGGACTTATTGACTAGCGTTATCGCTAATCGACTGTAACTTGGCCAAGCCCTCTGGTTCCCATAGTACACGCTCTGCTTAGTTTGGGGCTAGATAGCGCTGTGGGAAATCTCCAGCAATATTTATTTATATAAAATGGTTACGCACATTAGACTTTCTATAAGACAATTATTATATCCTGTTATCCTGAAAAATTCAGTAAAATAAAATAATAAAATACTGTTGTTTATAAATTAACTATACCTACCTACCTACAACAACAGATACTTCTGTGGTACCATACCGTACCAAAAATAGACAAAAATTTATAGTTCAGTAAAATGATTGTTGTGTGATTAGATGTTATATTATTGAGAAAAGGTCCTTAAATTTTGACAGATAGATGAGATACCAATTACCTACCTAAAAAGTTACTATTATATATACTACCCTTTCTTTGAGCAGTTTGACCTATATAGAAGTAGTACCTACCTCCTGTTATTGATGTTTTAGCGAACGTCCCATGAAGAACATACAATAAATTGCACTCGATATGTTAATGAGTGTATGAACCGGTCGATGTTTTCTCTGTGTATCCTTTTTAATACTTCCTATACTTTAGACTAATAGCTGTTTCGGAAACGTATTGAATTTTAATGTGGACTTAGGTACATTGTGCTACCCTTATTCTAAACTTTTAGAAAATTAAAAGCTACACAGACGTGTAATTAAATTAAATACAGATGTTGAATTGTCAGTAATGTTTTGGAATTTGATACTAAAATGGATATTATATGATGATAAGTTTATATTTAATAACATGAAAACTTTACTACAACTTTGCTCAAAGCTTAGATAAAACACTCTGTTTAAATGTTACTGTTACATAAGCAATTTCAATTAATGGAAATAAGTGTGAGGATTACAAATGTGATCTACCAACTTCTTAGAATTCTTGAGTTAGTAATAAAATACTCATGTATGTGTTTAGATTTAATTTGTAGAACACCAAGTATATTTACGTGTCAACTCTTCATGATTAAATAAGTTTTCTATTCCAAAATTTTTACCTTCCTGTGATCGTGAATATTGCTATAAGTATGTTAATAAATGTGGGATCTTCAGAGAATAAAAATTATAAAATGTTATTTTGCAAGTGCAAGATTATGATTATATCAAATGAAATTTTATGTGGTAAATAAATTTTTTGTGTATTTTATCCGCTGGATTTTATTTTAGTTTTTCTAAAACTTCCTGTTTATATAATACCTACTATATAATATATGTACCTGCCTGTGAGATTGTATTGTATTGTTTTCATTTATAAATAAATGATAATATTATATGATGATATCATTAAAATATAATTAAGTAATGCATATAACTTATAATTCTAAGATTAGATGGCATTACATAAAATTGTAAAATCCAGCTGTATCCACATGCTGGAGCAACACACTGGACGAAATTTGTTCATATAGGGGACACACAATGCCCTGCCACAGTTTGTAGGATGGTGGCTGGCCCGCGTCCTGCTCATCAGAGATGTTGTTTTCTTCCGAATGATGGCGTGAAAACCATCAGATCGATTCTGAGCAAACATCTTTGAGGCACTACAAAAACGGGAAAGCCGAAAAACGTAGGGCATCCACGATTTTAGGTGTAATAAGTATCATATCATAACTTCTCATTAGTTCTCTTGTAACTTATACCTACCTGCTCATTAGTGAAGGTAAAGCGGTGAAAAATAGGTACTGAAAGCTGAAAAAATATCTTAAATAAAAAACATAGATATTCTTTCTATGGCTAATCACATTTAGTTACATTGGCAATGACCTCTCTGGAGGCCGGCGTGCGGCGGCACAACTTACAAGGCCTGATAGGATAACGAAGAAATGAACTATAAGTATTTACGAAAAGCTTACAGAATATTATTAATGGAAAGCAATAAATACGCCACCCTCACTTTGACGCACAGTCGGGTAAAAATAGTACAATAGTAGGTATGTTCCACTTAGCGCTAAGACGCCGACGACAATGCGGCGGCAGCGGCGCGGCGCGGCGCGGCATCTGGCCAACCTCTTTCCCGCTTGGCTGTCAAGCGAGTTTGAAAGGTGAGCGCTGCACGTAAAACGGAACGCAAATTAAAAGTTCCCCGATTCGCCGCTAGTAGCGCTTGTGCGCCAGTGTTCTCGCAGCGGGCGCGCGGCCGGCTGCCTGTTGCAGTGCGTGATACGATCCAACACACGCGAGCTCGCGGTCATAGGCTCGAACGAACATCGAATCGACGGTCAGTGCGGTGACCATGATGATGGACAACGGGGTGATGAATAGCTATGAGTACGGGGATCCGGGATATATGGAACAGGAGGAGGAATGGGAACGCGAGGGTCTACTAGACCCGGCTTGGGAGAAGCAGCAGAAAAAGGTCAGTTCCACATGACACACCTCACATCTGTTGACACATTGGTTCCTGAAGATAGGTGAATCAAAACGGATAAATCAAATTATTTTATAGCAACAGCGCTAATATCAAGCCACCTAGAAAACCTTATCACTAATCGGTCGTGAAGTGATTCATGTTTTTGTATTTACTATTTTATTTTTTATCTACAAATCAATATTGCTGAAATAGTTCTACTGTCCATTAACAAATACTTTACTATGGTCTACTACATCTGATATGTCCTCTGTAATAAATTGGCAGCGGTGACAAAATTATCAGATTATGTATCTAATTTTAGAGCAAACTGTTACATAGATTATACCATTTTTTTATCAGATTATTAATAAATTTTTTTGTTAATTGAAACCAATTAACAACAATAACTCTAGCCTGTAAAAAAATCTTATAGTCTTGCACATTTCCCGCTGCCAGTTGAAAGTAGATCGCGACCGTGGACACTATTAAAAGATTTCTTGAAGCTTTTCGCGAGAGCGAGACAGGCGCACGCCGCTTCCCGCGGGAGAGAACGGGCCAGAGAGAGGAGTCGAATTTCCGTTAGTCATGTCCTAAAATGGGTTCAGCGCAAGCGCCGCTGAAAGCGCGGGCGTCGGACTTTGCGTCACCATGAAAACCGTATTTCAGGAAATTGCTGAGCCTCCTGCGTCTACGTAAAATGCACCCATAACGTAGGATCTATTTACGCGGCGACCTGGTGGTCGGTGGTCAGTGCCGAGCGTCTGACGCACCCCGTGAGCCCAACCTGCGGAATGTCATTAACGACTTACGACTACTCTAGAGAACACTTTCATTTAGTCTTATTGGACTTGCATCTATCGACAGCATGCTAGGTATATATTTTATGTTCCGCTGTTGCAGTTTATGTCATTATAAACATGACAATTAGATGCACATTTGTTTCCACGGAGAAACCTTATCCTAGCATTTAGCTTTATGCCATTACATTTGACGAAGTTGAACATTGAAGAAGTTAACCAAGGCTTGCATTGGTATATCCTAAGTAATTTATGCCAGATGTAAGTTACTCCAGACCGCAATCATGCTACCTTACTTAATATTTGGGTAAAGTAAAATAAACTTTAATATTTTAAGAAAAAGTTGTTACTTTTTAAAGATCTCCAAATGGACCATACTTACACCTTTCTAGGCAGGTCAACAAAACACGGTAGAAGTTATTTTAGTTATGACTCCATTACGTGTGGTTGCTAGATGAATACGTCGCCGCGAGGACAATGAACGAGCGCGGCCGAGGGTCGCACGGTAGGCCTCGCAGGATATAAACAAAGAGCCTGCGACACCCAGTGCAATGGCCGATCATGTGTGGCGGGTCAATGTCGCGGCCGAACGACTTGAGATGTGTCTGCGCGGAAAAGTCGCCCGACAAGTCGCACTTCCTACCGCTGGAGTCACTCTTCCGCATTAAGGTCACTGGCACACTTGTCAGAAGATGCGTCGAATAATACTATTCCAAAATGCGGAATTGCTTTACCGATCGCTTTCCAATCTTAATTAATTTACACTCATCGATTCACAAAACTTACGTCACTTTTTATACGAAGTCGAAAAACACGCGACGGGCTGCGTATAATTAGTAGGTATTTCTCAAAAGATAAGACAGCATCTGACCATACTAGAAATCGTGCGTGAAAGTGGTCAGGACGAGTTCAAAACTGGTTATAAAATAGTAATTTACACGAAACTACTATTTTATTCGATCATTGTTATTGTAAATGTTCACGCTAATGAAGGTATGGAACATACCGCATTATGAATAAAAATACTTATATTTAATTCCTAATATACGTTTTTCCTGTTTCTACACATGCAACTACATAACTACATGTATAATGTATAAATAGATAATAAGTAAATATCGTTTTAATTATTTGCACGGCAGACGGTATACCCCCCCCCCCCCCCTAAATACCAACAATAATAGTATACCAACAGTAACGAATGATGATTCTGATCTTATTTAGGTATACCAGTGGTTCGCCCCGAACTGAGATCTCGCGAGTCTACCATAAAAACAAAAAAATATTATTCGTAATCTTTGACTATCAAAATAGTGCCACGAAATGAAAACCAACAAACTTGACCTACAGTTTCATTCAAATTACAGGTAACGGGAGTTCATGTTAATTGGTTACCCTTTTTGGGGGTATTCTAGATTTCAGACTTTTACCTATATTTGTGATACATAAGTTACACGCATATCAAATTACAGCACTGTGGGGTCACTGGTGTACCCTGTGCATTTTGACAAAGTTTAGTTTAAAATTACAAAAACTTCACTAAAAGTAAAAATGGGGTCGAAATGTACTAATGAAGACCTTTCATTTGACGTCTCACTTGACCTATAGTCTCATTTTCATTTTTTTTTTAATTTCCCCCTCTTGAACCCCAATATCTCAACAACCCCACAACATTTTTGCTCATTGAGTCACACCAAAATTGTGCCATAATTACTTACCTATATGTATACCAAATTTCACGATGATCGGATAAACGCTTCGAAAGTTATCCTCGGACAAACAAACATATATACATACATACAACGCCGATTTGCTCAAGTTTCTTTGGAGATCTCGCTTCGCTCGATCAATTAAGTTCTATTGATAATACAATAGAAGTTTGATATCAAGAATGCAAAAAGGACAATTTATTAAATTGAAAAATCTGACGTAAAGGTATAGTAATATCGGTTACATAACATTTGACAAGGTTATTTTTTCCTTGTCGTTGTTAGCTTGCTTTTGGCACGACTTCAAGAATTGGGGCGTCAAGTCTCGGCTCACAACCCTCAGTTTCATTTCCACTAATATTTTGACATGATAATTGTTTATTAAACACGCTTTATTAATACTATTTGGAATTAAAAGTTCACTGACATAGATGACTAAACCGAGACCCGACCACATCCCTAGTATCATATTATCGTATTTACTAAGGATATCCGGTGACCACACCTTCAAAAACAAAGCTTTCCTTCTCCCTAGTAAAACAATACTCCGAAAATTACTAACTACTTATTTATTAGTAACGTTCTACTCCAAAAATGGATCAGATTTTAAAAAACTAGTTAGGTATCCTGTATCTGATGTCAAAATTATTTTCATACGTCCTAAGTGAATTCTTCGAAAGTACTGATTGAACAATAATTTTGCGTGACTGCAGTCTTGTCCTGTAATGTTATTATAGAAACAAGTTGCATCAAGGATAACACGTCTACACACCCAGACATTCTTGGCACAATTATTTTCAAAGTAACAAATAAAAAAGCATTGAATATTAAAAACGGTCCTGACGCCCGCATTCAGTTGATAAATATGCAAAGTAAGCAGCTATAAACATTGTCCTTGAGCACATGTTCCAACATAATAATGCCTGGAAAGAACATTAAACAGTGAACGTTGAACTGAAAGTAACTTTCTAAGCCGTGATAAGGTTTAAGTTATGGATTGGGTGGGACGTACCTACGGAACCTGCTTTTCGTGAACTATGAGAAGAGTTCACTAATAATTAAACCAGCTACCGGAAAATCTATATTATAAAAAGATCATAACAAAAATCATTATGGATCATTACACAATTGGTCTTCTGAAACGATGAGTGAATAAAATAAGCCAAATCTAAAGAAACCGTTTACAAATCACCTATTTAGAAAGTGATAAAATATATTTAAATCGTCAAAAGCGTAACTTTTAAATCTTGGTACCTCGCAATATCCGAATATACCTTTCCCTCAGCCAGTTAAGAGGTTAAAATGCAGCATAATTAATAAGGTTTATTTCCTACTGGCGTCATATAACACGCTGATTTGCATAAACAATTTTCTAAATTATTAACTAATCGGAAATTTTACACAACACAGTACTAAACTTACTAATGACCATACCATGACGTAGCTAAATGCGTAACCGAAAGAATACGGTTATGTTCATAATCGCTTTATTTCACTAATCGAAATTCTCTTTATAATGTCAAATAGAATTTAGCTTTACCCCTAGTACAAGTGATTTAAAGAAAGCTCACGGTCAATAAAGCATTATTCTTCTGCACACAGCTCGTCAAAACACAAGCAAATGAATTTCTATTCCTGACAATGTATAAACATTGAGGTCACATAAAAGTGACACAAGGGTTCTTAGCGGTAAAACAATATGTTTTTCGAAAGCAATGTGACTTTACAATACGTGACTAACGCATTATTGGCACACGTACTCGTAGAAGCAGTGAATATAAGTTTTCAATCTATGCTTCGGTGCAATGAATCTCCTCTCCTGACTGTCCTCGTGAAAGTGCAATTCGGTAGGTACAGTAATTTATGTTTCGATAAACAGACCCGTTTTCATTGCTATTTTAAAAAACTAAACTGAATGCATATTATCATTTTCATGGAATAAAATTTTAAGAGTTCTGACTTCTGTCGAACATTATCTCATGGGTATTATGTGTATGTATTTATTGCAACTAGCAAAATGTAACACATGTAACAAACTGTTAAACTTGTTAATCTAGACATAACAACTCAGTCAGCTTTTATCGTTATCGAGTTGTGTCTCAATATTCCATGTACCCAGGCTGGTGGTACGTAGATGTGACACCTCCACCCACACTGCTGCACCCAGCCAAGGTACTTGGCTGCCCAGGTGTGCCTCGTGAGTGTCGCCTTTATCACAATACGCCTTTACTGTTACTAGTTTCCTACACGATTTCGGTTTAAGTGCGCCGTTAAAATCTGTTTTGGATCCGCTGGCAGTTGAAGATAGAAATCCGGGATATAAAATATTTATTTTTTCCGTGATATGATTGTTATGTTATGCTATGCTACAAAATGAGAACCTTGGAATTCAGAAATTAAGAAGGTTGCTACAATTTTTCATTTAAAACATACAATTTAGAACATTTTTGTAGTAAAATGAAACGATAGAAAACCGGGATGTAAAATAGTTTTTATTTAAAAGAAATTTCCTAAACCCAGAGATCATAATTTTATTGAAACCACACGTAATCTTGATAATTCTTTGATCATAAATAATTAGGAATATACGTTTTATTTATTCCATGATAATTCACGACGACACTTTTCGAGGCTGTCACGCAAAATTTAGAAAAAATGTGAGACATTTCTAACAAGACAGACAGAGACGACCGTTTCTCGGATATACTGCAGACGCGCCGATGCCAACAACGTTTATTTTTGACTATGTCCAACCGCCCACGCGAAATGCTTACACTCACTTGCTATATAATTAGAAAATCGTAGGTACTAAATATACCCGAATCTCGATTGGATTCTACTTTGGACCGCTTACGATTAATGCACACTTTCATCTTATTTATATTATTTTCACTAATTACTGTCCTTGGAAAATTGGCCTCGCGTTCCCATTATTATCGTCCGACGCTAATCTTACATCAATATAACACCAATTTATTGAAATTGCCAGACTGTTTAAACTATTACCAAAAGTATGTAGGTATATAAACATTCTTATCATACCATCCATACAAACATAACACACGTGGTGCGCTGTACTATCAACCATGATTATCTGTTCAGATAAATCCCGTGCCTAACTCGGTGAGGGGACAACGGTGGGTCGGGCTCTCAATTTACTGCTATTATTCACTTGGACCCCATTCATTCACAATAGATATGAGGGTTGCAAACTGAGCAACTTGGGCGACCTTCGACGCGCCAGCTGCGTAAGTTTAAAATGCGGCTTAAATTAGTAGTAATAATTGTGTTAATTGCCTCCGAATATCATGTATGTTAGTAGCGTCAATGCTAGCAAGCTTACGTGCATATCATGCATCCCATGTCCCATTCCAAGCGGTGTCAGTAGAGAATACCTTTGCGTAGGAAGCGACGCTTCCGTCCTACATGGCATGAATGCTGCACACAACATTAATCAGTTGGCCAAATAAACCTTCATTGTATTTGAAGATTGACGCCGAGTGCGCAAGCGACTACGATATGATTGGATACGGATGTTACGCCTCTAGTATATACGCCATACATTAAATAACGGTACCGTTATGACCAAGGCCTTATCGAGTACGGTATCGAGCTATCGAGCTTCTTATGGATATGGAATCTCAGATTCTTGGAAACCATAATCTAGAGTTACCGCTCCGAATAGAACTACACTTGAGAGCAATAAAATCGCACATCCGCACATTTTTACTTAAAAGTTAAAAAAATTTTTATTTGGAGCTTACAGCAAATTAAAATCAAATTAAATTAAAGTGCATAATCTAGGCATTCGCAGAACTGATAAAGGGTTGACATTTACCTTTAAAAACAACTCATTAGCAACAAAACAATAGACCCCCTTATGTCGCTCGATCCAGGTAAGGCCGGCGGCGGGATTTATCGCAGGTATAAAAGAGTGCATATTGAGGGAATGGTCATCATTTCAAATCCTCCGTCGTCCGAGACACGTTCTCGGAGACCCGGATGACGAAATCACCTCTGCTAATGCGGAAGGTGAGTCATCTATATCAGACAGAGCAAACACTTCACAGAAACACCGACCTCGCCGGCGAGGTCGACGAGTCCCTTCAGTCGCCGCTTATACGAGGTACAGACATGTACCCGGGCGTTTCTCTCCTATCCCCATCCCGGCAACAGCCCAAGCCGAGGTTCGTACCTAAGTGGTGCCCTTGCGCTAGTTGCCTAAAAAAAAAACTTACTGGGCTGAGCGCCATCTGCGCTCGCCAAAAGTTCGGTTAAGCTGTCACGGCCTCAGAGGCCAACAGCGAGATTAGTCAATTCGAAAAAAAAAAAAAAAAAAAAAAAAAAAAAAATGGTCATCATTTGCATACCAACGTACAGTGTGAAAGGTTCTCTATTGATATTGGCTTCAAACGGAACACGAAAATGGATACTACACCAGAAGTAGCCGCTCAAGTGGTTGCCCTTGTTGAATCGGGGCTTAAGCAAAGTCAAGTGGCTCGACAATTGAGTTTGAGCCGATTTACCGTTCGGCGTGTATACCAGAGGTATCAAGAGACTGGTGGCTACCAACGGCGACAAGGATCGGGCCGTCTCCGTGCTACAACAGAGCGTGATAACCGCTTTCTTATAACGACATCTTTAAGAAATCGTCGTTTGAACGCAGTTCAACTGGGCCAACGACTTCAAGAAGTTCGTGAAGTAGAAGTTAGCCGGTGGACAGTCAGAAGACGATTGAGAGAAGGTGGCCTGACTGCACACAGGCCAGCAAACGGGCCGAAATTGACCCCAGCCCACCGAGAAGCCCGCCTTCAGTTCGCTCGAGACCATTTGAATTGGACCGAAGAGCAGTGGAGTGCAGTCCTGTTCTCTGATGAGTGCAGGATGTGCTTGCATGGCAACGACGGACGGGGGAAGGTGTATAGAAGATCGGGAGAGCGATTTGCCCAATGCTGCATAACAGAACGTATCGCCTATGGCGGTGGATCAATCATGTTTTGGGGAGGCATGTCTATGGAAGCAAAAACCGAGCTTGCCTTCATCACCGGACCGAATACTGGTCGCCAATCAAGAGGTTTGACTTCCATACGATACATTGAGGAAGTACTCGAGAGCCACGTCGTACCTTTTGCTGGGTTTATCGGCGAAAACTTTCTGTTTATGCAAGATAATGCAAGACCGCATACTGCTGGCATAGTGATCGAGTACCTTCAAGAGGTGGATGTGACCGTTATGGAGTGGCCAGCTCGAAGCCCAGACCTCAATCCCATCGAACATCTATGGGACGAGCTGAAAAGAAGAGTTCGAGGCCGAGATGCTCCTCCATCGACTCTACAGGAGCTGCAACAGGCGATCGCAGAGGAATGGGAGGCTATTCCTCAAGACTTTATCAAAAGTCTAGTAACATCAATGAAAACACGGATGGAGTCAGTGATTCAGGCTAGGGGAGGGAACACTCGGTATTAATAACAAACTTTAAATTAATTTTATCTTTTAATTTCATAACTTTGACACCAATACTTGAATAAAGAATTTTTTACTAAACATGCATTTTTGTTATTGATCCACAAAAGCATTTTTATGTAATGATTGAAAGACAAATCAGATACCACTGGATAGGTATTAAAATAGACTATGAATCTGCATTACAGAAACATAATATTTTTTGTTTTTTTTTTAGTTATGTCAAAAAATCATGAATGTGCGATTTTTTTGCTCTCAAGTTTATGAGGTTCCTCATAGCATTGTATCGCTATCTCTACTCTTGTTAATTTTATAGTTCGCGAACAGGATGCCTGGATCACCAAGTCTCTTCCTCTATAAATTTGCTCATTCACTTTGCCATAGGTATCTTCCGAACCAATTGACTGACGAATACCTTGTATTATAGATGATTCTCTTTAATGTGCAGCATAACCTTGATTATCCGTTTTTTATCGCTTATCTATGACAACAATAACGTCATTGCTATAGAGATTATGAATATTATCGCTTTCTTGCTATGTTTATTGTAAGTAAATCAAAATAATACAAATAATAAAGTATTTATATCTCGTATACTTCCAAAAAGTATCAATGCTATATTAAGTATTTAATGAATACAACGATTACTTCATTGTGACTACTAGTTCATTTTTGATGGTGTAACTTATTTGGTTTGTCGGGAATGACCTCAGAGTGGTCCGAAAACGTACCTACTATGTTACCTAATCCTACTTAAGAAACCTTCACATTCTGAGCTTCATTCTGGCGTCAAAGTTAGAGAGATGGACAACTATCACAACTTTATTCAGTCAGTCCTTTACTGTGAAACAGAATCGAATATAAGCTTTTATTACAAAGCTTTAAAGTTTGATATCGATAGCAGCATCAAAGTTCTTTGTTGTAAACACCTTTTGTGCTTGTGATATAATACCTGCATAAACCATAGACATATATTCTACCGACATATAGGTATATCGATGGCATAAACATTTTGTATGGCCTCTACATGAGAATGTAATACTCAGGCATGTGGAAGACACTGCCAAACTATTATTCTAGGATAAGTGGGTGAGGACAGGACGCTTAATGTGTTTTGTTTTGTTGTTATGTGCACCAATAATACAAGATGATTCATCATCATCATTCTCTATATATCTCTTTTCAATGGTGTACAATAAATACATTTTTGTTGGATTTTAAATATATACCTAATCTATCTTTTATAGTGTTTCGTATTTTTGTTAAGTATCCTAATTTTGTTTGGTAATAACACAGTCGTGTAATGTTTTAAGGGTTTATGTCTGTCTGTTCTTATATCCCCGTCTACGATTATCAAAAATCGCAAGCTTGTTTATTTCTTTTCTGTTCGTTTTGAAGCCGGGCTTTTTTCAAATAATCCTTTTTTTTATTACTTTTAGTTTATTTTATTTGTATTACACCCACCCAGCACATGTCAAATATATTTCTCAGCTCGCTCAGTAAATTCACGGTGAACATCCCAGACAGTTTTGAACGCGGTGCTCAGATTTCAGATCGATCGCGTCTGGGATTCTGTCATGCCCGCCCTCAGATACATACACGATGGAAATGCAAACAATAGATGTAAATCGCTTTCAATTAGCATGGCCGGTCGATGCTCCGAAACAATGGGCCAATATTATACGCCGTTTGGTTGACTTCGATCGTGTAAAACAAAAATAAAATAATAAATTCTACTAGCTATATTTGTATGTAGCTTCTGCAGGAATTTGGAAACTTTGACGAAGTTTACATGCATTTAAATTACAAATTATGTAAGTATCGGAAAAATCATTCGGTACCGAAATTAACTGGCAGTAGGCATCGAACCACCTAGCCAATATTGATTTTTGAATATCAAATTACTAGTGGCGTAATGTGATAAATTTGCTTTGAGTCCCGGAAGAATCGGTTTGGAATAAAATACAGTTTAGTCATAAACCATTCAATTTTTATAGATGAATTCAATTCTAAATCTTGATAAGTAGCATAAAATCTATAAGAACTAAATGAGACGGAACCAAAACCCCGATAACGGACCGTCATTGTTATCCTTCGTGCGTGACTGTTGGCCTTTAAAAAAATTATCCTCAAATCTAGAACAGAGAAGATGTAAATAAAGATACTTTTGTCTATAAGTAACATTATGGCGACCTTGCTTTACAAGAATTGGTTTAACTGGACACCAAAGATCTTGGAAGAAAGTCGATAAGCTTAGTGGTTTAAATAGTAATAGACCTAACGTAAGATTATTTGTCATCAATAGGTAGTTGTTAATCAACAAATCATTGATGGATCTTTATCTAGCAAGATGTAAATCCGACGTTCCCCGGGTACTATTCCGCTAGTGTTTTGTTTCTGATGATGTTGTATTTTATCTGAAACTTCTCATAACAAAATGATTTCGGATTCATTCGGAGATGCAATTACCATTAGTCAAAGTCAAAGTCAAATATATTTATTCATTAAAATCACAAGGATCACTTTGAAACGTCAATTTTACTTCCTGTTCCTTCGCGACCAAGCCAGGAAAGAAAGGCAAGAAACAAGGCTGGTTGTTTTTTTTAATGATCCTGTTACAATACATTATACAGAAAATAAATTACGTATAAATTGTAACATTTTTAACGAGTTGGAGCAATTTCAATCCCAAGCTTCTCTATCATCTAAATAATCCGATATTTTATAGTAGGCTCTTTTATAAAGATTTTGTTTAATTACGTTTTTAAATTTGTTAATTGTCAATTTTTGTACATCCCTTGGGAGTTTGTTATAAAAGCGTACACCTTGCCCTTTAAACGATTTACTAACTTTATAAATTAGAAACTTTATAATCAATTATATGAATACCAGTAGCTATAAACCGTTGCCACTGATCAGATATTTAAAAGATATCAAATCAATGTATTTAAAATCATTACGGGCAAAGTGAAACGTCGAACTTATGAAATAAACGGCATCGGCTTTCCACGACTTATTCACACGAAATCAAAGAAGCTAACAATAGAGGCTAGTGAGCTTGATTGCTACAAAACAGTTTGCAACTTAGTTACAATAAACTTATGGTGATGGATACCTCACAGATAATAATGAGAAAAATAGTATAACTCTAGTGTGGGTTTTTCACCACACAAACTACCTACTCAGTTATTGTAATATAAATATTTGTATTTTCAAACTTTCACGATCACTACACTTAACTTAATTACTGATTTTAACGAATATTTATCGCGTATGTACCCATGTTTGCTATTCGAGTTGGTTGCAACAGCCGTAATTGATCGAGCGAAGCGAGATCTCTAAGTTCACTTGGGCAAATCGGCATTGTACCTATGTATGTATGTATGTTTGTTTGTCCAAGGATAACTTTCGAAGAGTTTATCAAATCTCCGTGAAATTTGGTATATAGGTAGGTAGTGATAGCACAATTTTGGTGTGACTCAATGAGCTAAAAATATTAGGGGGTTGCTGAGATTTGGGGTTCAAGAGGGGTAAAAAAAATTAAAATGAGACTATTAGGTCAAGTGGTATTAGGTCAATGAAAGGTATTCATTAGTAAATTTCGACCCCGTTTTTACTTTTAGTAAAGATTTTGTAGTTTTTGAGTTATTAGCCATAATAAAAACAAAACTTTGACAAAATTCACAGGGTACACCAGTGATCCCACATTGCTGAAATTTGGTATTCGTGTAGCTTTAGTGACACAAATATAGGCAAAATTCTGAAATCCAGGATAACTGCCATTTGTACCCCAAAAGAATATAACCAATTAACAAAAACCCCCGTTACATCTAATTTGAATGAAACTGTTGAAAGTAGGTTGGTTATGCATTTCGTGGCACCAATTTATTAGTCAAAGATTAAAGCCGGCATGCACAAAGATCACTAAACGTATTTAGCTACTAAACATGTTTAAATTTGAAGTATTTGTATGATTTAGCCACTAAATACGTTTAGGCATCGTTTTGCAAGTCGCCCTAAGAATAATATTTATTTTGGAAGATTCACGAGATCTCAGTTCGGGGCGAACCATTAGTTATTTACCTACAATTTATATAATGATTACCAAATCAGTAATTATTAAATAATATTTGGAATCTGTAATTAATGAATAGACGTGTCCACGCAGACCGAACAGCCTCGTGAGGAATTTGCCGCGCGAGGAAACTGTCTCCGAACGAGCGCGGCAACCTCGGTATCATCGCGAGGCTGCTGCGCGCGGTAAACTCGAGCCAGCTCTGCCTCGACGATTACGTACAGGGGCTAGAATTACTTGTTGAATGGATAAATTGGGCAGCTTTAGTAGACCACCTTACAGACTTTGTTTACGAATTAAACGGGCTAAAAATTATAGTACTCCAATTAATTTTGTGTGAAGCCTCTGCAATAAATAGTATAACAGCAATACACTAATTTTAAATTGTTAACGTAGCAGTGTTTCTAAGTATTTGTTGCAATAGGCAATTAATTATAAATTCTTACAAACTAATCTATAAGTATGCTGCATATAATATATATACTGTTTTGGTAATGAGAAAATATATTAATTATGTAGGTTAACGAAATAATGTTAAGTTCAAGAGGTTTAAATAGACCGCCGACTCTTCAGTAATGATGATGACGATGCATCTAATATTTATACAACAAATTGTACGTATAACGAGGATGTTTGGTCCAAGTAAAATGAAATAGAGAAACAATATACGTACCCTTTACTGAAATTACTGAAATGTCTGGTTCGATGAGCACGTTAGCACCAAAAACCACGGAAGCACGACGACCGAACTGTCGCATCACTCGACCAGTCTATATTTAACCGAAAGTTCAGATTAAAGCAACTGGGTTAGACGGATGTAACAGGCGCTGAAATGTAAATACACTGTGATGAATTGGCAGCGTGGTCTAATGGTCCAGTTTCCAGTGCTACTAGGTACATTGTTGCAAAGTTATATCTGGAATAAGGAAATTTTGAAACAAATTCTAGTTTGATGAGGAATTTTATGCAAAGTTAATCAAATAGGTATTCTAACATACGATTTTAATATTAAATCGCTTCTAAAATTATACATCATAACGGACGTGGTATATAATAATTATTATTTATTCAGGTAAGAATGGACCCATTACGTTAGTAAAAAGCTTAAATCTAGGTAAGTTAGTGCTTAATTACTAATTGCGATTTAGTCCTCTGCGTGAGCTTCCACATCAGAGGACAATCAAGTTTATTCTAACTTGGACTTAATATAGTAGTCAGTATTAGAGATTGTACAGGGGCTTTCGTTACTATTCAATAATTTTAATTTAATAGGTCTTTACCTATGAAATTGCCGTTCTTCAGTACTGGTATTTTCAAATAGAAAAAAGTTTGGAAGGGCTTTTTATTCTAAATTCAAATTAATTTTGTTTTAAAAACATGACATTCTTTTTACAGACACAGTCTTTTGTTTATTGATTAGCGTTGTATTTTCATTACATTTGAATATTTTTCGTCATAATGGATACTTTACAAATTCGTGTAATGATGGAATATGAGTTCCGTCGTGGCACCAATGCGACACAAACGGCACGTAACATCAAAAACGTTTACGGAGAGAAATGTACAAAGGAACGCACAACCCGTTATTGGTTTTCCCGGTTCCGTTCTGGAAATTTTGACTTGAAAAATGAAGCTCGTGGTCGTCCGGAGACTTTGGTCCACAATGATGAATTAAAGGCGATTGTGGAAGCTGACGAAACTCAATCTACAGCTGAGCTAGCAGCAGCTTTTGATGTTAGCATCAAAACAATTTTGATCCATTTGCGACAAATAGGCAAAGGTAAAAAAACTTGATAGATGGGTGCCCCACGAACTTAACGATCGCCAGCGCAACGTACGCGTCGAGACCTGCCTCGCGCTGCTCAATAGGCAAAGAAATGAAGGAATTTTGAACCGAATTGTTACGTGCAATGAAAAATGGATCCTGTTCGACAATTGAAAGCGCTCAGCAAGTTGGTTAGATCCTGGTTCAGCGCCAAAGCAATGCCCTAAACCAAAAATGACCCCTAAAAAGGTGATGGTCACTTTTTGGTGGTCTAGTGCGGGTGTGATTCACCACAGCTTTTTACAAAACGGCATGAGCATTACTGCAGATGTTTACTGTGAAGAACTGGAGACAATGATGGAGAAGCTTGCACATCGGCAACTAGCTTTGGTCAATCGGTCGTCCCCACTGCTCCTTCACGACAACGCGCGACCCCATACTGCACAACAGACAGTCTCCAAGCTGCAAGAGCTGGGGTTGGAAGCTCTCCCTCATCCGCCATACTCACCAGACCTTGCACCTACCGACTATTACCTTTCCAAAATTTAGACAACTTTTTAGTGGGTAAAACATTCAATTCCCGAGAGGCAGTACAAAATGCCTTTGAAGAGTGTTGCCTCCCGTCCAGCTGATTTTTACAAGAAGGGCATCAATAACCTGCCAATGCGTTGGCAAAGATGCGTCGATTGCATGGGTTAACTTAAACATTACTTTGAATAACAGAAATAAAAATGTTAAAAAAAATAAGTACTTTCACTTATTCCATACAAAACGGCAATTTTATAGGTCATTACATAGGTACCTAATACGATCGTAAATCGATAGAAAAATTATCTTGATGCATACTTGTCCTATTAGAAAGATGCGTCAACATTCCCAAATATAACATCAAATAACTATACAATAATAAACATTGACAACACTCTTACATCATTCAGTCCAGACTGATCCGATGCTTGCGAATAGTTGCGAAACGCGAAATTTTCTTCGATGTATTATTAGCAAAACTGTACGAATTACCACAGTCTATTTTTAAAATATTAGGCATATGTCGTAATATAATATTATCACGTTTAATATAACCAACGGACGATGTTTCAGCACTCGCCAAATCCAAACATAATAACATACACCGACCACGTACTCGTATGTTTGTTTGCAATATCTATGAGATTAAAAGATTTATCTTTAATTATAGCAAGCAGATTGTTTTCATTACGTTCACTATTTCATTTCTATACTTCTGAGAAAATTGTTTGTTGGATGAAAATATCTGTGTACGCGGAAATGACACCCACATTCATACATTAATTTTACTCTAATCTAACTCATAAATTGGTCGCTTGGCACTGAAATCTAAATCCGTCAATACTGTACGAGAATCATACAAAACTAAATTTGAAACGAAATATTTCACACTTCACATTACTCATGATCCGTATTTTTTTCCAGGTAATAAATCTGGGACAGTCGCATGGACTTGCCAATAACACGTCTTCCAAAATGTGAGTGCTTTGAGGTATTCCCAGATTGACCACAAGAAATGTTGAAAGTTTTAACAATGATCTTGCAAGTTGTCTTAAAAATTGACTCAACAACGCGCCTGCCTCACTTTATTTAGTGATATTGATACACCCGGTCAGTGATCTTCATGTCGTGCTATCATTTATCAAGATACGCTAGTACTTCAACAGTCAGGTGTATGCCATTTCAAATCAACTGGCAATGTAAGATGAGCTTTATTTACGCTGGTTTTAAATTCAATTAAAGTGCAAAGTTCCGGTAGGTTTCGAGCGTCATGTATGCTATGTGCGTGGAGTGAGTCCCTGTCGTTAAGGTACAATATTGATTTCACTTATTTCGTTTGGGGTACAGAAATCTGTATACTTATTATATATATGTATACTCATATAGATAGACTCTAAGTAGTTCTGTTATTTTTTCTCTTGGACCAAGGGAGTTTCACAAACTTCCATTTCCTGAGTCCAGATATTTGGCGTCGTCTGCTGTGTTTACAGACATTAAATGCATGTCAGCTAACGGTCACGTTATTGTTTATCAAAATTAGTGGGAGAATTGGCACCGATCCCAACTAGCTACCTTCGCAGGTGACTGAGACTTGTTAGTATCTTACTTCTGATAACACAACATACCATTCCATATGAGACAGGTATTTACAGCTAACACAGAAGTACCTACGCATTTATATCCACAAAAGTAGTGTAGCGTATAGAAATGCCTAATTAAACTGCTTAAGTGCCATAATCGGTCGTCAATTGAACAAATAAACGCCAATCGTCTTTTGTTTATATTAAATTCTGACTCATTTGGCATTGAACTAAACAGTAATTTAAGATTTTACAAGTTGGATTATATATTATTAAGTAATTTTATCATTTTAAGAGATACAAGGAAGTTACGGTTTTAATGGGATTGAAACCTCTACCTTAACGAATAAGGAAAGTTGCAAAATTAGGTGCTGTGTTTTTGCTGTTAATAATGAGATCAGCAATACATTCGACAGTTACTGCATAGGTAATTAACTCTGATTTCCATATCTCAGAATCCGTGGGCAAATGATTTTATGATTACTCACCGATTTATTCTCAGTCATGTTAATCGCATCCAAACCGTTGGATTGGAATCATGAGTCGCCCACATAAACCTTCATCATCAATCAAAATAATCACTGATTGTCCCGTCACTGCACTAGATACTTCAGATTCCGGTCTTGTTTATTTAGCTCATTAGCTTTACAAAGTTTTTGAAAGCTACGCTTAAAGGTGCAATAGTCAGTAACAACGAAAAAACTACATTCTTGGTGGTTCCTGAGCTTCGTGGTATTGCAATTGTAAATGGCAAAGGTAATGATGATTGGGCCATCTGCCATTTCGGCAATTCTTACTTTGGCACCGAACTTTCAAGTGAATGAAATGGTATGTGCACACGATTTTTTTTTTACCTCTTCTGTCCTACTTCTAGGCAAAGATCTCCCACAATTTCTTTGAAAAACAAATCTTAAACATATTAATGTAGGGGCAAGGAAGATGAGTACTCACGTAACAGGTTAAGCGAACTATCTCGAATTTAACAGACAACCTTAATTGAATTTGACGTCTATAATAAAATTATACCGGTGAAAGTTATTAAAAAATAATAATAATAACTCACTACGTCACGTCACGACCCACGATGGCCATTTTCGGATCTCTATATATATGATTTTCTATATACTACAAGGGGGTAGTCAGACGAATAAATAAAAACGTCTGTACATCGTCACGTTTATAAAAATTATTAGATAACTTTGGCATTAATTTTACCTTTAAGTAACTGCAAGTAAGAAAATAAACAGTTTATATAAATTAAATAATAAAGGGATTGTACAGATATGATGTTGAATCGAATAAATGAGATGGTGCCCCATAATATGGGTAAATCCAATTATATGACCTAACATAATATTATACCAGATTTTTCCATATAAAGTCTTGCTATGGCTGAACAGAACCAATAATAATGCACCTTGAACTGCAGGTATTCACTGCAAACTTCGATCAATAATTTCTTTGACTGCAAAGTGAAAGTCTGGCCTTTAGAAAATGTTTGTATAGAAACAGCTATAATGCATTCTAGGCTGAATATTTTATCTACAATCATAAGATTTAATATTTTAAAAACAAAAATGTATTTAGTCATTGTCCGAAAGACGAAGAAGTTTGAAGTGGTGAAGAGAAGAAGAACTAATTAATCGAACGAAGAGAGATCTCTAAATCAACTTGGGCAAATCGGCGTTGTATGTATGTATGTAAGTATGTATGTATGTTTGTTTGTCCGAAGATAACTTTCGAAGCGTTAATCCGATCATCGTGAAATTTGATACATAAGTAGGTAGTGATGGCACAACTTTGGTGTGACTAAATGAGCTAACAATATTGGGGGGTTGTTGAGATATTGGGGTTCAAGAGGGGTAAAAAAAAATTAAAATGAGACTATTAGGTCAAGTGGGGCGTCAAATGAAAGGTCTTTATTAGTGCATTTCAACCCTGTTTTTATTTGTATTGTAATCTTTGTAGTTTTTGAATTATTAGCCACAATAAAAACAAAACTTTGACAAAATTCACATAGTACACCATTGACCCCTCAATGCTGAAATTAGGTACTCGTGTAGCTTTAGTGACACAAATATAGACAAAAGTCTGCACCCCTAAAAAAGAGTAAGCACTTTATATGAACTCCCATTACTTGTAATTTGAATGAAACTGTAGGTCAAGTAATTGGTTGTTTATTTCATGGTACTATTTTGATAGTTAAAGATTACGAATAATATATTTTTGTTTTATTTTTGGGAGACTCGCGAGATTTCACGAACCACTAGTTATTTCATACAAACCTCATCAAGCTTTATGCAAAGGTTCGCTGCACTAATCACTAAAATATTTAGAACGAGCTGTTTATCCGTGACTTCGTTCACGTGGACTGAAATTATTGTCATAAGCTTTAATGTTGCCAATTATCGAAAATCGCATACATCTGAAAACGTCGTCTGCCCGTTCGGGTAAGCATAAACTAAAATATTTTTATTTTCCGAACTCTTTGGTGGTAAAAACCTGCTAAAGGTAAAAAACTTTTCACAAACTATTAGACATAACGATGTATCAACTTCTATTGTCAAATATATGGCGCAGTCCAAGTGCGATTGATTAATTTTCAATAAAGATATTGCCAAAATATTTAATTTTCTAAAATAAACTATTCTATGTCCTTTCACATGATATTAAGTATTTCCTTGTTAAGTTTAATCAAGATCGGTCCAGCTGTCTAGTCGTGAAAACGTAACAAACAGACAGAGAGAAGGACAAACAGACACGAATTACTGGTGGCGATTCTGTTGTTTACGCTGACTAACTAAAATTGTGCAAAATACAAACGCTCTTATTTTGTTCATACTAAAGTTCCAATTAGAATGACATTTAAAATGACATAGAAACCACTTTCGAATTTATAAGTTAGTATGGACTATGGATATAAGTGACGCTTATGCTGTAATAAGCTTTGCCTGAATCAGTGGGTCAAATTAAAAACTAACACCACATTTATCCCATAAATAAGGCATGTTTTATGCATTCTTCAGCGGTTTCTCTATTGAATAATTCATAAGCCATGCATCCTTTTTGTAGCTTGTTCGTTTAAATCAAATATGCATAACGAGTAAGTGATAAATATAAACAAGAACCATTTGTGCCTTTTAAAATAATTTGGAAATTCACTTTCGATGTTTTATCGATTTACCTAACACGCACGACAGACTCGGAGCAATTTATGTCGAAGGAACGTTTGGCTGAAAATTCCGATACTAAATCTTGGCAAATCTGCACTTTGGCAATCAATATGAATATTACATTAATCATAACGCTGACGGTTCGTTATTTACTGAAGACAAATGGGGGGACATAAGAGTTTCAAGGTATATAGCGCATGCGCCACAAAAAGTTATTGGCTTGCGGGCTCTAGGTGCTTTATAACTGGATACAACATTAATGCTACCTCATTAAAGTTAATGCAGGAGCCAAGAAGATGAGTACGCACGTAACAGGTTTAGAGAACCGTCTTGACATTAACAGACAACCTTGAATTGAATTTGCCTTCGATATTATACTGGAGAAAGTATTTGAACTCATGAAATTTATTTCTGAGTGACAAACTGATAAATGAATGTTTTTATTTCTTAACTTGATGGTTATTCAATACATAATGAATTTACAGGTCTGATTGATGTACTAATACGCAATAACCACCGTCCACCATCAATGAAAATGATTGTGATCAATGAGATAATTGAAACAGGTGTCTTACGTGCGCAAGTTCTTGTAATTGATCATGTCTACTGACTATTGATCACAAGGTTGTTTACGACTAGAACAGTACTATTCAGTCCAGAATCAAATCAAAATACTTTTTCATTCAAAGAGCATCGTTCAAAGTTAAAACACACATTCGTAGCATCGATACATGTCATGAGTATCGTTTGACTATCATCAATGTAAAAAGAAAGTGAAACATCGAACATTCGAACAATAATAGCCCGACCCAGAAACGCCACCAGTCGTCTTGTTATATTTGCCTTCAAATTGTACATTTGTAACCTTCCATACTTCACACATCTGAGTCGTTGTTGACAGCATGAATGTGTGCGCTACAGGATGATTTTGCTATACTTATTCTTGTTCCTAGTAGTTCGCACACTTTGCTGTCTACACCTGCGTACCTTATTTTAGAACGGGCTCGACCGTGGTGGCGGTAGTAGCAAGGTGATTCTGAATTATTTTCATATTCTGGGTCACGAGATGTGTTTTGTCTCAGGGACGTGCGTATTCCCGTATGCACGAGGTCATTATTGCATATCTATTGTGGCATATATCCCACACATTTTTAATTCAAGTGCTAACTAGGCTAAATGGAAACGACTGCTTTTTTGGAAGTTCCATAGGGATCTATATATATACATATATATATCTATCTATATATAGGGTTACTATCGATTAAGACGATATGTAAAAAAAATTGAGCCGCTAAGTAACTGCCGTATTCAATAAAGAAAAATTGTACTGATTTCATAATTAAGCAATATTTACTTGAGGATTTAAGTAAACTACATAAATGAAAGGCAGAAACGCAATTGGTGAAACTTTTCTCGACACAATTATTTGTCAAAATCGGCTGTTCTAAAACACTAATATCGTTAATTCTCCGACTTTAGAAAAGATTTAAAGTATTTTTTTACATGCTTATATAGGTAATTATGTTACCTAAATTAACGAAAAGTATTTTTTTTTTTCATTTGTTGTTTCTCATTCATTTTGAGATTTTATCTTTTGTCGCTTACGTCATTTACTACTGCGACAATGCGGCGCGGCTATGATACATGTTTGTCTCGTTCTTCACCTAAGCAAGTAATAGCAGTTTTTTTTTTTGCATTTCCGGATGCTCCGCCCAATCGTCACCGAAATTAAATTAGTGTATCGTATTAATATCAGAAGTATTTAATAAAGCACTGCAATTATGATGTCAAAGCATGTGTCTTATCTTATCGCGTGAGTACCGATTAAACCACGTCGCAAAGTAAGCTTTCCCTAATAAATAATAAGGGCTATAAATTATTCAAAACTTTCTTTAATCGTAAATATGGCGATCGCAGTTCCGTATCTCACGTGTCAGCTTTCCGGTAGCATCACCTGCTAATAAATTAATGAAATAACTATAAATATACATAACGCCACCTTAGCCAGTATGCATATTGTAGGTCATGCGGTAAGGTATTATAATCTTGCTGTCTTATGCCAAGACTCAAGAGGTGAGTTACAAAGATGATTCATGCGTTACCATCAGAGAATGCAGTTTGGGCACTTTTAATGTTCCGCAAAGATATTCGCTAACCCTGCCATGGTCCTACAGGTAGACTGCGAATAGGTATTATTATAGTCATAAATAGAGAATGACATTTATAACGAAATCCCGTATCGTAATGCAATATGCTTACTAGAATATTTTTTACTCATGTCTCACATTCTGTTTATGCCTACTGCGTCTGTGAACTGTTTAACAATGGCTCAATCTATGTCAGGGATTAATTAGGTTGTTCTGTTCATAGTGTATTTTCTAATCCAATTTCTTTCATAGCGTTGATAATTTAAATCAATGGGTGACGCAATTCAATGGTAATTATGTATTCTCTGAAGCAACTGTCATAGAATGTACTGTGTCACGCAGGCTGTAGTAAATAGACTGGTTCTACAGTTCTATTTATCAGGTACGACCTTGGAACCGCCTCCGGAACCAATCGCTTGCAAGGAGTAGGTAGGTAAACATCTCGTAGAAGCGGAGTTGTGCAATGCGAATTGTTGCAGGTAGGCTGTGTCATAAACTTTTAGGTTTAACTTAAACGATATACGTAACAGTAATTTGGGTTCATTTACAGTTAATTTAAACAAAACAAGTGCGTATGAATCTGAGTTTCATATCAGTAGAACACAGGAAATGTCTCGGTCATAGTCAGATATTCTTTAACAATGTTAACGACCCTTATTTTATGTTTATTTAATCCTACTTAAACATACTTAACTAAAATTAATAAATAAAAAAAACCAGACAAGTGCGAGTCGGACTCGCCCACCGAGGGTTCCGTACAAATTTGTACCGACTGTTTCGATGATTGATTACGTACTTTAATAAAGACTATATTTTTTATGATTTAATTACAAATGTATAGTTTTCAGATTTTTCCCTATACTTGTAGCATAAGACGATATTATTTGCAAATTTTATAATTCTAGTCAACGGAAAGTACCCTATAAATTTTGATTCCCTTGAGTGTCGAAATGTACGTTTTTTGCGGCATAAACGGCCGTATGTTTTTTTTACGTAAACTTAAATGTTTGGATTTTTTCACAGCTTTAAGGGACTGTAGACCTGAGTATATGGTTTTCATTTCAACTCGATACCTCCACGCGTTCCCGAGATAAAAGATCTTGACAGACGGACAACAAAGTAATCCTATAAGGGTTCGTTTTTTTCCTTATAAGGTACGGAACCCTAAAAATCAGACTACTTTACAATTCTCAAGGTCTTTTTATTACCTACGTTATGTATGATAGAACAATTTTTTGCAAATCCGTATTCAAAAGAAAAGGTTTCATTGTTTTGTACCACCAACCTAACGCGGTCAATACAAGGTGTAACAGCAGAACTGTTCAAGAATGTAACCTTAAGGATATGGAGATAAAGTACAAAATAATAGAACCACCAGTCTATTCAACCCACTTGCGAATTTGGCTTCAGCACAGAAGGGTCGAACCCTCATTCCGTTCCCCTACCTGATTGCAACTGCAGTATTGATTAACACGCTTCAAATTATGTTTCCGATACAACCATTCGTTGGTTCGAATTGAATGATCAAAATAAACTAGGTATCTTTGAAATAACTTCATTACGCTTTTGTTGCTCCGACGACGTTTTCATAGATGATTTTACGTTTATTTTATCAAAACGTAGGTATTTACTTACTGACCGAGCACTACAGATACGAGTACCTATAGGTAAAATCACAGGTACCTATTGTTCGCCCGACAGAACACTAGGCTACTTACTTTCGATGTATAGATAGATAATTCTTTATTGTTACACCAAATTACAATGACTTAACCTAGAAAACTTAAAGACGTGGTGGTAAAATGAACGGCCTTATCACTTAAAGCGAACTCTTCAAGGCAACTTTTGGTGGCAGTTCTGTGAAAACAATACCTCAAATCACTCACTGTTTTAACAACTATTTTTAGCTGCCAATTCTCAAACTTAAATTAAATCTATTAATTTACCTTTGGTTGTAATCACCCTTCTATTAACCACTTTTAATTTAACTCATGTAAGGTTACCATGTATGGATTTTGTTGGTTGTATGTATAGATATCCATTTACTAACTGATTTTCCTCATTCATCAGTATTGGATCTACCAATCCATGTTATAATAGCACCACGCAGGCGGATCTTTTCACCATTCTAACAACTTGCCTGTCGTTCTTCCAGACCTTCACAGCATGGTGCAACAGCCACCTGAGGAAGGCCGGCACAGGCATCGAGAACATCGACGAAGATTTCCGCAATGGCCTGAAGCTGATGCTGCTGCTGGAAGTCATCTCCGGCGAGACACTGCCCAAGCCCGACCGCGGCAAAATGCGTTTCCACAAGATCGCAAACGTTAATAAGGCTTTGGACTTCATTGCCTCTAAAGGTAGGTGCTTCGAACTTAGCAGCTACACCAAGTCGATATTTGCCACCAGCAATAATAGACGCCACATGTTGGCTTACAGAACTTGATAGTTTACAGAATTGAACCTCCTTCAGTATACCTAACTTTTCTAAAGACCTACGATGTACAAGTATGTAATACGTCATTAAATAATTGTTTGAAACAAGGTAAAATAACATATTCATACTAATATACGTAGTATGCTATGTGCTATACCTAATATTATTCACATGTATTATTTCTATGTGGTAGATTTGAAACCATATAGGGATAATAATTAGATATACCTAATAACCAACGGTTATAATCATGTACAGAACTCGTTATGAAAAGGAAATGATTATTGTCAAAAGTTTAATTTAATATTCTAACATTGAATATGTCATTATTTCAGGCGTAAAGTTAGTATCCATTGGTGCCGAAGAAATCGTTGACGGTAACCTCAAGATGACCCTGGGTATGATCTGGACCATCATTCTGCGATTCGCCATTCAGGACATCTCAGTCGAAGAAATGACCGCTAAGGTAAATAAATCAGCGTTGTAAAAAATGTTGACACCCTACCTCAAGTGTTCAGACTCCCGAACTTCAAAATGTATAAGAAAGAAGTTCTAAAAAAAATAAGACTGCCGAATTTAGCTTTAACTTAAACAACAACTTAAGTAACTTTTTAATAAAAATATAACCGAATTAATTAAACTACTGAACGATTTTGATGAGATTTCTCTAGGTGGAACCAATCTGAAAGTATATATTCAGATTGAAAAAGAATTTTCCAAATCGATTGATAATGACGGAAACCTCCTCCTTTGTTTTAAGTCGGTTAATAATGTCTGCAATCAGTAATAGTAGATTATCTGTGATTGACTTTTTAATTTATAGTAAGTATTTAAATGTATTATAAATTCAAAAGTAACTCTGTCTATCTGTCTGTTTGTTACGTTTTCACGACTAAACGGCTGGACCGATTTCGATGAAATTGGATACAGATAGATTATTACCGAGGTTGGGACATGCTTCTTTTTACCCGACTGCGCAGAAGGATGGTAATGTTTTTATTGATAAACCTTCAGGCAGCTAGCTATAAATATAATCTAAATTCTCAATTTCCAGGAAGGTCTGCTGCTTTGGTGCCAGCGTAAGACAGCGCCTTACAAGAACGTGAACGTCCAAAACTTCCATCTGTCCTTCAAGGATGGTTTGGCCTTCTGCGCCCTCATCCACAGGCACAGGCCTGACCTCATTGACTACAGCAAGCTCTCCAAGGACAACCCATTGGAGAACTTGAACACTGCCTTCGATGTCGCCGAGAAGTACTTAGACATCCCCCGCATGTTGGACCCTGACGGTATGCATCACAAATAATTGCGTAGTTTTAAAATCTCTTCTTACTTATTTGTTAAGAAAATAATATTTTTGAGGTTATATGAAAATATGGTTGAGTGGAGAAGAAAATAGATACAGAAAAATACAAATTTTTTTTTTTTGCTTCATGATTTATTAGATGATTTCCGTTTAGGCATTGTCTACTAGATGAACGTTGAGATAAACACAAACAATTACTAAATATTACAGACCTTATAAACACACCAAAGCCGGACGAGCGCGCCATTATGACCTATGTGTCATGTTACTACCACGCCTTTCAAGGCGCGCAACAGGTACAGAACAAACAATGGCCGTCAAGCGATCGCTACTGAACAGTTTGATCCAAAAACTTAACGCCAGGCCTATGTGTGTCACTTATAGCATGATTGAGTGGCCCTTCTGCTTTTCAGAATCTGATAGCTTTCCTGATTACGATGTCCTCTCCTGCTGCATCTGAGACAGTTCTAAATATTATTTGGACAGTCTTTGTATCACGTATCTGAAAACCGAAAAGGTCTTCTTTCAATGCGTCCTAATGTGGTCTCCCAAATCAATGTTGTAATTTGTTGTAAGCCTTGCGAGCAGAGTTTCGTTTATTTTTAACCCGTAGATGTAAGCTTTATGTTATTAACGTATAAGTTAAATGTTTTAAAGCAGAATGTTTGTGTTTCAATCCTATGCATAGCCAAAAATGTTGGGAAAATATTTCAAGTCATTAAAATAATCAGTAGGCTTTTGTTTTACATGGGTTTCGTTTACTTAGTTTCGGTTATACGTGATTTACTTATTATATATTAATTTTGTGAGGTATTTATTTGCCACCTTTGATATTTTTAATGATAATCTGTTAACGTTTGTATTATTAAACTTCTGGTTGGATTGTTTGAGAGCTATATTTTTGAGGAACTTAGCTCCAACGCAAAGCGAGGGCATACTCGTTATCCTCATATTGTTATCCTCGATACATCATTAGCTTAATGCTTGCAAATCGGAGCACTATGTCATGTTCATTTGGACATTAGGTACCTATATAAAAATATGCGCTTTACATGTTGTTTTGTACATGCGTAAACATTACCCCCTAACAATAGACAGTTCAAGAAAGATCTTCAGGAAAGGTTTATGTTTCTGAAAAACACAAACATTCTCCGATTAATCATATACATCGCATGAAAACTAACAACGTTGCTTGCGTACCGCTTGTCAGATCTGCAGAACACTGCGATGCCGGACGAGCGAGCCGTCATGACATACGTGTCATCATACTACCATTGCTTCTCAGGTGCTCAGAAGGTTTGTAAAAACAAACATTCTATTTGAACTAACGCCATTTTTATTTTGAGAGGATTAACCAACTTTCGTAGTGTCTACTCTGTCCCGACTTTCACAACATTTTTAGGCAGTCTTTCTTGATTTAGTTCTTTGTCCCTATTTTTAGACCCAAAGGAGCTGAAAGTTTACCTAAAACAATAAACCTAGTTTAACTTTAACTGCACTTTTTCATTCCACAATCATTTAAAAGAGCAACTGACTAATTATTTTTTTTTCTTAACTTTGAAGTCCTCTAGACACTGATGGTGGTTTATGTTGTCAGGCTGAAACGGCTGCGAACCGCATCTGCAAAGTTCTCAAAGTCAACCAGGAGAACGAACGCCTCATGGAAGAGTACGAGCGTCTTGCCAGCGATGTAAGTATATGTTCATTATAGCCACAAAATACATATATAGGGGATAATATACGCACAATAATGAAAGGGGTTATTTTGATGAGCATAATAAATAAACTTGTGAAATGTTTACCATAGAAATGTAAAATTGATTTTGGCATGTCAAAACAAACAATTTATTAAACTTATGTTGTGCTAGTAAGCATAATGCTTGCTATCTAAACACAGATACTGAATTGGTAACGTCTCGAGATATCTCTTAATGTCCCTTTCTAACCCAAAACTCGCAGCCATTTCCGAAAGAGATATCAAATCCTTTATTTTTGGATGTCGATTGCAAGAGTAGGCATTAAGTTTTAAATCGAATTAATCACCTTTCTTTATAATTTTATAATATAATTAGTAGTTTTTTTTTGAGAAGTGTTTTTTATGTTTTGAGAAATCGTCTCTTGAATATCGTCCGTATATTTACCAAACACCCAATATAATACATAAAAAATCGGAGACAAGTTCTTTAATATCTGACTATTTTGTTTTTAGCTCCTGGAATGGATACGCCGCACTATGCCCTGGCTGAACAGCCGCCAGACCGACAACTCGCTTGCCGGTTGCCAGAAAAAGCTGGAAGACTACCGTACTTACAGGCGTAAGCATAAGCCACCACGCGTGGAGCAGAAGGCAAAGCTTGAGACCAACTTCAACACCCTACAGACCAAACTGCGCCTTAGCAACCGACCCGCTTACATGCCAACTGAAGGCAAGATGGTCTCTGTAAGTAACCATTTAAAACTGATTGGCCTAAATCTTCTATTTTAAAAGAATCAAAGTCCTGACTGACTGACAGACAACGCACAGCCTAATCCGCTGGTCGTAGAAACTTGAAATTTAAAGGGTATGTTTGTCTTGATGCGTAGGGGTGTACTAAGAAAGGATTTTTTGAAATTCAACCCTTAAGGGGGTTTACGTTTGTATGAAAAACAGTGGTTTCTGGATTTATAAACTTGAAACTTGGTAAATATATTTTTTAACAAAAATAAGAGAAATGGTATTTTTTTGTTTTTCAAAAATCATCCCCTGGGTGGGTGAAAAAGGGTGTTAAACTTTGTATGGTAAAACATTATTCCTGAGATTAATAAACGTAAAACTTTGCATAAATACTTATCAAGGTACATAATGAAACATGGCATAGTTACTTTTTTTGAAAATCACCCCCTAGTGTCGAAAAGGTAAAATCAACGCACAGCGTAAAATGCTGATCTCAAAGGCTTGAAATATGGAGTAGTAGTAATGTAACGCGTACGAAGTCGTGGGCAATAGCTAGTAAGTATATAAAAGTCACATACAAAGTCCTGACCCCACACTAAGATTCCCATTCTCGTGGGAATCAGAAACTACGACTGCCACGTCACCTTTTGATACCCAGACCTGGGACAAATACTTGCAGATCATGCAAACATTTGTCCCGCAGCAGGAAACAAATCCGCAATCTCTTGCGTCACAGTCGGTTATTCGCCTACTGCGCAACGATTGTCGTATATAGATGATTCGTGACAGAAACGTCGATGCATGAGTTTATAAAACTTATAATGCGTCAGTCACGAACCTATTAAGGTCAACAGTTATAGTATGAGCAATGGAGACAACTTTGCACAACGCAAAAAAATATATTATACAAATACAACACTATGTGAAAAATTTGCAATAGCCCGAAAGTTTGTTACAATTTACTGGAACCGTGAAATGTAATTATTTGCGGCATATTTTCCGTAAACTTTTAAAAAATATGGTCTTACTGGTCTTTTAGGACATTGCTGGTGCTTGGAAGGGACTAGAAATCGCCGAGAAGGCCTTCGAAGAATGGCTTCTCAGCGAAATGATGCGCCTTGAGCGTCTCGAATACCTTGCTCAGAAGTTCAAGCACAAAGCCGACATCCACGAAGACTGGACCAGAGGTAAGAAAAGCACTATTATTCCCACAATAGAATAATTAGAAACTCTAAAACTCCCATTGACGTCATTGATATTTATTTTCCTTAATATTCAAATACATTGACTCATCAAAACCATTGCTAATTTTTACTACATATGCCTCATGCACATTTAATCCACATTGTGTATTCTGTGTGAGTGTATGTAATGTAACATTTTTTGTTCTCCAGGCAAGGAGGAAATGCTACAGTCGCAAGACTTCCGTCAGTGCAAGTTGTACGACATCAAGGCGCTAAAGAAGAAGCACGAGGCTTTTGAGTCAGACCTCGCCGCGCACCAGGATCGCGTAGAACAGATCGCTGCTATCGCTCAGGAGCTCAAGTGAGTTAACAAGTATTTTACAACCAGCTATTATTATTTAACAACAGTCGGATTATTTCATATTAGCAGACCATAAAGCTTAAAAATGTAAACTTGAATACTAAAATACTAAAATGTAGCTTCTCAAATCATCAAAGCTGGGATGATTCCCTCAAAACTCAAGTCACGTCAATCATATTTTAACAAAACCTGAGCTTATATCAATACATCGGCTATTGTGGCTGTTTAGTTTGCAATCATCTTTAGTGTGGTGTATGTAGGGATATGAAATAGGGTGATCCCATGATCCTATTCCATCTTATCCACGCTCTATTGATAGTCATAATATATTATTTTCCCAGCACTCTGGAATACCACGAAGTCGCCAGCGTGAACGCGAGGTGCCAGCGTATCTGCTCGCAATGGGACAGACTGGGTGCACTCACGCAGCGCCGCCGCCACGCACTCGACGACGCTGAACGCGTGCTTGAGCAGATCGATCTGCTGCACCTCGAGTTCGCCAAGCGCGCCGCTCCCTTCAACAACTGGTATGCACTACTACTACAACAGTTCAATCAGCTAAATAATATAAACATGTCTAAAGCGATATTCAAAGCCGCTGTGTATCAGACGATACACAGCCTAGAGAAATACGTAGATATAAAAGTGAAAAGTAGCATAATTGACTTTTTGTACTGCAACGCTAAAGTATCGTTAGTTCTTACTGTGTCGTCTTGTTAACAGGTTGGACGGAACACGCGAGGACCTCGTGGACATGTTCATCGTCCACACGATCGAAGAAATCTCAGGCCTCATGGACGCACACTCTCGCTTCAAGGCCACCCTCGGTGAAGCTGACAAGGAATATCAGGTAAACACCTTGAAAACAAATTTCTTCATAGTTATTCACCGGCTTATTTCTTAGTCTCAGTTTTGCTCACATACTTTGTAACTTTACAGGCGATAGTCAACCTGGTGCACCAGGTCGAGGCCATCGTGAAGCAGCACCAGATCCCTGGAGGTTTGGAGAACCCCTACACTACCCTTACTGCCCATGTAAGTTTAGATTACAATCTCGCCATATCTATCTACCTACTTAGACAAAAGTACATGGTTATACAGATGTTTGGTAATATACTGGCGATATTCAAGTGACAGTTGCTCAAACCGTAAAAAAACTACTAGTTATATTTTCAAATTTTAAAGAAAATCGACTAAGTTTAGGTGATTAATTAATTCGATATAAAACTTACTGCCTACTCTTGCAATCGATATTAAAAATTAAAGGCCGTAATCCACAAAAGCGTAGATTTACTACTAGTACCTACCTACTACCGTAGATCTAGGCAGACATGTAGATATTTTTGATATCTCTTTCGGAAATGGCTGCGAGTTTTGGGTTAGAAAGGGACAAGAGATATCTCGAAACGTCACTAATACAGTATCTGTGGTTAGATGGCAAGCATTATGCAATAGCATAACATAAGTTTAATAGTGTTTATTTTTACATGCCAAAATAAATTTCACGTTTCTATGGTAAACATTTCACAAATTTATTTATTATGCTCATCAAAATAACCCCTTTTCATTTTTGTGCGTATATTATCAAACACCCTATATAGAGAAATCATAAACGTGTTATCTTTTCTCTAGATTATGAATTCTTGATCAGTCGAATAACAAAATATTCATCTCTCTTCTGTTATCTCTGACAATTACCATTAACATTCTATTTTTAGGAGCTGAACCGTAAATGGTCGGACGTGAGACAGTTGGTGCCCCAGCGCGACGGCACGTTGGCCGCTGAACTGCGCAAGCAACAAAACAACGAGAACCTCAGGCGCCAGTTCGCCGAGAAGGCCAACGCCGTCGGGCCCTGGATCGAGAGGCAGATGGACGCTGTTACCGCTATTGGCATGGGTCTTCAGGTAAAGCCTCCTAAAAGATACGAGCCAGAACTCTGAAACGGTAGCGAGTGAGTACCAGTGGATGGGACGATCTTTTAACGTCAAATCTAAAAAAAATTATTTTCTCATTAGGGATCTCTGGAAGACCAGCTGCGTCGTCTCAAGGAGTACGAGGCTGGTGTCTACGCTTATAAACCACACATCGAGGAGCTCGAGCGTATCCACCAGGCAGTCCAGGAAGGCATGATCTTCGAGAACAGGTACTTTTACTTTTCAATCAGTTTCATTTTTCTGTAGACTTTAAATTAAGACAATTAGAACCGTTCATGTATTTCGATATCAAGACCATAAAGGGAACAAACTACTAAAAATATTTATACCATTTCTATTGTGCACTACTGCAGCACTGGTAGTCACCCTGTATTAGCCTAATAGCCAGCTCAATATTATCCTCGACCACGGTCGGTCCCTCACTGTTGAGCATAGTAACGCCTGGAGAATACTCCTTCCACATTTTTTCAACTTTTCCCAGTTTTTAGACACATGGTCCGGTCATGGCTTCGGACTTTTAACGTCTTGAGATATAATGACTCCAAAAATTCCTGCTATTATGGTGAAAGAATCAAGCAATTAAATCAATTGTGAAGTCCCTTTTATGCACATATCATAAAACGTCTGATGCAAGCCATTTGAATGTTTTCCAGATATTCACAATACACAATGGAGACTCTGCGTGTGGGCTGGGAACAGCTGCTCACCTCCATCAACCGCACGATAAACGAGGTCGAGAACCAGATCCTCACGCGCGACTCCAAGGGCATCACGCAGGAACAACTCACCGAGTTCAGAGCCTCCTTCAACCACTTCGACAAGAACCGCACCGGTAAGTTGCTATGCCCGGTACTACCGCCAAAAACCCTTGCACAGGTACAACTGGTAACAATTCTCCTTTTAATCACCACTATATTTCACATTTTAGATCTTATTAGGGACCTCTGACACTGTCATAACAACATCGAAAGATGGCTTTTCGTAATTTTAAAAACCGTAGAACTGCAACTATTCTAACATCTTCCTTCTTTGATTATTGAGTATACCATGAAATTTGTTTATTTTCAGGCCGCTTGGCACCAGAAGAGCTCAAGTCATGCCTGGTATCAGTCGGCTACAGCATCGGCAAGGACAGGCAAGGAGAACTCGACTTCCAGCGCATTCTGGCCGTCGTCGACCCCAACAACACAGGTAGATTATCATGCCTATAAGCAATACAACAGGCTGGCCTTTGTTACAAGCCATTATGTACGCTTTCTCCACTCTAAGAACTTTTCTGCCCCAACGGCCGACAGTTCTTCGAGCTATGTGCCCAGCCCATTGCCACTTCAACTTGCTAATCCTAGTAGAGAATTCGATATTGTAGAGCTTCACCAAGCATAGCCTTCTACATAGCACCGGTCTGGAATCTGGAAAGCGCAGCGTAGGACGGCCCCTCACTAGATAGAAAAGACGACCGGACAAAGGTTGCTAGGAGCCGTTAGGTGTAAAACAGGTCGTTCTGGAAATCTATGGAGGAGGCCCTTTTTTAATGTGGATGTCCTATTTCTGATACTGTGTGCAGAAAAGCAAGGGATCCAACAAGTTGACCATAAAACCCCTTCAACTTGATATTGAGCATGGAACTATCATCGATAGTTGTATCTGAATTACCTTTACTGAAAAGACAGTTATATCATATGTGTCTATTATAGAGTTTTTAGCCGCTTTCGAAATGAAGTGACCACTTTAATCTAAAGAGCAAAGCGGTATTTAATTAGCACATTATCTGTTTCAGGCTACGTATCATTTGATTCGTTCTTGGACTTCATGACAAGGGAATCGACAGACACAGACACCGCTGAACAGGTCATCGACAGCTTTAGGATTTTGGCTGGTGACAAGGTAGGACTCCTTACAGTACCATATCTATCGTTTTTGTCCGTAATGCAAAAATACCCGAGATAACTTTTCTTCCGGGAAAATTTTACCTCACAAATTTTAAATAGCTTTGTGATTTATCTTTTTTGTCATAATCGTGCGATTAAAGCACTAGAAGTCGCTATCACTAGGATCTACTATCCCTTGATTTAACATAGGAAGAGAAGACAAATAGTTTAAACAAGTTCTTATCCTTTTAGCCGTACATCACTGCGGACGAGCTGAGACGTGAGCTGCCTCCCGACCAGGCGGAGTACTGCGTAGCGCGCATGCCTCCATTCCGCGGCTCTGGCGCGCCAGCGGGCGCTCTCGATTACATGGCCTTCTCCACCGCGTTATACGGCGAGACCGACCTTTAAGGTATTTTTTACACCTTTTTTACGAGTACCATTGAACCTTCCTTCTCACATCACACAAGTTTAAAAAAACTGCCCCAAACCAACATCAAGACTGATCGAGTAACTTGCACCTTCGTCTCTTTCTATACCACACGGGTTAGTCGGGTCAGGCAGGACGATCCGAAAAGAACTTTCAACAAGTAGTTTGTCCATATATGCCCCTAATAATTACGTTAGAACGGGCCGTCGCCATCACAGGTTGTTCGCCACACACGTAACACGAACACATCACGCTAACAATGCTACTCAACGGGCGCTCGCTCTGGTAAATGCCTTTCTACAAGAGTTCCAACATGTTGACATATTTAACGGCAGTCTTAGTTCTAAGATTTTTAAAACCATCTCATAAATTTTGAAGCCTAAACAGGACTTGGTTTTAAAAATCTTGGAATTTTCCATTCGGATAACACTATAAAAATAGTAGTTTTAGTTCCATTTATGTGTCCCTTAGGGTATATTTAAGTTTTATACAATTTTTTGTTAGCCTTAATTTTAAAGCAGTTTGCGCTTTTTATTTAAAACTGTAAGCAACTGTTTAATTAATAAATAGATCTTAAAATTTGCAACGGGGAAACTAGCGTACTGTAATCTTAATAATAAAATCCACATCAACGGTTGACTTCAGTGGTTGAGATCACGTGCTTATTGATGATATTCGATCGGCGAAAAAACTCGATATCATAAGTAGGTATTTACTATTGATAGTCACACAGATTTAGAATATCATGGTAACCAACAAAAAATGTGATACAGCAGTAACTATAATTAACTACAAAAAATTGGACCATAACTAAATCCGTAATGTCTTTCAGCAACATGAATCTTGTCCACTAAATTATTTAAGTTTATCACCTTGCAAATATTGTTTGGGTGTACGAAAAATATTTGTTAGTTGGCTACTCTCCATATTGGCCACTTGCCCACATTATTTTTCTATCTAATAATAGTTGACAATTAGTGATACTGAATTACATTTAACTCAGTTACAGGTCGCAGGACACGAGTCACCGTCAAATCGTCTATGGGGGAAGGTACTGAGAAGAAACATGCCTGGTCTGTGCTTCCCTAGCATCCAACCACCACGGCCAGAGATACCGAGCAGTATCGAAGCACGAAAATTATTTCCCTTACATTGATCTCGCCCTAAACTTAGGTCAATGTAAGCCAAACAATTTTTGTCTAAAGATTAGTCTTTAAACAGTTATATTTATGTGCAATGTTCAAACCAAAAATGCCATTAACTATCATACCGTAAAATGTCTTCTCCCTAATTAGTAACTGTTGGCTCAAATCAGACAAACCATGTTTACAACACTATTTATATTAGGCATTAGGTATTTGTAATTTTTATATAAAATTCTCAGGTAAGTCACAAAAATATTATTTGTAAGATAAAATGGTGCTAATGTTAGGCTTCACTAATGTCCGACACCAAATTAAGAAAATGTTTTTTTGTTATATTTTTTTATTTTTAAGCATATTTATACAAAGTTCAATTTTAATTACTGCCAATAGTAAGTATAGTTCTTCGATGGTAGTTAAGATCTTTTATCTAAAGAATGGTTGTTGCAGGAAAGTACCTTTCATTAAATTATTTTTATCATAAATTGCCATAGCTTGCCTGCATCTATTTATTTATCATTTTTGTATAATTGTTTGTAAGAGTATTTTAGAATGAGTACTCAAAATAAATGATCTGCCATATTTTGACTTTTAATAATGACTGTGTTGATAATTCAACCATTAAGATGAGGAGTAAGCTTAGTTATGTGCCCAAAAAGTATAATATACTAACTCGAATGTACAGCTAATTAAATAAAGAGCTCTTAAATTAAACAAATATTTTTATTTCATAAATATCCTATAATCAACTTTAGATTTAAACAACAATAAAACAGCCTAGTATGGAGAAATCATATAAATAGATTGGTAGAGGTCATAGGAGCTATCATTAAAAGCACCAACCAGTTATCTTTTGCTCCATTGTTGAACATAATATGAATAAGAACACCCATTACCCACACATCATTACAATAAAATGATCTAATTATCATATTCAGAGCAAACAATTTAAGAAAAAATTCAGATGCCTAATCATTATAATTTAATTTTAAAATGACTAACCAGTAACTACTTCTTTTCTTCTTTATTTTCTTCTGCAACTGTTAAGAGTGCACTTGTTATTCCAACCTTTTTCAATTCTTCAACTAGTTCACCAGACTGATGCATTTGGAGCATAATGTCACAGCCACCAACAAATTCCCCATTGATGTAAACTTGTGGAATTGTTGGCCAGTTTGAATAATCTTTGATACCTGAGAAGGAAAGTAATTATGAGCCAGTAGGCACAGTATAATAAAAAACTATTTTATTCAGTTGAAAGAAATATTCGCTATACAATTCATCTGCTTGTATTTGATGGAGCGAGCACACAACAAATTCAAACAATTTGGATGTTTTCATTATTCTATAATTTTTGGTTAAAATACTCACATATCTAATGTTAATAAAAGTTCATTTTATTCAATCTTTTAGACAATTCATAAAACTGTATGTCTGTAAGCAAGTAGAACTAACCTTGTCTAATAACTTCGTCTGATAATACATCGTGACTTTCGTATGGAACTGCATGCATTCTCATAATCTGAACAACGGCATTACTGAATCCACATCTTGGGGCATCAGGAACGCCTTTCATAAATACTACAACCTTGTTATTCTTAACTATTGTATCAATTTTCTCCTTGATGGGAACATCGGCAAATGAGCGGTGGCACGTTAACTTGAAAGTGTTATTGCAAATTGGGTACAAGCTCCTTCTCAATATAGTATTCATTTCGCTTACAAATAGCTACTCAATCTTACAAACTGTCTCAGTAGTTTATTAATTATATAAAAACTACCAACAATTTAGAATTCGTACGTTTTCACTTTCAGTCAATTCACATAATCTGAAAATTGGTACGTCAACGTCAATTAACCTGAAATTCCTGACGTTGACCTTGACAGACTTGACAGTGACTGCAGAGTGCCTCGACATAGACAATCACAACTGGATCACACACATGTACATATTCTACTGCATCAACTGCACTGCATATAGTTTGTTACTTGTTAGCCAGTGGGCCCTGTGGTGAAAGTGAATGAAATATAAATTTATTTAATTTCAGCTTTTCGTATGATTTTATTCTATTCTAAGTTAATTATTTATTAAATTTAACTCGTAAAATATTACACGAATGACGATTTTAATAGACATGAACAATGAACTTATTTAGAAACGACTAAAAACAAAAGGGGTATAAGGGGTGCCAAACAACATCTTTCGGCACTCAAGCCAACCTTACCTGCCCGTGGTGCACCCTGCTGACCAACGAACAAGGCTCTGGCGAAACCACCCACCAACCCGCAATTGGACCAGCGTGGTGGGTCATAGTCCAAACCCCTCAACCATGAATAGACATAACCAACCAAGGCCCCAAGTGCCCGGTAACTCCAGCGGTTGTGCTGGCGTTGACGGGCGCCATACCAACCCTGGAGTCAGGGGAGCTAAGAATCTCCGGGCGAGATCCTACCGTCAAACGACCCCGGCTCACGTTATAAAGGACACCGATACACTCAACATCCTTACTTACAACGTACGAACGCTCATGGAAAACGAGCGCTTGATAGAATTAGAAAACGCCCTACAAAACATCAATTGGGACATTGTTGGCCTAGGAGAAGTCAGAAGACTAGGCGAACATACAGAAGAACGTGATGATAACATATTCTTTAACTTCGGTGAAACTAGTGGACATCACGGTGTAGGGTTCCTGGTGGCAAAGAAGTGGAAGGATAATATTATCGAATTTAAGGGCTATTCCGAACGAATTGCTATACTAAGATTTCGAGTGACCCCCAAAACTACATTGACAGTTGTTCAAGTCTATGCACCAACTTCTGCACACTCGAACGAAGATCTTGAATCTTTCTATGACTTGGTTAACATAGCCTGTGAAGAAAACCGAGGTACATGGAATATTGTCCTCGGTGACTTCAATGCAAAACTAGGTATAAGACAAGCAACAGATAGCGACGCCATACTCGGCCAATTTGGCTTAGGAGACCGCAATGAGCGAGGTACAAGACTGATCCAATTTGCTTTAGGACAGAATATGAGCGTTGCTAATAGTTTCTATGAGAAAAAACCACAAAGAAGGTGGACATGGGTATCTCCTGGTGGAAACACGCGTAACGAGATAGATTTTGTGCTTACTTCGGATTTACATATAGTTAAAGATGTCAACGTAATCAATAAAATAAAATATAGTTCTGATCACCGACCTATCCGCGCAAAAATTAAGTTTATCTTCAAAATCCACCGAAACAAATTATTTAGAAATAAAAGTAGACAACATTCAAAACAAATCCTTATTCAAAATTCAGAAAACTTGAACCTTGCACTCTCAAACCAATTTTCTATATTGGGAATAAATGAAATAGAAGACGTTAATGATTAATACAAAGCGATAATAAAGGAAATAGAGTTAGGCAGCAAGACTATCCAAAACACTGTTAAAAATAAAGCAAAACTCTCAAAAGACACCAGGGAACTTATTTCTCAACGAGAGAAAATGAAAATTGCCACTGAAGAGTATAATAAATTTGACAGACAAGTAAAACGCAGTATTAGAAAAGATATTAGATTATTAAACTTATACTTAATTCAAACAGCAATTGAGAAACATACCTCATTAAGAACCGCTAAACAAGGAATTTTCAGAAGTAAACATTGGATTAACTGTCTTCAGGATCCAAACAAAATCAAACACAACAGCCGCGATAAAATTATGGAAGTGTGTACAGATTTCTACAAAAAGCTATACTCCGACAACACTAAGACAACCGAAAATTTAGACTATAGTAAACCTGATAGCATTCCATTTATAACAGGTAAAGAGGTTCATAATGTTTTAAAAACGATGAAATATGACAGAAGTCCGGGAGAAGATGGAGTAACATCCGAGGCATTGAAAATCGGCGCGCCCACCCTACTTCCGCATATCACCAACCTGTTCAACACCATTTTGCAAACTGGCCAAATACCGAAACAAATGTGTCACTCGAACATTGTCCTCCTACACAAAAAGGGGGACAAAACAAATATAGGCAACTATAGACCAATAAGCCTGATCTCGCATTTGTATAAGGCGTTTATAAAAGTTGTGCAAAACCGCATTAGTGGCATTTTAGACCAACACCAGCCGCCTGAGCAAGCAGGTTTTCGCCCCGGCTTCTCCACAACAGATCATCTGCACACACTAAACCAGATAATTGAAAAGTACACAGAGTTTCATAAACCACTCTACATAGCCTTTGTGGACTACACAAAGGCTTTTGATAGCCTTCAGCACTCAGCAATATTCAAATCACTAGAAAACCAGCAAATTCACAAAACATACATTGATCTTAATAAAATCATTTACCGCCAAAGCACAGCCAATATAAAACTCCAGTCCACTGGTCCAGCATTTCACATACAGAAAGGAGTCAAGCAGGGTGATCCACTCTCTCCCATTCTGTTTACAAGCACCCTCGAGGAGGTATTCACAACAATATCTTGGGCAACAAGGGGCATAAACATCGGTGGCAAGCGCCTAACTAACTTGCGTTTTGCGGATGACATTGTCCTTTTTGCCCAAACAGCACATGACTTACAAGAAATGCTCCAAGAACTGAGCGCGGCAAGTCTTGAGGTTGGACTGCAAATGAATCGGTCGAAGACGCAAATAATGACCAATGCCACGAAACGTAGGGTCGAGGTAGATGGGCAGGAAATACTATATGTCGATGAATACATTTACTTGGGCCAGCTAGCAAGCTTCGAAAACAGGCATGATAAGGAAATCGATCGCCGCATCGAAAATGCCTGGAAGAGCTACTGGTCCATGAAGGCGCACATGAAGGGTGACCTTCCTCTGAATCTGAAGCGCAAACTCATCGACATGTGTATCCTGCCTGTCCTAACCTACGGTGCGCAAACGTGGTCATTGACCGAGCTGCAGAAGTCCAAGCTCAAGATTTGCCAAAGGGCAATGGAACACAGCGTTCTAGGATTCCGGAGAGCCGATCGGGTGAGGAATACCACGCTTCGTTTATTGACTGGCATTGCCGATGTGGGAGCCAAAACCGCGAAGCTCAAGTGGGATTGGGCCGGGCACGTGTGTCGAATGCTTCCGGAGAAATGGGCCAACATTGTAACAGATTGGGTACCGGAAGATGGACAGCGACGTCGGGGTCGGCCGCGAAAGCGTTGGCGTGACGACATCAATGTATTCGAGAAGGAATGGTGGGAATCTGCCAAGGATCGTGATAGGTGGAAGGAGTTGAGGGAGGCCTTTGCCCAGCAGTGGGAAAATGTAGGCTAGTTAAAAAAAAACAAAAGAAAAATAACTGGCTGTTTGTTGTGCTCTGTGCAAAAGCATAGAGAATTATAGAGTTATACTTGCAAAAGTAAGTTGACTGACTGACCGTGAGACTGAATTGAATGAAATATTTTGTTTGAGTTTGTTTGTTGAGATTGTACTCAATTTATTGTAAAATGGAGAATGCTGAAGAAATATTTCACTTCCTCGATGATTTCTCTAAGCGAAAACCGAAAACGATTCCTCAAGAACTCAACGAGTACCTGGCGTACGTAGCGCGAACCGGTGACCCCGTATACCAATGGCCCCTTGTGAAGAGTTTATTCAAAGAAAAACTGCTGAACGTGATCACAGATTTCTACGAAACAACTCCAGGTATCGAAATTCCACCATATCCTAACGTTGACCCGTTCAATTATGATATTATGAAAAACAGTCTGCTAGAACGTCTAGATTCGTTCACGTCTGCGCCCTTCACAGTGCAGAGACTTTGTGAACTTCTCACATTCCCGCGGAAACAATACAATCGTATAGACAAGTTTATGCGAGCCATAGAAAAGAACATCTTAGTTGTGAGCACCAGAGAACCAGGTATTCAAAGGCACTCCGAGACTGAAAATGGTGATGCTGAACCTGAACCCATTGTAAACGGCTCAGACAATAATTCCGAGTATCATGTTGATGTTGAGATGGAAGACATGTCACGGAAGGAAAACAGTGAGCAATGGGCCAGTGAACCTCAACCAGGGTCTTCTGACACGCACATATCTGTTGACGATATTGAAGCTCGACTTAAAGCTAAGGAAAATACGTCAATGGACTCCCAAGATAAGAAATCAACTGAGTATGAGTCTGTAACTCCCCCAGAATTGAATATTACAGATGACTCTGCAGAACTGAAGCCTAAAAAGAAATCTCCTTCAAAATTGGAGTCTGAGACTGAGACAGTTCATGAAGACACAAGTGAAACTTCTAGTGTTGGTAATACACCGGCATCAACTGACCAAAACAAAGATTTAGAAATTAAGATTAATGCTAGTACACTGGTTATTCCTGAGATTAGAGTTGATGATGCTGAGATGACTGAACAGAAACTGATAGAACAATCTAATACAGAGAAACAGGCAGAAATGGAGTCTGATACTTCAAGCTCCGAATCAAAGGTATCAGAGTCTGCTATAGACACTCCTCAAGTAATTGACGAAAGCAGTTCTGATTCTAAAGATGAATCTGAGACTAAACTCATTTCTGAAGTGTCAACTTCTAGTGAGGAAAGCTCATCTTCCAGTGATAACACAGACGGCAGCAGCAGTTCTCCTAAACATGATGAAGGTCAGATAGACATTCAAGAGGAATCCAATCAGTCAGACACTACAGTAGAAGTATTAGAAGAGGCAAAAGAATCTGTCTCAATCACTAAAGTCTCCCCTACAAAACTTAAAAAAGATTCTCCCACCAAAATGTCACCTGAGAAATACACAATATCAGATGTTCAATCTAAATTGCCTCAAATACAGGTAGCATTGAATGTTCCTGCTGTTGCTGAGGATGAAGAAAAAGCAGCAGATTTGGAAAACCCTAAAGTGAGTGAAGAAAAGAGTATAATAGAGAAGGCAGATAATGAAACTGAGAAGAAAGAATAGTTTAATGTACCTACTGCTGTCACATAAAGTGTTAGACAATTTTAAGTTGAATTTGGTCAGTTGTGTCAGCATTTATCTTTTCGAATTCATAATAATATGTTGTGCGAGTACTTTATAGACACATACTAGCGGTTTTGTGTAAACACTTTGTGACAAATCTAACATCAGAATATTTGTGTTTGACTTGTGAAATAGGTTTAAGTGAACAATGAATTGTAATTCAGTATTCATTTTGTAATGTTACACCAAAATAAAACAACAATGATTAAGACTTTTTACTTAAACTTTAATAAAACCATTCATTGATCTAACAAATAGCAATAGCACCTAAATTAAAAACTGTACTTAAAAAAATTATAAAATCGCCTAAACTAAGCTAGTCATTGAAAATATCACAATCATTTACCTAAACAATTACTATTTAAATCATTATTATAAATACGGGATTTATCACATACTGTCATATCGGTGTTTCGACTAACAATGTTTCGGTTCAATTCGTGAATCTTCATCAGGGTGAGTGTGATCTGCTCCGAATAACGTCTCGCCTCGCACTATTCGGAGCGGATCGCACTCACCGGTTGAAACACCGATAAAACGGTATGTGATAAAACCCGTATTTATTTATAATAATGATTGAAATAAATCACGAAAGTTTTCTAAGTAAAATTACTATTTACATTAATTCTAGGTATGTATGGCTATTTATTTACAAAGTAATACCTTAAAATCTTAAAATTTTCCTAAGGTATCTAGAATCAAGAACTTAATTTGGAGTAAAACAACATAAACTATGTTATCAAAAAGTTCAGAGAAGGATTAATGCTTCTTGGGGCGCGCAAGAACTTTGAGTTCATTCCTCATGATCTTTCCTGCTGCATTCCTTGGAATAGCTTCTATAAAGACCACACCTCCTTCAAGATGTTTGTATTTGGTTAGCTTAGTAGCCACTGTATCGTAGATTTCTTTCTCTGTGAGTTTGTGGGAGGGTTTGAGGACCACAAACGCTTTGGGGAGTTCACCGGCGAGAGCGTCGGGGACTCCCACTACAGCCACGTCTGCTACCTCTGGCCGTTCCATGATCACACTCTCCAGCTCTGTGGGAGATACCTGGAACAAAGAGTTTTAATCTAAATAAGATAAGAATGTAGCGACATCTATCGCAATATGTAAAATCTACTTGGACATCAAGGTATAGAACCTATACTATCAAGACATAGAAACGGCGACATTTAACTGCAAATAGAAGAACTATCTTAGATTGCGCAAACGTTGTGTTCTGACAATCCTGAACATGTAATACTTCCCAGGTCCCCTAGCTAAAGGTCGCTCGGTAGGAGATTGCCTTTTCCTTGGCCTTACAACATGTCGTCCGCCAAAATTAAACCAATAACTTATATGGCTATACCCAATGATGATGGGTCCCAGTTTTTTTAACACACAACGCAAAAAGGTCTGTCTGTGGCATCGTAGCTAGCCAAACAGATGGACTGATTTTGATCCGGTTTATTTTAAATTTGGCGTTCCTTAGCTATGTATTAGCTATATATTAAAATATTTCGAAAAAATAAAAAACCGAGTACGAGGCATGCCTTTTAAGTTTTGTCGTTTGAAGAAAAAAAACACAACTAGAACCTTATAGTACTTTTTATTGTTTTTCAAAGTATTCACCGCGTAGCTTAATACACTTTTCCATTCGCTCAAACCAGTTATTATAACATTTATTCCACTCTAAAGTGGGGGTGTTCAAAATGGCTGACTTGAAAGCGTCGACTGCTTCTTCACCGGACTGGAACCTTTGACCACGAAGACTTTTCTTAATTTTAGGAAATGTAAAGAAATCGTTAGGGCTTAGGTCAGGACTGTATGGAGGATGGTCAAGAATTTCTACTTTTTCCTGCTTCAAATACTCAATCGTTTGACGAGCGCTGTGTGAGCTTGCGTTGTCGTGGTGCAGGATGATGCGTCGCTTTGAGTTAGATTTTCGAAGTTCGGCGATGACTTGTGGTAAACAAACTGTAGTATACCACTCTGCGTTAACCGTTCTACGATCTTCAAGTGCAATAGTCGCAACATGGCCGGTTTTTCCAACGAACGTGGCCACCATCTTCTTTGAAGTGCTTCGAGAACGAACAACTTTAGTCGGCTTTGGCTCGTCTTGAAAGACCCAGATTGTAGATTGTTGTTTGGAATCAGGATCGTAGGCATAGATCCAAGATTCGTCACCACTTATGATGTCGTAGACGTGATTTGACTCCCCTCGGTTGAACCTTTGCAGAGTTTTCTTACACCATCTGACGCGGGCCGCCTTGTGGTCGTCGGAAAGCAGATGCGGTATCCAACGGCAAACTAGCTTTCTCACACCAAGCGCTTCATGCAAGATCTTCTGAATGGTTGTCCCTGAGATGCCTAATAGAGCCTCTATCTCTCGATACGTCACATGACGATCTTCGAGAATTAGTTGTCTCACAGCAATGATGTTATCTTCAGTGAAGGCGGATTTTGGGCGTCCTTCGCGAAATCTGTCACTAACACTAGTATGTCCACGCTGGAATTCTAAATAGCAGCGTTCGACAGTCCGCAGACATGGGGCTACATCACTGAACACAGATGTTAGCTCTTCTAAATACTGAAGCCGTGTCAGGCCTCTTCTAAAGTTGTAGAAAATTATTGCACGAACATTTTCCTTAGAAAGATTCATTTTCGTACGTGACCTGACAGATTCAAATCGAAACTGTGACTAAACAATAGCATTAATCCTAATACTTTCAACTGTTTTGAGATTCAAAATGTAAACACATTCGAATATAGAACAGTTCCAAATTCAAAATTGCCGGAAAATATGGAAACGACAGAACTTAAAAGGCATGCCTCGTAAGCGATGGATGGCGGGACGAGGGGTCAACCTTTGGAAGTGAATGGTGAGATAGCAACAAACGGATATTGTTGAATGAATTTGGAGTAGTATACCTATTAGGGTGTCCCTTATTTTTTCAAAGTTTATATTTTTTAACGCATAGGTCTTAGTTTTGTTCATTAGTACCTAAAACACTCGGGAATTAATTTTTACCTTATTTGGAGAACGGAAACCCGTGCCGACTTGCATCGAATCATGTTCATACAAGTTACGCGGAAATAGCGGCGCGTACTCGCCGTATTTGTCATTTGTTATTAGTTAATCTCGTGATGAACACATATTGTTTTACGTTAAAAAATGGCAGTGGAATTAAGAAGCAATAAAAAAAGTATTTTCTTAGTAGGTGACTTGAAGTATCAAATAACTGGGGCAAAGTTACCGTCTAACCGTCAAGTTCTTGCAGTCCTTTTTTTTAACATTCGTGAAGTTAAATTGAGTGTTAGTGAAAGCGCAAATCTCGTCGTTCGAGAGTGTATTATATTCTGGGAAAAAGCTAGAATCCCTACCAGAGCTATTCCTAACTGCGTAAAGAAACTTGTGGATCTTCACCATGCTTGGAGAGAGTTGCAAAAAAACACAAGATATTTACAAGCACCGTGAGAAGGACATTCAAAACAATTTAGATAATTTATTCGACATAGCACACGCTAATGCTTTGGAATGGATGAAAATAGAAGAAGATAAAATCTTTTTACAAAAGCAAAGAGAACCAGGGCGTCCAGGATGTTTAGCCGGTGTAGATAAAAAGTTAGCTGAGAAAGAAGAAAGATCCAGACAGAGAAAATTAAAAGAAGAGATAAAAAGACATGATCAAATCTGTTCCGAGAGTTTATCTTTATCTTTAACTACACAAGATCTTATTGAGACACCAGGATATCCCGATCAACCTACCAGCTCTGATGAAAGCATCGACGAACCCTTACCGTCGACATCTCAAACGGTAAGTTCTGGAAGTATTACAAAAAGGGGAAGGAAAGATTTCATCACTCCTAAATTAGTTGCAGCTTTGGATAGATGTCAATTAAGCATAAGAGATTCCGTATATATACTTCAGGCTGTAGTGGAAGCCCTAGATCTTAGTAGTGATGATTTCCCGATAAACAAGTCGTCTATTCAACGCATTCGTACAAAGACTAGAAAAGATAGAGCGGAATCTATAAAATCAGATTTTCAGAATAATTTACCTGAAAGTGTGACCGTTCATTGGGATGGAAAATTATTACCTGGACTGGACGTAAGAAGTTCTAAAGAAGAACGCCTGCCAATCCTTATATCATTTGAAGAAAAGGAACAACTTTTGGCTGTGCCTAAGCTGGAGAGCTCTTCTGGTCAAGATCAAGCTAAAGCTGTGTTAAACACACTTTATGACTGGAACCTCGAGGACAAAGTACAAATAATGTGCTGTGATACAACTGCATCTAATACAGGGCGATTGAAAGGAGCTTGTGTACTTTTGGAACAAAAGCTAGACAGGGAATTATTACTCTTTGCTTGCCGCCATCACGTTTACGAACTGGTTTTAAAGTGTGTATTTGAAACAAAAATCCACCAAATAACAAATAGCCCTGATATCCCGATGTTTAAAAAGTTTAGAGACAGCTGGAATACTATTAATTCTGCTGCTATTGAAACACACAGCCACATCGTCACACAACATTTTTGTAATACAAAAATTAAAGAACTGTTGACATTTTATAATGAAGAACTGCACAAATCTATTGTACGTGACGATTATCGAGAACTGATTGAACTGTCTATTATTTTCTTAGGAGGCGATAGTGAGAAAAAAATTAAAATAAGACCTCCTGGAGCAATGCGTCAAGCAAGGTGGATGCAAGAGCTATTTACTGTTTGAAAATATGTTTGCTGCAATCTCAATTCAAAATTAGCGCCAAAGATAAACGAGCACTCCAAGACATTTGTTTATTCATTGCAGTTGTATATGTGAAATCATGGCTGGGATGTAGTCTGGCGGTGAAGGCACCAAATCAAGATTTGTCCTTTTTAAAAAGGCTTAAGGAATACGAAACTATTAACAAAGAGATCTCCCAAGCAGCTTTGAAAAAGTTTAGTCAACATCTTTGGTACTTGTCAGAAGAAATTACTGTTTTGTCACTCTTTGATGATGAAGTTGATGAAGCAACCAAGAGAAGTATCGTAGAGAACTTACAAAGAGAGAGTTTGTATGATTCTGGGAAGAGATACATTCCATCGAAGGAAGATATGTCTGATTATTTGCATGGTAAGTGGGAATACTTAATTTTATGTTAAAGTTAGCTATTAATCATTAATTTAAAAAAAAATGTAAAAGGATCTAACGCTAAGCTTACTTTACTATGTCTTTATATATTATACTTTAAATTGTTTTAATAAACTGATAATAATACTGTCTTGTCTATTGTTACAGGAAAATCATTGAGTGATTTTGTGTCTATCAAGAGCAGAAAATTATTTTCTCGTTTAAAAATTGATGATAACTTCTTGGAGAAACCTGTTTCTACGTGGGAAGAAGATGTTGCCTATTTACAGGCAAAAAGAAAGGTTTTTTCTTTAAGGGCAGTGAATGATACAGCTGAAAGAGCTGTAAAACTTATGCAAGATTTTCATGGTTTAATTACTGCAAAGGAAGAACAGAAACAATTTTTACTACGCTGTGTACAAGAGCACAGAAATCTTTATCCAGACTGTAACAAAGAGACCCTTAAAAGAAAATATCCTTGCTAATCTGTAATTTTATGTTCTTTTAATAAATAAATACCTATTTTCTTATTAAATTTTTATTATTGTTTTTATAAAATATAAATATTTCATTTTGTTTAGTTGAATATCGAAAAGGGTCAAAGGCAGCTATTTTCAAAATCTTTACGGCCTTGTCGGCACGGGTTAATGTTGACATAGGAAGATAAAATTTTGTATTTAAGTAGATCTGGGTAGTTTAAAAAGAATTACGGGGTATGCATTTCGATATCCGAAAAAAAAATTTTTTCACGTACTATATAAGGGACACCCTAATACCTATGTATATACTAATTATTTAAAAACAGGGCGGACTAATCATATCCTACTGTATTTGACGTCAAAAATTGTTATATAAATTAAACTGCAATAATGGCGTCACTCAACCAACTTTGTTACTAAAATGAAATCTAGCTGAACTATACGCATCTCCCTATTGATAGATAAACCCGCCTATAGATATAAGAAAATGGGTCATTCTGTTAAATCATTACTACAGACTATTCTGTCTGGCCCAGACATCACTATCGCTACTGATACATCGATAATTTGTACATTATTACTAACGTAAACAGTTTACTGCCATGTCGCATTAAAGTTAACACGTTCGACGATTGCGTACCGTCTGCCTGTAAAGGTTATTTAGTGTGATATAGTACTAAAAGACGTGACGCATATAGGATCTAATTTAATTCGCTTTCTCCTGGCATGCAGTATTAGCGTTCTATTTCGATCAACGTACCTGGTTACCCTTAACCTTAATGAGTTCTTTGGTGCGGTCTACGATGTAGAAATAGAACTCATCGTCGTAGTAGGCTACATCACCGGTGTGAAGCCAGCCTTCGCTGTCGACCGTCTCTTTGGTCGCTGCTTCGTTGTTCCAGTAGCCTTTCATTACCTGGAATTAGGTTTAAGTTTATTTAAAAAAATAAAATAAATAAATATTGCTGGACATTTCACACAGCGCTATCTAGCCCCAAACTAAGCAGAGCTTGTACTATGGGAACCAGATAACTGATAGAATATTTATAATAGGTACATTTTTTTTTTTAAATAAATGTAAATTTTTTGTAAACTTTTAATATACAGAGAAACAACTAGACCCGGAACAAATATCTGTAGAACATGCAAACATTTGTTCCGCAGCGGGAATCGAACCCGCTACCTCCTGCGTCTCAGTCGGCTTTTCGTCCACTGCACCACGAAGGTCGTCACTTTTACTCATCGTCTGTCGTCATTTGTTACTTTTTATTCATCATCATATCAGCCAGACTACTGCTGCATTGCCTCCTCTATAGATTTCGAGTGCTATCTTGTGCGGCCTGCGCCCCTTGGCCCCCAGCAACCTATGAGATCGACTTTCCATCTAGTAGGGGCTGTCCTACGCTGCGCTGTCTAGTGCGTGGTCTCCATTCGATAACCCCCCCCCCCCCCCCACCCCCCATAGTCTTAGCTAACGTAGACAAGCCAATCTACTCATTTCTACAGTTGTTATCGTTTGAAATATAATCTTTGTTCTTTCAGAGGAATCATTTTTAAGCAGCGGCGCAGCCGTCGCCTCGTCTGTTGTGCATGTTTTGTTTTTTATAAGAAAAGCATCAAAGCATTTAGATTTTTAATATTATAAGGTCAATCTGTTAATTCTAATAAATATTATTTCAATCATAATTATAAATACGGGATTTATTATCGTTTTGTCGGTGTTTCGACCGACAATGTTTCGGTTCAATTCGTGATTTTTGGGATTTATCACGTATCTACCGTTTTATCGGTGAATACGATCCGCTCCGAAGTGCGGGACTAGACGTTGTTCGGAGCGGATCACACTCACCGATAAAACGGTAGATACGTGATAAATACCCTATTTATATTTATGATGGAAATAAATCACGAAAGTTTTCTAAGTAAAATATTATTTCTATTAAATAATAACGCATATTTTTTTCCTTGTCAGGCTATCTTACTCGTGATTGAACTTTGAACCGGAAAACTTTACAGAACACATCTACATATAATAGCTAGGTAATCAAGAACGCTATTTTTAGTATTTTTTTTTAGTTAAACGTAAATTTAGTCAATTCTTTGACAATGCAGCTATAATCTTAAGTACCTACATACTTATTAATTAGTATTTAGATGCATAAATGTATACAAAATGCTTGTCTGTTTCCGGCACCTCCAAAATTATGGTGTAATGAGCTATTAAGATAAAGACATGTAATTAATAAAGTACCTACTATTATTGACGTAACCAAGTGTCCCTACGGTTTGAATAAATGAGTATGAAACCCAGTATCAAAAAGAGGGCTGGGATATGTATTTGAAAAGTTTTGTCATAGCAAATATTTTTTTTATTTAAAATTTGGTCTTTGCGAGATGTCTCTTAGCCGTTTCAGACCTGGTGTTAAAAATACTAAAAATAAATTAATTGTGTATGGATTGTACACATTTTAAATCATATCATCATCAGCCCACATCCCACACACTGCTGGCCTCTTCATTTGCAAGCTTTCCGATCTTGCGATACAAATGCCTATCTACCGATAACCTATAATTTACCTTATTCTATACATATTATTAATATGTGAAGAAAAAAACTTTTAAGCTTATTTAACTTTTTAAGCACGGAGGTGTATGATATTTGGCATAGTTCAAGTTTATACCAGTATTCTATCAGTTATCTGGTTCCCATAATACAAGCTCTGCTTAGTTTGGGGCTAGATAGCGCTGTGTGAAATGTCCAGCAATATTTATTTATATATGTATAGGAGCGAATGCTAAAATTAAGCGATTAAAATGTTTATTAAATACGGTCGAATTTCGAGTATGGCTTACCTGTGGCCCTCTCAATAGAAGTTCTCCAGACTTATGTGGTCCAAGCGTTTCCCCCGTAGTCAGGGAAATGATCTTAGCTTGTGTGCTCGGTACCAACTGGCCCACTGAGCCGATCTTGTTGAACGGGTAGATGTATGGGGTCATTAGTGCGACTGGAGAACATTCGGTCATTCCGTAGCCTGAAATAAAACGCATGTTTCTTTGCATACTCGAAACTGAATCAAAACTTCGCAAGAAAAACTGCGGCTTAGTTAGCTCCACACAATGTGCGGAGCTAAGTAAGCCGCGGTTACTATGACGAGTGTCATAATAACTATGACGAGGATGAGATGGCGGGACGAGCAACTAAGCCGCAAGATAAAGACGTATTTCCTGTGGATAAGTTTAGTTGAGAGATAGTACCGATAAGTGCTGGGCATGCTTAGATTAGATTAGTTAATTATTTATTGCACACCTAATAACAATACAACTACAAACAAAACCGTCAAGCTATGTGATAGAATTGGCGGTCTTATCGCTGAATAACAATCTTGACATGCTTACTCAATCTATAGAGAGAATTAGTAAACAGTCAACAAATTTTGAGACTGCCCTTTTTTGTAGAAATTGAAATAACTTGCCGCGCTATAGAAAAAAGAGTCATCATCATATCAGCCAAAAGACATCCAATGCTGAACATAAGCCTCCCCCATAGATTTCCAGAAAGATCAATCTTGTGCGGCCTGCACCCAACGGCTCCCAGCAACTTTTTTTCTTCTTTCCATCTAGTGAGGGGCCGTCCTGCGCTGCGCTTTCCAGTGCGTGGTCTCCACCTTCTACCCCAACGGCCGTCAATTCTTCGAGCTATGTGCCCTGCCCACTGCCACTTCAGCTTGCTAATGCACGCTATATCGGTGACTTTGGTTCGTCAACGGATCTTCTCATTTCTGATTCGATCTCGTAGAGAAAGACCAAGCATAGCCCTCTCCATAGCACACTGAGCGTCCTTGAGCCTTGAGGAAAGCGTACACACAAATATCCCTGTCACGACGTGACAGTATTAATACTAAAAAGCCCCAGAACACAGAAGTATTACTGAAAAAGTACATTTCTTTTAGCTAGGTTCAGGCATTGCTCACCTTGCAAAAGCCTAATTTCCTCCTTCGTCCGGTCACATTTCAAGAGGAACTTCTCGAAGATACTATCAGTAGTCGGGGCAGCACCCACCATGATAGTGTCTACTGATTGTAAGTGTTCCTTCTTTACTAGGGGGTGGGTGGCTAAGAACGCGAGAAGGGATGGTACCACGAATAAAGTTGTGGGCTCGTATTCCACTAAGCATTTCAGGTAGTCTTCTGGCGTGAATCTAAAAAAAAGATTATTATAATGAAGCTGCAATTAGGTGTTGTGAGTTTATTTTTACGTTATTAGCGATATCTTATGAGGATAGCTACTAAAATAAATTTCACATGAGCTCGTGCCCGACTAGCCGGAGATGTAAGAAAGAGATAGCGCTGATTATAAAATTCAATGCAAAAAGAGACAAATATAGTTTATCACGCGTTGGCAGGTGGAAATATGTGAGCGACAAATAAGAAATTAAATATTGATTTGGAAACCATCAATAAAAAAACTTTCTTTAACCTACCCGTTTGATTGTCTAACAATTGTACAACATTTACCTGTTCATCTATTCATACTTTATGATATAGTAAACGTCGAAAGGGTTTTGGAAGAGTTAACTTTAAAAAATAAATCTATCGAAAAAAGTTTCTGTGTTATCCGTCTACTACATTTCTAGATTGGATCCTAAGTTATCTTTGACATAAAAATAAAAACTGTAATTTTTTCTGTTATTGAGAAAGAACTTCTCATAAATCACAAAAAAAATTACCCTCTCCACATGTCAACACGCATATCGATCTTTTCACTAGTGCTCACTACCTTCATTTCAATATTGAGGATTTTGAGAATGACGACAAAACATCAGTGGATTATTCTGGCCGACTAAAAAGGAAAACGGACAGATTAAATAAGTAAATACCCACGGTTCCACTTCGTCTTTTACCGACAATACTAATTTATATAGGTATCGCAGGGAAGACCACCCAGGGCAGGTAGTCTGACGATCTTGTAGCGGCAGTTGGTCAGCAATGGAGACTTGCTCAAGACCAATAAATTGGAGTAATAGAGAAGCGACCTAAACCCAACAGTCAGGGTCAGTCAGGGTGCTGGAGGCTGTATAAATAGATAAACATATTTTTATCCCGATTTGAGACTAACTAGAAGAACTAAAGCGGCCTTTACACGTTGCTAAAAAGACTCAGAATTGAGACAGTTAGACACAGACACTTAGCCTGTTAGACACACTAATTAGACGATCAGAGTCGACACTTATCAATCAATTAGCATGCATAATTTAACATAGTGTAAAGCGATTCAGACAATGAAGGTACGCTTATTGTTCGCTACGAGAGGCGGAGTGTGCACGCGTTTTTAATAATACCTTAATATAAATTAAATAGATGCATAATTGATTTTTTGGAAGTGAAAACTTCTTTATGCACGTTGAGCATTTTTTGAGATGAGAAAAAACCATTGAACTCGCGACACTGTTACCGACTACTGACACTGACTGTTACTAACACCTCTGTATATAAGTATCTGTAGTGTAGTCTGCTTTTATTCAAGTTTTCACTCCTGTCGGCACTCCCGGAGTGCCTCTTTTTTTTGTCTAGAGTACCTAATAAATATACTTTACCTTCATATTGTTTAAACAAAATTTTAAAAGATACACTTTCTGTTTTCTGCTGAAATACTTTTATTAATTAAGATCGAGCTCGACGCGAGCCATGGTCAATGTGAGCCCACTCTTTGATATAGCGCCATGATAGAGCTATTATACAGGGTGTTTGGTAATATACTGACGATATTCAAGTGATGGTTTCTCAAAACATAAAAAAGAATTCTCGAAAAAAAAAACTACTAGTTATACTATCAAATTTTAAAGAAAATCGACTAAGTTTAGGCGATCACTTCGATATAAAACTTACTGCCTATTCTTGTAATCGACATTTGCGATTTGATATCTCTTTCGGAAATGACTGCGGGTTGTGGGTTAGAAACAAGAGATATCTCGAGACGTCACCAATACAGTATCTGTGGTTAGATGGCAAGCATTATGCAATAGCACAACATAAGTTTAATAAAGTGTTGGTTTTTACATGCCAACATAAATTTCACATTTCTATGGTAAACATTTCACAATTTTATTTATTATGCTCATTAAAATAACCCCTTTCATTTTTTGCGTATATTATCAAACTAATAATAATAAGACAAAGTCAAGCTCATAATAAGTACTAAAAAATTGTCTGTCGTAATTTAGTTCACTAAATTTAGCAATGTGTAAAGGCCGCTTAAGTTCTGCGGATTTGTTACCTGGGCATTGTGACGACATGGTAGCCAAGACCCAGGTTGTAGTTCAGGACTCCGTTGAAACCGTAGATGTGGAAGAAAGGAGGCACAGTCAGTATCGTATCACCTTTTCCTGAAAAACAATAAAACATCAACAATGGCCATACATATGTGTGCAATAAAGAGTATTCTATTCTATTCTATTCTATTCTATATGTCCATTTGTTTCAACCATACCTCAATTCTGAAATACCGTAGAACAATAACAATGGTATGAGACATTATTTCTTTAACGTTAAGTGCGTCACAAACGATGAAGATGTTATAATATTTTACGATCGCTTGCCATACAATCCAATGTAAGATGAAAATATATATTATCTTTGCTGTGTGGTATTGTCCATTGGTTTGCATGGCGAGCGATAAATATTATAGCATCTTCGTGGTGTGTGACGCGCTTTAGTATGTTGTTTATTTATTTTTTGCAAACTGTTAAACCTACTTGGAATTAGAATCTCTTTAGCTTCAGAGGTTAGCTGATGGTAAACTTTAATAGATAGATAAACTCTTGTACCTACTCAAAATAAACATTTTTTTACAAATTGTTTTAATTATGATCACCTATTTACGTGAACGTTCTCCATTTCTGTCTGTTGTTTTGTATTTTCTTGTATGCAGAATATAATAAATAAAAGGTACTATTGAGTATACGTAGTATTTTTTTTATTATATTGGACCTACCTTTAGCTCCCTCATACTTCATCATCTTCGCGCATTGCACTTGTCTCAAGTTAGACACGAGGTTCTGATGAGTCAGCATCACGCCTTTAGGCATACCAGTGGTGCCGCTGGAGTAAGGTATCAGACAAACGTCATCAGCACTGACGTTAGGAAGGTCGGCTTGATGGTCTGCCATCAGCAGAGATTGAAGGCCGAAGACATCTAAGTAGAAAAGGTTTGATTCCTACACGAACAATCAGTTCATAATCACTAGATAACTGAACAGGAGAAATGTCTAAACATATACGTATCGAATTAGTTACGTATCAAATCAATAAAATTACACACTTTCATGCTTATAAGACATAATAACTCGAAGACATCACTTTTTAATGACATTTTAAATAAGTGAACTAGATATTTATGAATATCTACTATTGCTGACATTAATAAGACGTAACTAATTCGATACTCATAAGTTTAGAAATATCTACTGTTCAACTACCTAGTGAATGTGCACTGATTGTTTGCATAGGAATCATCATCTTAAGCTTATAGCACTAAACTGAACACGCACCCTAGAAAGGCGCCCTACGATGCACTGCGTGCGTTGAGGCATACAGGTGTATAGCCTCACGTGCCTGTAATTTCACCGGCTTTTCACCCTTCAAACCGAACAACAGCAATGGTGCGGCTGAAATAGATATAATGGTAGTACTTCCCCGGGCGAGCACTTTCACAAGGAAATCTATGCTACTCTTCTGTACCTATTTATTTTGTGCAGCTACAGGACGCAGATTGTTGCTTGATCTAGTCGGGGAGTGTCCTACGCTTGCCTAGACGTGGTCTCCACTCTACATTCTACAACACGTTTATCCCAACGGTTATCGGATCTGCAGAAGACATGACCCACTGCCGTTTCAGACCCGTATTGGCTTGGTTAATACCTAAGTTTCTACACTGTCAAACTAATTTGTTATTTAGGCTAGAAACAAAATGTTTATTTATATATCTTATTACTCTTTATTTATATTATTTATATATATGACGACCTCCGTGGCGCAGTGGGCGAACAGCCGGCTGAGACGCAGGAGGTAGTGGGTTCGATTCCCGCCGCGGAACAAATATTTGCATGATCTACAGATATTTGTTTCGACTCTGGTTGTTTTTCTATACAGGGTTACAGGAAAAATCGTGCTAGATCCGTTAAGGGCGTGGAGTACCCATCATTTCTGACTTATTTCACTATGAAACACCCTACCCTAAACTTAACCCTTTTCGAGATATTCGACTTTTAATTTTTTTATTGAAAATTGCCGATTTTTAGGCTACTAAATTTATTTTTGTTTATTTTGTGTATCTTATTATTATTATTATTGCATTTTTACATGTGTAATAAGATGCTTTAGGACGTCTATCATTAAAATAGTGCATAAGTTAATTTAATAGACCGTAGTAGACAAGTGAAAGTTAAGAAATAAAAAAAAATATTAGAAAGTTTATTTTTCTCTAAGGGATATCTAAAAAAAAATATTATGGCAATTGTTCGGCAGATGTTTTTTAAAATATCTACGTTTCATCAGCTATCTAACGAGGTATAATAATCTAACGTTTTATTCAAATGCATTGAAATAATTTAGTTTTATAGGCGACAGTGGAGAAGAAAATTTATACTTAGCCCTAAAAAGTAAAATAAAATAATAGGTAAGCATGAAATGTCATTTATTAAAGATTTTCACACAACTTTTTCTTATTCTACAGTTCATGTTCAACATGGCCGCCTCTATTTCTGATATACGACGAAATACAGACATGGGAAGACCACGAATTGATGACGAAGAACAGGACAATGAGATAGTGCAACGCTTTCGAGCGGATCCGACTACTTCCACTAATATTGTTGCCCGTGATCTGGGACTTTCGCAATGGAGAGTGTGGTTTACAGTGCATACTGCTGGCCTATACCCGTACCATTACACGCCGGTACACGTTATTGAAGAAGGAGACCCCGCGAGAAGATTGGACTTTTGCAGATTTATGCTAAATGCTGACGTAGAAGACCCAGATTTTCTAAGAAATATCTTGTGGACGGATGAGTCCAAATTTGATAAAGATGGCATAACTAACTATCACAACGCCTATTACTGGGCCCCAAAAGAGCTAAGGAATCCCAATAAGAAAAGAGTGAAGGGGTCCCAACGAAGATTCAGCGTGAATGTGTGGATGGGCATTATCTCCAATCCTTTGATTGGACCTTACTTTCTCCCGGATAATCTAAATGGGGAAAGCTACGAAAATTTCCTGAGAGCAGACTTAAGTGATTTGCTGGATGATCTGCCACTCAACCTGATCAGAGACATGTGGTTCCAACACGATGGCTGCCCTGCCCATTTCAGGAGAAGTGTCAGAGACTGGCTGGACACAAATTATCCAAACAAATGGATAGGACGAGGTGGACCGTTGCCATGGCCAGCAAGAAGTCCGGACCTAACCCCATTGGATTTTCACGTGTGGGGGTGCATGAAAAGTCTTGTGTACAGCGAGCCGAATCCAGTTTCGTCTGTGGAAGACTTACGAGAAAGGATTGTGGATGCAGCCAATAAAATGAGGACTACGTTAACCACTGGAGTAGTAAAGACTGGTCTCCGTAGAAGGATGCGACAATGTATCAGAAATAGAGGCGGCCATGTTGAACATGAACTGTAGAATAAGAAAAAGTTGTGTGAAAATCTTTAATAAATGACATTTCATGCTTACCTATTATTTTATTTTACTTTTTAGGGCTAAGTATAAATTTTCTTCTCCACTGTCGCCTATAAAACTAAATTTTTTTCAATGCATTTGAATAAAACCCTAGATTATTATACCTCGTTAGATAGCTGATGAAACGTAGATATTTTAAAAAACATCTGCCGAACAATTGCCATAATATTTTTTTTTAGATATCCCTTAGAGAAAAATAAACTATCTAATATTTTTTTTTATTTCTTAACTTTCACTTGTCTACTACGGTCTATTCAATTAACTTATGCACTATTTTAATGATAGACGTCCTAAATCATCTTATTACACATGTAAAAATGCAATAATAATAATAATAAGATACACAAAATAAACAAAAATAAATTTAGTAGCCTTAAAATCGGCAATTTTTAATAAAAAAATTAAAAGTCGAATATCTCGAAAAGGGTTAAGTTTAGGGTAGGGTGTTTCATAGTGAAATAAGTCAGAAATGATGGGTACTCCACGCCCTTAACGGATCTAGCACGATTTTTCCTGTAACCCTGTATATTATAAGTATGTATTTACAAAAAAAAGTATATAAATATTCTATCAGTTATCTGGTTCCCATAGTACAAGCTCTGCTTAGTTTGGGGCTAGATAGCGCTGTGTGAAATGTCCAGTAATATTTATTTATTTTATATTCATTCTAATATATTCTGTATACGAGGCATGCCTTTTAAGTTTTGTCGTTTGAAGAAAAAAACACAACTAGAACCTTATAGTACTTTTTATTGTTTTTCAAAGTATTCACCGCGTAGCTTAATACACTTTTCCATTCGCTCAAACCAGTTATTATAACATTTATTCCACTCTAAAGTGGGGGTGTTCAAAATGGCTGACTTGAAAGCGTCGACTGCTTCTTCACCGGACTGGAACCTTTGACCACAAAGACTTTTCTTAATTTTAGGAAATGTAAAGAAATCGTTAGGGCTTAGGTCAGGACTGTATGGAGGATGGTCAAGAATTTCTACTTTTTCCTGCTTCAAATACTCAATCGTTTGACGAGCGCTGTGTGAGCTTGCGTTGTCGTGGTGCAGGATGATGCGTCGCTTTGAGTTAGATTTTCTAAGTTCGGCGATGACTTGTGGTAAACAAACTGTAGTATACTACTCTGCGTTAACCGTTCTACGATCTTCACGTGCAATAGTCGGAACATGGCCGGTTTTTCCAACGAACGTGGCCACCATCTTCTTTGAAGTGCTTCGAGAACGAACAACTTTAGTCGGCTTTGGCTCGTCTTGAAAGACCCAGATTGTAGATTGTTGTTTGGAATCAGGATCGTAGGCATAGATCCAAGATTCGTCACCACTTATGATGTCGTAGACGTGATTTGACTCCCCTCGGTTGAACCTTTGCAGAGTTTTCTTACACCATCTGACGCGGGCCGCCTTGTGATCGTCGGAAAGCAGATGCGGTATCCAACGGCAAACTAGCTTTCTCACACCAAGCGCTTCATGCAAGATCTTCTGAATGGTTGTCCCTGAGATGCCTAATAGAGCCTCTATCTCTCGATACGTCACATGACGATCTTCGAGAATTAGTTGTCTCACAGCAATGATGTTATCTTCAGTGAAGGCGGATTTTGGGCGTCCTTCGCGAAATCTGTCACTAACACTAGTATGTCCACGCTGGAATTCTAAATACCAGCGTTCGACAGTCCGCAGACATGGGGCTACATCACTGAACACAGATGTTAGCTCTTCTAAACACTGAAGCCGTGTCAGGCCTCTTCTAAATTTGTAGAAAATTATTGCACGAACATTTTCCTTAGAAAGATTCATTTTCGTACGTGACCTGACAGATTCAAATCGAAACTGTGACTAAACAATAGCATTAATCCTAATACTTTCAACTGTTTTGAGATTCAAAATGTAAACACATTCGAATATAGAACAGTTCCAAATTCAAAATTGCCGGAAAATATGGAAACGACAGAACTTAAAAGGCATGCCTCGTACAAAGTACATATTGGTCTATGGTCGCACTTTGCCCCTATTTATCGCACGTTTTGGTCAACGTGTGCATATCAAACTAATTGTCAACCGGAACAAATTGGTATAAAAGTAATAATGTCGCTTGAAGAGTGAGTCCGTGGCGAAATTGGTATCGCGTCCTCTCGTATCAAGGGAAAGGTTGCAGGTTTACTTTTTTTATATAATTTAAAAGTTCTGGCATGGAAATTAGTTGGTTGCTTTTTTGAAACTTGAGTCATAAAAATCTACAAACCAGACTTCACTAGACTAAGAAAATACTACAGGTTTAACAAGATTCCCTATAGGGATAAAATACTTTGAGCTAAAACAGGTTACCCAAGACTGCTCAGATATTATGGTAGGTACTGTAATTACAAACTGGGATAGTTTCGCCAGTTTGCTGTATCTAGTTCACCAGCAGCGCTTTCCCAATATCTTGTTTTTTTATTATACTACATAGAGTTGGTACAAGCATGTGGGCCACCTGATGTTAAGTGGTAACCATTGCCTATAACAAAGTATTGCCTCGTAGGTCACGCGCCTACGATGCACTGCCCTGCATCATCAACTTGAAGCATACAGGTGTAAAGGAAACACAGCAATGCTTGGCGGGAGAAATAGTAAGGTAGTACTTAACCGGGCGAGCCCTTTTACAAGGAACTCTATCTACTACTATTAAAAAGAGACTAATGCTGGATCATGGAGGAGGGCACAAACTTGGGGAAGCCTAGTACTCAACAGTTGTTGAAGTCGGGCTGTGGATAATAGAAGTTAAAGGAACATCATCGGGATTTCATACATTTTTGGTTCAAATATGAAAGTGCCGGCCAATAAAAAAATATGCTGTATTCCGTTAGAATTTGTCCCCCTGAGTATTTATTTTATTTACAATATTATATATCTATATACATATATATATTATTTATAATCCTCAAAAACACAAAACAAGATCAACATGTCCAAAATAGGTCAAGAACCAATACATCTTACTAAACGATGTTCAAAATAAAAATATGGTAGAACAAATCATTTGTTTTTGTTTATTAAATTCACTGAAAATGTATGAAGAGATGAAATTTCAAAATTCAAATTCAAATATTTTTATTCATTAAAATCACAAGGATCACTTTGAAACGTCAATTTTACTGCCTGTTCCTTCGCGACCAAGCCAGGAAAGAAAGGCAAGAAACAAGGCTGGTTGTTTTTTTTAATGATCCTTTTAGAATACATAATACAGAACATAAATTACATCTAAATTGTAACATTTTGAACAAGTTGGAGCAATTTCAATCCCAAGCTTCTCTATCATCTAAATAATCCGATATTTTATAGTAGGCTCTTTTATAAAGATTTTGTTTAATTACGTTTTTAAATTTGTTAATTGTCAATTTTTGTACATCCCTTGGGAGTTTGTTATAAAAGCGTACACCTTGCCCTTTAAACAATTTACTAACTTTATGGAGTCTACAAGTGGCAACAGCGAGTTTATCTTTATTTCTAGTATTAAAATTATGATTATCGCTATTTTTCTTAAACAAATTAATATTTTTGTGAACATACATTAGATTTTCATAGATGTATTGACAAGGGAATGTCATAATATTTATTTCTTTAAATGAATTTTTGAACTCCAATAAAACCAAGGACAATGATCCTACAGCTTTGGTGTCATAATAATAATTACTCAGGGGGACAAGTTCTAACGGAATACAGCATATTTTTTTATTGGCCGGCACTTTCATATTTGGACCAAAAAAGATGATATCCTTTACTTTATTATAGTTACATTTTTGAAAAAGTTTTATTGTATTAAATATGAATAGGAACCCCTCTTTGGGTTTAGGCCTCCTTTTACTCCATGTCTCTATATTTTGCTGTTGTCAAAAGCAAAAGATAAAGTTGTTGTAAATTTACTTACTCTGTGCTTTATCATCATTTCCTCCCACCCAGATGGTTCCTTTGTAGTCTTTGAGCGCTTTGCCGACCTCTTGAGCGATCGGCATGAACATCTCAATAGTCGCGATGCATTTCACGTCGCAGTCTGAGAACTGACGCTTTACCTCCTCTGTGGACAGAAGTAGATTTTTAATAACTGCCATTTGCACGTCATTGCACGAGAATACCTACAATGCGATATGCCGTATGAAGATCTACGAGGATCGGTATAATTTACGGTATTTTACGATTTTCATACTGTACATAATAATTTATTAATTCTGCACTACCTATTTACATACAACCATACAATAAAAATATTAGTACTATCAGTATTCAGTATTTTATTGCGTTCATACAAAGTGGATTAAAATGTTACATGTCAGATCTTATTGACTAGTCAAGAGTCCAGCACTTCATATGTACCCTGCAAGTAAGGGTGTAGCAATATTAAAGCTAAATAGGCCGGTCTAGTGGAATCAAAGTTCACTGATTTTATGTTTTGAATTTGATTGCTTAGTGAAATCATTATTGTAGAAAATTATTTACATGTCTTGTCGTTGAAAAAGTCGTATAATGTGTAGTAACTCTTTTTCATTAGTATATGTTTTAATCTATGTTCAAAGATGTTGTCGTTTTCTTGTTCTTTAATTTGTTCTGGTATTTTGTTATATATTTTTACTGCCATTACATTCTAGTATACGTACTATCTACGTGCTACAATCATGGTTCTCAAGAAATTATCAAATAAATCTACAGGGTGGTTTGGAAATGTACATTGTGTACGAAATGTCAGGTACAAAGAGGTCATCATTCTCACTTACGAGAATGTACAACTTTTCAAAGTTCGATGTTTTTCATTGAATAAATATTTTGGTAAAAATCAGATGCTGACGGTGAAAACTCAGTCCTGACCGTGACGTGGTCAAACATCTTGTATTGTCCAAAAAGTGTAAGAAATTGCTAAATTTAAAGCAAACCACAGTTCATGCTTTATTCCAGATTTTTTTTTGTGGGACGTCCTCTTTATTTTTTGTCACCTTTCTACCAACCATCAACATATTCTGAAGCACCTAGTATAGCGTTGATCGATAATAACCCAATAACCACTGGTTGTCAAAGATAAGCCCAGAGCTGGGAAATCACTTCGCTACCTCTAAATGTTTTAGGGTTCCGCAGCACACTAGGAACCCTTAAAGTTGACTGTAATTTTGGCGGTTGACCACTGACAAAGTGCCTGGCTCGTTCTACGTTAAAAAGAAAATATCACTATTAGACCGCTATAGATAAGTAAGTGTTTTGTAATATACGACATTAATTTAAAACACACATCCGGAATCGTATTAACGGATTTTAGAGTTGGGTTTAATGCCGGTAGCTTAAATATTTATCCAGCAACCGATACATTTCTAATAAAGAATTTATAACGTAAATCGGCGGTGCCGCGGTGCCACTTAAATGATGAATGATTATGATTTGTTTACCTATTTTATACAGGCTGTTTCATTGATATTTTAGGACTTGATAGATTAGGTTGTTTGAAAATTTAAATTTTTATGGTAATGAATTTGAATAAAACCTATTTTACAACAATACTAGCCATCATCCCTACCCGTGTTTTCATTTAATGTCGTACAGTACAGAAAACGTAGTATAGCGCGCTCACCCTTTTCTAAAATGCAACGCAGATATTTAAAATACCTAATAATAGCGAGAGCGCGATATACCTACATCCACATACTCATAGGAGCATGACTAAAAGCGACAATGCATAAACTGTGAATAAATAGATCATTCAGTTTACATAGTTATCTGTTGATAAATGAACCGCGTGCAGTCTCGTACACTAGACATTGATTGCAACAATATCTATTAATAAGTAGGTAACTATCGTTTATCTCATTACATACACATGACAGAAAATGTGTTCTGAACCAATAGGTAGGTTATCTATACCTACTGTTAAATAGGTTACCTCTACCTAATGAATGACTTGTGATGTTAGAGTACCTAATGTCATCTTCTATTTAGGTACTTAGGTAGGTACTTATTCGTGTACTCACGTGACTGACAAGCAGCTCGATCATACTCGTATACCTAATATTTTCAAGTATGAAATATATCCGTTTATTGCGGGTTTCTATTTAAACCCTAAAGGCATGTATTCATTGAAAAACAATGATTCGGATAGTTTCTGAAACACCAAGTAGATGTTTTCGGGACCAATGTTTCGGAAACTGTGCCGTCCACATCTTCAGTTGTTTATCGTCATCGTCTTCTAACGCGTCATTTTACTTGATTTTATTTTTTGTAATTTGTAGACGAGCGATCCGCGCTTTGTTTCAAATATTTCAATTAATTTAAAATATTTTTCGTCGTCCCACAGCACGCTATCTCCATGTTTCATAAACAAGTGAAACACTCATACACATCTGTTGCGAAACTAATTTCAGATTTGTTTTTGTGCTCCCCGCTCGAAGCGGGAAGCATATGCCGAGAAACACGTAGATTTTGTTTCTGAAACAGTGTTTATAAACTATTGTTTCTCAGTGAATACATGGCTTAACTAACCATTGCCTCTTTTACGCAACGTGAAAGAATCTAAGATGTTTTTATTGATGTAGAAGTGTCGTCTTGTATAATAAACGTCACAGGAGAGTATAGCATACCTGCATCGGAATGGTCTTCTTCTTCTTCTTCTTCTTGGTGAAAATCGCAGTAAGTTAGCCAGGCAATCATCGCTCCATTCACCAAAACCGTGATGAACTAAGAAAAGTTGCCGGCCGGGTTTTAGCTGAGACTCAATTACCACATCACCGACAATTAACATAAAAACATTACCTGCAGTGAACAACGGGTTGGCAAAAGTCACAGTAAGCCCGCCCCTCATTGCTCCATTCACCAAAACCATGAACTAAGAAAAGTTGCCGGCCGGGTTTTAGCTGAGACTCAATTACCACATCACCGACAATTAACATAAAAATATTACCTGCAGTGTACAAAGGGTTGGCAAAAGTCACAGTAAGCCCGGCCCTCATCGCTCCATGCACCAAAACCGTGAACTCAGGAAGGTTTGGCAGAATGAGGCCTATCCGTTCGCCAGGTTTTAACTTCAAGGGGCCCGCGAGAGAAGTGGCACAACGCTCGATCATCATACGCATCATTCCATAGTCGTAGCCTCGGCCTGACGAGCCACATGTCTGGAGAAGAGATTAGATATCGTTTGTAAGACAGCACAGGAATAAAAATACCATAGAGGAAAACAGAAAATGTAGGAAACCCTATTCTTCAGAACCCTACTAGCATATTCATGCAATGCAATGGTACGAGGACCACTTCAGAAGAATTCCTTACGTAGAACCGTCCGGCATAAGGACGTGCAGCTTGAGTAAATTTATAAGTTGGTAAGTAACTGAAAGTAGTCTTGCAATCCGTGTGAACAGGTTTCCAAAGTTCAATAAACCCATTGAGTATAATCCTGATTAAAACACTCAAGCAATGCATAAGTACATACAAGTAACTAAAGGTGAAAGCAAAATTGCACGTAAGTGTACAAAGTCCAGTATTGCATTTGTTTTGGATATTATCTTATCTTAGAACCTGTCCATCCAAAGGTTGCCCAAAGGTTTATGATAAGGGCATTGTACCTATGATTGAAAAATTATTTTTTTGTTTTTCCATATCATAATAGTGTGCAATAAAGATATTATCTAATCGAATATTATCTGTGCCTTGACTGACAAATATATGAGGTTTTCCGTATCGTGTCCCTTATTTTAAACTAAATAAGTACTCTTTTCGGGGAAATTTTCATTCGTCCCCCCTTCGCTACTCTAATCCATGCGACCATTCGCTGCAGGATCTTCTCACGTTTCTGCCTCCGCACTTGTTAACAGCACTCTATGGACGGGGACGTAGGTAAGTATTTTATATTCGAAAACGATTTTCAAAATGGATGCTTCACCAAACCCAGCTACAAACGGTTGTTGTAAAACCACAGAATAGCAAATGGTATAAGTAACCTAACGTGCTTGTCCCGCTTTTGCGCCCTTGGGCTGCGCAACCTGAAGGTAATAAGTATTTACTACTTATCACCTTTTCCTAGCTTGCCTTCTCTTATCTATTCAGTAGTTAGTAGTTTACAGGGCCATGATTTATTTATAGAACTTTGTACTTAGAAGGCAATTAGACAAAAGCGTGTTGGCAGCATTGTGAAACATACCATAACAGAGATAAGTACTTACAAATCTACTAACCAACAACGTAAGGTGAAATGGTCTAAGATGATTCAATTTGAATTTTACGAAACACCATGATAGTTATTTCATGAGACGCAGTCACAAGTTTTTACAACTGCGAGTTATATTTCAACTTCGGTGCAACTTCCTAATCGACTAAGAAAATTGCATTTTGCGATTATCTACGGATACGCATTAGATAATCATCACGATTAACATTTTGATATTATGCATGACGATTTTCCGTTTTAGAAGGAAGATGAGAATTATCGGTGAAACCGAGAGTTGTCCCTGATTTATAATCTAGTACCTATAGGCCTTCCCGACACCGAGGAAATTAAAATTACGTCTTATAAGCCACGTGATAAGTTTCAGCCGTTTTCTCTCATTGTTCAGAGTCTAAGTGCATGTAGGTGAGTTTGCATGAGCCAGTGGCCAAGCCTAGTGGTGGATTCTCTAGGCCGCCGCCTACACGGATAACGACAGATTATAGCCAAGACCGGCAGTTAAAAACGATAACCCTCGAACACGGTTCGTTTGGAAACGGTTGTTAAATCAATCTACCTACTTAATTGGCATTATATAATCTTAATTAACACAGCATGTGTGACAGATACATTTAAGATAGATTACTGCGTAAGAAAAATATTCTTACCGTCTAAACTTGTTTAGCAGTCGCTTAGAAGTTAATGAAACTTCCTTAGCAATATTTATATGCATATAAACATTGCACTATATATACAAAACAACAACCTTGCTGAAATCGAATACGTACGCCTCATATTTCAGACCGAACCTTCCTCAAACATAATTGCAAAGTAAGGAATTCCCACCTCAGCAAAAGTAGTTTACATAACTGAAGTAATTTATATTTCCTATGTTTATTTTCCTCAACTTCCCCATTATCTCGGCCACGGTGCCAAGCATCCATGACAAGTAGCCTCGCCCTTCAAACGGCAACTATTTATAAGCCCTAGTATTACAACGTGCGCGCATCTCTATAAAAATGTAGCGCACTGAACTTTGTACTCTAATTATTGAACTGCACTCTGCAATTTAATAGTTTAAGTAGATCTTGATTGCGTCTTGTTGTTTACATGGCTTTTAATTGTACTAATAAGTACCTGTAAAGCAGCTTATTTCTTAGTGATCAATAATTGCGATTTATTGTCCACATTAGTATCTGTCGATAGGTTTATTTTATGAAGGAGGCCTAAACATAGGTTTAGTGTAAACTGAATAACGTCAAGTTAATACATAAACATTGGAGAGAAAAATTATACTAGATTTAAATATGACATCTTTTAATAGCGGATGTTCATAGTTAATAGAAGTTATTCTATGGTCAGAGATCATAAGTCCAAAAAACAAGGTGATTTCTTATCATAAAACATATATATGAATGTATTATTTAGGCCTTTCACAACGTAAAGTTTGAAATTATCAGAATAGATTAGATTTGATAACTTTATCGTATCTACTTACACTAGATAAACAAACATATTTTTTAGAACAGGAGATTCTAAAAATAGATAAAATGGCCTTAAATATAATTTGAGAATTATCATCAATTCAAATACGTGTTGAATTATTGCGAATAAAAAATATTAAAAACTTACCACTGATGGTTTGTCTGCCCATAGCTCGAGGTCCGAAAAAACGTAATCTGTCAACGATTCCTTCCCAACTTGTATTTCGCCCCAAGGAGAATTCAGCAGCTTACAGTCCGGTGCCGGCGCAGTTTGGGTAGCCAAGCACCTACTCAAAAGACAATTGGAAACACTTTTTTTCTTTCCATTTTTAGTGCAATTTATAATTTGCCGCGCAACATTCCCGCGTAAAACTTTGAGAGACATGTTGATGGTATGGTCTCGCGCAACGACTGCACGCTAATGACGTGACGTACGGACACCGCCTCCGCTTTTGTTTTGGCGCGTTCCCTGCGAGAGGGCAAGGTCCAATCAAATATTCAAATAATAAATAGGAAAGCAACAAACAAGATAACGCGTCGTTCTATTAAGAGTATCAGAGTAATGAATGAGGCGGCGCCGGCGGCCCTTGGACGAAGGGCTGACCTCGATTTCATAAAACAGAATATTAATTAGAGCCATGTCACAAACAAACGTAACAATATATTAACAACTTTTAATACATCAACCCAATTTAAATTAGGTCATCAATTATATAAGTCCGTTTTTCAGCTAAAAATATACACATTGACTATGCGCAAAACGTAAATTTTCCAAATTGGACAATTTTAATAAGGCGTAATTTAAATCTAATCTTACCGAGACAACTGCAAAAATACGAATATAATCCATATTATGATAACCTTTGTATGTTAACAATTTTATAACAAATATAAATAAAACTAGTAAATAAAATAACAACTTTAATTGTGTTACGAATCCTTAACCCGTTATCACTCATTAATTTAATTAATTAGTTTATCATGTACTAATTTACGATATAAAAGTACTTTACTCGTATAATTTTTTCTATCACAAAATAAAATATGTTTTCATAAACAAATAATAATTGTTCTCAATTACAAACATAACAGGAAATATTATACTTAATGTATTCATAGATTTATAATGACTTCCGAGTCAAAAACGCCTTTGTATTCAGTATTAAAAAATAATCATCGATTTTCTAAAGACCATCAAAAATAGAGGTCGCGATTAAAATCAAATTTATCCTAAATTACCCAAATAAATGTATTCAACAATAATTTAAATAACCAACAAAGTGGAACATTTTACGGGACTGAGGCGTCCCGTTTTTTCTTTGCAAACGTCTGATGGGTTATCAGTTCTCTGAAGAAGCCGTCCTGTTTCGCCATTAAATCTGTATAGGTGCCTTTCTCCACCACAATTCCGTTTTCTAACACCGCCACTTCGTCGGCAGACTGTATGGTGCTCAGTCTGTGCGCGATCGTGAGGACTGTCCGGTCTTTGCTGATTTCTTTAAGAGCTTTGTCGATGAGGAATTCCGAATACGCGTCTAACGCTGAGGTAGCTTCATCTAAGATTAAGATTTTTGGGTTCTGAAACAATATCAAGTTGTTAGAATTTCTTTTTTTTTATTGATGATAGCCAAACGCTTGATCACTACCTCACCTGATAAGTGAAGGTGTGATCGAAGATGGAGCACGCTTGCCTAGAAAGAACCTATTCACTCTGGAGTTAAAGACTCCAAGATTATACTAATTCTATGAAGCTAAATTAGAATACCCAAACGTGCTTATACATAACTAGCTGTTGCCCGCGACTTCGTACGCGTTACGTTACTAAATGTGTAGGTAACCTAGAAATAAAGCTAAACTCGCTGTTGCAACTTGACTTGACACCCCATTTTTATCCCATAGGAACTGATTTATGGGATAAAAGGTAGCCTATATGGGAATTCAGGTGATAATCTACGTATATACCAAATTTTATCGTAATCGGTTCTGAAATTAGACCTGATTTAGTAACAAACAAACAAATAAACAAACATCCAAACTTCGACTCCGGTAGTCATCGACGTATTCCACCTCCCCACCCCCAACCTCTAGCTTACAATGTAATGCTATTTGTCATTAGCTTTGGCTTTGATCTGTTCATACTTAGTGCAAGTTCGAGGATAAAAATGGTGTGGGTAACCTTAACAATAGCCCGGGCAATAGCAACGCGTTGTTTCTGTCCGCCGCTCAACTGGCCGCCCCTAGCGCCCACCTCCCGGTTCCATCCCTCGTGAGAACCCACGACTAACTCGTGCAAATGCGCCGTGCGGGCCGCCTTCAACCAATCTGGTTCATTCTGTCAATAACAAACAACGATTCACAACACAATTTTAAGCTTTCCAATTAAAAAAAACGGACAAGTGCGAGTCGGACTCACCCACCGAGGATTCCGTACAAATTTGTACCGACAGTTTCGATGATTGATTACTTACTTTAAATAAAGACTATATTTTTTATGATTTAATTACAAATGTATATTACTTTTTTGTTATGGAATGTTTCGTCTTTGTTTTTCCATGTGTCTTTATCAGACAGTGACACAACATTTTTATGCGTCTGCGGCTTTCAACGTAAATTCTATATGCAGCCATTCCGCTTGCTGGAATTTTCCACTGTATTGTCGGCTGCTTCTAATTTTAGGTAAATAGAAATACACTATCCAAGTTTGAAAATATCTTAATAATAATTAAAATCGGTATCAAAACAAGGTGCTAAATAGAACTTACTTTACCGTCCTCCAACTCAACATAATCGTCATGCGCTCCGTATAAAATATTATCTTTGATTGATCCACTGAATAGTACCGGCTCCTAAAACAAAAATATATAAATATTAATATAACATTTTGCACAGATCTAGAGTCGAAGGAGCCCATATTGTTGCTTCATATTGCTATAAACCTTTTAATTCCGTCAGTTTTTACCCGACAACGGCAAAGCCAAAAGGAAGAGTTGTTTTTAGCAGTCTATGCATTTATGTATGTTGGAATGATTAATAAACAACTTCAAAAAATTGTAGGATCCATGAGAAAATCATCAAACTCGGAAATTTAAAAGGCCTACACATTTTTTTCTTTTTTGATATTTTATATTTAGTTTTTTATATTTTTGTTAAAAAGATACTCATTATTATTATAAATATGGGATTTATCACGGACCGCTTTATCAGTGTTACGGCCGAAAATGTAAAAAAAACTCCCATATTTCCAATATTCCATACTAATATTATAAATTCGAATGTAATTCTGTCTGTTTGTTACATTTTCACGACTGAACGGCTGGACCACCTTCGATGGTATAAAAATACATTATGACTGGGATTATGAAGTAGGCTACTTTTTACCCGACTGCTCAGAAGGAGGTAAATGTTTAATGTAAAACTACACGTGCGTAGCCGCGGGCAGTTGCGGTTGCTAGTGATTGAAATAAATCTCTAGAGTTTTCCGAGTAATGTTACTTCTAATTGTAGGGCTGGGGTAATAAAAGGGATGTATTGTGCATTAATGTATGCACAGTGTATGTTAAAACAAACAGCAGTTACCTGTACGTTCAGTAAAGTGTTAGTTGAACATACCTGACTAACATAACCGACATGGCTCCTCAACCAGACCGGATCCAGTTCCCTTATATCCACTCCATCCAACAACACTCTCCCTTGCTCCGGGTCATACAGCCGCAGTATAAGGGATGCCACAGTGCTTTTCCCACACCCAGATCTGCCAACTAATGCTATTGACTTCCCCGGCTGTAGATGTAAGTTCAGCCCCTTTATAAACGGCTGGTTGTTGTATGAATAGTGGATGTTTTCTAGGATTATTTCGCCTCGTGGTTTTCCTGTTGGTCGTATACCACCTGAAAAATAATTAAAATTATGATGCAACGCATATTGCGGGGGCAATTGCCGCTACATGAATTTAAAAAAACCGACAGGTGTGAGTCTGACTCGCGCACGGTTCAGTAATTTTGTTTTTTAAAGTGATGTATTTATAAATTAACCATTATTGGATTTATTCGTTTTCACACCACCTGCTCGACAAGGTCAAATTATATGTCATATAAACCTCACCGAAAGCAGGTGATTAAATCCCTACGGCTGAGTCGGGAGTAAAGTTGTACTGAATTTTATTATGCCCTCGGGGGCATAATGTGATTTGAATTTGGAACCATATCTGTATTAAAATTTGAACAAAAGAGACCCACACAATAAGAACTTCTGTGCATTACAAATAGTAAATCGAACTAACCTCTGCACAGAATGCACCAACATAGATTTGTTTTTATTGTCTCGCAGAAAGTGTGAAAAGTAGAGTATTCTCCTCGTGGATAAAGCTGTCTACACATCTTGGGCGTGCTTATTCAATATAGTGCCCGTGACGCAAGACACTGCTTTATCTTCTCGTTTAATATTCTACTATTACTTTTGTTGAGAGACTCTGCTTTTTGCTTAATTTCATAGTTCTAGGTAGTACCTTATGTTTTTGATTTAATAGCGAGTTAAAAATACGGCATAAATGACCGTAAATGACAGACAGACAGACCATTGTTTTGTTACTACCTATTTATTTCTATCTTCTATTGTTATTCTTTTGTCCTCTGATTGTTATAAGTTATTTATTTAATTATGTAAAATATAAATAAAATAAACGTGTTCTATTCTATTAACTTAAGTGGGTTAAATTTCTATACTAACGTTCAGTAACGATTCACTAACAGCTCAACCATAAATGGCAAAATATGAGTAAATGGCTACATTAGAGAGTCGGCGACTAGTTGCCCATGCGCTACAGACCCTCAGACTATGGCACACTTATTAAGCTGCCTATTGTGCCCTAATTTTTGCACTCTAAGGGATACTTGTTCCGCCACAAATAACGCTGCTGCAGTAGCCAAGTATTAACAAAACAACATTTGATGTTTAAAATAAAATGAACCATATCGATACGAAGAATAAGAAGACCAGCTAAAATGTCTAAATATACAAACATTCAGTGGCGATTAACTAAATAACTGAACAGCAGAAATGTCTAAACCCATGCGTATGAAAGACCTTTAATTCGAAAGAAAAATACATTTTTAATGACATTTCAAAAAAGTGAAAATGATGAATACTTAGAAATTTATGAATGAAATTGTGCAATTTTACTGATTTTGGATTAATACGTAATAATTAGTACGTAAGTAATTTCATACGCATATTTTTAGACATCTAGTTAATCGCCACTGAACGTTCGTAAAGTAAAGTAAAAAACGTTTATTTTTCACCACGCGGGTACATTTAACACAATAGGTACAGAATATATTGGTAATGCGAAAGCAAAAACGGTCGCCACTCAGCATTATGCTGTACCTAATAGCATAAAATGTTCACCACTACAGCGCTGGTCTTCCGCGGTGCCATTACCGTGCGTATTAATAGATACATAAGAAATTTTTGTATATGAATCGAACTTAATTAACTAATTTTATTTTAATATTATTTTTAAATAATAATGTTCTTCTGTTAAAGCCAGTATACAGCCGCACATCAAATATTATTGTAATAATATTAGTTAAATGTTTTAGTAATATTTTTTATGTAATGAAGTTGGCGTAATTAAGGCCCGTAAGATCAATAGCAGTTTAAACTAAAATTCTAAGCTTAAACCTCTCAAAGAAAAGTTTCAGTTTAAGCATAGAATTTTAGTTTAAACTGCTATTGATCTTACGGCTTAGTATTCTATAAGTCCCAGTTTGAAATAAATATGAATTAGGAACCAACTTAATGAATGAGGAGTGACTAACCTGTTACTGGAATAGTAGGCTCCCTATCGATGATGTCCCACAGTCTGGTCGCGGCTCCGATGCCTTTGTTTAGTTCCGTGTAGAAACTGCTCAGCCCGCCAATACTTATGCCGACATACGCCGCGTACAGAAGGAATGAAGTAAGATTGCCGACGGTCAACTGTTCCGTGGCGACCATCCCGCCCCCATAGTACAGTACTAGGATTATTATTGTGTTGCCAGCTAGACCTGTCTGTAAATTAAATGCAAGTTAATCCTTCAGAATGGCAGAAAGGAAGAGGCCTATGCCCAGCAGTGGGTCGACACGGGCTGAGAATGATGATGATGAATCCTTTGTGATCCTCACTACATGGAAAGACAACCTGATAAAGGTTGCTGGGAACCGTTGGGTGAATCCTGTTTTGTTATGTGCGACATTATTTAAAAACACACGTAATATTTATCCAGTAATCGATACATTTCAGTCAGTTTAACAGATACCTGATTACATGATGAGTGAATATTATTTATTTACCTATTTTATACAGGCTGTTTCATTGATATTTTCGAACTTGATATTAAGGTTGTTTGAAAATGTAAAATATTCTTAGGTAATTAATTTGAAAACAACCTATTTTACTAGCTTTTTATTAAATTGCAATGTATGTATGTTTGTCCGGGTGGAATCTTGCAACTGAATTTCAAACCCGTTCCCCTCAACCGATTGAGCTGAAATTTGGAATACATATGTAACTTCGGTGACAATGCAATAATATGATACCATGGAGGTGGTCTCATGCTGGAGACTTCCAATTATGAATTTTATAAAAGATTGTTTCGAAAAAGTAAACTTTCAACAATAAACTTATTACAACTACATTAGCCATCAGCCCTATCCGTGTTTTTATTTAATGTCATACATAACAAAACACGTAGTATAAACTAATGTATAGCGTGTAATAAGATCCGACTTCTGAGTCAGTAGATCTGAAACTTCTAAGTTCTGTAGTCAACAAGAGTCATTTATCACCTTTATTATTACGGTGGACAAGAAGACTTAGTGCAAACAGCATGGCTTACTATTTAAATAGGAAAACATAGTTTGCCTTCCTGTTGCTGTATCCTGTCAGGGTTCATATGTGACACTATCTACCTACTACATACAACACCTTGGACACCATGTGAAAGCAATCAATTTCTAATAGACTAGCTGATCAATCCTCAGCTTCGCACGCGTAGTTTTTCAAATAAAACATTACCCTCCCTCTGCGCAGTTGGGTAAAAAGTTGTCTACGTCACCCGGGGATAGTGTAGCTTGCCAACGGTGCAAGAATTGTTTAAATCGGTCCAGTAGCTTCGGAGCCTATTCAATGCAAACAAACAAATCTTTCCTCTTTATAATATTAGTATGGACTAAGTAACTGCATTTGCATGCCAACTAATATGGTAAAACATGTCTGGAACCTACATCTATATTATATAAAACCAGTTGGGTTAGTTACACCATTTAAAACTCAAGAACAGCGGGACCGATTTTGATGATCTTTAATTTGTTTGATTTGTCTTCGCCCCGAATAGCAGAATTATTAAAATATCAGAAAAATTCACCCAAAAAGAAATTATGAAGAAAATTCATTTTTTCATACATTCTACCGGGGCGACGTACATTGGCAGCCAGCGTTATATGCATGTCAAAGAGGTACGAAGTTCGGTGGGTCAGCTAGATAGTAATATTCGTCACCTGTTTTTATACATATTTAATAATGTTTGCGAATTAATTAATTATAAATGTATTGAGTATTAACTTGGGTAGAAAGTCCTTACCGTTGCATAAAAGCTTCCAACAGCCAAAGACTCCTTGTAGGCAAGCTGCAACACATTTTCTATTTTTTGTGCGTAGGATTCACACTCTTTTTGTTCCTTACTAAATGCTTTTACAGTCTTTATATTTGATATTTTCTCTTCTGCTAGCTGGAAAACAATGAAACAATGTATGTTTAACATGTAGGGCAAGTTTTAGGTGTAAATTCGATCACAATGTCGTATATTTCTTTAAAAATATAGGAAGTAATAATCCATATCAGTTAAAAACATCCACTCAAATTTTATTACACTTTGCAAGGTAATTCCGAAAAATTAGACAACCTTGTGCATTACTGCACTGCAGTCGTTCTCAAGTCTCGCGTTAAATAAGTAACGTAGGTATTATAAGAGGTAAACAGTACATTCATTGAAACTGACTACGATTTTCAATTTATCCGTACTTTCAATAAACGTTTTTTTTTTGTTAACTTATTAATGTCGTATATTTATCACAGGCATAAATGCATATTCACCCCCTAAAAACGGACAATGTTTACGTCGCAACCGTACTTGTAACGCGTACAGGGTGGGGCAAAATTGTACCTCATTGAGGGACCTTTTGTAGTTAGAAGGATTTGTTCTTAGGAAACTAAAAACTTCAAAGGTTTATTTTGAAGAAAAAAACGGCCGCATTTTCGGATTTTTGAAATATGTAGGTTAGTAAATGACATTTGTCAAAAAACAAGTTGGTTTCAATAGACTCTATTTCCCATCAGGAACACTTTTCCCAAAGTAACTTACTAAATCAAATCGTAAGTTTTCCTGTTAATTCTGTTTCTCCTACGTCCTACGTTGAATCCCCTTTAGCAAAAGTGTTTGCATTTAGAGACGCTCAATCGAAACCCCTTGTTTGCTAAACGGACAATATATTAAAACGAGTCAACAAAAATGTTGGTTTGGATTCAAGCGCAGATAACTTACCTCACTAGTTTCCGCAAGTGAATCCTGTAAATTGATAGTGATTCCTCTAACGAATCGTCCGTAGATCACAGCCAACACCGACACAGGGGGCACTACCATTAGACCAATCATAGCCAGATTTGGTGACATGTAGAACTAAAATAAAAATAAAGTAAGATATAAATATAAACATTGTCGGTCGAAACACCGATAAGACGGTACGTGATAAATCCCGTATTTATAATAAAGATATAATTAATAGAGATTAAATATTATAGATAATTACGAGGTCGTAAAGTCCAATCATAGCAACCTTTCCCTAACTGTCACCTAAGTTATTTTTGTAGCACGCCAACCATCCATGAATGAATGAAAATTCTTGATTATTATACCTTATATATAAGCTAGACACAACAGTAAAAAGAAATAAATTACGAAAAAGTACGCATCTTTGTCTCACCGCATGGTTTTGGCTGGTAGAAAATGTGTAAGCATTAAGCCCGCCTATTGTTACATTTTATTGTGCAATTAATTAAATTAAATAAGTACTTTTCTGTTCCCGATAAATTATGGAATTTGAAAATGCAACCCAGAATTGTAATGGAAATAAATTGTAATGGGAAAGGTTGCAATTTAAATTCCATCTGAACTCGTAAAAGTTTGGCTAGCACTTGTACGTCTTTGTAGGCGTGGTTTGTCAATAAAAACATTACCGTACCGTTAGTCGGGTAAAAAGTAGCCTGTCTCAACCCCGGTCATATTTTTGTACCATTCATCGAAATCGGTCCAGCCGTTTAGTCGTGAAAACGTAACAAACAGACAGAGGGACAGAGTTACTTTCGAATTTATAATAATAGTATGGATCAGAACCCGGAGTGGACCTCATTACGCGCAGAGGATTGGCCACCGGGTAGGTTTTGGTGGGTCGTCAAGCGCGACAACTACACATAAGCTGTCTTTCTTCCTCATGCAGCAGGTATCTAATAAAATAACCCCCAATTCAAATTCTAAGGTGTGGAAATTAGATCTACACTGACTTTCTACGTTAGACATACTCATACTTATTAAAACCGTAGGGACACAATAAAAATAAAAATAATAAATGTCAATAACCTACGTAAATAATTGGCCTTATCTACCTAGTAGCTCCATTGCACCATAAATTTGGAGGTGCTAGAAACAGACAAGCATTTCATATATTGTGCATTAGCCCCCGAAAAAAGGGCCTATAGCAATGATCATCCTTACCATCATTCCAGTCCCAGCACCAACCATGAAGAGCGACCTCAGGCCATCACTGAAGTTCTGACTCAAGTTACGGCCGACCAGCTGAGTGTCCGCAGAAAGCCTGTTCACCAGCTCTCCCGTGGACGTCTTGCCGAACCACGCGGCTTCTTGATGAAGAATAGCACTGTACACTTGCTTGCGGAGGCTCTGGGTCATTCTTTGACCTGGAAAATAAGATTTTGAAGTAATACCCACTGTTTTTATCAAAGAACTAGCTGACCTGCCCGCGGCATCACACGAGTGGATTGTCAATACCCTCCTTCTGCGCAGTTAGGTAAAAAGTAGCCTATGTCTCAATGCCGGTCATAATCTATCTATTACTAAGTTTTATTAAAATCGGTCCAGCTGTTTCGTCGTGGAAACGTAACAGACAGACAGAGACATATAGTTACTTTCGAATTTATATCATTTATATCATATAAGTATATACCTCTACCGGGAGTGAATCAAGCTATTTATTTTTTTGTTATTTGGTTAAACTACTTTTTATTTATAAACCATGCGTGCGACGGCACGGGCTTGTAATATTACCTATACAAGACATGTACATATATACAGAGTGAGTCGTCATAATGTGTACATTAACATGAGGAAAACTATAAATAAATATGGCTGGACATTTCACACAGCGCTATCTAGCCCCAAACTAAGCAGAGCTTGTACTATGGGAACCAGATAACTGATAGAATACTTATATCCTTTTTTTTGTAAATACATACTTAAAATACATAGAAATACATCCAGAACCGGAACAAATATCTGTAGATCATACAAACATCGGTTCTGCGGCGGGAATCGAACCCGCTACCTCCTGCGTCTCAGCCGGCTAAATAAAAAAACAGTGGCACTCCGGGAGTGAAAACTTGAACAATTACGAGATACTTATATACAGAGGTATCGGTAACGGAAACAGTGTCGCGAGTTCAATGGTTTTTTCCCACCTCAAAAAATGCCCAACGCGCCTAGAGAAGTTTTCACTACTTATATACGAAGGTGTCGGTAACGGTAGCGGTGTCGCGAGTCCAATGGTTTTTTTCCCATCTCAAAAATGCCCAAAACGCCTAAAAAAGTTTTCACTACTTATATACGAAGGTAACGGTAACAGTGTCGCGAGTTCAATGGTTTTTTCCATCTCAAAAAATGCCCAACGCGCCTAAAGTTTTCACTACTTATATACAGAGGTGTTGGTAACGGTAACAGTGTCGCGAGTTCAATGGTTTTTTCCCATCTCAAAAAAATTCCCAACGCGCCTAAAGTTTTCACTACTTATATACAGATGTGTCGGTAACGGTAACAGTGTCGCGAGTTCAATGGTTTTTTCCCATCTCAAAAAATGCCTAGCGCGCCTAAAGAAGTTTTGACTCCATAAAATATTTTATTAACATATTTTGATAAATATTCATACGTTAATAAAATTGGGTATATTTTACCTCCTTTTAATTAGTATTATGAAGACTCACACAGTATATACACAAAAGTATGGTGATCCAACAGTTTTATTAATTTCCTATTGTCATCATTGCATATTTTTTTTACATTTGCAACATTTGCATTACAATTATAGAACTACGCTAAAAAGGGAAATCTAATTGCAAATAAGTTTTAAACTCCGATAATGTAAGTTTGATCATTCAAATAAAATTTTACTTAGGAACTCATATCATAAAAAATGCTGAAGTAAAAATGATAAGAGATTATTTGCAAGGTTAATAGTTTTTTATGCATCATTAGCACCAATACATTCAACTGTTAATTATAACTAAATGTTATCAAATTATAGATAACTAGCTTCTGCCCGTGGCTTCTCATTTATGATCCTTCAATAAAATGTCTCAAACCAGATCTCTATCTATATACCAAATTTCATGATGTAAACAATCTTCTTCTAAATGAAAAGAAAACAAAGTGTACCTATAAGATTTATACTACCTAATGTTACACAAGTTCAAAATCAAGGACAAGGAGTTGGCTCTTGTGGACACGACCGTATTCTTAGGTATAACCCTAGATAATAAGCTTCAATGGGGCCCTCACATTGATAAGTTGTCGAAGAGACTTAGTTCTGCGGCATACGCAGTCAAAAAGATCTGTCTTTTTACAGATGTAGACACAGCTAGACTAGTTTACTTCAGCTACTTCCACAACATTATGTCATACGGTATACTGCTATGGGGGAGTGCTGCAGATATGAACACCGTTTTTGTGCTGCAGCAGAGGGCTGTTTGTGCAATTTATAATATGGGCGCCAGAGAATCATTGCGCCATAAGTTTAAAGAAATAAATATTATGACATTCCCTTGTTAATACATCTATGAAAACCTGATGTATATTCACAGAAATATTAATTTATTTAAGAAAAAAAGCGATAATTTTAATACTAGAAATAAAAATAAACTCGCTGTTGCCACTTGTGGACTCCATAAAGTTAGTAAATTGTTTAAAGGGCAAGGTGTACGCTTTTATAACAAACTCCCAAGTGATGTACAAAAATTGACAATTAACAAATTAAAAACGTAATTAAACAAAATCTTTATAAAAAAGCCTTCTTAAAAAAATCTTAATAAGATATCGGATTACTTGGATGATAGAGAAGCTTGGGATTGAAATTGTTCCAACTTGTTCAAAAATGTTACACTTAGATGTAATTTATTTTCTTTATTGTTATGTACCCATTATAAAAAATCATTAAAAAGAACAACCGGTCTTGTTTCTTGCCTTTCTTTCCTGGCTTGATCACGAAGGAACAGGCAGTAAAATTGACGTTTCAAAGTGATCCTTGTGATTTTAATGAATAAAAATATATTGAATTTTGGATTTTTTAAATTTAATTGGAAATCGTTTCAGATAGTCCTGAAAACGTAACATACAGACAGAGACAGTAACTTTCGGATTTATAATACAGTCAAAACCGTTTATGGCGACATCGTTTAGAACAACATACCGGTTAAATTGACCAAAATCAAAGGTCCTGGCTGAATGTTATATGACCGCCTTATCGAAAACATTGGTTTTTACGACATTGTTTACTACGACATACCGCATTAAGCGACCACATTTGGTTAATGTTTTCGGAGAATTATATCTCTAGAATGACGGCTCAGCTATATTGTAAACAATTTGAATAGGTAACTGTATCCACATCTGGCACAGTATAATAGTCAATGGCTATTATCGTAAAAGTAAACAAACTTTAGGGTCTTTTGTAATTCTTAGAAACAAAGCACATGCATGCCGTAGCCTCAAGGCCCGCTTCGTCATATCTCTTAAGTCAGTTTGTTACTTATCTTTACACAAGACGCACCAAAACATATTGTTGAGTTAACTGTGAAAATTGTAACATGTCGCAAAAAAGAAAACAAATCAATATCGAACAAAAATCGCGTATTATTTCAAAGCTAGAGAAAGGTTGTATTGAAGTAAACAAAATGCGGTTTAATTTCCTACATGAATATACATATTATCTTTCCTATTACCTGTCACCGGTTGTTACAACTATCGGTTTTTACGAATCAATATGAGTAGTCCCTTCGATGTCGTTATAACAGATTTTGACTGTATTAGTATAGATTGATTATTTAGATAAGATAAAAATGGAATGGATAAGATATGTATACGAATTTTTACATCTAGATGTAAAAATGATAATAGATGACAAAATGATAAAATAGATGCTTTAGAGCAGATCACAGTAGGTACACATAAAATAACAAATTTTTACAATTATGTACATACCTGTGTTCACAAATGAAGAATTTGATTTAAAAGAATACTCAAATATTTTTGAGCCTCAAGAATAAACTGACTATTGATAAAACACGAAAACCATGACATATGACTAATCTATAGCTAAAGATATGATGCAAAATCTCTGATGTACAGTCATGTGAAGAGATAAAAGGAATAGTTTCATATAAACAAAATGACTCAAACTTGCCTGATATTGACATTAAGTACACCCTTCCAAAATTGCACAGTCCTCCAATCAAGAAAACACCGCACAACATAAGACATAGGGAATCCAGCTTCTCCCTAGCAACTCCCAGGTCTCCAGTGCTATCATAGATTATATCTAGCACCTTGCCGAGGGAAAAAGGCACTGCCATTGTCACACTAGACGATATGATGAGGAAACCAAGAGCACCTGGAATAATTGAAATAATATAGATGGATAGAAAATTAACTCGCTACTAAGATTGTTTGGTGTTGTTTACAAAGTTAGCTGAAGAATATTTTCTGTTTATTTATTATAGATGTGGCAATTTTTACTGTAGATAAGTGTCAAGTAGGTTAATTATTCAATTAACCATTATTCATTTATTTATTCAATGATAAGAAGCATTTTGAGCCTTGTATATTTTCGCATCATCCATATCAGCCATAGGATTTCCACTGCTGAACATAGACTTCACCCATAAATTTCCAATCTTATGTGGAATTGTGCAGCAAGCAAATAATGGGTCCTAAGAACCTTTATCAGTTTATTTTCCTTTTTGCATGTTCTTTGCTGAATATAATCAGGCAAATAACATACTAACCAGACTTGGGTATTTTTAATGATGGTTCTACTACTATGTAGTACTCAAGATGATTCCTATTGAATAAGAATAAGCTAATGCTTGAGGATACTTACTAGTCAACGTCCATTTCTCGGGCTCCGCTAAACTGAAGAGCCTTCTCAATTCTGAAGGCTTTAACTTTACATTGATCTTTTTGGAGGTAGTCAAAGTTGGCTTATCTTTTATGGTTTCAATGTGGTCATTCTTCTTCTGAGCGTCCACTTGGCTGGTGTAGTACCTTAGTCTGATATTAAATAAACCATTTTTGTTATGGAAGCTTCTTTCGTAATAGTTAAGAAAGGCTGGGGCTCTGGAATATAACCGGCTCCTACATTGAAAACACAAATGACTGTTTATCGGACCTCTCAATAGGAAATTTGATTTTCTACTGCATATTTTCAATTCAAAACTGCTGTGAATAACGCGTTGTAACATTTTAAAATAATTTTCAAACTTTCAGTCAAACAAAAATAAAAAAATCATCACTCGGTCAGCTGTGTCTGTCTGTCTGTCTGTACATTTGAATTGCTTGGGCCTGTCATCTTGACATTTCTTATGACATGACATTGACTTGACATCTATTGGCAAACTTATGTATGTGTTCACTTCAATATAGTAAAAGTAATTTGTTACCGGTATTTGTTAAAAAAACTGAATAATTTTCTTCGTGTCAACTTAGGTTCCACTTAGTGCATAGAGAAATACTAATTTAGTGGGGTGAAGCTAGACGGTAAGAAAGATGGAAACGACCGATAAGACGGGGACGAACAATGTGAATGAGAAGCAGAAAAACAAAAGCTTGTGGGTTCGATTCCCACTGCGGGCAAATCTTTAAATGATCTACAACTATACAGTGTGTCCCTGGATAAAGTGCAACCCCGAAAGGGGGTGAAACTAGATCAAAAATTATCGACAAAAAAATAGAAAAAAAAAATAAAAAAATTTAGTATATACTTTATTGATGAATTAAAATTTTTATTGCTCACTAATGACTCTATTTAATAAAAAAATGATTTCTTCCAAAGTAGTACATGGGTCTATTTTGTTAAAATAAAAACCATAATCATGTCAGATATGTGACGATGACGATAAAATAACAAATAACTCACAAACAAGTGGCTATCGTGACTTAAAGTTTAATTTTTGTATTAAAATTACATTTTTTAGGCTGTTTTTTTCCAATAAACTCCAAAAATCTTAAAATTAAGCCTATAATACTAGAAATTTTTTGACTTTTTATTATTGTCTATCATAATAGCTTTTAAATAAAATAAAAACCTACGTTCTAACATAAAAAATGTGCTGGCTAGGAGCATTTAAAGTTGACCACTGATTACGTCACCACTCAGGTAGAGACCCTTTTTTAACTTATATTGTTGTAGATTATGGTCGCTGGGCCTGTTCTATGAAAGATGAAGGGTGGGGATCGAAACAAGACTCACAACAAGGCACGCCAGTCGCTCCGATATTCTCGCCGCTGCTACCGCCTACCGTACCTTACTGCGCCTTCAAGTTTTTGTTACGTTGTTTTGCTTTTGTTTTGTTTTTGACTTTTTGTTACGTTTTTGACTGTACTTTGTTGTGTTGTGGAGATGCCGCGATTGACTGAGTTCTCTCCGCGAGAAATCGCTGACATCCATTATTATTATGGTATGTCACGTGGACACACAACAGTCGCTCGTTCTGCATACATAAATGCGTTTCCGAGCAGACTTATACCGTCAGCACGAAATTTCCAAGAAGTTCACCGAAAGTTATCCAACATCGGACTTGGATTAGCAAGAGATCGCCGTGAGCAACAAGCTACCATTATTGACCATTCCATAGAAGAGGCCGTTTTAAACGATTTGTTTGCTGATCCCACAACCAGCATTAGACGCTTAGCTTTGCGTCACGGTATATCAAAAACATCCGTATGGCGAATTTTGAAAAAGAAGGGATTGCATCCATACCATTATCAGCGAGTACAGCATTTGCATGAAAATGTAGACAATCGTGCAAGATGCGTAATGTCTACGTGGATTCAACAAAAAATTAGAAATAATCCACAATTCCTAAAAAAAATTTTATGGATGGATGAAGCGAAATTCACCCGGAATGGAATCACAAATTGCAGAAACTTACGTATGGTCCGAGGAAAATCCACACCTAAAGAGGGCGTCTACTTTTCAAGTGCAATTTTCAGTTAATGTATGGGCAGCTCTAATAGACGACACGCTGATTGGGCCAGTTATTTTACCCGCAACATTAAATGCCGAAAGTTTTTTAAACTTATTAAGAGACGATCTGCCACTACTGCTGGAAGATGTTCCGCTGGCTACAAGGCAACAGATGTATTTGCAGATGGACGGATGCCCTGCGCACTACGGGCGCAATGTGCGAAGTTTTTTAAACGAAAACTACGCTAATAGGTGGATCGGCCGGGATGGACCAGTCGGGTGGCCGGCACGTTCACCTGACCTGACACCCCTAGACTATTTTCTGTGGGGTGTTATGAAACAAAGAGTCTACAGAACGACCGTAGACACCGAGGCAGAGTTACAAGATCAAATCATGCGATGTGCCGATGAGATAAGAAGTGACCCAGAGATGGTGCTTAGAGCCACACAACAAATCTCTCTTCGTGCGGCAATGTGCCTACAACAACAAGGAAGCCATTTTGAGCATTTAATGCATTAAACAAAACCCTTATTTCATACTTACATGTAATAAGTTAAATAAAAATGTTGTAACTAAAATTTGATTTTTAATACTACCTGAGCAGCAAAAAAAAAACGTGTCTCTACCTGAGTGGTGACGTAATCAGTGGTCAACTTTAAAAGCTCCTAGCCAGCACATTTTTTATGTTAGAACGTAGGTTTTTTTTATTTAAAAGCTATTATAATAGACAATAATAAAAAGTCATAAAAATTTCTAGTATTATAGGCTTAACTTTAAGATTTTTGGAGTTTATTGGAAAAAAACAGCCTAAAAAATGTAATTTTAATACAAAAATTAAACTTTAAGTCACGATAGCCACTCGTTTGTGAGTTATTTGTTATTTTATCGTCATCGTCACATATCTGACATGATTATGGTTTTTATTTTAACAAAATAGACCTACTACTTTGGAAGAAATAATTTTTTTATTAAATAGAGTAATTAGTGAGTAATAAAAATTTTAATACATCAATAAAGTATATACGAATTTTTTTTAAATTTTTTTTTCTATTTTTATGTCGATAATTTTTGATCTAGTTTCACCCCCTTTCGGGGTTGCACTTTATCCAGGGACACACTGTATTTGGTTCCAGATGGTGTTGTGGTAGTACCTACCCAAAGATTACAAAAAAATACTTAACTTTATGCTTACCAAGGTACGAGTATGTACCTAGGTACCCTTATCCTTTCCTGATAATAAAAGCCAACTCATTGGTGATGTACCTATCCTCTACACGATGGGCCATGATGGACAATCATAGACGACCACCATCGTGTAGAGGGCATAATTGCCTGGAATCGCCCATGATTGGTGACGATCGAGTGTAATTGCCGCTATGTCGGTTTTTCAGACCAATATCAAAGGAGTTTGCGGCAATGATTGTAAGCGTGTCCACTTGATCGCCGATTACTTAGTTCGTATTTTTTACGGTACGGTGCGGACGAGTGCGTTATATATAACGTGTTATATACACTAAATAAATAAATAGCGGCAGCTGCTACTGTTTCGACGTCCATAATTAACAAATGTAGCTGCGTAATCATGGTAGCAATCATTGCACATTCTGTGATTGTCCATCATGGCCCATGTGTAGAGGCGCTATTAAACCCGTCTATTATTTTTCTAGATTAGCCCAAACAGACAAACGCGAAAGGGGACTTTACTATTATACCTGCTAAAAAGGTAGGTAGGTACTAGGTAATGCTGAGTTCAAATAATTTTGTTTTTTTATTTCACTAAAGTTAACGTAAACATTATTTTAGTAGCTTAGACAAGTGTCCCTGGGCAATATTTTAGAACTTAATCGGATTGATCTAGGATCTTTATATGGACAAAGTAAAAAAAAAATCGAGCTGACTGGATGAACAGAGCCGAAGATCGGGCTCAGTAGCACAAATTAGGAGAGACCTATGCCTAGCCATATACAAATGATACCTACCCTTGCCCAGCAGAAGACTGCTGATGATGAAATCGGGCTAACATAGGTAGATAATCACAAGAAGTAAGTAGGTAGCCATATTTTAAGAATTTCGTTATAACATATTACCTCATCAGATATTTAGAAAACCGCAACCCAGTCTTGATAGGCATTGGCTTGTAGTTTCATGAACACAAACTACATCCAAATAAACACGTCACTCTTAGGTTATAATAACATTAAAACTAAATAGAATATTTTTCGATACATTTATTTACTATAGTGTAAGTACATTCAAATGATAACATGCTTTTTGTGATAGTATGAACTCAACTTTAGTGATATGGTTTTTTTGTCGAATAAAAAAATAAGTCCTAATGATTAACTTAATATTCGGAGATGTTTTGATAAAAAATAATATTTTATAATGAATAAATAAGTGTTTCTAAGTGCTATTATTTTCCCCATCAGTCAATTGCCTAATTACCTCATATTTATGAATGAAACTAACATTAGTACATATCTAACATACATACACATAAATGCTATCGATAATACTCTTTCTTATAGTGAACATAGAATCACATACTTCCATACAAAACGATAAACCTACTTACAACATAAATTATTATATAAGTTTGCCTGAAAAGTCTAGAACATTTAGGTAGGCTAGGTACAGATGCCATAAAATCTGTCTTTAATCGCTACAAATTTGTTCATAAATGTACGCGCGACATCTCGCAACTCATCGAACAACACAAGATTTTTGACATCTGAATCTAGCCTTCTTTTAGATGAACTTATTTTTACAGTATTTTATATGAAAAAATACCTACTACCTGTCAGTGATTTACACTTTTCAGCCAAGCTTTGCTAAGAGTTTTTTGCTGCATTCGTACTAACAATGCATTGGTGTCCTCACCGCGAGCATTGCCCCGTAATGAGCATTCGGCTACAGGCAACGAGCAGTGAGCAGAGTTAATGAAAGCTCTTACGCTAACACGTAGTTTTTTTTCAGTGCCCACAGCACAAGTCCTGTACTTAGTGTAGGTACTGCACGCCAATACTCACCTGTACAAGCCATTATATAATTGTATTTTGATTAAGTTTAATATAAATATGTTTTGTTGTATGTACATACATTGCTTGATTTGAGAAATAAATGATTTTTATTTTATTTATTTTTATTTATTATTTTCTGTGAGGACACCGCCCGTTCGGTTTGCAATTAGTATTAGCTAGTTTTTTTTATTGATGATGGTCAATCGATTGACCACCACCTCACGACGCGATAAATACCCGTATAATATTAGTAACTACCGCACCTGATGGTAAGTGATGGTGTGATCGAAGATGGAGCAGTTGTCGAGCCTCCTCCAACATTTTCACAATTAAGAAGCAATAAGCACGCATACGAATGCAAATTGAAGTTTTATTCGCAAATGAATGGCTAACAGCTACGTGAACGCTCGCTTTCAAATACTCGCTTGAATGCTCGTGGTGAGGATGCAGCTTTAAATGTTTTTTTATGTTTTGTGTAGATACAAATAATGACTTACTTAATATACCTTTACTATAGCCAACAACACGCTTTTTATGAACCCCGACGATGTGGACGAAGTTCCCAAACGGATGGACCGATTCGTACGCGGTTTATTTAATAGCTGGTTTAACTGGGGTGGTTCTTAGCGAATTTAGCCGTGATTGGATCAGGGGGCCAATTCTCGTTACTTAAAGTAGTAAAATTCGAGTATCGATTTAATATCGTTATGCTAAATGTCCTAAACGGTATTCACGTAACTGACAATACAATGGTGTGAGTTGACTGACATGCGATTACACTTTATTTATATCAAGCAATCAAATATATTCAATTAATAATCCAGTCTTATTTAAGTCAACTTTCGTTATGATTTTAAAATTGTAGTACGTGAATTGGTCCCTAGATCAGCCGATCCAAAGATAATTAGCATTTTTCCTTTTTGGTGAAGGGATATTAGCCGTAAAATAGCAATTTTTAAGAGGTTTTTATGTGCCGGAGGATTTTAATATTTCAATTTATATTGTATAGTAATGCAGTGTATTTAACTCGTAAACACTTTTATTATTTAACTTTACGTCGAGAAGTATTATCTATAAAATTTTACGAGTACAGTGGTGTACTTAATATTAAAATATTTAGATAGACTACAAAATTATAAATACGAACAAGACAACAACAATAAACATTTTTGGGTCTTACCACAAAAAATTTAAACACGCGTTGAACACCTATTTAAAAAATCCTTATGAATTATTGTATTGGATTTTTTTAAACACGCGCTAAACAGTGTTTAAGTTTTTTTGATGTGAGACCCTATCTTTTTAAACACTGGGAACAACATAATTTTAGATTAAGTACACACAACAAATGGCACAGTAAACATTTCAAGTGAAAACAGATGGATCTATGATTTTTAGTCCATAGAAAAAGACTACTACACAATATAATTGGTATAAATATATAAGATATACAACCACAAAAAATTGCATTAAATTACCCTTAATTGGGCACAGGACAATGAGGACTATTCATTTTCTATTAAAAAAACTAGTTCCAACTAGAGTAATAGATGGCGTTGTCTAGAGATAAGCCGCCAAAAAAGTGGTTCATAAGCCAAAATCTCAAAGACACAATACCAAAATTTGTCTGAAACAATCTCACTTCGTCAGATAAACAAATACAAAATATTTTTTTTAATTTGTAGTTCTTCGGAAAATAATGTTGACACGGCAATTGACACAGATAATTTTCCTTTGATAATCAGCTTATGGCGGAGCAACGCCATCTGTTAGCAGCATGGTTGTGAAAACCCCTCATTGCTTACTACCTCAGTTTTTTGACCACAAAATATATTTTATTTATTAAAACAAACTGAGCTATCAATAATTACTACTCCCTAATTTAGGGTCAAACCGTACCTTTGAAAGAAATTGTAACTCATACATAAAATTTCTACATTAATATAGACCAGAAGATATTTTTTTTAATTTGAAATAATTTCAATATTTTCTTCTTTTACCCGTTTACACAATAGTTACGTCCTACGCCTGTCGTATTTGCCCCAAATCTCCAAATAAATAATAAAAAGTAATCTTGTTACCACATAAAAGTTAAGCAACTGTTTTACGCGTGTTTACACAATTCCTTGTTACACAATTTTTGTATAGGGTTATTTAAACACGCGCTAAACAGTGTTTATTTTTTTTTGTGGTAATGCCCTATGAGTTTGTGTAGGAAGTGTTATCAGAAAAATTGAAAAAAAAAATGATAACATCGACCGGACAGAAGTATACTTATATACCTATACTTCTGTTATTATTTATCTATCACACTAATATTATAAATGCGAAAGTTTGGATGTTTGTTAGTCACTCACGTCGTACCGGCTGAACAGATTTCGATAAAATTTGTTATATAGATAACTGCCACCGCCGGCTTCGCACGCGTGGTCAGTAAAAAGCGTATGACCCAACCCCGGTTATAATCTAATATGTATAAGAAATTTCATCGTAATCGGTGTAGCCGTTTAGTCGTGAAAACGTTACATATAGACAGAGTTACTTTCAAAATTATAATATTAGTATGGAGTATATCATATTCATTGACAAACCACGCGTACAGCAGCAGGCGAAAGCTAGTTTATTATATCCTCACTAATTATGCTTTTGGCTTCAGAAGATAACCCTGCTGATTAAATTCATAGTAACCACCCGAATTGCAAAGATGATAAGGTAGCATAAAAACGAAATATACGTGTCAAGATACCAGCACAAAATATTAGGGACCGGATAAACGGATGCATATTTACCTAAAGTTAAAAGTGGCCTAGTACGGATAGCACTTTTTTATCGAAACAATTCCGTGATTCCGGGATCAACAAATTGATCATGTGTTATTTTTTTATTTATTTATCTATTTAACCTAGACATCACTCAAAGCTCAAAGCACACTCAAAGGTTTTTATAGTATGTCATTCATCCCTCATATACTCTAAAGAAATTCACATTGTATGTAAAAACGCACATTTTGGAACATAGCTTTTCCCTACTTTTACTGTCAGTAATTTTTGACAAAGCGAAAACAACCTTGTAACAAGTGTGTAATCAGGCCTATTAGACCTCAGGGAATATAAGCATTTTTTAGTGTACGAGTACCAGATGGCAGATTAATATCTAACGATAAATTAATATGCATCAAATCCCGGGATCCCGTGATTTTATTTTTAATAAAAATATTCTAAAAAGCCGCTTCCATAATTTATTAGCCAAAAATCAAATTTAGGTAAATATGCATCCGAATGTACGATCACTAATAATTATACACTTTGATTTACTTTGTTTTTTACTCTTGATTCAAAATCTTGTGATATATTTTCAAAGTGCTTTAACTATAGTATTTTTGACCGTCTAAATTGATCACTATAAATTTTACATAATCCTATACATACTCGAATAATTTATTATGTGATTTACATACTATCAGTGTAATACATTTTGTCATGAGTTCCTATTAAAGGCCGTTGTCTAACCACAACACGACATGCCTAGTACAGTACTACGATTTAAGTTAGACGCATCGGCAACGTTTGTGTTACCGAATTTGTACGATTAGGCAACCAATAAATAAATATTTGCTGGACATTTCACACAGCACTATCTAGCCCCAAACTAAGCACTTGAGCTTATACCATGGGAACCAGATAACTCATAGAATACTTATTATATACTTTTTTTTGTAAATAAATACTTATAATATATAGAAAAACATCCAAACCGGAAACAAATATCTGTTCATCAAGCAAACATTTGTTCCGCAGCGGGAATCGAACCCACTACCTCCTGCGCCTCAACCACTACGCCACGGAGGCCGTCAATGTCCGGCTATCCCACGGCTCATCAGTCACCAGCGAGCTTCAAACTTAAACCGTAGTACTGTACATTGTACCTTTATCAAAGAATTCCTATATGATCGGTTACATATACCAAAGAACTGCTTTCCGCGACTAAAAATAAAGCCCGCCATGCTACAGTGGATAACGTCCTTGGAATTAATTTTACTGAGTGTAATAAACTTTGTAGTAAAGCGATTTGGCTCGCCAGAGACTGTATGTATTATCGAATTTCAGTAAGTATACACCTTCGCCTGGGTAAGTGTGTGAACCAGCATAAACCTGAAAAAAAATATAGTAGATACTATTGAGGATTGGATATCAAACACCTTTCCATAGAGAAAAGGATAACATTTCCACCTCTAAATATTAATGGTTTGAGATGTGTACGTTTATTATAATTAGATAGATATACTCTTTATTGCACACCAAACAAAATAAAAAAGACAAAGAAATACACAAAAATAAAGGTAGGTAAGTACAATAGGTGGTCTTATCGCCAAAAGCGAGCTCTTCCAGACAACCTTTGGATATTTAATTTTCTTCTATTCCTATACAAACAATCAGTGCACATTCACTAGATAACTGAACAGTACAAATGTTTAAACATGTGCGTAGCGAATTAGTTACGTATGTTAATGTCGGCAAATCAATAAAATTGCACACTTTAAATTCATAATTAATTCACCATTTTCTCTTATTTTAAATGTCATTAAGTCTCGGACTATATGGCATCCGGGCTTGTCAGGGATTGTTTTTTAACGGCCCCTGACTTATCCGTTGCACAACCAAACATTTGAATTTTTGCTGTATCCGACTACACACGATCCGAGGCCATCCGACTCCGATTTTTACTTGGTAGCAACCGGGACATGATCCGGATTCGCAGGATCGGGGAGACTGGGGAGATGCCATATAGTCCGAGCCTAAAGCCTCCTTGCACAACGATCCCTAAACATATTTAGCGACTATACATGTTTAAATTTCTCGTATTTCTATGATTTACAAACTCCTTAAATCATATTCAGCCACTAAATAAGTTTGGGCATCGTTGTGCAAGTCGCCCTAATTAAGTGATTATTTCGAATTATTATGTCTTTTATGAATGAAAGTGTGCAATTTTATTGAGCGAACCTCCGAACAAATTGGACCTATTGGCGCTAGAAAGTGGCTGGAACATGGGGGGTGACCTTCGCCCAGCAGTGGGACACAGAGGGAAATTGAAATAATAATAACAAAGTGATCTTACTTCATTGTGACTGTCGCGACGGTAGATAGGAACGACTTGGCTGAGCGGCGGCCGGGTGTTCTTGAGAGCGCGAGTGGCGTCACCTATCTCTGGATCGGAACTGCTGTGAATAGCTTCTGCAAATAAAAAACAGAAATGTATGCTACGAATAATGTTTGTCTTTACAAAATCTGACGTTAACACATTTATAGATTCGCGCGAGCGACCAGGTATCCTAATAGAACGCATTCACGCGAATAAGCGATGCGATCATCTCGCTTTCACGCGATGACAAGTATCGGATAGCTTATTAGAATACGACACGTGTGCGGCGCGGCGCAATAGCGTTCACGTGACTTTCACGCGACTGTCAGTTAGGACACCTGTTCGGCATCAGGAGCCCAATTCTGCTAATTTATAAGAAAAACCATTTATTTTCCCTTTGTGGTTAATTTCTTTTAAATTAGTATATAATAAGTAAAAAGTAATAAGTATATAGCTTCTGTTTAGCATTGGGCCCCTGTATGTTTGAACTGTATGATTGTGCAATCGCGTTCTATTAGTACACCGTCAAATAGCGATTGTCCGGGGCCGGTTTTTAGTGGCAGTTTGTAATCCAAGCCTTAGATATTCAGTATTCAGTGAGGAAATTCCAGCTAGTGGTCAGAATCAATTCCAAACATCAATTTGAAACGGAAAATTTACCATCATTCTCATAGGTGTCCTCTTCAATATCTTCCTCATCGCTCTCAGACACCACCACAGTGACCTCACTAGTAGGCGCCTTGCACCACTCGAAGAACAGCCCAAATCCTGAAACAGCAAAACAACATATGTCAACTACGAGTGAGACTCGCGCAGAGGGTGGTTCCTATATTTTTGTTGATTTAGCCGTCGCCATCTAGTTTAGTAGTAGTAGAGTTCCTTGAGAAAGGGGTCGCCCGGGGAAGAACTACCACCATACCTATTTCTGCTGCCATTGCATTGCATGCATTGCTTTCTTTCGGTTTGAAAGGTATGTAAAATTACAGGCACATAAGGCTTTACACTTGTATATCTCAAGTTGACCGAGAGAGAATTTTTTTCACAAGAAGTTGGTTGGAACAATATCATATTTAGTAGGTATAATAAATTTAGGTAGGTACTTATTATAACTATGGACACTAGACTAAAAGAGTAACTTAAAACAAATAAAATTAATAATAATACTGCTCGAAGGCAACAAGATCGTCTCGCCAACGCTTTCTCGGCCGACTCCGAGCAGGAGTGGTGGGGTGTCGCACAGGATAGAGATAGATGGAAAGACTTGAGGGAGACCTTTGCCCAGCAGTGGAACAACATAGGATGACAAAAAAAATTAGCAACCTAAATAAGCATGCAGGTTGTTAAAACGTAGGTACCTATATTTATTAGATTTGTCACAACCAATTGCAGCCCTGGATCTACGATATTTCCGATCCGAGGCAGAAACTTGTATGTGGCGCCCCAACTTATGTGTTGGGGTCTATATTAATATGAGACACGTATTTTTTACTTTCTGTCAAATGTTAAAGTTTCATTAACTTGGATACATTTTATGTAATTTTGGGGCTATTTGACTGGACCACATATTTACACTGATTCAGGTGTAGCCAGAGGGGGGTTTTGGAGCCTCAAATCAAATAATCAAATGAATAATCGATAGTACGTGCGCTGGATGCTAGCTAAGCGCTTTGTGAAATAAGTTTTTTCAAACATGATATTGCCGCCCGGAGCAAGCGCGGTTACCCCCCCTTAGATCCGGGACTGATGAATTGATAAAAGGCTAGAGACTATCCCCGAGTATATTACCTATATCGTAGTTGTCTGTAGCGAACTCCCAGCAGAGACAGCGGGCGCGATGGTGCGTGGGCACGCGCACGGTGACCGTCTCGCCGTGTCCCACGTGCAGCTTGCCGCCCGACGCCTGCGCAGACTGCTTGAACACCTCCACGTCGGCCCGCGTCCACATACGAGCCTCTTCTACTATTGGGAATATATCTATATAATAAAAATCAATTGCTGTTCGTTACTCTCGTTAAAACACAAAAACGGCCTGACTGATTTTTAACAATTTTTCTGTATGTGTTTGAGTGGGTCCCTGGATGGTTTAGATTCACAATTGAACCCGGATGATAGATTGTTATCGAGATCCAAAAAAATGCGGACGAAGTGGCGGGCATACAACTAGTTGGTTATAGAAGAAGTGTGTTGTGTAATTATACTCTTGGTTGACTTGTAACTCGACATATTACAATACGCAGGAGGCTGCAGGTTCGATTTCCACGGAGCAAATGTTATTATGTTATTATTAATGAATTTGGAAAAAACCTATTTTACAACAATACTAGCGAGTAACCCAATCTGAGCTTTCATTTAATGTCGTACATAACAAAATACGTAGTATACCTATTACTAGTTGAACGCCTGCGACTTCATCCACCAATTTTCTGGATCTCAACAACAGTGCCACCTACAGGGTCCAACTATACCTAAGAACTATTTAGGTGACCCCATTAGTATAGGATGTCTCAATAAGAGTGCACTTTTTAAAAATCATGTAATTTTTTTTATGTGGCAACTCTGAAATTGGACAGCTGTCATCTGTGATTGTTCCGATTAATAAAAATAGAGCGTTACACAAAAGAAGAACGTGTTATCAATGTGAAAACTTATTATTAAAATGGAGAGTTACGCTGTGACAATTCGAAGAGTAGTCTCCTCTGCGTCGACGTACCGGTAGATCTCTTGAAAATGTTGCTGCTGTAAACGAGAGTGCGACCGAAAACCCGAAAACATCTATTCGGCATCGTGCTCAACAACTTTAAATTTCACGAAGCTAGTGCTGCACGTAGTCGCAACGAATTTTGACGAAAAACCTCCACCTTCACCCGTACAAGATTCAGCTTACTCAGGAGCTCAAACCAGAAAACTATGCAAAGCCTCAGCAATTCGTTCAATGGGCAATAGAGCAAAGTGAAGCGAACGCCGAATTTTCGAATTGTGGACACATTAGGTGCACTTTCTCGACTAATAATTCCGCGAAGTTTGCGAGCAGTAATTTTCTCCATTTTTTGTAATGAGTTTTCACAATCATAACAAGTTCTTCTTTTGTGTAACGCTCCATTTTTATTAATCGGAATAATCATAGGTGACAGCTGTCAATTTTCAGAGTTGCCACATCCACGAAAAAAAACTACACAAAATATAAAAAGTACACCCTATACAATAAACATCAAAATACAAATTAACTACAAAAACTTTAGATATTGACGGATTCTTCAAGGCCTCCAGATGCTGGGATCCAGACGGGCGGTACAGCCTGATTTCTGGCTGTATGGACCTAGATAAACGCTCATAACTTCTGAACTGTTGAACTACAAATTCAGCGGAATATGATTATCGGGAACTACAAATTCTTAGCTATAAGTTGAAATGGAAACCAGATCCCTAGCGAGCGGGTCCCAACGTTCTGATGTCAATGAATTTCTCTCCCCGAATTTTGTACTAAGAAGTCGCGACTTACAATGGACTCACGCCTGTATAGTCGCGAGTGGACTGTAAGGCTCGGACTATATGGCATCCGGGCTTGTCAGGGACGGTTTTTTAACGGATCCTGACCAATTCGTCGCACAACCAAACATTTGAATTTTTCCTGCATCGACTACTCACGATCAGAGGCCATCCGACTCCGATTTTTACCTGGAAGCTACCGGGGCATGGTCCGGATTCGCAGGATCGGGAAGACCCGGATGTCATATAGTCCGAGCCTTAGTCGGGTCCGTTAGTTTATAAAATAAATAAATATTGCTGGACATTTCACACAGCGCTCTCTAGGCCCAAACTAAGCAAAGCTTGTACTATGGAAACCAGATAACTTATAGAATACTTATACAGGGTTACAGGAAAAATCGTGCTAGATCCGTTAAGGGCGTGGAGTACCCATCATTTCTGACTTATTTCACTATGAAACACCCTACCCTAAACTTAACCCTTTTCGAGATATTCGACTTTTAATTTTTTTATTGAAAATTGCCGATTTTTAGGCTACTAAATTTATTTTTGTTTATTTTGTGTATCTTATTATTATTATTATTGCATTTTTACATGTGTAATAAGATGCTTTAGGACGTCAATCATTAAAATAGTGCATAAGTTAATTGAATAGACCGTAGTAGACAAGTGAAAGTTAAGAAATAAAAAAAAATATTAGAAAGTTTATTTTTCTCTAAGGGATATCTAAAAAAAATATTATGGCAATGGTTCGGCAAATGTTTTTTAAAATATCTACGTTTCATCAGCTATCTAACGAGGTATAACAATCTAGGGTTTGTATTACATTTCGTGGAAAAAAAGTCAGATTCATCAGAGAAGACAGAGTCTATCGAAGACTTCGAGAAACTGGCTCTGTTTTGAGACGAAATACAGACATGGGAAGACCACGAATTGATGACGAAGAACAGGACAATGAGATAGTGCAACGCTTTCGAGCGGATCCGACTACTTCCACTAATATTGTTGCCCGTGATCTGGGACTTTCGCAATGGAGAGTGTGGTTTACAGTGCATACTGCTGGCCTATACCCGTACCATTACACGCCGGTACACGTTATTGAAGAAGGAGACCCCGCGAGAAGATTGGACTTTTGCAGATTTATGCTAAATGCTGACGTAGAAGACCCAGATTTTCTAAGAAATATCTTGTGGACGGATGAGTCCAAATTTGATAAAGATGGCATAACTAACTATCACAACGCCCATTACTGGGCCCTAAAAGAGCTAAGGAATCCCAATAAGAAAAGAGTGAAGGGGTCCCAACGAAGATTCAGCGTGAATGTGTGGATGGGCATTATCTCCAATCATTTGATTGGACCTTACTTTCTCCCGGATAATCTAAATGGGGAAAGCTACGAAAATTTCCTGAGAGCAGACTTAAGTGATTTGCTGGATGATCTGCCACTCAACCTGATCAGGGACATGTGGTTCCAACACGATGGCTGCCCTGCCCATTTCAGGAGAAGTGTCAGAGACTGGCTGGACACAAATTATCCAAACAAATGGATAGGACGAGGTGGACCGTTGCCATGGCCAGCAAGAAGTCCGGACCTAACCCCCATGGATTTTCACGTGTGGGGGTGCATGAAAAGTCTTGTGTACAGCGAGCCGAATCCAGTTTCGTCTGTGGAAGACTTACGAGAAAGGATTGTGGATGCAGCCAATAAAATGAGGACCACGTTAACCACTGGAGTAGTAAAGACTGGTCTCCGTAGAAGGATGCGACAATGTATCAGAAATAGAGGCGGCCATGTTGAACATGAACTGTAGAATAAGAAAAAGTTGTGTGAAAATCTTTAATAAATGACATTTCATGCTTACCTATTATTTTATTTTACTTTTTAGGGCTAAGTATAAATTTTCTTCTCCACTGTCGCCTATAAAACTAAATTTTTTTTAAATGCATTTGAATAAAACCCTAGATTATTATACCTCGTTAGATAGCTGATGAAACGTAGATATTTTAAAAAACATCTGCCGAACAATTGCCATAATATTTTTTTTAGATATCCCTTAGAGAAAAATAAACTTTCTAATATTTTTTTTTATTTCTTAACTTTCACTTGTCTACTACGGTCTATTCAATTAACTTATGCACTATTTTAATGATTGACGTCCTAAAGCATCTTATTACACATGTAAAAATGCAATAATAATAATAATAAGATACACAAAATAAACAAAAATAAATTTAGTAGCCTAAAAATCGGCAATTTTCAATAAAAAAATTAAAAGTCGAATATCTCGAAAAGGGTTAAGTTTAGGGTAGGGTGTTTCATAGTGAAATAAGTCAGAAATGATGGGTACTCCACGCCCTTAACGGATCTAGCACGATTTTTCCTGTAACCCTGTATACATATTTTTTTTGTAAATACATACTTATAATATATAGAGAAACAACCAGACCCGGAACAAATATCTGTAGATCATGCAAACATTTGTTCCGGGAATATAACCTGCAACCTCTTGCGTCTCAGCCGGCTATTCACCCACTGCACCATGGAGGTCGTCGTTTAGGTCAAGTTTGTTTCTTTTTACGCTTACTCAGATGAAATATAATGGGAGGACCTTACCTTCACTCTCTGAGTCATCTTCTTCAGCTTTGCAATCTTCAGAGATTATTTCGGGGTCTGTTTTATCTGATGTTTGCATTGACCTGGGCAAATAATAAATACCTAATTATTATGCTAAGAAAACTTTTGTAGTTTATTTTAATGATCTATATTAAATACGTGAAAAGATAACTTTGTACCCCTTTTTACGCTTATTGCGCGCAAGGAGTGTTAGATTTGGCACAGTTTAGCATTCCGTTCATATGAAGGAGGAGGGGCGAATGCCAAAATTCAGGTAAAACAAAATGAATTACGTTCGAATTTCGACCTCTATAATTTATATAAATAATATTATACCTAATATTATAAAGAGGAAAGATATGTATTTTCAAAAATTCTTTCATCATTAGAATGCTATATTATCCCTGAGTAACATAGGCTATATTTATTACTAGAAAAAATTAGGAATCCCTACAAAAACTTCAATAATGTTTACCAGAGGTGTAAAAAAATTAGCCATAAAAATGATAAAAAATAAATGTCCACCCGTGCGAAGCCGAGACGAGCCGCTAGTAAATAATATAATTACAGGATTTAGCACGGAATATTAACGGTGTTTTTTTTATTTAGCTTTAGGCCATATTGCCTATTGGGCTAGGTAATAATGACGTAATCATTAATTTGTTGTTCAAACCCCCAAATTCTTTTAATTTAACATCAGCCCACGATAACGAGATTAGTCTCGATTAAATTACGCAAATTGGGTTTTAGATTTATGTCATCATCATTATATCAGCCACAGTATGTCCACTGTTAAACATAGACCTCCCCCATAAATTTCCAGAGCGACTGACCTTGTGCGCCCTGTACCCAACGGCTCCCAGCAACCTATATCAGGTCGTATATCAGGGAGACCGTCCTACGCTGCGCTTTCCAGTGCTTGGTCTCTTGAGAACCTTTCTGCCCCAACAACAGTCAGTTGTTCGAGCTATGTGGCCTGCCCACTGCCACTTCAGCTTGTGCTATTTCAGTGACTTTGATTCTTAAATTTTAAGTATATGTAAGTAATGATAAACATTAGAATTAGAACCTCTTAACATAGAAATCATAAAAAAACTTACTTATTATCCATCACAGTAATCTCTGTCTCATTCAGATTACAATCCGTCAACACCTCCTCTTTAACATCATCCTTTTCCTCTGAAGTAGAATTAGTCAGCTTTATAGTGTCCTTTTCCTCCGTCCTCATAGTAGAATTAGCTAGTCTCTTGTCTACTGCTAGCTGTTGTATGTACTGTTGATAGTGTTGGTCTTGTAATTGACGGATAAGGACTGCTTGTTGGTCGAAGTTGCCCGGGTACTGTTGCTGGGAGTACTGCAGGAATTGATCGTAGGTTTGCGCGTTGAGAGCGTCTTTTATTCTCTGCCTAAAAGTTTAAATAAATAATTATATACATTTCACACAGTGCTATCTAGCCCCAAACTAAGCAAAGTACTATGGGAACCAGATAACTAATAGAATACTCATATACATTTTATTTTGTGCATACTAATATTATAAATTCGAAAGTAACTCTGTCCCTCTGTTTCTGTCTGTTTGTTACTCTTCCACGACTAAACGGCTGTACCGATTTCGATAAAAATTGGTAGGTATATAGATAGATTATCAACAGGATTGAGACATACTACTTTCGACTGCGCAAAAGGAGGGTCATGTTTTTATGACAACACACACATAAACAACGCGCGCCATGCCGCATGCGGACGATGCGGGTCAGCTAGTTTAAAATAAATAAACGGTAAATCATATTGACCATATAAACAGTATCATAACTAAAATAGTTCTCAAACTAGGTAGTGAGACACAGTTAGAGTTCAAACAATGTACAAAACAGGACAATACATTTTCTTCAAAGTGTTTTACCATGCACAAGGGAAACAAACTCTATTCCATGGTATGCCGAATTACCTACACCTATTAGTTTTCCAATTTAGTTGTAAATACTATTTTTGTTTATAAGCATTTATTTGGAAATCTTTTTACAGTAGTACACCACATCTCTGAAAGCTAAGAGGGCATACCAAATGCCTTTCCATAGAAATTGTGTAAATTACTAAAAACGCATATCAGAAAACATTGTTTTTTGTATGCAGAGGAATTTGGTAAATAGTCCTGAAGTTGCGGGTTATGCCCGCTGGTCCCCAGTGGGGACATGGTGAGGGGACCAGTGAAAATTCCGGTACCTGGTCCCCAACGGGGTCCAGCGGGATTTTTTTTTCCTTCTGGTCCCCAGTAGGGACAGGGCGAGGTGACCAGCGGAAATAACCCTACATTGCTATGAGTTATCAAATTGAATACAATTTAAAGTTTAAAGGGTTGACAATTCAGTGTCAATTTTTGTTGTACTTACACTTGTTGTTCCTCTGACAGTTTGTTGCTTTGTTGTTTCTGTTTCTCTTCAATTATTCTGTTCTGTAGTTCCAAATGGGATCTCTCTTCTTCCGCCTTCTTTAGCCTGTGATTACAAATAGTGCTCCACGTTATTTATCAATTATTTCAAAGAACCATATAATTTTTATAAGCTGAGAAGATAGTATAGGTACTTCACCTAAGACTGCCTCATTATCCTCATCATATCAGTCAAAAAACATCCACTGCTGAAAATAGGCCTCCCCCATAGATTTCCAGAGTGACCGATCTTGTGCGGCCTGCACTCAAAAACTCCCAGCAACCTTTATTCAGTCTTCTTTTCATCTAGTGGGGGGCTGCCCTACGCTGGGCTTTACAGTGCGTGTCTCAGGCACTCATTTATCGACAGGAAGTGGGCCTATGGCGCAATTGGCAGTGCATTCTCGTATCAAGAGGGAGAGTTCATGGCGCAGTGGGTGAATAGCCGGCTGAGACGCCGGAGGTAGTGGGTTCAATTCCCACTGCGGATCAAATATTTGCATGATCTACAGATATTTGTTCCAGGTCTAGATGTTTTTCTACATATAGTAAGTATGTATTTACAGAAAAAAAAGTATATAAGTAGGTATTCTATTAGTTATCTGGTTCCCATAGTACAAACCCTGCTTAGTTTGGGGCTAGTAAGCACTGTGTGAAATGTCCAGCAATATTTATTATTGCCGGCATGGAAATTATTGAGATGGTTATAAAAATCATCAGTATACATTATTACAAACATTAAATTATACCATAAGAAGGTACACATATGCCTATTACAGGCAAACAAAACACTGAATTTAAATCGACATGCAACTTAGGGCCATTTCAATAAACTCATTTAAAAGAAACTCGATTACTGGCTACCAATTAATAAAACATTGCAACAAAAGTGAACATTAAGATACTTTCAGCACTGTGTGATGTAGACATATCAGCAATAATGCTGCTCGTCTATAAACTAAATAAATAAATACTTGGGATGCTACGGTATGTCACAGACTGCCGCGGTATCCCACAGTCTCCTTGTGATATCAATGAGTCATTTCTGTATACTGAATCCTTTGCCATACCAAGCTGTCAGTCAGCACAGGCTCTCAAGCTCTTAAATCAAACTTTGCTGGTAGGTACTTAATTATCAACGAGTCATTTCTGTGTACAGAATCCTTTGCCATGCCATGCTGTCAGTTAGCACAGGCCCTTAAGCTCTTAAATCAAACTTTGCTGGTAGGTACATAATTACTCACCTACAATTTTACTTATAAATAATAAATAAATGAAACAGTATAAACATAAATAGGTTGCAGCCTTGACCCCATTAATGTTGCACATGACACTGTATAAACCAATTTCAATTAATAGAATACATATGTAAGAGGCATTTTTATTTAATAGGTGAGTAATTTTTTTTTGGTAAACCCTTTTTTTCAACTTGTTTGAAAAATATCTGTTGTAATACTGAGATCAAATGAGATAGTATATCTGTTCAAGAGCCTGATAATATAACAAAATATATATTAGTCTAGGTACTTGAAACTATCACACAAACCCACTCCAGTGACAACAACATGATACAGAATTCTGGTGAAAATTTAATAATCAATTCAACTTACTGTTGTTGCTTTTTATCTTCATAATCTTTCAGGATAGCCTCTAAGTATGGTTTGAACAATGGACATAATCTGGAAAATAATATTTTCTTAATTTTTCTAGACCTTATTACTGAAGTAAATAACCATGAAGTAAGTTCTAGGAATAAAATTACTGGAATAATTGTATTCAAACTGATCATTTCAAAAGCTTTGCAAAGTTTGGAAGTGAATGATTGAATTTGAACACAGCACTGTTGCAGATTGATTAATAAAATCAATTTATGGGTTTTACACACAATAATTAGCAATATAGTAAGTGAGATTGTTGAGAAACTCAGTTTTATTGGTATTTACCTATCCAAAGTGTGAACAAATCCAGCCATAGCTTGTATTTGTGACATTTGACCCAAAGCCTGCCATGCCGCCCTCCTGTCTCGACCAATCACATCCAAAACTCCCAATTGAGGGGCAGAATTCATATCAAGAGGGCCGTGGGCTGTCTGCTGTGTATATGCCACCAATTTCAATCTGTCTTCGTAGCTCAGATGAATTGCTTTACCTTCTTTTTCTGTGAAAAAATGTAAAGATGAATGACTATAAGTAAATGTTTTATCACCCACTTATTATTTATCTATTTGGGTATAGATATAATAATAGCTTGTGGGTGAGTTCTATGCAGGATTAGAAGAAAATGGATGTGTGATTTGATTTCTAACTGAAATACATACATAAACCTAAAACAAAAACTAACTTACCTTTGTAAAAAGCGAATCCGTGTTTGTACACTTCTTTCAGAGGCAAGCCCCATTTTCTCTCTTCGCTCTCAATGATGCCTTGGTCAGTTTCCAGGCGAACTTTCTCTGGGTTCACTTTGATGTTGTTTTCATATTTGCTAGCCATTTTCGTATCGTAAATTGCTTTTTCTACGGATTTTCTTTACAATTTTACAAATTCTGAAGGTATTCGTTTGTCAACTTTGTCACCTAATTTTTTGACATTGACAGATTACCAGCTGTCCAAATAAAGTAGATAGAGCGTGTCAGTTATAATACTTTTACTCGATTAATCGTGTACCCGGCGGCTTCGAAACTCGACTATTGCGTATATTTTTTTATAGTAGATATTCTATTCTATAGCTATACTTTGTATGCGTGTCAGTTATCACCTTATTACGTTGGTTGTGTGTCTTCTTGCTTGTCTTCACTTACCTATAGTCACCCCGGGGGAGCTCCTATGTTCGCCATCCTCTCCATAGGACGTGAGAGAAGCGCAAGGCACAAGAAACCAATGTTAGCCAAGATATCGACCACGTAACGTCTGAGAGGCCAAACTGCAAGCCAAGATGGTACTCCGGACACACTTAGAGTCACGGTGAAGAAGAGATATACGACGACTATCTGACGTTGAATCCAGGGCTAAGCATGAAAGCCCGGCCCTTACCCACACTTCCCAAACAACTATGACCGAAGTGTTGAAGACCCATGATGATGACCTTGTCTGTAATGTCATGTCAGTCAGCTGTCGAGCGTTGCGTTGCTGAAAAAAGTTATTTCGTTTCGTCGTGTTTTTCCTATTCGTTGTGTTGTGTGTAGGTGTTTCCAAGAAAAATCGGTACCTAGGTCGGACTGAGCATTTACAAGGATATTTATTTACTTTACATTATTGTCATCTACGCGCTGGTTTTATCATAACCGTGCAAAGTGTGTGTTATTATCAGAAAGAAAATGTGCAATAAAGTTATTTTGGTGCATCGTATCCCTTGTGTTTTGTTTCACTATCTCGATCAAGTCGCAACGCTAACGATTCCAAATTGATAGCGTACGTTCAGGGAAGTATAATGGAAGTGAATCCTTTGAACATATTCTTCGTAAAATCCGACAGTAAGGGTGACAGACTGCTGTTTAGATATCCTTACACAACTGAGCACAAAGATGAAAACAAACAGAAAAAATGTGGTCGACACAACCCATATGCAATTACTTCTACAGAGGACCTGTTACAGAACCCTCAGTCGCAGACTTCTAACATTTGCAAAGGTGAGTTTTTCAACAATATAGTGCTAAAAGACAATCGCTGGGTGCAAAGCAAATTTTAATGTATGTGTGTACTTAATATTACATTTTATTTGTTTGTTTTTATTGTTAATTATGTGTATTGTACATGTGTAGAGATTTTGGACTATTAAAGATTATTTATTTAATCAATGTCCTTGGACTAAAGGTCTTGTACCTATACTGTGAATATGAACAAATGCGTGATACATAATACTTCTCTATAATCAAAAGCCAATTATTTTTAAATACCTTTTCAGGTCAGCTGACTGGTTTCACAGATGAAATGCTTTCCACCCTGTTTGCTGTTAAAGCTGAGCTTTGTAACCGGAAGTTTGAACTGAAGGTGAATGATGTGAGGTTTGTCGGCCATCCGACCCTGCTGCCATACCGGACTAACAAGGATGATACGGCTGCTAGCATTGTCACTAATATTGTGTTTGCACTGCAGGCCTCTGCAAGCCACTCTATTGGTTAGTACAATAAAAGTTTTGTAAAAAAACAATATTGGGTGAACTTATCGCTAAGAGCAATCTCAAGATAACCTTTGGATGTTTAGGATTAAACAAAATCATAAGACGGTGGTGTTCCTAATGAGTAATATAACAATGTTTTGTATTTACAGTGAAATGCTACTATGATCTGAGCAAAAGACTGGGAATTGCATTGAGGCATGAAGAGAAAAGATGCTCTTATTTGAATGAAGAAATGAAAATCATGGTAAATATTGGTTCTTTTTATGCAATTAGGCACTTAAATTACTTGAAAAAGAATATAAAAAGAAAGATACTATAACATAAAGTTAAATAACCATAACTTGAAGTCAAACTGAATCTCAAGATTTTTCAAATATAAGCATTGTATAGTAAAACAGTTGTATTTATCCTAAGGCAGGTCAGTTTAATAAATATTATTGAAATGTAGGTTAAATAGGATTCTAGATACCACCACTCGTGTTATAAACACAAAACAAATAAATCATTGCTATCTGTTCATATGCTACTCAAGGTAATTGAGATTCAAAATAATATTAGTAAAATCTAAATGATCTACTTAAAATCAGAAAAATGCCCATAATTGTAATAATACGAACTAATAAACATAAAATGTTCGACTATTTTAATAAATGCTCCTAAAAAGGTATAGATAGATAGATAACACTTTATGCACACCTTATACAACAAAACAATTAGAATTAAAATTAATTCAATGGTTTATACAGAGTGATTCAGGCACAACTGTCCAAAAGGAGCAGCACAATGGGGGACCCCGTGGCTGACCCGAATCACCCCTATGTACGAGGCATGCCTTTTAAGTTTTGTCGTTTGAAGAAAAAAACACAACTAGAACCTTATAGTACTTTTTATTGTTTTTCAAAGTATTCACCGCGTAGCTTAATACACTTTTCAATTCGCTCAAACCAGTTATTATAACATTTATTCCACTCTAAAGTGGGGGTGTTCAAAATGGCTGACTTGAAAGCGTCGACTGCTTCTTCACCGGACTGGAACCTTTGACCACGAAGACTTTTCTTAATTTTAGGAAATGTAAAGAAATCGTTAGGGCTTAGGTCAGGACTGTATGGAGGATGGTCAAGAATTTCTACTTTTTCCTGCTTCAAATACTCAATCGTTTGACGAGCGCTGTGTGAGCTTGCGTTGTCGTGGTGCAGGATGATGCGTCGCTTTGAGTTAGATTTTCGAAGTTCGGCGATGACTTGTGGTAAACAAACTGTAGTATACCACTCTGCGTTAACCGTTCTACGATCTTCAAGTGCAATAGTCGCAACATGGCCGGTTTTTCCAACGAACGTGGCCACCATCTTCTTTGAAGTGCTTCGAGAACGAACAACTTTAGTCGGCTTTGGCTCGTCTTGAAAGACCCAGATTGTAGATTGTTGTTTGGAATCAGGATCGTAGGCATAGATCCAAGATTCGTCACCACTTATGATGTCGTAGACGTGATTTGACTCCCCTCGGTTGAACCTTTGCAGAGTTTTCTTACACCATCTGACGCGGGCCGCCTTGTGATCGTCGGAAAGCAGATGCGGTATCCAACGGCAAACTAGCTTTCTCACACCAAGCGCTTCATGCAAGATCTTCTGAATGGTTGTCCCTGAGATGCCTAATAGAGCCTCTATCTCTCGATACGTCACATGACGATCTTCGAGAATTAGTTGTCTCACAGCAATGATGTTATCTTCAGTGAAGGCGGATTTTGGGCGTCCTTCGCGAAATCTGTCACTAACACTAGTATGTCCACGCTGGAATTCTAAATACCAGCGTTCGACAGTCCGCAGACATGGGGCTACATCACTGAACACAGATGTTAGCTCTTCTAAACACTGAAGCCGTGTCAGGCCTCTTCTAAAGTTGTAGAAAATTATTGCACGAACATTTTCCTTAGAAAGATTCATTTTCGTACGTGACCTGACAGATTCAAATCGAAACTGTGACTAAACAATAGCATTAATCCTAATACTTTCAACTGTTTTGAGATTCAAAATGTAAACACATTCGAATATAGAACAGTTCCAAATTCAAAATTGCCGGAAAATATGGAAACGACAGAACTTAAAAGGCATGCCTCGTATACTTTGCATTTTTTTATAGTTCAGGATCTAGGGATATTTTTGTGTCCTGATTTCGATAATTTCTTAAGGAAAAATGTTAACGTAGAAATACGATTTTGTGGTGAACCCGTTGGTTGATGTATGACCCGGAACTTGATGAAAATTACAGCTGCTTATTTTGAACCCAGTTCATAATGAATTGCATGATTACGAACCCAACTACAGACATAAGGTTTTCGTAAATAGAGTCTACTCAGCTTTGATTTCATTCTTCTTGCAACTACAGTATAATTTATGAACTACTAGCTGTTGCCAGTGGCTTCGCCCGCGTTGTTCTGGGGTGCAAAAATACATATATAAACTTTGACATCCTATTTTTCTTCCATGGGAACTGATTTAGGGGATAAAAAGTAGCCTATGTGGTAATCCAGGTTATAATCTACGTACATACCAAATTTCATCGAAATCGGTTCAGCCGTTTCGACGTGATTGAGTAACAAACAAACAAATAAATAAATAAACATCCAAATTTGCACATTTATAATATTAGAGTGATTACGAACTTTGAAGCTTTATATTTCATAAACAGATTCTTGTACTCAAAAAGTATCCAGGGAACCTTATAGTGGTTTTAAAAGACCTATACAATGATACAGTACATCAAAGAAAAAAACTTCTAATTGCATGGACTGCATTTTTTTTAAAGTTACTGTACTTAGACATAGACAATCATTTGCTAAATAGCTTACATAATACATTTACAACAGATGAATGAGACAATTGTATGTTTTCCAGCTAGCGACACACGACGAAGTATCTTCTTTAGGCAGCGAAATGAACGGCGACAATGATGAAGAAGAAGATAATCTACGCCTCTCTGTGTCCTCAACGACTCCCGTTGAAGAACCAAAGTCAGCGTTCCACCTGATCCTACAGCGGAGCTCTCTGGCTAGAGCTATGAAGGGGGTGTTTGAAGAGCTTAGTGGCACTGGTGACTATTTTACTACTATCTATTAAAGACTAGCTGTTGCCCGCGACTTCGTACGCGTTACACCACTAAATGTGTAGGTAACCTAGAAATAAAGCTAAACTCACTGTTACAACTTGACACCCCATTTTTATCCCATGGTAACTGATTTATGGGATAAAAAGTAGCCCATGTGGTAATCCAGGTTATAATCTACGTATATACCAAATTTCATCGAAATCGGTTCAGCCGGTACGACGTGATTGAGTAACAAACAAACAAATAAATAAACAAACATCCAAACTTTCACATTTATAATATAAGTGTGATAGATCAGAGTGCATTTTCAGCATTTAACGGAAGTTAAATGTTAATGAAGTCAGGCCCGTAGCTAGAGTTGAATTTAAGCCAGGGCAGCGGTGGGTAGAGGTAGGGCGAAACTACAAATTGATTTGGATTTTCATCGTGCTTTACTTGTGAGTGTGTTCCTACCAACAAGAGGTAATTGAGCGAGATTTCCGGCAGATTTCGAGCACAGATCCCACAAATACTTCAAATCACAGATGAACGTAATAAAAAACCGGCCAAGGGCGAGTCGGACTCTCGCACGAAGGGATCCGTACCATTATCTATAAAAACGGCAAAAAAATGTTTTTCTGTTTTTAGTATTTTTTGTTATAGCGGCAACAGAAATAAATCGTCTGTGAAAATTTCAACTGTCTAACTATCACGGTTCATGAGACACAGCTTGGTGACAGACAGAAAGCGAAGTCTTAGTAATAGGGTCCCGTTCTACCCTTTGGGTATGGAACCCTAAAAATTAATATATAATCTGACATTGTTTAGATGTCGCTATGCTGTTAGTAGTATTTTTTATTCATCATATCACAACTATGAACAAACAGTTTACTTAGCATACTTATTAACTTAGTTGATGGTATTTTTAAGGTAGGGCATTGGTATTTCAAGGTAGGGCATTGCCCCACAATGCCCCACTCTAACTACGTCCATGCATGAAGTTAGTTTTTCCGGTCTGAAGTTATACAAGTGGCACATGAGGCTTTACACCTGTGAGCCTCAAGTTGATGAATGCAGGGCAGTGCATCTTAGGGCACATTTCTAACGTGCATCACCTAGAAGGCAATTCGCTGTTATGTTATCAATGGTGGAGTATAAAAAAAAGTGTTTTTTGTTGCTTGTTTTTATATATTTATTTAAAAAAAAAACAATAATAATAATATATAATTAAATATAACTTTTGTTGTTTTTCAGGTATAGTCCAAGTAAGGATAAACAACTGGGTACTATTATCGTTCTGCCTGCCCCACAAAGCGCACCAGATACACAACAGAGGACTGATCATCGAGCCAGAGACTATAGACAAATGCTTGGGGAAGCTCAGACCGTACCACGGCATTTTACTACTGGTAAGTTATCATCGTCAACTGAGTCAACAACACCCTCAGGGATCCTGGGAAACTGCTGCCATCTACCCAGAATCTTTCTAACACAGCCAAGCTAATAATTACATATGTATCAGAATTTAGCTACCACAAAAGAAAATACCAAATCATGTAAAGTGGAAAACTGGCGTAGGGACAAATGTTTTTACATATTAAGTGAATACCTATTTAAATTATACGGATATTCAATACAATATTATTATTTAAGGGTGTAATAATAACTAAATAAGATTGTATTTCATGTTTTTTTTTGTATTTTCTATTTATAAGTGATTTATTGTTGTTGTATATTTTGTAAACGATCACTTGTAACAAAAAAATATTTAGAAAACCTTAAAGGGTTTTTGGAAGACCTATTCAACAATATTACACACGATGGGGTGCGTCCTAAACCTAACCTCCTATTCTTATTCTAGGGTGGGGGGGGAATAAAAGATCTGCACTGACGTCCCGTATTGGGGTGTATTGTGCATTACCCCCCTTCTAACCTGACCCCAGCCATCCTAACTCCTTGAAGTAACGGAGTAGGACTTTGGGTTGGTAGCAGCAGCTTTCCAGGGTCCCCGTGGATGTTGTTAATGTAGTAGCAGAGTTTGTTGGTGGAGGATGAGGATTCGATGTCCCTTTGCAGACCCGTTCTCAGTCTGGCGTCGTTTGTGGCAGTGCAGTGAAGTACCTAACCTCCTAAAAAGAGGGGAACCCTAAAAAGGGGTACAACGGTATATACCAATTTGTCGGCCTCCGTCGCGCCTGGGACGAAGATACGGCTGAGACGCAGGAGGTTGCGGGTTCGATTCTTGTCGCGGAACAAATGTTTGTATGATCTATAGATATTTGTTCCTGGTCTGGGTGTTTTTCTCTATTATATAATTAATTATTAAGTATATATTCACACAAAAAAAAGTATGTGAGTATTGTATCTGTTATCTGGTTCTTATAAAACAAGCTTGACTTAGTTTGGAGCTAGTTGGCGCTGTGTGAAATGTCCAGCATTATTATTATTTATTTTAAATAAACACGGTATTACCGGTATATAATAAATAAATTATTTATTATATACCGTGTTTGTTTACACATTATGCGCTCGCTATTATACGTCTCGTCAATTTCAGGCTCGTCATGCTACTCGCTCGGGAATTGCGCGAATGTGTACCTAAAGATAAAACCGCTCAAGGAACTAAATCAATTTCTACGAAATTCTTCATCATATCAGCCACAGATGTCCACTGCTGAACATAGGCCTCTCCCATAGATTTCTAGAGAAAGAAAGAAAACATTTGATTCAAAACCACAGGAAAAAATAAAACATAGCAACAACATCTAACTTAAGCACTAACAAACCTAAAAGTTCTGTGTGGGGATGAACAGAGCGACCGATCTTGTGCGGCCTGCACCACACGGCTCCCAGCAACCTTTAACAGGTCGTCTTTCCATCTAGTGGGGGGGGGGGGGGGCATCCTACACTGCGTCGTTGTACGCTGTTAGATTTTATGTTCTGCAATTTATTTTCGGCATCAGACTATCAGATCGAGTTCCAAACGTCAAGACCCGAAGACGAACGAATGATCATGACTTTGGGAATCGAGTTATGGAACTCAAATGGTATTTAGACGTGGTGATGACAGATGGAGCAGGGCAGCGACTGAATGGTGGCCCATTAGTTACTGTAGAAGGGTAGGACGTCCGGCAGCGAGATTAGTAGTCGCGGGAAGTCAATGGATAAGACTAGAGCAAGATCGTGGTGGATGGCACAAATTTGGGGGGGGGCCTATCTATACCCAACAGTGGATCAAGTCGGATTGTGGATGATGATGACGATGAATTTAATTTGGTGTACAATAAAGAGCTCGCGTCGACTCATCTACGCGAGCTTTCGACGAGCGACGAGTAATACGAATGTGAAAACTTCATATTAGATTTTTTGTCGATAGCTGTTTCAGTACTGATTTTTGCAGGTGAATCCTAATGAACTGCTGGCTTCTATACCGCTAGACGGTAGCTCGGCGTTGCTACGACTGATCAAACTATACAGCCCTCTGAAGAGCTTACAGACTCTCGCGATAGAGGCCGACTTGACTTTAAAACAGGTAAGTGTTTAAGCCTTTCACAACTCTATTTTAATAGAATAGAATAAAAATTTCTTTGCAACATCACAGTAAATACACAAAAAAATAAGGTACAAAAGATAACTTAAAACTAAACAATCTACTGTCATAGTTGTAAATTTCGATTAATTATAAAACGGTTTTTGGGATAACTCTGCCTAATTTGGTGAATATGAAGAGAAAAGACATGTCGCGTTTATGTACCGCAAGTGCAGTTCTTTAGACTTGAAGTTGTCAAAATATAATAGTCCACCTCCGTAGAATTAACGACCGATCTTGTGCGGTCTGTACCAAAGGGATCCCAGCATCTTTTGTTAGATTGTCTTTCCATCTAGTGGGGACTGTCCTATGTCTGGGCTATGTCCGCAGACGATGCGCGTTACATGAGTAGATGCCCAAAAGCAGATTGCAACGTTTGGATCGATACAAACGCGTTTTTACGGTGCCGGAAACGCGCGTCTGTGCGCTTAGAATAAAATAGAGTAATTTATTTCAGACAACGTCCACACGGTGTTAAAATACACCGTGTGCATAGGCCCTCAAATAACGAACGCGTGACAACAGCGCTTTTTCGGCGCATTTGTATTGATACAAACGCAAGACTGAATTCTTGAACGTGTGAGGCTGGATGTCAGCCCTATGTAACCCAAATGCTGGACAAATTTACTATCTTATTCTTCATAGCGTGTCTAGAGTTCTACATTTTAATTTATACTATGTTGGACAGGACTCTATAATTATTGATCTTGTGTGTTGTGTTTTTGTATTCTTATTTTAATTTAACTAATACTTTTATTATATAAATCAAATTTATTTATGTGTGGATCCCAGATATCGGAATAAAATACATTTTAATTTTATTACCATTATTTTTCAGGTATCTCAACTAACCGGCCATTTAGTGTACTGGGCGAAAGCAACTGTGATATTCCCGCTGTGCGAAGGCAACGTGTACGTTGTCGCGCCCGGTGCTAACGTTCATATACACTCGCCTTTAGTCGAAGAGTTCTCTAAAGAGTTCCCTGGACTGTGTTTATTGCAGGTAAGAATCTAAACTGTTGTATAACCTACTTTAATAAAGGAACGAATCTGAAATGGCGCTGAGAATTATTACCTCTCATTTGCACACCATTGAATGCACTAGTGTGCACTCACACGCACCTGTGAGAGGTAATGATAAACGGTGCCATTTTAGATTAATTTCTTTATTAAACCAGGTTATTTTGAATAGGTATATCAGCGCATCTAAAAATCCTGCCGGCTGCGCCAAATAGTTAAACAAAGTAAACTACAGAGATAGATGATAATTTTAATGTAGACCATTAAAAATATTTCATTCATTTCATTTACTTATTAAGCGATCTTTTCTAGGTGACCTTGGGATGGACAGGATCTCTGTGAACAATGATGTAACAAAATGTTTGCATTCAATGAGTCTTATTTTTTTTTACTTTACGTTTTTGAATTTGAAAGAAAGAAAGAAAGAAAATATTTTTATTATTTTTAATTAGAAAATTTTAACTTAATATCATAATGCAAGACCGTTACTCATGACTTTGGTTTTTTAGGTATATGTTATTATAATTATGTATATGTGCCGAAATATCGGGACACACAAAACCTCACAAATCTAATAAATATCCTGTTTTTATTGAAAATAATTTTCATACCCATGACAGTTTCAAAAGTATATGGCGGTCTGTGTTTTATTTAGTATTTTTCAAAGTTTCACGATCACTGTACATAATTACTGATTAAAACGGGTATTTATCGCGTAAGTACCTTTTTTATTTGTTTTGTTCACAGTCGAAACATCGGGATAACAAATAAAAAAAGGTACATACGCGATAAATACCCGTTTTAATCAGTAAGTAATTATGTGTTTTATTTTACTGAACATATACGAAATGTTTGTTCGTCAGATGTTAAGCGAGTTCTCGCTCCCCGCCCCGCTGTGGTACGTGGCCCGTGGAGCGTTCGGCGGCGGCGGCGGCGGCCGACTCGCGCGCTGCGTCGCTTGGCTACTACAACGGAGACTGCTTTTGCAGCTGCACACTTATGTACAGTTTAACTCACCGCATTGGGGGCGGTCACCTGGTTCGAATACATTTTTTATTTTATTACTGTAAATTAAAAGTAGCCCATGTCTTTTTTATTTTTTTTTATACCTCTTGGAGATTAAATAAGCTTATGGCCCACCCGATGTTAAGTGGTCTGATGTCTTATTCCAGTTTGGTCACCTGGTCCAAACACATTTTTTATTTGCTTACTAGCTTTGCGTGCGTGGATTGTTAATTAAAAGTAGCCAATGTCTTAATACAGTTCTTAATCTATCTTTATATCAAATTTCATCGAAATCAGTTCAACCGTTCCAACGTAATTAAGTAACTTGTCGGCTTGTATTCCTACAAGCCAATATTAAAAAATCCGGCCAAGTGCGAGTCGGACTCGCGCACGAAGGGTTCCGTATCATTATCTATAAAAATGGCAAAAAATCATGTCTTGTATGAAAGCCCCCTTTAAATATTTGTTTTATTTTAACTTGATTATTTATTTTTAAAGTGAATATATAACTAAATATTCTGTAAATATTTCAAGCGTCTACCTGTTGCCGTTATAAATATCGAGCAAAAAAATCACGTTTGTTGTATGGGAGAGCCCCCCTTAAATATTTATTTTATTCTGTTTTTAGTATTTGCTGTTATAGCGGCAACAGAAATACATCAACTGTGAAAATTTCAACTGTAGCTATCACGGTTCATAAGATACAGCCTGGTGACAGACGGACAGACAGACAGCGGAGTCTTAGTATTAGGGTCCCGTTTTACCCTTTGGGCACGGGACCCTAAAAATGTGTCCAATATTTGTCGCCTGAACCTGTTTACATTTATTTTAAACTAGCTTTTGCCAGCGTCTTCGCACGCGTTGTTTGTTTACAAAAAGTAGCTTATACGTTAATCCTGATTATAATCTACGTACATACATACCAAATTTCTTCGAAATCGGTATAGCCGTTATAACGTGATTGAGTAACAAACAAACTTTCGCATATATAATATTAGTGTGACTAGCTGACCCGCCCGCGGCTTTGCACGCTTGGATTGCCAATAAAAATACTACCCTCCTTTGAAGTTGGGTAAAAAGTAAACTATGTCCCAATCCCGGTCATATCTATCGATATTGACGGAGCTTAACGACCTCCGTAGCGTAGTGGTGAATAGCTGACTGAGGCGCAGGATGTAGCTGGTTCGATTAGCTGCCGCAGAACAAATGCTTGCATGGTCTACAGATATCTGTTCGGGGTCTGGATGTTTTTCTACATATTATAAGTAGGTATTTAAAAAAAAAAGTATATCAGTTATCTGGTTCCCATAGTACAAGATCTGCTTAGTTTGGGACTTACTTTCGAATCCCACTAATATTATAAACGCGAATGTTTGTGTGGATGTTTGTTACTCTTTCAAGTCGTAACGGCTGAACCGATTTCGATGAAATTTGGTATGTACGTAGATTATAATCTGGATTGTAGTCTAGTCTTCTAGTATAATTATAGTTTGATGATAATGTAAACGAAATGTTTAAGTATTCCCTATATTTTAACTACCTACAATGTTCTGCATGCTCACTGAATATTTAACCTAAGTTTAAACCTGTTGTTTTTCATTAAGTGAATGTGTATTTTCTTTTCAGAATAAATTCTTTAACCACATTAACACATAAGCTACTTTTTGTTGACAAACCAGCGGCTACGCTCTGGCGGGTGCTGATTTGTAATAATAGTATATAGATCAGCTACATATTTTAAATGTCATTAATTTTCTTAATGTCTTTTTAATATCAATGACGTCCTCCTCTCTCCAAAATATTGTTGTGTCCAACAGGGTCCATAATGAACATGTACCTATCAATTACCACCTAATATTATATTGTGGAATAAACGATTGAGTATTGTTTACAGATGGCAAAGAATATTACTGCGAGAAACACGTTGACATCTACAACCAATCTTGCAACGTGTCGTTCTCATCTCTCAACCAAACGGGACTCAACGTGCCGGAACCCGTCGAGCCCAGAGAAAACACCGTCATTTTCAACGACTCCGACGAGGACTACCCCACTGAAAACAACCTGAACCAAACTGACTTCTCACACACTAAACCTATAGTCATCGAATCTGATTATACTAAATGTGACAAGTTCCACGAAGTCGACTCCGCTAATCATTCGTTCGATGACGGGGTTGATGTTGTTGATGCAAAAACTAACGGTGTCAATATAAACAGTGATCAAAAAAGTGATAAGACTAAAATACACGCGAATTCGGAAGACAGTGGGATTATAGCGAATATTATAAACGGTGTTAGTGAAAACGGGTTAGAAAATATAAACGGAGAATTGGATATTAAGGTTAAGGGTCTTCCGTCAAGGTTATCAGATTTGTCTTTGAAGGAGAGTGATAGTTCCTCGAATAGGGACACTAGTGATGATGATAAGTTCGAGAGTGATCAGGATGTGTGTCCGCGGATCAAAACGAATGGCACGGTGAATACTGACAAGAAGAATGGAGTGTCGCTCAATTTGAAGTTACAGAGTGAAATGAGGTATGTGGTTTATTTTTGGACTAGCTGACCCGCCCCGGATTAGCATGGATTTTTATCAAAATAAAATATAGCCTACAAGCTGCAGCCCGCGGTTTTGGCTTGGTTTTTCAATAGACACATTCTCCTGCGCAGTCGTGTAAAAGTAGCCTATGACCCAATCCCGGTCATAATCTTTATACCAGATTTAATTGAAATCGGACCAGCCGTTTAGTCGTGAATACGTAACAAACAGAGAGACAGACTTTAGAATTTATAATATTAGTATAGATGTGAAATGTCCAGCATTATTTACAACTAGCTTCCACAAGCGGCTTCGCACGCGTGGATTGCCAATAAAAAGTAGCCTATGTGTTAATCCAGGTTATAATCTACGTACATACCAAATTTAATTGAAATTGGTTCATCTGTTACGACGTGATTGAGTAACAAACATCCATACAGTGGGATACCATTTGTTCCTATATATAATTGTTCTGTTAACTTTAATTTTTCTTTGCTGTTATTTACTTAGTTTTAAGCCCAAATTATTTTTCTTGTTTAGACAAAACAACGTATCTTGCTTTGTTGTCTGAGGTGGGCGTTGAAGCTGCTACACAATTTTTATATTTTTTCACTTTTATCATTCTATCTGTAATCTGTTTGAAAATTAAAATTGAAAATATTTTATTTAGCAACAAAAGGCACACCTTATCTATACTAATATTATAAAGAGGAAAGATTTGTATGTTTGTAACGAATAAACTCAAAAACTACTGGTCTGATTTCAAAAAATCTTTCACCATTAGAATGCTACATTATCCCGGAGTAACATAGACTACTTTTTACCCAACTGCGCAGGAGGGTACTGTTTTTATTGAAAAACTACGCGTGCGAAGGTGCCGATTGGTCAGCTAGTGACAAATATTTTTAAAACAAATAATTTCTAGGTGAATTTAATGTTTAGTGGGCTTAACTAAATGCGTTAGCCGGTGGTTTTCACAATAGCCCAAGCCTGTATCTTGATGACCTCGAAATTCTTAGATTGATTGAGTAGTTGTTTGTACCTCAGACTAATAAATTAAGAATGAAGTTAATATATAACCTGCGCGACTTAACTGTGCACCTCGCATTGTGACGTCACTGTCACGGTGATGCTATAGTTACTGAGCGCGTGAAGCAAACGCGGGGCGCCGTACGGGGAAGCTGGAATGGGGTCGCATTCCAGGGAAGTGCACAGTTAAGTTGCGTGTGCTATAGTTAGTTTTCGTTTTTTAAATACTACTACTTGTTTGTTCTATTGTACTAAATAATTCAAATTATTATTTCTCAAACTTTCGCGGTCACTGTACATAATTACTGATTAAAACGGTATTTATCGCGTATGCACCTTTTTTATTTGTTATCACGGCTGTTGCAACACAGTTGAGACGTCGGGATAACAAATAAAAAAGGTACATACGCGATAAATCCCCTTTATAATCAGTAATTGTAAACATTGCAGCTTCCAACCGCCTACAGTATGGAGCGTGCCGGCCAGCTGCGATGTGGCGGACTCGTGTCGCGTCCCGCTTGAGCCTCCCTCGACCGAGTCGTTGCTGGACACCTTCAGCGCGGAAGAGCGCGCGGTGCTCGCCACCATCCCCGCCGCCTCCAACCCGGATGATCTACTCCTACTGGCTCAGCTACATAAGAAAGGTAATCAGTCGCGCGCGGGCGCTTGTTATTGTTAGACGCGTACGCTCGTTATCAATCACAACCGGTTCGAGCAGCCGCTTCGCGCAATATAGTGCACGCGAACGATGCGTTAGCAATGAATAGCTTCGCATTACTCGATGACAATGAGGAAGATAAGTCAAGTGATTTAAATAATTTAATGGAGCGTTATAGCGAGGTGAATAATAGTTATGAGAGTTTGATTGAGATGGAGGAGGGTGAAGACAATACCAATGAAGAGAGGAGGAGACCACAAAAGAGAAACCGTGGAACTAATCAGGAGGAGATTTGGACTACTGTGGGAAGGAGAGGGAAACGATTTGCTCGTGCAGCGGGTCCCGATGAGTCGATTATAGTACCAGAAGATAAAATTGAAATCTGCATGACGTGTACGGAAAAGCTACCTAAACAATTTAGACTGGCCAAAGCTCTTAAATCAGAAAATATACAAGACGTGGTTCATGTTAAATACATCAACCCTTACAAGGTGGTGATAAACTTCAGCAAAGAGGAGAGTGCAGATTTACTAATAAATTCAAAATTATTTAACGATAATGGTTTTAAATGCCAGAAGACCTTTGAAATAAGCCAGTCATACGGAGTCATAAAGGACGTTGACCTTGACCTTACTGATGAGGAAATTTTGGAAAGTCTTAGCTGTGACACTTTAATTATGGGGGTCAAAAGGCTTAAGCGTAGAAATAATTTTGATGGACAATGGCAGCTTAGTGAATCAATCAGAATATGTTTTAAGGGATCTTCATTACCTTCACACGTCAATGTATTTGATACAAGAGCTAACATCGAACCTTATGTGTACCCAGTTACGCAGTGCTCCCATTGTTGGAGATTTGGCCATACCCTCAGGATGTGCCCATCTAACAGGGTGGTTTGCCCCAAATGTAGTAATAATCATGGTAACTGCGAAACAACAGCCTTTAAATGCAATAATTGTGGAGGGAAACATATGGCCCTGTCTAAAACTTGCCCCGTATTTATTAAAGAAAAGAGGATCCGAGAGCTAATGGCAGAATTCAACTGTTCGTACAAAAGAGCGCTCACTCTGTACGTGCCTCCTACACCCCCCGCTCCACCCCGTGTAGCAGAAGACTTCCCAGTAATTTCTTCCAGGCAAGGGACTGAGTTACGTGAACAGTCCTACCCTACTCCCGTAACTTCAGCCATGAATCAGAATGATACATTCGCAAATGTAGTCAAGGAATCACAATCCAAAAAGGGAAATAAGAGAAAAAGTAAGAGAAAGGGATCCGACAATTTAGAAGATAATAATGCTAATTTCGACACTGGGTCAGAAGAGAGTGAATATGAAAATAGAAGCAGGACGCAGGATGAACCTGGTTCAGGAAAGAAGGCAAAGCATAAGGGAATAATTTCGTGGAAGATACTGATTAATAAATTAAAGGAGAAAATACTTGACAGTAACCTATCGTGGGAAGATAAGATAAAAAGTTGCATAGAAATTATTTATAAGAGTGCCATATCATTCGCCGTGCAGTACTTTTCAGATTTGCCTTGTTTTGCATTTCTGAACCAATTCGGATTGGGTTAATTCTCTCTTCTCTGTACGCACGAGAAGAGCCTCCCCGAGCGTCGCTCAGCAACAACGCCTGGCGCCAGCCAGTACTCGGTAACGCAGAGTCTGGCTGGCCAACCTCCTCACCTCGATGGTCCAACTCAACTCTTTGAATATTCTACAGTGGAATGCACAAAGTGTTCGTCCTAAAAGTCTTGAGTTTGAAACGCTTTTAAATCGAGAAAAAATCCATGTGGCAATAATTAGCGAAACTTGGCTTGATCCAGATAGTAATTTTCATTTAAAAGGCTATAACTTCTTTAGAAAGGATCGTAATGATGGTTATGGAGGAGTGGCCATTTTGACACATTGGTCGATTAAAGCACAAAGATGTGAATTTAGACACCGTAACAATCGCATTGACCTAATTCATGTTAAAATACAGAACTGTAAACATTTAGAAAACATCATTTCCTTATATTGCCCCCCGAACGTCACTACATCGATTGTAGACTGGGACTGCATATTTTCTTATATGAATCATAAATCACTTATTGCTGGAGATTTCAACGGACATCACTCTAACTGGTCGACGAAGACAGATGTAAGAGGTGGTCTAATATTTGATAGTGCGTTTGAAAATAACTTTATTTCGTTAAACGATGGTAGTCCAACCCGGATAAAGTTGGTAAATGGAATCATTCAGAAAACTGCTCCTGACATTACTTTTTCTACTGCAGATATCGCTCTCAGGTTTAGCTGGAATATTATGAATGAAACCCTGGGCAGCGATCACATGATGTTGAGAATCAATACAGAATATACTCCGTCTAATAACTTCAGAACCCGTAGAATGTTTAAGAAAGCTGATTGGCTCGGATATAAGCTTAAAATAGAGGACAGCTTATCAGTTCTAGTCCCCTCTACAGACCAACAGACGGCCTATGATGGTTTTATAAACGTATTGAATCAAGCTGCCGAGGAATTCATCCCTACAAGCAAAATCGCGAATGATCCTCTAAGATCAGACAGATTTGTTCCTAAACCATTCTGGACCCAAGAACTGTCTAAATCTGTCGCAGAGCGGCGTCTGGCACTAGCAAAATTTAGGAAAAACCCAACCCCTGATAATCTTAGTGCTCTACAGAACAAAGTGAGTTCAGCGCGGTCGGCAATTCACCGCGGCAGACGTAGGTCGTGGCAGAGTTTTTGTGATAGTATAGATAACGTAACTTCCTCAAGTGAAATGTGGACTCGCATGAGGTGGCTGAAAGGCTACAAAACATCTAGACCAAGTGCAGACCGTGAAACTTCTGAAAAATTACTGTGTGGTTTGGCTCCAGACTACGTATCGCCGGAGAGACCTATTTTTACCTCTGACAACGTTCATTTAAGTAGCCCGATCTCGGTACAGGAGCTCAATAACTGCATTAAGCGGTCAGACACAGCTCCTGGAGATGATAACGTATCTTACTCGATGATATATAATCTTCCTGATTTGGGTAAGCTCGCACTTGTTTCCTTATATAATAATTTCTTATCAACTGGTTTTGTGCCAAAACAATGGAAAAAAGTTAATATAGTTCCTGTACCGAAACCGGGAAACGGAAATGGATCGGCGGCGGGGATTAGGCCTATTGCTTTACTTTCTTGTCCTTGTAAAATCCTTCATACTGTGATTACACGCAGGTTGGACTGGTTCCTTGAGAAAAATGATTTTCTTTCTAGCGAAACAACAGGATTTAGAAGATCACGATCATGTTTGGACAATTTAACTCGAATAGTCTCACGTATACAGATTGGCTTTACGAAAGGAATTCCCACTGTTGGGTGTTTTATAGATATTGATGGGGCATATAATAATGTGAATTTAAGTAGTCTTCTAAAGCTTTTGGACAGTCTTGGGGCGGGATCAATCTTGTGCAGTTACCTTTGGGAGTATTTACATGAAAGAATTCTTTCGATACAAGTTGATAATGAAGGGAGTTTATGCCGTACTACTGGCACAGGTATAGCCCAGGGTGACCCATTGTCCCCAACTCTGTTTAATGTTGCAACGTTCAAGATCTGTCATAGTATCCAACATGTTTTTGTTTCGCAATACGCCGACGACTTTGTAATTTATTCCTCTAATTTTGATTTATCTAAGGCAATAGTCGATATCCAGAGTGCGTTATCAATTTTTTCTGAATTAATAGTAAATTTAGGCCTTAACATTTCGTATACAAAATCCAAATTGTGTGTTTTTAGTAGGGGCAAGAGAAATACTAACTTTAACTTACTTGTAGACAATAATCATTTTATTCAACAAGTAGATAGTCTAAGGTATTTAGGCATGTGGTTAGATAGAAGTCTGAAATGGAGTAGACATATCAATGAAACTAGGGACAAATTACTCAAATTTATAAATGTATTCAAAGTTCTAGCAGGGGGAAGCTGGGGAATTCATCCTAAACATCTGAGGCGTCTCTATATATCTATTATCCGTAGTAGGCTCGACTATAGTAGTTTTTTGTATGACAACAGCGTCAACAGCCACTTACAAAAACTCGATAAGGTCCAGAATCAGGCCATGCGTGTTATTGGAGGATTTATTAAAAGCACGCCCATTCATGTAATGCAAAGTGAACTATGTCTCCCACCTTTACACACTCGTAGAAGTTACCTTGCGGGTAAATTCTGGTTAAGGGCAAAATCATTTAAAAACAATGTCACCACTGAAGTAATAGGGCAACTTGAAAACCTTTGTTACAATCATAACTACTGGAGTAGGAAGAAATTGCCTTTGCTAGTTTCTACACACAAAGATTACAAAGACACCCCTATTCAATCTTTTTGTAAATTACCCATACATTCCTTAGATACGTGGATTACTAGTTTCGACCTCTCCGCTAATATTAGAACCAACATCGAAGGTGTTAGCGAAGCAAAAAGGTTTTATAATATAGTAAAATTACGAAATATTTGTAATCAAACACTAAGCCTAACATACGATTCGCACTATAGGATTTTTACGGATGGTTCTAAGGACGAGGTGGGAACCGGCGCAGGTTTTTTTGACCCTCAATTAGGCATACTGGTTAAGTTCAATATTAATGCTAATATTTCGATAATGCATGCCGAACTGATTGCTATCTCTGAGTCATTGTCATACGCTTTATCAGTTGATTTTAATAAATTTGTTATTTTTTCCGACTCTAAAAGTGCACTCCTACATCTGGCTCGGATAACCTCGAATATTCGAGGTCTCCCGATTGCCTACACCATCCTCGAAACCATTCGTAAATTACGCGACTCAAAAAAAAACATAATTTTTCAATGGGTTCCCTCTCATGTCGGTATCATAGGTAACGAGGAGGCGGATCGAGCGGCACGTGAAGCTATAGACGACGGTATTCCCTACAGCTGTGTACCGGTGCATAGTGAAGTTTTATTCAAGGTCAAACAAAGATGTCGTCAATCGTGGAGTGAATATTTTGATGAGCGGTCGCGATCTAAAGGGATATGGTACAGAACGATTCAGGGAGAACTTCCTCGTTACCCGTGGTTTGACAGAGTTCAAATGAAAAGAAAACAGATTGTTGGATTACTGAGACTACGTTCCGGACACATCCCGACAAATAAATTTAAATTCCTAATGAAAGTATCGAGTTCACCAAATTGTTCCCACTGTGACACCGTTGAAGATGTGCATCACGTGTTGTCGGAATGTGTTCGGAACGCGGCCGAGCGCCATACCTCAATGTTGTTTACCGATAACAGCGTAGGGACGTGTAACAGTATCTTGTCTTCACCATCATCTGATGAGGCCAAGAGACTGCTTAAAATTTACCTCTCTTCGCTGGAGGGGAATAGTTAGATAGGTAGTTAATTAATAATTGTTAGTTTTTTGTATTTTTGTTTAAATAGATATAATATGTTGATCAGACTTACGGGAGTGACATAACCATTGTCTGGTTAAAACTCCTACGTTAAATAAAGAAATAAAAAAAAAAAAAAAAAAGAAAGGTAATGCTGCTTATCTCTAGTTTTTTTTATTGATGGTAGTCAAGCGCTTGAGCACTACCTCACCTGATGGTAAGTGATGGTGTGACCGAAGATGGAGCACGCTTGCCTAGAAATAACCTATTCACTCTGGACTTGAAGACTCCGAGATTATACTGGTTCGAAAAAACATTTTTATTGATGATAGCCATGCGCTTGACCACTATCTTTGAGTTTTATGCACATCGTCGGCATAAACTCCTGCCGTTCAGTTAAGTTCTTGTTTGTGGCTACTGTTAGTAAGGACTGTCAATTCTGTCAATGTTAATGTCATGATATTTTCATAAACTTATTATCAGATAGTGTAGGTCAAGAATATGACCGGAATTCTGAATTTTGAAAAACCCTTGATAACTCTAAAACAAAAGAGACGACACAACATAAGAAAAGCACAACGTTAGTTGTTAGTACTATTAAAAATAATGGGGATTAGTGAGCTAGTAAGTAATATATAAATTTACAACCTAATGTTGTTATCATTTACGTAAAACATAATTAATTAAAGGGGAAAAAGCTCCTGCCGTTTTATGTAGCCCAATTTGATTTATCAAAATACAGAGACTAGAGATGGGAACTGAAATGTGGCGTAGAAATAAAAAATCGGTTGCTAGAAAAACAGATTCTTGAGACATTTTGATTACTTAATTGTACTAAGAGTTTGTAAGCGTTTAGTTTAACTTAGGTTAAATTAATATGGAACTAGCGTTAGTTATATACATAATTTGTATCGTTTTTAATTCCAGAAAATATTGACGATTTACTTTAGGTATAAAATGAGGGTATTTTTTATACCTTAAAGTAAAAGTGATTCAATAAAATCTCTGAATTCTGTGAAAAAAACAGTTTTTAGTTGCTTCTGAAAAATTTACACATATAGACTTACAAATTATGATGATTAGGCCGACGATAAGGACTAACGAATTCAGATAATTAGGCCGACGACATAGCCAATCAAAATAGGTTTGTTGATATATTGGTTTAATGAGAGCCCGAAGCGAATCACTATAAGCTCACAACACGGGCTCGCCGGAGACCTAGTGTGAGAAACAGAGCTACTTCAGGTACTTTGCTCTAATATAATGACTTACATGCCATATAAAATTAACACCTGGTCATTGTAATCTGCAAATTTAGGCAAACATTTCATGTAACCTATATACTAGTACCAAATAATTTTAAAAACTCAATAAATTATCCTTATTATTGATCGAGCGAAGCGAGATCTCCAAATCAACTTGGGCAAATCGGCGTTGTATGTATGTATGTATGTTTGTTTGTCCAAGGATAACTTTCGAAGCGTTTATCCGAAAATCGCGAAATTTGATATATAGGTAAGTAATGATGGCACAATTTTTGTGTCACTCACTGAGCTAAAAATTTGGGGGGGTCGTTGAGATATTGGGGTTCAAGAGGAGTAAAAAAAAATGAAAATGAAACTATTAGGTCAAGTGAGACGTCAAATGAAAGGTCTTCATTAGTACATTTCGACCCCGTTTTTACTTTTAGTAAAGTTTTTGTAGTTTTTGAGTTATTAGCCAGAACAAAAACTAAACTTTGACAAAATTCACAGGGTAAACCAGTGACCCCACAGTGCTGTAATTTGGTATGCGTGTAGCTTATGTATCACAAATATAGGCAAAAGTCTGAAATCCATAATAACTGTATTTTATACCCCAAAAAAGAGTAACCACTTTGTATGAACTCCCATTACCTGTAATTTGAATGAAACTGTAGGTCAAGTTAATTGGTTAATTATTTCGTGGCACTATTTTGATAGTCAAAAATTACAATTTTTTTGTGTTATTATGGGAGACTCGCGAGATCTCAGTTCGGGGCGAACCACTAGTCTATATATTTTATGTATGTATTTACACAAAAAAAGTATATAAGTATTATGTCAGTTATCTGGTTCCCATAGTACAAGATCTGCTTAGTTTGGGGCTAGATAGCGCTGTGTGAATGTCCAGCAATATATTTTTTTTATTTGTTTTTTTTCGGTCGTTTAGTAGCAACAACATAACTTTAATGAAGACTTTCATTTTCTTTTTTTTTAAAACTGGTTCCAACTAACGTAATAGATGGCGCTGCCTGGAGATAAGCCGCCCAAATAGATGCTTTTAATGGTAATTTTGTGGTTTAGTTAGTAAACAAAAAAAAAACAAAAATTAGGTTTTTTTTTATTAAAACATCCTCGGAAAATAATGTTGACATGTCAATTGACATTGACAATTCACTTTCGTTAGTTAGCATATGACCACAGAACACACAAGGTGCTTGTGACTAAACAGTGTCTCTGTTAGCAGTTTGAAACCAAAAAAAGAAAAAGGAACTAAATAAATAAATAATGCTGGACATTTCACACAGCGCCATCTAAACCCAAACTAAGCAAAGCTGACATTGTCAATTCACTTTCTTTTGATAACAGCGTATGACAGAGCAGCGCCATCTGTTACCAGGTCTAAAATATGTTACTTTACAAAAAAAACCGTAGATATGTACTATATTAGGGTGGGGTGGTCATGCATGATAGCCTAGCTGATTACTAAATAGTTTAATCATCACAACAGACCGCCAGGGAAGGCTATAGATAATTGAATAGGATTCTGGATGTTTACGTATCTTATGTTTTCAGGATATCTTCGCGGCGAGCAGCACTTGGAGGAAATAATGTTTATGGAGAATGTCAGTCGATCGCAACTTATGCAACTACTAGACAAGTTTAAAGACGTTCTCATCACTTTTGAGACTGAAGACCCTGCTGTGGCTATGCTATACCCTTACCAATAATTTAATTAACTTATAAATAACAAAACTTGGTTATAAATGTATAACTTATCATGAGCATAGAAAGGCACAAAATAAAATTTACAACTTTGAGTTTGTTTTTGTGATGTTTATAGTAAGCAGCTGCCACCTCCGACTTCGCACGCGTGGTTTGTGAATAAAAATATTACCTTGTTGCGCAGTCTGGTATAAAGTAGCCTATGTCCCGATCCCGGCCTTAATCTATCTCTGTACCAAATTTAATCGAAATTAGACTAGCTGTTTAGTCGTGAAAATGTAACAGATAGAGAATTATCAGATTAAGTAATCATGGCCCTAAAATGGCTCATGGCGCATGATTTAATTATGAAATTCAGCGTCTAACACAGGGACCACAGGTGAGTTCCACTTAAACGACTGACTGAAGAAAATTATTTTAAATACTTCCCCCTAGCGGTGTGGAATCAAACTAATAGTGTAAAAAAACTACTTGCCACTAGATGGCGGTAATATAATCGACTAAAATCAAATAAGTTTAGCACAGCTCTAGCTGTTTTATTGCGATTCTCAGAGGAACTCTTGAGTTGCGATTGGTGGATCGTAGGCTGCCAAAAAACTACCAACCATTGTTTGTTGTTTGTTCCTGTCAATCAGCTGTCGATGTGTGAATTGTGCGCACGAAACGAAAGTGAAATTTGTTGTTGTTTTTATTCCTTCAAGATTGCTTAAAATGAAAAATTTCCCTGTTTTCGTGTTCCCTGTGTCCTTGGAGTTCTATTTAAATGCCAGACATACACATAAACAGTTATTAACTGTGTACAATCCCTATGATTTCTCCGTAAACTTCAAAGGTATCTGTTTTTGCCATTGGTGAGTTAATTTGTGATGTCGAAACATTCGGAGGTTTATTTAAATTTACTTTTTCTTTTAGTGTTGTGTACGTCCCCAAACAAGTTTACAGTGATCGACCCTGAAGGCGTGATTGCCCCGCAGAGCTGCATTGATATTGTGGTCAGATACACACAGCCATCTGTTACACATTGTGATGCCATTGACAAGTTCAGGATTACTATGTATGATAGTAACACCCAGCAGGTAACCAACATAAATCTCAACAAAACAATTATGATGCTAAAATACTTTGAAAACGAAAATGATCTAAATGCACCTAATCTTATCTATTAACATTATTTACTTACAATTTCAGGCCCTGGGTAAAAGGGACATACCCACGAAGCTACTTGAAGGAGAACCATCTAGTATAGGTCCAGAGAGTTATGGAGACAGCTTCCATCCCATTGTGTCACGGGCTACTCCAGTCAGACCCACTGAAGATCATTCAAGAGTCACTTGCAACCATCCTCATACATCACATTATAGGTAAGGCAGTTTCAAAATAAAACAGAACAGAAGTAACAAAGTGGGCAGCATAACTGCCTACGTAGTTTGTAGTCATAATGGTCTACAGGGTTTGGTTAAGTTCAAACAGGTGCATATGCAAATGTTAAGTCGCTGCAGACCTGTTTCATTCTCAGATATGACTGCAATTATGAAGCCTGACTATGCATACATTGTATAATCAAGTAAATAAACATAGATAAAAATCACAACAACAACTCCACAAAAACAAATAGTGGACTGAATATAACAATTTCTAGTGGTTCGCCTTGAACTAAGATCTCGCGAGTCTCCCATAAAAGTAAAAATATATATGTATTTGTAATCTTTGACGATCAAAATATTGCCACAAAATAAACAACCACATTACTTGACCTGCAGTTTCATTCAAATTACAGGTAACGAGAGTTCATGTAAATTGGTTACTCTTTTTGGGGTACAAAATGCAGTTATTCTAGATTTCAGTCTTATGCTTATATTTGTGTCACTAAAGCTACACGCATACCAAATTTCACTGCGAGGTCACTGGTGTACCCTGTGAATTTTGTCAGTTTTGTTTTTATTATGGCTAATAACTCAAAAACTACAAGGATTAAATTAAAAATAAAAACAGGATTGAAATGTACTAATGAAGATTTTTCATTTGACGTCAAGTCTTTTCTTTTTTTTATACCCCTCTTGAACTCCAATATCTCAACAACCCCCCAACATTTTTAGCTCATTTAGGCCACCAAAATTGTGCCATCACTACCTAACCTACCTATGTATTAAATTTCACGATGATCGGATCAACTCTTCGAAAGTTATCCTCGGACAAACAAACATACATATATACATATAACGCCGATTTGCCCAAGTTGATTTGGAGATCTCGCTTCGCTCGATCAATAAAAGTTGGTAATCAGTTCAAATGATTTGCAACTTCACTATAGAACTATCTAGGTTAGTATATATTTTCGAAAGTTTTGCAACTGTTTTAAACTGGTTCTAACTATAATAGCATTGACTAAATAAAGTTGGCACCATTCCATATTGTTACTCTAGAAAAGGAAATAAATGGTTTTGTGTTAAGTATGACTCACTTTGCAGTATTTACAAATAGAAACCATATTGAATGCTATAGTAATTATGAATTTTAACACTATGGCTGTGATTACTTTTTATTGAGTGGGAGAAGAGCTACGCTTTCAACATCCAATCAACGTCTTTGGCATAATCGGTGAGCCTTAGAATGAGGGGGAAGAGGTTGTGTGTTCGTGTTTGTACTACATATGTGCAAATATTTGTTCCAGGTGTTATGATACCAAGTACTCATATGTAGTTCCTATTGGTCAGGATTCTGTATGAGACTTGGATTTTATTTATTTACTTAGATGCCCTTACAAATTTTGATGCAAAAAAATCTCCTGCTCAAAAAATCATTTACTTTAAGAGTGTACAATCTTTACAAGTTATACTGATTGAAATGGCCAGCCTTATAAATAACAATGCTTAGTGCATTGTTTTTTTTTTATCTAGTTTTTTAAGGAACTTGCGTCGTTCTTTACGACGATGTCAGTTCCATAATTGGCTACAGTAATTAATGACTATACAGCATCCTTCAGCAGGTCGTATATGGACCGGTAGAGCATGTTAGCTGAGTCAGATGTTTGCTCAGCTAATACACTCTGAAACAGGCCCACATCGACCTGGTTGAATTTCAGCGCTCTGTACAACTCCTCTCTCATAGATTGACTCCGGACACACTCTGTTAAAAAGTGGTATACATCCTCCACCACTCCACAAGCATTACAATTTGCATTGTGCATTGTTGTGACTGGGATACTATGCCTTATCTTTAGGTTTAGATGATATTTGGATGTTTTCTTGTTCTTCCAGAGAGCCACAACCAGTGAACATAGTAGCTGTTGCTGTTAGCATATGCTGTATAACTGCTTTACTTCTGCCAACTCAGCCGGAACTTATTGCAAAATCACAATTGCCCGAATGGGTCCACATTGGCTCGAACCTTAAACTAGTATTTGCATTTGTACTAGGATTAGTGAGTATGCTGGTGTTGAGACCTTGATATTTAAAAATAAATGTAAATACATTCTTAAAAAATATGGTGTTATAGACAAATATAGACAATCAGTTATGGATATTATTAAATCATTAGTTTATTTAACAGGCAAAAATTCCAATATGCAATAGTTATAGTTATAGCGCTAGTTAAGTTTAAAAACATGTCCTTTGTGTCTCACAACTATAAGTATGTATACAAATCTCTGTAAATAAAACAGTAAATCAATTTGAGAGACTTTATTCCAGGTTCAACAATATTGTCATGCATTTCATGGATTAGACTTAAAATTTATTTCACTGTGTATATAATTCACAAAGAGGTAGAGAAGGCAGCTACTTGTTTTTATTGGTACATAGCTGGACTGGTTTTAATGGTTTTTTTTACTTTGCTGTGTTTGTTGACAGTTGAATTGTTTAGCAATTGCTAGAGATATAGCATGAAATTTATTACAACTTGTGTGTGGTTTTATTTTTAACATTATTTTTAGGAACTTCAAAGTTTGGCTTAAAATTGTGATTGGTAATAAGGTGCAAAATATTGCTTTTTTTTAATGATTTTTAAGGGTGCTACTATTTATATTTTTAATAAGTTTAGTGTGGTACTAATTATTATTACTGTTGAACAGAACATATAAACTATTTTAAATGCCTTTTACTACTTAAACTATGAAAAAAAATCTTTCTAAACTACTCTACTGTTACGTCGTTGAATTTTAGTTATTAAGTTTATTTCTAAATAATTGAATGTTCTTTCCATAATATTATTGTTTGCAGGAAGTTCACAGCCTCTGAAAATTGTACAAGTACTTACATAATAGGTATTGTAAATAGAATTTAAGTTTCCTATTGTAAATTTGTATATTTTACAAACACATTAATGGCCTTCCACTGGTTATAAACATGAAAACATGTTAAAATATAAACAGTTTTGTAGCCACCCTTAAAGTGTTGGTAAACTTTGTTATGTATTAGAATTTAATTGCAATATATTTGTACAGAGAAGTCACATGTATTCACCTCAATTCCGTGTGGGACCATTTGCTGTGAAATATTATGCCAAATATAAAAGTGTGAAGAAAATGGTATTTTCAATAATTGACCTGAAAAACCTGACTGACACTTTCACTCTTAAGAATCTTAAAATGACCATCCCTAACTTTACTTTTGATATGTACATCTCAATTACAATTCCTTTCATTTAATTATTATTATCATTACATTTAAAATTGTTTCAGCTTATCAAGTGTTTCTAATCTATTTTAAAATATTGACAGGAACAAGCTTACCACAGTAAAGAATAGGAATTACATATTATTTATTGCTTTGCTGACAGCAGAGGACTTAAAATTACTGCGAGTTCTAAGAACGAATTCTAGCTAATAGGTACTAATTTATTGAGATCTATGACAATAGAAAAATCCATTTTACATATGACTAGCTTATGAAAACTATCAAGACTCATGGGCCTTCTTATTGTTCTTACATACCTTCATATTACTTAATTCTTTTAATAAAACAATTCTAGCCAAATATTTATTCACATTAAGATTGAATCAGTGATTGCAAATCGCAATCACTGATTCAATCTTAATGGTATTTTGAACACAAATTGTCCTATTAAAACAGACCCACAATAGTGACAAGTACTTTTAAAATACCTAAAGCAAAAATTGAAAATGTGATATGAGAAAATCACTATATGAGTTACTAATACATTTTAATTATCCTCTGAATAGTTACACCATGTTTTGTTCTTAGCAATGATAGGTAATTCAAATCTGATCAAAAAAAGACAGAGCATGGTGTAGTTATTTCAAAAAATATGTATGTATTAGTAGGCCTTTTTAAGTAAAATGATATGCTACAAGTCAACCATGATATGAGTGAACAGTGGATGCAGGACGGTTGCCACTTCTGTATACTTTAAAGTGCTCAATCCATCTGCAGCAATCCTGGTTTTAACATCCGTTTCTTGGTTGTTTCTCTTTTCCCTACGATAGAAGAGAGATTGTATTATAAGAGAGAATTTTATTTATAAGACACAGCTAGACTAGTTTACTTCAGCTACTTCCACAGCATTATATCATACGGTATCATGTCATACGAACACCCCTCTGCCCCCTCCCCCCCCCCCGGTACAATTTATAATATAGGCCCCAGAGAATCATTACGCAATAAATTTAAAGAAATAAATATTATGACATTCCCTTGTCAATACATCTATGAAAATCTGATGTATGTTCACATAAATATTAATTTGTTTAAGAAAAATAGTGATAATCATAATTTTAATACTAGAAATAAAGATAAAAATACAAAAATTGCCAATTAACAAATTTAAAAACGTAATTAAACATAATCTTTATAAAAAAGCCTACTATAAAATATCGGATTATTTAGATGATAGAGAAGCTTGGGATTGAAATTGCTCCAACTCATTCAAAATGTTAATTTAGATGTAATTTATTTTCTGTATTATTATGTATTCTTAAAGGATCATTAAAAAAACAACCAGCCTTGTTTCTTGCCTTTCTTTCCTGGCTTGGTCGCGAAGGAACAGGCAGTCAAATTGACATTTCAAAGTGATCCTTGTAATTTTAATGAATAAAAGATTTTGACTATTACCCCCACCATAGAATGTACATTGAAACTTGATGAGTATGTAACTTTCAACCTAATTATTAATAGCAACTGGGTCATAATCAGTAAAATAATAATTTAAATAAAAACCTTGTGAAACCCACCCTTTCAACTCAGACCTGTGACTAAACATATGATATTGGCTGGTGTCGGGCTGAAATCTGCACAGTTTCAAGCCGTAGGCCTCTATTCTTGAGTACAAGTCATCATCCTCTCCACTCCAACCAAAGTACTCATTGCTCATACCATTTATAATTTGGTACTGCTTAGTTAACATTGCTATGGCTCCACCAAAAAGATTCAAGTATGGTAGCACAAACCTGTTAAGACAAAGTGTATTAATACTAAATTATGTTATCCACATTTTTATATCAAATCAACAACAATGAAAGCAAAAATGTTTGGAATAACTGATTGAGTAGATAAAAACACCTACCTGTGGTCATTGTGATTGTGAAAAAGTGAGGCAGATATTGCATTACATGGTCATGTACAGAATGTAGTGTGTTTCTTGCATAACTAAAAATAAACAAAACCAAGCATTGCATATCAGGTACAAGAAACAAGCTTACTGTGATGGTCTATATGATTAAATTTCTTTTTTAAACACCTAAACTTGTTGATGCTTGAAGACATGTGCCTTGGACGTATACTACAAGAGTATAGATTTGCTGGTCGCAGTGGTAGAAGGTCTATGTCATGTAGCACAAGGCAAGGATATCCCGCTTTCATAGCTGCAATGGCGCCAATATTCAACAGTTTGGCTCTGTTGAAAGGCCGCGAATCTACTTGTTCTATCACGAAGATGCGGTAATGGATTTTTTGCCGCCGAAAAAACGTATGCATATATACTAAAAAACCACGCAATTGCTCTGCTCTGTCCCTGTAAAACCCAGTAGTTTAATGGTAAGTGGTAGAACAATTTATGAAAGAAATCGAGGTACTAAGATGTACTTACCGGTAGGGAACAATAATTGCTGTACTAAATTTTGGCTTGCAATCTTGAGGAAAATATTCCCCGCCTTCACGTATTCGGTGCCCTTCTACCAGATCACCATCAACTAAGCTGATAGACAAAGTCGTATCGTCGTATATTACATCACGATAGTCGCAATCGATTACGGCACTGCTAGTAAAATTCTCTGCAGTTTCTTCATGCAGGTAATCCAATATACTGTCTTTTTCAATATATTCGTAACTACGCCGCGCGTTCATGTCAGGGTGCAGAAATATCATCAGAGCTATGACCACAACTCCGAAAAATAGGATTTTCTTTTTGAATGCATAGCGCATTTTAAAATAATCATAAAATGAGCAAATAACTTGCAGAATTTTGTGTTTGGGTTTCGTTATTGTTTCTTGCTTGCTGGCTTGCGCCATGACATCACATTATTGTTATAAATTATCTTTGTTTGATCACATTCATTACATTATTGTACTTACAAGCATAAAAGTGCACTGCACAGGGAAAGAAATTATTTGTGTCTGTCTATTTAAAACTGTCTTTTTAGAATTCTGCGGTCTACCTACTCGCTGTCTAACTGAGTGTGACTTTGACAGTCGCTGCCCGATGGCTGCCGGCCGTGCCGGTCAGTAACCATGACATTTGACATAATAGTGTCATTGACCTGCCATCTGCCCTACTGACCTCGATAAATCAGCTGATGTTCTGCGTTCGAATTTATTTCGATTTCGGTTTTTTTTTTCGAATGTAAATGTATTTTTTAATCTTTCGTGATTACTATTGTATTAATAATTTGTAAAGTAAAAATACTCGTTAAATACCCGTATAAGAACATTAATTACCAATGTAAATGGTTTAATTTCTTGAGGGTATTTTTTTTCAAGAAAAATAAATGACTAAGGTCTGGATCACAGAACACAAATATTCTACACAAAGCCGAGGGTACTCTAAAAATACATGTAACTTTGTATACATAAAAATTCATAGCTAGTCATCCTAAGTAAGTCCTAGTGAAAGTATTAAAAACTGCTTGGATTTAAGATCAGTGACAAATAAAATGTCGTTTGATAACGAAAAAGTAATCGCGTCAATCAACACTTCTGAAGAAGTAGAAAGTTTTACTAATTCTATTGAAGTTATACGAAAATGCACACAACAGGACGCGATGAATACATCTTGGGATGACAGTTACTATGGTGCATTTAAACACAAAGCAAATACTAATAACAATAAGACACCTCCATTCGTGAGTAGTATGATCACTGACGACCTCAGCCCTAGCGGCAGGAATATAAGCCACAGTTCCACCCAGACTGAAGAATTTATGAGCCTGCCCGCAAACTGCAGTATTGTCGACGTTAGTCTTTCCTATAACAAAGACTTCAATGTACAAGATTCTGACGGCTATGACAATTATCTAAGAACCAAGCGGCTCAGACGAGGCAGTATGCAAGACAATGGGGAACTAAGACCCTGGAAAAAGACGAAATGTACAGAATCCTGTACATCAAGCTCTCCTGACCTGTCAGAGAATGAAAATAAACTATCTTTAGGAACTTCTCTTACTCCGAGTTTAATATCAAGTAACTCTGAAACATCTTTTAAATCAATCAATAGCAACAGCTCATTCAAAATACGGAAGAGGCGTAATAAATCAGATTCAAGGTTATTTCGAGATGCTCTTCAACGATCACGGAAGAGTGCAAGTTTTAGCAAGAACAACTGCTCTGAAAGTAGTACGCCAGGTGGGTTCCTATCTATTTTGTTCTTGTACCTATCCCACATTACGTATGTATGAGGTTGGCAGTCATTATGTTTTTCCGCTTCTGCTCTACTCTAATAACCGTCATCCCAACTAGTACGAGGCATGCCTTTTAAGTTTTGTCGTTTGAAGAAAAAAACACATCTAGAACCTTATAGTACTTTTTATTGTTTTTCAAAGTATTCACAACGTAGCTTAAAACACTTTTCCATTCGCTCAAACCAGTTATTATAACATTTATTCCACTCTAAAGTGGGGTGTTCAAAATGGCTGTCTTGAAAGCGTCGACTGCTTCTTCACCGGACTGGAACCTTTGACCACGAAGACTTTTCTTAATTTTAGGAAATGTAAAGAAATCGTTAGGGCTTAGGTCAGGACTGTATGGAGGATGGTCAAGAATTTCTACTTTTTCCTGCTTCAAATACTCAATCGTTTGACGAGCGCTGTGTGAGCTTGCGTTGTCGTGGTGCAGGATGATGCGTCGCTTTGAGTTAGATTTTCGAAGTTCGGCGATGACTTGTGGTAAATAAACTGTAGTATACCACTCTGTGTTAACCGTTCTACGATCTTCAAGTGCAATAATCGCAACATGGCCGGTTTTTCCAACGAACGTGGCCACCATCTTCTTTGAAGTGCTTCGAGAACGAACAACTTTAGTCGGCTTTGGCTCTGGTCTTGAAAGACCCAGATTGTAGATTGTTGTTTGGTATCAGGATCGTAGGCATAGATCCAAGATTCGTCACCACTTATGATGTCGTAGACGTGATTTGACTCCCCTCGGTTGAACCTTTGCAGAGTTTTCTTACACCATCTGACGCGGGCCGCCTTGTGATCGTCGGAAAGCAGATGCGGTATCCAACGGCAAACTAGCTTTCTCACACCAAGCGCTTCATGCAAGATCTTCTGAATGGTTGTCCCTGAGATGCCTAATAGAGCCTCTATCTCTCGATACGTCACATGACGATCTTCGAGAATTAGTTGTCTCACAGCAATGATGTTATCTTCAGTGAAGGCGGATTTTGGGCGTCCTTCGCGAAATCTGTCACTAACACTAGTATGTCCACGCTGGAATTCTAAATACCAGCGTTCGACAGTCTGCAGACATGGGGCTACATCACTGAACACAGATGTTAGCTCTTCTAAACACTGAAGCCGTGTCAGGCCTCTTCTAAAGTTGTAGAAAATTATTGCACGAACATTTTCCTTAGAAAGATTCATTTTCGTACGTGACCTGACAGATTCAAATCGAAACTGTGACTAAACAATAGCATTAATCCTAATACTTTCAACTGTTTTGAGATTCAAAATGTAAACACATTCGAATATAGAACAGTTCCAAATTCAAAATTGCCGGAAAATATGGAAACGACAGAACTTAAAAGGCATGCCTCGTATCTAATCCTTTCATAAATTACCAGTATCAGCTTTTACATCAACCATCTATAATGTTGTTTAACCAACTAGACCTACATTCACAGTCTGTGTCGCACTGTAACAATATCGCAAGTACTGAAACTACGAGTACATACCGCGACACGTAATTAAAAGAATGTTTATATTTCAAACCCACCACTCTCATTTCAACCTCGCTCTTCAAACTCGCTCGCTGGGCTCTACGGATGTCGGTCAACAACACTTCAGTTGCAGAGGATATTCTCGCACTGATAGATGATCTTAGGGAATATCTCCTGAATATCTCCTGAAAATCTCCTGAAACTTTAAATTCATAATTATAGACTTCTCTCGTACATTTACTAGACGGGTTGTCCCGAATTCTGTGATCTTGTGTACGAAATTGCTCAATAAGTTGTGACTTTATTGTTTGTAATGATTTGAACTTTATTATCGTTATTGATAACTTTTTTATTCAAAACATCTTATGTCGCAATCAAGTCAGCGGGTTAATATAGCTCGTGACATCATCGTGTCGCTGCCGGCCGTTGCAATCCAACCCAAGCCAGTACAGGCTGTTTCAACGGCCGGTCGGTTTCAAACGTGTTTACTAATACCGATGACAAAGTTATGGGTGCTAAAGAAAATAGTGTGAAATTCGAAGTGGAAATAGAATGTGGGATAGATACTGAGTTATTGAGTGATGTGGATTGGTTCATGTTGTCAGGTGGAATGCCGCGCAAGGAGAGGACCCCGCGTCGAAATATCAAGACTAGAACTATGAACTTTGTTAATCTCTGTACCTGGATTGGTAAAAAGGTAAAACTTCATTCTAATCGGATTTATCACGTACCGTCTTATCGGTGTTTCGACCATGTTTCGGTACAATTCGTGAACCTTCATCAGGGTGAGTGCGATCCGCTCTGAATAACGTCTGTCATCTCGCCTCGCACTGACAATTGACACAAACATTGTCGTGATAAATCCCGTATTTATAATACCTAATGATTGAAATCAATCACGAAAGTTCTCACTTATTAAGTGTTTGTTTGTTACAATAGTATAAGTGGTCTAGGCAAAAGCCAATAATTTGCTGTATTTTCTATATCGGTCTCATATACTTTGAACTATCAGCCTGTTAGCTGTTATAGCTATCTGTTATTAGCAGAAATGAGAAAACAGCAGCTTACGATTAATTATATTCAATACCTACTCCTGGATCATTAAACGAATATAACTTTCTAGCTAGTGTACCTAATGTCGCTTTTTTTGTTAGACTCGGCCACCCAACCCACGTATACCTAGATACGGACTTTGTTTAGTTTGAATTTTTTTGATTACATAGATCTATCTAGAAGGTAGTCATCAACTAAGAACTAGTATTTTGTAGGGGTTTCAGTCGATCACAGGCCTTTACAATGAGATTAAGGAACCACACCATGAGCCTATAGCTCCCTGTGAAGCTAAGAAAGAGCTTCCAACCGAAGAGATAAAGGAACTGAGAAAGTTTATGGAAAAAATTGCCATAAACCAGGCGCAGCTGGCGCAAGAAAATGATGTTCTGAAAGAGAACGTGAAGAACATGATGTCCAAGATCGAACAACTCGAGGGTAAGCTCAGGTAAAATGACGGCTGCCTAATATAAGAGCTTATTTATTAATACCTTTTCCCGAAAGAGATAAAGAACTTAAACTGGTAGAACAGGTTTTCAGTATGTTTTTAGTGATGGGTTTGTTAGTAATTCTTGCAAATATGTAAATTCCTCTTCAATGCATTGGCGTAGGCAATCGAGACAACTTCACTTCATCCCTTAGGAATTTATTTTCATCTGATTATGCACTTGTCCCACCACCGCCTATGAGAAAGCGACTAGCTAGCTATCGACAATCTTCTCGCTCAAGAAACGTGAAACTGATGTATGATTCTGTGTCATTAAAAGAAATACTGTATAATGGTAGCTAATCGCTGACAGAACTCTCTCTCCAATTGACAAGAGCCACCATAGAAAAAACTCAACTCAGCTTGATCTAGAAACTAGAAATAAGTTGGCTCATTTCTAAATCAACTCGCTTCTTGTTAATTGTTGGTGGTGGGACATGTATGTATGTACCCTTTGAATTATAAAATGAAAACAGCAACTGTTAGCAAGTTCAATGTTAGCAGCCCAGTTGAGTGAATGGATGCAGTCCGTTTTCAACCAACCATCAAAACGTCTGTTTCTTTCACTTCTATCAGATGCCAATCAATACAAGCCAAGCCAACAACTTGTGCACCACCACCACCGCCACCGCCACCACCACCGCCGCCACCCCCACCGCCACCACCACCACCGGCCTCCAAGCTCCTGGTGCGATCGAACACAATACCACGTTCCGGCTCCGCCCCACCCACGATTGTCACCCCACGACTAACCATCACGCCTCAGGATATCGCTAACGTAAAGCTAAGGAAGGCCAAGGTATCTATAATATGAAAAATATTGCCTGCTAGTCCTCTCGGTAGCTTCAATGGATTTGAATGGCTGCTATCAGATTAGAAGGAAGGCTATGCACAATTACACCCCAATGCGGGACGTCAGTGTAGCTAGATCTTATTCCACAAAAAATTTACCACAGTCACACCTGCTGGTAAGCGATGATATGGTCGGAGATGAAGCAGGTACCTATTCATAATTCACTCTTAGCTTATATAGGTCCAGATTATAGTTTCAGGAAAGACACAAACATGGTGGTAGATAAAGTAGGTATTCCATAACTTAGCTGTAGGTAGGTAAGCTTTATAAACGTCGTAATACAGGGACTTAATCAGGAACGAACTGTGACAAGTCGATAATGATCAAAAGACGAAAACGCCAATTTTTGCCTAATGTATTTATGTTATAGGACAACCCAGTCCGTAGTAAGCCAGCAACGCAACAACCGTTGGTGACACAGCAGACGCTGCAAGCGACGCGAGCCAAGCTTGGCCGTGCGCGCCCTGTATCTGAGTCTACCCCCAAACAACAGTTAACGGAATTGGAGAGGTAAGATCATCTCGGTTTACTATTGAGGACCACCTTTACCGACTGATTAGAGAAAATCAGTCGCTAAAGATGCTCCTCAACAAGTAACATTTCACGGCAATGTGTTGTTTGTTCGTAGAGTTGACGAGCATCGTCAATTGTTGTATTTTCCGGCCCTAATGACACAATATTACCGATTTAGTATCAAATCGTGGGCAATATAAGATAGCAGTTAATTACCAGCAATAATAGTACGACATTGCAAGGTTGCAGTGCACTGGACACTGCAGTGGACTAGATTGGACATGTGATGCCGGACCGTGGTGTTAAGCACTCGTTCTCGTTTTGGAGCACCTTTACATCTAGCTGCCTGAGTAAAGGCATCTTCTCTATCATGCCCTTATTGGCGGTCTTGTACAATTACAAGCAGGATTCACTGCCCCCACAATATTGTCCGACCATTTTTTTAAGCGTAGTTAGTCTTCCTGCTTAGCTCAAAGAAAAGAACTATCCAAGCTAAATAAAGTCGAATGGCTTTTAAGCTTAGAAAGTTTTATAAACGAGCGCAGCACACAAATGTCGTTTATCTTACACCTACGTGTCATTACTACTCTTAAATGTCGTTTATTCTACCAGGTGTCTGCTACAAGAGTCAACGGTGACATCCCTGTACCGGCGGTGCCGTGTGGCGCACAACACGTTCCGCATTGCGGAAGAATTACGCCCAAGGCCGTACCCGGTTTCTCGTTGCTCACGATCACCGCGCGCCAATTCACTGCCTAGGGTTAAAAACGTTTCACCCCTCAAGTTTCCGAACGGTACCCACAATACTTTCAATGGATAACTAAAAATACCGTTATTAACATGTTCTCCACAACATTCTACTCTACAAATACTAAAGGACCATATACATATAACAGCGACATTTATTTATTGAGCTTCTAAAGTTCCAAAAATGGCTGAGTTAGAAAAAATTGTTGTTTATCATTAAAATATAAATATAAATTATAACAACCATAGGGATTAGACACTATGCGAAATATAAAATCAAATTAAAGAAAATTTCAACCCTTTTCGGATGGTGGGCCTAAGCTGGCTGCCACCGGCTACGACTGCTCCACACGGCGCAGGGACGCGCGGACGCGGCGAGATTTACCAATGTATCATAGTACCATAGGTGGGTACTAGCATAGATCAATTATATAAATTAAAAAAAAATTAAAAAATCTTTTATTTCTTACAATATTTACAATAATTATTTAAGTTATTTTTATACATGTGAAAAACTCACTTAATTAGCATTTAATTTTAAATTATATCAATTATCAAATCAATCAATTATATAATAAAATTATATTAATACTACTAGTCATAAAAACATTTTAACAAAAAATTAAACTGATGAAAATTGAACCGAAAAGCAAAAAATAAAATAAACCGTTTCAGGCTTATTAACTAAGCTCCTAAGCTACCTAGTAACACCGGAATTATGCCTTTATGAACAACAAAGATCCTTTTTAAGAACTTTATTTGTTAAATAATTGAATAAAATAATAATAATAATTTAAATAAAATAATTTAATTAACACAGAACTAGGCTGCATGCTGAACGATCTGAACCAAGCCAGCCTCGAGGTTGGACTTGCGATGAATGTCAAAGACTAAGCTTATGCACACGACAACGGCTGCATATCGAGGGGGTCGAGATCGAATATATCCATGAGTATGTGTATCTCGGCCAGATTGTCTCCGTCCAGGCGTGAAAAAGAAGTTGCTCGACGCACTGAAAACGCCTGGAGGAGATACTGGTCGATGAAACCATTAATGAAAGACGAACTACCACTCTGCCTTAAACGCAATTTCACCTACGGTGCACAGACTTGGTCTTTGACTGTTCAACAAAGGTCCAAACTCGAGGTAGGTATGTCAGCGGGCTATGGAGCGCAGTATTTTAGGTGTCCGGTTATCAGACCGAATAGGGAACTCCGTACTACGCTCGCAAACCTTTGTTTGAACCTTTTTTTTATTTTATTATGGATGTCACAAAAAAATCAGCACAGCTCAAGTGGGATTGGGCCGGCCACGTCTGCCGCATGCCCGAAGATCTATGGGCAAAGATCACAACTGATTGGGTCCCTAACGCAACACGCACACGCGGCAGACCACCAAGGAGATGGCGGGACGACTTGGATGTGTATTTACCAGACTGGCCCACTACAGCAGGAGACAGAAAAAACTGGAAAGGAGGGAGGGAGGCCTTTGCCCTGCATTGGGACGGCACAGGTTAAAAATAATAAAATAAATAATAATAATATTTTATTTACTATTTCAGGCAACAAAGCTTGACAAGTTCCTTTGTGTTAGTATAAAAACAGCTAGGTTAGTGATAAGTAGGCAGATCCATTACATGCATTTGTTAAAACTTTCATTCGCATCCCGCCCGACCCAATAGTCATAAGACTATTTTGATCAAGATCCGAATGAAAGATTTAATCACAGGCAGGGATGGTTCCTACCTAACTTATAGCTACGCACACAGATGTATAAAACCTACGCACTAAATTACGTAATTTAATCATACTGCGGAACTTACATAAAATAACTACACAGTAGGTAATTGTGATATTATGTTATTTGCGTAGTTACATAGGTATTCTAAGGATGCTTAATAATGAATTTACCAGTATAGGTAGGTAGGTAAGTCCGTACTTATAAAATTTGTATTAAAATAATTGTTAATTATAATTAAAGATGTATTAAAATAATCTTTATTTATTTATTTAGGTTGTTTTATTCCTTAGATAAATCCTTCCTTAGAATAATCTAGCTAAACTAGAGGGATAAATTTCGTTTTGTAGAGCATACATTAAAAATACGAAATTAACTCTGTCTGTTTGTTAGGTTTGTAGGGTATGGTTACCGGTGAAATTACAGGTACATACATGAGGCTTTACTATCTATGCCTCAAGTTGATGGACGCAGGGCAGTGCATCGTAGGGCACGTACATCTAAGGTGCGTGACCTAATATACGAAGCAATACTTCGTTATTACAGACGATGGTTTACCTACCACATAACATTAGGTTTGTTTATAAAAAGCGTTCAATTTTTACCATTTTGGTCCAGAACCCTAAAAATTACCAAGTTCAGAAAACACAAAATACAAAAAAATTGCAGGTGCCATTGCAAATTGAACAGTTAGATGATTTTCTCATGGATCCCATCTTCAGTTCTTGTCCAAAATATAGGACCACCCCTGAGTGACGTACCTTCTTTCTAACAAAAAAGTATATTGCTTACATAAATAATACTACACATACCAGCTACATAAGTACTATTTATTCGTCTTTTTTGTTGCTTTTTGTTTAATCGCTGCCGGTCGCGTCAGACTCAAACTGCGTGGTGTATCAAGCTGCTGCGGACTGCGTGCGCGAGACAGCAAGTTAAGTTGCGTGTACCATGAAATATTGACATTATTATTGTCTATAAAGTGGGCGGGGTATTTTTTTGTTAAAAATATGTGTTGACAATACATATTTTTGTGTGCGGGTCGCCTAACCTATAGAATAGGTCTCAGGTAGAAAAGGAAGTACCTACCTACCTACCTAGCTTGGCTGGCCGGCCTAGCATTAGCAATAACATGGCTGTCATTGACAAAAAAATAACATGTCAAAATTAATTGTTACTTCAAATTTATATTTTTCGTTTATTGTTTTGTTAATTGTTAGTTGCTGTTTAAATAGTGTGTGTACTGAATTTTCACTTACTTACAGTTTTTTAATATAAAAAGAACGGACGTGACTGATAATTTAAAGTTTTAGGCCTTGTACATTTTTATATAAAAATGGATTTCAGTTCCCACAATCCTACTACTTCTAATTCTTTGAACTTGGCAGCAAGAAATAATGACTGTTCAAATGTGCGCCGGTTACTGAAAAAAATAAATCCAAACTGCGTAGACAACAGAGGGTGGACCTGCCTTCACGAAGCTGCAAGTAGCGACAGCTATGAATGCCTAGAGCTGATTCTGAAGCACCCTGATTGTAGGCCTTTATCTGAAACACATGAAGGCCACACTGCCTTATACCTTGCCTGTCGTAAACGGAGCTCTCTCAAAACTCTCAAATTGCTTCTCACCATTAAAGGTATGGTTAATCACGGTAGCACTGAAGGGGTAACTCCACTTCATGTAGTTAGCATGCAAGGAAGAGTAGAAGTAATCCAGTTACTATTGGATTTTGGTGCAAACATTCACGCTCAAGATTTTGATGGTGACACTCCATTACACGAAGCATGTCTAGCAAGAAAACAAGAGGCTATAAATGTGTTGCTAGAAGCTGGGGCTAGCCCTCAGGTTCAAAATATGCAAGGATTTACTCCATTCCACATATCCTGTGCAGGACCTAACTTGGATACTGTCAAACGCTTGATCAAATTAATTGATGATGTTAATCTGAGAATTGCCACAGGAGACACCCCTTTGACGATTGCATTACGAAGTAACAATGACCCTATTATACATTATTTAATAGATAATGGAGCTGACCCAAATTTGAAAAATTGTGATGATAAACTTGCACTGGATATTGCTATTGACAGTGGTTACAGCTCAGTCTTCCCAAAGCTTTTATCAGTGACTGACAAAGATGTCATAAATGTGAACACAGTGAGCAGAGCTTGCAAGCCACATTATTTTACATTTGATATTCTTGAAGCATTGTTGACCAGTGATCTTGGGCCCAAGTTCTTTAAATTTTCCGACCCATGCCCAGAATCTTTTGCCGAGACTATTGAGGAATTGCAACCCAATTATTTGACTCAAGCACCATTGAATGCCTATTTGGATATTTGTGAATACATTTACATAACATCACAGGAAAAGTTCAAAGAATTTTTCTACCTATTTCTCATGAGAGGTGTTTCTATTAATGCTGTGGAAGCTACTGAGTTTCCACCTTTGGCTTACATCCATTATTGTAACCACAGTCTTTGTTTTCAAGATGTGAGTGTGTATTGTATGTGTTACTGTTTTGGAAGTTGAAATAGAATTTTACTGAATTGTCTATTTTTTTAGGTGTTTGACATACTTATAAAGCATGGATGCAATGTGGATTACTGCAGTTCAGATGTTCAAAACCCTCGCATTACAGATGCTTTTCTTGCTTCATTGATCTTCAACGCTAGTACATCAATACTTATGATACCATACAGTCTGTACTGTGATCCGGGGACCATCTTAGAAGTTGCAGCAAATAATAAAATGCTCGATAGAATGTCATCGACCGTAAGTCAAATAAATGTTGTACTGATTGATTACAAGATCAGTACTATTCCGTTTTTGCTGACCATTTGGCAGGACAAATGGTTATAATGTGCGACCAGATGAGTAGAAATTCTATAACATTAAAGTTCCTATTGATGTTTTGTTGCTAAATCATGAAAGTTCTACTTAAAAGCAGAACAGATTTGGATTAGATGTAGGTTTTTCCTACTACTTTTTAATTTTGTTTCCTTTATTCTTTGAAGGTACAAAAAAAACTCCTAAACAAGATTGATAGCAACTGTGACAGTATGTCATTTGAAGAATATTGTTCCAGCTATCTGCCATCATTGAAGCATCTGAGCAGACTTAAAGTGAGAGATACAATAAAGGCTAAAGACAAAGTGATAAAAACAACCCAACAATTCCTAGAGATACTCAATGGTTTACCAATACCGGGAACAATTAAGGAATATATACGGTTTCAATAGAAATAACATGATAATCAAACAATCTTGATATTACATAATAATAATTTATTTATTCTAATAAATAGGTATTGTAAGCTTTTATAAATCAACACTCAAAATATTAAAAACTTAAATAAATAAACTGTTTTTATCTTACAAATATATCACCAATAATGAACATATCATATTTTATCGCATCAGTTAGGCTGTACAAAGATGCAGTCTACCTAATTGTCAACACTGTGGAATTCCTTGAAATTTGCCCCATTTGCCATGAATTCTTCAATTTCAGCCACACTATAAAATAATAAATTCATTTTAATGTTTCTATTTAATTTATACATAATGTGTGTATATAGATATAAGTATAAGTGCTTCGTAAATTTATAGTGCTAAAGAAAAGTATTTATATTTAATAGACACTAAAATGTTTCTCAAAAATAATATCTTAAAATAAAAAATATATACAACAAAATATATACATATAGCTACAACTTGGAGGCCTGATGGAAGACGCGGTAGGGTTCGACTGGGAAAGCGTTGGCGAGACGATCTTGTTGCCTTCGAGCAGGAGTGGTGGAGTGTCGTGCAGGATAGAGATAGATGGAAGGACTTGGGGGAGACCTTTGCCCAGTAGTGAGACAATATAGGTTGAAAAATAAATATATCAGAAGGAAGCAGCATAAGAACAGTTAGTTATTTCGAATAATGAAAGCCTTTGACAAGCAAAGAACGCACTTCTTAGTAAGAAAGAGAGTTTGTTACTTAACTACCAACTTCTGTGTACTATCAATTACTTACACCCGCTGCAAATGCTCACACTCGCATCGGTCGCATCATGACCAATGCGAGTGTGACTATGTGCTGCGGGCGCGGGGCGTTACAAGGAAGCTCATTTATCATAGAAGAATAAAATTTAAAAATAAAATAAAATAACATCAAGAGAAAATAAGACTTACGTTCTTGGTACGAAGGTCATGTTTTCAACGCCATCCTCGGTAATAAGCACGTCGTCCTCAATACGGACTCCTCCAAAGCCGCGAAACTGATCCACCCTCTCCCAATTGAAGAACTGCGACTGCACTGGATGGTTCTTAGCGGCGTCTAGCAACTGTAAGAATATACAAAATAAGTTTTTGTTCAAAAATTACTTTTTCAAAACAAGCTTTTATAAAATTCATAATCGGAACCGCACGCAGATTCAAATGAGTCCAAACACTAGTAGCCTACTATAATCCATTCAGAAGTTCAGTTGTCTAGCATCCGTCTCCATCATGAGACCACCTCCATGGTACCATATTATTGCATTGTCACCGAAGTTACATATGTATTCCAATAGGGTGGTCCTTAATAAGGTTATTTTCAAATTCCTTTGCTCCCAGGGGCTCAAATGCTTCCAAATTGATAAAAAAAAATCCCTGAAAATTTGAGCTCTTAATATTAACTCTAAGATAGTGCGCATTCCTATCTAAGTTCTATTCTAAGTTTCCTATGGAAATAACATAATAAAAATTACTTTTGTTGTTTATAATTTTATAACTTGGGAACGAGTTAATTAAATATTATAAATCATACATATTTTTATAGAGAATTGAACGCTCTACAAAAAAGGTCTCTTATAATTTTCAATTAAATAATAAAATCGCGCCTGGCAGCTGCGCGTGCCAGGCGCGGGGACAGTGCGGCAGGTAGCCCCCTACGTACCCTCGGTATGAAGTAGCAGCCCGGCTCGATAGTGAGCGCCATCTGCGGGAGCAGGGGCCGCGCAGTGCGCAGGCGCGCCAGGCAGCCCGCCGCCGCGCGCGGGGGACAGTGCGGCAGGTAGCCCCCTACGTCGTGCACGTCTAGTCCCAGCAGGTGGCCTAGACCGTGCGGTTGCAGGATGCCGTTAACACCGTGCTGATGGTAACACAAAACAAATAATAACTTTTAATCATGTCTACTGAACTGTACACCATGTTGATTGACCAGTACTTTCATAAGACTTAATTTATTGCAAACCAAACAATAATACAGTAACAAAGGCATGCACAATAAATATTAGCGAGTATTTAGTAGTCTTCGAACAAATGCATTAATAAATTTGACGCGCCAAATGTCCCGGGACATCTGTCGCAGGACATGTCGTGTGATGTGGCCGGACACCGTGACGTGTGACGGCGACGGACGTCGCGAGACATTTACAAGATGTTTGGCGATGTCTCGCAACACGTGTTCTGGGACATTTGTCGCCTAGTAAAAACGGGGCTTTACTATCTATAAAGGGGAAATTTGTAAACAGTTGACGCATTTTGAGGAACAGCTTGTCCCGTGATTCAGAACTAGAATATGTGCTTATTTAAATCTAATAATAATGGTAAAAATCCACCTTCTCATACATTACGTCAACTATAATTTTATAGTAGATTATTAAACAAGGGGACAAAGCAGTGTCTTGCGTCACGGGCGCTATATTGAATCTCGAACGTAACAAAGGATTCTAGAGTATCTCGCTCCGCTCGTGAGTTACTAAAATCCTGAGTGCAAAGAGGGATATAAGCACGCCCAAGATGCAGACAGCTTTATCCACGAGGAGAATACTCTACCTTTCACACTTTCGGCGAGACAATAAAAATCAAATCTTGGTTGGTGCATTCTGTGCAGAGGTTAGTTCGATTTACGAATAAGTTCTTATTGTGTGAGTCTCTGGTTCAAATTTTAATACAGCTGAGGTACCAAATTCAAATCACATTATGCCCGCGAGGGCATAATATGATTCAGTACAACTTTACTCCCGGCTCAGCCGTAGAGATTTAATCCCCTGCTTTTGGTTAAATTTTAATTGACATATAATTTGACATTGCCGAGCAGGTGTGTGAAAAAGTGTATTTTCTTTCATTTGTTTATTTTTAATGGTGTGCAAAAAGACATTACATAATAATCTATTGTATCTACGGCGTCTTTAGACAGTGCGGTTTATATGGAACGTGGATTTTTATCTTCAATATTAGATTGAAATAAACACGAATATAAATAATGAAATAAACGGTTATTGTTCTGAATGTAATAATATTTACCTCGATCATCTGTTCGACATCCCCCTTCAAAATGCCTCCTTTCTTGAGATGTTCCAGCATCACTCTATTGGCTGTCAGGTGCATATCTGTCCACAATACTCCGGGTTTCGCCTCTCTGAAACACATGACGACTATTTAGCTGAGATAAGAATATAATCATTGACATTTTCATAAGTCAGCAGATAGAACCTAGAGGCCGCTTTAAGTGAATCATCATAAGTTTCATCAACAACTTTTTATTCATATTCTTTATTGTACACAAATAAATTTACAAACAGAAACAACTTACAAAATGGACATGTACAATTGCGAGCTTAACCCTATTAAGAGTTTTCTACCAGCAAACCTTTGAAGATAGAGATAGTTCATTATAGTACGTGCACAGAAAAGGGCATTGGAGTAAAATATTAATACTAATAGTTATACATAATATAAACCATAATAAATAAAATACTTATACATATTAAAAGTAATACCTATAAACTATACCTACATTACAGATAAACATAACACATTATACAAAATATACATAATATACCTACTTACTTAAACATAATAACCTAAAAATTTACAAGGACAGCTCTCTTTGACTGAGCTTAAAAGTGCTTAATGATGGACTTGCGCAGATAAAGTGTGGTAGAGAATTCTACATATACATTTATATAGCAACAGCTAGTTGTATATATTTTTTACCTTGTATTGTTTCATGTAGCGTCCCGTTTAATAGGCCAAATAATAAAAAAAAATCTACATGTTTGGTATTACCTGATGACCGCATCTCTGGCCGCCAGTACCGCTTCGTAGACGACTCGCTGGTCGTCAGTGAACTTGCCGTTAGCGGGGAAGGAACACGTGATGTCTGCCGCATACCCGGCGTAATTACCGCCCATGTCGTAAAGACTGTGACAAACAAATACATTAGTTAAGAGCTGGGGGTTCGAGATAATTAATAACGAGTGGTTCGCCTTGAACTGAGATCTCGTGAGTCTCCCATAAAACAAAAATATATTATTCATAATCTTTGACTAATTGATCGAGCGAAGCGAGATTTCCAAATCAACTCGAGCAAATTGGCGTTGTATGCATGTATGTTTGTTTGTCCGAGGATAACTTTCGAAGCGATCATCGTTAAATTTGATATATAGGTAGGTAGTGTTGGCACAATTCTGGTGTGACTAAATGAGCTAAAAATGCTGGGGGATTGTTGAGATATTGAGGACTCAACAACCCCACAACGCGAGTCTCGCAACTCGCGAGATCTCAGTTCGGGGCGAACCACTAGTTATTTTACTTGTAGAAATCTTGTCAGATCATTGTAATCTCGGAGTCTTCAAGTCCAGAGTGAACAGGTTCTATCTAGGCAAGCTCGCTCCTTCTTCGACCTTACCACCGGGGGAGTACCTAAGTGGTCAAGCGCTTAACCAATACATTTCAAAACTGTATAATACAAATGAAGATACGAAGATACACAATAGACTATAAATAAACATTTTCATTCGATCGACATGACAACGGATCAAAGTTACTTGTCCTATAATGAGGTGTATAGGACACAAACATCCGCGAGCTGTGCACACGGCAAGCAGCGCGTCGCGCGCCCGCCCGACTTCGTAAATACCTAAACTAGCGTCAGATTTAGGAACGGACTCTTATGATTGTTTGAAAATTTTAAATTTTCGATGGTAATGAATTTGAAAAAACCCTGTTTTACAACAATACTGGCCATTAGCCCTACCCGTGTTTTTATTTAATGTCGTACATAATAAAACACGTAGTATACTCGGGAGTGTTATACCTAACACTAAGATAGTACGCGCTAGTACCGCGGCGGCACGCCAACTTATTTACTACGCGGCAGGCTTGTAGTAGGTATTATTTATTATTCTGTGACATGCTCAAGCATAACAATACTGTCCTTACTCCACCCGGGACCGCCCCGTAATGCCAGATATAATCCCGTTTCTATGAGATTCGAAAGAAAAACCCTGAACTAGTTAAAAAATGTCACTACTGATAAATATGATTTTCACTTCGCACTTCCCTTAAACCCCCCCGATTTCCTGCGTTCAATGCAAGAAAGTTGGCCGCCTTACCCCACTCTAGGGTTTCCTTATGTCCCGTGAGTGACATGTATGGCTTTATTGGGACCGTACCACCCATACTAGATTTGCTCAGAGCAAATATAGTAAGAAGGGAATAGCTATGCTAGGAATCCACCTCGTCGATCGAATACCAAACGTCGAGATTCGACGTCGAACTAAAGTCGAAGATGTAGGTATACGAATCGCGAGGCTTAATTGGAGATGGGCAGGACACTTGGCTAGGCGGAATGACAATAGGTGGACCAATGCACTCACGGATTGGTATCCAAGAGATGGACGTCGACCGCAGGGCAGACCACCGGCCCGATGGTCTGTCGATCTCGTAACGGAAGTTGGACAGAAATGGATGAGACTTGCTCAAGACCGATTGGACTGACGACATAGAGAGGAGGCCTTTACCCAACAGTGGGTGCTGGTGGCTGAATAGATAGATAGAAATATAGTATGGCTGTGACCGGCCATCTGTCTAGCCATTAGTTGGAAGCAAGCAACATTTTTTTATACCCTCTACCTCAATGACACCTCATTCATTAAAATCGAATAAGTACTTTATGCGTTACGGTGGAACATAATGTAAATACAAACATAAATAACATACATAGACTGCTAAAAACATATAAACAAATATTGACTGCCTCCGTGGCGCAGTGGGCGTATAGCCGGCTGAGACGCAGGAGGTAGCGGGTTCGATTCCCGCCGCGGAACAAATGTTTGTATGATCTACAGATATTTGTTCCGTGTCTGGGTGTTTTTCTATATATTATAAGTATGTATTTACAAAAAAAAGTATATAAGTATTCTATCAGCTATCTGGTTCCCATAGTACAAGCTCTGCTTAGTTTGGGGCTAGATAGCGCTGTGTGAAATGTCCAGCGATATTTATTTATTTTATTTACCGAAAATTTATTCAAATTCCATTATCTTTGTTATAACAAAATCCTCTCCATCCAAAAGTTATATTGTGTACAATAAAGTGTTTTAATCCATTAATTCATTCAAACATTAAAATTTACTGGTGTTCCCCGGACTAGAACTTGCCTATCGCGGGAGGCCGTTTAACAATCACAGTTTAAATATATACGGTATCTGGTAGGCGTAATCCGTAACATAACCCTTCCTTTTGGCTTTGCCGTAGTCGGGTAAAAAATAGTAAGGTAGGTAAACCGTATATGTCATACGAACCACATGTCGCCATCGCGTATCAGCTTAGCGTTAGGCGCGGCCGCGTGGCCGTAGTGCAGCGTCGCGCCGTTGCCGCCCGAGCCGCAGATGCAGGTGTACGAGACGTGCCGGCAGCCGCCCACTCGGTAGCTGTAGTCGAGGAATATCGACTCGCACTGGTATTCCATGCGCCCCGGCTTCGTGTAAAGCATCACCTGGAAATACAATTACTGAAACTGAGCTGAAACAACTTCGAGGTCGTTCTTTAATCACTTGAGGTTTTTTAGGCCACTTTTTAAGTTTGACCAAAAGTTTAGGTGTTTGTTTATTTATTTGTTTGTTACTCAATCACGTCGAAACGGCTTAGATTATAACCTGGATTAACACATAGGCTACTTTTTATCCCAAAAATCAGTTCCTATATAGGATAAAAATGGGATGTAAAAGTTTTTTTGCACCCCAGTACAACGCGGGTGAAACCGCTGGTAACAGCTAGTCTTTAAATAAATAAATACTGCTGGACATTTCACACAGCACTATTTAGCCCCAAACTAAGCAGAGCTTGTACTCTGGGAACCAGGTAACTGATAGAATAATTATATACTTTTTTTGTAAATACATACTTATTGTATAAAAAAACATCCAGACCCGGAACAAATATCTGCAGATCATGCAAAAACAAAATCCCGCAGCGGGAATCGAACGCGCCATCTCCTGCGTCTCAGCCAGCTATTCGCCCACTGCGCCACTGAGGTCGTCAATTCTACTTTGTATAGTACCCCTTTAAAAGCTTATTGCGGGCACGGAGGAATGTGATATTTAGCATAGTTAAAGTTTATAAGAAGGGGTAAATACTAACATTAAGATTAAAAATAAAAATCGGAGTTTCGGTCTAATTTCCACCACTGTGCAACTAATTACTAGTATTATAAATTCGAAAGTAACTCTGTTTTCATGACTGTGCCTTTTTTTCTGGAGATGGAACACGTATATATATATATATATATATAGCCCACCTGATGATAAGTGGTAACCATCTCCTATAACATAGAAATGCCTCGTAGGTCGGAGGCGGGAATCGAACCCGCTACCTCCTGCGTCTCAGCCGGCTATTCGCCCACTGCACCACCGACGTCATCATGTGCCTGCATCAAACTATTTTGGACATGAGACCTCTTTTCCAAAATGAACTGATACCTCAGACCCCTACAGACAAATTACTTTAAAAATTCTATCTCTATTTTATATAAAAATAATATGTCGACCCCTGGGAAACCGATTTCGATCTCAAGGGGTCGATATCGACCACTTTGGGAAACCCTGACCTAGACGAGCGATAAGATAGAGGATACCTAGACTCTAGGTGTCCTCTATCCATATCTATAGGTTTTATCGTACACCGCAAGTTTTAGGAAAAAAATATGCGTCGGTTCTGCCGTGCCAGCCTAATCACTTTATGAGAAATTTTATTATTCTCTTTGGTGCCGAAAGAGACGTGCTCCAATTTTCAAATTGATAGTTTTAGATATACAGAACACTGGATACAAAACCTGACACTTGACTACTATACATAAGTTCTTTTTTTTGCTACTAGACGCTAGATGGCGCTGTTTGTACATTTGCAATTTTTGCAAAACACTTGTTTTGTTACGAATTGAGGTCAGTAGCACACAATTTCTTTTTACGCAATCATTATTAGTATTTACCTGTTTGTGTGCGTCTGATGAGACCTTACAGATATATCGCATAACTTCAATCTCCTCCGATGTTTTGATAACGCGCCTGTAAACAAAATGTGTGAAATGTTAGATATCTTTGGACTTATTTTATTTTGATTTATTTGAGAAAACAAACAATTATGCCTAAATATTACTAGACTTAATAATTGATCGAGCGAAGCGAGATATCTAAATGAACTTGGGCAAATCGGCGCTGTATGTATGTTTGTTTGTCCGAGGATAACTTTCGAAAAATTTATCCGATCATCATGAAATTTGGTATATTAATTTGGTTACTAAATGACCTAAAAATGTGGAGGGGTTGTTGAGATATTGAGGTTCACAACCCCTCCAGGGTTGTTGAGATATTGAGGTTCAAGAGGGGTAAAAAAACAAAATGAAACTATCCGGTCAAGTGGCACGTCTAATAAAAGGTCTTTGTGATTACATTTCGACCCCATTTTTATTTTTAGTTTAAACCTTGTAGTTTTTAAGTTATTAGACATGATAAAAACTGAACTTTGACAAAATTCACAGGGTACACCAGTGACCCCACAGTGCTGAAATTTGGTATGCGTGTAGCTTTAGTAACACAAATATAAAAGTCTGAAATCCAGAATAACGGCAATTTGTAGACCAAAAAAGTATAACCAATTAACATGAACTCCCATTACCTGTAATTTGAATGAAACTGGAGGCCAAGTTAGTTGGATAAATTTCGTGGAACTATTTTTATTTTTTTTTATTTTGATAGTCAAAGATTACGCGAGATCTCAGTTTGGGGCGAACCACTAGTTATTACACATACTACAGGCATAACCAGCACCGTTGTCCACAGATTAGGTTAGACAAATGATATCCAGTGAGTTGTTGGTATGAGTGTATACAATATTAAACACACAAATACATATAAAAATTTAAATGAACTTATAAATGACTTCTCTCTGACTACACACTAGTGGGATATCCTTAATCCTTTACCATCTGACTGGACCCTAGTACGGGGGTATATTCTTACGATTATGCGTTAGAGATTAGGATTAGGCCAAACACATTATTGACAGAAATTTCAATTGTCGTAAGAGACAAAACTGTGATGGCTTGCAAAATTATATGCTTGCACAATATTAATACACAAAAGTAGGCAGATAAATGTATGTAGTCGCATAGATACCTAATCAAACAACGAAACTAAAGTATTTTGTTAGTTTGATAAGGATTTATTAATTTTAGATTTAAATATACCTCTAGTTATTGAAGGTAGTTATTTTTAATGGATTTTAATATTTTGATTGCCTAAGTTTTTGCTGTGTATTTGATCGAGCGAAGCGAGATCTCTAAATTAACTTGGGCAAATCGCCGTTATATGGTATGTATGTACGTTTGTTTGTCCGAAGATAACATTTGAAGCGTTGATCTGATCATCGTAAAATTTTATGCATAGGTAGGTAGTGATGGCACAATTTTGGTGTGACTAAATGAGCTAAAAATGTTTGGGGGTTGTTGAGATATTGGGGTTCAAGAGGGGTAAAAAAAATGAAAATGAGACTATTAGGTCAAATGGGGCGTCAAATTAAAGGATTATTTCCTTCATTAGTACATTTAGACTCCGTTTTTATTTTTAGTAAAGTCTATAGTTTTTGAGTGCCATAATAAAAACCGAACTTTGACTAAATTCACAGGGTACACCAGTGACCACACAGTGCTGTAATTTGGTATGCATGTAGCATAAGTGACACAAATATAGGCCTAATAAAAGTCTGAAATCCAGAATAACTGCAATTTGTAGCCCAAAAAAAGATAAACACATTACGTAAACTCCCGTTACCTGTAATTTGAATGAAACTGTAGGTCAAGTTAGTTGGTTATTTATTTCGTTCCACTATTTTGATAGTCAAAGATTACAAATAATATTTTGTTATTGTAATCGAAGACTCGCGGGATCTCAGTTCGGGGCGAACCACTAGTTTTAATAGTTTTAAAGTTTTTCTCACTTTATGTTACTTGCTTACTAAACTAGATCATGCAGTCTCTCCCTTAATTATAGTAACATTTTAGTACGTATGTAGATATATTAATTGATTCCTTATATTGTCTTAATGTAAGAGTATTAAATATTATAATTATAATGTAAGAATCAAAGTAACGATACTTATGCTGTTAGTATCCCTATTATAAACTAGTTGACCCGGCGAACTTCGTACCGCCTTGACATGCATATGACGCGGGCTGCCAATGTACGTCACCCCGGTGCCATCATTATGTATGGAAAATGAATTTTATTCATTACTTCTTTTTGCGTGAGTTTTTCCGATATTTTAATAGTTATTCTGCTATTAGGAGAGACAAATCTAACAAATCAAAGATCATCAAAACAGGTCCAGCCGTTCTTGAGTTATAAATGGTGTAACTAACCCGACTTTGTTTTATATATATATAAATTTTAATATCATAAATATAAAAGTAACTCTGTCTCTGTGTTTGTTAAGTTTTCACGACTCAGCTGGACCGATTTTGATGAAATTCGGTATACAGATAGATTATGACCTGGATTGAGACATACTTAGGCTACTTATTATTGACATAACACGCGTGCGAAGCCGCGGGCGCAAGCTTGGTCAATATATTGTAGAGAAAAATCGTTGAAACAAAAACAAAACAGTTGGTATAAGGCAATAACGGTTTGTTTACTTCCACTGACCTTAAAACCTATATGACTCACTATTATTCATTTACTTTTATAGATATAAGTGGTTTTCCTTCTAATACCTACTAGTAATGGAATTTCTGTTATGGTTATTTACTTTGGACAACTATTGTCAGTTAGAGTTAAAAATACACCAGCTTACAATAACTACAGTTTTTACTACATAAAAACAATTATTATTATATAGTAGACACAATAGCTACAGATATTCAACTATTATGGTTAAATAAATAATGCTGAGCATTTCACACAGGCTATCTAGCCCCAAACTAAGCAAAACTTGTGCTATGAGAACAAGATAATTGATAAATACATTTTTTTTGTAAGTACTTTCTATAACAGAAAAAACCGGTCAAGTGCGAGTCGGACTCGCGCATGAAGGGTTCCGTACCATTATCTATAATAAATTGTATGAGCACCCATACAACTCAGAGGACTATCTTAATTGGCGTCAACTATGTATGTATGGGGAATTTTTATTTTTATTTTTTGGAACTATTACTTTATATGTGCTGTAAGACCTTGCTTTTTGTCAAATTTCGTGATTCTAGGTCAACGGGAACTACCATACAGGTTTGCGATCCAAAACCTATAGGGTACTTTCCGTTGACTTAGAATTGTCAATTTTGGTTAAAAGCAAGGTATTACAGCACAAGTACCTAAAGGGAAAATTCTGAAAAATAAAAAAAGGTGAAAATTAAGGTAAATTTTGGCACTTACAAGTTTTCGCGAAAATCTAAATTTTCCTATATCTTTTTATCATGTTGACTAAGGACCTTGATTTTTATACACCTAATAGGGATTATATGCCTCAGTGTTTGGTATAAATTTCAACTTGCTAGGCCCACCCGTTTCTGAGAAAATTGGTGGTGACAGACGGACAAGAGAGTGATTTTATAAGGGTTCCTTTTTTACCTTTTGAGGTACGGAACCCTAAAAAAACCATATTTGTAGATTATGCAATTGCAAACATTTGTTCCGCGACGGTAATCGTACTCGCTACCTCCTGTGTCACAGCCAGCGATTCGTCCACCACGCCACCGAGGTAGAGTTTACTTACACACTTTACAATGATACGTTTCAAAATGATCAATATGATCTCAACCAAATCCACACAGCAGAAAGAGATTGATCCTAAATAATCCTATTATACTTAATATGTATCTAAAATATAAAATATTTTGTGTGTGTTTAAAAATGTTGCAATTTAATTTAAAAAGCATTTAATACAATGGAAAACTTACAGCTCAGCAATGATGGGGAACAGCGTTTCATTGTCCACCTTGAAACTGAAACAAAATGGATTTTTTCATCACTAACGCTCTGAAAGTGGGTCATTATTGACTCGGCCCTGTAAATGCGAAGTAAATTTGAAAATAAAATATGGATCATTGCATTAATAATAAGCTAAAATGAAATAAAATCTCCATGACAAATACTTATTTCAATTTAAAAATGGAACCGGCCACATTTTATTTTTATTTTATTTATTAAGGAATCACAAACAACTACAATATTATATGTAAAGGTACAGTCTGTGTTAGTACATGGTATATCATGTGTGAGCTATTGATACTGTAGTCCACGACGTTATCCACAGGTTAGTTAAATACAACTTGTAAAAAGAAATTTCCAGCTAGAGAGCCTGTTAGAGGGTAATATAGACGTACTGTTAACAAAAACAAACAAAGACCCTTAAAGAAGAAGAATAAACAATATAAAATCGAAGAGTGAAGGTAACTTAGATAGGCACTTACAAGAGTAACAAGTCTAAGGGCGCCTTCAAATTTGCCGCAACGTGCCGCGCGGAGGCAGCACGTCTGCAGTGCTGCTGCCGCGCTGCTTTGTAAATCCATATAAATAAAAAACGTGCTACTGCAGCGCTGCACTCGCGCGTTTTATTTATAATATTTACAAAGCAGCGCGGCCGCCACGCTGCAGACGACAGAAATTTGAAGGCGCCTTAAATCTGAATTTAAATCTACACAAACGAGTGAGATATTTAACATCTTTTTAAATTTATAGGGAGTACAAGCGAATATGTCAATATTGAAAAGTTTGTTCTCAGTCAGAACTCAACCATACGATAAATGGGAGCACGAAGTCCCGAGTCAGTGCGGCAGATGTTAAGTGCAAACAAAGACCGAGAGTGAGTTGCTCGTGGAGTGCAGGTTCTCGGGACGACGTAGCACAGCCTTCTCACCAACTCAATACAGTTGAAATTGTTATGTACAATTTTAAAAAGGGTATCCAGCTTCGAGATTAGTATGTTTCTTCTAGATCTTCGTGCTTTATCTTAAATCACATTATCGCTTACCATCCGGTGAGATTGTAGTCAAACGAAGAACTATACAGTTAAATAAAAAGGAATGTACGACTGGACTCAACTCAACTACACATTCATAAATGCTATAGTAAAATACATACAATCAATTTTTATTTTAAAACGAAAGAGGCCACGATCCATTGTGAAAAATAAACAATGGACACCGGGAACGCGAATTTTCTTTTTGGCAATAGTTATGAAAAAGACTTTTTTAATTTCATCACATTTGTGATGAAAAGTTATCTATTACATTATTTATTTAAATTTTAAGAATCAACTTTAAATAAACAAGATAACTTACTCATTGATTCCTTCAAAAACTGCTTCTTTAGCTGTTAGACCACTGTCAGTGTTTGGACCACTCTGTAACGTAACACAATAACTTATTTTAACTAACTTCGAATATTAAATTCAAGGAGCATTCATTGTTGCATGTTTTTAATGCCATCATAATCTAAGGCAGTGAATTTACTTTTCAAATGGGACATTTTGCTAACACCATAATTTTAATAACTTTACAATAAATTTAATTGGGTGTGCGACAACTATTTATCCTAAAAACATCTCTTTCAGTGCACAAGTCAGTCTTCTCTTCTCCTGAGTATGAATTGTTGTTGAAAGTAGGGTTTACAGACTTATCACACCATCCACTAACACTAGGTTCGCTAGCGGCTTGGAAATTTTATGAGACTATATGTCTATAATATAGTAGCCAAAAATTGCGACATCAAACGCAAGTCAGTTTATTAGTCAAAAGGTATAATTTTTAAATGGCTTGCATCACTAAGCTACGAACAAACTGAGACAAAACTAAAAATTTTATGTTAACGTGTTTATACTTAATTTTATCTTATGTATACTTTATGTTAACTTATTTATACTTCACATTATTTTATTTTTACCTCTAACTAATTGTAATATTTATTACCTATTTAAAATAAATAAATATAAATATCGCTGGACATTTCACACAGCGCTATCTAGCCCCAAACTGAGCAGAACTTGTACTATGGGAACCAGATAACTGATAGAATACGTATATACTTTTTTTTGTAAATACATACTTATAATATATAGAAAAACACCCAGACACGGAACAAATATCTGTAGATCATGCAAACATTTGTTCCGCAGCGGGAATCGAACCCGCTACCTCCTGCGTCTTAGCCGGCTATACGCCCACTGCGCCACGGACCTAATTATTAATTATTAACCTAATTGAATCTGTCAGTCGACCAACTTGTAGGCTTTATGTTCCGATTTTCCAAGTTCTGGTTTCCTCGATACAGGCTACGCCTAATGAGGAAACCAATAGATAATTCTATAAATAGATATTATAAATCTATAGATCGATATAGATCTATAAGTATAAAAATACATAAGTGGTTATAATAAGTTATAAGTGGTTTTGCTAATAGGACATGTTGCTATATAGGTTGTTTTTAATGTATTTTTGCTATGAGGTCAATTTGTTCTTAGGACCTTGTGATAAGGAGGAATAATAAATACTATATTAACAGAAATAAATGTAGGTACCTATTATACTGTCCCATAACGTTCTCGTGAAATCCAGTCCATCCAAAGGTTGTCTGGAAGAGATCGCTTTTAGCGGTAAGACCGCCACTTGTATTTCTGCGTGTATTGTTTGTATTTTATTTTAAGTGTGATTTACAAGAAAGCGTTTTCTATTCTACACTCAATTAAAAAAAAACACAATTTAACTATTATAAGGATTAACGACTTTTGCAAACCCATCCATGGGTGAAGTAATTTTAGCAGTTAAAACTTGTAATACAGATTGTACGAAAAAAATCTTTTCCATTTTTGATGTGAAACATCTATTGCGCGGCTTGGGTGTAAGACCGACTCCAATAGCATTAGGGTAAGATTTATTAGTAGAACTATTTAATTTTTTTAAGGTAAGATGTCGTGTATCAGTCAAAATTGTCAAAAGTCAAAAGTACGGATAAATAATTGTTTGCCGTCACGCGTATATAAGAATTTATAAATGGTTTATTTAATTATAAATTATTTTAATAACATCAATTTAGATGTTTCACATCTGCCGGGCGTGATGACCACATTTATATGTAACTTACCAATGTAAGAAGAGCCTCAGGATTCAGACTATTCAGTACATTTTGCAGCTGAAAAAATACCATACATCATTTTTAATTTACAGTGCCACAAACTTATCTAGCCAGTCCCAGAGACGAGGCGGGCGGCGGGCCGGAAAATAGAGGTCGCATTTCATAGGAATTTTCAAAAATAAAAATTTGTTTTTCCTAGTTCTAAGTACCAGGATTTATTCAAATCATCATGATGTCGAATAAATAAACATTTTGTGATCTATCTTTTAGCATAAACACCATGATAAATGGACTTTAATGTTTGAATGTATGAAAACGAACGAACTGTTCAGAGCTGTAGAGCTAAACACATTTAGGTACTGTTATTGGTTCTTTTAAGATCCTAAATGACCTTTGACCTTGACCCCGCGCGTCCCTTTTCAAAAGATATAACTGAATAAAAAATGCATTATTTAACAACTTTTACCATGGGGTTAAATGTATTAAACCTTAGTTTTTTTATTTTAAAACATATCATATTTTACTGTAATCATAATACAATTAAATTAAATACTAATTTTTCAACCATCGTGCGGCGGCGGCGCAGCGTGGCGTCACTCACTGTGTCGATTGGATACAGTGAATTCCAATTTTGTTATTCCAAATAAGTTAGTGTCCCAGTTATGGCGGGTTCCTATATCCGTTGGTAACCAGCTAAGCCTCGTTTCTCCTTGAAAAAGTGTCAATAGTTTGACACTTTTTCAAGGAGATACGAGTCGTAGTCGGTTACCGACGGATATAGGAACCTGCCATAGTGTACCCAGGGCGTAATCGCATGTATGTGTAATCGTATTTTGTTTTCAATTAAACAAATATAAATTATTGGCACTGTACATCAATCTATTATCATTATACATTAATAATCCCAACATACTTGTTAGGTATGTAGTTGTATCTTATAATTAACAGTATCTTATCAGGGTGGAGTAACCACGCACACAGCACATATCATTAATATTCTCGATAAGAAATATGTGAATTTAGCATGGATTGTGATTAGAAAGATTGATTTCATGAGCATTCTATGTATGCACCATAATCACCTGCTGGACATAGGCCATAGGCATAGCATTTGAAAATCCTTGTACTAATTCTAACTCTACTACTCTTTTTAAATTTGACATAAAAAAACATTTCATGATGGCTGCAATGATTTAATTATTGCCTTTGACATAATGTCAAGTCAAAATCTTTTATTCATTAAAATCACAAGAATCACTTCATGTTCCTTCGCGACCAAGCCAGGAAAGAAAGGCAAGAAACAAGGCTGATTGTTTTTTACATAGAATACATAACAATAAAGAAAATAAATTACGTCTAAATTGTAACATTTTTTTAATGAGTTGGAGCGATTTCAATTCCAAGCTTCTCTATCATCTAAATAATCCGATATTTTATAGTTGGCTTTTTTATAAAGATTTTGTTTAATTACGTTTTTAAATTTGTTAATTGTAAATTTTTGTACATCACTTGGGAGTTTGTTTTAAAAGTGTAAAAGTAACAGCCAGTTTCTTTATTTCTAGTATAAAAATTATGATTATCGTTATTTCTTAAACAAATTAATATTTTTGTGAACATACCTACATCAGATTTTCATAGATGTATTGACAAGGGAATATCATAATATTTATTTCTTTAAACTTATGGCGTGAATCAAGGAGTGGAGATGGTCATTTAACTTGACTTATAAATTACAGATTTTATTGAATAGATAATTGGTTTGGACTACCTGTTTTCAAGCAAAAACTGATTTTATTTTATAGATTGCTCTATGTGATACCTGTGATAAGACTGATCATCATACCTTTATTTTCTGTGTATCTTATTTGTATAAAAAGTTTTTTATTTTACGTCCCTTCAAGAATTGTTTTTTTAACGTGGTTATTTCTATGTGAGAAAAATCAATAACTACAGTTTTAGAATGAAGTTTTTTCGAACTGTATAAATTGGGTTACCTCGTCAACATAGTGCACTTCATCAATGGCGTAAATCTTTTTGAAATCTTCACAGCTTAGCAGCTTTCCCATCCACACTTCATACTCTTCTGGGAGACGTGGCACAAACAAGTGACCCTTTTTTGTGGTCACATCCAGAGCGAAATAGCAACCTGGCTCTCGAACACCACATACCCAGGTGAAGTAGGACTCCTAAAGGTGTTATAAAAAAAAATATTTATTTCAAGCCACATAAATAAAGCTCAATCTAAAATGACATACAGAAAATAAAGAACAACATACATACTTAAACATACATTATAGCTGTATAAATAAAAATCCCAATCCCTAAGTTTGACTTACTATTTCTGTTAATATCTTAATTCTTACTTTAGAACCTAGAAAATAGAGGGGGAAATTATATATTTTTGTGCACTATTTGAGTAAATTTTTTTCAGTCTTCATTCAAACAGTGCTTTACAGTGTTAAAAATCCACGAAATGTTCTACCAAGTATCAACATTCAGGTCTCCCTAAATTTGTATAACTTTGAGAGGCTGACTTTAATAAAAAAGCAGGTATACAATGGAGACTTGAAGCACGGAACAGATTTGATTGGAAGCGGTTAGGGGAGGCATAATGTCCAATACAAGTCGAGAAAATTATGTTATAATTTCTATGAATATTATAAGTACTTACAGGTTTTCTCACAGTTTTATCGGTGAATGATATAATTTATATTTTATTTTAATAGGGTCATAAATCGTCTTACCTGTCTAAACGTATTATATTGCACGTCGGTGTCATAGAAGCTGACTTCATCACCACCTTGCAAAACCACGACTTGGCCATTCTTCAGCTTCTGTGCCAATCGCGCTCTATTTCTCGCGAATAAAGATAGTGGGACTTTAAGAGTACCCTGGCCCATAGACCACGTCGCTGCCATTTTCTCCAATTGATTAGACAACTGTGTCGGCTTCAACAAGTATTTATTGTTCGAAAGTGATAAGCGTAATTGATTACGACGATATTCTGACGACAGAACTACGGAGGCACCAAGATATCGGTTAAAACAGCGGTTGAATGAAATGTATGTTTGAAAACCCTTTAGACTTACGTTATTTGTAAGAGTTTTAGAAAATACCATTTGTAATAAATATAAATCAAATAAATTGCAATTGATTTGATTGGTTTTGTTTACTTTTTTTGCAACTTTTTCATTAACTATGTCAAACAAATTGTCATTTACCTATGTCAAGTAATGTCAACTGCAGACAGAGCAGACAGACTTACAGAGTAGGTACGAGTACTTCATATTATGTCAACGTCACTTCACTATTCAAAAATGACAACTATTTACCAATTGTTGGCTACTCGCCGCTAGATGGCTGCAAGTGTCGAGCAAATCTGCAGATTTATTGTTGTCTATCAGAACACAACATATCAAGTCTCACAGGATGGTATTAATATTTATTTATTAACCCAAGACCAGGTCATGGTCAGTCGTAATGGAATATAAGACAAACTTGTTATAAATTAAGTGTAAGCACGTCAAGTAGGTATTTATAAAAATATTATCATTTTATTCATACATATATACATTACATACATACATTCATACCTTCTAATTTTGTAACTTGTCTGGTAGTTATGAGTAGAAAAAAGTATTGCATATTATGTAAAGCAGGACAGAATAAAAATAATATTAATAAATTTTAGGATCCATTTATTTCTTATCTAGGTACATACTTAAATCACAAGATCGACAATAAAATTAACTATCTAAAAATCACAAAATGCACTAAAACATGCACACATTGTATGTACTTATAACATTGATTTTTATACCAATTTTGGTACCATTGTACGTAATTACTACATTGATTTATAAATCAAAGAATTATTAAGTAGGAATTAAGTAGGTATTATTATAATATAAATTATACTAGGTATGTAATGCCTACATCATGTCTACGTTGCACAAAATCAACAACGAGAAATAGGTAGGTTTACTTTCTGAAATCGCATTATGCGTACCATCTAACTATGTAATGGCATTTTCCAAATACTACATGCGAGGAAGTAACAGTGCTCGATACAGTATAAAGTACTGTTAGCTCTACAATCACTTTTGCCATAAGAAACCTATAGGTAAAGTTTGGCTATGAGAAATCGTACAACCTGTTTACAATAACCATCAGGATTAAACCCATCATCAATTTGAATATTTTTGTGCTTTAAATACTTATTTGATTGCTTTGGTAGATACGTAAAACAAGTTTTAAAGGATATGTAAAACTAATTAAAGCTCGGAGTTACATCACTATGAGGTTATTTTACATGGAATTGTTTTAAACTGATAGGAAAAGTTAAATAACATAGTATGTAAGTAGGTAATCATTATTGAACCCCTAAAATAAGGCTAGTTACGTCATTCAGTACTTTGATCATGATCTGCTAAGGTCACTATTAAACGAACAATAAATATTATGATTGTAGAGTATGAGCGGCCATTTTGATTCGTGCTCGTGACTCTTGCCGTCTGGACACGTCATAGCTGGCCATCTCTTTCTTGCACGCTCTCCGCATATAGCACCATTGTAATCCGACACGTTTCTTTCTTACACACAAGCGATTTCACAACACGGTCCGCACTTTCACAACTAAAATGTTTTGTTTATAAATTATGAATCTACAGAGATTTCATGACAAGACTGTTTCTTTTCTTGCAACCTCCGCACAGCTTCTGCGACAAGGGCACGCTCTTCCAGCAACCTTTCCACAAGATCAACTGGTTCTTGCTTTCTAATGTTATAGTAAGGTGCTGCTCTGGCACGAGCCTGGAGGTGAAGCTTTTGTTTTAGGCCAAGGGTGAGTTCATCAATACCAGGTAGTCTGCTCGAGGCTAATGGGCGTCCATCTCCTTGGGTAGTGTGACGATGCTCGTACCTTGACTTTTCTTTCAACATTGCGAACGTTAACACGAAAAATTTGCAGTTAAATTTCACAGAGACTAGATATCTCACCGGCAGTGAAGAAGGTAACTGGCGACTGCGCGCAACAACGTTTGCGAATGTCGAATGAATGAGCGTGTGGTAGGCAGGTCGGCTCAATCCAGCGCGTAGGAAATACGGTCTCTGCGGGGGTACAGGGGAGGGGCGATGACGTACTCGGCTCAGATGCGCAGTCGTGCCGGGCTGTATACAAACAATACGATGGACGTAAATAAACACAAGAGCGCGACAGGCCAACCAACGGTGTTATCTTTGCATGTAGTGGTATGGTTTGTCGGTTCAATGTCGACTAACCTCACAGGTATATTGATTAGATATTGACACTTGGTAAAATAAAATAAAATTGTTTATGAATTATTAACAATTGAACAGTCTCAAGTAAAGTTATTCAAATAGTTTACATATTCAAAACAATCGGTGACACGCGTTTTAAACGAAAATTCTTTATTTTAAGAAATAAGTACCTGCCTATTATGTAAATTATCAACTTACTAGGTAGGTAGCTATCTACACCATTTTGGCGAACAAGACTAAAAACTGTTTAGCAAATTGAAATTAATTATTCAAATTATTGTTAAATAACTACCTAATTCCGACGTCAAAGACAGCAGCGGCGGGCGTAAAGACCAATCAAAACGTTTTAAAGTGTCTATGTAGTTAGTGTGGTGTAGATGTATTACTTAAGTTCCTAATGTAAAAAAAGACGTATTCTGTTTCGTTGAACCAGTCAAACAAAAACGGACATTGCCCTCTGTTTTTTTCCAGTCTGTGGATGTTCGTTCTGACTACTGATATTTTTATTCGTTTTATTGTTTGTCATCCAACTTGCGAAATTTGTCGCTGTTGTGTTCAAAATTAAAATACTTTCAAGTTAGAAATATAGAATAGACATACCTACTTACTTTACCTAATTAATCATTAACACTGTCATTAATTTACTTATAACTTTTCTATCTGTTTGTTACATTTTCACGTTAACGGCTCGACTTTTTTCGATAAATTTGGCATATACCTAGATAGATTATGTCCGGGACATTTATTTATTTAGGTTACTTTTCACCCGACTGCACGGAAGGGTTATGTTTTTATTGACAAACCACGCATACGAATCCACAGGCGGGTTAGCTAGTGTTTGTACAATTGCGAGGCCTGAGCGAGTTATACATATAGCTAATAACAATGAAGATCTGTAGTTACTAAAACTTGTAGATTTTAGTAGGCAAAATTTACGCTCATGTTAAACTTTATACTTACTTACATATATGAGTTTATAATAACCTCCCAGTCCCAATAGAGTCATTGACTTATAATAGTGCGACCGCTGCTTACTTTCAGATACTTTATAAAAACAACAGCAAAAAATACATGTCTAACTACCTTTATTGTAGCTGAGTAGGTATTCTATGTCAGAGTTTTTTCCTATGAATTTTTTTTAATTACAGTAATATAGCTTCTCAGTCGGAGGCTTACCTATCTGTATCTTTAAAATCATAAATCTTATCAGAAAGTGATTCGACTGAAATTTTAAACATTTGTGCTAAGATGGGTAGTTTACTGATTTTTATGTTTGTAGGTTAAGTTAATTTAGAAATACATTAATCGGTTATGCACCAACACCATATTATTAGAAGAATGTATTGACGTGATCCTTGACGGGTTAAAATTATAAATGTAACAATAAACCAAGACAAAATGCTCAAAAGTTCGTTCGGAGTGAAACACTAGATAACTTATCAACCACACACACAGTAAAAATACTCACTTATGTGCCTTCTTATCTAAAACATTATTGAATTGATTTTAAGTAAGTCAGTAACATAATTTATGTAATATTCACCACGTGTCTTTTAACATAGAACCGAACCCTTAACTGCATGTATAATAATGTGTAGTGTATGTAGTGTAATAATGCGTAAATGACTTGATAGATCGAATTATTATTTGGTCACCGACTTCCTCTTTCATGACCTTCAGATAAAGTTAATACAATTTGCGTGGTATTTTAATCTACCTTGCATAATTGGCTAAAACTATACCTACCTATAAACTAATAAATAGTATTTTATAATATTAAATAGGTATAATTTGCTTATTTAACTACAAGATAGGTAAAAACTACTTAAATTGCGGTAATTCCTGGGAAACTAATGTTACTTTGGAATGTAGGTGTAAAAATAATTTCAGGGCCAGACGGACATTTATTGTCGTCGCATATTAGATAATTTTCATAAAGTAGGTAACTAGAAAATGTTTTATTTTAAGTAAGTATAAAGGGAAAGGAGGCCTTTGCCTTGCAGTGGGACACAACAGGCTTATTATAATAATAATAAGTATAATACCCGTCAGTAATATTGCGCAATCATTATTTAAACAAAAACTATTATAAAGCAAAGCTACATTGCTTTAAAATGTAACATTATATATTTCGATATAATTTGCATAGGTATTATGCAAATATTTCGATTCTATTACGTACAATTCAGTAGAGTTTATTTAGAGATTCAAAGATTATAAAGATCCTACGAAAATAGAGTAATGAAATTAAGTGAAAAGGATAAAAAAATGAATTTTACGGTTTCCTCATAGTCTTGCTTGAGGCACGGTCATAGATCATAGATAAAATAAAGTATGCCGCAGTTATGGAAACACCATAGGCACTACTAGCGACATCTAGCGTGGAGTAGCGTTACAATAACCCTTATTATCCGCACTACGTAGTTACATGTTGATCTCTGTCATTACTAGATGGAAGCACTGATAATACGAAAAACAACAATGGTTATATTATATTTCCTACTACTTAACATTATTCAATATTTCCTAAATTTTAGACACAAGGTTTTTGAGAAAAATGTAACGATCGTCATACTTCGTCCACTTAGAATAAATAATTATTCTGGTTGGTTGTTACTATTATACTTTTTACCAAAATACATAGGTATAGTGTACCTATCTCACAAAGACAATTTATAAGAATCCGAACACGACTCTTCTACTAATATCCATTATGGAGTTCTGTTATTTCTCTCCTGGTTCCATTAACAGACCCTGGTGGTCAAACCTTATTTTCAATAAAATAAAATACTGTAATATAATATTCTCTTTGTACCTACACCTATACCAAATTTCACGAAGATCATCAACGCTTCGAAAGTTATCATTAGACAAACGTATCCTTCAATTATCTCTTAAAGTTATGTAGGTATTCGGCTAGTTACAAAACTAAGTAAAACCCTATACTTCTATACCCTAAGTTACCAAACTATGATCTACAATGGCATAGATAATTATTATCTATGACACTGGAAATTACCTTGGTAAGTGGTTAGATGCTCGGTATATACTTAACTTCGGGGTTTCGGCTAAACATCACTTGAATCTCAGATTATACAAACAAACAGATAGAGCGCGCCGAATGTGCGAGTGAAGCCACACAAGCGAATACAAATTTAAAAGCGAATACAATCTCGCGGCAGTGCTAAAGATAGCGTCGTACTGCTTGAAAGTCTCGTGTGATTTATTATTTTCTGTCAAAAATGCCGTCTTGTGTTATTAAACAGTGTAAAAGTTGTTCCCAAAAACAAAAAAAAAGTGGATGAATATCATTTCACAAGTAACTATAAATTATTTAATTGATTTTATTATTTATTCACCCAATAATTAAACGGTTGTCTTGAAACACAAAACCTCGACATTAGTTCGACTGTGTTGCCAGTTTTCGGCAAAATGTTTTCCCTTCAATTGGGGAAACTACCTGTTGATCTAGGCGTTAGCTAGCCTGACTGTTAAATGTACGGACGTGGGTTCGATTCCCACGCGTAATCTCACGCCTAAATTGTTATTCCGAATTTGTATGTATTTCTATAATTATGTTATTGCCGTTTACTGTGATTCGGTGATTAATATCTTATGCGGGATTTTAAATATAATTGTATATGTATAACAATTTAGTACCGTATGTATATATGTAATGTATATACATTACATATACATATACACATATATAATAAATGATATATATAGAGAAGTAATAGCGATCCGCCCTCGCTTCGCTTCGGGAAAAATATCCTACCAGAACATTTTACTGGGATAAAATATCCTATATGTTAATCCAGATCATATTCAATATGTACAAAATTTCACAGAGTGAATCTGGTGAAGTTGTTGATAGAAAAGTATATATAGCAAACACTATATAGCAAAATTAGAAACTAATTCTCGACATGTAGAAGCCAAACGGCAATACTACAAGAAATTAGTGCAAAATTAAGGTGGTTAATTTTTTTGGCAATATAATTAATTATGATTTTAATAAATATTTTGGATTCATACGTATGTTTTTTTTATCAGTCTAATGAAATGAATATGATACTACAGAAAAAACTAAAGTATTATTATAAAGTCCATTTTTCCAAAAAGTGTTATTGTAATTTTTCAAATTCTAATAACGTCTGCGTTGTTGGCTAGTCTCTTGCGAGATGGCCGCCGTAGCCGTAATTCGGCCAGGAGGACATTAAAGTCCATGTAAACCTAAATAAACACCGGACGGACCGCTAGTTATAAAAATCTTCACATATTATTTCTTCTGTAATTTTACAATGCGTTTACAATGATACATGAAATATTTAAGTGTTTAATAAACTAGTTAATTAAACAATTGTTCAATCCTAATACTCACACAAATTTGTATTTAATTACTAGTAACAAATTCATGTATCCAAATAAAATTTTAGAACCTGTTGTCGTAAAAGGACATTAAAAAAAATACAGGGAGTTTTTTCATTTTCTGGTATCATTACACGCACACTGATGCACGTGTCCCTACAGAGCTATTTCTAATCGCCACGCACACATGAATGATAAGTGGCGTCATACTGTTTGTTGCATACACTCTATCTGTTTGTTTGTATAATCTGAGACTTGAATGAATAATATTGATATCGTGCGAGCTTAGATATGCCATTAGTTAGACTGGGGGTTGCGCAGACGGGCCATTGAAATGTCGAAAGAAAGTAAACGCAACATGACACGCCGCCGGTCGTGCCGTGTGTGACGTGTGACGACGGCATACATCCATCCAGACGTTTTGCAGCGTGAGCGTGTGAGGCCGATGATAGCTTTGCTTTGCTGGCTGCCGGCAAACTGGCAGTCTACATAAATGCCTTGGCCACACTAGACGGTCGTTACGTCAGTTAGAATGCGCGCGAACTTTAAATAATTCCCGCGTTGAATTTTCGCGATGATATAAATTAACTTGAGTTTATTTTATCGAAAGTAGTAAACCGTTCGGAAAGTATTAAGTTATTCAGTGAAAATGGCCCACGCAGACCCCCATTTAAGCGCGGAAACCCCCATCCCGAACATAAATAACGCAATAAATACGACAGTGTTGTGTCATAGCTATACTATTCAACCAGACTTTGGGACATATTTGGCAGGTAAATAAATTGTATTAATGTACTAACATAATGTAACTACCTATTTAATTTCCGAACTGTCTAGGTACTAATTATGTCCAATAGATCTGGACAATGTACCAGCACATTACCCATTCTTAACTGGAATTCCCTGTCGATGTCGTGGGCATTGATATAGATACATAGCGGGTAATAATTATTTTTATCTAGGTACTTACAAGGACCATGGACTACACCGAAACAAATAGGTATTTGCAGATCATGAAAGCTCCGCAGATCGAATTAAACTCGTACGTACCTCTCTTGAGTGTCATTTCTCAGTCGAGTTAAAGCTTTATTATCTACGAACATAGGTACATAATACCTTTGTAGGTATATGTACTTGCTTCGGCAGTACATATACTAAAATTGGAACGATACAGAGAAGATTAGCATGGCCCCTGCGCAAGGATGACACGCAAAATCGTGAAGCGTTCCACATTTTTTGCACCGGTGCGTTCCCTTAGAGATCCCGGAGCCCCCCAACATGCGTCGAGGATGGCCACCGGGGGGGTTTTAGTGAGTACACGAGTCCGTGAACCTCACATAACCCTACTGTACCCTCTATGCAGTAGGGTATCTGGTTGCAGATTTCCCCCTCGTCAACAAAAAAAAAAGGTATATGTTTAAATACCTAAAATCTAGAGTTTCTTGTATGATTATACAACAAATATGTTTGTACGATGACAACGTCATACACTATTCAAGATGAATAATTTGAGAGGCTATAGAATCTACGTCAATTCACTTTCACCATGATCCTTCACGCACCGTAAACTTTTATTTTTCTAAAGTTGTGAACAAAGGCGGGTTACAAAGACATTTAGGTATTAGGGATCGTGTAGGGATAGGTACCTACAATGTTTTGGCAGATTTCGTTTACACAAAAGTGTTAATAGTTTAATACTTTTTCAAAGAAAAACGTGTCGTTTTTTAAAAAGAAGATACCCTTGCTTGTCAGAATCTGAAATTGTCAAAATCGACGTGGACGGCCTCAAACTCCGGAAATACCAAGGGTTACTCAACTCATCCGATAAAGTCAAGGGCGTGCAGCCTGCGCTACTTTCCAAGCTTTGAGCGAATGGTGACTATTATCACGCTTTTTTATTCGTTTAGCTTTAGCAATGCACCGACAGAAATAAAGTAGGAAAACCGGCCTCCGTTCTACAGGTTTCTATAAAGGGTTCTTCGGAATATGTAAGTTAACCCAACAAGGAATGATTCCGTTTACGAAATGATCAACAGCTAATAAAAAGACAGACAAAAATAAATCATGTGTAACGTCCAACTGTTTAGCTCGTTTTTAAAATACTTAGCTGTTTTTGAGCCGAATGAAGACAAGAGCGAAACCAAGACAAATGTTACTTCAATGAAAAATATATTAGTCAAGTAGGTAAGTATGTCGTAGAACAAATAAAACTTATTAGTTACCTACTAGTAGTTCGCCCCGAAATGAGATCTGGCGAGTCTCCCATAAAAACAAAAAAATTGTATTTTTAATCTTTGACTGTCAAAATAGTGCCACGAAATGCATAACCTAAAATACTTGACCTAAAATTTCATTCGAATTACAGGTAACGGGAGTTCATGTTAATTGGTTTTAATTTTTGGGGTACAAATTGCAGTTATTCTGAATTTCAGACTTTTCCCTATATTTGTGTTACTAAAGCTACACGCATACCAAATTTCAGCACTGTGGGGTCACTAGTGTACCCTGTGAATTTTGTCAAAGTTTAGTTTTTATTATGGCTAATAATTTAAAAACTACAAAATTTAAACTAAATATAAAAACGGGGTCGAAATGTACTCACAAAGACCTTTTATTAGACGTGCCATTTGACCAGATAGTCCTATTTTGTTTTTTTTTACCTCTCTTGAACCCCAATATCTCAACAACCCCCCAACATTTTTAGCTCATTTAGTCACACCAATATTGTGCCATCACTACCTACCTATTTCCAAATTTCACGATATCGGATAAACGCTTCGAAAGTTATCCTCGGACAAACAAACATACGTACCTACATACAACGCCGATTTGCCTAAGTTGATTTGGAGATCTCGCTTCACTCGATCAATTTTACATGACCGTATGCTTACATAAGTGAGGACAATGACGTCCCTCCGGTTTAACATAAATTCCGAAGCAATTTAGTGACTGTAGTGTAGACTGACAGGTAGACCTTCCTTTATAATCAGTACCTACCTACCCGGCTACGGGAGTTTTTATACCCTACTAATTTTGAGAAGTAGCGCTATCCAGAAAGTCGATAGAATATGTAGGTATCTACTTATAAATAATGCTGGTTATGTCACAGAGCCGCTATCTATCTAGCCCCAAACTAAGCAAAGCTTGTACTTACTATGGGAACCAGATAAGATAAGATAGAATACTTATATATACTCGTACATGTTTTTTTTTGTAAATACATACTTATAGAAAAATACCAAAACCCTGTAGACTGTAGAATATCTGTAGACAACACATTTTTCAAAGCAAAATATTTGTATGAAAATGTAGATGTTTGTATTCTTTATCCAATGTTCTAATGATCATACAAATATTTTGGCGTAGTTTCATTATAAATTACTTAAAATTAATTACATTTGTTTTATAGAAGTTTGTGGTACCGTTGCATTGTTGCTTGAATGTACAATGTAGTAAAGAATAGTCATCGGAAAGATGGCTTGTTTGTAAGACTTCTTTTTGCAAAATATTAGAAAACCGCCTTACAGAAATTTTAAATAAAAAGGATCCTTTTGCCGCCCTAGGCTCAAGCCTACTCAGTCTGCTGGTAAATCCACCACTGTCTACGACTCTACATTCTGGGAGCACCAGCAAAGGTTTTTTTTAAATCAAATTTGGTACCTTGCTTACCTATGAGGAAACTCAGAATCTATACTAACTTGCCATAATGTTTCCTATGTATTAGAATAAAGCGTCATGGATTTGCCAAGCAGACGCAGTTCTAGCTAATTCAGCCTACGTACGTAATGTAGGTATGGTTATGGGTACCTACTACATTCAATTTTATAAAAACCACATAACGTTAAATACAGACAAATGGGTATACTCAAAGGTTAGCTCTTTTATGGTTATTGGACACTATATTAGAAACAAGAGTAACTATGAAGCTAAGTACTTATTACTTGTACCAAGGAAGATGACAAACAAATTCCTTGATTTGTACACATCAAGCTTTATATTTCCAGTAAAAGCTGATCTCGCATTGTGTATGCTTTCTGTAAAACGAGAGGTCAGCTTATACTAGAAATGTATAGCCGTGAGTACTTACAAAATAGTTTCCTTGGATATTCTTCTTTTATTCTCGTAGGGTTACACGGGTTACACGTACACCGCGCACAGCCGCCATGCGCCATCGCGCCAGGAGGCTTAGCAGGCGATTATGATATTTCTCTTCCGAGAGTAGACAAAGCTTTTTCTATAAAATTTTACATAAAATATTACTCATTATAATTGGCACTGTAATGTTATCAAACCGTAGGCGTCGACAAAACCTTTGTTGATGATACTAAGTTGGAGTAATTGGATTGTGTTGTTTGGTTTGGTAGGAGTGTGGAGTGTGTTGGAGAGATAGGAAATGCCAGTATTGTGGTAGATATAAGCGTTCAGTTCGCCAATACAATACTCGTATACTTCACTCTGTGTTACTTTACTCTATGATCTATCTAGACGTTGTTATCCGAGGGCGAAAGCGATCAATTGCACCTGAACACATAACTTTTCATCACGAATGCCAGGAAATTAAAAAAGTCAGTGATTAGCTAAAAAGAAAAAAAGCGGTAGGTACCCACCAATTTTTTTTTCACTACTAAACCATGGTCCTCGTTATGATGCAACTGAGGAAAGAGAAATGAAAGTATTTCTGATGTTCTAATATACGCAGTGCATAATATCCATTCATGCATTATTGCATTTCAATTGCATGTTTTCAAGCTCTACTTCATACATACTTTTCATACATACTTTGGTTGGCAGAAGGTTTCTCGTTTACTGGTTTAGTGATTTGAATGGAATTATTCCTAGTAGATACTATAATCGATGACGTGAGCGAATAGCCGGCTTAGACGCAGGAGGTAGCGGGTTCATTCCCGCCGCGGAACAAATGTTTGCATGATCTACAGATATTTGGTTCGGGCCTGGATGTTTCTCTTAATATTATAAGTAGGTATGTATTTACAAAAAAAATGATATAAGTATTCTATCAGTTATCTGGTTCCCATAGTACAAGCTCTGCTTAGTTTGGGGCTAGATAGCACTGTGTGAAATGTCCAGCAATATTTATTTATTTATACGTATTTCTATTTCTACGGATCATAATTTCCCCCACTAACCGATCAACATTATATTAAACATGTAGAGGAGTCAGTGAGGGGAAATTCGAATCCAGCGCTAATTTGATAAAATATAAGGTAACTTACCTGTATTACTTAGGTACTCGTAGATACCACTGAACTAGAGTCTTTATTGATTAAAACCGAGGTCAAGAAGGTTGAATGTTCATGTTTTAATAGTTATTTTAGCTAACGGGCTAACTTACCTTAGGTATTTACTTATTACCAAATCTTGGCTGACACATAGTTACCTACAATAATTTTTTTGTATATTTTACAAAATATTACATTTTTATGTTAATTTATGAAATCAGTATATATATGAAAATAATATAATTACTATAAAGTAATAGACTTTTATAGTAATGTAACTTTTATAGTAATGGTAAGTCCACTCAGTTAATTAACCGACTTCAAAATAAAGAGAAATTAAACAAAGTCTTTATTAAAAAGCCTACTAGGTATAACATATCGGATTATTTAGATGATAGAGAAGCTTGTGATCGAAATTGCTCCAACTATGTCAAATACATATGTTACAATTTAGACGTAATTTGTTTTCTCTATTGTTCTGTATTCTAAAAGAATAATTAAAAAGAATAACCAGCCTTGTTTCTTACCTTTCTTTCCTGGCTTCGAAGGAACAGGCAGTAAAATTGACGTTTCAAAGTGATCCTTGTGATTTTAATGAATAAAAAAAAACATTTTAGCTTGATTTGGTTTGGAGGAGGTTCTAAATACGCTTGTAATTTTTTTAGTGTCCGACCGAAACAGGTTTTTCAGCCGAAACCGAAAACCTTCGGCCTCGCTCTCAGTTTCGGCCGAAACCGAAATTTACTTCAACATGTTTAAAATTTCTATTGTATACTGAAATCTAGTGAATTTTCACACATTTATTTGCATATACAATGTATATTATACATGCAGCAGACAGTTAAATGATTGTCTTTTTATTTTATTTAACACTTTAAATAAAATAAAAAGACAATCATTTAATTACGTAACAAATATATGTTTTATTCTTTTATATCATGAAAATATAAACTGAATAAATATCTTACGACTTACTCTTGGAAATAAACTTTACAAAAAACAACATTCAGTTAGACCTAGATACTACGTAACTACAGACTCTCAATTAATATTTTTATTAATGTGTTCACAATATTTTAAAGATTAATCATATATTTATTTTTTGAGATTTTTATTTACCGCGGCGGGCGAGCACGAGTTAGCCGCGAAGTTCGCCGAACGACGCACTATTATTCACGAAATAATTCAAGTTTCGGCGTGACCGAAAGTTTCAGTCATTTTTTGGCCGAAACCGAAACTAAGGCCGTAACTAGATTTCTTGGCTGAAACCGGCCGAAACCGAAACTTAATTTTCGTTCGCTCACTATTTTTTTTAATGTTTGTTACCTCAGAATCAACCGATTTGGAAAGTTCTTTTTTTATTTGAAAGGATACTTTCAGATTGGTCTGATAGAAATTTCATCAAAATCGGTTTAGTAGTTTGGTGAAGCCGGTAATATTTTTGTTAAAAAGTTACTTGTTTTGGAACCAACATGACTAGTTCACTGTGGTCATGCTGTTTTCTATACATGATTATTCTCATCATCGAACCATTGGCAGATTGTATTATCATTTATTTCCAAGTACTAGGGGTGATCCAAAAGTAGTGATAATCAGTTATTTCTAGTGCACACAAAAATACAAAAAAATATCAGTCACTTGCTCAGTTACCCACTAGTTCAGGAAAAAAAAATCATATAAATAGGCCACGATTCCCGGGAGCTACATTCATTTGAATACGGACTGTCAAGGAGTGAACATAAAAATGGAAAAACACGAAATCAGAGCTGTCATTAAATACCTCTGCTTGAAAAAAATGTGTACCAAAGACATACACAGCGACTTGGTGGAAACATTAAGGGACTCTTCTCCTCCATATTCGACAGTTGCACGCTGAGCTAAGGAGTTTAAGCTGGGAAGAACATCGACAGAAGACGAACACCGCGAAGGACGCCTATCGACGTCCCTCACTGAAGAAAATGTGAAAAAAGTTGAAGAAGTTGTATTGGAAGATCGAAGAGTGAATATCAGGCATGTAGCTGAGGTCACAGGGATCTCATATGGCAGCATTCAAAGAATCCTTGCGAACGAATTGCATATGAGAAAGGTCTCCGCGCGTTGGGTACCGAAAATGTTAAACGACGAGCAAAAGAAGAAACGAGTCGACATGTCAAGAGCAAATCTCGAAAAATTTCAGGCAGACAAAGATAATTTTTTGTCACGTTTTGTGACCATGGATGAGACCTGGATCCACCATTTTGATCCTGAAACAAAACAACAATCGATGACATGGAAACGATCCGATGAACCGACGCCGAAGAAATTCAAAGTGTCAAGCTCAGCAGGGAAGGTTATGGCGTCTGTTTTTTGGGACGCTAAAGGAATAATCATGGTGGACTACTTGGAAAAGGGGGCCACTATTACAGGCTCCTACTATGCAGAACAAATAAGAAGATTGCGGGAGGCTATTAAGGAGAAAAGGCGAGGCAAACTGCGGGCTGGAGTGCTGTTCCATCAAGGCAACGCACCGGTTCACAATGCTGCAATTGCCATGGCTGCCATTCAGGAAGCGGGCTTCGAGCTGGTGGAACACCCCCCCCCCCTATTCACCAGATCTAGCCCCCAGTGACTTCTATCTCTTTCCACGACTCAAGGAACACCTCCGAGGCAAGAAATTTGACGATGATAGCGACGTGATGGCCGCGGTTGAGGACTTTTTTGAGAGTCAAAATAAAGATTTTTTTTCTAAGGGAATTTTAGGTTTAGAAAAGAGATGGACTAAATGTATAGACTTGCTAGGAGACTATGTTGAGAAATAAATTTATTTTTTTATTTTATTCATTGTGTTTATTATTGATTATCATTACTTTTGGATCACCCCTCGTATGTTAGTGATGTAATTTCTTAGACCATACATCTATGCCTAGACCCTACATTTTCCGATTATGACTAAGGAAACCTCGAGTCTTGTTAATCGTTTGACTTGGTGATCTTGTAAATTACTGATTTTGATATCTCTGCAGTGCCTGCGAAGACACGTTATCCTTTTCAAACCAAATTACTACAAGCGTGTTTTCTAGGTCCATTAAAAACCTACCGTTTATTAGATTGATAAAATATTTTTAAGCAAATGTGTTAGTTAAACGTGTTTAACAAGTGTTTTCACGGCCATGTTTTTATAATTGCTAAAAGATGGCGTTGCTCTGTCCTAACCTGATTATCAAAGGTAAGTGAATTGTCGATGTTAATTGCCGTGTAAACATTATTTTCCGAGGAACTTGATATACAAAAAAACATTTGTGTGTGTTTATCTGACGAAGTGAAATTGTTTTAGATGAATTTTGTTATTGTATCTTTGAGATTTTGGCATATGAACCATATTTTTTGGCGGCTATCTACAGATAGCGCCATCTATAACGCTAGTAGGAACTAGTATTTTATTGAAATCGAAAATGAAAAATCTTCAATAACCATCCGATAAAGATAAATTAATGTTATACTAATTTCGACACTGTGCTGAGCCACTAGTACTTCTAAATGCTTTAAAAATGATGATTTGGTTTTTATCTTCTGAAGAGATCAAAGCGTGCAAGTATCTAATATTATTTTACATGTAGAGTACTTATGTAGAGTTGGTCGCGTGTAGATAACTAGATATAGTAGGTCTACACGTATGTACATTAATTAATTGGTCAAGCGCTTGTCGGACCACGCACAGTAAAGGGTTCAGTAGTCAGTAGATACAGCTGTATCTAGTCATTTTAAAATTCAAAGTTAATTTTGCAGTTGATTTTGGTAATTTTGTATGAATATACATATAATTACCTATACAGTTTGTAAACAAAACTTCTGACCTAAGGTCGACTACTGCTTGTAAAATAATAGTATAAAAGCTTTGATATTTCGTATTACAACTATGATATAATGTTTTTTGAAGTGAAAACTTCTTTAGGCGAGTTGGGCATTTTTTGTGATGGGGAAAAAACCATTAAACTCGCGACACTGTTACCGACACCTCTGTTTATAAGTATCTCGTAATTGTTCAAGTTTTCATTTAATTTTTATAACTACATGGAGATATCACAAGCATATGGCCCAGCTGATGTTAAGTGGTAACCATCGCCTATAGCAAAGTATTGCCTTGTAGGTCACGCACCTTAGAAACATGCCCTATAATGAACTGCCCTGGGTCCATCAGAAATCCCTTCATACTGAAACAGCAATGCAGCTTGGCGGCAGAAATAGTTATGGTGGTAGTGCTTCCCCAGGCAAGCCTTTTCACATTGTGCTACTACTGTGGATTCTTTTTAGATATGCAAGAATAGCGGTTTGACCGGTAAGGAACACACACAGGAATACCACAAACATGGCCACTTTAAGCTTTATATTTCATATAAACAGACTCTTGTAGGTATGAAAAAAAGAGTTAAGAAAAACTTACAAATACAATGTTTTTAAAAGACCTATTCAACGATATACCACACGATGGGGTTTTTGTTATTTAACAGAAATACATAAGTAACAAAATATCACTAAACATAGTCTAGGTATTATAAACAACTAATATCTAATCCACTGACTCGACAGGCTGAAGCGCCCCAAAAGTCTTTAATTTTTTTTTTCATTTATAACTATTTCACGTTGTAAATCTAGTATTTATTTTTAATGCTTTTTATGCACTAAGCATAATTTTATGTGCACTTTGTCTAGCACACATTTTTAATTTTCAGCCCGATGGGGTGCGTGAGTAAAAAAAACCACCCCTAACTTCCATAAAGGAGGGTTTTTTAGTTTTTATTTCATAACTTACTAGGCGTCACTAAAAGTATTATCATACCAAATTTCAGCTTTACTGCACTAACAGTTTCCAAAACTGTTGTAACTTCTCGGACAGACATACAGAAGGAAGATGGCAAAACTATAGGGGGTCCTAGTTTGACTAAGGAACCCTAAAAATACAATTAATATCTATCGATTTAATATTCTCATGTTTAATTTATATAGGGTAATCGGTCAGGCACTATAACCTTACGAAAATGTATTGGCGTGATCATTGCTGGGTTAACAAACAATTGAATGATTGATTTAACCTTGCGGATAAATACTTTTGATTATTTTCCTGTTTGTACAATATATATTTTTCGTCGTCAAAAAGTTTGTAACCGCAAACCTACTGTGTTCCGGGCTTTTCCTAAAATCCTGCGAGGCAGGGTTCCGTACCCAAAGGGTAAAACGGGACCCTATTACTAAGACTCCGCTGTCCGTCTGTCTGTCTGTCCGTCAGTCACCAGGCTGTATCTCATGAACCGTGATAGTTAGACAGTTGAAAATGTTCACAGATTTTGTATTTCTGTTGCCGCTATAACAACAAATACTAAAAACAGAATAAAATAAATATTTAAGGGGGCTCCCATGCAACAAACATGATTTTTTTGCTCGTTTTTGCTCGATATTGATAACGGCAACAGACATAGGCATAGACATACATTTATTTGCTACCATAGCACACACAAACTCACACAATATTTTCAAAAGGTATAACATCAAAGAGAAAGCACAAGTAGGAGAAAACAGAAAATTACATACAACAAATATAGGAATAATAGAATGAAATAATGAATAACAGGTAGACGCTTGAAATATTCACAGAATATTTATCCATTCACTTTAAAAATAAATAAGTAATTAAATTAAAATAAAACCAATATTGAAGGGCTCCCATACAACAAACGTGATTTATTTGCCGTTTTTATAGATAATGGTACGGAACCCTTCGTGCGCGATTCCGACTCGCACTTGGCCGGTTTTTTTAAATATTTTTTCCTGTTTTATATAGGTAAACACTAAATTGTTTTAGTGATGATACATATATTAACGGATAATAATTTCTAACTTAAATCAAACGTCATGGCATGGTCCGTTCATGGCAAAAGAAACAAGGTAATTGTATCAAGAAAAATTAACAACCCCTGACTTTTTATGTCAGGGTTTAAAAAAAACACCCCAGTTAAACTAGCTTTCTATTTAAAAAAACCGCGTCAGAATATGCCCATTCGTTTAGGAGTTACGATGCCTCAGACAGACAGACACACAGGCAGACATAGGCGTCAAACTTATCACCAATCGTTTTGCATCAGGGTTAAAAATAAAAATCTGCTATAATATTACGAAGTTGGGTATGGCCGTTCAGTCAGCTGAGTTTATGCAAGTGTCCACGAAAAAGGCATTTTTACGCTAATGGAGTAGATCTGGATAAGCGCACGTCTCAGAAAGGTTCTTACAGTTATCTTCAATTTTTTAAATAATATATATTCGTGTACCGTTTTTTTATATATAAATTATAGGCTTGAGTTTGACCACGATATCTCCTGATGCCAAACGATGATGTCAGTCTACACGCTTGCCTGCTAGGCAAGCGTGTAGACTGAAGAAAGTAGAAGAAAGAAATCTATTCTCAGAAAGAAATCTATTCACTCGCGTCTTGCAGACCCCTAGGTTGTGGTTATCAGAAAATATAGACTCAGGCAAGGTGTTCCACTCTTTGGCTTATAATAAAGGTGGAACCATGTAGCGGTGGCATATCACGGAGCGCGTCTGATTGTCCGATGATAGAATGGGGATGGTGGGATCAAATTGAAAAGTTCCGCCGCACACTCTCCGCGATGTATACCATAAAATTGCAACCTTTATACTTATCCTCTTATATTATAGCTCGTGTTGATTACAAGTGTAAATTTTTTTGTGAAAATATTAAACTTTTTACTTTACTTTTAAAGATTCTCAAAAGTGTATTTTGTTTGCAGCTCTCCAGTCATACGCCTGGGCGTTATGGTCAGTCGAGCTGCTGGTTCTACTAGTAACATATGTGCTGTTCTTTATAACGTTGCGGTCAGCACTGCGTCACTGGAGGCAGTGCTCCGTCAGTGTCGGCGTCGTGTTGTCCGTTTACCCTGTAAGTATCTATGTATTCACAATTCACCATCAAGCCCCGACAGTGCTCATTTAAACCAATATCAAATCCATTGTTATCTGAATTTATAACTCCATATAATCCATCGATTCCCAAGCAAAGCGACGAGTTTTAGACTAAATTTTTCGCTTACCTAGGTAGTGGTACATAAGTACTTTGAATGGCAGAGACATGTTAATGAAGGGACCGATGTTTATCAAATGAAAATATAACAAATAAACGTTCTTTCATAAATAAATAAATATTGCTTGACATTTTACACAGCGCTATCTAGCCCCAAACTAAGCAGAGCTTGTACTATGAGAACCAGATAACTGATAGAATACTTATATACAGTTTTTTTTGTAAATACATACTTATAATATATAGAGAAACAACCAGACGTCCTGCGTCTCAGCCGGCTATATCATAATATGTTAGTTACTTACATATATTTTAGAAAATCTACCTAATTATATTTCTACAGATATACATAGTACTTAATCAACCGTAATATTTCAAGTTTAAAAAAAAAAACGCCGTGTAAAATCCTAAATAATTCCCTATCTAATAATACTATACTCGTAAAAGGTACTGTTACTTATAATTCGATAACTATTATTATCTATAATAATACGATCTTAGTACGATGTTGTTGATTGTAACTTGTCATGGCATTGGCTGGGAATAAATTTGGCATTGGCTGGGAATAAGCCACAGTTCTATGCACTTACATAGAACACGGAGACAAATAGTTCTGGGTATTTTTCATCCAATTATTTACTGTGTCCGTTTATAATAAAATGGATCCATCGGAAAAATGGGAGGGCTGAGCTATCCAACGTTTTCTCTTTTGGTTTCTGGTCGTATCAAAAACCTTTATTCCCTATCTCTTGTGCAGTGCAACTTCAATATTTTGAGAGCTATGAGGCTATCACCACGAGCACGCTATTAGGTCTAACATCTAAAAAGACTACCGATGTGTTTAAAGCTCGTGGGATTAAAACATTGTGGAATTTGTTTCAATCCAACCCTGGCAGATGCGGAACAGATGCGGAAACATTCCCTCATCTATAAGTGTTTGTTTGTAAAGACTCGCTGCGTAGTTGTTGCCGATGCTTAGGTAAATTAAGAATTATTTATAGCTTTTTATAGTGTTATCCGACACTTACGATAGTTTTTAGGCATACAAGCACAGAATGTTGGCTGAAAGGGGAGGGGGGAGGGGGGGGGGGAGATCATACAACTATTATGTAAATCACCTCACAAGATGAGGTGCGTGAGTAAAAAAAATCATTCTCTATTTTCTTACTAGGAAGGTATTTTTACGATAGGTATAACTAAAAACTAACAATTTTCAGATTTTTTCTTTACTTCTGCTGTAAGACCTTGTTATTTACCAAATAAAAAGGATTTGATCCTAGAATTTGATTTATTTGCGAGCAAAATATACGGCCGTATATGCGTTGACTTAGAAGTTTGATTTTTTACAGCTTCAAGCGACCGTAAACCTCCGTAAAAAATTCAAATTCAATTTCAACTTGAGAAACGCGTTCTTGAGAAAAAGGGTCTTGACAGTGACATACGGACAGACAGACGGACAACGAAGTGATCCTATAGGGGTTTCTTTTTCCTTTTAAGGTACGGAACCCTAAAAATTCATTCAGCCCATATAAAGATTGAAAGCCTTGAATCAGGTCCAATAAATTTAAGTGAAACCCAACTATCACCAATTGTAACTCCTTTTATCCAAAGCGTGATCAGAAAAGATTCGCGTCCTATTTATCAAGTATGTAGTGTTTAGGCAGGAAAGTAAGCCATGCTGTTACGCGGGTCATTATTACGCAAACTGAGCTCGACTCATGATGCAATAACACGACGAATGCAGTGCCTCCACCGCGCCCCACTATGCTTTGCTTACCCGAGAATGTCCAAGGCACTATGGTGCGGTGGAATCTACAACCGCTTTCATAATATCTAGCACTTTATTGAGGTATCTAACTAGCTCATCTTACAGATTGCATGGAACATACATGTTAGCGACATAGCACAAAGGATTAGCAAACTGAAGTGGCAGTGGGCAGGGCACGTAGCTCGAAGAACTAGGTGCCGACCACAATCTTTTAGAAAACCATCATGTTTCTGGAGCGTTTTGTTTCAAGCTTGCAGCAACATTACTTCGATTTGAACCATAAAAACATTACTGTTAAAATCCTAATAATGTTGTATATTTAGTGCTTTCTATAGATTACACCGCGTTCCGTACAAAATATTGCGAAAATAAACACGATTTACTTACTTTTTTGGGATAATTTTGCGCTTTATTTGAGCTCTAATGTGAAACATTTTGAGTGACCGATTTATGGTGACGTCACCAAAACTGCTTCGCCTTTACAATAATAAAGTAAGTTTACTAATTGAGGGTCATAGTACGAAATGTCAATGTAATATTATTTTAATATTGATATAAGAGATTGAGGTTGGATTAATGTCGCCGTGGGGTAGAATGGTTCTCGAGTCTTTTTTTTAATGCTACATTGAGATGGAACAAGCTTATGGCCCAAATAATGTTATGTGGCAACCATCGCCGATAACAGAGAACTGCCTCGTAGGTCATGCACCCTAGAAATGTGCCCACGATGCACTGCCCTACATCCATCAACTTGAGAAATACCGGTGTAAAGCCTCATGTGCCTGTAATTTCACCGGCAACAATACCCTTTAAATCGAAACACAGCAATGCTGCTTGGCGGCAGAAATAGGTATGGTGGTAGTACTTCCCCGGGGGAGCCCTTTCACAAGGAACTCTACTGCTCGTTAAAGTCTAGACCACGCACTGAACGCAACTGAAAAGCGCAGCGTAGGACGGCCCCCCACTCGATGGGAAAGAAGACCTGGTAAAGGTTGCTGGGAGCCGTTGGGTGCAGGACGCACAAGATCGGTCGCTCTGGAAATCTATGGTGTAGGCCTATGTTCAGCAGTGGAGAGTTTGTTGATATCATGATGATGATGTATGTTAACACGAAAAGGGGTGACTCTACTTGTGAAAATAAACAACCTGTTCTCAAAGAAGTTTTACAAAAAAAAAGAACTGTTATGTAAATTGAAAATTCAATTGATAAACGTTTTATTTACAGTGACAGTGAGGACAGTGACCCCTTTCGAATTGAATATTATGTTCATATAATATGCACCCTGTTTAAAAAATTAAAATCGGAACAATTGCTGCAACAAATAAATTAGGGTTCTTCTACGAGTAAAAGGGAGATTTATAATTTTAAATAGAGCGGTTTGGTCTTTTAGACACGCCCATAGGCTACGGTAACCGGTTACCATCAGGTGGGCCATGTACTATTTTGGTACCTTAGCTGTAGCGGTTTAAAAAAAATGTTTAACACAGTGGAGACTTCCTTTTATAATTGCTTTTATTTTTATATCATACGAGAAAAGCGGTGGTGGTGGGCAGATACTAATTTCATAGTTGCTTTGGAAGCATTGAAGTACCGAGCTTCAAGTTAAATTATCATGATGTTTGTTAAACGTAAAAGCCGTATCTCTTATCATCGAGGCTCATGGTCAAAGGCGAGACTATAATTAATTTCAAAAATCTAATAGTTACTAGACGTACCATTATTTTTCTGTGCTCAGACTAACTAAACCGACGGAGGGGGGTATTTTTATTCTACTAATGTAGCAAACAAGCATACAACCCACCTGATGGTAAGAGGTTCAGATTCAGATTCATTTATTCCACACAGATACCACAGTACACTTGGAAAAGTCAATATTTTACATAATAACAATTTGAATATAGCAATATAAACAAATAAATAAGAAATTAACCAATTAAAACTAACATAAAACATTGTGTACGTAGTACAAATTTACATCTCAAAGAATAGCAACATCAAATAATTTAACTATATAACAAAAATATATAAAATGAATAAATTCACAGTGTACTAAGATCATCAGCAAGTGCTTCGTCAATCGTATAATATAATTTGTCCAATAACATCTTTCTAATTTTATTACTGAAGTGGGTATGATTTGTGTTCCGCAGATTATGTCATAATAATTTATTAAATAATTTAACACTTGACATAAGAAAGATTTTTCCAACTTTAGCTAGACTGTGTGTTGGAAGACAAATATTATTTTTATTTCTAGTATTAATTTATAAATGACACTTTTCAATTCCAATTTATTTAAGTTCAATTTTATATACATAAGATTTTGAACATAAGGTTACCGTAGCCTATGGGGCGTTTGCATCACTCGCGTGTTGCCGACCCTTTAAAAAAGATTTAAAAAGGATTGTCACATGAGACCTCCCTACCCCTAGTAGTAATTTTAAAGATTAAAAAATGTAAATCGATCCAACTGCGAGTGGTCTGATCAATGGTCATTGCTACATGACACGCACTGAGAATTATAAATACAGCGAACTGTACGCAATAAAATAGCTATAATCTCAACATTTTTTTTTATTGGTCGGTGTTTTATTTCTTCCGTGTTCAGGCCATTTCTGTCCTCGAGTTCTTGAAGGAAGTCAGGTTTAACTTATTCTACTTTACAATTAAGTAGGCGTACTTATATTAATATGCTCCGGTGGTTTGATGCCACGGTAGCATACAGAATTCTGTAACTTGATGCACTTTAGTAATTAAAAAATACTCTGAGGTAGGTATAGGTTACCTACGAGTACCTACAGAAAGCAGGTATGTTTGTTAAATTATCATTGAAATAAAGTACCTATAGGTGTGTACAAATTCCGAATGGGACAGACACACACACATCTTGGGGTTTATGGGTAAGGGGTTTTACAGTGGTAATGGTAGCATAATATGCAAAGAAAATAACCTAGGTACTTTTACTAATAGAAAGTAGGTAAACCAATTTGTCCTTCAGTTTATCAATTATTTCTAGAATAATGTTGTTTCAGACACCATTACTTGTCGATAAGCGTAAAAGTAATTATTTTCTGTCTTGATAAGAACTTTTATGAACCTAAGTTTCCAATGTTGTAACAGAGTCATTACAAAATGTCAACGCTATCAACTAACACCATCAAAAGGCTAACACCCTTCTTTACTTTAGTAATTGGTTGCTTTTTATGTTGGTAGTTAGGTATATCTGCCAAACATTACCAGAGGTATAAACACAGCCCACAAGGCCAACGAAATAATTTTAGGGCATGTAAACCACAGAAAATCTTATTTAGCCTAGACTTGACTACTTATTGCTACTGCTAATACTACCTAGATAATCTAGGTAGCGAGTAGTCAAGTCTAGGTCATATTTTATTTGTAGTTGTCCGATTCAAAGATCCTATACTCGCAGGCCGCAATTCGCAAATGTATGTTATAGAGGCATCGAAATTTCTGTTTTTTTATTGTTTACTAGCTGACCCGCCTGCGGCTTCGCACGCATGGTTTGTTAATAAAAACATTACCCTCCTCCTTCGCAGTTGGGTAAAAAGTAGCCTATGTCCTAAGTCCTAAGCCCGGTCGTAATATGCCTACCAATTATTACCAATACTTTCGAATTTATAATATTAGTATGGATATACTATCAGGTAATATCTATTTATGACTAGAGGTAAAAAGTAAAATGATTTTTCTATTACTTTTCTAGGTAATAATGTTTAAATTGTCATAACTAAATAAATATTATCACACTAATACATTATAACACACAGTGGTTCGCTCCGAACTGAGATCTCGCGAGTCTCCGATTAAACAAAAAATAAACATTATTTGTAATCTTTGACTATCAAAATAGTGCCACAAAATAAATAATCAATTAACTTGACCTACAGTTTCATTCACATTACAGGTAACGGGAGTTCATGTAATGTGGTTACACTTTTTTGGGGTACAAATTGCAGTTATTCTGGATTTCAGACTTTTACCTATATTTGTGTCACTAAAGCTACAAGCATACCAAATTATAGCACTATGGGGTCACTGGTGTACCCCGTGAATTTAGTCAAAGTTCAGTTTTTATTATGGTTAATAACTCAAAAACTATAAGGACTTTACTAAAAATAAAAACGTAGTCAAACCAAAATTAAAATCTATGTACCAAATTTCACGATGATCGGATCAACGCTTCGAAAGTTATCCTCGGACAAACAAACATACATACATACGTACAAACACATATACATACAACGCCGATTTGCCCAAATTGATTTAGAGATTTCGCTTCGTTCGATAAATAAATGCGAAAGTTTGGATATTTGTTTATTTGTTACTCAATCACGTTGTAACGACTGAACTGATTTCTATGAAATTTGGCATGTAAGTAGATTATAACCGGGACTAGCACATAGGTTACTCTTTGTTGACAAATAACGCATGAAAAGCTGCTGGCGTAAGCTAGTCAGAAATAAATCACAAAAAAATTACTGTCTAGTGACTTTACACCGTACAAGGAAATTATTTAGAAAATCATGGATCATTCGTAAATAATGATGAACAGGTTAAAACCATACTATACAATCAATGATTTCATCACCACACAAACAGTAGGTTGGTTACCAAACGATTTTTCTGCGGAAAATGATAAAATAAATAATAAATTTTGCCTTTCAAGGCTACAACGATTTTAATTTTCATAACAAAATTTCATCAAGAAATGAATCACTAAAAACTGACTAGCGAATTTACGTAAATGGTAAATACACCAAAATGGTAGGTAACAGGATAATAGGTCACCCAACATGGAGGATACCATAATTTGTAAACAATAATGAAAGGTTAAATCCTTAAATAATATACCTATTTATAAACAATGATTTCACTACCACACCCGGACGCAAAAATTTACAAAATTACAAAAAAGTTAAAAAGTTCTGACTTATGTAAAAAATAAGCTCTCTTTCTTATATTCCATGCAGGATATTTTTTTATAAGATTATTGTTTGATAAGATTCAGAAGACGAGGTACATAATGCTGGCTTGAACCAAGATAACCTCTGTGAAATGTTACGAAGGCAATTTTCGTCATAGCCACTTTGAATAAATTAATGTCGTAAGTCAGAATCAGCATTTTGTACATTGATTGTACTTTTGTTCTTGACCAAATTGACTTTATCGTGAGATTTATGGGAAATTCTGTTTATTATGCCCAACGTTAAACAATGTTTAACACGAAAATGTGTAACTGGCAGTTCATACATAGAGTTCCTTCGATTTGAGAGAAAAATAAAAAATAAAAATAAAATAATAAATTATAAATTCGAAAATGAGTTTGTTACGCTTTACGTCTTTCACGTCGTAACGGCTGAACCGATTTTGATGAAATTTAGGTATATGAATAGCAAGTTTTATCGAAATAGGTTCAGTTTGTTTCGTATCAATGGGTTCTTCGGTTGAGACTTGGGTTATTTTTTATTGACAAACCACGCGTGCGAAGCCGCGGCTGGAAGCTAGTGAATAGTGATGTTATAAATAACTAAGTTATGTACTCCTATTGCAGTCTGAATGCTCTAAGTATGTACCATTATAGAGTACATCTACGTAGAGCCAGTTTTTTTAATAAGTGATTTTATTTCACTAGGCAGGTACCTACAGATATTTCTGTAGAGCTATTAATTCAGAAAACTGTAACCAAATCAGTTAACTCCAATCTAGGAAGTTAATTGCGGAGGGCTTGGTTTGTCCACTTTGGAAGTTCCAAGTTCTGAATCATCGTCTAGATTAGAATATCATGGTGCGTTAGTGTAAATTATTTTCTTCCTTACTGTGTCTAGACAGAGCATCAAATCGAGTGCAACCTTATGAGTTGCCGTACTCACTCGGGTCCGACCGCCTAACAATTAAGTCCTTGAGAAATGAATTTGAGTCTGGCAACTAATTGGTAACTTGACTTGAAAATTACAATTCCATTTCTTTATACTCAGAGGCGACTAATATGTTACGTTAGTCTTTAAATTGGCAGTTCCACCACACTTTGCGGTACTTACGGTTTCTACAAGGATGTTATAATTGTTCCAGCTTGTGTCAACAGCTGCGTTCCTCGCAGTGGTCTTGCCGCGAGCGAGACTTCTGTCAGAGGCGATCGCGCAAGAGGTCGTCATGATTGCTATGTACCACCTCTACTGCGTGATTGTGGCGGAGAGCGGCGGTGCTGACCAGTTCGTGCGGTAAGCACCATCCTTTCAACTCATACATTTTATCCCTCGAATGTTTAGGAGAGACTACTCGTATGATGTGACGAGAGTTGGTTAATTATTTTATTACTCACTAGCGGGCCCGGCGAACTTCGTACCGCCTTGACATGCATATGACGCGGGCTGTCAATTTACGTCACCCGCTGCATCTACTATCTCTATGAGATATTATATTCCAAGCAAAAAGGCGCTTACATAGATGAGAGCGAGTCAGCTATACATAATTATACATTCGGACTATGCTGAATTTTTTAGGTTTGTTCTATTCTATACGGATCAATCCAGATACACTTTAGTGCAATTCGGATTTTCTGGATCTAGGACGGGTTCCGTTCAAATTCAGTTCGAGGTTTTTTTTCACCGTTTAAGGATGACCGGTAAAGAAAAACATCGCGCACTTTTTGTCAACAAGAAAAACCTATAAGTATTGAAACAGTAAAAAACATAGGTATACTTACTGACTATTTACACTTATATAATAATGGCGAATCCCTTTGTACAATTATATTGTAGAGTTGGACGTCTACCAAGAAACTATTTCATAAGCCATAAAATGTATTATATCGATATTGCCTTATTGTTTTCATCCATTTAATTGATTTATCTCGATATAAAAGATTATATGCTCTTTTATCGAGCACCTAACTGCCAATTTAACATGAACTTCATCTGTACTATCTAGCTCTAAGTATACCTACAATAAAGGACATTGAGATTGCTTTTTTTCACTAGGTGTAGATCATAAAGTTTTGTTTTCTTGACAACTATTATTTTGTCTCCGACCACATGGTCATAAGAATGAGATTGTAGTGTAGAGCACTACAACCTCATTCTATTTGATCCATAAGTTCTCATATATCATAGAATAGAATTTACCACATTTGCTTCGATCCCTAAATAGCTACTAACAACATAATAATATGATAAGATATAGTAGATTATTAAACGAGGGGATCAAACAGTGTCTTGCGTCACGGGCGCTATATTGAATCCCGAACGTAACGAAGGATTCTAGAGTTAACTCACGCACGACTGAAGCAAGGGAGATACTAAAATCCTGAGTGCAGAGAGGGATATAGGTAAGTACGCCCAAGATGCAGACAGCCACAAGGAGAATACTCTACTTGTCACACTTTTTGCGAGATAAAAAAAAACAAATCTAGGTTGGTGTATTCTGTGTAGAGGTTAGTTTGATTTACAAATAAGCTCTTATTGTGTCTCTTTGGTTAAAATTTTAATACATATGAGGTTCCAAATTCAAACCACGATGAATTCAAAATCAATCCAAAATGAATTTGGATGGAATTTGGAATTTGATCTGAATTCAGTACAACTTTATTCCCGGCTCAGCCGTAGGGATTTAATCACCTGCTTTCGGCGAGGTTTACATGACATATAATTTGGCATTGTCGAGCAGGTGGTGTGAAAAGGTATTTTATTGCCCTATTTAAGTATTTTAATACTAATTATTATGAATGGTAATAAATCTAGCGCGATATGACGATTTTTAGCAGTGAGTGAAGTCAAACTGTGATGTAGGTAAAATGACGAAATGCTTTGTTTGATGCATTTTAATTAATCATTTCAGAACTTCAGCGGGTGCTAAACTAGAGACAAGAACCTTGCCTTGCTGTTGTTGGCCATGCTGTGTTATTCCGAGGCCCACATTGCAGAAGTAAGTAAACAAACACTGAATTTGAAGTAATTTGAACTATTAGACAATTTTTTGTTTGAGATTTTGGCTATGGTTTTCAGGAGCATCAACATCATGCTTAGTTTTGGTTGAGATACCTATGCTGGTAGACTGGTACTAGATTATGATATCGCGCACTATTATGTAATTGGTTTCTTAGCAACATTACGGAGAATTACGAAAGCGAGTAGTCGACTCTAGGAAAGCGATTGGCATCGTCGCGATTTACGTTAGATTTACGAAACATACAAAACGACGAAATAGATTCGAAAGGATAATATTACTGCGCCATTATGTATTACATTGTGTATGGGAGTGCCCATACACAATGTAATAATTTTACTCAACGTATCACTATTTAATTAAGTTAGAAAGTTATGGAGGAGTTACCTACGTAGGTGCCCCCACTCCATAAAAAAGAAAATTACCTCCCCTTTCGATCAAGGCTTCGCCTTTCAAAATAAGTAGAAAAGTAATAGCCGTTCACTCTAGACTTGAAAACTTCAAGATTCTATGAAAATCGACGCCGGAAGAGAATTCCACCCATACTCTACATGCTAACAATGAAAGGAAATAGGATGGTTGTTATAGCACTATTTCATTAAAATCTGCTTGAAACAATAGTAATGACCATTTATATAACACCCTGCTTAACCCTTCCTCATCTTCCTATCTTAAAGAGCGATTCTATTCCCTCCATCAAGTCAATCCTCGATCCCTGCGTTCATCTCAGGACAACTGTAGGTACACTCCTCCTACTTGGATAAGTCTTTTACAGTGCAGGCTGTCCGATTATGGAACGCGCTGCCGGTAGCTATCAGATGTACCAAGTCACTTGCCATTTTTAAACATATGCTCAGAGTAATATGTTTCTTATATATATTATGTAGTTAATATTTAGGTTCATTCATTTATGTTACTTATGTAGTAGTAGTATAGTTTAGTACTTATGTATTATGTATTATGTTAGGTACACCATTACACTCCAGGTAATGTCCACTCAGTCCATTCCAGTCAAACTGTCCAAAGGTTGTCTGGTAGAGATCGCTATTCAGAGATAAGACCGGCAATTGTGTCACATAGTTTTACGGTGTTCTTTTTAGTTGTATTGTTATAAGGTGTGCAATAAAGAATTATCTAATCTAATGCTAAGTAGGAAATACTTCTAAGATTAATTACTTCTTGGAAGATTTTAATACATATTGCCTATCACCATCTCTGAGTAACGCTATCCAACAGATAAACAAATTATATACTCACGTCTTTTGTTTTAACATGAAAACAGATAAAGAGAGAATGACTGTTATCCATCAATCGTGAAATAGGCACACCTAATAGGGCCAATATGAGTAATAGCCGATTAAGATTAAATTGGCTTTTACTTAACTAATAGAAGCTATATTTTGCCTCGAAGGAATATATCGGAGACATAGTGTTTTAAGAAAAGCAGTTGCCAGTGTATAGTGGTCGCCCTCGGACATTTCTTCGTGCGCGCAATAAGCTTAAAAAGGGGTAGAAACAAAGTTTTCACGTATTTACTTAAAGATTCTTACAGGCATATAAACCTCAATCTGACATAGAAGAAAATATTAAATTACATCTGTTTTGGGATTGTCTGATAATTAAAATGTAAACAGAGAGATGTCTACCTTGTAACATTTGTAAATTAATTTAGCATTTACATAATGATCAGATCGGGAATTGACCTTCAATGCCCTGTTGCATTGTGTTCATTGCCTTAACATGCAAGTTTTTTGTAGTTCTTTAACCTTGTACGATATTTATAATGCAGTTTTAAGTTACTTTCAGTAAACTATAGTTTTATGACGAAGGTATAAATCAAGTAATTATTGACGTTATTTTAAATAAGCATGAGGATAATATGGGATTGGACTAAACACTATTATAATATTGGAAAAAATACTAGTTAGTCTCGCAGCTAATTATTTACATTATTTGAGTTTTATTATGAGCTTTATTTAGGCTTTATTATTATTATACATTTCTTCTGAACCGGCATTTTCGCGTTTTGTAAAATACCTAAGCAGTGCAAAACTGATCATCATACGAAAGGGTCGTACGTGGGTGTTCGGAATCGTCAACTTAACTTTACTTATAACTTTTGAACGTAATTTATCTACAGATCGATCAAGCACTCAACTAACTTCTAACTAATATAAGATGGCACAATGGGCGATAAGGCCGCCCATTGTACCACCATACGTATTAGACTTTAGAATTTGGTGTAAATATAAAAAATTATCTATTCTATTATAACTAGTGTACATAAAATTGTTTTTTATGGTCATTCAATCTTGAGCTAAATTGGCCACTAGGTATTTAATTAAAAATTGGATTTACTTAGTCACACATAGGCATAGGTGATTGTAAGTATGCCCTTGCTAATTGCGTCTATTACCGTAAAAGATATTGTGATATGTTTATATAATTATCCTGTTGTATTCAGCATTGTGTGCGACATTCAGTAATTGGAACCACGCCTTATGAAATAATAACTACGGTGAAGCACTAATTATGTAATTTGTGAAAGTATCGGCCTTGTTATTTGATTATGAAGGTTAACTCAATTTACCAATATCAACATCTTCATTTCATTTTAGATATTTTGAGACATACCTACCTACCACAATTATTAAAATAATTTTAGTAGTTCGGGGGGGGGGGGGGGGGGGTATCTTACCTATTTCTGCCGAAAATCAGTAATGCTCACATTACTGTGTTCCGGTTTGAAGGGTATGCGGGCCGCCATGCTGGGGAAATTACGATTACATGCATGCGACATAAGTTTTTTCTAGCATCACAATTTCTTGGTCCTTTCATATACCTCCACGTAATACGTTCTACCCCAGTCTATTAGTATTTCTCTTTGGGGTCCTACAGTCCTACTACGCTCAGTAAAATAATTAGGCTCTCTTTTATAATCGCCCCCAAGAAATCTGGCTTTTATTAGGCATGTTAACGTATTTTTGTGTTTTTTCAGACGACATCTGACATGGTTGCGATACCTTGTTCTGCAAATGCCAGTGATACAGGGCATCCTCAACACTCTTATACTAATTTTATCGGCTGAAGACATAGTAAGTTATGGAACACCAAGCCCAAGATTCATAGAGTGAAAACCCCTATTAAAACCACTGTTATCACGTAGTTTATTCTTTCAAACGGCTACTATCAAAAGCCAGATGAGTCTTCTATACTGCAATAATAGATGATCGTTTTTCTCCTCGGCTTCTAATCTTGAACTAATAAATTTTACTTGTCTTTGTACAAGTTTTGAAAGATTTTTATCTGTAATCCTCAATCGGAAACCGAGGAGAAAATCCATCACCGAATTTGGCATCTTGTGTAAAAGATCTATAAAACATTTCAACCCTGACGTGAGACAGCCTGGTGGCACAAATGGATAGTGCGTTCTCGTATCAAGAGGAAGGTTGCGGGTTCAAGTCCCGTCTAGACTTGAAATTTTTGGGATGGTTTTAAAAATCTTGGGGATCTACAAAAGTTTCTTACTAATCGAATTCTGAAGTTTTATGACCAGCTCTAATTAATATATAATTCATATTTTTTCAGCGTTTATACTTGGCGTGCTTCGCCTACATCCAGCCCTTTATTGTCGTATCCATTATCTCAGGCATTTGGGGCGTGATAATGACTGTCCGCGCCTCGGCAATGGCCGGCCACAACGTTCGTCCGCGGTTCTTTGCGATACAGCTTGCACTGTTGATTGTGAAACTGCAGTGCGGGTTCGCTAAAGTCTTGCCAGAGATTGTTAATTTGCCTTGCATCTTGCCGTTGAACCCTTCGGTCTTTACCAACAGTAAGTAAATATGTTGCAACTTTACTGCGTACTACTAGATAGGTCCTATCATTATTGTTACATCAGCCATAACGTCCAAAGCTGAACAGCTGATATCCCCTATAGATTTCCAGAACGATAGATCTTGTGCACCTGCACCCATTGGCTCCCAGTAACCGTTATTGAAGGCCGTTCTATGTTGCGCTTTCCAGTGCGTGGTCTCCACTCGACGGCCGTCTTAGTTCTACAAGCTTAGAGATACCTATCCATGCTAGATTTTTCTTCTCGTTTAATTCTAGCATTCTATCATGTAGGTGTAGGGACCTAGTTACAAAAAGTACTTTGTGCAAAGATTTGTGCAAAGATTGGTGCAAAGATTTTTCTAGGTCTCAATTTTTTTAAATTCTGATCTCGATGGTTACTATGCGGGTAGGTAGTAGTAATCTACTTGATAGGTATTTAAAATAATTTAGCCATATATAGGGTGTTTAATAATATACGCACAAAAATATAAGGGGTTATTTTGATGAGCATAATAAATAAATTTGTAAAATGTTTACCATAGAAATGTAAAATTTATTTTGGCATGTATAAACATGTTTGTTTATAATTTGTTTATATTTTTGTTTGCAATAGCACAACATATATTTAATAAAGTTTTCTTTATTAAACTTATGTTGTGCTATTACATAATGCTTGCCATCTAACCACAGATACTGTATTGGTGGCGTCTCTAGATATCTCTTGTTGTACCTTTCTTACCCAAAACTCGCAGCCATTTCTGAAAAAGATATCAAATCAGCCTTTATTTATTATTATTATATATTTATTTGGATGTTGATTACAAGAGTAGGCAGAAAGATTTATATCGAATTAATCACCTAAACTTAGTCGATTTTCTTTAAAATTTGATAATATATCTAGTATTTTTTTTTCGAGAAGTCTTTTTTTATGTTTTGAGAAACCGTCACTTGAATATCCTTTAAAATTTGATAATATATTTAGTATTTTTTTTTTCGAGAAGTCTTTTTTTATGTTTTGAGAAACCGTCACTTGAATATCGTGAGTATATTACCAAACACCCTGTATAACTAATTTCCAAATGACCTAGGTATAAAATACAAATGCAGGTGACTTTTCCTAGAATTCGGAGCTCAAGGTGACCTACTGGTACCAAAATGTAACATCGAAACATATGTACATATTCTGGGAAATAAACGTTCTGATTTTTGATTTCTGTAAAAGCTGTTTGTTCGATATAACTACAACTTTACGGCTCAGAATAGATTTGTGTTTAATCTTAGTAATGTAAGTAGGTACTTGTTCTGTTAGTTATTATTTGATTTGCGCCGCCATCCTCATTTGTTCACACAGATCCTGTCCATCCAAAAATTGCCTGGAAGAGATCGCTTTTAGCGATAAGGCCGCCCATTGTACCTTTGCTTTAATAGTGTATTCTTTTTTGTTTGTTTAATTTTAATGGTCTGCAATAAATAAATTATCTAATCTAATCTTGATACCTCCAACTGCGCTTGACTTGCAAACTAAACTATCGGCTACCCTTCAAACTCCAAAAGCGAAATTATACTGTTTAATGATTATATTTATTTTTACGTTCTTCAGTGATCCAAAACAGCATAATGATGATCGAAATGCTGTTCCTCGCGATTTGGGCCCTGTTCCTGTACAGGACACCACCTGGTAAAGACTTGGAGAAGACCAGGCAAGTCTCGGTAGCTGTTATGGAAGATAACTGCTCCAGGACTTTTGAGATTAAGACTGCGAAGGAGGGGGTGGAGAACAAATCTTACAAGTGATTTTTGTAGTTGACACATTTATTATAATTATACATAGGAGCTTTGGAATATACCTTTACCCGAAATGGGAACCATTGGTACTTACTTACGAGGACAAAGTCTTATTAGACACATTATCTGTTAACCTTCAGTTTTCGTAGTTTGAGTACTGTAAATACATCGTTTTTAGTCTAGTTTTGTTTACATTTCAATTTATATCGTGCAACATGCATGTGTAATTAAAGGCGCACTAGATTTCAGTACCTACATAATTTCAGAGCTGTGTTAAAAGATTTTGTACGCATGTTTTTTCTTTGTTAGTGTTATTAAACAATGTACCTAGGTATGTTCTATTTTTTAATTGAAAATTTTGATTTAAACAAACCTCTGGTACAGTTTCGAAAAGTTATTCGTTTAATTGGCAGAATCACCCGTTTCGGATTTAAATTGATGCTCCAAACCCTGTAGTATTTGTTTTGAGGCTTTTTTATTTAGTTTCTGGTATTTGGATAAGGAGTAACGAATCTAATTAAGATAGTTTATGTATGCAAAGTCAACTACGATAATTATTACATAATGTTGCTTTTTAAGGGTCAGACATTAGACACGCAGATTTCAGATTTCACCCCCACTTCACCGCGCACCCGCCATTAGATTTACGCCAAAGCAACAACTAGAGACATTATTACAAATAAACTTCTCGGAAATTTGTGGAACTAAACGGCTACAAAGTACTGATAATTGCTCTCTATACTCGCGCCATCTGTTTATGAATGCGGGAACTACGTTTCATTGCAAATAACGTGATGAAACGCCATCTATACATTCGCACACGATACGCTGGTTAGATGGTTGGTCAGTGTGTCACAGTAAAATAAATGTAGTAAGTCAGAAATTTATTTTTTTCATTGAAAGTGTTATGTGAGCCCAAAAATAGAAAGTTTAAATAGTATAAAATATTCCGACATTAATTTATACATTCATAAGCATTTATTTACAGAAATAATATCATTGCAAGTCAATACAACAGCCAAGTCAGACGTATTGAAAGAGATACCGATTTTTTTTTTCTATCAATATTACCTAATGATATCGCCCACAACATAATTTTACATGATGGACATACTCGGATTTATTACTATTCATACTCACTTTTGCGCACTGCGCAGAGTTCTCATGGTATATTTCCGTTAGTAGGTAAGTATAAAGTTAGTATTATGTACAAAAATTGACAATTAACGAATCTAAAAACGAAATGTAATTTCTCCTACTTGTTTTGCATACGGTAAGCGTAACGCAAAGAAATTTATTTTACTCAAAAGAAATTAACATTTCACTTATATATCATTCATTACACGTAAGGGAAATGTTAATTTCTTTTAAGAAAAATTTTAACTTAAGAATTTTAGTGATTTAAGACTGTCCAAAAATTTAACTAAAAAACATTTTAAGAATACCCGCAAATAAATATTTGTTCAAATGTCACCCTCAGTATGGTACAAGATCGCTCGGGGTGACACTGTGAGAAACCAAGAAGTCCTTTTGTTCCCCTGTTTGCACATTTTATCATTGAGTGATGATAAAATGTGCAAACAGGGGAACAATTCACGTAATAAAATTCTAAAAACAACGACAGTTGACCCAAGCAAGATTGGATTATTCTGCTCCACTAATATTAGAATATTAGCTTGATATAAATAAAGTGTATAATCGCATGTCAGTCAACTCACACCATTGTATTGCCATTGCGTGAATACCGTTTAGGACATTTTAATATAACTAGACTAGAATTATTATATTAATTCGAATCTAGAATATTTTATTACTTTTACTATTTTAAGTTACGTGAATTGGCCTTCTGGTCAAATTATGGTGATGTCTCTATTCAATAATGAATGTGGCTAGAGTTGTATCTTGAATTTTGTGATTATGTGGATCATGGTAGTAGAAGAATTGTGTGCTTTAGGTGGTGTATACGCGGCTAGGTAGGTAGCACAAAAGTTAATTGTTTAGCAGTGCTTACAAGTGATTTGCTGTACCTGATTATACTATTTTCAATGTATATCGGTGTAAAGTTGTAAAACTTGTAAATAAACTATTTAATATGATTCTAGTTTTTTATTTCCGTAAATCTGTGACATTGCGACAAGTTTGTGTGACATTACAATAAGTTATTCATTCGTTATATCAGGGTCTTCGTCAATACTTTCGCTTTGGTCGTTATCCTCCTCATTGCTTCTATCAGCGTTCTCTTCAGAAGGTGTACCAGCTCGGGAACCTTCAGATCCGTAGATATTATGCAGTTCCTGTAGCTTGTAGTGTATCTTAACGCCTTTCGAGTTGGTCTTATTCACTTTATTTACGAGTGATTTTGTTTGCTCTTCGAGTCTCTTCAGGCGAATGTCACGGGCTGCGAATCTCGCTTCGTGGTCAACTTCTGTGGAAGTCGATGGTTCACTTTCTTTATCACTGTTGTCATATACCGTCGCACAACTTGTTCCTGATGTTTCAGAAATTTCTTTTTTGTGATCGTTGTGCAGGGTATTCAGTTTCTCTATCATATTCTGACCAGTGTTCAACGTGTTAGCTAAATTGTTGACGACTTCAAAACAACCCTTTTCCAAGGTTTCAAGCTTTTTGTCTTTTTTCTCCAGTAACTCACTTTGGCGTTTAACATTTTCCATAATTGCTTTGAAATCAACCATAGGTGTTTCTAGGTCCGTAGAAATAGATGAGATAGCATCATTATCAGTTTTATCTCCATCGCTTAGATCGATTGACCTATTTTTAATGTTTGATGTGGCACTCGATACATCATTATTTTCATGTAAAAATATTATGCCATTTTCTTTATTTCTGCGTTCTAATTTTGCAATTGAGGAGTTGGCTTCAGAGTAACCATTTCCTGACACTTGTGGTATTTCACCATCTGTTTCCGTCTCTGTTTCGGTGTTTTGTTTACTAAAACTAGATGTAGGTCGACTAAGTAGGTGATCTAATGTGTTATTTATTTCTTGACTAATTTGGGTAGTTTCTTGAGTTTTTTTCAATAGAGCTGAACTGTTTTTCTCTAATGTCTGCAGTCTTTCGTCTTTTTTTGCTAACCTTTCATTCTGCTTCCGAACGTTGTTCAAAATCACCGCAGGATCGGAAGATGGTACATTTTCTAATAACGTATTAAGAGATGATGTGTTGGGCTCCGACTGTAATGTGGAAGTTTCAGTATTACTTGTAATATTTTCTGAAATATTATCTCTGCATAACTGAGAAACTTCATTAGCGTGTTTTTCTAATAACGAATCATCGTGTGTGAGTTCACAAATTTCATATTCTGTCTCGCATGTTTTTTCAGTTTTAAGTAAATTTTCACTTTTGCTGAATTCTGAAGTAGTTGCTCCGTGGTTATCACTATCATGCGTGTCAAGCGGCAAATCAGCTACATCTAGCATATCACTGACAGGGTCTTCTCGTTCAGCTGCGCAGTTAAAATCAGTGCTTGAATCTAAGATAGTTTCAAAAGATTTTTTCATCCTTTTCTTACTTCTCATAGGAGGTTCTGATACGTACTCACTTTCATCGTTAGACTCTGATGATTCCTCAGATGGTCTTTCATCACTGTAACCACTTTCTCCAGAGTTGTTGAATGACGGTGACCCAGATTTTGTTTTTCTGCTAGTAAATTCAGCCCTGAGCTTTTTCCAATCTCTTTCTGACTGGGAATTTTTCTCACGTGCTTCATCCCATTTTTCTCGACAGTATTCTAATTCTTCTTTAAGTTCATTTAGAAGTTTTCTTTTTTGTTGCAATTCATATTTTAGTATTTTCTCATGGGTGTGCAATTGATAATGATGTCGTCTCAGCTTACCAACGACGTGCCAAGTTTTACCAAGCTCTGTTGTTACAAGACAAAGTCTTTTTTCTTGTTCTTGTAAACGATTTTCTAAGTGTGAATTTAGCTGCTTCATCCTATTTACTTCCTTCACCAATCCCAATTTTTCTACTATGAGATCCTGAAAATGTATAAACAATGTTTTATTAGTAGGTACCCTTATAAATCTATAAATATTATACTATAACTAAGTATTTTTGAAATGTGTTTTTTTCTTGCAATAAAATTGGGTCAATTCCATTTTTTTCAATAGTTAGGTGCAGTAAACTATACATATATGTAACTACTAGATAGGTTAGGTAGCACACTAATGAAAATCCAAAACTCGTCATGATTTCTAGAACGTGACTGATTCATTTTAAGAAAATACGAGTAGTTAACAAGTAGTGGTTTTAAGAAAACAATATAAACATTATTTAAAAGCAATGAGTGACGCACTTACTTTTAGTCTGATATAAGTCTGACTAACGCTTGGCACTTCCACAGGTCCTGATTTTGTCTCAACTAATTTGTAGCAAGTTGTTATCTTTTCTGCTGACTCCTCAACTGAAGCCTGATGGCTTAAAAGTTCCATAAGCACTCGCCAAACTTTAGGTAGATTCTCTACTATTTCTTCAGCTGTTGAAGTGGTGGGTTGCGTTTCTGAAATCACAGTATGCACAATCAGTAAATGTACGAAAACTTTAGGCACCTACACAAAGAGATGAATCTCTATAATTTTGTATTCACCTGGTTCAGAAACTGTTTCATCTTTCTTCGCCAATTCCTCATCACCTTCCGATTTTTCCTCTTCTATTTCATCAACTTCACTCACTAATTCAAGTAATAGTTTTGGCAAAGCTGAGGATGCTTCTGAATCATTTTCATTCTCAGCCATGTGCGTTAAAAGTCCATGATTTTCTTCAAGGCGATGCACTAATTTGTCCAAATCTTGTTTAGTTTTGTAGCCTAACAGTACTTGAGAAAAGAGCTAGAATATGATAAACATGATTAGTGTTCATGGTAATACAATAATGATTATTAATTTAGGAGTTACAATGTACGCACCTTATTAACGACAGCCATTTCAGATTTTTTTCCATTTGTTTCATCGTGGCACGCAGATATTTCAATATTTTTATTTTCAATAATATCTTCTAATTTTTCGACTTTTTCTTCAAGTGCTTCTACTTTTCCAGCGAGGTCTCTGCTCCTAAAATGATCATGCTTTAATTAAGCATATAGTTACGATATTATTGTTGTGGTCAATAAGCTATTATTATTTAGTAGCTATACATGGGGTAATTTGAATTGAACTTATGATAAACTTACTTTTGTACCTCAGCTTGAAGTAGAACCTTTTGATCTTCAAGATCCCTGACTAGTCCCTGTCGCGTCACCTCTGCATACCTGGCCCTTTCTTCATATAGCCCACGTAAAGTGCGAATATTCTGAAGCTGTCGCTCGTACTCTTGCCTCAAATCAGCAGAAAGCATGTTTGCTTCTCGATCGCTCAAAGAACTTTCGATTTCACTGAGTTTGTTTTTAAGCTGCGGCAGAAAAATATATCATTGAATCAGCAAACGGATTTTTTTTACATTTTATGAGAATATTACAAAGTCGTAGACCCTTAGTTGCTGTTATACGTAGCAGAGCAGTGTTACGATTAGATAAGTCATCATTATCAATGTTGTGTTTTTTTATATCTGAGCAGCATGCATCGAGGTCGCTTTCTGGAACTACCGCTATAAATTCTGTCTATAGTTGGCATACAGTCAAGATTTAATGCCAACCAATGAGGGGAATGCGTTTATGGAGTGTCTGGCGGCGGTCCCTGACCTGGAATACACTGTTTACAGCAGGTCATTGGCTCAACTAAACTTGTTTTGTGGAATATGCTTGAATTATTTTTTATATTTCTTCTGACATAGGTATTAGGTAGCAAAATCAAGATTTTTTTAGAGTCTAAGTTTATCCAAAGTTAAGTTCACGTAAACTTTTTGAATAATAAACAGATGTTGGAAGGTTTTGCTCTCTAATTCTTAAAAAAATTATTCCTTAGTAGTAGGTATCCTCACCTAAAGTTTCTTAACTAATTTAGCCTAAAATCATTTGGAAACAGCTTACCTCATTAAGTTGTCCTTCACGTAGACCAATCATGGTTTTAGTGACTGCGACCACATCTTTCAGTGCATTGATATGTTTGATAGATTCTGTGTTTTGGGCATTCAGATCAGCCATATCGGAATAAGCACTCTGTAGGGAGCTATTGGCTTCAACAAGATCCCGACGTAACTTATTATTATCGGATTTCAGCTTCTCGAATCCATCTCGCATTTCATGAATTATACAAGTGAATTCGGAAGTATCTGTAGAAGTCTGAAGGTTTTCTGGGATTTCGATGCTATTTGCTCTTAGTAGCTCTCGAAGTTGTTGATTATTTTCGTAAAGTTTGTCCTTGGAAGCTCTTTCATCCTGTAAATACTTTTCTAAAGCTTCTTTTTCGGTTCTGTGGCGGGTCAATATCTCTTTTCTTTGTTCACGCTTGATGCTTAGTTGTTTTCTAAACTCGTTCATTTCTTCTTCTTTAGCCATTACTCGAGCTTCATCTTCATCAGTTGCATCATGGAACTCTTCATTGCTATCTGTATCAGGGATAGCGTCTGCGTTCATTGTTTCACTTTCACTCATGATGTGTTCCGCGTTGCGTCCTCGCGCTGTAGCTGCTGAACTACTGAGTGCGCTTCCCATTTTGGAATAAGTATTTTATAAACAAGGCGCAATTTCATCTGAGTATTATTAAATCGAGGATACACGATTTTAAATAAGCAACGACCGATAAGTTTTTAATAAGACAAAGGACTGCCGAGTTGGATCAGCACGAGCGTGAAGCGGTGTCCCGAAATAGACCTCTCGTCAGCACCAGACGCATCGCATATAGCGTGCGTTACGTAGCTATGGATCTTCGAGATAGATCTGCTCTCGGTGAGTACGCAGGCACTTTTCGACGAAGCTCTGTCAATATTTTATTTTTACCGAGTTTTATTTTGGACGTGAATAGCAGTTGCAGAATATAATATATATATTAATAATATTCTTGCGTTGGTCTAATCTTATAAATATATTTGTAAGCTTTGAGGATTCCTAAGCAATATGTCAGTATGTAGGTAGGTATGTACCCCGAATAAGCTTTAGAATATGTAGGTATGTAGGTAACCCAAAAAGAGTAGATTCTACCGATGAAAATACATAACTTTTTCAGTTACAAGATCGTAAAAGTTTCCTAACGATTATTATATTAATAGGAAATTTGAAGATTTTTGTAGCTACTGATATGCTTAACACTGTGTTATTATTAAATACATCATACATTCTTGCTTTTATCGGGCGGATTTTACCTACAGGGAGTTGACAACGTGGTACCGTACCGCAACGACCAAACATCGAAGTCGTTTATGCACCGCACCGCCTGGAAACAAGAAAATGGCATCGAGGTTTTGGACTGACCCCATGAACCCCCCGATGCGAACTCAATCGAAAAGATTTGGGTGTGGATGAAGCTTATGCTTAGAGGAAAAAAAACACTAACCGCTGCTGAGCTTACTCGCGATACTCAATTCTGAGTCGCAATATAAAGGCCATTATATGGAGATCATTGCCACGTGACTACGCTGAAAAGTTAGCTTAAGCCTCGAAGATGCCAGGCCATTGTGGATAACGGAGGATACTGGACACCTTATTAATAATAAAGCATCCTTGTAGGTACCTATGATTAACTACGTGTTTATTTTTTTGCAAACGCTAGACATATATTTTTTCTTAAATTAAGCCGGTCATGCTCTTTTCTTACATTGATCACGAGGGGTTTAAGATCGTCTTGAATCCAGCTTACTTTGTTTTTAATAGATGGCATACTCAGAGTTATGCACTAAGTAGAAAATAGGATTAGGCATAGAGGAATACTAACAGACGGGAAGTGGTAAATGGGAATGGTCCAGCCCCTGGAAATAGGGTTTGGTATAGTCCATAGTTTGTCCATAGTCCGTAGTTTGGTTAGTCCATAGGCTAGCAAAGATCGTTTGATGGAAAACATATTAAACCGCCTGGTACATAGAGAAATACTGCCTGGGTGGCAAGTTGTAACTAGGGGTAGCTCGCTGAAGGATACAAATTACGTAATAAGCGTTTAAACGAGAAAAATTAAACAGCCTACATACGTCAAAAAGTAATATTGTGCAGAAACGAAAAACACGGTACCATAATGCAAGGTAATGCATTTGGTTCCTTGGCTTCGTATGGTTGGTGCATTCTACCGCACTGACGTTGACTGCTTGTTTGACACTTCTGACAGCGGTATCTTTGACGGACGCCATTAATTTGATTCATTCGCTCGGGCCACATCAGTCGCAGTCGTGAATTCAATTTTCTTTTTTGGAAAACCCCAGATTTCAGAGTCATTAAATTTCAGTTAAAAGCTCCTAAATGAAAATGTATATCTAGTACTTTCCGAATGAGTCATTAACACTCATTGGCAGATGGCAAAAGCTTAGAAAAATAAGTAAATATATCACATTGTGTGTCGAGATTGATTTTTTTGTTTTATTTTGTTTCAACAGTGGCTTATTGATAATAATCGCTAATAAAATCACTTTGTGTGCCGTCGTTTGCGATCGAACTTTCCATTATGTGAAATGTGAAGTAGAATAAAGCTTACTGAGCTATGGATGAAAGTGCTAAGAGCTCCCCTTGTAAGGTAAATCCCTGGCGGTATTTTTCTACATTTTCATTAAAATATTTGTAGAAGGGTGATTGGTCTATCTATATATACTGATTATTTATATTGTTTAGCCCTTTAATTATGTCTTATAGAACGCTTGGAACCCTATAAGATTTCATATTCTACTTCCTATAATTTCTAGATAATTTATCATGATTTCTTGATAATGTAGATTTGAAAGTTGTATAATTTGACCTTGTAGATTTGTTGTTTGTTTTACCTTGTTGATCACTTCAAGGGGAGATCCTCTACCATCATTAATATGAGCTTTGTCTTGTTCTAAAGATGGATAATGCTTCTGTTTACTAGTATGATAAAAAAGTAAATGGAATATTATAAACCATTTACTAGTCAACTTTTGAATGAGTTTGATCAATATAATATAAGCTCTTACAGAATGCACTATGCTTCTCATTCCTTGTTTGCAATTATGATTTTTACACAATAATATTTTTGTAAAACTTAGAAAGTTACCATGATGACAGCCGTTTATTTGTTTAAATATCACTGCTTTTTGTTTACAATTTGCACATTGTGTAGGAGTGTGATGGAGGGGAGGAGTTACAACTTAACGCGGAAGTTGACCATTTACGGCAGCACCTTGCCGAGCGGGACTCGCACATAGTGGCCCTCGAAGGGGAGTACATCAAGTGCACCTCTAGGGCCAATGATCTAGAAGAGCAAGTAGCCACTTGGAGAGAAAAATACGAGAGGTAAGCTATTTACATTTTATAATAATGTCATTTATTTCAGATAATAAGAGTCCATAAATTTTTAGTTGAACTTAAGACTGACTGTTATTATTGAATTAATAATTCAAAATTTGGTTCATATTACAAAATAGAATATTATTATGTTTATATTATAATATTTATTAGTGTATTGAGTTACATAGCAGTACTTTCATGCTCGTCCAGTTTCTCAGAATAACCATCCACTCATTCTGCCACTGTGGACAGGAGATTGTTGGTGCCACCATTACCAAACCCACCATTTATTTTATTTATGATTAATGTTTTTTTATTAGATTTGGTGATGAGACAAAGGCTGCCTGTCTCATGTTAAGCAGCTACTACTGCCTATATCGAAATTATAAATAGTGATGTCTGTCCATCTATATATCTATGGACACACATGGACATGGATTTTCTTACTGCTATCCCTATCAAAAAAATCTAGTTTTAAATATTATTCTCCTAGGGATAACTAGAACACAACCCTTCAATAGTCCTTTATTATCTGCTTATGGCTGAAGAATCAATTATAGATGAAGGTAGTTAGTTTTAAACAGAAACAGTCAAACATAGGCTTATAGTGGAATACCTCCAAGAAAATGTTAATCACCATGTGTATATAACCATGTGTGTACATGTTTATAACCCAATAGAAAAGGAAGAAATGAATATTAATGATTTATCTGATGTAACCTTCAAATAGGGTATATGGGTGGTCAACTAGCCATCCATATAATAAATAAAATAAATAAATAATGCTGTACATTTCACACAGTGCTATCTAGCCCCAAACTAATCAAACTTTGTACTATGGGAACCAGATAACTAATAGAATAGTAATATTAGAAATATATAGGCTTTTTAATAAGTGGTAAATTTTTCCTTCCAGGTTATATGACTCGCACAAAAGAGTACAGAAATTAAATCAAGTTCTAGAAGATAAGTTACTGCAAATGGTTGATAAGATGAAAGGGGAAAAGAGCCAGCTGACTAAAGACATAGCTACATTGTCGGTGAGGCTCGCAGAGTCTAAACATAACTACAGTATGCTGCAAAAGGAAAATGTATTATACTTTCAAATTACTTGCATTCTAATTAAAACCGATTTTCTCTTGTCTATACTGAATTACTTTTTTAATTTCAGGAGAGGTACAAAAATGATATGAATTTGGCAATTCAATTATTGCAATGCAAGCCAGACAATTTTGTATCCCAGAAATTGGATAATGTAAGTAACATTATTTTGATTGTATAAAAATCTGTTGTTTTTATATTACAACTTGTATGATGCTTGCTTGAGCTGGAGTGGAGACCACATCTAAGCAAGCGTAGTGTAGAACATAGTGTAGCCCTCTTGGGCCTAAATCTGCTTATTTATAAGAAAAACTGCTATTATTTAACGATTATGATTGTTGTTCCTGTCTTAAGCTTCCAAATTTTCAATGGAGTTGTCACAGCAACGGCAATGGACAAAAGCTTGTTTTAGAATGCCAAAAGGTATCTACAGTGGTCATTTTGCGAAGATACCATTGCTGCATTGTCATAGTGAAGCAATTGGTTTAATAGATCTGGGCCCCGGGCTAGGTGGAGTGACGATTTGCGATGTAGCGGGCAGAGATTGGATGAGAGTTGAAGATTGGGCTTAATGGCGCATCTTGGGAGACACCTACATCCAGCAGTGGACTGCTATAGATGATGATGATACTTGTATGGTACCTTAAGAAATTATGTTAATGCTTTATTAGAATTAAATGCCACAATATGGAGAAGGCTTATACTTCATACCCAGTAGTGGGTGAATACAAAATGAGAATTATCCTGATGATGCCTTATGTGGAATTTCATGTTGATTATTCTGTTCTTCATGATTCATGTTATGGCCTTTGGTTCTTGAACTCTTCTATATTTACTGTGTAAAATGATGGGTGAAATGCCAAAAAAAAAACATATAACACATTTACTCACAAAGCAATTTTTTTCTGAAATGTATTTTTCTTTTGCTTCCAGCTTCCTTTAGACACGCAGGCAAGAGTATCACAGTATGTGATGTCCAAGTCCTCCAAGCCGTCAAGCACCACTCAGTCCAAAAACGGTAATGGCAACGGCGACCTCGACACGTTCGACGCCAGTGAGTACGAATTCAATATATCTGCTTCACTTATGTCCAAAATTCTAGAAGACAGCATTCACGATACAGTAACAAAACACTGTGACACTTGTACTTGTAACAAGTCGCAGAATAAGCCTTTCTGCTACAATGAAAGCTACTACTCAATCGCGACGCAAACATACATCAGCGGAGAGATGAACACTTCTCTATGCCTTAGCTGCAACTCCGAAATGAAGTCACTTCACTCAAATATCAGCATTGGAAGTGTTTCACCTCATGCGATCAGAATCATCAATGAAAAATCACCAAACCACATTATAAGTCCCTTGTACATCGTTGCACCACCATCTCTATCTGTCGAACTTAAAAAGGAGATATATGTGGCACCAATCGATAATTCAATCAAAACTACTGTTTCGTTGAAAGATGATTTGTATATAGATGACAAAAGTATTGGCTTGGAACCCATTGTTGCACCGCAACCTATCCCAAAAGATGTGATCAATATAGAGGATCTAAAACATATTAGAAAGAGTAACGGTATGAGTATGGAACCGACCGTGCATCATAAACTTTGCGACCGTACCCGAACGCCCTTATCGAGTCTCAAGGGAAGCATTCTAAGCGTAGCACAGGAAGATTTGCTTATGGCCAAAGATGTGCCACATATTTCTAAAGAAACAAAGTCAAAAAGCGAGAAGTGCGAAGATAATGCAAGCTTACGGAAAAATTCGCAAAGTTCTATGGGCGCAATGAGTCGGACGTCGTCCATAGCAAAGTCTACTGTAAGCAATCATAAATATAACACTGCAGTTGGGCCGGGTCCTAGATTCTGTCATTTGCGTCTCCAAGCTGGCTCAAAAAACATATTGCTCGATAATGCCGAACCAGACGTTCCACCTGTCTTATATCGGCGACAAAGCAAATGCAACGAAAGTTCTCTGTTTAAAGAGCTCACTGATGATGTCGACACCTTTGTGCTGGATAAACAAGAGAGCGATTTCAAGGATGACATCAAAAATGATAACGTAGTTGTAGAAAGCACTCTAATTGATGTGCACGTTGATAACACTTACAAAGAAACTAATTCCAGCATCAAAAATGCGTCTATCAATCCCGTACTGCTTAACGTATCATCATCCCCGCTTCAACCTCTGAAAACGCACAATTTCTCTAATAGCTCAGAGAATAATAACAATAAATCCCAGAGTCTCGGAAGCCATCCCAACACTTCGGAGATAGATAACTTGCTAAGCGACTTTAACGCGGACGTTACCAATGTACAGAATAATAACAACGTTGCCACTGCGGATGTTTTGAATGCCATGATTGTAACAACTCCCACAGATAACCACGACGTTAAAATATTCAACTTCGATCGTTACGAACAGAATAAGTTTTCGATCACAAGTCAGTACAGCAAGCCTTTACGCAAAATCGAAATGGCACAACTTTATACTCTCGAAAATACTCGAATTTCCAAAGATCTACCACCCCAGGGCAATTTGCCAAAGTTAGATAAGAAAACGCCGACAGCCAAACCAACATTACCGCCCATTGTCAATGTTTATCCGAATTTGACACAGACGCATTTGAAGGTAAACGAAAATAAAAAAGCGTTCACAAATGAACAAAGCACAAGTTCATTGTCGAGTGATGATAGCGCAGCATTATTGCAGAAGCAACAACTGCTCCGAGTGGCAGAGTGGGTCGAGAAAAACTTGGAGCAACAGAATAACTACAACGATCCCTTAGAAGAGGACGTCAACTTCGTCAACAGGGCAGCTAGGAGAGACAGTAAGCTCTCTAGGCTTACTGAAACTCTGAACGAACTGGCCCTGAACATGCCGCACCCAGTCAGCAAATTCTCTAAATCGTACTCCAAAGAAGTTCAGAAGTTATGGGTACACAATGCAACTCAGAACCTCGATAGGGGGGTCAAGCAAGCACCGGTGTCAAAAATCGCGACCAACGTCATCAAAGAAACGATCTTTCCCGTAGAATCAGGCGATGCCACAGTCACGGAAATTACCAATGACAATGCGGCGAGTAGCAACGCCGCTGCATACAAAGCAGCGAAGGATTTCCGTGATGCCTTTAACGGAAAGAGCGAGAAAGAAATATCACCTGAGGATTTAGCTAGGATGGAATACAACGTGAAGAAGTTTCTGTTGAGTGGTCCTCATTGGGCGAATCCAGGGTCGGCAGGGAGAAGTCGGCGTACTAGCAGTAAAACCGAGACTGATGTATGATTCCACTGGGTAGTCAGGTGTCTGCTGGTACATGATGGACACGACAAGTCGAATAGCAATACCACCAATCGCGGTGTCATCATGTTGCTCTAATATTTAATACATGTTATTGAAATTATGTCTAAGGCACCATGGCAAAGTAAATTTCTTATTAAAATCATGAGATCTATTTAACCTAATGAATTAAACCAAGTCAAGACAATGTCATGGCAAAGTTGTTATTTCAAGACAATACTCGTAATAATGTGATTAAATATTGGAAATCGCCGGTAAATACTTGAGAATGATTCCGTTTTTTTAGATTCTATTTATTTCAGTAGGTATATTCGCATGTTCCTACAAAATCGTATTGACTATATACTTTTACGGATTTATTTATGCTAGTCTTATTCTTGGTTGTTATTTTTTTATATTCTACTAAAACTGAAATGTATGATGCTATAGAGAAAAATGTATTAGTAGTTTTAATCACCTTAGCAATAGGTGTTGAAACTAATAAGAAAATGTAATCAAACCGGCTACAAGTTTAGAAAAAATGGCACTTTTATTAAGATGAAAGGCTGGCACAAAATATCGTTTGGGCTTAAGAAAGGTTAAGATAGTTCAGTGATAGCGATGTAACATTTGACGAAATCAAGGCTGCTGTTTGCTAGATTATTATAGAAAACAAGAGTATTGCCAAGATTAAAACTAGTTAGCCATATATTAAGACTTATAAATATGTGTTTGATATTATTATTTTAGTAGTTGCAGTCAATATTATCGTATTCTATGTATAGTCGTGTGTCGGATCTTTTTATTAAATGTATTCTCGATGTGCTTCGTAAAAATGTGATATAAATAATTGTATGTGGCCGTGCTATCAGCGCGTTTTTGGGCATGCAAGCAATATGATACCATCTCAATTCTTATAATAAGGTCTACAATTGCGTACCTAACGAGTCGCGGAGATGGCAAGGGCCTAACGTACTTATCGAACGTACAAACTTTAGCAATGGAATTATAATCTGAGAAAAATAGACGCATGTTTAGGCTACTATTGCTACCAAAGATAAGGGTCATTATAATACTGAATCAAATCCGTCGATAGATTTAATTGTAATACACTTTCCCTGCACACACTTTCACACTAATATTCCTAAGGATCTCATATTACTGTTAGTATTAGAACTTTGCACCAAATAATAATGTACCACTCTCACAATGTATCATGCCTCCGCTTACAGTACCTACCTACCTATGTATCTCATTTATATGAACGTATTTATATCAAATGTCTTTTGTGCATATTTTCCTAATCAAATGAATTATATTTTTGAAATGTAGCCGTCTCGAGCGATATACTGTAGTTAGGATGAATGAAGGCTGTAGTCCCAATGATGGAAACTGAATTAGCTTAGATTAGATATTGGACACAATTTTGATGATTATAAAAACCACCTCAAAAAAATTTCAAGCCTAGACGGACTTGAACCCGCAACCTTCCTCTTGATACGAGGATGCACTACCAATTGTGCTACAGGCTCTTGTCACGTCAGGGTCGAAATTAGTGAGGTGATTCAGATTACGACTAAGGCGCCGTTTTTGTTTTTTTTTGTCTTGCACAAATTTGATGTCTACGTGTTAGTGTTGTGCGTGTATGTTCAGGATATCAAGCGCGTTTGTAACCGGCTGATTTGCAATACATAAGTATATAAATCAGTTCTTTTATTGTTAAATATTTGTTTTTAATTTCCTGGAAGCGATGGTCATGTTGATGTAGAAGGAAATTGTAGAATATATTCGGCTGGGCAGGTCCTTTACCTCAATACATCCACTTGATTTTTCTTCCGGGAAAACTTGTGTTTATTTAATTTAGATAATTTGGGCTTTTGCAACTGTAGGATCTCAGATTTTATTTGATCTGTTTTAATGTAGCTTTTAAAACATTCCTGGATTTTTAAATGTATTAAAACATTTGCTCATCTATGTACAAATTAGGTTTATTTTCCCAGAATGTTCCACTTACGCTGACCTAGATTAAGTTAGGCGTAGAGTCTGCTTTTGAGAAATATTCACAACGCTAGGGTGGAATCACTGACTAAATGCTTGAGCAGCGTAAATGTATTACGTGTTTAATTTATTAAATATTACTTGTGAAACATTAACCAACTTTTATTTCATATCTTCGTGATAAACATGACACCTATCTACTACTTTTTCGTTCATTTGTTCTAGTTAGTTACCCTATAGCGAATATTATTGAAAAACTCCTTGTAGTGATAAAAAATTAAGTAGGTATAAAGCGCGTCACACAAGATGAAGATGCTATAATATTTTATGTTATGATAAAATATCGCATACCTATACATCTTTATCGTTTGCGACGAGCTTTATGTATTTAAAATTATAGAATATTATCTTTATATTTTGTAAAAAGGAAGGATCACTACGTTTTTTATACTATAGGCACAGAATACGTGTAAGCAATTGAATGTTCTTGTTTGTTAGAATCTTTTATAATAAGTCGAGTCCATACTATTTCTGCCTCCGAGCAGCATTGCTGTATTTCGTTTGAAAGCACATAAGACTTGAGGCCATATGCATGTTCCAACTCTAGGGCGTATAAAAAAGTGCTCAACGGATCTTTCGTAACTTCGATTTAGTACATTAGTTTCCAAAACAAAATCCAATTTACGGCACCTGCGTAATTCAACGCAGGAGTGTGTTCACCACCGTGAAATAGCTTATCGTAGCTAACAAGGGACCGCTTATCCATCTTCCATCGATTATCCCGACCTTCACATTTCCAAAATCATCTTTAGAACCTCCATTGTGTACATGACCTTGTATTGTCCATCCATTGTTAAAAGAATTAAATTTTCGTTATAAAACGAAATTTTACCTTGGATAACAAGCGCAATTGTATGTTTTTTATCGCCTTTATGCCTTCTTATAGGAATTTACGTATGATGTAGTGGCCCAGTTCTGCTATTTGTATTTTAGTAAATGAATGACGAGTATGCGTGTTTAGTATTTGTTGTAGAGTAGGTCAACGTTGTACTATATTTTAGAAGTTTCATTTGGTTAGGTCAGGGGATCCCAAACTTTTTCAGTTCGCGGCGGACTTTCAGGTTTAGTATTTTGTCTCGGCGCCCTAGCTAGATATATATGTATAAACAAGAAAACATTTATTATTTACGAAAAATAGGAAATAAAATGCAATGGCAACTCAGTCAATGTGACTTGTGAGCTTGGTGATCTCCACACATTTTTTCATAAAGCTTGACACCGCTACTCCCATTTCTTGCTCCACATTGATCTTTGATTGTTCATTTTATAACCGCGAATTTAAGTTTCCGAAGTATGGTAAACAAGCACCTCACGGCGCGGCGCCCCTCTACTCTACGGCGCACCGGGGCGCCGCGGCGCACACTTTGAGATCCCCTGGGTTAGGTAATTGGGTTTATGCTGATTCATTTCTGGATGGGTATTAGGCACTACCACGACCATCCCTAAAAGCTTCTCTTGAATTATTAATTAAATAAAATATACGCAATTTCAGATACTATACCGTTATCCAGCTTTCTACTTGCTCCATTATCGTCTACCCGCTATACGAGCATAAATCATTCCTTTTGTAATGTCTCCGATATTCCACTCGCAGTAATGAGAGATGAGGTAACTCGCCATTGTGAGTGAATGACCGCAATTCGCGACACGCGCCAGGTGGTCATCAGCCCTATGGCATCCACCATCAAGCAATTGGAATAAGTTATCTGTGGCATACCTTCCAGCCTCAGAGGAGTAATGCCACTATTACGCCTGACATTATTCATGGTAACTTCTTGAGAGAGAATGATAAAGCAATGTTAGCACCTAATTTATACGACTTGAACTCAACCAAAGTCAAATCTAAAATTCAGTTTCACATAAAGATTTCGTAGGCATGATTGCATAATCTCAAAAGTGTGGTCGACCATTGTTACTCAGAAACACCGGACTGATTGATGTAAATCGATCAATCCCTTACCCCTCGAAATGTTCGAAACGAATCAAGGAATACACCGGATAATTGCTCCCTTTGTTGGGACCAACCTGAGCGCAGACAAGCTATTTCACGATAAATCGTTTCAGTTAAACGTGGGTACCTACTTATAGTAGGTATTTACCCAGGAATTTCACAAACATTTAATGTAAATTGTGCTGTAGATACCTAATGGACCACGACTTGGACACTAAGCTTAGTAATTCAACAAAGAAATTCTAGGTAGCAGTTAACGTCTAGATAGAGGTAAATCAGCATTAGACACCCAGGTATAAAAACATTAGAGCACCATAATCGTTAAATTCGTGACAGACTCATGACTCAGTTGAAAGGTATTCTGCGAATATTTGAACTAACTGGATCAGATATGACCGTAACAGCCGAAATACAGCGAACCGCAGTGTGGCTGCAGTATTACGTACTGTTGCATAGTCATCAATTTGAAAAGCACGTCCCCGACAGATGTAATAACAATTAAATACCTATGTGTGAAATCCGAGGGAATTTCACACGATCGTAATTATATTTTGCGGCTCCTTTACACAGCAACCATGCAACTTTACGCGACATTATGACAATGAACAAAATGTTTGGAATATTTACCGCTATCTCTGAATAACTGTGTGCCATAAAATGGGAATTAAGTCAAATTCACAACTCGAAATCACGCACGCCGAACCAACTAATCGGTGTGTGGCTGCGCGAGTGTTTGAGGCCAGTGTTGCCGTGAACGTTTTTTGACGTCAACGTTATGTGACGGAACTCGCTCCTCCGCTATAACCTCCGCATATAAAATATTGCGTTTCAAAGATAGATATATGTATATGGCATAGAATTGCGCCCGTCATCCTGATATCCGTATAGTAGGTGTAAAATCTCACGTGCTTGTTAGTTCACCGTTCATATCGAAACTTAGCAATTGTTTAATTTACCTAGGTATCTAGTTAAGAGCCATATCTATGCTAGTCATAAAAGTCGTCAAAGTATGACTAGTGGTTCGCCCCGAACTGAGATCTAGCGAGTCTCCGATTAAAACAAAAAAATATTATTTGTAAACTTTGACTATCAAAATAGTACCACGAAATAAATAACCAACTTAATTGATCTACAGTTTCATTCAAATTACAGGTAACGGAAGTTCATGTAATGTGGTAACACTTTTTTGGGGTTCAAATTGCAGTTATTCTGGATTTCAGACTTTTGCTTATATTTGTGTCACTAAAGCTACACGAATACCAAATTTCAGCATTGTGGGGTCACTGGTGTACCCTGTGAATTTTGTCAGTTTTGTTTTTATTATGGCTAATAATTCAAAAACTACAAAAATAAAAATGGGGTTAAAATGTACTAATGAAGACCTTTCATTTAACGTTCCACTTGACCTAATAGTCTCATTTTCTTTTTTTTTTTACTTTTGTAGGTACTCTAATATCTCAACAACCTCCCAATATTTTTAGCTCATTGAGTCACACCAAAATTGTACCATCACTATATACGTTCATGATGATCGGATAAACGCTACGAAAGTTATCCTCGGACAAACATACATACATACATACAACGCCGATTTGCCCAAGTTGATTTGGAGATCTCGCTTCGCTCGATCAAAAATATCTTAACATAGTAAATTTTGATCATTTCGTAGAAGGTGCTCCGAACTCCGATTAAATTGGATTTACTGCATTCAAAAAATATTTATAGAAATAAAATGACAACAATGGAAACCCACTAGCATTAAGTACTTCGCCAAAATTGTACGTTTCACACGAACCCGCCACAACCACAATATATGCATAGTAACTATCAAGTAATCTATGACAGAACAGTACACTACAGACTGTTGTTGTGAAGACAGAACGGTAACTTAGGACGGGAGTTCGAGTCACGCGCCGGTAATAGTTATGTGACGGCAATATCTTTACGTTAATCATTTTTTCATTTTTGTTACACAGTGGCAGAAAATATTACACAGGCACAGAGAGAGAGTACAAAGAGTCTTTGACGATTAAGAGTTGTCTGCCATACTTCAGTACTAGGTATATTTTTTCTATTCATTCGGTTGGGTAGACCAAGTGAAACAATGATCCGCATTGGTTCACATAACATCGTAAAGCAGTTAAGGATCTCTAAAATCATTAGGTTTCTTATCACAGTTGACAAAATGAGATCTATTCCATATACTTAGTTTCATTAGTTGAACTTTTTGCACTGATCTTTTTCACATACCTACCTAGTTCAACTATTCTGTGATATAATAAAGTTGATTGAAATGTAATTACTGTAAAAATTAATAAGTCCCGTCTACGTACCTTCTAAAGCCAAGAAAACTTTACCTTTTCTTGTACTATCGTATGTTATTTAATATTGGGCGATTAAGTGCGAAATATGATATGAGCGCGTTCGCACGGTTTGTACGTGCTTGATACCTCTCTGGCTTCCACTAGAAGTTTGATGTATTCAAACGTGAGTCAGAGTGGCAGTAGACGCTTTGATTGTTATTCCTTGCTCTGAGTTCTCAGAGCAAGGTTTGATTATAAATTAGATCGAAATTCAAAGGCAAATTCGAGGGTGCTTGTTTATTCGATGGTTAATTGAACTGTCGAGTTACCTTTTTATGATTATTGAGTATTTTTTGTTACCTTCATCTGAGTGTAAAATAGCTGCAAGTTTGTTGATCGAGCGAAGCGAGATCTCCAAATCAACTTGAGCAAATCGGCGTTGTATATATGTATGTATATAATCAATTTACAGGAACCCCCGTTACATCGAATTTGAATGAAACTGTAGGTCTAGTAGGTTGGTTATGCATTTCGTGGCACCAATTTATTAGTCAAAGATTAAAGCCGGCATGCACAAAGATCACTAAACGTATTTAACGACTAAACATGTTTAAATTTGAAGTATTTGTATGATTTGACAACTCCTTGAATCATATTTAGCTACTAAATACGTTTAGGCATCGTTGTGCAAGTCGCCCTAAGAATAATATTTATTTTAGGAGATTCGCGAGATCTTAGTTCGGGGTGAACCACTAGTGTACAAAATTGTGAGTTTATAGGTGTGTATACTCAGATCATTTACTTGTAACAGAGCCGCTCTAATACCTTTCACGAACCGAACATTGAGCATGACGCTCGGCGCTAAGTTACAAATTGATTTTACAAACCAACGAGCGAATATGAGTAACATTTCATCGAGCAGCAAATGAGACCTGCAGATCCGATATTTTAACAAAGAGTAAACGCAAAATAGATAGGAACGTTACAGGTAAATTCACACTCGCAGTGAGCATTACGTAGAACGCAGCATCGAAGATTGCCAGGAAAGTTACATTACATGGAAATGCTTAAAAAAATGCTTTAGTGTATACTCACCCTAATAATTAATCCTCTCTATCCAAAGGTTGTCTGGAAGAAATCTAAGCTATAAGACCGCCCATTGTACATGTTGTTTTGTGAATTTTTATTTTTTTTGTTTTTTGTGGGGTGTACAATAAAGTATTCTCATTCATTCATTCATTCATTCACCCTAATATAAATTAGTGTTTTGACCAGACTTACCAAAATAAACATAACCATTCTTCGTGAATGGTGCAAAAAGTGGACTTTCACAAGGAAAGTATCTGGTTCGGTTTAGCCTTCTTAGTTAAACTCTTTTATCAATAAGTTTTTAGTCTGTGTAAGTAACGTTTTCGACATTGTCTAAAAAAATATTGTGGCGTCCTTGTGTTTCCTTATTTTTAGTTGAGGACAATTAGAATGATATTTTCTCTATAGTTTAACAAAAATTTCTCGTGTTATGTAAACGCAGTAAACATAAATTTGAAACTATATATAATAAGTGCAAAATCGCCTACACAGGCAAGTAGAAAAGAACTAAAAGTCAAAAGAGTTAGTATGATAAAAACTTTTCTTCTATCTTCGGTATTCATAAGACATGATCAGTGGCGAAACGACTACAAGGCTGACTGAGACGCGGATATTCATTCCCTGTTGCGGAACCAATGTTTGCATGATCTGCAAATCTGGACTGTTGTGCCATGGGAAATAGCGGGCGACTTGCGCAACGATGCCTAAACGTATTTAGTGGCTAAATATGATTTAAGGAGTTGTCAAATCATACAAATACGTCTTTAAAAATGTTTAGTCACATAGGTATGTATAAATAAATAAATATCGCTGGACATTTCACACAGCGCTATCTAGCCCCAAACTAAGCAGAGCTTGTACTATGGGAACCAGATAACTGATAGAATACTTATATACTTTTTTTTGTAAATACATACTTAAAATATATAGAAAAACACCCAGACACGGAACAAATATCTGTAGATCATGCAACCATTTGTTCCGCGGCGGGAATCGAACCCGCTACCTCTTGCGTCTCAGCCCGGCTATACGCGCTCTGCGCCACGGAGGCAGTCGTCAGTAAGTAAAATGTTTTGCTAAATACGTTTAGGGATCGTTGTGCAACAAGATATAATAAATAAATAATTTAAAACTAGGTTTCTATTAAAATGCGCGAGTGTCGAGAAACACTCGGTTGGAAAGTTCCTTTCGTATATTATTATTGAAATAATAATATTAATAAAATATAATTATTAAAAATAAAATATATGTAATATTATAATATATATTATATAATATAATTTATTAATTTTATTTAATATGAATTATATTATTATTTTATAGCATACGCGCTACGGATAACCGTCTACACTAAAGAAAGGGTCGCGACGGAAACTCGTGACCGAAAACTTACACTTTTTTTCGCCTAGCCCCCATCCGCCAAGTCCGTACCGTGCGTCAAGGAACTTCGTTCCAAAAATATAAAAAATCGTGTCAATAATACATATATTTTCCTAAAGTGAGCAGCGACCCTGTTCCCATCCCTTCATCGAGTAAGAAGCCGCTTAAATCCCTGCAGTTGGAGTACAGCACTGTTCACCCTCACCAGGAGTCGGATGAATCCGATCAGCTGTGTACTTGGCGGAGGCACTGTGGATGTCTAAAAACCAGGTTTATTTTAAGAATATCGATACCTAATGTCAAACGTGAAACCGTATAACTTAACCCGTCAAGGATCACTGATACATTTTTGTATGGTTGTGATGCGTGACCGATTTGATCTGAATTAATAAATGAAATTTCTTAAATTATCTGAAAGGGTTAATTAATTATTTTAAGTTCTTAAATTATTTTAAAGGTTAATAAGATATGATAAACAATAATACTGAAATTAAATAAATTATGGGCTACAACCAACCTTCTATACAGGCTTCTATACAAAGCACACGGCGCGGCGTACTATAAACGCGCAGACGACTGGATTCCCATAAAATCGCGTTTGAACCGCGTTATCGCGCGTCACCTGCGCGTCGCCTGTGCGTTTAAAATACGCTGTGTGTGTATAGGCGCTTAGGTTTAAGAGGATCATGAAAAGTAAATAATAATCAAGATGTAGATTTACTTAAAAGACACAGAGAATTCTTGTGTGGTCAAGCTTGCGGCCGTCGATTGTATTTTTTTTTTGTAAACTGAATCAGCTAATTTTTCATTACAACAGTGAGAAGTTAAGGCGAATACTGGAACAGTTTCCGGGGCCACCGCCGCCATCACCGGCCACTACACCTAATCCTCCAGTAAGTAGTCTTTTTTATTGTAAATATATTTCCAACTAGCTGACCCCAACGGCCCTCAGCAACATTTAACAGGTCGTCTGCCCATCTAGTGGAGGTTTATGTGGTTATGGTTTTATACCTTACTTTATAAAACAACTTTTCTTTACCTTTATAAAAGTCTTGAAAGAAATCTTGAATATCTAAGTAACATTTTGATTCCAGTTTGAAAAAAGATGCATTTCGGCTTACTGCTCGCGAATGCACCCGTCTCTTGAATCCCATACAAATGATAGATCGGTTTCGACAAAGCCAAGTGAACTGGTTGACCTACAAAAGGTAAGTGCTGTAACTTGTAAGATTCAGCTGTATAATAAATTGACCTGATTTTTAATTGATCATCATCATCAAGGACGTCCACTGCTGAACATAGGGCCTCCCCCATAGATTTTCATAGTGATCGATCTTGTGCGGCTTACATGCAACGGCTCCCAGCAAGGTAATTTTTCCATCTAGTGAGAGGCCGTCCTAGGCTGCGCTTTCCAGTGCGTGGTCTCCACTCGAGAACATTTCTGCCCCAACGGCCGTCAATTTTTCGAGCTAAGTGCCCCATAAGAATTATGTGTCATTATGTGTGGGTTTCATAAGAAGTCTCAAGGTCGCTTAGCGGACTGCATTACGCAATAAGTTTAAAGAAAAAAATATTACGACATTCCCTTGTCAATACATCTATGAAAATCTGATGTATGTTCACAAAAATATTAATTTGTTTACGAAAAATAGCGATAATCATAATTTTATTAGGTACTACAAATAAAGATAAACTCGCTGTTGCCACTTGTAGACTCCATAAAGTAAATCGTTTAAAGGGCAAGGTGTACGCTTTTATAACAAACTCCCAAGGGATGACAAAAATTGACAATTAACAAATTTAAAAACGTAATTAAACAAAATCTTTTTAAAAAAGCCTATATATAGAGAAGCTTGGTATTGAAATTGCTCCAACTCGTTCAAAATGTTACAATTTAGACGTTTATTTTCTGTATTGTTATGTATTCTAAAAGGATCATTAAAAAAAACAACCAGCCTTGTTTCTTGCCTTTCTTTCCTGGCTTGGTCGCGAAGGAACATGAAGTGATTCTTGTGATTTTAATGAATAAAAATATTTGACTTTGACTTTGGAGAGGTCTTGTTTGGTGTTTCTTTACGATATCGAATCAGAAATATGGAGATTCGTAGACGAACCAAAGTCACCGACACACCACAAAGGATTAGCAAGCTGAAGTGGAAGAGGGCAGGGCACATAGCTCGAAGAACTGACAGCCATTTTGATTGATAACTTTATTTATTTGTAAAATTAATTGATGTGTGTGAGTATATAGTAATGTGCGTTTATATGGCTCGTATTCTAGAACCGCGCACGAGCGTGAATCGAGACGTAAGCGTTGATTTTTTAGGCTTAAGAGTAATTTACTGGCCTGACAACGATTTTGAGTATCACGCGTTATTGAACAATATTATTGATCGTGTAGGGCGCGTCTAAGTTACGGCCGTACTGACCACGTAACTCATCGTTGTGCGTGGTCTGACACGCGTTTGACTATTTTTCAATCGTTTCAGAAACTTAAGACGTAGGTACGTTTAAAATCTTCTGAGAAAAAATGCGGTATTGCGTAACCGTCTGGATTTCACCCCGTGGGGAACATCGTGTCACAGGGCGCGGCCGGCGGCGGCAGCGTCACGACCCGAGCCCGGCTCGATGCAATCGCTTCACGAGCCTCCGTTAGGGGAACTACACATCCGGCTGATAGCTTACTTAACATTTTATTAGACAGCTTTCTGCAAACAGTACTTGCACAATAAAAAAGACGCAGAAACCCAAGGATTTGGTTTTCCGAGTCGTAATAGTCCCAAAACTATAGATATAGAAGATCGATGAACTGTAGGTAAAGTTATTATTCTCTGTTTCTGATAACTACGACACACAGGTAATCATAGTGGGATGTGTGCCACTTAAATGAGAAGAAAGGAAGAGCGAGCTTATGCCATCATTTGATTAAATCTTTACTCATTTTCCGCGTATCGAACGATGTGTTGCATAATATTCTAGAGCTCGGTACACAATTGCTCGTTTCTTTGTTCTATGTGCAATATCCCTAACCACCAGTCATCTTACTCCTACGAGTGCCTACAGGCGAATCGGTTTCTTTATGTCATTTTTATCGCCACAAAAATCCAGCAAACAACCTGATGATAATCTCAAACTCAAACAAGCAAACATTTATGAGATCACAGGTATCCTTAGTTTTTTTTGCCTAAAACCATACATAGTTTACAAAGTCAGTTCAGTTCATGCCATATTTTGAATATGATCTTTCGTATTTTTTTTAGTTGTGATTATCACCATCTGTCAAAGCGACTGACTAAAACAAAGTAAAAAAAATGTCTTACAAATACAAAAGCCAATACTAAAATCGTGGCAAACAGTCGATCTTAAACGGGTGTCGGCCATTATGCGAAGCGCAGGATCCAGGATAACGACAAGCAATGCATCAAGGAAGCGCCGGCGATGCCCGATAGTCCAGCACGGCCCCTCCGTCATTGGTCACGACCCAACTAATGCCCAATGATGATATCGCCTGCCAATTACAACTGAATACTGTTATCAAGTACTAGGTACAATCAACTATAGTCTATGAAAAGCGTTTTGACTCCTGATGTTCTAAGAGGCTCGATTTGACGTTGTCAATATACAGAAAGTAGAGATGGGAATTAGAGTATATTAAATAAAAAATCGGTTGCTAGAAAAACCGATTCTTGAGACATTTTGATTAATTGTACTAAGAGTTTGTTATCGTTTAGTTTAACTTAAGTTAAATTAATTTCGAACTAGCTTTGCTATACATACATAATTTGTATCGTTTCTTATTCAAGAAAATATTGACATTAATGATAAGTAGAATAAATAACCCCTCATTGTGGGTGCATCAATATTTATAATCGATTCTTGTGTATAAAACATTAAAAAAATAAAAATACGTTTCTGTTTTTATAAATCTAAAGTTTAGTAATGTGTAAAAGTTTTTATTCAATAATCGATTTTGTTTGGTTTCGAAGTGGTTAAAAACGATCGCAACAGAATTTTCGTAATAATTGATTTTGTTTGGTTCCTAAGTAGTTAAAACGATTGTAACTCTACGGCATTGAACCAATGATACAACATTGGAATAGCGTCGAATATCCTAATAATTTTGGCATTATTTAGGGTTCATTTTCGACTGCTTGTGTAGACGTTCGTTTAAAGTTATCACGGCGAGAAAAAAGACAGACGTCAAATCGGACTTGTTAAAACGTCGCAAGCTTAGCCTTGACCATATATGTAGGTAGGTAACCTTAGTTAGCTCCTTTTTACTAAGGAATTATGTTATTTCTCTGTTCTGTCTTGTGTTATTGATAGGTTTCATTCATGTCTGAATCATTTATCTAGTGTCTATAACAAAAGATTTTTCTTTCACTTCGCGAGAAAATAGTCTCTGAAAGGTGCAATAAATTCTTTCAGCCCATAATATTCTGTTACCAATAACCTCAACCAAAAGTCTCAAGGTCCTTTTATTTCGAAAAAGTAACATGTACTGATCGTTAATAAGATATTGGTATATTGATTATAAAAAAAAATTATATTTTAGGTAGATTTCCGTAGATATATTTTTATACTCCTTGCAGTTATTAACTCTTTATCTGCTTACATTGTTCCACGTAGTAATTGGTATGTGTATTGAGGAAACCTGCAATTACCTACTTATTTTATTGGCTGTTTATTTGGTTAAGTAAAAACAAAAAACACAAATGAGGCTCCATACGTGCCTGTTTTGTATATAATTAACTTATTAAGATAGAGATCTCTCTAGGTTAAGACCGTGTACTGAACTGTGTTAAGTACCTAGTTTGCTTGTAATTTGGGTTGGTTTTTGGTTATCAAAGTACTTTCAAATAAATAAATAAATATTGCTGGACATTTCACACAGCGCTATCTAGCCCCAAACTAAGCAGAGCTTGTACTATGGGGACCAGATAACTGATAGAATACTTATATACATCTTTTTTTGTAAATACATACTTATAATATATAGAGAAACAACCAGACCCGGAACAAATATCTGTAGATCATGCAAACATTTGTTCCGCGGCGGGAATCGAACCCGCTACCTCCTGCGTCTCAGCCGGCTATGGCACTCACTACACCATGGAGGTCGTCAAATAAACGTATAGTTTTGTCTATATTAATACAAGCCTTCCACTGTGTTTTCCGCTCGCATAAAATTGGAGAAGTTCCTTTGTTGTGAGGAGTTTGACACTTGGATTGGTGAACAGCGAACAATTAAATTCTTCTGTTCTTGAGACCCCACGGTATGCTGTATTTAGTAACTTACCTTAGAATTGAATAGAATAGAATAACGCTTTATTATATGCCAGGAATACTATATAGAACATATATGCATATATATGCCATATAGAACTAGTTAATCCACACTAATATTATAAATGCGAAAGTAACTCTGTTTGTTACCTTTCCATGACAAACAGCTGAACGGATCGTAATGAAATTTGGCAAGGGGATAGATTATATCCTTTAGAAGGACATAGGCTATATTTTGTCCCAAAAAATAATCTTGAAGAGGGTGAAATAGGGGTTGAAAGTTTGTATGGGCAATCCATAAATCCTCAAGTTAGGGATCTGAAAATTAATATTTAAGCTTTTGGTAAGAAATACAGAATTACGTGTTTTAACTTTTTTGTAAAATCATGCGGGAGTGGGGGGAGGGTAAAGTAAGGGGTTACAATTATGAGGTATTATTTAGATGCACTCCTTATGTACAGTTGGTACATAGATAGATTGTGACCGGGATTGGGACATAGGCTACATTTTACCCGACTGCGCAGGAGGGTAATATTTATATTACCCTCCTGCGCGTGAGCTAGTGCTAAATATAGTACAATGGGCTATATTATACCCATTGTAAATACCCTTGGTGAGGGTTAGTGAGGGAGGCATGACTGCTAGATGTTATGTTTTTCCAGCAAAACAGAGTCCAGCGCTTGCTGTCAGATGTAGTGCAACTGGTTCAGGTCTCTGTAACGGCAACGGCATTGGCTTTGTACTACCTCATTTATTTCTACATGCAGCTGATCTATTTTACTCTCAAGAGTGCCATGTACTTCCACAATGCTGATGGGTGAGTTTATTTTTATTAATAAAACTAGTTGTGCGCCCGCAAATTCGTCCGCAATTTTCTAGGTCTCGACAACCTACCGAATCCAATTGTGAATCTAAACCATCGAGGGACCCACTCAAACACACACAAAACAATCATCAAAATTGGTCTAGCCGCTCTTGAGTTTTAGCGAGACTAACGAACAGCAATTAAATAAATTTTCTTTTCGGTATTATTTTCTCGTAAGAAAGAAATACATTGGTCATAGAAGACCTCTAGACTGCAGTTAACAGAAGTTTGTTTGTAATAAATAGAAATAAATTAATAATGCTGTACACTTCACACAGCGCTATTTAGCCCCAAACTAAGCAAAGCTTGCACTGTGGGAACCAGATAATTGATAGAATACTTTTACCCATTTGTTTATTATGTAAGTAGGTAATCATTTTTTGCCTGCGACACAGTATTTTTTCTGCACAGTTTTCTGTTCCAAATAAAGATTTTTTGATTTTGATTTGAAAGTTCAAATCTAAGTTACTACTTTAAACATTCATCATTATTATTTTCGACTAGCTGACCCTCCTCACTTCGCACGGCTTTTAATCGAATTGAGCATTCAAGCACAGTGTAGCTTTCTAATAGTGATTTTTTTTTAGAATCGCGTCAGTAGTTTCTAAGACTACCGCCTACAAACATCCAAACAACGAATAACTTTACATTGCATTGATTTCTTATGTCTTAGTGAAATATCCTCTTAACTGAAAATGCTCCCATTTTTCGTGTTATTTGTTAATTCAAAGTACAATCTCAATTCTTTCTTCTCACAGTTTCTTCATGTGACGCCCGTAACATGTAGTAGAACAAGTAATAAATTCAGTTTTTGCTACCCAGGCCAATGAAAATCACTATCGGCGTGGTGACAGTGACGTCGTTGGTGGTAGGCTTCAACTTACTGCTCAGGGTAGAAAGAATCGTCGGAGTAGTATTCTAAATCATCTCGTATCATAAATTGTAAAAGAAGTTGCAAATGATTAAAAATTTATTTTCCTAATGTGCCGTTTTGAATAATATTAAAAAACTCTGTAAACAAAGTTAAATTGTTAAGTTATTAAAATGCTGTTTAGAAAAAGAATTGCTTTCTTTCACACCTTCAACTGCATTAGAGGCTAATTGCTTTTGAAGTTGAACCGCGACGGATTAGCCGTAACGACCGCGGTCCACCTGGACATTGTTGCCTCGAGTTAGGAAGTAAAGTGATTATGCCCCCGCGCGCAAAGAGCTCTCATCATTTCTCGGATGAAGAACCACGGAGGCTCAACACTTGATGGTCAGACACCGTGGAGGTCGCGCGCGTTCCTCACTGTTTTTTCTTTCGCGCGTTTACTGTGTTCTTAGCTCAAATATTTTTTTCTTTGTAATACTTTTTCTAAAGTGCCAGTGTTGTTGAATGAACTATTGTGAACGGCATAGTGCATCGCGAAAATGGTGCTAAGTGTGAGGTAAGTGGAGTATGGAGACAATTGTTTTGGTTTAAGATGAACATTGAAATGATAGATAAGGTATATGGACTGTTTAATAAGTGAATACCATATGGTTACCAAAGCAAATCGAAGGTACCTACATATTTTGCAAGAGCTATTTCTGAAAAACTTCTAGCTTTTCTAGCTCTGAAACAGGTACAGTATATTTAAGTACATTTTGATACATTATGAAAGATAATTATAATTTACTCTGGATTTTGTTTAGTACTGAATAGCTTCTGAATTCATAGCTAAAGATAATATTAGTAGGTATTCTACTAAACATACATCCCGATTTAATTTTGTTGAGAGCTAAGGCTATAATAAATATATATGTATTTATTATTAATTAATATGTTTCTTAAATAAGTTTAAGTATGTATATATAAATTGTTATGGATAGTTATTATTTAGGTTCATTCATGTAATTTTCATATATGTAAGTTTTATATTTTTTATTTTATATAATTAGTATTAGTATGTATGTACATGTAGTATGTTAGGTATACCATTACACCCCAGGTAATGTCCACACTGTCCATTCCATCCAAAGGTTGTCTGGTAGAGATCGCTATTTAGCGATAAGACCGCCAATTATATCCATAGATTTACGTAGTTGTTTTTTATATGTATTAGTTTCGTGGTGTGCAATAATGTATTATCTAATCTAATCTAATTTAAGGCTTTATAAACGTGTTTTCAGCCTGAAAAAGGAACTTGCAAAATTATAGTTATTCAATTTTTTTAGACAGCAAATAACGTCGAGTCACATTTCAATTGAAGTAAAAAAATACGAATCTGAGGACAGTAAAATTATATTTGTACTAGTTCTGTGACCCCGCTACGCTTGAACGCTGTAAAAGGCGTGCTTTATCCGCGTCTACGCTTTAAACTTAACAATTCAAACAGCTGCTAAACTTTTCCATTAAAAAAGGTAATTTAGGATTTTTGACGTGACTTGGTGTGTAGATACTTTATTACTTTCTACCTGTAAATATAATTTGCTGTTATATTATAAGCTTTTGTAGCTTCAGGAAAAGCTTGAGGCCTTTAGGGACTCATCTCCGAAAAAGCTTTAGGATCAATGGCGAAAGAACCAGTATGCTTGAAAAGTTCAGTGGTATTGATTAGGTAAATATTGGACAAAATCAAAGAAAAAACGGAGTTGTTGAATTTGTTCATCAATTTATGCCTATGTCAGGTACAAATTGATGGACAAATTTTAGTGTACTCACGGTGTTCTTAACGTTTCAGTTCAAAAGCTACAAAGCTGACAACAAAAACATTTCTTTTTTCATCAATATCACAGGGAATTGTTAATCTTAATTTTTACCACTTGGGTTCCTCCGTGACCAAACCAGAAAAGGATCAGATCAGAAAAACCTGGTTGGTTGTTCTTTTCAAAGATCATTTTAGAAACAGTTAGTGAACTATAGGCGGATGTATGGACGGTATTGTGGCGTCTGGGATCCATAGACATTAGTCCTTCTTTCTTCCCTCGTTATCCAGCAGGTTGTCCAAAGCATTTATTATTTTTAACCACTTTGTGTCATTTGTATTGACCATTAGCACACTTGCCAGTGAGTTAGCATAGTTTTTTAGGCGATCCCTATGCAAGAAAATGTGTACATAATATATATTGCATAAACAAGAGACAGCGATAACGGGCCAAGCAGTCTTATTACTACATACTTAAGTACAGCTCTTAATTAATCCAATACGTAGCTATATTGTTTGTTTGTTTTGATTTTAGCATCAGCATGTATTCTCGGAATGGTATATGTCAGGTCACGGAGCACATTATCGCCAGACACCCGCGATGCGCGCCGGCCGTGGCGCGTGCTAACGGTGCGTTCCGCTGCTTTCCATCACATCATACGAGAGTTCACACCCTTGCTAATTGATTGGACGCAGGTGGCTTAGCTTGCCTAAGGGTTTAAACTGGTCGTTTTGGGAGTTTCTTATTCTTAAGGGTTATACTTACTCGTATAATGCGACTCCTAATATACTGATTTAAAGTAAAGTAAAATCTTTATTAGGATAAAATAAAATAAAAAAAAAACAATAAAAATAGATCAATTACAGAAATGGAACGATGATACCTGCATAAATAGGATAAATAAATAAAATAATAAATATTGGTGGACATTTCACACAGCGCTATCTAGTCCCAAACTAAGTAGAGCTTGTACTGTGGGAACCAAAAAACTGATAGAATACCTACTTATATACTTTTTTTTGTAAATACATATAATATATAACAAAAAGTAACAATACTGTATCGCAGATAGCAACGCTCTCCTCCACAACAAGGTTAGTTTGAGTTCCAGTGTAAGGTGCCAAATCATACAAAAACGACAAATCTAAACATGTTTAATCGCTAAATACGTTAAGGGATCGTTATGCAAGCAGGGCTTAAATTTACAAACACCATTAAAGCAAATAAGATACACGAAGATCGGATTAGCCATTCGAAATCTATCGTCGGACAAACATTTTTCGAGTGCCAATTCGTATATTTTGTCAAACTAAATTCAACGGACACTCTCTTTCGCTTCGATAAAAATATCTGTCAAATTTAAATCTCAGTTTAACGTTTTACAAATTGAACTTGAAAGATCTTTCATGGAATGAAACTTGACTTTTTGACGACCTCCGTGGCGCAGTGGGCGAATAGCCGGCTGAGACGCAGAAAGTAACAGGTTCGATTTCCGTCGCGGAACAAATGTTTGTATGATCTACAGATATTTGTTCCGGGTCTGGCTGTTTTTCTATATATTATAATAATATATTATCTACAAAAAAGGATATAAGTATTATATCAGTCAGATATTTGTTCCGTGTCTGGGTGTTTTTCTATATATTATAAGTATGTATTTACAAAAAAAAAGTATATAAGTATTCTTTCAGTTATCTGGTTCCCATAGTACAAGCTCTGCTTAGTTTGGGGCCTAGATAGCGCTGTGGGAAATGTCCAGCAATATTTATTTATTAGTTATCTAGTTCCCAAGCTCTGCTTAGTTTGGGGCTAAATAGCGCTGTGTGAAATGTCCAGCAATATTTATTTTTATTTATTTAATGGAATAATCATAATTCGGTGTACAAAATATGACATAGGAAACAAATAAGAAGAATATATGTGTCAGCGTACCAATATTAATTTGTAATGAAATGAATTAGCCTCCCAAAGGCAGAGATAGAATCAGCTCAGATCGTAGACATCTCGTTGAAGAATGATGTACAATCTGCGCTTTGGTATGAGGAAGAAAATAAGTAGTTTTCTCTGATATACAGCGAGACTAGTCTGATTTTCCAAGTAATAGCACCTTTCGTTTGCAGTGTGGATTGTAGAGAATGCGACATAAGTTGATTTGTTAAGTGTGATTACATTTCACTCTCGTTTAAGCTTTACATTTTTATTATTATAGAGATCGCAATGTATTTTAAACTATTTTAAATTGACATAACTGGATGTTTTAAGAGGAGTAGATTTCCTTGTGAAAGGGCTCGCCCGGAAAAGTACTGCCACGATACCTATTTCTGCCGCCAAGCAGCATTGCTGTTTTGGTTTGAAGGGTATGGTTGTCGGTAAAATTAAAGGCACAAGAGGCTTTACACCTGTACACCTCAAGTTGATGGACGCAGGCTAGTGCATCGTAGGGCACATTTCTAGCGTGCGTGATTTACGAGGAAATAGAAGACGATGGTTTCCACTTAATATCAGGTGGGACATGTGCTAGTTCCATCTCCAAGCCCGCATAAAAGAAATGTAACACTCTCGTCAGTGTGAAAGCTATATAAAGTTTCAATGGTTGTCTGGGAGAAATCGCTTCTTAACGTACGCTGCCGTTGTACTTGTGGATTTGTGTTTATTTATTTGTTTCTTTATTTGAGATGTACTAAAAATGAGATGATGTACTTAACTTCATTGGCCAAAAGTAATTAATTAACGATCATTAATTACTTTTGGCCACTGAAGTTCATGATTTTAAATGGAAATACATTATATTGTTTTAAAACTTACCAAAAGCATAATTATATGGAACGTTGAACGAATTACGGACTCTTCATCATCATGGTAAGCCCTTCTCATCCCACTGCTGGGCATAGGCCTCTCTTCGTTGTCGCCATTCGCCTCTGTCCTGCGCTGTTCTAACCCATATACGACCTTTTATCGCGATTTTTATAATGTTGTCGACCTATCTTGCCAGTTGACGACCTGCGTTCCTGGTTCCATCTCGGGGCCACCACTTAGTTAGCACCCTGCTCCACCTGTCATCACCACGCCTGGCTACATGTCCTGCCCATACATGTCCATTTGAGTCCCAATATACGCTTGTCTTGAACTTTAGTCCGCTTGTTAATTTCGGTATTGGGGTCTCGGTCTAGTAGTGTGATGCCGAGCATGGCGCGCTCCATGGCTCTCTGTGACTCTAATCCTGTGCACAGTCTCCTTCGTGTGCGTCCATCTGTCAGCACCGTAGGTCAATGTACAGACTCTTAAACATTAATAAATAGGTATTATTAATATTTGGGTTTATTGATGTAACACCAATGAAGTGATTGTTTTAAGTGACCATGCTTTTAAAAATTCCTACAAATCAGATAGCCTCAAAAAACGCGTCAGACGATCTTATCAAGCGCTTCATTTTAATAAAATTATATAAAAAGATTTATTAAGTAAAAAGATTGTGGGGTGAACCGCCGTCCTTAAATGATTATGACCTAGTTATAACGTGTGGAAGGAAGTGGTAATGAGCGTTGGAGATGTAGGAAGCCACGAGGCCGCACCGCAGTTCCGACTTGCAAACGGACTGATGAGGCCTCTCTTCGCGAGATCGTAGATTAGCCGAATTACAAGCTACTTGTGATTATGATTTTAAGGTGGCCCTAAATATTGCTTTATGTTTTCTTTGAGTTATAAATAACTAGCTATTGCCCGCGACTTCGTACGCGTTACACTACTAAATGTGTAGGTAACTAACTGTCCCGCCGAATTTCGTACCGCCTTGACATGCATATGACGCGGGCTGTCAATGTACGTCACCCGCTGCATCTATGTATGTGAAAATGAATTTTCTTCATAATTTTTTTCGTGAATTTTTCCGTTCTTTTAATAGTTATTCTGCTATTCGGGGCGAAGACAAATCCAACAAATCAAAGATCATCAAAATCGGTCCAGCCGTTCTTGAGTTATAAATGGTGTAACTAACCCGACTTTGTTTTATATATTTAAGATATAGTTTAGTATGGATTTTTGGTGGCTTAACTCCAGACATTCATTCATATATTCATTCGCAAACATGGGTAAATATGTACAAAAACAGGTGACAAATATTACAAACGTAGGTTCTAGGCATGTTTTACCATATTAGTTGGCATGTAAATACAGTTAATATATATCTAGGTACTTAGTCTATTAGGAACATTTCTACAATTCAATTTAATTAAGGTCAACGTTTAATAATAATAACAATAATGGGGATCAGGTAATTAAATTAAAAAAAAGAATGTACATAAAAATAAATGTAATAATCAATGTCAAAAAAAATCAGACAAATCTCTAAAAATTAAATAAATTACGCTATTATTGAGTTTGTTAGTCTTTGTCCATAAGAAATTCATTTACAGTATAATAGCATCTTACACTCAAAAATTTAAACAATTCATGCTTGAATTCAGTCAAATTTAATTTTTTTATTCAATTTGGTACTTTATTGTATATTTTTGGAGCCATACCGCATACACTTTTATTAAGAAGAGCAGTGTTGCTTTTAACTAGGCACAGGTGGTGTATGTCGCGTCTGCTGCGTGAATGGGTAGGCTTTACAAATAAGTCGGGATTCATTTTGACAAAAATTGATATTTCGTAAATGTATAGTGAGGGCAAAGTTAAAATATTAAGCGATAGAAAGTAAGGCTTGCAGCTATCAGTTGTTTTCAGACCATACATTGCCCTGATACACCTTTTTAGCGATTTAAATATATTTTCTCTCTCTGTACAATTCCCCAAGAATATAATACCGTAACGAGGCTTAGAGGACACGTAACTATGGTAAAACCGTTTTGAGAACATCCAAACTGACTACCTTATACAACTTGTAGAGCATATATATTTACTGAGTGCCTTACGTAAATCGTCGGCTTGTGTAGACCAGAGGGCTTAGCCAAGCTACATTTGATTAGTAATGACGCTAGTTGATAAGTCCGAAAATGTATGGGATTTGACAACCTATGTAGAAATCGAATCGATTCGAAGCGAATGTAACTTGGCTAAGCCCTCAGTTTAGTTTGGCGTCAATGACCAGTCCTAAAAATATTGTACTCTTTTATATCTATTACGCTATTTAAAACACTTTTCTTTCAATTTGAAAATGAAAAGCCCTCATTAGCAACGAATGTCTCAAATGATAAAAAAGTAAAATCTATTACTCACATAGAGTGCCAATTCTGACTCATTGTTCGCGGTCTGAATGTTTAAGCAAAAGACATCAACGCGCTCACCGCTACGTCAAATGAAGTCAAAGATTCCTTAGCAGTAACAATTCATTTTGGCTTATATACCTACGTTTTTTGACACGATGAAATATAAAACTGCAATAAAGAATAAAATCATAATAAGTTTTTTGTTGAAAAATTACTTTTTGAAAGGAATCTTTTATAAACTTCACAATCGGAACCGCAAGGATGTTCTAATGAGCCCAAACTCCAGTAGCCAACCTCCATTCAAAAGTTCCGTTGTCTAGCATCCGTCTCCATTATGAGACCACCTCTATGGTACCATATTATTTTTGACGACCTCCGTGGCGCAGTGGGCGAATAGCTGACTGAGACGCAGAAGGTAGCGGGTTCGATTCCTGCCGCGGAACAAATGTTTGTATGATCTACAGATATTATTTCCGGGTCTGGATCTTTTTCTATATTTTATAAGTATGTATTTACAAGAAAGTATATGAGTATTATATCAGTTATCTAGTTCCCATTGTATAAGCTCTGCTTAGTTTAGGGCTAGATAGCGCTGTGTGAATATATTTTTTTGACGTTATCAGGGTCGTTCGTAGTAGATGGGCTATTAAATGAGTTATTACTCTTGCACTTCCTTTCGGGAAAGCGCACGATTTGCCACCAGTTAGGTACCTATGTATGTATTTATTTTTTCCCTCGTTTGCACTGTTTATCCTTTTATTCTTTTATTGTTCTATTTATAAGGCGCGCGGCGCAGTCACACTGATAACTATGGTGCCGGCACTCGTTGACTTGATGCAGTTGATTGACTCACTATTCTAACTATCCTGCCATCCTATAACTCCTTATTCACAATATTTGTGGGTTGTATAGTAAAACTTGTAAGTTTTGGCACTGAGCGCACGAGTTGATTTTAATTATGTTACTTATATATTTTAATGTACTATGCTAGTTGAGTCTTAATACAAGTCATCTACTTGTTTATTTTCATATGTTTTTATAAATGTTAGCAGGCTTCCGTGTAGGTACTCACAAAGTTTCCAACGGAAGACCAGCGCTGTGTTACCTTGCTGTGACATAGCAAATTGCTGAGTTGGAACCTGTTTGTGGCGGCTACTAATATATTTATCTAATATATTTACTAATAAATATTATGAATTTTTCTATACAATCCAATAATCCGGCACCCCCTAGTTTTGAATAGTGCCGGATTAGTGAGACTACTGTAATGCAGACTGGGTCGCAGACATAAATATCATACTTGATCTTTTTACTTCACGTCACTTAAAGGCCTAAGCAAGATGGAACTTCAGTTGTCTATGTTTTAAAACAAACTGATAATCAATAGCGTTTACCAAATGATCAATACAATACTTGTATCACTTGGTATTACACGCAACCATACCGGACCTTGTCTAACTCTTATCCTTACCAATTTATAAATTCGAAAGTAACTCTGCCTATCTGTTTGTTTCGTTTTCATCACTAAACGGCTGGAGCGATTTCTATGAGATTTGGTACATAGATAGATTATTGACCGGGATTGAGACATAAGTTAAGAGGGTAGTTATTGACAGCACGTTTCCTTCCGCGGGTGGGTCAGCTAGTTAAACTATAATTTAGTCAAACATCTTCAACAACAACTCTTATTGTTCCAACCGCGACTCACCGCGAGTCGATTCTGACAATCATTCCAAGTCCTCGATCCAAATCGCAGTTTCATTCCGATTGTTTCTCAGCCTAATCTAACAGGAGTCAGTCTGGTCGTGGCCCTAACTAGTAGTTCCCGCAAACTGTGACCCCCGGCGACGTAACCAAATTGAAGTTACGCCATGTCCCGCTGGATGTGCACGAGTAACGGAGCCTAATCACGAGTCGCGATTAGAAGAAAGATGTGGCCAGGCTGTGGGAGAGAAGCGAGCTTTTTAAAAAGTTCGGGTGTAGTCAGACGGTGGGAGTGCAGCGAACTAATTCCTAAGATCTCTGTGGTACCATATTCGTTGTTAACATATTGAAATTGCTTATTTAAAGGTATGGTTAGAGTGCCGAAAGGTAGTGATTTTTCACTAGAATAGGTAAAATTCTATACGATGTGATGAATACATTCTTATAACTTTTCAAAGTTTTCTTTCCAAATATAAATTTATCACCACCATCACTACGCATAATAAAGTAATGTTACTTGTATCTCCTGTGCCAGTAAAAGGTATTACGAGTATCACCTCGTACATACAACCAAGCATTTTATTTTTATTTTTTTAACTTGGGTCGGACAGCGATTGAATCGCTCTGAAAACCTTTAATTGCGGCGTCTATCACGAATTGACCACTGAGTCAGAGTGCAACCGGGAACAATACAGTAGTCTAGCACAATGTTACTTTACTTTATTTGTAACTAAAACGGTTATTTCACATAGCGCTCTCTAGCCCCAAACTAAGCAGAGCTTGTACTATGGGAACCAGATATCTGATAGAATACTTATATACTTTTTTTGTAAATACATACTTATAATATATAGAAAAATAACCAGACCAGGAACAAATATCTGTAGATCATGCAAATATTTGTTCCGCGGCGGGAATCGAACCCGCTACCTCCTGCGTCTCAGCCGGCTGTTCGCCCACTGCGCCACGGAGGTTGTTTTCCTTTAGTTGTCACAAGGAGCGCTGCATTTTATCTTTTACTCGTATTTTTTTTTAACTAGCCTACATTTTCCCATTGCTGGGCAAAGACCTCCCTCAACTCCTTCCACCTATCATGATCCTTGGCAGATTCCCACCATTCCTTCTCGAATCCATTGATGTTGTCACGCCAACGTTTTCGCGGCCGACCCCGACGTTGCTGTCCATCTTCCGGTAACCAATCTGTTCGTATTTTATTTTATTTATTTAACACCTTAATTGCACATAACAATGCTATACACATACTTTGGATTGATATGAATAAAGCATTAAAAGCAAATTGAGGTCGTTTAAAGATGAACACTTTTATTTTGCCAGTTTCCACAATCTTTACGTTGTTAAGAACACATATGCCCATTTTCTTGTTTAGTGCTGTAATTTTAGTACCTATTGAAACTATTTACTACGTAATTAGAGGTAAAGGAAGACAGAATAAACGTCAGACGAGGACGGTGCGAAGATTTGACGCCCCTTAACGTACTTTCATATAAAATGTATAGAAGCGTCGCGCCCTGTATTCTAAGCTTCTATGTATTTTGTATGAAAGTTCATTATGGGGCCATGTCTTCGCCTTGCGTCTCTTCTGTATGGACTGCGTTTTAGATATTAAAGCTTTTTATCGAAGGGATGTATTCGCTTCAATCATGTATTTTTTTGATGTGTAACATCTTTCCTCTCGGTTTGTGGGAGTGATTTCGGCAAAAGAGACGGAAATGTGTAACAGGAAACCGAGGAAGCGCGCGCTATTTGATTTGACCAATGAGCGCGCGGTGATCAGATGTTACACATCATATGCGACTACAGTAAGGCTCGTAGTTTTTTCATTTGGGTTTTAAGATTTAGAGACGAGAAAACAATTTGCCATTTCCATTTACCCGACTAAGTTTCAGTAAGGATGCTAAGTCACGCTCCGACGGCAGCCTTTGGAAGGTCAGCGACTTCCGAACTTCATTCACAATTAACTGATTGACGGGATTGATTATATCAGTAACCTTATGTGATAAGCAATAAGGTAGTTCATTCGAGCATGTTATATTGTGTACATAATGCATTAATAATAATAATATTAAAAGGCTTTATTAACAATCTTAATAATACTCATTTCTACTTATACTACAAAATTTGTTTAGGTATATATATATAAAAAAAAAAAAAATTTCAAATTAGACCCCGGTTTCTTCATTGTCTTGCTTTTCAGCATAGGCCTCCCCGAGTGTTCTTCATAAAGATCTATCTCTTGCTTTTCTCTCCCAAGTCATTCCCGCCACTTTTTGAATATCATCTTCCCATCTACGCTATTGTCTACCTTTACTTCTCTTTTTATATCTAGGGCACCATTCTGTCACTTCGTTTGCCCATTTCTCTGCCTTATTTCTTACTACTTGCCCACTCCATTTCTATTTTAGTTATTGGGTTCGGTATTTTATATCTATAATGTTGGTTTGTTTTGTTATTGTTGTTCCGATTAACACAATGCATTACAAATAATTAGATTCTCGTTTTTATTTTACTGAGAGTTGATTCAGACTACTTAGGTCCTACTTGAATAACTCTTCTGCAGTCTTTTTTATATCTAAGGTGGCAAGCATATGGACCACTTCATGGTAAGCGGTTAGTCTAGCTAGGAGAATGAACTTCTTAGAGGTAAATATGACTCGGTTGTAATGATACCAAGAACCCCAAAAAGGTAAATGACTCACGGAAATCATTCACCTCAACTATTTCGGTCCCGTTAAAATGAATTTAAATAATAAAATATCAATCAGAACTGAAAACAATGGACTATGCACTTGATATAATTTGAGAAACAGTAGACGGTAGGTAATAGGTATTGATTCCGGAGGATGATTCAATTCTATGCCCTGTCATTACTTCACCGTATCTTTGACCCCACATTTGTTAGAGAAGAAAAATTTAGTTTTGAGTTTTGAACCTTGCTACTCTACAATAAAGGCTTTCCTTGTGATGTAATAGGACAAATATAAGGTATTATTGTTGATCACGAACAGGTCATGAGTTTGACTACGTTTATTCGCATTTATTTAATGATACTCCAAACATTAGGATGCATCACGATTTATATTTGATTTGCTTTGGTAACATGTTATTTGAATGATTTCTTTATTCAACTAAACAAGTGAAATTATAGGTTGTTTTCAAGGGAGATGCGTAGCCTTTTCTGATGCAAGGACCGACTTACTTTCTTGATATTTTTGTTTCAGATTATTATTTGTATGCAGTTTACTTCTAGTTTCAAAAGTAAGTGCTTTTTGATCCCTATTATCATTTGACTAGTTTTGATAGAATCGAAATTTTGCTCGAAATAGGCATTTTATGTTTTACCCGATTTTTAAGATTAAATAAAAAAACAGAAATTAATCATATTTTTTATCCACAGTTAACAAACTCAGCAGTGACTCATTTGGATAATTCAGTGGAACTGGAATCGACGGAGGTTTCTGTAGTCTCAGTGTCAAGTTCCTCTTCATCATCAGCGGAATTACTAGAGGGGTCCGGAGATGACCCGCCTGACCCCTTACCGAATTCTAAAATTATGGTAAGGATGTGTTATATGAGTTAATTCTGTAGACCAAAAGATTTCTAGCATGACGTACGTCATGTATATGACCAGCTCCGTAAGTGCAAGTAGATAAATGACAATTAATTTCGACAAAAATAAACTGCATTTTAGAACATAGAATAACTTCTGAAACTTGAAAAAAAAAATGTTTAGGTTGAGTGTTTCCTTTTCAAGTTTCAGACCTTTTGAGCTTTGTTTATTGCCAGTTTTGTCCATTTGGTAGCGCAGTTTTATTATTAAGCCCTTTTTATAAAAATCAGTCGTAAATTAACGTCTCAAATACAATACAGTTTTGAAAGAGGCAGGCCAGTTTTCGTATGTTCTACTACATTAAAAACTACTAAATCAGACCTTATGAATCGACAGTCTTATCGATACTATGTCTAATGGTACCTCTACACATGTTTATGTTCGATGAAAAACTATACTTGTGCTAGATGTTTTGTGAGCCTAAGTTTTGTCGGTGTACACGTCCGATCTTGCTCGATTGGAGTATGTGGACGCAAAAACGTGGAGCATGTGGACTTACCATAAGATTAAAATTTCTGTTTATTTTTCAGAATGAAACAAGAGAAGCATTAAAAACAGACGGCAGTGAACATGATCCGGTAAGCTTAACTATGGTTGTATACTTTTCATTATGTTAAGTTTTTTATTTTATTATCTAACTACATATTTACTTTACTATAAACTAGGCTAAATGCCAATAATTACTTAAAACCTATTTAGATTTATTCAAATATAGGGTTCTGGTAAAAAGTATACACGTAGTTTATTAGATAGCGATATTTTCAACGTTTTAATCGTTTCTAGTGCCAAGATACAGGGGCTCTAAAATCGGCCGAAATAGTTTCAGAAAAGGTATTTACAGCAGTTTGCGTTGCGCTCGACTTAGGGGGGGCACTCTCGTGCCCTCAGATATTTTGATTTTATTATCATACATAAAGCAAAAAAATCGTAACTGGACCACGATTTATGGCAATAAAACTGTATGTTATGTAAGAATTGAATCATCCACATATTTAAATTGTTTACATTCGTAACTAACAAGATCTTATCAGCGTGAATCATAAATTAAACGTACCACTGACCTTACTCTCACTTTTAATAAATTGTGAAAAGTTCAAGTACTTATGACGACCTCCGTGGCGCAGTGGGCGAACAGCCGGCTGAGTTGCAGGAGGTAGTGGGTTCGATTCCCGCCGCGGAACAAATGTTTGCATGATCTACAGATATTTGTCTGGTCTTATTGTTTTACTATATATTATAAGTATGTATTTACAAAAAAAAGTATATAAGTATTCTATCAATTATCTGGTTCCCATAATACAAGCTCTGCTTAGTTTGGGGCTAGATAGCGCTGTGTGAAATATCCAGCAATATTTATTTATATAGGTAACTATTTACTTAAGATTTATTTACTCAGAGTCACGAAAATCACAATAAGCGATGCCTGAGGCTCCTAAATAGAAGTATTAAAGATAGAAGGGTTATATATTTCGCAAATATTGATATGCTTTGTGTATAGAATGCACAGGGCTTAGAAATAGCATGAAACCTTTTATGACATATGAAAACATATGCATAAGTAACGTTATTTGTAAATATCATTGAATAACAGGAAAAAACCATTGTTACCAAAAAAATATCCATTCTTCCACATGTGATACGGAACCAATACTTAGATAACTAGTGGTTCGCCCCGAACTGAGATCTCGCAAGTCTACCATAAAACAAAAAAATATTATTCGTAATCTTAGACTATCAAAATAGTGCCACGAAATAAATCACCAATTAACTTGACCTACAGTTTCATTCAAATTACAGGTAACGGGAGTTCATGTTAATTGGTTACTCTTTTTTGGGATACAAATTGCAGTTTTCTAGATTTCAGACTTTTGCCTATATTTTTGATACTTAACCTACACGGATACCAAATTTCAGCACTGTGGGGTCACTGGTGTACCCTGTGAATTTTGTCAAAGTTTAGTTTTTGTTATCGCTAATAACTCAAAAACTACAAAAACTTTACTAAAAATAAAAACGGGTCTTCATTAGTACATTTCACTAATGAAGACCTTTCATTTGACGTCTCAATTGATCCAATAGTCTCATTTTCTTTTCTTTTTACCCCTCTTGAACCCCAATATCTCAACAACCTCCCAAAATTTTTAGCTCATTGAGTCACACCAAAATTGTGCCATCATTACCAATATACTATAGCGCACCCCACTAGTGCGGCCCCTCTCGCCCCTCCTGCCCCTTCGCCTCCCGGCCCTGTGCCGACGCGTCGGTCGTCCCGTCTCCAGATGCGGCGCCCGGCCGCCCGTCAGTTAGTAACAGATTCCCGAGGCGAGAGTATGCGCGTGCGCCGACCCAATTATTAGTGGCCTTAACTGCTCAATCTTAGTGATAAGATTCGTAATTGTGTAGAGGATATTGTATTATGTGTTTACTGAATAAGTGTTGAATAAATATCTCTATAACTGGCAGCCTAACGTGGAGCAGAATCGTAAACTGTTGTGGTGTACGTGAAACCTCGGGTAGTACAAGCGTCACCAGCCTCGTGTCGCGAGCGCCACGCCGTTCTGAGAAAAACTCGGGTTTTTTTTGGCTGTTACTACTCGACTACGGACATTGAACATTTTTGTTTGGATATAGTTTTTTCGTCATGTTGTTACTTTGTTGTCATGTTGTCGTATGGTGCGTTGTTGTGACTAGGTTTTGATGCAGGTATTACGTAAATATCTGAACCTAGGGTGCTAGTACGGACACAAATACGGACAAATAACTTTCCAAATAGTGTTAAAATGTTTATTCGTTGATGCTCGTAGTGAATCTGTGCATAAACAATACCTGCCTACGGTACGGACACGGTATTTGATAAGTTCGTAGAACAAACACTACGTACGGATTACAGACAGTGTTGGTGTGTTGATAAAGTTCATAGTATTTACTTATTAAATACCGGTAGTTATGACGTGAAGACGTCTGTTTGGTGTGAACTTTGTCTGTGAACAGTTTAGTTGACGTGAAAACGTTGGTTTGGTGTGAACTTTGGCGTAATTGACGGTTATAAATACTACGTGAGAAATATTAAATAAGATGGTGCTAACGAGATCGCGCACGACGAGCCCGGCATCCACCGGGGTGCATAGCGAAGGGATGGCGCCGCCCATAGCGCCCGCACTGGAGTCAGCTACGCGTGACGCCGGCGCTGATGCCGCTCAGGTGGCGCGAGCAGACCTGCAGCCAGCTGTTGGTGCTGCAGCGGCTCCAGTCGTAATGACGACGGACCAACTCCTGCTGCTCATAAACAGGCTAAGTCGCAGCGATCCTGTAAGTACACCTGTGCATACTTATTCTGGAAATTTTGCCAAGTGTACGACGCGTTTTGATGGAGCAAAATCCAGCAACGTCGAAGCTTTTATTGATGCTGTTGAGACGTACAAACAATGTATCGGCGTCGATGAAAATAACGCGCTTCGTGGATTATCTATGTTGTTGACGGGGTTAGCCGCCACATGGTGGCAAGGGGTGAAGGACACGACCCTTACATGGCAAGCTGCTTTAGAGTCGTTGAAGCAGACTTTTGGTCCAAGATTACCCCCGCACAAAATATATAGGAAGATTTTTGAACGAGAGCAACGAATGGATGAGTCAACGGATTTATTTATTTGTCGCATAAGAGCGCTTTTTGCCCAGCTCCCGCCATTATCCCTGACGGAGACGGTGCAAGTAGATATGACGTATGGGGTGATGCAACGACGTCTTCGCGAGAAGGTTCCGCGCTCCAGTTTTAGCACTTTTGCGGAGTTGCTAACAGAAGCGCGCCGCGTCGAAGATATACTGCTTGAGGAAAACCACCCACGTCACATCGATGATAATAAACCTTTGTTGCATTCATCCGCTACGGTTCCGCGGTCGCCGGCTGTGCCTTCTACTTCTACAAATAAATTCAAGCCGCAATGCCATTATTGCAAACAGTACGGCCATCTGAAAGAGAACTGTCCGCGACTTGATCATCCGAAGAAGACTACTAAGGACAGTCCAGTTGAGGGGGAACCTCGAGCACCGACCATCACGTGTTTTGGGTGCGGAGCGCCTGGCGTCATTCGTTCGAACTGTCCTATCTGTAAAGAAAAGAAACCGGTCGTTTCTTCTGTTACTGCGTTTCAATCTGTGTCCGCGAATTCCGATAATATCGATTCGCGAGTGCGTCCAGTGTTAAATGTAGAAATCTATGGTGAAGTGGGAAACATTTTAATAGACACGGGTGCTAAGCACTGTATAGGAAGTGTTAGTCTAAGATCTCACTTAGTTAAAAATGGTCACCAGTTTGAAAATGTTTTATCGAACTTAAGTATGCTGATGGGCATATTTGTGCACAAAATGTCGACGTAGCGCACGTTAACGTAACGGTGCGAGGGGTAGCACTAGTCGTAAATTTTATTATGCTACCGGATGCTACTGAAAGTTTGTTGGGAATGAATTTCATTCAGGACGTTGGCATGGTATTAGATTTCGCTAGGGGGGTATGGTTTGTGAGACATGATATGACGCCTCAGTCTATTGTTTTTGAAAAGAGGTCGTTACAGCCTCTTACCTGTTCGTCTGTGGGTCTTCGCAAGGATGAGGGATCCCATCTCGGTCCGGAGGAACGGGAACAACTGGCTGAACTCTTGAATGGCCATGAGGATATTTTTACTCCAGGGGGAGAACCTACCCAGTTCGCTGTACACCGCATAGATACTGATGATGCCGTGCCAATTGCAAGTCCGCCATATCGAGTTTCACCCGCTAAGAAAGAAATAATTAGAAAAGAGATAGATAGAATGCTAGAAGACAATATCATTGAAGAAGCCGAGTCGGAATGGGCCTCACCTGTGGTGTTGATACCAAAGAAGAATGGGGAGATTCGGTTCTGCGTTGATTACCGGAAACTTAATAGCGTCACTCGGACTGATAAATACCCGCTTCCGGTGATAGACGAGCTGTTGCAGAGCACGAAGCCTGATTGCGTTATGTCTACGATAGATTTGAAGGCTGGATATTGGCAGACTATTGTAGCACCAGAGGATCGCCATAAAACAGCTTTTACGACTCCGTACGGGAACTTTCAATGGAGGCGCATGCCTTTTGGGCTTAAAAACGCCCCAGCCACGTTCCAGCGCATGATCGATAGGATGAGATCTGGCCTAAAAGACGTCTGCGTACTTGCCTATCTTGATGACCTTCTGGTAATCTCACCAAATCTTGATCAGCATGTGAAAGATCTTGAACAAGTGTTCGAGCGCCTTCGTCTGTTTAACCTAAAAGCAAACCGTGGTAAGTGTGTGTTCGCTAGGGATAAAGTGACTTACCTGGGGCACGTTGTTTCTTCACGAGGTATTGAGCCAGATCCTGCAAAGGTCGAAGCAGTGATGAATATGCAGACTCCAACGAATTTGAAAGAACTTAAGACGTTTCTGCAGACCTGCGCTTGGTTTCGCAAGTTTATTCCACAGTTCTCAGAAGTGGCGCGCTCGTTGACGGATCTCACGAAGAAAGACCGACGTTGGCAATGGGGGGAGAAAGAACAAAGAGCCTTTGAAGAACTTAAGTTGCGGCTATCCACTAGTCCCATTCTTCAGCAGCCAAACTTCGATGAGCCGTTTGTACTGCGAACCGATGCCAGCGCGTATGCTCTTGGAGCAGTTTTAATGCAAGGAGTGACTCCTGACGAAAGACCTATTGAGTACGCCAGTAGATTATTGACACCTGCCGAACGGAACTATCATACCACCGAGCGGGAAGCCTTGGCAGTGGTTTGGGCTTTAGATAAATTCCGAGGGTACGCTGAGGGAGCACGAGTGTCTATTTTTACGGACCATCAACCCTTAAAATGGCTTTTGTCATTAAAGACGCCAAGTGGTCGATTAGCCCGTTGGGCGTTGAAAATACAATCGTTCGATCTGGAAATTGGGTATACCCCGGGAAGAGTGAATGTGGTCGCGGATACGCTCAGTCGCCCAGTAGACCAAGGGTCTGAGGTTTTGCTTACCACCAGTCCGTGTAGCATTTGCCCTGTGGTTATCGACTTACCCCAATGGAAATCAGAAGACCTTCGGGACGCTCAACTAAAGGATACTGAAGTCAACAAGATTATCCTGGATTTCGAAAATGTAAACAACCCGGAAGCAGCCATACGTTGGACGGATAGAGGGTATTATCTTTCACAAGGCGTATTGTACCGCTGCGATCCGGATGGGGAATCCGAAGAACCTCAACTAGTAGTACCAGAGTCATTGCGGGCAGAGCTTTTAAAGGAGCTTCACGACGCGCCCACTGCTGGACACTTGGGTCTGGAGCGGACCCTAAGAAAGATCAAAGAACGATATTACTTTAAGAACATGAGGACTTACGTAGCTCAATATCTCAAGTCCTGTGACGCATGTCAAAAATATAAAGCTACTAACTTGAAGCCTGCTGGACTTCTACAGACCCCTGTGCCTCAGCAGCGGTTTGAAGTCCTCGCGATGGACCTGTTTGGTCCCCTTCCTGAAGGACAAAAGGGAGAAAGGTGGATTCTGCTTATAGAAGATACGGCTAGTCGTTGGGTAGAGCTGTTCGCGCTTCGTGATGCGACTGCAGAGTCCTGCGCTAAAGCTCTTATAGAAGAAGTCTTCTTACGATATGGTTTGCCTCGTCGTATCATCTCGGACAATGGAAGTCAGTTTGTGTCGGCCGTGATGCAAAAGGCTATGTTTGTGCTAGGAGTGCAGCAATCATTGATCCCCGTGTACCATCCGGAAGCTAATCCTGCGGAACGTAAGAATCGTGAGCTCAAACAGCTTCTTGCCATCCTGGTTGGGGCCGAACATCGGAAATGGCCGAACTTGCTCCCGACGGTGCGATTTGCGCTCAACAGTGCGTACAATCAGGGGACAGGTAAATCAGCTGCTTACCTTACTTTCGCTCGAGAGCTGCGGTCGCCTATGGCTGTGCATACTGACCTGCGTGCAATAGTAGGCCAGCAGAACTTTGTACCGCAGATCACCCCGTACTTAGAAGAGTTCTCGCGGGTTCTATGCGAAGTAAGTCTGCGAATTGAGGAGCAGCAAGATATTCGGAAATCTTCGGGCGACCAGCATCGAAGAGTCATTGCAACTTATAAAGAGGGAGACCTGGTTCTTGTGGAAACTCACCTGGCGAGTAACGCGTCTAAAGGTTTCACCAGCAAGTTTGCTCCCAGACGGGAAGGCCCGTACCGTGTCTCCCAAATTGTCAGTCCAACGTCGTTTTTGGTCATTGATAGTACTGGGGTCATTAAAGGGAAGTACCATGCCAGCGCTCTGACCCCTTATGTAGGTTCATCCCCAGCAATTGTCCATCAACGGCGCCGCGGAAGACCAGCCAAGTCCCAGACGGGTCGTCCTTGTGACTTGGAGGGGGAGGTTATAGCGCACCCCACTAGTGCGGCGCCTCTCGCCCCTCCTGCCCCTTCGCCTCCCGGCCCTGTGCCGACGCGTCGGTCGTCCCGTCTCCAGATGCGGCGCCCGGCCGCCCGTCAGTTAGTAACAGATTCCCGAGGCGAGAGTATGCGCGTGCGCCGACCCAATTATTAGTGGCCTTAACTGCTCAATCTTAGTGATAAGATTCGTAATTGTGTAGAGGATATTGTATTATGTGTTTACTGAATAAGTGTTGAATAAATATCTCTATAATACCAAATTTCACGATCATCGGATAAACGCTTCGGAAGTTATGGACAAACAAACATACATACATACATACAACGCCGATTTGCCCAAGTTGATTTGGAGATCTCGCTTCGCTCGATCAATAATATTTTTATTTCAGAAAACAAATCAAATAGTTACAAGGTGGTAAATTTAATTTTTCTAAGGCACTACATGTTTTTATATATTAAACATTCAGAGCCTGAAAACGTCTAGTGTAGAGGAAGCTTTACACATTTTAGGGAATTGGGTGAAAGGCAGTAATAGCGCCAATTTACACCCATTAGCGTGACCAATGAAATAGTGTTTGATTGATTTCTCGACAAAGACGCGATTCGTCACATTTTGTGTTTTCCTTTCCTTTTGTGGTGTGTTTTATGGGTAATCTGTACAGTGTCTGAAATGGCTGGTTTTACTTTCTTTTGCGAATAATTCTATGTTTTGGTGTAAGTAGGTGGTAGAGTGGCTTAACTTTGCAAAAATATAATGATAGGTTAGGTCCATGCTTATGAAAATCTATGAACTAAATGCTTATGAAACTAAATGATGTACTTAGATTTTAAAGGATAGTTCTTTGAAGACTTTTCCTGTCTTGTTCTTTTTATTTTCAACTAGCTGACCCGCCCGCGACTTCGCACGGGTTGTTTTTCAAAAAAACATTACCGTCATTTTACTCAGTTGGCTAAAAAGTAGCCTATGTCCTTTTCCAGGATATAATCTACGTCCTTGCAAAATTTCATTACGAACCGTTCAGCTATTTAGTAGTGTAAAGGTAACAAACAAACTAACAAACAAACAAAAACGAGTTATGTATTATACATAGAAACCTTCCTCTTGAATCACTCTATTTATTGCGGAAACCATTAAAATCCGTTGAGTAGTTTAAAAGATCTAAGCGGACAGACAGCGGAAGCGACTTAATTTTATACTATGTAAAGAAGATATATGAAATATAGTTGTCATAAGCAAAAAAGAAAACAGATAATTATTTTCCTAGATATAATTATAGTTTGGCTGAAAATTCTAGAACATTTAAGAGGCACTGTGGCTTTGAAATTAACACATTTTTTCAGTAAAACGTATGAAATATTTCCATGGTTTAAACATGGACGTTTACACACCGTTTAGCGTGGTGCTCGTTCAAAAAGCTCGATTGAAATCTATATCGATTGCAATGCGATGCTGTCACCGTATTCCACACTTGGACAAGCTATATTAACAAAACACATAAAAGGTACATCGTCTATTTCAAGGTTCAACCATGTACAATGAAAGTGGTTATTCTAATCGTACAATAGTTAGCAAACTATCTTTTCACGCGTGAAAACGTCGGTGCAAGGTGGCGCGTACGCACGGCGTTGCCTAACCCTCTTACCGACTCAATGGGGCCCTTGTGCAATGCACCATCATCTTGTATACTTTACTAACGCTATTCAGATGTATTAGCGATATTTTAACCAACTTTGTTATTTCATCTAACCAAGAAGTCAACAGAAGATCATTTAACATGTCATCCATGTCATTGGTTGTTCTTGATTACCCAGGACAGTGTTTGATAAAGGTATTGATACCCTTAATGAAATAACCAATTCAAAAATAGGGTAATAAAACTAATAAAGCTTCTTAGTAGAAGGCTCCACTTATTAGCAATTTTCCGCTTAAATTAGAGGTTGAAAAAACTCTTTTCTATTCTTACTTTGGTAAGATTATCTTTTTGAAACTTATAGATATAACATAAGGTAATTTATACAATGCAGGATTAAGTTCAGACCAAAACAAAGCGTCTATCTAGATACGTGGTACATGTTATCATCTTTGTAGGCTGTGAGAAGTTCTGAGATAAGATAAAGCTAGCTGTTAGAAACGTGATAAATATAACATTTTCATTGCATTCCATTTGCTTGTTCATGTACATCATTTGTTTGCGTGTTTATGGAATGTTGTGAACAAAGCGAGCTTTTAATTCATTCAATGATTCTCATCGACGCATTATCGACAAGAAACTGTGAACAAACTTGCATATTGAAACGCAAAAACGATTCTCTTCCTGCTCGTGTTTTCAACAATGAAGGTATTTTAATGTACAGTTTCTATTCAATGTAATAACGAATTTGCATGACGTGTAACTGGAGGTTAATTTATACACTCAACTCAAGCTCTAGCAGAATATTAACTTACGATACATTTATGTTCTTTCTTTATCAAGTAAAATATCAAATTACAAAAAACCCTAACATATTAAAAACTCGTAATAAATTTCCATTTCACAACTGAGATTCCTTCATAAAAAAGGAAAATGTTGATATCTTAGGATTTGCTGACCTGATCTCCATCACACATACTAGCTTTCTATTAAAAATCCATCATCGGTCCATTAGTTTGGGAATTACGATGCCACAGGCAGACAGACACACAGACAGCGTCAAACATAGATATAACAACTTTCTTTTGGCGCAAATAAAATTTGTTGATTTGGATGTGAACTTTGACCCCCGAGAGTTTTCAAGAGTGGCCATCTTTAAAACTGTATATTAATTAACATATGTAGAAACAGTTTAAGAATGGCAAGCTCAAACAACGTAAGTGGGATATGTCATTATTTTGCTTAGTAGCTTATGGGCTATGTATTAACTGTTTACTAAGGTTATTGACGCTTAAAACAATCAAATCAATATATAGTATTTTTAAATTTTTAGTGTTATCCGAACACTTGAGGAAAATTCCAAGATTTTTAAAACAATCTCAAAAATTTTCAAGCCTAGACGGGACTTGAATCCGCAACCTTCATCTTGATACGAGGATGCACTACCAATTGTGCTACAAGCTCTTGTCACGTCGGGGTCAAAATTAGTGAGATGAGAAGAGCCTGTAGCACAATTGGTAGTGCATCCTCGTATCAAGAGGAAGGTTGCTGGTTCAAGACCCGTCTAGGCTTGAAAATCTTTGAGATGGTTGTAAAAATCTTGAAATCAATGTATAGCCAATTCCTTTGCGAACAAACCTTTAACTGATCAGATAAACCCATCTGTTTTAAGTACCTCTAAACTACCAAATCTTTACAAATGTAACGATTACAGAATTAACGTAATAGAATGATATCGTGAGAATGCTAGTTTCAAGTTCAGTGTCAGTGTGCACACATGTGATAGCCATCTGACCCGGTCGGCGGCGTGGCGTGTGATGAAATAGCTGTAGTTCGCCTCACATTGCACATAAACCATGAACTATTCGCATGAAAATTCGCATGCCCTATTAATATAAAGGTGTAGCTAACTTTTGAGAACTCTCTTTTAGAATAGACTTACATGAATAATTCCACAACATTACATACATATTACACTTTTCCAAAAAAAAGTGTAATATGTACATTATTATGTACAGACTAATGCTAATGGCATAAAATGGTCTAAGACTGTATCACTGGTAGTTTTGTAGACACTGTGTTAGTTAGATCAGTGCTGAGTGTACGAAATGTCTTCTTTCGTGCATATTCCAAATGTGATGAATGTATGTGTGTGTTTTTTTAAACTTTTCCTGCTACTTGTCGTGCACTGCCTACAAAATACGCAAAGGTTAACTGGAAGAGAATGCTTGCTAAATTAAGTTCGCCTGTGTACAGATATATTAGTTTTTGTGCAATAAAGAATTTTCAATCAATCAATCAATGTTTTGTTTGCTCCGTTTTTAATCTGCCTGTATATTTTATGTGTAGGTTAATTAATATCTTCCATTCTAGGCTAAAGAATAATTAACGGATGATTACTTTAACAATCAGTAAACGCAATAGCAGCGCATACATACGAGTACTAATTTTTATTAAGTGTCATCGAACACACACAGAAAAACTTGAGATTTTTGGTAGGAATCTCATCTTGTTCGTAATTTTTGGCATAATTTAAAAATCTCAAGTATAAATACTTATCATTAACATAAATACTCCGATAAAGTCGGTTTATGGTAACATACTTTTAACCGCTCAATGTGTTGGTAAACACTGGCCTAAAAATCCCACTGTCATCGCGGTTTGAACATGTTAATTCCGTAGAGCACCTTTCCCATTTTTCACTTTCTGAACAGACCACCGCATAATTGGGCAGTTTTATCAGTTCTCTTATTTTACATCAGAAACAATTTGTACAAGTGTTGTGGCGTCAACGAGTGGCTGGTACTCCACTAGCCCAATTTTATAATGCTGCGTAGACTCGGCGCCGGCGTGCGAACCGCCCTGACACACTTTACCGACCATTTATGACTTTTTGTACAATACTTTCAAGGGGTCGTGACTGTGAAATGGTGCATTAGCGGTCGTCGCAGTAATTCGATAGTTTGTTTTGAATTTTTTGCCGATAATGGATACTATCTAGACCAACTTATAGAAGACAGTCTTATTGATTTAGGCCTTCGCTTACTTTCATTCTGCGAATATTTATGTGGAAGTTTTTTATGTTGCGATCTGTTCAATCGATTTGGATAAAACTTAATGGATTGATTTACAACTTACTGTAATAATACATGTGCTACTTTTATACATATATTATTACATATAATATTAATATTAATATATAGTCATGTATTATTACAGTAGATCAAAGCCACAAGCAGTGAAGCTAGAGTTTTAATAAGGTTTTAGGTCAGCTCATCTGTTAAGTTGAACTCAACTGTCGGTGGTAATTAGCGGAGGTTGTAAAACTCATAAGTGTTGAAGGCAGTCAAAAGTCGCGTGTGCCGGAAGGAGGTACTTAGACTCAGGTTATCCCAGGGCTATCAAATGTTGAGCAATCTCCGCTACATACTACTACCTGTTATGCTATGCTTTAAGGTGACGACTTAACATAACGTAATTTTCAATAGTAATGTAACATTCGGCAGCTCAGACGATGTACTGTTTGTTTTATGTGAGGTTTAAGTGTGTTCTATTTTATTCTACTTTATTGCACTTGCCTTTTTTAACAAATGTTATTGAATGCTGCGTCTTCGTAGTGTAGTACCTTGTAGAAGTCGTGTTTACGTTGCGTAGGAGTTGATGCAGTGTATGTGTCGCGTAGATGCTGCGTAGCTCTACCAACATAGACGGCGCGTAGCCATCGGGTTGACGTTGCGTAGGAGATGATTATATGCCGCGTAGGCGTTGCGTAGATGCTGCGTAGCACTTGGTATACATCGCGTAGGCATCGCAACAAATATGACATAGCAAGCGCGTAGATCCCGCGTCGGCGCAACATTCGCGTCGCATAGACAACGCACAAGCGTAAGCAGACGGTGCGTAGACTCCGCGTAATCCCCTGTTGGGACTACGCCTCTGACTACCATATTGCTCACTTTGTTACATATATATGACAATCGCCATTTTCACGGTGCCTTGTTCAGCTGGTACAGGACTTTGTAAACAAAGCCACTTGCTATAATTTGATGTCATAATTGGTTAAATTCTTTGAGCACGAATTTCACGGTATTTTACCCGACAATGCCGTATCTAAATTAGATTACTTGAAGCATTTATAGATTGCAAAACTTTATGCTTATTGAGAAACAATCAGTCAAACTCTAAAACTCTTTAGGCAAAGTGTATTGCTGATTTCTTCTAGTACCTGCCCACTGTACTGGAAGAAATGAAAGAAAAGAAAAGAAATAAATAAATAATTAAAGCATAAAAAAATACCCGTTATGCTAAGTTAGTTGTGTTTTCCAGGTGGTGTTCTTATCAGATAAGAACAGCTACATACCAGTTAGCATCAAGCCTCGGTCTCCACCTACGGATGGCAGCTGGAGAGAGCCTCCAGCGTGGGAGAGGGAGTATAGGAGGCATCGGACAAACGGGAGCAGAGTTCAATGTGAGTAATTATCCTAAGTCCCTAAGTAATATTGCGGTGGGTTTGCAATAGGCGTAAGGCTACCTTTCCACCGGAGATGTGCTATGTTGATAAGATACGGATGTGTGTCAAAGCCACCAATTGCTTCATATGCCTAGCCTCTCATAATCCAGCTATTACAATATGTAGGTATTTTACTTAGAAAACTTTCGTGATTTATTTCAATCATTATTATAAATACGGGATTTATCACGTACCGTCTTATTGGTGTTTCGATTCAATTCGTGAACCTTCATCAGGGTGAGTGCGATCCGCTCCGAATTACGTCTCGCCTCGCACTGCGCGCTTCAGCCCTCTGCGCACGAGTAGACGGACGCGGTGGTGGGGATTGAGTCAACGATGGCCCAGCGGGTTGACAGGCTGCATCATCATCATTATCATCACTGTTGCTCTCTTCGGTAGTTCTCGGTACAGGCAAACACACAACACTAACTATGTCTCTACCAGGTTCACTCACTCTTCTGTCGCTTGCATCATGGCCTCCAGGCTGGCGGTAGAACCCATCCTCTATCTCTGTTAAAGTTCGTCACACGACTTATTTCTATCGCCTCTCAGATCTTGCGAGGAACGAAGAACTTCTCTCTCGCTAAGACCCAGGCTTTGTCGAAACGTATGTAGTGCGTCGAATCAGAATCTAGGACATGTTCCGCCACTGCAGAACTGTTGGAGTCGACATTCTTCATTGCACGTATGTGTTCAGTCACCAATATGTAGGTATCTTTATGGACCGTAGAATAAGCTAATTACACTATCCTGTAACTGTTTTATTTTTGCCTGATTTAAATGATTTAATATTATTATAACCCGCTATTCTATTGATGTATTTTTTCCTCACTCGACTCTGGTGAAAAGCGACCCTTTATTTAGAAATTAATGCAGTTAAATTTAACTTTTTTAAGACGCAAAGCCTGTCCGCAAACATAAAGTGAGGAAACAGAATTTAGATTCAGCAATCTCTAGCGAAGAAGTTCTAGGAAATACGAACTAATAATGATTGCTGGGAGATTCGAGAGAGTGGACGGTGCTACGGCTAATATAACGGTGATTATTTCTAGCAACTATGTCTATTAACTTAGGAAGCTCTTTTGATAAATTAGCTACCTACAATTAGAAAAAAATATCAGTACTTACCAAGAGACTCTATTAACAAAATATCGACAATTATTGTTTTATGAAATATAAAAAAAAATTGTTTACTTCTATATACAGAAGAGTAGGAGGCGTGTTTTTAGTTGTAGGTATATAGAAAAAACATACTATTGTCAAGCACTTTATTCCTATGAAAAATCTGAATACCGTGACTAGGTGTTGTGAAACTGGTAAATTCAGATGTTATCCAAAACAGTCGCATTTACCTAGACAGCATATTACCAGCGCTTGTTTTCCGAAGCAATTCTGTTCTAGAGAACTGACATTCCATACAAACAAACTGATTTCAATTCCTATTATCTCTACAGGCGCAGCGACCTGTCCGCACGCGGTTTGTATATGTAGGGATTTACTATAGGGTTGAACTTGGCAAATTGAGCGGTATGGCGGAGGGAGAATCACTTCTTTACGCAGTTATAGTTCTTTGGTTAACTCGGGTGTTTCTTTAAATCAGTTTGTAATTAAAATGTCCATAAATTAATCACGTTAGTGTTTGGATAATATAAAGTGAGCATTGCCCGATAAGGGTTGCTGGGAGCCGTTGAGCGCAGGCCGCACAATCTCGATTGCTCTTGATATCTATAGTGGACGTCTTATAGGTGGTATGATGATGGCTGAGCCTTCTGAGTTGATTTATCTTGTAAGTAGCGAAGTTATAGTTCGATACTTTCGGATCGAACAACCTACCGTTCACGTACTTTAGAAAGTTAATATTCCCGTTTGAAAAAAAAGAATTTGAGTCATTAAATCCCATACATTTTGCTATAGAGACGATATGAATATCTACTTACAAGTTCATTATTATAAATACGGGATTTATCAAGTACCGTATTATCGGTGTTTCTTACAAGTTGTTCGTTTTTGGCCTTGTGTAGGTACATCATTGTTATTTCTTTTATAGTTTCGACATTGTAAGTATTGGCATACGGTTTTCTATGTAATTGTGGTCATAACCGCGTGGCGCCGCTTTCGCAACCCTTTGTTAGGCTTTTATTAGTTTTTATGGAACTATTCATGTATCTACTGAGAGCAGGATATGGAGATTAAATGTTTGGAATCTTTGCTGTTTGACTACCCAACTTCCTCTCTGTAAAGTGCTTTAGGAGATAGGCATCCATCATACATTACCAGGGCTTCTTACTTCCTAAGGTAAAACCCATATATATATATATATATATATAAACGTATGCCTGTGTTCTGTAAACGGAAATCATGAACTTTACTTCTCATTATAATTCTAAAGTTGGAGGAATCACATTTTCTTTGTAACCTGCTGTCTCCATGAACACTTTAACCACCCCGTAGATTTTTTAAACCGTGCGTCTCGCGGACTTTTAGGGCTCCGTACACCCGATCACCACAAAAAACGCAGTAGGTACTTATTATATATACCAATACTTATATATACCAAGTTTTTTTCTTCGTTTTTTTTAATTGGATAGAACTTCGTTTGACCACAATCTCACCTGAGGGTAGTGATGATGTGGTCTAAGATGAAGCACGAAGATCTATAAGAAACCTATTTACTCTTACCTTAAGAGGAAATCCGGGAAGCAAGACATTTGGAAAATAGGTATTTAAGAAATCTATTGCTGTCGCGCTGTCCCCTATATGCCCTATGTGCGTGCGATAGAGACAACTGCAGTTCGGACTGATTATACCTCCAAAACTGGACCGATTTTAATTTTTTTTTCAAATATGTAATAAAAAAGGCTTTGGCTATGTTTGTACGTTTCGTTTTTTTTATTTATATTCGTCAAAATTGTTTGTTGGATGTCTGAAAAGAGGAAGTAAAAATTAACAATTTCTGTGACTTTAGAAGGTTCCTAGTTCTTATAATAATAAATTTATGGAGAAAAACTAAACGTAGGGACATGACCGTGGTACTTGTAGATTGTATGGTAAAAAAAATATTTGCTCTAGTATCACTATCCAGAGAGGAAACAGGGGACTACGTTTGTATAGGCGAAACGCAGCCCAGATTTCCTCTTAAAGAGGCCCGGATTGTATTCCATAGGAAAAACAGACGACGGCAAAGTGTTCCAGTATCATTACTTATATATATATATATATATATATTTTTATGTTACCTGTTGATGAAGCAAGCATATGGCCCACCTGATGTTAAGTGGTAACCATCGCTTATAACAAAGTAATACCTCATAGGTCACGCACCTTAGAAACGTGCCCTACGATGCACTGCCCTGTGTCCATCAACTTGATGACGTGTAAAGCCACATGTACCTGTAATTTCACCAGCAACCTTCAAACCGAAACACAGTATGCTGCTTAACGGCAGAAATAAGTATAGTGGTAGTACTTCCCCGAACGAGCCCTTTCACAAGGGACTCTTTTAATATTTGTTTCTATAATTTGTTCCAGATATCGAAGCAGAATGTCAAGATGACTTCATGAAGATTAGAGTTGGCTTCAACGGCTCTTTTGCAGGATTGGTTTATTCCGCAGGTGAGTTTCTAGTCAATACCAACAACCCATTTTAAGTTTTATCTACTTGATCTCTAGGTAGAATAATGTTAAGCACCGTAATGATGTGTAGCCTGTATGATAATACTTAAGCTCACGGTCCCGGCTATTAGCATTCAAACCATCACATAATGGTAATGATAACACCATCGTTCCTTTTTCTATAAAGGAACCCTCCCTCCCCTTTTTAAGTCTGCCGGGAAGAAATCGCTTTAGGCTATAAGACCGCTCATTGTGCAGGTCTATTGTTTTAGTAATCGAATTGGTGTTATGTACACAAAAGGTTAATCTATCACATGAGATTACTTCCGGTGGCGAAGGTGTGATTGTCACGAAAGTTTTATGAAAAAGATTTTTTTACATTTTCGCAGCATAAGCCTACAATCAGCAATCAATAAAACAATCAGCCATTGAGCCACACATCTATCACAGGCCTGTACAATCAGTGTAACTGTTATGAAAAGAACCTATTACGTCGGCGCCAGTTCTTAGGTGTCATTATATTGTACTCTATTATTTCCTCTCTGACCCTACTCCCACAAGCTCATTCATACGTTGATCTAAGATTGTATAATGCACAGTAGCGGTCCTGATGGCTATCGTAAGTTACTTTCAATTAGATTATATTATCTGTTGAAAGGTGTGAGAATATACTTGAATGGGAACTGACCTAGTGTAGCTGAGCTTATTGGATATTGTGGAAATTACAATACCTAAGCTTGCATGGATAAATCTATTACTCGTAGGATAGGTTTAGTGTGACTAAACTTTTTACTCTTACAGTAATGAGTGGCGTGTCAAACGTGTCAAAAGTTTGTCAATTTTTCAAGGAGAAACGAGCCGTAGCTGGTTACCGACGGATATAGGAACCCACCATTAATTATTCATTTTAATGACGGGTTAAATAAGATATAGCAGTAGGTATTGTAAACAACATTTCGTGCAATAAACGATTGACTCATTGGCATACGGCCTATTGTATGTGGTCAAGATCCATTAAAAATAAACATGGAATATGGTATGTACCTAAATATAGAAAAGGGTAAACTTTATTTAGTACCTTATTAACTGTGAATGCTGAGGGATCACGAAAAATATCTACAGGGTTTTTTTTGTCGGGTTGTTATCTTGGTAGATATATGACTTTAGTAATAACAGTAGTATAATGCAAACGCAGTTATTCTCAAGGTCATTTGCTCTTAGTGAACCTTCATAAAGTGCTGAGACGTAAGGCCAACTATTTGCACTTGATTGATCCATAGATCTCTTGTGGAATCAGGGTAGGTAAACGCAGCAATCTATGTGCCGGTAACGGAATCTTGTGAATAATCGCTTGTCTCACGAATCGCTAAACAATGTAGACCTTAATCTCACAATTTAATCATAATTGAAGGGGAAGGTGTGCACTTACGTACAGTACGCTTAATATCTGATTATCTTCTAATTGAGTCAAGGGGACGGTTTGTTTATAAACTGATGTAGCTGAACCACGGATACTAACAGAAAAAGTTCTGCGGACACCATTTCACCACTTTTAGAGATAAGTAGTATTTTAATTATATTTTCATGTTAACTCCAGATGACGGAAACAAAAGGCAAAAATAAATTATTTTAGTGCAGTATCTTTATGCTTCCTGCACTGAGTGACCTGTTACATACCCACGGTTCGTCCAAAATCGACATTTGACAAGGTCTAATTTTCAATGAAAGTTTGATGTTAACCTAGTTTTTATCATGTTACTCTGCTCTTTACATGGGTGATTACAAGTTTCTAGGTCAAACAGAATTGAAATTAAGAGTGTCAAATTGTTGACGACTTTGTGGGGTAAATAAGTTTCGAACGTTAATCTTAGTTACTGTGAATAATTGGGTCAAACTGGACGATCTTATTCTCGGCTCCGTATGTTTTGTAGAAAACCTGCTATGCTGGAATATCATTTCCGTTACTTTTTCTTATAATAAATGTTCCGTCAATTCGTTGTGTTTTGTTATTCAATTAAATAACCATTGGAACATTGTGGTAAGGCTCTATTCGGGCTTAGATGTTGATAGGCATAGCGAATCAGACGACCTTGTTACATGAATGGAGATATCGTGCTAACGCCCGGTTTTGGTTTAGACTTTAGAGAATTAGAAGTATAATTAACATTGATAAGTAATAAAACAATTTCGGTTAATTTCTAGCGACTTTCTTTGTGATTGCGGAAAGGAAAGGGGTTTAATTTAACAGCTGTTAGGTTTAAAAATAATATGCATGAAAAACGAATGAAATATTGACAAAGTTTATGATGTTTCCACAGACTGATGTTTCTAAAACAGATTCGTTTTAGACATCTGGCAAATAAAATAAATAAATATGAATACATTTTGATACATAAACTGCCTCAATGAAATCGGTCCGAACCGTTTGCGAGCTGTGATGCCACAGATATAGATACAAAAGGCGTTATACTTATACCATACTATATTCATCTGAAAATTTGCTGCAGAAACCCCTAGTTCGTAGAACTAGATTCTATGATGATTCCTTTACAATTCAAGCAACACGTCTTTGGAACACATTACCTGTCTCGATACGGCAAGCTCCATCATTAGCCACATTTAAAACAAAAGTGAAAAGTATTTATCTCTCACAAACGTCGTAATATCGCTATAGATATGTATGTATGTTATTGTATATTTTTATTTAATTTTATTTATTGTAGGTATATTATTGTCAATGTAGGTATATTTACTTATGTATATTGTTTTATTGTACGTGGTCAGCGCTGTCCTTAAATTTAATTATTCGACGAGCTCCGTGGTGCAGTAGGCGGATAGCCAGCTGAGACGCAGGAGGTAGCGGGTTCGATTCCCGCCGCGAAACAAATGTTTGCACGATCAACAGATATTTTTCCGGGTCTGATTGTTTCTCTATATATATTATAAGAGTATGTATTTACTAAAAAAATGTGTATAAGTATTCTACCAGTTATCTGGTTCCCATAGTACAAGCTCTGCTAAGTTTGGGGCTAGATAGCGTTGTGTGAAATGTCCAGCAATATTTATACTTATTTTAATTATTGTTTTATTAAAGTACACCCCCCTCCATTATTGTAAAAATCCTCTCCATCCAAAGGTATGGAAGAAATCGCTTCTAAGCGATAAGACCGCCCATTGTACTTGTTGCATTGTGAATTTTTATTTTTATGTTTGTTTATTGTGTGGTGTACAATAAAGTATTTTCATTCATTTATTCATTCATACTTTTTTGCGCTGAGGATTAATTTGTTAGCCATAAAACCACGATTAAGGCGATACTGTCAATACTAGCTGGTAATGATTGGAGGCTATCCACCGTCCGTTGTACTTTCTCGTATTCTCTTGGTGTAGGTACGTGTTATTACAATTTTTTTCATCATTTTGCTACAGGATATTCTTACGACCCTGACTGCATGTACATAAACGGGACGGGTCGCGACTACTACGAATTCTACATTCAGCTGAACAGATGTGGGACTTTGGGCAGGAATGGACAACACGAGGATACTAGAAAACATCCAACAGTGAGTTATATTAACTAGTTGCCAGTGCACAGTGGTCGAAATTCGACCGTAATTTATTTATATTTTTAGTTTCATTTTAGCATTCGCAATTCCTTCTCCATATGAACTTTAACTATACCAAATTTCACAATCCTACGTACGCGCAATATGTTTAAAAAGGGGTACAAAATTTTGTCTACACGTATTAATATATATATATTCTTGTCTTCTTTAAAACTTCCAGACGGGTCGCTTGTTACCTAAATTAAGCTAAGCAGGTATACAGGCTGACTGTCTCTTGACTTTAATTTCAGATGTCTTACTCTCTTGATATATCTACCTACATAATTGTATCCGCTTTTTTTTACCCCTAACTCTAAAAATGGAAGTGCTATTTAGATTTTCTCTAAAGTGCGCTGAATTCTTTTACCATCGGTCAGAAGATCCTTTTCAGGGCCACTATAGCTCTATCTAGACACTAACCCAGAATTACCGAACTGGCATTGCTTTTGAACGACAACAGGTATGACAAAGGCGACGCTGCCGACTGCAAGAGCCGCGGCTGCACGTAGTTGGCCGCAGTGGCACTATTGGTTTCTGTGTATTTCAATGACAGATGTTCCGAACGCCGCGGCAGCTGCACGAGCAGTCGGCAGTTGCAGTCGGAGACGGAAATGTTACCCTAGATAAGAAAACAATCTCGACAAAAATATTTATTAATCTAGAAACGAGTGTTATTCGTGTATGTGTATTCCTATTTTTGTAAAAAAGGAGGGTTTATCCATTTACTAAGGGGGTGTTCATTCATTAAAGAGGCTACCCTACATACATGTGTTGTAGTTTATAATTTAAGAGCGCTAGATTTTTCCTTACAGCTTACAAACAGAACAGAGCAACACATTATTATTATAAGACACACAAGTTTAGCACTTGGACTGATGATCTGTTAAGAACGAAGAAGCGCTTCGAGGGTCTAATGGGCGTTTGTTACAGAAGAATCTGATGTGGAACACAATCACGGTGCAGTACAACTCGCTGATAGAAGAGGAGTTGGATGAGCATTTCAAGGTCACCTGCGAGTATGGATACGACTTCTGGAAGACTGTCACTTTTCCCTTCTTGGATGTTGAGTGAGTAGACACTTTGGTGATAATTCATACCTACTTAGAGATCTTCTTAGTTTCCATACGATATTTTTTATCACGGATTGAAGACGTTGTAATTTTTCTTGATATCTTTGGATGAGTCAAAAATTCATAATCCAAAGGTTACATTGGCCCAGCCTCGTTTGTGACCAAAAGAACTGCTATGATGAGACTCTTTTTATTCACATTAGATATCATAAAGGCCTCAACATGAATATTTATGTTAGACACTAAAATAGCAAGAGTATGACAGCTCATGACAGCAGCGTTTGCCTCAAACGCCAATGACATAGCTAATAACAGCACAAGAACGCTACTACCGCTTAAAATTGTATTTTAAGTAAATATCGACCTATAAATCTTGTGAACTAACATAGTACGCTTGGTTGATAATCTATCTGCTTAGTAATGGAAAGTGAAGGTGATTCAATCAATCAACGATCGGTCGTGGGAAATTGGATAATTTTTTTTCTATGACTTAACTGACTTTGATTAAAATTTCTGCTTGGCTGAATGAGTAGACTTCATATTGCTAAGTTGTGTGCCATTTACGATATCTGATCCATCTAAGATCCAAGATCATGACGTGAAGTATCATGACGACATTTTTAGGGCCCGTGGTCAAATTCGGACCTCTTAGAGTTTCGCCATCCGTTTCACCCGTCTGTCTGTCCGTCCGACCTGTTACACCCGTTTTACTCGTAGACTACTTATTATAATAGTGCTGTAGATCGTCAGATCATCAAATGATCAAGTGTCAACTTGATCTGATACATTTTAGTGACACCTAGTAAGTCATGAAATAAAAACTATTTTTTTTAGGGCTGGTCTCCTGACTGGCTGGTGATTTCTTTTTACCCACGCACCACATCGTGTGGGGTGCGTGAGTAAAAAGTTGAATAGGTCTTTCAAAATACTATAAGGTTTCTTGAACATTTTTTTGATGCATGAATCCGTTTATGAAATATAAAGCTTCCAAATTCCTTATAACCTATTCCAGGGTGGCAACCGGTAATCCAGTGGTGTTCACTCTCCAACCTCCAGAGTGCTACATGGAGATACGATCCGGGTATGGAGCGGGTGGCGCTCGGGTCTCAGGTCCTGTCCGAGTCGGCGATCCTCTCACGTTGCTGATTTACATGAGGAGCACTTATGGTAAATATCTATTTCCATTTACATCAATACGAAAACTATTTTATTTATTTAGCTATCATCATCTTTAGTGGCAATAGGTGGGGCACATAGCTCTTAAGAACTGGCTGCATTTAGGGGAGATAGGTTCTCAAGTGGAGATTTCAAAAGCGCAGCGTATGACGGCCTCTAAATATGGAAAGACGAAGAGATAAAGGTTGCTGGGAGCCTGTTGGGTGCAGACCGTACAAGATCGATCAATCTGGAAATTCAGGGGGTGGCCTATGTTCAGGAGTGAACGTCTTAAGGCTGATATGATGATGATCATCTGCTTTAGACTAAAATCCGACATCAGGCCTGCCCCAATAATTCAGAAAATTGAAGTGGAGAATGTTTAGGTTAAGAAGATACCCCATTTCAAGTTTCATAGATGTAGAACAACCAGTAGGTTTTATAATTTTAACAATCGCAAAAAACATGCAAAAAGTCTTGGCAGAATTCAGAGTTGAAAGAAGTATAGATTGCAATGCACTAGAGTACGCGTCATTCAACTAAAATACATCTAAAATAGTATAAATCGACCAGAACCTAAGGGCATAACCAATCTCAACAAATTGAAAGTTAACAGTAACTTTTGCGTTTTACCTAAATTGATAAACGATTATAAATACGACCGGCTCACTGAGCTACATGTTTCAATTAAAACTGTCCCGTGACGTACCTAGTACCGGCCTGTTCATAATTATTCTGTGCCGTGACGTAGATGGTAATTGTTTATTCTGAACCGTGACTAAGGGCTACGGTACTCTGTTAGAAGTGAATCTCCGCTGCTAGGCAGTATATTTCGTGTACGGTAATCCTTATCAAGTCGCGTGACCGTTGGCGATGACAGCAACGTTTTATGCAGACGCAGCGTGATGAGGATAGGATTCACCATTAGATAATTACTTCTCTGCAGATATTAAACTGTGTGCAAACGCTCTTAGCGCAAAATAATTAGGTATAGACAGCAAACTCCATACGAGCGAAAATGGCGATCTCGGAACTAGTCGGTCGAACGTCAGTCACGCTTTGGTGATGCGTTAATAATGTTGTAAAATGTTTATTTAAGTGATAATGAATAAACTTTCTTATCAAAATTGTTGTATATTTGCTAAATAATCTTACACAGAATATTTTCGTACCTACGCTCCGTTCGTGCGTAAATAATTAAAATTAAGATCGGAGCGTGCTTGCCTTCTCTACCTTTTTGTGGTATAGTTGTATCCGACATCCCGCAATTACAACACGATGTGTTTCGTTCGTGCCAAATATAATAAAATTGTGATCCAATGCATTAACAATCCTTCAACTGGGGTTAGTTTCATAATCCCGACCAGCTCGCCTCACTCAAAAAGTCCAGTGTCCAGCCTGGTTTGCAGTTTTTCTTATCGTATTTATCGGCAGGTCATCTCCTGTCAACACTGCCCGATTATACCTAATATTTATACTCGTACTAAGATCGCCATCGTTTGGTATTTTGCCGACATTGACATAAATTGTGGTATTGGCGAGCCATAGAAGACATAAACCAATAGTAAGTAATAGTGCTGAAAGGAGTTTCACATCTGTACGCTCCGTGACTAAGGGCAATAGTAATAGTGCTGGATGGAGTTTCTCATCTGTACGCTTACCCGTGACTAAGGGCTGTAACGGTGCTCAGTCGCGTGATTTGCATCCATCCAGAAATACCTACGATTCACAATAATTCTGATGGTCGTTGATCTTGATTTTTATTGGGTTTCGCCGATTTGCTGATATGATGTTAAGGTATCATGGAAACACGGTCCGTCATCATAACTGAACTAATGGTAGTTCAGCAACTTGCATAGAATTTCAGTGGTTAATGATTATTTGTTACTCTGTACGAGCACTCTACTTACAGAATAGCTGACTCGTGTACTAAGTCGTAAGTACATAGATGCTTGGAATTGAAGTGTGGCCACGCTACTCGTCTCTCCCTACTCATTCAGCATGTACTTAGTACCCAATAGTTGTAGAAATATGCATTTCTTTATTTCATATCCCTCAAGAAGAAGTAATTAGTAACTATTAAAATTTATTAATTATTTAAGTCGTAAAGATTGAACGTAATCTCGATCTCGTTAAGAAAATAGACGTAGGTACTTACAAATACAAATATTCAAACAAATACAAAGAAAGATCCATATTAAAAAAAATATAAAATAAAAGGATGTAGGTAAGTTGTAAATAATGTTTAAAATTTCAGATGGATTCGACATTGTCGTGAACGACTGCTTCGCACATAATGGTGCCACGAAGAGGATACAGCTTATCGATGAATATGGGTAAGTCAGAGATCTACCAAGCCTCATAGCAGTCTTCGAGCTGCTAGTCTGGCGGACACTCATTCTTAATGCTGTTAGACCAAGAGCAATGCCAATACCGAGAATTTGAGAAACCACTTTGAAAAAAGTTTACGAAACAGTCTGTGTTTTTATCTAGTACGTAATTTATTAATTTACTTGAATCGTGTCGGTCATCGTCTTAACAAGGGGCATATTTATTTATTTTCGATCATAGATAAGAAAAATCTTTTCAGTGTTATATTTTATTTATGTATGAACTGAACACTTTCAGATGTCCAGTTGACGACAAACTAATATCTCGTTTCCGAGGTTCCTGGTCTGAATCTGGCGTGTTCGAGACTCAAGTGTACGCGTACATGAAGACGTTCCGGTTCACGGGATCCCCAGCGCTTTATATCGAATGTGATGTAAGGATGTGCCATGGCAGATGCCCGGTACGTAACTGTAAATTTTTTACTCCTAGTAAAATATATTATCTATTTTTTAAGAGATTTGATTACAACTTCATACATACAAAATCGTCCAAAATACCTGTTTTAAGATCAAAGTATTTTATGAGTGTTTGTTATTGATGGCATACGGTACAGAAACGTACACTATGGACCTCATAGGAAGGCTCAAGGTCGCTCAGCGTGCTATGGAGAGGGCTATGCTTGGTGTTTCTCTGAGAGATCGAATCAGAAATGAGGAGATTCGTAGACGAACCAAAGTCACCGACATAGCACAAAGGATTAGCAAGCTGAAATGGTAGTAGGCAGGGCACATAGATCGAAGAACTGTCGGCCGTTGGGGCAGAAAGGTAGAGACCACGCACTGGAAAGCGCAGCGCAGGACGGCCCCCCACTAGATGGAAAGAAGACCTGATAAAGGTTGCTGCGAGTCGTTGGGTGCACGCCGCACAAGATCGGTTGCTCTGGTTATCTATGGGGGAGGCCTATGTTCAGCAGTGGATATCCTTTGGGTGATATGATGATGATAGAAAATACGAAAAGACTTTCTCCTCTACCTTATTTATGTACTGATGCAAAATCAAAGGCGCACTGAATCTTTTCACCGATCGTACGACCTTTGTCAGGGTCATCTCAATCTAGTCAACGACCTAACACAGGATGTCAGAAAGAATCACTGACACTTCGATAGACGAAAAGCAACATCATACCAAGTGCCTAAGTTTAATCTTTATCATCATCCCGGCATTCGACTTGCAAAGCCATGACGAAGCGATTCGAATCACTTCCACCCACCATTAAAATAGTTTTCCTGTTATTTTTTTAGTTTTAGAACAGCTCGTTCCAATATAATTATTTTTGCAATACTTTAACATTAATCTCAAAATTGCAACTTTTAATTTTCAATAAAAACTAGTTCTAGATGCGTAATAGATGGCGGTTTCTGAAAGTAAGCCCAAAAATATGGTTTCTAAGGTAATTTTGTGGTTTCGTCATCTATAAATAGATTTTTTTTTGTTTTAACTTACTCGGAAAAAAACTGTTTGACACGGCAATTGACATTGATAATTCACTTTCTTTTCATAACATACCACAGACCACACAGGGAGCCATCTATGAGCAGTTATAAACACAGCCGTAAAAACCTCTCATTATATCAACAAATGTTTTATTTTTCAGTCGCAACCTTGCCATTGGAGGAACATGAAAAGCGTCCGTCGAAGGTCTGTAGACTCGCTGCCCACTACAAACTCACCAGCTCGCCTTTCGGAAAACATTTCGCTGTTCCAATCATTGAGGGTTTTGCAGGAAGGGGAAGAAGACGGAGAGACTGCTGCTAATACTGGTTCGTATATTATATCAGACTCCATATGCATCATAAATTCGAAAGTAACTCTGTCTCTGTCTGTTTGTTGACGTCTGGACCGATATCGATGAAATTTGGTATACGCATATCTTGTGACCGGGATTGGGACATAGGCTACATTTTACCCGACTGTTCAGGAGGGTAATGTTTTTATTCTCAAACCACGCGTGCGAAGCCGTGAGCGGGTCAGCTAGTAATAAATAAAATGTTTGTTCATTACGAGCAATAATGGAAGAAAAGGGCAGCATTTCCTATGAGATCATTAGATTAAAACAATTATTTGAATCGAGAAACTTTAGTTTAAATCTTAGTAACTGTATAAATTGACGATATTTTTAGGCACTTTACTTTTTGAGTTAAGTCCCTTTTCTGTATTTGACTGTACATGTTCAGAGCTAACAACTCGTAGCGGGAACTGTACCGCAATTTTCATCCATTTATCACCGTTTAAAAAAAGTCTGGGTCAGCCATAACATTTTGACACACCAATATCAATTAACATTGATAACAGACCATTCAAGGTGTGCACAACGGACCAAGTGAGGATGGTCCATTTTAGTACCTAACGGATAACAACTATGACGACCTCTGTGGCGGAGTTAGGGAATAGCCGGCTGAGACGTAGGAGGTAGCGGGTTCGCTTCCGCTGCGGGACAAATGTTTGCATGTTTATTTGTTCCGGGTTTCGGTATTTTTCTGTATATTATTAAGTATGTATTTACAGAAAAATGTATAAAACCTGTTTTATTATGTACGACATTCATTTAAAACACACATCCGAAATCGTGTAACTAATTTTAGAGGTAGGTTTAATACCGGTAGCTTGAATATTTATTCAGTAATCGATACATTTCCGATAAACAATTTTTAACGTAAATCGGCGACGCCTTTGCGACGATGCCGCTTAGTCAGTTTAACAGGCACCTACTTACATGATGAATGAATATGATTTGTTTACCTATTTTATTACAGGCTGTTTCATTGATATTTTAGAATTTGATATTAAGGTAACAATACTAGCCATTAGCCCTACCCGTGTTTTCATTTAATGTCGTACATAAAAAAACACGTAGTATTCTTTCAGTTATCAGGTTCCCATAGTACAAGTTTTGCTTAGTTTCCAGCTGACTGTGAAATGTCCAGCATTATTAATTGTATTATTGTAACTGTATGGATTTTACAACCGTACCCGTTGAATAATCTCTATCACGTTCTCTCTCCATAATAATTACGTACCTATCAATTACCACCTATTATTACATTGTGGAATACAATAAACGATTCAGTATTGAGTATCATATTTATCATGCCAGCAGTCCACTGTTGGAAGTAGGTGCGCCACTGAGCTCATTCTGGCTCTTCTCATCAAGTCTTTTCCACCGCACGCAGATAGTCGCTTTATCAAACCGATGGGCGTTGTACACTATGCTTGCTTAGGCCTGGCCTCAGAACCAAACGGTTAAACGTGTTCTAAAGTGGTTATCGGTTCCTTGTAAGATATGTCCGGCCCACTGTCACTTCAACATACTGATTCTCTGAGCTATGTCGACCACAACATCATACTGAGTTTGCAGTGTCCCTAAATCCATGTTAGAATTGATAAATATACCTTACGAGCTGTTGCGACTTCGTATGTGTTACACTTCTAAACGTGTAGTTAACCTAGAAATAAAGCTAAGCTCGCTGTTGCAACTTGATTAGACACCCCACTTTTATCCCATGGGACCTGATTTATGGGATAAAAAGTAGCTTATGTGTTAATCCAGGTTATAATCTACGTTTATACTAAATTTCAACGAAATCGGTTCGTCCGTTACGACGCGAAAGAGTAACAAACATCCACACATACATCCATACAAACTTTTGCGTTTATAATATTAGTGGGACAAAGTGCGTGGCTAACGTTGCACCCAGTCACTCTATCGCACACACTCCTTTTGTTTATTTGTGTCACCATAACATAACATGCTGTGTCATTGCAGGACCAAAGGAGTATTTTTTATTTTATTAGGCATGCATTTTTCCCTTGATAGTTAAAATAAAGTGCTACTTTTATTTCCAGCACCAAAAGAAGGTCAGACGTGTATGAAGACATCAGCGCTATCGGCTATAATGGCCTCCTGTGGAGTCCTCATAGCCGCGCTATTTGGGGCCATACTGGTAGCCGCGCGCGGTTGCAGACGGGAGGCCACAGCTTCGCATAACGCATACGTACCGCATAAGGGACGGATCAAATAAGCAACTGATATTAGGTATATGTAGGTATAGGTAGATTCTTTGCTATAGTGCGATTCATTTAATGCGATTCGGGGCTATACTAATAGCCACAAGCGATTACATGAGAATATTTGAGTGTAGCTGTATAACTTATAGACTTTCCGATATGCTACAGTGACGTCATTCGATGCGATTCTTAGCTATACTAGTGATCGCACGCGTTTGTAGTAAGACATAACGTCTATATATCTGTGAAAAACCGGATCATACAAGTAGCTAATATTAGTGTGTTTTTATTTTATATAGATATTACATCTTTTAAATAGATTCAACAACATATAATGCGATTCTGGGCTATATTAATAGCAATAAGCCACCGCGTCATATAACGCCTATGTATCGCAGAAGGACGGATCAAATAAGTAGCTGATATTTACTACTGTAGTTACTATAGGTAGATTTTTTGCTATAGTGATGTCATTTGACGTGATTCGTGGCTATACTAGTAGCCACTGCGTTGCATAAGCCTATTGTACCGCCCAAGTGCGGATCGGAAAAGCAGGTGATACGAACAGGTTTAGTTATATGCATAGACATTAATATCTAAGAAGTTTTGGCGAGAGACCACGACACATAATGCATATGTAGGGACCATAATTATAGGGGATATATTAAATAGATAGTGAAATAATAAGTGTAGTGTAGATTTTACGCTAATATGACGTCATGATGATAGGTTGATAGAGGCCACGGCTAATTCGCAATCGTTGAATTAGTTTGTCAAATTAGTTTCTAAATCTATATCGTCCGTCACTTTAAAACTTGACCTTGAGCTTGGTTGGAAAGTGCAATCCCGGGTTCCCGCTGCGGGACAAATATTTGCATGTTCTGCAAATACTTGTTCCAGGTGTTGTGGAACGCAGGTATTCATCGTTTTGGGTCTTGGTTCAGATGTGAATTTTGAATGCTATCAATATTCGAGTGGCGGTACTGTTTTTGATAGTACCTTTCTAAGGAAATAATTAAATTAAACCACACCATGTCCTACACTTTTCAGGCGCAGCTATACGCGCGACTAAATAGAGCTTATTGTAATATTTCATTTAGAGCACACTCAACATAAACATTTCGGACAAATTGAGAGGACTTTTATTTTATTTGTAGAAAAATATTTCTCCTCCGTTTGTCTGTTAGTTCAATTACCCGATAATGGTTAGATTTGTGATACATTAACATAATTTAGTACTTATTTATTAAGTTTACGTTTTATTGGTGTACGTTAGATAAGTACATAGATATTATATAAATTAAAATTTAAGTTTGGTATCTAAATTTGTAAATAATATTTTAAATTATCTATATAAGTAATTTAATAAATTATTGTTTTAGTGTCAGGATGGACGCATACAATGAAATAATAGATAAGTTTCGTAAACAGTGTTTTAGCGTATGTTCAGCCAATGAATTTAATTTATATTATGCTGTAAGATCTGCCTAATTATAATAAAAATATAAACAAATAGTTATTTATTTTCCAATAATCTAAATTAAAACGGCCCATGAAAACATAGAACGTATATTAAAAATCGCACACACTAAGTACGTACATATAACAAAATTAAATAACAAATCACTCTTAGGTACTAAAAATAATTTTATTGTAAATTCGTTGCATTAAATTATAAGTAAATCAAAATACTTAAGGAAAATAAAAGTAACTATAAAATGAGGTTAAATATTACTGAAATACTGTAATTATTTGTTCAAATTGAAATAAAATAACCCCATATAAATTAAATACTTACATAGTAGGTACTATTACTTTTCAGTGGTGGATAGTTTTTCTAAAGCTTCTGATAAATATTTTATGGCACCTTGCAATATTTGTACTTCACATTCCTTTAGCAGCTTTATATGATTCCTAAAACAAATTTTATTCATTTTACTTTGAATATTATAATATTTGTTTTATTAACATGCTCAGTTATTTAAAGATCCTTCCTCTTTATTTTTATAAGCGCCCGTTCATATGACACGATTTCAACGCGCGCTGATCGCGCTCGGGCAGCGTTTTATCAGCGCACGCATCGCGTCCGCTCAGAGTCAGCAGCCGCTCTATCGGGTGACCGTCCAAAATTCACCTTTATAATCATTCACATAAACCCTAAGCGGCGCGGGGGGAGCGGAGGCGTCGCGGGAGGAGCGGACGCGGCGCGGGCGCTGCGCGTGTGCGAAGCGGTTTCTATTCGGGCGCTGAGCGTGCGCTCGTACATTAAAATCGATAAAACATGTAGTATTTTAGTGAGTGACATAAACTGTAAATTAAAAAGTTTCTGAGGACCGCGCGCGGTGTCGCGCCGAAAATCGCGGTCGTGTAAACGCAGCCTCAGACACGTACCTGCGAACTGACCTCCTCTGAGAGCACTATGTCATATGTAGCGCCTTTAATAAACCATTATGATAGTTCTTTATACTCTCACCTATGAAATGACATAGTTTCTTCCTCGCTTTTAAAAGACACGCCTGCTAGCTGACCTCGTCTGAGTACACAAAGTTAAAAGTAGAACATAGATTGCATAGTTATATTCTCGTCTGTGGATAAGCGTTGGTTTTTCTTTACTCTTCTTAAAATACATGAGTATTTAGTAGCCTACGAACTGACCTCGTCTACCATTAAGACTGTATGGGCACACTACAGAATAGCTGGCTTGTAAGTAGATACCGCTGTTGTTGTTTCTTTGATAAAGAAATGACAGTTGTGAAAATATATAAATTGATAAAGAGAAGATGCATCTACTTATTCCATCGAACCTCCGCCTCGAGATATAGCCGTAATCAATACTTATATTAAGGGTTACCCTTAAAAATACCATTTTCCATCGACCATTTAGTTGGTCAACCATCTTATGTACCTAGGTTTACAGACAATAAACGAATTATGTGTTATGTATTGTGAGTATTCTCACCTGTGAATCGACGTAGGTCCTTCCTCGCTCTTCTTGTAAGATGCGAGTATAAGCTTGCATCGAGTCAGCAGGTAGGTGTGCGCGCGTTGGTCGATCTTCGCGCCGACTGATTGCGAGCTGACCTCGTCTGAGGACACCAGGTCGCCCGTAGAGCCTTGAGTCGACCATCTTGTTAGTTCCTCTGAAAAAAGTTAAAAATAAATATTTAATTTTTAATCAATTAAAAATAAATAATGACGACCTCCGTGGTGCAGTGGCCGAATAGCAGGCTGAGACGCAGGAGGTAGCGGGTTCGATTCCCGCCGCGGAACAAATGTTTGCATGATCTACAGATATTTGTTCCGGGTCTGGTTGTTTCTCTATATATTATAAGTATGTATTTATTTACAAAAAAAAAATTATATAAGTATTCTATCAGTTATCTGGTTCCATAGTACAAGCTCTGCTTAATTTGGGGCTAGATAGCGCTGTGTGAAATGCCCAGCAATATTTTTTTTTAATTATCAAAGTTTTAAAAAGTCGAAGCAATATTACACAGTTCAACCAATGTGAAAATTCGATTCACTTTGGTTGCAAGATGCAGAAATGAAAGGATATGCTGCACACTGCACACACGACTATCATGAAAATGGGCACTTTGAAGCTTTTATTTCGTAAACAGATTATGCTATCAAGGTATCAAGTGTTCACCTTATAGTGTTTTTGGAAGACCTATTATTTAATGTCAACTCAGAAGATGGGGTGCGTGAGCAAAAAAAAACACTTCCCACTTCCATTTAGGGGAGATACCCTAAAACAAGTTTTGTTCGTTTTTACTTCATTACTTACTAGGCGTTTATAAAAAATATCATCATGCCAAATTAAAGCTTTAAGTCACTAAAAGTTTAATGGGGAAACCATATGGGTTCCGAATTAGACTATGGAACACTAAACAGAAGCGAAGAAATCGATGACGTGGGTGCATGGATATTATGAAGACTGCTTGGGAGCTTCAAATCGTATTTGAGAGAATTTGCTGAATAGGATCCATATCCTAGAACAGAGGCTCTGTTTTTCATACAAAAACCAATTTTTGTCATTGACTTTATCAGGTCCTTCTGCAACACTGTGGCGCTCACGAATGAATGTCGAAGGAATCGTTCAACTCTTGTGATACACGTTTATTTCTCGTTCAACTGCGTTGAACACTAAACAGCAAAAGTGAAAATATTAAGCATTTTCAATTCTTCCAACGCCATTGCACAATGATATTCATTTGAATGAGGCACTTTTATTGTGTTGAGTTATTTTGGATTTCATATTTTCCCTTTATTTGTGTCACTCAAGTTACACGCATACCAAATTTCAGCACTGTGGTGACACTGGTGTACCCTGTGAATTTCGTCAAACATCAATTTTTATTATGTTTAATAAGTTGAAAACAACAAGGCTAAAAACAAAAACGGTGTCGAAGTGTACTAATAAAGACCTTTCATTAGACAACCCATTTGAACAACAACGTCTCCACATTTTTGGCTCATTTAGACACCAGAACTGTGCCATCACTACTCGTGAAATTACCGTATTTGGTAATTTCAAGTTGATCAGATCAACGCTTCGCAAGTTATCCTCGGACAAACAAACATACATGCAACGTCAATTCGTCCAAGTTAATTTGAAGATGTCGCTTCGCTCGATCAATAAATTCTACCATCAAATTTGATGTTTCACATCTGCCCGGCGTCCCATAACGGTCAACTTTTTTTTATTTTCACTCCGGGACACTATTTACGTTAACTTAACGGGTAGTTAAATAAAATACTATTATACGCTCATATACTTGAGTCGCGGCACGGGCGAGTTTGAGGCGGAGCGGAGTCGAGGTGGGGAAGCGGCGGAGGCGCTGTGCCCGACCGCGACGCGACTCCACCGCCATTTTGTCATTTTGTTTGGCGTGATTCGTCGTTTTGTCCAATCTTCACCTATTTAAATTTATAACTAGTATGAGTGCAAGTCATCTTCTGATGATGACATGTTGAATGAACTAGAATGTGTGAAGGAAGCATAGCCGCCCGCGCCCGCGCCTCGACTGTACATCTCGACCGAGCCGCGACGATGCCGCGTCCTCGCCTAAAATTACCAGCCTAAGTCTCAGTTACCCTTCGTCGTCTGGTTGTAAACCACTAGTAGCCCCAAAAGTCAAGGACATCAGAGCGCAGAAAACTAGAGCTCATATACCAAACATTTTTGATGTTTTTGTGATGATACAATTACAATAATTAGGCTTTTTATAGTAAATATGGGGTTTATGTGGGGGTAATTGATTACAGATTTATATGCATATTTTACAAATGAATATGCCACACTGATATTTTATTAGCGTGTCATATTCATTTATAATATACTTTATCAAGGTTAGATAATGAGTCTAAGGGGCTATTACGATGAGCGATGCGATTTGATTAACAGTTGGAGATTTTTATGTTATTAATCAGTTATTTTTTGCTATCTAAGACCTGTCGAAACCCAGGATTAAACCCCAATATATTTGTATTCGTTATAGCTCCACGGAGAGCTTGGATTAAAATCCCTAATGATGTTGTTTGTTGCCTGCGCTTTTCAAGACCATCAAACCAAACGTGGTTTCTCTTTTTGTTTTTCTATGATATACATACTTTAGTTGTCGTCTTCTTTTGTTCACATTGTACCTCTGTTATCTTTCTTTGTTGTTGTAATGGTGTTACGACCCAGGGAAGCAGCATTACCTTTTAGTGTCACCGCACACGAGCCATGCGCCACAGCCACAAAACACCGCCACCGAGCTGTTAACTGCATTTATCATACATTTTATAGAAACGCCGCACACGGTTGACAATTTTCGCTACACGGCACGAGACTTCGCTTCTCGCTTTGTGTTATGTGGCCGCCACTGATCGAAAGTGAAGGCAAGTAGTCGTGCGCTTCCGCTCCTAAGCGGCCACTTCCAGCTTCATGTGCCAGTGTTTTGTGGTTGTGGCACGTGGCTCGTGTGCGGGAAAGGCTTTTTTTTTTAATTTGGACAGATATTCGTTTGACCACAATCTCACCTGATGATGTGTATGAATGTTGAATGTAAGCGATGATGTGGTCTATATCAACTAGGTACGGATGGTACGGAGCCGTGCGCCTGCTTGTCCTTTGATGGAAAGGGGATGACGGAATCAGATCGTATGATTCCTAGGCACATTCCCCTAAATGTATTCTGTAAAATATCGATAGGCTTGCAATTTTACGGCGGTGCTCGAGACTTTGATTCTTAGTCTCCGCCATATATTACTCTCCTATAAGCCTAAACGCTCTACGTTCTATCGAGTCAAAGGTAGCGAGCTGATATTTAGCCGAACCATCCCAAAGGTGGCAGCCATTAAGTCAAATGTTTCCTGCAATCTTTGCATATATTTCTATCATTCATATTAATTTCAGATTTTTGACTTCGAAAACTTCGGAGATCAGGGAACAGTATATTTTCGTAATTTTTCATCGTAACTACAAAAATATACGAAATAAAAAAACAATAATGTGGTTTTGGAATGTGTAAATAAATCTCTTTGATACGATACCTCACTTGACCTAGCAAACCTATTTTGATATTTTGACCCTCACCATTTTGGCTCTTTTGGGCATCAAAATTAAAATATTTTTTTACTTCCAATAGAGAAGTAAAAACCGTTCGTTTTTATCGCAGTTCGGGGCGAACCACTGGATGGTAATAATTTAGTTACTTTATGACCGTATACTAATCATAAATGAACTAGACAGAAAGCATTAGTTGCAGATTTTACAAGGCGTAGCATGTGAAATCCCCAATTACCCGTTTAAAATTAGATTACCAGTTTACTTTATAAACCCTACGTTACACCCCCGTTAGAACATATTTATTTTATCGCGAACAATGATTGGAATTCGAGTATTATTTCTCTGTGGATTAGTAGCTTTGGCATATGGGCTACCTAAATTACCTAATGTTCCACAAAATGTAGGGTAAGTATCCTAAAATGTTTACTTCATTGTTGTGTCCCAGAGCCTTAGTACTATAGAAATTGGGAAATAATATAATACTTTTTTTGTTGATATTTTAATAGTACACACGGCTACACCTCAAGCTATACATTTCCAGTATAAGCTGACCTCGCATTGTGTAGGTTTTCCGTACAATGAGAGGTCAGCATAGTCTGGAAATATATAGCTTGATGTGTAGCCGTGTGTACATTATTAATTGTTATATAAGGGGCAAGGGGCGTAAGCGATCAATTGCACCCGAGATATTTTGGCGTACGAGCGAGCGAAACCGAGCGAGAACTTATAATAGCAGATTATTAAACGAGGGGATAAAGCAGTGTCTTGCGTCACAGGCGCTATATTGAATGCCGAACGTAACGAAGGATTAACGAACCACGAGTAACGAATAAGTTCTTACTGTCTCTGTCTCTTTGGTTCAAATTTTAATACAGATGTGGTTCCAAATTCCAATCACATTATGCAAATTCAGCACAACTTTACTCCCGGCTAAGTCGTAGGGATTAAAGTTGTTCTGAATTTGCATAATGTGATTTGAATTTGGAACCTCATCTGTATTAAAATTTGAACCAAAGAGACAGAGACAGTAAGAACTTATTCGTAAATCGAACTAACCTCTGCACAGAATGCACCAACCTAGATTTGGTTTTTATTGTCTCGCAGAAATTGTGAAACTCCCAGCTCAGCCGTAGGGATGTAACCACCAGCTTTCGGTGAGGTTTACATGACATATAATTTGACATTGTCGAGCAGGTGGTGTGAAAAAGTCTTTATAAGTTTGTTGCTAAAATGAATGAAAGGTATCCTTTGTTTTTGTCACTATTTAATTATGGCATATTATTTTAAATATAAATAAGGATTTGTCATGATGAATGCAATGAGTCTCAATTAATTTTCAAATGTACTTGCCCCTCTAGGGACGCAGGACGCCCCTAAGGGCGCAAATCGCATTTAAGCATCACGTATCGAGCTAACAATGTCCAACTTTTAGTGATGAAAATACTTTTAACAATTATACAGAAAAATATTACGCCCCGAAACAAAAAATATGATACCTTAGGTAAATGCGATTCCACCAAAATCGCGTACAGCACACGTACACAAACATTTTGTACAGAACCAACAGTGAACTGCAGATGCGTAGTCTCTGTCTACACTCGCAAAAAAGTGCGTAATTTTTCTGAACGTACAACAAACATTATTTTCGTTCCATCAGCGGAAACATTACATACTAAGTGCGTGCGCTGACGCGACTCCACAGCTTGTACGAGTGCGTGTACGTAAGCAGACAACAAAACCAAATTTACAGAATAAAATCTCTGCAAATTGCAATGAAAACTTAGAATATAGAGTAATCGTTCGAGAAAACGACAACGACTGCGGATATAGGAATTATTGTGACGGAAATTATTAATAGTCTGCACTTTCTGTGTCTGTAGTGTGTAGTTTACAGAAAACTTAGCCCAGATAAATAAATAATGCTGGACATTTCACACAGCGCTGTCTAGCCTCAAACTAATCAAAGCTTGTACCATGGGAACCACTAATATAATACTTTAAAAATTAAATTTAAATACCTACATATAGGGTGTTTGATTATATACGCACAAAAATGCAAGGGGTTATTTTGATGAGCATAATAAATAAATTTGTGAAATGTTTACCATAGAAATGTGAAATTTATTTTGGTATGTAATACGAACACTTTATTAAACTTATGTTGTGCTATTGCATAATGCTTTCCATCTAATCACAGATACTGTGTTGGTGTAGTCTCGAGATATCTCTTGTTGTCCCTTTCTAACCCAAATCCTGCAGCCATTTCCGAGATATCAAATCTGTCTTTATTTTTGGATGTCGATTGCAAGTGTAGGCAGTAAGTTTTGTATCGAATGATTCACCTAAACTTAGTCGATTTTCTTTAAAATTTGATAATGTAATTAACTAGTAGTTTTTTTTTCGAGAAGTTTTTTATGTTTATACATTTATGTTATGTTTTGAGAAACCGTCAGTATATTACCAAACAGCCTGTATAAACAGAAAAACTCCGAAACCTGGAACAAATATTTGAAAATCATGCAAACATTTGTTCCACGACGGGAATCAAACCCGCAACCTCCTGCGTCTCAGCCGATCGATATCAGCTCGATGACACATAACATTCTTATTTCCACAATGTTTTAAACGATTTACCCTGTAATTGTATATTTGCAGGTCCGATATCGCCATCGAAGAAAGACGAGTGGTCGATGTTCCCAATCAATGCCCGATTGGATATAAACTGGATAACATGCATTATTGCCGAAAACAATTTCCCTAACCATGATATAAAGAGGAAAAAAAGAAAAGAAAGAAAGAAAATAATAAATAAGAACTAATGAAGCTCCCTGTTTTTAACTTGCATAATTGATAAGACCGCCAATTTGAATTCACATTCATTTGAATACTATTAATTTTAATTGTTTTTTTGGTTTATGGTGTGCAATAAAGTATTATGTATTCTGATCTAAATAAGGGATATTTATTGAAAAACTGCCGTCATTAAAAATAAATGCTAGGCATTTCACACAGCGTTATCTTGCCCCAAACGAACCAAAGCTTGTTTACACTTTGTAAATAATAAGGTACTGTTACGAGCTGAGGGTTCGGGATAAAACAATGGGAATCGGTCTGACCAAAATAACACTTTTATTCAACACGATGACGATGGATACACGAACTTGGTCACACGTATCACAACACACTAATTCACACCACTTGTACACCACTTAAAGTCACCGAAATGATCGCACGTATAGCTTAATCCAGACTGACTCGCGAGACCCTTCCACACGTCAGTCCTCCAGGGCCTCGCTGAGACTCACTCAGACTGACTCAGACTGACTGTCCGGCCATCTCTCCGGCCTATTTATATCGCACACATTTCGATTGTTCGAGAACGATGTCGATCCTTCCAGGAAAGGGTTGGTCCCTCGACACAATGGCCACTCCCCATTCTGCGAAACCACAAACAATAGCAACAATAACACAGCAAGACAAAAGCGTTCGAGAAGGTTCGATTATTACTCATTGTTTAACAGCCTCGGCGTAACACTGCCCCCTCCTAAAACATGCTCGTCCCGAGCATTCTTAGCCCCATATCGCGGCAGCCGATCAACATGAACAATTTTAGGCGCACCTCGCGCTGAAGATGTAGCAACTAGAGGAGCCACATTGCCGTCTCCAGTACTTCAGGACACCCAGAGTCCCTTTCTCATCAGCGATCCCAATTCCAGCCTCCAAAACACGGCTCTCATGATTTCTATCTGTTCTTTCACTTCCTGGAATTCCTTTCCAGATGAACCGAACGATTCCCTCATCAGTCGAGCACGCTCTTATGGCCAACGTCGCTGATCTTCCTGTTGACGACCTGCTCTTCTTTATCCTGACGTCGCTGTTCCTCTTGCAACCGAGTCTGCTCCACCTGTTCATGTCGCTGTTCCTTCTGCAACCGAGCCTGCTCTTTCTGCTGACGACGCTTCTCTTCTTAATGCTGACGGCGTTGTTCCTCCTGCAACCAAGCCTGCTCTTCCTGTTGACGCCGCTTCTCTTCCTAATGCTGACGGCGTTGTTCCTCTTGCAACAAAGCATTGCCATAATAGCAGCAAGATCGCCTGTCACAGGAGCTTGCCCACGGATGATGATGATGGTGCTCTAAATGATTCGGCGGCGGCTGATTCCATCTCCATCGGCTGACGACTCTGCCGAGCTTCTTGAACCGGAGAATCTCCAAACCGCCTTTCATCCATTTCCTGTTGTCGTTGACCTCTCGTCCTGACACCGTCCACGTTATCCTTTGATAGAACCGGCATTATTTTATCCCACTTCTGACACCAAATTGTTACGAGCTGAGGGTTCGGGATAAAACAATGGGAATCGGTCTGACCAAAATAACACTTTTATTCAACACGATGACGATGGATACACGAACTTGGTCACACGTATCACAACACACTAATTCACACCACTTGTACACCACTTAAAGTCACCGAAATGATCGCACGTATAGCTTAATCCAGACTGACTCGCGAGACCCTTCCACACGTCAGTCCTCCAGGGCCTCGCTGAGACTCACTCAGACTGACTCAGACTGACTGTCCGGCCATCTCTCCGGCCTATTTATATCGCACACATTTCGATTGTTCGAGAACGATGTCGATCCTTCCAGGAAAGGGTTGGTCCCTCGACACAATGGCCACTCCCCATTCTGCGAAACCACAAACAATAGCAACAATAACACAGCAAGACAAAAGCGTTCGAGAAGGTTCGATTATTACTCATTGTTTAACAGCCTCGGCGTAACAGTACTCTTTATTTCACACCAAATAAAATTACAGTACAAAAGTATATATACAATAAATAACGGTACAATGGGCGATCTTATCGCATAAAGCGATCTTTTCCAGACAACCTTTGGATGAACAGGATAAAAGCAAAATACTGCGGTACGAGTAACTATACCATACATAAACATAATGTATAAAATACAATATAACTATTGATTATACCTAAATAAACATAAACTTAAATACATAAAAACTACATACTTAGGGATAAATAACATAAACACTAACTAGCAGTTCAGAGACAAAGAAAGGAAATGGTTATTACATTGACTTTAAAAATAGGACAGTTCGTCACGAAAAGGACTGTACTATTTATTAATAACAAAATAAAAGCTACTAGGGCATACAACTGAATTTACCTTGATCCATGTTGAATATCCTGATGAAAGCCAGTAGTTCTGCGCTGACGGGGCAGTCGCCGCGGTACAGATGGTAGTGAGTCACGCCAGCGAGTCCCAATTTAGTCAGCAGCTCCAGCTTCGTCTCTCGCAGAGGATCGCTTGAACTCACTCCGAGGGTCAACGAGAGACTGTCGTGTTCATTCTTCGGGTACACGAAGCTGGAAGGTTAAACAATATTGTAAACTTGTGCGCATTGTATCGCTCGTATTCGGATAAAACTAGTCTGGTGTGTCATTTCACATCCGACTATAGTGAGGAGTTATCATCATACCAGCCATAGGACGTAGACTTCTTGCACCTAACGACTCCCAGCAATCTTCATTAGGTCATCTTTACATCTAGTGGGGGCCGTTTTATGCAGGCCACATACGTAACGATTTCTTTGATCAAGTTCTTTGAACCGGAAAAAGAACCGAGAGAACCTGGATTCCCGGTACCGACTATGCGCCAGTACCGGGAATTAGAAATCCTGAAACTGGACAGATACTGCAAGCCCTGGGTTCAAGCCTAGAATTGATCAAAGAAATTGTTACGTATATGGCCTGCATAACACGTCCCCCACTACGTGAAAAAGATAATAAAGCTTGTTGATGATCAAAACCAAAAGTTCTTGAGTGAAGTACCATCTCTTCATAGCTTTAAGACCAGGAGAGTAATCACGTTATTTTAAGACATGCTCCATCATCACCACACAAATAAAATAAAATAACCTCAGAATGGTTATGGGTTAGATGTAACTAACTGTCTGGATAGTCTGTCCCTATAATAATTTGTAAACCTGTTGGCAATACCTACATCTTATAAACTTACCTACATGGAACCACGGAACAAATGTTTGCATGATCTACAGATATTTGTTCCGTGTCTGGGTGTTTTTCTATACATTATAAGTATGTATTTACAAAAAAAGGTATATAAGTATTCTATCAGTAAGTTCTAGTAAATTTGACCTCTGTGGTGCAGTGGGCGAATAGCCGGCTGTGACGCAGGAGGTTCCGGGTTCGATTCCCGCCGCGGAACAAATGTTTGCATGATCTACAAATATTTGTTTCGGGTCTGGGTGTTTTTCTATACATTATAAGTATGTATTTACAAAAATAAAGTATATAAGTATTCTATCAGTTATCTGGTTCCCATAGTACAAGCTTTGCTTAGTTTGGGGCTAGATAGCGCTGTGTGAAATGTCCAGCAATATTTATTTATTTATCTAGTATCTTTATTTTTGTAGTTTTATCCGAACACTTACGGAATATCCAAGATTTTTAAAACTGCAGCCTAGAAGCAAGATATCCATGTTTAGTTTGAGTTTTGCTGTGAACCTCATTAGATTTTTTTTGAACCTGGGTCATATCACCCGTCATCGAAGATGTATTTTTCTTTTGTCAATAAACATTAGGTATATCTTTTTATCTTTATCTTATCTATTTGGAATGATGTCAAGCATCTTAGGCACTGAGCTTGGTATTTGTTTAATTGGTTCAGCGGTTACGTGACTGTACCTAGTCAGGTCATAAGTATTGTCACACAGTAAAAACTTTTCTTTTAGAATGCTGGCCACAAAAAAGTTTATAGAATTCGAATTTCGCATTGTTCATGAAAATAAAAATGAATGAATGAATGAATAAATGAAAATTCTTTATTATACCTTACAAGCTAAACACAACAGATATAAAAATAAAAATTAAAACAAATAAATGAATACTTTTTAGAATTTTACTCATTTTTAAATATGGAGTGGACGCTTAAAGAAGACCGTGTTGCAGTTATTGCGTTGCATCGTTGCGGTTACGCGCCAATTCAAGTTTTTGACATACTGAAAAATTTGAATATAACCAAAAGATTCGTTTATCGCACCATCAAACGATACAATGAAGACTAGTGTAGATGACAGGTCAAGAAGTGGTCGCCCTCGGTCTGTTAGGACTCCAGCAGTGATAAAAGCTGTGAAGGCGCGAATTCAAAGAAATCCCAAACGTAAGCAGAAACTGTTGGCCCTTCAGATGGGGTTAAGCAGAACCACGGTGAAAAGGGTGTTAAATGAAGACTTAGGACTTCGGGCATATCGAAGAAAAACAGGACATCGTTTGAATGCTCGTCTAATGGACCTGAGACTGAAGAGATGCCGCGCTTTGTTGAAGCGGTACGCGGAAAAAAAATATCGGGAAATTATTTTTTCGGATGAAAAAATTTTTACCGTAGAAGAGAGCTACAACAAACAAAATGATAAGGTGCACGCACACAGTAGTGAAGAAGCGAGCAACCGTATTCCGCGTGTCCAACGAGGTCATTTTCCATCCTCGCTCAAGGTATGGTTGGGAGTTTCTTATTGGGGCTTAACAGAGGTACATTTTTGTGAGAAAGGTGTTAAAACGAATGCAGTTGTGTATCAAAATACAGTCCTGACAAACCTTGTGGAACCTGTTTCTCATACCATGTTCAATAACAGGCACTGGGTATTCCAACTAGATTCGGCGCCAGCTCATAGAGCGAAGAGCACACAAGACTGGCTGGCGGCGCGTGAAATCGACTTCATCCGGCACGAAGACTGGCCCTCCTCCAGTCCAGATTTGAATCCGTTAGATTACAAGATATGGCAACACTTGGATGAAAAGGCTTGCTCAAAGCCTCATCCCAATTTGGAGTCACTCAAAACATCCTTGATTAAGGCAGCCGCCGATATTGACATGGACCTCGTTCGTGCTGCGATAGACGACTGGCCGCGCAGATTGAAGGCCTGTATTCAAAATCACGGAGGTCATTTTGAATAAACTTTAGTGTCATAAAAATCTATGTTTTGTTAAGTTCATTTTGGTATATAAATGGTTACATAATGAGTAAACTTGTTTCAATTATTTTATATTAAACATGTGACAGAATTTATGACCTGACTAGGTATGGGGCATTAACATTCAAATATAAACAATTATGATTCTATAACTGCAATAAAAGGTTTTATTAGCATTATGTCTGACATTTGAAAACTAATTACTGCACTCAAGGTGTCCATAAAAATGTTATGTGATTTACTGGTTACGTAGGTAACTGGTATCAGATGAGTGAGTCTCAGATAATGGGGCTTTCGTGTATTTTTTTATGATCTTATTATGCAAAATTTCCAAAATACGCATCAGATTACCCTCAACTCGCAATCATTAATATAAGAACCATTTCTTAAATTGTAGTTATATACTTTTCCTTAATTTTAATAATTCTGTTTGTGTATCATTTTATCTTATATTTTTTTGTTACATTACATCTCAAATAATGTACCGCATCATGTTGAATCCACAGAGTGGGCACTGGTGACATGTAATACAGGTTTTCAACCCTAGCCCAGGCACCAGTATCTCACAAAAGAGGTTTATCAATGATTTTACAATAATCAACACCTTATTCTTAGAAACCTATGTGAGAGAAAAATAAAAGTTTTATTTATTCTTTATAAATTATTATTATTATTCCACACATTTATTACTTAACACAGGCCTGGACCTTTACAAAGGCATTACCGGGGCCGAAGTCGACGAGTAAGAGGCCTGTTTATTTTTATAAAAATCACTATGACAAGATGGAGGTGAGACAGATGGTAGTACTATTGCAACACATGGGTTTATTCGGGCTACTGTTAGAGTAATGCTTATGAAATAGAGTATGGGTTATCAGAGAAATGTGATACGGCACCTACCAATCCTGTAAATGATATTGCATGAGCTACAGATATTTGTTCCGGGTCTGGTTGATTTTCTATATATTATAAGTATGTATTTACAAAAAAAAGTATATAAGTATTCTATCAGTTATCTGGTTCCCATTGTACAAGGTTTGCTTAGTTTGGGGCTAGATAGCGCTGTGTGAAATGTTCAGCAATACATATTTATATTTATTTTATAATTATCATCATCATCATCATCAAACCAGCCATAAGACCTCCACTGCTGAACATAGGCCTGCCCTATAGTTACAGAGTAACCGATCTTGTGCGGCCTGCAGCCAACAGCGCCCAGAAACCTTTATCAGGGCGTCTGCCCATCTAAGGGAAGCCGTCCTTCGCTTCGTTTTCTACTGCGTGGTCTCCACTCGAGAACCTTTCTGCCCCAACAACTCAACTTGTAATACATTGATTGAATAATAATACAGCGTGAACTGACATTTTGATTTTCCGTTGCCATAACAACACTTCACACTATAAACTGCTCAACACTTACAAAAGTCATATATCGGTGTGATATGATGCAACGAAACTGAGCATAATCAGTTGGATAATGACGTTACAACACAGTTAGGAAGAGACAATGATGCATGCACGCAGGCGTTAATCTAATTGCGAGCTAAACTCTTATTAGTAAGGTGTCATATGTCATACGAATTGTAGGGGAACCGGTACAAGAAATTTTAAATCTCTTACAGGTAGAAACGGCTGCTCTAATTTGAGATTAATGATATATATAAAAACACTGGAAAGACAATGAGAAAAAAAATTACTAGAATCCACGACAACATTATTGTATCCATATAGATACAAGTTATTGTATAAACGTACAAATGTTACATATACAATGTACTCAATAGTTCAAACAAATTATAAATAAATAAATAAATATTGCTGGACATTTCACACAGCGCTATCTAGCCCCAAACTAAGCAGAGCTTGTACTATGGGAACCAGATAACTGATAAAATACTTATATACATTTTTTTTTTGTAAATACATACTTATAATATATAGAGAAACAACCAGACCTGGAACAAATATCTGTAGATCATGCCAACATTTGTTCCGCGGCAGCAATCGAACCCGCTACCTCCTGCGTCTCAGCCGGCTATTCGCCCACTGCACCACGGAGGTTGTCGTCATAATAACAGTTGTTCCTTAGGATGTAGATTTATATTGCATTTTATAAATAACAGTCTTGGAATGTGTTCAGAATGCTAAGTGCGAAAGATTCTTCTAATTTGAATATTGATGATTGTAATAATATTTTGGCAGATCCAATATCAGATACTGCCAAAACACTATTTAAGTTAGTAGATAGGAGGTAGCTCAATAAGTATTTATCTATATAATTAGTTAAAATTTTTTGTTTACATTACCAGGGTGTCATAATCGCATAAGCGACAAAGCCCTTTTGTTAATTGATTAAAAGATTTAATAAAATAACCGTCTTGTTAGACTAATCACACTATCACACTAATATTATAAATGCAAAAGTTTGGATGTTTGTCTATTTATTTGTTTGTTACTCAATCACGTCGTAACGGCTGCTCCGATTTCGATGATATTTGGATCAACACATAGGCTACTTTTTATCCCATAAATCAGGTCCCATGGGATAAAAATGTGGTGTCAAGTTGCAACAGCGAGTTTAGGTTTATTTTTAGGTTACATTTACATTTAGTAATGTAACGCGTACAAAGTCGCGGGATACACCTAGTAGAGATATAAATTAAATTACCTGAATGAAATGAAATTAAAATTATTACACATTAACTGTTGCCCTCGACTTCGTACGTACTTACTTCCTTCCTCAATAGAGAGGTAGTTGCATTCAATAACTCGATTGATGTCTACGAACTCAATTCTGTGTCAATGTTCCACCCAAAATTAAAAATATTTTGTCAAACCGCTGGTTTTAAGTAGTCTGGAGTTGCGTAATCAATATGTTCGAAGCTTCTACCGACTTGATCCGAGATCCTCGTACACGCGCGTGTACGCGTGCCTGTTTTACTTCTGTTCTATTCTGTACTGATAAGAAATAGGCTGCGACGTTCATCAAACTACACCTACTTTTTTTTTAATATAACTTGCCTTTGCCCAGCAATGGGAAAATTAAGGCTGGCAAAAAAAAAAAAACAAAAAATACGACTTGGGAATGGATCAAGCTTATGGCCCCCCTGATGTTAAGTGGTTACCATCTCCTAGAACAAAGTATTGCCTCGTAGTTTAAGCACCTTAGAAACGTGCCCTGCGTCCATCAACTTGAGGCATACAGGTGTAAAGCCTCATGTGCCTGTAATTTCACCTGCAACCATACTCTTTAAACCGAAACACAGCAATGCTGCTTGGCGGCAGAAATAGGTACCTCCCCGGGCGAGCCCTTTCTAAAGGAACTTCTAATTCTTAAAACTTACTTGTAACTCACTAGGCGAAGTATAGTTTACTTTTTCAGTTTCTTTTAAGTTATTCAATGCTTAGAATAGATAGGTACCCATTGTGCAGGAACAGATCGGCGTTTGGCCTGGAGCCGTAGAATATGAATATTTGCTCGTTCGGCTTGAAGTCGCGGAGCGCGTAGCATTCTCCGCGCTCCAACTCTTTGTTGTAGTCTGTTGTTATCTGGAATTATGTTATAAATTGTTGTGGTCAAATTTTAATAATTCATTTTATGGCGTATTATGTGGATACTTAAAAAACAACTGTAAAGTTTACATGTCACTATTTTTTATGGTCAAAGTTGGAAAAGAGGTAATTCTAGCCAAAAAAATTTAATTTTCACTGTATTTTTTTATCAGTTTCACCAGAGACCAGTAATATAAATAGACTATCAAGTCCATTGAAAAAAACGTAATCCGCAAAAAGCTCAAAATCCCGTATTATTTCTAGATGGCGCTGTCTCATGGCCTGGAAACTTTCATAGCGGCCATTGCAACCAAACAAATTAAAATAAATTTTCACTACAACACACCAAAGTTTTTCTGGTTTTTTTAGAATAAGTAATATTGTCCATACAACAAGATTTACCGATTTTATTTCATATTGATTATTTACCACTTTCGTATGCTTAATCACAGATGGCGTAGGAATAGGATGAAAGGTAGCATACAAAAAACGCATTGTTTTTTACCTAGGTGGCGCTTAACACAAAATTAAATGGCAGATTTTTTTACTTCTAAGAGTATCGTCGCCTAAAAAACAATGCAATGTAGGTAGTTAGCCATTATATACTCACTACAGCAAAAATCCTACGCTGCAGGATTTTTAAGTTGGCGAGTCTATCGCTATAAATAGGTACCTACCTATTTATTGGAGACACATTAATTCAAACTGTTTTGTTCTAGTTTAGAGCATAACGGTTTTAATTACTATGCTTTCTTTCACCATCAGAGCTCTACGGACCAAGCCAATACGATTCTAAACCTAATGATGCGGATTTCCTAGTGCTCGATTCAAAAATTAAACAATATTCAATAAATAATATAAAATAATCAAACTTTTTATTATTAAATAATCAAAAAGATTTAAGTTTGTTTTTGATTATAGGCAAAGAATATTATTAAAGCTTGACTTTGAGTTAAGAAGATTTAAGTTTGATTTAATTTGCAATAAAAACTCATATTGTTATAGTATTGTGTATTTTTATTTAAATAAATAACACCATGTCATTCAAATCAAAACATCACCTTACCAAATCGTTAGTGAAACCTTCCCTTTCCTTCTTTTTATCAAATTACTTGCTTACAAGTGGATATGTAAGCTTTTAATTAATTTAGAATACATAACTAGTGGTTCGCCCCGAACTGAGATTCACGAGTCTAGCATAAAACCAAAAAATATTGTTCGTAATCTTTGACTATCAAAATAGTTCCACGAAATAAAAACCAATTAACTTGACCTATAGTTTCATTCAAATTACAGGTAACGGGAGTTCATGTAAATTGGTTACCATTTTTTGGGGTACAAATTGCAGTTATTCTGGATTTCAGACTTTTGCATATATTTGTGATACATAAGCTACACGCATACCAAATTACAGCACTGTGGGGTCACTGGTGTACCCTGTGAATTTTGTCAAAGTTTAGTTTTTATTATGGCTAATAACTCAAAAACTACAAAAACTTTACTAAAAATAAAAAAGGGGTTTAAATATACTAATGAAGACCTTTCATTTGACGTCTCATTTGACCTAATAGTCTCATTTTTATTTTCTTTACCCCTCTTGAACCCCAATATCTCAACAACCCTCCAAAATTTTTAACTCATTGGTCACACCAAAATTGTGCTATCATTACCTACCTATATACCAAATTTCACGATGATCGGATAAACGCTTCGAAAGTTATCCTCGGACAAACAAACATACATACATACAACGCCGATTTGTTGATTTGGAGATCTCGCTTCGCTCGATCAATAACTAGTGGTTCGCCCCGAACTGAGATCTCGCGAGTGTCCAATAAAAACAAAAAAAATCATAATCTTAGTAGGCAAACAGAATTATTGTACTGAGAAATCCAAACGCAAAGAAATTAACCCGAAAGCCGAAAACAAAACAATTAGCCACAAGAAAATGAGCGGGAACGAGTGGGAACCATGAACTGACTGACATTGAATGACAGCCAGCAAGCAAGCAAACAGCCACGCTGTTTGCATCTAATTTGTTGCATGCTGTGTTGCCAAACCTCACTTCTCAAAAGTCACGACTAGCAAGTCTAAGAAATTTTGTTGCACTTATTATATGTAGTGTATTTATGTAATTAAGTTTATTATTTTAGTAAATAACGTATTATCTTGTAGTATGCATTTGCCGGGTACTTACAAATGAATTTTATTTTGTTTCAAAAAGTATTCTACATATCTGTACATATCACTACAAATACGTATTTTACAAATAGGTATTTCCGCATTTAGGTGATAATGGTACGATCATAGACCTAAGTAATGAATTAAATATATCTATTTATTATTGCACCAGCAAGGCTTTCCTTTCCTAAAAAACCCTATTTTGACGGAAAATTTCATGTTCTGGCAATTCCGATAAAATTGTGCGCAAGTCTCAAAAAATACTGAAGACTGAAGTTTTAACGAAACTGAAGACCGGCAACATCGCATACCGTGCAAACTGACAACGTCGCATTAATACTATCGCGCACGTTAAATTGGAAATAGCGCCATCTATTTTTTATCGTTTTTTTCGTGAGCGGTAGTAAGCTAGATGTTGGCTAGAGGTCACATAAATATAATGATTTGGAACTCCTAGCGACATCTCGCGTCCTAACAGGTAATCAAATATCGAGTTACATTAATTTGTTCGAGACTGGCAGTCTATTTATATTACTGGTCTCTGGTTTCACTGAACATTTTTTATAGGAATACTAGCTGTTGCCCGCGACTTCGTACGCGTTACACTACTAAATGTGTAGGTAACCTAGAAACAAAGCTAAACTCGCTATGGCATTTTGATTTGACACCCCATTTATATCATATGGGACCTGATTTATGCGATAAAATTTAGCCTGTGTTAAAATCTACGTACATACTAAATTTTATCGAAATCGGTTCAGCCGTTACGACGTGATTGAATAACAAACAAACAAATAAATAAACAAACATTCAAACTTTCGCATTTATAATATTAGTGTGATAATGTATAAATTCAATACCAATTGCATATACGTTTCAGTTTTGATATCGTTATTTTTTCGATTGAAACGTGCCCGTCTTTTTGGGAGCTAGGCGCAACAGACAGACCAATATACATCAAATGTATACCACTCTCTTTTAGCGTCGAGGGCTTAAAAAAGACCGTCTATCTCCTATAGCACAACTGCTTGGTAGAATCAGTGGTGCTATAGGAGATTTCATGGCACTACCGGTAGTGTCATGGGCATAATAATCATCTCCATGATACAAATCTGAGGATTACCTTTCCATGTTCATGGTTGCACATATCCCACAGCGGAATGAATGCCGTGACGTCAGAGTCTGCCAGCTGGATGTTGTTTTGCCTCGTCATCACCGTGGAAACTGCCCATCTAGGACAAAGAAAAAAACACTAGGTAAATACAAATAATGCTAAACATTTTACACAGCGCTACCTACCCAGAAAATAAACAAAGCTAATACTATAGTTCCCGAATATAATATAGGCCAAAGAAACGCTGACGTGATGACTTTGACGTCTTCCGGATAGATTGTCAGGATTTGGCACAGAACCGATACATGTGGAAAGAACAGGGGGAGATCTTTGCCCAGCAGTGGGATAGTATTTTTTTATCTAGCCTATGCTGTCCCACTGCTGGGCAAAGGCCTCCCCCCCTCATTTCTCCACTTATCTCGATCTTGTACCAAATCCCACCAGTCCCTATAAAAGGCGTCCAAATCATCGCACCACCGCTTCTTAGGCCTTCCACGGTGTCGCTTTCCATCCACAGGGCTCCATCCAGTTACGACCTTGGCCCACCTATTTGCTGCCATGCGGGAGACATGACTCGCCCAATCCCACTTCAGTTTGGTAGCCTTTATACCGACGTCAGCGATGCCGGTCCTTGAGCGCAGCGAGGTGTTCCGAATCCTGTCTATTCTCTTGACACCCAAAATGCTCCGCTCCATCGCTCTTTGGCATAGGCGGGATAGTATAGGTTAGGAAAAATAGTATTCATATTCATATTAATTTATTCTGCTTACATGTACATATACATTTTTTAGCTTAGGTGGTAGGTAGCTTAGAAGTAAGTACATACACCCTGTAAGGTCACTGCAAGTTGGATTTGCGCCTTTTCAAAAGTACAGCAATTAAACATAGAATTAAACATGCCAAATTAATTAAATTAAAATAGTTTATGCGGCATATGTCAAATAATACAGTAGAATAACAAAGGTATGTTAAGCTATCGGGTAATAACAATAATGTCAAGTAATTTCAAGGTATAAAACTATATCTACGCATTAGTTATATTTCCCATAGCTTTGTTCAGTTAAGTATTCAGTATACATATAGATAATAGGTAGGTAAGTATTCAGATAACTGATAGAACCCTGATAGAACCTACTTTTTTTTGTAAATACATACTTCTAAATAAAGAGATGCTGTAAACATTTGTTCCGCTCCGGGAGTCGAACCCGCAACCTCCAGTGTTACAGTCGGCTATCCGCCACAGAGGTCGTCAAAATGTAAGAAGGAATTGCTAAAAGGTTTGTCCGCAATTACGCAGAAATCATACTGCCGGTGAATATTTATTTATTTGATCACGAACATAAAAACCTTAAGAATTCATGGAGGTTCTACAAGCGAGTTTAACTAAAATTACAGGCAGGCAAAGTTTTGTAGCCCTTCTTATCTAAAGATTTTGGTAGTTTTTAAGGGCGTCTTGCGCAACGATGCCTAAACGTATACAGTGGCTAAATATGATTTAAGGAGTTGTCAAATCAAATACATGAAATTTAAAATTGATTAGTCGGCAAATACGTATAGGGATCGTTGTGCAAGCCGGCCTAAGACTAGATTTCCTGTAAGAATTAAAGGTTTCACTGTCAATTGTCCATTAAAAAGTTTAACCAAGAAAATAAAGTTTTATTCGGTTTAAAAGTTGCAAACGATTTATTTTATGATTTTTTTAAAGAGGATATAGTTACCTCGTGCACGTAAACTTATCTTTTACTTTCGTTTAATTAAATAGTTCGCTGTTACTGTTCGCCTATTGTCTCCAATGATAATCTCACGAGAGTATGCACTTTCGACTCCATTATCTAATAATAACATGTGCGTAATAAACGTGAGACGTGTTTCCTCGGAATATTTGTAAAGTCTACATGAAAAGCAAGCACCTGTTTACGAAATACATAGGAATATTTTTTTTTTATTGCGGTAACCGTGTTTATCATAAACGTACTTCAATAATTTGTATGATATTCAAATAAAATAGGGAGAGTAGTGACTCTTAAACCAAATAGCAACATTTTAGCATTACATAATGTAGATTCAAATAGCTTTGATCTAGTTAATATTATATGGTAATGTAACTAGATATTATTTATTATAAAAATTTTACAATAAATAAAATAAAATAGAGAATAGACATGATTAAGAACACCTCGCTGCGCTCATAGACCGGCATCGATGACGCCGGTATCAAGGCTGCCAAGTTAAATGGGATTGGGCGGGTCATGTCTCCCGCACGCAAGCAAATGGGTAGGCTAAGATCGTAACTGGATGGATCCCTGTGGATGGAAAGCGACACCTTGGAAGGCCTAAGAAGCGTTGGCGTGATAATTTGGACGCTTTTTATAGGGACTAGCGAGATTTGGTACAGGATCGAGATAAGTGGAGAGATGAGGGGGGGGGCCTTTGCCTAGCCGTGGGACAGCATAGGCTAGAAAAAATAAAATAAATAGCAATTTGGTATAAATTGATTCATTGACTTAAAAATAAATTAATAAATTAAAAGCCTATTAACTAAAATTAAAAAAACATTATTATACATAATATACTAAATACAAATTGGTAAAAGTAGATATAAATAGCTAGAACTGACTAGAAGAACTGACGGCCGTTGGAGCAGAGGGTTCTCGAAAGAAGTGGTCAGATTGACTTGTTGAAAAGTTGAGTAAACTTCGGTGGGTTTGCAATTTTACACTGGTAGATCTCTAGAGGCAAAAAGGACAAACAAACTACGCACTGGAAAGTGCAGCGAAAGGCGTATTCTTATCAGGATACAAGTTCTTGGGGTGGGGTGTTCTTCGTTGGGTGCAAACCGCACCCAGATCGGTCGCTCTGAAAATCTATTGGGAGGCCTATGTTCAGCGGTGGTCGTCCTATGGCTGATAAGATGATGATAATAAGATAGCTTTGTGTTCATATCGGAACTGTAAGTGGTCTAACAGGCGCCGGCGCCGGCAGCCCGCTTTCTGTGAATCCGACCTGACAACGGATGGCGCTTTGCTTGTTATTCTTGCTTTCACAATCACAACAAACATTGTTACCGGTATTTACAAACATAGGCATTATACCTGCGTCAGGTATAGACAAAGTGGAAGTTATAAGTAAAACATTCGGTGCGGTTTATTCAATAAAAAGTGGAACGAGCATCACCAATGTGTAAATCGTTTAAAGAGATCTTATTGAATCAAGTTACGACTCTCATTATAGCCGAATTGGAATGAGCTTCCGTGCAACACCATTACATCGAATGATGTGAAGACTCTTGGACATCGACCTACGAAAATGAAATCGCTTTAGTTACTTATATTGTAGTAAAAGTATGACATGCAGTTCGACAGTTGTGTAACGGTGGTGAGACTGCAAATTAGCCAAACGACTCGCGGTTTACTAATAATAGGAAATAAATAGAAATATGAAAGCTGTTGCAGCATCGTCTTCCAACAATGATAAATTATGCATACAATGTTACCCAAGAAATGAGATCAGGAGAGTTTTCACAATAATTTAATGTCGATGTCGACGTGCCGCAACGAAACGCAATGATCTATATCGATCGTGCATGCTATTTGGTATAACGAGCTTTTTGTCATCGCACAGCGATCTAGCATCGCTAAATATACCAGTTTAATATGCCTGTTCAGCTGAAGAAAGTGAGACCGCGTGAGAAACCTACGTAACAATGACCCGCCCATACAATATACGAGATGAAATCATGTGCGCAACTCAACGATGGATTGTGGATTTAGATGAAGCGAAATGGTATGAGGTGAAACTATTTTTATGTCTTTTCAATTAAGTTCAAACTGCAAGCGATTTTCTTCTGAATCTCGAAGTAATAGCTTTATTTATAGCATCTATTTCAGATATTCGAATCGATGTCTAGAAAAGTTATTAGCAAATAAATATAATAATTATGCTAATGATATTGTTATCGTCTTCATTTTCGCATAATGTCGAGACGCGGTTATGCAATGACAGTAATTTGTCAGCCTTTTACTAAATAGTTACGCAACACATAATTTGGCGTAGTATTACTAGAAAACGAAGATCGAGTGAAATGCCTACGCGCAGGTAGGCGTGAAAATTTGAATTCTGTTTGTCACGATGACTACGCGGAACCGCTGCGGTTTGAAGAAACCATTTCATGATGTCTAAATAAACTTACAGGTACATAAACGATTATGGACAAAAACTTATAATTATCAGGAAATTGTCGATAAACGACGACAGGTAGATTAAAGAATATTTGTGGAGCACGATTCATTTTTACTTAGGTCATTGATCGATTAATTACCAATGTCTTTTGCGAAAACATGGACGTTGTGCTGAAATTGAGAAAATTTTGTGAGGTAATAAAAATTCTAGCATAGATAAAGGCTCGTTCTTTTTTTCTTAGTGTTTTGCAGAGAGATCATTTCTATTAGTGGAATTCCTAAGAAACGCTCAATACTAAGAAAACTTTAATGACATGCACATCCACGAGTGAAACCGATTTATTTTCTCTCGTCTATTTTATTACGATATACACGAGAGAAATGCTCCAATTACCCACATTAGCATGTTACATGATAAGTAGATCTTGTACCGATTGATTAATCATTACCATTAGAGTCTATCAATTACGCGTAAAGATTAAACACGCGAATCCGGGTCTAATTTTTTGGCCATTGCGGAAAATGCCAGTTACCTCACGCACGAATATGATTCTATCACGTTTTGAGCTGGTTTATAATAAACATTCTTAAACTTTTTGAATATGAGATAGTCCAACAAATTGAACTAACGACCTTTGGTTGGTTGGTTCCAACTAGTGTTTAATGACTTTTCATTCGATTAATAAACGATGGTAATTCGCGCATTTATGCAGCACGGACGACATACCACGGAGGAGGCGACGCGTGAGCACATTCCGTTTCACATTACGCTGCATCTGCCATCTTGGAAATCGTAATCGAGTTTAAATATTCTCTGTGTGAAATGTTAAAATTGAAAATAATTGGAAAACATACAAATCAACAGGCAGAATGTTGTTTTGAAACCATCAGTTCGGTCGGATCCTGTCGACGGACATTGTTAGTTCGGTCGGGACAACAGGCTTTGTTGATATTCCGAAACGTTATTTTAGCGTGTTTGCAGATGCAGTAGTTAAAACACTCTTGTACTCTTCACACTCTTCAGAAATTTCAAAAAAAATCACCAAGTATTAAATAAATTCAGTTGTCCGCCGTCAAATGTGTTTTTATCACACAAATGTGTTTTTAAAATGGTATGATTCAAGAATAAAACAATTTATGTATATGCTGCAGGATATAAATAAATCACTTTAATCTCGAATTAAACTTGTATTTAAGTTATTACAGCAAATTATAGCTTTACGTAGCAGATTATAGCTTTACGTAACTTTCTCTACAAACTCATTCAAAATTGTCAGGAAAATCACAGTTTCGTAAAATCAAAATATGCAATCGAAGCAAAACAGCCGATTGTGTGGCCGATGTTTTGCTCGCTGTTACTCCGCCGCAACGAGCCGCCGCGTACTAACGTGTGCCGCGAATCACTTTCACGTCAAACGAGAGAAAAGAAACAACCGCGAATCTTACATGAGAAATCTAACTCTACAGAAACCATAAATCGAAATATTAGTTCAGAACAAACATGATGTGAAAATTTTGATTGACCTGATCAGTTTAATCATTATACACATCGATTACAAAAAACATTGTTTTCCGGGAAGCTTTCGTTCTTTCTTAGTTTTTCTTTCTAATTCTTAGTCTTTTTCTAGTCTTTATTTCTTAAAACTTTTCTGTACAATTCGAGTGCGTGTTTCCCTTAGTGCAGTGATAGTGTACGGGTTTGGGTGTTTTGAATAGCAACAGTTGATTCGGTATAATATGGGTATTACTTGGAGGTTCAACATGGTTTTATTGAGCACGCTGGCTGCTTTAGTGATAATCGTGCATTCTGCCGAGGAAGAATATGAGAATCAGTACAGGAGAGGACTGAGGCCTAGATCTTTAGATACTGGGACACGACGATATGAACAGGTATGAAAAACGAAGACGATATGAACTTAGAAAACTTTCGTGATTTATTTCAATCATTTAGATAAATCCCGTGTTTATAATAAGGATGTCTTGAATAGTGAAAAATAAATTAAAAAGATTACTTGTTACCACAAAAAAGTTAAACAATTGTTTAACGCGCGTTTAAGAAATTCCTTACCAATTTATGTATCGGATTTTTTAAACACGCGCTAAACAAGACACATATTTATTAGCTGTTAAACGTTTCTTGTAGGTATGTTATAATTGAATACCTTAAGTATAGAACTCTTAAAGATCATTATTTCATAACCCAAGGCGATAATATTAAGTTAATATAACTCAAAAGCACCCTACATTACACATCAAACACCATTATTATTTATAGTTATTAGATTTCAGTTAATTAGTTAGTTAGTTGCCATAGTTGCTTAATTTAAGTTTTGTCCTTAAACTTTAACGTTGAAATCTCACACTCACAATAAACTTAAAAAGTGATACAACGTTTTCTCAGGTAATGTAATAATAAGATTTGGCGTAAGAAATCAGTCAAACAATATAAAACTTAACAGCACCCTCGATGGATACCATTAGTATCAACCGGAAATGGTTCAGATTTGTTTGGCAGGTTTTTTGTGGTTTAATTCATAACAATGGAAGTTTTCCTTTCATCTACGGCTTTTATTTTCTCATTGTTCCGCGTAAACCCTTAGGCAAATTTACAATGAGTTGGATATTTTCTGATATAACTTGCAGCTGGTGATTATATAACAAGATCAAATTGATTTACATTACACACTTGCTGACTTGCCACGCGTTCGCACGGGTTCCAAAATAAAACTAACGCCTATATGGGTCTTACATACAGGGTGTTTGGAAATATACCGACAATATTCAAGTGACGGTTTTTAAAAACATAAAAAAAGACTTCTCGAAAAAAAAAACTACCAGTTATCATATCAAATTTAAAAAAAATCGACATCGCACACTATCAAATACAAATACAAATTATTTATTTGGTGTCCATTTTTACATTCTATTAATACAACCGTTATACTTATACCAAATACAAGAAAACAAAATAGGTCGTCAAATCAAAACTAGCGAATAATCTTTATGGCAAATACGTAGATATATCAAAATGAAAAAGGAAGTTTAAAACCTGACCTATGGCAAGAACAGCAAGGTTAAAAGAAACAATAATCGATACTACTTCCATACTAATATTATAAATTCGAAAGTCATTCAGTCTCGTGTCTCATTGAAAACGGCTGGATCTATTTCAATGAAATTTGGTATACCTGATTATAACCTGCATTGATTTTTTTTCTCAATGATATTGCTGTTCGAGCAATTCTGTACTTTGTGGTTTTGTAATTGAATTCGTACTCTGAGCCTCAAAACACAAGCTTATTCTTTAAGCTTAGCTTGAGGCTCTCTGTAAGCAATGTTTATTATCAACCAAATTTGTGAACTAGCACTGTATCATAAACAGCATTGTCAGCTCTGTAAATCGTGATGGAATAAATGATTTGATTGAGTTATAGGCTATTTGACTAACAACACGCGGGCGAAGCCGTGGTCGAAGCTAGTAACTAATAAGTTATCATAGACATTCTTTATACTACTTTAGAACATAAACCGGTTAGAAAGATGGCACAGGAACTAACATTACATCAATTCTCGTCTAGAAACTAGCCTAGAAATCAGGGGTGGTACCGAACGGTAAGTGGAGCGCTCAAACTATGGGTTTGCTGTTTCTTTGCACTATAATTACATATTGTAGGCGTAAATTGGAATTCATAGTTGCCACAAACAAAAGCTATACACAAAAACATGTAATTTATCGGGTTTATAATTATATATATATATATATATATATATAATTTACAGTGTCAACGGGACTCTATTAAGCCTGTGACAGACAGACTGCGTAGTGTAGGCTAGATCTATCTAGATATCTAATCGTTAGAGGTCAACATCATTCAACCTTAGGACGTCCACTGCTGAACACAGGCCTCCTCCAAAGATTTCCAGAGCAACCGATCGTGTGCGGCCTGCATCCAACGGCTCCCAGCAACCTTTATCAGGTCGTCTTTTATCTAGTGGGAGGCCATACTTTAACGACCTCCGTGGTGCAGTGGGCGAACAGCCGGCTGAAACGCAGGAGGTAGCGGGTTCGATTCCCGGTTATAAATAACACAGATAAACAAACAGTACTAAAAGTAAAAACATACGGAACTTTCTGCTATTATTGTTAATTTTAAGTACGAGGCATGCCTTTTAAGTTCTGTCGTTTCCATATTTTCCGGCAATTTTGAATTTGGAACTGTTCTATATTCGAATGTGTTTACATTTTGAATCTCAAAACAGTTGAAAGTATTAGGATTAATGCTATTGTTTAGTCACAGTTTCGATTTGAATCTGTCAGGTCACGTACGAAAATGAATCTTTCTAAGGAAAATGTTCGTGCAATAATTTTCTACAACTTTAGAAGAGGCCTGACACGGCTTCAGTGTTTAGAAGAGCTAACATCTGTGTTCAGTGATGTAGCCCCATGTCTGCGGACTGTCGAACGCTGGTATTTAGAATTCCAGCGTGGACATACTAGTGTTAGTGACAGATTTCGCGAAGGACGCCCAAAATCCGCCTTCACTGAAGATAACATCATTGCTGTGAGACAACTAATTCTCGAAGATCGTCATGTGACATATCGAGAGATAGAGGCTCTATTAGGCATCTCAGGGACAACCATTCAGAAGATCTTGCATGAAGCGCTTGGTGTGAGAAAGCTAGTTTGCCGTTGGATACCGCATCTGCTTTCCGACGATCACAAGGCGGCCCGCGTCAGATGGTGTAAGAAAACTCTGCAAAGGTTCAACCGAGGGGAGTCAAATCACGTCTACGACATCATAAGTGGTGACGAATCTTGGATCTATGCCTACGATCCTGATACCAAACAACAATCTACAATCTAGGTCTTTCAAGACGAGCCAAAGCCGACTAAAGTTGTTCGTTCTCGAAGCACTTCAAAGAAGATGGTGGCCACGTTCGTTGGAAAAACCGGCCATGTTGCGACTATTGCACTTGAAGATCGTAGAACGGTTAACGCAGAGTGGTATACTACAGTTTGTTTACCACAAGTCATCGCCGAACTTCGAAAATCTAACTCAAAGCGACGCATCATCCTGCACCACGACAACGCAAGCTCACACAGCGCTCGTCAAACGATTGAGTATTTGAAGCAGGAAAAAGTAGAAATTCTTGACCATCCTCCATACAGTCCTGACCTAAGCCCTAACGATTTCTTTACATTTCCTAAAATTAAGAAAAGTCTTCGTGGTCAAAGGTTCCAGTCCGGTGAAGAAGCAGTCGACGCTTTCAAGACAGCCATTTTGAACACCCCACTTTAGAGTGGAATAAATGTTATAATAACTGGTTTGAGCGAATGGAAAAGTGTTTTAAGCTACGTTGTGAATACTTTGAAAAACAATAAAAAGTACTATAAGGTTCTAGATGTGTTTTTTTCTTCAAACGACAAAACTTAAAAGGCATGCCTCGTACGAATATCGATATACGAGTCTGCTATGGCTTAACTCATGAGACAATCAAAAAAACTTTATAACAATAACATATCCCACTTAAAAAAAATGTACAGATGCCTGCAAATTGAAGAGTTTGATGATTTTCTAATGAATCCCATCATCAGACCAAATTACGAAACGACCAAATTTATATCGGAAAACATCTGAGGTACTCCTTGGGCAACAAAAAAATCATTGAATTCGGACACCGCGGTAAAGAATATGCTAAACAAACATAAAAAAAACAATCGAGTACGAACCTCAATTTTTTTAAAGTTGGGTTAAAAATATAAACTAAAGATAGGCAAAAAATAGATACGTATTCCTGGTTTCTCTCGAGAAATTTTATTTTTATTTATTTAACAAAATCCACAGCCCTTATTATATAGATAGAAAACGGATTTACTTTGTTTAAAAAATAATTTATAAATAGACAAATCGTTCACTCTTTTAAAATTTCCCTTAAGAAACTTCTATTGCTTTCACAAATTACTCCATCAGTAGGTAGTCGTTCTGGGCCTACATTTAGTTTGATTTAGTTGCAAAGGTTACTTTTTTTCTGTATGTTAAATTAATAATTCCTCAAAATATCTAATATTTTATTTATTTAATAATTTGCAGAAATTTGTTGTTTATTTTACTGTTATTTTTATTGTTTAGTTTTGATCTCATAAATATGCTTAAAGTTATTGTGTAAAAATATATTATTTGAATTTTTTAGTTTTGTTTTTTGTAAATCTTGTAATCTTTTATATGTTAAATAATATTGTAAACGCGTGTTTCTATTTTCTGGTGCTCACACGCACTAAAGGCGTCACATAATACCAGCGCTACAGTAGCTGTACGTTAGTGGCACACCGCTGAGTGACGACCTATTTTGTAGTCTTGTATTTGGTATAACTGTCGTATTCATAGAATGTAAAAATAAATATTTTTCTATTTAAATTTCTATAAATTAAACTAAAAATATGTTATGAATTAAGAGAGTTATTTACACTTCACTTTCCGTTTCACTTTTACCCAATGTTCACTTTTTATGCGACAGGAGACCTTAATCAATATCTTTAAGCCATTTCCTTAGCTTACAACAAAGCTATAAACTTTTATCATTAACAACGCGTATTTCGGAAGTCACGTACATAATGTATATGACAATAATCCTGAGGACCAAATATTACACAATGTTATAAGCAAACATTAATGTCTCTTAACGCTCAATCCATAACGACCTTCATAATATAAGATTAAAATACGACATTAATAATATTACCATAAGGGTACCTTTCCACCAGAGATGTGAAGTGAGGTTTAAGCTAAGCTACGGAAACTATGTGTCTATTTCAACCAAAGCTAAAAAAATAAAATCTTTTTATTCATTAAAATCACAAGGATCACTTTGAAATGTCAATTTTAATGCCTGTTCCTACGCGACCAAGCCAGGAAAGATAGGCAAGAAACAAGGCTGGTTGTTTTTTTTAATGATCCTTTTAGAATACATAACAATATATAAAATAAATTACATCTAAATTATAACAGTTTTGAATGAGTTGGAGCAATTTAAATCCCAAGCTTCTCTATCATCTAAATAACCCGATATGTTATAGTAAGCTTTTTTATAAAGATTTTATTAAATTACGTTTTCAAATTTGTTAATTTTCAGCTAAGCTAAGAAAGACGCTAAGTCGCCAACGCAGAGAAACCCCTAACTATTCGTGTAGTTACAATTATGGGCTCTTGTGTTGATATTTTTTGTTTTTACACGTTGCCTGAAATAAACATTATTATTATTAAGTGGTGTAGCGACGACGATGTGCGACGCCAGCTAAGTTAGCTCGCCTCCTTAGCTTCAACGAGTATGTAAAAAACTTATCTTTGTTGAACCCCACAGCCAAGCTAAGCAAGGAAAATCAAGCGATCGATTCTAATATAAATAGACGGATATATGTTTTTTTTGTGATTGTCGTCGTTATTTAATTTTGTAGATCAATAAATTGTAAATCCGTTTTTGAACTATTTAAGTTAGTAGATAGGAGGTAGCTCAATAAGTATTTACCTATTATATAGGTCAGTAAATTTTTTGTTTACATTACCAGGGTGTCATAATCGCATGAGCGATAAAGCCTTTTTAATAATTGATTACAAAAAACCGTATTTGGCTGTAGGATAGACACATGAGCATTGTAAACTTTTATTATTAAGAGCTGTGGATTTTGTTGATAAATAAATAATCACAAACATGCTTTGCTTAGCAACGTCGCAACATCTGTGGTGGAAAGGCAGCCTTAGTCTTGTCAGATCAACTTCGCTTAAAACCGGTATCGCGCTTTCGACTTTTCCAGTCATCTACGTTATACCATCTGTGTTGTAACAGCTTTCTTTTGTATTTATGAGATAACTCAATTATAATTGAAGGTTTGTTTATACTGAGACGGAATAATTGATTTAATTATACGCCACATTAGGTATATTATTGTTTGCACAACCGAATATTTATGGCCGACACGAAAAAGTTGTATTTTATTTAATTCAAGCTTCCGCCCGCGGCTACGCACGTGTGGTTGTCAATAAAAACATTACCTTCCTTCTGCGCAGTCGGGTAAAAAGTCACCTATGTCTCACTCCAGGTTGAAATCTACCTAATACCAAATATACCATACCAAATATACCATACCAAATAATATATAATTATACCAAATATCACCGGAATCAGTCCAGTTTATGGCGGGTTCTTATATCCGCCGGTAACCAGCTAGGACTCGTTTTTCCTTGAAAACGTATCAAAAGTTTGACACTAGTTTGACACTTTTTCAAGGAGATTTGAGTCGTAGCCGGTTACCGACGGATATAGGAACCCGCCATTAGTCTTAAAAACGTAACAAACAGGCACACAGACAAAGAAACAGACGGACAGAGTTATTGTAGTTTTTTTTTTGCTTTTATACTAGTTGGAGATGGAACAAGCTTATGATAATACCTGATAATATTCATATGGTTTAATACCTTAGCTTTGTACAAATTATGTATGCAAAATCATGATCTGGATCATCACGAACCATAAAAAATCCATCAATAGAGTCGAATTATAGATATTTTTATGATTTTCAAAGTAGATACTCCTCATGGAAAAACTAAATACATAAAGAAAAAAAAGTTTTTTGTGATATAATAAACACTTGTTCCGACTGTGGTTAATTTAAGTGGCAGAACATTTCAAAAAGAGTTCGGTAGTTGTACTACCAAAAACTTACTAGATAAAAGGAATTACAACTAACGAAAATTACTTCAAATAATTTTTGAGTCTTAAATACTTATAGATAAGATAACAAATCAAATGTAACATTAAAACAGAAAGACACGCAATGTAAACTACTCATTGATTCCCTCATACATGCAATCACGTTAATTGTATACCAACGTGTCATACAATTTTTTTGCCAAATTAATTGCATTGTTAGATCCTTTCACACGGGACTAGAGATTTTTTTTCTAAATTAGCAAACAATAATCGGGGTATTTAGAGCATGAACTGTCGTCGTCTTAAATTTACGTAATACGTAGTTCTCTTTACGAATGATGAACAAGAAAAATGTGTTGATAAACTATGCATGCGAGAATAATAGCGTCACGCTCGCTTGCTAGACAGCTAACTATGTAATTATTTAACAGTTACTCTTATAATCTCTAAATTCTTCAGTCTTAAATTATGTAATTAGGTCAATATATAAAAAAGTATGTTTGGCTGCAGTAGGGTTGACACGATACAAGTGTGGCGACACCAAACAAGTCTGTCCTGTACATGGAATTTACATACAACACCCAATGCACTTACTTATAGAAAACCCCAGCTAAAGCAAGTGTACTGTAATTGTTTGTAATACAGACCATTGAACGACATAAGTCATATTTTTTGTTATTAAACGCACGAACAACTTTGAATCAAAACTAAAATTAAAAAATAATGTACTGAATAAATCCTAATACTTGTGTATCATTATTATTCCGATAAGAAACGTTTGGTCAACTTTTTACCAGTTAATAACCAATTAGCCAAATCGGTCTTGTATAAACTTTAAGAGAGAACATTAATTGTTAAAACAATGTTTGTGATATTTTCAGCCATGGAGGACAATGGAAGGAGAGCCTGTAATGCACCAATCAACATCGAGAGCAGAATTAGAAGGCATATCTTCTGAGGAACCTCCGAGGAGAAGAAGACCCGGTCGCAAACGAAAACGTCGCCCTGAACCAGCAAAAGAAGTAAGCTCAAATGACAGGTACTTAGAAGAACATGTGAGACCTCACTTTATCGATTTCAGCAACGAACATTCGACTTCTGAGATGCCTAAAAGGAGAAGGAAAAAGAGCGAACGAAGAGTCAAATGGACGGACTCTGTAGAAGAAGACAGACCCATACGACGACGAGGGCAACGAAGAAAGCGGCCTTCAATAGAAACTTGGCCAGAACAAAGCGAATTTAACGATTACCGGCCCATTCAAGGAGCTCGAAACGAGGACGAGGAAGTGACCACGCAGATAATGAATGAAGAAGCATTAATTCAAAATCAAGCAGGAGACTTTATAGAATCTAGAGAAGAGGTTTTTGAAATTGACGACACACTGCAAAGCAAAATTCACGACAAATACGCCAATGATGACAAGCAAGCAATGTTTGAAATTGACGACAGACTGCCAAGCAAAATTCACGACAAATACAACAATGATAACAAGAAAGCTGAAGAAATGTACGGTTTTCATGTAAATACTCCAGACAAATCTTTATCAGAATTTTCTATTGAAAATTTGGAAAATGACCCAGAAGACAAAACAACTGAAACAGTTAAACAAAGTTTGTTCGGTAAAACGAAGGATAAGTCACCAGAATATTTCAAAGAATACGATAAAGTTCAGGTATGGTGCTAAATATACCTATATTTTTATTTAAACTTAACTGAAAAGTTTAGAGCCCGGTAATATTACATATGGAAATAACCATCATATAAAACAATATCAAAATCTATTACATAATCTTAAATAACCCTTTGTGTATTCTATACTTTTCGGCCCAACTACAAGTACTTAGTTACATTTAAACGTACTTTTGTTGTATACTATAATTTTTTTTTGTAGGAGAAATATTTGAAGCCACCGAAGATTAATCTTTTCAAAGTTTTACATCTAATAATATTAATATCGGGAAAATTTTAAATAATCTATTTATTAATTTATAACATATTATAAATTCAAGTATTCAAATATGTAACATAATCCTACCTACAAATGTTTTTTACAGGTAAGTGACCCCATAGACCCCCTTACCCTAAAAGATATCCTTAAAAAGTCTAATGGAACAAGTTTGAGCGAAATATTGCAACAACACAACCTCTCATTGGCGGACCTACTTCACGGAAAAGAATTGGCTTTATCAATATTAAAATCAGAAAATATTGTCACAGCACAACCTCAGCCGTCGCCTAAAGTATTGGAAAATAGCCTCGCGAATAAACCAATTCATGTGAACTCCGAAGAAACTAAATATGCAACGGAACCCATAACAGAAATATCTACAACTACATTAACGACTCTTGAAGAAGATATAACCACTGAAGAAGTATCAGAAACAACCACAACAGAGAAACCAAAAGAAGAAGAGTCAAACAAACGTCCAAACATTCGTAGGTTTCCCATAGGAACTCGTAGAAAACAACGAATTAGACCTGTGAATAACAATTACAAGAGTCAGCTTAACAGAGATATGTTAGCACTGACAGCAAGAAAATACTTCTACAATAATAGCAGACGGAGAAACCTTACTAAATCGCACGAGTGGAGGGATGTAATCCCTTTGATGAAAAACGTTACTGAAATTGTTAACGATAAACCTAAAATTGAAGCAACAACGCTTAGTGACGACGTCGAAACTACTACAATATATGAGGAAAATAATAACGCAACTGTGTCACCAAAAGAAGGCAATGCCTTACTAAATGAAACTGCTTATGAATTAACTGAAATAAAAAAACCTGATAATGACACACAGGTTATTACGGTAGATGATCCAACAAAAACCATTATCAATGAAATAGATAAACCAAAATCGATACCATCAATACTACAAGCTGTGAATACATCAGGATTACGGCGACAAGCTTTTAATAACATTCTCAAAAAGAAACGTAGAAAACAAAAATACTCAACGACTGAACCTCCATTACAAGATGATTTTATGAAGAATCTTTTTGGCATGCCCAATTTGGTATCATCCTCGGAATTTATCGCAAGAACCCACGGTCCTAAGACAAGCTTAGATGATGTTACCATATTGGAAGATTTTATAACTACCGAGATGCCTAGCAACTTTGAGAATAAACCTAGCAACTTAGAGAATAAACCCAGTGATTTTGATGATAACCCTAAACCCTTTGAAAATAAACTTAGGAAAAACAGATACTCCACTAGACCACCTACGACATACATTTACAGACAAACATTTATACCAAGTTCAACAGAGGAATCGGCGAAAATTGAAATAGAGGAGATTCTCAACGATACTCGAGGTAAGAATGTCAAAAGAGAAACATCATGTAGGTAAGTCAGTATTAAATAAATAATTTATAATTACTTTCTTTTTCAGCAAACGTTAGGCTTTCAAGAATACTAAAGGAAAGAAACATGACGCTAAGCGAACTAGTTGAACACAGGGAACGTGGTTCAAGCCACATCCACTTAGCCGACATATTCCATAACGCATCCAAAGAGCCTAATCCACCCGAACCATTCTTATCAAAATCGGCTATAGAACCGATCTCTAAAGAAACCTACCCTCTAAGAGCCCTTTTGGATGCTCACGACACAACTACTAAAGCCACGATTATAGATCCAGTACCAGATGATTTTATCCGAGTTCCAATGAAAATGGATTTCAGCAACAATGTAAATGAGAACGCAGAAACCATGGGTATAATGTCACTATTCCAGAATATCACTAAAACCGACACGGATGCGGATTTGGCAAAGACGCTAATGAAAGATTCACAGGGCACCCCTTATAGTGCATCTATCATTGTGGTAAATACAACAGATAGTCACAATGAGACTGAAACTGTAAGAGAAAGTAGAGTAATGCACCCAATAGATGAAAATCCTGATGACTTTGTTGGCTGGAACGAAATATTTTCGCTGATGAGAAGGAACTATGAAAACAAAACAAAGGAACTAACAGGCACGTATTTAGATGGTAAGAAAGAATCCACTCCGCTTTATTTTAAGATGTAGGCAATTATCTCTGCCACTCTATGCGAAAATACGTGCAGTGCGAGGACTCATTATCGTAGGGCACGTTCCTCGCAGGTCACGCTGCCAGGCAATGTTATAGACGATGGTTACCACTTAACATTAGGATGGGCCATTTACAATTTGTATACGATAAAATCAAGGCACGAGAGCAAAAATCGAGCAAAAACCGAATAAAATTTTATATACTTTTGGTACAAATAGTAACAAATAGAAAGAACAATGGATAGTTTCACGATCTCATATTTTATAGTTGTATGTAAATTTATTGTAAGCTTTGGACTTGACTTTGGAAATGATTTCCTATTGAGATTTTTTTACGAATCGTGTTTTCGCTTCACATAGTACTTTTTTATTAGCTGTTGCGGCTTTTGTATCACTGCGGCCGTAAGGCCTATTTTGATCGCACATAGAACCTCAACTTTTGCCTATATTTATTACATAGCAAATGTATTACTGATAAAAATATAGGATCATTTGAAACTATCTGAGGTGGTATGAACCCCTTAAGACATTGTGATGTACATTGCAAAATAATGACCCAAATATTACGATTTCGAACCCCTGCCCTATCTTCGAGATACAGTTTAAGAAAGTTTAGCGACTTTTTATCCATTGCAGGATTGATACCAGCTGAATCGATAAGGAAGCCGTCTTTAGAAGAGGATTTGGATGGTGATGGTTTGATAGTGTTGGAAGATTTACAACGCCTCACCGATTTCAATAGTAAAATATCATCAGATGAAAAGCTAGACATAAGCACAAGCGAAAGAACAGAAGCACCTACGAATCTTCAGGGTATTCCAGATAAAACAACAAACCAGTCAATCAATAGCAAATCAGTTACGCTGGCAACAGCAAGTATAGTTGGTCTAGCAATGGTATTGTTCTTACTGACGTATATTGGGTATAGATGGAGACAACAAAGAGCGTTAGTCGACCTGAAGAATTTCCCCGATGAGCGAATTCCGACTCCCGTGTTTGAGAATCGGAAAGGTCATAAGAACAATAGTAGTACACGAAGTATAAGCCCTATGCTTTCGTCAAATATTTATACACTTAGCACTTTAGATTCTCAAAACGGTAAGGAGTCACCTGATTACATGTGGGATTCACTACGAAAACCATTCCAATAAATGTACCACCATTTTGTTAAGCATACTACATTAAAGTTTTTAGTGTTCTATAAACACCCAACCAGTTAGGGGAAAAAGGTCGAAATCTTTTTCAGTAAAATGTATATTGAATGGTTTTGTTTTCAAAGCTTTTGTGGCTTTATGAACGAAATGCATTTTATGAATAAGATTAACTAGTACTTAAAGTATTTAAGAAATAAATTATTTGAATAATTCCTTACATCTTAGATATAAAGAATATTGTATGACTAACTTTAAGCAAAATAATTTAGATTACGAGTGACCTGATATTTAATATACATTATATAATAATAGTATAACATAGCAGTAATACAAAAACTGCATTTGTTACATTATACTTTGTATTTTTAATTGTATCAGTAACCCCAGTATTATAAGGCAAGTGCAATTTCTGTAACTTATCTTATAGCATTGTATGGAAAATAAATCTTTTATGTTTATGTTCATTTCATTTACCTGTAATTGTTGAATGTGAAAATATCTTGAAGACTTCTCAAAACAGGTAGGTCGAGGGTGTTTATTTTATTGCAAAAGTAGGCATACTGTCTGGCAATGCTTCGATACAGCTTAAGAGATGACTCAAATACAGGCGAAGGCTGAAATTAAACAAATTCTGAATTAAAATACAGTGATTTTGGTACATTGCATTCATTTAGTTTGCATTGCTATAAATGAGTGTTTAAAATAGGTTTCTTTCTAAAGAAACTGATCAGCAGAGTACCACAATTTTTTTTTATTCCCCTGGACATCTAATACCACCACCAGACTGTTTGTAGGTAGATATAAAATATTCTTTATTACTATTAAGTACATTCCACTAAGTTTGAGCCATACCTGTCATCTTGTATTATGATTATAAGTAATATTATTATCATATGTATCATTTATTAGTGGTAACTGTTTATCATTCTTAGCTAGGTTAATAATCGAGCGAAGCGAGATCTCTAAATCAACTTGGGCAAATCGGCATTGTATGTAAGTATGTATGTATGTTTGTTTGTCCGAGGATAACTTTCGCAGCGTTTATCCGATCATCGTAAAATTTGCTATATAGGTAGGTAGTGATGGCACAATTTTGGTGTGACTCAATGAGCTAAAAATGTGGAGGAGTTGTTGAGATTGGGTTCAAGAGGGATAAAATAAACAAAATGGGACTATCCGGTCAAGTGGCACGTCTAATAAAAGGTCTTTGTGAGTACATTTCGACCTCGTTTTTATTTTTAGTTTAAACTTTATAGTTTTTAAGTTATTAGCCATTGTAAAAACTGAACTTTGACAAAATTCACAGGGTACACCAGTGACCCCACAGTGCTGTAATTTGGTGTGTGTAGCTTTAGCGACACAAATATAGGCAAAAGTCTGAAATCCAGAATAACTGCAATTTCTACCCCAAAAAAGAATGACCAATTAACATGAACTCCAGTTACCTGTAATTTGAATGAAACCGTAGGTCAAGTTATTTGGTTATTCATTTCGTGGCACTATTTTGATTGTCAAAGATTACAAATAATATTTTTTTGTTTTTATGGGACACTCGCAAGATCTCAGTTCGGGGTGAACTACTAGCCTATATCAAACACGCCATAGGGTAAATTAACTACAGGCGTACAATTTTCTTTTCCTTACCTTTAGCTCAGCCAATTCTTCAGAAGTGAAATAAAGAATGGTAGAGTATTTTTCAGGCAGTATATCAATGTATGGTTTCCAAAAGGAATCTGAAAAGGTTTAAAATAATAATTGACTTGCAGTGACCGGTTCTTAAGTTGAAGTGAAATGAGAATCATAACATATAAATCAGTATCTATGCATAAAATACCTCAGGCACTTATTGCATGACAAATATAATTGCTTTGAAATTATGAGACAAAGAAAACGGTGTAATAAGATTGTCGATCAGCCATTTACATTACAAATACAAGCTTGACCTGGTTGACCCTGTTACCTAACAATATTTATGGTAAGTATGTAGAAATACAATCTTCTGCAAGTGGGTTTATTGCTACAAAGTAGTCAATGTCTCAATGCAGGTCATCGTAGATTTTGTTTTGTTGGGAAAACATAACATACAGACAGACAGAGTTAGTATTGAATTTATAATATTAGTATGGATAGTAAGGTCAATCAAGATATATAAACTCAAGAGCATGCTCACATATTTCTGATGCATTTAATAAACTGTTGTGAGATGCACATAATACTTTCACCATTGATTGTTTTGGGGGCTAGTACACTTCAGTATGGTTTCATATTTCATGGGTGAACAAAACAACAGAAAACAAAAAGTAAACAAGTGTCGCACCATGACCAAAGGAAAATGGCTTCTGTAGATTTGCAGATTCGTCTTCTGCTAAATGAAAGATTATCATATTACCTGGATTATTCTTTTCAAGCAGCAGGAACAGTGCTAAAGTAATATTTGGCATGTTTTGCAGTAATGGATCTATAGCTATGAATTCAGATAGGCTAGATTCCTTTGCATCTTTTTCTGTCATCATGACTTTTGAAGGTATTGTGAGGATAAGTGAACCTTCGGTGAAATCTTTGGTTGCTTTGAGGCCAAGCTCATAGCCTTCAAACTCAGCAATATCCACACCTGAAATTGTAACAGAAAGAATGTTAAGTTTATAAACAGGGAAGTTTTTAGTTAAAACAAAATGTTCTCAGTACCTACCAGTATAAAAGGTAAATTTAGGACTGGAGTATGAATGTAATATGTGTAATGAATCATCAGAGATAGTTTTTTACCTTACACCTAGACTAAAACTACTATTTCGTGAAGATAATTGGATAGAAATATGTATATTACCTTCATACTGGACTCCATTTTCATTCAGCCACTTCAGATACTTGTCGATACTCGATTTGCGGTACTTAGGGAAGTTTTTAAACTGAGGAGCTTCAATGTTCGCGATTTCTTTCAAAATAGCATCTATTTCTAAATGGTGCTCCCAACTCTTCGTCACGTTGGTAGAGGCTTGGAACACACTGGTCAATCTCAGAACTTTATCAATAAGAATACCGAGATCCTTTCGTTTTTGTAGGGCAAACCTGTTGTTTTCTTTCCCGGCGGTTTTTTTGGGGGCCTGCTTTGATTGGGATTTGCGACCCATTATAAAGTTTAGAAATGCCGAGTGCGCAAAAATTAGTTATTTAGCGAGTAAACGCAGGTAATTTAATCTTTAAACGTGGGAAAAGTTAAAAATAGGTTTACAAAATTTAAAATGTTTTCCTTTCGAAAGTTGTACATTAATTTGACATTGACATTAAATTAATTTTGACATTGATTGTCGTATGAAACAAGTTCATTACATTGAGGGCTTTTTAAATTCTTAATTAAAAAAAAAAAGTAGTTCCAACTATCTAGTAGATGGCGCCGTCTAAACAAGCACCTGAGACATGCTCCGCTAAAATATATATTTCTAAACTTGCCAAACTGTCAAAGTCGCAAAGTCGTAGAGAGTTTATCAGGCCCCATTGAAGTAAAATAATCGAACCATTGAAAAAAAATAAAAGGTTTGAGTTTATGTGAATTTCTTACCTAAAATATAGAAGGTGTACATGAGCACAAAAACAAGGGAACATGCTCACTTCATTTTTGTTTCGTCTTGTGTGTGGCAATCAATGTTCTTTTGTGATCGTATTAATTCGACGGTCCATTACGGACTTGTCAAGGATTCGCAGGATTGGGGAGACCCGGATGCCATATAGTCCGAGCCTTGGACCTGTGCTAGTTTATGGACTCTGACTAATCGATACACTGTATCTCGAATAGATATTGATGGTTGTTCTGGAGAAGCTTTGTCCGAACACAGAAGGTATAGCAGTTTTCTCCAATATTCTTCTGGCTGTATGTTTTAAAAAAAGATAAGGTTTAGGAGGAAAAATAACAAGTACATAGGTACCTAATCCACACCAACTAACTTATAAGTACTTACCTATGTAGATATGTACCTACGTAAAATATTTACCTACGGTAATTATTTCAATATGATGGCGTCACAGATAAATCAGTTACTTACACGAAAGTGAGCTGAACATATTATTAAAGAAGACTTCAATATAGACGAACAATTTTACAATGTTTAATTGCTTGTACCTAACCATTTATTTTTGCGAACTCCATCCATATGAAAACGGTGTCTTCCGTTGTTTTCGCAATAGGAGACAACGCACTGTTTAGTCATCTCTACTTCCTTTATGATTTAATACCCTTCTGTTTGTAAGAAATTTTAAATGATTTTGTTCTAATTCAAGTTTTGAATGATACGGCAATTGAGATTGACAATTCACTTTATTTTGGACACAGAACACACAAGTGCATGGAAATGATTGCTATTTTTAAATCATTTTCATATGATCAAATGATTGTTTTTTATCACTGCTATTTCACATGTGAAAAATCACAAGCAATTATATTATTTTTCATTATAATGCCGTAATGTTACCCTCGCTATTCTTGCTAGTGCTATTTCACATATGAAAAATCATGGGCAATGAAAACACCTTATGAATTTCGAAGAAATGCGAACGACTGTGATTTGTAGCAGACCCGAATGACAAAGACCGTTATACGATGAATACCGAAAGTGATTTCATTTGAATGAGTTTTATCAGGTTATGCGAAGGAAAATAACAGGTGTGACATATGTTATTAAAATCTTAATATTTTTCACATACTAATCTTGAAACGTTCCATTCCTAGTGCTTGACAGAGCAGCGCCATCTGTTAGCAGTTCTAAAAACATGGCCGTGAAAACTCTCATTGGGTATTTGAAATAAGTTTTTTTGTTTTATTGGTTATACGTTTAACAACAAAACTATGTTTAGTTTATTTTTTATTTTAGCTATTATTAAAAAGTTATATTAAATTAAAAATAAATTTTTGAACACAGTACCGAAAACTTTAGTAATAATTTTTTCAAAGTTTTATTGACGTTTTCGTATTTTTTAAAATCTCTTAGAATCGTAAGTGGAGGGTAAAACGGGCAGGGTTTTTAAAATATTCATTGGACTCATCCTAATATCACCTAACTCCTTTTACTCGGCTGGAGCGACGAAATTTTGAGTGTATATTTCAATGGATTCCTGGATGGTTTGAAAATACATTTGTACCCCGGAGCCTTTAGGTGGCGCTGTTGTCGAGATCCAGAAAATCACAGAATAAGTCGCGGGCATACAACTAATATATTTAAATCAAAGTTATCTAAGTGAACATACATAGGTAGGTACAGCTATTTTACCTAATATAGGTAAATGAATATACGTTAGGTAAATGCATCTTCTTTACATAGTGTTACGAGCTGAGGGTTCGGGATAAAATAATGGGAATCGGTCTGACCAAAATAACACTTTTATTCAGCACTAAACGATGAATACACGAACTTGGTCACACGTAATCACAACACACTAATTCACACCACTGTTGCACCACTTAAAGTCACCGAAATGATCGCACGTATAGCTAAATCCAGACTGACTCGGGAGCAACTACTGTTCACGCGAGACCCTTCCCACGTCAGTCCTCCAGGGCCTCGCTGAGACTCACTCACTCAGACTGACTGAGACTGACTGTCCGGCCATCTCTCCGGCCTATTTATATCGCACACATTTCGATTGTTCGAGAACGATGTCGATCCTTCCAGGAAAGGGTCGGTCCCTCGACACAATGGCCACTCCCCATTCTGCGAAACCACAAACAATAGCAACAATAACACAGCAAGACAAAAGCGTTCGAGAAGTTACGATTATTATTCATTGTTTAACAGCCTCGGCGTAACACTGCCCCCTCCTAAAACATGCTCGTCCCGAGCATTCTTAGTCCCATATCGCGGCAGCCGAACAACATGAACAATTTTAGGCGCACCTCGCGCTGAAGATGTAGCAACTAGAGGAGCCACATTGCCGTCTCCAGTACTTCAGGACACCCAGAGTCCCGTTCTCATCAGCGATCCCAATTCCAGCCTCCAAAACACGGCTCTCATGATTTCTATCTGTTCTTTCACTTCCTGGAATTACTTTCCAGATGAACCGAACAATTCCCTCATCAGTCGAGCCCAATTCCAGCCTCCAAAACACGGCTCTCATGATTTCTATCTGTTCTTTCACTTCCTGGAATTCCTTTCCAGATGAACCGAACGATTCCCTCATCAGTCGAGCACGCTCTTATGGCCAACGTCGCTGATCTTCCTGTTGACGACGCTGCTCTTCTTTATCCTGACGTCGCTGTTCCTCTTGCAACCGAGTCTGCTCCACCTGTTCACGTCGCTGTTCCTTCTGCAACCAAGCCTGCTCTTCCTGCTGACGACGCTTCTCTTCTTTATGCTGACGGCGTTCTTCCTCCTGTAACCAAGCCTGCTCTTCTTGCTGACGACGCTGCTCTTCCTTATCCTGACGGCACTGTTCTGCCTGCAACCGAGCCTGCTCTTCTTGCTGACGACGCTGCTCTTCCTTATCCTGACGTCGCTGTTCTTCCTGCAACCGAGCCTGCTCTTCTTCCTGACGTCGCTGTTCTTCCTGCCAACGTCGCTGCTCTTCTTGTTGACGACAAAGCATGGCCATAATAGCAGCAAGATCGCCTGTCACAGGAGCTTGCCCCACGGATGATGATGATGAAGCTCCAATTGATTCGGGGGCGGCTGATTCCATCTGTATCGGCTGACGACTCTGTTGATCTTCTTGAACCGGAGAATCTCCAAACCGCCTTTCATGGACTTCCTGTTGTCGTTGACCTCTCGTCCTTACACCGTCCACGTTATCCTTTGGCAGAACCGGCATTATTTTATCCCACTTCTGACACCAAATTGTTACGAGCTGAGGGTTCGGGATAAAATAATGGGAATCAGTCCAACCAAAATAACACTTTTATTCAGCACTAAACGATGAATACACGAACTTGGTCACACGTAATCACAACACACTAATTCACATCACTGTTGCACCACTTAAAGTCACCGAAATGATCGCACGTATAGCTTAATCCAGACTGACTCGCGAGCAACTACTGTTCACGCGAGAACCTTCTCCACGTCAGTCCTCCAGGGCCTCGCTGAGACTCACTCAGTAACTGACTCGAGACTGTCTGTCCGGCCATCTCTTCGGCCTATTTATATCGCACACATTTCGATTGTTCGAGAACGATGTCGATCCTTCCAGGAAAGGGTCGGTCCCTCGACACAATGGCCACTCCCCATTCTGCGAAACCACAAACAATAGCAACAATAACACAGCAAGACAAAAGCGATCGAGAAGTTACGATTATTATTCATTGTTTAACAGCCTCGGCGTAACAATAGTATAAAATGAAGTCGCTTCCGCTGTCTGTTCGCTTAGATCTTTTAAACTACTCAACTGATTTTAATGCAGTTTTCAGCAATAGATTCAAGAGGTAGGTTTATATGTATAATACTGTTACGAGCTGAGGGTTCGGGATAAAATAATGGGAATCGGTCTAACCAAAATAACACTTTTATTCAGCACTAAACGATGAATACACGAACTTGGTCACACGTCATCACAACACACTAATTCACACCACCACTTAAAGTCACCGAAATGTTCACACGTATAGCTAAATCCAGACTGACTCGCGAGCAACTACTGTTCACGCGAGACCCTTCTCCACCTCAGTCCTCCAGGGCCTCGCTGAGACTCACTGACTGACTCACTCAGACTCAGACTGTCCGGCCATCTCTCCGGCCTATTTATATCGCACACATTTCGATTGTTCGAGAACGATGTCGATCCTTCCAGGAAAGGGTCGGTCCCTCGACACAATGGCCACTCCCCATTCTGCGAAACCACAAACAATAGCAACAATAACACAGCAAGACAAAAGCGTTCGAGAAGGTTCGATTATTACTCATTGTTTAACAGCCTCGGCGTAACACTGCCCCCTCCTAAAACATGCTCGTCCCGAGCATTCTTAGCCCCATATCGCGGCAGCCGATCAACACGAACAATTTTAGGCGCACATCGCGCTGAAGATGTAGCAACTAGAGGAGCCACATTGCCGTCTCCAGTACTTCAGGACACCCAGAGTCCCTTTCTCATCAGCGATCCCAATTCCAGCCTCCAAAACACGGCTCTCATGATTTCTATCTGTTCTTTCACTTCCTGGAATTCCTTTCCAGATGAACCGAACGATTCCCTCATCAGTCGAGCACGCTCTTATGGCCAACGTCGCTGATCTTCCTGTTGACGACCTGCTCTTCTTTATCCTGACGTCGCTGTTCCTCTTGCAACCGAGTCTGCTCCACCTGTTCATGTCGCTGTTCCTTCTGCAACCGAGCCTGCTCTTCCTGCTGACGACGCTTCTCTTCTTAATACTGACGGCGTTGTTCCTCCTGCAACCGAGCCTGCTCTTCCTGTTGACGACGCTTCTCTTCTTCTTAATGCTGACGGCGTTGTTCCTCCTGCAACCAAGCCTGCTCTTCCTATTGACGCCGCTTCTCTTCCTAATGCTGATGGCGTTGTTCCTCTTGCAACTGAGCCTGCTCTTCCTGTTGACGACGCTGCTCTTCCTGCCAACGTCGCTGCTCTTCTTGTTGACGACGCTGGTCTTCCTTATCCTGACGAAGCATTGCCATAATAGCAGCAAGATCACCTCCCACAGGAGCTTGGCCCACGGATGATGATGATGGTGTTCCAAATGATTCGGCGGCGGCTGATTCCATCTCCATCGGCTGACGACTCTGCCGAGCTTCTTGAACCGGAGAATCTCCAAACCGCCTTTCATCCATTTCCTGTTGTCGTTGACCTCTCGTTCTGACACCGTCCACGTTATCCTTTGGCAGAACCGGCATTATTTTATCCCACTTCTGACACCAAATTGTTACGAGCTGAGAGTTCGGGATAAAATAATGGGAATCGGTCTAACCAAAATAACACTTATTCAGCACTAAACGATGAATACACGAAGTTGGTCACACGTCATCACAACACACTAATTCACACCACCACTTAAAGTCACTGAAATGTTCACACGTATAGCTAAATCCAGACTGACTTGCGAGCAACTACTGTTCAAGCGAGACCCTTCTCCACGTCAGTCCTCCAGGGCCTCGCTGAGACTCACTGACTGACTCACTCAGACTCAGACTGTCCGGCCATCTCTCCGGCCTATTTATATCGCACACATTTCGATTGTTCGAGAACGATGTCGATCCTTCCAGGAAAGGGTCGGTCCCTCGACACAATGGCCACTCCCCATTCTGCGAAACCACAAACAATAGCAACAATAACACAGCAAGACAAAAGCGTTCGAGAAGGTTCGATTATTACTCATTGTTTAACAGCCTCGGCGTAACACTACATACATAACTCTGTTTGTTTGTTACCTTTACACGACTAAACCGCTAAACGGATCGTAATTAAATTTTGCAAGGATATAGGTTATATCTTGGGAAAGGACATAGGTAGGCTACTTTTTAGCAAACTGCGAAAAATGAGGGTAATGTTTTATTGAAAAACCACCCGTGCGAAGCTGCGGGCGGGTCAGCTAGTTTACTATATAATAAAAGATGTACCAACCTATGTTTGTAAAATTGTAAGTTCCTCTGTTGATTTGATTGTAATAAAAATAAAAAACCCTACCTTTACTTAGCTGACTTCGGCCAAACAGAACCAAGCCATTCATAGGGGAGCGAGCCAGTGTATACCGTACCTTGTTAAAAAATATTTTGACTTTTTTAACTTAGGTACCTATACATTAATTATGGAGGAGGGGTCAAAGCTAATATTAAGATTAAAAAATAATGTACACTGGCAACTAGTGAATATAAATCAGTAATTAAGTAAAACGGTAGAACATCCTTACTTTTACGTTTTGTATTGTAGGTACTTACCTAAAACAATTTTATTTCTTCTATAATAATCTTAAAGGCAAATGACTCTGTGCAACAATAAATGTTGCAGGGCTTGAATTTTTATATCTTTTCTTATCTGATTATAATATCCTATAGTACTTGCATAACACTCTGGCATTGACAGTGGACTTACCTACTATGTACAGATGCGCTTGGCAATCGAACTCTCAGTTCTCAGAAAAGTTATTTGAAACCGCCCCACTTTTCTTACACAAGAATTGCCTGCACAAGAATAATTAATTGCATTCTCACTGTCTTGTTGCATTTAATTTTATGACAAAGTACTTCTTGGTCTAATAAATACGTACTAAGTACCTAGGTTTATGAAGATTTATTCTTCGCAATAATACCTACCATAGGAATAGTTTACCTAAAAAGGGATCATTTTGTCGTTAATTCAGTTTATCAACTGTTTTATTTCTGATCTCGAATTCAATCATGTAACTTTAGTAACTAGATAAAGTCGTAGTTTGAAAAATAAAGGTATCGAAAAATGTCAGTAGGTAAATGTTTCATAAAAATATTTGGAAAAACAGCTTTGTTTTAACCGACAGAATGGTAATCTCAGAAACTACTGAGCCGATTCTGAAAGTTTATTCACTGATAGAAAGCTAAATCCCTGAGTACTATATAGGCTATATTTTATTTTGATAAAAACTAGTGTGAAGCTGGGACGGATCAATGTATAATTTATTACTCTTATATTCAAATAAATAACTTGATTTTCATCACTCATGCTCTGAAAGTATGACATTGTTAACTCGAAAACTGCTCTGAAAATGCGATTTCCGGCTCTAGGAACAAAAGTTAATTTAAAAATAAAACGAGGCTAAATAATATGCTACAATTCAATACAACCTCCATGACAAATCCTTATCCTATATAAAACAAAGTCGGGTTTGTTCGAACACTTATAACTCGAGAACGGCTGGACCAATTTCCATGGTGTTTGATTTGTTAGATTTGTCTTCGCCCAGAATAGCAGAATATCGGAAAAATTCACGTAAAAAAATATATGAAGAAAATTCTCTTTCTCATACATAGATGCAGCAGGTGATGTACATTGACAGCCCGCGTCACAGGCACGTCAAGGCGGTACGAAGTTCGGTGGGACAGCTAGTTTCTATATAAAAATGGAACTGGCCACATTCATATTAATTTATGATATGATGCAATACAATCTCCATGACAAATCCCCACTTATTTCTACCTATCTTACCAACCTTACCATTTCTATTTACTTAGGTAATTGAAATTGGAACTGGCTACAGTCCGGTTGTAAAAATAAATTATTTTTAGCAACAAACTACATATAATATATGAAAAACGATTTTAATTTCTTTGGATTCATGATGAAAAGTTATGTGTTATATTCGGGTGATCAATAATACGATCGAACTTCGTCTAATTAATCACTTTCAACCAGTCCTGGATTAGCCTAGATGTAAGCTATATTTTATGCAATTGCTTAGGGCATTCCGTCTAGGAGGGCACCAGAGCCGACCGAAGCCGAGCCGAGAAAAAAAAACGAATCCGCGCGTTTTAAATTTTCGTTGATGTTCGGTTCGGTCGCAGTCATGACCTCACTTCCGCTCGCTCGTAGTTGGTTATCCCCACCCCCACCCCCCTTAAGATTGCTTAGAGCATCTAGTTACCTTAATCCGGCACTGCTTACAACCCTTGTTTAGCCATATAGGTACTATTTTATTGGCAGAATTTGTTATTTTTGTAGCCAAATAAGACAGATGCAGCTAGAGTACATTTAATAATATGTCAGGGTTAGACGAGTGACATAACAAAAAATAAAACTAAAAATTGACCTTGGCATGTGATGGGCGCGACAGGTCACAGTTCAATCAAGGCAAGAAATTTTAAATTGATTTCTATATTATCTCCAATATTTATGTTTGGTTTGACCTCTAAGCGCCAGCTAGAATTTAAATTTTATTTTGTAGGAATTGCGAAAGGATATTAGTATATAAGTAATAAGTAAATCGAATGAAGTTCATTTGTTATGAAAAATCAAAATTAAATAAAATCAAAAAAAGCTAAATTTAACACAAGAGAAATCGACGGCGACGCTTGAAATATAAGAGTTTTCATGTGGTATGGAGGGATTGGAAGTTGGAGACAAAAAAATAACCAAATCATCAAACAATTTATTTGAGGCAAGTTCTACTAGAAACCGAAAATCAAGGGTACCCAGAAGTAGTTTTTTGACTTTACAAAATATTCGATGGAATATAAAAATTTAATGGATCAGGCAACTTACAAATAAGTTGTTTTTTGTTAATTTGACCGAGCAAGCGAAGCGTCTCAGATTCGAGATTGGCCAAAAAATGCTTTTGTCCGTCTGTTCTAGCCTACAGATCGCATTTTCAACCGATTTTGACGAAAACTGAAACACAAGTTCCTTGATTTATTTAATTTTTTTAGTCGAACGCGAATTTTGATTGGGGGAAAAAAGGGGGAAGTTTGCTGTAGCGTTATTTATCCACGGATTTCAATGAAATTTGAGAGGCACACAAAGGACTGCATTCTACACAAGATTATGCAAAAAAAAATACATAAGCGGGGAGTGGCGGGGGGGGGAGAGTTGGCTGTAGCGTTATATGTAGACGGATTCAAATTTTTGAAATTAGTGTTAATTGAATTGAGTGGAATTAGTTTAGTAATAGTGAAAGGGAAAATGTCGGTTATTGCATGCTTATAAGGGCTCGCGAGGTATATTGTTCTCAAAGAACCACTAGTTTTAAATTGATTGCTTTTCCAATACTGGAATGTATATATGTTCTAAACACCTAAACATTATTTTTTCTTTCTTTCATATCCGGGTTCAACGAATGAAAACGAATGAAAGAAAACTGTAGTCTCATACATAAATTCTGAAAGTATCATATTATTCCTTCATAAAATACCAGTTTTACAGTTATTTTGAAGCGTATTGCCTGACACATAGGTAGGTACAGTCAGTGACATAGTTGGTTATCATTTTGTGGTTTGCAAGTTGCAAGTTGATAAACCTTCTCTCTCAACCGTCTTAGATAACTAACTACACATAGAACAGAAGTTTTATACAAATTTTCGTTCGAAACGTAGGCCACCAAACAACAAATGTGTGCGTGAGTGCCATTTTATTTTATTTATTTAAATCCACTTATATAGATACAAACTATTACTAAACTAAGCATACGGTCAAAAACAGATTTACTTTATATAAAAAGGATTTATAAATATATAGTCTAAATTAAACTTAAAATAACACAAATACTTAGGTGCCATGTTTTACATTCGCCGGCACTCACACAAGCGCACGAGTAATGCAGCAAACGGAGGGATTGATCACTGCAAACACCGTCAACTGCTTCCTCTTCTGGCCTTTTTCCATTTTTATTCGGAGTCGGCTTTCCTGATCACTTGCCTCCAGAGATAACCGCACAAACAGTCATACAGGGTGTGGTGTAATGAGTGGATAATAGGGCACCTGTGGGTAGGGGCCATTGTGGTGGTTCAGAAAAATATTTGTTATGCTCAGTAAAAGTGCCTCGGTTTTCGAGATATTCGACATTTTCGAAATTTAAGAAATATTTCACCCTTCGTCACTATTTTTGGCGCCAAGACTGCAAATGAAATTTTTTTTTCTATCTGTTTTTTGGATAGTATTCTTGGATAGATGTGCTATCGAATGGAAACTATTATTTTTATAACACAAGCACAGTTATGTTTTTAAAATAAGATTTCACTAAAATTTTACTTGCTTTCGTTTGTTTTCCTGACCTTTACCCTTCTGTGGTGTAAAAAAATGTATGTTCACTTGAATGCCAAATTTTAAAAAAATTAGCCTATTTCATCGAGATTCCGAAATGGTATATTTCATATCATTGTCACAACTTGATTCAAAATTAATTCCTACCAAACTTATAAGGCGTAATTTAAAGAAATATTTTTAACTATTATTAGCAATAATTGTCTACTATTCGCAGAACTACTAGTAATTCTTGGAACAGATTGGTTCCCGGCCGAGCGGCAATCGACACTATGTCTATCTTGCTCTTTCATGCTATGAGTGAAAGAGAACTATCGTTTCGCGTAACGCATTTTTATGATTTTCGAGTCAGTGTGCTATCATACTACTCCCGTACAACAACGTGTTATCCTGTTTTGGATTGATACTCGTCGATTTTGTGCAGTGATTTCGGACTTTGTTTTGCCTAGCGATTTGGACGTCTTAATTTTGTGAACCTAACGATTTTGTGCTGTGATCTCGGACTTGATTTGCTTTGTAACTTGGATTTTTTGGTATTGCATATTGATTGCAATGCCTCAGCTATACACTGCGTCTGAATATGCGCAAATGCATTTAATCTACGGCGAGTGTGGTGGAAACGCCAATCGAGCAGCAGCACTGTATCGGGAAAGATTTCCCAATGCACGCCATCCCGATTATCGTGTGTTTATTCGCGTACACAATGCTTACATGGAAGGTCGAATTCCTGGAAGTGGCATCGGTGGCACGAGTTCTGGGAGACCACAAGTACATAATGAAGAGGACGTACTTGATGAAATTGCTGCTGATCCGACCACATCTGTGCGCGTAATAGCCTCTAATACTGGCATGTCAGCAAGAACGGTGCACCGAATTTTAAAAAGAGAAAAATTACATCCTTTTCACTACCAGCGCGTGCAATGTTTGCAGCCAAGAGATTACCCTGTACGAGTTGCATTTTGCCAAACAATGCTGAGAAAAATGAACGTTGATCCCGATTTCTTCGATAAAATTTTGTGGAGCGACGAATCCACGTGCAAAAAAGATGGGTATTTTAATATGCACAATCTGCACAGTTGGCAGCGTACAAACCCTCATTTGGCCAGAGAAGACAGGTGCCAGTACAAGTTCAAAATTAATTTATGGACTGGAATTCTAAATGGCAAAATCATCGGACCATTCGAATTGTCTGGAACATTGACTGCAGAAACGTATTTACATTTTTTACGGCACGAACTTCCACTTTTATTAGAAGATGTTTCATTAGAAGATAGAAGAAGAATGTGGCTGCAGCACGATGGTTGCCCCGCTCATTACGCCCGAAATGTTCGACAATACCTCGATGAAACATATCGTCGACGATGGATCGGTCGTTTGGGGACAATTTTGTGGCCACCTCGTTCACCAGACCTCAACCCATTGGACTTTTTTTACTGGGGATGCCTTAAATAAAAGGTTTATAAAGACCCAATCAATACAGTGGACCAGCTACGGGAGCGTGTGCGATTAGCTGCTCAGAAAATCACAGAGCAAAGAATTGCGAACAGGATTAAAAGATCTTTTATCAAAAGGTGCAGAGCATGCATCAGAGCACGTGGTGGCCTTTTCGAACACCTTTTGTAATAGTAAATTTAATAAATGAAATGCATTTAAAATTTATTGTTTCGTTTTATTTCATTACCGAATTTTAAACTAACGTTTTTAGGTGATTTTAAGTAATGAAGTAAATTTTAGTACTATTTGTAATTTTATAATAATTAGCTCTACCCATTTTAATAGGAATTACTTTTGAATCAACTTGTGGAAATACCATGTAATATACCATTTCGGAATCTCGATGAAATAGGCTAATTTTTTTTAAATTTGGCATTTAAGTGACCATACATTTTTTTTACACCACAGAAGGGTAAAGGTCAGGAAAACAAACGAAAGCAAGTAAAATTTTAGTGAAATCTTATTTTAAAAACATAACTGTGCTTGTGTTATAAAAATAATAGTTTCCATTCGATAGCACATCTATCCAAGAATACTATCCAAAAAATAGATAGAAAAAAAATTTCATTTGCAGTCTTGGCGCCAAAAATAGTGACGAAGGGTGAAATATTTCTTAAATTTCGAAAATGTCGAATATCTCGAAAACCGAGGCACTTTTACTGAGCATAACAATATTTTTCTGAACCGCCACAATGGCCCCTACCCGCAGGTACCCTATTATCCACTCATTACGCCACACCCTGTATATGTTGTTTTTCCGAGAGCCGCACTCACTGCCCCCTGGCTCATAAAACTCACATCGCAGACGTCGTTTGGATATTGGCTTACATTTGTAGTTAGTTATTCTAAGTTGCTAATAAATAAAAAAAATGCGAGCCGTCACGGGACGCCTGGCAGATGTGAAACATCGACATTATTTTGTAAAAGTAATATGCAGAAAAGAACATATTGTGATAGGAACTAAATATGTCATAATGATAAAATATTACGATTTTTTTCCAGATAACGATGACTATTTATTGAATAAACATTTATTTTCATTAAATACAAAAATTTACACACCGTACACACTACTGCATATAGACTGTATATATATACCATCATATAGCGTGGCGACGCGTCGCCACGGTATGCGTCGCCACGCCAGAAATTGGTTTTACGTGCGGCTATAGATGTTTCACATCAAAAATCTTGGGCTTGTAAAAGTACAAATCCATATTAATAGCACCTGGTGGTTATGAACTGTGCGCAGGATTTAGACATAGACAGACATATATTTGCTACCATAGCACACACATTCACACAATACATTCAAAAGGTATAACATCGAAGAGAAAGCACAAGTAGGAGAAAACAGAAAATTACATTACAATAAATATAGGAACAATAGAATGAAATAATAAATATACAATGTAAACAGGGAAAAACTAAAAAGAGGTAAGTAGGTATGTATGTGCTACTGCAGCAAATGGGTTTCAGCTCAGCACTATGCCTCGCCACCGATCGACAGCTCGGCGCTGTATTCTGCCGAAACCTTTAGTAGGCAAGTCATTAGAACTCGTAAGGACGAATAGGCACTAATTGGTGTTTGCATACAATTATGATTGATAATTATGATAGATAGAAGTAATAAATATATTATGTAAGGAATAATAATGATGATGAGAGTGTTAGAAAACAAATTATAATAATACGAATAAATATACTAGAAACCTTTGCATCAGCAAGTGAACGGCGCACTATAATAATTTGTACCAGATAACCCAGTTTTTTGTCTTCAATTAAATGTTTCATATAATGTTTTTTAAATGTAAATTTAGATTTTAGTAGCCGAAAAGGTGGTGGTATGTTATTCAAACACATATTCCATATTTAGTTAGGTAGAGTAGTTATGCTCAGCCACTACCGATCACCCATCCAAGTAGTGACCGTGCACAAAATCACTTAGCTTTTTCTATCAGATTAGCTAAGCCTTAGCTAAGAGCATCCAAGCAAGCTACACTATTAAATGTCACTGACTGTATCAGCTAATAATCCAGTGTCGATTTTAAATTCCACAGCGACACACCTTTCGTTATGAAGTCAGCGCGAGCCTAGGTTCGGCTTGGAAGTTTCTCCGTGCAGTCTAATGCCTATAATAGTCGGCAAACTAAAACTAGTGAAGCGCTTGGTTCGGCGCGGGTTATCTTTCAGCTATTTTTAACAAACTTAAAAAAATGGAGAAGGTTCTCAATTCGTCGGAATATTTTTTTATATATGTTTAGTTTTTATAATATTTTTACTAGATAAATGAATCGTACTGTATAATTAATATTGCCTGACATTGAATTTGTAATTTTTTTTGTATGTATGTGTTTATTTTTGTCTTTGTTTAATAATGTTCTTATTTTTTATTTGTAATTGATTATTTTTATTTAACTATTTGCATGCCTCTGTGCTGTGGTATAAGTAAATAAGTTGGACCCATCTATGTATAACTTTAAGAACTTAGTTTTTAAATCTTATTTGAAGCAAATAAATGTTTGATTGATTGATTGATTTCGTTACCACGTTCACTTTGTCCGATTCATCATCATCATCAACTTAGAAGTCCACTTCTGGACGTAGGTCTCTTCCAGGGTACGCCATGAGCCCGATCCTCAGCTCTACTCATCCAATCCTTACCAGCCACAGCGTTGTCCGATTACAATGTTTTTTTTTAAGTAAGGGGGTAAGTACCTAAAGGGGGTACCTCAATGTCCCATATAATGGTCAGGATCTGATGATGGGATCCATCAGAAAATCATCAAACTCTTCAATTTACAATTATCAAAAACTCATTATCAAAACTCATTTTTGAGTCGGTGATAACCTTGTTAAAACGTACTTGTTATAAAAAAAACTTTACAAAGACTACAAGATAGGTACCTACACGAGATTTTAAGATTTTAACTATTTTATACAGGGACGTAATAAGTAACATTTTCTTCAAAGGGCTCACTTTTCATTTAAATAAAGAAGGGGGTTTAAAATATCAAGTAATTATCTGTGGCATTGAGGTCTCAAAAGTAAGGAAAAGCATTTTTTAAAAGTGGTGTTTACCTGTTTGTTCTTAACTATGCTTGGAGATATTAAGTACCAGTTGAGCCAAGGGTTTTAGGGTTATAAATTTTGTTAAAATATACTTGTAATAATCATTAAACATTGGAAAGGTTTTCCGACCGACAGACCAAATGCTCTGGAAATCATTGGGGGATGCCTTGACGTTCTATGACTAAGACGATGATGATGATCATGAATGAATGTAAAGGGTAGTCTATAAGATTATACGACGACCTCCGTGGCGCAGTGGGCGAATAGCCGGCTGCGACGCAGGAGGTTGCGGATTCGATTCCCGCCGCGGAACAAATGTATGCATGATTTACATATTCTGTTCTGGGTCTGGTTGTTTGTCTATATATTATACGAGTACGTATGTATTTACAAAAAAAATATGTTTGTAAGTATAGTTTTATCAGTTATGGTTCCCATAATACAAGCTTTGCTTAGTTTGGGGCTAGATGGCGCTGTGTGAAATGTCCAACATTATTTATTTACACACAATGATTAGGATGATACTCTTCAATTAGTTACCTTGAATCAGGTAAGTAGGTATATTGATATTCCTAATCAAAGCCTACATGTTTACTTAATCGATGTAATATGGCATCATAAGGTACAAATCAATGTTCTCTATGCCTATTTACTTAAAAAGTTCAAGGATATCCTAACACATCACTGTCAAACGAACAGTTTTTTCATTTCACTATACGTAAAGGTCTATTTTACGCTATGAGCTCACCAAGCGTGGAATACATTATCTACGCGTGAACTTTATGTAAAGCTCTACTTGGACCGTTTAAGGCGTCAAAGCGCTGCACAGAATTTAATTTCTTAAACCTTATCCTGTTTTCAATTAAGCGTAATGTGCGATATCGTGCCTTTATTAACTTGACCAATATCAATTTCCTGAGAGCTGATATTGGTTTGCAAATGTCGTATGGCCTACGCATAGCTTTGACTGGAATTGAATCGATTATGAACAAATTGATGATTGCAATCTCCACGCTGGACAGTCATATTTGTAATTGTGGTTTAGTATCCTTTAAGTTTAAAACAATTTATTTATTGCGAGAAATGTGATTAGTTATAACGCAAATCTCGGAACTGTTATATAAATTCTTTTTCTAACAAAATAATCTTGAATTTGAATGAGGAAATAAAGAAAAATGTTCATACAAAAAAATAGTAGAAAACACGTGCAATGATAAATGAAACCTATGTGATGTAATTTATTTGTAGATATACCAATGCAGGTACCTCACCTACCTATACCAAAAGGTTGTCCTTATTAAAAGGGTTAAACATTTTGCAACTAGTAAATACAGATTTTTATAGTTGTTTCAATATACTCGGTACAAACAGGGGTTTTTATCGTACTTTAGCTCACTACAATAAACTAAGCTGGTAAGTATTCCTTTTTTCAAAATCATAATGGGTTGAATGAATGAAACACTCTTTTTTGCACACCAAACAAAAATACAGTAACAAGGGAAATAAACAATAAGATAACGGTACAATGGGCGGTCTTATCGCTAAAAGCGATCTCTTTCAGACAACCTTTGGATGGACAGAATAAACAAAAATCAAAAGACGGTGGTGTAAGAGTACCTTTAACATACATAAGCAGAACCCATAAAATAAAAAATACCTATTGATTATACTAATAAACATAAACTTAAATACATACAAATAACATATAAATAAACTACACTACATAGGGAGGATGAATAACATAAAACACTAACTAGCAGTTACAAGATTCAAAGTCCTTTTGCCTAAGAAAATTATAATTTTTAGGGGTGCAAAGCGCTATTCTTTTATACCTACATAGTTTGGCAAAGAGGTTCTCATAAATAAAACTAAACTGAAGATATATACATAGGTATGTGTTGAGGTTTCAGTCATTGTCTTTTAAATAATAATGTAAGATGGCGTCTACGGTAATTCAACCGTCATAACGTACTAGCTTACGCCTGCGGCTTCGCACCTGCAAAAAAAAACCATCATGAACCTATAGTTATATGTGTGTGCCAACTTTCATGGTGCTCGTTCAAAAATGTCGGTGTGTTTTAATCTTAAATATATTCCAGCCTCCATTTTTATATTATATAGATAAATTATTTTTTTGAATATTCTAGAAGGCGATTATATTTTTAAAAGATTCCTATTGGTTAAAGTCAAGGTCCGCTAGCCTGTCTGACCGTTGAGATAGAGGTGTGGCTTGTAGGTCAGACAACTTATGATTAAATTGATAAATATTTTATTCAATGCAATTATAGTCGAATTTGTGCAGCACTAAAGGCGACTTGCACAACGATCCCTAATTATAATTATTGATTAAAACGGGTATTTATCGCCTACCTTTTTTATTTGATATCCCGACGCCCGCGACCACGGCTGTTGCAACACACTCGTGGGACAACAAAAAAAGGTACATACGCGATAATTACCCGTATAAATTAGTAATGATGTACAGTGATTGCGAAAGTTTAAGAAAAACGATCCCTAAACGTATTCAGCGAATATTTAAATTTGAAGTATTTGTATAATTTGACAACTCCATATCATATTTAGCCACCAAATACTTATAGGCGTCGCTGCGCTAGTCACCAAAACAAAATTACTGCGCATTTACAGATTTTTTTTCATGCGACCTGGAGATGGAACAAACATATGGCCCACCTGATACTAAGTGGTAGGTAACCATCGCCTATAGCAAAGTATTGCATCGTAGGTCATAAACACCTTAGGAACGTGCCCTACGATGCACTGCTCTGAGCCCATCAACTTGAGGCATACAGGTGTAAAGCTTTAGTAAACAGTTAATAAAAAGATTTTGAGGTAACTAAGTGCACGTATTGACTAATTTTCCAAGAGTTAAATTGGTACAGGGTTGAGCAAGCCTACCATAGACATAAACATAGACAATCATTTATTCACTACATTAGCACACAATATACAATACAGTTACATTTTAAAACAGAGAAAATACAAAAAAAGAAACAATTAAATAGTACTTATAAACGTAAAACATAAATAAAAACACAAGGGAGAACCTGGTAGGTACTGTGTGCTACAGCAGTAAATGGGACTCTACTCAGCATTATGCCCGCCGTAAAGGAAAGCGCTGATATTCGGTTGAGACCGCTCCATTTAGCCACTAGACCTTGAGAGACCATCTAAAATCCTACCCAAGTAATGCTGTTCTTTACAACCAGGCATTACATTATTATCTTTATCGATGTAAAAAACCTCCGTTTAATTTTGATAAAGCTACTCCAAAACTGAATCATTGTTTATCATTACGTAATATTTATTATGAGTGTGTTATGTATTCTACTTTCGATGTTATCCTCAGTAAGTTGTGATGTCAAGAGTGACGTAGCGATTGGACTCTGTGACGACTGCACTGCGGTTTGTATTATGGATGTTCGTTATCAAACATCGATGTCGATGAACCTTCGGCACTACATCATTAACCCCGATGCAAAATGCAACGATGCAATATGGTGGATGGTACCTGTTTAGTTTAAAGATTTAGGTTTCTAAATTATGAAGTAATTACCTTGGTTTCGAAACGAGGTAGAACTAGACGTCTGTAAAACAAACCTTGTTAGGATGTAAGTATTCGAAGGATAATTGCGGTAATATTGAAAAACATTAGGGTAATAGGTGCTGATGTATCACACTTTATTTGACCATAGATTTATCTAGGTAACGTAAACGGAGATTTGCCTTTTATTAAAATAACCTACTATAAAATTGCAAGGTTTCATGTTTCAGGTGAGTCAATTTACAAAGTAAGTCTTATCGCCATCTAAATTCATGCACAAGGTTGAATTATTGCGTTTTATGGCAAGTTGTTTAGCTGCATCGTAAAAGTCAATTAACTGATATTAAAGTAGAATTATTAAAGTACGTTTTAATTCCGTTATTATGAATAATTGAACAACGCAGTTAAACTACTGTTTGTTTCTTACAATGTAAAAGAAAATCAACTGTAAGAGCATATGATAAATAAACATTATTATCGATAGAAATAATACATAGACCGAAACATCGGTATAGTCATCCCTATTAAATAACGAATCATCGATTTAATTTCTAAGGATTACATCATAGAATTGAGTCACGGTCAGACCTGCTGGTTAGTCCTTCCGTGGGCGCGTATCCTTTTAGTCACACATAATGGAACCTACATTCTGTGATCAGTCACTACTGACCGCAATATCGTAAGCGATCATATTGTTAGATTCCTGACGTTTATGATGATAGATGCTGTGATGCACCGGTCCGGTTACGTTACGTTGCAGTTTTGACACCTACACAATTTCTAAGCATGAATGTATCACTAGTCTATAAACATATCATGTGGGAGTAGCCTCAACGAAGGTCCAAAGTAGTGGCATTGGTCTTCAGTGAATTATTTTTCTACCACGAAATATTAAATGAAAATGCTTGTTTAATTTTTTTACATCGATCAAGGTGTGTAAATTAGTAATTTTCGGTGTTTCGTATTAGATTTCAGTTCTGATAAAGCACGTTTCTATAATTTTTATCCTGGCAATATAAGTTATTAAATAATTTGAATAGGAAAATGTTTGCATCCAATTCATTTAAAATTGTGCCCGATACACCCCTGCACTCGTAGCATCTCGTAGCACTCAAAAGGCTTGACAGATTTTAGGTACTTACGTGCTTGTCTATGAGATGTTGTGAAAGAGTGTGTTATTATATACTACGTGTTTCGTTATGTGCGACATTAAATGAAAATACGGGTAGGGCTAGTATTGTTGTAAAATAGGGGTTTTTCAAATTAATTACCATAGAAAATTTTTAATTTTTAAACAACCTTATTATCAAGCCATAAAATACCAATGAAATAGCCTGTATAAAGTAAGTAAACAAATCATATTCATTCATCATGTATGTAACTGTTAAACTGACTAAGCTGCATCGACGCAAAGGCGCCGGTTCAAGTTATCGGTATTAAACCCACCTCTAAAATCAGTTAATACGATGCCGGATGCGTGTTTTAAATTAATTTCGTACATGACAAAACAGGTTGTATATAAGTTAGTTTTATAAGTTAGTTAAGTAATTTATTTTTTTGTTTCTTTAGAATCTCTTTTGTATATGCACGCACGTCATTTTATAATTTTTCAACCCGTCACGGATGATTAATAGAAAATTATGTTTAGCATACTACCTACTCCTTTTGTAAATCTTTTCATATACATTTTTTTTTCCTCTAACCTATCTCGTCCCACTGCTGGGCAAAGTTCTCCCCCAAGTCCCTTCAAGCATTCCTATCCGTCGCTATCTCACACCATCCTCTTTGGAAGGTGTCGAAATCGTCCCGCCAACGCTTTCTCGGCCGACCCCGACGTCGCCCTCCGTCTTCAGGCGTCCATGGTATCACAATATGGGCCCATTTCTCGGAGTACATTCGGGCAACGTGGCCTGCCCAGTCCCACTTAAGTCCAGCCGATCATCCCTACATCTGCAATGCCGGTAAGCGCTCCATTGCTCTTTGACAAATCTTGAGCTTTGACTTCGGGGCTTCAGTCAGAGACCATGTCTGCGCACCGTAAGTTAGGATGGGCAGGATAAACATGTATATACAATAATAAAATAAAAAAAAGAGTGTGTGTACTTATGTACACGCGTTAGAACTTATACATCTTTGGCGTATGGAAAAATAAATAATAAATTATTAGTATCACCGTCGTATATGAAATTGATTTAATAAAAACACCAAAATAATATTTATTTATTCACACTGTTTAATTGTACCCTTACGAAATACGTGTTCTACATATAAAAATACTAGAATATACAACTTGAACATAGTTATCAATTTTCATACCACCTAGACTTCATAACTTCATGCTGTTAAATTTAGGTGTCGGTGTGCGCGCGCATCGTAAAAATTCACTCTCATCATTTTTCTCCATCGCGCCAAAAGAAGTATAACTTCAATAAATAGCGTATCATGAGCCTACAAAGCGAGTGAGTGATATAGGTAGGTACCTACCTACTTACATATGGAATAAAAAAAAACTAGAATTTTCCTTCATTTGCCTATGTAATTGATGAGACAGCTCGACAGTTTCAAATGGGTTAATAGACTGTTGATGCAAGTCCTGTACTCGGACTTATAAATTAATTACTTGTTGTGCCTATCTTAGCTGTACCTGTATTTATTTTAGCTTAAAATTATGCTAACTGCTTCTATATGGAAATGTCCTAATGCCAATCCAGTAAGCGTTGACAGAATTTCAAATGAGACACGCAGGTTAGTAGCTGTTAATAGGCAAAGCATGCAGTCTGAGCTTTTTCTAGACCCTACTAACTATACTAACCTATATTACGAACTAAGCCACTTGTATTTATTTATTGGACAAAAAACATCGCTAAAGATTAATCCTGTTTGCTCGAGAATCATAATGTGTCGTCTTTTTCTTCATTCACTTTTAAAAGTCAAGGTAAAAATCGTCTGTGCAAGGTAAATCGACTTATAATAGTAAAAGCTTTTTGTATTGAAATCGGTGATGCACCACACAAAGCTTCCGAAGTCAGTTTATTTTAACAAATTGATTTTTGTTTGCCCTTAATCGTATCTAATGGTACGCGATGATGTGGTCTCAAATAGAGCACACAAATCTAGAAGGTATCTAGAGCTGCTCCTCACTCGTATCTTAAAAAAGCTCAGATTTTGGTATTCATGTACTGTAAGATATGCATTTCAAAATATGTTATTTTGGTAATTTTGTGTAAGAATGAACTGTTTACAAATCCAACGACGGTTGTACCGTGTGCGATAGAGCAATTTTAATAAGCCTTGACTAAAAGAATTATCGCCTTAAAAACTGTGAAGGCTTCTTGTTCTGTGAGCTTCTTAGATAGATAATCTAGGATAGGCCTCTCTGTAGATGATGATAGTTGCTACTCGATAGGCTAAAATACGGTAAGGTTTATAATTACCGCCATGACCAGAATGTCTGACTTCGCTTTAGCTTTGAACTAATACCACTAATGATTTTTTTTTAAAGTAGGTACCTACGTTCCAATTAGTTAAACTTCTAACTTATGCATTGTGGTAATGATACAAAATGTATCGCCATTTTTAGTTTTATTTCACCTTCCCAAGTGTTACATTTCTTTTAAATCATGGACTTCGTGGAAGATTTAGTTTCCATTAGCAATGAGTTGTAAAAAAATAAATAGCACATGGCTCACAGAACTGACGGCTATTGGGGCAGAAAGGCTCTGGAGTGAAGACCACTCTACGGAAAGCGAAGCGTAGTGCGGTACCCCACTAGTTGGAAATGTTGGAATAAATAAATAAATAAATATTGCTGGACATTTCACACAGTGCTATCTAGCCCCAAACTAAGCAGAGCTTGTACTATGGGAACCAGGTGACCGGTAGAATACTTATATATGTACTTTCTTTTTTTGTAAATACATACTTATAATGTATTATATAGAAAAACAACCAGACCCGGAACAAATATCTGTTGATCATAGATAGATCATGCAAACATTTGTTCCGCGGCGGTAATCGAACCCACTACTTTCTGCGTCTCAGCCGGCTGTTCGCCCACTGCGCCACGAAGGTCGTCAAAATGATGAACGATGAAATGTCGGAATGATTCTAGGCAAGCGTGTTCCATCGTAGACTGCATCATTGATTGCCATCAGCGAGATCGTGGACAAACGCTACTACATAATTTATAAAAAAAATACCTAATAAATTTGGAAGCTGTTGGCTGCAGACCGCACAAAATCCGCCGCCCTGGAGATCTATGAGGCAGTGCAGGCCTTTGCATCCTATAACTGATAATATGATGGATGATGAAATACCACTAGCATGTTTTGGTGCGAGTTACTGGCATCACGTATACGCTGCTGTATACATGTTTACCTATCAGTTGTGTGTCAATGTGAATTCTATTAGTAAATCAACACGTTCTATTATTTTCCTGTACCTAATCGGCACAATGGGCATTCATATAGACACGTGTTTATAACCAAGTTATTCCTATTGTTAATCATTTGTTGAGAGGCTTTTTTTACACGCTCTGTAGATATTGGTCTGGTCTTCATACATATAATGTTTTTGGTCGAGCGAAGCGAGATCTCCAAATCAACTTTCGAAGCGTTGATCCGATCATCGTGAAATGTGGTATATAGGTAGGTCATGATGGCACAATCCTGGTGTGACTAAATGAGCTTAAAATGTGTGGGGGTTCATGATATATTGCGGTTCAAGAGGGGTAAAAAAAACAAAATGGGATTATTCTGTCAAATAGCACATCTAATGAAATGTTCATCAGTACATTTTGACCTCGACCTCGTTTTTATTTTTAGTTTAAGCCTTGTAGTTATTAAGTTATAATAAAACTGAACTTTGACGAAACTCACGAGGTACACCAGTGACCCCACAGTTCTGAAATTTGGTATGCGTGTAGCTTTAGTGACACAAATATTGGGAAAAGTCTGAAATCCAGAATAACTGCAATTTATACCCCCAAAAGTGTAACCAATTAACATGAACTCCCGTTACCTGTAATTAGAATGAAGCTGTAGGTAAAATATTGTCAAATATTACAAGAATAATATTTTATTTATTATTTTTATGGGTGACTCGCGAGATATCAGTTAGAGGCGAACCACCAGTTTATGCCCAACTTACTCACTGAAAAATATATTTTTTTAATGTTTTTTTATGCATACTATGTGGATATGGAACCATCGCCTATAACATAGAATTATCATAAGAATTCTTATGAAACATGACATACTTAGTATTAATCATTACTAAAATGATTGTTTGTTTTAAAAAATAATTAGGTAATTTATCTTAACTGCAGTCGTCGATCGTTACTCAAAGATGGCGTCTCATTTATAACATCAAACCCCAAATCTAATGTCCCCACATTATCAATGGACCAGCACATGTTGTTCTTTCAGTGGGGGTGACCAATTATCCTAACATATCAGGATATTCAGCTGCATTTTACAGAAAAAATACCAAATATATTCATAAGATAAATGGCCTGACTGTTGTTACTTATTACGTATCACAATAAAACTCTTTGGAATTTTCTTATCAAAACCTTTATTTTGACACCTATCTGATGAACTTTTACATTTAAAGCAAAGTATCTTGTGGCCGGTACCAAATACTGGAGAATAAATTTAATTAAAAAAAATCATATCGCCATCCCCTTTCTTTGCGTCAGGGGTTAAAAACTGACATAGCTACCCCAGTTAAACTAGCTGTCTATTTTAAAATCGCGTCTGAATCGGTCCATCCGTTTCGGGATCTATGATGCCACAGACAAACAGACAGACACACACAGGCACAGGCGTCAAACTTGTAACACTCCTCTTATTGCGTTGGGGATTAAAATCAAAGGCTAAATTCAACATTTGTAGGCGATGTCTTTATTTATTTACTTATATTTTGTAGCCATGAGAATCTATTATAAGTATTTGTAAATAAATGTTTTTTTCGATAAACGAGGCGTTGACGGACAATGATAAATATATGTACCTAATCCGTCTTTAAAAAAACATATTAAGTCACATTACGTAAGCTTTATTAGTCATTCAATCATCGAAGATTATAAGGTCCACTTAGACCACCAATCACTTTTGACCTTAGATTTTCGTCTGAATTGTGTGAAAAATAAAAATAAAATATAAGCAATTCCACCTAAATTTTTTACTCGTGCCAACAGTGGCATGTAGTAACCAATTAAATAATTAACCAAACACCGACGCGGACAGGTACCTAATAAAACATGTTTTGATAGAATAAGTACATCACAAAACAACGGGGTATATGGGTATTGTAACACTACAATAGCGCCCGTCTATTTGAAGTTTACTGTGATTTGCTGTGAGTAGCTGCATAGTTCTGGATAGCACGCCGGCCACATTTCCGCCCACACGGCGTCATCTTTTTATTTTTAATACGATCTGCAGATGACCCATGGCCCATGGCCACTCATGGACCCACCTGTTGTTAAGTGTTAACCATCGCCTATAACAGCTTTCGAGCTCACGGCAACCCGCCGTACGCCTGAGCTCGTAAGATGTTACAAACCAATCGCGCTAATTTTAACGATAGTACCAAAGTAAACACAAAACAAAAATGTTATGATTAAGCACATTTCGTATCGCGCTGACACGCGTGCCATCAGTCAAACCAACGTGAGTTCCAACGTTAGACATGTTCAAAATTAGCGCGATTGCAACCCTGATGATTACAATGGCTAAAGATTTTAACCCAATTGTGGCGGGCAGAGACAATCAAATATAACTCTGTCTCTATTTGTTCCGTTTTCACGGCTAAATGGCTGGACCGATTTTGAATAAACGTAGATCATAACCTGGATTAACACATAGGCTACTTTTTATCCCATAAATCAGGTCATTTGGGGTAAAAATGGGGTATCAAGTCTAGTTTAGCTTTATTTCTAGGTTACTTACACATTTAGTAGTGTAACGCGTACGAAGTCGCGGTCAACAGATAGTTCTAAATAAATTTAGAAATGAAAATCTATGTTTAATAGACAAAAATAAAAGACGACGAAGTTCTGAATTCAGAAACTCTTTTTAATGTAATGTACTTTCCTACAATTCATGTCTCAGAAACACCAATTTGAATGCGACTCTACTATTAGACAAAGGTTCCCGACATCCAGTTATTAACGATAGACGGTAAACACCCTCTCTAGATTTACAACTTAGAACAAAGAACATCAATTACTTTAGTGACATGTGAACTATGGGAGCAATTCTTTCTTCCACTGAAAGATTACGGACAGTAACAAATTTAACAGGAAAATGATACACAGAAGATGTAGAGTAGACGTACCCAGACTTATTATAATTAATTTCATGTAAAGAAACTTCCGCCTGGTCTGGAGTAGTTGAGCTATTCTTTATTATTTTTTTATTATTTAATGTACACAAGAAAATATACTTAAAAAATACAGAAATAGAGGACATGTACAAAGGCGAGCTTAATCCTAAGAAGAGTTAGGCTATGTTTGTAGAGTCCGCGCCACTACTGAAGTCGGCAAAAGCGGGAACTAAATCTTGAATATCTTCTCGATTTCTGCAATAGCAGCGCCGCGTCTATCAGACTTCAGTGGTAGCGCGGACTTCCGTTTGCAACGATCTTTAGATGCCTCACATTTTAGTTACTTAGAGATATATGTAAATATTTGTATATAATCTATTTTGCTATATACGACATTGATTTAAAATACACATCCGAAATCGTATTAACTGATTTCAGAGGTGGGTTTAATTAATACCGTCAGCTTGAATATTTATCCAGTTATCGATACAATTTCAATAAACAATTTTTAACGTAAATCGGCGGCGCCTTTGCGACGATGACGCTTAGTCAGTTTAACAGGTACCTGCTTAAATGATGGATGAATATGATTTGTTTACCTATTTTATACAGGCAGTTTCCTGATATTTTATCCTTGATATTTTAGGACTTGATGATATAGATGTTTGTTTTTTCTTTTTTATGGTAATGAATTTGATAAAACCTATTTTGCAACAATACTAGCCATTAGCCTTACCCGTGTTTTAATTTAATGTTACGTAATAAAACACGTAGTATAATATAAACCATAACATTATCTGATATGCGTACAAAATATAAAGTTGGTGCATAGACAATTATTGCTTTGGGTAAAAAAATCATCCGTGGTTTAAGGGCTTTGGAGATAGGGGCAGAACTTTATATAATTAAACTTATTATAAAAGCCATTCATTCAAATGTTTGTAACGTGAGGAAAAGTATACTGGATTTATTATTTTAAACGCTGTTACTGATTTTGTAAGAGTACTTCAGATGATGAAACACCGGATAATTTTTCAAGTCTCGAAGTTAATCTATAGTCATCGTTATCAGTAGAGTAGGTAAGTACAAACGCGATTTCGGAGGCGTGCTATATCTAATAATGTCCACCTGCCTACGACAATGATATAATTCATAATAAACCTTATCTTGACGTTTTAAAGGTCTAGCGGTGTTTTTTTATGTATATATTATAGACAAGGAAGCGTATCAATGCTATTGTAACCGAGATACGTTCGATTAAAGCACGGTGGATTTATTTTGACAATCATGTTGCTTTGGTGTGTAGACTGCTTTAGTGGGGACGAATACGATTCCTTTGTCCCGTCAATACGTCAACGGGGGGTATACATACGTATTCTCTGATATGTAGAGTTATCTATTTTCTATGTGAATTGAGTTGAAAATTCGATAAACTGAAAAATAGAAATCGTATCAGTATTTTTTGTTAATCTAACCATTCACGCCATTTATAATATCTGCTCATATGTAAGTAAAATTTCGTAGTAATTACTGATTAGGTTAATCAATTGAGATACAAATTAAAAAGTCTATAAAATATTAAGTCGTTCATTAAATGTTAACTATAGCTTAGCTAAAATATTTGGTTATCAATTTGTATCCTACGCACTCAGAAAATGAAGCGTGACTTATCTAAGATAATGCTACCGAAACTTGCCCGACCAAAGTTAATCACAGGATTAACTCGGAACACTATCTTGATACGTCTCTTGACATTTCCGACGGTAAGTGCTGAACTAAATATTTGCTCAACAAAACATATAAATCGAAGGCTACTAAAAGCCACCTAAACGTGGTAAATTATCCTACCTACATTAATGAATCATCTAATACAGTGAATAACAAATGGAAAACATGATAAATGAATACACAGAATTATGGAATACGTACATTAAATTACATTTTCCTTCAGTTGAAAGGTTCAAGAAGAAAATTATGACATATTAAGGGCTATTTTCTAAGAAACAAGACTGGATACTACAAGTAAGATTCGCGCACCAAGGGGTTCCTTACGTACCTAGATTTATATGAATTTACCAGCGCCCCAATAATAATAATATACTTATAAGCGGTAAACTCAGACAACTTTCAAGGCAAATTAAATAAAACTGTTGTAGATGGAGGCTTTGTTTCTTCGGCAAACTTCCGAGCTAGTTGAAGGAATAGTAATTTTTCGAAAATTTTCATCATAACTTCAAAACTCTACGACATAAAAAACGAAGCTCTTTTATACGATACCTCCTTTCCACTTAAGTAAGTATTGTTATCCTTGTATCATTCAACTTCATGCCATTATGGGTTTTTGAGTGGGTTCATAACTGAGAAGGAAAAACGGTCTATATTTTTCTTTGAAATGGGTACCAAATTACCCATCTGATTGAAATTCATGCAAAGTACTAAGCGGTTGCTGCTAGTGGCTGCAAAAACCTTAAAAAGGACCTTAAAGGAATATTCTTCAAGTTAATTGAAGTTACCTAAACAACCTCTAGATTGCCTAAAGCAACCTCAGAATGCTGAAAGGCAAACATCATCCCGCCTTCTTATATTTTACAGACTCTCGGCGTCCTGAAATCCGGTGATTACTGGGTGTGCGGTTAGCGTAGTGTGTCGCAATATGAAAGTGGACTTTTCTAATTCTGAAGACTAAGTGAGGGTAGTCCAAGTACTCCAGACTGTCCGCGACCACGACTGTTGCAATACAGTCGAAACAATAAATACCCTTTTTATATTAGCTATTATGTACAGTGATCCCGAAAGCTTAACAAATTCTATTAAAATTATAAAAACTATATAATACTACCATAGTTTGTGCTTTGCAAATTTGTAGGGAACTTTTTTTACACTTAATAGAACCTCGTTTGACCACAATCTCACCTAATACTAAGCGATGGTGTGGTCTAAGATGAAGCACGAAGATCTAGAAGAAACCTATTTACTCTTACCTTAATGAGGCCCGGATTGTATTCTTTAGGAAAAATAGACGACGGTAAAGCGCTCCATACCTTAGCTGTACGCATCAAGAACGTATAACCAAAACGGTGGGTGCGAATGGGTGGAATATCAACAAGGTACGGATAGTACTGAGCCGTGCGCCTGCTTGTCCTTTGATGGAAGGGCGGGATCAGAGTGTATAGTTCCTGAGCACATTTCCTAAAATGTATTCTGTAATCTAAGAAATATTAGCGATAGAAAACGACACTATCTCTAAATCATCACCATCATCATATCAGCCCCAGGACGTCCACTGGTGAACATAGGATCTTTTGCGGCCTGCACCCAACGGCTCCCAGGAACCTTCTGCATGTCGTCATTCCATCTAATGGAGGGCCGTTCTACGCTGCGTTATCCAGTACGTGATTCCACTCTAGACCTTTTTGCCCCAACGGTTATCAGTTCTTCGAGCTATGTGCTATCGCACACACACACAAAACCAAACATAACCCTCTCCACAGCAGGCTGAGCGACCTTGAGCCTTCTTATGAGACCCATAGTGAGATACCACGTTTCTGTAACAATGCCATCACTGGTAACACACACTGATCAAAGACTTTTGCCTTCAGACACTGAGATATTTTGGACGAGAGTCCTGATTCCTGAGTGCGATAGGAAACCAATGCGAAGCCTGGTCACGTCAGCTAGTCACAAATAAAGAAAAAACAATAATAATAAATAATGCTAGACATTTCACACAACGCCATCTAGCCCCAAACTAAGCAAAGCTTGTACCTACTATGGGAACCAGATAACTGATAGAATACTTATGTACTTTTTTTTGTAAATACACATTCCGCAGCGGGAATCGAACCCGCTACCTCCTGCGTCTCAGCCGGCTGTTCGCCCACTGCGCCACGGAGGTGGTCAAATCGAAAAGGTCTCGAACTAAAGTAGGTATAGGTATAGTTTTGATTTTTTTCAATCTTGTGTTTTTAATATCGTGTTTAAGTATTAAAATTTAATATTAATTAATTTAAGTACTTATGTGAAATTATTTAATATCATAAACATCAATGATCGCGAAAATAATGTGACTCACTTTTACTGGCCATAGCCCTGCATTAGTGATGAAAAGTAATGTTTATACTCGGGTGTAAGCGATCAATAACACCCTCAACTCATTAGCGTCCCCGCACGCATTCGTTTGCTCTCTTCCAGAATATCTCGGGATCCTTGTATAACAATATGCCTAGTAATAAACATTTCAATAATGAGTACCAATCATTTTCCCTCTTCTGTTATGTATAGTTTTAATCAAAACTCTCCTCCTCTACTCGTTTTAGCACTTCCTCGTTAGAAACATTCTCCGTCCAGCTGATCCCCTCCATTCTACTCCAGCACTACCTACATCTCAAACACTTCTTTCTTTCTGTCCCTCAGTTTCATTGCCCATGTCTCACACCCATAAAAAGCTAGGCTACATACGTACGTTTTTATTTTCTATAAATATGTAGACTTAGTTTGATTTAATTTAACCTCCTGAAAAGTTAGAATTTTAGTTTTTTGATTGTGTACGTGACATCTGCAATATTAATCTTCCTTCTGGAAGTGGGCAGGCCATAACATCAGAAGTAAAAAGGAAAAATGGGCTAGGGACGTAACAGAATGGTACCCTAGGAAGAGAAAAAGGGGAAGACCATTTCGAAGATGGGAACACTACTTAAGAGCTGCAGGCGCGATGTGGAGGAAGACAGCTCAAGATCGTGAGTTATGGAAGACTCTGGGGGAGGCCTATGCTGAAAAGCACAACAACCTTGAAAAAACCAATGTCTAATTTAGATTATTTAAACAATTTTATTGTAAAACAGTAAGTTTGTTAATAAAGGCTATTTGAAATTTAAATTGAAAAGTTAGAATAGATAGAAATTATGTAATTTAACACCATAAAACAAAACAATGAAATATGAATAACGTATGTTATGTACCTAAATCTATGTGATACAATTGGCAGTCTCATCAGTCTTATTACGATTTTGCTGATCTAAGATAAAGTAGCGCACCATAGGACGGCATCGCACTAGATATAAAGACGACCGATAAAGGTTACTGGGAGACGTTGGCTGCAGGCTGCACTGCTGCTGAAATCTATAAGGGAGCCTTATGTTCAGCAGTGGACGTCTTGTGGCTGTTGTGATGGCGATGATGAAGATAAATTATGTAAGTTTCTTTAATCTATGATTAACCTAGGCGAGTTTTTAGACGTAGGTACTCACCAGTTTTAATTATTAGCCTGGGGCCAAAACTTGAGGTAAGGCATCTTAACTTTAATCCTATAATGCTTCGCACGCACACATCTATACTCATTACAATAAAATCTATTAGCTGACCATTACATAAGTCGTTTTTTGCTTCTATTTATCTGTGCTGCTATTCAAAAATCAGCTCTATACCTTTCAATTAAAGTCCAGTTATTTAGGAATTTGATAGCGAGATCGTGACCCCTGATTTCAACGTACAAGCAAAGATTGTGTAGCTGTGTGTGTTAACCAAAACTTGATTCGTGCAGCTTTATAATAGCTAAAATCATAAACAGGTGGATTTTATTGCGTTAAAGTTATAGTCAATAAAAACATGTTAGATGGGAGAATTTGAGATATATTTTACCTATCTACCAATTCTTGCTTTTAAAAGCTTTTCTAAGCTCTACCACAGCTCTATCTCGGATCGATTTACACACAAAGTGGTTACTTAATGAATACAATGTTAGTAGGACACAATAAACTGAAACTAGTAAACATACAGCGATGTCTAATGTAAAATAAACTTGTCGCTATAACAAGTACTGGCGGTTAACGATCCATTTGATTAGAATTCACGCCAACTGTTGCGTTTTACGACGAGTGTTCTCGTTGATAAGTACTTTCAACTAATCCCAGTTATCTTTGGTTTTAAGTTTTTTAACGATTTCTAAGGATAATATCAAAGTACCCCATCTGTTAAGATTTCATATCAGTAAAGTTTTATCGAAAACTTTCAGTTAATCGCAAATTGAAACGCCTTGTGGAAGCCAATCTATCAATGGAGTCTCCACCGATCACAAGCCGGTATGTCGTGATGGAGCTCGAACGCGATTGGTGGGAAATGACGTGATATCTATTTTTGTTCAGAGCGAGAACGCGCGCACTGTGCCGGGTGCGCATGTGTGCAAGCGATACGTGCTGTATCGATGTGTGCGTGTGTTGTTGAGGCGCGCGATCTCTGTTTACAGCGCGGAGTTGTGGCCGGCGAGCGCACGCATTTGAGACTATCGCGCGAAACTGAGTTTTCCGGCGGCTTCCGAGGTGTAATATCGTCCATGGTGTTTTCGTAGCTGTTTATCGGTGCTAATACGTGTCGGTCGTAACGAAAACACTGAATGATCGTAGCGAGAGTCAGTTCGGAGCTTGTATTCGGTGCGGCTCATAAAAATTTTAGTTGTTTTCGGCGGATGCGATGAATAAATTTTGCAAATCGAGTCTGTGTGTTGAAAACGTTCGTGAAAGAAATGTTTTGATCTGCCGGCGTTTAGTGGATGTGCCGGGTGTGGATGCGCTTCGGCTGGTTGTCTTCGGCGTGGTTTGTGTGGAATTGAAGGTTTGCGAAGTGTTGGTGCTACTGGCCTTCCTCCGGTCGGAAAGTTGGAAGGATTCGCCGCACGCCGCGACGGGCACGTGCTGAGGTAAAACTCGTTCCCGTGACCTTGGCATCCTTGCTTTGCTTATCTCCTGATGAATCTCGCTAACAATCTGGCCAATTTGTTGCAATTTTCATTTTGATATCATATCAGCACTTATCGCAACGTGGTCAAGCATTTTCTTGCATGAAAAAACTATGCCAATTCGTTCCGTTTTAAAATTCGTAGTGTTCGTAATGTTTTGAAAATATTTTCTTGACGCCTTACTTATGTAATCTGCTTCGTTCAATTTTACATACATTTATGTAAATAATATTTCCAAAACGAATTGTTTTAGTTCTGCTATGCATGAATATCAATCAGTTTCACTTCAATGCATAAAACACACCTTTTTCATGTCTTCAGTCGTGCGTAAAATGCTTTTGCTTTTTTAATCCACTTGCAAATTATTCTACAGACGTAAGATATCTAGTGATAACAGATAACGAATGCTTAGATATATTTCGTAATTTCATGAATGCACCAAGATTCTGCTTTGTACCATGTGAGCTAATCTAACTAGCAATATTCCTCTAACATTTATCTTTAATTGTAAGTACTGAATTAGGTAGGTACCTCAAATTGAATTATTATGTACTAGTGGTTCGCCCCGAACTGAGATCTTGTGAGTCTCCATAAAAACAAAAATAAGTATATTAATCGTAATCTTTGACTATCAAAATAGTGCCACGAGATAAATAACCAATATACTTGACCTACAGTTTCATTCAAATTATATGTAACGGGAGTTCATGCTAATTGGTTACTCTTTTTGGGGTATAAATTGCAGTTACTCTGGATTGTAGACTTTTGCCTATATTTGTGTCACTAAAGCTACACGAATACGGAATTTTAGCATTATGGGGTCACTGTGTACCTTGTGAATTTTTGTTTTTATTATGGCTAATAACTAAAAAACTACAACGATTAAACTAAAAATAAAAACAGGGTTGAAATTTACTAATGAAGACCTTTTATTTGACGTCCCACTTGACCTAATAGTCTCATTTTAATTTTGTTTACCCCTCTTGAACCCCGATATCTCAACAACCCCGAATATTTGGCTCATTTAGTCACACCAAAATTGTGCCATCACTAGCTACCTATGTATCAAATTTCACGATGATCGGATCAACGCTTCGAAAGTTATCCTCGGACAAACAAACATACATACATACAACGCCGATTTGCCCGAGTTGATTTGGAGATCTCGCTTCGCTCGATCAATTATTGTGAGTACAGGTACAGCTTTAACTATCAGCAATTGGTTAAAAACTTTAAAACATAAACACTTGTATAAACAATGATAGAGAGAAATACAATAGCGATGAAAGTAAATATAAACACAAAATTTTGCTTGGGTCATAGGTGCTTAGTCAAGCAAGAACTCGATTCTTTAAACAGATTCTGAGTTTTCACTTGATTGTACTTTCTGGCATATTGCCTTCTACCCTTATTACGTTCATTGCCACACAATTTTTACAATAACAAAATATCAATAAGCATTTGTAAGAGGTAGGAATACATTTTGAGATTAATGGTAAATATAAAAACACTGGAAAGAGAATGAAAAAAAAATTGCTAGAATTCACTACAACATTATTGTACCCATATACAAGTTATTGTTTAAAGGTACAAATGTTACAAAAACAATGTAGGTACCTACTCAATAGTTCAAACAAATTATAATAACAATTGTTCCTTATGATGTAGATTTTTATTGCATTTTACAAATAACAGTTTTGTTAGACTAAACACACTATCACACTAATATTATAAAAGCAAAAGTTTTGATGTTTGTTTATTTATTTGTTTGTTTCTCAATCACGTCGTAACGGCTCTGATTTCGATGATATTTGCAGAAACACATAGGCTACTTTTTATCCCGTAAATCAAGTCCCATGGGATAAAATTGGGGTGTCAAGTTAAAACTTTTGAAACTATCGTGGTTATTAACACTATTATATCTATTATATTATATCGGGACACTCAAGAACTCACAAATCATGGTAAATATCCAGTTTTTAGTACAAATGGTGTCAAGTTAAGTTGCAACAGCGAGTTTAGCTTTATTTCTAGGTTACATTTAGTAGTGTAAAGCGTACGAAGTCGCGGGCAACAGCTAGTCAATAATATTAAAACTCATAGCAACAAACAAATCATCTTTTACCCCAAACACATACGGTCTCCGTTCAGTCGGGTAATAAATGAGCATGTGCAAGTTATTACAAAACTGTCGGATCATGAATGGGCTCTCGCCCACGCTCCACAGAATAACATCAAGTTCAATATAGCAAATGTTTTTTTATAGCAAGCTCGGAAATTAATCGTTCTACCAATGCAGCTTTGTTCCTATGGAGGTCAAATTAACAGCTGGGATAATGTGGAACACCGAAAGCCAAATAACGAGACTTATGAAATCTTTTGACATACAAAGTTCAAAGTATCATGGTTTAACAGGTACCAAAAACGAGTAGGTAAATCTCTTATGCCCCTATTAATATAGTTTGGATTGACCCCAAGAGTTTAGTCCTTTTTCTATTCTATCCTTGTTTTTTTTCTAAATAAAAGACAGGTTTGGTTGAACAACCACTTAATTGATCAATGAACATTAAAGAAGACCCGCATAGGTTAAGTTGATTTATCAATTTAGAATAGCGAGGCACTTTAAATGCTACGAATGTGGATTGATGGTGAAATAATAGATTTGATATCAATCACTTGAAATATTATCAAGACCCGATAAGATGTGTTAATCAAATTTAATGTCGGCCAATTGAGTTAGTTTAATTATACCTACTTTAATTTCATTCTACATTTATAAACCTATTCTACCCAAGGGATATAATTCTATTGAACCCCTTGCAATTATTAAGACTGCAAAAAAGTACGATGGCTGGGCATAAATTGTAGTGCCAAAACCTCGAATTCCAACAAAAAGTGGCAAAGTACAATGGGCGTTTCACCAGAAAAAATTGACAAATGCGTACTAAACAAGAAACACTGCAAACAGTTTTTTTTTCTTTATTAATGAGCTTAATCACAATGGCAATTATGTCGCTCAGTTTGTTACAACAAAAATACATTACTAACGAAACAAATAGGTAGATAATCTATTGAATTAAAGCTCAACTGAGACCATCAATGATCTGAGTTGAACTTCAACTCATAAAGCATAACTAAATATTTAATTTTATCTGAAAGTGGATTTGACAATATAATGTTGCAATCAGCAGATTCTTTCAGAAATTGTTTACAATTATTAGATCGATATGCCTCGTTAAGGGCACACTCCATCAAGACATGCATTAAGTAATCCGGTACACCGCAGAGGTCACAGTTCGGTGACGGGACTTTACCCATAAGAAACGCAAATGTCTTCGATGGAATATGACCTGAACGAAGCCTCATAGTCACTACTGCGGCTCTTCTTGCTAACAGTTGAAATTTGCCGCAGACTTGTTTTAAGTATTCAAATAAGTGGCTTCTCGAATACCATAGTTGACGCTAAGAGTGCACACATCCGCGATAAGAACATAAGCACTTGTACATGAATCAACTCGGCCTCCACACAGCTGAATGGACGTTAATTAGTACGTTTATTTAAACACTTACACACACATGCGAGTGCTACAAACCTTCACATTTACTCTGTTGCTGATCAAGAATCTCATAAACAAATAGGACAAATTGGACATCCAAAAAATCAAAGTACCAATCGTGCCCACACATTACCTACATTCGTAGGCGACATAACATCAAAACATATTCGAGCAAAATTGCAGTGAAGTCGACTATACACCTTCACACATATACATTTGGTAGGTGTTAGTTAAACGTGGGAACAATATGTTTGAACATTCGTTATTTTTTATCGAAGCCACACTTAATCACTTCCTAAAGACTTCTCAAAGGGCGGAAGGCTTGCGTTTACAGAAATAATATATTAACACGTTTTATATTACAATAGGTTTAGTACTTGAAATGCCCTTGACAGGAGGTCGATACGGTGTCTCAGTTTGGTAGGAACTTTGTTACGACATAGTTATTGTAAAATGTTAACAAACCGTCTCTGTTTGTTTTTATAATGTGTGTACTTATTCGGTAATTTTCGAGTGCTTGTCGATCATTTCAAGTGGGCAAGGAAGGACGATCCTCTACAGTTACTCCTACGCACTGTTGGGTATTGGTACACAATAAGGCAATGTTTTTAATGACTGGTTATAAATAATTCACGTTGTATGTCGATAATATTTCTATTTCAATTCAACTGATCGAATTGTAAACACTTCCGTGACATATTAGGGATATACTCATACGAATTTTAATTTGATTTGTTTTTCATTGTTTTCGCCTTAAGTTATTTAGTAATGATCATTTTCCATCATCATCATCATCCACACCTGACTTCATCCACTGCTGTGTATAGGCCTTCCTAAGTTTGTGCCATCTACTACGGTTCTACTACAATCTATAATCTCAAACTAAAATCTTCTGCACTAACTAAACCAGCAGTAAATTGATTCTGTCTAAATGAAATTGAAAGATTTTTTAGATGCGGATAAGAGCAATCTGGTAAATTAGTATTAGGAAATATGAGAACAGCTGCCAAGGCTAAAACTCAATGCAAGTAAAGTACCTACTCGAGTTTTAGCACAGAATAATACAGTAAGATTATTAGCTGGAGTACAGTCGTTATTTTCTGATAGATAGGCAAATTCTCTGAGGCTAAAAGTTCAGTACATATTTCTAATAATTTAACAAATTTAGTACTTAAAATTATGTTTTTTATTGTAATAACTCATCCTTTTACTAAAAAATTCAATTCGTTTAGTACTCGCGTATTGAATCATTTGTAAAGTACTTATTGTTAATCTGTTATTTATTTTAATAATAGGTTAGAATTTAAAGTGCCATACGTACATTAGTTTTCCATAAATTCTTAATTGAGAAATAACAAAAGAATAAGATATAATCTACTAATTTGTTTTATAATGTGGCGGGCGATGGTGTCATACCGATAAAGAACCCATAGTAAAAATTATTAAGAGAATTTGATAATTTTAAATAAGTAGATTTAGATTTAAATCGTGGAGTAAGAGTAACAACGATTGCGAGTTCCGATGTAGGTTTATTCGATTATTGCCTAAAACGCATTAAAAAATTGTCCCGAACCGTGTTCTTTCTCTTCAGTTTATTTTGTAGTTTGATTGTCACAAACACGCTAGAGTCGCTCCGCTCCTTCATCTTCGTCTGTTTTTCCATCGATCGTTTTTCTAATCAGAGTAAAGATCTTCCTGGCATACACACAGCCACCCCTAAGCACGATACGAGTAAACGGACGCTCGGATAAGATTGTTAGCTCTAAGTCAATATTTACAGCTTACGAAACGGGTCAGGCGGAGACGGTCGGGACGGCATTTGCAAGTGCAAATTTTCCGAGATAAAATAATCTTAGGGCTTAATTTAGATTACGTGATAAATTATGGCGGACCAATAAATTAGCTCTCATTTTTCAGGTGACTATAGTTAACATTTTGTAGTCTAAGTTGGCTAGCTTTGCTCGTAATAAAGAGTTTAAATTGAATTCATTAATTAAATTTAGTTGATATTGAGCCTTTGCAAAAGAGTTGGCTAAAAATTATTCATCCATTTGCCATTATTTACGTTCGGATCTCGTAATAGCGTAGCGTTTCAACGTTTTCCCGAGAGAATTACGCGGATTTCCTCGCCACAGATTGACGAACGAAAACAAACAAAAGTTATACTCAACTCGACCACTGTGTCGACAGTAAATTCACGTAACACCCACGTCTTATTTACTGTTATAAGTATGAGTTTTGTAAAATATTTGTTCAAATGTTGCTGTGTAGACTCTTGCGCATTGTCTACAAAACGCTGCTAAAACAAAATTTAAACTGGATCTGCATCTAATAATAGTGCGTCTAGGGAAAGCAATTCATCATGTTCTACAGACATGTTTACATTGCTGAAATGCATAGACATGTAAACATAAGCGTCCTTGATTATATTATGTAATGATACGATGAATAGAAGGCAATATTAACGTCATCATGATTAAATAAAAAAAGTGTAATTACAGGATAGGTGGACCCAGAATACTCATAGAAACTTCAGTGCTTATTCGTATCATAGGTTCTGTTTCAATTTGAAAGTTGTTCATATTTTCTGAAGTTATGTGAGCCGACAGATTAAACCCAATATACTTATTTTATTTCTTATGTTTCTCGATAGATATCTGCAGATTTTAGAACATGATGAAAACGCTCAATAGAAAAATCTATTCGCCTGAGTAATCAGGTCGCAGGTCGCGCCAAGAATGCGAACTCCTTATTGACACGTCTGCGCTGCGATCCATTAGCATTAGCCTTGCGTGCTATTTAGATATATAGCTTACCATCTAGATTTTGTCTATCAACTCAAAACAAGGCTAAGTTTAGCAAATTGCTAAAAAGAGAATTCACGTTTTCTTACAATAGTCTTATAGATTTTGTATTAACAAGGCTAGAATTACGGAAGAAATAAATACATACAGAACATTGTTTTGTCTATAAAACCTTGCGTTTCATGCAGTTTTAATATAAAGTGCTTCCTAAAATTTCAATTGACCCCGCTAGTCAATTTGGTTCTCGCTAAAACCAAGCGGTTTCATCGGCTTTCAAGGCCGGGAACTTGTGAATTAATGCTTACTGTAGTTGTGAATTAAAGCAAGGAAACATTGCTTCATAAATAGTTTAATATTGGTAAAAACAACTCCTCTTACAGCATAAAATATAGTGTAATTATCGCGCGGCGAACATCAAAGCGCAGCAAGGACATACATCGAGAATCTTTAATGATAGCCTTTAGTACTCATATATTTCTACTGTTGCTTTGTTTATCTCGGCTGCTAGATAAACTTTGCTGAAATACAGCAATAATTTTATGAGCTACATGAAAATTACCAAAGTAACTGATGATTGACAGTATTTATTAAAAAAATACTACCGACCGCATCTACAATTGACAGAGTATTGACAGAGTTAATGGCGTGTGTTTAAATATTGATTAATAGTCTTAACAAGCATTGACACATTTCTATGTTTTGGTAGAAGCCGATTTATTTATAATCGCTTTAAAGCATATAAACACAATTACGCAACGTATGTTCCATGTAAAACCTGTGTCCACTTAAGAATCGCTTATGTGTTCTAAGCTTTAAGTTAAGTCTTCCTAATGGCTACCATTAAAAGGCTTTTAGAGTTGACAAGGCTTAAAAGCATTCGCGCAGGCTGGTTCGCTGTTTCAAGTTACATTGGAACTAAATTGTTTCAAGTCCAATCTAGGTAAAATGCAATCACTTCAAGACACGAACCAGTTTTAGCAACAGTTTTGTTTTGATATAATTCATTTATTGCCTTTAGATAACGACACGTTGTACTTCGACAGCGGTATGAATTACACGCTGTTTTTATCCCATTAGGGGTTAATCGATGAGGTAAAATATAGTTGAATACTAGTGGTTCGTCCCGAACTGAGATCTCGTGAGTCTCCGATTAAAACAAAAAAATATTATTTGTAATCTTTGACTATCAAAACAGTGCCACAAAATAAATAACCAACTAACTTGACCTATAGTTTCATTCAATTAATGTGGTTACTCTTTTTTGGGGTACAAATTGCAGTCATTCTGGATTTCAGACTTTTGCCTATATTTGTGACACTTAAGCTACACGCATACCAAATTACAGCACTGTGGGGTCACTGGTGTACCCGGTGAATTTTGTCAATGATCAGTTTTTATTATGGCTAATAACTCAAAACCTATAAATACTAAAAATAAAAACGGAGTCTAAATGTACCTACTAATAAAGACCTTTAATTTGACTTCGCACTTGACCTAATAGTCTCATTTTCATTTATTTTTACCCCTCTTGAACGCCAATATCACAACAATCCCCCAACATTTTTATAGCTCATTTAGTCACACCAAAATGGTGCCATCACTATGTATCAAATTTCACGATGATCGGATCAACGCTTCGAAAGTTATCCTCGGACAAACAAACATACATACATACATACAACGCCGATTTGCCCAAGTAGATTTAGAGATCTCACTTCGCACGATCAATTATGTTATTCCCGATTATGATAATTAGTAATTTGTCCAATCCGTAGTTAAAAAGTTAAGGGGCGGCGTGAAAAAGTTCCGAACCATATTTGTGTGATGGTGTGATATAATTGACTGCCTCCGTGGCGCAGTGGGCGTATAGCCGGCTGAGACGCAGGAGGTAGCGGGTTCGATTCCCACCGCGGAACAAATGTTTGCATGATCTACAGATATTTGTTCCGTGTCTGGATGTTTTTCTATGTATTATAAGTATGTATTTACAAAAAAAAAATTATATAAGTATTTTATCAGTTATCTGGTTCCCATAGTACAAGCTCTGCTTAGTTTGGGGCTAGATAGCGCTGTGCGAAATGTTCAGCAATATTTATTATATTTATTTATTAATTATCTTCTAGTCAAAAATAAAGTATCCCACTACTTCGTTATCTTTATTCTTATGGATAATTTTGAAACGTATTTCAATGATTAAACTGATAAGTACACGCAGTGCAGGGGCGCGAAAGTTTAGTTTGTACAATCTTTAGCAAATAATATTATCTATTTTATCGTGAGCAGTCGGCTTGCCTATTTCCGTCCAGTCTTTAAAATTAGTTTCTGTAACGTACAATATGTTACGTATCATTCCAACCACTTCTTTCAACTAGCTGTCTGATAATGTATTTAAAACAAACCTTCACTGACCTAGGGTCGCGGTATCGTTGACTGTATAATAACAATTTGTCTGCAATGCTCACTGATAGGATGCTGATATGGCACTGCAGAACTGCTCGAAGTAAGACTATGTTCCATTTCTTCACCGTCGGTAATACTTTTTTTAGGGAACTAGTAACCCTTATAGTTTGATCATGTCCGCCTGTCTCTCTGTCCATCCGGTTACAGATGTTTTATTCGTAGACTATACTAGTGGTTCGCCCCGAACTGAGATCTCGCGAGTCTACCATAAAAACATGAAAAAAAAAAAATTCGTAATCTTTGACTATAAAAATAGTGCCACGAAATAATAACCAAATTACTTGACCTACAGTTTCATGCAAATTACAGGTAACGGGAGTTCATGTGAATTGGTTACTCTTTTTTGGGGTACAAATTGCAGTTATTCTAGATTTCAGACTTTTGCCTATATTTGTAATACATAAGCTACACGCACACCAAATTACAGCACTGGGGTTACTGGTGTACCCTGTGAATTTTGTCAAAGTTTAATTTTTATTATGGCTAATAACTCTGAAATAAATGATTATTCTATTCTATTCTATAACTCAAAAACTACAAAAACTTTACTAAAAGTAAAAACGGGGTCGAAATTTACTAATGAAGACCTTTCATTTGACGTCTCAACTGACCTAATAGTCTCATTTTCATTTTTTTTACCCCTCTCGAACCCCAATATCTCAACAACCCCCCAAAAGTTTTAGCTCATTGAGGCACACCACAATTGAGCCATCATTACCTACCTATATACCAAATTTCACGGTGATCGGATAAACGCTTCGAAAGTTATCCTCGGACAAACAAACATACATACATACATACAACGCCGATTTGCCCAAGTTTATTTGGAGATCTCGCTTCGCTCGATCAATAAATTTGACATTATGATGCATTTCAGTAACCCCTAGTAAGTTATGAAATAACAACTAAAATATCTTTTCTTTTACTGTAGCGTATAGGTTTTAAGTTAGGGGCATGTAGGGGTGATTTATGTTTACTTGCGCATACCATCTTATTCGTATGGTTGATATCGTTGATAAGGTTTATAAAACACATTATGAGGTTTCATTCTAATTTTTTCAAAATACGATGCTTTAACGTGGACATTTATATAATAACTAACAGTGTGTTCATGCTTACAAGATGGTTCTTAACTATTATATTATAAAAACATTTCTTTAGTTTGAAAATGTACCTAACATTTTCAAACTAAAGAAATGTTTTTACCCTGCACGGGAATTATCCTGGAAAAGAATTTGTAATTTGATTCCTATATTTATTGAAGTAAGGTATACAGCCGCGCTATAGTCGACACAGTTTGATATAACACTTTTATTATGATATTAAATTAGGAAATGTCAAATCGTGATTGTCCTCCACCTCACAGGTGCGCCCAATCACGGCTTGCCTCTTCCGTTGAAAACAACTTTTCATCTGCCTAATAATTTTGACATGCGTATAATTTCTCGGCTGATTTATACGAAGGCTCTATAAAGCACGCACCAGTTGCTTATGAAAGTTAATTGCCTAGGTCTTGATATTAGACGAAGGTTATGAGTGGGCTAGTATTTATATACTTTTGTTAAGTCGTAATTGTTCAAAAGGTGTTCTTTTTTACATTGGTTCTTTACTGGTCACCTTGCACTAGGTTAATGCTAAGAACTTCTAAATGAAAAGAAAACAAAGTGTATTAGATTTATACTACCTAATGTTACACAAGTTAAAGCAGATATAAAAATCAAAGACGAGGAGTTGGCTCTTGTGGACACCACCGTATTCTTAGGTATAACCCTAGATAATAAGCTTCAATGGGGCCCTCACATTGATGGGTTGTCGAAGAGACTTAGTTCTGCGGCATACGCAGTCAAAAAGATCCGTCTTTTTACAGACGTAGACACAGCTAGACTAGTTTACTTCAGCTACTTCCACAGCATTATGTCATACGGTATACTGCTGTGGGGGAGTGCTGCAGATATAAACACCGTTTTTGTGCTGCAGAAGAGGGCTGTTCGTGCAATTTATAATATGGGCCCCAGAGAATCATTACGCAATAAGTTTAAAGAAATAAATATTATGACATTCCCTTGTCAATACATCTATGAAAATCTAATGTATGTTCACAAAAACATTAATTTGTTTAAGAAAAATAGCGGTAATCATAATTTTAATACTAGAAAATAAAGATAAACTCGCTGTTGCCACTTGTAGAGTCCATAAAGTTAGTAAATCGTTTAAAGGGCAAGGTGTACGATTTTATAACAAACTCCCAAGGGATGTACAAAAATTTACAATTAACAAATTTAAAAACGTAATTAAACAAAATCTTTATAAACGAGCCTACTATAATAATATCAGATTATTTAGATGATAGAGAAGCTTGGGATTGAAATTGCTCCAACTCATTCAAAATGTTACAATTTAGACGTAATTTATTTTCTGTATTATGTATTGTAAAAGGATCATTAAAAAAAACAACCAGCCTTGTTACTTGCCTTTTTTCCTGGCTTGGTCGCGAAGGAACAGGCAGTAAAATTAACGTTTCAAAGTGATCCTTGTGATTTTAATGAATAAAAATATTTGACTTTTTGACTTTGACTTTGGATGGTCAATACTTTAAACTGACCAGTGATGAAAAAGGAGGAAGAAGCGAATGTGATGACTGATGACTCTGCCCAGCATTACTTCTTAGTTGGTAAGATTTGTTACCTTCGTATTTAGGTCATTGTTAAGACGCATCACCATATTTAGCTGTTTGATAAAAGGGCTTAACGTATTCCATAAGAATTTGTCGTTGAATTCCATTATTTCGCCCACGCGTTACGCAAATTTAATGAAGGGGAACTACCTATTTGAATTTAAAACTCACTAATTAATTATATTTATGCTCATAAATAAATACTTAATGTCAACTTTATGATGCTCGTTGATGTACTCGGTACTAAGTGTAGTATTTTTTGTCTAGCCATTGTAAAATATATTATCAATATAAATATCAATCTTACACTTGATTTGCCTATATTCGGTGTTCCACATTTAGTAATGTATTTTTAAGTTCAATATAATGGGATTTATACAATAATTATTCCTACGAGTAATAGTCAAAGTCTAAAATTATGTAAATCCAAAATTTTATTATTGATTTTACATTTGAAGGTGACTGAGAGACGTCTCAAACGTGATTTATTATATGATAATTTGGTTAGTAATATATAAAAATAGCTTTTTTATAAGATTTTATTATTCTTGAAAATTATGTCTGGACTTATCATTGAATGTCGGAATCTTATCATATGTATTTATAGTACTTATCTAGGTGTAACAATTAACTGCATTACACATGTTACGACCAAATTCACGACCCTAGATTTGAAATACGTTTAGAAGTACTTATATAGGTCAATACGTATTTTAATATCTTTCCTGCGGATTAAGACTGACTAAACTGAGAAGATGGTATAAAGTAGGTGTCTGTCAAACCGATTCCATCTAAAATCCTGTCTCAGGCACTACAGCGGTTGCGTTCTTTGCCCAACTAAAGCGGCAAGTTCTGCTCATCAATACAATGTAATGAAGGTCCAATATGGCAGATACGAAGTGACGAATACTGTTTTAATTATTTATTTTTTTGTAGCATCGAGGTTAATTCAAATATTTTTCATATCTATGACAGACGGGCCTAATTTATTAGCATTATTAATATCTGCCTCAAGAGGGCGCGCCTGTAACTAAGTACACAAAGGCACGCCACTCGTAATTACTTTCTATTAATTTTCATTCGTGTATAGATAATATTTTGTTTCATGGAAATTTTGTTACAATTGAAGAATGGCCTTTGCCATAAACTTTCAGGTTTCAACTGTTTACAGTAGAGTAATCTACGTGTTGTCTACTTTTTCGGGTTACGGGTTTATTCTTTGGTAAAGTCAATTTACAGTAGCCGCTAAAACCCAAAGTATAATATCTAATAAATGTTCCAGATATTGTGTGAGAGGAATGCTCTTCAAAATTAAAGTGCATGGAGTCTGCCTAATTTTTTCCGAGTTTATCCTATTGACGCCCGCCATATACTGGTCGGCGTCATCAGCGTGCGAGTTACTACCGAGCAACCCAAATACCTATATGGGATGATACTGAAGTTTTAGTGGTGGGGGTTTAGGATGCTATTTGGTGAGAAGCTATTATCAAGATAGAACTTCACTTAAGATAAGTTCGTTTAATCTTGTAATAATAGCTTATCACCAAATATCAACATGCAGATGTTTAAGGCTAAGTTCATATGACCGCGCGGTACCGCACGGAACTACTAACCGCGCGGTACAAGATCAAACTAAATAGTGTTTATCGTCTACATTACCGCGCGCTACTCGTCTAACGGTAACGCGCGGTAATGTAGACTATGTACTTATGCAAATAAAACATGATGAATACCTGTATAATTAAGTATATCTAGCATAAATGACGTAACGAAGTATTCGAATATGTCCCTATGGTTTAAATAAATAGTATGAGTATTAATTACATAACAACCATAAGAATATTCTATGGTAATTTTGAAAAAAAAATATGGTGGATTTTGCACAATAGTAGCATGATCCTAGAATTCACTCGGAAAAGCCGTGTTAACGATGATAAAAAACACAGAACATTTTGAATTTGTATAAAAAGAGTAAAAATAAACCAACTAAAACCAAGGTTTCACCACGGTTGACTTTAGCCATCGCCTAATGGAAAAGTGCTGTCGAATGGAAGAAACGATGTGAAACCGGAAAACCACTGCTGTATTGTACTAAAATACCAAAGTCCTTGAGCTATTCTTTAATTTTAATGCATGTTCCGTCATCCTGTATTTTATTGGCAACTATTTTTATTTTGTGCGGCTTTGGTTTGTGTCTTCTGTAGAATAGAATAACCATTGGTACACACAAAATGACACACGAAACAATTATAAAAACAGTAGGTACCAATGAATTTATTAAGACATTGGACTCATGTGTCTACGTATACGTACCAAAATGGCGATCAGCTCAGCATAATGTTGAATGTTATGCACCCAACGCTGATTTTCAGCTGAAACCAGAAGCGAAGAATGCAGCAGCGATGCAAGAAAATAAAAATAAATAATTATACTAATATAATAATAATACGCCTATGGTAAAAAACTTCAATATCTATATAAACATCTAAAGACGTTGTTTATAGTTGGTTGATTAGACTTTGTATTCTTCACCTATCCCTGCTTTGCTTCGTCCTGAGATAATAACTTGGCGTATAGCCATATTATATTCTCAGGCAAAATCAAAAGAATCGATTATAGTAGTAGGTGCTTAGTCATGTTATCTTTTATATTTATAAACAGATGTTCCGAAGATAAATTTTATTCCACATTATACGATTAAATGTTGAGAAAAAATAATCCTTTTAATAGTATGTAATAGAGATACCACGAATAGTTATTTGGCCGGATACCGAATACCAAATATTCGGCGAGGCTCATGGCCGAAGCGCCGAATATTCGGCAACACTTAGTACTTTCCGCGGGTAACATGTATATTATAGTGAGCGGCTGCTTTCGAAAGCAGGTATAATTTATGAGGAAAAACGGAATCGTCTGCTATCGACAAATTCATCCATCATAACTTACCACTGGTAGATTTTAAATATTACTATGTTGATTTTTTGGTTAAATAAACATCTTTGTGAGTAATATTTTGTGTTCTTTTTTTCATGATTTGCTATTCGGTATTCGGATACCGAATAGTGATAAAATGTGGCCGAATAGCCGAATACCGAATAGTTGCCGAATATTCGTGGTATCTCTAGTATGTAACTTACAAGGAATACATATAAACTTATTTCGGTCTGTTAAGTGGGTAAACAAAAGAGTCTATTGGTTATTAACAAGTCAATAATCATCAACGCCACGTAGGTGGTCCATTTCTGGCGTACTTCCAATTAGCAAAGGTGCAAATGAAGAAACCTCGCATCAGTACCAACCGTCAGACGTTGTCGCTCCAGACAGATAGAATTTAATCATTTTGTAGTTTCTACTCGCGATGATAAATTACCCATGTCTAATCTAAAGGGACGGGAATTGTAACTGGCCTATTTCACGACTTAGATAACTAGCCTCAACGAATTACTTTGGAAGCTATTTATGTTGACAATAATGCAGGAATAGAAAATGATGTGTCATTTTGGCAGCCAAGGAAAGTCGTTCCGTTTTATGGACGCTGAAAGGACAACGCTGCTATAAAACTATTGACGTGTATTAAATATTAATTCAGTCATCAATATCAAGCGGCGGCTGGTATGAATCTGAATTAGGCCAAACGATAGAATAAGAAATTCTAAGAACAATTCCGAAGAATTCTTAGACTAGGTATAGGTACTTATGTTAACCAAGCTGAATATAACAACGGCAGAATACATAAAGATTTGGAGCAAATTATATTTAAATATATTTTAGCATAACAAATTGGATTAGGTTTAATAGCGGCCATAATAATAAATCTATGGGTTACATAATGTAATAAACGCGAATTTTGGACGAGACAAATGACAGATGCGTCGTATGTCCTGTAACTATGGCAATTTGCCAATAGGTAGGTAGGTGTCGATAAATGTAAAAAGATGGTAAAATTTATAAATTTTACCATCTTTTTACATTTATCGACATTTTGATTAGATAATAAGTTAGGTAAATGCTAAAGTAGAAATGAACAACGTTTATGAAAAAAGTGTTTTTGGTGTGAAATATTTTTTATCTGACTTTTGATGTATTATAATTTATATACGTGTGTGGTGAAATGAACTGTTTTCTTTTTGAAACATAGTTAACGCGGGCGCTCTGCCAACCGTAAAAATTACAAATACCTACATTCTAAAATATCACCCATAACACTGACTTTTATTTCTTTATTGTAGTTATTGTTTAGGGTTTTCATTAAATTATTTATCACTCTTTGTTGTGTCTTTAGTAAGGCTAAAAAAATACATCAGGTATTTAACCCTATTAAAAATTACTTAGAAGATAAGCTTGAAAGTGTTAGAAAGTTAATTCTTAGACCATCTAGAATGAAAACGAATTGTGACATAATTTGGATACCAACCCAAAACATTGCGTTCTTTTAGATCTAATTCTTATTTGTTTAATCTAGAGATTCTCTGAATCGATATTCAAGTACATCGATCTCAAAGGGGAACGCCCTGTCAAATCATCACGTTACGTTGACAAATTGAGCTATCGTCATCAATAATGTGAGCAGTGCATGCACACTTATGCTGAGAACGCGATGTTGCAGCTGTGTTTATTTTTCTATGAACTCTCAGGCTGCTACAAGTACTTGCATGCTTGTAGATGCCTATAATGTAGAGATCTGTAGGTATGGTAAAAGTCTTATCGACTGAAAGTAGGTTAGATATACTTTGTAACATCGAGAAATAAATTATTCTGAGAAGTCAGAGGGAATTATCACGAATAAACTAGTTCGTTTGTCGATTTTCAAGGTTATTTTTTACCATGAGTTATGAATAATTATATTGTGCCACCGCTCTAGAATTTAAATACGATGAAAACAAGGAAGCCATTATAAATATTTCATTATTAGGTAGGTATATTTTGAGCCAAACTGAACTGGCAAGTTCATGGTTGCAAAAATGCGTGTGTAGGCATTTATGAATATCTATATTTATAAAACAAAGTCGGGTTAGTTACATCATTTGTAACTCAAGAACGGCTGGACTGATTTGATGATCCTTGATTTTTTGGATTTATCTCCGCCCCGAATAGCAAAATAACTATTAAAATATCGGAAAAATTCACGCAAAAAAAAATTAAGAAGAACATTTATTTTCTCATACATAGATGCAGCTAATGGTGGCCGATTGTCAATTCTACCGGCGATGTACATTGGCAGCCCGCGTCATATGCATGTCAAGGCGGTACGAAGTTCGGTCAGCTAGTATATTTATAAAAACGTAAATCTGTATTTTGTATTTAAATACGTAATTACGTACGGGCACGTGCTTTCATGTTGTTATTATTAATTATTTACAAAAATTATACTAGAAATAGTTAATTTAAGATTTTTGTAAACAATACGGCAGATTTTCTCAGAAATATCAGTCATTACTTTTCAGTTATAACGTACGCAATTCTCTATTCACATTTTCAGAGTCGGTTTTCCTGAAACCGTCTCGTACCTAACCTTGACAACAGTTTTTCCTTAGACAATATGTTTAATAAATTCACGTGTGTACATGTTTCACTGACATAATGCAGAGGAATCCATCAAAGGGTCAGTCATACAAGGAAAATTTTGATTATTATTTTAAACATTCATTTTTCTACTATTATTTTTACTATTACTTAGCGAGTAAGTACCTATTTAGTGCAAACCTACAGAAAAAGCGCCATAAATCCAGGGAATTCCCAAAACAACAAAGATTTATAAAAATACATTTCAGCATACAAATGCATCGATCAAAATCCTTTTAATATCTATTCTATACTTGTAGCTATGTACATTTAATAAAATACCTTTACCTGTATTCCGTAAATCATATATCTTTCTTAGAATAAGACTAAGTAGTGTCCGTTCACACAGACCGGCGGCGCGGGTTATACGCTTGGAACTGGTCGGACCAAGCCGTTTCACACAGACCGATCGGCTCCTCTTTTGTTTTACACTGAGCGCGTTAGGTCGCATTCTCATTAAAAACCCTAAAAAGAAGTGAAATAAAAAACAACCTTATTTCCATCACCCAAAACTGTCTGTGTGAACGGACACTTATTTTTAAATTATTTGATAGTTATTCGTACACTGATTTGTCATCATCATAATTTAAGCCATAGAACGTCCACTGCTGAACAAAGGCCTCCCTAATAGGTTTTCAGAGCGACTGATCTTGTACAGCCTGCACCCAACGGCTCCCAGGAGCTAGTGGGGGGGGGGGGGTCCTATGCTGCGCTTTTCATTACGTGGTCTCCTCGTGAACCTTTCGCCCCAACGGCCGTCAGTTCTTCCAGCTCCAATGCACTGATGAAATCTCTATCAAAGAAAACCTATCTAACAAATGTGATTGTATAAAAATAAGTATATATCATATTTCAATAGAATCATATCCTTTTTTGGGAAAATCATCGCGAAGAAAATACATGGAATTTTACCTACACAAGCATCACCCTCAGAATTTCTCTGAAGGAATCCGAAACGAGGTTATCCGACAGAGAACCAAGGTGATCGAGATAACTCAGCAAGCTGATGTGGCAGTAGGCCGATCATATCTGCCGCAGAACCGATAACCATTGGGGTAAACGTGTTTTGGAGTGGAGACCACGTCTAGGCAAGTGAGGTGTTGGACGCCCTCTGGCTAAATGGCGTGATGATTTTCGCGCTGTGGCTGGCAAAGATTGGATGGGAAGAGCTGAGGATCGGGTTCAATGGCGCACCCTGGGAGAGACCTACGTCCAGCAGTGGACTGCTATAGGTTGATGATGATGAAGCAACATCACGGTAATTACAACAGTACCTTCAAGCTATAGTGTCAAGATTGTTGTTTAGAAACAAATGAAAAATATTCTAGACGTGTTTGTTTTCATTTGTTCTATTATTCATTGAAACCCTTTGTTTAGTCCTCATTGTCATTGCAAACATTCATCTTGTTTCGCCGCTTGTTCTTAGAAGTACATTTTTGTTTTGGCACGCTTGATTATATTAGCTCTTACATTGCATTCCTGATAAGGTGATGCTGAAAATGGTGATCGTGATCTATGATTCAACAATTATATTCGGTGAATATAATTGTTGATTCAAAAGTGATCACAAAATCGGTAACGGGCTACGAATTAATAAGAGCTACAAATGAACACTCAACTCGCGCAACGATGCCTTAACCGTTAAGCTAATATTTAGCCGCTTACTTTAAGGCTTAACGTATTTAGCGGCTAAATATGATTCAAGGAGTTGTCAAATCATAACAAATCAATAATAGGGATCGTTGCGCAAGCCAGCATAAGAGACTTTCAGTACTGTGTGATGTAGACATCAGCAATAATGCTGGTTGTCGATAAACTAAATAAATAAATTTCAGTATCAGAATGTAAGCATACCTACTGACGATGGATAGTCAATCGTATGTTTATTACTACATTTATATTATATTATATATATTTTGATTTTTCAAGGCAAACTACGTTTATATTTCTTCGTAGTCGTAATTAGTATTCACTAGCTATTACCCGCGACTTGGTACGAGTTACAATACTAAATGTATAGGTAACCTAGAAATAAAGCTAACGTTGTTGCAACTTTACTTGTTACCCCATTTTTATCCCATGGTACCTGATTTATGAGATAAAAAGTAGCCTATGTGTTAATCCAGGTATCTACGTACTAAATTTCATCGAAATCTGTTCAACCGTTACGATGTGAAAGAGTAACAAACATCCACACATACATCCATCCAAATTTTTGCGTTTATAATATTAGTGAGAAGTGGGATGGGATGCAAGCCACCACTAGGCAACACTTACTGCTAAAAGTGTAGGTAAATGTACTAAGATCTAAGCACCCCAACTAAGTTGAACAAGTGAAGCATGATTATCAATAACTTGAAAGAAAATCTTTGTTATTGAATAATATTTAGGGATTGCTAGACTTTATTTCATTTTGTATGGTCAAGTGCGCGGTATACTTGGTTCTTTGAAACGAGTACCTACCTAATCAGGTATTTATTATTGTTTTAATTAGTCTAAAAACAGTTTCAATCACGATAAAAATCGTACTTTTATACATACAAAGTACATTAAATAATATTTGTTTGTTTCATTTTGTATTCTTAGCTATTGAACCTCATGTTGCCCTACTAAATGAAATTTTGAATTTGATGTTTAATTATAGGATCGGTACTAAAGTTGTTTACGAGTAGGTATCTATACTTTTCCTCAATATTTTTACTTCAAAATATTAAATTAAATTTGATAATTTAATGCATAATTTCATACCTTAGGTAAGTACGAACTGCGATAAAAGGTATTTATTTCAATTCATTTTGTTTTTGGCCTGCTAATGAGCACCATTAATTACCTGCCGGTAGGCAACTGGATAATTGATGGAAAACAAAATTATTACAGAAATATTACTGTTTTAATGTCATTTATTAACCGTTGTTAAGCGATTTACTATTATTAACTACCATTAAAATTTAGTTCAAATTTTGATATAATTACGATGCAAATTGATGTATTGTTTGATAAGTTTTTTTACGAAAAATAACAATGTTAAAATCTATCTGTCGCAAAGTCAAACAGTACCTACCCAGTAGAGAAAGTACGAGTAGATAACACCACATAAAAACACAAAATCTATCTAAAGTATAATAAACATGTCCATAATGGTCATAAATGAATGCGAGTTCTTCCAGGCAACGTTTGGATGGAACCAAAATTAGCAATGCTATAACGGAGTTTAGGTCGGCGATTTCTTTAATTGCGAATCTAGCTCACCCTAATCTAATAGATAGATAATTCCTTTATTGCACACCATTTAAATACAATCAATTATAAGAAAATACACTCTTAAACAATAGGTACAATGGGCGGCCTTATCGCTAAAAGCGATCTCTTCCAGGCAACCTTTGGATGGACAGGATCTATGTGAACGAAATAAGGACGGCGGCGTAAATCCGATATTAATAGTACACGTATATTTATAAAAAATATAGATAATTTAAAATAAAATGCATAATTATAATGTATAATATAATCATAAAATTACATAAATATTAATATTATAATACATAAAATATATATTGTCATTACTACATATATAAATTATAAAAATGTAAAATTAATAAGTGGCCTAGTGAGCGATGGATGACAGATAGTGTTGTCTGACCAAGTTTTTAAAGATAGGGAGAGATTTAGCGTGACGAATTGAGACAGGTAGGGTATTCCAGAGCCTGGTAGCCTGCAAAGTAAAAGAGGAACTATAAAATACTGAGGTATGATGGGGAGTTTTTAATTGAAGGGATTCAGAGGAACGTAAGGGTCGAGAGAAATAATAGTCTAATAGTGAATTCGCAAAACGTTCCATTGCGAAACTTTTTGATCCATTTCTGAATAACGAAAAAATTATCCTTACATTAGCATTCTCATCAAGCACGTGAAATGCAACTGCCTTCTCGAGTCCGCCAATAGGCGGTGCTTTGCGAACCGACGCCCCGCCTACACTGCACTGACCACACTTACGAGTACTAACTTGTTGATAATCTGTTATAGACACCCAGTCTGTAAAGTTTCGAGGCAATGTTGAAGATTATAAAATAGTCGCTATTGCAAACCTACGGTAGTTATTGCGTAAATACTTTTTTAAGAAAAACGTGATTGAAGGTGATTCGAATTTCACACGCGGTTGCCATTGATTCAAATTTCACACGTGGTTGCCATTACCGAGTAATAAACTATTACAAGAGGTAATATACTTCGGCACAACTATTACCTAATTGTCAAATACACCATGACATGACCTTGAAGATATTCCTAGGTATTTTTTTAATTCTTAAAAGTAGCGCGTATTTCGTAACATATTTGATTTTTTTTTATCTATTAGTAATTAATACCCGTCGAAGTTTTCAATTAAAAGTTATGTTTTCTAAGATATTCTCACGCATCGAGAATGTCAGCTCATTAATCAATACCATGCAAGGTTAGAGTCACCTTGATTGTTTTATATGAGCAGATCGTGTTAAGACGAAATGAATCGTACATTAATAAATGACTAGAGTTTCAAGATTATAAATTACTAGCTGACCCGCCCGCGGCTTCGGACGCGTGGTTTGTCAATAAAACATTACCCTCCTTCTGTGCAGTCGCGTAAAGTGTATCCTATGTCTCAAGTCCATTCATAATCTATCTAGGTATATAGGTACCAAATTCCATCGAAATCGCTGGGGCCGTTAATTCGTGAAAAGGTAACAAACAGACAAGAGAGACAGAGTTACTTTCAAATCTGTATGTAGATTATAACCTGGATGAACACTTTTTGTTGACAAACAACGCGTGTAAAGCCGCTGGCGGAAGCTAGTTATACATATTAACCTTCCTCTTGAATCACTCTATCTATTGCTGAAAACTACATTAAAATCCGTTGAGTAGTTTAAAAGATCTAAGGTAACAGACAGCGGAAGCGACTTCATTTTATACAATGTAAAGATGTTATTTATTCGAATTCATATTCCGAAATAAGCAAAAAAGTCTTTATAATAAAAAGTACTGATCGTTGTTATAATTAAATAAAACAATAAACATTTCTTTAAAAACCGAATGAAATAATTTGAACATTTTTCTATAAACTTTATCCATTGTCAATTTATCAGCATTTTGACCCAATGCTGGGTACAAGGCGTCCCTAGTTTGTGCCATCCATTGATTGTGAAAACGTATAGGTATTCAATTCAGTAGGTAAATATCGATTAGTAGCCGTACAATCATGGCGTAATTCCCGATCCATCTATTTACTAACATTTATCGAACCCTAAGCACGTATGGGCAGTACGTATGCAAAACAATTGAATTAACGTCAACAGGTAAATATAGATGGTAAATATCGATAATCGCCGTTATTAGGCAAAAAAATATTAAGAAATAAATGCTTAATTATTGATGATTTTTTTTTGGCTACTGGATTTGCATTTTCTAAAATGATGTTGTGTAAAAATATTTTTTTTTTTTGTGCTAGTTTTTAATTTTGATGAATTTGCTACAGTTTATAATACACCAACGCAAAAAAACTGCGGAGGTGATCCCTAACAAACTAAGCTAAACTAACTAAAGCTTTACAGAGTTATTCATAATACTTTATAACTAGTGGTTCGCCCCGAACTGAGATCTCGTGAGTCTCCAATAAACACAAAAAAAATTTATTCTTAATCTGTGACTATCAAAATACTGCCACGAAATGAGAACCAAATTACTTGACCTACAGTTTCATTCAAATGACAGGTAACGGGAGTTCATGTAAATTGGTTATTCTTTTTTGGGGTAGAAATTGCAGTTATTCTGGATTTCAGACTTTTGCCTATATTTGTGTCAATAAAGCTACACGCATACCAAATTTCAGTATTGTGGGGTCACTCGTGTACCCTGTGAATTTTGTCAAAGTTCAGTTTTTATTATGGCTAATAACTTACGAACAACAAAGATTAAACTTAAAATAAAAACGGGGTCGAAATGTTCTCACAAAGACCAGAAAGTCCCATTTTGTGGTTTTTTACCCCTCTTGAACCCTAATATCTCAACAACCCCCACATTTTTAGCTCATTGAGTCACACCAAAACTGTGCCATCACTACACCTGTATACCAAATTTCATGATGATCGGATAAACGCTTCGCAAGTTATCCTCGGACAAACAAACAAACATACATACATACATACATTTATCCATACATACATTTATCTATGGATACATTTATCCATACATACATACATACATACAACGCCGATTTGCCCAAGTTGATTTGGAGATCTCTCTTCGCTCGATCAAATAGCTAAATGTAATTAAATAGCTTGTACATAATTTGTGTTATGATGTATTTTCGATAACATAACAAGATGTTATCGAAAATACATGATGAAACACAGACATAACAAGTTATTAAAAAGTTTATAAAAGTATTCACTTGATAAGCAAAAAGTAGTGAAAAACTTCCGTAAAAGGAATTGTGTACGCAGGTGTTTCGTGGGATAGATTTTCTAATAACCGGCCCGTAGTCCGTAGTCCATTCGGACTACGGCGAATGTTCGTGTTGTGTGTATCTCTGTCTCTATATATCTGTTTAATGTGACGAATGAAACAAATAGAGACGTACAAAGTGAACTTTCGCCGAATCCCGATAATGTGGCCGCAGCAGGGTTAGAGGATAAGTTTCTGAGGAAGGGGAGAAATAATTCTTCTGTACCACTAAGTTTTTTTTGCTGAAATAAATGCTAATGTAATCACAATCTCATTACAGTGACTTACTAACGTTAACGAGGCGTCACAGTGACCTAGATGTAGCGTAGAGCTGTGTAGACGCGCTACGTAGGCGGCGTAGCTAATGGATTTCTATCACAACAGCAAATACTGAGGCGATTATAATTTCCATCGTAAGGCCCGTCACATACGAACGAAAGTAATCGGAAAACATACAATAAGGATAATAATATCTATTTTGTGTCATAGGGTGGATTCGAAAACATAATTCATATCAGTTGGCAACTTTTGAAAATCAGCTCTGTACGTAATCCAAAATAATAATCTGTATTTATTTTAATACAATCCACGATTCGATACAAACCGCACAGTCTAAAAACGCCACTGTATAAAAAGGTTAATTTAAATTTCAACTTAAATTTGACGTATTTGTATGATTTGACAACTCCTTAAAACATATTTAGCCACTAAATATGTTTAAGCACCGTTGCGCAAGCCGCCCTAAGTGTTCTAAATTAAAATATCAATAATGTGCACGTCGTATTTGAAACCTACCTATCTGTTACAAATTATGTATCATGCTTCTAGCAAATTTTCATTTACTTTCAGTGATTTGTTAAAACTAGTTCAGGCTAATGTGAAACGAAAATCGCTTTTCTATCAGTTGTTATTAGATCTTCCTAGCGGCCTCCATTATACTCAGCATAAACACGTGTGTAAAATAATAATAGTGTATTTTCTTGCACAAGGCCTTACCCTACATTACATCGGAAATGTTTGACATTGACGTTACGGAATATTCAATTTCCGTCAAAAAATATGTATCGCCTTCGAAAATATGAAATGTCAATAAATAGTTTGGTTGGTTCGGATTAAAAGGTAATTGGTTCTTTCACATGAGAGCAATGTTATAATTTCCAAATTGTAGAATCTTTTGGAATAATTCTTGTGTTTTCGAAGCAAAATCCGAAGACAAACATGTAACTGTCATATTTTTAATTACTGATTTAAACGGGTATTTGTCGCATATGTACCTTTTTTATTTGTTATCACGACGCCGCGACGTTTCGACTATGTTGCAATTTTGCAACAGCCGTGGTCGCGGGCAGACTTGAAACGTCGGGATAATAAATAAAAAAGGTACATACGCGATAAATACCCATTTAAATCAGTAATTAAGTATAGTAATAATAAATAATAAATAAATATTGGTGGACATATCACACAGCGCTATCTAACCCCAAACTAAGCAGAGCTTGTACTTATATACTTTTTTGTAAATACATACTTATAATATATAGAAAAACATCCAGAACCGGAACAAATATCTGTAGATCATGCAAACATTTGTTCCGCGCCGGGAATCGAACCCGCTACCTCCTGCGTCTCAGCCGGCTATTCGCCCACTGTGTCACCGAGGTCGTCATAGTGATGCGAAAGTTTGAAAAATACTGTCATATTTTATTTTGCCAAAACTTCTGTAACAACGCTACTTATAGCGGTGTAGAGGTCGCTCAGAGTGTAGGGATTAGGACACAATAGACAGCTTAGTAAGTGTGCCAGTCTGAAGGTCTATAACAAATGGAAAACTAGTTTTCAACTCTCCAATGTAGTCCCATGTGGGTACATTATTAAAAGGCGTATTACACTACATTACGCTACTTAGGGCCCGATATTTAGGGAGGGCGTGGCCCCTTGCAAGGGCGTCGATTATTACATTGCACTAAAAATCGGGCCCTAATTCAGTCTGAACGTAAACGCAGAGAGAGTTAAACGTACCTATCATGACACCTATATTTTCTAAACCACAAAAAGCAGCGATTGCAGCGGCTTTAGTAGTCACATCCATTAATATTAAAGAAGAAAAAATATTATCTATGTGGTCCTTTTGCCATAGGTACGACATTCATAGAGTATTAGAGATAGCAATACTTCCCTCTCTTTATACCTCTTATAACACCAGGGTTAGGGTCCCTAAATACCGTGTAGTGTAATACGCCTCTAATGCAGGCAGAATGTCCGAGACAACAGAATTTTACGGAATGCTACCGATTTATAATACGTTTCTTTTTTTAACATTTTTCTTTATAAACTAGGTTAACAAACTAAATCCAAAGTTGTTTAAATTTTGAAAAAACACCACTTTTGTATTGCCTGTAATAATTTTTGATACATAAGTAGGTATAAGCACCTAATAGATATTTGTATCTGTATTGCCACTAATTATAAAGCTATAAAATAAACTGATAAGACTCAATAGGTATGTCAAAACAAGTACGATTACTTATTAGGCATATTATTAACCATTTTAATGAACTCGGTAAGAAACAAAAAGTAATTTATCTGTGTCCAAAGAGCCATAATACGTGTGATCTATTGCTCTCAACAATGTTCTTAATTTAATAGCTAGTACACTTCAACCTACACACATTATGTTTGATTGTGAAATGGTCATTTGACAAATGTCTTGTCACAAGCCACCAAGTTTTCTGTTTTGACAGTGGCGCTATCTTCTGAATAGGTAACCGGTAACCACGCTGTTCTTTGTACTCACTTACCTGTCGCGGTTATTTCCATGTCTAACGGAACCAAAGTTGGTGGCAATCATGTCTCAGTTTTCAGATTTTCAAATTATTCAATAACTATCTTCCGCCAGAGACTTCGCTTTGTCGGTAAAAAGTTGCCTAGTTGTCCAAGTCATAGGTCAACTATACCAAATTTCATCGAAATCGGTTCAGCCGTTTAGTCATGAAAGCGTAACAAACAGATAGAGAGACAAGAGTTACTTTCGAATTTATAATATTACTAATTGCCGTCCGCGGCATCGCACGCGTGGTTAGTCAATAAAATCATTACCTTCTGCGCAGTTGGGTAAAAAGTTTCCTATGTTCCAATTCCGGTCATAATGTATCTGTATACCAAATTTCATCGAAATCGGTTCAACCGTCGATGCCGTTTAGTCAACGTAGCAAACAGATAGAGAGACAGAGTTACTTTCGAATTTATATTAAGAGTACAAATAATTACCCGCCATTTTTTTAAGAAAAATTAGGAATTTATTATGAAAGAAAGGTACATTACGTTTTACCAAAGTATTGTCCATCACTAGCCACTAGTTTTCCCGATCTTTCTGACTGCATTCGGGCAACACGTCGGAAGAACTCTTCATCCAATCGACCCAATTTTTGGTATCTTTATATGATGTAGAGCGCTGCTTAGACAGACCATGTGCCTGAACAAGTGATAATCAGAAGCACCAACGTCTAGTGAATACAGCGGGTGGGGTAGGTCTTTCCAATTAAGTGTTTCCAAATAGGTTTTGTCCGGCGCCGCAACTAGCGGTCGAACATTATCATGTAGGAGAAAAATCTTGTCGTGTCTGGAGTAATAATGAGCGCGTTTTTCCTCGAATTCTCGGCTCAATTTCATTAATTGTGTTCTGTAGAGAGCTCTAGTAATGGTTTCGCTCGGTTTGAGCAACTTATAGTACATGACACCAAGCTGATCCCACCAAATACACTTCATTCATTTTTAATCATTTGAACCCACTCACGACAACTTCTCTCACTTAACGCAGCCTCACCATATGCTTGTACAAGCAATCGATGCGCCTCAGCTGCAGATTTCTTCAAATTACAGAAGTATATCAAAGGTTCCCGCACTTGACGCTTATTCGGCACAAAACATGACATTTTCGCACGAAAAAAATTATGTGATTCTGATATTGGAGTCACTAATAGTTCAAGGCTATGTTGTTGACCAGATGTCCAATCTTACGATATTATGTTTTTCATCTGACAATTTCAACATAACCTTCGAATGAGGCCATCTTTTGTAAAACGGCGGAAACTTATTTGTACTCCTGTGTAATATTACTAATTGCCGCATACGGCTTCACACGCGTGGTTAGTCAAAAACATTCTGCGCAGTCGAGTAAAAAGTTGCCTATGTTCCAATCCCGGTCATAATCTATCTGTATACCAAATTTCATCGAAATCGGCCTAACCGTGAAACCGTAATAAACAGACAGACAGAGAGACAGTTACTTTCGAATTTATAATACTAGTGGTTCGCCCATAACTGATCTCGCGAGTTTCCCATAAAATCAAAAATATATTTATTATTAATCTTTGACTATCAAAATAGTGCCACGAGATAAATACCAAATTACTTGACCTACAGTTTCATTCAAATTACAGGTAACGGGAGTTCATGTTAATTGGTTACACTATTTTGGGGTACAAATTGCAGTTATTCTGGATTTCAGACTTTTGCCTATATTTGTGTCACTAAAGCTACACAAATACCAAATTTCAGCATTGTGGGGTAACTGGTGTACCCTGTGAATTTTGTCAAAGTGTTTTTTTCTTATGGCTAATAATTCAAAAACTACAAGGATTAAACTAAAAATAAAAACAGGGTTGAAATGTACTAATGAAGACCTTTCATTTGACGTCCCATTTGACCTAATAGTATAATTTTCATTTTTTTTTACCCCTCTTGGACTCCAATATCTCAACAACCCCCCAAGATTTTTAGCTTATTTAGTCACACCAAAATTGTGCCAGCACTACCTACCTATGTATCAAATTTCACGATGATCGGATCAACGCTTCGAAAGTTATCCTCGGACAAACAAACGTACATACATACTTACATACATACAACGCCAATTTGCCCAAGTTGATTTGGAGATCTCGCTTCGCTCGATCAATTAGTATGCATACATAGTATGGTGTAATAGAGTGAGCTTACTGTTTATAAGTATTAAGCTCTGCTTATAAGCAACCGATTTATAATCATCGTCGTTCAGGTACATAGTAATTATTACATAATCTGTACTATGGTAATAAAAATATTGTACTTACAAATATTAATATACTTACCCTATTATTACATTTACAGTGTGAAATTATTATATCAATTAATGTCATGCAATTTACCAACTTATTGCCAGCTAGATAAGATCGGGTCTACTGTTATCAATGACAGCCATAACTTGCATGGTTTATACTATCTAATTAACATTTGATTGAATGCAAGATTATACACTGAACAATATAAAGGATTTTCTCATTATAGGGTGTTTTGATTTAACATTCAATAAGACACGACTGTGTGAGTAACACGTTTATATTCTGTAAGATTTCATCTCGTACTTAACCCTGTCCTCATTATATGGGGTCAATATGGAATTTCTGACAGCGTATGCAAGAATAGGCCATAAGTATTCCCTTTAGAAGACATATTGTTCGTTTCCTGCCTCAAATAACCACGGGGTTGCTAAAGGTTAAACAGGTTTAGTATGAACGGCGTGCTATTAAAACATCTTTGTCCGCAAAATGTTCTTGAAGTAATTTTATTAGCATCATTTAAATATTATTGAATTGAATCAAGTTGGGGCTAATAACCTCGATTACCTAGTTTACCTACAAAAAGTAGATCAAGGACAATCATTTATTTTAAAACGTAAATTACGAGTACAATGAACTTGTCTTGCGCCTCTTTAGGCTTTCTTAGGCACATTTATTTGGAAGTTCATCTTTATTCGTTATATTTTTTAGACGAGTAAGCTGGGTAAAAACGTCACGTAACCCATTTATGCGTTTCACCGCATATTTGTGACCCACTAGTCCTCTGTTCGACCATAACCTTTTTCAAAACATTTCAACGGTATAAACAGAAAAGAAACTTAACTATTATTATTAATTTACTTATTTACTAATAATACAATTTGTCTATGTCATCACAAAAAAGATAGGTACAGAAGTAAAGTTCGGACTTTAATTACCTACCTAGCGCTGGAACGAAAATATTCTACAATGATAATCTGAACGTTTATTCATTGTCACGTAAACATTTAAACGTGAATTCAAAACCAGCTAACAAAATATGATGTCACACTCACACATAACTAACACATAACGTCTCGCCAAAGCACGGCACTCGCGGCTGGCGTTCACGAGATTCCCGTACACGCGCGTCTGTGTGCGTGCGTTTGTCATCGCTTGTTCTACTAAGCTTAACTTCTGTACCATTCTGATGTATTAGTGTTTATGTTATGTAATTGTATGAAGTCTTATTTATATCATCATTTATTTATGTAACACTAGTGGTTTGCCCCGAACTGAGATCTCGCGAGTCTACCATAAAAACAAAAAAAAATATTCGTAATCTTTGACCATCAAAATAGTGCCACGAAATAAAAAACCAACTGACTTGACCTACAGTTTCATTCAAATTACAGGTAACGGGAGTTCATGTTAATTGGTTCCCTTTTTTGGGGTATAAATTTGAATTATTCTAGATTTCAGTCTTTTGCCTATATTTGTGATACATAAGCTACACGCATACCAAATTACGGCACTGTGGGGTCACTGGTGTAACCTGTGAATTTTGTCAAAGTTTAGTTTTAATTATGGGTAATAACTCAAAAACTACAAGAATTAAACTAAAAATAAAAACAGGATTGTAATGTACTAATGAAGACCTTTCATTTGACGTCTCATTTGACCTAATAGTCTCATTTTCATTTTTTTTACCTCTCTTGCACCCCAATATCTCAACAACCCCCCCCAACATTTTTAACTTGTTTAGTCACACCAAAACTGTGCCATCATTACCTACCTATATACCAATATATACAATTTCACGATGATCGGATAAACGCTTCGAAAGGTATCCTCGCACAAACAAACATACATACATACAACGCCGATTTGCCCAAGTTGATTTGGAGATCTCGCTTCGCTCAATCAATTTCTCGTGGAGATTAGAAGCTTTCAAGTAATTACGTTTTCAATAGGATTGTTGAGCATAATTAATGTATTTTTTATGTAAATATGAATGTAAAAGGTGTGCTTTAAAGGATGAGTTAATGGTGAAGTCACAGCCGCAGCTATTTATTTAATAGCCATGTTTCCAATGCGTAGTTTATTATTATGGACTACTTAAGTACTGCATAATAAACTTAGTTGTTCAGACACGGTCAAACGTGTGAAGTGAACACAATCGTAGGTGAAAAATCCTACTGACAATCTGAAAGGCTGACGATTTGATTCAATTTTCAATTCATTTATTTATCGACCATATAGGCTGTTTGATAATATACCAACGATATTCAAGTTACGGTTTCTCAAAGCATAAAAAAAGACTTCTCGAAAAAAACTACTAGATATTATAAAATTTTAAAGAAATTCGACTAAGTTTGGGTGTTTAATTCGATATAAAACTTACTCTGTACTTACTACTGTTTTCGAGAAGTATATTACCAAACACCCTGTATAACATTGAATGCTATACAAGGCAAGTCAAAACACAATACAATATAGAAAAATGACAGAGTTGAAAAATAATACATAACAATGTTAATTAATTTAAATTTGTTGCACAAAATATAATATGTGAGCACTATAATAATTAAGTTGACAAAATTGAAAAAACGTTAAAGTAAAAAAAACGACCTCCGGGCGCAGTGGGCGAATAGCCGAATGAGACGCAGGAGGTCACGGGTTCGATTCCCGCCGCGGAACAAATGTTTGCATGATCTACAGATATTTGTTCCGGGTCTGGATGTTTTTCTATATATGATAAGTATATATTTACAAAAAAAAGTAGATATAAGTATTCTATCAGTTATCTGGTTCCTATGGTACAAGCTCTGCTTAGTTTGGGGCTAGATAGCGCTGTGTGAAATGTCTAGCAATATTTAAAATTATTTGATTTATTTACCTAAGTTTTATTTATTAAGAAAAGAAAAGCATTCTAGTTTTTTATACCTATACGTTCATTGTAGTTATACCTATAGAAAGCATTTCCTGAAAAGAAGTGTTTGTTTTTTCGTTTGATTGCAAGAGACGAATTAATGAAAACACCTTAGTGCCAACAGAAGAACAAAAACAAGACCGGTAATAACAAGTACCAATAATAAACAAGTATAACCGAGATAGGTTTATTTATGTTAATTAAGCAGCGCCATTATGTGACCAAGAAATTTTTAAGACTGATATCTAAAATACTATATTTATATTATAGATAAAAACTGCGTTATAATTTTTCTGTAATAATTGCTTATTAGTATATCTATCAATCATATCCGTTTCAGATTTTTCACTGGGGATTGTATTTTTTCGTCATTTTTCATAATAACTCCATAACTGTACAATATAAAAATAAAATGGTTTTGGAATGTGTAAATCAATCTCTTTGATATGATACCCCCCTTGACCTAGTAACCCTATTTTGAAAGTTTACCCCGACAGTTTTGGCTTTTCTGGCCTTAAGGGGTTTTACCATTTTGATCCAGAACCCTAAAATGCATAACTTAAGTATAACAATAAAAAGGCTTTTATAATATTAAAACAAGTGTTAGTAGAGTCGTTTTAATGCTCAGTAATGTTTATTTCGTTCTCAAGTTACGCGTTGTAGAGCAGGCACATTGTAATCAAGACGATCGATAAACTCCATAAACCGATTTACAGAAAGCTTGCAGACACGTAAAAGCGCCATCACGTAGCATATAAAGTTGCTTTCAGGCGCTATATGCGATACTTAATACCCTACATTGCAGAACTCGAGTCATCTAGTCCAGAGTGTAAAGGTTCATTTTAGGCAATCGTGCTCCATCTTCGATCACACCATCACTTACCATCAGGTGAGGTAGTGGTCAAGCGCTTGACTATCCATTATATTCTTCAGAGAACACAGATTATGATTATATTCTTCAGAGAAACTCCGACCATAGCTCTTTCCATAGTTCGCTGAGCGAGTTTCGTGTGCATAGGTCATTACAGGTAGGACGCACTGGTTGAATATTTTCGTTTTTAGGCATTATGGGATGGGTGACGAGAAGACCTGATGAAGTTTTCCAAACACTGCCCAGCCCAATTCGCCGGTTTACTTCTTTCTCGAGATTGTATCTACCCAATCGCAGAGTCTGCCCAAGATAGACATACTCCTTCACAACCTCGACATAAAGGTCGGTTGAGAATAAATACTGCCACATCTTAGGTATCTATCTTTCTAGGTACAGTAAATAACCATGTTCACCATGCGCAACCTTCGTATATCGTGATCGTAAAAGCTTAATCAGAGGATTGCAATTAAGTACTGTGTACAAGGCCACGATTTATATATACAAGTAGGTGTGTGAACTGTTTGTCTTTTCATCGAAGGCGACCTTTAAATCACATTGAGTCTAAACATACAGCAAGCTCGTTGATTGACGGTAGTTACTTTGGCGTGAAACCCGAATAATACGTATATTTTGACGATATAGTTGATTTTATAACAATGATTTTTGAGGCAATTAAAATGAAGAACTTTAAACAAATGAAGATATTATAAATCAGGATTTTTGAGACACTTAAGCCCTGTTTGATATAGAGAAACCGTTATTTATTGATGAAAATGATCTATCCATAACTCTATTCATACTGTGGGAGGATCTTAAGATCATAAAGTTATGAATCGTTTCCTTATTTATTTCATTAATTGAATAATTCCATATAAAACCATTTTATCAGCGAATTTTTTGAAAAATATTATTTTCCAGTTTGTGTGGAATAAGCACTTTTTATCTGAGTGGTATTCAACCTTAGCACGTACACATTGTGGGCTGTAAAGATTAAGACATAACCAAGATATGGGTCACCGTTTTAGTGCTTCTACGTGAATACTTATCTATCCATTCTTTGTGAAGTGTTCTGAAATGGCACGTCTTTGAGTTCGTTTACCTATCTGCCTACACCAGTGTTTATTGAATCGATTTTTCTTAGTTTTAATCATGCTATTCTCTTCTATGGGCTTCTTCCATAAATTTATTAGAATGAAGAAGTTTTGTAGGTGTAAGAGATGCCTATCTAGTCTCATCTCTATCAAGATTAAACAGCGTTTAAGGACTTGGCGGTCATCAAAAGCAACATGCATTATAAACATATGAAATTAGGTTCAGAAATAAATTAAAATTTCAATATCTTTCTGCCCTTTTCCTATATTAGGTACGTGTTTTTTTATATCCTTCTACTATCCGTATTAAAACAAGGGTTGTAATGCACTTGGGGCTACGTGAACTTTAGCATGTTAAAATCCTCATTGATCTCAAATTAGGTTTATTTAGTAAAAACGATAACGGTGATGAAACTAGGCGCCCGACACAGAACAAACATAGCAAGTTGAATAATTCATAAATCATACGCTTAGAGCAATATTTACATTAGTAGCATACGAAATATCGAACCAGAAAATAAATGGGTTTATTTTTTTAATCTTATTACTTTGGATTTATTATTATTTCTTTTTTGCAAAAGATGCCTTTTCACACCCACACATTATTTTGATGATAACAGTGTTTAAGTATGCACTTCTTATATCCTTTATTTTATTTGTTTTCTAAAACAATCATACGTATAGTATGTTTTCATAAAATAAGATACGATTAGACCCGCATGATTGTTTCAAATAGCTGATAAATAAACTGTTTCCGAACTACAAAACTTGCATCCAGGCCTGCTTTACGAAATACGAGGTGTAATGTTTCGATATGAAAAAGTGTTTTTGTGAAATTTCTTTCAGGAAAATGTACAAGGTGATCGCTTTTAGCGCTGGTACTTTGTGTTAAAATTAAGTTTTTATTAATAATATAAGTTAAAGCACTGACGGACCAGTTTAGCTGGACCCAACCTCTCGATGTGAGATCACGTACAACCATATTGCATTGTAGGCTGGTCGGGCGCTGTCGGGCCAACCATTTCATTATTTTTACTGGTTGGGTCGTAACGTCACATGCGGTTGTGCTCAGTCAAACTGGGTCTTCTGTTAATGCTTTAAGTAGCTACTGAATTTTTATACATATCTATTAGTGCGTACTAAAATAAAACATGACCCAACGAGATCATCATCATTTCTTGTGTTACATTTTCATGTTCTAAATAAGCGTTGTTCGCACTTGAATTACACAATTTCATTTTTTTAATAAATAGTAACAAAACAATTAAATTTACTTGTAAAATATTCTTTTGTAAAAAAGGTTTGTTAATTATCGAATTTGTAACTATTATTACGTAGTATTTTTCCATGCTTTTTAAGATTGCCATTATCGTATTCGTAAGGCAAATAATCATTGGAATCCAATACCTTCCGGTTATGAAATTTTAATGAATGACAAAAAGTAAGACCAAATGCTTTTAATTTGGCGAGATATAAGCAAATTATCATAGAAGCTCACATCTTGAAATCAGACTGTTAAACCACCCGTACCTGCGGTACCTCCCTCTAAAGTTATGAAGGTATCATCTGACCGTTACAAAGTCAGTATAATCTTACATTGTTCGCGAAACGCCCTCAAAGTGTCCTTTACAAGTTTTTTTTGCAATAAAACGTCGTAAAGTAGGCTAAGTAACGACTCCTGCGCAGACTCGCGTCCTACTCAAGCCTTACAAGAGTTTCCCGTTAGGACATTGTGTCACCATGATAAAGATGGTTACCGCTTTCAAGATTTTTTAAAATGGTTTCATTTCAAAATATTGCACAAAGCAGTAAACCTTTGTCAAATATCCAATTTACTGCTCTTGTGAATATAATTGGTTGATAAAACACTTACTTATTTAACATTTATCTTAAATACATATAAAAATAAAATATATACTCAAATAATAATTACGAAGAGCTAATTGAGATCGGTCGCTTTGGAAAACAATGGGGGAGGCCTATGTTCAGCACTGGACGCTCTGTGGCCGATATGAAGATGATAATGATTTAGTAAGTTAAAATACCTAGAATTCTAAAGTATAAAGTGGCTAATGTGGCTCAGTAGCCACATTTATAGCTACTAGGCTTAGTAGCCCAAGCGTCTCAAAGACACTGACTGCATTAACATTAAAAACATTAGACATACAACTTTCAGTAATGCATCTCCTTAAGAAATCTGACTGAATAGGTTCTAAGTATATAAATTACTTACTTTACTTTTTTATGTAATATACTTACTGCAGATTTATTTTCAGCGTAAACTTTGTTTAACTACGAACACGAAACTAATTTAAAACAGATTACCTAGTTGCACCGTAATGAGCTTCCGTCATGATGATGATTAACTTTAGTTGTGTACGAAGACTGCGTACAATACCTAGCACAATAGAAAACCTACTTGCCTATGGGTACTGACGACTACACAAATAATTCTAGCAAAAATATCTGTAAATTTATAAATCCATCTCTAAAATGATAGTAACAAAAATCTTAGCATTCGTCAGTAGTCGGATAGCATAGCACTTAAAAAATAAATACAACTAAAAACTCTGTATTCATTCACGCTAATTTTGATTCTAGATGTTTTTATCATATTTTTATATTCATTAAACCACAACTTTTCCATTTTCTAACTTGTTTTCGACAACAACCATTTCTAAATGTTACTTACTACGTCTTCCTTCTTTCGACATCGGACACTATGATGTGATATGTTTGTCGACAAGTTGGTCATCATGTTTAATTTTTTAAACCGGGTGCTCCGAAATTTCTATGTTATCTTGAAAGAGAGTCATTGATCTCACTCAGGTGTACACTTTTCAGAATTCGATGTTTTTCACATGGTAAAAATCAGCTAATTTGGTAAAAGCTTTTTTAGGTGCCCGTAAGTCTTAACATTTTTACGTTAAGGTCCTCGGGATCTAGGTCCTAGGGACCCTGTATGAACTGACCATAAATATTTATAAACAAAGATGATGGACAATCTAGGGTTAACTAGTACTCAAGTGTAACAATTCTTTTCCATCAAATTTTCCTGGCCTAAATTATTAGTCTACTTCACTTGATCATAGATTCAAAGATTTAGCTTTATCGCTTTTAACGATAAGACTGCCCAATGCCCTTCCATTTATTTATGTGTGTTCCTTTGATAAAATTTTGTCGTGCCATTAAAATTCTATCTATCTATTCTAGAATTCCCATATCCTTGTATATACATATATTATATAAATCTTGCAACAAAGTTAACTGGATTATAGCTTTTTAAGCATCAGAAATGTATAACGGGTAGTATGTAGATTATTATTATTATCGACTTTTGTCGGTGACTATAAATGGGCTAGTTTATTGTAATTAACAAAGCTTTGTGTCCAGGTATCGTTTTATAGGTTTCCTGTCGTAAAATGTTCGAGGTCACTCAACAAAGTGTATTGTGATCAACAGTGCAGTTTATCTGCGAAGTATGTCGTAAACTATTTTGTTGTGGCTTCTACTATTTAATATCTGCTGTGTTAGTGGTTCTTGCTTGGTCACTCTCTGAGGATTGGTGGTTCTAAATAAAGCCATTATGCTTAGAAAACTTTCGTGATTTATTTCAATCATTATTATAAACTAGCTGTTGCCCGCGACCTCGTACGCGTTACACTACTAAATGTGTAGGTAACGTAGAAATAAATCTAAACTCGCTGTCGAAACTTGACACCCCATTTTTATCCCATGGAAACAGATTTATGGGATAAAAGGTAGCCTATGTGGTAATCCAGGTTATAATCTACGTTTAAACCAAATTTCGTCGGAATCGGTTCAGCCGTTACGACGTGATTGAGTAACAAAAAAACAAATACATAAACAACCATCCAAACTTATCATTTATAATATTTATGTGATACGATCAGTCGTAACCGATAAAACTGAACGTGATAAATCTCATATTTATAACAATGAGAGCCATTATACATTGAGCCTTTTTCCACCCTAGTCTTGGAAGAGCGAGATAGGTAATTACACCATCCCTTTTAAGGTACTAGTTTGCCACTAGACTACTAGATTGCCACTGCTAACAGCAAGTGCCGCGCCTGCACTTGCAGTTGGCAGTTGCAGTCAATAGCGTCACTTGGAATAGTACCTGTATGGTGTTCTAGACGCTGTTTTATTTAATCTTTAGAACATTTTCCAAAAAATTGGTTTATGTGAAGTCTAGAGGTAGAGCACCGCTAGGGCTACCCGAATCATCCCTATGTATGTTCTATCAATTTGGGTAGTTTAAAGAAGTATTACATTATTACTCCAATAATTAGGGACCATAACTTCCTTTCTCTTATCATACCATTCCGATTTATGATTAGGGTTTGGTAACTATGGTAATTTTAGCGCAAAAATTTGTCCATAGGGTTACGTAGAATCAAGTTTACATGACAAAGAATTTGGATTAGATCAATGATTTTTTTTTGAAAAGATTGTCCTTAAAATGAGGAATTTCTTAAAGTTAGAAAAAAAATGCTATCGATATTCTTTTTTGATTTTCTGTACAAAAGTAATACTTACGATCCAAATTAGTAGATGGGGGTGATTCGAGTAGCCCTAGCGGTGGTCTACCTGTAGACTTCCGTTTAACTCTATTTTTTGGGACACCCTGTATAATATGTCCGAGTTTTCGGTTCGAAGACGGTGATTCCTTTTGCAATTTTTGGCAAAAATATTTAACTCGGTAACATTTTACGTTTTTGGCATAATGCGTCGAAAGGATTTTATTTTCAATTTTTTTAAATTTATAAGTAGTTAACCTGGCGACCCTGTCATATAAAATTTATGTGAAATCAGATACATCTTTCGTGATCCAAGACTGTACATAAATGTTAATATTTTGCAATAAACAATAATCTTAGGTTAGGAAGGTCAGGTACTAATGCGATACCTATCAATTACAACTAAGCTCTGTTGGCATAGTTTTTATTATTAGTTAGTTACCTGCGAATTACACGAAGTAGTAGGTACTCAAGTCTGTTTTTCTCAGTTCATAAAAACTACAGGTGTGTTTCGATTCGTGTAAAACTGAAATTCGACTTAGACCCATTAGACCGGAAAAACCATTTTGTATCTTCTTTTGCTTCATGCTAGTATTAGATAAAGTTGGTCTACAAATCTATGTACATCTCTTTTTTTATGCACCAACCTTCACCTCAATAATAGAAGCATTATTTTAAATTCAAAACTGAAAGACATACAACCATACAACAATACGTGTGTGGGCGACAAATTCGTACCAACAAGTTTGCATTGCAAATTCTTCGTCTACAATTCGGTGACTCCAAACCTCAAATATACAATACATGGCCAAACCATACACACTATTCGATAATCTCCGGCGAAACTTCCTTTGTTCCTTACACACATACAAATAACCTATAGACGAATGAGTATAGTATACCTATGTATTGTGGCGCCCCGTTTCATGGCATAGATAGCCTATGGTGCTAGATAAGGCGGTCTGAAAGCGTTACAAAAAAAGATACCTGTAGAAAATCGCAACAGATTCTTTCAAAACAATGTGTATCTACTGCCAGCTAAAAAAACTTCTTGCCGAGAAATACAATACAGCAAGCAAGCAAAGATTGAGCGTAGGTATACTTTATCGAATAGGTATCTTTGCCTTCGGGCATTGAAAATCATTCAGTCACAATCATCGTGTAGGTAACTCATTTATTCAATGGTTATGTTATGGGCCTGCGATAATTTAATTCAAGGTTCTCGCCTATGTTGCAAAAATAATAACTGACAGCATTTTATTACCTATTTATTTTTATTTAATGTCCTTTTACGTAATATTACTCTGATTAGGTACATAACTTTTGTTTATCATAAATCTATTAATAATCATTATGATCATATCAGCCTAAAGTAGTAATATACACGACAATTAGGAAGGTACCATGCGTATGCTAAGTGGATTAATTTTACAATTGGTTAGACTACAAAAATATCAAAGGTTTAATTTTAAACAGTGCGTAGGCGTCCCAAACGTATCAAAGTAGTCAAGCAAATTGGCTACCTAAATTGTTGACCTCTAGCTTGACTCGCTGAAGCAGTGTGCGTGGAGTAAAAATTCGCGTGTACGCTCTGGCCGTTTTGTGCTCTGTGGTATGGGATATTGGTGTGTCTGTGTGCGTGCATTTGGACGAAACACACCCACCAGTCGCGCCGAAATTACGAGCGATAGGTTTTGTCCGCTGCCGAGTGTCAAGGACGCACGCTTTTGATGTTGTTGCCACGCTAAAAACGTGCTTTCATGGAGTTGATTTTGAAAAAAGAATACGTTCGGTTGAGATCATCATTTGAGCTTTTTATTACTTTTGAAGCGATGCTTTTTATAAGGCATTCCCTCTAAACTAATTGAAGTTTCTAAAAAGGAGTTGGCAAAAGGAAAAGTATCAACAAAACAGTAAGTAAATACGCGTCTCTAATAAGTACCACGACTCACGAGTGCTACAGGTGACCACTCATCAATAGGGCCAATGAATAGGGCCGTCAGATTGTGTCTATAAGACAAACAAAAATCAAACAAAGTTACAAAAATATCTATTGGAATTTAAAATAATTAACGTTATTCGATCAATATACTTCCTAATACCACCGAAAATTAATAACTGATCATACCGTTAAACCAATAATAACTTTAATTGACATTGACCTTAATCGGAGAGCAATCATAAAAATAGAGGCAAATTATCTAATCGCTGGAGAATTAAAATCCTTATAAAGAATGAAGATCGTTTAAAATTCCTGTTCAATAAGCTATGACGAATCAGTACCAAATTGATTACTTAGAATAGAATAGAATACTCTTTATTGCATACTAACAAAATTAAAAATACAAAGAAATACACAAAAATAAAGGTAAGTACAATGGGCGGTCTTATCGCTAAAAGCGATCTCTTCCAGACAAACTTTGAAAGGACAGGACAAAACAAAATCAAAAAGACGGCGGTGTATCTATATTCATAAACCTACATAAACTACCTATACTTATTAATAAACTATATATATATATACAAATATATTAATATATACTTATATATAAACTATACATATACTTACTATATTTTCTATTCTTATTTTGTTTGTATGGCTATAAAACGAATGATACGAATATTTATTGACGCTAAGAGGTAGCACTGCACCGTTGCATCCCAATATTTGAACTTATTTTCAGTCGTGTTATTTTTAAATCTAAGTATGTACTTATAAATAACTAGTGACCTGCCCTGGCTTCTTACAGAAGATATAAGTAGCCTATAGCACTCAGGGATAGTATAGCTTTCTATAAGTGAGATATTTTTCAGGAGCGGTTCAGCAGTTTATGAAATTTATCCCCTACTTTACAAACAACAAACTTTACTTCCTTATAATTTAGAATAGATTATATAATACTTAGTATAGATATACTAGTGGTTCGCCCCGAACTGAGATCTCGCTCCCATAAAAACAAAAAAAAAATATTATTCGTAATCTTTGACTATCAAAATAGTGCTACGAAATAAATAACCATATAACTTGACCTACAGTTACATTCAAATTCCAGGTAATGAGAGTTCATGTAAATTGGTTACTTTTTTGGGGTACAAATTGCAGTTATTCTGGATTTCAGACTTTTGCCAATATTTGTATTACTAAAGCTACACGCATACCAAATTTCAGCACTGTGGGGTCACTGGTGTACTCTGTGAATTTCGTCCAATTTCAGTTTTTATTAGGGCTAATAACTCAAAATCTGCGAGAACTTAACTTTTTTGACGTCCCACTTGACCGTCTCATTTTAATTTTTTTACCCCTCTTGAACCCCAATATCACAACAACTCCCCAACATTTTTAGCTCATTTAGTTACACCAGAAATGTGCCATCAATACCTACCTATGTATCAAATTTCACGATGATCGGATTAACGCTTCGAAAGTTATCCTCGGTCAAACAAACATACATACATACAACGCCGATTTGTCCAAGTTGATTTGGAGATCTCGCTTCGCTCGATCAATAAAGGTATGTCTCCCATGTATCTTTGTAATGTCTCCATGTAGGTACCTACTAAATTATTAACTTTATTACTTACCTGGGTTCTTTAAAAAAATTGTGGTATTTTACATTTATTAATTGAAGACGTCCATGATTGAAGATCATTATTCTAATCATTATAAATACAGGTTTTATCACGTACCGTTTTATAGGTGTTACGACCGACAGTAATTAATGTAATTGGTGCCAGGGAAAATATTTTTAGAAGGTGTAGGCTTGCCAATCACTTATACCATCCACTCAACTTAGTCAAGCTTCACAGCCTTGATTTGCAGGAAAGGCATGGTCAAATGTTCAGAGCTAACTATGCCGCGGGTTTCCTCACGATTATTTCACTTAGAACTGTAACTAGACATGTACCAGACACCTGACAGACATTTTGAAAGTCTAAAATTACTTTAGTATTCAAATAACCTACTCACGACAAAGCTACACATAATGTTTGCATCTATTGGTACTTCGAAGGTACATAATAAGGCCTAATGAAGTCGACCAATAAAAAATGAAGCTGATTTGTATCTAACTATACGACCGATTATAGTTGGTTAAAATCGGCGTCCGATATCTACCAACGCAAACGTATTCTTTCGGTTTAAAGAGTTTATTCTCATAAGAACAAATTACAGTTCACTTACAATGAGCTTAAATATTATATAACAGTAAGTTTGCTTATTTAAATAAAAAGTTTTCCAGAAGTAGGTACCAACACACTCAAACTATAACGACTTAAGGTAGGTTATTGAAATTAAATTCTGTTAGCACTGACCAAAAGTATTTATACCGTTCTAACTACTATATTTTTTTTTTATTTTTATATTTTACTGTAGTATACTTGCATCTTTAATAAATACTAATACATAAATAAATATTCAACTACTCGATATTGATAACTATTACTACGTATTTAACTTGAATCGATTATGTATTGTTTTAGTTTTTTTTTGTACATATTTATACCAACACATTCTTTTGGTAATTTATTGTACATTTGAGTACCTTGGAATAGGAGGTTCATTCTACCATACTGTTCGAGGGGGACGCACGTAAAGCTTATTTTTACATCTTAGGTTATGCTTGTTTTCTTTAACTGTTAATTGTATGTTTGTTTGAATAGTTTTTTTATTAGAATACATGTATTGTAAATAAATATTTATGTAACGTTGAGTATTTTAGTTTCCCTATAAAGTATTTCGGTTCGTGTTAGGTAGTTGGAGTTGTATAATCGTTTGATAATTTTATTTTGTGCTATTTGTAGGTCTATAAGGTTGATCTTGGCTGCAGATCTCCATACTTCAATGAGATACTCGAGGTGGGGTTTCACAAGAGAATTATAAATTGTATTTATTATCTTCTTTTAACGAGTGAAGTAAATCGCATGTTCTATCATTCTCTACTACATTAATCGGATCGGATCGGAACGAATCAATGGACAAGAGGCTTGGTAGGACGTAGAAATACTAGAAGTCTCGTGTTCTATTTTGACCGACTACTTATTACTGTCGATCGTCTGCGTTAGCTTTAAGTGCCGTATATCGTTGAACTCAATTACTGTGCGAACAAAATGAAAAAACTTTTGTCAAAAGGTTTCCAAGAAAAAGTGCAACAAGGTTGATATTAAATAGACATGAATGCATTGCACGCTAAAATTACTTTTGTCAACCTTTGACGTGCGAAATGCGACATTACGGTTATAAACCAGACTCATTGCCGACCGTACAACAAAGAACCATTTCGTGAGCCCATTACATTCTCCGTAAGATCTAAATCATAAAACCTAATACCTAGTAGCCTGTTCGTGACAAACAACTCATAAACAGACGTGATCGATTCATATGAACTGGATTTCAGACCAATATTATAAAGCCTAGATATGACTTTAGGTGCTGAAAGCAAAAAGGTAAAAAAAAACAATTTTTAACGTGTCAACCTCGTATAGCGCTGTTTTAAGTGATATTACCTACATACCTTACTATTACCAAACACTGATTTAATGTCGAAATTATTAGCAACATAAATTCCTAAGGACTGCCTCCGTGGTGCAGTGGGCGATAAGCCGGCTGAGATGCAGGAGGTTCAATTCCCGCCGCGGACCAAATGTTTGCATGTTCTACAGATATTTGTTTCGGGTCTGGTTGTTTCTCTATACATATATTATAAGTATTTATTTACAAAAAAAAATGTATATACAAGTATCCTATCAGTTTATCTGGTTCCCATAGTACAAGCTTTGCTTAGTTTGGGGCTAGATAGCGCTGTGTGAAATGTCCAGCAATATTTATTTGTTTCGCGCACGGAGATATTTGAGTTAAGTCATAGTTAAAGTTTATATGGAGGATGGGCGAATACTAAAATAAAGTTAAAATTAAGCTAAACAAAAAAATATGCACTAAGCACTGTTCACTTGCAACATTAGTTGTGCCACAAACACAAATTTCCTTAACACATTTGAAAAATTCGAATTTAGAATGACAAACTGCCAATCAATTTAAATGATTTGATGACGATACCTATTCATAATCATTTACTTAGTAAATAGCATGTCAAGCTCTGAGTATCGTGCCGGGCTAGGCAGCTTTATTGATAGCCGAACTGTTGCCTCGTGGCATGACAATATTGAATTAATCGCGGTAGTAGTGGGTCAGCGCCTCTTGTTTCCATTAGCTATTACGAAATTGTAGAGTTCCGTACTGAAAATCTAACTGCTCAACACATCGTATAATGTGCCTTCTGGCTCGATCACTATTCATTACAAAATAAACTCTCAGCGAAATTATGACGGTAAATCTCTGTAAATTTGTAAATTAATAAAGAAAATCATTAATGCTTATAATACTGGGACGAGTGGCATAAACAAAGACAGGCATATGGATAGCAGTAGGTCGACACGTACTGAAAATGAAGATGATGATGAAATAAATAATTAAAAAAGTTTTTTTTTAATACTACATGGAGATGGAACAAGCTTATGGCCCACCTGATGTTAAGTGGTAACCATCGCCTATAACAGAGAATTGCCTCGTAGGTCACATACGTTAGAAATGTGCCCTTCGATACACTGCCCTGCGTCCATCAACTTGAGGCATATAGGTGTAAAGCCTCATGTGCCTGTAATTTCACCGACAACCTTCAAACCGAAACACAGCAATGCTGCTTGGCGGCTGAAATAGGTATGGTGGTAGTACTTCACCGGGCGAGCTCTTTCACAAGGAGCTCTACTACTCTTATTCAAAACGATTTCCCGAACAAGGTCTTCTCTATATGCTCAAAACATCAGAACTCATTGGATTTTCACTGAACATGGCTCACGTTTTTTTATCTAACAATAATTATTTGACGTTTGGCACCATCAACTTCATTAATCAGCTCTGTACGGAACTCTTATCCCAAAAAACACCTTAACGCCTATTTTTCCCAGGTTTGGATTAAAATCAAAGTACGTTCAAAATTTGTTGTTTCCGTTCCAAAACAAAATGGTTGTTGTATTGTTTCGTTAATGTTAATGCCAGACGCAGCTAGTAAAAAATTACGTCCTCTACATGTGAATAACAATGAATCTAAACATGTACTGCGATTTATATTATTATCCATTGTGTGGGTACAAACCGTTGGTTATGTTGCATGTCATAATTCAGTAGACAAATGATTTATAGTTTTCTATAAAAAATAATCAATCATTCTATTGCTTATTGAATTGTAAAGTAAAGCTGTGGAGTAGGTGTCATTTATCACTTCCTTGAGAATATTAACTCTACTTTTCGCAACCTCGACCTAAAACTTTTTTGTATTACCAGTTAGTTGTTTCCCAGAGCTAATAAAATGAAGCTCGTTCGGAAAACTGTAATAGATTCGTACTTCATTAAAGATCTACACATAAAAATGCAATTAAGTTGACTCGCATTACCCATACTACGCAGCGGGTGCGCCCCAACTAGGTCACCCATTTCTCGCCACCGTAACAAATACAAAAGGACGTAAGAGACGAGATTTTACTGCACTTTTATGTCCTTTGAAAACGAAACAGCCTGACCCCTTTGGAAGCTCATGGCGAAGTGCGCAGCCGTATTTCCATAAGTTGGGGGAAAATGGGGCAAGATGATAATAAAACTTTCAAGGAAGCTATCGCGGATTTAATGGTGTTTCAATTGCGCAGTTCCTCAGCTAAGAGGAGAATCAAACATGAAATGGGTACTATAGTCATAGCAAAATCATTACCTTCTCCGGTACCTGGCTGCAATACTTTACCATTGTTGGATTTTTATTTTTAATAATATTTTATTTGCAAGGGAAAGCGTAATACGACTGGCAAACCAATGTAAACAGAGTATCAAATTACGTTAGAAAACAAAGAGAAAGACTGTATGAAGTGCCGTAAACATTTCAAGAACTAATTCAAAGCCCACGCAACGTCAAGCGGATACATTAGTGTTATTTCTTCCCCCTTTTGGGGCACGGACGTCCTACCTAATGCGATTTGCATATCGATATAAGGTAGTTATTGGCGCCCACACAGTGTCAGCCCGGTTTATTCACTCGTGTCAATAGACCTTTCAACGTTGTTTAGCGACGGGAGTGCGACTTCTGATAACGCAATAACACTTGGAATTCTTCCTTGAATTTCTGATCTAAGCATCCACCCACTGGGATGGTACTGTACTAAACTATAGCACACAATTACATTATAAAGTGAGTGTTTGAAGCGCAAAAAGTTAAGCGTGTAACAGTAAAGGTGGGTAGTAGCCCACCTTTGCTTAAGAGTCGCTATGCCTGTTTTTACTTACGTGGACATTGAAGGTGTGGCTGTGTCGTGACAAAAACGTGTCTCCAACATTGACAGCATTCTCAGTACCTAAGAAAAACCAAACTCTCTCAAAAAACTGATGTTTATTGTAGCCTCAGAATCTTTGGCTCACGGCCTGTTTGTACAGATGTCTCGTTACACACAAATTAAATATCTACCGATGTATTCACTGATTTAACATTGCGTAAATGTTCGACAGGTCTCCGGTTTTTTGCATCATTGCATTAGAAGTAGGTGTGGTAGCACACTTGTGGGCATAATGTATGAAAGTCTACGAAGTGCTTTGAAAGATAAATAGCAGACCGGCTTGTTTGACTTTAAACATTACCTGTTCATGCCAAAATAAATAAATTGTTGTATATTGATGAGTTCGAGTCACTGATTTGATCTCGTTAAAATATTTTTCTCTGTAGGTTTAATATTGTTTTAACGCTAGGTACATATAGGTTAATACTGCGGTTATTTGTTTTTTTTTGCATTAATCGAGTTAAAGAATAATTAGGTATATAAGTATAATTAAATCACATAAAAGGAAATAAATACTATATTAGTTATTTAGCGTCCGAATACAATGAGCATTGAATGCAGTATCTTGCAGGAATATTATTTTCCTAGAGCTCTAACCTAACCTTGGGAATGCCTGGCCTTATCTGGCTCCGTATTTCTGACTCCGTGGTATATTTTCCTCACGGTTCGCGAGTCGAATGAGCAAACCACAGAAGTAGGTTAGTCCGACTCGGTGCTTTGTGTTTACGTGCGACAGATATGAGATACACAGATATACACCAGGTCAAGGCGTGCAACAGCTTTCGACTCGGCTGTCTATATATGGAACTAGCGGATTTAGCTCCTGTGAATAGCTGACGATTGCGTCGTGTCCTGATTATGCGGGACACCCTAATTTACACATAATGTTGCCTCGCACTCCATCGTGATGCTTGGTAATTGCTTAATCCATGCATGTCCTCGCTGCGTCTGCTAATCCCGCGACGCCGCGCCTCGGCGGCTGTCTCCGAACAATAGAGGCGACACGGTACACGGAAGAGCGTTAAAATGCGTCGTTAAAAGCGCGTAGTTTAAATTTAATGTCGCGCGTTCAATTGGGGCCTGTAAAAAGCGTTTTATTGGAGTAGCATCCTGGCTGCGAGGTCGCGACGAGAACGTTCGGATAGCTCTAATTAAAAACCAGCCACATGCACTCTTGCGAAAGCGGGGCCAGTCGAATTGGCCAATTGCGAAACCGCGCGCCCTTCGGATGCTTACCAGATTTTGGGGCAATGTTTTACCCAGGCACGAGTATCTTTCGGATTTCTGTAGAATAGTTCTCACAAAACTAGTCAAGATTATCATTTATTTTAATGAGATATCATTAAAGATTGATGATTCAAAGAGTTTCTAGAAGCTGTATCTAGGCGATTGCTTAGGTATTTACAAGCGCTTACGATTATTGTACACTTAATCATGGTTATTGCACAACTAACCACGCGTGTTTTGTTCTTTTCAGGTGTAAAACAGTGAACGGACTCTACCCGTGAAGACTTCTTGTGAAGACAATAAGTGCCATTCGTAACCCGTTTACCACAAGCAGTGATATTTAGTCGTAACTAGTGATAGTGTAACCGTGATCTTAGAATAAGGTGCTATAGTGTTTATTGTGACCCGTTACCAAAAAGAAGCAAAACTGGCTCCCTACAAAGATATAATGAATTCTTCGAGCATGAGCTCTGCCGTGCCGACTATCAAGTGTGAGGATACGTCTCCATCACCCGCTGCGGCTGCGGGGACGGACGGCGAAGGAGGCACCTATAATCTGAGTGTGAACGTGAACCTCAGTTCAGCGATGATCAACCTTCTGGCCGCGGAGAACGCGGGAACCTCAACTCTAAGGACGCCAGAGATCGTCAACGATGTCATCACCATGACAAACCCTCTGGACCAGTTGGACCAGTATAATTATGACAAGCCTTCCAGTTTTAAGGTAAGACTATTCATATCCAGAAAATATACTTTGAGATAACGGATAAAACATCTACAATCAATGAGTAGAGATAGCAATCGCAAATAGATATTATACAATAGCAGTGTAAGGTGCTCTTGGTGTGGACAGAACTCTATCGGAAAAAATATATAAATACATACCTAGCTAAAGGACATATATAATTGTTAGAGCTGCTGCGATAGGTTAGGTACCATAAAAGTTGAATAAATTCAACCAGGATGCTTATTATGCAAATTAGCCTCTCTAGTCTAAAAATAGACTGCATTTCAATTATCGCCGGCGTTATTTGCAGTTCTCATTGCTATTCGCTTTCGCAGCAGTGCACGTATCCTTCCAGTATATATATACTTGGTACTCATAGTTGGGTCACACCAATGCCGGCACGTATGTAAAATAAGTGTTACACTGTCTTGAACGTCTGCCAAGTGCTGGCCACGTAATATCACGTGACCCATCCTGTATAAACATTGGATAACAGTTGCCAGCTTGCATGAGGTCATGCACCTTATGCAGACTCCATATTACGAGAGGCAGACTCCATGGCGCCACACACAATATCTAGTTACCTATATTTAGTTATCGCGGTTAGATATATATATATCAACAACTATAATAATACGAGTAGATACCTATGATTATTTGTGGTACAGATTACTTTATATGCATGCCGATCGTTATGTGAATGAGTTTTATTACCCCGGAATATGAATGACGGGAAATTTAGAGCGTGACAAAACAATGCTTAATTATCTGATATGATATGCTAATTATGCCGGCATGATTAAATTGTGTGGGGCTAAGCGTCACATCCATAGGAGTTTCGGCTTGTTGAGTTTGGTCAGTGAAATTAATGGAATTAGGTATTTCTTCTATTAATTTCACCGACCGACCTCAACAACCAAAATTGAACACGATAACAGATAAAAAACGTTGTTTTTTGAGTAGTTAAACCATGGATATAAATACGTTACTTAAGAAATTGGTAGCAAGCTCTAATGTTAACTCTTTTGCCTTCTCGGAGATTTGCTTTAGTCGAACGTTTTTATCTCAAAAATGAATGTATCTCAATATGATTATGAGTATTACTCAAGTTAGTAATAATCATTTATTGTTATCAAAATAAAAAACAAACTGCTAAACTCTAGCTAGCAAGCGTCACACTAATATTATAGGAATGTTTGGATGTAAAAGAAATTATTGATTGGATGTAAGTGATGTTAAAGAGTAGTAGAGTTCCTTGTGAAAGGGCTCGCCCGAGGAAGTGCTACCACCATACCTATTTCTACCGCCAAGCAGCATTGCTGTGTTTCGGTTTGAAGGGTATGGTTGCCGGTGAAATTACAGGCACATGAGGCTTTACACCTGTATGCCTCAAGTTGATGGACGCAGGGAAGTGTATCGTAGGGCACATTTCTAAGGAGCGTGACCTATGAGGCAAACTTTGTTACAGGCGATGGTTACCACTTAACATCAGGTGGGCCATAGGCTTGTTCCATCTCCATAGTATAAAAAGATAAAATTTGGTATAGATTATATTAAATTATATATAAGGCTATTGACAAACTACGCGTGCGAAACCGTTAATTTAATTTTCATGATTTGCTTTAAGAATTCTAAACTCTTTAGACCCAAGACAGACACAACTACCTATATACATAAGTATTAGATAATTCTCTAAACCAAAACGTACCCACGGGTATGATATGAAATCACGATAAGCATAGGCACATTTTCACATGACCCATATAACAAAGGCAGCCAGGTGGAAAAAGCACCATTAGTAACGGTACCTAGTTCTCACCATTTCTGTCTCGTTTCAGCCCGGAAGCGGAAATGACTCCAACTCCTCAATGTCCAATGGCTCTTCAGCTACGTCGCCAGCCTCTAGCAATCCACCTAGCGTACAGAAGGTAAATATTTGACCAGGTATTTTTTTTTATTTAAAAATAAGTGTAAAAATTATAAATGATGTAAATAAACAGTCCTTGCAAAAATAGATTCAAAGCAAAAAAACCCATAGGAATTATATCTACTAAAATTGCCCTTTTGCGAGAATAAAGTCCATAAAAGGCAGTTTAATACAAGGTTTCATTTTCATTGTGTTAAAAAGCGGGAAGGTCAAGTGGGGTATCTTTTAAATGAGCTTAATTTATATATTCCAAAACCGTTTTTTATATCACATAGTTTTGGAGTTATGATGAAAAATGACGTAGAAATACTATCTAAATATATACTTTGCAAACTTTGGGAGACATTAAAAACATTCCATCCACATTTCCTCAATGGGAATGGAATGCTTTTAATGTCTCCCAAAGTTTGCAAAGCGACGATTGAAAGAAATACATTCAAGAATAGAGGAAAAATAAAACGATCTTGTATCTACATGTAATCGTTATTTAGAAAACTTAAGTTTTCTTGGTTTGCTCCTAAATCTTTTACTTGAAATCGATATAAATCTAGATAGGTACGGAACCCTAGGCGTGCAAGTCTCACTCACACTTGACCAATCTTGTTTTAAAAGTAAATTTAGCAAATTAAATATTGTCTGACACTACTGAAGATATTTTTTTTCGGTAGAGAAGTTGTTTAAAATTATCTAAAGGAATATTCCTTTTTATTCTATACCTATATAATAAATATGAATTGCTCTAGATTTAAATATGATATTACCACAAAAAGTTAATCCCGATAAACACTGTTTAAAAAAATCGTATACAAAAATTGGTACGGAATTTTTTAAGCACGCGTTAAACAGGGTTTAACGTTTTTATGGTAACAAGGATAGATACTTTTTATTGGGTAGATATTCTGTGTCAGACAGAGATACCCAATAAAACGCAAATGTATTTAGGTATGTAAATATTAAAAAGAATATGTACTGTAGTTGTTCAAAGTAAATTGCACTCTTCTAGGCACGTCGAGTATTGTTTCGAAACCTCTATATCAGGTAATATTTTCAACGTCATAAAACAAACAGGATCTTTAGGTTATCGCGACCAGAATAGCAATAGTAAATGCAGATTCACAGTAAATTTCCTTTGGCCTTGTATTCTAATCATTATTATTGGTACCTGTTGAATAAAATTACCACTTTTTGTCTAGTACATAGGCTATTATGTCGGCACAGATGTAAATGTAAACCTTACTCTAGCTAGACAATGGGCGGACGTATAAAATAGTGAGAAAAACAAACTTCATTGATATCAATTCTATTATCAATGCTGTATTTATTTTTTGCAATGCATGCACTACCCAAGTACCTACCTGAGTACATACTTGTACAAACTTTAATACGACCTTGACGGAATCAACTCATCAAGGTGATGTGGCCGTGAATCACTGCAAGGTATAAAAAATTAACGCACGACTAAGAAAATACATCTATCGTAAACATCCGTATCAGCACCAACCCACACCATCATTAGGCAAATTCAATTAAACCAATGCATTGGTTAGAATGGATAGATTGATGAATGAAGATTGTACAATCCAGATAAATTGAATAGGAGCAAGTGTTATTGTTAAAATACCTAAGTCATCGAAATATTTTGTGAGAATTTAATAGATCCGTAATTAAGATTTTTCGGTTTGCATAGTATTTCAGAATTTATATTCTGGAATAATTGGCGTAACTAGGAGACTCATCATCATCAGTAACAATTATTTATGCGACATTTGCTTAGACAGACACAATAAATACCAAGTGCAGCATTCCCAGATTAGCGAATCGAACGACCTTATTAAATAGTTCAGTAGATAAAATAAAGGTCTAATTAAGATAAACGATTTAAGAACAATTGACGAAATATTCAATGGGCAAAACCAGATCTAAAAAACTATGATGTATTTAATAAAACAGAAGCGCGCTATGCTTATCAGTACGGATTTATTAGACTAGCGAATGGCATCAAAATCATTTCAAAGAATTTCAATGACTATAGGTAATGCTATTGGCAAGAGGTACCCAATATGGAGAGTCGAAGACGTTATTGACACTTCCTTAAATGTCATTTCAGACGTGTTCGGAACTTATCAAGGCTGGCCTGAAGTTATCCATCGAGTCCAAGAGGAAGATGTCTGGTAGTGACACGGACTTAGGAGTGAAGAGGATGAAGAGGGAAGACAGCGATGACGACTATGATAGCAGTCATACCAACAATACCAAGTCTGATGGGGTAAGTAACTGTTTTGCTTTCGATAAAGCTGTCTTTAAAAATGGTGAAGGACATGTAGAAAACTAAGTTAGAAATAGCATTAATCCGTGATACTGAAAAGTCATAATTGGACTAGTCACAATGTTTGAATGTTAAATAGGCGTAACTTATTTTATGTTTCAAAGAACAGTCGCTTCTGATTCACAAAGTCACACATTGTCTATCTCAAAACCTTTTCTGAGAACCACACGATGAAGTGGATAGTTTTGTTTATGTACAGGGTGATCTCTGATTGAGACCTTTAATTTATTTTCCTGCTAACTCTGATCTTGGCACACTAATTTGTGACCACAACATTCTAACTAAATAGATATGTTGCGGTTTAAGACTGAGAGCAGTCACGTCTTCCTATAATAGGTATTTTGCCATGTAGTTATTAAGCGCACATGCTATTTTAAATAAATTACACATTGTTTTGTGGCATTATATATATGTTTCCCGAGCTCTTTGGTCTTTATAGTTTTAAACACGTGATTAGTTCTTAGCTTAACATGTGTTGTGTTCTTTGCATCTTATTTCAATTTAGAAATAACAATTATGACCTTGGCCTAATATGACTCAAAAATTAGCAATTAAAGTAATGTTTATAAAGTGATTAGTACCAACTTCTTATACCTTTTGATAAGTGTGGGTAATTCTAAAAAGTAGTGAAAGGCAGAACTCTACTTACACAACTTTCTCACAAATAAATATAAAAGTTTTTTTTTCATTCATAAAGTAGCCAGCCATCTATTTTTGTTCATTATCTCGTACAACGAACTAAATATTATTTAATAAGCCAATCCTCTCAAAAGTTCCTTCATTTATGCCGATACTTTTCAGTATCGGCATTAGTATGAAGGTCATGGAAACATGTCATTATATTCCGTCCTACATGCCACCCAGCAAGTGTTCAAGGAATAATATAAAGATAGATACCGAAGATTGCGAATCGTATCTAAACTAGCTTTTATAGAGGCGGCTGTGTGCATTATAATTGAACGGTTTCATTGATGATTTTATGAGCTTACGAAGAAGGCATCGCAATGCGTTGTCGTGACTTCACTTCCTGAATTCAAAAGGCAACGATATGGCAATGAGAAATGATAGATTTGCACTGCACTCGAGGCTATATGCTAAACTAAGGATTGCTAGGTCTTACGACCCACTAGGCATACATAAAAGCACTTTATCCTAGGCTGGTATTTGGGGTAGGTACAAAGATAGATTGTATTTTGTTGAAGGGGCCAGGGGCTTAACAGTTATGAGCTGAATTAACGAGCACATTATACAGGAAGGAAAACTAGAGTCACGTGTTATAGAAACCACTATAGGATTAGGAATTCAATGGAGGAAGGAAAGTTACGTGAGAGTTAAAATGCTTATCCACACCGCAGCTTTAACCTAAAAGCTGGTAAGCAGCCAAATTGTATTAAATGTCATGTGGCTGAGTCCACAAAGTAAAAGTTAGGAAAGTTGGAATGTAGCGTTCCAACTTTTCTTTGCCTACATGCCGCAAGTGAAGTTAATACAGCACATATAATGGTTGTTCTTTTCACAGCTGACACCAGAAGACGAAGAACGTAGAAGGCGAAGAAGAGAACGAAACAAAATAGCAGCAACAAAGTGCAGGATGAAGAAACGTGAGAGAACAGTCAACTTGGTAACAGAGAGTGAGGTTTTAGAACACCAGAATATTGATTTGAAGACACAACTTAAGGTAAACATTTACATTGTTCTTTTCAAGCAATATAGTAAAATGTCTGAAGTAAAGTAAAAGGGCTATACAAAATGGCATCTAGACTCGATGCCATTTTGATAAAAAATTGCTTCAGGTGGAACATAGTTTCTAAATTATATACTAATCTAGATTTATTTCATTCATTATTTACAATAACAGAAAAATGTACAAATCCAGGACTTGATGCTAACAGCATTTTCTACCAGTCATCCGTGACGTGTCAAGTAAAAAATATAGGATGGCATGCTAACTAGGTTCTAAAAGAAAAACAAACAGAAAAAACAAAATACCGACTAGTCTAAGTTAAATATAACAATTCGTACATAATACAATAAATAAGAAATATAATAAAAAAGAGTAATAAAGTCGATAATAGTGTGCTAGTTGAATATACCTCACAACATAACGCAGGTACCTTACCTACACAAAAATAATCGGACTGATAAGTGTTATCTTTGATCACTATAATTCAGCTACAAACAAATTCTACCATAGATATAGACAGCGTCAGTTTCTTTGGACTTTCTCAAACATTTCACCGAAATAGGTAATTTTAACTATCAGTGTTCACGTGGAATGTGATGATAACACTGGAAGACCCACTCATTAGTCTTAATTATACTGTCGACAAGGCCGATAAGGCTTTGGCTTTAGTAAAAAAAATACAGGTATCCAATCCAATACAATGATTTAAGATCATCATCATCATCTACAGCCCATAAGTACCCACTGCTGGGTGTAGGCCTCTCTTTGTAAACGCCACCCTTCCCGGTCCTGTGCTTTACGCATCTAGGAGTTGCCCACGACTTTCTTTATATCGTCGACCCACCGTGCCGTCGGACGTCCTGGACTTCTTAGGTCTGTTCTTGGCCACCATTCAGTCAAAGATTTACTCCACCTGCCATCACCTCGTCTAGCCAAGTGTCCTGCCCAGTTCCACTTGAGTTCCACCACGTCTTGGACTTTCGTCTGGTGTCGGATTTCGGTATTGGGAACTCGATCCAGCAGGTTGATGCCAAGCATGGCGCGCTCATGGCTCTCTGTGCAACTCGTACTTTGTACACAGTTTTCTTAGTGAGTGCCCATGTTTCGGCACCGTAAGTCATTGTTGGCAGGACACATTGGTTATACAGACGGGGTTTCAAGCATTGTGGGATCTTCTTTGACCGAAAAACGTCTTCAAGCTTTCCAAATGCAGCCCACCCGAGTTGTATTTGTCTAGAGACCGCCTTGATTTAAGATACCTACTGAATATGTCATTTTTTTTGCAGGAACTTGAAGTACAGAAACGGCAGTTGATGGATATGCTCTCGGTGCATTCTGCTTCCTGCGTCAAGAATAACTCAAACAACAGAGGTTCACCAACAACCTCGTACAACATGATTCGATCATTCGAATCGCCAACAGCATTCCCTAACAGCTACGAAGCTCAGTCGCCGTATATTCGGCCAGAGTCAGCTAATATTCTAGCTTCGAGCTACACCTGTGTCACTCCCCTAAACGGAGACTCTTCCATCGACACTATGTCGTCTTTCGACGCGGTGTACGCTACGCCTCAACTCATAGATAACGATTACAACCGACCCGACAGCGTACTCAGCTTGCCCGTCACTTCCGAAGGGAACTACGTCTCGACAGACGGGTATCTCCCTAAATCTACAAACCTTCTCATCCCTATCGATGCAGAACAAGAATATTATGACCCCGAGGTCAACTACAATATGGTCTCTAACCAGCAGTGTCACAACTACCATGGGACGATTCCAGAAGGGCAATCAAAACACAACAACGGAATCAACGATGGATGCCTTGTTTAGTAACAGTAACAATACTTTTGTGTCGGGTCCAAAATTTATTTACGACATTGTATACGTCTTTAGCAATTAAAATTTGATAAATTCGAAATAGTATCACCGTTTTAAGTAGGAGATGTTTTGTTTCATATGTACATGATAAAATTATATCGTTTCCTTGGTAATAGATGCAGAAAACGATGCGTTCAAAAACGTTTACTACGACCGAATAAAATAGGCAAGATAGTATTTACTTTTAACAATATTAGACAAATCTACTCAAGTATTTTCAGAAATAGACTCGGATTAAACTTAATCATAGATGATGGGAAGAGGCGGAAATCGACCGGAGCGGGGAATTTATTTCGAAACGAAATCGTATGTCTACTGTGTAGAACAACAACGTAAGGTTACTCGTAGTATGGTGCCTGTTATACAAGTGTATAAATATTACTAAAAAAAAACAAATATTAAAAGTAAATACAAACGACAAATTTATTTTAAAATTATTTTCATGTGTTGTGAAGTAATAAATTTGAGTCACCATATTATTTATTTAAAGAGTAACATGTAAACTGTGTAACAGTTTAATAGGTAGGTATTTCACATTATTATAATTAGTTGTCTTTCAATTGTACCCACATTCGTTTTAATGTTAAGTTCTTTGATTTTGCTTTGATCTGTTTAAAATATTTAATTTAAGATCCGAGATCTGATTATTTTTGACAGTGAAACATTATTTTCTTAACAAAATATTGTCTTAATTACTAGTCTGCAGTCGCCTTCTTTTATAATTCACGGAAACTCAAATATTACATACATCACTTATTGATATATCTTCCAGTACAATTTATATACTAATACCTCCTGTTATATTCCGAAGTTATATTTTATTACAGAAATTATATTCACAGATTTTAAAAAGATATATTCCACAAATATATTAATGTGTTAAATATGCATAAGATAGATTTAAGGTGCTTAAACTCAGATTAAGTCGTGATATGAAATTATTTAGGATACCTATAGCTCATAAATTTTGATATGACATTTCGCGTACCCATGTATTTGTTTTTATAATTATATTCAATTTGATTAGCTTTCGGTTTTAATAAATCCATGTGTCAGAGTTATACATCAATCTTATCAAATTCTAGTTTTCATATTAGTCAGAATTACTTAAATTGAAGTAATGTTACCGTTTACGAATATACGCAGAATGCAGCTTAAAATACCAATTAAAGTGCCTGTTTAAAATTATCCTGTTAATATTTTAGAGTTTAATAAGGATAACATAATACACCTATGTCTGGACTAAACGTATTTGCTATAAACTGAAATGTTAATATAACTATAGGTACAAATTAGATCTTGCCTTAGTACAAAAACACGAAAGTATAATATATCGTTTTGTAGCAACTGGAGTTGTACTGCTACATAACACTTATTTACTATGCTCCTTTTAATTATTTGAATGGAGAATGCAGTCCAACACTAATATTAATATCGTCTTTGGCAATGGTAATGGCAATGGCAAAAGAAACTGAGCGTAAGACATCATAAAAATATTCAATGTTTTATTTATGAAAACATTCTAATACTTTTAAAGTGGTTTGTCTCATTTCGCTATGCGATTAGATTACCACTGCGTTAGAGCATAATGTTCAGTTTAGAACAGAGTAAACGATTGTGCCTTCTGCGAACCAGTGATCCTAGTCTTTGACTGACTCCTTGGGGTCCAGCCAGTCACGTGAGCATTTATTTTTATTTTGTTGGTAATTTTGTGATAGAAGGTATTTATTAAAGAGCACAGTTGACGTAATATTGTTATGTCTTGTATGACAAGAATGAGTCTCCATATTAGATTGTAGATGACTTGGGGGGAATACAATGAACTTGGATTTGCATCTCATTTCGCTGAAGCAAGCATAAAGACAGCAAATAAAAAGTGCCTCATTACAGATACTCTGTAAATGTATACATGTCGAGCTTTTATCTAGTTATTTTTAAATGATGTCGAAGTTCATCGTATTTTTTTTCCAAAGTCGCTTTATAGTATGAAAGTACCGTCATAGTAATCTTGTGTATAAGATTAACTTTCGAAGGTATAGCTTGTTTCCAGTTGCAGGTTGTTACTGCATTTTGATCAAATAATTACAGATAGTTGACCAACCAAACCTAATTTTGGGCAACTTGTAGGCAGAATTTTTTAAATAGTATTTATTTATTTTGTAGTGTTATCCGAACACATACGGAAAATTCCAAGATTTTTTAAAACCATCACAAAAATTTTGATCTATAAAAATCTTGGAATTTTCCGTATATTATTCCGTAAAAATACTATTTAAGAAATAAGCAACGCGACATCTCTTGTCAATGTACTAAACTGCAACGTTTGGCATTGAGCAGATCATAAAAACTATACCTAAGTTTTCCTGTAGATTTAGCTAACGGCGCCTTAGTCGTAATTTGAATCATCTCAGTAATTTCGACTCTGACATGAATTAGCCTGGTAGCACAGTTGGATAGTGCATCCCCGTATCAAGAGATAGTCCCGTCTAGGCTTGAAGTTTTTGCGATGGTTTTAAAAAATCTTGTAGGCAGAAAGTATTGGAATGCTTAACTCTGTGTATTATAATGATCGATTTGCAGTAAACTTTAATAATTGAATAGTTTATCACTGTTTCCCAGCTGGGAAGGCGATATGGTACATAATCGCAGTAAATTAGTTTTAACATCTAGTATTACCTATTTGTTTAACAATGTCGTTGTTATTGTAAGATTTAACTTTGTAATTTATATTTCTTTTAGATTTAGCGCAAAAATATAACATGTTATCTTTTAATATACTTAAGTATGTGCTACAATAGGTACTAATGCTTTCTTATTGAAGATTTTATCAAAGTTTTTTACGTCGACTTACTTTAAAGTACTTTTTATATTATTAATTCTATATAAATGTTATCCAGGTCACAAAATTAAATATTTTTGATTATATTCAGCTTTCTTCGTACTTCTAAATATTGTAAATGAAATTAAATAAACGACAGTAAAAATTATGTTGTAAACATGACTTGTACCTGCTTAAATATAAATATTTTGACAATCAAAGCAAAATTATTGTGCTTATATATCGAAGAATAAATCATTATATTGCACATGTTTGATTTTATAACCCAAAAACAACCCCCATAGATTTTCTAGATATAACGATCTTGTGCGGCTTGCACTTCGTCAGGCCGTCTTTTCATTTAATGGAGGGGGCCGTCTTACGCTGCACTTTTATTCAATTTTTAATCCATGTATAATGCAAGTTTATTGAAACACGGAAGAAGTTAAACCCTATTCGATAGTGACAAATCTACTTATCAGAGTGTAGAATTGAACTTTTGGGATACACATCATCATCATTTCAGCCCTCGAAGTGTCCATCAACTCTGCCATAGATTTCTAGAGCGGCCGATCTTGTGATGCCTGCATTCAATACTTAGCTCCCAGAAACCATTATAAGGTAGTCTTTCCTTCTGGTCCCTACTAGTGGGGATTATCAAACAAATAAAAAATGGTGCTATCATAGTCCCCACTACGCGATAATTGGTGAAGCATTAGCTGTAGTATATTTAGACGACAGAACTTTGATATGCAATACATTCGAATCTTTATGAAATTGCCTATTTTATAGCTCATAATCCTTACCGCCTCAACATTGATCGTGCGGTGGGGATTATGGTTTCATTTGTTTCATAATCCCCACTAGTGTACAGCGGTGGGGAATTGAGAATTATGAAATTAATCCTTTCCATCTAGTGAGGGGGCCATCATACGCTGCGCTTTCCAGTGCGTGGTCTCAACCTAAAAACCTTTCTGCCAACGGCTGTCAGTTGTTGGATTTATGTGAACTTGGAAAAAAGATAATAAAAAAAAACTGTCTTCATATTACGCAATGCGTGTTTATTAACCTGTTCTGTAACCTTACAGAAGTTGACCATAGCGTTCCACAGAATACATAATTAAAAGTAAATATACCTAATGACTTTGCAGGGTCCACTGCTGATAATACCTTGGCTTGGAGATTTGTTCCATCTACCTAAAAGATAAAATTTTATTAGTTTTGCGTAAGAAACTGTAGCCAGTTATATTTCAGTTTTAAATGGGGATAAGGCAGAGCGCAGACCAACGACTTCTGTTGCCGAACATAGTGTAAGTACGCCAACGCAAATTGCATATTGTTCTTTGTGTTACAATACGTTTTCTAATTCAATAATTTGTGTAAACCGCGTGTCGCTGTTAGTACAGCAGTTTACACGCACTGAGGCGTTACAGAATACCTGCGCTACAGGAGCGTGATCACTCTCCTGTAGCATATGCTGAGTGACGACCTATTTTTTAAGATGTTAACTTTAAACACAAGTAAGTATATAGGGTGTTTGATAATATGTATACGCACAAAAATTAAAGGAGTTATTTTGATAAGCATAATAAATAAATTTGTGAAATGTTTACCATAGAAATGCGAAATTAATTTTGGTATGTAAAAACAAACACTTTATTAAACTTATGTTGTGCTATTGCATAATGCTTGCCATCTAACCACAGCTACTGTATTGGTGACGTCTCGAGATATCTCTTGTTGTCCCTTTCTAACCCAAATCCCGCAGCCATTTCCGAGATATCAAATTTGTCTTTATTTTTGGATGTCGATTTGCAGTAAGTTTTGTATCGAATGATTCACCTAAACTTAGTCGATTTTCTTTAAAATTTGATAATATAACTAGTAGTTATTTTTTTCGAGAAGAATTTTTTATGTTTTGAGAAACCGTCACTTGAATATCGTCAGTATATTACCAAACACCCTGTATTTGTATAAATAAACGGTCCTGCAAAAATTGGACCAAAATAGGCTGGTCTCGCTTATCCAATCTGAGTTGTCGGCGGAATGTGGTAGAAGAAATGAACATGCGATTTATCACTCGTAAGCAGAATGACGTCGAGTGTAGGATGTGTGCGTTGGTCGGCGGAAATCGGCCACTAACCGGCAATGTAATCGATCGTCTGCGTTAGGCCTTATTTATCATTAAATCTAAACTTAACGTACTTGAAACATATCATAATATGTATAATTTATGTCATGGTAACGGCCAGACAGAAGAAATGTAAGATGAGATAATTATTATTAATAATTTATTTCATTATTTATTTATTTGCTTCAATGTATTCAATTTATTTTGTATTTCGATCAACTTATTAAGAAAAGATAACATATTTAATACACAAGTTTAAGACAAAATACGGCATAACTCAAATAATAATAGAATAAAACGACAAAGCGAGAACGGGACGAAAACGTGGCGCCATTTTGAAGTTGTAATTTCGCTATAAATATAATATTATTTCATAAAAAAATGCTGCTGTTATAAAAAAACAAACAATCATAATGTACAGAAGCGTAGCGTCTGCGTGCCGTCTTCTCTGTATGTTTTGCGTCACGTCTTCGCCTTGTCCTCGTCTTACGTCTCTTCTGCCTGGCCTGGACCTAATGAATGCATACACTTGCATTCATAATGTTACCATTTTGCCGTGACTCATGACAACATACCAGTGCAATCGAGTAATGCATCTTTAATGACAAGTTTAAGCGTTATAGTGATTAGCACAAAGCGCAGACTTATCTATAGTGTGTTATGACGACAGCACAATACGGAAGCATCAATGGAACGATTAAGAATCACACTGAATATAAATTAGACAGATAATTAATTAAAAATGTATAACTCAGAATAGAATATGAAAAAAATCACCTAAAGAAAATCAAGAGGACGGCCGCGAAGGATCAACATGTGACAGAAAACAAAGAAGATCAGTAGATCTTATAATGTCAGATATAACGCCGAAACCTATTGTTACTCCGAGGCTGTTACAGAATAAGTAAATGGTAGTCGGCATTTCTCGACGGTTCTCGGCTTACCTACTGTGGCCCAGAATAGGTAATACTTGGTATGGAAAATACCTACACGCTACGTTTTTACCTAGTTAAGAAATATAAGAATAAGAAATAGTAGTTCGGACGAAATACCTACACTTTCCTCGAACGATCGAGAACGTTCGAAAGTTATGTACTGTGCGCGGTATAAATAGGCCGTAGAGACGCCCGGAGAGTCGGTCTGAATTTGGCTATACGTGCGAACATTTCGGTGATTTTGAGTGGTTTATTGTGCAACAGTGTTGTGAATTAGTGTGTTGTGATTACTTGTGATTAAGATCTTGTATTTATCATTTCAGAGTTGAATAAAAGTGTTATTTTGGTTAGATTTATTTTCATTATTTTATCCCGAACCCTCAGCTTAAAAAAATAAATAAAAATAGGTGGTAATTGATAGATGATTACTATGGATCCTGTTCGGCACCACAATATTATGGAGAGAGGAGGACGCCATTGTTCTTATTTTCACTAAAAACGTGACATTTTGCATGTTTTGTGAGTCTTAGTGAAAATAGTGTTCTTATCCATGATAGTTTCAAAAGGTAAATTCATTTTGAAAAGAATTTAATATAATTGTGATAAGTAATATGTAATCTATATTATTTATTTATTTATTTATCTAGAAATTGTGTTTAAAATATTCGTCAAAATTGTATAGAAGGTTTTAATAGTTAGTAAGTATTTTAGTTTCATACGTTTCTATCTATCCCTATTCTATATTTTATATCTATCTCTATTTTACTAGCAGCGGTTAGTAGTAAATAAAAATAGAAAATATTTATTTATGACAAAATAAATAAACAAAATGACATACATTTTGCCGTGCGCAAAAGTTATCACTGGTAAGGCAAAAGCAGAGACAGAATATAGGGTTCTGCCGAAAGTAGGAAAATAGACCGTCTTGCTATAGATAAATGGAAGGAATTATATCAGTTGCACCAACAGGAGCCAAACTCTTAATCTACACTATTATTATAAATTCAAAAGTAAATCTGTCTGTCTGTTTCACAAGAAATGAGTGTACAGGTTGTGTTATTGAGATGGTCAGTTGAGAAGAATAGGGGTAAGAGATTTCGATTCAAATAATCTTCGAATTTTTACATGTTTGATCCCGGCTTTAGGATTGCGATTTTTGCAAAACCTTTGAATTTCGAAGAACATGGTTGCTTAAAATGCTATTCTCTATATTTTATGATTTAGGATTTGTCCGTACTGGCATCTCAATTACAAACCTTATATTCTAATTATGAGATGACCAAACCCATTGTTAGACATGAAATGTATTTAAAATAACTTAATGTTAGATACAAAATGGTAAAACTGCGTACTTTTTGGAAGCCAGTTAGATAGCTCGCACCTCCTTTACACAATCACTTCAAACGCTGGTGACAAAAGAAAAGCAAACTTTAATAAAATGTTTCCATGAAGGTTATATCTCTAGGTACACATTTAGGCCGTTAATTTATCTTAAGGTACGCATGTAGGCAGCAGATTAATCTTTAGGTACACATGAAGGCCATACATTAATTTGAAAGAAAATTTCTTGCAATATTAAGTTTTCCCCGTCATTCATAATACAAGAATTTGGTTCGATTTATTTAATATTTTGCTCTCGAGTCTCAGATCAATATTTTTATATCGTTTTCAATGACTATCTAGCAAAAAATCGACGTATGAGACTTGATTAAGGGTCGGTATCCACCGAAGAGGAGAGGAGATGAGTAAAATCAGCCAATAGAAATACATCAAAAAGTGACAAAGATTTTCGTCCCCAGTTACTTTTGCGAAATTGACACGACTCAAGACTTATGGCAGACGGGGCCAACCAATTAACATGTTTGTTTCCTTTTCAATACAATGACTGGTAATTACTGTTATCGATAGGTACTCGGCGCATCATAAGCGCATAACGGCTCCCGTAAGGGCAAGAGCGAGCGAGATAGCAATATCATTGTCGCTTGTCCCACGTTTAATGAGCCCGTCTGCCAGGAGCGTTGGCGTCTAGTATAATCAGTTTTATTACCAGTAGTTCCTTTGAAGGAATTACTGCAACGGGTTTTTGCTACTAGAAATATGATTTTGTAATTTGTGAGACTACAATACTTCTTGTAATCTCGGTTGATTCTTTAAAAATGAATGTTCCCAAAGAAATAAATAAATAAAGAATGAGTAAGACTTTTACGTACTATATTTTCTAAAATCAGCAGATTTAAGAGAATTTCTTAAAAAAATTGTGTTATTGCCCGTTTCCACTTCGCTGGAAGTGCTAGTGGCCGATTTCTAAGAAGCTGTTTACATTTTAGCCGGACGTTTTGTTGGTGGCAAAACGTCCGGACCTGTGCAATGTGAACGAGCTCGTGGCGGTATAGACTTCCCGCTCTCTCCCTGCACCAGTTTTCTTAGGAACAACTATATACGGGAGACGGTTTTCGGAGAAACAACCGGTCCGGCATAGTGGAAAAGGGCCTTGAGTCGTTTAAAATAGTTTTCATTGTTGCTATAACAGTTTTAGTAGCTATCATTTGAATACCATTTTAACTTTCCACTCTGTATATCAAAGGAACTTTATGAAACTAGGATAAAAGTTGCAATATTCTCTGAGAGAACCTGCCAAAGTAACTACTGGTTATAAATCACTGATACAAAGAGCTGGTTCAAAAAACTTGGGTCGAATTTTCATGTAATTCATATGTAAAGCTTGAGAAACAGTATAAAGGCTTACCATTTAGATCGCTTAGACCAATCTTTGGGGGTCCAATGCAAGCACTTAGGATCGATCCGCAAAGTTCTTCTTTCCATCGTCTTCTCATGTTGCTGCGTCAATTCCTACAGTTGTAAAGCACTTATCAATTTATAAAGAGGTAAAAGAATTTGTACCTTAAGAGCATGGGGATATAGGTCACCTGATTGACGGATATGATGTACTGGCCTTTGTAGTAGTTGATCAGGTTTAGGTTCTGTAGTGTGCTTATAACGTCTTCTTTCTTTATGCTCGTGAGCTCACATATTTCGCTGTAAATAATTGTAAACATTTGAAACTTTCTATTATAATATATTCGTTTATTAAAATTAAGGAGCACCGCGCACGCACATAACAACACACGCAATAGAAGATTGACAACGTCGCATGATATTGAGTAGTCTAAAAAGCTAATGAAATTTTAACGTCTTTTGAGTTTTGAATAGAGAAGTGAATTTGAGATAAAAATACTGCAATTATTAGTACCTATCTACTATTATAAAAAAAATCGCATACCTTATCGGTTGAATAAGTGGAAAGTGATTATAATTTTACAAACATCGTTCGTTCATTTATTCGAAGTTATTCACTGTTTTTGCAACAATTCGAACCTAACCATTTTGCGCAATCACAAATAACGGTGTACAGTCAGACAGCAATTCTGATAAGGGTTGGTTCACATACTTGCAACTTGTTACGTGAATACTAACTACTATGCAAAAGTTAATAGAATAAATTTAAAAGTTAATAAATGTTGAACATGACTTTTTCGCGCCTCAGAAACATCTTCCCCCAGGACACGACCTTTCGTGGCCAGTTTGGAAGTCCATGAACTGACTCCGAACTCAAGTCGGCCGGTGCAGGAAGAATCTGTGTAGATGGGGAGGGGAACCCATTCAAAGCATGGCCCACATGCTTAGCTGTCCTCTGTGCCAAGCATAAAGGACAACTTAAACTTAGCCACTAACAACGCAATACAAGTGGCTAATTTTTACTCATCCTTAGTGCCCCCGCGCAGCATCAATTTATCAACGGCCACGTCGGGCGACCAGATTCGTCAGTTGAATTCACATCGTGCTCCAAAATGGACTTCGAAGAAGGAATTATTGTTGCGGCAATTTGTTTGTCATTACAAAAGCGAAAGAAAAAAATGACAAAGAATAAATTTTGGATTCATTCATTGTTACGGAAGAGACTTACAAAAGTAATAATATCACACATACTTTCTAGACGTACTGCAATGTGAAGATACATTTTTGAACTATTTGAGAAAGTCTAAAAACCCCATATTACTGGATACAAACGTGCGGCCGCTACGACAAGTGCGCGCACGCAGAGTTATTTTCATACAAAATCTCGTTGGTCGCGGCGGCCGAGTGGCCGCGTGTGAGTCGCGACGTTTCTGTTGGTCGCGTGGCCAGAAAGTGGTCGTTAACCGCTGGCCGCATAATGCGCGCAGTTACATCGACCTGGTCGCGCGGCCTGGCCTCCTAATGCGCGGGGGCACTTATTGTGATTAAGTGAATAATTGACTGGACGAAGAAGAAAAGTTAATCATGGAGTTAATAGTCGTAAACTTACTTGATAGTGATGATAGGTTTCTCATTATCCCCCACGGGTTTAGCGTGCATCAATATATCCAGTATCGTCTGCGCCCAATAACTCCTGTACGAGAGCAGACCTAGATCAGATAGGGGCTTTTCAGGGGACCCAGTCTTACCTTCGAATTTAGATAATTCGTAACCTGTAATAAATAAATTAATAAAACAACTAGTAAGTACAAAACTTTATATTTTTTTTCTTATAATCTCTGCCCTAACAGTAACAGAATTAAAGCTTAGTACAACGAGCGAAAACAGTCGCACGCACTATTGTGTAATGAATCCCTGTGTAAATGAATACTTACTAAATTCAATAAGCAGTTTTCCGTAACCCTTCCTCTGGTACGGAGGCAACGTCAATATACATGCTACATTGTAGTCTTCTGTACTCTCCTTTTCCTTGGAAAAATAGCCCACAATGTGGAACCCTAAAACAAACGTACATACTCAGATTACAAAAAGCAAGTTGTAAGCAAGGTGACTTGTCAATCTACAGGGTGGATTCGTAACCAATCGAACAAATTTCAGGTACAACTAAAGCCTAATTTTCATTATGAACTAGTTCTTATATTAATAAATATTTTTTCATTTCATTTTCAGTTCCATGCATTACGAAATTTCTTTCAAATTGAAATTTGAGCTTTCCTGTGAAGCCCACATTATATCCTTACTTATATTATAAATTAGAAAGTAACTCTGTCTCTTTGTTGCGTTTTCACCACTAAACGGCTGGACCGATTTGTATGAAATTTGGTATATAGATAGCGTATGACCGGGAATCAGACATATATTACTTTCTACCCAACTGCGCAGGAGGGTAATGTTTTTATTGACAAGCCACGCGTGCGAAGCCGCGGGTGGGACAGATAGCTTTATTTATAGCAACAATAAGAGAGATGTCTCATTCATGCTAGAGGGGCAAACTAGACTAAACCACACGGAGACGCTGCGTTGCAATGGCGTGCGTCATTCTCTTACGTTGCGACGACGCACGACGTCGCAACGCAGGTGTGACATATGCGTTGATCCATTGTGACGTCGTGCGTTGACGCAACGCAGGTGTGGCACATAATGCGTTGATCTGTTGCGACGTCGTGCGTCGATGCAACGCAGGTGTGGAATATAATTCGTTGATCCGTTGCGACGTCGTGCGTCGATGCAATGCAGATGTGGCATATAATGCGTTGGTCCGTTGCTACGTCTGGCATCGACGCAACACAGATTTGGCATTTGCGTTGATCCGTTGCGACATCGTGCGTCGACGCAACGCAGGTGTGGCATATAATGCGTTGATCCGTTGTGACGTCGTGCGTCGATGCAACGCAGGTGTGGCATATAATGCGTTGATCCGTTGCGACGTCGTGCGTCGACGAAACGCAGGTGTGGCATATAGTGCGTTGATCCGTTGCGACGTCGTGCGTCGATGCAACGCAGGTGGGGCATATAATGCGTTGATCCGTTGCGACATCGTGCGTCGACGCAACGCAGGTGTGGCATATAATGCGTTGATCTGTTGCGACGTCGTGCGTCGATGCAACGCAGGTGTGGCATATAATGCGTTGGTCCGTTGCTACGTCTGGCATCGACGCAACACAGATTTGGCATTTGCGTTGATCCGTTGCGACGTCGTGCGCCGATGCAACGCAGGTGTGACATATGCGTTGATCTGTTGCGACGAAGCAACGCAACGCACTAATGAGGCCTTTCTCTAACAAGGAAACAAAACATAATATGATTCATACTAACCTCTAGAATCAAATTCCGTCATAACATAAAAGAGGAATGGATCTGTATCGTAGTACAGAGTCTTGTGGTCCAGAAACAGCTTCGCTACCAGACATAGGTTTTGCGCGTAGCATTTGTTCTTGCGTCCGTCGATTTCAAAGAACGAAATGCTTCCTTTTCGGTAGATTTCGTTGCCCGGCGGGTGTTTTAGTTTGCATTTAATCTGGAAAATAATAGTGATTGCTTTTAGGGTACCGCACAGAAATGGTTTAAACGAAACGAACAGAACAAGCGTTCACGGCATAATTTAAATACCTTATTATGGCAAACTAACTGACTAGACTGGGTCCATTTCAGGCGGAACAAAAATCTTTACTAATATTATAAATTCGAAACTAACTCTGTCTGTCTGTTAAGTTTTCACGACTAAACGTCGGGACCGGTTTCGATGAAATTAGGTTCACAGATAGATTATAACATAGGCTACTTTTTACCTGACTGCGCATGAGCGTAATGCTTTTATTGACTAACCACGCATGCGAAGCCGCTGGCGGGAGCTAATATACCCAAGTTCAGGCTAGGGCAAAGACCTATGTGTCGAAGCTTTTCCTAAGGCATCTCTAAGAAAAGAAAATTAGTTCAAACAACTCTTAAAAGATGGCATTACAGGGTCTCTTTCTGTTATTTTTTTGTAAAACTAAGCCATAAATAAAATTAGGGCCAAATATTATATTCTCAATAAAAAAAAAATATCTCAAGCACTGGAAAGTAATGCGCTCATAAATAAAATTTTAATATTTTTTCAACACACTTGCTCGTAAGTGAGCCTTATTACATCGTTCTTAGGGCCATAAACCGAACACACACATGCATAATAATGAATGAATGAAATACTCTTTATTGCAGACCAAACAAAAATACTGTAACAAAGGAAATAAACAATAAATAACGGTACAATGGGCGGTCTTATCGCTAAAAGCGATCTCTTCTATAATAATATTACACACTAGTGCATAATAGAATTATCCCTACATAGATAAGTTAGTACGAGGCATGCCTTTTAAGTTTTGTCGTTTGAAGAAAAAAACACATCTAGAACCTTATAGTACTTTTTATTGTTTTTCAAAGTATTCACAACGTAGCTTAAAACACTTTTCCATTCGCTCAAACCAGTTATTATAACATTTATTCCACTCTAAAGTGGGGTGTTCAAAATGGCTGTCTTGAAAGCGTCGACTGCTTCTTCACCGGACTGGAACCTTTGACCACGAAGACTTTTCTTAATTTTAGGAAATGTAAAGAAATCGTTAGGGCTTAGGTCAGGACTGTATGGAGGATGGTCAAGAATTTCTACTTTTTCCTGCTTCAAATACTCAATCGTTTGACGAGCGCTGTGTGAGCTTGCGTTGTCGTGGTGCAGGATGATGCGTCGCTTTGAGTTAGATTTTCGAAGTTCGGCGATGACTTGTGGTAAACAAACTGTAGTATACCACTCTGCGTTAACCGTTCTACGATCTTCAAGTGCAATAGTCGCAACATGGCCGGTTTTTCCAACGAACGTGGCCACCATCTTCTTTGAAGTGCTTCGAGAACGAACAACTTTAGTCGGCTTTGGCTTCGGATTTGGCGCGTGCAATAATATCGTTTTGAAAATTGTACATTCACCAATTGTTTTAATAATTTTATGGTTAACGATTTATGCAATACCTATTTGTTTTTTCCTCGCAAGTGTGTTAAAAAAGTGCGCATGAAACTCGTGAGCAACTTGCTCACTAGACACTCGGCTGATTTACACCCTCGCCTACGGCTCGGGCTGCAACCCACAGCCTCGTGTGTAATGAGCAACTTAGCTCACTTGTATCATAATATACTATTACGTAATTCAATTAATTCAACGTTCTTCTGGCGGCTTAAAAGTTTGTACGACGCCGGCGTTCTAAATACATGGCGAAACCACATAAATCTAGCTAGTTAAGTAGTATAGTTTGAAAGTAGCGCCAGTGATAGAAAAGTAGAGGAGTAAGAGGCTAGCGTGGTATGGTCATGTCATGCGGAGGTAAGAAAATCATGTGACTAAAAGAGTGTTAGATATTAATGTGGATGGATATAGAAGTAGAGGAAGGCTGAAGAAGAGATGTATGGACTGTGTGAAGAATGATATGGGTAGGAAAGAAGTGACAAGGGAGATGACGGCTGATAGAGAGGTATGGAAGAAAAATACATGTTGTGCCGACCCCACGTAATATGAGAAAAGGGCAGGAAGAAGAACCACATAAATCTAGCTATAATTTACAATAAAATATCCAGATATTCAGGATGACTGGTAGATAATGCTATTAGCATTAAGTCCTCCTAGCACTATTCTGTTTTGTGTGAAAGTATTTAAATAATAAAAGCTTCTAGTACCATCTAGCGCCTTTGTAAAGCAAGCAATATAACCGGAGCAAATAGCGATAGTCGAGTTTCAATATATGAGGTGAGGCATCCGGAAGAGTGTGACGACCTCCGTGGTGCAGTGGGCGAATAGCCGGCTGAGACGCAGGAGGTAGCGGGTTCGATTCCCACCGCGGAACAAATGTTTGCATGATCTACAGATATTTGTTCCGGGTCTGAATGTTTTTCTATGTATTATAAGTATGTATTTACAAAAAAAATGTATATAAGTATTCTATCAGTTATCTGGTTCCCATAGTATAAGCTCTGCTTAGTTTGGAGCTAGATAGCGCTGTGTGAAATATCCAGCAATATTTATTTATTTATTAACATCTTATCTGTGCCTAGGGGTACTGCCAGAAAACCACGACGAACACGAACACGAAAAAAGGTTTTCAGTTAGTAAGGAAAATAAAAATAAAACTTACCAAATGCCTTTCCAGGCACTTTTTACTTTTTCTATACTTCAAGCAGAATTCACAAATGTAAATGCAAGCTAGGTTCACCATTTCCTGAAATGAAAATTAACTTTATTGCGACTGGAAATAAATTATATGTCGACCCGTGCCTATCTACTATGGTCTCCAACTCATCACAACACAGTATAAACCTAACTGCAGGGGGACAAGGTGCAAAGTAACCTAACCATAACCCATAACTTATTCCTGCCCAGCTCTATCATTTTTATATTCTTCATCCTTGTCACTAAGTCGTCATGGTCGTTAGCGACTATATTTCCAAGGAAATAGCATCGTCTCTATGCAAAAAAACCCTACGTACCTGAGGATAGGGTGCAAACTACCACGGCCGTATCCTATTCCTTCGCAGCTCTATCATCTCTATATTCTTCATCCTTGTCACTAAAGCCGTCATGGCCGTTAGCGACTATACTTCCAGTGAAATAATTAAGTAGAAAAGCCCTACATACCTGGGGATAAGGTGCAAAGTACCACGGCCGTATCCTATTCCTTCGCAGCTCTATCATCTCTATATTCTTCATCCTTGTCACTAAAGCCGTCATGGCCGTTAGCGACTATACTTCCAGTAAAATAATTAAGTAGAAAAGCCCTACATACCTGGGGATAAGGTGCAAAGTACCACGGCCGTATCCTATTCCTTCCGAGCTCTATCATCTCTATATTCTTCATCCTTGTCACTAAGTCGTCATGGCCGTGTGCGACCATACTTCCCGAAGTGCGCGGTCGAGCTGCGGTGGGCGTGGCCGCTCCACTTGGCAGCGTATCTTCTGCGGGGTCGATGGGGGATACATCCGGCTGAAAATGCCAAAAAATATAATTAATGCCCACACAACCTTATTAATTCTGGCTTCTTTTGAGCTACCCTATATCATTTGTCACGACATAACTTATCTAAGAACTAGATGTTTTACAAAACGATTCCAAACCCCAGTACTTTTATCATCCATACATTCCATACTATTATTATAAATTCGAAAATAACTCTTCTCTTTCTTTTTGTCTGTTTGTTACGTTTTCATGACTAAACAGTAGGACCAATTTCGACAAAATTTGGTATTTAGATAATTTACGACCGGGATTGAGACATAGGCTATTATTTACCCAACTGCACCCAACCCAAAAAAGGAGGTAATGTTTTTATTGACAAACCACGCGTGCAATGCCGCCGGAAGCTTGCACCTTATACTCCAAGAGTTGGCCTTCCTATAAGCTAGTTGGCGTCTCCCTGACGAGTTAGCAGGTACTAACTAAACTTAGGCCATAATTAAATAGTAGGTTAGTGGTTAGTAGATATAGTGACACTATTCCCATCCCTCTCGCACTAATGCGATTCCTATATCTCCTGCCCGCTACCACCCTTTTGCATGTGGGCAAGAACGTCATTCTCACCGAGAGGCGTATTTTACAATTACACTAATATTAAATATGCGAAAGTTTGAATGTCCGTTTGTTACTCAATCTCGTCGTAACGGCTGGACCGATTTCAATGGGTATATTGACAAACAACGGATGTAAAGCCGCGGGCGCAAGCTAGTCATTCATAAAACATTTTTATCTACTTACATATTACTTAGCGATTAGGAAACGCTTGAAGTTTTGTACTAAGAAAATGTCGTAAACGCAATGCGTGTTTTCAACTAATCCAAAACCTCGCGCGTTTAACCGCAATGCGTGCAATGTCTCACCTCACTCTCCAATGAGTTAGCCTTGCGTTTCCTATTCATCTTTTTTTGCAACGCGGCGGCGAGCACGGCACTTCCATTGACGAGGGATGGCGGTTCGTTGTTTAGCGTCGGGCTGGCTGGCCGAGAAATCAACTGGCGGGGTTCGATCACCATGGCTTGTACTAAGTCAGGAGAAACATTATCCCACTACTCTTATATAACCTCTTTAAGCCAATACGCTAGCCAATACATTAGCCAGTGCAGTGGCCAATGTGGAATGCCGTGTCCTCACTGTGTCCAAGCTTAGATATAAGAGAGTAACCAATTTTGGACTAACGATTACACCAAAAATCTACCAAGATCGATCCACACATTGGTGCAAATAAGGCCGAGGCATAAGCTGTGGTACTGGCAGCTATTGGTGACATTGAGTCATTGGCCACATCACTGGTCCGCGATCTATGAATACAAACTGAAAGATTGGACAAGCGTATTGGCCAGCATATTGGTCAAAGTGACAAAAGAATTAACCATGCAATGCTTGTGTAAAAAACCTTTCGGAAACTTGGATTAGTAACAGAGTTTTTACTACAACTATAATTAATTTAACTGGTTAATCCATCAAAGTTGACTGAAGAAAACACATTTGATTGGCTGCTTTAACATTTCTCCTCTTCGTATAGTTTTGGTGGATACCTACCGTTCTTAATGTGACTTGCATCAAACAATCACACAAAATAAGCGAAAAACACAAAAAAATAATAAAAACTGTAACGTACCAATCGAATTTCTATGAGCCGCACCATTATGGGGGGTGCTAACTAAAGGGGTCTTTTCAGGCCTATGTTGGGACGGTGGATTCACGATAGGAGTTCTACTATTTGTACTAGACTTCTGACTTTCATTGCAGACTGTTTCATCTGCAGACAAAATTTCAATTTTAGTAGCCAATTGTTTTAATATTGTTATCGCTGATAAACTGAGAATGACTGAACTGAAGAAAGATTATATAGATTATTATAGGCCAAAAATAATGAAAAGATAAGCATCAAGGAGTTCATTTCTCAATTTACCATTGTAATGTGGAATGTAAAACCAATCGGAGTCAAAAGACTAGTAGATTGTTCCGCTCTACGGAGACATTATGAATCAATAGCCGCACGATCTAAAACTTTTATTGATGCAGTAAAGTACAAATATCACATTATTTACATACTTTTTATAAAAATCAATGAAATAATGTGGTATTGACAACAGTTTGACGTAAATTGAAAACCTTATGCAGCGTACACACTGATAAAACGTAACATGAAATTAAGCATTTCAATGCGTCGTATGTTTCCGTCTCTTGCTAGGAATGAATTCACTAAAATCATTACACACAAATCACATATCATGGTAAATATCCCGTTTTTAGTGAAAATAGTTTTCTTTAGTTTCAAAAGTATGTCATACATTTCACCAGTTTTTACGCGGCATAAGAATTCTGGCAGTGGCTCTTCAGCTCATTTTTTGGCTTGATTACGATGAATGGCAGAGCTGGCATTATATTTTATTTTAGACTCTACTGCATTGTAGTGATGCACCAAATATTTTTAAAAGATTATTAGAGCTTTTATGGGCGGTTCCTATAAACGTATTTTACTGCCAACCACAGGTTTCTCATTGAAAATCAATTATCAAGGAGAAACGTGTCGTTATCGGTTTTCGATGTTTAAAGCCGCCGGCCATTAGACTACTAGCAAAAATATGCGGTACGGCCGTTCTAACTACGCTGCCTTGATAGAAACCGTTTGGTTCCTAAAACCAGTAGAGGGTAGAATATAATGTTATAAAAACATCGTAACGTTTTCTAGTAAAGTCAAGCTTTTGACCTCACCTGATAGTAAGTGACATCCATAATAGCACCTACCAATAATCTCAAATAAACACCCTGATTTCTGAATTCTATAAGCAGTCAAAAGACCAACTTCAGGTAGAAGCTACGCTTTAAAATCGAAAAGTTGGATGCGTTAATAAACAAACTGTGTAATTGGTACATCACTACCGTAAACTGAATAAAATAAGCGAAAAATATAAACACCGAAACACATACTAATAAAACTAGGCATCATTCCACCTCCTGATCCTATGTGATTCTTCTTTGGGGTGGTATTGCCTCCGGTGGCGGTACCGTCTCGTCGCGGGAATTGCACCTTCCTCGTGTCCAGCCATGACTCGCCAACCCACTCGTCCAGTCGTTTGTTGACTGAAAAGAACAATAGATTTTTTTTAAATTATAATCTATTGTTTGACCACGATCTTACCTGATTGTAAGCGATGATGCAGTCTACGATGGTACACGCTTGGCTAGAAGAAACCTATTTACTCACAACTTAAAGACCCCCTAGGTTGTACCTCTAGATCATCGGTTCCTAACCTGGGGGTAAAACTGGTATTCTGCGGGGGTAATAAGCCAGTAATATTGTATAATAAAGATTTGTAAGAACATACTCAATATTTTTGTGCAATTTTTATATGTATAATAAAGTCAATTTGTATTAATGTATTTTGTTTTGTGTTCATTGGTAACATGAGGGGAGCGGAAAACCATAGGATCTAGAAGTCATAGGGGTAACAAGATCAAAAAGATAGGAGCCACTGCCCTAGATGTGTACTGCCATATTTTTAACTGACTTCAAAAAATAAATAAAATAAATATTGCTGGACATTTCACGCAGCGCTATCTAGCCCCAAACTAAGCATAGCTAGTACTATGGGAACCAGATAACTGATAGAATACTTATGTACTTTTTTTTTGTAAATACATACTTATAATATATAGAAGAACACCCAGACACGGAACAAATATCTGTCTATAAAAAGGAGAAGGTCCTAATATAATATAATAAAATTATAAAGGTATAATATAATAATTTATATCACATAATAGACTCTCCATCTCCCCTCCATAGCCAATTCTTGCCAATCTGATTTGAATGCATCCAGGTCATCTCTCCCTCTTTTTCTGGGCCTACTACGGCTATGTTGCCTGAATAAATTCTTAATTAAATTTAAAATTCAAAAAGAAATGTTATATGCACATTTAAGCATGTTGTCAAGTCTAGTAAATGCACATCTAGCTTTTAAACAGGTTATTATGTAATACAAACTTTATCTATTGAGTTTTAACTGATTGAATAATAATTTGATTTCAAGAATAATTATTAGTAGGTAAAGACACCAGCTTTTATAAAATATGTTTTATTATCTTCAAAAAATTTTGAACCCACAAAGCAATCCAAAATAATTGGGTTTGTTCATATTGTAGGTACTGGATGTAGCTTAGGAATGGTCATCTAATAATTCGATATCAAATGCTACTCTGAGCATCACTACCATAAACAGCTTATAGCACATCGAAACAATAACACTCCTTTGATGCTCTAGTACAAATTCCTTGATTTTGACAAGGTCATGTTCAACCTGTTACGGGCCCCACACACATCAACGGTTTCTGTGTACAAGCCCATGTGGGTAGAATATGTTCAAATTTTTAGGCTTGAACTTCTGGGTGAATTTGAATTGACTTGAATAGAATAGAATAATCCTTTATTGTACACCAGGAATACTTAAAAAAAACTAATTTAAGCTACTTAAATAAAGTACAATGGGCGGCCTTATCGCTGAAAGCGATTTCTTCCAGGCAACCTTTCTGGGGGAAAATATTTTTTTCAAATTTCTAGGCTTGTGCAAGCCAATGTGGGAAAATTATTCATATATTTAGTCTTGTGCAAGCTTCTGGGGGAAGAATTTGTTGCAATTTCGATTGTTGTGTACGTATTTTTTATCTATTCACGTAGTTAGTTTCTTTTGTTATACCTTAATTAGTGCTTTGCTAACCCTCCACAAAAATAGTCCTACTTATAACAGGCGATTGAGAAAATACATAAATGCATCATGTTAGATCAACCTCGCTTTGGCTGAATCTGTTTCAAATCAGACATTCGCTATTTCACAATGAATCATTCAAGTTTTAGTAGGCAGTAAGCACGCTAAAATGCAATAAAACACTTACAATCAACATAGTGAACATAAAATCCTCTTTGTCCTCGGACTTCCTTGATACTGATGATCTCAGCCAGGGGCCAGTCATCACCTCCTTGCATGCGAACTGGTAAACGACATCCTTCAGCAAGAGAGGCCTACAACAAACAGGTTGTAATAATCTCAAACAAATCATCACACAAACTTTCAATTCAGATAAAATAGTCACCGCAGAATCACAAAACGTAGTAAGTTCATCTTCATTTTCATTCATTTTACAGTAAAATCAAAATAATCTAATAAAAATACTAGCATTCGCTTCGCTGTTTGGTTTGCTTCCTTCCTTGTTTATGTCTGTCACTGTTAATGTCATGCATCTGTCACTCTCACTCTCTCTGTCATCACATGGGTCTTCAACACTTCGACCATTCTTGTTTGGCAAGTGTGGGTAAGGGTCGAACTTTCGTGCCCCTGACTTTCGTGACTTTCGTTAACCATGGCTTCAACGTCAGAGACGACTATCTCTAAGTCATGGGGTGATGCCCGTAGAACGGCTTGCAGTTTGGCCTCTCAGACGTTACGTGACCGATGTCTTGGTTAACGTTGGTCCTCTTGCGGCATGCGCTATGGAGAGGTTGGTGAGCACAGTGGCTCCCGCGGTAATGAACGCCAGGGAGTACGAATGTCAGGTGGCCGTGCGTGCAGCGGAGCAATGGCGTTAAGGTGAGCGTGGCAGCAATTGTCGGCGCGATCGTACATGCGACTCGCTAATACCTACTTATTAATTTCGTTTTGCGAACTCCATCCTTAGGAAAACGGTGTCTGCCGTGGTTTTCGCAATAGGAGACAACGCACGTTTAGTCATCTCTTCCATACTGTTTGTAAGCAATTCTAAATAATTTTTTTCTAATTCAAGTTTTGATTGATACGGCAATTGACATTGACAATTCATTTTGATCACAGGGATCTTCGAGCTGAGTTCAGCAGTCTAAGCAATTCGAGAGGTTAGAAAACTGACGGATGTTAGACTTGTTTATTTTGCGTATTTTCATAGCCTTATGAGCAATGGAATTTTATTATGGGGTGCTGGTGCTGACAGCAGTGCAATCTTCATTCTCCAGAAACGGGCCATTCGGGCTATATATAATCTAAGATATAGAGATTCCCTCAGAGAGGGTTTTAAAAATATTAATATAATAACCCTACCTTCATTGTATATTTATGAGAGCATAATGTACACTCGCAAAAATATCACACTTTATAAAAAGCGTTGTGATGACCACAGTTACAACACACGTAATAAGGATAAATTGATAAACACTACCTACCTTTAGATTACAAAAACCTAACAAAAGCATTGTCGGCAATGCGGTGCGGTTTTATAATAAATTACCCAAACATGTCATAGAATTAAATGAAAATGCATTCAAGAAATATATACCTACTTAAAAAAATCACTTTACGAAAAAAGCATATTATAACATCAGTGACTTTATCTTAGACTCAGAAATTTGGAATGAATAGTGTTACGAGCTGAGGGTTCGGGATAAAATAATGGGAATCGATTTAACCAAAATAACACTTTTATTCAGCACTAAACGATGAATACACGAACTTGGTCACACGTAATCACAACACACCACTTCACACCACTGGTGCACCACTTAAAGTCACCGAAATGTTCGCACGTATAGCTAAATCCAGACTGACTGTCCGGCCATCTCTCCGGCCTATTTATATCGCGCATATTTCGATTGTTCGAGAACGATCTCGATCGCTCCAGGAAAGGGTCGGTCCCTCGACACAATGGCCACTCTCCATTCTGCGAAACCACAAACAATAACAGACAAAAGCGCTCGAGAAACCTCGATTACCATTAATTGTTTAACAGTCTCGGCGTAACACTGCCCCCTCCTAAAACATGCTCGTCCCGAGCATTGTTAGCCCCGTAATATCGCGCCAGCCGATCAACATGAACAATTTTAGGCGCTCCTCGCGTTCCCTTCTGAATTCGGTATGTGACGTCATTGATCCTGGTCAACACACGGTATGGTCCATCCCATTTTGCTTGTAGTTTAGGGGATTTTCCCTTTTTCCGTATCGGATTGTGCAACCAGACCTGTGACCCCTCATCAAATCGCAAGTTGTTTGAATTTCGGTCATAACGGGTCTTCATTTTCTCAGACATTTGTTGACCAGTTAGTCGAATGTGTTCATTTATGTCGTTCATTTTATTGCGCAGGTCCTTTGCATAATCTGTGATGGCACGCGGAGAATCTGGAGGAATGCCAGTTATCAGGTCTGCAGGCAACCGCAGTTCTCTTCCAAAATTTGCCAACGCAGGAGTGGCGCCTGTACTCTCATGGACTGCACTTCTGTATGACAGTAAAAACGGCTGTACATACAGCCGTTTTTACTGTCATAACGATAAGCAAAACGATTGGGACCAACACATGTTGGTCCCAATCGTTTTGCTTATTTTCGACCACTTTGGCCAGATATCTCTCCAACGTCTGATTGAATCTTTCCACCATTCCATCAGACTGAGGATGATAAGAAGTGGTTCTTGTTTTATGAGTCCCCATTATTCGGCATGTCTCCTGAAATACTTGTGATTCAAAATTCCTTCCTTGATCACTGTGAATTTCCAGGGGAACTCCAAAACGACAGAAAACTTCGTGGACTAGTTTATCTGCTACCGTCGAAGCTTCTTGATTAGGAATGGCGAAAACTTCGGGCCATTTCGTGAAGTAGTCCATAACGACCATGAAGTACTTATTTCCATTTTTACTTACAGGGAATGGTCCTGCAATATCCAGGGCTATACGCTCCCATGGGGCTCCAACGTTATACAGTTTTAGTGCTCCTCTGCTGCGTGTATGGGGTCCTTTCACTGCCGCACAGGTAGTGCATTTTCGGCACCAGTCTTCAACATCTTCTCTACAATGTATCCAGTAAAACCGCTCCCTTATTTTTAACAGTGTCCTTTTTACTCCCATGTGGCCTCCCGAACATCCTTCATGGTAGAGTTGTAGCACATTAGGGACCTTGGCTTTGGGAACCACCATTTGCAGATGACAGTGATCTCCACGAGCGTTTTCCCATTTGCGACACAGCACCCCGTCGTGGATAACCAGGCTCTCCCACTGTGCCCAATAACTCTTCGTTGTTGAACTCAGAGCAGCAATGTCACTCCACAAAGGCTTAGTGCTACCCGCTGTGATCCTTTCAATGATGGGTTTAAGGTCTTTGTCATCCTGTTGTGCCTGCTGCAAAGTTTCTTTCCATTCGTCACTTAGGTCCGTTCTCAGCAGCCTGACAGGTTCTGCTTCCTTAGACTCATATTTGGCACAATGTTTGCAGTTCTCAGGGCAAGGTCTTCGTGATAGCGCATCCGCGTTCCCGTGAGATTTTTCCACTACGATGCCCAATGTCGAAGTCGAACTCCTGTAATTGTTCAATCCACCTTGCCACCTGTCCTTCAGGATTCTTGAACCGTAAGAGCCATTGCAATGCAGCATGGTCAGTTCGAAGTTGAAATTTACGACCTAGTAGGTATTTGTTGAAATGTTGTAAGGTCTTTACTACAGCCAGCAGTTCCCTTCTTGTGACACAGTAATTTCTTTCTTGTTTGGATAAGGATTTACTGAAGTAAGCGATCACCACCTCTTGATCTCCTTTGCGTTGAGATAGCACACCACCAATACCGGTATTACTTGCATCTGTATCTACAATGAACTCGTTCTCAGTATCAGGAAAGCTGAGAATCGGTGTCTTACACAGTCGGTTCTTTAATTCCTGGAAAGCAGTTTCGCATTCTGCATCCCAGCAGAACAGTCGTTTCTCCTCAGTTAGCCTGTGCAGAGGCTTAGCAATATCTGCGAAGTTCTTGACAAAACGTCGATAGTAGGAGCACAACCCCAAAAATGCTCTGACTTCGGTCTTATCTTTAGGAATCGGCCAATCTTTGACAGCGTTGATTTTCTCCGGATCAGTTTGCACCCCGTCTTGTGAAACAACGTGACCCAGAAAGCTTACTTGTTGTCTGAAGAATGAACATTTCCTCGGACTTAACTTCAGATTGGCGGCACGAATTTTTGCCAGCACACGTTCCAGATTTTGAAGGTGGTCTTTAAACGTACGTCCCACGATTATGATGTCGTCCAAGTAAACAAGACACGCGTCACCAATCAACCCGACAAGAACTTGCTCCATCAATCTTTCAAAAGTTGCAGGGGCATTGCAAAGTCCAAATGCCATGACTCGAAATTGCCACAGCCCCTTTCCTGTAGAGAACGCAGTCTTTTCCTTGTCCTTAGGGTCTATTTCCACTTGCCAGTAGCCACTCTTCAAGTCTAGCGTTGTAAACCACTTCATCCCGGTAAGTGTATCCAATGTGTCGTCGATCCTTGGTAGTGGATAACTGTCCTTCTTCGTAACTGCATTAAGTCGACGATAATCAACACAAAAGCGCAGGCTTCCATCCTTCTTTTTGACTAGAACAACAGGAGAGCACCATGGACTAGATGAAGGTTCTATCACCCCATCATTAATCATTCCCTCAACCATGGTCTCTACTTCCTTTTCTCGAGCAACCGGTAGTCTCCTAGGTCGTTGACGGATAGGTAGCTCGTTACCAGTATTTATCGTGTGCTTAACCAGTCCAGTCTTTCCAATATCAGCATCATTTGAAGAGAAAAGATCGGCGTAGCGATGTAACATTTTCTCAGTCATAGCAACTTCTTCCCTAGAAAGGCTTTTACGGCAATCTTCCAACAGTGTCGACACATCGAATTTGCCATTCTCTTTATTGCCGCTAGAGCTAGGCACTTCTTGACATCTTCGCATACAGGCTACTTCCTCGCAGGTGCCCATTAAGGTCCCCTTTTTGATCAGGTGCTCTTCATTACTAAGGTTTAAAATTCGCACCACCGCAGTATCTGTGGTCCTCACTAGCGTCCGGGCCATAATCCACGGAAAGCCATTGTCCGATCTTTCCACCAGTACACATCGCTTCTGTCTTCCCGAAGTTCGTGGCAAGCTTACTGGAACAATGGTTTCTGATCTTGGCGGAAGAACAATTTTCTTCAGACTGTACACCTTACCCCTGGTTCCACCTTCCATAAAGAATTCCTCTTCTCCACATTGTAAAACTCCTTGATTTATGTCAATTCTACAATGGTGCTCTCGTAAGAAATCTAAACCCAGAATGCAGTCATCAACTATATCGGCAATGATGACGTTTTGCTGGAAAGGTCTTTCACCCAGCATAACCTCCACCTGCTTTTCACCCAGGACGGATATGTGCTGACCGGTTGCCGTCAGGAGCTGAATTCGCTCATGGCTACTGTTGAATTTCCCAAGAAACCGATTAGCCAGTTGGGAACTGATCACTGTACGGGAAGCACCAGTATCCAAAGTCATCTTGCACGGTGTTCCATTAATTTGACCTTTGATAGTCAGGCTATTCCCATCATGAACTTGTGAGATCGTAATTCTTAGGGCTTTCTCAATACCAGCCAGCACTCGCCCCGCAGTTCTGGCGCTTACTCGTTTCCCTGCTGCTGTTGAACGGGGCTCACCTGAGCACTCTCCTCTCTTTTTGGGCAGTTTGGCCTCAGATGTCCTTTTTCTCCACACCCGAAGCATCTAGGGCTAAACTTTGGACGACTGTAGTGAGTGTAAGAGTCCTTCACTTCTCTGATGCGGTGAGCTCGGGGGTCCTGACGCACGGCCTCCACCTCCAATGCATGGGCCAAGGCATTTTTTAGAGTATCGTGATGTCCAAGCCTTACAGCAGCTCTCACTTCCAAATCACGTATTCCGTCAACGAACGCCTGGATCAAATAACCGTCAAGGGGTGCTGACGAGGTTTGGTATGCCTTTCGAACCAGCTTTTCTATCTCGAGTGCCCACTGCTGTAAATTCTCCGAGTTACGCTGGCTCCGGTCCTTTAACTGCGCTCGAAAAACATGTTCCAGGTGCGCGTCACCATAGCGTGACTCCAGCGCTTCCAACAGCTGTTCGTAGGTGACATCCTTCCCAAGAGCTTCTAAAATCGTAAGTGCTTGGTCACGAAGGCCCAGTGTTAAAGCCGTCATGGCCTGCGCCGTCGTCCATCCATTGGCCTTGACAACGGCCTCAAACTGGATCTTGTAGGCTGACCACGAAGAACTTCCATCAAATGGTGGCGTCTTAAAACCTCGCGCTGAAGATGTAGCAATTAGAGGAGCCACATTGCTGTCTCTAGACTTCAGGACACCCAGAGTTTTTTTCACATCAGCGATCTCAATTTCAGCTTCCGAAATACGGCTCTCATGATGTTCTATCTGCTCTTTCACACACTGGACTTCCTTTCCAATTGAACTGAACAACTCTTTCATCAACCGAGCCTGTTCTTCCTGCCAACGTCGCTGCTCTTCCTGTTGACGACGCTGCTCTTCTTTATCCTGCTGGCGCTGTTCCTCCTGCAGCCGAGCCTGCTCTTTCTGCTGACGACGCTTCTCTTCTTTATGCTGACGGCGTTGTTCCTCCTGCAACCGAGCCTGCTCTTCCTGTTGACGACGCTGCTCTTCTTTATCCTGACGAAGCATTGCCATAATAGCAGCAAGATCGCCTGTCACAGGAGCTTGGCCCACGGATGATGATGATGATGAAGCTCCAAATGATTCGGCGGCGGCTGATTCCATCTCTATCGGCTGACGCCTCTGCTGAGCTTCTTGAACTGGAGACTCCCCAAACCGCCTTTCATCCATTTCCTGTTGTCGTTGACCTCTCGTCCTGACACCGTCCACGTTATCCTTTGGTAGAACCGGCATTATTTTATCCCACTTCTGACACCAAATTGTTACGAGCTGAGGGTTCGGGATAAAATAATGGGAATCGATTTAACCAAAATAACACTTTTATTCAGCACTAAACGATGAATACACGAACTTGGTCACACGTTATCACAACACACCACTTCACACCACTGGTGCACCACTTAAAGTCACCGAAATGTTCGCACGTATAGCTAAATCCAGACTGACTGTCCGGCCATCTCTCCGGCCTATTTATATCGCGCATATTTCGATTGTTCGAGAACGATCTCGATCGCTCCAGGAAAGGGTCGGTCCCTCGACACAATGGCCACTCTCCATTCTGCGAAACCACAAACAATAACAGACAAAAGCGCTCGAGAAACCTCGATTACCATTAATTGTTTAACAGTCTCGGCGTAACAATAGTTTTAGTTTTGACAAAGCCCTGTAGGTACAGCTGCAAAATTGGTATTTTATCGAACAAGGCCTTTTTACAGCCGCTCTAATTGTAATTATTTTTAAGGTTTTTTTATTTTAATAACAGTTGACAAAGCCCCTATACTGCTGCATCTTTCACTTTATGCTTTTAAGTTTGCATTTATTTGTAATATGACGTAGGTAACTAAGCGTTCTGATCCTAAAGTTTGAATAAATGTATGTCTATGTCTACTTTCTTTTGGACATGATTGCTAATTATGCATGGAAATGATTGCTAATTTACACATCATTTTCATATGATCAAATTATAATTTTTTAGCACTGCTATTTCACATGCGAAAAATCACAGGCAATGAATTTTCATTATAATGCCGTAATGTTACACTAGCTATTCATGCTAGTGCTATTTCACATGTGAAAAATCACGGCAACGAAAACGCCTGATAAATACCGAAGAAATGCGAACGACTGATTTGTAGCAGACCCGAATGACAACAATCGATATACTATGAATACCGAAAGTGATTTAATTTAAATGAGTTTTAACAGGTTATGCGAAGGAAAATAACAGGTGTGATGTGACATATGATTTTTCACATGCTACTCGCGAAACGTTCCATTCCTACGTGATACAGCATCGCTATCTATTATCAGTTCTCAAAACATGGCCGTGAAAACCCCTCATTGACATTGACAATTCAATTTCCTTCCTTTGTTAATCAGTAGGTACAGGACAAAGCACGCAAAGCCATCTGGATCTGAACATGTGGAAGTGAAAACCCCTCATTTCAAGTTCCTTGGAAAATAATGTTTACACCTCAATTCTCCTCAGCCACTACTCAATGAAGTTAATCGCAATGCCACTATTTGCGTTTTCTAATCATAGGGCGATGGATTATGTTCAGCTGGAGAAAATCACCTAGCTGAATTAAGCACTTATTTACTTGGTAAACTCGATGCACCCACCTACCTATTTATGTACCTGCTTACTTATATACCTACACTACCTACCTACTTCCCTACCTTCAATAATATGTACGTAGGTACGTTATTTTAACTACCATATGTGGTGTACCTAGTTAAAATAATGCAAACGTTTAGGTTTTAGTTGTCGTGTGATAGCAGACTGGGAACAATAGATACCTACCTACTTAGGTGAGATCTTTTTCATTTCTGTAGTAGCTCAGGGTAGGTACCTAGTAGGTTCTTTCGGAAGTTAGCGCGTATGGCTGCGTAGTAGGTACGCGTATTGAGCGCTGTCACTCAACTGTACAAATATTTTACAAAAACAAACATTTTTTTTATCCATTTAGGAATTAACATATATTTACGTACATAATGAGCTCCGCACTAGGTGCACCTGTATCGCGGATGCCCTGTATAGATTTGCAAAATTTAAACAGATAGGTATTATATGCGAGACCAAACCGAGTACCCCCGAGTAACCCCCGAGTAACCTATTGTTACGAGCTGAGGGTTCGGGATAAAATAATGGGAATCGATACAACCAAAATAACACTTTTATTCAACACTAAACGATGAATACACGAACTTGGTCACACGTAATCACAACACACTAATTCATACCACTGTTGCACCACTTAAAGTCACCGAAATGTTCGCACGTATAGCTACGAGTAAATCCAGACTGACTGTCCGGCCATCTCTCCGGCCTATTTATATCGCGCACATTTCGATTGTTCGAGAACGATCTCGATCGTTCCAGGAAAGGGTCGGTGTTTCGACAGAATGGCCACTCCCCATTCTGCGAAACCGCAAACAATAACACAGACAAAAGCGTTCGAGAAACTTCGATTATTACTCATTGTTTAACAGCCTTGGCGTAACAGTATAAATAGAATATTATGAGAAAAGAGAAACCAAAAACAATTTAAGTTAAATAAAGCTAAAGATAAAAGTTAAGCAGTAATATTATAGGATTACAAAACTTCTAAGACAAAAAATTGGGGGCTCGTGTACCATGCACGGTTTGTACTCGGGCCTAAGTTCAGAGAGCTCAAAAAGATTTGTGTGAACTATTGGTACGTACTTCTGAGCCACGTAGGTACATTGGTGATAGAAGCAAATGTTGCATAGCGAACCAAATTATTAGGTAGCACATTATAGAAAAACTAACTTTATGTAACATCTAAAAATATTTTAATGTTAAAAATAGACTTGTCAAGAAAACAGCAAAACTATAAGTACCTAGGTACTATAAGTCGAGTCTTCACGTGTGACTGAATCTCTTCGCGACACTTTCTTCCTTATTCTTGTTGACTCCTCGGAACAGCCAGCCGAAGCCAGGCTGCACTCTCATGTCCTCCACCGGCAGCTGTTGATCGTCTGCGTCAAGGTACTGCACTAGGAACATGCGTCTGACCCTGTCCTTTGAGGTGTTCAGGGTACTGCCGTGGACTAAGAAGTAAGAGAAGATAATGAGGTCACCTGGCTCTGCGATGACCGGCGTGGCTTTCTCGATGGGGAACTTTTTCTGAGGAAAAGGTGATTCATTTGAATTGAAGATAAACTTACTGCAACTAACTCTTTGTGGAAAATAATGGAATACAGGTAGGAAACATTTTGGAAAATAAACTCAATATCTCCTTTACAGCCGGGTACAGTGTGAGGTCAAATTGTTTCAGGGAGATGTTTTCATGGGTATAACACATGACAGTATGTAGCCACCGTAAAAATTTTATAACTTAGTAAAATGTGATGGAACTGTCATGATCCCGTGACAGTTCCGTTACATTTTACTAATCATTTTACTGATTATAAAATTCTTAAAAATACTTGCTCTGAGCTACATACGATCAGTCTTTACTAATCTCCCTCAGTTCAAAAACTAACAGTTTTTATGCTACGTACGATCACTATTTACAGCTTTTTACAGTCAGTTTTAACTGTTTAGTAAAAACTGTCAATGAAAAGTGATCGTATTAAATTGTAACCGCCATTAGTTAGAAATTTTACCAGTTCTTACCTTATCAACCCAGTGAAAGTTTCCCTCCTTAGCGCCCCAGTCCTCAAGAGGACCAAGCTTGTGGGATCCAGGGTATACGTGGAGGCCTCCATTCTCAGGGTCACTTCGGTCTAAGTGGAGGAATACCGCGGTTGGAGAGTCTTTTTTGTATGGGAAGTAGTGATAGTCCTGAAATTAAGGATATTATAATCATCATCATTATGTACAATAAAATACATATACGGGATTTATCACGTACAGTTATAACGGTGTACCTACTATCATGCATGATCCACAGGTCAATTTCAATTACTAGTTGGTAAAGTGTAGTATAACTTGGCATGTCTTCTCTATCTTCTCTATCATCTAAATAATCCGATATTTTATAGTAGGCTCTATTATAAAGATTTTGTTTAATTACGTTTTTAAATTTGTTAATTGTAAATTTTTGTACATCCCTTGGGAGTGTTATAAAAGCGTACACCTTGCCCTTTAAACGATTTACTTACTTTATGGAGTCTACAAGTGGCAACTTTCTTCTATTCTCTATTCTTATTTCTAGTATTAAAATTATGATTATCGCTATTTTGCTTAAACAAATTAATATTTTTGTGAACATACATTTGATTTTCATAGATGTATTGACAAGGGAATGTCATAATATTTATTTCTTTAAACTTATTGCGTAATGATTCTCTGGGGCCCATATTATGAATTGCACGAACAGGCCTCTTCTGCAGCACAAAAACGGTGTTTATATCTGCAGCACTCCCGCCGGCCCGCGACATTAACTATGTCGTCCACGAATGGGTTTAATTTTAAACAAAGAATCTGAAATATTCTATTCTTTTCTGCCTAGGTAAGCCTCAATAAAAGCTTGCGTAAGTTCTAGGATATAACAAAAACAATTCATACACACGCTGGCTCTCAATCATATCCAATTAAAGATGTCAGATTTTACACTGGAGAGTTGAATTGAAATAAATTTCAGTCAATTAGGTACCTACCTACTAAGACATTGCATCCATTTGTTTTCATAAAAATGTTTAACTTATTGTTAGTAGATTTTTGTCCTCTAAGCATTTTTACAGGTGTACCTACTACATAGGTCTGTTACGATATTCACTTTAGAATTTCAGAATAATGTGTTTGCAAGTTGCTTGTGATCTTACTTGGTGCATAGGGTACATAGCCCCCTTTTCTGGCGGCTTCAAATGTGCTTTACTATGGTGCAGCATTATGTTGGGGGTTCCCATGATATCTTCGATGATGTCCAGTAGTTTCTCGTTGCTCATGAACTTGCCAAAACACGCATGGTGGTTTTGTAAGTTGTGAACTCCTTTCACCTGTTCCAAAGAGAATTAAATTGAGGTCATGCCAAAATTACTGCAAGACAGAAATACCCGTAGTTTTAATTACCCTGCCTTTATCATCATCATCATCAGCCCACATCAGTCCACAGCTGGATATATGCTGCACCCAATAAGTGCCACTGAGCCCAGAGTTTGCCTCGTCTCATCCTACCTACCTTATATTTGTCAAGAAGACGTGGTCTCCACTCAAGAACTCCATATTAAAAAACAACAGATTAAAATCAAAACGTAAATTAAATTAAATTGATCGAGTATATTTGAGAAAGTAAAAATAATTAATTAATTAATTTCAAAATATAAAGTTTCAGTATATGTTATCTCTTACATACACTTAAATTGCTTCTACTAAGAATTCGTCAACTGAATATTACTTATGCCTTTTCTAAAAGATTCAATTAATCACTTCAAAACTGCAGGAGGATACAAGTCCTTTACTTAACTACAGTGACTTACCGAGTAAGGACTATTTGAGATTCTCAAATCATCAGCCACTCCGCCAACCCAGGAGTTCTCCATAATATCCTGGTTCTTCCGTTGGAATAGGTTGTCATATTCTTCGCTTATCTCCTTCAACTCCTCAGGACGCAGGAGGTTTTTAATGTGGATGTAGCCATTGTCCTTGTAGAATTGGATCTGTTCACTCGTTAGGCCTTTACCCATTGTTGCTTTGGAAGCTACACACGAACTGAAGGGATTGGAAGCGCTAGTAGCTTTATTTATACAGTTAATAAATCGTCCAATTAAACGAATAATCACTGATACTTAGTTTATATTTATGGTGACCTCTCTCCCCAAGTCGAGTCGCATTTGCCGACGGCTTCGCTCGCGTGTTTTACGATTCTAGGCGAGATCAAACAGCGCACCACGGACAAAACACCGGGTTTTTTTGCGAAGCTAAAAAGTGAGGGTACCCGATGTACCCATCACTCGTCTACATACTACTCTAAGCTTGGTATTGGTAGACGAGGTGGGTTAGCTTTTTTTCCAAACTCTGTGGTTAGTAAAAGACGTGATTCATGAAATAATTAGGTTCTCGTAAAATTTATGATTTGCTTTCTGGTTTTATTAGTTTATGTATCTATTTAAAATCACATATTTTGTTGTTGGCTTTCCTTAAAAATAAACAAAGTCAGTATTTATTAAGCGTAAGACTTTCTGCATACTTATATATTCTGCTTTGGTTGATATAGATGCAGAAAATTTATAGCGTCGATTGATACACAGTAGAAATCCATAGATGATGCAAGCGGCAAGGGTTATCATTATCATCGTTCTTGCGTTATCGCTGTAGGTATTCAACACTAAAAATTGACAACTAAAATGTTTTTAAAGCGTTATCAGCGTAATCGATCAATAAATAGCAAATAGTACATTGTTACACAAGCTAAGCTAAATTAATATAGTCTTTATAACAGTTTGTTGCTAAAAAGAAAATTTGCGTACCAACAAATCCATTGTTTTTTTGAACTGCTAAACTATGGTCTCTTTTTTGTCCGCTTCTCGTGTGGCCCGTCTGTTGAGAGACCGTGTACCAGCCGGAACTCCCCTGCAGAAGCACTGGATGAATCGCTTCCGATGCCGACGCTTGGCCTTGCCCGCCTCTCATGCTACTTTTTTATGAGAATCTCTCGGAGCTCGACTCTTGGCAACTCCACATCTCTGGGTGCCATCTGAGCCAGAGCGTTTCCCACCTAGGGACATGCCTTCAGATCAGAAATGATGTGAGACCAAAGATGTCCCAAGCTCATGACTTTTTGATACAATGGGTTATATTTTTAAACAACATGCCTACACCTCTCAACATTGCCCAAAAAAGTGTACGAACCAACCAAATTAGAAAGTGCAGCTACGCAGAATAAAACTCGTCAGTGAGAGCAGCATCGTCTATGTGCCTTATTTGCTTTAATGCCTTAGACACGAAACCTAAGATATTTTCAAATATAACTAAGTAGAATGAAACACCTAAGACTTGTGAAGAAATACAAATATTATTTTGGTAGAGACTTCATTCCATCAAAAGTAAATTTTAGAGTTCCCCATGACTCCCCACAATTTCGCTGGGAACTGGTGTCACGTGCCGCTGACGTTTAATAAGGCTCCACAGGGTATACCGTTTTCCACTAGCTCTAATAGTTTAGGATGAAATGTTAGTGTAACTTCTAGGATAGTCGGTATATTGCTAGTACCTACATGTATGTATTGCGTATGTTTTGACCGACGACGTCTTTAGTCAAAACTACCTTTGACTGTCTTTTGCAGTTTCTTTGAATGTGACATATACATACATACGACCTGGATATAAGTAGATATAATTCCAAATCTACTAGACGAATTTTCATGGGGTTTTCACAGGTAACTAGAAGATAGCTTGAGGTTGGGCTTTACTTCATCAAACTCAACCCACGGGAAAAAAAGTTCGGTCAGCTCTACGTCGTAGCTCTCTTCCATGTTAATGAATCAAACAAGCTCTTTGTCTATATCTTCAAACATTTTAGACAAAGAAACTTTTTGTGTCAAAAATATATTCCACACATACTCGTATGAAGTCGCGAGCACAGCTAGTAAATAATACTTAGATATGATAGCAAGAGTTGACTCCGTTCGATAAAAATTAAATGATTGATTAGTAGTTACTCGTACGTCTCTGACGTCAACAATATCACACTGATATCACGTTTAGCATAGCTTAATTATTCAGCTATGCTAAACGTGATGTTTAGATTGAGCCTCAATATGGACTTACGGAATGTAAAAGTTTGGATGTTTGTTTGTTGGTCGGCTACGATTGGCTGAACCGATTACAATGAAATTTGGTACATAGATATGATGAACCAAAACGTGTGTTTATGACTATTTGAATTGGTATGTTACTTTGGGAAAAGTGTTCCTGATGGGAAATATAGTCGATTGAGACCAACTTGTTATCATTCAATTCAATTCAATTCATAATTCTTTATTGTTCGTGAACCTAGGTACATGATTGATGGTTGAACTTATAAATAGCACTATTCTAGGTTCTGCCACATCATTGAGAAATTACATTTTCTAGGGTGACTGTAATTTTTTAATAATTCGAGAATGCAGGCACATATATTTTTCTTCAAAATAAACCTATAGTTTTCAACAACATAAACAAACAACATATTATGCACAAAATAAAATGCCCAATGAGGTAAAATTTGGTCCCATATTATCAATCATATTAATTTCAGATTTTTCACTTCACAAATTTTGGAGATAAGGGGGGGGGGGTCAATGTAGTTTTCCATCATAACTCCTAACCTGTATAAAATAATAAACAAAATGGTTTTGGAATGTGTAAACTATCTTCAATCTCTTTGATATGATACCCCACTTGACCTAGTAAGTTACCCTATTTTGAAATTTTTACACTCACTATTTTGGCTCTTTTGGCCATCAAAATGAAAATATTATTACATTTTTTTACTTGCCACAGACGAAGGTCAGTATTATTTATAACTATGGCAAATTTCAAGCCGATAGCTTTAGTAGTTGCTGAGATAAATGAGCTGTGTGTGACAGAGGTACGGATGGACAGACGAAGCCGCACCGTTTTTACCATTTTAGATGCGGAACCCTAAAAAGTGCAGTCATCGAAATTGTTGAGTCATGCAAAGCAGTGACAAAATAAATAAATAAAGCAGGACATTTCACACAGCGCTATCTAACCCCAAACTAAGCGAAGTTTGTACTATGGGAACCAGATGACTGATAGAATACTTATACAACCTTTTTTTTTTTAATTGGATAGAACTTCGTTTGACCACAATCTCACCCGAGGGCTTAGCCAAGTTACAGTCGATTAGCGATGACGCTAGTCGATACATCCGAAAATGTATGGAATTTGACACATGCTATAGAAATACCACGTGATTCAGCGACAACAAATGTATGTAGAAATCGAATAGATTCGTGGCGAATGTAATTTGGCTACGGGCCCTGATGGTAAGTGATGATGTGGTCTAAGATGAAGCACGAAGATCTAGAAGAAACCTATTTACTCTTACCTTAAAGAGGCCCGGATTGTATTCTTTAGGAAAAAGAGACGACGGCAGTGTTCCATACCTTAGCTGTACGCATCAAGAACGTAGAACCAAAACGGTGTGTGCGAATGGGTGGTATATTGACTAGGTACGGATGGTACTGAGCCGTGCGCCTGCTTGTCCTTTGATGGAAGGGAGATGGCGGGATCAGATCGTATAGTTCCTGGGCACATTCCCCAAAATGTATTCTGTAAAAAATCGATAGGCTTACAACTTTACGGCGGTTAAACCTGTTTTATTGTGTACGACATTAATTTAAAACACACATCCGGAGTCGCATAAACAGATTTTAAAGGTGAATTTAATACCGGTAGCTTGAATATTTATCCAGTAATCAATACATTTCCAATAAGCAGCTTTAAACATTTTTAAACATTAAAGCGGCGGCGATGCCGCTAAGTCAGTTTAACAGGTACCTATTTACATGATGAATGAGTATGATTTGTTTAGCTATTTTATACAGGCTATTTCATTGATATTTTTGGGACTTGATATTAAGTTTGTCTGGAAATTTAATAAATATATTGTAACGAATTAGAAAACAGCCTATTTTACAACAATACTAGCCATTAAGCCTACCCGTGTTTTATTTAATGCCGTACATAACACGACACGTACACGAATTTTTTTTGTAAATACTTACTTATATTATATTACCAGACAACAACCAGACCCGGAACAAATATCTGTAGATCATGCAAACATTTGTTCAATGGCAGGAATCGAACTCGCAAAATATTATAATTACAGAATATCATCGTAGTTGTTGAAAAAAAATTGTGAAAAATACTAGTCGCCAATATGTATTTAGCAATCAATCTTTTTATCATGGAAAAATTTCTGCAATTAATGATTCCTTTGCATAATGTAAAAAACAATTAAATCCAATAATCAAACGTTATCATCACCTAATCAGATCAGATCACTTGTATAAAATAGACTAGATTAGGTACGTGTGTCAATTGTGTTAGTCAAAGTCTTACTATGAAGGTCGCGCTAACCCTTCTCGTCCTTGTGGCAGTGGCCCAGGCCAGGCAATTCCAGGTTGATCTGGAGGACAATACTGCCTACAACTACTTGGCCAAGTACGGTCTGCCACTGGCAGAGAAGATCCGCGCTGCTGAGGAATCTGGCGTTCAAACCAGAATCGTAGGAGGATCATTAGCAACATTGGGACAGTTTCCCTATCAGGTTAGTATTTTTTGTTTTTATTTATTAACTTTCCAACCATGAATTACTTTGGGGCAATTCATGCACCCTATTGGGGTCGCTAGAGTTTTGACTAGGATAGTTTAATTTTGCCTGCTGGAATTATACCGATGGTGTTACCACAGTTCTTACGGTTTTCTTTGAATACTGATTGTTCACATTCACATGAAAATGTTTCTTTTTTTGCATTGACCAGGCTGGTCTACTTGCGTCCTTCGGAGCCGGCCGCGGTGCTTGCGGAGGCTCCCTCCTCACTACTAACCGTGTTCTAACTGCTGCCCACTGCTGGTACGACGGAATCAACCAGGCTTTCGAGTTCGAAGTCGTCCTCGGCTCCATCACTATGTTCTATGGTGGAGTTAGGATGTTCACCAGTGATGTCGTCATGCACAGTTCTTGGACCCCCAGCATGGTCCGCAATGATGTTGCCATGATCACATTGCCTTCCGCTGTCGTTCTCTCAGGTAAGTCATTAAAAAGTAGCACTGTGTCCGTTGCTACTTGTGCAAACGGACTTTGGACTTTTCAGTAAAATGTTGATCAGCAAAGCACTTTATTTGATTAACCGACTTCAAAAAAGGAGGAGGTTCTCAATTAGTTGGAATCCTTTTTTTTATGTATGTTCCCCGATTACTCGAAGACGCTTGGACCGATTCGAGAAATTATTTTTTTGTATATAAGAGTACACTTCCTGGTGGTCTCATTTGCACCAAGTCAGGATCTGATGATGGGATCACAAAAAAATCTAGGGCAACATACATTTTATACTGCCTCAGAACTCCGCCATTTATCAACCGATTTGGAAAATTCTTTTTTTATTTGAAAACTTTCATTCTCTCATAGAAATTTCATCAAAATCAGTTTAATAGTTCGGTTAAGACGGTTATAGTTTTTGTTAAAAAGTTACTTGTTTTTTTATTTTATTTTATTTTATTGAAAAGTGTCACCTATTGTTATCAAAGTTTCTATAAAGGTTTGTATTTGGTAATAAGTATAATTAAGTAATTTATTTTTCATCACTCATGCTCTGAATGTTGGTCGTAGGTACTCGATAATGGCTCTGTTAATGCGATTTATGGCCGTAAGTAAATTTAAAAATAGAATGAGGCTCATTGCATTCATAACAAGCTAAAATGAAATACAATTCCCATGACAAATTCTTTTTTCTATATGAAAATAAAAAAAGTTATGTTCATAAATGTTGAAATTTAACTCAATAAAAATCCTTAATTCTATTAAATTACCTCTGGTGAAAGAAAAACAATTATAACCGGGAACGCATGTTTTATTTTCAGCAACAAACTGATAAAAAAGTATTTTGTAATTTCCTTGCACTTGTGATGAAAAGTTATATGTTAAACTCGGGTGTACCTACGCGATCAATAACACCCTCGAAAATATCACGGGTGTACAATAGATCGCTTACAGCCCTGCTTTAACAAAGAACTATTTTAGATTTTATGAATTATAGCATACTAGCTTCCGCCAGCGGCTTCGCACGCGTTGTTTGTCGACAAAAAGTAGTCTATGTTTGAATCCAGGTTATGGATGTCAAATATATCAACACACCACATTTCATCGAAATCAATTCAGTCAATACGACGTGGTTGAGTAACAAACAAACAAATAAATAAACATCCATACTCTCACATTTATAATATTAGTGTGATTAATTTTTAAAACCCATTAGTTGCTCAACTTATATAGCCTACTCGAATAGTTGAACGATTAAATAATTAGATGTTGTTTTCTAGACCACATTCAAACCATCCGTATTGCAACTGGCAGCGATAACTTCAATGGAGAGACTGCAATTGCTTCCGGCTTCGGGCTTACTTCGGACGGTAAGATACCAGTACTAGATTTTATTTATTTTATTTTTATATTACAAATTGCTTACGTTTTCAATTCACATTGTAAAACGCAATGAAGTTTACTGAACTTTTGTACAAATCAACCGGGTTTAATTTATATTATATATTATATGGGTATGTTATTTAATTTCGGACATAAACCATACTTACAACGTTTGCAATTAGATCATAAATGCCCTGACAAGAGACTCGGTGATCTAAAGTAACTTTGTAAAAATGTGAGCCACTTTAATATTATTTTATAAAATGGACCTAAATGTCATTGAACCAAATAAATTGATATTGATGTAGCGACATAAATGAATTAAGAATTAATAAGTAGTTATGTTTAAGATCAATTGACGGTAACAACTCTTCCCTCTCTGTAGATGGTGCTATCGGCGCTCAACAGCATCTCAGCTTCGTACCCCTCCAAGTGATGTCCAACGCAATGTGCTCTCTGTCCTTCCCCTTCTTAATCCAGTCTTCTAACGTTTGCACCAGCGGAAGTGGCGGTACCAGTACCTGCCGAGGAGACTCTGGCGGCCCCCTCGTTGTTAACAAACATGGAGATCCTCTTCTGGTATATATAATTGCTTTTCATTTATCAATGGGTGGACCTTCTGTTTTTTAAGTTATTGGTACCTAAATTTCTGGTTTTTTATTTAACAGGCTCGCTTTCGACTATTCGCTTTCGAAAGCGAAGCAATGCTCAATATTATTGGTCAGCAATGATGTAGTCAATACAACATTATACGCTTTCCTAGAAGAAACCTGTTCACTTACGACTGGAAGACCGCCAGGTTGTAATCGAAAAACACAGACTCGCAAAGTCGTTTCTCTCTAGAGGTGGAAGGGAACCGATTTGCGCGTAAAATGTTTTAGTTAAAACATGCAAGACCACCAGTAATATTGATGAGGTGGATTAGGTGGATGAAAGAAGTTTGATGTTATAAATAACGATTGTTTTTTTGTTACAAACAGATTGGAGTGACGTCCTTCGGATCCATACGTGGTTGCCAGCAAGGCTACCCCGCGGCCTTCGCTAGAGTTAGCTCCTACGCTGACTGGATCCACGAGCATTTATAAATAAATGATTATGATTCACATGAGAACAAACGAGAAGAACGCAAGCTATAGGTACAAAGGCGAGCAAGAAACGTTTTTAAATTAAATACTCGTGAATAAACTTGTCTTTTTTTAACGGATTATAAATAAATAAATAAATAAATATTGCTGGACATTTCACACAGCACTATCTAGCCCCAAACTAAGCAGAGCTTGTACTATGGGAACCAGATAACTGATACAATACTTATATACTTTTTTTTTGTAAATATATACTTATAATATATAGAAAAACACCCAGACACGGAACAAATATCTGTAGATCATGCAAACATTTGTTCCGTGGCTGGAATCGAACCCGCTACCTCCTGCGTCTCAGCCGACTATACGCCCACTGCGCCATGGAGGTCGTCAATGAGTTCATAATTATGTTATGACTTTGTCCGTCTATCACAGCTGATTGCTCAACTGAAGCTATCGATTTGAAAATTGGAATAATTATAAATAATACCTTTAGAAGTAAAAAAAAAACTAAATTGAAAGTAAAAGTAATCAAATTTCACGAAGCTCTGAGGCGTAATTACCTAAAATCAGCAACAGAAACATGCCATCAATCGGCCGCGAAACGTCAATTTGTACATAGATACTAGCGCCACCAACAAAGCAACGGCAACAGATGAAACTATTTTTCCATCGTTTTGACGTTTCGCGACCGATCGTTATCGTGTTGCAGTCGCTGATTTTATATTATTAGGATCAACGCTTCGAACGTTCTTCAGGCAAACAATTAATACATACAAACACCGAATCGTCCAAATTGATGTGGAGATATTGCTGCACTCGATCAATGTTATGGTTCCGCCATAATATTGATCGAGTGCAGCAGCAAACAAAATAATTTATGTCTACCGCTTATGATAAGATTATTATCTAAATAGGTATCAACAGATTATTATCAGGTATCTAATTGATAAGTACGTGAGGATTAGCTCAGGAAAAACCATAGGGGAAATCCAACTACACGCAATGTTTGTTAGACAATTATCCATTTTTATTGGCACTTCTCCATTGAACTGAAAATAACATTAACTTAGTTAGTAATTTATAAATGTCATACAAAATTATCCAATGCTCCAACAGAAATGGCTTAGGCAATAAAACTTAAAAAATCTTATTATCAACTAATGATATTATTCAAAATGGTTTAAGAGTAGCAGAGTTTCTTGTGAAAGGGCTCGCCCGGAAAAGTCCTACTACCATCATACCTAATTGTGCCACCAAGCAACTTTATTGTGTTTCGGTTAGAAGGGTATGGTTGTCGGTGAAATTACAGGAACATGACGCTTTAAACCTGTATGCAAGTTGATGGACGTAGGGCAGTGCATCGTAGGGCATTTTTCTAAGGTGCGTGACCTACGAGGCAATACTTTGTTATATGCCATGGTTACTACTAAATATCAGATGCGTCATAGGCTTGTTCCGTCTCCAGGTAGTATAAAAATAAAAGAAAAAATATACGTTTTATCTACAAACTTCCGTCCACGGTTTCGCAAGTTCGCACGTGAGTTTGACAATACAAAGTCATACAGGTAAATAATCACCCCCAAATTCAACTACAAATAATAATATTTCTATACAATCTGTCACCGCTTTTGCGCCGATTTTTTTTTACAACCTATATGGCAAACGAGCATGCAGTCCACCTAGGGTTTCGGCTTTCCCGGGTTTTTTTCATTCCCGGGAACCGGGAATAATATTTTCAATTTCCCGGGAATCCCGGGAATACGGGAAATTTTTTAAAGTCCTTCATTTAGTTTTTTTTAACTTCAAAAAGTCAAGAAAACACATAATGGATTAGATAAGCTATTTATTTGACTCAGAAATAATTAAACATTCTCGATCGATCATAAACAGAGGTAGTATAATGAAAGCCAAAGTAAAATATTTTTATTCATTAAAATTACAAGGATCACTTTGAAACGTCAATTTTACTGCCGGTTCTTTCGCGACCAAGCCAGGAAAGAAAGGAAAGAAACAAGGCTAGTGGTTTTTTTTAATGATCCTTTTACAATACATAATACAGAAAATTAATTACGTCTAAATTGTAAAATTTTGAACGAGTTGGAGCAATTTCAATCCCAAGCTTCTCTATCATCTAAATAATCCGATATTTTATAGTAGGCTCTTTTATAAAGATTTTGTTTAATTACGTTTTTAAATTTGTTAATTGTCAATTTTTGTACATCCCTTGGGAGTGTTATAAAAGCGTACACCTTGCCCTTTAAACGATTTACTTACTTTATGGAGTCTACAAGTGGCAACTTTCTTCTATTCTCTATTCTTATTACTAGTACTAAAATTATGATTATCGCTATTTTTCTTAAACAAATTAATATGTTTGTGAACATACATTAGATTTTCATAGATGTATTGACAAGGGAATGTCATAATATTTATTTTTTTAAACTTATTGCGTAATGATTCTCTGGGGCCCATATTATAAATTGCACGAACAGCCCTCTTCTGCAGCACAAAAACAATGTTTATATCTGCAGCACTCCCCCACAGTAGTATACTTAATGAAAGGAAACTTAATGATTGGTTTCAGGCATGCAAAATCACACTTATAATATAACACTTCTAAACATACACAATGGTATAAACATAATATAAACGGAGTAATTAAGTATTGCTCTTATGATAACAAACAAACTTTGCCATCGATGTGTGGCGGCTGTACAAGAGTAGATAAAGTATTATACGTAACTGCACATCATTAAAGTATATTATGTAAACACAAGAGTAGTTTATCAAACGCAGCGAATCCGAGTTTAATTTGACCATAAAATGATTCGAGTGTTTAAATACGTTAACTCTATGCAGCAGTTCGTATAATATTTTATTTACTCTCTTGCAGCGGCCACACATCGTGGGCAAAATTTTACTTATGCCCTTATTATGTAACATTCACGTAAGCCACTATTTCAGTTTAAGTCTTAAATTATTTCATAAAGTAATACTTGAGAAAAAAGTTTTAGATCTATCGCATACTTTTGAAAATTCCCGAGAATTCCCGGGAAATCAGAATTTTTCCCGGTTCCGGGAATGACTTTTTCCCGGGATTTCCCGATTCCCGGGACCCGGGAACGAAACCCTAATCCACCAGATGTTAAGTGGCTACTGCAGCCCATGGATATCCACATAGAATTCAAAACAAGGTATTCTGTTGTCTTGATCTCTATGTGGATACGTTGCCATACCATATAGTTGCCGATGCCGCTTAGTCAGTTTAACAGGTACCTACCTAACTTACTTAATGAATGAATATGATTTGTTTACCTATTTTATACAAGCTGTTTTATTTAGGTTTCATTTGATATTTTAGACTGATATTTTAGGACTTAAAATTAAGGTAGATTGAAAATTAAAAAAAATTATGATTATAAATTTGAAAAAAAAAGACGTGTGGCACTCGGAGACTGCCGCGGTAAAGCTATTGCATAGCTGTTTTTATCAACTTATGCAAATTATAAATACGATACGAGGGGGATTACGCATGCGCAGTAACGCCGATACAACCAATGCCACCTAGAGGCGAGTTGCTGAACTAAAGAGACAAGCGTGATATTTCAAAAAGTCATTAAAAGTTCTGCTATTCATCGATAGATGGCAAAACTAAAAAGTATCACCGCTGTGCCGGTCGGAGTGTTAGGTTATTTTCGTTACGGAATTTCTGGATTCGGTCTCCACGCTCAAGGCCCGCGATAGAAGCTGTGCAATAGCTTAAAAACTATTTTATAACAATACTAGCCATCAGCCCTACTCCTGATTTAAATTAATGTCGTAAATGCGGTGACACGCAGTATACCAAATTTCATAGAAATGGGTACAGCCGTTTAGTCGTGAAAACGTAACAAACAAACAGAAGGACAGAGTTACAAGGCAACCTATTCAAAATAAATAAATAAATATTGTTGGACATTTCACATAGCGATATTTAGCCCCAAACTAAGCAGAGCTTGTACTATGAATCCGATAACTGATAGAATACTTATATACTTTTTTATGTAAATACATACTTATAATATATGGAAAAACACCCACACACGGAACAAATATCTGTAGATCATGCAAAAATTTGTTCCGCAGCGGGAATCGAACCCGCTACCTCCTGCGTCTTAGCCGGATATATGCCCACTGCGCCACGGAGGCAGTCAATTACTTACACATCACAGAAATTAACTTACAATAGTCAGAAAATCGAGTGAAATCTAAAATCATTAGATTTTGACCAAATTTATAAGGGGCCCCATATTCCCCTTATTCCTGGGTAACGGGTTATTTACTTTCTAAGGCCTACGTAACTTTCTTTTCGATTTTTTTTCTATTTTGTATGGATTTGCTGCCTTCGAAATCCCAAAATTCCAAAATAACCTGTTCGTGACCAACCTAAATCCTCATGGACCATCCAGTTTAGCAAAACTAACTGTTTGCTAAACTGGGTATGTAAAGTAACTGACCACCAGCATCTTTGTCTTGTGTTTTCTTCTCTACCTTTGTTCCACACAAAGGTAGAGAAGAAAACACAAGACAAAGATTCCTGTTAAATCTATAATTTAAATTCGGCTTTTTAAATTTTGCAAAAATTGCCCTTTAGCTCTAAACGAGGGACTGCAAACAAAATACTCATGAACGCTTCGCCGGCACTCAGGAGCAAGTTCGCGTGCCACGGCCCGACGCTGGCGAACAGCAGCGCCAATTAGAATCGACTCATGACGCGACATCATTCCACATCGTGCATGGTGACTAAAATGACGTAGCAATCGTATATTTTTATTATGAGTTTTATAGGCAATCCTAATAGAACGCGATCGCGCGAATAAGTGATGCGATCATCGCACCTTCTTGTCATTTTACCGACAAACATTTTAGTCGCGCGATGTGATTGTACAACTGTCAGTTAGGACACCAATTCGACATCAGTATGTTTGATCGCGAGTTCGTACGAACAAAGTTAGCGCGAACTAAAGAGATGATCGCTCAATCGCATTCTATTAGGATAGGACACCGCCTTAGCCTGTTAATTTATGCGAACTGTGAATGATTGGACTCTAATAGGTACCTATAGTATCGGCAGGATAGTCCGTAACTTGAAGGCGGCCCTGGCGGTGGTGTTTAGCGGCGGTTTAGCTTATTTTCTGGATGCGGACTAATAACTGAAAACTGCTAATTTGTGGAGAATTATTAAAATTGAAACGTATGTGACGATTCCCAAGTAGGCAACGATATGGATTTTGGACGGCAGACCACTGAATAAGACCGGAAGATTCTGCAAGTAAACTGTTAATCATGGTTTGACCGCTGCGCTGTATTAAAAAGAAAAGTGTCAGTATTAAAAAGTTTAGACCTGAGTCCACCCGTGACCACGACTGTTGCAACACAGCCGAAACGTCGGATAACAAATAAAAAACGTACATACACGATAAACACCCGTTTTAATCAATAATTATTAAAATGTTTAATAAATAATCCTCTTAGCGCTCTACAACCCAGCCGCACGCAGTAAGTACAAGCGAGCCGTTGCGCTGTTGTCCTCAAAAATCGGAAATTTAATTAGCGTGACAATCTGTACTCGTATTTTATCGCCAACTAAATCCAGTTTTACAAAAAAACCGCTCGAAGTCACATGAGTAGATTGGTCTGACTAATCCATTTTTCTATGTTTGCATAGAATACGTTGTTTCACATTGTTTAAGGAAGATACATTTTACTCATGCGTGCTTGTTAAAACAATAACCTATTTAAAAAATAGGGAAACTAAATAACTAGTGGTTCGCCCCGAACTGAGATCTCGCGAATCTTCCATAAAAACAAAAACATATTATTCGTAATCTTTGACTATCAAAATAGCGCCCCGAAATAAACAACCAAATAACTTGAAGACTTCCGTGGTGCAGTGGGCGAATAGCCGGCTGAGACGCAGGAGGTAGCGGGTTCGATTCCCGCTGCGGAACAAATGTTTGCATGATTTACAGATATTTGTTCCGGGTCTGGTTGTTTCTCTATATATTATAAGTATGTATGTATTTACAAAAAAAAATGTAAATAAGTATTCTATCAGTTATCTGGTTCCCATAATACAAGCTCTGCTTAGTTTGGGGCTAGATAGCGCTGTGTGAAATGTCCAGCAATATTTAATTATTTATTTATTTTATTATTTAACTTGATCTGCAGTTTCATTCAAATTACAGGTAACGAGAGTTCATGTTATTTGGATATTCTTTTTTGGGGTACAAAATGCAGTTATTCTGGGTTTCAGACTTTTGCCTATATTTGTGTCACTAAAGCTACACGAATACCAAATTTCAGCATTGTGGCGTCACTGGTAACCCATGTGGCTTTTGTCAAAGTTTTGTTTTTATTATGGCTAATAACTCAAAAATTATAAAGATTAAACTAAAAATAAAAACGGAATTGAAGGAACAAGGCTGGACTCCAGCAATGTCATAGTACATCCTAAGTGGAATCCTGCACTGATCCGGCATGATGTTGCCGTGATCTATTTGCCAAGCCAAGTGACATTATCTGGTATGTCTATTTCTTTATTTCTATCTCATGCATGTTTTTTAGAGATTAAACTGAATGTATTCTTTCAGAAACCATTTCTCCTATTGCTTTGCCTTTGGGTGCTGAACTCAATGAAGACTTCGTTGGTGCAAAGGCAATCGCGTCCGGTTTCGACCTGACCACTAATGGTGAATCCCATAAAACAGTTATAAATCTATTTAGTTTACGATGTCTAGACATCTAGTGTCAGCTAGCTGACTGATTATTCCTTCAAATAACGCAATAATGTACAACAGGCCATTTCTGTACCTCTAATAAACAAAAGACAGAAAAAATTAGGCAATACGAGGCTTTTACTGTAGGTATATGTACTACTCTTACAGAGATTTAAAAATTTATTCATTAAAATAAACAATTGCTTACTGTTTTAAACAAAGCGCAAACTGCCTTAAAGTTTACAAATAAAAAAAACGTATATATAACCTAAATATAACTAAGGGACACATAAATAAAACTAAGACTATCGTTAAAATATGATCGGTAAATGTTTAACGGCCAAGTCACTCGTTTTATTTTATTCACTTAGACTTGGCTCTTTATTTGATCTCTCTACTTTTTTACTCACTATTTTTTATGGCCGAATAATCCTAATCGAGACTTGGCACGTTTTTACAGAATGTTTTTGTTGGGATAATATTTACGCATTGTTCCTAATGATAGATAGATAACTCTTTATTCAATTACCACACAAAAAGAAATAATACAAAAATAAGTATAGAGCTATAATAATAAAGGCAATATAATGGGCCGCCTTATCGCTAAAAGCTAATGTTACTTATCCACGACACAGGGAATTCATGTAGCGTCCGACATTTATTTATTAATAATACGCCTTCTAAAGTCCAATTTGTTTTTATCTCTTTTAGATGGAAAAATTGAAATAACTCAAAGCCTCAGTTACGTAAAACTAAATATCATCAGAAACAGTATGTGTTGGCTGGCTTTCCTCCTGTTTCTCCAAGACTCCAACATGTGCATCAGCAGCATCGGTAATATCAGTACTTGCAGAGGCGACTCTGGTGGACCTCTAGTGGTTACTAGAAACAACAGAACTATTTTGGTAATTTCGATTCATCATCATTGTCATCATCCATAGCCTGATTTCACCAATTGTTGGGTATAGGCCTCCCCAAGTTTGTGCCATCCACCACGATCCAGCGCTAGTCTCACCCACTGACGGCCTGCGACCTTTACGATCTCGTTCACCCATCTCACTGCCGGACGTCCTACCCTTCTATACCCGCTCCCCGGCTACTATTCAGCACTGCCCTTATCCATCTATCATCCCCACGTCTAGCCAAGTGTTCCACCCAAGACCATTTGAGTTCCATAACTCAAATCCCAACGTCATGAACCTTCGTTCGTCTACGGATCTCGACGACGTTTGGAACTCGATCTAACAGTCTGATGCCGAGCATGGTACGCTCCATGGCTCTCTGTGCAACACTTAACCTGTACGCTGCCTCCTGCGTGAGCGTCCATGTCTCGGCACCGTAGGTCATGGTGGGCAGAACACATTGCTCGAATAAGCGGGTCTTCAGACACTGTAGAGTTTTAGCCGACCTAAGCTAGAAGCTTGCCGAATGTAGCCCATCCCAATTGGATCCTTTTAGAGATTTCCTTCTGCTGATGCTCTTTACCAAACGATAGAATATGTCCAAGATAAACATACTGATCTACTGTCTCCAGCCTCTGATTTCCCACTGTTACAATGGGGTTTGTGACGCCGAAGACATTCGAGAGCACCTTCATCTTGGACATATTCAATTCATCTTAAGGCCTACACTCAAAGAAGCATCAAAAAAATATTGCAGCATTGCCTGAAGATCACTAAATATGCAAATAGTACGAGATAATCTGCGAATCTTAGATTCCACAATTTTCCCATTCTAAGGTTCTTATAACATAATTTCAATTAGGTAAATGAATTCAATATTTTTTTTTATCTAATTTATGTGATCAACACAAGGTCTGTTGATGGCCATAACATAGAAAAAAATATATTAATAAATCAGAACTGCCAGAACGGAATATCATCAAAATAATTATTTCGGTTGAGTTCCGCATTAGAACTAGGAACCTTATTAGTCTCACCATGTCTGGCTGAATGTCTGTCTTTTTACGAAATATACTTTAAAGTCTGCATTTTCGTGATGGTCGTGTGTGTGTGTCCCTTCACCAGCCAACCCAGTGTTCTTGTATGCATGAAAAGTATCCAAAATAGTGAGACTTATACTATAGTTATAAAAAGAATTATCAAAACCGACTATACTACTAGTTTACGAGTAGTAGTCGACCAACTTATATCTGTAGTTTGTAAACAGCTAATATATTTATACTAAAAACGGGATATTTACCATGATTTGTGAGTTTTTGAGTATCATTGCTGGACTCAGGCTCAAACCACTAAATCAAGCTACACAATCCAAAGTAATCTCAACTGAGCGACATTTCATGCCAAGACTGGTTCAAGAGGCAATTGAGATTACCAAACAAAAGAATTTCAATCGTGAAGATGGTTTTCAACTATCTGGAGCCTGGAATCCTGTGGTGAGAATGTGTAAGAACCAAAGAGATGAAGTGCTAATTACGCGGCCTGATACCGTGAATGTTATGTGTCAGAATCGAGTCATGACCGAGAATTTAACCGGTGGTAGTAATAGTATTAGTGAATTCATTCCCAGCAAGAGACTGAGACAGAGTTTAGATCGTTACATCTGCTAATTACCACCCACTCGCAAAGACTTCAGTTTACCTGTGATCATGCAACTGCGTCGAAATATCAGGATACTCAAAAACTTACAATTCACGTTAAATATCCAGTTTTTAATAAAGGTGTTCAAAACCATGATACTTTCAAAAGTTAGCTCATAATATAATGACCACACGAAATTAACTACAAAATTAACTTTGACAACATAGTCTTACTACGGAACCCGTCACTGTGGATGGTCTGACACGACCAATTATTAACTTTTTTGTAGTAAAAAAAAGTTAGGTGATTGAGTACCTAGATACAAAATAGAAAAAAAACTCGACGGATGAAAGCAAACCCATCATAATTAAGTTATTGTTTTTGCAAGGAATTTGCAAAAACAATAACTAAATAGAAATTGCAAGGGAATGCAATTTCTATCCTATCTATTTGACGACCCCATCAGTGGGTCAACGGACCTGGTCATGGATTTTGAAGATACCCTACTGGTCTCCATCACGACAAACAGCTCATATATCGCAATTAAAGTAAAAAAATATAAAAAAGAGATCACAGGCAAAAGCTGCTTAGTCCACATTGCGATAGGAAAAAAAATCTTCAAATTCGAAAATGCGCACATGGATCTCGAAATAAATTATGCATATTGACATGTGCTCTATAATTTGTTTATTTCTATTTTATTTTAATACTTTATTGCACAATAAAATACAAATTACATGTACAAAAGGTGGGCTTAATGCTAATAGCATTTTCTACCTGCCACCTCAGAGGTAACAAAAATGGTTGGCGTGCTAACTCAAAACAATATAAACATAATTATACTTAAAAACAAAATAAACACAAATAACAATAAACTCCGATCACAGTAACAATAAATACATAAACCTGCTTGAATAATAACAATAATACATAGAATATATATATATTATGTATTTATATGTACATAATGTATTGTTATATTATATTTTTTATTATTATTTAGTATTTATACATAAAACAAAAAATACTTAAGTATTACATAAAGTACACATTCTACGTTTCCATATATTTTAACAGCTAGTTGCAAGAAATGACTGTAGACTAGTCGTCTGAAGATCGGTTTACTAGGCGCCTTTTTAATATGAGTAGGGAAAGAGTTCCATAGATCCATAGAGCTACCACCTCAATAGAGTATAATTCTGAGTTTTCATTGTAAACATTCAGTTAACTTTAAGTTACGTACTGTAACTAAGTTTTTAGTAAAATAAATATTACTTTTTCTCTAGGTTGGTATCACATCATTCGGATCCAATTTTGGTTGTGACATCAGCATGCCTGCTGCATTCTCCCGGGTCTCTTCTTTCATCGACTTCTTCAATCAAAACATGTAACATTGCGATAGTTTTCTAATAAATTTAAACTAAAAAGCATTACATACGTTTTATTCTGGGTGAGATTGGTCAAAGTCAAAGTCAAATATTTTTATTTATTAAAATCACAAGGATCACTTTGAAATGTCAATTTTACTGCCTGTTCCTTCGTGACCAAGCCAGGAAAGAAGGGCAAAAAACAAGGCTGGTTGTTTTTTTTAATGATCCTTTTAGAATACATAACAATACAGAAAATAAATCACGTCTAAATTGTAACATTTTGAACGAGTTGGAGCAATTTCAATCCCAAGCTTCTCTATCATCTAAACAATCCGATATTTTATAGTAGGCTTTTTATAAAGATTTTTATATAATAACGTGTTTAAATTTGTTAATTGTCAATTTTTGTATGTACATCCCTTGGGAGTTTGTTATAAAAACGTAGGTACACCTTGCCCTTTAAACGATTTACTAACTATAGGGAGTCTACAAGTGGTAACAGCGAGTTTATCTTTATTTCTAGTATTAAAATTATGATTATCGCTATTTTTCTTAAACAAATTAATATTTGTGTGAACATACATCAGATTTTCATAGATGTATTGACAAGGGAACGTCAATATATTTATTTCTTTAAACTTATTGCGTAATGATTCTCTGGGGTACATAATTATAAATTGCACATTACTGAGTTTTCAGTGTTAACTACGGTAACTTTCAAATAGGTTTATGGTTTTTTCGAAAAATATGTAAGTTAAATATTTTTGATCGAGCGAAGCGAAATCTCCAAATCAACTTGGGCAAATTGGCGTTGTATGTATGTAAGTATATTTGTTTGCCCGAAGATAACTTATGAAGCGGTGATCCGATCATCGTGAAATTTAACACATAGGTAGGTAGTGATGGCACAATTTTGGTATGACTAAATTAGCTAAAAATTTTGGGTTTCAGACTTTTGCCTATATTTGTGTCACTAAAGCTACACGAATACCAAATTTCAGCATTGTGGCGTCACTGGTAAACCATGTGGCTTTTGTCAAAGTTTTGTTTTTATTATGGCTAATAACTCAAAAATTATAAAGATTAAACTAAATATAAAAACGGAATTGAAATTTACCTTTAACTTGACGTCCCATTTGCCCTTATAGTCTCTTTTTTTTACCCCTCTTGAACTCCAATATCTCAACAACCCCCTTAAAATTTTTAGCTAATTTAGTCATACCAAAATTGTGCCATCACTACCTACCTATGTGTTAAATTTCACGATGATCGGATCAACGCTTCATAAGTTATCTTCGGGCAAACAAATATACTTACATACATACAACGCCAATTTGCCCAAGTTGATTTGGAGATTTCGCTTCGCTCGATCAAAAATATTTAACTTATATATTTTTCGAAAAAACCATAAACCTATTTGAAAGTTACCGTAGTTAACACTGAAAACTCAGTAATGTGCAATTTATAATTATGTACCCCAGAGAATCATTACGCAATAAGTTTAAAGAAATAAATATATTGACGTTCCCTTGTCAATACATCTATGAAAATCTGATGTATGTTCACACAAATATTAATTTGTTTAAGAAAAATAGCGATAATCATAATTTTAATACTAGAAATAAAGATAAACTCGCTGTTACCACTTGTAGACTCCCTATAGTTAGTAAATCGTTTAAAGGGCAAGGTGTACCTACGTTTTTATAACAAACTCCCAAGGGATGTACATACAAAAATTGACAATTAACAAATTTAAACACGTTATTATATAAAAATCTTTATAAAAAGCCTACTATAAAATATCGGATTGTTTAGATGATAGAGAAGCTTGGGATTGAAATTGCTCCAACTCGTTCAAAATGTTACAATTTAGACGTGATTTATTTTCTGTATTGTTATGTATTCTAAAAGGATCATTAAAAAAAACAACCAGCCTTGTTTTTTGCCCTTCTTTCCTGGCTTGGTCACGAAGGAACAGGCAGTAAAATTGACATTTCAAAGTGATCCTTGTGATTTTAATAAATAAAAATATTTGACTTTGACTTTGACCAATCTCACCCAGAATAAAACGTATGTAATGCTTTTTAGTTTAAATTTATTAGAAAACTATCGCAATGTTACATGTTTTGATTGAAGAAGTCGATGAAAGAAGAGACCCGGGAGAATGCAGCAGGCATGCTGATGTCACAACCAAAATTGGATCCGAATGATGTGATACCAACCTAGAGAAAAAGTAATATTTATTTTACTAAAAACTTAGTTACAGTACGTAACTTAAAGTTAACTGAATGTTTACAATGAAAACTCAGAATTATACTCTATTGAGGTGGTAGCTCTATGGATCTATGGAACTCTTTCCCTACTCATATTAAAAAGGCGCCTAGTAAACCGATCTTCAGACGACTAGTCTACAGTCATTTCTTGCAACTAGCTGTTAAAATATATGGAAACGTAGAATGTGTACTTTATGTAATACTTAAGTATTTTTTGTTTTATGTATAAATACTAAATAATAATAAAAAATATAATATAACAATACATTATGTACATATAAATACATAATATATATATATTCTATGTATTATTGTTATTATTCAAGCAGGTTTATGTATTTATTGTTACTGTGATCGGAGTTTATTGTTATTTGTGTTTATTTTGTTTTTAAGTATAATTATGTTTATATTGTTTTGAGTTAGCACGCCAACCATTTTTGTTACCTCTGAGGTGGCAGGTAGAAAATGCTATTAGCATTAAGCCCACCTTTTGTACATGTAATTTGTATTTTATTGTGCAATAAAGTATTAAAATAAAATAGAAATAAACAAATTATAGAGCACATGTCAATATGCATAATTTATTTCGAGATCCATGTGCGCATTTTCGAATTTGAAGATTTTTTTTCCTATCGCAATGTGGACTAAGCAGCTTTTGCCTGTGATCTCTTTTTTATATTTTTTTACTTTAATTGCGATATATGAGCTGTTTGTCGTGATGGAGACCAGTAGGGTATCTTCAAAATCCATGACCAGGTCCGTTGACCCACTGATGGGGTCGTCAAATAGATAGGATAGAAATTGCATTCCCTTGCAATTTCTATTTAGTTATTGTTTTTGCAAATTCCTTGCAAAAACAATAACTTAATTATGATGGGTTTGCTTTCATCCGTCGAGTTTTTTTTCTATTTTGTATCTAGGTACTCAATCACCTAACTTTTTTTTACTACAAAAAAGTTAATAATTGGTCGTGTCAGACCATCCACAGTGACGGGTTCCGTAGTAAGACTATGTTGTCAAAGTTAATTTTGTAGTTAATTTCGTGTGGTCATTATATTATGAGCTAACTTTTGAAAGTATCATGGTTTTGAACACCTTTATTAAAAACTGGATATTTAACGTGAATTGTAAGTTTTTGAGTATCCTGATATTTCGACGCAGTTGCATGATCACAGGTAAACTGAAGTCTTTGCGAGTGGGTGGTAATTAGCAGATGTAACGATCTAAACTCTGTCTCAGTCTCTTGCTGGGAATGAATTCACTAATACTATTACTACCACCGGTTAAATTCTCGGTCATGACTCGATTCTGACACATAACATTCACGGTATCAGGCCGCGTAATTAGCACTTCATCTCTTTGGTTCTTACACATTCTCACCACAGGATTCCAGGCTCCAGATAGTTGAAAACCATCTTCACGATTGAAATTCTTTTGTTTGGTAATCTCAATTGCCTCTTGAACCAGTCTTGGCATGAAATGTCGCTCAGTTGAGATTACTTTGGATTGTGTAGCTTGATTCAGTGGTTTGAGCCTGAGTCTAGCAATGATACTCAAAAACTCACAAATCATGGTAAATATCCCGTTTTTAGTATAAATATATTAGCTGTTTACAAACTACAGATATAAGTTGGTCGACTACTACTCGTAAACTAGTAGTATAGTCGGTTTTGATAATTCTTTTTATAACTATAGTATAAGTCTCACTATTTTGGATACTTTTCATGCATACAAGAACACTGGGTTGGCTGGTGAAGGGACACACACACACGACCATCACGAAAATGCAGACTTTAAAGTATATTTCGTAAAAAGACAGACATTCAGCCAGACATGGTGAGACTAATAAGGTTCCTAGTTCTAATGCGGAACTCAACCGAAATAATTATTTTGGTGATATTCCGTTCTGGCAGTTCTGATTTATTAATATATTTTTTTCTATGTTATGGCCATCAACAGACCTTGTGTTGATCACATAAATTAGATAAAAAAAAATATTGAATTCATTTACCTAATTGAAATTATGTTATAAGAACCTTAGAATGGGAAAATTGTGGAATCTAAGATCCTCATCTAAGATTCGCAGATTATCTCGTACTATTTGCATATTTAGTGATCTTCAGGCAATGCTGCAATATTTTTTTGATGCTTCTTTGAGTGTAGGCCTTAAGATGAATTGAATATGTCCAAGATGAAGGTGCTCTCGAATGTCTCCGGCGTCACAAACCCCATTGTAACAGTGGGAAATCAGAGGCTGGAGACAGTAGATCAGTATGTTTATCTTGGACATATTCTATCGTTTGGTAAAGAGCATCAGCAGAAGGAAATCTCTAAAAGGATCCAATTGGGATGGGCTACATTCGGCAAGCTTCTAGATTAGGTCGGCTAAAACTCTACAGTGTCTGAAGACCCGCTTATTCGAGCAATGTGTTCTGCCCACCATGACCTACGGTGCCGAGACATGGACGCTCACGCAGGAGGCAGCGTACAGGTTAAGTGTTGCACAGAGAGCCATGGAGCGTACCATGCTCGGCATCAGACTGTTAGATCGAGTTCCAAACGTCGTCGAGATCCGTAGACGAACGAAGGTTCATGACGTTGGGATTTGAGTTATGGAACTCAAATGGTCTTGGGTGGAACACTTGGCTAGACGTGGGGATGATACATGGATAAGGGCAGTGCTGAATAGTGGCTGGGGAGCGGGTATAGAAGGGTAGGACGTCCGGCAGTGAGATGGGTGAACGAGATCGTAAAGGTCGCAGGCCGTCAGTGGGTGAGACTAGCGCTGGATCGTGGTGGATGGCACAAACTTGGGGAGGCCTATACCCAACAATTGGTGAAATCAGGCTATGGATGATGACAATGATGATGAATCGAAATTACCAAAATAGTTCTGTTGTTTCTAGTAACCACTAGAGGTCCACCAGAGTCGCCTCTGCAAGTACTGATATTACCGATGCTGATGCACATGTTGGAGTCTTGGAGAAACAGGGGGAAAGCCAGCCAACACATACTGTTTCTGATGATATTTAGTTTTACGTAACTGAGGCTTTGAGTTATTTCAATTTTTCCATCTAAAAGAGATAAAAACAAATTGGACTTTAGAAGGCGTATTATTAATAAATAAATGTCGGACGCTACATGAATTCCCTGTGTCGTGGATAAGTAACATTAGCTTTTAGCGATAAGGCGGCCCATTATATTGCCTTTATTATTATAGCTCTATACTTATTTTTGTATTATTTCTTTTTGTGTGGTAATTGAATAAAGAGTTATCTATCTATCATTAGGAACAATGCGTAAATATTATCCCAACAAAAACATTCTGTAAAAACGTGCCAAGTCTCGATTAGGATTATTCGGCCATAAAAAATAGTGAGTAAAAAAGTAGAGAGATCAAATAAAGAGCCAAGTCTAAGTGAATAAAATAAAACGAGTGACTTGGCCGTTAAACATTTACCGATCATATTTTAACGATAGTCTTAGTTTTATTTATGTGTCCCTTAGTTATATTTAGGTTATATATACGTTTTTTTTATTTGTAAACTTTAAGGCAGTTTGCGCTTTGTTTAAAACAGTAAGCAATTGTTTATTTTAATGAATAAATTTTTAAATCTCTGTAAGAGTAGTACATATACCTACAGTAAAAGCCTCGTATTGCCTAATTTTTTCTGTCTTTTGTTTATTAGAGGTACAGAAATGGCCTGTTGTACATTATTGCGTTATTTGAAGGAATAATCAGTCAGCTAGCTGACACTAGATGTCTAGACATCGTAAACTAAATAGATTTATAACTGTTTTATGGGATTCACCATTAGTGGTCAGGTCGAAACCGGACGCGATTGCCTTTGCACCAACGAAGTCTTCATTGAGTTCAGCACCCAAAGGCAAAGCAATAGGAGAAATGGTTTCTGAAAGAATACATTCAGTTTAATCTCTAAAAAACATGCATGAGATAGAAATAAAGAAATAGACATACCAGATAATGTCACTTGGCTTGGCAAATAGATCACGGCAACATCATGCCGGATCAGTGCAGGATTCCACTTAGAATGTACTATGACACTGCTGGAGTCCAGCCTTGTTCCTTCGGTGAATAAAGTTAAGGAGCCAAGGACAACTTGCACAGTGTGAGCTTGATGACGGCCGTCGAACCAGCAGTGGGCAGCTGTGATCACTCGGTTGTCGGTCACTAGGGAACCACCGCACACTCCTCTTCTATTTAGGTCTTGGTAACTTGCGATAAGACCAGCCTGAATAATGATAGATTGGTATTTTAGACATTAAAAAGTAGTGAGCCCAGAGTAAGGCTCTAAATCCATGCAATCTTGAACTTACTCCGAGAAAGTAAAATTCAACTCACTTTTATCGTGTTACTTTCACCTCACATACATGCTTCACACCGCAGTGAATTAATAGGTAAATTCAAAATTAAATTAATCAGTACCTGATATGGGAACATTCCAAGCAGAGCTAATCCACCACCAATAATTCTGGTTGGGTTAGTACCACCCGCAGCTTTTGACTCTGCTTCGAGAATTTTGTCTGCCAATGGGATGGCTATGTTCTGGATGAAGCCATACGCTAAGGATGGTTGAGGAACCGCATCGAATCCTGCACTAGCGATGGCGACAAAACTAAGGACTACTATAACCTTCATTGTGTGAACCCTGGATAGTACCAACAATGCTTTAAGGCAAGTGCCATACATATTCCTATTTATACTGTTCAGACCTACATTATAACAGTTCATACCATGCCTACGAGGCATGCCTTTTAAGTTTTGTCGTTTGAAGAAAAAAACACATCTAGAACCTTATAGTACTTTTTATTGTTTTTCAAAGTATTCACAACGTAGCTTAAAACACTTTTCCATTCGCTCAAACCAGTTATTATAACATTTATTCCACTCTAAAGTAGGGTGTTCAAAATGGCTGTCTTGAAAGCGTCGACTGCTTCTTCACCGGACTGGAACCTTTGACCACGAAGACTTTTCTTAATTTTAGGAAATGTAAAGAAATCGTTAGGGCTTAGGTCAGGACTGTATGGAGGATGGTCAAGAATTTCTACTTTTTCCTGCTTCAAATACTCAATCGTTTGACGAGCGCTGTGTGAGCTTGCGTTGCGTGGTGCAGGATGATGCGTCGCTTTGAGTTAGATTTTCGAAGTTCGGCGATGACTTGTGGTAAACAAACTGTAGTATACCACTCTGCGTTAACCGTTCTACGATCTTCAAGTGCAATAGTCGCAACATGGCCGGTTTTTCCAACGAACGTGGCCACCATCTTCTTTGAAGTGCTTCGAGAACGAACAACTTTAGTCGGCTTTGGCTCGTCTTGAAAGACCCAGATTGTAGATTGTTGTTTGGTATCAGGATCGTAGGCATAGATCCAAGATTCGTCACCACTTATGATGTCGTAGACGTGATTTGACTCCCCTCGGTTGAACCTTTGCAGAGTTTTCTTACACCATCTGACGCGGGCCGCCTTGTGATCGTCGGAAAGCAGATGCGGTATCCAACGGCAAACTAGCTTTCTCACACCAAGCGCTTCATGCAAGATCTTCTGAATGGTTGTCCCTGAGATGCCTAATAGAGCCTCTATCTCTCGATACGTCACATGACGATCTTCGAGAATTAGTTGTCTCACAGCAATGATGTTATCTTCAGTGAAGGCGGATTTTGGGCGTCCTTCGCGAAATCTGTCACTAACACTAGTATGTCCACGCTGGAATTCTAAATACCAGCGTTCGACAGTCCGCAGACATGGGGCTACATCACTGAACACAGATGTTAGCTCTTCTAAACACTGAAGCCGTGTCAGGCCTCTTCTAAAGTTGTAGAAAATTATTGCACGAACATTTTCCTTAGAAAGATTCATTTTCGTACGTGACCTGACAGATTCAAATCGAAACTGTGACTAAACAATAGCATTAATCCTAATACTTTCAACTGTTTTGAGATTTAAAATGTAAACACATTCGAATATAGAACAGTTCCAAATTCAAAATTGCCGGAAAATATGGAAACGACAGAACTTAAAAGGCATGCCTCGTACCTGTTTGTTGAAGTTATTATCTTGTGTAAATACCAAAAACTCATTATCTACATAAACTCATCAGTCATCATCATGGTCAATGCCACTTATGATTACGTACAGTTCCGTATTTGATTTATATATGTGGGTCAAGTGTATTTTTTCAAGTTGAGACTCAATCCTGATTGGAATCCGAAAGCTATTGCTTGTATTGTGTTAGGCTCCAATTGTACATTTCTTTCAATATACTTTGTATTGTTCCTAACTTTAAGGTGTTCAATCCCACTTTCCACTGTCCCACTAATCCCACTAATATTATAAATGCAAAAATTTTGATGTTTGTATGGATGTTTGTTCGTCTCTACCGCCAAAACTACTGAACCGATTTGACTGAAATATAGAATATATGGGCTACTTTTCATCCCATAAATCAGTTCATGTGGGATGAAAAAGAGGTGTGTGAAGCCGCAGGTGGCTGCTATTATAATGTAATTAACATTCAGTCGGCCATGAATAAGGATCAGTTTTGAACTTAGTAAGTTGTTAATCGACCAGACACAACAATCATACAAAAATATATTGGCGTGATCTTTGACGGGAAAAATAATCACTATCTATTTTTCATAAAAAGATCTCTAAACAATATTCAAACAATTAGACACAGGTCGTTGAGATCGTCACGGTGTGGTAGAGTAATATTAGCACTGATAAAGATAGTGCGGATTTTTTATAACTTTTATGTATGTACCTACTATTAGAACTCGGGGTCACGCCGGTTCCACGTTGCTCAATGTATTCAACGTTAATGAGCTACGTATCTTATATTGGAATGCCGATGGCATTCAGAGCAAGCAGCAGGAACTCTTAGACCTGGCGGTGATTAATCTTAATGTCGACGTCATTGCACTTAACGAAACAAGGCTAACCGGGCGCCTTACACTTTAAACTCCTGGCTTCACCTGCTAACGTACTGATAAACGAGCCACCAGCTCTGACCAAGGAGTGGCAATCTTGGTTAGAGTCGATATTGTCCATCACCTTGTTTCCAATCCACCAACGCAAAATCTTTAGGTCATAGGTATACATCCAATTAAGGGACGGAAACATCTCGATGTTTTCGGCATATCAATCACCTAACTGGCCCCCACTTACGCTTACTGATTGTTATTAGTGATTTTAATGGTAGACATTCCTACTGGTCATTCGGTATTACTCGCGTGGTAAAATATTGTATGAGCTCATGTTTCACGGTTAGCTCACTTCACGGCCTAAATGACTCTACCTTAGTGCATTACCGAGGTGAACATGAACCGTCAACACCTAATCTTTTGCTAACCATGAATATTTACAACACTGAGGAAATTGGAACAATACATGCCCTTTTTTCAAATCACTTACCTTTGTTTGTTCGAGATGCCACCAACATACATCGCAAATCTAAGCTTAACTACGCGAAAGCCAACTGGAATGAGTATCGTGGTTTCTTGACAAATAACATTTCCCTGTCTAGCCAGTTCTATCGGTCAGGAGATGAGATCGACTCCGCTATTTCGCAGCTTCAAGACACCATCGTTGTAGCTTTGGGAATGTTCATTACCAAGATGTATCAAAAGAAAAATTAAAGATAAAAACAAACTACATCGTTACTCTAGTAAAGAAACGGATGCTACCATTCGTAAAGTCTTGCATTACGAAGTAAAGCAAATCCCATTACAAATTAATACTGCATTAAAATCACACCGTGATGACTAAGACAACCGTAAATTGAGTATGGTTGACAACCCAGGATCTGACCTTTGGCGTATAGCTAAAGGACTGAAATCCACTTCCTCCTTCACCTTCCACTACTCAAGACTTGAAACGATACCAAGAGTTCGAACATAGAAGAGCAGTGTGATATCTTAGCTAGCTCATTCTCTGTTAACATGCTATTAACCCATAATAGGGATAATTATGAACAGCTCGCTGTTGAAACTTCCATAAACTCACTAGACAACCTTCCAGCTGATAGTCTCCAAATAACGCTACTTCGCCGTGCTGAAGCCAACCCATAAATAATCTTAAAATACGCAAACCACTTGGCCCAGATCAAATCTCTAATCACCTTATCAAAAACCTGCCCCAAAAGTGTATTGTGATGCTTACAAAAATATTCAATGCCTGTTTCTCATTTAACTACTTTCCAACTGTGTGGAAAACAGCTAAAGTTATAGCCATCCATAAGCCTGGCAAAGACCCTACTGATCCATCTGGTTACCGCCCAATTAGCCTTTTGCCATGTCCAGGTAAGCTGTTCGAAAAAATTTTATCCCGCCGCCTTTGTCGTTTCTCTGAAAGTATGCTCATAGACGAATAATTCGGATTCCATGAATCACATTACGGTTCAGCAAGTGGCTAGGGTAGCAGAGTCTGTCTCTCATAGCCTTAACATGAATGAGTCATGTTTTTAAATGTTCATACATCAAAAATTAAAACCACAATATGCATCGAAACATGAAGTAAGTACCTACCTACTTTAGGTAACATTTTATTTGTATAAGTTTTGAGAAGCCTTTTAGCCTAATTAACATTATAAATCATATGATTGTTCATTCTAGGAATGAAATCACACTGTAATTGTACTAGTTAAGCTTTTATTATATAATAAAGAACTTTTAAAATTAAAATTGAATTGAAATGTATTTGAAATCGTTAGGTTCGACCAGTTACAGCAGTTTTGTAAGTGGACTCTAATATTAGTGCTGTACTGCCTTTACAAGCAACTTATGTCTATAGTTGAAATACATTTAACCGTTACTTTAAGGTTCGAACAACGTCCAAACTCAATTGAAAATTAACTTTATATTTTAAAATGACGATACGGCCGTACTGACTACGGGATCCTTCAATGTGAGTGGTCCAACACGTGGTTCTCCAATTTATTTGCCTTAATGTGCTTAATGAAGAAGTCTAGATAATAACTAACGCGTGCATATCCATTAGGCAAACTTATATTGCATCCACGTGGTGATCCAAAAGACACTATTCCAAGCTGCAAAAAATAATTAAAAATATTAACATGCTACTACTAATAAGGACGACTTGCGCTTAACATATTTAGTGGCCATATTTAGCCACTAAATATGTAATATGTTTAAAAAGTTGTCAAATCATATAAAAACGTCTAATTTAAACATGTTCAGCCCTGCTTGCAAAACGTTCGTAAACTTATTTAGCGACTAAACATGTTTAAATTTGACGTATTTGTATGATTTGATAACTTCTTAAATCATATTTAGCCACTAAATACGTTTAGGGATCGATTGTGCAAACCGGGCTAGATATTGTACCATCGCTTTATTTTTAGCGTTTAAAATGTTCATTATATTTACATTTATATGGTTTTATTTCTTTTTACTGTTATTTTGTCTAGCTTGCAAGGAATAATAAAGAATTTTCATTCGTAAAGTCATTCAATGCAGTATTAGTTTCAGCACTAACCTCACCGCTAACCTAACCTAACACAAAGATCTAAGAACACTGTGGGTCAAAAGCAAACCAATTTTTTGCAGATCATGCATACATTTTTCCATATGCATCAGCATTGGGAATCGAACCCGCAACATATCATTGTAGAAGTTCCTAAGCATGAACTCTATTGTCCGAGCCATTGGCCAACTAATAGGGGGAACCAATGCTTAAATATTATAAGGTGTTGCAAATTAAACTACAAATAATGAAGGTGCATATTTTTGAGACTAATAAATAAATAATGTTTTTTTTAATCCCAAAAACTTTATTTATTGAGTTTTTGATGTTAGGCACAATTACTCAAAAAAAAAAATAAGTAGGTAATGGTGGCGATTGAGTTGTTTACGCTAAAAATCAAATTAGAATGACATTTAAAGTGACATTTCTAAATTTAAGTGATTTTTACTAAGATGCGGGCTAGTTTTAATCAACACCAATTTGACTGCTGACTAAAACTAGCCCAAAAACACGCTTTGTGAAAATTACTTAAATTTAGAAATGTCACTTTAAATGGCATTCTAATTTGATCTTTAGCGCAAACAAAATAAGACTGTTCGTACTTTACACAATTTTAGTTAGTTAGTGTAAACAACAGAATTGCCACCATTACCGCCCTGCAGTGCGCACTGTAAGCGCTCTGTTGACTGGTTGGGTACATTGCCCGGATCGGGTTGTTGACTGGGCGGGGTTATTCAACGAGTGAAGTTGTTGAACGGCTCGTAGTAACTTTATAGCAATCTTGGGCATCGTACAATATGCTAGTTCTCTAACATTTCGTCGAGCAGCATTTAATCGATTTTCTAGAGATTTTGATACTCACCTGATACTGGACCTACCTTATTCAATTAACACTGTATGGAGGTTTTACAGGGGCTTAGAGTGGTCACAGCTTTGTGAGATATCATTGAGCTTATTATTCGTAATTGGAAGATTTAAGACATTTTATGTCTGGTCTTTTATGAATAAGACAAATCCAATATGACCACTTTAGACCCCAAGACTTCACTTTTACTTTCTAGGTGTAAAACATTACCAAAGAAATTTTCTTATTCTCAAAGAGAGCAAGAGGGCCTCCAGAATCACCACTGCAGATTGCTACATGCCCAAAAGTACCATTGCCGCTGGTACAAATGATGCTATCACGGATGACACTAGGATAAGTATGGGAGCACTCTTCATTTGAAATCACGGTCAAGTTCACTGTACTTAAAAACTGGTCAGCTGTAACTGGAACATCTGTAACGTGCCTCTTACAGATATAAATGTGTTAGATAAGTATGTTTGTTCTAAGATTGTTGCCTCAAGTGATTGCTATAATTATTAAAATGTTTGTTTGTTGTAATTTGTAATTACAGCATTCAATAGACAAACTATTTAAAAGATGTCGTTTTATGTTCAACTTACTTTGACCGGTTCTTCCAAAACCTGAAGCAATAACTGTTTTTCCAATCAAACATTCGTAGATTTTAGACTTTGGTGGTAGAGCAATGGGAGCAATGTTTTCTAAAATAATAAGATTATTTATCAGATAATTACGGTCATTCAATATCCAAAATCAGTACAGTATAGCATACATAGAAAATATAGAAAGACGAGCTCATAAAGGTATAAAGGTTTGCTGGGACACTTGGATTTACGCCGCACAAGATCGGTCGCTCTGGAAATCTAATGGGGGAGGCATATTTCAGCAGCGGACCTATGACTGATAATAATGATGGTGATGATGATAGCATACATATATTTACTAGTGGTTCGCCCCGAACTGAGATCTCGCGAGTCTACCATAAAACAAAAAAAATATTATTCGTAATCTTTGACTATCAAAATAGTGCCACGAAAACAAACCAAACTAACTTGACCTACAGTTTCATTCAAATTACAGGTAACGGGAGTTCATATTAATTGGTTACTCTTTTGTGGAGTACAAATTGCAGTTATTCTAGATTTCAGACTTTTGCCTATATTTGTAATACATAAGCTACACGCATACCAAATTACAGCACTGTGGGGCACTGGTGTACCTTGTGAATTTTGTCAAAGTTTAGTTTTTATCATGGCTAATAATTCAAAAGCTACAAAAACTTTTTTTTACTAACATTATAAACGGGCTCGAAATGTACTAGTGAAGACCTTTCATTTGACGACTCATTTGACCTAATAGTCTCATTTTCATTTTTTTTTACCCCTCTTGAACCCCAATATCTCAACAACCCCCCAACATTTTTAGCTCATTGAGTCACACCACCAAAATTGTGCCATCACTACCACCTATATACCAAATTTTACGATGATCGGATAAACGCTTCGAAAGTTATCCTCGGACAAACAAACATACATACATACAACACCGATTTGCCCAAGTTGATTTGGAGATCTCGCTTCGCTCGATCAATTAGCAATAGATAATTAATGAATGTACGTATGCAAAGCTTGTGTACTTACTGGTGTATTTCACAGGTTGAGGCAAATAAACCACGGCGACATCGTTCCAAGCTAGAGCCGGATTCCAGGCAGGGTGTACGACCACTTTAGTGGTGTTTACCCTCGTACCACCGGAGAACACCTTCGCAGACCCAAGGACGACTATCATGGATGTTCCTTGATGTAAGCCATCAAACCAGCAGTGTGCTGCTGTTCCAACTATGTTAGCACTGATGAGAGAACCCCCACATAGTCCGGAACCAGAGAAGTTTGCTAACGATACTATGAGTCCGGCCTGTAAATTTAAGTTACGGTACCGTGATTATAAATAATCCATGTGGGGTACTGGTTCTTTTTTAGATACTTACTTGATAATTGAATTTATTAATATCAGCAGCTTCTCCTCCGACAATCCTTGGCATTAAGTATTGCGATTCTTCTTCCATGTAGACTCTTTTTGCTTCAGGTATGCCAATATTTTCAAAATATCCATAAGCATTGTGTTCTAGCCCTTCATCATCCAATACACTAAAATAATTAGCTTCTTGTGTCCATGAAAACTCAATGCTGCATAACACAGTGCCTATAAGAAGTGCAGATACCATGTTTGAATGTTGCTTATCTTCTAAAAGCTTCCCATTTTATATTAGCTGCGGTGTATAATTGGCAATAACTGATTACAAACAGGTACCGCCATTTCAGGTTTTTTGTCGATAAGATTAACTGTGTAAAACTGGTGCAGTGGTATACTTTTGAAATACTGTACCGATACAGATATCACTTTTCTTTAACTGTATTACCTCGTCCTCATACAATATAATCCACAAACAAATGCTTTTGTAATTTTTTAGTTACTGGTTCGGTTGGGCATAGATACATAATATTCTGCGTCCGTGAATACCTATTGCCTAATTCGTCCACCCTATATTTGTTTTACCCTTTAGTTGTTTTATTTATGACTTACGTAACAAATTACATATTTTATAGATGGAATTTAGTAAAGTGTTCAATTAATCATCTACTTGCAAGTAGGATTAGTGTCTACTTATTTAAGATAATAAAGACAAAAACATTTTTATTAATATGTATATAATAAGTAGTTTCGTTTTTCATAAAACAGGTTATATGTGCTGGTTGAAGAAGTCCAAGTAGGAAGTGACTCGGGCGTAGGCAGCGGGCAAGTTATTCTGGCAGCCAAGAGCAGAGCCGAAGGATACAACACCGATCTATAAAATATAATTAAATCATTGCTGAGTAGGTGTGGCTTTCTATAACACAGTTACATAAATATTCCTGACTCTACACTAGGATGTCGTAGGTATCAAGAACTAGGAGTTAAATGGTACCAACTCCCAGACTCTTATCAAATATTTGAAGATCTTGTAAAATTTCTACCGCGCTTAAGAGGTCGCTAATAGTCGACTATCTACCACTACGTCTATAGTTAGATATTGTAGTCAATAGTCTAAAGAAGTTTAGCTAGTTGAATACATGCGTTTATGCAATATTACTGAACCGACGAGCAAGGTACTAACCAAGATAGGTCTGTTGTTCCTAATAACAACAAGAGGACCACCGGAATCTCCTCTGCAGGTACCAATACTGCCAATACCACTGGTGCAAATGTTAGAGCCCTGAAGTATGAAGGGAAAAGCTAAGGAGCAGACGCTGTTGGTGATCACTTTCAGATTTACTTGACTTAGAACTTGGTTAGTGTTGATGTTTGCATCTGAAAAAAAGTTACAATTAGAATCGATGTATTTTTATATATACAAGGATAAATAAATAGCCACCTGTCAGCCATTCTCGTATTATGAGACTAGAAATCATTATTAATTCTGTGTTCTTAAATACGTTTGTGAAAATAACTTTATCCCAATTGTGGCTAAAATTTAATTCTGTGTAGGTTTAGTCAGACTAATCAACCCACATCTTAAATAGGTCTTTAACGAATTCCGCATAAAGCCTCTGCGGCCTTTAGGCATATGACCACCGTAACTAGGGATAGCCATCTAGCATAAAATAATAATAAAAGTTTAGTTAATATAATAGGATTTACCATCAGCTGTCAGTCCAAAGCCAGAAGCGATGGCAGATTCACCAGCAAAGTTTTCGAAGATCTCTGAGCCAGAGGGCAAAGCCACAGAGGAAATAGTGTCTGAAAGTGTAAAACTTGGTTATTTATAATGAAACATAATGAATACCTAGCGTAATATAGCGTAAGCTATATAGAGTAAGAATGTGACATTTATTGAATTGATTCCACTAACAAAAAAGCGAATAATATGCTAACAGCTAAATTTAAGCCGAAGTAATGAGCAAACAATCTTCAATTGAGTCATAGACATATATTCTACCGATAGACAAGAACATTCTTGAAAAAAGTTTGTTAAAATGCTGGTGAGTTAGAACTAAATTTCGCTGCAGCGCTAAAACATTATTTATGTGATCTAACCAAGCTATTAAAACACGCAGCGCTAGATCGCTTATAGAGTTTAGTTTACTCGCGACCAAAACGTTGTAATCGTTGTAAGCGCCATGAATTTCATGCTTACGCTTACGCGTTCCGTTCAATATGGTGTAACAACCTGTCGTCCCTATAGATTTTACACCACAGACGTGACACAGCTTTTGTACCTACAAAACTTCATTAGAATTCATACTCTATTTCAAAATGTAATAACATAGTAATGTAATAATTAAAACTATGGTAAAGTAGAAAAGTAAAATAAAATGAATTGTTATGCGTTTATTTAAGCTCAAGTACGTTAACAATAGTTTGAAATCAAACTGACACCTGATGATTTACTGACATTTTTTGATGTATTTTTGCAGTATCGCATTACGCAGGTGGTCACATTTTCTGACCTTTGACAGATATTATGTAGGTACTAAAAAGAAAACCGGTCTTCAGACGACTAGTCTACGGTCATTTCTTGCAGTCCTCTAACTAGCTGTTAAAATATATGGAAACTTAGTATGTAATACTTTATGTAATACTTATGTAATTTTTTGTTTATATAATATATATATTTTTTGTTATATTTATATTGGGTGTACAAATTAGTTCGGTCCGTTTTAAAAAGATGGCTCTGGCTGTCATGAATGTTTTATTGTGACAGTTGATCTCGGTGGTTTCAGAGAGTTAGACATCTGTCAATAACATTCCGTTCCCATCACTTCGAATTTCGTAAAAGAACTTGTTTTAAATTTTTGTGAATATGTCCAATTTTGTGTTAACTAAGCAGCATCTGCGGGAGGTTTTAATTTTTTGCTTCAATTGGAAGAAAAGTGCAGCGGAAGCGCATCGAATGCTTGTGGAAGTTTATGGTGATAATGCTCCAACTGATAAATCATGTAGGGAATGGTTCCGACGTTTTAAGGATGGTGATTTCAGCGTTGAAGATAAGCCTAGAGCCGGACAACCAAAAAAATTCAAGGACGAAGAATTGGAGGCATTACTCGATGAAGATCGAAGCCAAACACAAGAGGAGCTTGCAGATACATAGTTTAGGAGTGACTCAACAAGCAGTTTCTGTACGATTAAAGTCCATAGGAATGATTCAAAAACAGGGATACTGGGTTCCTCATGAATTGAAACCAAGAGACGTTGAAAGGCGATTTTTCACTTGCGAGCAGTTGATTCAAAGGCAAAAAAGAAAGGGTATTTTACATCGAATTGTTACTGGAGATGAGAAATGGATATTCTACGATAATCCCAAGAAGAAAAAATACTACGCTAAGCCTGGTGAATCGTTACCATCGACCTCGACATCAACAGCAAAGCAAAATTTGAGTTCAAAAGTTATGCTGTGTATTTGGTGGGACCAAAAAGGTGTTGTGTACTATGAGTTGCTACAACCTGGCGAATTTATTACCGGCGATTGGTATAGGCTACAATTAATTCGATTGAGCCGTGCATTACGTGAAAAGCGGCCGGAATACGAACAAAGACATGATAAAGTTGTTTTTTTGCACGACAACGCTCGACCTCATGTCGCAAACGTCGTCAAAAAATATTTAGAAACACTCAAGTGGGATATTTTACCACACCCGCCGTATTCTCCGGACCTTACTCCTTCGGATTACTGGTTATTCCGACGGATGCAGCACGACTTGGCAGGTCACCGGTTCACTTCTTTTGCAGAAATAGAAAATTTAACCCTACCTTTTTTACATTATTTGTTATTTTTTGTGCAATAAAGTATTATAATAAAAAAAGAAAGAACAAAAAGAACATAAAACATATATTAAAAAATATCAAACTGGCTAGAAAACATTTATATAAATAAATTAAAACACTTTCTAAAAACACCACGTCAAGTCCGTGTTCAGTCACATATTTTTACCTACAACCGGTTTTGTTATGGAATATCTGCATATTTTAGTCTATGATTTTAGATGGCGTAGCATTTTAATAAACAATTTTTTTTCTATAGTGGTATTACGATATTAATACCTATTTATTCACTTGAACACTAATAATTTTACTTACTTGACTACTGAATTGTTTTTATGTCATACTTTATGTATTTCATACTTTGATTCAAATTCTCGCAATTAATAGTGCCGCTCCGTACGCGTCCAAACTGCGTGAATGTCGAAGCCGCACTAAAGTAAGGTGTACGGATTGCAGTACAGTTCAGTGGAACAGAGTGAGTGTTCGGATCCCGATATCTAGTACGTAGTACATATATATCGATGAATTGAGTGGTACATGATTAGTGTAAAACTTTGAAGATAACTTACTTGTGAAAGTCACTGTATTTGGTAGGTAAATCATTGCAACATCATTACGCGCCAGGGTGGGTAACCAACTTGGATGGCTGACAACAACGCTAGTCTCTAGCCTCTGGCCACCAGTGAAGAGAGTGTTTGAGCCGAGGACGACTGTGATCTTCCAACCCTGGTGGCGACCATCATTCCAGCAGTGAGCAGCAGTGACAACACGGTTTTCGCTGATCAAGGATCCCCCGCAGACACCCCTGCTTTCAAAACCGATAATGTCGATGAGGAGACCGGCCTGCAATAGGAATTGTATTAATCTTAATATATATAAATCTCGTGTCACAATGTTTGTCCTCAATGGACTCCTAAACCACTTAGCCGATTATAATAAAATTCGCACACCATGTGCAGTTCGATCCAACTTGAGAGATAGGATAGTTTAAATCTCAAATTATAGTCGCAATTTTAATTTATTGCTAATTATTTGTCTGTTATTATTTGACAGTCACAATTATCTGTTAACTCCAAATGATTCTAACAGATGTCGATACCTTTCGACTGGGTTGAGTAAGTAATCAATAGATGGCGCTGCTATGGTAAACCGACAAATCTAATATATATATAAATCTCCTTTATGCGAAAGTTAGGATGTTGGTTTGTTACTCAATCACGCCGTAACGGCTGAACCGATTTCGATGAAATTTGGTATATACGTATATTATAACTTGGATTACCTCATAGGCTATTTTTTATCATATAAATAAGGTCTCATGGGATAAAAATGGGGTTGTCAAAATTTCTATGAAAAAATTACTTTGATCTTTGCGCGTGCGAAGCCGCTGGCGGGTCAGCTAGTGAGATATAAAATTAAGAATACGAGTAAATTTATGAAATAAAAAAACCTCCTACTAAAAAGGAAAAGTGCTGATATCTTTGGTTCGCTGACCTAATTTGTTTTATTTTTTTCATCAATTTTTCGCCATCTTTTTCTAAACTAAGAAGTTCTTAGTCAGTATTCCACTATTCATCTATTTTGGCTAAGACTAGGTTAGAGTGTATAAATATTTGTATTACCTGGTATGAACGTTGTCCGAGACCTGCAGGGACACCGCCCACGATTTTTGAAACCTCTCTCTTTTCTTCCGCTTGACGGATCCTTTCTGCTTCTGGGATACCAATATTGGCTAGGTAGCCATAGGCAGTGTTACTGAAAACGACTTCACTGCTTACTTCAGCGCAAACAAAGCTTGACAACGCAAGGAAGGCTACCACAACGAAAGTCTGCATTTTGATGACTTCTGTCCTGCCTGACTGCATACTGATTTGAAAACAGACTCGTGCTTATACATATAGACTTTGCTTATATTAAAGAGTTACGTGACTGATATAGTAATCAGTCACGTAACTCTTTAATATAATCCAGATAATACTTGAAACACTGATTGTAGGTACCGTAGAACCTTACAACATTGCCCTCGGAATACAATTTTGCCCAAAACCGAAAATTAACTAAAAGTAGTTGTACCCTTTTTTTTTTCTTTAACGGCTACATTTTTCAACATTTCGTGCAATCTTCGACATCTTTATGGCCACACAAATTATCCGTTGTGTTCCTAACTTCACTCAGTTGGCTATCAGCAGTTGTCCAAGTGAGGTCTACGTAGGTGGTGCCAATTTTGTTGATCGTGCTGAATCGTGCTGTATCCAAAATAATTATTGTAGGTGAGTTTAAGTTATTGTGCCCATAACTGATTGAATAGCGATTAATTTTGTTCTGGTTTTACCGTATTAGCGGTCTTTAATACGAAAAAAAAACAAGTGGGCAAAGTTGTAAGCAACTGTGTAGCAAAGAGTTTGCAACATTGCCCACCCTAAAAAAGGTACTAGGGTTGTCACTTTTTCAATCTGGAAAATATATAAACACAGATAAGGGTTTTCATTTTTTTTGTATGTAAAGATTGTGAGTCATATTTGTACTTACCTTTGATGGCTTACAAGGGGACGGCACGACCTTGGGGAAACGGATTTGAATGAAACAAAAACAAAACAAAGTGCGAGCTAAACTTTGTATGCGTTTTTCTCAGCTGTTACTGGGCATTGGACGGAAATATTTTACAGTGGTAGTACCCACATGATATACTACCACTACACGAAATTTCATTCAAATCCGTTTCCCCAAGGTCGTGCCGTCCCCTTGTTAGATTCGCAACTGGACTCAATGAATAGGTGGCGCTAAGCTTAGGTTTTACAAAATTTGGCAGATCGAATGGAGTGGGAAGGAGGCCTTTGCCCAGTAGTGGGACACTATACCTAACCAAAAATATTTGGCAGGTCTGCTAGTTCAAACACTTTATTACACAAAATGAAAATAAATGTCCCTACTTAGTTTTTTTTTCTACAGGATGGCCAAAACAACGAAAAAAAAAAGCCGTAGACGTGTAGGTGCACGACCGTACAAAAACTACACAAAAGAGATGTTGGACTTGGCGGTACAAAATATAAAAGAAAAAAAAATGTCTTCAAGAGAAGCCGAACGCCAGTTCGGCATACCACGGCGCACGTTATTAAACAAACAAAAAGAGAATCACCCAAAAAATGTAGGGAAACCTACATTGTTATCTGAGGAAGAAGAGGAAAACATTGTTAAAGTTATAGAAAAGACTCCCTGAGCCATCCATTGACGCAAAACAAATAAAACTTGTAAAGAAACCGGAGCAGCGCTTGGACACTAAATATCCATAGGATATTTAATTTTGTTAAGACATTATTGCTTACCTGTGTAGGTACAATCTTGCCATTTGGCATACTTAATTAATAAAAATAATTTGTACGAATAAAACACCTGATACAATAAAATACCTGATTTTTATTTCGCAGCAACCCTAGCACTTCATGTCTTTTGTATGAAAATAGCTTTGGAAGGTATTTCAACATTGCCCACCTCAATAAATAAAAAAAAGAAAGATGTTTTTGTCTGTTTTCGAGATGGTTTACATCTTTACACCATTATTCGTTACATATTTTATTTTCAAAGCAATAGTGCTTATTGTTGCTGAGATTTTGAGGGTGGGCAAATTTGTAAGGAATGGCAGATAAAGTTGCCCACCTCTTTAACTGTATTTTTTGATGCTTTAAATCTAAGATGATATTATTTAAGTTTTAAAGAATTATTCCTTTAAATTAGCCTTAAATAACTGTATATGCAATTTTAAAATCAAGTCTATGGTTTTTGAGTTATGTTTAAAATAAGCAAAAAAGCGGGCAAAGTTGTAAGGTTCCACGGTACTTATAGTTAACAGTGGATTACCTTCACAGTTCATTGATTGCCTTCTTCAAACTAAGTATGTTTTGGTAGGTACATACATATTTGTGTATGACATTATGTAACTTGGTGACAATACACTTAAAGTATAGATAAAAAGATACATGCAATAAATACAGCAGTAAATGGGCCTCGGCTCAGTATTATGCCTGCCGTAATGGTAAGCGCTGGTATTCTGTCGAGACCGCGCCGGGACAGGGCCACCGGGCCAGATGGGACTAATCCCATTTAGCCACTAGACCCTGTGACAATAATACTAATTTGTTGTCAACTGTTACATTATTAAATGTTATGTTATGTGTCATGTAGGTACGTCATGCTACTAAACCTGTACGGCAGCCAATTTGTTTGATTAACTGGTAAAAAGTGGTGCACTGTGGTGTAAAGCTCTCTATATTTTAATCATCTAAAATATACGTTATTTTAGCGTGTTATCAAAGAACCCAAACATGCCCCTTCTACTGTTAACTATTAAGAACTGTTGATCCCCCCTAATCTCCAGACAATGATAAATAATTATATCATTGAACGTATTCCAAAAACAATTTAAAAGAACCCAAACACGATCTATAGAGGTACTGTTCTCCATTAAAGAGTTCTGTTGATTCCGTTCTAGCTCAATTATCACGAGAAAGGATTTCTCTAGATTCCCTCCCTGTCTCCATCATCGGATCCCATAACCAAGTTACATTCGCTTCGGATCGATTCAATTTCTACATAGGTTTGTTGTCGATATATCACGTGATATTTCCATAGCATGTGTCAAATCTCATACATTTTCGAACTTATCGTCTAGCGTCATCGCTAATCGAATGTAACTTGGCTAAGCCCTCTGGTGGTCAAATAATGATGTTCAGCAGTGGAGGTGTTGCTATGTTTGGCGTTTCTCTACGAAATTGAATGAGAAATGAATTGATGATGGATGATGATGAGATCCACAGACCAACCAAAGTTGCTCTCTTAGCCCAGATGATTAGCAACTGAACAACTGAAGAACTGACGTCCGTTTGGGCCTAAATGTTCTCAAGTGGAGAGCACGCACTGGAAAGCGCAGCTTAGAATGCCCCTCACTCGATGGAAATATGGCTAAGTAAAGTTTCACGGGAGAGAAATTATATATTATATTACTCTAGTCCAGTCAGTCAGATACTGCTACTCCATTTTGGGTGGAGCGGCAAAATCTTAATTTATTTAAATAGAAAAGAAAAAAAAATCATTCTAAATGTTTTTATTCATTAAAATTACAAAGATCACTTTAAAACGTTAATGTACGTACTGCCTGTTCCTTCGCGACCAACCCAGGACAAAAAAGCAAGAAAGGAGGTTGGTTGTTTTTTTAATGATCCTTTTAGAATATTGACAATAAAGAAAATAAATACGTCTAAATTGTAACATTTTCGACCGAGTTGGTTTATCATCGGTCATTCGGTCTGGTAAATGTTGGTTTTGAAAAATCCTCTGTAAAACATTTAAAATATTTTCGCGTGCGTAGGTAAGAAATCTTTGTATGTACTTTTGTACCGGCTTCCTCTAAAGTGCCCAACTTTCAAGCTAGCAAGTACCCATATACAGATATTTGTTCCGTGTCTGGGTGTTTTTCTATATGTATACGAGTATGTACTTACAATAAAATTAAAAAAAAGTATATAAGTATTCTATCAGTTATTTGGTTCCTATAGTACAAGCTCTGCTTAGTTTGGGGCTAGATAGCGCTGTGTGAAATGTCCAGCAATATTTATTTATTTATTTGTATATGTTCTTAACTACACATTACACTATCTATACTCAAAATTTAAGCTTTGCTAAAATGACGGCGTCTCTGGGATCTTAGTGCCAGTCTAGAAGGCGGTGGTGAGTGATTTTTCTCCTACAAATTAACCAGTCGGAAGCAGAAGCAGCGGCAGTCTTGGCGGAGTGGGTAATGCCGGCCACCTCGGCTCAGTTTGAAATATTAGATTCATAGTTATGCGAAAGTAATTCGCTGTGATTATGAGCATGAATGTGTATAACAGTAACAAACATCGATTATTTATAAAATGATAAGGCCCAAATCAAAATAAAACTGTTATGTTAAGTATTATAAATACGGGATTTATCATATACCGTTTCATTGGTGTTACGACCTTTATATTGTTGTGTTACGTGTTGTGGTTATATCCCGTATTTTAATAATGATTGATATATATCGAACGGAATCTTTATGGGGCGATTTTTTCCGTCTGCCCGTCCATCATCAAGTTGCAGATCTATAAAGTTATTATCGCCTTAGGTTTATAGAACCTTTGATTTTATTATACTCATACTCATTTATTCAAACTGTAGGGACACAATAGAACACTTGGTTATGTCAATAATACTTAAATAATTACATAGGCTATACACTACATAGCCTACCTAAGAGCTCCTTGCACCATAATTTTGGAGGTGCTAGATCGATACCATCACTGATATTTTACCTACTACCTACCAGATTAATAATTTAATAAGCTATTATCTTAGAAGAAATCTCAAAACGTGAATTCGATTTAATAGACTGAAGATTATTTTTCAAGCTTTTGCAAAATTTATCTTTACATTAAAACTTGCTTAGCTCAAAAGAGCGAAGATGATATAATATTTAATATTAAGATATCGCTCGCCAATTCAATGAACTATCACATGGCCAAAAGAGTAGGTACTTATTATATTTTCTTTTTCTATATATTATAAGTACGTATTTACAAAAAAAAGTATATAAGTATTCTATCAGTTATCTGGTTCCCATAGTACAAGTTCTGCTTAGTTTGGGGCTAGATAGCGTTGTCTGAAATGTCCATGTATTTATTTTATTTATTTACTTATTTTTATCTAACGGTTTAAGATACGGAGCGATATGGATGTTTCACCTTAGATATGAAATGTATTGTAAGATAAGAAAGATTCGTATTCAGAGTGGTTATAGACTTTCAAGAGAATAAAAGGATTTTTAATAATATGTATGTACAAGACCATGACTCAGTGATTATTAGCATCACTGTCTATAATCACACTAATATTATAAATGTCAAAGTTTGGAAGTTTGTTTGTTTGTTACTCAATCACGTTGTAACGGCTGCATCGATTTCAATGAAATTTGGTATATATGTAAATTATAACCTGGATTACCACATAGGCTACCTTTTATTCCATAAATCAGGTCCCATGGGATAAAAATGGGGTGTCAAGTTGTAACAGCGAGTTTAGCATTATTTCTAGGTTACCTACATATTTAGTAGTGTAATGCGTACGAAGTTGCAGGCAACGGCTAGTAATTGTTTAATCTCATTAATTCAAATTAAGACGAAAATGACATTGCATTGCGCCCGTCACTCTGATACATACTAATAAGCTGTAAAGACTTATGTATTCTGATTTCTGTGGTAATCTGTGGACCATGTGCCTGTAATTTGAACGCCTGATAGAGTTGAGATAAAATATTTCTCTTAAAAAATAAGGCCCGTCAAGTGCGAGTGGGACTCACGAGGCGAGGGTTCAGTACCTACCTGAATTTATACTGATTTCGCAGCTGATAAATTTTAAGGTTAATTTCGAAATAGGTCTTTTTTCTGTATTGTTTTTTTTATCATAACTCCAAAACTACATATAGTGCATAACAATATAATCATTTTGGAATGTGCAAACTGCGTTCATTTTTATGATACTCCATTTGATTTTGTAACCCTAATTTAACATTTACCCCCCCAGTCGCACTCACCGTTTTGTTTCTACGTCTTTAATGCGTACAGCTAAGGTATGGAACACTTTACCGTCATCTATTTTTCTTGAAGACTATCTTCCGGCCGGGACCAGAGGGCTTAGCTAAGTTACATTCGCTTCGAATCGATTCGATTTCTACATAGGTTTGTTGTTGATATATCACGTGATATTTCCATAGCATGTCTCAAATCCCATACATTTTCGGACTTATCGACTAGCGTCATCGCTAATCGAATGTAACTTGGCTAAGCCCTCAGGCCTCTTTATAGTAAGAGAAGTATGCCTCTTTAAGGGCGTCTTCGAGATCTTCAGAAGATCTATTCAAGATTTAAAAAAAAATAGATTTTGATCTTTACCATTTTGGCCCATTTGGCAATAAAACTAAAAACGATTAAGTATTTTTTACGCAGACCGATTGACGAACGGGCGGTCAAAGTCGCACCGCACTATAAGGGTTTCATTTTTACCATTTAGTCTAGAACCCTAAAAATCATTGCTATCAACCGGGATTTGATCCCATAAACCAATAAATAAAAAAGCCGATTTCACATTAAGAAAAGATAAGATACCACTTTATTGTAATTACCACACAAAATCAATATAAACACACAAAAGTCAAACTAAAACGGCAATGCGACCTTATCTCTGAGACCGATCTCTTCCAGGCAACCTTTTGATGGAAAGAAATCAGTGAAATTATAAGGAACTATAGCTATATGGGTAAAAAAAGAATAAAGAATAATATTGATTATATAGATAGTCATCGCTGATTACAGATGTAAATTGAAGAAGTCCATGTAAGAGGTTACACGAGCAAACGCAGCGGGGAGGCGGGCCTCGCAGCCAAGAGTGGACACGAATGACGATACACCAATCTAAAAGAGAATAAAAAAATTAAGCCCAAAAACATTTAATTAATATAAGTTTCGGTGGTTCGATTCCAATAGCAACAATCAGTGCAAATTCTATAGATAATTGAACAGTAGTTTCTAAACATATTCGTATCGAATTAGTTTCGTCTTATTATTATTAAAATAATATTATCAGTAAAATTTTACACTTTCATTTTTAGATGTCTGATCATACATCACTTATTTGAAATGTCATTAAATAAGTGTTTTTTTCGAGTCATTATGTCTTTTATTAATGAAACTGTGCTATTTTATTGATTTGCGGACAATAATGACGTAACTAGTTCGATACGCATATGTTTAGATATTTGTACCAAATTATCTAGTGAATGTGCACTGATTGTTTGTATAGCAATCGTAATAAAGTATTGCCTTAAACATTGACTTTGTTACCTTAAAAGTTAAACAGTTCTTTAACGTGTGTTTAAAAATATCCTTACCAATTTTTGTAAAGGAATTTTTATGGCAAGACTCTTTTCTGGGCTAAGGAAGATCGAATTCACAAACAAAACAAACCCCAATTAACACAGTTTATAGGGTAATGGGAGAGACTGGGTGGGTCACGTCAGTCGTATGGTCACAGACAAATGGGCAACACAAATGGGACGACAGGGTGCCTGCAGATGGGCGTCGAAGCCGTGGCAGGCCGAGGAAGCGTTGGCGTGACAACCTCGATGCATTCCAAGATGGCTGGTGGGACGTGGCGAATGATCGTGAGACGTGGAGGAACATGGGGGAGACCTTTGCCTAGCAGTGGCAAAATATAGGTTAAAAAAAATAGGGTAATATGTAAATAATTGTGTACTCTTTCGATAGTATATGATAAGCTTTAGTATAAAATATATACATAACTTGATTATGAAAACATAACTGGCATGCAATTTCTGATCAGGAATATTCACTGAGGTAATACAAGATCATATCGTTGTTTTCGTCTTACCAAAATTTGTCTGCCATCTCTAGTAGCAAGCAAAGGACCACCAGAATCTCCGCTGCAGGTACTGAATCCTCCAAGACCGCTGGTGCAGATATGAGAGGGTTGAATAATTAGTGGAAAGCCAATGCCGCAAACGCTGTTGTTAATGACGTTTAACCTCACGTGGTTCAAGGACTGGTCGGGGCTGATAACATGACCTGGTGGAAAAAGCGTGGAAATATTATTCGTATTTAATTACAGAAATAGATAAACCAGTAAGGATAACGATAATATAACGATAGATAAAACGATTGTACCTATATATTCTAAAAGGATCATTAAAAAGAACAACCAGCCTTGTTTCCTGCTTTTCTTTCCTGGCTTGGTCGTGAAGGAACAGGCAGTAAAATTGTCGTTACAAAGTGAGCCTTGTGATTTTATTGAATAAAAATATTTAGATTTTATTATTATTTTTATTTTGATAAAGAGTAAGCGAGAAAGGGCGAGAGAAAATGTTTAACTACATTTACATGACATTTATTTGCATTTGAATTTTTTTTTGTTACACATCCCCCAGAACATTACCGCGAAAAGATAGAAACGGAGGGCTTTACAGTTAGAATAGGTTTTTTTTCTGATAGAATACTATTAATAAAATAAAATAATATACTTTTTTTTTGTAAATACATACTTATAATATATGGAAGAACATCCAGATCCGGAACAAATATTTGTAGATCATGCAAACATTTGTTCCGCGGCGGGAATCGAACCCGCTGCCTCCTATGTTTCAGCCGGCTATACGCCCACTGCGCAACGGAGTACGTTTTTTCTTACCATCACCAGTAATTCCAAAACCAACAGCAATAGCTGGTTCACCAATAAAGTCTTCGAATATTTCTGTTCCAGTAGGCAGCGCCACGGGGGCAATGGTATCTGTAACAGTAGTTTTAGTTATTGCAACTAAATGAACACAAAACCTACATTTATTTGAGGAAATTAGCATAGTACTTACTAGTAAACGAAACTGGGTTAGGCAAGTAAATTACTGCAGCATCATTTCGAGCAAGAAGTGGATTCCAGTTAGGATGAGAAGCGACGACGCTTGTCTCAATCCTTGTGCCTCCTCTGAAGATCAAATTTGATCCGAGGACGACCGTGAATCTCCAAACTTGGTGGATACCATCGTTCCAGCAGTGCGCAGCAGTAACAACTCGGTTCGCACTGACGAGGGAACCACCACAGATCGCCCTGGATTCAAGGCCAATGATATCTCCAATAAGACCAGCCTTAATGATAGAAACATAAATATATTATTTCTAGTTCATCGTTCCGAATTTGTCGAGAATATGTTGTATCAAAATCAAATATTTGTTAAAATTGTTTGTAACACAGATAAAACTGAGATAGATAAGTCATTGGTGTTTACCTGGAAGGGATATTGACCAAGGCCGGCAGGCAAGCCACCGATAATCTTGGACTGAGTGAATTGCTCTTCAGCTTTGCGGATTTCTTCAGCTCTAGGTATGGCATAGTTCTTCAAATACCCATAGACAGTGGTAGGTGCCGCCACCTGCACATTCTCTGCCCAAGCAAAACTTGCAAAAATTACAACCGCTACGCACACCCGCATGATAGTATTCGTTGCTGCAAAACTTGGAGCAACAGACAACTGAAAAATAATTATGCACCTACTTATTGAAAGTCGAAACAGACGTCAGAAGGATTAAAAGATAATACTAGTAATTAATAAGTAATTGCAATGATAACTACATCGGTAGGTGCATATTTTGTGCTATAATTTTTTTTCATCACATTACCCAGGGATAATGGTAATTGTATCTAAGTACGTCATAATCTTTAAAAACAAACAAAAATTTTCTGTTCCAAACAAAAGTAAACGGCAAAGTACAACTCATGAAAGCTTGATACGCGGAAGTTGCAGTTGTCATGGAAAGAACTAGTAAAGAGCTATATGACGGCACAGGCTGTAGTGAAATTAAAGGTTCGGTTTCTGCAATGCGCTTCTACGAGAAGGTACAAATAATTTTTGGTCTGTGCCTCGCACAGGGGACTGTCACTCAAGCGCTCGCGCGGAACAACCCAATGATATTAGCTAACCATTTAGTCCAGACCCCTGCTACTCTTACCTTTTACCCCTCTTGTTACTATGAATGGAACTGTTTGGGGCCCGGTACGGATCAATATAAGCTGGCATGTCTGTTTAGTCTGAAGTCAAAAGTCTTTAGTTATGCTGACATTGTATTCAGATTTAATTCGTATACGCTCGTGTCAGTTCGGTTATCTTTCATTTTTGTTGGTTTGGCGAGTATTTGCAATAATAAAGGGGTGTATTTAACATAAGAATAAATTTCCGAGAACAGATAGCGAGCGCAGACTATAGCGCGAGTAACGATTTGTGGAAAGATTTTGATTCAATGTTTTATTATGTAACATACCTTTTACTTCGGGTAGAACACACATTTGAGTTAGTATTTATTTATATCTAATATACAATGTTATCGGCGTGTTGTTATTTCTACAATATCAAACGGAGGTTACGATATAGATACATGGAGATAAGATCACAATCGTACGAGTAGATCAATCGCCTATCTTCGTCAAGTATCTGAAGTAACCAACAGTGGAAAGAATATTTAATAACGCTTAGAGTTCATGACAACAGACGTGCTTCCGAAAACCGTGTGTCAAATAGAGATTCGATTAGTCGAAGCGAACTGGGAACGGAGTGAATAGTGGCGGGCTCAAACATTAATCGAATTTCGGTCTTCGCCTGGCGGACAGTCAAGTATGCGTTAGTTCACATTACCAGGCCTCTCGAGTCTCACTCGATACTCACTTGAGTGTTCGTTATACGATATGGTCTAGAGATGTCTGCCTCAAGTGATTGCAGTGCAGCAAGTCAAGGGCCGTAACGGAGAATCAGCGCAATGCGAATCACAGGGATATCGGAATGTTATTCGATTACGGTACATCAATTTGGATGCTGCTATTTGGTTAAGGAATGACAATGGAATTTTTAAGATGCCTCTAAAAGGGCTCGTATTTCACAACATGCAGCCCCGTGCTGCCACATTGTGCCGAGACAACCATGTTACGTAACAAAATATGCCCTAGTACGGAGCCCTTACCGAACAAAAAGACATGGTATATAAATGCTGTCTTAAAAACAATAAGTAAGTGAAAATAACAAAAGGTTCCTCTCCCAAATTTCAATCGCATTTTGGACCCTGCAGATGGAAACATTTCACTTATACTCATAATAAGAGCTTCCGCTAATAACTACTGATGGTGAAATATTAAAAGGCCAAACCGGCAGACAGATGAAAAATCCTGAATAGACACCCTAAACAAAAGTACTGATGAGAATTTGAGTTTAATTTATTTTTTTGGGCTATTCGACGAAAAATTCATAGCTGTCGTTAAAAAGACTTGAAAAGGCGAAAATGCTCGCCATGAGCGGTTTTTCTGGTTGGCGAAAAATGAGCTAAAACTGTCTGGGTGCTATCAAATTACTATAAACGAAAATGTTTTAGAAAATATAAACAACTTTAATACGTACCTCATGACAAAGCTATTTCACCTTTATTTTAATTGAACCTGCTGTATTCTTTGTACTTTCAGGGTTCCGGACCAAAATGCTAAAAAAGGAACCCATATGGTGCAACTTTGTCCGTCCGTCCATCTATCACAGCTGAGTCTCAGCAACTACTAAAGCTATTGACTTGAAATCACACTAATAGTATAAATGCGAAAGTTTGGATGTTTGATTGTTACTCATTCGCGTCATAATGGCATAACCATTTTATATGAATCTCTTGTATAAACAACTTACTTAGTGTTCGTAAATTATACTTATTTCAGTGCATTCGTAGATATCACCGCTTCACGGTTCCAACTTTAAATTTACCCGAAAGAAGAATTAAACGTTACCCTATTCCCAATTTGTTTTATTCTCTGGCTCGTAGACAATATAACTATATCGCACCTCGATTATATTCAAAGCTTGATTCTAAACTTAATATATTCAAATATAGTAATCACCAATTAAAAGGCATATTAACGCAATGGTTAGATACATTTGATTACGCCGGTATAGAAGACTTACTCAAATAAACTTGAGCATACGCACACATATTCGCTCACACACACACACACATACACACAAAAAACCCACCCGTACAAAAAACACGTACGCAAACAAAATACCCACATACACACGCACATGACCCACGCATATACTCACTTATACACTGGTGCATTCGCATACATGTAAACATGTGCGCTCCGACATCATATTTCTTTGATTGTATTGTTATTTCGTTTTTCATGTACTAGACTGTAAAATTTATAGCATTTCATTCAGGAGTGAACTGTTTCCTAGGCCACAGCTTACGCTTTTCTGGGAAACAGGGACACAACTCATCTATGTAACTTTTATGGTCACAATAAATATATTTCTATTTCTATGAAATTTGGTATGTCCATAGATTATGACTAGATTAACACATAGGCTACTTTTTATTGACAAACCAAGCGTGCAAAGCCGAGTGCAGAAACTAGTTTGGAATAATTTTAAATATGTTGGGCCACCTCGATAGTGGGAAAAACTTCAAAATAGCGTTACTAGGTTTAATGGGGAATAGAAGAGCTTAATTTACCCATTCCAAAATATTCTTTGCTACTATATAAATATAAATAGATACGGATCCCTCGGTGCGTGAATTTACTCGCACTTGACCGGTCTTGTGTAAGTTCATGAAATACTGGTCAGTTTATCTACACGCCAATTTATTTAACAAGCCTGTTTCATTAATTTAGTGTAAAAAACAATATTTCTATGCAGGTACGTATAAAAAACATTTGGCTGTTGGCAAGTCGCATAGGTACACAAACATTTTAAGGACCCATGTCACCAAAAACACCGTTTATTTTCCAGAGGGGTTTCGTAGAGGCGAAGATTTTGCATTAATGTGCACTTACCACCACTTTGGAGGAATTTTAAAACCTATTAATGTGTTGGGAGGGATGTCCATTAGGAGGTTAAAGCATTTCACCTCGTTTCTTGCGGTAATAGCCACATTAGAGATAATTAGATTCGGGTATGTTGAGATTCGTATGCGGTGAGGAAAATGTTGACTGAACTTAAGTATCTTTATGGACTCTCTGAAATTGCAACTGATTTGCTTTCTATGCCTAAAAAGTATCCATAGTAGCACATATACTGAAGTGGTAAGGATTATCAAAGTTGAATGAATGTATATGAATTTATTAAAAAAAAAGGTTTACATAGTGCACTTATATAAATAGTTCTATTTATTATATTATACACTAGTTCTATTTATGTATTTATAAAGCTGAGTAGACTGTGTAGGTCGAGTAGTCGACTTACTTATATTTGTAGTTGGTGGTATAAGCGGGTGGTAAAATAAATTCATAATTATAAATATTCCACTCTCATGACCCTTACTTATCGAACAAATTGGTTTTGAACAAAAAACCCGGCTGCAAAACGTGAACAAGGGCGAGTTAGGCAACTGTGCATAATCATATTTAGTGCCTAAATATTAAGAGAGTTGTAAAATCATACAAATACGTCAAATTTAAACATATTTAGTCGCTAAACACGTTTAGCTATACAAGCCGGGCTAAGTGTTATGAATTACGTTGAGTCGACATCGTCTGACGATGTCACGTGATAGACGATTCCAATGATAAGTACCTCGTTGTCAAAAGTCAAGCCGTTTACTCTATACTAGGGGCCAAATTAACACATACATACATAATATACACCATAAAACAGTACCCTCCTTCTTCACAGTCGGGTTAAAATGATCAAAATTATCTTTAAAATTACTAAGATACAGTCGTACAGACTACGAAATGCTTCAATGGTCGTGGTCATCGCAATAATTTTTTTTTTTATTTACCGGTCGGTGGAAGGGCCGGCTTAGGACAAATTGATTGTGGCGTCCTACGGGGCAGGCTTATGGCCTTCTGGATATCTGTTTATACGATGATTATGATGACTAAATTACACGATTACATGTGTTTGATTGGCTTTTCTTTTGTCCAAAGTCTTGCGTCACATTCACTTATAGGACATAAAACACATCAGTAGAGATTCAAAAAGCACTGTTATAGCCCGTTAGTGCGCGTGCTATTGTTGTCGTCGGAAAGATTACAGCCGCGCGTCGTAAGCCCGGCTTAACTGCAGTTTACACATAACTAACCGATCGATCGCGTGATTGACAGTGAGGGGACTCTATCGCTGTGTAGCTCCCGGCTACTGTAATGGCACATCAGTGTTGCCCGATGTTTTCGAGGAGCGATTGTAAGCGAGTAAAAAAAAAAATCGTACACTTTAGGGAGAAGAGATTAAAAAATCGTTTATTTTTGTTAGGTTTCTTTATAAGTTGTTTATTTAGCAATAATTTAACATAAATAAAGCTTTTTAATTATTACCAATGTCTTATACACATTTTTACTAATCAACAAATTAAGCGCCTAATTGCTGGTACATAATTTTCATAGTACATACCCGAAACGTTAAATATGCAGTTTTGACCATAACTATACCATAAAAACTCACTACTGAGTTTGTTGCAGATCTTTGTTTTTACACCAGCTGTTGCCCGCGACTTCATATGCGTTACACTACTAAATGTGTAGGTAACCTAGAAATAAAGCTAAACTCACTGTTGCAACTTGACTTGACACCCTATTTTTATCCAATGGAAATTGTTTTAGGGGCCTGTGTGGTAATTCAGGCTATAATCTACGTATATACCAAACTTCATTAAAATCGGTAAAGCCGTTACGACGTGATTGAGTAACAAACAAACAAACAAATTATAAACAAACATCCAAACTTTCACAATTATAATATTAGGGTGATTGAGGGAGGTGAGAGAGGTAAGTTGGTAAGTAGTCATAAGCAAAGAACATTTGTTTAGCGGTTTTTTGGTTCGTTATCATTGTCGTATGGACTTTCACAAACAAAAAATAATTGTACAAACACGTACGATTTCGGTATTACAACCGTACATTAGTAAAACGGGCAAAAAATCTTACGAATACGATTTAAATCGTACATCGGGCGACACTGTGGTACATTGAAGTTCAGAAAGATACGAATTGGAGCTTCCAGAAACATTTTCACTGTATTTTTCATTATGACTGATGCATTTTACTTACAGGGTTTTTTTGAAGTGTAAACTTCTTTAGGCGCGTTGGGCAATTTAGAGATGGATAAAAACCATTGAACTCGTGACACTGTTACCGACACCTCTGTATATAAATGGATTTTTTTTTAGTTTGTGGAGGGGCATAAGACAACTTCTTAGTAAATTTTCATGTTTATGCGACATCCATCATGATCATTTTGCAACATCCAAATTAAAAGTTAATACTTCTATAGGCGCGTTGGGCATTTTTTCAAATGGGAAAAAACAATTGAACTCGCGACACTGTTACCGTTACCGTTATCGACACCGTACCTGACTATTCAAATAATATTTCATGACGATTCAAAAAATACACACGTAATTGTTCAAGTTTTTACTTCTGTCGGCACTCCAGGAGTGCCACTTTTTTATCTAGCAGTTCTTTATCTGCTCCAGATGTATAACGTACAATCAATCTATACCTAAAATCTACTTAAACCGCCACACATTACTGACAAGTATTAAAATTCTATTTTATTTCTTTTGAGGAAACTTTTAGTAGTACGGGAGAGTATTGTTGGGTGATTTTACCCTCTATTTAAAGTTATCTCTTTCTAATCACGTAATGCTATTTCACCTGTCTCAAACTGTACTTGTTCGCTGATAAATGTGCCTAGTGATATGCCCAAATCGTTGTCAGAATCACGGATCAGTTGTTTGGTGATATGTGTGCAGCATCAGAATTGACAAGAGATTAGAAGGGTAATGTGAGAATTATAAAGTTGCTTGATCTGTATCTACCTAACCGTGGTTCTGTGAGAACAGTACCCCCCTCCATACCAACCCCCCTCTCCACTCCCCTTTTGGATTTTTTTCGCAGCATATTGTGTAGAATAAAGTCCTTAGTGCGCCTCTCAAATTTTATTGTAATCCGTTGATACATAACCCTACAGCAAACTTTACCCTTTTCCCCACCTATTTTCTCCTCAATCAAAAAGCGCGATTGAATAAAAAAATTAAATAAATCAGGGAACTTGTCTGCCAATTTACGTCAAAATTGGTTGAAAAATGCGACCTGTAGGTGAGAACAGACAAAAGCATTTTTCTCGTAACTGAGACGGTTTGCTCGCTCGGTCAATTAACCCACCAGTATCATAGCATAGCCTATTTATGTGTATTTTTCATTTTCATCTCAGTATAATTCCATTGCTAGGCTTTCACCTTACATTTTCATAGCAACAGATCTTGTACGGCAACCAACGAATCCCAGTAACCTTTATTGGATCGTCCCTCCGATCTATTGATCGTTCATCATTCGTCAGTCTATCTGGTTTTTGCTTACTTATAAATAACTAACTGCCGCCTGCGGCTTCGCACGCGTGGTTGGTTATAAAGTAACCTATGTCTCAATCCAGGTCTTTCGATCCAATCTTTCCGCATGCCAAATTTTATCGAAATTGGCCAGGCCATTTAGTCGTGAAAACGTAACAAATAGTTAGAGAGATAGAGTGACTTTGGAAATTTTTATATTACCTACTAGCTGAACAGCTCGCGACATCGCACGCATGTTTTGTCAATAAAAACATTGCCCTCCTGCGCAATCGGATAAAAAGTAGCCTATATCTCAATCCTGGTAATAATGTATTTTCATACTCATTGAAATCGGTCCAACAGTCGTGAAAACGTAGCAAACTGACAGACAGAGAGACAGGAAGACAGAGATACTTTCGAATTTATAATATTAATATGAATTAGTGTGGTACATGTAATACAATGATCGATGACGGTGATTTCGAATCACAAAATAATTATGATAATACGATAAGACAAACGAAAAAACCTGATACTCATGCACTTTTTCTTGCACCTGTAGGTAGATAATAGTCATTATAATTACATACTTCTAAACGGAGGTATGATTTCAAAGAAAATATACATTTCGAAGACACGAACGACGCCGATGTGACAATCATCGCGCAAGCCTTGCACAAGCCTAGAAATTTGAACAAATACTTCATACAGAGGCTTGAGCAAGCCCTGAGCAAGCCAGGCTTACACAAGGCTTGCGCAAAGAAATCGTTGACGTCTGGAGGCCTATAAGATCACGGCATTTTATCCTGTGACCGCACTGGTTCTTACGCCACCGATCACAAAGCCACAGTACCTCAAGGGTAAACTAGGAAGAACTATACTGCACGCTACTATTCATTGAATTATCTTAAATGAAAGCCACAGTAGATACCATTGCCAGCCAACAGTATCAAAATGCGACAAAAGTGTAGATTGATAAATAGAATATAATTAAACACGAAGTGTACGGTACGTGACAGCGGCGGGACGTTAATGCCACGGACTAAATAACGTTAGAGCACCCTTGTTACTGCAATTACGGTTGGCGGGCCGGGCAAAATGGCTGGCCGGTTAAAATGTCGGGCCGTTTTAAAGTTTTCATCCGGATTTAGCGCCGGGCGACAGAGTTTAATGCATCAATCAAGTCGGACGCCCCCCGACACTCCAGACCGATGATTTTTGAATCTGCCTGTTTATTTTTTTATTGTTTGCGCGCTACGCTAATGGGCTTGCAACAGAATCGCTGATTCTGGGTATTTGTGATCGATATTTATATTTAGTGGGGCTAATTGTTTGCATCCTTTCGATTTACGTATTTCCCGACAGTGTGAGTTAGCGGAGAACCCTACTTTAAATAACGATTCAACTCTTGTAAATGTATACCGTTTTGTTTTAGTAAGGCAACCACACAACCAAGAGAATTGGTGACGTCTGTGCGCGGGTGCAAACTAGCTCTATTCGGCATTAATAATCAGCTGGTTTTAATGGCCAAGTTTATGCCCAATCATATTTATTTAATATTTTACGACTAAAAGCTGGCCATTGAAAGAATATTAATTGATTCGCCATCATAATAAAGAATGATCCTGTACGATTTATTATTATGCAGTGTTTTGACTATCATACGTGAACTTTATTTATTTACAAGAGCCTGCCATATTTCATTGTCATTATCTGCAATAACAATATGCCATACCTTATAGAGAGAGCAGCTGGTCTACTCTTATCTATGAATGTTGTTTTATAAGTATTTCTATACCATTTCAAAATAATGAAAAGGAAATGCCCTTACAGGGTATATGTACATACTTCTAAGCTACCTACCATCTAAGCAAAAAAATGTATATATAGGTACATGTAAGCAGAATAAATGAATGAATAAATGAAATGAATAAATGAATGAAATCAATAAAAAACTAGGGCCTCTATTAGGTAATAGGTACTACGAGCGTTCTTGTGTCTGGGTACTGATTGTTCTGCAACTTTAGGATCTAACTCGTTTGGATCGTGTAGAAGTACACTTTTTATTTGATCGCAATATTTAATTTGTTAGTTATTTCAATTGAAAATATTTAAATTTTCGTGAATTATTTGCGAATTTATTTGCATGTATACTACTTACTTACTTGCAAATTAAGTTTTCACTAATTATTTAGAGAAAATAATAATAACGTACAGACAAGGTAGGAAGTAAGGATGGAACTAGGATAGTTCCTTCAATCAAGGAAACAGTGTAAATAATTTGAATTCTGTGATAAGACTTATAATAAAATGTACTATAAGCGCTGCATACAATTATAATCAATTGATAGAATTTTTAAACTGATAACATAGTCGTATTATTTATTTTGTTGTTGACCGAAACAATGATATTATAGTGTCACCGACATGAGCGATCGTGCTGTTCTGCTGAAGCTTTGACTATAATGCCGAATTGATGTCGCTCGATACTATAATACTTTAAATTGGCAGTGGATAAATGAGTCAATCAATTTGTACGTTAATTTTACCCTGAATTAACTCTTTTGGAGGAAATAAATAACAATTGTTTTTCGCACGTGCGTAACCTGATAATACCCACAATGCTGATTGCTGTTATTTAAACTGATTTTTATTCTGATATAATAAAATTTAATTCATCATCATTAACATCATCACACTACTATTACGAAAATGGCTACTTTAAAGGTTTATGTTTCGTTAACGAATTCTTGTATCCAATGATAGTCATGATGGGTGTGTAAGTAAAAGAAAATCTCTCCTAACTTACATATCTGAGGGCTTAGCCAAGTTACAGTCGATTAGCGATGACGCTAGTCGATAAGTCTGGAAATGTATGGGATTTGACATATGCTATGGAAATATCATGTGATATATCGACAACAAATGCATGTAGAAATCGAATCGATTCGGAGCGAATGTAATTTGGCTACGGGCCCTGGAGAGATAAGTACTTCTAAAAAACAAGTTTGTTTTTATTTATTTCTTAAATGACTACTTTGTCTCTAAAAGGTATCATTATGCCAAGTTTCAGCTCTACACCACTAATTTAATCTCCATGTAAAACTGCTGCAACTTGTCGGACAGACAGAGAGATAAATATGGAGAAAGTATAGGGTCCTTATTTCGACTACGGAACCCTAAAAATGAGTAAGTACAGCAAAAACAATATTTATATACTTCATCATCATCATCATCAACCTATAATAGTCCACTGCTGGACGTAGGTCTCTGCCAGGGTGCGCCATTGAACCCGATCGTCAGCTCTTCTCATCCAATCCTTGCCAGCCACAGCGCGCAAATTGTCACTCCATCTAGCCGGAGGCCGTCCTACACTTCACTTGCCTAGACGTGGTCTCCACTCCAGAACACGTTTACCCCAACGGTTATCAGTTCTACGGCAGATATGACCGTATACGAGTATGATGTGACAGTATATTTATATAATCTATATTTTTTTAATCTATAATTGTTCTTTGAATGAAGCGATTTATTTATTAATTTATCGAACTTCAAGAAGTTTGTTTGATCTTATAACTATAAAAAACATAAAAGTTAACCGTTAATTTTATTTATCTATGACGTTAAATTATACTCTGTTCTGTAGTTTGGTAGTGACCGGCTGAGACGCAGAAGTTGTGGGGGGGGGGGGGGGGGGTGTATTTTTTACTAGCTTTTGCGGCTTAAGTTTCACTGCGACAACGAGGCCTATTGTGATCGCCACTTGTTTTTATGTCGCCCCTAGGTAATGGATAGTTGCTAACAACTGTAGAATATTCTTGGGAAAATTGCGGGTCTTAATTCTTCTTAATAATTTTAATTCTTAATAAAAGATTTTATTACAGGATTGAACAATATTTTAAATCGTCATAAAAATAGCGGGATATTTACACGCGCCCTTATTTTTATATTACGAGTGTCTATAACTGTCCACCAGCCGAAACCCTGAGTCTTTGAAAATCATGGTTTCGGCTTTCATCGCTTACCTACGTGAGTTTTAAACTTTGCTAATTGATGAAAGTTAGCAAGACGTTGACCGTCGAAGTATATCGGCAAACTGGTGCTATATTCTGTGATTGCCACCACCAGCGACCGTCCATCTATCTATTCGTAAGTCGGGCAAATTGTTTACGACGTGCAACCCAGTTTTCAGTAGAACTATTTAATTCAGTTGCTCGAGGAAGATGGAAGTTAGGGCCACTCTGATGGTTCTGTAAGCGGTTGAAAGGTTGACTGTTTATGTTCTATGTTTTATAGCAGGCTGCGAGTTAAATAACCCCAGTATTTAAGTTTACTGACTAACTGAAATGACAGTCACCTGATATGCCTTGATCAGAAATACGTGCTTAATGATGACGTGGCACTGGTTTCATAATTTCCATTTAAATTGTACGCAGATCAATCTCTTTGAAACGTACTTTTGATAAGTACATTTAGTACAAGATAGGCATGATTCTTATTAAATCATGATCATCACATGCAAAGATTGTAGTAGACCTCATTGACTAGAAGGAGATCTCTATCTCATTGCTCTAACATGATGGCCTCTGTGGTGCAATGGGCGAATAGCCGTCTGAGACGACGGAGGTTGCAGGTTCGATTCCCGCCGTGGGGAAATCATCTACAGATACTTATATGTAATGTAATTACAATAAGAAAATGATTTTACGTATTCTATCAGTGATCTGGTTCCCATAGTAAAAGCTTTGCTTAGTTTTGGGCTAGATAGCGCTGTGTGAAATGTCCAACATTATTTATTTCATAATAATTACCTCTATCTTTGCTTAGTTTTGGGCTAGATAGCGCTGTGTGAAATGTCCAACATTATTTATTTCTTATATCTATTTACTGATTCTACTAATAAAGAACACTGCCAAACAAAGACCCTTCCCACCTTTTCCCAAGAGTAAGCCAAGTCTAACCGCCGGCTTAACTCCGCTAATGGGTCGGTTCGAACTATTATAGACTGGCCATAACAGCATTATTCCCGGAGGACTTTTCATCTGTCGAATCCCGGGATTAGTTATTAGATATCGCATCCTTTTCTTGCGAGTTCGAATCACTTTTGTTGGAGGTAGATTGAACCGCTCAACGTAGCTTTCCTTTAATAAATATAATGATAGTTAAGTATAGTTTTTTGTCTATTTTAGTGATACGGCGTGCGCGTAGTCTTGCTTGGACCAATGTTTGCTTGATCTGCAAATATTTGTTTCGGGAGTTTGTGTTGCATACCCAGGATACAGGGAATCCATTTATGCAGGGTAGCAAAATTTTTTTTTTAATACGTTATAGGCTAGCGTTTGACCTATCTCGACTATCTCGCCTGAAGGTAAGTGATGATGCAGTCTACGATGGTACACGCTTGCCTAGAAGAAACTTATTCACTCGTGACTTGAAGATCCCTAGGTTATAGTTATCAGGAAACACAGACTCAGGCAAGGCGTGAACCTTTTTAAGGAGATGGAATGGAATTCCAAAAAAGTATTTATCTTAAATTAGAAATATAATTATTAGTCCATATTTTCTTGTAATTACCTTGCAAAGTGTAACATTTTAGTGGATGTTTATAACTGATATGGATTTAGAATTATTTAATATTTAAGAAACGTTTAAATATTGCCACTGTTCACGCCATACTTAAGCTGGTTCCATCTCGAGTTCGTATAAAAAAAATTGTGTAGAACTATAGACACATCTATCACCACATCTAAGAACAACCTCGTCATCAAAAGTTGGATGGTAGATTATTAGATTTGTTCGTAAGATACTTAGTTCGGTAATCAAAACACAACAGAAACAAAGATAAGGCCCTCCAAAATTCTCTAACCCTTGAACCTAACCCTTCGCTAATCTTGGCCGCTAGAGACTCCTCATGCATAAGGGTCAAACTACATATTATAATTATTAATTATACTACGTGTTTTGTTATGTACGACATTAAATGAAAACACGGGTAGGGCTAATGGCTGGTATTGTTGTAAAATAGGTGTTTTTCGAATTTATTATCATAGAAAATTTTTAATCTTCAAGTATAGTTTATCAAGCCCTAAAATATCAATGAAACAGCCTGTATTAAATAGGCAAACAAATCATATTAATTTATCATCTAAGTAGGTAGGTACCTGTTATACGGACTAAGCGGCATCGTCGCAAAGGCGCCGCCGATTTACTTTAAAAATTGTTTATTGGAAATGTATCTCTTACTTGATAAATATTCAAGCTAACGGACACGTATCTAAGGTGCGTGATCTACAATACTACTTCGTTCTATTCGATGGCTACCTCTTAACATCAGGTGAGCCATATTCTTGTTCCATATCCAGGGAGTATAAAAAAGGAAATGCTGAGAAATCGTTGCTTATGTAGTTTGACCCGTAATTTCGATATAGGGTGCACTAATGAATGATGATAAATAGTTCTGTCAGGTGTGAGGTGAAGGATTGATCTCGTGGACTTATCTACTATCTCGGGGGTAATTGAACTAAATGAGCGGAAAAGTAGCATCAGGAAAATTAAGATGATAGAAGATGTAAGTACCCTAAACCACGGGCGTAGCCAGGGGGAGGCATTTGGGGGTTCACACCCCCCCCTCCAGTCCCGAAATATTCAAAATATTACATTATTATTATATTTAAATCAAGAGAGGCGAGGAGTATAATTAATTACATTAATATTTTAAACAAACATTTTTATCGCTTGCCGATTAAGTTTATGTGATTCTGAATTGTATTAATTTTGTTTATGGAAAAAATATGTAGTATTATGATAAATATTTTATTAAGTTATTGTTATATAAATGTTTGTACGCTTAAATAGCAGAACCTAGAATATTCTATATTATAAGTCACCATCAATTATGTACCTAGGGTTCACGAACAATAAAGAATTATGAATTACGAATGAATTATGAATTTATGACCGTATAAATATTTTTTACCATTTTTTTTATATGTTGTTTTATTTTCTTGAAAAAATCGTTCCGTTTATGCTAGTTTGATTTTATCGTACTGCTAAAGCATAAAACTCATAAAAACACAAGTATTTTACCAGATGGAAATAAAATTAGAAGTCAAACAGCTTTTAAATGCGAGGCAGTTACTGCATAAAATTTATATAAATTCTAAAAACTGTTTTTGCCTTGCCCTTAAGCATTTTACAACTTGAACTTTCCATAAAAACCAAAGTGCCTCAAACATAAGTTACCGCTCCTTATAGGAAATGCATCAGCAAAAACTCCTTGCAATAAATCGTTGAGGGAGAGCTATAAAATCGATACACGGAATCGCAACCTATTCTGAAAGTTTTGTGCTACGATTCACTAAGTAATCCCGATGTATTGCGATATGTAATCACGTATCCGCGCTGAGATAGAAAGTGTGGTTAAAATGAATCACACAGCGATCACTTCGCATTTTCTGAAATTGTCTATGATATTAACATTGGGTCGGCCGGTTAATATCAGATGGGGCTAAAACAGCGCGTCTACGCGACAGCGTAACTTTTTTTTATTGTAAATTAACAATAGTGTATACGCAGTGAAGGTGTTAACTAGAGACAGTAAGAAAAGTGCTATTGGACACGTTAGATTAGATTAGATTAGATAATTCTTTATTGCACACCTTATAACAATAAAACTACAAAGAACACCGTAAAACTATATGATAGAATTGGCGGTCTTATCGCTGAATAGCGATCTCTACCAGACAACCTTCGTCACGTTCTTAGTTCTTAGTTTAGTCTTCTTAGTTTAAGTTACTAAAAACTAGGTCAAAATGAAATTACTCATTAACCTATACAAGGCTTATTAGCCTTGTACAATAGGATTCGAATTGTACAAAAGGAAAAAAAATACATATATTGGAGATGAATAAAGCTTACGGCCCACCTGATGTTAAGAGGTAACCATCGCTTATAACAAAGTATTGCCTCGCAGGTCTCGCACGCTCTACAAAGCATTGCTCTGCGTCCATCAACTTGAAGCAAATAGGTGTAAAGCCTGCGTACAAATACACGGTGCCTGTAATTTTACCGGCAACCATACCTTCAAACTGAAACACAGCAATTCTGCCTCTATGGGAATCTTCAAATCCAAACGCTATAAACACTTCATCTCTCTTCAAGATACCCAACAAAATTAATCACTTAATGTAGGTATGTATTTCGTTTAAGTATATGTATTATTATTGTTATTTATTTTTAAGTTTATTTTATGATACCTAAGCTAAAGTTTGTTGACTTTTCTATTTCCTGGCACTAGCACTTTATTAACACTACACAAAGGTTAGCTGGAAAAAAATGCTAGTTAGCATTAAGTTCGCCTATGTATTATTTTATTCGTGCAATAAAGAATTTTCTAATCTAATCTAATCTAATGCTGCATCGCGGCTGAAATGGGCACTCTACCGGAATTTCTTAGTAAATAGCAACTCTGGTGGATTCGAGTTCACTTTTCGCTTGAGTGAGTGTACCCGAAACACCACTTAGTTTGGTATAATTTTCAATGAGTAATGACTGTTAGAGGCGTAAGGAGCCGACCTAGGTCAACGCATTACTGACCGGAGGCCCGCTTCCGTTCAGGACAATAATGGCGTGGAGGTTGCCACGCGATGCACGAAATTGCCGGTTCTTCCGTTCATTTTTGTTGTTTAGAAAATTGGTGGGTTAGGATTTTCTAAACCCAACGTAAATAGGCTAGTTTATATTGGGCTCAGTGACCTAAGTACAAGGGACTTGTGTTAGAAAGTAATCGTGTTTTGTATTAGCCTCTAGTACTATTAGTTAGGTAAAATAAACTAATAAATATTGCTGGAGATTTCACACAGCGCTATCTAGCCCCAAACTAAGCAGAGCTTGTACTGTGGGAACCAGATAACTGATACTTATAGACTTTTTTTTGTAAATATCTAATCTTATCTAATATATAAAATTCTCGTGTCACAGTTTTCGTTGCCATACTCCTCCGAAACGGCTTGACCGATTTTGATGAAATTTTTTGTGCTTATCCGGTATCTATGAGAATCGGCCAACATCTATTTTTCATCCCCCTAAATGTTAGGGGTAGTCCACCCCTAATTTTTTTTTTATTTTTTAGACAAAATTTTTAATTTCTATTTTTTTATGATACAACATACAAAAATATATACAATCCTCAATTTTCACCCTTCCACGATCAACCCTTATTTTTTAATAGCCATTTTAGTAATTTAACAACCCGATTTATAAGGCAAAACAACGTTTGCCGGGTCAGCTAGTAATATATAGAAAAACATCCAGACCCGGAACAAATATCTGTAGATCATACAAACATTTGTTCCGCGGCGGGAATCGAACCCGCTACCCACTGCGTCATAGCCGTCTAAACGCCCACTGCGCCACGTCGGAGTCGGAGTTAGATGCCTACCTAGTGGTCAAATGTGAAGGCAACATTATTAGAAACCTACCCTTATTACGTAAGCCAGATGCTGTCGCCCGCTCGTCGTTCGGCCATGCTGTCCCTTTCAGACCTGCAGTGCATACCTCACGTGTGTAAGGGGCGGCCTAACCCGGCGACAGTGACTGCGACTTGCTTACATAATGTAAGGCTATGGGGCTTAGTTAGTTCTACACGTATTGACCATGTATGTATGTGCTGAAAGTATTTTATTAAATGAGACTTTTGTTTTAATTAGCCCTCCGGCTAGATGGTGTGACGATTTGCGCGCTGTGGCTGGCAAGGATTGGATGAGAAGAGCTGAGGATCGGGCTCAATGGCGCTCCCTGGGAGAGACCTACGTCCAGCAGTGGACTGTTATAGGTTGATGATGATGATGATGATGATGAAGACTTATTAAAAACGGTCACTGGCAACTAGTTCATTCTAAATAATATATCTTAAATCTAAAATCCAACTTGTGCTCCAATTTACCTTAAGCGCTGAATAAACTATCAGTATAAAAAGATGTTGGTTCAGAGAGGGGCGATAAAGCTACTTAAAATATTTGAATCTCATAAGTCACACGGTTATGTTTTCCTTTATCGTCCTGTATTTAGATTTTAAGTGGGTGATGGAACTCTTTTTCTTATCAAATTAAGTGTACGTATAAATGCAGTTATATGAGTCAAAGCACTTGATATTGATTGCGGTGATAATATAACTAGTAGTTTTTTTTTTTCGAGAAGTCTTTTTTATGTTTTGAGAAACCGTCACTTGAATATCGTCAGTATATTACTAAACACCCTGTATATAGATATTCTAGCAAATTAACGTTTTTTTCTCTGTGACAGTCAAGCGCTTGAATACTACCTCAAGTGATGGTGTAACTGATGGTGTGGTAGAACATGGAGTATGCTTGCCTAAAAAGAACCTGTTTACTCTGAAATTGAAGATACCTAAGTTATAATGGTCCGGAAAAACAGACGCCGGAAGTGATTTTGATTCCTGAAGCATTGCCACACCTACTTAAATATTGGGTATTACTAATAATAATAATATAAATGGGAAAGTAACTCTGTTTGTTTGTTAGTTTGTTACCTTTTCACGACTAAACGGCTGAACGGATCGTATTGAAATTTGGCAAGGAGATACATTATATCCTAGGGAAGGACATAGGCTATCTTTTGTCTCAAAAATAATCTTGAAGGGGGTAAAATAGGGGTGGTAAGTTTGTGTAGGCAATACATAATTCCTCAAGTTAGGTTATGCAGTAGCGACTGCGCAGAAGGGTAATGTTTTTATTGACAAACCACTCGTGCGAAGCCGCGGGCGGGTCAGCTAGTAATTCTATATTTTTCATAAGTAGAAAAAGTAGCACAATACTTCGCTATTACAAGAAAAAAAAATAGCACTCCGGGAGTGCCGACAAAAGTGAAAACTTGAACAATTACGAAACACAGAGGTGTCGGTAACGGTAACGGTAACAGTGTCGCGAGTTCAATGGTTTTTTCCCATCTCAAAAAATGCCCAACGCGCCTAAACAAGTTTTCACTACTTATATATAGACGTGTCGGTAACGGTAACAGTGTCGCGAGTTCAATGGTTTTTTCCCATCTCAAAAAGTGCCCAACGCGCCTAATGAAGTTTTCACTTCAAAAACTTTATGCAGCATAGTACTCCGTACATTTTATGTTCCTCTGCGCCATCACATCCTGTGAAGGGCATCAGAGATCGGTCACGCTTATCTCTCTCTGCAAACATCGCGATGTCAGATGACGACAGATTCGAGGGTTAGGGGACGTCACCGGACATTGCTAGCGCTGATTGAAATGGAAAATATCTATTTGTTTGAGTTTTCGTGTCCCAAATATCCTCAATATCTATTTGTTTTAGTTGTGTTTTAGTCTCTAACGAGTGAAATTATGTAAAAACATTCAGACTTTTTAGGATATCTATGAACTAGTGTTGAATAATTGATCTAGCGAAGCGAGATCTCTAAATCAACTTGGCCGAATTGGCGTTGTATGTATGTATGTATGTTTGTTTGTCCGAGGATAACTTTCGAAGCGTTAATCCGATCATCGTGAAATTTAGTATATAGGTAGGTAGTGATGACACAATTTTGGTGTGACTCAATAAAATAAAAATGTTGGGGGGTTGTTAAGATATTGGGGTTCTAGAGGGGTACAAAAAAAAACAAAACGAGACTAACCAATCAAATGGCACGTTTAATAAAAGGTCTTTGTGAGTAATTTTCGACCTCGTTTTAATTTTTAGTTTAAACCATGTAGTTTCTAAGTTATTAGCCATAACAAAAACTGAACTTTGACAAAATTCACAGGGTACACCAGTGACCCCACAGTGCTGAAATTTGGTATGAGTGTAGGTTTAGTGACACAAATATAGGCAAAAGTCTGAAATCCAGAATAACTGCAAATTCTACCCCAAAGAAGTATAACCAATTAACATGAACTCCCGTTACCTGTAATTTGAATGAAAATGTAGGTCAAGTGTTTTGGTTAGGTATGGCACTATTTTGATAGTCAAAGATAACAATTATTATTTTTTCGTTTTTATGGGAGACTCGCGAGATCTCAGTTCGGGGCGAACTACATACTTATAATTGATAGTGATCAATATTGATGGGTGATCTTGTTTATTATTGTTACAGAATAATATGCATCATAATTGTTGTGGACTGTATTTGGTAAAAGTTAAACCTTCGATCACTGTTAATTAATATTTATTTCTTAGAACTGTTCAAAACGAAGTCACAATGCTGAATACTTTTGAGGGCGGGCGCCGCTGCCTTTATAGGCCGGTATCTGCAACATAATACTGCCGATCCGATAGTGTGGGAGAGGGACGGGTCGCGCCCTCTCACTCGCATACTATAAATATTATATTGCCGATCCGATAGTGTGGGAGAGGGACGGGTGGCGCCCTCTCCCTCGCACACTATAAATATACAAAACGGCGGCGCCCGGCTGCCGTAAATCCTCCGTCGTCCGAGACACGTTCTCGGAGACCCGGATGACGAAATCATCTCCGCTAATGCGGAAGGTGAGTCATCTATATCAGAGAGAGCAAACACTTCACAGAAACACCGATCTCGCCGGCGAGGTCGACGAATCCCTTCAGTTGCCGCCTATACGAGGTACAAACATGTACCCGGGCGTTTCTCTCCTATCCCCATCCCGGCAACAGCCCAAGCCGAGGTTCGTACCTAAGTGGTGCCCTTGTGCTAGTTGCCTAAATACTTACTGGGTTGAGCGCCATCTGCGCTCGCCAAAAGTTCGGTTAAGCTGTCACGGCCTCAGAGGCCAACAGCGACTTAGTCCTTCAGAAAAAAAAAAACCCGGCTGCCGCGCCCAGTTCGGCGGCAGCGACCCTATCGTTCGCCTCTAATCTATACACTGCATCTATACAATGCAATGAAACATAAAATTTCCCTAAATTAATCTATAGCTCGGCGTCCGCTACAGTTCCTCCCACCGGCGCAGCTCGCGTAGCCTCTTCTTTCTCCAGGACGATGATTCGGACGTCTGCCACTCGTACTCCGTCGTCTTGACCCGTGTAGGCGCGCTCGACGATCCCCATGGGCCACACGTTCCGTGGCAGGTCCCCGTTGTCGAAACCAGAGATCTCGATCGCCTTCTTCGGCAGAGGGCGCAGTCCTTTTCTATGGTGCGCACGGTGGGTCGTAGATGAATGATCCAATATTTCTGACTGAGGTCATTCGTCACGCGCTCGCGGTTCGCGTGCCCCGCTGCGCAATGCTCTCGCAGCACGATGAGTTTGATGATCTGGTGACGGCCGTCGAGGATGATGGGCTGTTTCACCTCGAGAGGTGCATCAGCCGCCCCGATGCGGCCTCTGACGCGCAGGATGCCGTCTTCCAGGACTGGGTCCAGCCGAAACAGTCGGCTCGTCCTGGTGATCGGACGAGATGCTTTTAGCTTCTGCAGCTCGTCTTGAAAGCTCTCCTGTTGCGCTTGACGTAGGAGAGCGCGTTCCGCTTCCTCGATGTGTCGATGTTATAGTCCCGAGGCTCGGCGCCGACATAAGTCGATGAATGCCAGCACGCGGGCTGACACTCTGACTAGCGTCTCTCGTATTTGGAGAAGCGTGCGGGATCAGGCAGCCACTCCCCTGCTTTGTTTTCTTCCGTAACATGCAGGATCACCTCTTCCTCGCCGTCTTCGCTTGACGTCGTTTCTGTCGGCCACTGATCCTCGAGGCAGAGCAAGAATTCCGGTCCCTGGAACCAGCGGTCTTCTATGGAGATTGGTGTGCTCGCGAATCTCGTTGCATCGTCGGCTATGTTCTCCCTGGTGGGCCCCCATCGCCATTCTTCCTTGTGAGTGAGCTCTGCTAGCTCACCCAAGCGATGGGCGACGAACGGAGTGTCGCGCCAGTATGCCACAGTAGAGTAGGCCTGTTCGCTGGCGTCACACAGAACGTGCAGCTCCAAGTTCTGGTCGTCTTCCATCGCGTAGCGTCGTTCCAGTCGCAGACCCGAAAGATCGGCGAGGTGTCCCAGCCAGGTGGCGAAAAGGTCGTTCTCCTCATCAGGGATAAGCTCGTCCCAGGAGATGTTCAAACGCCACAGGCTCTGCAGAATGATCTTTGCTCGTATGGTGCAGTGGCTCAGCAGTCCAAGAGGGTCATATATGGACATGACCGCGCTGAGTGCCTCTCTCTTGGTAGGCGCGCGACTTCGTGCACGCACTTCGGCGGGGACTCTGTTCATTAAAGTGTTGAATCCCAGTTCATCTCGTTCGGCGTTCCAGTACAGCCCGAGTATCTTGTTCTCTGGCCCGTTTCGTCCAAGTTGAGTCGGTGTGGTCGCTCGCAGTTCTTCGGGTACGTCTCGCAGTACGCTATTGTTGCTAGCGCTCCATCCTCGCAGTGTGAACCCTGCCACCGCGTGAACTGTTTGTAATTCAGAAATCACGCGATGGGCTTCCTGTTCATCCTCGTAGCTCGCTACCAAGTCATCCATGTAGTGATCTCGAGTGATGGCTTCGTAGGCGAGAGGGTGGGTTTGAGCGTGTTCTCTCGCATTGTAGTTGCGTACATAATGCGCCATGAAGGGAGAGCTCGCGGCGCCGAATATCATGCTCGTCATCTTGGAGTGATGAGGTGGTTTCTCTCTGTCGGCGCCTCTTCATAAGAACTGTTGTGCCGGTTGATCTTCCCGACGAATCTTCACTTGGAGAAACATCTCCTGTACATCTGCCGTGACTGCGATGCGTTTCTCCCGGAATCGAAACAGGATGCCTGGTAGTGACATCAGTAGGTCCGGCCCTTCCAGGAGATGGTCGTTCAGGCTGACTCCGCGACTTTTCGCTGCCGCGTCGAAGACAAGCCTCTGTTTCCCCGGTTTGTTGACGTTCTGTACCGTGAAGTGTGGGAGGTACCAACAGACCGGACTTGTCTTTTCAGCGCCGTCGCATGGTTCGGCGTATCCTTTCTGCAGTAGGTTCTCTATCTGCTCAGTGTATTTTTTAGCGAAGTCTGAGTCAGCGTCCATCTTCACTTCAATTTTGTGGAGGCGACGGAGCGCTCCACTATAACTCGGAGGCAATGTCATGCCGTCCGCCTTCCAGGGCAGTCCGATCTCGTAGCCCTTGTCCGTCTTCTTTATAGTTCGCTCGATTATTCTAGCGGCTTGCTGATCCGCGTCACTCACATGTGGCTTATGAGTGATGCCGAGCGCTTTGATGCTGAAGTGGTGCTCCACCAAGTCGTGGAGATGATTGTCCTGCTGCTCTCTCGCCTTCACTCTTCGTTCCGGAGTGTAGACGTGCAGAACGCTGTTTCGCTCTTCAATGATGGTGCGTGGTATAGTCCCGTGCACCACCCATCCTAGTCGAGTTCGGGATGCGGCCGGCTGGTTCCGTTTACCGACGCGCAGTTCTTGTGTTACAATGTATTCCCAGTGGTCTGCTCCCACCAGTATTCCAGGCCGTACGGTATCGTAGCACACTTCCTCTTGCGATAGATCTCGGAGATGTTCGTACTCCAGAAGCGTGCTTGGTATGGATTGCCGAATCAACTTCATGCCTTTGATTGTTCTTGCTTGAAATTTGTGCAGCTCTCTATCTATTCCCCTCAAATGTATGGTGACCAGCTTGCTATTATTTTCTCCCTGTGTCACGATGACTCCTTGCATCCGTAGCAGTAGCAGCGATCCCTTTGCACCGATGTTCTGCGCCAATTCCTCATCGATCAGCGAGATTGTAGCCCCTTCATCCAGGAGGGCGTGTGGTCGGATCTCCCCCCGTGGTCCCACGACAGTGACTGGGCACATCTTCAGCAGCACTGCCCTCTTGCTGGTGGCGGTCGGGGTTGCCATCGTTAGGACAGATTCTGCGGTGCCTGCTTCGGACCTCGGGTTTTCGGGACGTTCCTCCTTATCTTGCTGTTGCAGACTCGTGTGATGAGGACGTAGGCATTGTCCTATGCTGCAGCGCTTGGCCTTGCAGTGGAGGCGCATTTGTCTCTTGGCGATACATTTGAAGCAAAGCCTGTTCTTGCGCACAAGCTCCCACCGTTCATCTACGGATAGCGCTGCGTATTTCGGGCAGTCCGGTAGCTTGTGTGGCTTCTCGCACATCGGGCATTTGTCTAGTTGTTCATCTTCAGCCACATTGTATATGGCGTTCGGTTTCCTTTTCGGCCTGGCATCGGTGATGGTCGGCCTGGGTTCTCTCTGGGCAGCGGTTGCTATTGCAGATGGAGCGTAACTATATCGGAGCGCTCGGTCTGCCTCTCGCATGAGGAAGCGAGATAGCACGACGATTTCTGGGTCCGCTGTTCCTTCTTGCTCGTTTGCGTAGTCGCACCACCGGGCCTTGATGTGAGGGCTCAGCTTTTCTAATACTTCTCGGGCCAGCATGGGGTTAAAAAGGTACCCCTGGCGGTTGATGCCCTTGATTACGCAGACCACGTTCTGAAGCTTAACAGCGAACACGTTCAGTTCTACCGCTGATGATCCTGGCTTCGGCAACCTCTTGAGGTCATCTAAGGCTCGGTCGATGATGGCCTCAGGTCTCCCGAAGCATTGTTCGAGCGTCTTCAGGATGATGTCCGGGTTGCTTGCAGTGCACAGCAGGGCAGACACCAGTTCCCTGGCTTCTCCTCTCAGGCAGCTTCTTAGCCGCTGCAGATTTTCTGCCGGTGTCAGCCGGTATATTGTTGTTGAATCTTGAAAGGCGGCCTTAAATGCCAACCGCTCATTTGAAGCTCCAGAGAATGGTTGCAAGTCAGGACACTTGATCCTGGGTCTGGCCAGCTTTTCCATGGCCTCGTTCAAGGCGTCAACATTACTTCTTGATCTGACCGGAGTGGTTGATCTGTCCCTCACGTTGAACCTTAGGTGTCGGTCGTCCTTGGTTCCGGACTTCGGCACGTCCCGTCGTTCCCTTCGCGCATCAAGGGTGTTCGATTGGAGCCAGGCGTCAACCTTCTGATGATGATCGGTTCCGTTATCACCGTGAAGGCTTTTCTGGTCATCCTGAATGACTGCTAGGCTCACAGCCAACCGCTTCCTAATAAGGTCTGCCTCGATCTGAAGCTCCTTTCTTCGCAGGGCGGCTAACTTTTCTTCGGCCTCCAGCTCCACCATCCGTGTCCTCGTGGTAGTGCTTGCGGTCGATCGTACCGATTGTGCGGGGGACCGAGGTCTGGCACCCCCAGCACCGTCATCGGTGGCCACGTTCGTAGGCCTTGGTTCGATCGCGACACCGCCTCGTGGGTTTGGTGACGCAGGTAGATCCAGCGATAGCCTTCGCCTTCGTTCTTGTTCGATGGCTTGAAGATCGGCTCCGGCTTCTCCCTGCAGCTCGCGTTCCAGTTCGCGACGTTCAGTATCGCGACGCTCCTGGTCTGCGGCGTCTGCTTGGCTCCGGGTTACCACCATGGTAACGTCGTCGATTTTTCAAATCTTCAATCCGTCGAATTATTCCTGTTCTGATCCAGGTTCTGATCCGGGTTCGTAGGACCAAACTGTTGTGGACTGTTTCGAACTAATGAATATCATCATTATGATGTCCACTGCCGAACATAGGCCCCTCTATAGATTTCCAGAGTGACCGATCTTGTGTGGCCTGCACCCAACGGCTCCCAGAAACCTTTTATCTTTTTAGTAGGGGGCCGTCCTACGCTGCGCTTTTCAGTCTGCGGTCTCCACTCTAAAACCTTTCAGGCCCACTGTTTCTATATTATAATGTCTCAAAAACTACATACAAACTATCTCAAAACAGTTTTCATTGAATTTATGTTTGTTTCAGAATGAAAGTTAGATACATTTAATGTAATTTTTTATATGTGGTTAATATACCACACGTTGAAAAGAGTTACATACCAAAGAAAATTCTTTTCATAAACAGTAAAAGCTTGGACTGCGTAAAGTAATTATAAGAAACCTCTCTCTTTAATGTAAACCTTTATGAACAAAGAAGGAAGTCTTTAACTGCAGGTGTACAAGGAAGTTAATATAAAGAGCTGTAGTAAAAATCCTGGAGCATGTTGTACAAAGTCTTTTCCACTAATCTCTATTGTATAATGGGATACTTACGTTACAAGAGATTAGCGATTTACATTAAATAATTATTATCTTCAACCTTGACATTAACTTTAAAGTTTATTTTGCCCCTATTCTGTATATTCAAACGTTTAATAATGAAAACGAAAATCCACTACTCAAAATAATAGAAGGAACTGCCAAACAAGTTGGTCATGGTAATTTTCAAGAAACACCTACTAGAGATATATATATTTTTTATGGTGTTACACAGCAAGCTGACCTCATGATAAAGGCAACGAAATTTCTTGATGGATACTAAATAAATAAATAATGCTGGAAATTTCACACATCGCTATCTAGCCCTAAACTAAGCAAAGCTTTCACTATGGGAACCAGATAACTGATATAATACTTATATACCTTTTTGTACATACTTATAGAGAAACAACCAAACCTGTATCTGTAGATCATGCAAACATTTGTTCCGCGGCGAGAATCGAACCCGCGTCTCAGACGGCTATTCACCCACTGAGCCACGGAGGTCGTCAAAATAAATACTAGGTAATAATAACAAATCATTTAATTCAGGCAACAATAAAATAGCTATAAATTGGTAAATATTTTATTCTACAGGCCATAGAACCTTATCTTAAAATACATATCATTAAAAAACTTATATTCGACATCTAAAAATAAAAAGAGATTTATATCTCTTTCGGAAGTTTTGCGGGTTTTGGGTTAGAAAGGGACAACAAGAGATATCTCGAGATGTCATTAATACAGTATCTGTGGTTAGATGGCAAGCATTATGCAATAGCACAAACATAAGTTTAATAGTGTTTGGTTTTACATGCCAAAATAAATTTCACATTTCTATGGTAACATTTCACAAATTTATTAATTATTACCATCAAAATAACCCCTTTCATTTTTGTGCGTATATTATCAAACACATACATACTTATACCTGAGGGCTTAGCCAAGTAACAGTCGAATAGCGATGACGCTAGTCGATAAGTCCGAAAATGTATGGGATTTGACACATGCTATAGAAATACCACGTGATACAGCGACAACAAATGTATGTAGAAATCGAATAGATTCGCAGCGAATGTAGTTTGGCTACGGGCCCTGAGGGCTTAGCCAAGTTACAGTCGATTAGCAATGACGCTAGTCGATAAGTCCGAAAATGTATGGGATTTGACACAGGCTATAGAAGAACCACGTGATACAGCGACAACAAATGTATGTAGAAATTGAATAGATTCGTAGCGAATGTAATTTGGCTACGGGCCCTGAGGGCTTAGCCAAGTTACAGTCGATAGCGATAACGCTAGTCGATACGTTCGAAAATGTATGGGATTTGACACATGCTATAGAAATACCACGTGATACAGCGACAACAAATGTATGTAGAAATCGAATAGATTCGCAGCAAATGTAGTTTGGCTACGTTTGAAGTCCGTTATGAACTTATCTACGTCCTGGAGTGTTTGTTTACTAATATATTGGCATTATGGTATTACCTTGTACCACTGACGAGCGTAATGCACAACACATAGCACTCGCAGTGCGATTGTTCTTTTCTGGCTGGGAATTAGCAAACATTGCGAAATGCTTTTTAATACCGCACTCTTGCCATCGCCAGATTATGTATGGAAGCTTTTAGTCTGCCGTCATTCTGGTTGTTTATTGAAATAAAATGAAGCTGCGATGCTGAGCTATGTGAAAATTTCTAGGATCTATAATATGACTTTATATCCGTAGTAAAATGTAACACAAGTATAATACCTAGTTAAATAAAAAAATTAGATAACCACCGATCAATAAAAAACTCGTTAAACCACCGCAGTAGAGCTAACTTTCTATAAAAAACGGCGTCCGAATCGGTCCATCCGTTTAGGAACTACCACAGATAGACAGACACACAGACAGACATATGTAGGCGTTTAATTTATAAAACCCCTCTTTTTGCGTTGGTGGTTAAAAATATAGCATCTGTGCATTTGAGGTTGGTATAGTCAAGTATGCAAGATACATGACATTTGCATTTTTGCTACATCAAAATCGATTTGCTGAATTATGCATATGGCATACATTCCTTATAGTTGATACTTGAAGGCGCATACTTACAACACATTTGTCCTTAACGTTCTGCTTTGAGTCACGTGACTTACCTATTTGATACCAATTTGTTTCACAGCCAGTCAGACTCAGGATAATGTATAACATTAAATTATCTTAGCTAGTTGATAAGACATTTCACCGCATCAGTCAGTGAAATCGAAAGCCATTTGCACGCATTTCAAGGTAGTCGAAATATTCGACTAAATGTTCTAGATTTAAATTTTTTTCCACGATCTGATTCATGATGTTTACTCGTAGATGTGATAATGCGGTACATTCCTAGATGTGGCGCATCAGGCACACGACTGCGGTCGAGCGAGGATGTCATTGCGGTCGCTGAGCGATGTCGCGCCCGCCTGCGTTACCGAGCTTTGAATCAATGCCATTACTACGCCCCACGGCATTTATATCCATATAAGGTAAGAAGACCACACCAGAAAACTTCAGAAGGATTACTTTTAACATTATACTTTAATATATTTTAATTTTAACATGGAACACATGCCTATAAGTTTCTGCAAATACCTTCTATTTAACATTTATTTCTAGGAAGCTCTTTATTCATATTAATAAGAACTTGATTTCTGGTAACTGACATACATAGATCCATATAGATATATACCTTAGAGCATTCACATTATATACTTAAAGTCTAACACATTTATGCTACACTTAGGCGGAAGCGGGGGTGTGTCAACGAGCCTTCCACGAAATCGCCTAAATACGACACCTTTAGGCCAGAATTCCTCCTTCGCGATGTTAGCGAAAACTGAAGTCGGCATTCGCACAACAAATGAGTTAAAACTTACACTGTTATGCGACTCCAAACTTTTCCAATTAATATTACACCTAACAGTTGCATAATCGTTAGGTACTCAATACAATAATTTCCCCGTACGGTACGTATAAGAAATATACGAATTCTAAGGTCATACAGGTTTAACAGACAGACGGAAATTAATATTAAATAAATAAAAATAAAATAAATAAATATAATAAATATTGATGGACATTTCACACAGCGCTATCTAGCCCCAAACTAAGCAGAGCTTGTACTATGGGATCCAGATAACTGATAGAATACTTATATGCTTTTTTTATTGAAATACATACTTATAATACTTTTTGACTGCCTCCGTGGTGCAGTGGGCGTATAGCCGGCTGAGACGCAAGAGGTAGCGGGTTCGATTCCCGCCGCGGAACAAATGTTTGCATGATCTACAGATATTTGTTCCGTGTCTGGGTGTTTTTCTATCTATTATAAGTAAGTATTTACAAAAAAAAAATATATAAGTATTCTATCAGTTATCTGGTTCCCATAGTACAAGCTCTGCTTAGTTTGGGGCTAGATAGCGCTGTGTGAAATGTCCAGCGATATTTATTTATTTATTTATTATTTATAATATGTAGAAAAACACCCAGACACGGAACAAATATCTGTAGATCATGCAAAGATTTGTTCCGTAGCTGGAATCGAACCCGCTACCTCCTGCGTCAAAATAATATAACCTAAGACCATGCTTGTCTCGCAGCGGAAATTGAACCCTCTACCTTTTGCATTTCAGTTGACTGCTCACCCACCATGCCACAGAGGTCGTTGATAGAAAGGTTAAATTCAACTTAACCCTTCTAAGTTTACATCCAATTTCGTGATATATGACACTCGCATCTCCAAGTTCACAACCGTGAAACTCCCACAGATATTCCACTGAATCGTATCATTCGCAAGTAAGGGTCTCTGCCCCTCGAGTTCATTTGATGGATGTAGCAGAACAAATTACTTGTCTTGGTACTGCATTTTGATTGAATGCATAAAGGGTTGCCAAAATTAGGTTCTACTTTGCTGTTTTTTTTCAAAAAATTGTTCCTGGCTGTTCATTTATCTTTTTACAAGCTTTTTATTAACTTTGCAATGTATGTATGTTTGTCCGGGTGGAATCTTACAACTGAATTTTAAACCCGTTCCCCTCAACCGATTGAGCTGAAATTTGGAATACTTATGTAACTTCGGTGACAATGCATTAATATGGTACCATGGAGGTGCTCTCATGATGGAGACGGATGCTAGACAACGGAACTTCTGAATGGATTATAGTAGGCTACTAGTGTTTGGGCTCATTTGAATCTGCTTGCAGTTCCGATTATGAATTTTATAAAAACTTGTTTTGAAAAAGCAATTTTTCAACCAAAAACTTATTGTAATTGAGTACCAAGAAACTATTACAATAAAGAAACTGGACCCAATCAATAAAAGTTGATGATCATCATCATACAGAATGAATCATATGAATGAAAATAGAAAATTATTACTAAAGTGTAATAATGTTATTTTATATTAATTAGAATAAAAAAAATGTTAGATACATTTTCCGACTTTAGTTTCGAGAAAATATTGTGTAAGTGTGAGTGATTTTTCTGGGTCCCACGTTCTTAGTTACCTTCCTGCCTTACTAACTCATTACGACATATTATTATTTTTATAAGCCTGTTGTGTCCCACTGCAGGGCAAAGGCCTCCATTCCCTTTTTCCACTCGTCTCTGTTGATTGCAAGTAGGGGCAAATCCTTAAGGTAGGAGTTTAGCTCATCCCGCCACCTTCGCCTGGGCCTTCCACGCGGGCGCCGTCCGTAGTTTGGAAGCCATTCAGTGGTGGTCTTCGCCCACATCGTGTCTGGCATACGGCAAACATGTCCGGCCCAGTCCCACTTGAGTCTTCCAGCTTTTTGAGCGCCGTCGGCCACCTGTGTTCGGGAGTGTATAACCGAGTTCCTGATTCGGTCCGTGAGTTTCATGCCCAGGATACTGCGCTCCATTGCACGTTGGCATACTCCAAGGGAGGGCTTTTGACGATTTGTTAGCGACCAGGTTTGCGCACCATAGGTGAGGATGGGGAGAATGCATATGTCCATGAGTTTCCGCTTTAGAGAAAGTGGAAGCGGTCCTTTCATTAGGTCTTTCATGGACCAATAGCTTTATTACGACATAGCCAAGAAATACTTATTTATTGCAATGTGACCGTTTTGAAATGTTTTACTGTAAGTAAATTTTCGTTATTAATTTCAATCATTATTTTAAAAGCGGTTGTAATACAGAAAAAGCAGTACGTGATAAGTCTCGTATTTAAAATATTAACTAGTTGTTCTGTGAGAACAGTAGACCTTCTCCCGTTCTCTTGGTTCTAGGAGGTCAAATCTGGTGCCTACGGGTTCATCTCGTGAAGGCGGAGAGGCATGCGTAGTTTGATTGGTATAGGTAGGTATACATTTTCCGAAAATTTAAATCCGTCCATATAATGCTACAGAAAACTTCACCCCTTCACTTTTTGGTTTTTTTTTCGCAACATTTTGTGTAGAATGAGTGTGCCTTTCAAATTTTATTGAAATCCGTCAATAAATAACGCTACAGCAAATTTCCTCCTTTTAAATTTCTCCCCCCCCCCCCGCCCCCCATCAAAAATCGCGATCGACTAAAAAATTTAAATAAATCCAGTAACGAGTGTGCCAATTTTCGTCAAAAACAGTTAAAAAATACGACCTGTAGGGGAGAACAGACAGACAGACGGACAAAAGCATTTTTTGGCCAATCTCAAAACTGAGACGCTTCGCTCGCTCAGTTAATAATAACTTCAAGTATGTAGAGGTGGCGGGTCGAACAATAGAGTATTTAAAATATTTATGAATATATTTATTTTTTAGTAAGTATTTTAGCTTGGAAAATGTATTGTCTGAATACTGCCCTACCTCTACACTTAGGTATTATATCCAAGTACCTATAATGTGGTTTGTGGAATTATGCTCGACACGTTAACCATATGCTTACCACTGTAATGTACCGCTCATGGAACATTGGCTTCAATTGGACTGTGACTGCGTTAGGGTATGAATTTAGTATTATGTGACGTACAGTCGACTACTAAATTTCTCAATAGTATTAAATATTAAGACGTTGATAGTCCTTGAAAAATAAATAGATACCTACTTTATTACTTTATCTATTGTTTCTATAATTTTTCTATAATCAAGTACTTTGTAATTTACTGTGCCTACGTAATGGTAACAGCTTCAGAGCTCCCAGTATACACTGCAGTCCTATCTGAACTTGAAAGAGCCTCCAAAACAAGAACCAAAATGTTTAGAGTCACACTACTAAATGGACTTGAGCAAATCGGCGTTGTATGTATGTATGTATGTTTGTTTGTCCGAGGATAACTTTCGAAGCGTTTATCCGACCATCGTGAAATTTGGTATATAGGTAGCCAGTGATAGCACAATTTTGGTGTGACTAAATAAAATAAAAATGTAGGGGGGTTGTTGAGATATTGGGGTTCAAAAGGGGCAAAAAAAAAACAAATAGGGACTATCTGGTCAAGTGGCACGTCTAATAAAAATTATCTGTAAGTACATTTCGACCCCATTTTTATTTTTAGTTTAAACATTGTAGTTTTAAGTTATTAGCCCTAATAAAAACTGAACTTTGACAAAATTCACAGGGTACACTAGTGACCCCACAGTACCATACCAAATTTCAGCAAATACTAAAGTTATCTTTAGTAACACAAATATAGGCAAAAGTCTGAAATCCAGAATAACTGCAATTTGTACCCCAAAAAACACTAACCAATTTACATGAACTCCCGTTACCTTTAAATTGAATGAAAATGTAGGTCAAGTAATTTGGTTATAATTTCGTGGCACTATTTTAATAATCAAGAATTACAAATAATATTTTTTTGTTATAAGAGAGACTCGCGAGATCTCAGTTCGGGGCGAACCACTAGTATTATAAATGCGAAAGTTTGGATGTTTATTTATTTATTCGTTTGTTTGCTTGTTACTCACGCACGTTAATCACGTCGGAACGGCTGAATTGATTTCGATGAATTTAGTATATACGTAGATTATAACTTGGATTTATACAGGCTAAAAATCATCATATCAATCAATCATAAAATCAATACAAGTCAAGTTGTAACAGTGAGTTTAGCCTTATTTCTAGGTTACCTACACATTTAGTTGTGTAACGCGTACGAAGTCGCGGGCTGCTACTACTGCTACGGAACAGCTAGTAAACTTATAAAACCGCCAATAACGAAATTATTTTTAGGTTACCAAAAGAGCTCGAATATATCTATATGAATAGGATGCGAAGTGTTTTACAAAATAGAGGACTAAAATTTCGAATTTTGAATTAGTTATTTTCTCTATATTACTTCCATAAAACCACAGGTTAACCAATTTATTTTATAACACCTTCAAATCTGAGAAAACCGATTTTCCCCCCGTGGTTTCGCTCGTTGGGCACCTTCGCACTAAATCTGGTCCAACAGTCATATAAACAAAATTTTCCACCCCAACCCCGACCTGATTAACCTACCTGAGACCGCATTCATGTAGAAAACAGGTTCAAGTTGTGTTTACACCAGATTTAAGTTTTATTTCATCTTCGTAGTGAACATACCAATTTCTAAAGCGTTATCTTTCTCTACGGGAGCTAAAGCATGGTTAGTGATATCAAAATGCCTAATCGTGGATAAAAGAAAAATAAAACAAAATCAAATTATGGGCACGGTCGTGTGTGATATAGCTTTTCACTTTTTTCTTGTCGTTCGGTATAGAGTAGATATTGTATTTAATAAACAAAATAACCAGGGACAGTTTCGGTATTATTGTGTTGCATGAGAAACTCCTAAATAAAAAAGAAATAAAATAAAAATTGTGTATTTCACTCATACATTTTACAAAATAAATATAAATTATATTAAATTAAATTAACAAAATCAAATCGAATTAAACTAAACAAAATCAAATTTAATCAAAATAAATAATACAATTAAACTAAATTATAATTAAAATAACAACACACAGAAAGACATACGCATACATATATACGTACGTACGTACGAGGGACTATCAGTGACTGGGGCAACGTCCCTTATAAGGGGGTTGCAAGGAGGCTTAACCAGTGCCCCAGAAAGGTTTAAAATCTTGTTTTTAGCTGTTTCTTAGAAAAGTTTTGTTTTTTCCTTCGCGTTCTGTAGCCATCCTACAGAAATACGGCGGCACGACGGCGGGCGCTGCGTAGCGACCTAGGTACTCGTAGAAACACTAACACTTGTTACATATACGTGGTTTAAAGCGTGTATGTCGTTATAGATAGATATATAACATCTTCATTGGACGCTATTAAATCAAAATAAAATATTGGTATATATATGTATACATATATTTCGACCTCCGTGGCGCAGTGGACGAATAGCCGGCTGAGACGCAGGAGATAACGGGTTCGATTCCCGCTGCGGAACAAACGTTTGCATGATCTACAGATATTTGTTCCCGGTCTGGATATTTTCTATATTTTAAAAGTATGTATTTACAAAAAAAAGTATATAAGTATTCTAACAGTTATCTGGTTCCCATACTACAAGCTCTGCTTAGTATGGCGCTTGATAGCGCTGTGTGAAACGTCCAGTAATATTTATTCCTCCTCACCTCCGTGGTGCAGTGGGCGAATAGCCGGCTGAGACGCAGGAGGTAGCGGGTTCGATCCCCGCTGCGGAACAAATGTTTGCATGATCTACAGATATTTGTTCCGGGTCTGGTAATTTCTCTATATATTATAAGTATGTATTTACAAAAAAAAATGTATATAAGTATTCTATCAGTTATCTGGTTCCCATAGTACAAGCTCTGCTTAATTTGGGCTAGAGAGCGCTGTGTGAAATGTCCAGCAATATTTTATTTATTTATTTATTTAATGCATTGTAATATCACTCACTTTTTTATCTAGATTTTACATGGGGAGATAGATTCTGTGTTTCCTTCTACCATACTTTAACATTTTCATAATTATTTTGGTAAGAAAACTCTAAATTCATTCTCAAATCCTTAAAATTTAAATTAATGTAAATTCCAAGTAAAATCTTACGGTTTTACCAAGAATTAAAAGTAAATAAATATATGTCTAAAATGTCATGTCGGTACCCATGTCAGGTCTATTTATTTTTGTGTTTCTAGTCCTAAAAAGTTAAAATAAATATAGCATCATTTATACTCCTGTGACGACACAATTCTGTTCTTTCCACCCATATATAAATGTAATAATGGGTATTTTAAGGGAATTTAGAGTTTTCTGACCATGATAATGATGAAAATTTTAAAGTATGGCAGAAGGAAATACAGAATTTATCTCCCCATGTAAGTATTTACATTAGATAACGTGAATATCACGATCAAAATTTATACATATAAAATGCTTTGTCCTGTATGACTGATTGACGGATCAACGCACAGCCTAAACCGCTGATCGTAGAGACCTGAAACGTAGAGGGTGTGTTCTTTGTATGACGTAGGCATTCGATAAGAAAGGATTTTTCGAAATTCTAACACCAAGAGGGTGAAAAAGGGGGGCAAAGTTTGTATGGGACAACGTGATTCCTTTGTCCAGTCTACTTCAAATTTTGCATAAACCTTTTTTAACAGAATTGATGGAACACGTGTTTAGTATTTGTTGAAATTCTTCCCCTAACGGGGTTAAAAGGGGTAGAAAGTTATTTTAGCGGTGATTTGTTTCGAAGTTGATATCAATACTCCTTAGTGCTTTTGATTTTAATTACATTTTATTTTGGCACATGTTTGAAAACTCAATCCGATTTTATTCAAAAAAAGTTGAACTCACTTATAAACATAATGCAAATACTCTTTAAAATTGGAATGTCTCGAAAGTCACCGTACTATATGAGTACCTTATTTGAAGTTTTCTAAGCTTAAAGATATGCGCTTTTAGGACACGGCCTCATAGGGACGTAGAGTTCGAAATTTGAAATGGTAGACTACGAGTAGAACAATTTGGTCCGAAGAAAATATATTTCTTTTAGTTTGTCTTAGAAGTTTAATTTAGTGTGAATTGTTTTGTGCATTTTTTTTACATTACACTAATATGATAAAGGTGAAAGTTTGGATATTTGTTTGTTTGTTACTCAATCAAGTCGTAACGGTGAACCGATTTCGATGAAATTTGGTATATACGTAGATTATAACCTGGATTACCACATAATCTACTTTTTATTCAATAAATCAGTTTCCATGGGATAATAATGGGATGTCAAGTCGAGTTGCAACAGCGGGGTTAACTTTATTTCTAGGTTACCTACACATTTAGAAGTGTAACGCGCTCGAAGTCACGGGCAACAGCTAGTCTAGATAAAAAAGTGAGTGATATTATAGCATGTTCTCTTTAAATCGTATGGCAATGGCTGTGACTCTAATTCCATGGTAGGTGTAGCGGATAGGATGCGTGGAGTGGTGTTTTTTCGTGAATATGAACAAATTTTAGAAGTTAAATTATATAAATACCGAACGATGCGCGGAGACAGGTGTGTTTGTCTATATCGGTTCTACCGGCTACTGATTGTCCCATCTGCGCGCTAGCAGAGGGTAGGTCTATGCTTTATTTATAGAAATAAAGGTAAGTTTTTTACATGTAGGTAGGTACCTACATTATTATATTGATGTTTTTGGAATTATGATTTGTATATTTTATATGTATCTGTATATTTTTTATTTCAGGTTCGCGAGATACGTCTTTTACAGTATGTATACTCGAATACGGGTTATTGTTAACTGTATGGAAATATATAGAATGTTTTAATTGCATTTAGGCTATTTCGTAGTAGTTATGTATGATAACGTAGAATTGCCGGTAGCCATATTATGTAACCAGTCGCTATGTAATTCGGAGCCCTTACTCATGAAAAATACGCACTATAGGTGTAAAAGGGACAGCCTGGTCTGAAGGACAACGAACGACAGACTGGCTTATATAATGAGGCTACGCATGAGTAAGCGCAGATAACCTGTTTTTTATATAAATGTGACTATACTACGGAACACTGAGCCGCGGTAACAGGATTACATTTTAATTATTGTCTTGCTGCAAATAGCCAATGAAAGGGAAAGTTATGGTGACTTTTCCGGGGACATTTTCTTTATAAAATGCATTTTTTGGTTCTGATTAGCTTTTTAAATAAAAAAAGCCCCTTGATTTACAAAGTTGGAGCAAAATTACGATGTGCTTACTGAAATTGAGCTCTCCAGTTTTGGTTCAACTGGAAATATGGCTCGATTTAATTTTACTAAACAAAAGTAGTTATTGTGGCAGCTTTCTGGGGCAAAAACTAGCTTTACCGAATTTTGGTGTGTATCTTCTGTGCTAGAAGAGAAAGTACCTAACTCTGCTTTCTCTTCCAGCTCAAACAAGTAAGTACGATAAAATCCAACCTATGGTTCATTGTACTTAAAAAGGCAAGTATACAATAAGAAGCATAACCTCAAAAAAATGCTAACAAGACAATCCTATGGAAGTTTTTTTCCCGAAGCTGGAACAAATCTTACATTTGCACTTTTAATCGACCTTTAGCGACTGTTACTGATTCTAGCTAGTTCTGTACCTCGCAGTCATTAGCGGACTGCCCCGATGCGTGACTCTTTATGGCCCGTGACTCCTCTCACCCCTTTATCCCTAAGCGCGAACACGTGCGCGAATTTAACCCGATGTTTAGAACTCCACATGCAGGCACAAAACACTGAAATTTTTGTATGACTCATTTAGCACCTTAAAGTTTCTACATTGATGAATTTGTTTTTGTTTTATTTTAAAGGAGGCTATAATTCAAGCTCATATTGAATAGAAGACACATGCCAAACTTGGATCCAAGAACATATTTTTGGTGGCAATTTAGGACCAAAATTGTAACAAAACTAAAGTAGCTTTTTAAAAAAATATAACCGACTTCACTATAAGAAAAAAATTGAGGGTTGCCATCGATTGTTTTGGTATCCCATCATCAGATTATGACTTGGTGCCAATGGGACCACCTGGAAAGTTTATTTAAACAAAATAATAATTTGCTCCTAAGAGTTGAAGAGTTCCGTTACTTTGTCACGGATCCCATAATCAGAACCTAACTAAACTCTCATAAAACTACTCTTGAAGTACATCCTTTCCAATAAAGAAAGAATCATCGAAATCGGTTGGCGTGATACTCGTATTGAGTTATTCGTCCATTTGTCGCGCACATACTTAATGCAAATTTAAGAGGTATGTTTTTCTCATGGATGCCATTATTAGAACTGGACCAAATTGAAATGGGACCACACGGGAAGCACTAGCTTTCAAATAAAAAAATAACCATCAAAATCGACTCACCCAGTCGAAAGTTCTGAGGTAACAAATATGAAAAAAATATAGTCGAATTGAGAACCTTCTCCTTTTTTGAAGTTGGTTAAAAACGGAACCCTTATGGTGTGACATGTCCTACCGTCTATCACACATAGCAAGTGTGAGTAGTTTTGGCTTGAAATTTGAAATAGTTATAAATAACTTTCTTATCTGCTGAAAGTAAAAAAAATCAATAATATAATATGCAAACGTTAGAGGAAAATTATAACGCAGTAACTAAAACAGTTTTACTCTTAAAAACTGCAAGCTTAATATGTCTTAAAAGTTTTCTTGGTTTACCGGTCACATAGCTAGATGGCGCAGCTTAATTTACGTAAATAAACCTATCTAGGTTCGAACCCTAGGTGCACGAGTCCTACTCGTACTTCACCAGTCATGTTTAAGTGTACATTATGGATTATTTATACAGAACCTTACATATAAAATGATCCTATCCATTTTTGATCGGTGTTTTTTTTCTACCCGAATATTGTCATACAATTATAATTCATACTGTGACAATTCAATTTGAATAAAACAACGATCCGTAAAAACTTTAATTAAATAAATAAAAATAATATAAAAAATCTTTTTATTTCCTTACTAACTACTTATTAATGGTATTACATATTTAAAAAAAAATATTCATTTATAAAACTTTTAGTTAGGGCCCATTTCGCGTATAGGCCTCCTCCAAATTGTTCCAAAGTTTCCTATCTTGCGCTCTTTCATTATGCTTTGTGTCTATCTTTTGTCTTTTAGACGTGCCAGATGTCCCGCCCATTTGCACTTTAGTCTTTGTGTGTGAGACAGTGCATTTTAACTTGATGTTAAGTATGCTTCGTTAAATTAATGTAAAAACTTTACTCGATCGTAAATACTACCCACATCAATATTTTACAAATAAAAAACCAGTCAAGTCCGAGTCAAACTCGTGCACCGAAGGTTCCGTATCTACCCATTATTTTTTATTTGTTTATTTTATTTGAACAAAACGCAAATACAATTTAAAACCAACACAGATAAAGTACAATAATAACAGTTTTTACAATAGTGGTCAATAGGCAATGGCCCCACACTAGGCTCGGGGCCTGTATCGTGGGAACCATTTAATATATATTATTATGTTATAATAGCACAATTTTATTTATTTACCTTATTTGAGGTTGGTGCCGATTAAGCTAGTCCTCTAAATTGTATGAGCGCCCATACAACTCAGAGGACTATCTTAATTGGCGTAAACTATGTATATATGGGGACACCCTTTAATTTTCCACTTGTTATTTTTTGGTACTTTTCCTTCATTTGTGCTGATATTATGTGTGCGTCATTCTAAGTCAACGGGAACTACTACATATATAGGTTTTCGATTCGGTTGACCTAGAATTGTCAATTTTGGTTAAAAGTAAGGTCTTACAACATAAGTAAAGGAAAAATTCCGTCAAATAAAAATAATTGAAAATTAAGGTCAATTTGGATATTCACAAGTTATCGCGAAAATCTAAATTTGCCCATATCTTTTTATCGTGATGACTCAGAACCTTGATTTTTATACACCTAATAGGGATTATAGACTTCAGCATTTGTTATAAATTTCAACTTGCTAGGTCCACCTGTTCCAGAAGAAAACGGTGGTGACACACGGATAGACAGACGGGCAGACGGACAAGAGAGTGATCTTATAAGAGTTCCTTTTTTTACCTTTTGAGGTACGGAACCCTAAAAATTGTGACTGTAAAAGACAATATATGTTTATCAAAACTGAAATAAGTAAAAAGTATCTGGATTGCAAAATAAATAATTATCTACATGATTGTGTACTATAAAAATATCTGCAGAGAAAGGATATTAGTTTCAATAAAACACACTGCGATATTATTTATCAAGGTACATTGACTCGGAAAAGGGTAAGGACCAATGAGAATTTGTGGTTTATTTTATGATTCCATAAACAACAATTACGGCATACATTACAACCAAATTCACTTTTTGTGGCAAAGGTACATTTCACATCATAAAGCTTTTGTAACCGCGTATTCTTCATACCCAGATTTGAAGAGACCTTTACATTTTATGGTCAATACGAAGCTTATTAAATTTGCATACTCATTCACATTCGTCGTCGACCATTACCTTTCCATTTGGTAAATAATTTAGGAGCCCTCTAGGACTACAGCCAAATATTAAAAGTGATGGGTCCCCGAGGTTTAATATTAGACTCCCCTCGTATTAAATTTTCTGTCACGCGAAATTCCCAAATGCATACGCCAGATATTTTTTGCACATGTTCAAATTCGCTCTTTTGTTCCCGTTTCGATACAGAATGGCGTGCTTGCTGTCGCAATTCCGATTGCTAATCAGAATTTAGCTATTGCTATCGTTTCGCTAAACGAGTAGGATATTGAAAATTTAAAGATTTGGTTATGGATAAAAATTATGTAAGACTTTTTTGTTCGACAGTTGCACAGACGTGAACGTTTCTTGAGCAATTTTAGGATTTGGAAGTGATCAGTACCCATGTACTGGTCACTGATCACCAATTATTTTATTATTATGTAGATTATGTTATGTATATTAACATACTTAATCCAATGAGCAAAAGGTTTTTGTCCTCAATCACACGAATAAGGTTTGTTCTATGACTTTTCGAAATATGATTTTCTTCATTGAAGAAACACATGGTAAAAAACAGCAAGCTTTGGGGAAATCTTGTATCAGCTGAGATTTTGTATCTTGAACGCTAAAATAAAGTAGGCACATGATCTTTAATGCAGCTGACATGAAGGTAAAAAGCAACGTTACACAATTTTCGTACAACTAAAAGTACCTAAGTAGGTATTGAATTTAACAACTTATCCGATCCTTGAATTGCGATGTTCATCTAAAAGTTCGTACGCGTTACACTACTAAATGTGAAGGTAACCTAGAAATAAAGCTAAACTCGCTGTTGCAACTTGATTTGACACCCCATTTTTATCCCATGGGAACTGATTTATGGGCTAAATGGTGGCTTATATCCAGGTTATAATCTACATATATACCAAACTTCATCGAAATCGGTTCAGCCGTTACGTCGTGATTGAGTAACAAACAAACAAACATCCAAACTTTCACATTTATAATATTAGTGCGATATTTCTATGGTGTAAGTAAGATTCCTACATATAAATGTCACCCATTCGCACACACCGTTTTGTTCTTCGTTCTTGATGCTTTACAGCTAAGGTATGGAACACTTTACCGTCGTCTGTTTTTTCTAAAGAATACAATCAGAAAGGTAAGAGTAAATAGGTTTCTTCTAGAGCTATGTGCTTCATCTTAGATCACGTGGTCAAACGAAGACATACACAGTTAAAAAAAATGCGAAAGAAACTTTGTATGTCTGTTTGTTAAGTTTTAATAACTTAGCGGCTGGACCGATCTTTATGAAACTTAACAAGAAAATACTGTTTATCACGGAGAAGGACAAAGGGTAAATTTTTTATAGGGGAATAAGTATTGTTTGCTATAAAAAGTTTTGAATTAATCAAACGCTAAAGCTTGAATTGCACCACAGATTAAACTTGAGAACCCATCAAGATTTGTTTCTTCCGAACTCTTTGGTCATGGCGGACCAAAGAGGTCGGAATTGTCGCTGTTATAATTATGATAATTTAAGTCCACGCGAACGAAGTCGCGGGTAAACAGCTAGTATTTTATTAAAGCGTGGGTACGACACCGATTCTAATAACATAGGTTATATTAAATTCATAGACAGTCACAATAGCCAAGTAGCGCTGGGTTGTGAATAATCGAGCTCATTTCATATGCATCAAATTCGCAGAACAAAACTAATCTAAAGCTTGGGGGCAATAAAAAGTCCCCACTTGAGTTCTCGTTTTAAAAATAGATGAGAGCAAGGTGTCTAAGCTATTGTTATAAAATTTTGCATCTTAAATGTTCTACATTTTTCAACAGGCCAATTGCCACCCCATGCGCGTTTTGAACGAGGGAAGACGGTTTTTTGATTGACAATGAAGTTGAAATTAAAAAAGCTTATAATTTTACTGTAAAAATGAGTAGAATTTCATAATTATTGTTTCACAATATTTGAACAGACAAATAATGTTATTCATAAAATAGTTAAGATATACTAAACCTTCATAATTAACTTCACAAGTTTATTTAATTAATACAATAATGCTCGTTAGAATCTATTGAAAGTTGTGAACTACTCGTATATTATAATATATATTGTGTCAAGAATTCTTAGTAGGTAATCTTTATCATTTTGAGAACTTCATCAATAAAAAAAACTGTTATAAATAATCTTATTACCATTGTGCTACTTGATTAGTTGAAGATTAATTTCGTTGAAAGGGCCGTCCCGTCTCAAAAGCAAATATAATAAATCCATACAACAATGAGCGTTGATTTATCAAAATGAAATCTCTTTGTCGAGAGCAATCAAATTTATCACTCATTTGAATCTCCAATTCATTTCAAGGGGCCTCTCTGTGACATTATAGTCACTATTTGTGTCAGCACCACATTTTTTACAATTAAAATATATGATTTAAGCATTCATTCTCATTCAATTTATCGCTTTTAGCGATAAGGCCGCCTGTTGGACCAATGATATAAAATTGTATTTTCTTTAATGCTGTGCAATAAAGACATTATCTATGTATCTATCTATTTTTTTAATTATTTATTTAGGGTTTGTTCCTAATAGAACATGCCACCTATCTTTATCTATCTATGTAATTCTGTATTTACGTAATACAGTGAAACTTGGTTAAGTGGGACCTGGATACGTGAGAAACCTCCATAACTGGAACTCATGCTGAGGTCCCAACACTTTGGCACTGAATTACCTCTGTTAGTGGGACGAGGTAAACCTCTATATCTGGGATTTGTTCTTTCGATTTATCATCATAGATAACATTGTTTGTTTACTCATTCTTATTCTACCCACAAATTCCACACGTAATTCCAAGTACGTAAGTACAAATTTTGAGCTTCAATTACCTTCAGTTTTAGTTTCGCTTTACTATCATACAGATGTTTATTTGAAAAATGTCAAAACGAAAGCTACAATCGTTATCATTACGTGAAAAACTGAAGTTAATATCCGTTTATGAAAGTGGGAAGACACGCGAAGAAGTTTGTGCCGAATTTAATGTGCCAAAATCTACTCTTTGTAGAATAATTCAGAGTAAACATAAAATTGAATCACAATGTTCTGAAGGACAAGGAAAACTAAAACGTGTACGTTTATCAGAATATCCTGAACTTGAACAGTGTTTGCTAACATGGGTTAAGCAACTTCGTAACAAAAACGTACGTGCTTGAATATTTTTGTTGATTACATTTGTATGATTACCTTTAAGTACATAATATTTTTTTTTAAACTCATTTACATACATAACACGTTATTTTAATTAATGATCGCACCTGTATAACTTAAATAACCTGTATTCTCACCTCTATTAATGGAACCCGTAAATGAGACAGATATTTATTTATACCTGTATATCTGAGACACTGGGTAAGTGGAATACCTCTATAAGTGAAACGACATTGCAGGTCCCTTGATGTCTCACTTAACCAGGTTTCAATGTACATTCCTTTATCTGGTCCCAGGCATGGGACTGGAGCTATCAGATGAAACCACGTGTACATTGTAACCTGGGTTAATCAATGGGGACCCCATTGATTGACCATTATCTCATTATGTATAAAAGTTTTGTAAAAATTTTAATGTTTAGACATTTGTGAGAAACAGTAAAGAGGCGTATATATCAAAATTGGTGACAAATTGACATGTGTCACTTTGACATCTGCTGTCACTCTAAAAATTTTATTATATTGATATTGGACTCGGAGATCGTTGAGATTCCGTGCATCATATAACATAACATTTGTCGCGATTTGTCGCGCTAACGTGCATGTGGCAAACTTTCGTATTTCACCCATCGCTATGACCTCGCAATACAGGCTCAGAAGAGACTGCGAACAGAGCTAAGCCAAGGTACCTACATCTAGTATCGGTTTATTTTGTTAATATACTCAAGATAATTATGTAACAATACTGACTATGACATCAGCTAAAGTATTTTAATGTAAATATAGATGTTTAATTTAATTTATTTGTAGTACAACTATTATAACTTACATATAAGACAGATTGTTAACCAGACACCCCCACAGGTTTTCACTTTTAATTAACAATATAGAAAGAGAAAAGATGTGAACAACCAATCGACATCACATAGTACAAACACCATTTAGAAAGAACTAATGGATGAAATACTCTTTATTCCACACCAAACAAAAATACAGTAACAAAGGAAATAAACAGTAAACAACAGTACAATCGGCGGTCTTATCGCTAAAAGCGATCTCTTCCAGACAACCTTTGGATGGACAGGATAAACAAAAATCAAAAGACGGCGGTGTTTACCTTTAAACATAACCAGATCCACAAAATAATATATACCTATTGATTATACTAATAAACATAAACTTAAATACATATAAATAATATATAAATAAACTACACAACATATGGAGGATAAATAACATAAACACTAACTAGCAGGAAGGAAACAACAAAAAAAAATGGTTGTATACCTTGACTTTGAAAATAAGAAGAGATTTGGACGACTTTATGGACAAAGGTAAGGCGTTCCACAGTCGCATATCTTGTACTGTGAAGGAGTCGCCATAAAATTGTGAACTATGGACGGGAGTTCGAAGCTATAGAGCTGTAGTAGAGTACTTTACTTTATAATCATCGTGTAAAGATACATGAAAATCCCTTTCAAAGAACAGCCCCTAAAATGTAAGCACACGTTATAATAACGGCAGATAAAAAAGTTTCAAAAAGGCGCTTCGCAAAATATTTACCTGTATTAAAAGCGGATCGGGCCCCGATGTATCCCTTCTTCAAGCAAATATGTCTTGACGTCCCCCGTCACGGGATAACAGGCCATTGTTTGTTCCTCGTATTTTTACAAAGCCCAGCAATAAAACGTTAACATTTTACATTTTCGGGGGACATAAATATAGGTGCTCGTATAAAATTGCATTTTAAGCGTATTTCAACAGGGTCGTCACCTTTATTTGAGTTTTGCAAGAAAAGGTTCAATGGCGCTATTTTTCAAAAGTCTGAGATAAGCATAATTGTTTTAAGCGTCCTGATCCTTACGAGACGCGTTTGCTGGGCCAAATGCTTATATATTTTTTATCGACCGGAAGAATAATTTCATGGCACAACTATTTGTAATAATAGTCTAATTGATCGAGCGAAGCAAGATCTCCAAATCAACTTGGGCAAATCGGCGTTGTATGTATGTTTGTTTGTCCGAGGATAACTTTCGAAGCGTTTATCCGATAATCGTAAAATTTGGTATAGTGATAGCACAATTTTGGTGTGACTCAATGAGCTAAAAATGTGGGGGGTTGTTGAGATATTGGGGTTCAAGAGGGGTAAAAAAACCAAAATGGGACTATGCGGTCAATTGGCAAATCTAATAAAAGATCTTTGTGAGTAAATTTCGACCCCGTTTTTATTTTTAGTTTAAACTTTGAAGTTTTTAAGTTATTAGCCCTAATATAAACTGAACTTTGACAAAATTCACAGGGTACCCCAGTGACCCCACAATGCTGAAATTTGGTATGCGTGAAGCTTTAGTGACACAAATATAGGCAAAAGTCTGTAACCCAGAATAACTGCAATTTCCACCCCAAAAAAGTATAACCAAAACATGACATAAAAACATGAATTCCCGTTACCTGTAATTTGAATGAAGCTATAAGTCAAGTTAATTGGTTATGCATTTCATTGCACTATTTTGATTGTCAAAGATTACGAATAATATTTTTTTGTTTTTATGGGAGACTCGCGAGATCTCAGTTCGGGGCGAACCACTAGTTATTTAAAGTTTTAAGTAACTAGGTACCTATTATAACAATGAATTTTACGCCTGTAATAACACTTTTCAGCAGTATTTTCATTGGACCAATGAATAAATTATTTTGAATTTTGATTATATAATCTAAAGCCAGGCTAACCGGCAATTGACTTAACGTAGGGTTGACGGAAAAGAAACTAGCAGTATGACCAAAGAACAAACCCTTTCAAAATCCCGTACGTTCAATAAAAACAGATTATTGAATCATCTCTCATGTCAGATTTCAAATCTGGTCATAACCAAAACAAGACGACAAATTAACAAAAACAAATTGGTACAACGTAACCCGTGTCCACGGCTCACAGCCTACAGGACTTGGGGTTCAAGTGAAATGAAATTACGAGTTGACAAAATGAGTTACGCCCTTTTCTGTAGATTAACAAACAAAAACTGATGGCATAAGGGTCAGGGTTCAGTCTAGTGAAGTAGTAGCTGGCTCAGTTGTTAAAAAAGCTTAGACAGTTAACGTCATTGACTACCAGAGCTCTTTCAGTCTAATAAACTCTACCACCCACCACTACTAGCCTAGTCTGTATGCTACAGAATGTTCTTTTCTTTTTTTTTTAACTGGATATATATTCGTTTGACCATAATCTCACCTGATGGTAAGCAATGATATGGTCTAAGATGAAGCACGAAGATCTAGAAAAACCTATTTACTCTTACCTCAAACAGGCCTCGATTGTATTCTTAGGAAAAACAGATGACGGCGAAGTGTTCCATATCTTAGCTGTACCTACGCATCAAGAACGTAGAACCAAAACGGTGTGTGCGAATGGGTGGTATATCAACTAGGTACGGATGGTACTGAGCCGTGCGCCTGCTTGTCCTTTGATGGAAGGGAGATGACGGGATGTGTTCCAATGTCTTCAGGCACCTGACAGTTTTTGGAGCTATAGAGTGTTTTGGCATACTTTAAAGAGCTATGAAGACACTTTACATCTTAAACATAAATTAACGATATTAGACACTTATACTGATTGAACTTATACAGGTTACTTCAGATGTATTTACCATTTTATTCGAGAAATCTACCAATTAAAATCAATAAATGTACGTTAAAAATTCGTAGGTATTACTTTTTCTTGCCTCGCAATCCAGAATTTTTCAGTTTACCTAAAAATCAGCTGTTACTGATTTCAGCTGGGCCGTGTGCTTAGAAACCAACAAGCTGTTTGACTTCGGATTTTATACATAAAAAATCAGCTCATATAGGTAATTATACTCAATATCAATAGTAGTTGTTACTATTATTCTTGTATCTATTTGATCGAGCGAAGCGAGATCTCTAAATTACCTTGGGCAAATCGGCGTTGTATGTATGTATGTATGTATATGTATGTTTGTTTGTCCGAGGATAACTTTCGAAGCGTTGATCCGATCATCGTGAAATTTGATACATAGGTGATGGCACAATTTTGGTGTGACTAAATGAGCTAAAAATGTTGGAGGGTTGTTGAGATATTGTGGTTCAAGAGGGGTAAAAAAAATGATACTATTAGGTCAAATGGGACCTCAAATTAAAGGTCTTCGTAATAAGTACATTTAGAATTCGTTTTTATTTTTAGTAAAGTCCTTATAGTTTTTGAGTTATTAGCCATAATATGAACTGAGTTTTGACAAAATTCACAGGGTACACCAGTGACCCTGCAGTGCTGAAATTTGTAACCCAAAAATGTAACTAACTAACATGAACTCCCGTTACCTGTAATTTGAATGAAACTGTAGGTCAAGTCATTTGGTTATTTATTTCGTGGCACTATTTTGATAGTCAAAGATTACGAATAATATTTATTTGTTTTTATGGGAGACTCGTGAGATCTCAGTTCGGGGCGAACCACTAGTATTATAGCAAGTGTACTTCATCTTCGATAACTCCATCACTTACCATGAGGTGAGGTAGTGGTCAAGCGCTTGACTTGCATCAATAAATAAAAAAAATGTCCGTTTTGTCGTGCAACTATTCTCCCCTAAGATTTGAAAAATAAGAAAGTTATCAGCTTTCCTGATATTTGCTGTGCCGAGGCCCAGACATTAATGTTGTTAGAAGCAAATGACTCTATTCTTTGGACGTGTCGACGTACAATGCGACAATTTAAACTCACCATTGTTCTTGCTCATTTCGCTTCGATATAGTTTGCTTTTATTGCTGTCCTTTTGAATCGTGGGATGTAGGACACCCGCTGCGTGGACCGTCATTATACGTATGACGTAATTATAATAATAATAATAAAGCCTTTTATTTCCCATCATATAAGTATTACATGTATGTACTTAATATATATATAAAATTGCAGTTTTAATGTGCAATATTTTTACATTTTTAAACTATTCAATTCAATTTGTTTTTCTTTGTCTATTTTAATTCACATGCTAAATTCTCTTGGATAGGAACCCCTGTTTGGGTATAGGCCTCCTCCAGTTTGATCCAGTTTTCCTTAGTTTACCTCGTTCATCCACTCCTTCCCTGCTGTAGCTACGATGTCGTCGCTCCATCGTTTTATAGGTCGACCTTTTCGTCTTTTCCCGACAGGTCCTTTCCATCTCGTCGCTTCGGCTGTCCATCGCTTGTCGCTGTATCTTGGTACATGGCCAGCCCAGCGCCATTTTAATGTTATTACGACGTAATTACTATAATGTAATACGAGCGTTACTTTTGTAAACTGTCTGCCTTAATAATAAGCCCTGAACCTTCGGAATTCGCTGTTATTTTTTCTTTGTTAAATATAGAATAGTTAAAAAGGCAGCGTTATAAAGCATAGGCTTACTTAATTTTTATTTCAATCACCAACTATAAAGTAACCAGTTATTTTTTGTTGACAGCGGCTAGTGCACTCGCACGCACGTGTACATATATACGTTGTATATATAGGGTGTATGGTAATATAATATACTGACGATATTCAAGTGACGGTTTTTCAAAACATAACAAATACTTCTCGAAAAAAAATTACTAGTAGTATTGTCAAATTTTAAAGAAAATCGATTAATTCTCTCTATCAGATATCGGCTATTTAGTCACTCACAGTTACTCAGAGTAGGATGCTTCGGTGTGGCGTGGCAAGGACGCAGCGATGTACCTGGTGACGTCGCTGGATAGAAAAGATATTTTTATGTGGTGACGGAATAAAAAGGTTCATCACTTTAGAGTCGGTTTTCGCTTGCACCAATAATGCAAGAATGAATTAATTCTTTTTGACAAGATAAATATTCAATCAACTTTGATCTGAATAATTTTTGACTTTATTAACGAACAGTTAAATATTATTTTCTCTAACTCAGTCTATTCTGTAAAAAGTTACAAAAGGTAATATGTACCTATTCGAGATAAGTGATACGACGAACCTTTCCATTCCGTCACTGTACATTGAACGTTGGTTATTTAAACCAAATTCTACTTTTACACTCGCGTAGCACTATAAAATCTGATTAAACGGCTTATTTATTTTATTTATTTATTATTATTAGCACTATAGCAGATAAAATAAGGTCTGACTTCAAAAAAAGCATTTTGTTATGTATCTGTATAACATTTTGAATGCTAGCTGTAGAAAATGTTCGATCAAAAACCCAAAATTTCTTGTTCATCTACGCGCTGACCACAACAGAGGGGAAGCGGAACGAGATAGAATTAGGTACGGTTCCCGATCCAATTAATTTAAAAATCGCCATAACCCACTGCATCCGCGTAGAAGGGCTATATTGTTATGTAAATTTGTGCAAACTTTGTGGGCAGACGTAGGCATGACTAATTGTTAATACGAAGTAATTCAAGTAAGGTGGATCGGTCCATAAGCGAAGCGAGGAGCGGAGAGATTCAAAACATCTTTAACAGCATAGCCTTTCACAGGACACTATAAATTATCACCAAGCTACTTATTATGAATGTATTTTCTGGTTATTTTGCTACGCAGCGTAGCGGGCCTACGTAAGGTCTATGTCCGTAGGCTTATGTTCTACGCACCCAAGTCTACGCAGAGCTAGTATATAATCTAAGTCAGTATACATAGATCACACTAAAAGTTTCCGGACTTACACTTACATAAACAATATTTAAAAAGTTATTACTGCATTTGAAAATGGAACCCTTTAGCCGTAGAATAAAATTTGTTTCATCTGATTGTGAATTGTTTTCACATTGTGGCGTCATTTTAAAAATGTCGTGAATATAATAAAATTGATTTAACTCAGGAAAGTTTTCGTTGCATGATTTTTTACAATTTTAAGTGTAATTTGACTGCTCAGCAGAGCGTCGTTCGGCTTTAATCTACTTTTGGCAAAGAGCACCATGCAAGACAACTATTTATAGCTAGTTTGCAGAATTAGAACGTGGTCGTGTCAATCTCCACGATGAAATTCGTGAAGGTCACCCGCGTGAACCGCTGTGAACAACAAAAACATTGATGCTGTGCGCCGTATAATCGAAACAGACAGGCATGTGACCTACCATGAGATCCGGACATCTTTGTACATAGGCATGAGTCAAATACAGTCAATCCTACACAAACATTTAGATGTGAGAGAGCTGTATTCTCGATGGATCCCACACAATTTGACTGAAACTCAAAAACGGACCGCATTACTTGATGCCATGCTACACTTGCCAGATTTGTCAATTTGGTGTGGGACATAGTAACAAGTGAAGAAATATGGATTTATTATTTTTATTATTATTTAGAAAGCAGCAATCGAGCGTATCGGTCTTTCGAGATGAGCAGAAACGAACCAAAGTGGCGCGCGTGAAAAGTGCCTCGAGGCGGATGATTGCTTCTTTTTTAATAAAACTGGACACGTGGCTACTATTAGAGATGGGTCGTCGACGATTTTTTCATAAACGAAACGAAACCGTTCATCGTCGATCGTCGACTAGTCGATCAAGTAGTTGAATTTTTCGACTAGTTCATAACGTGACCTATAGTCTATTCGTTGAGAAAGTCAACGATAAAGCCGCTCGACGTCGACGCAATCTCGTCGCGACAAGTAGATATAGTCCTACGGCTGGCTGCGATATTTAATTAGCAGCAGTGTGCTGTCCCTGAAATTGGCAACATCCAAGTAACACTGTTTTGAACTCGAGGTCGACCGTAATGTAAAGTGCAAAGTGCAAGTGCAAAAAGTGCATTCACGCAAAGGGAAAATATTTTAAGAAAAAATAAATTCATTTTTTACCATGTTTTGTATAATGTTTTTTTTTATTATTGATTCCGGAAACTTTTAGTGTGCCCCTCGTATCTATTCAGTATATCTATGACTAGTTATTTAAAAGTTTAATGTTATATAGGTATACCAATTTTTATTTAAAGTACCTCTCTTAGCTTATTGTAACACAAATAATAGTTTTTTGATTCATCATGATCATCATATCAGCCACAGGACCTCCACTACTGAAAATTGGCCTCCCTCATAGATTTCCAGAGCGATCAATCTTGTGCGGCCTGGACCTAACGGCAGCCAGCTTAAACAGCTTAACCTTCAACAAGTCATATTTCCATCTAGTGGGGGGACGTCCTACGCTGCGCTTTCCAGTTCGTGGTCTCCACTCGAGAACCTTTCTGCCTCAACGGCCGTCAGTTCTTCGAGATATGTGCTCTACCCACTGCCCTTTCAGCTTGCCTAAAATGTTAAGGCTAGCATTTTGATTAAGTGATATATTTCCTAATAGCTGTTGCCCGTGACTTTGTACGTGTTACACTACTAAATGTGTAGGTAACCTAGAAATAAAGCTAAACTCGCTGTTGCAACTTGACACCTCATTTTTATCCCATGGGACCTGATTTGTGGGATAAAAAGTACTATATAATCTATATAATCTACGTAAATACTAATTTAATCGAAATCGGTTAATCCGTTACGACACCCAAACTTTCGCACATATAATACTAGCTTCCGCCAACGGCTGCGCACGCGTGGTTTGTCAACAAAAAGTAGCATACGTGTTAATCCCGGTTATAATCTACGTACATACCAAATTTCATCGAAATCGGTTCAGCCGTTACGACGTGAAAGAGTAACAAACGTCCACACATACATCCGTACAAGCTTTCGCGTTTATAATATTAGTGGGATTATTACTGTGATTAAACGCTTCGCTTATGCAAGGTAAATACCTTATTCTAAATGCGCTTACCAGAGTGGCGTGCCACGGCCCGTGTCGGGCTAATAAAGGATTATGTCTGACCTAGTCAAAGCCATGCTTTTAGTCAGTCTTCGCTAACAAATGTGGGGAATTGAATCTTTTTACTTATTGTAATGTGATTCCACATACAATAAGTAAAAAGATTCAATTGTGATTCAAAGATCTTATAGGCCGATTATGGTTTATAGGGTGCCATCTCAAACTCAAACGGTCTATTGAATATCAGTGTGTACTTACCACATATAATTAATCGAGCGAAGCGAGATCACCAAATCAACTTGGGCAAATCGGCGTTGTATGTATGTATGTATGTTTGTTTGTCCGAGGATAACTTTCGTAGCGTTTATCCGATCATCATGAAATTTGGTATATAGGTAGGTAATGATGGCATAATTTTGGTGTGATTCAATGAGCTAAAAATATGGGGGGGGGTTGTTGAGATATTGGGGTTCAAGAGTGGTAAAAAAAATGAAAATGAGACTATTAGGTCAAGTGGGACGTCAAATGAAAGGTCTTCATTAGTACATTTGAACCCCGTTTTTATTTTTAGTTTAATTATTGTAGTTTTTGAGTTATTAGTCATAATAAAAACAAAACTTTGACAAAATTCACAGGGTACACCAGTGACCGCACAATGCTGAAATTTGGTATTCGTGTAGCTTTAGTGACACAAATATAGGCAAAAGTCTGAAATCCAGAATAACTACCATTTGTACCCCAAAAAATATCCAATTAACAAGAACCCCCCGTTACATCTAATTTGAATGAAACTGTAGGTCAAGTAGGTTGGTTATGCATTTCGTGGCACGGCATGCATAAAGATCACTAAACGTATTTAGCGACTAAACATGTTTAAATTTGAAATATTTGTATGATTTGACAAATCCTTAAATCATATTTAGCCACTAAATACGTTTAGGCATTGCCATACGTTTTGTGCAAGTCGCCCTAAGAATAATATTTATTTTGTGGGATTCGCGAGATCTCAGTTCAGGGCGAACCACTAGTATTATTTTAGTCCTTTACACAAGATGCCTTGGAATATGTTATTTATTTATGTAATGGGTCTGCCGCAGAGCACTATATGTATTTTAAAAAATCTGATAACTATTGACTTCTGAGTTTTCCATACAATAACTGTATTTTGTACCTTCTGCTGATTTTTTATTGAGCTCGAGATGAGAAAACTATTAAAGTCATTCTTAGTTGGTGAACCAAGCATTACGGTAACTCATCTTTAATCTTCTATCTTCATAATTTAATGTAACAGTTAATTATAATTTTTATTTTGTTTTATTTATGAAATAAACAGATACATTGTACTTATAAGTAGTAAACAACTTTGAATAATTTTCAAACCAAACAGGTTTCCACAATTATGTTATACAGATTTAGAAGAAGGGAATGGGCAACTCAAGTAATACGACAACAATTGTAGCGTTTATATATTTCCTAGCCTAATGCGTCCCACTGCTGGTCAAAGGTCTCCCCCAAGTCCTTCCAGGCATCCTCATCCGTCGATATTTCCCAACATCCTCTTTCAACACTTATATTATAAATACGAAAGTTTGGATGTTTGTTTATTTATTTATTTGTTTGTTACTCAATCACGTCGTAACGGCTGAACCAATTTAGATGAAATTAAGTATGTACGTAGATTATAACCTGGATTAACACATAAATCAGGTCCCATGGGATAAAAATGGGGTGTCAAGTCAAGTTGTAACAGCGAGTTTAGCTTATTTCTAGGTTACCTACACATGTACTAATGTAACGCGTATGAAGTCGCCAGCAACAGCTAGTATATATTATAATTTCTATGGTTTGTCTTATTTATTCTTTACTAGCTTCTGCTTGCGGCTTCGTCGGTAAAAAGTAGCCATGTCTCATAATCTATTACATTTTACCGAAATCGGTTCCACGACGTGAAATCGTAACAAACAAACTCACTTTCGCATTTATTATATTAGTAGGTATGATATATTCTCATATTTAACCGTTTTACTTCCCAGTCTTGAGCCAACTAATCCATCTTCAAAAACTAGTCCCCATCAGTCTTTACCAAGTTTTCCACCATGAGTAATTATTTAATGGAGATGAAGTCCGGCCGGTGCCGTGAAATGAGGCATTACATGCCCCGATGATCATGAGTTTGGTACATTCTTCCACTCCCCTATTGCTAAATCTTGGGGTGTTTTAAAATGTTTGTTCGATATTTTAATGAGGATTTTCCAGTCTTTTGATGATGAGTAATTTATTTCTATTCAGAAGCTGTCTCAAATGAATACAAAAAAAAATATATAAGTAATTTTTAGTTATAAAAATTCTCCACAATATAATAAAGAAAAAGTGTTTAATTGGAGGTGGTTTAAATATCTGGAAGTCTGTACAGCAGAGCTGGATAGTTTAAAAAGATTGAATTAATTTTTAACCTGCACCTACAACTAGTGGTTCGCCCCGAACTGAGATTTCGCGTATCTCCTAAAACACAAAAAAAAATATTCTTAGGGCGACTCGCGCAACGATGCCTAAACGTATTTAGTGGCTAAATATGATTTAAGGAGTTGTCAAATCATAAAAATACGTAAAATTTAAACATGCTTAGTCGCTAAATACGTTAGGGATCGTTGTGCAAGCCGGCCTTAATCTTTGACTAATAAAATAGCGCCACAAAATGCGTAACCAACTAACTTGAACTATGTAGGTTCATTCAAATTACAGGTAACGGGAGTTCACGTTGATTAGTTCCCTTTTTTGGTGTACAAATTGCAGTTATTCTGGATTCCAGACTTTTGCCTATATTTGTGTCACTAAAGCTACACGAATACCAAATTTCAGCATTGTGCGGTCACTGGTGTACCCTGTGAATTTTGTCAAAGTTTTGTTTTTATTATGCCTAATAATTCAAAAACTACAAGGTTAATCTAAAAATAAAACGGGGTCGAAATGTACACAAAAATACCTTTTATTAAACGTGCCATTTTACCAGATAGTCCTATTTTGTTTGAACCCCAATATCTCAACAACCCCCCCCCACATTTTCAGCTCATTTAGTCACACCAAAATTGTGCTATCACTACCTACCTGTATAGTAAATTTCACGATGGTCGGATAAACGCTTCGAAAGTTATCCTCGGACAAACAAACATACATACAACGCTGATTTGGCCAAGTTGATTTAGAGATCTCGCTTCGCTTATCAATTAAAAGTGTTTTACAATACAAAGTACCATCTATCTATAAGAGTATTCAAGCTAAGAATATCCACTAAACGCAGCATTGTCGAGAGAGTGTTGCACCAACATTTGATAAATTCCCCAACTCCCAGACTCGGGTTTATGGTGCAATCTGGAATCTAATCTTCGGACCGCTTCCTGGGACAAACTACTTGTAACTTGTCAAGCGTAGTTCTCACTTACAATGCATATAGGTATAGGAAATCCGTGTTATGGTGTCTGTTTAAGCCGCAAGTAGCTTGCACTATAGATTATAGTGGTTGCGTTGGTAATAATATAGATGGCTTGTGTTCGTACTAGTGAGAATGTACACATTCTAACCCTACAGGGTTAGAATTCGTTTGGATAAGGCGTACGTATGTACGTATAATACAAGATAAGATTTTGTTAAAATATCTATTATATAAATTCTTGGTATCCTTAACCCTAAAATAGAAAGAAAAACGACGATGACGATGGTTGTCATCCAGTCTCCCTTTCGGAGCCTGGGTTAGGGCCTCGAGTAGTCACAGGCTTCAACTCTCAGGAGCAACTATCCCTGGGTCTCTGAGTGCGCTTCCGTTGCTTTATTTTTCATGTTTTATTTATAGAAAGAAAAAAACATTTTTACAAAGCCTTTTTTAAAAATCTGCAATTAATTATCAGCATGTCAGGTAGGTCACAAATTAACAAGGTAAGTATCATGTACTTCCAAACTTACAAAAAGGTCTGTTAAAAGACGATTCATGCTTATAATAGCACCAAAATTGCAAATTACAGTCGTTTACATTTAAAACTATAATTATCAAAAGTTGCCGAGTTCACTCGACACGCACATAAACCTTGAAAAATGGAAGGTCATAACAATTTAACAGCCGTCATCAACTTTTCATTAATATTGCGAGCAATTTCGTCGTAAACACGTAGCCGCCAACATTAGCAATTCATACGAAATAACACATAACAATAGTAATCATGAGTTTGGTTATGAAAGAAAAATCACATTTTGGAAGGCGGGGCGGTGCCAAGCACAGATTTCGTCGGCAATGTATCGTGAAATTAGTTTAGTGGCACTATATAATTACGCGCCCTAACTTTTTATAGTCCCTCGCAGTCCCTTTGGCACAGAATATATGGTTGTAGGTGCCGAGGGCGGTCCCGACCATGTTATGACGAAAATGTCAACCCAGTATGCGACTTGATGAATCGACACTATTTTAACATTTTCGCCCGCGCTGTGATCGCTCTCTTACCAAAACAAAAACTACGCTTGTTTTTCAATTTGGAGCATATTAAAAAAAATCCATAACTCAGATGCATTGAGTGTCGTTTGTTCATACACCTAATACTACTTTTGTAAGATTAAAATTATTCAGGCGTTTGAACGTAATACAGCTCGGGACACTTCCAGCTGGTTAGTATAAAGTTGTTTGCAACGGTCTTTAGATGATTTAGGTTTTTTGTTTATCTATAAAAAACCTATGTTTCAGTCTATCTATAAGCAAAACTTCATCGAAATTAGTTGAATTGGTAAATTAGATTTATTTAATATTTGAATGATTCCTTTATTATCGGATATTTTTGTAATATCAATTATGTAATTGTATGTAATAACAATTTCGGGGGGACTGTTGAACAGGAAGGTGGTGCAGTGCGAGTTTATAAAGTACATGAAATGTGATGTTGTAACCTCGTTTAGTTTTAGTGATGTTTTGTGGGGCTTTAATTGTAATGTACTTTTACCTGGATTATTTCTGGGTATTCTAGTATAGCTAGGTATTATTAAATTGTAGGGAAGTCAGTAGATTATAATGTGAATAAAGTATTGCAAAGTATTTGGTGTATATTCGTATTGGAATTAAAAATATCTAAGTTATCTGGGATTTTAGTTCCGTACGCTGTGAAGCAGGTACATTGATGCAATTTTCAGTAATCAATCAAACATACATACATATTAACAGTAACAGAATACATACATTATGCAGAACATACCAAAGTATTAGTCTGACGTGTTTTTTGTACATACATACATATATGATAATATTCTTTTATTAATATATAATATTATCAGTTATTTCGTTATTATATAGATGGTTATTTAAAGTTTAATAATAACGCAATAAGAGGTTTTCGTATTTTGGTAACAAATACTGAGAAAATTTTACAGAAAATAGAAACAACGAAAAACGTGGGATTAAAAATTAAAATATCAACAAAGTCCAAGATACATTTCATCAATTTATTATATAAAATCTTAACTCTACGTTCGAAATTTAACTTAATATAATAACATGTGAAATTTACAGAGCTATTTAATTAAGTATTGATAATATTAGTAATTATAATTATTGCGCAAGACCATCCCAGAAGAAGGGACGTCGTTAGATTACCACTAAAGTACTTAAATACGCTAGATATTACATTATAAACGTCGAAGCTCAGATATTTTCTTAAGAATTTATATCTATAACGATATATTTACATTATGATATGGGAATAGATTGGAAAATATCTTATTTGCAAAATCAAATGTCAAGCACCTATTCACTATAATCACTACTTTCAAGGCTTGCTAAGAGATGATACGACGAATGATATATATTTTTTAATTGTTACAGTGAATAGAAATTTATAATAAAACATTTCTAATGATCAATTTTTTGCATGTCTTTCTATTGTTTAATATTTAGGTACATTACATATTTGCTGTGATTCTAGTTAAGCATCTTATCACATTAAAAATAAATATATGCAGTACATTTCGACGCGGAGAACTAACATTGTCTGTAAAATTATTATATTTATTAGTATTATTAGACTTATTAATTATAAAATTTATAGTGATAAAATAAATATTGGCAAGATAAATAAATATGGCAGCTATTCAAGTGGCATTTTAATAAATTTCTAGAAAAATAGAACCTACTGATTTCCAAAGGATTATTGTTCTAATTGAATTTGTAAATAATCGAATTGTGTTGTGACCTCTATTAGTTTTAAAATATGTACAAGCTTAAGTACATTTTGATATGAAAATTGAGTAGGTACTAGATGATACGTGTGTTTGTACCGAAAATGTGAGCGTTATATTTCTAAACTACATGTTTTACGATTTCACTTAAATTTTATTGCTATTTTTTATGGCAGACTGAGGTGTTATTAACTCTAACGAAATACGCAGAAATAACTAAAATGTGCTTAGGTATTACTTTCAACCCTGATTACTTTTCTGAGTTATTTCTCTATCATTGATATCTCATAATGTAGTCGTGCTGTATGCATTCTTAAAATAGTTATGTGATTTTTTTTAATATTCGTGTCAAGTTTATCAATATTACTGAAACTACATTTAGCTATATTTTACTTTTACAATCAATGGAGTGAGACAACTGGACAGTAAAAATTTTCATCACAATTTAGTAATAATACGTCCAAATACTTAATACAAATTTCCTAAATGAGATTTTCTTATTTATCACAGGCTTAAAAAATATTTATTACGATAAAGGACGTGCATACTATACATACACTTATAATAGGTATCAAACGAAATTAGGTAACTATTTACACAAATAGGGGAAAAATAATGAGGTGAACCCTCCCACAACCCTCGGAGATTTCAAATTACTGCGCGGTGTAATGCACGCCAATACCTATCTTTGTATTTGAATCGTCTGTACTACGACTAACACGTTTTGATCTTCATGACCCGAGACGAAGAAATAATACAAACAATGCGGGAAATTCTATTCAAAAGTGGCAAGTTTACTGGAGATACATTTCAGCGATTATAAATATAAAATTCCATTCCATATCACTAACAATTTTACTATCTCTAGTCAACAAAAGCATACTTATGATTTAAAAAATGGGAATTCTATTCTTTTTACATTCCAATTAACAAGCAACGCACAACTTTTCGTTCCACTAATATTAAGAGTCATTAAAAATTTCAAAGTCCAATCACCTTCTCATGTTATAACGTCACTGTCGCACTACTTATTTTATCACTACACTGTGTCTATAAAAGCTAGAGGGAGTCACAATCGGTTGAGTACACTATTAGTCTTGAGAATTGTGCATCTATAGAGTCGCTACTGTTGACATCTCTCATGAGAGTATGTTCAAGTACTGGAGACCATCTGATACGTACGGAATTGGTATAGCTCCGCCGTAATAATTAACAGATTGAAACATGAGATAGGCGATCTGTAGGAGCTATCACACGATTTCATTTGGATGAGTGTTCTGATTTGAGTCATTTTGTCGAGCACATTGCTGAAACAAATAAAAATTATATTAGCTTACAGTAAAATTATAAAAGGATCCAGGTAGCGGCAATAACAAAAATATTACCTCTTGTTTTCGCTCCCAGGTCTTCATAGCGCTTTTGTATTTTTCAAATTCGTGACACCAATTCGAATAAATCTTCTGATATTCGTTGCTTTTCTCTGGCGGCGAGCATCTGAAATAAGAAAGTAATGTTTAGAAACAAGAATTTTGTTTTATATTGCTAGCGTCTAGTTATGTTAACATTGTTTATGAAATTACCTGTGAATATCCACAGTGATATTGTAGGAGCACAGCAAAGATCCTCCAAGCCAGCAATCGTATCGTCCAGCGTCGCCTTCATTCACAGATATGATCAGCAGGCCGTGTTCAGACGTCTCTATGTATTTCTCTGGCTTACTGCAAAATAAAATTTAACGATCAAAACCGTTTCATCGCCCTATAGCGTATTAAATATTGCAATGTGGTTAGTTTGATGTTTTTCATTATTTTAAGTTTAATGAGGATTGCTGATTATTTTTCAATATTCATATTCATTATCTGAAGGGTTAGTTTAATGCATAAGGATGTCATTGGATATAGTTGCATCCTTTCATTGATTGAAAAGTAATTTGATGTTGTTAGGGTAGCGGCGGCTTTGCGTCTATGTTTTCAATTGAAAATAATTTATTACGGTGCCATGTGGGTTTAATCTTTGCTATAAATGCGAGTTTTAGTATTATTGCTAGCACCGTTACATTCCTTACCACTGTCTCATGATTAATACTCATTGCAAAGCGTGTTTAAGGCAATAATAGAGTAAAATAAATGCTAATATCTAGGGCTTAACATTAGATACCAAATCACGTCTAAGACAGCTAGACAAATTAAATAATTAAATTGTTGTTTGGTTGATTTCAAAGGCAAAAACAACTTTTAAATAGGCAGTGTCAGAAACAAAGAAAAAAGATGTTTTAAAGACATTAAGAGTGCGATAAAACAAAGCGTTAATTCTAAAGTTTCCCCTTTCACTTTAATTGTATCACAGCTTAAATGAAAACACCTATGTATATCACACCATATAATATAGACTTGTGTGCTAAATTTACGAAATATTTAGATGATTTGAATTAAGTAAACGGGATTGGATTGCAGACTGTTGAAATCATGGCCGGGGTTTGAAATCTTGTGAAAAAACAACTTTTAATTGTCAATCTTCCTCTTTCATGTCAGTAGATTACAACGTATTTTGATTCGCATTTTTTTATGAGGGTAATGTAGAACTTGGCCACGTCTATTGCATTTATGGTAGCCTTATTAACTGTCAATAATGTTTGTTTACACCTTGAATTAATAAAAAAGCAACAGTGAAACAGCAAATGTAACATACAGTGAAATAAACTAATTACATTTCTTACTTCTTGCGACTAACTTTTTATGATTCATTATAGCGTGACTTTAGCAAATTTTCAAAACTATATCAACTATCCAACTTGTATCCAAGTATTATTAACTAACAAGACTTTTCTCAACAATAAACAATCGGGTTTCAAAAATAACATGACAAACCTATTCCAAACGGTATCATCATCATCTCAGCCCACATCCACCCACTGCTGGGCATAGGCCTCCTCGTTATCATGCCACTCTCTCCTGTCCTGTGTCAAGAGCATCCATTGCCTTCCCGCAACTCTCGCGATGTCGTCTGACCATCTGTGTGGTGGTCTGCCAACTGGTCTGTGCCCTTTTCGCGGCCACATATTAAACAAGTATTAATTTTTAGCAGTTTTGTTCAGCAGTGGACGTTGTATGGCCATATGACGATGATGATGATAACAAGTATTAATGAACCAGCTGTTATGTCCAAGCTGTGTCAGTCAGTCGGAAGTGCGATAACAGAAGATTTGGGAACCCTTTAATTAATGTTGTTGCATGCGTGTTCCGTTCAACTGTTTTCTAAACTTCAAAGCTGTTGGGAGTAATTATCTCTTAAAATTGAAATAAATTAGGAGTTAAATTGTTTTTTTAATGGTTTGTTTGGTTGTTTTTTCGTTTGGAATGAGTTTGTTGTGTTTGTTTTCGTATGAGAATTGTGTTTGACTGAGACAAGTCTGGCTAAGTATACTTGGAAACAAGTTAGACAGTTGGATGATTTGGAAGTTTTGCAAAATTCAAACTATAATGAATCTTAAGAAGTGAGTCGTGGTTATCGGATAAATGCAATAACCAAACTTTGGGTTATGTTTGATTTATATGATTTTATCTTTACTTTTATATCGCTATGGATAATCTGTCTTACAAGGGGAGGATACGACCTTGGGGAAACGGATTTGGATAATCTTTGGCGTAGTGGCAGTACACCATGTGGGTATACTACCTCTGAAATACTAAAGTGCAATACTCAAAAATGGCTGAGAAAAACGCACTCAAAGTTTACCCAGCACTAAAATATATTAATAGGTAAATAATTGATACATTAAATTATTCTTTAATAATTTTTTTTTATGTTAAACTTCATTTCTATAAATTATCTGCGGTAGTACAAACAAATAATAAGTCAAAAATTAAATGGAAATTATAATTTTTTTTAATTAATTAAAGCATTATTTTATAATTACGTATTATGAGATATTATTACATGATCCTGAGTGATACTTATGATAAAAACATTCAAAACAAAAAGTTTTTCTACACCAAGAACAACAAATAAATGTTGCTTTTTTACAATGACACGGTATTTTTAAACGGTCTAATGAGAAACACCCATCATTGACATTAGTAAAAAAATTTCTTGTGTCACAAAGCCCGCTGGCGAACCAGGCATATTCCATCATGACTCGAAATATTGGCGCTGACAATTGGTGATGAATAATCGAATGAATTTTTATGCAATCCTCTCGGGAATTAATTTCATAATTCTTGTCTAGAAGTTCAGCGGTACTTTGCAATCGTTTGATAAAATTTTTCACTTGTCTATAGAAATAGACATCACATGGTTGAACTAACGGAGTACATTTTGGAGGTATAACTTTAAATATGCATGTAGGCATTTTTTTATCATCCTGAAATATTTCATCATATAATTCTGGCTTATATCATCATATAATGTATCAGGAGTGTTTTCATCTCCATGAGAAGAACTTGCTTCGCTTGATGACATTTTGTAAATTATAAAACAATTTTCAAAGTAAATTTCACTGCACAAATACGTCTGTTCGTGTCGAAATTCAGAAACTAACTGCTATAGTCAAGCTACTGAAAAAGTGGTGGGACTAGCATATCTGGATGCAGATGTCCTCCTCGAAAAAAAAAAAGTTCAAGGACAACAGCATGACTATTCTTTCGGTGGGCCAACAGAGCTCGAATAGATGTACAGTTTACAATAACTCGAGGGCAAGAATTATTGTACCCTCATACCATATTTGACCCTTCTTATTGTCTGGCGCAGGTATATATTTTTCAGTTAAACTTATAATGAATATGAAAGTTATAAGAATTATTCATGAATTACAAATATCTCATGAAATACACCGTAGATAATTTATAGAAATGAAGTTGCAAATAAAAAAATATTTATTAAAGAATAATTTAATGTATCAATTATTTACTTATTAGTATTAATAATTCATTAAATAATGAATAAATAGAAGAAAAAGAGATCAAGTGGGTAGGCTTGACTCATGCATTCAAGAGCACGAGTCGAGAGCGTTACCATATACGCCATAGTACGTTTGATCGATTTTTACTATAACTTATATATAGTGCTGGGTAAACTTTCAGTGCGTTTTTCTCAGCCATTTTTGAGTATTGCACTTTAGTATTTTAGAGGTAGTATACCCACATGGTGTACTACCACTACGTCAAAGATTATCCAAATCCGTTTCCCCAAGGTCGTATCCTCCCCTTGTTAGTTAAAGGTATGGTATGGTAGCTCAAGAGCTTGACCACTTCTACTATCTATCTTGAGGTAAGTTATGGTGTTGTCGAAGATGGAGTACGCTTGCCTAGAAAGAACCTGTTCATTCAGCACTGAGGTAGGAGATAATAGTGATCCGAAAAAACATGAAAAAGGAGTGTGATAAAAAAATATCATTTTATATGTGCCTTAGCTTTATGGTACCTACACATGCTACTTAGTATAATGCTAAAAAGCATGCTCATGTCAAGTTCACTCTAAATAAGCATGGTGCTAGCAGGGTGTTTAATACACATGCTAGTTAGTAGCATTTGCTCAAAATTAGCATGCTCTTGTGCTACCTAGTGGCATGTGTATGTGTACAGAGCGCCCTTTCATACCCACGAAGGGCTACTGATGAAGTCTACTTTATTTTGTTACCCTGTTACATGTATGCAGTAATTACATTTACTCAGTGCTCATATAATTTGTATAAATTTATTTATATATAAGTGTATGCATACAACATTTTCTTTCTACTATAGTAATAACAGACGTAAAACTTATTAATGTGCTTAGTAATTAAATTGTGGGTGTGCCGCACATATTAGTCGTACGAGACACGTTTCCACAGGGGGTGGTGACAGTGATATTGCTTTTGGGGCTCAAATATGACAGTATAAAGTATTATTATTGCTGGTACCGTTTATGAATTCAATTCATGGGTTAAATGGGAAGACATTTATTGACTACTTTTTAAGTTACATTATGTAGGTAAAAGCTGCCTGTTGCATTTCAGTTTTTAACCTATGTTTTGTAATACCGCGTCAACGAACTCGCGTGAGCGGCAATAAAAAAAAAATATTATCCAATATCCTGTCGTTATGTTGATTATTTATATTTTTGATTTTAATAAGTATATATATTTTAAAATGCTATTTAACACGGTTTCGCCGGCCTATAAGGAGTTGTAATTTCAGTTCATTTATTCTGTACACACAATAAATTTAAAGATTTTTAGAATCATCTCAGAAATTTTGATATATAGGATGTTTGATAATATACGCACAAAAATGAAAGGGGTTATTTTGGTGAGCATAATAAATAAATTTGTGAAATGTTTACCATAGAAAAGTGAAATTTATTTTGGCATGTAAAAATAAACACTTTATTAAACTTATGTTGTGCTATTGCATAATGCTTGCGACAGATACTATATTGGTGACGTCTCGAGATATCTCTTGTTGTCTCTTTCTAAACCAAAACCGGAGCCATTTCCGAAAGAGATATCAAATCGTCCTTTATTTTTGGATGTTTATTGCAAGAGTAGGCAGTAAGTTTTATATCGAATTAATCACCTAAACTTAGTCGGTTTCTTTAAAATTCGTTAATATACTTAACTAGTAGTTTTTTTTTGAGAAGTCTTTTTTATGTTTTAGAAACCGTCACTTGAATATCATCAGTATTTTACCAAACATCCTGTATATATGAAGATATTTTTGAATAGTGTTCTTTAATTTAATTTAGGTGTACATTAAATAGTTATCTAATCTAGCCTTACGATTTTAAAATCTTCCGATTTTCCCGTACCTAAGTGTCGGATAACACTTTACAATAAAAATAAAAATATTTTTTGCAAATCAAATTATTACCAGGTGAATGGATAAACTGTGGACGAATTTAGAAGAACAACAGCTCTGCCTGTAATCCAAAATATTGACCTAATGATTTTGATTTGATAATGAATTTCATTCAATAGTGAAACCTCCACTATTCCTGGAAAATATTACGCTTTCTAAAAACTGTATTTAGCAAAGGAGTTGCTTGCCGGAAAGATCTTCCTTGCCCACGTGAAAGTTACTCAATCGTCTCAGGACATAAATGAGTCACTGCAGGCTAAATAAAGAGTGATTTTTTAAAAGGGTATATGTGAAACATAACAATTTTTTTAGTAAATGAATAAACTGACCGTGGAAAAATCAAGAGGGTCATTTTTACAGTGTAAATCCCGCTTTGTTCAGAACAGGCATTTTTTAAGTAATTTCCGGAAGACTTATCCTTTTATGCGTCACAATAAATGTAGGAAATTGTCTATTTTAGCGGGTAGAACATACGCAGTAAAAGAAAAGTAAATGTAAATTTTCAATTTTGAAAAGTCACTTCTCAAATAATATATGAGTAAATGAGTTTGGTTACATTGTGAGTTGGCGACTAGTTGTCCTTGCGGAATAGATCCTTAAAATCAAAATTTTATATTGAATATAAAAACCATACTGAAACAATGAAGACAATGAATTCAATAATGAATTTTCAAATCCATCTTCTGAATTGAAAATAATCACAGATTACTCTAGATTACGAGCAGAGCAGTTTCGTAAAACTTCTCACCGTTTATATATTCACCCTGTATTCCTGTTATAAATATGCTTTTAAGGCATTTTACAAGAAAAACCTTCCAGTCTGTCCAGCAGTCGACATCTATCGGCTGAGTTAATGAAGCTGTTTCTTAACGTATAAAACTCACTTGAAAGTGATAGGGTGACGGCCTTTGTCCCTCGAGTAGTGGTACCATGTCACAGCCCTGGGGTGCAGTACTTCTGGCATCTTCACGAAGCTGCCGAGGTGCAAGCTCTGGCCCCAGGTAGCAGACACAACCTTGCGAGAGATCGAGGAGTCACAGATATCTGCTGTCTCATTTGCCACGTCTTGGATAAGGCTGTTGAAACAAAAGCATATTAGAATTTTCAAACGATATATGCAAGCAAAGCCGTGGGCGGAAGCTAGTATTATTAAGACAAAAACTGTTTTAGAGCTTCTATCGGGGATCATCTCTTACTGGGGTTGTATAAAAATCATCAAACTTCCTTGTAAGTTCTTATTATAAATGTAACATTAACCTCAAATTCAGAGATAACAGAATCAGAGATAAATATATAACGAGGGATCTGCCTAGACTTGTAGCGAATGATATTGTTTCTGTAGAAGGGTCTTTGTAGGCATTTCGTAGAACTTCTACAAAGCTACGCCGTAGCTCCTCTACAATATTGCTACGCTTTAGTTAGGCTATGCGGTCGTCAGTTAGCAATCACTAAACAAGGATAAAATAACGAACATTTTGCCTTACTGTTACTACATATATATATACCATACATGAAATGAAATGGCATTTACAGAGTGTAAGTAAATAATCGACAAATTTTGAAGAACAACTGTTTCATACAAACCGCACTGTCTATCGATTTTGCAATGAAATGATATAAAAATCGTTATTGCGATAGGCGAAAAAAAACATTAACAAATTAGTAACATACTTAAATTAAGTGTTAACAGCCTATGTCGTCTAATGTTAACAGTCAATATGTGTGTATAACTCGTCAGGTGTTGATTAAATGGTCCACACATAATAGCAAGTAGGTAGGTACTGTATAAATGCAAAATGTATGAGGAGGTCAATTTTCAACTTCAATTATTGGATTGAAATAAATACAGATTATCGTTTGCATCTACGAGCAGTGCTGTTCGTCAAAATTGGTCAACTGTTTATAGATTCGCCCTGTACGCTTGTAGTTATAATTATTTTGTAAGAATCATTTAACTGCATGTTTTTAAAAGGCGTTTTTAAAATCACACAAACTGAGGGAGAGAGAGAAAGAGTATAAAAATGTATACGTACCTACTGGAAATAATAATTAATAAAATAAAAGTTGCTGGACCTTTCACAAAGCGCTATCTAGCCTTAAACTAAGCAGAGTTCTATGGGAACCCGATAACTGATAAAATACGTAGAAGTATACTTTTTTGTAAATTCATTCTTAAAATACATAGAAAAACATCCAGAACAAATATCTGTAAATCATGCAAACATTTGTTGGGCTATTCGCCCACTGCGCCACGGAGGTCGTCAGTAGTGCTATATATTATAATGAATACGTACCCGGGCATATATTCTCTACAAACGCCAGCGTCTCTATCCCAGCCGCAGTAAGGGTCGCGTGCGCACCTCACGCACGCATCGTAGCGACGTGCGCACAACGCCAAACGTAGTTGTAGTACTCTCCTGTCTGAAGCTGCGTAGAGCGAGCCGTGCATACGAGATATTGCCATTGCCTGCTCAAGGAAAATCAGGTTATTACCATAAAAATACTCCAGAACAAATCTATAATTTTAGTCGTGTTTTGTATATTTTGACTGGTCAGACGTCAGTAAGTACATTAATGGTAGGTTCCTATATCCATCGGTAACCGACCCGTATCTCCCTGAAAATTGTCAAACTAGTGTCAAACTTTTGACACGTTTTCAAGGAGAAACGAGCCGTAGCTTGTTACCGACGGATATTTGAACCCGCCATAAATGTTTTTAAATGTATGAAGGGTCAGGATAATATCGATCAATCCAAGTGTCGACACCAAAGTAGAATAGGTTAGAAAACGCTTTATTGTATACCACACTTAAATTAACAAATCATATTTAAAACATATAACTAGATACCCGATAGTACAATTGGCGGTCTTGTCGCTAAAAGCGATCTCTTCCAGACAACCTTTGGACTGGAGGACCAGGAAAGTATCAGTAGAACAGAAATTGCCACGATGTTGCATCGATTATTATTGCTTGATTTTTAATTTTTCATAAATATATAGCTTGGTAATTCCGAATGAAACACGACTTGAAATTAAAACCACCCTGGGGGTCAATCTCCAATCTCTTATAGCAGTATTAAAATAATATTACGCTGACCTTTAGTACCATGACTTTCTTTTAGTAAGCTTACTTTATTATTGTTAAGGCGAAGCAGTTTTGGTGACGTCAGCATAAATCGTTCACTCAAAACGTTTCACATTAGACTCAAATAACGCGGAAAATTATCCTAAAAAGTAAGTAATTCGTGTTTATTTTCGCAATGTTTTATACCAAATGTAGTGTAATCACTAGAAATCACTAAATATACAACATTTTCAGGATGTTTAAAAGTTTTGTGGTTCAAATGGAAGTAATGATGCTACAAACTTGAAACAAAACGCTCCTGAAACATGACGATTTCCTAAAAGATTGTGGTTGGTACCCTGGAAGGATTAACTCTCCTGAGATAATATTCTTATATACTGCAAGCTAGTAGGCAACAGCCCGACTTAAAGTGGAGTAGAATTGTAGTAATCACTGTGGTCATAACTGAATGAATAAATGAATGAAAACATGAGCAAAACAATGAGCACAAAAGAACATTGAATGAAAAAACACATAAAGCAACATGTACAATGGGCGGTCTTATCACTTAGAAGCTATTTATTCCAGACATCCTTTGGATGGAGAAGATTTTTATAATTTTTAGTTTAATTGAATTTTAATTTATTTGTAGGAAAACCAATAGCTGTTAAAACTTATAATTAAGACAGATTGTTAACCAGAAAGCCAATTACAGGTTTTCACGTTTAAACAACAATATAGAAATATAAAAAATGTGAACAACCATTCGACATCTCACATTATAGATACAATGAAGAACGAGTGCCTACCTATCCTATTATTATATTAAATATACTATTATTAATCACTAAAGAATTGACGATTCAACCGCTGTCGAATCGAACTGACTGATGCAGAATAGGTCACAGTCCCTGCGCTTACACAGCTTATTGAAATTGTCACTTGCTCGCCACAAAAATGAGTTTTGCCTGTAGTTTGTGCCAACTATGGGTAAATTTATAGGATGGAATTTATGGGTAATATTACAATAATGGAGGGGGTGTACATTATCAAAACAAAAACTAAATTTTAGGAGAGCGCTGCTCTTTATGGTAATGAAAGTAACGATAAATGATGGAGAAATATAATGTCACAATTAGTATAAGTATGACACGTTATTTATTAACAATAAGTTCAAGGTACTCGTATCCTTTGAAACTGTTCTGTGGGTAATTAATTTACCTGGATTGGTTCGCCGGGTGTGACGTCAAAAATGTCGAGCAAAGCTGATTGGCTATCTCCATTGCGGGTCCATTGTACTATTTTGTGAATTTTGCCTTCATCTGAAACAAGTAAAATTACATGATAAAAAAAATATATAAGTATTCTATCAGTTATCTGATTCCCATAGTACTAGCTCTGCTTGGTTTGGGGCTAATACATATTATTATGTTTGTATATCCAGAACTTGTTTTTACTAAAATAAGATATGATTATGCCGATTTTTAAAAATCGAAAACAAAGACAGGAATATAAAAAGTTTATTTTAGAATTATTAAAATGGTAAAAAAAGAGCCGTGTTTTTTAATAAATGATAAAAAAACAACCATTTTATTATGTCTTTAATCTAGCACATTCGTTTATCTAAAAACTTCTTGCTTTCAATTTGCACTGTAGCTACGAGTATGTATGTGTAATAAGAACAGAGTTATGGAATGTTACAATATGTTGTAACATATACATTCAAGTGAATTCCGTCCGTTCATTGCGTTCCGGAATCAATTACGAAATCCTCTGAGGGCTGCGCCTCTCTCAATCGGTATTAATAATTTAATTGAGTGCTAATGATTCGTTAATTCGAATAATTATCTGAAGAACGTACATGTTTATTAGCAAAATTTGCGAGGATGAGTATTTCACAGAACCTGTGTAATAATATAATCCGATAATATTCCTTTGAGAATTCCAGTTTAATTTACCTATTTAAAGCGAGGTAGATAACGTTGTCGTAAACCTGAATCAGCGAAAATTGTACAGGTATGTATTTGAATAAAATATAGCTTTACGCACTTATTTATAGGAGACTTTCTCTAGATGTAACAACTTCATCACCATCATCATCAACCTATAACAGTCCACTGCTGGACGTAGGTCTCTCCCAGGGAGCGCCATTGAGCCCGATCCTCAGCTCTTCTCATCTAATACTTACCAGCCACAGCGCGCAAATCGTCACTCCATCTAACCAGATGGCGTCCTATACTTCGCTTGCCTAGACGTGGTATCCACTCCAGAACGCGTTTACCCCAACGGTTATCGGTTCTGTGGCAGATATGACCGGCCCACTGCCGCTTTAGCTTGCTGACTCTCTGAGCTATGTCGATCAACTTGGTTCTCTATCGGATAACCTGGTTTCGGATTCTACTTTAGAGAAATTCTGAGCATAGCCATTTCCATAGCTCGCTGAGCAACTTTCAATTTGTGGACCAGTCCTACTGTAAGTGTCCACGTTTCGGCTGCATAGGTAACAACTTATAAAAGTAATATATGAAATATAACATGAACTCGAAAAAGTTACTGCTTCTTTCGTATATTTTATAAGTATTTGAAAAAATAATTCTTTATAAACAATACAAGTAGCTTTTAAGGTTACACACTATTTATTTTCATGTTTACAATAATCAATTGGAAGCCATTCGGGAAAGATTCAGTTGATCTTACCATTCGGTTTCACTATGCCCCAAAAAAATTAAGGAAAGCATTTACAAAATAGCACAACAGAAACGAAATTGGAATTAGGACGCGTCCACATCGAAGCCTGTAATACATAAGGTCACAGCACCCCTGTTTCCTTACAAAACAGAATCGGCAGCGAATTAATATTCGACCCACGGATCTTAATAGCTAATTGGATTAGAGGCATGTACCGAAATTACCTAACCCGGTTACGTACAATAACGTACGTGTCGCAGTGTGTCGCTGTAGGCTGTGGCACAATAAGACCGAGCCATTGAAGATGACAAAGGTAATGATGTAAGGATGGTAATGAGAGTTGATGTAGGTATCGATAGAAAGTTACTAAATATTAGTCCTAATGCCACACGATGGGCCATGATGGGCAATCACAGAATGCGCAATGATTGCCACCTTGATTGCGCAGCTACATTTGTTAGTTATGGACGTCGAAACAGTAGCAGCTGCCGCTATTTATTTATTTAGTGTATATAACCATTATATAACACTTTATATATATCGGACTCGTCCGCACCGTACCGTAAACAAATACGAATTGAGTGATCGGCGAGCGTGTGGACACGCTTACAATCATTGCCGCAAACTCCTTTGATGTTTGTCTGAAAAACGGACATAGTGGCAATTACGCTGGATCGTCGCCAATCATGGGCGATCACAGGCAATTATGCCCTCTACAAGATGGTGATCGTCTATGATTGTCCATGATGGCCCATCGTGTAGAGGCTACATAAGACAAGGATGGCTGCATAGCAACACTATTATACATTACAAATATTTTCAGACTTTTGTGTGTCTTATTAAACAAACTATACGCAGTAACCAAAAAATCTGGCGTCAATTAGAAGTCATGTAAACTGTGAAAATAATCGCCAAAAATCCGTTTCAACTAACTCAGAGTATCATTTTTTTATACATTTTTGTAGAGTGGAAAATAAACACAAAAATAGATCCTGAGTTCTATAGAGAAACTAATTGCATTATTTATCAGAATCGGCCAATGGCAGGCATCGAATGCAAACGGGCTGTCAGAATTAGAGATGCCTTTATTATTCAGTGTAATGTGGAACCGTGGTCTACCGTTATAGGATGTAAGGATGGTAAATATATAACCGTAAAAGCCAGAATAAATGTGTTATTCATAAATGTATGAAAAGGTCATGAAGAGCTTTCCAATTATGGCGCAAAAAAGGATAAGATCCAAGAGGTAACTAAAGACTGTCTTTAATAGCTTCTATCGTGACACTGGTTTTTTTTGGTCTATATTCCTGATATCTACAAATGCTTACTCTTATCAGAGCTACTTGTGAGTGCATACTCATACTATTTGAGTCTAAAACGGTAACACGTGGTTATAGAACATTTGTTAAAATCACACTAATATTATAAAGTTTGGATGTTTGTTTATTTATTTGTTTGATTGTTTGTTTATTTGCTACTCAATCACGTCGTAACGGCTGAACCGATTTTGATGAAATTTGGTTTATACGTAGATTATAACCTAGATTACCACATGGGTTACCTTTTATCCCATAAATCAGTTCCCATGGGATATAAATGGGGTGTCAACTCAAGTTGCAAACACGAGTTGAGCTTTATTTCTAGGTTACCTACACATTTAGTTGTGTAACGCGTACGAAGTCGCGGGCTGCTATTACTGCTACGGAACAGCTAGTAAACTTATAAAACCGCCAATAAATAAATTATTTTTAGGTTACCAAAAGAGCTCGAATATATCTATATGAATAGGATGCGAGTGTAACGCGTACAAAGTCGCGGGAAACAGCAAGTTCACTAATAAGGAAAGAAAGAAAATACATTTATTTGATACACCCAGGACAGACCATTCAGAACAATACATACATAAAGATTAAAAATCTTAATAAATCCAAAAATATCGAAAATTAGAAAACCCACACAAGAGATAAGTACTAATAACATTCACTATTCTAAATGTAACTTATTTCACCATGAATTTAATTAAAAATGCCGATTTTTTTATTTAGTCGTGGTTTGTGCCGCAAAATCCGGAAAGCTCGTTCTAAGCAGAAGCAGATATTTCTGGAATGCTCGCATTGTTGTGTTGGGGTCTAAACGCTGTGAACTTGTGAAATTACAGGCAAATCCAGTTGATATATTATGACGGGATATGGTGAGAATTTGCACACGCAATTATGGCATTGTCACTGGTTTACGCTGGCAGTACTTGTCAATTTGTTTTAATCGAGCGGACTAACTAAATGAGTAAATGAGACAGTGGGCATGTCCTAGTCTTTAAAAACCTTCCCAGGCACTACAGTTGCATCCTTCATCCAGCTAGAGCGGGTACCTTACTAGCAACCGGGTAATTAGGAAGTTCTTCCAGATTATTAATACAGATTTAATCAGATCTATACAGGTAGCGACGTGAACGGTGGCAAATACTGGGTTCTTAAAACATATAATAGGTAATTCTAAATAAGTCGAACTGTTTAAATTAATGCTATTGTACAACTGACTCCGTGGTGCAGTGGCCTGAGACGCAGGAGGTTAGCGGGTTCGATTCCTGCCACGGAACAAATGTTTGCATGATCTACAGATATTTGTTCCGTGACTGGGTGTTTTTCTATATATTATAAGTATGTTTTGACAAATATATATATATATATTATTTATAACTGTTCTGCAGAATTTTGTTTCATGTGTCATTCTGTTTCTACCATAGGTTATTTCTAGGCAAGCTTACTCCATCTTCGATCACACCTTCACTTACCATCAGGTGAGGTAGTGCTCAAGCGATGCACTATCATCAATAAAAAAATAATTAATGATTATTTTATTCTAATATTCTTTGCAAGGTAATTACGTAAATGTACACCCTTGTGCATTACTGGACTGCGTTGGTCCTCAAGTTACCCGTTAAATAATTTAAGTAGGTATCTTAGGAAAGTAGATTCTTTACCTACTTTCGTGTATTCATTGAAACTAAATTTCATGCTTTCCGGTTTATCATTAGATTCGTGTTGCATATTCACCTCCTTAAAAACTGACATTGTTTACTTCGTCAGCCCATATAAATCATTAACAGAACACTGCCGGCTTTTTCACTTTAAATCTGCTTCGTATTTCTAAAGACTTACGGCCTTATTCCAAAACGCAGACTAAAAATAGTACTGGGTTTAAACCAGATTTAAACCAGGGACTAAAATAAACTTTATTACAAAACGAAGTTTATCACTAAAACCATGGATCGTCTATGGTCTAAAGATAAACCCCCGAGACACCTAGTTTATCTTTGGTCTAAGTTCATAAACGTCAAATTTCATACTTTGAGTAGTGTTGATTTTAATTTTTGTGTTACTTTTTATACAAATATTACCAAAATGGACATTAATATGATTGCCTTGATGGATTTAGATGATATAGTAGATGTGCTGGAGACGTCCCGGCGTCGGATAGACGTCGTTATCGAGTGAATCCTTTTGAATTGTGTGATGAAGATTTTAGATATAAGTACGTATAGATTCACAAAACGTTTAGGCAAAAAAATAGTGGATTTATTGCGTGAAGATTTGTCTCACGATCCTCGAGGATACCCCTTAAGCCCCGAAATCCAAGTGGTTTGCGCGCTTCGCAACTGGGCTCGCCATGAAGTAAGTGTTTATGACCTTTTAATGCATAAGTTGTAAGAAAACAAATAATCAATTTTCTAATACATTATTATTGTTAATTCTAGATTCAAGACGATACGGCTGATTTACATGGTGTATCTCAACCAGTTGTCAGCAAAGCATGCAAAAAAGTTGCAGAGATTCTTGCACGGATGTCCCAAAGATTTATAAAAATGCCTGCCACTTTGGACCAGCAACAGGAGACCATAAGAAAATTCCGAACAATAGCGAATTTTCCAACAGTTATTGGTGCAATTGACTGCACTCACATAAAAGTGAAAAAAGGTAATGCTGATGGAGGTCAGCTGTATATTAATAGAAAAGGATTTTCTTCTATTAATGTACAGGTAATTATTATACAAGTATTTTGATTTTAGTTTGTTATTGTCTAATCTTAAACATGTTATAATATTGATGATTATCATCAGTATACAGCGGTCTATTCTTTTCTATTCTAAATATAATAAAAGTGTTATGGTTAGATTATACTAAAAAGTGTTAACTTTTCAGGTAGTTTGTGATGCTGATCTAAAAACTATGAAAATGGTGACCAGGTAGCATGTATGACTCAAGAATATCCCGGGAATGCAGATTAAATCAAGAGATTTGAGGCTGGTGCATTCTTTGAAATATTACAGGGAGACAGTGGTTATCCATGTACTTATTTACCATTGTGTGTATTTATTTACCATTGCTGAATCCCAGAAGTCCCAACGATGAAAACAACAATAGGTGCCATATCCGTATCCGGAACACAATGGAAAGATGTTTTGGTCTATCGAAGCAACAGTTCCGTTGTCCTTCACACTATTGCCACTGACATGAAAGAAGACCTGTTTTCCTGGTGAGGAGGATAGCAGTGAGCTGACTTTTTCAAGGGAACCCATGCCGATACCAAGGTATCTTCATAACACAGTACAGGGGAATACTAGGAGAATCCAGTTTATTGAAACTCATTTTTAATGTAATGTCTTAAATAAATATGTATTTTATTTTTATTCTATATATGGTAAATTATAGGTAAATTTTTTAATGATGGTGTCATAATAATAGTCATTTATTGATAATAATAAAAATTATTGGTCATTATACATTATTTCCAGCAATTCTGTTTTTTTTTTAAATCCCTTTGAGATATGCTGCCGCATTTCTTCAGTTCTGTAAAACAATAAAAAACATTGTATGAAATTTCATTATCTAGTTAAAAACGTATGAAGAGAAACAAAGTAATATTAGGATTTTTCTATTTATTACTTATTAGGTATCTAATGGTACTCACAAGACTTTCTTCAAAACTCCTGTTTTCACCCCTTTAAAGTTCCATCATTTGTTCCATTTTTTACACCAACACGATCTCAACTGAGGTCAATTATGTATAAATGGATATATTGGTATATTTGTTCAGGCTCAAGGTGAATCGCCTAGGATTCCCTTGAGTGTTGAAGAAGTCTTCAAAACTTTCAAGTGGTTTCTCAACAAAACAAAGTTCCATCACAAATATTGTTTTGATTGACATGGCCTGACTGATGGTCTCGAATTTTGCGTGCATGATGAAACTTCACTCCATTACACGCATGAGTTATTCAAGAAATGATAACAACTCTTTTAAGAAAAACTTTTAAACAATAAATCGCCCATATTTGAGAGATTATAACATATTTTAGTAACAAATAGATTAATAATCTATCATTAAACATATTTCTTATCCTTTTATATCTTAAAGAAAATATCACATTTATTGAAACGGAACGTTGCATCGAATGGTTGCAGAATGAATGAATGATTCATTATCAATATTTATAATATAATCTATGGATTTAGTTAAACCATGGACCATTTCTGGTACTAAGTGATCTTTGGTTGATCTACGTTTTGTAATATGAACGCATTTTAATCCTGGTACCAACGTTAATACCGAAACAAACCTAGACTTCTTAGTTCTGGTTTAAACCTAGACTAATGTACTTTTTTGGAATAAGGCCGTTAGAGTTATCAGAAATCAGTTACATTGAGGTGAACTAAAAGTTTGAACTTAAAGTTAGATACACATAAGGTTGAATATGAAATTACCATCTTGCATAGATTTAGTTGAATTATTTTAAGCTTCGAAACACTTCTCCCATCATCAAAATAATAACATTAGAGTTCGAGCCGTCATCTAATGTATCCCGACCCTAACTTGAAACGGCGGCATAACCTCGTATAATTGTGTTCGTTAAGTTATTATAGCTGCTGCTATAAATCACTAATTATATTATGCCCTTTGTTACTAATGAACAGACCGTGTCAATGAGAATCTCTGAAATTCGTTTATGAAACTTAATTGTTGTATTTCTAAGGAAATTGATACAATATGAATAAAATATAACAAAGTTGCCTTTAAAAGTAAAAATTCGTAGTGTGCTCACAAAAACGTTAGGGCCGAAAACGGATACCCACAAAACCACATTGCTAGATATTTCACACAGCGCTATCTAGTCCCAAATAAAGCAGAGCTTTTACTATGGGAACCAGACAACTTACAGAACACTTATATACTTTTTTTGTAACTACATACTTTACATTTATATATGAATTTATATATTTTTAGAATCATAGATCTAATAGAATAAAAAAATAAAACAATGTGTTTAACGATTAGGTTAATAGACCATTTTAATCAATACAAAACTAAATTAATCACAAATACCAAATTAGAACCTCACACATTGAAAATGATCTGATTACACATAAAACGATCGCAAAGCACAAAATAACTCACGTGACCTTTATACGAAAACAACGTAGTATTTTTCCAACTTTCGCGATCACTGTACATAATTATTGATTAAAACGGGTATTTATCGTGTATGTACCCTTTTAATTTGTAATCCCGACATTTCGGCTGTGTTGCAACAGGCGTGGTCACGGGTTGACTGTCACGTCGGGATAAAAAATAAAAAAAGGTGCAAGATACGCGATAAAAACCTGTTTTAATGAGTAATTAAGTTTTGCACTATGATCTTGGAACAATTGTTTTAGTCATTGTTTTATTGACAACCTCCGTGGCGCAGTGGGCGAATAGCCGGCTGTGACGCAGGAGGTTCCGGGTTCGATTCCCGCCGCGAAACAAATGTTTGCGTGATATACAAATATTTGTTTCGGTTCTGGATGTTTTTTTATATAATATAAGTATGTATTTACAAAAAAAAAGAAGTATATAAGTATTTTATCAGTTATCTGGTTCTCATAGTACAAGCTCTGCTTAATTTGAGGCTAGATTGCGCTGTGTGAAATGTCCAGCAATATTTATTGAATATAATTTTAGCAGTAAAGATGTGTTCATATATTACCTGGGGAAATTCATCACAGTCAAATAGTGTTTTTGTTACAAAAGCGAGCGATACGATTTCTATTGCAAATTAATCAATTAGAATCTTGTAGATCTAGGGAACTAGATATTTTGACATTTACTGGCGAATATATTTTCCAAAATTTAATTTATGCGAAATTACATATTGACAATTTCAAAGCAAAAAAAAAAACATACATAGTTACAATACACATAAAAAAAACAACATTGTTGTTCCACCGCACAGGCTTGACGAAATAAATAAAAGCTTTTTATGCTGAAGCATAAAATTATTTAATAAGTTGCCTTTGGTTATAAGATACTTAGATTGTAAGGAATATAATTGTAAAATAAGAAAATGATTATTGTATAAATAATATTATGATATTGACGAAACACTAGCTGATGACTTTAGCACATATTTTGGAATGTCTGTATAATTATTTTGTTTGCACCTACTGATATAGTAGGTACTCGTATTGATGGTGATATACTTGATGGTCAATTTATTCTGCTGTGACGTTTCCTAGTGTACATTTAAGGTATCAATAAGGAATACATTAAATACAATACAATACAAGGCTGGCCTGACCACCCTAGGAAAGTTTATGTCTACGGAATAATAAGAGTAAAATTACATTTTAGAGTAGTGTTAAAACATGATAAACACTAAAATTACATGTTAGCCCGGCTGATTAAACATAAATCAAAGCAGAGATGTAAATAAACATACATCATCATCATATCAGTCACAGGACGTCTTCTGCTGAACATAGGCCTCCCTATAGATTTCGAGAGGGACCGATCTTGTGCGGCCTGCACCTAACGGCTCCCAGCAACCTTCCATCTAGTGGAGGGCCTACAGATGTTTGTTCTTTAACAGAAGGGAGATCATGCAAACTTATGTTCTAAGTACAAATTCACAAAAAAAAAACTAGTCTGTGTTATCTGGTTTCCATATTACACGATTTGCTTATTTTGGGGCTAGATAACGCTGTGTGAAATGTCCAGCATTATTTATTTATTTTTGGAAATTGTAGTACTTCACAGGTTACGTCGGACTGCATGGCATTGCACTGCACCTGTCACCATGAGACACACAAATGTAAAGACAAGTGAAAAACTCTTAAGAGTTCTTTGTGAAAGGGCTCGCCAGGGGAAGTACTACCACCATACCTATTTCTGCCATCAAGCGGCATTGCTGTGTTTCGATATGAAGGGTATGGTTTTCGGTGAAATTACAGGTACATGAGGACACCTGTATGCCTCAAGGGACGCAACCCAGTGCATCGTAGGGCACGTTTCTAAGTTGCGTGACCTACGAGGCAATACTTTGCTATAGGCGATGGTTACCATTGGGCCATATGCTTGCTCCATCTCCAGGTAATGTAAAAAAGTCTCATGTGCCTGTAATTCAACATGATAAGGGACCCTACAAACCAAAGCAGGGCAATACGAGCGATATTACTTGGCGGCAAAATTAGGTACAGTGGTAATAATATACGTCCCCGGACGAACTCATTTCCTTTGTTTTTTCTTTAACTTTGTGTCGATCCTTTTTCGTCGTATTATGAATAGAACCCTAGAATCTCTACATACTTTCATGAAACCTGAATATGAAATGCCTCATCAGCAAGTATAAACTCCTAATAGCTTATTCGTATACACATGTTAAATGTGTGTGGGAAAACCTTGATTCTAAAAACATGGAGGATTAGGTAAGCAAAATGCTACATATCATTTTAGTCTTTGTATTTTTTTGAGTTATACTGTTTTTTTAGTACAAAATAAAACTATATTTAGACCACGGTAAGTCTATTATGCTTTACCATTCCTAAGCCAATCGCTTCACGTCGATGTCGGGTATCGTCGCAAAATTGTCACTATTTTCTAATTCTATTAAAACAATAATTTTCAATGACTGCCGTTGCTATGACAACTCCATTTAAAATTAGGCAGCTCGTGACAGGAACTACAATCATAATCGTTAATTAATGTATGGTAAGGTATGGCTCCATAATCGTTTTTCTTATAAATTAGCAGTATTGGGCCCCTGGGCACTTGGTCAGGCTATATGAAAAACAAAGAGTTCAATCCACAATAAAAAATACAAAGTTTTTAAATAATCGAAACATTAATTAATTATCATTTTTAGCGATAAGACCGCCCATTATGCATTAAGTTTTTGCTGTATTGTAAATTTTTGGTTATAAGGTGTACAGTAAAGAATAATCATTCATACATTTTCTCAGAATTTAAAGTAATTCTGGTAATCAAATCATAAAATTTACTCGTGGTTCCTACAAAACTATCAATTTACAAAACAACGAACCAAATACATTATATAGCTTGACACCGCGACCCATTAGTTCCCGGCTTGATTGACGCAAACAAGTGCGAGTAATTATGTTTCCTGAAAGCCGTGCGAAGTAAACCCTAACTTGGTAATTAGAACGAGTGGGTACACGGATTGGTGCGATAAATAGGTATATCAGCCTCTACTGCGAGTTTATTGGAGTTGATTTGTGAAATAAGCAGTAAGTAATAAAGATTTAATTTTCAAATTTAAAAAAATTATTATAATAAGTAGAACCTAAGTTTATAAATCCACTAGCTGACCCGCCGAACTTCATACCGTCGTATCTTCGTACGTCGCCCCGGTATAATCGTCAATCGGACATCATTAGCTGCATCTATGTACTTAGGAGAAAATGATTCTTTTTCATAATTTCATTTTGCGTGATTTTTTCTGATATTTTAATATTTATTCTGCTATTCAGGGCGGAGACAATCCAATAAATCAAAGATCATCAAAATCGGTTCAGCCGTTCTTAAGTTATAAATGGTGTGACAAACCCGACTTTGTTTTATATACATAGATGTACGAGTATGTCTCTTTATACCGTCGTAGAACTATGCTCAAAATCTGTGGTTGAACAAGTTTTGCATTAGTACTTTTCAAACTTTCGCAATCACTGTACATAATTACTGATTAAAACGGGTATTTATCACGTATGTACTATGTACCTTTTTTGACGACCTCCGTGGTGCAGTGGGCTAATAGCCGGCTGAGACGCAGGAGGTAGCGGGTTCGATTCCCGCCGCGGAACAAATGTTTGCATGATCTACATATATTTGTTTCGGGTCTGGTTGTTTTTCTATATATTATAAGTATGTATTTACAAAAATAAAAGTATATAAGTATGTATTCTATAAGTTATCTGGTTCCCATAGTACAAGCTCTGCTTAGATAGCGCTGTGTGAAATGTCCAGCAATATTTATTTATTTATTTGTTATCGAAAGTTAAGTTAGTAAGTTAGTCGTTTAGTTGTTATTTGAGTCCTGAGAGAATGGTCAATCCGCCCGTGACCACGGCTGTTGCAACACAGTCGAAATGTCCTCCCTCCCTCAACTCCTTCCACCTATCACGATCCTTGGCAGATTCCTACCATTCCTTCTCGAATCCATTGATGTCGTCACGCCAACGTTTTCGCGGCCGACCCCAACGTCGCTGTCCATCTTCCGGTACCCAATCTGTTACAATGTTGGCCCCTTTCTCCGGAAGCATTCGACTCACGTGCCCGTCCCACTTGAGCTTTGCGGTTTTGGCTCCCACATTGGCAATGCCAGTCAATGAACGAAGCGTGGTATTCCTCACCCGATCGGCTCTCCGGAATCCTAGAACGCTGCATTCCATCGCCCTTTGGCAAATCTTGAGCTTGGACTTCTGCAGCTCGGTCAATGAACATGTTTGCGCACCGTAGGTTAGGACGGGCAGGATACACATGTCGATGAGTTTGCGCTTCAGACTCAGAGGAAGGTCACCCTTCATGTGCGCCTTCATGGTCCAGTAGCTCTTCAAGGCATTTTCGATGCAGCGACCGATTTCCTTGTCATGCCTGTTTTCGAAGCTTGCTAACTGGCCCAAGTAAATGTATTCATCGACATATAGTATTTCCTGCCCATCCAGACCTTACGTTTCGTGGCATTGGTCATTATTTGCGTCTTCGACCGATTCATTTCACATCTTTTTTCACATTTTTCTATACGTAAAAAAATCTTACTCATAAAAAAACTGTAATTATCCATCACCTTTTGAATTGTGCGTGTTATATGGTATCGTGTTAGTTCATATATTAAGTTACCATTTGTATGTTATGTAGTATAGTAGCAGTAAATTGAAATAGGATTAACATTTTGCTTGCGCGTGGCGCGTGTAGGTTTCAGGGTTACATAATATTCCAAATGCGATAATATTATACACGTATGAGAACATTATTAAAATATATGTAGGTTGTGTGTTTCTTGTAATCATAACAAGTAAACATGGTTTTTGTTTTAGTGGGTACATGTTCATATTGTACATGTTTCACGTAATCGAAAGAAATAGAGGTTTAGAAGAGTAATCTACACTAATATATAATATTAATACTAAAACGAACACATATTTGTATGTTTGTAACGAATAAACTCAAAAACTACGGATACAATTTTAAAAATTCTTTCACCATTAGAATGCTACATTATCCCTGAGTACCATAGACTATAATTATTACTAGAAAAAATTAGGGATCCCTACTAAAACTTCAATAATGTAAACCAAGGTGTAAAAAAATTAGCCATAAAATGTCTTTCATCGCATAAGCTGCGGAAACTAAAATATTATAATTCGAAAGTAACTCTGTCTCTCTGTCTGCTTGTTACGTTTTCACGACTGAATGGCTGGACCAATTTCGATAAAATTTGGTATATAGATAGGTTATGACCGGGATTGAGACATAGGCTACTTTTTACCCAACTGCGCAGAAGGAGCTGCGGATTGGTGAGCTAGTAAATAATATAAGTAGTATAAAATTCCATATTTTTTTCTGTTTTTGTTTCGTGTACAATGCACTTGGCTAGTCATTTTGGTTAAAACAAATAATGGCTGGCTTGTTAAGAGTAGTTTTGTAAAGTGAAAAAAGGACTAAATGGGCTCGGTGGTATTAGGCGGCAAACTCGCTCAAAATATATACCACACCTGAGGGGTCTTACATTATATTTAATACGTATACTATTAAAAGGATATTGTTCAAGAAACGCCTTGACTGCATGAACGATGACTGAAAAATGGCCAGATAAACCTTTGAGCACCATTGATGGTACAATTGGCATTTGTCCCACCAGTTACCATGGTACAAAACAAAACAAGAGTGTTATTCCTGGCAACAGCCGTAATTTAAAATTATTAAAATTGAAATAATTTTTTTTTACGTTCACTGTATTTATCAAACCAAACGATTTTTTATAGCTTGCGTTTTTGTTGATTGATTGTTGAAAAATATACAAATGGAGGACTTAATGCTAAAAGCATTTTCTACCAGTCAACCGTGACAGGTAAAAAAACTAAGGTAATATTAAACTCTTCAACGGATTGCACAAGAGCGGCTTCAGGGAAACAGAACTAGGAATTCAAACTACATGAAATCCTACAGAGTTCTATGTTACTGTCATGTCCATCAGGTTGTAAAACGATGACACACTAATGGTTCCATTTGACAGGCGAGTCTTGATACGATAATAGGTACACGGGAAAGCGTTCAACGAACTTGGGGGGAGCAACTCCCAACTGAAATCTGTTTACAGAACCCCGTTACATGTTTTAGGTCTTATGAGGTGACACGTCTTGTAGCGGTGAGTACTTGGTAAGGTTAAGTTGTGCCAGGTTGGATAATTATTTTGATAAAATAACATTGGCAAAAATATCATGTTTAAAATTTGTTTTATTATCCTTAGTTTTTAGTGTATCACGGTTTTAGTGGTCGCACTCCTCCGAAACGGGTCGACCGATTGTAATGATTTTTTTTGTATATTTGGTAGGTATGAGAATAGGCCGTAAAGTATTTTTCACCCTCCTGCCCCCACCGTCCATTTTTTAATCGTGATTTTATTATTTTGTATGCACAAACAATATCCATATAATTAACCGTCGTTCATTAACGTGAAGCCATTTACATGAAGTGTCGCGCCACTTTGACAAGAGGGTTTTATATAGTTTTTATCCCAAAGTTCCCACGGGAACGGGAAATTTCAAGCGTGCGAAGCCACGGGCAAGTCAGCTAGTTATTTATAATCCTTAGTTTGAATTAACTAGAATTACGTATTAACAAGTAAAATTTAACAAATACAAATCCCTCGAAACTCAAATAACCTGTTAAAATAAAAAAGTCCATAAGCTACGGTAACCGCTTACCATCAGGTGGGCCGTATGCTTATTTGCCACCTTAGTGGTATAACCCCAATACTAGCTTTCTATTACATAAACCGCATTCGAATCGGTCCGTTAGGGAATTACGATGCCACAGACAGAGAGATACACAAACAGACAAAGGAGTCAAACTTATAACACCCCTCTTTTTGCATCGTGGGTTAACAAAACGACTTATTGTGGCAATGATCACTTACATAGCATTTTTTCATTTCTCGCATTTACTCTGAATTGTTTTTTGTAAACGAGGATTATCTTGTTTTAAGAGGTTAAGAGGTTGTTTATGTTGTTGTTGTAAGAACGTGTTGTTTAAGAAGTATATTTTTGACAAAAATATCACCGACTGAACCAAACTACTGAACTGATTTTGATGAAATTTCTATGAGACCAATATGAAAGTACATATATCCTTTCTAATAAAAAAGAATTTTATAAATCGGTTTATAAATGACCGAGTTCTGAGGTAAAAACATAAAACAATTGTGCGTCCCTATATAATTTGAGGGTTGCCTTTGATTTTTTTGGGATCCCATCATCAGATCCTGACTTGGTGCCAAGGGGACCACCCTTTTCAACAAAAAAATAACTTCTCGAATCGGTCAAGGCGTCTTCGAGTAATCGGGGAACATACATAAAAAAACTACGAGCCTTACAGTAGTCGCATATGATGTGTAACATCTGACCACCGCGCGCGCTCATTGGTCAAATCAAATAGCACGCGCTTCCCCAGTTTCCTGTTACACATTTCTGTCCCTTTTGCCAAAATTACTCCCACAATCTGAGAGGAAAGATGTTTCACATCAAAATAAAGATTCCGCAAATTGAGTATCTCCTCCTTTTTTGAAGTCGGTTAAATATGCTAATTAAGCAAAATACTTACATCTAACTATTCGATATAAATTGTACCCGACGCATCTAATATAATAATAATTAGCATTCATCCAAATATGAGTCTATATATAACTTTATTTGGTGCAATTAATTCACGTCAGGTCCGAGCGCAGTAATTAAACAATCCTACATTTACGTGGAAGGCTTTCTGTGAACCTCCCCTCACCTAAACAATAACGATATTTCACAAGGAAATATCCATACAAACAGCAAACAGGAAATCTTATTTGAAACGTCAAAGAAACTACGTACAGTCGCTGTGACGCCCCCCCCCCCCTGGCGGGTAGAGATAAATTAGTTTATCTTCTGCGTGTATAGACATGAATAAACATACTAATATGTATTTCTTGTTACATATAAAACCGGTCAAGTGCGAGTCGAACTCGTGCGCCGAGGGTTCCGTACCTACACATTGTCCTCTAAACTGTATGAGCGCCCATACAACTCAGAGGACTATCTTAATTGGCGTCAACTATGTATGTATGGGGACACCCTTTTAGTTACAACTTTTTTTTATATATTCCTTTATTTATGGTGTAAGCTGGTATTTACCTTGCTTTTTCCAAATTTCGTGATTCTAGGTCAACGGGAACCCAAGTAAAGGGAAATTTCAGAAAAATAAAACAAGTTGAAAATTAAGGTAAATCTTGGTATGTACTTCACAATAATCCAAATTTGCCCATATCTTGTTATTGTGTTGATTCAGAACCTTGATTTTTATACACTAATAGGGACTATACACCTCAGTATCTGGTATAAATTTCAACTTGCTAGAGCTAGACGGACAGACGGACGAGAAAGTGATCTTATAAGCGTTCCTATTTTTACCTTTTGGGGTACGGAACCCTAAAAATAATACTTTTTCGTATAATCAAATGATTTTTTCTATGTGAAAAGTGGCATAAATTATTAAACTATTTTTATCCGTAATAAAATACTGTCCGGTTATTTTCTAAGAATACGAGTAGAAGACTAGTGTTTAACACCAGTTGCTGTAAATGAAGTTTAGCTAAGTAAGTATACTACATTTTACGATAGGTTTCCTAAAAAATATTTCAATAGTTTGATTTCGGAGATTTTTAATCACAAACATTTTTTCATTTCCAATGTTTTCTTTAAACGATCACAGTCACTCCGTCACCGAAGGCGGTCTCAAAATAAATAATCCAGCAATCCAATAAGATTTCGCTTCGACAAGCCTAAGTGAAACTTTTTTGTGATTCCCGAACAATATAAGTTTTATTCCTCCAAGTGGTATAAATTCCCAAACACAAAGTAGCTCTAACGTCTTTATTGCTTTTCATAAAAAGTCCGCTTTAACGTATAGATTTGGCAGTTCCAGATCGGATGAAATTTCCCCCATTTCAATGTTTGTGCCGTGACATTTTTTACCTTTCGTATTTCGTGCATTTCATTACAATACCAAAAATGTTATTTACCCTTAGGAATATTTTTGTGAACTAATGTTGTGAAATTTACTGTTCATATCTGGCCTGCTATAACCATAACTTACTCGCAGACGCCTAAAATAAACAAGTAAGTTTAGGTATTATATCCAAAAATTTTCAAAAGAACCTGTGTTTTTGTGAGAATATACACAATTTATACAGGAGGACATCCCTGGACGGATGAGATAAATTCCTCGATTGTCGGTATGAACAAATTCGGGAAGGAAGGACTTTTATCACGAATCGCAATATGTATTTTATAGGCACCGTAAATCGGAAAACGTGGGTTTTTAACGTTTGCTCACGAGCGCTCGACTGACTTTTACGAGATTCGACGCGAGAGATTTTTATGTGACTATCAAAAATCAGCCTCTGACCCGCTTTCGATGTCCTTCAATCCATCTCCTGGAGAATAATTATACTCAAGGAAACGTATTCAAATCAATTTATTTAAAATGGTCCACAAAAACAACAGTATAACAAATGCATATTATAACATTTCTCAATTTTTGTTTAATTTTAGTTGAGGCTAACAAACAGGTAGATTTGTACAATAAAGTACATGTGTCTAGAAATTACAATGAACGATGCACGTAAAATCTATATTTTAAAAATATAAAATACAAAAAGACATAAACTATAGCCTGTCTATAGAAGCAAACCGATCGGTTATTCCCAACACGTTCCAAAGGTGTATTTTTAAAAAAGGCTTTTACGGTGGCCGGTATAGGGGAATCTGCGACGACCGCTTCACCTCCCTAAACTTTCTCGGAGAACACCTTTTGATATTCAATATACTACGGGACCTAAGCAATCCTTTGATGAGATGTTTTATGCAAAAAACGTTGGGCGCCTTTAGCGGTGCGGGAATAACCGCTGAAAAGTGAACACATTAGTATTCCAAATCTCGCCCGAAACCGTGGCCTCTCCCCAGTTTTGGGGGAATAAAAAATCAATGTTTATTCCCGTCGAACGCGATTTGAATGCTAATTATAGGTATAACTAATTGCCTCGTGTTTGTGTGAAGGTGCTATCGCTTATAAGCGCTTTCGAATGCCACATGACGAATCCGATTTGAATTTTTCCCCTTGTCCGGGCTATTTTTGTAATGGAATAATTAATGAATTTTTAATTTCCATTGGCGTTTTATCCTCTCTGGGCATCCCCAAAGGGTACGCGCGGCAAATAAACGCAATCAGGTCTTTCTGGCTGCAAGTCTCGCAATTAAACATCGTTAAAAAATGGAAGCACATCGACGAAGTTTTACTATACAAGTAAGGTTTGATTTTAGCACAGAGTTGGAAGGTAGTGGAAGGTATTGCAAACTATAAATTACTTCGAAAATTCAGTTCCGACGTATCGTATCGCAACTCGGCAGTAAATATTGTTCATTTTCGTCCTGTGGGCAATGCACGTCGATGAAGCTATGCCACGTTAGGGATTGTTCGCAACATTCCGTTCACTACTTATATACCCTCGGTACGAATAGGTCACGATTGCAGCGACTACACAGATGGTTCATACATAAACAAACCCCTACAACTAACGGCGCCATACCTCACCTGAACCTTAACATATCATTTTGCATGGACCGCATTTCATGTTTATGGCAAAACTTGGACTTCATGCACTTAGGCAAATGGCTTTCCAATACTTATAAGAGCGATATACGCTGAGCCGATACATTTTATGCAAGATAGGAAGGCTTATAAATTATGACTCACATTATTCAGACACTGGCGTAAATAAGGCTTTATATCTATGCACGCTGTAAACTTTACTGCCTTGTTTCTTACTTGAGCATTTAGTTAATTGATTGGTATTTTACGCAAATATAACATAAATCTTTGCGTTGGTGGTACATAATTACACTCTGTTAACATTAAAGAGTGCACACATGTGAGTATACAGTTGTCTTTGCGATTAAATCTAAAGCGTATATCCCATGTTGAGGTTAGTACTCAGTAAATATTCAGAAAGTGCACCCCGCATATCCATAACTGAATTTCAAAACATCAAAGGACTAAACATTTTGCGAGTCTGAGCTTACATAATTACGTCATCAGACTGTCGCTGTGATGTTTCCAGCGTCCGTTCGGCAGTTGAGCCTTCTGTGAATTTTAAATCGTTTTTAATAGCACACGCAACGTCAAAGCTGACCCTTAGACAGCAATTTGATTTCCTAAATTCTACACCATACTGCACCGAGGTTACGTAGCTGCTACAGATCTAACCGCGATTGCTGTCTGCTAAAAATACGATGACACTTTCTTTTGTCTGCACAACAAACGCACAGTAATTACGTTTTGAGTTGGTTGTTAACACAGTCTGTACTCTCGCGATATAACATTAATATGTTCGTTTGTTTACAAAAGCGCCCTTGATACTAAAGAGCGGCGGTGTCTAACTCGCTGAATTTAATTAACTTCGTTAACTTCTAAATACTCTTAACGTCTTTGATACCTCGGGTGGCTCGGTTCCCTTTCATTGACAGACGTGATCTCAGCGCGTGTGCACGACAGTCGCTGTCAAAGTTTTATCAACATACAGGGGCGCTCAAAAGTTGTATGGCAACAGTGATTTAGGCATGATAAAACAAATGGAATGAGGCGAGACGAGGCCGGGGCCGCAATGCGGGAGTATCACACGCTCATTTCTCATTGTCTGCTCGCACCTCCGTACAACTTTCTGCCGCTGCAGTTTAATGCATATTATAACGCGGTAAGCACTCAAAATGGGGTAAGCGGAGGTAATATCACGACGCCCGCGCCAGCGCACTCTTTATTGAAATACTAAACTGTGCTTTTTCACGGGACGCCTCAGGCTCTTTGTGACGGAATTACGTTCAACTTATTCCGTACTCGAGTGTAAATAATAGTGAACTAAGAGCGCTCAGGATTTTCGGCCGCTCCCTCTTTTTAGTCTGCGGTTTTAAATACCCTGTTGCAATTTATTGCGCGACGAGACCAACTGTTGTGAAACACTTTATTGCTGTAGTTTGAGTTCTATTAACAATTAAACGGCATAAAAGTTGTGTGTAAGAATACAATAACAAAGTTAAACCGTATTGAGTTTAAGTAATTATCGCGGGGCTCTAGAAAGCGAGCGAAGGCAACGTTTAAACAATTTAATATTCTACACATAAGAATTTGAAACGCAACTCAAACGTTACGCTGGTAAAAGTTTCGATAACGAACTCACGTTCATTAGATCTACGTGAGTTTAATTCAGTCTGCAAACGGTTCGGTCGGGAACGATTTCCGTGGCAAATTGGTGAAAATTGCAACAACATGGGTGAAAATTACCACTCGGAGGCGTTGTTTAGAGCGGCGGGTGGCGTCGGCGACGGCAGTAGCGAATTTATGCGGCGCGGCGCAATGTCACGTGAGTTTTGCGGTCACTCGCCCGACCTGCACGTCTTATGCGAATACAAACCTCTATGGCTTCAATGTTTAAGTTACTAACGCACTTTTACAAAATTTGTATATCAAACACTAGAGAAAAAATGAACAGGCTATTCAAACCTGTATAGTAAAAAACAATTTGTTCCAGTCTATCAAACTTGATCATCTCGTTCGATGTAAATTCCCAATCAATGAATATTTTGACTGTGCCTTTGGAATTTATAAGCTACGCTAGCTTTTTAAGAGTCGATAAAATTGAAGTACGAAAAGCGTTTAAAACAATAGCGTTTTTGCACGGAATTTCGCTACAAACAATGAAAGTATAATCGGTTTTTCGTGTTTTGTAGTAAATCCGTTGTAGTATAGATGCATAAGCTGTGGGCCGCGTGGCTCGATGGCAGGCATCCAGATGAGAATCCAAACGTCCGAACGTCACGAGCGAGACGAATTATGGCCTTTGTGCCACTTTCACTGGTCCGCCACTTTTTAATTTCCCAGTAGGAAGGCATTTTTTAATTTGTGAGCGTTTTATGAAATTTTATGTCCTCCCGTGTCCGCCCTCTGATGGTTTCGCCTGAGTTTTGGAATTCACCGATTGTTTCGAGCAGAGGTGCTCGATTGCTTTGTTTTGTGATCTTTATGCGAATGTTTCTTTGTTAAACGAGTTTCAGCCCGAAAAGTTTTACTAAAAGGTTACGCAGAAAGGCCACTCTAAAATGGATTTCAGGCAAATTAATTAAACATCGCTGTTATTTTAAGAGGCGGGTGAGAAATTAAATTTTAGGTCTAAGTCCCAATTACAAGATGAGATATAACCGAATTGTTTGTAAAAATGAAACAGATTTACAATTGGAACCTTGTTAATCAGTTAAATAAAATTAGCGGGTTTATATGTCTTTTGTATTCATCCAAAAAGCCATTTGACCTAAAAGTCCTTATTAAATAAGGTACTTACTTGTGCCCGCGTAGTAAACCGTGTAATCCAGTTGGTGTCCCAACATATCGACTTTGACCTTGTCCACGACCAGTCGAGTGAAGAATAAGTCCCTCTTGTAGTAAATTGGTTTTTCGTTCTCGTGCGATACAGCGCTGTCCATTAGAGGGTGAGACCTGTTTTGAAAACAATGGTCTGATTAACATATATGTCACTGTGTAAGCTTATCTTAGTAAACATTTTGAGAAAGGGTCTGAAATAATCTTAAGGATCTTTTAATGATAAGAAGAAGCAACACACAATATACAACGAGTTTTTTTTGCTTGTGTGTTTTTTGAAGGGTTGAATATAATATGAAAGTCGACGAAAGACATTATCGAGCAGTTGAACTTTTCAGTGTTAAAGTTTTTGATTGTAGCAAAAATTTAGCAACGCAACAGAGCTGCCATTAAAATGGTATCGTGAAGTCGATATGTTTTATTTCAATTATAAGAGAAACAACTTAACTAGCAAAACCAAAAATGCTACATTATCATTCGAAATAAATTAAACACATCATAAAAACGTGTTTAGCTTATGAGACCACTGCAAAACGCAATGAATATTATATGGAATATTTACGTTATGATGCATCGTACGGGTAAGTATTCTAATAAAGGAAGAGGCATCGAAGTGAAAAGGCGGAAACATTATGAACAACTCGATAGCAGCGAGACAGGTCTTTCGCCCGACACGATACTGTCGCGCGACGAACGTTGGCGCACAATGAAACGACAGCAGCAACGAAATAACTATTCATTTAATTAAAAATCTCCTCTCTCGTTAGGAACAAAAAAAACATACTATTTTCAGCAGACTGGTTCAGGTGAAGTGTTAAAATCTCAACGTTTCCACATGAGGATCATGGAAAAGCGGGGAAAAAAAATAATTGAACGCTCTCGGGTTGAGAGCGTCGGATAATTAACAGGACGTGTCGCCAGATAAAAGTGCCTGCGGATTTCAATGAGCGCGGAATCCTGGAATCGCTGGAGACCCGTCATCCGTTGGATCGTGTTTCACGTTTTTAAGTGACGATTTTCTACTTTGTTTGCGTCCGGCGCTCGCTACAATGAGTCTCGAGTTTTTGTTTTGCTTTGGACATTTTAAATAAATTATTTCTTTTATAATGAGAGCGGAAAACAATGGTATGGAATTTATAGATTGTAAATGTGCGACAAAGTGATTGTACGCAATGGAAAGTAGGAAAATCCTATTTTTTTATAATTCTTGGAGATGAAACAAGCATATCGTCATATCGTCCAGCTGATGATACACCTCCATGGTGCAGTGGCCGAATAGCCGGCTGAAACGCAGGAGGTAGCGGGTTCAATTCCCGCCGCGGAACAAATGTTTGTATGATCTACAGATATTTATTCCGGGTCTGGTTGTTTCTCTATGTATTATGTGTATGTATTTACAAAAAAAATGTATATAAGTATTCTATCAGTTATCTGGTTCCCATAGTACAAGCTCTGCTTAGTTTGGGGCTAGTTAGCGGTGTGTTAAATGTCCAGCAATGTATATTTATTATTATTATATATTTATTTAACATCAGGTGGACGATATGATTATGCTTTACAAGCCCATTTTAATTTTATTTTTTTCTTTTTTTACAAGATTTTGGAATATTTCGCAAATATCTCACCTTATAAAGTTGAGCACTGTATCAGGCAGCGAAGACGTATCATTGACACAAGTGCCGGGTCTGGGCTCTGGCACTTTACTGCTGATCACCGGCAACCAGGCTGACGATGACGTGGCTTGCTCCTTGAACTTTCCTTCGAAAGCTTTCTGAATGTCTCCTATGGTGAAGGTGCAGATCGCGGAACCCATGAGTCCAGTGGAGGCTGTAGTGAATACCCCATAGAATCGGCTATCGTCACCAGGGACTTTGTAGATGCTCTCTGTTGGAAGGAAAAAAGTAAATTATCGGAAGGAGTAAAGAAAAGAGTAAGACTGTCGTCATCATCATCAACATCCACCGCCCGTCTTCTCCCATTGCCTCTATAAGTGCTATCCAGTAATATCGTCTTATAATGTTCTCGTTAAATTAAGTACATCTATAGGTTTTTTTGGTAGACATCGCTTTCAGCTGCAAGACCGCCTCTCAAGACCGACATATTTCGGGATGTCAATTTTTTTATATTGTTGCGTAATTTAGGTGATCGTCGATGTGTAAGACATTTAAATCAATTAAATTATATTTATTATACATACATAGAATAGTTTTCAAGTAGAACAGTGTTGACATTTAAATTTTAAGTTTAAATGTAAAGGTGTTTTCAGATGTATGCGCTAAAGACGTTCTAATTAAACGCTGGTAATATTATTCTAAAAGATTTTTCAAATCTATTTCTTTAATGTAATGAAATCGAGGTTACTAAATATAGAAGTTTATTCTCAGCAACTTTTATTACCTGATCAAAATTTCACAAAGTTAGATGAAAAATTTGAAAACCTCATTGTTGAGAGTGATCGTCAAATTTGGGCGCTCAGGTGTTAAATATGAAAGAGATAAAAACTAATTTAAATTCAAATTTTACACTTTAATATAAAAGTTACGATACAGTAATGGTTGTTTCTCTACATATTATAAATAAATAATAAATAAATATTGCTGGACATTTCACACAGCGCTATCTAGCCCCATCTAAGCAGAGCTTGTACTATGGGAACCAGATAACTGATAGAATACTTATATACATTTTTTTTGTAAATACATACTTTTACTAATTACAGCACAAGTAAAGGAAAAATTCCGTAAATAAAAAATTCAAAAATTAAGGTAAATTTTGGTCCTTACAAGTTTTCGCGAAAATCTAAATTTTTATCGTGTTAACTCACGATAAAAAGATATCTGATATAAATTTCAACTTGCTATGCCCACCCGTTTTTGAGAAAATCAGTGGTGACACACAGATAGACGGATAGACGGACAAGAAAGTGATCTTATAAGGGTTCCTTTTTTAACCTCTTGAGGTACGGAACCCTAAAATTGTTAAAAAAATAAGTAAGAGTGACTAACTGTTACTTATTTTTATGCATTCTATTATTCCTCATAATATCGATGTCAGGAATTTAACATTTAACAAAAATCTATTCGTACACCAATAGTCTACTATAAAATTAGAATAATTGAATAAATCATCATCTAAAGCTCTCTACGCCATCAAAATCTTATAAAAATCGTTACATTCGTGTCTTTTTATAATTAAATTAACGAACATTATGCCTTTATGTTCGTTGTTGTTTTGGGATTTATTTTAATTATGTTTTTTAAGATATGAAATTTGCTCGACATCAATGGATGTACCATTAGAAGTGTTAAGTAAGTACCAGTGATGTAATTGAAATAACATAGTTGAGATTCAACTAAAGATACGCCCCTTTAAGTATATAATATGTAACAGAACACGTAGATTACGATAGTGCTATAAAAACAATATGGCATAACTCGAGTTACGCCGTTTTTAAGTGGTAATACTGAATTGAAAATCTTTGCAAAAAATATTACGCTATATTATATATATACTATATTACGCTCTTTCCTACACAAATCCGTGTAAATGATAAATCAAATTACATTTTCTAACCACGCTTGTAACTGCAGAGCAAACTGGAATCCTAGTGAAATCAGAAAGCTTTTGTAGAATCTACTAGCTTCAGTAAGCTCAGCTTTAGGGCGGAATATATCTTACTTAGGACGTATAATCGGTTCTAAGTTGTCCAAACTTATGCGAGTTTGACTATCAAATCGTTATACTTGTGGGCACCCAACTTTATCTCAGTGTCACCAAAAGTTGGCGCAACAATTAAACTGCTCCCCCGGGCAATTAATGTCGCCCGGAACTGTGTATTAATGATGCATTTTATACTCATCAATCATTTTGTGAAACAGATTTTAAAGGATTTCTGTTAAATGTAAATTTTATATTTTTTAATTTTTAGCGACAGTTTTTACACAAAAGACAAGAAAGACAGTTTTAGACAAAATTTTTGATTTCATCAGAACAGAAACATTTGATTTGATAATCCATGCAAAAACTTTGAATATATAGAATAGTAGGTAAATGTTATATAGTAAGTATATAGTAGTAGCGATAAGCATAAATGTACACTGAAGAATTCTTTGTAAAAAAACAGAAGAGAATTCCGCAGTCTCACTCTGGAATTAGGGATAAAAACTTTTGCGACTAATAGCACTCAAAGAAATGCAAATAACGCGTGAACGATAGCAAATACTGAACACTTGAGCACCTATTACACTCTCATAAGTTATGCAGAACAGGTAGAAGGGGCGTGAAAAACCGTGGTGAGCTCGAACCAAAGGTTTTAATATTAGATGAACTCAGTCTGGGAGGACCGGGACTTGAACGTAAATCGGCTAGACGCGTCCAAATCGCTGTACACTTTTAAATTTGCCGAATGTTTACTGACAGTCAACATTTGCGTGTTTGGGGATGTAAGGGAAGAGTAAGTAAAGGTTAAGAATTGTGAATAGACATGGTAGCTTTGTGAGTTCGAAAAATGTTCACTCACTGCGCCGTTTCGTAGAGGTCGCTATGGATTTCGTAGAGGTCGCTACGGATTTCGTAGCTCTGCAAAATTTGAGCTAGTTGTAAATAATTGAATTATTTCAAGAGCCTAAAATACTGTTGCCAAAATCTGATCTATTATATTGTTTACTTTGTAAATATTTGCTTACTCATCGTCTAATTTTATTTTAGCGTAAACGCTCCGTATTACACGCTTCGGTTTATTTGTTTCTGTTTGTCTATTTTATTCTTTACACGAGTTAGGTTAACAAACTTTGTGTAGAAAGACATTAGCTCGTCTTTCTGCTCGTTTTGGTTTCTTAAAAATGTTTTTTTTAAGAAATTATTTTTACGGTACCCATGTAATAATACAATCCCGTTACGTTATGATGAAGATTTGAGGTACAACAAATGACCAATTAATCACACAGCCATCGAATTTAAAATATACTAGTTTAGCACATAGATAATCCACACATAATATCACCATACCACTAAACCTTATAATTTATAATTAATTTTGATTTTAGCATTGACAAATAAATTTTCATTCTCACAAAACCATATTATATTTAGTGGATACTTACGAATCTCATTGAAGTAGAAGGGAAACTCTCCTGGTATGCTGCAGTTCAGCCTGGCTTTCAGGTACGTGGCCCAATTCTGGCTAAGAATGTTCTTTCCGCCGGTATCACGCTTGCAAACACGGGCCACTCGCGAGTACACCGCTTTGCCACAGTTGATGTACTCCACGGCCGTTTCTCGGAAGAAGAATAGAACATACTCGCCGACGTCAAAAGAACCCACGAAGTTTGGTTCTGGAAAAATAATACAATATTCAGTTTTTGAACGAATATGACTTATATTTTATTTAAGCATAAATAATACGACGAAATTATTTCAGTAGAAAAAGTTAAAAAATAAACATTTAATTTTAAATGTTTAAAACGCTTCGTATCGGTAAAAAACAGAGTTGTGGGTTTTTTTATACTACGTGTAGATGGGAAAAGCTTATGGCCCAACTGATGTTAAGTGGTAACCATCGCCTATAACAGAGACTTGCCTCGTAGGTCACCCACGTTAGCAATATGCCCTACGATGCACCGCCCTGCGTCCATCAACTGGAGGCATGCAGATGTAAAATCAGACGTGCCTGTAATTTCACCGGCAAACTGAATTACAGCAGTCAATGCTGCTTGGCGACAGAAATAGGTATGCTGATAGAGCTTCCCCCGGGCGAGTCCTTTCACAAGAAACTCTAATACTCTTATTGGTTTTATGGAACTTTTGTAATTATCTAAGTAAATTATCAAAAGTTATTACTCTTCTAGCACGAACTGCTGCTAAATACCAATAGGTGCTCCACCTCGATACTTTACTATAAACTTAATAACACGCCACGATCTAAATTATAACAGTAACTGGCGCGCGTTATATTACAATTTACTCAATTATAACACATTTATATTCACGGCTTTATAACGCCGCAATCGCTGGTAATTCCACTGTACCATATAACGGCCATTCTCTCTGATGTGCAATAAATAGAACTGGGTGTCAATTATTATACATACTTTTATGGGTCGTATTATTAAGTGCTTATTTGTCGGCCACGAAATGAAATCGCCACGTGTTAGAGATTATTTCGAACATGACACACGTTCGATGTGTCTATTATTATCGTGGTCTCTTGTCATTTTTCCAAGCTGCGAATTAATAGGCATTAAAGTTTAGGTTGCAGGGTCTTTTAAAATGATTGCCTTTATAAATTCGGCTTTGGAATTATTAATATCGACGATAAACCGGCCTTGCTGATGTATTTGTTGTACGTGGAATTTTACACGGCTATCAATGAGCAGGTAATGGAGGATGAACAATATCCGTATCGTTATCCTATGCTTTATGGTCATCCTAAAATTATGTCATCCAACCTAATTTGTCGTATCCGGATTGCTAACTATAAGGAAGCTATTAACAAGTAAGCTAGATGCTGATCAAAATAACACATTTATTCTTATCGTAAATGGCAGCCTGATAAAATCCATCTATACTAATCTTATAAATGTGAAAGTAACTCTGTTTGTTTGTTTATTTGTTACCTTTTCACGACTAAACGGCTGAACGGATAATGAAATTTGGCAACGAGATTATATCCTGGGGAAGGACATAGGCTATCTTTTGTCTCAAAAACAATCTTGAAGGGGGGGAAATAGAGGTTGAAAGTTTGTATGGGCAATCCATAATTCTTCAAGTTAGGGATCTAAAATTCATATTTAGTCTTTTGTAAGAAATAAAGTAATACCTGTTTCAACTTTTTTGCAAAAATATCCCTAAAGGGGTGGGTAAAGTAAGGGGTTAAATGTATAAGGTTTTCTTTAGATGCACTCCCTATGTACAGTTGGAATATAGGTAGATTGTGACCGGGATTGGGACATGGATTGGCTACTTTTTACCCGACTGCACAGAAGGGTAATGTTTTTATTGACAAACCCCGCGTGCGAAGCTGCAGGCAGGTCAGCTAGTAGATTATAAAATAAAACGATTCTTTTTTATTTGAAGCTTGAACAGGAATGAAAATAAGGTGTGAAACTAAATAATTTCACGCCACCTTAATCCAGATCACCAAAACATCTACACAAACCCGCGAGAAGAATTTATCGCTCACGTAATAAATACTTTGTCGTAATATTTTATGTCATCGTTTCGCATGCAAAATTCACGCAAAAATATCAGAGTGAGCCCGGAATAATCCGGCCATAGATCCCAGAGACATTAGCGTTCGTTAGAGCGTAAACAGTTTAATTTTCCATTGTTTAATCGCAAATAGGAGCATTGAAAACGAGGCATTCAGTGTAAATCGTTTAGCGTCGATAATTGTAACATTTTCCTAATGATTACCGGCGCTCATTGATGTTATTGGATACACGTTGATTGTGCAATGTACGCGTTAAATTCAATAGTGATTTTGTGATGACCTATTGAACGTGCTAACAGGATTAGATGAAGTGGAATGGCGTGCTTTGTTCGAATGATTATTATTCTAAAGAATGGGTTATTGTGGACCTTGTATGTAAATTATTATTAGTGTGAGCTTTGCTGTAATTTGAACACAAATTATACAGGATGTTTATATAATCAAATAAGAATTATTTACTAAATATAGTGTCCCTAGTAAATATAGTGTTGACATTGGTTTTGTAACGGACCCTATTGAAAGCGTTATTTATCAATTACGCATTAAATAATAACATTAAATAATGCAGTGAAATTGAATACTTACTGTCAAGCCACTTTGAGTCGTACTTCAGCGTCCGTTTAAACGAGTACTCCCGTCTTCCCGTCGTCAGGTTATGCAAGTCGGTTCTAAAGATAACCGTGTCAGCCTTCGTGAACTCTGCATTTGTTCCCGAGTACAAAGCCGGTAGGCTGCCAGGGTTGCCTCTCTCCACCCACAGCGCAGTAGAGTTGTCTGCCGGGTCGTACGGACACTTCGCGACACCCATACCAATCCCCGGGACAAACTCATGCCTCGGCAGGTGTGTCAAGTTCGACTGCAACAAAAGAATTCACTGTTTATTTTTCGGAGTGCCGGTTTTAGCTGCTTACACCCTAAAGTGACATTCCTTCTCCCCTTATAAAAAATAAACAGTAAACTTGACGTTGTTTTGTTTTAACAATTTTATAGTCACAGTGAAGCTTTTAATGGAAATGAGACTCGGTACTTAAAAAAGTAAGGTGCAGATTATTTTGTTACACTCGAATGAAGTTTCACATGTGAAATATTGTATTCCATGTCTTTTATTGTCCGTGAAAATTATGCAAATAATGTCGTATACAAATTCCAGCATGTTGAATTATTGTCATAGGGGCGTAAAAAGGGACGTTTGAGGAAAAAAGCCAGCCCAAATATTAAAATATTTCCGCGTGACCACTTCAATTTTATGAACCATTAATCATAAAATATTTCTAAAAAAACAAAACGTTACGAGTGAATTTATGCGTTTCAAAGTCACTAACAGCACACTGGTCACCCCTCTAGTCCCGCAACTCAACAACACATCTGCTATTAATTTCCGAAAAAATTACGTCCGTTTCACGTTTTATGCGATTTATTAGGCGACCAATTTTGAAGGCGGTTCAAATTTTTTCGACATCTTCCTTGCGTCCTCAGGAGAATTCCTCTATTAGTATAATGCGATGGGTGGCGTTACGGTTTTCGAAATTATCATAAAATTACTAAATGTAGCATAAACGTGGGGTGGGCACTGTCGGCCGCCGCCGTCGTGGATTGAGACTTTATGTAAATTTTAACGACGCTGCGACCATCGGGGCCACCTGTGCCGAACCTCCCCTCGCCAACCGCGTGGCCCGCGGCACCTGTCGAAAACCTATGTCGTTTTTATTTCAATAAGCTGAGGATTAAATTAGGCATGCTGAGACGTGCCCGCTTCCACCCTAAGTAAGAGTTTTCTTCATACTTTCTTGTGAGTTTCCTGTTTATATTTATTTCCTTCAAAGGCGCTTGAAATAAGAATAACTTAGCTAAGGTTAACTAGTGACCGACATTCCGATTATCATAATTCCAATAAGGCAGTTTTTGTTATTATAAACGTCAGGATTAAATTGGGCGTAAATTCAAAAGTAAAAAAGTTAAATTCGTATTTTAGGCAACTTTTCACATAACATGCCAAAGATTACGCGAAGTAGCCCGCGAATTTACTTTCCCAAGCTTTTAAGTACACAGCAAACCTCTGCCAATACATCATTTACTCGCGGGTCCCGATACTTAAGTCTCGTAGATAATAAAGCAAATGGGCCGAGCGGAAGAGCCCCACGGACTTTCTCCCTTTGACGAACGCAGGGTTGTAGCTAAAAACTTTGTCTAAAATTTGAACTTTCTCTTCGCTGAAATTCTTTGGAACTCTGCGAGACTTTAATGTATCCCAAAATAATAAAATAAACAAAAGGTCGACTTAAATTAATTAACGATCAAGTTAAAAAAAAACAATTTATTGATAGACTACCTTGCAATAATCTGACAAACTAGAGTCGCGTCACCTAAATGAGAACGCTGAGGTGGTCTGCCAGAATCACCCTTTTATACAAATTGCTGAACCATTATGTCAGAGAAATCTTCAAAGTAAGACTCATACCAGATAAATTTATAGAGACACGACTACGATGGTACGCCCATGTCATGAGGAGGCCGGTAGACCATAAGACTCAAAAAGTGCTCAACTATAAGACTGGATCGAGAAAGCACGGAAGACCTCGACTGTGATGTGTGTGATAAGGAAATACCTGGAGAGTGACAACATAGACCCAGTGACGATCTGGAAAAGACGTCTCTAGAGACAAATGATCAGGAGTGCCGTAAGTATGTAAATAACTAATGGTTCGCTCCGAACTGAGATCTCGCGAATCTCCCAAAATAAATATTATTCTTAGGGCGACTTGCACAACGATGCCTAAACGTATTTATTGGCTAAATATGATTTAAGGAGTTGTCAAATCATGCAAATACTTCAAATTTAAACATGTTTAGTCGCTAAATACGTTTAGTGATCTTTGTGTATGCCGACTTTAATCTTTGACTGATAAATTGGTGCCACGAAATGAATAACCAATCTACTTGACCTACAGTTTCATTTAAATTAGATGTAACGGGGGTTCTTGTAAATCGGTTAAAATTTTTTGGGGTACAAATGGCAGTTATTCTGGATTTCAAACTTTTGCCTATATTTGTGTCACTAAAGCTACACGAATACCAAATTTTAGCATTGTGGGGTCACTGGTGTACCCTGTAAATTTTGTCAAAGTTTTGTTTTTATTATGGCCAATAACTCAAAAACTACAAAAATTAAACTAATAATAAAAACGGTGTTCAAATGTACTAATGAAGACCTTTCATTTGACGTCCCATTTGACCTAATAGTCTCATTTTCATTTTTTTTTACCCCTCTTGAACCCCAATATCTCAACAACCCCCCAATATTTTTAGCTCATTGAGTCACACCGAAATTGTGCCATTACTACCTACCTATACCAAATTTCATGATGACCGGATAAACGCTACGAAAGTTATCCTCAGAGAAACAAACATACATACATACAACGCCGATTTGCCCAAGTTGATTTGGAGATTTCGCTTCGCTCAACCAATAATAATGATATCCTTTTGATTCAATTAAATTCCAAAATTAGGCTTGCCCTTGGCGTGTACTGCCCAGCCCTAGTTTCAGCACTGTTAACAAATAAGAAAGTTTGCCTTTAGACCCGCAAGCGCCCCTCATTAGGCCTCTCTTTTGTTTGTTTGCCAAATTAGCATCTAGAAAGCTTTCATTGAGCCTCCGTTGACAGTCTAATGATACAATTGAAAAGTTTTTTCGTCGGAAAGCCGGATTATTTTGCATCATTACCGTTTTCTGCGGTACCTTGATATCGAGCGGAAAATTTAACAAATTATTGCATTTGCTTTATAAAGTTAGTTAATAAAAATTTCCTCATTTTATATGCCGAAGGTTGTGATTTAGAGCAGCTCTTCGTTCAAATTTATATATTTTGCAAATTACCTCGTTTCGCTTATTAGTATTTTAGTAGTATCAGACACTTATGGGAAATCCTAAGATCTTTAAAATCATTTCAAAAATTTACGAGCTGGAAGAGACTTGAACCCACAACATTCCTCTTGATACGAGGATGCACTCCCAATTGTGCTGCAGGCCCTTATCAAGTCAGGTTTTAAATTAGCGAGATGATTCAGTTTACGATGGGCAAAGTGCCATCTACAGGGAAATTTTTAATAATGAATGTTTATGAGGCCCAGTTTTAAGGAAGTGATTCCTAAAAATATTGATTATGCCATAATAAGCACACTCCTGTCTATTCCGCGTCAGTACTCTTACCTTAAAGTTGCCTGGGCTTGTAGCCAAGTTACATTCGCTTCGAATCGATTCAATTTCTACATAGGTTTGTTGTCGATATATCACGTGATATTTCCATAGCATGTGTCAAATGTGCAAAATGTGTCATTTTCGGACTTGTCGACTAGCGTCATCGCTAATCGAATGTCACCTGGCTAAGCCCTCTGGTATGATATCTATCAAAGTGTCAAAAATTTACGTGAAATAACTCAAAGTGAACTCAACTTTGAGAGCATGTTCTATAATCTCCCTTCAGAAAGTGTTACTCGAATATAATGTAGGTACATTATTATGAAACTTGTCTTTGTCGCTAAAGGAGTTAAAGTAACTTTCAAACGCACAAGGGATCCTCAAATTGTGCGAGATTTAGGGGTGGAAGTTTTGACAACCACGTCACTATCAGTTATTAACATGTTAAGATGATCTGAATTCATAATGACGTTGTCTAACTTACTACGCACTCAGTGTTAATATGACTTTGTACACATAGAAGATGATCCTTTAAGGTATTAGATACCTAGTTTAGGAAAACTTTCTAAAATTTTATTAAGGTGACATTAGACTACTAACAATTCTGTAATAAATGATGTAATTGTATAATCCTGCTCACCAAATATGTATATACAGTTAAACAAAACTCAATCTTAATTTAAAATAGTTTACTGTTCTAGAAAATTCACAGACAAAATACTCTGATAATGGAAAATGAAACAAAAACTTATCAGCAAACGGTAAAATGAAAATGTAACTATCATTTTCATATTGCATTAAAATATGAGGGCACACGACGACGTCTCGAAAGTTTTCCGCTATTCAGATATTACGCTCGTTCACAATGTATCGGGAAGCCATTGCCGTATATCACACGACCGCTATCTTCAGGTGCCAAGTGTAAAGTGAAAAGTTTTGGATGCTTTTGGTTTGTTAATTTTGCGAATACATTGTTCGTGTCTTGTATCACTAGTATTTTTTCGACATCTGCGTATTTATGCACTGCTATGTTTTAAAAGGAACCTTTTATGATCACGAAAGGATCTCTTACACGCACTAAGTAAATGCATTTATAGTATGTTCAACTAGTTACACGTATTTTACAAAAGAGAACTACATACATAGATTGGTATTTTTTTTTCAACATTTTATTTGTGATTCTGAATGATTTTGGAATGTGAAAATTAAGTATGATTTCTTTAGTTTCATATTTTTTAATATATATTTTCTTTTGTTCCATCTACCAAAAAGCGTCTCAAAAATCACACTGTTCTTTTATTAACCGCTGGTTAACGGACCACAATTGTATAAGCTTCCATTAAGCTTAAGACAAATCACATGTGAAAACTCTTTCTGTAACAAAGTCAAACTACTCCTAATTACTAAAACAAGTACCAATGACAGTGAATATTTGGAAAATGACTACAGTAACTTTAATTTCAACGAGGAGACTGATAAATAAATAAATAAATAAATATTGCTGGACATTTCACACAGCGCTATCTAGCCCCAAACTAAGCAGAGCTTGTACTATGGGAACCAGATAACTGATAGAATACTTATATACTTTCTTTTTTTCGTAAATACATACTTATAATATATAGAGAAACAACCATACCCGAAACAAATATCTGTAGAACATGCAAACATTTGTTCCGCGGCGGGAATCGAACCCGCTACCTCCTGCGTCTCAGCCGGCTATTCGCCCACTGCACCACGGAGGTCGTCAACTGATGTTAGCTAATTAGAAGTTACGATTATATTTTATAATATTTTGGAATTAATTATTGTATTATCAGTTTCGAGACAAGAGTTGAAAGTACTTTTGCCTAAAAAACTGATAATTTTTAGTGGTGGAAACCGCTATTCTTTTACACCTACATCGTTTGGCAAAGAGGTTGATAAATTAAACTAAACTGAAGACATATAGACATGTGTTGAGGTTTCAGTCCTTTTCTTTTAAATAATAATTATGATTTTAATTAATTATTATATTTTACAAATTGACGTCCCTTTACAGCGGATATTTAAGTAATTGAAAATTTTTGAAATGTACTAAGTGACTGTTATGTATTATGTTTTTTATTATTAAAATAAGTTGTAATTTGAATCTGACGAGAGACTGATGTTACACTAACTTTGTTAATTATTGAATATTATTATATTCGTCTTTTTCAATAAATGATATTCTATTCTATTCTATTTTGGCCACGTATACTGTCAGATGTGAAACCGCCCAAAATAATAAAATAGATCGGCGAATACGACTATTAAGTTTATTCGATGGAATGTTCTGAAATAATTAACTATGTTAATCAATTCGTAAAGTGCTTTACTGGTTGTATGTTGGATAGCGGTCACTTACCTATTTATCTCACTGAACCTGCGTTTTGTGACACAGATATAGTCTAAGGTCTGCGTTAAACAAATAATTTTACAGTAGGCATAATAATCCAAGATTATCTTCAAACTTGCAGTTTTCACGGCAGACTACCAAAGAGTCTGCATAATCAGTACGAAACTTAGCACACAAGTTTGCGGGAGCACATATCACCGGCATATTCAAACTATACAACACTGGTCGGCAAGGGTAGATAGAGCAGGGCTGTAACCAACCCGTTTTTTTCGAAGCGAGATCTCTAAACTAACTTGGGCAAATTGGCATTGTATGTATGTATGTATGTTTGTTTGTTCGAGGATAACTTTCGAAGTGTTGATCCGATCATCGTGAAATTTGATACATAGATAGGAAGTGATAGCACAATTTTGGTGTGACTAAATCAGCTAAAAATGTGGGGGGGTTGTTGAGATAATAGAGTTCAAGAGGGGTAAAAAAAATGAAAATGAGATTATTAGGTCAAATGGAACGTCATATGAAAGGTCTTCATTAGTACATTTAGACTACGTTTTTATTTTTAGTAATTTTTTTATAGGTTTTGAGTAATTAGCCTTAATACAAACTGAACTTTGACAAAATTCACAGGGTACACCAGTGACCCCACAGTACTGTAATTTAGTATGCGTGTAGCTTAAGTGACACAAATATAGGCAAAAGTCTGAAATCCAGAATAACTGCAATTCGTACCCCAAAAAAGTGTAACCACATTACATGAACTCCCGTTATCTGTAATTTAAATGAAACTGTAGGTCAAGTAAGCTGGTTATTTATTTCGTGGCACTATTTTGATAGTCAAAGATTACAAATAATATTTTTTTGTTATAATCGGAGACTCGCGAGATCTCAGTTAGGGGTGAGCCACTAGTTTTAATTAGATAACTTAATGTTTTGAAACACTAAAACTAACAGGTCTCAATCGAACCGCATTCAATTGGCAGATCGAAAAATCTCTGAAAATTATTCAACTTGAAACCTTGAATCATTATTTTAAACATGTTTTTTTAATGCTAACATGTATTGCGATTTAACCCTGTTTTATCTTCCGATGTTTGTTACAACAGAATAGTAGATTCTATTTACAGTTATCTGAGAAATACTGCATTATTCAGATACCTTACGGAGTCGGACCCAGAGCTTTCATCCATCCCTAGGTAGGTGCAGTATTCGTGCATACTGTGTGTTTTGAGCTCATTTTGTATGCCTAAAATAGAAATAAGCACGAGGAGTTTACTTGCGGAGCGCCACGTGGGGGTAGCTTAGGTTTGGGTCCATTCATAAGCGGACGTGACAGCGGGATTAAAGTGAATAAAACTTCAAATGTGTTGACAATTTCTATAAACGCAATCGCAACGCCGCACGGAAGTGCATTTGGAAATTGAAAAAGATAAGACGAAAACTTGCTAAGAAATTTTATGTTCATATAGAACCAGCGTATGTACAGTAGTCACGAATAGTTATGATTGAATAACCGAATTCAAAACAAAAAATTCAACCTTATTTGCTTAAATCCGAAGCTTTTATCTTGTTTAAAAACAATAGAGAATAGTGGAAAACAAAAATATTGCGTCTATTTTAGCCCGCATCGTATGCACCAGCTCACTTTAGAAGATTATATTTAATGCTACGTACGCCACACCTACGTATCTACTGGTATTGTAGTGTTATATGCAAAGTTTATAATGGACTTTAGTTTTGTAGGCGAGTTTAGTATTGTATTTTATTATGGTAATATTTCCACCTACTTTCCGTGGAACATTGCTGTTAAAACTGATGTTTTCATAAACTAACAAAACAAGGTCTTGCTTTTAGATGTTTATTTAGCTGCATTCAAACCACCTAAGCCCACACAACGCGAACTTCGGTAATTATTTACATGCTAGAAAATAAATGTAAGAAAAAGAACAAAACCTAAACTTTGTGAATCTATAATAATAAAAATATACAAATCAATAAAATAATTCATTTATTAAAATATTGCTTTAACAATTTATTCTTTATATTTTACTAGCTCACCCGCCCGAGGCTTCGCACGCTTGGAATTTTTTTGCCGTGGGAACTTCGGGATAAAAAGTAGGTATATAAAACACTCTTTTATAAAAATTCAACGTTGTTTAAGACTTTCAAGTCAATCCATCATTTACTGTTTTGCCTGTAATGGTACGAGTATGTACGACATTAGTTTAAAACACACATCCGAAAGCGTATTTACAGATTCTAAAGGTGGGTTTAATACGTGTAGCTTGAATATTTACTTAGTAATCGATATATTTCCAATAAACATTTTTTGAGTTTTTAAACTTAACATTTTTTTTTTATTCCTAGTGTACAATTCTAGTAATTATAACCTAGTAATATTATTACAACCTAGCCATGTATAGACTGATGAGTAATTTCATTTTGACCTAGTTTTTTAGTATAACATTAATTATGAATGTGTCCAATAGCACTTTTCTTACGATCTCTGGTTAAGGGGAAGACACTTTGTTCATGTGTTCTTTATAGTAGCACTAACACTTTCACTGCGCACACACTATTGTTAATATACACTAACTCAAAAGGCTTAGTTCTCTTGAGTTTTCTCACTATGTCCGTGTTGTCGAGGAGCTGGATAGCCTCAACGTTCACATGGTGATGAAGTCTCTGCTCATGCGCTTCTGCATATTTTTTATAATTTTGTTACGACCTCTATGATAAGGTCCCGGTGCAGGTCATCGTTTCTTACGTACCAGGGTGCATTAACTATTTCCCTACGTACTTTATTTTAGAAGCGTTGTACTGTTTCTACGTTACTCATTTTAGTACAGCCTCATAGCTGAATACCATAAGTACATACATGCATCAGGGCTTGCTTGTATAGTAGGGTTTTGTACCACTAGAGTTGAATATCTTTGAAGCAACCAGTACATTCTTTTTTATCTTGTTCTAATTTGTCTTATTTTCCCTTGACGTAAGTTTCCAGCGTAGTATCACATCAATCGTCATGCCCAAATACTTTGCCATGTTTGCGTATGGCATCAGCTTATTGTTAATGTATTGATAGTACTGTTATTTTTTATTGGTAAAATTTATGTGAATCGATTTAAATTCATTAAGTTTGATTCGCCACTTCTCCTTCCAGCGATGCATATCATTAACTGCCACTTGAACCTTTTCTGCTGCTTCTGTATGAGTGCTTCCGACGGCCATGATGGCAGTATCGTCAGCAAAGGTTGCTATAAGGTGTTATTTTTTAGCTCGGGTATATCCTAAGTGTATAGTAAGTACAGAACCGGACCCAACACACTACCTTGTGGTACTCCAGCTATTATTTTCTTGATTTCTGAGTAGGCATCTTCTTGCCTCATTCTAAATACTCTATCTGATAAATATGAAACTAGTATATCTACAAAATCTTGCGACATCATGTTTTTCATTTTTACGATAAAGCCTTCATGCCACACCTTATCAAAAGCTTGTGCTACGTCTAAAAGAACAGTAGAGCAGACATTTTTATATTCTAGTGTTTTCTCGATTATACTTGTTATTCTGTGGACTTGATTTACGGTTGAGTGATGTTCTCGGAAGCCGAACTGATGCTTTGGGATAAGATTCTTGTTGTCCAGTATTGGTTTCAGCCTTGAAAGTAGTAATTTTTAAATAGCTTTGACATTATGGGTAGTAAGCAAATGGTCCTGTACGATGAAGTATCAGGGAGCGGTTTTTCTGGTTTTACTATTATTATTACTTACGCAACTTTCCATAAATTTGGTACATATTTTAATCTGACATATTATATGCCATTATCTCTACCCGTGCTTTCATTTAACGTCGTTCACAATATAACACGTTGTATTTATAAATATTTTCGGTCTTTATTGTAAAATATTAAAATCTTCAAAGAACGGTCACCAAAATCTGGCATACCTTTTGAAATATGTATGCGAATAACCATTTCTGCTTATTCTCTAGAAGGGGTAGGTATAAAATACCACTAAAGTAGGAACACTTTGTAATACGCAAAGAAATTCAAACAAAGCGATACAGCCATCGTAAACCCTGAACGATATTGGCTCCTAATTCCGAATGGGACACCTGCACCTGTGCATTGCGCTTTGCGAAATACGGCAGTTAGTTTTTGTATGTAGCTAGGTATTTCTATAGTGGCTAGTAATTGATATGGAAGTTATGGGTTTTCATAACATTAAAAATACAAACTATTAATCTATTTGTATACCAAATTTCATCGAAATCGGTCAAGCCGTTTAGTCGTGAAAACATAATAAACAGACAGACAGTTACATTAGAATTTATAATATTAGTATGAAAGTGGATTTGCCTATATATTTTTTAGTCTTCCATTCGCAAATTTTTATTTACTGATGTCCACTGAACCAGTTTAGGCTATGAAATATTTTATCAACTATTTTTGCGTATAAAAATGGTTATGGAGTGGACCGTTGCAGTGCTGCATAACTAAAGTGATTTTCTAAAGTGCCCTCGACATTGCAATAATTGTAAATGCATGTTATCATGAAGTAAATATCGATTGAGCTCATGAATAGTTTTAAAACAATTACTTTAACATACTTTGTTCACCTACCTATTGCCTAAGTTAATTTTAATTCATACTTACCTAAAACACGTAAAAAGATGTCCAAAGCGTATTAGATTCACAAAAAGGCACTCCGGGAGTGCCGACAAAAGTGAAAACATGAACAATTACCGAGATACTTATATACAGAGCTGTAAGTATGTGTAACTGTAACAGTGTCACGAGTTCAATGGTTTTTTGCCACATCAAAAAATGCCCGCTTAAAAAAGTTTTCACTTCAAAAATATATTTTTCTCTTTTTCTTTTCATGCATTAATGTAAGAGAGTTCAAATTTAATCCTTACTAACATTATAAATTCGAAAGTAACTCTGTCACTTCTATTCGTTACGTTTTCGCGACTAAACGGCTGGACCGGTTTCGATGAAATTTGGTATAAATATAGATTACTAGCTGACCAATCCGCGGTTTCGCACGCGTAGTTTTTCAATAAAAACATTACCCTCCTTCTGCGCAGTTGAGTAGAAAGTAGCCTATGTTACTCAGGGATAATTTATAATTCTAATGGTGAAAGAATTTTTGAAATCGGACCAGTAGTTTTTGACTTTATTCGTTACAAACATACAAAAAAAAACTTTCCTGTTTATAATATTAGTATTGATGTCTGTGGTTGGGATATTTTACGTACTTTTTACCTGACTGCGCAGAAGGATTCTAATGTTTTTATTCCCAAACAATGCCTGCGAAGCCGCACGCGGAATCTAGTATCACTATAAAAGTCTTACCTTCAAAATTGTTACAAGTTATAAAACTCCGGTCATACGGTAAACCCCGTTAGTTTTCACTCGTTGAAAACTTAGGAACAACACTAGAAACTTGCGCACCTCCTTTATTTTGAGTAAAAGTCAGTGGAGGAATTGAGAACATATGAAAATGGAAAATGAATAAAAACAAGATCGGCCAAGTAACGAGTAGAACTCACCGAGGGTTTCGAACCTAGATAGGTTTATTTATGTTAATTACGCAGCGCCATCTAGTTATGTGACCGGTAAACCAAGACCACTTTTAAGACAGATATCTAAAAAAATGTTCTAGCTAGAGGCATGGTTATAGTTTTCCCGTTGTATATTTTAAAATTTCGCGATAACTGTACATAATAGAATACAGATAGATACAGAGACAGATAGATAGATGATAGATGCATACAGACCAGCGTTATGCCAAAAGCACAACAAATGCTGAGTTGGACGCCTTTTTGTGACGTCGGTCGTTTAGATATAGGTAATTGTGAGACACACATTTGTTAGGTGTTGCTGTTCTTGTGTGCATGAATATGTTCTCTTGTGTGTACCTCACTTGTGTGTGTGTTTTGTACCGTCACAAATAAATGTTTTTTCTTTCTTTCTTCTTTCTTTCTATAATCTTAATATATAAAACAAAGTCTGGTTTGTTCGAACACTTATAACTCGAGAACGGCTGGACCGATTTTCATGATCTTTGATTTGTTGGATTTGTCTCCACCCTGAATAGCAGAATAATTATTAAAATATTAAAAAAATCGCGCTAAAAAAAAAATTGCGATGTGAGTTCATTTTCTCATGCATAGATGTAGCTAATGATGGTCGATTGACAATTCTACTGTCGTATGCATGTCAAGGCGGTACGAAGTTCAGCGGGTCATCTAGTTACTAATATTAAACGGGTATTTATCGTCAGCAGTGTCTTCACGATTGAAATTTGGAAATTTCTTAATTTCAATCGCTTCACAGCCCTGTTGGCTGTTGCAACACAGTCGAAACGTCGGGATGATAAATAAAAACGTATGTGTGTAATAAATACCCGTTTAATATTAGTTTTTCTGTAATTTTTGCATAAATATATATATACCCTTATACTCGTATCCGGAGTTTGTGAAGTGAAAACCTAACCAAACATTATTATGATTTATAGATATATACTAGCTGACCCGGCAAACGTTGTTTTGCCTTATAAATCGGGTTGTTAAATTACTAAAATGGCTATTAAAAAATAAGGGTTGATCGTAGAAGGGTGAAAATTGAGGATTGTATGTATTTTTGTATGTTGTATCATAAAAAATTGAAATTAAAAATTTTGTCTAAAAAATAAAAAATAAAATTAGGGGTGGACTACCCCTAACATTTAGGGGGATGAAAAATAGATGTTGGCCGATTCTCATAGATACCGAATAAGCACAAAAAATTTCATCAAAATCGGTCAAGCCGTTTCGGAGGAGTATGGCAACGAAAACTGTGACACGAGAATTTTATATATTAGATAGATATGGTATATTTTTCGTAAATTTTCATCATAACTCTAGAACTTACACTAAATAAATAAATTAAAAAATGGTTTTGGAATGTGTAAATCAATTTTTTTGATACCCAACTTGACTTAGTTTTGTTTTGACCCCCACCATTTTCAATCTTTTGGTCATCAAAATGAAAATCTTTTTGATTTTTTTTACTTGAAACAGAAGATGGTCAATATTATTTATAACTAATCTAAATTTCAAGCCGATAGGTTTTGTAGTTCCTAAGGTAATCAGCTGTGACAGACAGACAGACAGACAGACGGACGGATAAAGTCGCACCATAAGAGTTCCGTTATTACCATTTTGGTACGGAACCCTAACGATATATTCAGGTTCCCATTTTGATTGAAAAATTGAATAAAAAGCAAATAACCGTCAACACAAACGCGTCATTTGTTTCCAATACCGTTCCGATCGTGAGCAGCCATTTGTTACGGAATAGATATAAATTTTTGGTTGCAGTACTTGTATTTTTACGATTTGCTTTGTAATAGATCATTTATGTATGTTTCTTGAAAGATCAATTATATTGTTTTGGCCAGTTCGTCAGTGTTTCTAGCAAGTGTCTCTAGCTTTTTGACTTTGCGTAAGGCTTAGGGCCAACTCTGCAGATTAATATGAAAAATGATTTAGTGATACCGTTATTTGACGATTAAGATTGTTGTTCCTTTCATAAGTTGCTAAATTTTCAATGGTTTTGCCATAGCAACGGCGGTCTTTGAAAAAAGATTGTTTTAGTAGAATACCCAAAGTTATTTATAGTAGCGATTTTGCAACGATACCATTGTCATAGTGAAGCGATTGGTTTAGTAGAATTGGGCCTCTGAACTTTTAATCTATTTTGACATCGGCTTCAAGTGAACATTTCATATTTATTACATTTATTGACGCCTACGAGTATTTACAAAAAAAATAGCAACAGTCTATCCATGCATCTTTTTTATAATAACAATATCTAAAAACACTTTACCGAAAACCTTTTGAAAACTTATCAAATACTCATTTGTTGTTGTCATACAAGTAATCCATTAACAAAATCAATTCCATGGTTGTGGCAAAGCAAGCTCCTGCCCTATCAATTGCATACAAGTGATTTCACTCAATTTTTGAAACTAGCGCTCCCTTACAGTCCCCTAGGGGTGAAAGCATTACTCAAATCACAGATTACGGTTCCAATTTGTAGATATAAATAAAAGCTTTTTGCTGCATCGATGATTGCATTTGTTGTGGTTCGAATTGGAAAACGGCCTCAGCTAATTATGAAATGTATTACTTTTTAGGATTCCGTAACTCAAAAGGTAAAAAAAGAAACCCTTATAAGATCACTTTCTTGTCCGTCTATCCGTCTATCCGTGTGTCACCACCGATTTTCTCAGGAACGGGTGGACCTAGCAAATTGAAATTTATACCAGATACTGAGCTCTATAGTTCCTACTGGGTGTATTAAAATCAAGGTTCAGAGTCAACATGATAAAAAGATATGGGCAAATTTAGATTTTCGCGAAAACTTGTAAGTACCAAAATTTGCCTTAACTTTCAACTTTTTTTATTTTTCAGATATTTCCCTTTACTTGTACTGCGTTTACCATGCTTTTAATGAAAATTTACAATTCTAGGTCAACTAGAAGTACGCTTTAGGTTTTGGGTCGAAAACTATACCTATATGGTAGTTCCCATTGACCTAGAATCACGAAATTTGGCAAAAAGCAAGATTTTACAGCATAGGAAAAATAGCAAAAAATAAAAAAGTTGAAAATTAAAGGGTGTCCCCATACACACATAGCTCCTCTCATTGACTGCCTCTGTGGCGCAGTGGGCGTATAGCTGGCTGAGACGCAGGAGGTAGCGGGTTCGATTCCCGCCACGGAACAAATGTTTGCATGATCTACAGATATTTGTTCCGGGTCTGGTTGTTTTTAGAAAGAAAGAAGAAAGAAAGAAGAAAGAAAATACATTTATTTGGCACACACACAGGACTGACTATTCAAAACAAAATAAATACAGAACAAACATACCTATGTACTTACTTTCTATATATTATAAGTATGTATTTACAAAACAAAAAGGTATATTATAAGTATTCTATCAGTTATCTGGTTCCCATAGTACAAGTTCTGCTTAGTTTGGGGCTAGATAGCGCTGTGTGAAATGTCCAGCAATATTTATTTATTTATTTATAGCTGACGCTAATTAAGATCCTATGAGTTGTATGGGCGCTCATACAATTTAGAGGACAATGGGTAGGTACGGAACCCTCGGCGCACGAGTTCGACTCGCACTTGACCAGTTTTTATTGTTTAGTACATCGAAAGGTTAACAAAATTGGTTTAAACGACATATTACATAATTTACAGGAAAAAAAACCTGTAAAATTAGTTAAACAGAATAAATTATTACTAGTGGTTTTGTGGGAACAGCAGACCTCGCGAGCTCTTATATCGAAAATTTTACAAGTCCCAGAAAATGAAAAAAAATTTTCAAAATTAGGATATGCTTTATTATAATGCAAATACAAGCCTAAAAAGTAATTTACGCAACAAAACTAACGAAGAAAGTCCAATTTTAAATTGAATTTCATGTTCTTGAATTTTCCAATAGGCTAACCTATATACTTTTGAGCAAAATATTGGTATAAGTTTTAGCGATTATAGATAGAATCCGTCCATATATAACGCTACAGCAAACTCCCCCCCCCCCCACTCCCCTCTTTTGGATTTATTTTTTTATTTTCAATACCTTGTGTAGAATGAAGTCCTTAGTGTGTCTCTCAAATTTGATTGAAATCCGTCGATAAATAACGCTACAGCAAACTTCCCCCATTTTTTCCCCTATTCCCCCCCCCCAATCAAAATCGGAATCGACTAAAAAAATTTAATAAATCAACGAACTTGTATTTTCGACAAAATCTGTTGAAAAATGCGACCTGTAGACGAGAACAGACATATGGACAAACGCATTTTTGGCCAATCTATACACTGAGACGCTCCGCTCGCTCGGTCAATTAAGAAAGTTTAGAAAGGTTGTCTGGTAGAGATCGCTATTTAAGATAAGACCACCAAATGTGTCTAATAGTTTGCATTTACATTGTTCAATTTGATTGTTTGTTGTGTATGGTGTGCAATAAAGTATTTTCTATTCCATTCTATTCTATTCTATTTATCTCTTTAATAATAACTTCGACACGATACATTCATGTTGAAATGCATTGAATCAATACATCATCATCATCATATCACGTCCATTGCTGAACATAGGCCTGCTCCATAGATTTCCAGAGTGACCGATCTTGTACGGTCTTCACCCAACGGCTCCCAATAATCTTTATCAGGTTGTCTTTCTATCCGGACCTGGGGGGCTGAACTACGCTGCGCTTTCCAGTGCATGGTCTCCACTCGAAAACCATTCCGCTGCAACCTTTGAGCTATGTGCCCTGCCCACTTCAGCTTGCTAATCCTATTGGATTATCTATGTCTGTGACCTTGGTTTGTTTACGGATCTCCTCATTTCTGATTCAATCTCGCAGAGAAACACCAAAGATAGCCCCCCCTCATATCATACATAATTTGTTTAATATTTTCCAAAATTGAACTGAGATTTTTCAGCTGTGCACAAACCCAAAACTACAAATATCTGCGCCTATCAGTGTTTTGACAGCGCAACATAAAGCGGCAGGCAGCATTATGGGACCGGTCCCCTCTCCATAAGGATGAATGATAGTTTATTTTCAATTTTTGGCTTTGAATTTTGAATCATAGCCCTGGATTTATAAATATGCCCCTCTCTACATGTTGTAAAATTATATTTGTTTACGTGTTTACCTATTACATGTTTTAAAATGTAATAATGGTCTAGAATCTTGCTAAATTTAATACATACCTATATAGAGAGTATGTAGAAGACCAAACCAATTCTGGAAAAGTACACAGTTCTCGTTGGCAATCTAAGAATTTATAAATATAAAGCTCATATTGAATTGGGGCCAACTTGAAAGCTCAGCGAGTGTATCCTGATAAATACAAATTATGGGGTCTTCAAGTCGCGAGGCTTCTTCTAGGCAAGCGTGTTACGCCGTAGAATGCTTACCATCGGACAAGATTCTAGCCATACTATGAGTATATAAATAATAAGTAAATCATTTTGAAAAAAATAACTACTTTAAATACCCAAAGTGCATTTTCAGGAAATTGATATTTACGAACCATAAAACCACCAAAATGTTCCAGGAAATAAGTGTGCAATGGACTATCCCATTTTATGCTCTATAAACACGTCCAATGTATACTTTAAATCGAAAATTTGCAAAAGTCCATAAAACATCCTATATACTTTGTGTCAGAATTGCGATAAAACGTGTGAAGGGTCAAAACGACCGCCAATACATCATAAAATTATATGAAAGTCAAGAGCAGGGAAAGTGAGAGGTGAACCAGGGCAAGCCGAAATTTATTACGGGCTGCTTTCGATACCTATTGTGAGAGCTGGTTTTATGGCCTTTAAAATAATATTATGAAAATAACGGCACTTATCGTCACATCACATCGTGACAATGAACACGCGAGTATACAGTAAAAATAAGTCTGAAATTGGTATAAAAGGGATTGGACAGAAATCATGTGTTACATCTGTTTACTTAGCAATTTAAGAATATCTTCGTTTAGAGATGTCATTGAAAATAAACCTTATATTAGAATAATTTACTTAAGTACAGGTATCTCTTTAGCAGTATCAATAAGTATTGCTGTACTCGTATGAAAATTTACGCAAAGTTTGAATTTTAAAAATATTTTTAAGGAGAAATGCGTTCGTTCGTAAAATCGTCACTGCTTGGGTTTTACAGAGTCGTTCGGTTCGGTTTTCTTTAGCGACAAGGAAAAATCTTTGCTCGTCTTATGACGTCATTCGAAGTCAGCTTCCGTGAAATTTGTTGCAGTACGATGGAAGTCTTGTCTAGTTCGGCAAGGAGTAAAGCTAGATATAAAACTCCAATAGTGTGATTTTTATGTTCGCATCTAACGTTCTGAGAAAGCGATTGCAGGCCTAGTAGAATGTGGAGGGGATACAGAATGTAGAATTAATACAGGGTGTAAGTACTCAATAATCAACCACTTTTACAATAGAACCCACTCGTTCAAGCGAAAAAATGTAGGTTCATTAAATTTAGCCAATTCATTAATTTGAAATTCATCTTTTGAAACAAGTTTTTTTTTTTCGTTTTGTGTTATTTACTATTTAGGTATTTCGTTCATGTTTACACCTGGATTTTGTAATCAACAGAAAAAAATATTATTGCGTTTTATGTAAACCTTGTTATTTTACTTATTCTACGGTTGAAGCTGCATCCTAACCAACTACATACATACATAAAGGCAGTTTAAGATCGTCTCGTTGAACATGCAGCATATTGAGTTTTATGAGTGTAGCTTAGAAAATATAAGCTGAAAGAAAATAGCTATAGGGAAAACTTCTAATGCATATTAATAATTCAAAAACGTCTAGACAGCAAGGAATGCATAATGTGAAGTTTGAATCAATTAAAATATTTGTGGTGATGAGTTTATGAAAGTGTATACTTTCATTATTAACATACCAATATGCCAGCATGACATTAATTTTAGGAAGAATAAATCTTAAAACGAATAAACGCTTTGAACCAAATTAAATTTTCCGAATAACCAACTTTGTTTCTAAACGAAACAATTTTATAACACTTTATGGTAGTTTTCTACATAGTGTAACAAACTACAGAAAAGTTCTATAGTGACACTTTCTGGGTTTTCTCGCGTAGGTATCTTAAATACAGGATGGATTTTTTGAGCCGTACCTGATGGAAAAGTACTCTAAATACTGACGGTAACAAATTTTACTCGACGGAAACATTCCATTATTTTTAAGAAGATGCAAAACTGTTTTAATGATTTTTGGAAATACGCTTGCCAAACCTCGATACCGAACCGACACTGTTTATAAAAAGTATTTATTTACAAAAAAAATATAAGTGTTCTATTATTTATCTAGTTCCCATAGTAGTCCCTTTGCTTAGTTTGGATCTAGGCAGCGCTGTGTGAAATATCCAGATTTATTTAATTATTGATCGAGCGAAGCGAGATCTCCAGATCAACTTGGGCAGATCGGCGTTGTATGTATGTATGTATGTTTGTTTGTTTCTCCGAGACTAAATTTCAAGAGTTTATCCGATCATCGTGAAATTCGGTATATAGGTAGTTAGTGATGACATAATTTTGGTGCGACTAAATGAGCTAAAATGTGGGGGGGGGGGGGGGGGGGAATGTTGAGATATTCAATTGTGGTTGGGTTCAAGAGGGATAAAAAAACCAAAATAAGACTATCCGGTCAAATGGCACGTTTAATAAAAGATCTTTATCAGCACATTTCGATCCCATTTTTATTTTTAACTTTGTAGTTTTTAAGTTAGAAGCCATAATAAAAACTTAACTTTGACAAAATTCACAGGGTACACCAGTGACCCTACAGTGCTGAAATTTGGTATGCGTGTAGCTTTAGTAGCACAAATATAGGCAAAAGTCTGAAACCCAGAATTACTGCAATTTCTACGCCAAAAAAGTATAACCAATGAACATGAACTCCCGTTACCTGTAATTTGAATAAACTGTGGGTGAAGTTTAGTGGTTATACATTTCGTTCGTGGCACTATTTTGATATTTAAAGATTACGAATAATATGTTTTTGTTTTTATGGGAGACTCGCGAGATCTCAGTTCAGGGCGAATCACTAGTTTATAATAAACGACATTACTTCTATTATGTAGAAATGATGTATATAGCCCCAGTGTATGTAGGTATATAATTTATTTAGTTGATAGGTAATACATTTTCACGAAAGCCACCGTCTTATATCAAAATGTAAATCCAGTCTCACTCACACTTGACCATTGATGTTTTTCATAGAAAATGCATTGAACATTAAGTTCTCCTTTTGTACATATTCTCTTTGTGCAATAAAGAAATACATAAATAAATTTTCTTTATCTGTTTTAACAGACTTGTTGAGATCTGTTGCATCTGGCGGTTGTCCAAGGCTCATGTTGGAATCAGTTCGAGCGGTCGTTAGATAATGGCTGGTAGTTCGCGAGGCGCCAAGATACCCGTGTTAGTGGATTGATCGCCCTTATAAATTGTTTAGGTGTTTTACGTCTCAAGCTACTGTGGAAGTTTCCTTTAGGCGGTTTAACAGTTTTGTAGCGACTGAACACAATATGCGTAGAATGATCACATTGATTAAGTTCGTATTGGGGTTGTATTAATTTTAATAATAATTTAATGAATAGTAAGTTATGGAAATTTAAATTATATTTTATATTTAGATTGTACAACAAAAATATTATTCAGTTTGTGCTTCGAATCTAATAGATAATATAATCAATTAAAGGTTTCTTTTAGGCAAGCGTGTACCATCATCGACTGAAACATCTCTTATCATCAGACGAGATCGTGGTCAAACACTAGCCTATAATTTATAAGAAAAAATAAAATAAAATTACAACTTGCTACTTGCACAAATCAAACCAACCTGCACTATGGAAAGTATCTGACGGAAAATCAGCTAGCCATCAGAACTGGTTAACAGGCTACATAAATCAAAAAGGTCACATTTTGCTAGAAAAAATTAAAGCCAGTCTCCATTAGGCAGTCTAACATGTATGATTTGATTCCACCCTAATATACATAGGAAGCAAAAAATAATAAGAGGCAATATTTTTTGGGACTTGCGCGACCTTTGCCTATCTGTGTAACAGATTATTTAAAATAATAAGATTTCTCGGCGCCACACGGTTCTTGGATGGAACATGATGGACATGAACATTCAGACGCCTAATCTAATCTACTGGTGATACAAAGAGCCAGATTCTACTGCTGGGCATAGGCCTCCGTTTCCATTTACTCGCAGCATGTAAAATCTAATAATACTCACGTATAAGACCCAGTCCTTTGGGCTGTGTGCATTTGTGCCGCAAACGTAAAGGCGGCCCCCGTCAGCCATTGGTTGAATGACGCGAATGTGGTTGCGGCAATCGAAATGCTGTAACAAAAACGTAAAACATAGATGAGAAAATTTGCAACCTTTGACATCTCGATACGGTTTAAATGAAAGTTGTATTGATGCGTAGACTAGTCACATTTTCGTAGGAAAAGATTGCTTATTTGCGCATCGAATTGTTAGAAGGAGCGTGGAAAAAAATAAAGGCCACATTTGACAGGTGTGTTAAGCATACCAAACAAAATACAGAAATATTTTTAATTACTACAGCTGGTCATGAAAATTACACTACTCGTGCTAAGGGTACATTCTATACAATATTGCTTAATAGAACATAAGCAAATATTACACTATCTAGCCTTATTATTGATTTGTCATTCTCAAATTTTAAACAACACCATTTCTATTAAGCTTTAAATCTCAACCAATTTTCCGCGCAACATTTACGTAAGTAATGATTTTAAAAGGACCAATCGACTGAAGCAAAAATTGTTCATTATCGATACAAAAATAAACTGACTCGAAAACGAACGGAACACCTCAGTGAACGGCACTGTGCAATGTGCATATTCCGAACCTACCTCGGGCGAAATTCATTGCGAATAATAGCGTAGCTTATAATGGGAATAATTGGTTCACTCACTTTGAATAGGCTTTAAAAATTATCGATAAATTAGCATACCGATCGATATAATGTTTAAGGCGCCTTTTTTCTAGCTAAACGTAATTTCAAAACTTATGATTTTGGCACATACAATTAAATAGGTTGTGCTTTATGTCTCATTTGTTTTAAAACACACATATTCTACTGTATTCGCTTCGCAATTAATTAATACATTATTGATCGAGCAAAGCGAAATCTCTAAATCAACTTGGGCAAATCGGTGTTGTATGTATGTATGTATGTTTGTTTGTCCGAGGATAACTTTCGAAGCGTTTATCCGATCATCTTGAAATTTGGTATATCGGTAGGTAGTGATGGCACAATTTTGGTGTGACTAAATGAGCTAAAAATGTGGGGAGGGTTGTTGAGATATTGGGGTTCAACAGGGGTAAATAAAAACCAAAATGAGGCTATCCGATCAAGTGGCACATTTAATAAAAGTTATTTGTACATTCTGACCCTGTTTTTTTTTAGTTAAAACCTTGTAGTTTTTAAGTTATTAGCCATAATAAAAACTAAACTTTGATAAAACACATAAGGTACACCGTACCCCACAGTGCTAAAATTTGGTATGCGTATAGCTTTAGTGACAGAAATATAGGGAAAAGTCTGAAATCCAGAAAAAACTGTAATTTCTACCCCAAAAAAAAACCAAGGAACATGAACTCCCGCCACCTGTACTTTGAATGAAACTGTAGTTCAAGTAATTTGGTTATTCATTTTGTGGCACTATTTTTGTAGTCAAAGATTAGGTACAAATAATATTTTTTTGTTTTATGGGAGACTCGCAAGATCTCAATTCGGGGCATAGTTTGCATGATCCCTTTGTAGCTCTTAAACTTTTGATTTGTAAAATATCTAAGATAAGTATAGTATCTAAGTAAACTGCAGCAAAGACGAGTTGGTGTCTTTAGAAATTTGAAGAATCGATCATCGCCCATCTTATTTTTCCAGTTTTTTTGCCGTATACAATTTAACCTTTTCAACAATTATATGATGAACCACAAAACTTTTCTGTCGATGGAAATAACAAAGCTTTATAGACAATAACTAGCTGATTCTTTGCAAAGCTGTGATAATAGTGCTTCAAGTACCTACGTGGATGTGTACGAGTGCTCGCAGTCTGTGATTATGCAAATTTGCGTTCGACATAAATATTAAACGGTACATTAATATTCCGGACGACAGAAATATGCATTGCTCGCTTAACTGGATAAAACAGTATATTGGTCCATTTCAGTTCATCAAAGTTCCATTAAACATAGTGAAATCGGATTTTCATGGGGAAATAAGAAAAATATTAAGTTTTAACGTTAAATCCAGATAAAATTTTAATGTAGAACATTCAATAATTCAGTAAATAAAATTGAACCACGATCTAGCTAACCAACTCCTATCATTTCTGTCATAGGAAGGTATGTAATTTAAAATCAACATAAACAGGAGCAAGAAGTTAAAACGGATTGGGAACAAGAGTATATTTTTCAACAACAGATTGGTATGCGGTGGCCGCGGTCAGAGCTCGGTTTAAAACTAATTTTCTCCACGTCACAGCAACATCACACGAGGACGTATTCCATCAGATTGCATAATGGAAATCACAAATGGAATAAAAAATAAAAGTTCCGCTAACTAACAGACCACACAATCGCAAATTAAATATTGATGGAAACTCATTGAATTGTCATGCATTTTACTAACACGATAATTCGATAGTCATAAAACAAATGTAATTCAAAAAGACTAGCGCATCGTTTAATAAATGATTTCATCAATTTATTTATAACGGTATAGTAAGGTTAGATTAGGCTACATTTATTTTGTGAGCGGCATAAGGAAAGTACATAATTTGTACTAAAAACGGGATATTTACCATGATTTGTGAGTTCTTGAGTGCCCCGGTATTGATGGCGCATGCAACTGCGTCGAAATATCGGGACACTCAAGAACTCACAAATCATGGTAAATATCCCGTTTTTAGTACAAATAGTGCTAATAACGATAATAACGAACTTAAGATGAATAAAAAATGCTGGAAATTTCAAACAACGCTAGCCCCGAACCAAGCTTAAACTATGGGAATCAGATAACGGATAGAAAACTTCTTTGCTTTTTATTAACTGGGACAGTATGAAGAAGTTCTAAACCAAAGCAGATGCAGAGACATTTTCAGCCTACTATTAGGTCTTTTTTTATGAAAATAGTTTTGGTAAAGTTAAATTTTGAGTCAAGCGTGAGTAAAAAAAATATTCTGTGAATTGTGTCAGTTTCATATTACTATGAAGTATTTCATTTTATCGGTGAAAAAAATTAACAGTTTGTCAAATTTAATAACAACATTTCATAGTGGTTCGCCCCGAACTGAGATCTCGCGAGTCTCCAATTAAAACAAAAAAATATTATTTGTAATCTTTGACTATCAAAATAGTGCCACGAAATACATAACCATAGAACTTGACCTATAGTTTCATTCAAATTACAGGTAACGGGAGTTCATGTTATGTCGTTATACTTTTTTGGGATACGAATTGCTGTTAATTTGGATTTCAGACTTCTGCCTATATTTGTGTCACTAAAGAAAGCTACACGCATACCAAATTTCAGCACTGTGAAGTCACTGGTGTACCCTGTGTATTTTGTCAAAGTTGAATTTTTATTATGGCTAATAACTCAAAAACTATAAAGACTTTACTAAATATAAAAACGGAGTCTAAATGTACTAATGAAGACCATACACTTGACGTCCCATTTGACCTAATGGTCTCATTTTAATATTTTTTTACCCCTCTTGAACCCCAATATCTCAAGAACGAAACAAAAATGTGGGGGGGGGGCACATTTTTAGCTCATTTAGTCACACCAAAATGTTGCCATCACTACCTACCTACCTACGCATCAAATTTCACGATGATCGGATCAACGCTTCGAAAGTTATCAACGGACAAACAAACATACATACATACAACGCCGATTTGCCCAAGTTGATTTAAAGATCTCGCTTCGCTCGTTCAATTAGTACTACCTATATTGCTGCAATAAGTGGTACATTGGTGTTTCAAATGTCCATAGGCTACGGTAACCACTTTCCATCAAGTTGGCCGTATGCTTGTTTGCTACCTTAGTGGAGTAAACAAAAGTGGAGTAATACAAATTGGCATCCATTTTGTTTTACGGCAACAGAACACCTCTGGTAGCTTATACCAATTACCATAAAAATAGACATAATGGTGCCCAAAACAGTTTCTCTGTATCTGCTATGGTTACGGTTATCCACACTGCAACATTGTTTTGTTTATATATATTTTAATACAAAACACCCAGACCCAAAACAAATATCTTCAGATAATACAAATATTTGTTCCGTTATAGGAATCTAACCCGCAACCTCGTGCATCCAGCCGGATATTCGCCCACTACGTCTCAATATAACGTAGGGTAAAAGCCGGATACTTGCCTCAGTGGGATACTTGCCCCGGTTTTGAATACACTATGTTAGGGACGTTAGTGGCGTTAGCGCTTCACTATAATTGTAAGTGCCCCTCCCACAGACCTCAGTATCATGTAAACCGTCAGTATAACATATGCTTACTTTTCGTCTGTGGGAGCGAAAATCTTCCGTGGCGAAACTTCGACGGCCGTCGAATTTTTATTAGTAAGTAATTTTTATTGAATATTTTTATTACTGATTGTGGTTTTAGTCAACTTTTTGTTTCTTTGCATGCATTAGTTTAAATTACACTGTTTATTAAGTTTTATTGTTGAATTGTTTTTATTTATATTGTAAATAAAAAGGGCAAGTATCCGTATCAAAAAGGATAATTGCCCTAGTTACTTTTGCGGATAGTTGTTCTAGGGGTAATTATCCGCAACTATAAATTATTTAACGAGCAAAGACGGATTTATTTTGGTGTTTTATCTAACTATTTAATCTAGCTTAAATAAAATAAAAACTTAACTGTTTCTGGATTCAATCTACATGAGCAAAATTCCTCGCAGGTATCAGCGTAAATCAGGCATGGTGCCGCGCAACATAAGCTGGACAGAAGATAGTTTAGCCTTTGTGTTCAAAGAATTGACTGAATAATAAAGACTGATTACATAAATTGATATAAATTTGTTTATATTAAAACAAATCAGAATGATAAACATATCCCCACTTGAGACAAGTATCCTCCGAAGCATTTTTAACGTAAGGCTGCTATCCGCTAGAGTAGGCAACTATCCCTTTTTTGAGAGGTCTATCTAATAAAATAGGATTTACTGAAAACCGTTATTGATTATGTTCAATAAAATAGGCTACTATATATAGAGATAAAAAATCTATGTTTTGATATACATCTTGCATTACTCTAATTAAGTACATACTTTTTTGTAACAGAGCTTTTTTGAAAAGTGAGGCAACTATCCGGCTTTTACCCTATAACTATACGATTACTCTTTTCTACTTATTCTACTTACTCAGAAATAAGAACGTACAAAGCACATAGGCACGTGTAGGCAAACAATTAACTGAGTGCTGTGTTTGTTAATAAAAAGTTAGCGAGTTTCTTTGGCTCGACCCGCGGAGGTAACTTTCCGAGATTGTTCTAAAGTAATTATCGGATTAATATACTCGGAACAGTACTGACGTGAACAGCAAACTGTTTTGCACTCAGAAACTGAATTAAGCAAGAGAACAATCAGACTCACGTCTAAGTTTCTTTTAACGGCACTTAGCCTGAGCTCTCGCATAACTTCAGAACTAATGCCTTCGATTGGTCCATTCCGTTAATTATTCGCCACTTTGTACGTAAGTAGATTTACGGTGGCTCGCGTCCTCCATCGTACGTAGCCTTAGCACGAGGTACGGCGCATTGAATCAATTTTGAAATATAATATACTGTTACGGCCTATTCAATTTATAAAGATTTGAACTATTCTGCCTATCATGATGATTTGACGAAGGTAGCTACTGTTGACCAATTTTCAATTGAAAATTCAAGAATATTGTGCTAGGGGTGCACGTTTTTTGTTTTTCTTAGGGATTTTATTAGGAATTAAAGAGGGTAGATTTGCATTTCGAACGAAAGAACATTTTATTGCTTTCGCCACGATACTATTTTTCTTGTTCGTGGAAAATTCACTGGTGAATACTTCACTTAGCAGTTTTATTTGAAATACTTACTCGAGTAGAAAGTTTTACTTGTAAGTTCAATTGTATTAATTATCTTTAAAAAAGGAGGTAATAAAGTCCATTCATTAAATACCCTGCCATTATTACAGTTTAATAAACTGTTCTAGAATTGAGTATTCTCTTTTTTAATAAAGAATTATGTATGGCAAACAATTTAATTACGCTAAATTGTTTGGTATGTTTGATTCTCACTTAATTCTATAAATAATATATGAATATTCACATAACGAACAGGGTTATAATTATATAGGGTGTTTGATAATATACGCACAAAAATCAAAGGGGTTATTTTGATGAGCATAATAAAAAAACTTTTAAAATATTTACCATAGAAATGTGAAATTTATTTTGGCATGTAAAAACAAACACTTTATTAAACTTATTTTGTGCTATTGCATAATGCTTGCCATCTTACCACAGATACTGTATTGGTGACGTCTCGAGATATCTCTTGTTGTCCCTTTCTAACCCAAAACCCGCAGCCACTTCCGAATGAGATATCAAATTGGACTTTATTTTTGGATGTCGATTGCAAGAGTAGGCAGTAAGTTTTATATCGAGCTAATTACCTAAACTTAGTCGATTTTCTTTATAATTTGATAATATAACTAGTAGTTTTTTTTGAGAAGTATTTTTTATGTATTCAGAAACCGTCACTAGAATATCGTCTGTATATTACCAAACACCCTGTATTTTCGTGGTACTAATTTCTGCTAAATCAGATATGGGCCAGAATGTTATATTACAAACTGGCTGCAGTTAAAACGGAACATAATCAAGGTAATTTAATTTTTGGGTTCAAGCTAACGCCCTTTCGGGCTCAGCCCTTACTTAAAATATTATGAAGTAAAATTGCGGTCGGTCACATCGTAAAAAGATATGTAGTCGTGATTCTAGCGCATATTTTATTTAAAAATCTCGAGTCTTCCGATTTACCTAAGCCAGTGAATTTTCCTTAATAGCGGCACAAAGAGGAGTGGACTTAAAACAACAAGTCTGGCTCCGGCGGCCGCCTTACGGAATTCGCCGACGGCATTTTCCCAGCCTTTTTCGTGTTACAACATCGTGTTTAGAGAAAAGAAAACTCATCGACAACGAGAAACTTTGATTATAGCCTTCACTAGTGGCCGTTCCATCCACGATCGAGGTGATAGACTCGCGGATACTTCTTTTTTATAGGCCTCTTTGATACTAATAAAACAAATTTACTTTTTCTCCATTGGAAGAGTTGGAGGGTAGCATGTGGTCTATAGCTTTTCTTTTACGGTATTGCGGAAGTTTGACCTTTTATTCGCATGGATTATGCGAGAATAGCACCGCTATATTCGGCTGAACTAAACTTGTGAATTTGCTTGTGGCAGTTTTTGCCTTTTGTTCGGTATACCTTTTAGACTCACAGAGAGGTTTTACTGCTTACTCTGAGGCTTTATACATTTCTTATGAGACGCTCCCTTCTGGTAGCGAGCTTTACGACTTTCTTATTAGATATAAACGTGTCTGGTAGAATCAACAAACAAATATAAATAAGCACATGCCGGCGGAACTCTCGATTTGCGGCAAAAACATCATATTTCATCATATAGGTGCACATTCAAACGAAACCTGTACGTGATAAAATTATATGATGGCGAAGCTAGAGTACGGAATAGGAAACCACTCAAGTGTAACATCTCACTTAGAGTGGGTATTATCGAATTATTCGATATAGTAGCGCCAACTCGCAATAATCGTTCCCCGATCTTCGAGACAGCCTCAAACCGCCGAGAAATAAAACAAATATTGCTTTTACGTTGCGATTGTAAATCAAAATTAACGGCCTTAATATAGCGGAGCAAGCGTGGCTGTAAGCCCCCCGCTATGAAATATGCCCGCCGCCCGCCGCTCACTGTTAAAAATGGGATTAACCCTTGATAGAAATAGAGCTAGTTGTGAGTAATTCTGCGGAAAATGTGGATGTTTTAATTAAATTCCCTTTGCTTTCCCATACTTTGTCTACCAAAATAGAACGTTAAATTCTCACCTCAGATTTGCCTTTAGATACACACTGCGCCACGTTGCTTGGTTCCAAATTTATCGAGTCTCTCTGTAAACAAACAAATAAGTTACTTCTAAAATGACCAAATTTTTTATACTTTAGTAAGAAAATAAGATTAAAACTTACTTCACAGTGCGTAGCGCTGATGTTATTCATATTGAGTCGATACAACCGATCCCTGAAAAATAGAAATGTAAGAAAATAGCCTATAAAACCCTTCTAACTTTCGGTATTTGAATGGAAAAGTTCAGTCAATCCACTGCGGGCCTTACAAGGGATTCCTACAAAGTTGCGTAAAGCTACCATAATGTTTATAGAAGAATCGTTTTATAGCTCAAAATGCGGTGGTTGTTATTCCCGTAACGGAATTAGCTACCTTCGTGACACATACAATTGACCTATATCACCTTTTTACATCTAACCACCAGTGTAAGTTGACCTCGCTGATTAATGAGGCATGGATATTCATTCGGTAGCGGTCATTTTGATGTTATTGTATTTCTGATATTATGAAGTTTGACGAAGAGATTTTCATAACATTTGTCGTATTTTTGTTTTTATATAACGCCTCTATCCTATTATATGACCTGATCTACTAAACGACTGTCATTGAGGGTCAATTCGAACACGCCAGTGACTAGCGGGGCCATAAGTGCTGCGTATGCGTGATAAAAATGACCTCTAGGTATCAATTTATAGCGTATTGGAGATTGTCAACCTATATAAAAATGGGTACTGTTTAATAAACTGTGTTATGTTTTGTGCTAGTTCCAGGTAAGTAAGTTATCTAAACTGGTTACTTCGTTTTAAATGTATATGTGCTAGGAACTTACATGGCTCCCACGTAAAGAGCATCTCTCTTAGAGTCCACGAAGAACGTTCTGTAGAAGAGGGTCCCACAAGAAAATTCGCGAACATGATCTGTAACAACAAAACATAAGTTAAATTAAATACAATCTATCTAAATAAAAATAAACGTTGACACATAAATGGCTATGAGACAATTGTAAGAAATAACCCACATTTTCATATTACATAAACACACAGAAGACTTGTACCACAAAACAAAATTCAGAAAAGAAAAAACATCACAAAACAAACAGAGCTCATACTCGTTTGAGGTATTTTAGTAAACGTTTGTAAAACATCAAAGAGTCACTGTTAATGGTAATAAAGATTTTGTTAAATATCCAATTGTTATGGTAAATCAACTTTAAATATCAATCGTGAGTTTGCGTGATATGTCACACAGGAAGCATTGAAATTATATCTAATGCACTTTATAACTTTGTTTCATCATCAATCCATTACATAGTATCATTAGTTTTCATCATTTGTTAAGATAATATCTTATTGGTTAAAAAACACATTATGTTTTTTTATAATAGTGTTATTATTATACCGGTATTTATAACGTATTTTTTTCTTTTTATTTATATTGCCTACGTTTTGTGAAATTTGATTGATCGAACGAAGCGAGATCTCTAAATCAACTTGGGCAAATCAGCGTTGTATGTATGTAGGTATGTTTGTTTGTCCGAGGATATCTTTCAAAGCGTTTATCCGATCATCGTGATGGCATACATAGTGATGGCAGAATTTTGATGTGACTAAATGAGCTAAAAATGTTGGGGGGTTGTTGGGTTCTAGAGGGGTAAAAAAAAATGAAAATGAGACTATTAGGTCAAGTGAGACGTCAAATGAAAGGTCTTCATTAGTAAATTTCGATCGCGTTTTTATTTTTAGTAAAGTTTTTGTAATTTTTGAGTTATTAAACTAAATTTTGTCAAAATTCACAGGGACATTGACCCCACAGTCCTGTAATTTGGTATGCGTGCAGCTGAAGCATCACAAATATAGACAAAAGTTTGAAATCCAGAATAACTGCAATTTGTATCCCAAAAAAGATTAACCAAGTAACATGAATTCCCGTTACCTGTCATTTGAATGAAACTGTAGGTCAAGTGATGTGGTTATTTAATTCGTGGCACTATTTTGATAGTCAAAGATTACGAATAATATTTTTTTTTATGGTAGACTCGCGTGATCACAGTTCGGGGCAAACCACTAGTTTCAATATTATGTTTTAAATGCTTATCAAATGTTTTTTTAATCTATAATCCTTCCTTATTTCCTTCCGCGAAGACCGGCATCACGTCAGTCGTATAGTTACTGACAAATGGGCAACAGTCGTCACACAATGGGTGCCTGGACATGGGCGTCGAAGCCGGGATAGGCCGAGGAAGCGGTGGCGTGATGACCTCGATGCATTTCAAGATGGCTGGTGGGACGTGGCGAGTGATCATGAGATATGGAGGAACATGGGGTTGACCTTTGTGGGAAAAATAGGTTAAAAAAAAATTTACTATCATCATCATCGTATCAGCCATAGGGCGTCCACTGCTGCATACTCCTTAGATTTAAAGAGCGACTGAAAGAGAGACTACACCCAACGCCTCCTAGCAACCTTTATTAGGTCGTCCTTCCATCCAGTGGGGAGCCGTCCTACGCTTTACTCTAGAATGTTTACTCTAGAACCTTTGTGACTTTACGACCGTCAGTTCTTCGAGCTATAATCCTTAATTAATAGTATTTTATTTTTAGTGTTATCCGAACACTAACGGAAAATTCTAAGATTTTTAAAACCAACGGTGCTTTAAATTGTAATCTGAATTATTTCAATAATTTCGACCCTGACGTGACAAGAGCCTGTAGCACAATTGTCAGTGCATCCTTGCCCGTCTAAGCTTGAAAGTTTTTGAGATAGTTTTAATAATCAAGAATCCTTATTTAAGATTTAAGAACCATCTCAAAAATTTCAAGGCTAGACGGGACTTGAACCCGCAACCTTCCTCTTGATACGAGAACGAACTATCCATTTGCGCTACCAGCGTTCTCGTATCAAGAGGAAGGTTGCGGCGCTATCCATTTGCGCCACTAGCGTTCTCGTATCAAGTCCCGTCTAAGCTTGAAATTTTTGAGATGGTTATTAAAATCTTGGAATTTTCCGTATGTGTTCGGATAACACTATAAAAATAAAAACACTAATCCTTATTTAGTTCAAAATTTAACATAATTTTACTTATACCTTTGTGTGAACGATACAAATATTACAATTTGTTCCTCAAACGCAATGTTTACCTAGTTTTTCGTCGATACACAATTATGGTAAACTAGCTTCCGCCAGCGGCCTCGCACGCGTTGTTGGTAAACAAAAGGTAGCCTATGTTTGAATCCAGGTTACAATCTATCAACACACCAAACTTCATCGAAATCGGTACAGCCGTTACGACGTGACTGAGTAACACACAAATAAATAAACATAAGGGGGGGGGGGGTTAATGCACAATACAAACCAATGCGGGACGTCAGTGCTGATCTTTTATTCCCCCCACCCTAGAATTAGAATTAAAATTTCTTTAATATTTTTTTAGATAGAGTCAAAAAAAGTTACATGATCTCCCTCGAAACAACTCTCACTCTCTTAAATTAGTCACAAAGTGTCTCATAATAATATTCTCATGTGACCGCTGGCTCTTGGTTTTGTATATGGACGACGACATTACGACGAGCCTGAACACAAATGCGACATTCCAAAAATTGCAAACAAATATTAAACAATACGTGACTATGCAACTTCACGAAGTTTTATTTTTATTGCGAGTATTAAATATGTATTCTAAATTCGAGGGGCGCAGTGCGAAACGATTATAAAAAGCAAAATGTATCCGAGCGTTCTGCGATCAACTCGGGTGGAAGTCTTTTGAAACTGTTCAGCTAAGAGTATTTTTACAGCAGGCGGCAGCGTCGGGAACGTCTATCACTTCATGGAGTACATGCATTTTTCACGAAGCCAGCCGTCACTGCTAGCTCACATATGCAAGTTTTGATCTTTTTCCAAACGAATATAGAAACTGAAATGGCCTGTTTCGTGATGTGGTTAGTTTTATTTTCAAAGTTTTAGAGCGTTTTATCGATCTGACTATTTGTCATGGATTGACAAAACTGTACCTAATGTGTTGTTTTTCGACGTGAATACGTTTTAAAACGTTTTGCTTCCATAGTGGGACGCATTTAAAAAAACGAATTATAACAAAATCGGGGGATACCGTTTGGTATTGCAGCTACATATCTATCATCTCCATCCAAAATTTAATTACACCACTGAATAGCTAAAGAATTAAATAATTCGTTACGCTAAAAAAAGACTGATGAATCGCGCGCGGTGGAGGGGGAAGCACCGCCATTTTGAGGTAATTTTGCTGCGTTTCGAGATTTCCATTTAGACCCTGACATGACCTGAGGACATCTTAGTGTTAAAACATGATTATAACATGCATAAAATAGAGTATTTTATATTTTGTTAAGAAAATATTACCTGTTACGTATGTATGTATGTGTGCTGTACTTGAGAATACGTGTATACGTATTCTCACGTACAACACACGGCCGTGTCCATGACACAGCCACACCCTATTTTTATTCTATAATGTACACAGATAGATTACAGACATTCTTGATTCTTTTTAGGCAAGTGTGCTCCATCTTCGATCACACCATCACTTACCACCAGGTGAGGTCGTGGTCAAGCGCTTCCCTATTATCAATAAAAAAAAACTTGCAAAAATGACATGTACAAAGGCGAGCTTTACCCTAACAAGAGTTTTCTTCCAGCAAACCTTTGAGGATAGAAATAGCTGATTATAGTTGTTGTTGCAAATAAATATGAAAATAAAACACTACGTAATAATCGGATTATTATGTGAATTAAATATATTATAATATTATCATAAAAGGGACAACATGGGCTAACAGTAATAGAAATGATTACAAAATTGAAAATACCCCCTTTTTACGGGATTGCAAAAAAGGAGGGTTATGTTTTTAGGATGTATGTATCTACTCGTATGTTCATTTGGCGTATCGTGTAAGCTAAACGGCTTGACGGAATTTGACAACTAAGGTATCATTGGAATCATTGAAATTTTTTGATGATTCCATTGAACAAAAAATTATTAATCAACATATTACGAACAACAATTGAAAAAAATAAAAAAAAAATTGAATTATTTTATTTATTTTTATGAGATGACTTGAAATTACATTTCATACAAATATATAATACATATATACAATTAAGACTAAGAATCACTATTACAAAAATATATAACACCAATAGATGATATATATTTTTGTAATGGTTCAGTAAAAGTATCCCAAAATCATACTATTTAACAGATGAGTATCTGCTGATTCCTACGCATAAATCTGTGGCCTCTTATACATCTGCAACCGCTTGACATGTTATAGTTTTTATGTTTAGATTTGTTAATGCCAATGCCTCTTTACAGCCGCTATAATTAATTTATTTAATACATTTTAATTTTATTTTTTACTATACTAATGTTCTTCTGACAAAGCCAGTATAAGTCTTAGCTAAAATAGTAAAATAGTCTTAACTAAAATGTTATTGTATCATTATATTAGATAAATGATTTCCTAACATTTTTTGATGTAATGAAGACCACGTAACTAGTGTTCTATCACTTATATAACTATGGTTTGAAATAAATAAATATAAAATATGAAAATATCGGTTGGTGGTTAGAAACATGGTTGCTATAGATATTCCGTTCTCACGACCTTTCTTCGAAGATACGGGTGTCGTCGACCCATCTCGCTGGTGGACGTCCCCTAATTCAATGGCCAGTTCTCGGCCTCCACTCTGTTAGTGCCTTAGTCCACCTGTCGTCACTACGTCTGGCCAAGTGTCCGGCCCAACTCCACTTGAGCCCCAATATTCGCTTGCTGACGCCTTGTACTTTAGTTTGCTTGCGAATTTCGGTATTGGGAACTCGATCTAAGAGTGTGATGCCGAGCATGGCGCGCTCCATGGCTCTCTGTACTACACTTATTTTGTGCACAGCCTCCTTCGTGAGCCTCCATGTCTCGGCACCATAAGTCATAGTTGGCAGGACACATTGGTTATAGAGACGTGTTTTAAGACATTGTGACAATACGCGTGGATTTTAGTATGTCATCTAGTTTGCCGAAAGCTGCCCATCCAAGTTGAACACGCCTTCAACTTTATGAATACCGCAACTTAATAATTGCAAATAAGAGTATAAAAAAACGCAAAAAAAAATATATACAAATACATATTGTGAACTCACAGCCGCAGAATGGAGTATAGAATCAAAAGGCATCGGCAGGGAATTGGGCAGGTGCGAACGGATTCAGAAATCAGTATTGCATGCAGGGGCGACGCCTCTGGGACTGTACTTTGTATTCGCATACACTGAGCAACGAGTAAGTTGCTTCGACGTTGTGTATATTGGTTATTTTATGTGCTAGATGCAATCATAAAAACTCGGCCTTTTAAAATATTACCATCAACCTTCTACGCCCTTGATCGTCACTAAATCAAGAAACGTTGTAGGGTTTACATAAAACAACTACGTAACATTGTAGGTAGCCACAGTAAACCCCTGAATATAATTAAATATAAAATAAATATATATTGCTGGACATTTCACACAGCGCTATCTAGCTCCAATGTAAGCAGGGCTTGTATTATGGGAACCAGATAAGTGATAGAATACTAATATATACTTAATATATATTATTATGAAGAATAAATACTCTTTACTTGATACAAAAAATATTTAATTATGGTATATTATAGTGTTTCACGAGGAAACATATCGTCTTTCTAAATATGATGTTCAAACTTTATTTATGAATAAGTTTTTTAGTTGAAAAAATACTTTTTCAATACAAGCTTTTATACAATTCATAATCAAAACTGCAAGCAGATTCAAAAAAGTATGCCACGTATGGCAACGATTTGATGCGCTTCAACGATTCCTCGAACGGCATCTACAATATGTCAATGACAACTATCATAAGAAATGCAGATTTCATTGATACCTACCATTTTTCGCAAGACACCGCTAACCTAGAACGTCTAGTTTCAGAGATACAAGTGTTTGAAGTTTGACAGCTGTCATCAAAAATGGAGATCTCATTGATACCTACCATTTGTTTCAGTACAGTACGAGATACGGCTGGTCCCTGAGTGCAGCAGCCATGTCATGGTGGAATTTAGAACAAGCTATCATAATTAAATGTGTATAAAAAATTTCGTGTCTGTGCTGGTTGACCGTTAAGGAGTTCCTTCTTGTAAACCAACGCTGAGTGCAGCAGTCATGCCATGGTGTAAATTAGAACAATCTTATCATAATTAAATGTGTATACAAAATTTAGTGTCTGTGCTGTTAACCGTTGAGGAGTTCCTTCGTCTAGAGCCAATCTAGGGTGTAGAATCAGGTCATGCTTACTATTAAAATATATTGTCATCGGAATTGAATCAACACATCAAATTTCAACTCCGCAGGATAAGAGGCAGTGGTTCTAATTCAGCTCGCAAGATTTGACCTAAACCAACTAACTAACATACAAACATTGCAAGCTAAATAAAAATAAAATCTAAATTGAATTTAGACGTTTAGATTGATCTTTCTTTGACCATTGCTGAAAATCGGAAGTGTTTTAAAAACAACAACATCAGTAGGTAGCCCCTTGAATATTTTCTGATCTGAGGGATTTGACACTACAAAGCTCTACATATTTTAGTGCGACTCCTCCGCTGTCGTACGATCTTTCATTGCGACTCATGTCAGAATCACATATTCAGGACATTGCATTTTTCATCATTCAATCTCCTATGTGAATCAAAACTTTGTAACTAGACGGTGCACCAACAGGGCAATGTAGTCGAGCCGCAATTGTTTGATTAAAAACACAGCAGTTTTCTGTTGTTTTAGGGGTCCATAGCTCCTCTGAATCAACCAGCCTCTTATGACTGTAGTTATAATATCAAATCTTTCTTCAAAATATGTATTTTAAAATGCATTCTTCACTTCATGGTCCAACGCGCTAACCAATTTATTTTTATTCAAATACTCGAGCAGAGAGCACACTAGAAAGCGAAGCGTAGAAGGCACCCCAAGTGCATGCCTATGGGGAGGCCTATGTTCAGCAGGGAATGCCCAATGGCTCAAATGATGATGACTATTACTCGATAAACATTTTTACAAAAGTTTTACACCGCCACAAAAAAACCAGTTTATTAATTAAAAATGAGTGTTCATATAATCAGAGCAAAGCCAAAATGATGATAGTGGACCGCTGTAATAACAACTCGCCAGAAGTGACACAGATCGCGAATTACACAGTAGTCCAATCCTACGTATACCTTGGAACTTTAATTTCGAACAATGGTGGTTGCATAGATGAAGTCAAACGTCGTATGGAGAAATCGACATAATTATCACCAAATCCACTAAGATCCGGTTCGTTCGAACTCTTATTTTCCCCATATTTCTGCACGGTGCGGAGACGTGGACGCTGCGAGAAGTTGAATAGAAAAAGATAGACGCTCTGGAAATGTGGTGCTGGAGAAGGCTTCTTGGAATATCATGGACCGAGTTTCTTACTAATATCTCTATACTCCAGGAGCTCGGCATAAAACAGCGTCTGTCGGCTTTAGTACAACCTCGTATTCTAAAGTTCTTCAGCCACGTCTCGAGGCGGGACACTGACTCTATTGAGCGTCTTGTCGTACAAGGACGAGTTGAGGGCATCAGATTACGCGGAAGGTCGCCCATGCGGTGGACAGATCAAATAAAAGCTGCAGTGGGCGGCCAACTGCATGAATGCACGAGAATATCTGTCAACAGAAACAAATGGCGAGATAACGTGAGGCGTGTAACATCTGCCCCCAAAAATAATGATACAACATGTTGACCACGACCGCTCTGTCAAGAGCGTTACGATTGAGAAGAATAGGTAGGTATGTTTACAATCTAATAATTCAATTTAAAATAAAAACTTTATCTGTGCCAACAAGGTTGCAAAATAGTAAGAGCAATTACAAGAAAGCAACTATTTGAGGCCGCGGGTAATAGGCAAAACTACAATTAAATAAATAAAATATAAATAAATATTGCTGGACATTTCACACAGCGCTATCTAGCCCAAATTAAGCAGAGCTTGTACTATGGGAACCAGATAACTGATAGAATACTTATATACATTTTTTTTGTAAATACATACTTATAATATATAGAGAAACAACCAGACCCGGAACAAATATCTGTAGATCATGCAAACATTTGTTCCGCAGCGGGGATCGAACCCGCTACCTCCTGCGTCTCAGCCGGCTATTCGCCCACTGCACCACGGAGGTTGTCAACCATTATCCTGTCAACAATTAGTGAGGCCTAGGGATATCCTAGGCGTATCAAGGCAATCTTTATGGAACTAGCACGCGACTCATTTAAACGTTAACACGACAAGTTGGGATCTGATAAAATCCTAATTAATTGATCGAGCGAAGCGAGATCTCCAAATCAACTTGGGAAAATCGGCGTTGTATGTCTGTATGTATGTTTGTTTGTCCGAGGATAACTTTCGAAGCGTTTATCCGATCATCATGAAATCTAGTATATAGGTAGGTAGTGATCGCATAATTTTTGTGTGACTCAATGAGCTAAAAATGTAGGGAGGTTGTTGAGATATTAGGGTTCAAGAAGGGTAAAAAAACAAAATGGGACTATCTGCTCAAATGACACGTCTAATAAAAGGTATTTGTAAGTAAATTTCGACCCTATTTTTATTTTTAGTTTAAACCTTGTAGTTTTTAAGTTATTAGAAATAATAAAAACTGAACTTTGACAAAATTCACAGGGTACACCAATGACCCCACAGTACTGAAATTTATTATGCGTGTAGCTATAGTAACACAAATATAGGCAAAAGTCTGAAATCTAAAATAACAGCTATTTCTACCCTAAAAAAGTTTAACCATATACATGAACTCCCGTTACCTGTAGTTTGACTGAAACTGTAGGTCAAGTAAAGTGGTTATTATTTCGTGGAACTATTTTGATAGTCAAAGATTACGATTAATATTTTTTAGTTTTTATGGGAGGCTCGCGAGATCTCAATTCGGGGCGAACCACTAGTATAAGTATTTTTGGTAAAATTTGTACGTTCGATTCTATTTTTAGTAGGTAGGTACTTATTATTGAGGACTTGTTGTTAACAACTCTCATTTTTCTCAGTCTTATCTGCCTCATTAGACAATAACTACAGTCTGCTCTATACTCGAAATTTTAATTTCTTCTTCAACCAATATTTTTTTTCTTTGAAATGCCATAAACCTCTTACAAAGAATCAACAAAGACACTTTATACTTGAAAAATAAAATAATGATTAGAGCATTCAGCTTTGTAAGTCTGATGAGTGGACTAGACCGAAAATAAATATATGAGCACCTTGTAATACCTTAATAGATTTAGTTTTTAGCCTTCTTTCAATTGAATGTTATAATTTATTTCAGTTTTTGTAAAGCTACGTGTAGAAAACACGATTTTATTGGGGTAATTGTTTTATCGCATGAGCACGGTTACATTGGTCAGGTGAGGGGTGGAAAATTGGGGAGGAGGGCGCAGTAGGAAGAAAGTTACAAACCAGTGCACGTTCAAGATCCTATCACGTGGAATTATTCTGGTCAAGAAAAGTTTGAGCAAACAACATGAGTTGTGCTTTTATGGACGCTGCAATTTGTGTGGGGTAACTTTTGATTTGATAAGGGATTTTATCTTGAAACGAGGATTAGATTAGGTTTAGTACCTTAAGTTATTTCAAAAAATCGGGGCACTACACTACCCAAACTTTATTGGCGTAAAAACGTCTCTGGGTGAGAGTCACCCCGCACAAAGTACTGCTACACTGCCTAAGTAACCCTTTAAAGCATCTCAATAACTCAGTAACACAGTTTTCATACTAATACAGGCATCATCGTTTCAAACGGTACACATGACTATATATTTGTTGTTCCTCAATAAATCCTTTTTATTATTATTATTATTTAACATTCACACGACGATGCGCAACGCACAAATAACTCAAGTAACCATTTACGTTGCGAAATTATGACTAATATTTGATCCAGCAGAGTAAATTTCAAAGCTCTAGTTTATATATCATGTATTCAGAGTGCTTAGAAATGATGTATTAAGTTATTTGATTTCACTCAGAACAGTAGATTTTTCACCTAAAACAGCATATTTAAACATGTGTGTCTTCAAATAAAAAAAAGCTTTGCTAATTATTGAGGACTATTACCCCCTTCCGGGTTAACATACACATTCCAAGGCACCCTATATAGTATGAATAAACACCCTGTATGACGTAAATAGTGCTCGTATGGATTACAATTCCTTTGGTTCGTTATTGTTAGAGACAGAGGCGATAAGCACGAAACTCACACCCACAGGGCGCGTTCAAATTAATCCAATCCACGGAACATGGCCCAAGAGCAAAAGGCGATTTTCACACGTCATGTCTGCAGCTTTTAAACAAATGTAAACTTTTTAGCAAACCTACATTTCACCATACCCAACATCATTTAATAAATAAAATGTTATTCCGGAACATCAAACTAAGATTCAACGAGCCAACTATTATGGAATCGGAGATTCAGATCTAAGTTGAAAAAGTATGACGCACGAAGCAATAAAGATATCGTCATTGGTTTAGAGATTGTATAAAACATAACTGGCTCTCGGGCCGATACGAGGTAGGAAAACCTAATGGGGCAAAGTTTCCATGTAAGCCAATTGTGTGCTGTTAATCTAATCGGTGCCGTGTTGAACGATATTTTGATATACCGTTACAATTGCCAAATGAAAAATACGCGTATTTCCTGCTGCCAGTAATCGCTGTGTAATCCATCAAATGGAACGATGTGTCGCAGCTTATAATGAGAACAGCTAGTTTACAGGGTCATCATCATCATCATCATATCAACATAGGCCGTCCAATGCTGAACATAGTTCGCAATGATTTCCAGAAGAATCGATATTGTGCAACCTGGGTGCTTTCACTTGCAACTTTTATCAGTTCGTCTTTCTAGTGGGGGGCCGTCCTATGCTGCGCTTTTCAGTGAGCGGTCTCCACTCCAGTACCTTTCTGCTCCAACGGCCGTCAGTTCTTCGATCTATGTGACCCGCTCACTGCCACTTTAGCTTGCTAATCCTCTTGGCTATCTAAGCCCTTGGTTTGTCTACGGATCTCCTCCTTCTGATTCGTTTACAGGGTGAAAAATACTGTGCACGATGACGAATGCTACGAGCTATTCAATGATGCTTCAGCCAATAATCATTCATTTCCTTATGTCTGCAGTGCCAACTATTGTAACAAATAAGTAATTTCTCTCAGCAATACTTGGTCTAACATCTCCGAGCCAAAGGTCGTTCAATGGGTGATTTCCCCTGTTCCTTGGCGAATATCTTCCCCCTTGTCGTCTACTAAATATCGATTAGTAGGCACTATAAATCCGTAGAATAATAAATATTGCTGGACATTTCACACAGCGCTATCTAGCCCCAAACTAAGCAATACCTCCAACGTAACTGTAAGGTGGGCAAAGGATCTAAGCACGATACTTTTTACTTTATACTTTTAACTTGGCTATTCAGTAGATCCTAGTGCTTAATTCTATCAATGGCACAGTATGTTGGTGGCACTTCGAGGAAACTTACGCGCATCGTGAAAAAGAAAAAATAATCTGTGGCTACAGCTACTTTACAGATTATAAGAACAATGAGATCTGCAATGCATTATTAACTATAGTGACCGAGCTATCTTGATAAACTGTGTAAATACTTTGGTTGCGGAACCTACTGTATAACGTATTGTCACGATTTAATGCGACTGATATATGAGCTATTTGCGTTTTATTCTGATTGATTGGGAGATTCGAGCGTTTTATACAACAATGGATCATTGGATCTAGTTCTCTGAGGTTCCAGATTCTGTGAACTTATTTAGGTTGAAGATGATAAAGCATGGAACACTATCGTCGTCCGTCTTCCTTACTATCTTATCTCTAACCTCCGACGATCTCTGTAGCGCAGTGGGCGAATAGCCGACTGAGACGCAGGAGGTAGTATGTTCTACAGATATTTGTTCCGGGTCTGGATGTTTTTCCATACATAATAAGTATGTATTAACAAAAAAAAATTAAGTATTCTATCACTTATCTGGTTCACATAGTCTAGCTCTGCTTAGTTTGGGGTTAGATAGCGCTGTGTCAAATGTCCAGCAATATTTATTTATTTATTATTTATGGTTAGAATGAAAAGTACCTTTTAGATTTACTTACATCAAATAAATGAATATATCATATTATTATTAAAAATGAATATGTGCATTTACACATTGGTCATTGATTGTTTTAGACTAAATTGTACACCTATTTTGAAATTTAATGCCAATTTTTTGACGACCTCCGTGGCCCAGTGGGCGTATAGCCGGCTGAGACGCAGGTGGTAGCGGGTTCGATTCCCGCCGCGGAACAAATGTTTGCATGATCTACAGATATTTGTTCCGTGTCTGGGTGTGTTTCTATTTATTATAAGTATGTATTTACAAAAAAAATTATATAAGTATTCTATCAGTTATCTGGTTCCCATAGTACAAGCTCTGCTTAGTTTGGGGCTAGATAGCGCTGTGTGAAATGTCCAGCAATATTTATTTATTTATTTTATTAAAAAAAAAGAAAAAAAAATGTAGTTGCTTGTTCGGATTTTAATGTTTATGATATTTTAAAATCTTCTACCGTTCCACAATGTCCAAAGACCCGCCTCTACAATCAATGTGTCCTACCGACATTAACCTACGGTGTAGAGACATGGACGCTCACGAAGGAGACTGTGCACAGGATTAGAGTCGCACAGAGAGCCATGGAGCACGCCATGCTCGGCATCACACTACTAGACCGAGTCCCCAATACCGAAATTCGCAAGCGGACTAAAGTTCAAGACGTTAGCAAGCGTATATCGGGACTCAAATGGAGTTGGGCAGGACGTGTGGCCAGGCGCGGTGATGACAGGTGGAGCAGGGTACTGACTGAATGGTGGCCCCGAGATGAAATCAGGAACGCAGGTCGTCCGCCGGCAAGATGGGTCGACGACACTATAAAAATCACAGGTCAGTGGGTTAGAATAGCGCAGGACAGAGGCGAATGGCGACACTGAAGAGAGGCCTATGCCCAGCGATGATGAGATGAGAAAGGCCGACGATGATGATGATGATGATGTAACCTATAACAATATTAATCTCTAATGTTTAGTATTTTCTGATATAAATGTTTACGCGATGGGTTTTCGGTGATTGTCTAGTTCTTTCTTCAATTACTACTTGTTATTTCAGCTGACAGTTCTCGAGAACCCTATCTTTGGCGGCGGCAGCAGCAGATGTTTCTGCCAAGGCGAAGCTAAAAACCAGCGTAGCTGAGCCCTCGACCTTTGCCACCACCTTCTACCTAAGTGCTAACTACAATAATGTACTAATGTTTCTTAGAATTAGGCCTTATGTTACTTACCTAGCTTTATTTAGTACTTATTGTACCTACCTACTTCTGTTAGTATAATAGGTGTGTGTGTATTTAAATGTATTTTATTTATTTATATTTATTTTTGATACTTGTAATCAAGGTGGGCACGCATTATTTATAACCATAAGTCTGTGACTCAGACAGGCGGACGGACAGTCCCACCACAAGTGCCTCCGTGGCGTAGTGGGCGTATAGCCGGCTGAGACGCAGGAGGGTTCGATTCCCGCCGCGCAACAAATGTTTGCATGATCTACAGATATTTGTTCCGTGTCTGGGTGATTTTCTATATATTATAAGAATGTATTTACAAAAAAAAAGTATATAAGTATTCTATCAGTTATCTGGTTCCCATAGTACAAGCTCTGCTTAGTTTGGGGCTAGATAGCGCTGTGTGAAATGTCCAGCGATATTTATATTTATTTATTATTATTATAAGTGATCCGATTTTACCATTTGGGTCCGGAATCCTGCAAATTATATTATTCATAATGTTCTGTAGCAGCATCCAAAGAGCTTATAGGTCAAGCTACCTTAGACCCTAATCAACAACATCGCACCTACACTAATCTATCAATTTAGATTATCAGTCACGCATGTATTCAAACTTATGTTATATCGGAACTAATAAAATAAGCATTGCAAACATCGACCAACTGACAAAAATATTACTATACAAAAGGTATTTTGTTTAAAAAATAATTCAATCAATTTTATTTATCCATTTTCTTTGTAATACTAAGAGGCGCATCAAATCAAAAATTGGCTATTAAAAGAGGGTTTTAATATGAACTTTAAAGGCTTCTAATCGGAACCAGCTAGACTGCAGAAGATTAAGTATAAAACTCAAGATGAAGTCTACGAGTTAGGTTGTCTGTCCACTGATAGATCCATAACATATAACAAACCGCGCAGACGTTAAATATCATTGCCTTATATGTTATCTCGCCTTTGTATCTCGTCTTTAATCTTTCGTTTCATCCAAAGAGATTGCTCTTAGCGATAAGGCTAGCTATTGTTGTGAATCTAGGTTAGTATTTATGTTTCTGTGAGCATATTCATCTATCTATCATACGAGATTTAACGCTAGAATTACAGTTGGCTACTATATAATTACTGCCGCTTCTACGTCATGCAAGTTTCAAGACTTCTGGTTTCTGCCAACATGATAATAAAAACATCGCGAACGTGGATGTAAGCGATGTTCCATACAGCGACGGTATAGCGGATACAGGCTTTAAAAGTTTATTACACTCCATTATGGCGAAGCATTTATGACATACTTTTAATCGCTTTCAAGTTTAGAGAACCTTGCACTAGCGAAGACGCTTACCTTTTATAGCCAACTGAGACCCAAGATCGGGACTAATATTTGCCTGATCTGCAAATATTTGTCTTGAGCCTCATTGTTCATTATCACTATAATAATATCAGTTATAGTGTCCACTGCTGAATATAGGCCATCTCCATAGATTTCCAGCGAGATCAATATTGTGCGGCTTGCACCCAACGGCTCCCAGCAATCTTTAGATAGATTTAGATCTTTATTTTAATATTTAGATACTCTTTATTGCACACCAAACATATTAAATATACAAAGAAATACAAAAAAATAAAGATAAGTACAATGGGAAGTCGTATCGCTAAAAGCGATCTCTTCCAGACAAACTTTGGAGGGAGAGGACAAACTAAAATCAAAAAGACGGCGGTGTATGTGTACGGTGGTGTTCATAAACCTACATAAACTACCTAACTATCTAACCTCACCTACTGTTTACAGTCGCACTCCTCCGAAACGGGTCGATAGATTATAATATTTTTTTTTTGTATATTTGGTACGTATGAGAATAACTCGTATAGTATTTTCACCCTTCTACCCCCACCCCCCCCATTTTTTTATCACGATTTTAGTATATTTGTATGAACAATATCCATACAATTCAACAACCGTCGTTCATTGACGTGAATCCATTTACATGAAGTGTCGCGTCACTTTCACAAGAGTGTTTTATATAGTTGTTATCCCGAAGTTCCCACGGGAACGGGAAGTTTCAAGCGTGCGAAGCCGCGGGCGGGTCAGCTAGTATATATATATAAACTACGGTAAAGGACATAAATTCAACGTAACATAACGATATTTATTAGGTCATCTTTTGATCAAGTGGAGGGCAGACCTGCGCTGCATTTTCACGTATTTTTTGTCGATACAATGACTTGTCGAACTATGTTTTTTCGAAATTAGCGACGTGTCGAAATAACGAACTGTCGAAATTCAGTGGGACACTCATCTACCAGAGCGTGTTCTCCACTCATGTATCCATTCTACTATAGCTGAGAAATATCGTAGGCATCGTGGGCTGTCGTATCGATCTTTATGCCTAAAATAAACTTTGTATCCGAACTTGTTTCAGCAACTCTCATACATCGGGACACGTGTCGTGATTAGTCCTAATACACTTCCAGTGCCGACACGAGCGAGTATTAAACGTGACTGAAATATCATATCTCGTTAATTTAGTTATGGATCCGTAGAGGCTTTCTATTTAGACGTAACGGTTTAACGGGAACAACGGGAGGTAATGTAGTCTATGACAGCAAGAGTGCATAAGATATGATTGGTTTTCGTTAATACTTTAACAATTATTTAAGTGGCGTGTAATCATACGACTTTATCAAATCAAACACTTTCGGCACAGTGATTGAAAAATATTACAATTTCAGCTTAATATAGTGTAAGTACCTGAAGTGGATTTATGGTAGCACCTGATGGCACTAGGTGGATGAAACAAGACAGGGTGCATGGGACAGGTTTAATGAATGGGGTGGGTTCGTTTAGCGTCTATAGGTACCATCCTCCTTAATCCACAAGAAAGACAGGCAATACATGCCGAACTAACAAAACCTCGGATTTTCTAACGCTATATTTGTTATAACAAATCATTGGAAATTAATCATCTCAGTACCGTTTTATATCAATCACTGTGAGCGAAATAATATACATGGAATATCAATTAGCGGGCTAGACAGCCGCCAGTTAGTTATAGACACACGTACAAATAACTCTGTTCATGTGTTTGTAAAGCGAAACTGCGAGACTGACAGATTACCTGAATTCCGCCCTTTGTAGCTTATTAACTTCGCTCACTTGATTAACTTATTCATAGTAGACGTACCTACTTCAGCATGAAATCTGTCATTCCCAAGCCTTTGATTAAAAGGAGCATGTTATACACACTTGGTATTTGAATAGAGGAATAAATTAAATTAAAATACAGTAAAAAATAACTTATTTTAAGTACTCAACGAACCCTTTACTTAAGTTGATGGTATTTCAAAACGATAAAAATGCACGCAGAAAAAGCTTACCACATCGTAAACATTTACCGCTGACGTTAGGGAAAACTTCAGTCATTTGAAAGGAAATTATTTTTCGCTCCACTGTTACTTTGAGAGTAGTTAGTCGTTTCAACCTCAACGATCAGAGCCTGCTTATTAACTACGATTAAAAAAAGCAAACAGCGGGCGGCATACTCTCGCGTCTCGATTAAAATAATAAAAAAGGTTTGCCGAAGACTAAAGAGGAACTCTGTCAATGTAATCCTTTTACCATTCGTCTTCGCAGACACGAAAAGGCTCTCGCGATGGCGCGAACTAATTCCGAATGCACCTCCAATCGTAAAAGAAGTCGTAAAGAAACGAATCTCCCCTCGAACCGATGCACGGGAATCAGGGAAAAATAGTTGATTTCTTATTGGCTTCCACCCAGACTCAGATTGAAAATTCGCCATAAAGACATTGGAACACGCCTGGCCGGATTAAAGGGGGAAACTAATAAAGAAAACTTTTGCGACACCGTATTTTTACCAAACGCGCTCCTTAAACTTCTCAGCCTTTATTAGCTTGGCGTCAGTAATTTGGAAAATGCTCAGCGGTGTTTGAAGCGTTTTTCGTAAACCGCCATAAAACGGATCTCTAGTTTGTGTTATGGCTTTCTGGAGTTGATTAAGTTTTTCAATCTCAGTAGATTTCATAAAATACTGGACGTGAGAGAAACATATTTTTCTATTTACGAAGCAGTTTTTAATAAATGTCGCTGGTTCAACGAGTGTTTGCATACTAGATTGCTTTTAGAGAGTTATAAAATATACCTATTCAGTGCAGGGAAAAGCTAAAATTATGAAGTATGGCGGAGAGATGACAGAAAATAAAAGTAGTGACACGACAACAGATAATAAAGATAAAGCGCAGCAATAAACATGTTTTCCAAACATGACAGGGCGCGCACATTCCTTCGAATAGGAAACAGGGTAATGCGTATTTCATTTGCATAAATTATGTCGGAGTGAAATGGTGTCTATCAGAGAAAAGCGATGGAGCGCAGCCGCCGTGAAGGGAGCCCTGTTTACGCAACACGTCATTGGGATTAATTTACTTGAAGCTTTCAAGAATTAAACAAAAGAGGGGTGATATTAATCACAGGTCTAATATTTATTCTAAAGCTGGAGAAACAAGCAAATTATGTTTTAAAAACAAGCATAGGTAATTGACGTCAAAAAAGCTTGAGAGAGCGGTAAATTCACACCGCGCTGTATAAACATAATTTCACACACGCCTCGTCTCATCGTTCCCCGAAATATTAAGGTGTATAAAATTTTATTACAAGCATTACCCCCTTACTCCGCGTTCTCTCTATAAACATTTTCCGTTCTCCCTTGAGCGAGATGGGACGCAACTTTCTCCTTACCTTACTTCCCTCTAATGCCACATTTGTGTCTTAATAACGAATGATATTATGTTACGCGTTTTGTTGTTTGATTTTCAATCTCAAGAGATCGCGGATTTCCTTTCGATTCGCTAATGGTCCGTGTTCGGGAAATGGAATATTTGAAACACTACATCAGGCTGAGCTTTATAGAGTGTTATTTAATAATTAAATTTTTTTATAACGCAGTACTGGTGAACTGGAAATGTAATATTCTATTATGAAGTAAAATGAGATGTTTATTTTCATCGCACTTGACGCGAGAGCTCTACAGTAGAAGCAAATGAGTGCGATAAAATTTTTCATATCATGTACATTTTATGAGTTGGTTTTATTTAGTTACCTTTTTTATCTTACCATGTAGATGGAGAAAGCATATGGCACACCTGATGTTAAGTGGCAACCATCGCCTATAGCAAATTATTATTATTATTGTGGGTAATTTTTAGGTAACTAATAATAGCTGGTAGAAGGAGGGGGGATCATACAAGTCAATATGAAATTGAGGAGACCTTTTCGTGTTTTAAAAGACCTATTCATTGATACCTTACATGATGGAGAGCATGAGTAAAACAAAATCATGCCATCTTCTATATAGGGGAGTTTTATGGCGGGTTCCTATATCCGTCGGTAACCGACTACGACTCATATCTCATTGAAAACGTGTCAAACTAGCGTCAAACTTTTGATACGTTCTCAAGGAGAAACGAGTCGTAGCTGCTTACTGACGGATATAGGAACCCGCCATTAGTGTTTATAAAGCACTAATAGTTCAATAATTAAACATATACAGACGGACAGACATTACGAACCTATTAGGGTTTCTAGTTCAACTACGGAAACCCAAAAATTACACCCAACTTAACTGTAGGGGAGGTAATCTAAAAAAGTTTTATTTTATAACTTCCACCAAAATGTACCATCATGTCAGATCATCATGCCTTACAGTACTGATAGTCCACCAGTAAAATAGCTAATACAATGATAAAAAAATATCTCACTAATATTATAAATACGAAACTTTGTATGTTTGTTTGTTACTCAATCACGTCGTAACGGCTTAATCGATTTCAACGAAATTTTGTATATACGTAGATTATAACCTGGATTATCACATAGGCTACCTTTTGTCGCATAAATCAGGTACCATGGAATAAATATGGGGTGCCAAATCAAGTTGCAACCACGAGTTTAGCTTTATTTCTAGGTTACCTACACATTTAGTAGTACAACGCGTACGAAGTCGCGGGCAACTTATGTTATGTTTTTAAGTAAGTTTTATGTACTTATGTTTTTAAGTGAGTTCAACCTTTATTGAATAAAATGGGATTGAGTTTTCAAACATGTGTCAAAATAAATGTAATTTAAATCAAAAGCACTAAGGAGTATTGATATCAACTTCGAAGCAAATCACCGCCAAAATAACTTTCTACACCTTTTTAACCCCATTAGGGGATGATTTCAATAAAATACGAAACAAGTCTTCTATCAATTCTGTCAAAAAAGGTTTATGCAAAATTTGAAATAGATTGGACCAAGGAATCACGTTGTCCCATACAAACTTTGCCCCCCTTTTTCACCCCCTTAGGGGTAAATTTCAGAAAAACCTTTTTTATCAGAGCCTTCGTCATACAAAGAATACACCCTCCAAGTTTCAGGTCTCTACGATCAGCGGTTTAGGCTGTGCGTTGATCCGTCAGTCAGTCATTTCAAAGCATTTTATATGTATAGATAAAATATGTTAATGAGAAGTCTGATAGGAACATTGGTAATAAATAAATAAATAAATATTGCTGGAAATTGCACACAGCGCTAACTAGCTCCAAATTAAGCAGAGCTTGTACTATGGAAACCAGATAACTGATAGAATACTTAAATGCTTTTGTTTTTGTAAATACATACTTATAATATATAGAAAAACATCCAGACCCGAAACAAATATCTGCAGATCATTCAAACATTTATTCCGCGGCGGGAATCGAACCCGCAACCTCCTGCGTCTCAGCCGGCTATACGCCCACTGCGCCACGGAGGCAGTCAATTTAACTTACAATAGATAAAAATAGATAAAAACAAATACAATATGTTTTTCCGAACCAGTATAATCTTCAAGTATCTTCAATCTTCAGTAGAGTCTTCAAGTCCAGAACAAAAAGTTCTTTCTATCACACCTTCACTTACCATCAGGTGAGGTAGTGGTCAAATCTTAGTTATCACCTACAAAAAAAAACAATCGCTCCAAAGCATGCAGCGTTCTTATCTACCGTTAATTGCAGAGCTTATTGGTAACACCGGTGTGGACTATTAAATAGCTTGCAAGAAAACCTGGTAAACTCCAAAAAATTAACAAGGCCGAGAGCTTAGCGACAGATTAAACTTGTGCGCTGACGTACAACAAGGGATTGATTTCTTATACCTTTTCTTAGTGACGGGGATGCTAGATTTGACCAGCTTTTCGCTAAAAAGCTGTGGCACCGGTGTATGGATATTGCCTATATTTCGCAATATTGCTGCCTGTTTATCTTGCACCTGTTATATTGACTTGACTATCGAGGTTCGTGCTTTTTTCTTATTGTCTTTGCTTACCATAAGAATTCATCGGAACGGAACACTTTGATACAACTATTGGTTTCATATCGTTGTTCCAACGAGGGTTCTTGCCAATATTTCGACTTGAATTGGTTTGTTTTCATACACCAATGATTTGTGTCGCGGAATAGGTAGGTACACGTATCTGGAGAGGGAAAACAAAATTATCCTTTGAAGAAATGAAACGCTCAAAGTTGATTGCTTGCGATTTGACAAATATTTGATATGATAGCTTACTTGATGATGCCAAACAACAGTTGATAGATAAAGCATCTCACATTTTTCTAATAGCTGGTATGAATCAGGACTACATTTTGCGATATCGATAATTCCAGAAATCCATAAGCTGACGAGTATAAATACATACAAGGAGCAGGAGAGATTCTGATTGGGGCAGGTTTTTATTTGCCCCGGGAAAACTGAGTTATCGAGATTATGTTCGTTGGACCGTAAGAACGAAATCACTGTCCAAAGTTTCCTCAACGACTTCGCACCCACGTCCTTACATAGGTTTATTGAAAAATAAATATTTTAATGTTAATCGATAGTCCATGTAACGGATAAAGGTAAATCCTTGCACCTTTTCCACGCGGGCGATGCGGACTCCAAAGAGAAATATTCGGGTCCATCCACCGCGAGAAATCCTATTGCAATTTATGCTCATTGAACTGGAAAAAGTATATGGGGAGGCTAAGGTTGGTGCCGATTCTTTTATTGCCACGAAATCAATAAGTAGCGTGACGTAGCAACTGTTTTCGACGACCGTTTCACGTAATAGAACTCATAAAATCACAATCACGTTTGCGCGTGTGATCGGTACGTCGCGGCGTCGGCTTTTCCATAAATCATAAGTATCTCTTAAGGGAGTATCGGGTCGGGCCGTACTTTAGCAATTATTCTGAATATATTATTGAGGAATCAAGTTGGGCCGATACAGTGCAATAAGTCACCAGACCCTCCGGGGAGTCACCGCTCCTGCCACTCCTACGGACGTAATTGAAAATTGAAATTTGTTTAGGACTCCGCCGGACTTGTAATTTGATTTTGGCGACCGACGGCACGAGCGCAATCGGAGAGCAATAACAATAAATATAACCACTTGAGGTGAGATGGTACGATTAATTCCGTAATCATTGCCCTTGTTGGTTCTATATCTAGTGTCTACTTGACAGCGACACCGAATGGAATTAATTTGATAGAGCTCATTCGCTATTACGTAATGAAAAGAAAGATATTATATCGTAGTTTTTCTTTCTTGATAAAGTAAAATATATCATCTGAAAATATAATGTACCTAATGCTCTCGATTTACGATTCAAGCAAAACTTTACGACAACACAACATACACTAAAACCAACATAAACTGCTTACGCAGGTACGTAAAAGCAGTATGGTGTTCCCCTTTACCTTGGGAGCCATTCTTCTGCGGTGTTTCATATCCCTTGGAACATAATAACTCTGGATATAATGCATCTCAAACCTAACACTAATTTTACGAAGAAAACCGGTTTCCGGCGTATACTTAAAGGCGCTTACACTACACACCTTGCATATATAACTATTTCTGCCGCCAAGCAATATTTCTGAGTTTCGGTTTGAAGGGTTCACCAGCAACCATGCTGGTAAAATTACAGGCACATGAGGCCCTAACACCTCAAGTTAAGGTGCCTCAAGTTGATGTACAAAGGGCAATGCATTGGAGGCCACGATCATAAGGTGCATGACCTATAAGGAAATACTTTGTTATAGGCGATGGTTATCACTTAACATCGGGTGGGCCATATCATATGCTAGTTCCATCCCCAGGTGGCGTAAAAAAATATAAAAAACGGAATATTACACCACCGCGGCATCGGCTACGTTTGCAAGTGCCAGGAATACAGGTGGAAAAATACAGGTGCTGGAAGTCTGCTTTTTATGTCTCTGCGGACTAGTGTGGCAATAAAGTGCATACCCGCTGCCTACATCCTGTAAATTTATAGCCTCAGCCGAAATAATACTGCATTAGTTTCCGAGCTACTGCTTGAAGTATGACCTACTGCTTAGGAGTAATAACTTGCCTAGAGTTTGGTATAGCATTAATTTTCATGCTCGGGATCTTCTTTAGGAGTTTCTAATAAGTTTTGGTTGGAAATGCAAAGTTGCAAGGAACTGGTAAAATGGTTAAAAATATATAATTAAATATTTTTATCTATATAATTTAATTTGATTATATGTATTAGATATTAGAATTATATGATATTAGAAATATCTTTATATCAAATGTGATGCGACCAAATAGAATGATTACCTTATTTCGACGGAGCAATAACATTTTAGAGCACAATTCTGCTATACAATCCCTGTCAACGACACGTGACCGTGATCACCGATTCCCCTGACGGCACCATTCTTCCCACGGACGCACATCGAGAGAAACAAAGGCGCACATGAACGCTGTATTGCCAATATCCAAGAAATGCTTCGATACAACGGAGAGATACATCCATTATTAGCTAGGGGGTTCCTTAGTGCCCCCCTCGCTATCACTCACCTATCCGTATCACCGGCGGGAGAACCCCACACGACTAATCACAGAGGATGTGGAGGAGACGCGCTATGCATATTTATTAATGCCCCAAACGAATTCTCACCGTTCAATACCTAGAACGTGGATGTTTTTCATTTACTCGGCTTATTTATTTAGAGGGCCCCAGGTAGGCTTAATGTTTAATAAGTTCAGATTCGGCCCCTTAATTTCTTCGCGTCTGTTACATATTAAATCTCATGTAGAAAACGTCAAGTCGGCCGACCTAAGTGGATTAAGTTTGCCCGATAAAAAGTTTAGGTGAATTTTCGTGTCTAACTTTTGGGTAATAGTTAAGTGTTATTAGACCGTGTGAGCGAGCGAGCGTTATTCTATAAGTATGTAATATAACCAACATTGGAAAATGTCTGCGAGTGGAGAAAATATAAACAACAAACAATTTACGTCCGAGCACACGAACAGCGAACACCGGCTTATAAATCCAGCACGCACCTCCCTGCAGTAATTAAAACTTCTCGACCGAAATTAAAATCCAATAAAAAAATAATTAACATTCCCTATCGTTACCAAACTCATGTGAGATGAACAGAATAAAAATCTTTAAATGTGTAAATAAATATTTTTCGTTCTGCTAGAATTAAATTCCCGGCGAATGCTAATGTTTAGCGAACGGGGAATTCTTGTACAGTATAAGGGGAGGTTGGGTTAATTAAATGGGCCTGGGGTTAATTTTCATAAAATTATTTGATCTTGGGCCAACACGAGGCGATTCGAAGCGATTCATTCGCCAAGATCGCTGACTTTAATTTTCCTTTTTGTACAAAGATTTTACTTCAAAACTTTCGGGTTACGTTTATTGCGATGAACTAACTACATAAACACAAGTTTATTGCTGTCTGTCTGTCTTCATTTTCAGCTTGAAGAATGGTTCAGCAAATTGACTGAAGTGCAGTCTCATGTTTTAAAGATACCTACGGACGAAGTGAAACTACGTCACAGAAGTTTTAAAACAACACACATAGAGGAATTACTCGTACTACCTCTTACACAAATTTTATTTTATGACCTCAATACCTTGTAAAATTAATTATAATCTAAAAAAACCAACACTTATACGAAACAAAAAAAACCTGTTTAACAGTTAAGTATGATAGTGATCGGATATTCGGGTGCATATTTACCTAAAGTTGATTTTTGGCTAACAAATTATGGAAGCGGCTTCTTAGAATATTTTTATTAAAAATAAAATCCCGGGATCCCGGGATTGGGTGCATATTAATATAACGTTAAATATTAAGCAGGTAGAATTTGCCATCTCACTCCCACACTTACAAAATGCTTATATTCCCTAAGGTCTAATAGACCCGATCTGACACTTGTTACAAGGTTGTTTTCGCTTCGTCAAAAATTACTGACAGTAAAAGTAGGGAAAAGCAATCATATTACGTTGCAACAAGGCATTATGTATACCTAATATACCTAAGCGTACCAAAGTGTGCGTTTTTAAATAGAATGTGAATTTCTTTAGACTATATGAGGGATAACATACCATTAAAACCTATGCAGCTTTAAAGGATGCCTAGGTTTAGTAGAGAAATAAATAAAATAAAAATTAACACATGATAAGTTTGTTGATCCCGGAATCACGGAATTGTTTCGATAAAAAAGTGCCATCCATACTAGCCAACTTTTAAATTTAGGTAAATATGCATCCGTTTATCCGAAATTTAGTTATAAATCAAAATTAATATAGGTACTCAAAGTGAATGCTTCCTAGAAGTTTAAAATAGCAACTATTTTACACTCGAATTAATATAGTAGTTTCATTATCCCTCGCATGATTTATACAGGGTATTCAAAGGCAGTAAAATGATCATAGCAATAACTATGACTTGCAACTTAAGCAAACATAGGAGATTTATATTATACCATGGAGTGCAAGCGACAGCCTGCATAATTTAATTATTCCCTCACACCCTTGATTAAAATTTTGCAATAACGCATTAGCAGTAAGATGCCTAAGGGCGGAAATTAAGCGGTCCATAATAATTTCTTACGTCAGTGGCATGATTAAAATCTTGCAATTAATTAGGAAAAGTTTGATTTTGTGCGGGGTGGATGCCTGTAGAAGGCAGTTCGAAGTAATAACGGTATGATAAATATGGTACTCAGGCAGCCATATATAAAAAGTTGTAAATATAAAAATCCTTGTGTAAACTATAATTGGATTCCAAGCTACCACTGGCTCTACGCTCGCTAACAAAATTAGCCGAATGGAACTTTCGGCATCGAAAAGAAAAACAACTTTAAAACTAGCAAGCCGTAAAACTTCTCGCTCATTATGTCTGTACCTACCTATCCAAAGTAATTCTAATTCCGTGAAGCAACTGTTAAAGTTGAAGGTGTTTTAGCACTAACTCCGAAAGTTAGAACGAGCACATCGACTTTTCGGTTCACCCTACCGTGGCTGTAATGGTTGGAGCCTTCATTCGTGGTGGAAAACTTCGCCGTCGATAATTACTGGAGTGTGAACGGTTGCCGATTTCGTGACACACTATGCTCACACAGAATGTGCTCTTTACTAGCCGCAATTGCTGAGTTACAACTTAGACATAGCCATAGACCTAGACAATCATTTATTCACTACATTAGCACACAATATACAATACAGTTACATTTTAAAACAGAGAAAATACAAAAAAAAAAAAAATAATTAAATAGAACTTTAAACCGCCGTAATGGAAAGCGCTGAGATTCTGTCGAGACTGCTCCATTTAGCCACTAGACCTTGAGAGTATTGTGTTCTCAAATTAAAATATTATGTGTCATGGTAGTTAATTATGTCATGTTGTGTCAAAATATAATAATATATAGTTTAAAATGTCAAAATAGTATATTATTTAATAAAAAATAAATCAAGTCAGAACATATACTCGTACATACATATATGTAAATCAAAATAATAAATTGGTAAAAATAATACCCCAACCGGCTAACACGTGAAAGGTGCACTAATGCTTCCCGCACCAGGCAACCCAATTTTTTGTTTACTGTTTATTATGGATTTTAAACGTTTTTTAAATATAAACTGTGATTTTAAATGTCGAAGTGGTGTCGAACTTTTAGGCAACCTACACATAAATATAAAAATTGACAGTCTTAATTATTTTTATGTGACCTATTCGATTTTAATTAATGTAATACTATTGATGTTTACTGTGAACTGTTGCAGATTACGAGATGTACCATTTTCGCACAGAAAGCATACTGTTTTTTCTGCAGTAGTACCAATAGTAACAAATACCAAAAGTACCTATGCAATTTTTATTTGTTTGTAAAGCAAACAATGTTTACTTTTTATTTTGAACTTAGGTATTTAAGCATAGGGATGGTGTGATGCCAAAGATCTATATTTTTAAAACTATTAATTAATTTAATTAAAAGCAAGTGCTCGATGGATAAATTAAAGGCTTTAAACACACGGGTGCCAAAACTTTATCGATAATTGTCGAAGTGTAAGCGATTGCCGATTCAATGGCATACAATGCCAAAGTTCAGTTCAACCATTATCTAACGAACTCACACCTTTGAAAATTTTCTATTGTAAGTAATTGCTGGAATTACGACGTGGTTATGCAAACGAGGGCCATTTCAAAGGGAAATATTTCTAAAATTTATGCAACGGGTACTTTTGCGTTTTCATTGACTGAACAACGTTTGAACAGTTATAAGCTTAATATATATTAAAATAATTTAAAATATCATCGTATATTACACTTATGAGGATTATCCTGGTAGAGCAATAGATATTTAGGCAAAAGCTCCAACATTACATTTTTATCTTGCGTCTTGGAAATGGACAGTTCATGCAAAACCAGAAAGGTGAATAAATGAAACTGCCTCAGTCAAGAATAGCCCACTATAAGTTAGCGAACATACGAAAGTATACCCGACATCTTTGAATTATAGATGCGCAAGCCAAGCCGCGTTGCGCTGTCAGTCGTGTGATTTTGAGACAATCTGATTTGGTGTTCCCCCGCTTTGGTCTCTGAATGTTTTATTAGATTGTTCCTGTGGATCCACGTTACGCTCACTTCTAATAGCCGTGTGGTCGGTGTATTATCTTCTCTTTGTTTACTCGTTAAGTTCATATTGATCGTAGTCATTTGACGGGCTGCGTACGTTTTGTTGCTTTGATCCATAGTTGATCGGGTTTGGAACTTCACGAAATATTTTATTTTGCAAATCAAATAATAATAGGGTTCGTTAATAGTATTAGGGGTATCAATATGAGGAAATGAAAAATAAATATCTATTTTTCACACGTTTTATTCGATTTTTAGGTGATTAGCCTTAAAAATGCAATAATGTAGAAATAAGAACCACAAACAGTTATTTCAAGAACCATAAAATTTAAGGTCCCAATTTGATTGTAATTGCACAATTAGAACGGTCTCATGATCGTATTAAAATGATTTAAGTACTACAAATTTGGTAATAAAGGACCGAGTTTAATTATATTGGCGTAACCGAAATCGCGGTATAGCATCGTGGTACATTTCCCAGGAGTCGTCGGCGTGGAACAGCGGATAAAACAATAAAGAATGGTTAACGGCGTTTTAATGTGAACAAGAACATGGTTGGACAATGGCGGCCGATTGGGGTTCGCTGGACAGTGGTCAGTCGAACTTACCGCACGGTGCTCAACTGCTCACTAGTGATGTGAAATAATCGATGCGTTTGAATTGATATCGATGTAGCGTGGCCGAAATGGATGCAGATGCATTATATGAGTCGAATAGAATCAAATTCAGGCAATCCGTCATTTTGAGCATTTGTTATGAATGTGGCAACACGGGACATTTTAAAGACACTATAGTAATAATTAGTAATATAATAAACAATGCCAGTTTTGTCTTGTCTTGAATTATATTTACGTGGCGTTCCGTGAAAATAAACCTATTGAACTTAAAAAACTGACTGTAAGATTGAGATTGGCATCAGATGTTGCTATCTGTGTCTAATGTCAAAATCAAAGGTGACAATCTGTTTTGCTCGACCAATCATAAGCGTTTATTCCATCATGACCTACAACATATTTCAGTTGGACGTTTCAATGGAGTCGTTTTTTTCGATTTATCAACATTCTGAGAAATTACAGATTGCCACCTTTGATTTTTTACGACTCATATCTAGTAAAAGTGCATCTCAATAATCTCTAAAATGATTCTAGTTTGTCTTTCATAGTCAACAAAACTAGGACTAAACCTAATAACGATTTCTCTTGCATAACGATATTTAATATTCTGAAAATTAGACCTTAATTGTCTAATTGATGACAGGTAAGGCTAGTAGTTTTTTTTTTAAATATGAACTACTTGATAAGCAGAACTCAGAACTTATACAGAATATGCATATTTTGAAAAACAAGCATACTGTTTAACAGCAAGAAATGATGTTAACGCATTTAATAAAATGGGTACTTTAAATCTAAATATCAATTACAATAAAAACGTTGTCCACCGCACATCCCTAGTGGAGTAGGTAAGTAATAAAAGTACCCGCATAAACCTTTGAATTGCTGACCACGGCATCGAACCTGCGCCCTTTGTCTGTGTCCGGCCGCAAATTGTTGAAGAAATAAAATAAAATCTAATTTACCGGCTTGCTACGTTTATAGGAACTGCTTTACGAGTGCCGCTGACTCGAGTATATTGTTTACTCTCAATACATTCTTAACTTTTTTATTACTTCTCCCAATAAAATTAGAGAAATAAAACGGGTAAAGTATTTGAATCAGGAAATTAACTTACTCATGCGAATTTACTTATGAATTTCGTTTATGTATTAGGGAGATTGCTTGCAAATGCAGTCAACAAGCTATATGAATTATGGTGGTGAGTGGTCAATACATAACTTACGTCTTTAGAGGGTAGACCTTTAAGATAAAAGTGAGATCACGAAGAGCGACCCACGCTCAAGATGCTCTCAAACTTATATTTCTTATTTATGTTCATTGCATTCGCTTCGCACTACCACCACTCAGATGGACAATAGAAATTGGGGCCATATTTGCAGATAATACAGTTACCGTGACTAGGGACAGGGGACATTGCGCTCATACAAACAGAAAAATGCCCCCAAGGCAAGCTGCAAAATGTCCCGAAAATACATTAGACGCATTAGAAACACCATTAAGGGTCGGACCGCCGATAACAATTAGGGTGGATCTGGAATCTTAAGGGGAATTAACAGCGCATAGAGAGTTAGCACTGCTTTAAAGGCAATTTTGTCACAGCGCTTTTGAATTTTTCTTCGCATTAATTAGGGTCCCCAGCCGCCATCTGCTGCAAAATGTTTAACTTCTTTTTATGTAAATTTTTACAACTTTTACCCAGATGCCGCTTGTACTTGTCATCTAGTAAAATCTAAGTATCAGGTAGGATAAATAATCACCATAAAAGAATTCATTAATAATAAAGCGAAAAACGTATAAGGTACGAAAAATAGAACATCAACGACGAAGAACATAAAAGAGACGCCAAAAATTCTTGTAACCGCGACACCGAAGACTTTTACAATATGCATAACCTTGTTGAGAGAGTAATCAAAAGGCGATATAAAAGTGTGGAGGAAGATACGACGAAAGGCTAAAAATGTAAACCCTCTCTTTAGATTTCCTTGAGACCCCGACCCCTGAAGCGAAACTTGGTGTAAGATGGAAAAAATTACCCGGACCCGGCTAACTTTTTTCGATTTGAATTATGATTCCTTATTTCATGCTCCGTTCTCATAAAGTTTGTTTTACATTGACTGGAGCATATTTTATGGTGTGAATTAATAATTCACGTTGACAAATGGGTAAAATGTTTTGAATTTTGTTGCAAATGTTAGAATTTGTAAAATCTTTTCGTGATATCTAGATAAATAAATTGTATCTGTCAGACAACGCACAGCAGAGTTTCCTGTAGTCAGTACGGCTGCATTTTACGTACATGAGTATTACAAATATAACCGAATAAACTTTAGTGAGACCTTGTGGTGTTATTGAAAAATCTTTTTAATGAAACCTTTTTCCTCATAAAATGGGAGTGAAAACCCCCTAATTATAGGTACTAAGAAATCTTGTTTTCTTATTTCATTACTTTCTAGGCATCATGAAAATGTATCATCATGTCATAAATTTATATCACAGTTTGTGATTTTAAATATGAAAGAAAAGACAGATAGACATACATGGCAAAACTATGAGGGTTCCTAATAGACTACGCTAAGGAACCCTAAAACATTTGCTAATTTACTCTTGGAACCTATATTTGCTGTGAAACACTATATTGTACCTAATGTACTTTTAGACGAAGTGCTTATTTCTATTTCAATAAGTAACAGACACCGTTTGAAATGTAATTCCTAATTGGCATTCAAGAAATAAACATTTATCACAGCATTGTGAAAAAGAATCAAATGATATTCCAAAGGTTATTTTATTAAACTTAGCACAGAGCGACGCCAAGGGATTATTACTTTGCGAGAGGCTTTGACTTTCAACTTTCTAAAGAGTTTGTTGAATAACTTTTCTGTATTAGCCTCGGTAATATAATTTGTGACTCTGCAAACAGACACTGTAAAAGTAGAATAATTATTGAAGAGAAAGCTCTCGTAATATTTGAATAAAATGTGCTTTTCTACTAATCTGCTGTTTAAAATCAAAACACGGGATATGTTTGGGTCAAATGTAGAGAAAGCGAAAAGATAATCACAGCCTCCGTTTTCTAGTTCAAATATTGTTTCTAAACAATTAAGACCACTATAAAGATAATTGCAAAAATTTTCATACTTTGTGTGTTGCCTGGTCAGGTTACACAAAACCCTAACCAGGCAACATACACTTGTGCTTATAATTTGCAAGTAACTAAATGTTAATTAAAAACTATTTAATTTGGATGTTTGTTTGTTTGTTACTCAATCACGTCGTAACGGCTGAACTGATTTCGATGAAATTTGATGTATGTATACGTAAATTATAACCTGGATTACCACATAGGAACTTTTGTCCCATAAATCAGTTCCCATGGGATAAAAATGGGGTGTCAAGTCAAGTTGCAACAGCGAGTTTAGATTTATTTTTAGGTTACTACCTACACACTTAATGCGTACAAAGTTGCGGGCAACAGCTAGTTTTTCATACAAGCTGACCCGCCCGCGGGGTTTTTTAAATACTTATTTTTATAGCTCCTGAACCCAGTATAATATCGAAATGGAACATACACTAAAATTTCAGTTTAAATTCATGCTTTGCCTCTAAAACTTTAATGAAATCCTTTTAGTCGTTTCGGAGTCTATTCGAGACAAACTTTCAGACAAACAGACAGACAAAGATTATAAAAATGACCATTTATGATTATTTTAGGCATCATATAATATAATATTTAACTTTATAATACAATTTTGGTATTTATTTTGATATTACAGACAGATACTTCAATTTTAACATTGGATGTTGGAGAGATGTATTTATAGATAAATATTTGATAACTTTTATTTGGTATAAATCTTAAATTATAATATATAAAACAAAATCAGGTTTGTTCAAACACTTATAACTCGAGAACGGCTGGACCGATTTGATGGTTTTTGATTTGTTGGGTTTGTCTCCACCGCGAATAGTAGAATAACTATTAAAACATCGGAAAAATTCACGCAAAAGAAATAATGAAGATAATTCAATTTCTCATACATAGATATAGCTAATGATGGCCGACGTATATTGACAGCCCGCGTCATATGTATGTCAAGGCGGTACGAAGTTTGCCGGGTCAACTACAAGTATTTATATATAAAACAAAGTCGGGTTTGTTCGAACACTTATAACTCGAGAACGGCTGGACCGATTTTCATGGTTTATGATTTGTTTTATTTGTCTCCGTTCCGAATAGCAGAATAATTTTTAAAATATTGGAAAAATTTACGCACATAAAGATGGTCGTTTGACAATTCTATCGGGGCATTGACAGCCGGCGTCACATGTATGTCAAGACGGTACGAAGTTTGGCGGGTCTACTAGTTTGGTATAAATTGTGAAAAGGCGTTGAAATAAATACCTATCTAAAACAAAACAAAAATTTCATAAACGGAACTTCTAAAACGTGACTCAAATATTCCCTCTCAAGAAGAGATTACCTCCCCACATTTAGCTATTTGCTTCAGCAATACAAAGAGAGCCCGTAGGCGCGACTTCATAGTTTCACAGGGAAAATATGTAAACTTTTTAAATTGTATTTGCATTTCATACAAGTCGGGAAATATTGGCTCCGTGCTTGTAAGATGCCGCAAAGTCTCATGTTGGATCCTCGGGGATGTTCGTGATAGGGTTGCGTGCAGAATGATCCCTTCATTATCTCAGGCTAAGGGAAGCAATTTACAATTTTAAAATGATAAAAAATTCTCCTGGCTGACTGAAATACAATGTACAATGTGGAATGAGCTACCATCTGAAGTTTTCCCGTTAGCCATGGCACGCTTCAAGAGAAATGTTAAGAGGTTTCTACAGGAAAGGGAACGCATCGATAATACTCCGGGTGTTACCAGTGTCAATTAGCGACGGTGACCACTTACCATTAGGTGAGCTGTAAGTCTGTTTCCCCCACAAATAACATAAAAAAAACTAACTCCTGGTCATATAAACTTGAATAGAGTGTGTTTCTTTTTGGGTGTAGAAATGCGCTAATAGAGTATTTTCAAAGTGCATCCCCTAAAAGGGTGTTAACATGTTGACGAATAATTTATTAATTTGGTTAATAGATGTAAAATTTGGCTAGGTTAATCTTAAATAATAAAAGATGACAATTTATATATGTTCTTTTATAATTGTTACAGGCCACGATGGACCACGCTTACCTAGAAGAAACCTGTTCACTCGTGACTTGAAGACACTCAGGTTGTAACTATCTATATGTCTACTATATATGTTTGGCGGTGTGCATTAAAAATATGCAAGAAAATAGATTTGTATGGGAGGTATTTCTACCATTTAGTGGTAGCGCACCGCAGAGCCTCTGGTTGTCCGATGATGGTGGGATCAAGTTGAAAAGTTGCGCCATACTCTCCAAAATGTATCCGATAAAACTGAGAGGCTTGCAATCTTTCGTCTATGCCCTAGCCTATGGAGCCTCGTATCTGCTAGCTCATTATTGCAAAAGAGCTTCTTGGTTTTTTGATGTGCTTTAAAAGTGGGAAAAAATTAATCTCAATGTCAATGGTCAATTGTTTTTTCATTATATTAAATCAAAATTATAACTTAATGTTATTTAAGAATATAAAATACACAAATATTTATTGTTTAAAAATATATACTAAATCTGCCAAGTTCCACTAACAGGTTTTGTCCATTACTACAAACTGAAAACAACGATCAAAGCAAAAGTTTGTATCATTTACTGCCTTTCAGCGTAGTCCCTAATCCATTACGCTATTGTATTCAAAATTTCATCTATAAATCCCGGCGAATGAATAGCCAATGCTAAACTATAAACGCCGCAAAATATGCAAATAAATCTTCGCCGGCCAATTTCCTGGCATTCGGATAAGCGCTGAATTCTGCAAGTTTCGAAAGGCTATCCAAATTAATTGTTCAGAAATTACCTGAGTCTGGTCCGTCCTGACCTTTGCTGCGCCCTTTCGGTGACCATAAACGTCAAGGAACAATAAACGACTCAGGAGTGACCCTTGCAGTACCCCTCGGTAAGTTCTTAGCCGGGTCACCCCGCTGTCCACGATATCCCCAGTCAAAGGCTAGCCTGCAGTCCCCAGGGAAATTATTGTCGGGATTTAAAGGGCAATGCTTACGTAAAAGTATAAAAAACAGCATACTTTAATAAAACATTGTATTGGCATAGGTTACGTGACTATTCCAATCAATTTATATCAAGCCTCGAGTTTGGTCTTGTTCTGTTACTGAAAACAGAGAGGACAAAGTTTAATTGATGGATAGAGATCGATAGGATTTGTTGATTTATTAAACAAAATTATAGTCAGTATTATATACAGTCAGATAAAAGTTACCTATTCGAAACCAATTAGCAAATTAAAATTAAAAAGTAGTATCAATTAGCAATCTTTTGTGTTTTTAGAAAAACAAGCCTCGTTTAATTTATTTATAGCTTATTTACTTAAATAATAACATTATAAGAATCCCTTCAGTTTCTGTAGCTAACCCAAACAAACAAGCAGACAGACAAAGTCACATCCAAAAAATATTTTGAGACACTTCTACTGAGAGTGATAAAGCCGATTTTGAAGAAAAATAATGTGTCATCAATTTTGAGTTTTTTTGTTTCAATTGATGGTTAGATTTATTTCTGAAATCAAAGTTAGAAACTCATAGATTTATACATATAAGTACCGTTTGAAGGTGGGTAGTTAACACATCACAAACGTTGATTTATCCACGCATTACAAACATGTTTTCAAAATCTGATAACACATTATTTTACAATGGTACGAATGGTACCAATCGATGTAGATAAATTTGTGTATGACCCTTAAAACAAACATTCTTATAACACATGGATGCACTCAAAATCAGTAATTTAATTCACCCTACGTACTAAAAATTTGTTTTGGCACCTAAAAGCGTTAGCGAAAACTTCACAAACGGATGTTTGATTTACTTGGCCGGGATAAATTCTTCAATCAGGATCAAAAGGAACCCCCACATACACACTTACAAACATCTAAAATATGAATTCGGATTGACACGTTGCGCCTTAGAACTTTTCCTGAATCAATGTCAATCCAAATAAAATAAGCAAAATTAAATAAACAACCCTCTGAGAGATAAAAAGGTCTAGACGTCGACCAAGACCGCACTTTTGATGGTGTCGTATTTTAAAAAGTTGGGGGAGAGTTGACACTTGGACGAATTTAACCTACCATTGTATTAATTATTCAGGGTGGTGCTTTCATGTTTCAAGGTGCGCTTGCAGGGGAGAAAGGTAATTTGTTTTGGTAAAAAAAACATTGGAGAAAAAGAATTTAGGGAAGTTGCAGCAAGTCTTCGGTTCACAATAGCGGAGTGCGAGGAAAGTTTAATAAAATTGTTTTGGAATGCAGCGCGGAACGAGATAAGTTCCGCCTGTTCGAGAGCGTACCTACCATCGATAGTAGTTTAACAATAAGAACAAACACTCGATTGCCCCATGATGTTGAAGTTTTATTCCATGGGGAAAAGAAAGGATTTAAACAAGAAAGAAAAACATGAAGCGATCAACGTGTTCCAATAGTAGCTCAGCAAGCAAACTATTTGTGCACCAAAGTTCTCTCGCTGTCATGTTAAAAGAAAATTAACCGTAAATTGTATTCAAATGAACGAAACACTAAAAAATTCTTGAACATAATTAAGTCTACGGCAAGTTCACGACATGGGTATGTACACAAAAGAATATTCCGACTCCGAACTCATTTGTAGATAGACGAGGGAGGCTTAACGTCCCACCCGGAATACTTTAACTTTTCAATTGTAACTTTTGATGGGTTTTCGAACGTAATAATAATCGCTGTATCGTAGTGATGGGGAGAATCAACGAATGAAGTACAAAAGAATGCCAATTTTTATACGGAAAATTGAGTTACATCTGGAGTGTTGTTCACCTTGTCCCTAACTTTGATGCATTTTTTATTGACACAGATTTCAATACGAAAATTATGAAGGCGGAAAAGTGATTGTGTTTTATAAATTGTTTGGGATTTATTGAAGGGAATTGGCTTCGGGAGTAGATTTTACATTCTCGTCGTGTTTTGTGGATGTTTTTTTTAACTGCTACTGTATTCTCTTAGTTTCGTTTTTTCTATGCGCTATAACATCATGCCACTTTGGATTTAAAATTGTACCAGATGCTAATAAGTTTGATACAAATCAGGACAACAAACTGGAAACATAAATTAAAAATATTTACTGGGCAAAACCATTTTCAGGAAAATCATATGTATTTCAACCCAAGACCTGTGTAAACCGCAACATATCAGAACCATTCAAATGAAAACATATTTTCCAATAAGGAAAATCGATATTCGTTACCATTCATTCTGGTGCGTAGACACCGGTAATATTCAATTCTTAGGCACACATTTCATGGTAGATAAAACTCATGAATCAGGAGTCCATATGTGAAAGCGAAAGGAGGCGAATTCTTTCAAAAATGTACTTCGCGAAGGAGCGAGTCGAATTTCCTGTGTGATATGAATCTTCCCTACTCGCTTTAAGGTGATGTATTTTGCTATTTTCTTCCTCTCAGATTGTGAGAAAGTCCTACGTGAAGACATAATGCATCTCAAGTGATTTGTAAGCTGAAAATTATTCGATTTGGAGGACTACTCTTGGATTAATAGGTTACGAAAACTTGGTTATACAGCTATACCACAATAAAACACATGCCTAAAGTAACAAATGAGTCAAATATTATTCTGTGGTGATTTTACAATATATCATAGTAGCATCATAAGCAATAAATATAGTCTCAAGCCATCGTTTCACAACTGATTCTTTTGAACTTGACAAGCAGCTCTCAAGAAATAGATTTTCATTTTGTTTAAAACGCAGTATGCAGTGGAGGTAAAGACATTGAAAATTATTATAGATTTTACTTTGATGGAACTCTATTTTCGACATTTCTCTAGTAAAAAAGCTATGTTTGTAGTAATTGAGAATTCACAACTTATAAGTAGTTGCTTTCGACTTGTCGTAATTCGTTGTTGAGTAAACGGAGTATTAAGTTGAATAGTAAAGAAAACAAAAAATGTAAAAATAAATATATTATTAAAAAGGATTATTAAGTAAAATCACTTAACAAAGATAAGTCTTGCAATTTCTATCACTTACATATGATAGAAATGCTTAAGGTCACCAAAACTCGGCAAAACTATCATTTGGTTAATTTAATATGTCGTTAATTGCGTCACTCGGTTACATAATTATTTCTAACGAACGAACTTATCTGCTGTTATACTATAAATTGTTTGCCTGTATAATATAAATCACATTAACAATATTTATATTTACCACTCGCGAAAGTATAACAATAATTGGGAAATTTTTCCTTGACAGTAGGTATAATCAATTTCTATTAGCTTCTCGAGTTACTTTCGTTTTATTGTCAAGTGATATGAATTAATTCGTCTAACTTATGACTGTGATACATCTTTTGTCATTTAAGAGGGAGCAACATAAAATAAAGCTTCTCCGCGATTATATTAATACGTGAGGGGATGAAATGATCCGGGTAGACTTGGTAAGCCGTCTAAGTGGTGAGCCAAAGGTGGTACGCTTGTCCCGTAATTTGAAGCCCACCCTGGGGAAGCGAGTACGGATAAAAATAAAATTTCAGTTTGTAGTGTACCTACGGCGTAAGGGTATACAGAATACAACATTTTCTGCGTGAATTAATATAAAACTTATTCTACCTAGTACATATCCAATCCCGTTTATTAATCAACCTTTAAAAAAATATGTACCATCTAATAACTGATTACTCTTTTATTCAATACTAGCTGACCCGCCTGCGGTTTCGCACGGGTGGTTTTTAAATAAAACATTACCCTCATTTTGCGCAGTTGGCTAAAAAGTAGCCTATGTCCTTTGCCAGGATATAATCTATCTCCTTGCAAAATTTCATTACGATCTGTTCAGCCGTTTAGTCGTGTAAAGGTAACAATCAAATTAACAAACCAAAAAGAGTTATCTATGTATTATAAATATAGTCCTGCCTCTTGAATCACTCTATCTATTGCTGAAAACTGCATTAAAATCCGTTGAGTAGTTTAAAAGATCTAAGCTAACAGACAGCGAAAGCGACTTCATTTTATATTATGTAAAGATAAAGATAGGTGAAGATAAGGTACAAAAATATTCTTTATAAATTGTTTCTCTCGTAGCTCTCAAACACACAAGTCAAGTCAAATAAAAACTTGTGATAAATAGCCTTGTCTCTGTTTACGTACAAATGCAATTGTCATTACAAAGATTCACAAAGAAAAGTTTTCTAGACGCCCCGTCGCTATTCTGAGACTTCCCTTGATTAATTTACGATGGTATTTGATATGTTCATCAGACAGCCAATGGGGGGACTGACAAATGATAAGATTTTCATAGCGAAAGGTCGGGATATTAAACGTCTTCGGTATTATATTGCATGGTATTAATAACAAATTGATTCGATGTTCCCTTTGTTTGCATTTGATATATAAATATACCTACTTACAAATTCGCATATACATTTATTGTCACATGAAGCGTTGGAGAAAGATTATTTAAAATGCATTTCATTATGTTTCTTGAAAATGTGAAAATTAAGGTCAAAACGATATTTTTTATCAAGTCAAATATTTTCCATATTTTAGATATTCCTCTACCAATTAATTAAAAGAAATACTTTTTAAGACTTCCTTTTTATTATTACATAAGTTATTCATAAAGGCGGTTGCATCGCCGTTGGTTTCATTGTCCCCGTTAAGGATAAGTCTCTCGGCTTCTTGTAATTTAACATTTTAGTTGGAAAGCGAGCCGTCTCCTCACCATCTTTTGTCGTTTCGCCGGAACATCTTTATAAACATCTTAATAAGAACCTAAATTTAGGAGTTTACCTAGTCCTTATTTGCTTACCAAAAATTTTTGCTCAGATTTACTCAGCCATTCGCAAACAATTTTAATTGGGTTTTTGTGCTTGTTCAAACTTGTTTTGTCCAAGAAATTAAAATTGTACGAAGCAATTATGTATGTACTCGTGGAGTACGACGGTGAACTATAAATTGGAGCTCTTTGGGGTTTGATAAGACCGCTCAAGCGTAGGTGGTATCTTTTTAAATTCTCGATCGTCTTTGTTGTTGTATCTTATTTCGGTGTGACTTATGTAAAGATGGAGCCATCAAAAGGCGTCATTACATCTCGTGCGTATATTGCGTCATTATGCGAGCAACACGCTTACAACTGACAATCTGAGATGTTGCTAATGGAAAGAACACGGGAGTTTTGATATATACGCTCGTTTTCCTCCTCCTTTAAAAAGTGGTTCTACGGGTGTCGCGTATGATGGCATGTGAAACAGGATTGGATGGAAATGAGCCGTTCTGATAAGATTCAGCTTTGTGAGACTTTTTACAGGGTTTACGAGGTTTTTCTTAAATAAGATGCTTTGATAAATATCGCAGTATAAAATAAGGTATATGTTAGAATAGGACGTTGAAAAATCAGACACGAAATAACTTGCGAGTGAATAAAATATATTTGTAGCTATAGCTACTTTCCCGATACTCTGATTCTTGTCTATTTCACAGTAAATTATATTGTGATGGTTGTGCTTCATTGAAAGTAACTAACCGACTACATTTATAGTATAAGTATAAAAAAATGACATCAGATTTTGAATATAAATACTACTCTGCAAACTTAGCGTGCTACGTGTTATACAACGGCTCAGTACCACCCGTACCTAGTCAATATACCACCCATTCGCACACACCGTTTTGGTTCTACGTTCTTGATGCGTACAGCTAAGGTATGGAACACTTTGCCGTCGTCTGTTTTTCCTAAAGAATACAATCCGAGCCTCTTTAAGGTGAGAGTAAATAGGTTTCTTCTAGATCTTCGTGCTACATCTTAGACCACATCAGCACTTACCATCAGGTGAGATTGTGGTCAAACGAAGTTCTATCCAATTTAAAAAAACAAAACGTACCGGTACCGAATCGCAACTTAAACGAAAAAATGTCAAAACCACGTATATTTTACGAGGTAAAAAACTGCCAACATTGGTTTGTTTACCTTGCGGCCGTCAGCCGGTTCACTGTTCACTATGCGTTGCAACATTTGGTGTGCGCAGACCTTGTATTCCTCGGGGCATATCCACCCTACTCATTATACCCGATAGTTATTACTGTCATTTTTCAACTCGTTATTTACTCTGACGAGAGCTGATAGCGCGACATTTGCTCTCAAGATGGGGTTCGGGCTTAGCGAGCTTAGAAGAAAATTGAAAATAGCCCTTTCAAGTGCGTTTTCCTTCCCCCTGTTTATTCAGCGAGATTTGAGTTTTGATAATGTCTGAATGAAGTGTAATTACATCAGATTGTGCTAGATTTATTTTCCAGTAAATTAACGGGAAAGTTTTTAGGTGACCAGACTTAAGCAATATTTTTGCTGAAGAGGGCTCCGGGTTCGAGGTCAATTACGCTTTAAAACATTTACTTGAGTTTAAAGATGATTTATTCGAACAAACTCATTTTAGTAATTAATAAAAACTCACAAGTTTTTGATTATTTTAAGTGTTATTTTCTTTCATGTTTAATAGCGCTGCAAGCAAGAATCACTTAAACAAACACTAATGACTAATAATGCAGACAGATCTCATGAAATAGCAGTTTCGAAGGTCTGATCAAAAAACGTTGAGGTGAAATAATAATTCAGCAAGTCATTCTTTTCCAGTTAGTAAAAGCTTATAAACAGGAAGGTTTATCACAGTCACCTGTTAACAACTTGGATGTCATCTTTATAAAGGTACTCGGAATGAGAAAAGTTTTAGTCGAGTTTTTTGAGCTGACTTTTATGATACTTTAATTATTTTTATTCAAGCAGTGAGTTATCAAGAAAAAAACAACGTAGGTACTTATAAACACAATTATATCCCCCCCCTGCTCCCATGAACCTATATTAGGTCATGGTATGATATTTATCGCGTATGTAAGGTATATCATTTTATTTGCTATCCCGACGTTTCAGCTGTGTTGCAACAGCCGTGGTCACAAGCGGACTGGAGTACTTAGAGCTACCGTCAAGAAATAATGGCAGCTGCAGCAACTACCCTCACTTGGTTTTCAGAATTAGAAATGTTCTCGTTCATGTTACGACACACTACACTAACCGTATCTACGCACACGAGGGTACGACACTGAGAGATTTCAATCGCTTCACGAACCAATTTCTTGTAATAATGGCGTTCACTAGAGAGAACCTTGGGATCATGAAGTTCAATCCAACATAGCGATAATACCCGTTTTGATCAGTAATTATATTCATCCTATGATATATTTTCCAGCGCGTAGAGTCAAGTATCTAGTCAAGTATCGTAGAGTCAAGAGTCAAGGATATTTCTGCCCCAAAATCCATCAGTTCTTCGAGCTATATCTTAAAGTACCCGTATTTAATGTTCTTGAGTTCACGACTACCACATTAATTTACCCCTAAAAGGTTTTCAAATTACCATCAAACTTGACGTCACTTTGTCAAACATCAATTTAATTTCGACTATGATTCATTGCTATATTATCAGCGGAGAACACGGAGTTACGGAAACTTTGGATACTTTTCTTTTAGGTAGACATATAGGTACTATTTAATTCTGTGAGTCATCAATTAAGACGATTTACAAATTTAATTTCGGTGACGATTGGGCGGAGCATCCGTAAATGCAAAAAAGTGACAGTGCTATTTACTTGCTTAGGTGAAGAACGAGACAAACATATATCATAGCCGCGCCGCATTGTCGCAGGAGTAAATGACGTAAGCGACAAAGGATAAAATCTCTAATTGCATAAGAACCAACAAATGAAAAAAAAAACATTATGCCGTATCTTTTCTAGAGCTGGAAAATTAACGACATTAGTGTTTTAGAAGAGCCGATTTTGACAAATAATTGTATCGAGAAAGGTTTCACCAATTGCGTTTCTGACTTTCATTTATGTCGTTTAAATCCTGAAGTAAATATTGTGTAAATATGATATTAGTATCATTTTTCGTTATTGAATACGACAGTTACTTAACGGCACAATTTTATTTACATATCGTCTTAAATTTTCTATGAAATATTATTTGAATGAACGTAGATATAGAATTTCATTTGACTACAATCTCACCTTATGGTAATTATGTTGTCTAACATGTACTACGAAGATATAGAACTTACCTGTTCACTCTTACTTTAAAGAGACTCAGTTAATAGTTTTCAGAGAAGACAGACGACAGTAGTGCTCCATACATAGAACCGAAACGGTGAATGCGAATGCATATTAACGATGTATATATGGTACTGAACTCTGCCTCGACTTGTCCTTTGATGGAAAGGAGATGGCGGGATCAGAACACGTAGTATGTATCTTGTTAGATTCGCGATTCGCCTAAAACACATTAGCTTTTTAAGCGAGTTTTGATCTAAATCTCTCCCTTGACAGATCACTAGGGTCTGTGGAGAACGCACTTCTAATATTTATGCAGTAATATATCGACTAAACCTTTCCGATTTAAAGAAACGGGGTTTTTCATTTTCCTTTCCTGACATTAACAGTCAGTAAGGTAATTGGAAGTACCATAATCACGATCGTTAAAGTAAGGTTCTCCCTTCGTGCATGCTCACCTTAAATTGCACTAACAACTTATAAATTCATGGTTTCGTGACAGCAAATACTGGAAAACTAGAGTCGTGTGTCTAGACATGGCATCAATAAGTAACGGTTGCCGGGAAAGAGTGGCTTGTTAAGGTACGAAAAGTTATTAAAACTAATAAATATTGCTGGACATTTCACACAGCGCTATCCTGCCACAAACTAAGCAGAGCTTGTACTATGGGAAACCAGATAACTGATATATTACTTATATACTATTTTTTTTTGTCAATACATACTTATAATATAAAGAAAAACATCCAGACCTGGAACAAATATCTGCAGATCATGCAAACATTTGTTCCGCGGCGGGAATCGAACCCGCTACCTCCTGAGTCTCAGCCGGCTAGTCGCCTACTGCTGCACGGAGGTCATCGTATTGGACGCGACTTGCGGATGCGATTTTTGTCCTTGACTGAATGCAAAACTTTCCTAACCTTATAGCTGCATATACTCATTAAATAAAAAGTTGCGACCAAGCATCTCATTTAAAGTCGAGTCTTGGATAACCCGAAGATGGTATTTGTGTAAGCTCAGGATTATTTTTATTTCTAGATTTAAGCTCACCCCAAAAGCAATACAATAGGGCAAAGTTTTATTTATAACATTTACAATGGATTCGGCCGCATTAGATTAGGTTTGTAAATATTTTATAAGTACAGGGTGATTGACAGGCGCTCCCTGGAGACATAGAAAAAAATAAGTACTAAGGTCCGATATCGATACCTCGTGAATATTTGGTTTGGAGGCAAGCGATATTGAAGCTTAAAGTTAGTAAGTGATAGCACAATACATTTTGTTAATACTGATCACTGCCATCAGATCAGGGACAGCGAGCAGAATTTCATCCTTAGTTATATTGAGTCTAAGAGCATCGTGATAAAGGTCATTTAATAGTACACGTGGTTAGGGGCTGTTAGCAGTTCCCTTGTAATCGCGTAAACGCATGTAGCGAGTAAATGCAGTTTATTTATTAGTACAATATGATGATCAAAATCTTTGATAAACTGACAGCAGATACAATGGTGCTTATGATTGCTCCGTACAGCATAGTAGCTTCTATTTTTGTATATGATTGTATCAGAGGGTAACAGAAATATAGTTATTTTAAAGACGACCTCCGTGGTGCAGTGGGCGAATAGCCGGCGGAGACGCAGGAGGTAGCGGGTTTGATTCCCGCCGCGGAACAAATGTTTGCATGATCTACAGATATTTGTTCCGGGTCTGGATGTTTTTCTATATATTATAGATATGTATTTACAAAAAAAAATGTATGGGTATAAGTATTCTATCAGTTATCTGGTTCCCATAGTACAAGCTCTGCTTAGTTTGGGGCTAGATAGCGCTGTGTGAAATGCCCAGCAATATTTATTATTTATTTTAAAGATAATAATGAGCATTGTCCACATAAATTTATTTCTGAGTATAACGCTCTGCCAATACTCATTGTAGGGTGAATCAAAACAAAAAAGGTTATAGAAACCTCTGTCAGAGTAGCAGTACAGGCAGAGTAAAAATAAAAGATATTTTAATAAACCAACGGTTTAGGCCGTGTTTTGTCACATATGTTAGTCAGTCTGAACTTTAATTCTTATATATTAGATATCTAAGCCTTCTTTTACATTCCACAAGGTTACATTGAATAATTATATACTCAATATCAATAACTTAAAACACCCAAATCCCATCATGCCTCACTCGGTACTTAACGATACACAGCTGCAAACCCTGTAATTGCTAACTAGTTTGTAGTTACAAAGTGGCTCTAAATTGAACACCTGAACGGGTCTCAACAGGCTCACTCTCAGAGCAACCCTTAAATACGATATTAATCAACATTTAATTCCATATCGCGGCACGAAGGCATATACGATCGCCGTGGGATGAAGAAATGACTGTAGGTAAATAAAACTATAGTAAACTTTGGATACTCCGTCCGGCTAGCGCGTAATATGAACTGGGTTTTTCTATTCATCAGTGATTTTCAAGTCTGAAACCTTTGAGCTGCCTAAAATACTTCGACACCAAAAATAACTCCAGCTAGCTTAAGAAATCAACTACAAATCAATCGATCTCTCTTTTTTCGTCTGAGTTACTCTAATAGTTTAATTAAGGTATACGTTGTTTTATCACTGATCAGCTTCATGGCATTACCTGAGCTCAATTTTTTTTATAACTAACTAGCTGTTGCCCGCGACTTCGTACGCTACTAATTGTGTAAGTAACCTAGAAATAAAGCTAAGCTCGCTGTTGCAACTTGACTTGACACCCCATTTTTATCCCATGGGAACCGATTTATAGGATAAAAGGTAGTCTATGTGTAATCCAGGTTATAATCCACGTATATACCAAATTTCATCGAAATCGGTTCCTCCGTTACGACGTGATTGAGTAACAAACAAACAAATAAACAAACATCAAAACTTTCGCATTTTTAATATTAGTGCTAAGTAATATTACGATGGTAATAACTAATAAATAAATAATATATAAAATATACATAAAAATATTATATATATATATATATATATACATATATATATAAATATATTATATTAGATATTAATATTAATAATATTAGTACCTAAACATTGCAAATTAAATGAATTTAACTCTAATTTGTGTGATATCGTAAATTTGTTCATATAACTCATCATATAAAAATATGCAAACGAACTAACAACTCATTTGTCAAATTTGAATTTATATTTAACAGTGGTATGTAATTACAAAGTTCACTCAACAGACAGTAGAAATGCCAAAAGCAGTGTATGTTTAAAGAGATTGCCGTGTGCGTCCGGTTGGAAAATTTTCTGAACATATCCAACATTTTCTACAATCTCCAAGCTATGTTGGATGGGACTACAAGAATAACTTCATTAAACTACACTTTTATAATTAAGGCTCATTATAATTTAGAATTATGGAGGCCAGATATAAACAAGGCTTTGGTTTTAAAGCCTTTAAGTAATAGTTAATGTTACCTTTAAATTGGAAGTTAAGGATCATCAAAAGCTCTTACCTGTAATGAGAAAAGCTTTTGTTATTACACAGTAAAGTTATAAATGCATATTAAAGTAAATAATATTTTTAAAAGCAAGACAAGTTAATTAACTTCAAAGAAAGCTATAATAAGGGACGATAAACTTAATTTCATAATAGGATTTATCAGTAAACAATTTTTTTAATGAAGAGCTTACGACGACAGGCCTTGACAGATTTAAATGTAAATAGAGCAGGGTCGTTTCGAAAAATTACTTTAGTACAATTTGGGTTAATTGAATTTTTGTTCGTAAAACTCGATGTGAAGCACACCTCCGTTTAATTACCAGCGAGGGTTTGTTAATTTATAACTAGTGCTTGCTAGAAACTTTAGTTTTAGCTTCGGCTTCAGGCTTCAGGCACTGTCAACTGAAAACTGTGGTACATTTTGCCGAAAGTTATTCGCAAGCTTTGCTTTCTGTTTTGGTCACCTTTAGCTGTAAAGTGCACTTTTACTAACGAATAGGTTTGCTTTCGATTTCAAGCTTCCTAAGCAGAAAATAAACGTCGTTTTGATTTACGTTTTAACTTAAACTTTTAATACATATTATTGAGAGCAAGAATTAAACGAACTTAAGCAGCTTGACATTTTTGACTTACATGTCATAATAATAACAAACATAATTAATTATATTTGGGGTATATGGTATACATAATAAATTATGACTTTTAAAATTACACTAAAAATTCAGGCCAATAATCATTTGTTCTTAACAAAATGGCCGCGAACGAAAATTCGGCTTACTTTTCGGCCCAAATTTCGCAGTCCGTATAACGTCCGACAGACTTGAAGCTCTGAAGTCCACAGTATAGGATAGGGCCAAACTCCCTTAAGATTAATTTGCCTAGGTACTTTGTGAACTTTAACTCGTTTGCCTCCGACCGAATTCCCATTCGGCCCTTGAGTTTAGAATTAAATTTAATGAAATAAATTCGGTGAATCAGCGGGAAAGTTGCGTCTTGGGGTCGTGGGATGGACATTGGGATAGTTGTGGGTGCCTGCGGGCTATCTTACGGTCCTAATAGCCTTCGTACTAAGGTTGTTGACATTGGTACTCATCAAGGGTGTCGAGGCTATTCAAAAGACTTAGGCTCTTAGATAATTTACAACACAGATAACTAACTAGTTCACATAATAGCGTGTAAGGCTATATTTGAATTAAACAATAGATATTTACTGTGTTTTGATGAACTCGGAAAATAAAATCAGACGCCATTTTGAGACAGTAAGCTTAGAAGCCTTATAAAAAACTTTTGGACGCTTATTTAGGGGTGACGCTGACGGGACGAAACCCTAAAAGATTCCAACGACAAATACTCGAAATTAACTTAGATTAAGGTTTGCGTATAAATAATTATTTTATAGAAGACTTGATTCGACTAAAGATAGAAAAGTTGCAGTGAAAATAATAGCGCTAAAGCTCGTAAGTCGTTACATTCGTACCACTCAAATGGATTTCATCTTGAAAGAGGTAGAGGGTTCGAAATGAAAGGATTTTATGACGACTAAACTTGCGCTAGATGATAAATAAAAAAGCCTTTCCACTATTTGACGAACGTAATAAGAAGCTCGCGTTGCAACAGAAACTCATTAGTGTTGTAGGCTCTCTCTGGCGCGATGAGTTACAAGCTTAAGTGTCAATCCAGGGAGCGTTTTGAGTGTCACCGTCATGGTAAGAGGGAAATTAAAAATTGAAAAACTCCGCCGCCATGATGGCAGTGGCGTTAATGGCTGTACATAATAAATAAAGCGGGCTGTTCGTGGGCTTATGTGCCGTCGAGTGGAGGGTGTGGCCGGGGCCCGCGAATGGGCACTTGGAGTGACATCTGAGACGCCGGGCCCTTTGGAGTGCGGATCACTAGGCTCGACCTGTTTCATATTGCCCTGCCCGCTGCCCGAGTGCTGCTTCACTTTGATTTAAGAGAAAAAGCCGTTTTGACGCTTTACAGAAGCCCTCCTGAAAAGTTCGCAGAATGCCGGATACCGTAATATGAAAATGTTCACTCTCTCTTCCTTAATACCTAAGAGCAAAAAAGGTTCAAGGTCAGATTTCCAGGCTTCTAAAGTGAATAAGTATTTAAATTTGTATGAGTAGTAAGAACCCTCAAGCTTAATTTTGAGTTACTCAAGCATGAAAACCATTTATTTATAACAGGCCTTGGCGTAGGCGGTAACTAATTAAAGAAAAATCAAAGGCAACTCTCACTCAGTTTAATGTAAGATTATTTCATGTATTGTACCGAGCACAAATTCACAGACTACGTTAAAATTTAAGGGGTTCTTGGGGGTTAAAATAATCCAGTTGAATTTTAGGTGGGCCAGTTTAAACACTTATCTAACCCTTTTGACGAGGCCATCTTGTTTTTTTTCTTGTTTCACACGTCAGTATGAAGTCTGACATGCCGCCATTTTGAAAAAAAGTACTCGAGTACGGCTTCCTTCCGCATCGGTGGGCTGTCATGCGAACTACTATAGCGGCGACACCCCTTTTACTTTACATACGAGTACATCAGATTCATTGTTTTAGTAGCGTCGAGTACATAGACTATAAACTTTTGTTGATGGCCGTCTCTCCGAACTAAATAGGAACGGGAGCGAGACGTCACTAAGACAGGAATAGACTAATACAGCCCTGCGCTATAGACGTTTAGATCGTGCAGTTCCACATTTAAAATTTCAGAGACTGAATAAAAATGGCTTTATTTTTAATGAGTCTGTATGAGACATTGGTAAGATATTTTTAATTCAAGCTAGTATATTTTAGATATTTATTATTTAGGTATAATTATTATACTTTTAGGAATTGCAAGAACTCTTATCTGAAGATATTTTACAGTTCAAATATTAGAAAAATGTTTACTCGAAACTAGAATCGCTACCACAATAACTATGGAATTAGATAAATAAAATACAATTAGTAAAAAAACAATATACAAATTATGACAAGCAAAAAACAAATTATTCGCTATCAAGTCTAAGATTTCATTGACATTATACCTAGACATCTAAAAAATTCACAGCAATTGAAAAGGGGTGCTATTACGAACGTGACGTGCCATAATTTACTAGTATTTTTGTGTTGTGTAACAAACTGCCGGAAGAGGAGCTGTCATAGCTTCACTCAGTAGTTTCAAAACCCCCAACCCTTTTAATTGTTGGCTCTGAGAGGTGAGAGGATCAAGCGTTCAACTCTTTTATATTTGAAGCGTAAATGCTTAGACAGCATGTACATAGTTTTATATGGATGTAGTACATGCAGCCATTTTGTTTGAGGCTGAAATGTAGACAGCAATTGTGTGCTCACATAGTTTTTCTCCCCATTCTAGGGGATTATTTTAGTTTCATTAAAAGCGGTGGCACCGTTATATCTCTCGTATATAATCAACATTAGTTTAATTTTAACGCTTAAACTGTACCTTTATGCACGCTTAACAAAAGCATTGGTACTCAAATTTTATACATACCATAAGATTAATACAATATAAACCAACTCAATAAAAATGATCAAAGGCAGAGCCCAACAAGTAAAAGCTTCAGATTTATTTGCTCACAAAACATCAATGTTATCTCACCAAATAGGGTACGCCCTGTTAAATCGAATGTAATTACGATTTCTGAATAGAGATGGCGTTGTACAAAAACAATGCCTGCGGCTGTAAAAACATGGGGTTGCTACAAAAATAGAAATAAACGCCGGTCAAGATTTAGTGACACAAGTTACACAAGGGTATATTTTATTGAACAATGAAAATTTCAAAATAGTCATTTCTAAAATATTAGCTGCTGGTTCCGCATTCTAATCTAAAGTTTGTTTGTTTACACATTCATAAATACAGTCCGCATTATCTGAAAACCGGATTATAAGTACACTCGGTTGGTCTATATCTCTTTTCTTTTCATCGAGATGACAGACATGGAGAAGTAGTATGAGTACATAAAGTTAAACCAAAGGTTTAGTTTAACCGGCTATTTGAATGAGACGTTATATGCACAATAGATCGATACACAAACTGATGTTGATAATTGCCATCATGCATAGAATAACAATAAACTATGGCTACACATTTCACACAGTACTATCTAACCCTAAGTAAAGCTTATCTATGGGAACCGGATAACTGATAGAACACTTATATACTTTTTTTTTGTATATACATACTTATCTTATACTAATGTATATAAATATAAAAAGGAAAGATTTGTATTTTTGTATGTATGTAACGAATAAACTCAAAAAATACTGGTCCGATTTCAAAAATTCTTTCACCATTAGAATGTTACATTATCCCGAAGTAATTATATACTACTGTTTACCTATCTGCGCAGAAGGAGGGTAATATTTTTATTGAAAAACTACGCGTGCTGCGTATTGGTCAGCTAGTAATTATAGATAAACAACCAGACCCGGCAAAAAATATGTGGATTAAAAAATGGTAAAATGCGGTTTAGATTTATAAATTAATAGTTTTAGTATTAATATATTTTTATAAAACAATCTTACGACTGTTTGGCAAGTCCATACAAAAAAAAATCTAGCTTGCTTAAGTGATTACCAGCTTGGCATGGAATACTGACGTAGGTATTTAATTATCCTGAATATCCTGTATCAAAGGCAGTTCATAATGAAGGTCTTTGTATAATTTACACCAAAAAATCTACTGTAAAACAAGCCCGAGTAACCTAATAAAATCCTTTCCTCTTTTTAACGATAACGGAGGTAGCTAATCAAAGGCTCAAGGAAAGCATAAGGTGAAAGAAGCCTCAGTGCAATCAAGCCACCCTCCGTTCGTGTATACTCCTCCAACAAACAAATGCCACGAAACTGAACTTTATTTCAAGGAAATACAGAAGAAGTAGTAGATTGCAGTAGCAATGCTAACTGTACAGTTCTATTTTAGGATTACACATTTCTTGTCAATACACAAAACAAACACTGGAAAGGAAACTATACAAGGATGTTCGCAATTTATTTTGTCACATTTTGTTTTCGCTTTGCACCTTTGTCGTTTCCACAGATAGACGCTCCTTTGGTAAATCAGATTAGGTACGAGGCATGCCTTTTAAGTTTTGTCGTTTGAAGAAAAAAACACAACTAGAACCTTATAGTACTTTTTATTGTTTTTCAAAGTATTCACTATGTACAACCGTTCTACGATCTTCAAGTGCAATAGCCGCAACATGGCCGGCTTTTTCAACGAACGTGGCCACCATCTTCTTTGAAGTGCTTCAAGAACGAACAACTTTAGTCGGCTTTGGCTCGTCTTGAAAGACCCAGATTGTAGATTGTTGTTTGGAATCAGAATGGTAGGCATAGATCCAAGATTCGTCACCACTGATGATGCCGTAGACGTGATTTGACTTTCCTCGGTTGAACCTTTGCAGAGTTTTCTTACACCATCTGACGCGGGTCGCCTTGTGATCGTCGGAAAGCAGATGCGGTATCAAACGGCAAACTAGCTTTCTCACACCAAGCGCTTCATGCAAGATCTTCTGAATGGTTGTCCCTGAGATGCCTAATAGAGCCTCTATCTCTCGATACGTCACATGACGATCTTCGAGAATTAGTTGTCTCACAGCAATGATGTTATCTTCAGTGAAGGCGGATTTTGGGCGTCCTTCGCGAAATCTGTCACTAACACTAGTATGTCCACGCTGGAATTCTAAATACCAGCGTTCGACAGTCCGCAGACATGGGGCTACATCACTGAACACAGATGTTAGCTCTTCTAAACACTGAAGCCGTGTCAGGCCTCTTCTAAAGTTGTAGAAAATTATTGCACGAACATTTTCCTTAGAAAGATTCATTTTCGTACGTGACCTGACAGATTCAAATCGAAACTGTGACTAAACAATAGCATTAATCCTAATACTTTTAACTGTTTTGAGATTCAAAATGTAAACACATTCGAATATAGAACAGTTCCAAATTCAAAATTGCCGGAAAATATGGAAACGACAGAACTTAAAAGGCATGCCTCGTAAAAGAACTTTTGGAATCGAATAAGAAATGTAGATTGTAAGTTACTTTACTGTGATCTATTCTTACAATTTTGAACTGATTTGTTAAAAATATATGATGAATTAAAGTTGTTTAATAAATTCACAATATCATATTATATCTCGTATATCGATAGCATTTGCACGTACTGTTATTTATAATTGTTTCACGTGTCATTTTGTGTGTACCATATAAATCATTATTATATTCTATTTTATATTTCATTAAATAAGGTACACAAAGGAACTTATTATCGCAAAAAATACAAATTTGAATCTTCTAATTAACATTCGCATGCAAAATAAAGCAGCCACCTAAAAAGGGACTTAAAATAAAGATAGATGTGAATGCAGACCAGTATATTCCTCCGTAACAACTGTGAACAAAAAAGGCCGGCGACCACTGCACCCGCAGAAGTTTCGGTTCAAAACTTAACTCTACAGCCATAAATAAACCTTCGGTTTTGCAGGGATCGCGGCCGATTGCAAATTTCGACGCTGCGGTTGAACTGTGAAGTCGCATAAATTACAGTTAGTGACACTAGACGGCGGGAAGAGAAAAACAATCGGAAAGTAGCACTTAGCAGCTTGACTAATCGCCAGTCGGCAATGACAGTTGAGAGGAATTCGGGCAAGGCTCACCACCGCAAGGCGAGTCGACCGCTAAACGCAATGCGTCCTTGTGACAAACTGCTTCTGAATAACGAATTGGTGCTCTAGTCCATTTGTCTTGGTATCTGTTATAGGTCTCAAGGAGTTTAGGTTACGCAAATTAGGAAGATCAATACTTTGTATGAATAAATGAAACTAATTTTAAAATACAACCCAAAAATTAAAACTATTTTCATTGGAAACTATTCTATTAGTAATAAAATAACTTGTCGTCATAAATCTGTGGTGGATCAAGTTGTAACCCCTGAAACACATAAACAACCACAGAGTTTCTTACACTGCATCGTCTGACGCGTTTTAAGGAAGGCAACATCGTAGCTCTCGGTGATATAAGATCCCCGAACCGCACAGGTAGCACGGTCACCTCATATATCCACTCGTAAGGGTAGTTCATTTGCTTCACGCCTCATACCCGCAAATAAATCAGGGCCCCTGCGTTACACTGATATGCGGGAAAATTAGAACACTAATTTAGAACGAGAAATACCGGAGCTATAAGGCTTTGTTCTTTACCACCTATTTCCAACTTCCACTAATAATCCTTACAACTTGAATCTCTATGAAGAATCCTTCAAATAAACGTCTACTGTTTCAACAAAAAAGTTAAATTACGCTTTTGATGGCATTACATACAAGGATATCGTTTGACGAAGGCCGTACATAAAAGAATTAACATAGCGTGCCTGCGATCAACCTTTATCAGAAATCTAGAAAATTAGAAGTTATCTTTTATGGCGCAGCTTAACAACCTTACTGTCATAAAGATAGACATTTTCATAGTCGTAAAATACGAAGAAATTGTCTCTCTAATATAGCCCCGAGACAAAAATCCCGGCGGGCTGAAGTTCTGAAAAGGTCAGGTCAAATATTTGGCTAAAGCGTGAACAGCTAACCTACCTACATAAGCACACGGAGTTGTTTGCACTGATTACAAGAGCAGCATACAAACTGTCCCCGTCTTTATTTGTAAAGTTACTTTAAGTAGATCTAGGGTATATATGTTTTAGTTTAGAACAAACTTTATTTTTTCTGTTCTGACAAACAAGTTTTTTTTTTATAATTAACTTTTAGACACACTAGCTGACGAGGCTCTTGATAGTCACCGCCACCTATGAACTCCTGCAGCACTCGTGGTACTGCAGTCGCGTTGCCTAACACCTTATTTACACCTCTCTTGAAGGTGTTCATGTTGATGTCCACCGGGAAAATCTCCAGGGGAAGGTCATTCCATATGTTGCCTGTACGCGAAAGAAACGAGCGGGTGAAACGATCCGTGTGAGACTTTCACACATCTACAATACGAAATATATACCATGTATGTTTTTCTTACATCGTGTGAGTTAATGTTTCAGTTTCATTAAAAACATTGCACAGGTTACCTGTCCTGTTTCTATTGCAATGTTTATGTTTTATTTTGTGTACTTACTTATCTGAGCCAGAATAATGAAGATTGGATACATAGCCTAGCCGTGTCTTGGCTCATTTTGATTCTGATAACTAATTACATCTCAATCTATATTACATACTAAGCGTCGATCTAACAAAAAAGTTTACATCCGCAGTATTGAAAACTTTCTTGAATAACTAGAGAAAGATAAAAGGTAAACCCGTGTTTATAAATAAGACTCAGATAGAGTATAAGTCGGTTCACACACACCACTCGACCACAGCACGCCAGCAACTTTCTTTGTTGCGCTTAACTATTGTTTGGAGTTGAACTTGCTCCGGATACCGAATGGACAGAGCGGGTCTGTGAGAAATTGTTTTGTGTGAGTTTCGAAAAGGAAAACATTTTGCCAGCAGCTTAGGCAAATTGCTTAAACAGAACTCTCTGCGTTCCAGGAGTTCTGGCTCGCTCATATTTTATTAGGTAAATTGAAGTTTAATTGCCGCTGCTAGACCGTTTAGCGGTACGTGCAATATTTAGAGAATTGTTTCCACTGGCAAGATATTAACACACATTTCATGGCGTAATATAATAGAGAAACTTCAAAACAAAGCATCATCTAATTTTGCACGTTGTTTATTCGATATTTGTCTATTTATGACAAACTAGCTGACCGCCAGCAGCTTAGCACGCGTGGTTTTTAAATAAAAACACCAACCTCCTTTCGCGCAGTCGAGTAAAATGTAGCTTATGTCCCAATCCTGGTCATAAACTATCTGTAGGTATATCAAATTTCATCAAAATCAGTCCAACCGGTTAGTCGTGAAAACGTAACAAACAGACGGAGAGACGGAGTTTCTTTCGGATTTATTATATTAGTATGGACTAACTACCAGTGCACTGTGGTCGAATTTCCTTAACTGTTGCGAGTAATTATCCTAAAAAGAGGTACAACGTTTTCTCTTCACGTAATTATACATAGATATCCCCCACAAAGCCGTTAAATATTAGTTACAAGCTTTCGCTCACGGCTTTTCACGCGTGGTTTATCAATAAAAGCAGCCTTTGCCTCAATTCATGTCATTATCTATCAAGCCGTTTCGTCAGCTTGATATACAACCTGTTTTGTTATGTACGACATTCATTTAAAATACAAATCCGGAATGGTAATTACTGATTTTAGAGGTGGGGTTGAATATTTATCCAGTAATCGATACATATCTATAAACAATTTTTAACGTAAATCGTGAGTGAGTCACTCACACCCGTGACCACGCCTGTTGCAACACAGCAGAAACGTCGGGATAACAAATAAAAAAGGTACATACACGATAAATACCAGTTTTAATCAATAATTATGAAATGATACATGACTTGATATTAAGGTTGCTTGAACATTTAAAATTTTCTATTATAATGAATTTAAAAAAAAACCTATTTTACAATAATACCATTAGCCATTTAGCCCTACCCGTGTTTTCATTTAATGCCGTACATAACAAAACACGTAGTATAGATAATCTTGGTTGATCCTGATGGACAAAGCTTCTTTCGAATTTATAATACTAGTATGAATTCTATAATAAGATTGAATATAAAATACCAATCTCAAAACATCCTCCTTTGAAGTGGTTTAAAAATAAACAAATTTTAATATCAGCGCGCCCAAAACCAACATGATTTATAAATTCTCAACTCCGGAATTTCCGGAAAATTCTATAATTTACAAGAAAGTTTGAAAATTCAATACAAAACACCGGGATTACGGGCAATTAAAAGTTTGTGGGCTAATAGCGTCCATATATCATGGCAGATCCTTGAACATCTGATACCCGTCTTGTGGCCGTATTGTAAATATATTTGGTGCTTAGTAGGTGACTGGAATTTACATACTAAGCATTTGTATACGCTTTGTTTGTGTTATGACTTAGGGATAAGGATTTAGTTTGTGGACACAAACTAAATGTTAGGTATCGACTTATCAAAAATGTTTGCTGAATATTAATAGTATAAGGCCTTTAAGATCTATAAAAAATGGTTCAAGCAGAGTTCATTTGGAAGGTTCGGCACTTACGTAAATGACTTGTAACTGTAAGGCTAAAACATTTTTGTGAAATTCAAATTGAAATATTCCAATAAATAGGAATACTTTTCAGACTACTTGCTCGACAATGTCAAATTATATGTCATGTAAACCTCACCGAAAGCAAGTGAATAAATCCCTACGGCTGAGCCGGGAATAAAGTTGTACTGATTCGCGGCATAATGTGATTTGAATTTGGAACCTCATCTGAATTAAAATTTGAACCAAAAGAAATACGCTATAAAAACTTATACTAAGAAGACTGCCTCCGTGGCGCAGTGGGCGTATACCCGGCTGAGACGCAGGAGGTAGCGGGTTCAATTCCCGCCGCGGAACATAAGGTTGCATGATCTATAGATATTTGTTCCGTGTCTGGGTGTTTTCTATATATCATAAGTATGTATTTACAAAAAAAAAAGTATATAAGTATTCTGTCAGTTATCTGGTTCCCATAGTACAAGCTTTGCTTAGTTTGGGGCTAAATAGCGCTGTGTGAAATGTCCTGCAATATTTATTTATTTATTACTATTTATTTATTTATTCGTAAATCGAACTACCCTCTGCACAGAATGCACCAACCTATATTTGGTTTTTATTGTCTTGGAGAAAGTGTGAAAAGTAGTATTGTCCCCGTGAGTCGTGGATAAAGCGGTCTGCATCTTGGGCGTGCTTATATCCCTATCTGCACTCAGGATTCTAACTACGTTAAGATTCTAGTAACTACTCCCTCGCTCCACTCGTGAGTTAACTCTAGAATCATTCATTGGATTCAATAAAGCGCCCGTGACGTAAGACACTGCTTTATTCCTTCGATGATCCTTAATAATTTAATATTTAGGGCTTAATTTAGATAGATAGATAATTCTTTATTGTTACACCAAATTACTATAACTTAACCTATAATTTACATTGCTACGAAAGAATGGAAGCGAAGAACCTGTTTGGCTCTTATTTAGTTTGTACGTTTCACAATTGAGATACGTATAACTTCTATACAAAAATTTGCTTCCATTCCATTGCCGAGAAAAAAATGTGCTATCACTCTATAGTGCTTTTAGCGATAAGGCCGCCCATTGTACCTTTGATTTAATTTATTCTCTTTTGTTTATTTTATTTTTGATAGTGTGCAATAAAGAAATTATCTAATCTAATTTAATTCATGAAAATAAAATGAGGACGTTTAATTTCGATAAAAAAAAAACTCTAACTGGCGTAATAGATAGCGGTGACTATCCAGTCAATATGCCAAAAAAAAAATGTTTGATCGATGCGCCGAGCGGCATCTTTAAAAATAAAAAAATATTATTGGAGGTAAAGTAACAAGTAGGTACTACCTATGTAATCTACACCTATTAACATAAGTACCTACATTAAATATCAAACAATGATTATTCCAATATGATGGTTTCACAGAGAAATCATTTAACCTACACGAGAGTGAGCTGAACAACTAAAGAAAACTTTAATATGTTCAAACTAGGTACATAAGTATGATTTTTTGTTTGTTTGTTTTGTTTAATTATTTATTGCACAAAAAGAAAAATGTACAAATTGAGGACTTAATGCTAAAAGCATTTTCTACCAGTCAACCATGACACGTAAAAAAACTTATGTTGGCGTGCTTATCTGACTAGGTACTAACAAAAAAAATACAAATAGAAATAAAAAACTATTAACTACCTAATTGCCTGCATAAATATAATCATACTCACAAATACAATATAATTATAAAAAATAATAAAATACACAAATATAGCACTTATAGATAACATAAATTAATAATGACGACCTCCGTGGCGTAGTGGGCGAATAGCCGGCTGAGACGCAGGGGGTTCGATTCCCACCGCGGAACAATAGTTTGCATGATCTACAGATATTTGTTCCGGGTCTAGTAGTTGTTTTTCCACGTATTATAAGTATTTACAAAAAAAAAGTATTTAAGCATTTTATCAGTTATCTGGTAGCAGAGCTTGTACTACACAAGCTCTGCTTAGTTTGGGGCTAGATAGCGCTGTGTGAAATGTCCAGCAATATTTATTAATCATTATTATTATTTATTAATATATGTTTAATAAATAAATAAATCTAATAACAAATAATGAATGAAGTTATACCTACGGAAATCTCAAGTGGAATTAGAATTTAAATAGTGACTGGACAGAATGTTTAAAAGCTTTAATTTTTTCTTGTTTTTATTGTGTTTTACGAACTTCATACCTAAGAAAACGGTGTCTACCTATGTTCTTGCAATAGGAGACAACGGACGATCCAGTCATCTTAAATACGCTTGTTAACACTTAAAAAAATATATTTATTTTCCTTGTTTGTAAACAATAACCTCCGTGGTGCAGTGGGCGAATAGAGCGGCTGAGATGCAGGAGGTAGCGGGTTCGATCCCCGCCGCGGAACAAATGTCTGCAAGATCTACAGATATTTGTTCCGGGTCTGGTTGTTTCTCTATATATTATAAGTACGTATTTACAAAAAAAAATGTATGTAAGTATTCTATCAGTTATCTGGTTCCCATAGCACAAGCTCTGCTTAGTTTGGGGCTAGATAGCATTGTGTGAAATGTCCAGCAATATTTATATATTTATTTATAATAACAAACGTTTCTTTATTCGCTTTACGAGTATGCAACTACAAACACAAATGATTTCAAATTCCTTGGAAATAATAAATATTGCTGGATATGTACGTAATATTGCAATATTACAAAAATCCTCTCCATCCAAAGGTTGTCGGGAAGAAATAGCTTGAAGCGAGAATACCGCTCGTTGTACTTGTTGCTATGTGAATTTTTATTTTTATATTTGTGTCTTTTGTGGTGTACAAGAAAGTGTTTTCATTAATTATTTTTTTTTAAATTAATAAACAGAGCAGCGCTATTTGTTAGAAATTCTAGAAACATGACCGTGAACACATGTGAAGTTTTTAAAAACTGACATCTTACGGCAAGGACAAACAGGGAAAAGTTTGAACTAAAATACTGAAGTTAAAAGTTTCGAAAACTCCGGAAATCCTTAACCGAACTCGCATTGCATAAAATTCTTTGTTTTTCCTAATTGCTCAAAGTAGCTGCTTAGCGGTTTTTTGCCAGTCATTGTTTTCGACGTGCTCACGGCTGTAATAGGAATATTTTCGGGAACAACCCTACCGAGTATTCGTGACTTTCAAAAATGCGAACGGTGGCGACAAGCTGCCGAGCTGCCAAATACTCTAGTTATACAGTAGGTAGGTACTGTTGTTTGGACGATTTGAATACTGAGTGAGTTTTTGGGCTTGAGCCACATAGATCCTGCGACTTTTAATTGATTCATCGAATTTTACAAAATATCCTACGCCATTATGACGACCTACGTAGCGCAGTGGGCCGCGGAACAAATGTTTGCATGATCTACAGATATTTGTTCCGGGTCTGGATGTTTTGTATATATTACTAGTGGTTCGCCCCGAACTGAGATCTCGCGATTCTACCATAAAAACAAAAAAAAATATTATTCGTAATCTTGGACTATCAAAATGGTTCCACGAAATAAAAACCACACAATTGACCTACAGTTTCATTCAAATTACAGGTAACGGGAGTTCATGTTAATTGATTATCCTTTTTTTGGGTACGAATTGCAGTTATTCTAGATTTCAGACTTTTGCCTATATTTGTGATACATAAGCTACTCGCATACCAAATTACAGCATTGTAGGATCACTGGTGTACCCTGTGAATTTTGTCAAAGTTTAGTTTTTATTATGGCTAATTACTCAAAAACTACAAACACTTTACTAAAAGTAAAAACGGAGTCGAAAGTTACTAAGTTACCTTTAATTTGACGTCTCACTTGACCTATTAGTCTAATTTTCATTTTTTTTACCAATCTTGAACCCCAATATCTCAACAACCCCCCAAAATTTTTAGCTCATTGAGTCACACCAAAATTGTGCCATCATTACCTATATACCAAATTTCACGATGATCGGATAAACGCTTCGAAAGTTATCCTCGGACAAACAAACATACATACATACATACATACAACGTTGATTTGCCCAAGTTGATTTGGAGATCTCGCTCGATCAATAAGTATGTATTTACAAAGAAAGGTATATAAGTATTCTATGAGTTATCTAGTTTCCATAGTACAAGCTCTGCTTAGTTTGGGGCTAGATAGCGCTGTGTGAAATGTCCAGCAATATTTATTTGTTTATTTATTTTAAGGTTAAAAAGAGCTTATAAATTGAATAATGCCGGTATTAAAAAAAAAGATTACAAAACGAACTGCAATTTCGAAATGAGTCAGATCCAACATTATGGAGAACATCAAATATTTGCCCCTAAGAAATTGGAAAGCGTGCCATTTCTCCCAATTATTATTGTTCCATTGTTAAAAGCTGATCCTAATGCGGCCCGCAGAAACAATCACTTAAATAGGCTGTTACTATTGAATATTAATCGCCATTTTCACTGACGAATAATCCGGAAGGCGACCGAGAGGTTTGAAGAAATAAATTTGTAATGCAAAGTTAGAAATTCCATTTCTGTGTTACCGATAAAGTAAACGCTCTTACGGAGAGTGCCGCACAAAGGTAAGAATACGTTTAGCATTTAACTTTCCAATTGAGACACAAAGAAGCGACGGGAAACTTGGCGAAAAATAATCCAGTGCCGCCCGAACGATTAAATGTTGAGCCAATAAGGCCTAGGTATTTCGCAATTTATTAGCCTTGCAAATTCGAGTTCGCTGGCGCTCGCTATGAAATATAGCTGCGGCTGTACCAACCTTCCGCTCACAACGAGTATTACACCCCTATTTTAGCTCTAATTAAAAAGCCATCAAAGAGTTTTCAGTCATTAATCATGAAACTGTTAACGGTGAATGCCGACTTCTCTCCGGACTCGAGGAAAAAGAAGGATTAGGATATTAACAAAATATCTTAAATATTCAGAGTTAGTGGAATGATAAGCCCGCAAAAAATACGTAGACGGTACTGATTTAACGCGAATGAATCTTAAGTTTTGAGAGGTTTAAGGGATTGAGAAACCCTTTCTTTTAGGGATTAAGAAAAAATACCACTGATATTTTTAAGCTTTGTAGTAATTGACTGCAGCGGATTACTTATTTATTTTGGGATGAATTTAAATTAAGAAAAAAGCTGAGATGAAAGTGACCTAAGTAGATATTTTTTTTTAGATAAATAGATCTCTTTGTTAGACTTTCGATCACATGACTATCTTTCAATGTAAAAATTTATTCAACCATCTTAATACTAACCTTCCAAACTTATTTATTCTAAGGCATCAGTATTTGTACGATTGTTTTGCTTTTCAGCATATACCTCCCCCAAACGTTTCGAAAGCACGCGATCGTGAGCCTTTCTTCTCCCCAGCGCTCCTGCTATGACTTCTTCCCATGTTCGGAATGGTCTTCCACTTGCTCTTTTCCCTTCTCTAGGGTACCATTCGGTTACATCTTTTGACTTTTGCATTTCTGATGAGAAGACCAGCCCAATTCTATTTCAACTTCTTTATTGTGGTATATATCTGTTAATTTAGTTTTCGTTCTTATTGTTTTAAAGTTTATCTTGTATTTTCTTCTTATGTTTAACAAGCTCCTTTCTATGCTATGTTGGCATGTTTTTAATCGGCTGATATTTTCTTTAGTATGGGGCTATGTCTAGCTATCATATGTCTTTATAGGGAGAATACATGAATATACTAAGATTGTAAGATATATTAAGTTTGTATAAGAGTCTTTAGTATCATTGGTAATGTGAGATTCTTTGTGACTTCCTTTAAAGACCTTTTCCATGTTGAATTTATCCTGTTTTGGATTTCCTTTGAAGTAAGATGTGTAGGATATATAATTTATCACAGCTATATTCCTCGACATATTCAATAATGCTGTCGTTGATTATGATAGGTTGTTTGGTATGTTTGGTCATCAGTTTGGTCAGCACATTCATGTGTAATCCCACTTTGCCACTTTCCTTAACTAGTTGGTCTAGCATCACTTGTAGATGATAATGGTTGTTAGATATAAGGTCATCGGCAAATCTGAGATGGTTGAACAATGCTTCATTTATTTTGATGTCATATTCTTCCCAGTTCAAGTTTCTGAATACTTGTTCGAGTGTAGCAGAGAACAATTTTGGCGACAGCGGATTCCCTTGTATTATCCTTTATTAATTTCAAATTTATCTCCTATTCTTTCTGTTCTAATTTTTGGAGTCATATTGTTATTGAGGTTTTCTAAGTCTAATATATTTTTCTTGTACCCCTTGTTGTAATAGAGCTTCCTATATCTTATCATGTTACAGCGAGTCGAATGATTTTTTGTAGTCAACGAAAGCTATGTAGTAAATCAGTCCGTACTCCTGGTATTTATGATGATTATATATATTTATTTTATATCCTATGATCTGTTTGAAAGTGTATGTGATCTATTGTCAAAAATTCTTTACGAAATCTGCTTGTTCTTTTGGCTGGTTATCATCCAGGATAGTTAGTTATTCGATCAAGTATAATCTTTGAGAATATTTTATAGAGGTAGAACATCAAACTTATAGACCTACAGTTGCCAATATCATGTCTTCTGCCTTTTTTATGGAGTAATATAATTGTTGAAGATGAGTAAAAGAGAGTCTTCTGAATAATTTGAGATGAGCCTTTCAATAATTAATTAGAAATTCCATCCTCTCCTACGCTTTCTCGCTTTTTTGTAACTTATTTTTTTTATATCTGTGAGATTATCTTTTCGTTTGTGTGGTTTAAATGTACTGTGGATAAGTTTTCATCTTTGTACAAGTTTCTAAAATAGTCTGTCACAATTTTGAGGATTTCCAACCTTTTATTTTTATTGATGATTTGTTTTTTATGTTTTTTCATATTTGGGATCCATTACTTGTTTTCTTGTAGTGATTTCCATGCTTTTTTGATTCCTCCACTGTTTTCTATGTGGAATGGTATCTCATTTGTTCTTGTTTTTTGTTTATGTTTTTTTATAGATTCATTAATTTGTTTACTTATTATTGATATTTCTTTTCTGTTGATTGGTTTTGGTTGTCTTAGAGTTTGCCGTTTCAGTATTAGTTCTTTTGCGTCTTACCCAATTTTACCTCATACTCTTTTATTCAATGTTGCTTTTTGTTCTGTATCTTTTAGTTCTTTTTCCAAAGCGTTGTAATTTTCTTGAAGGTTGTAAGTTTCTTTTATACTAAGTTTCAGAGCATTTTCTAGAGATTCTAAGGTTTTTTCTGGTAAAGATATGTGAAGTGGTTTTGTTTTACTTTTTATATGTTTTCTGGTCTGTTTCGTTTTAAATCCACGAAGTTTCCCGCGAACCATGCGGTGATCCGTGTCAAAATTCAACTGGTTTATGATGTTGACATCCATAAATAGTTAAGGTTCGTTTGCAATCAGTCTATTTCGTTTTATGATTATCTATAATGTTTTATAATTTCATAGTCTGTCTGTTATTTTAAAGTCTAATAATTCAAGAGTATTAGGATGAAATTTGCAAATTACCCAGACAAGTCTCCAATCGGGTCATGATTGAGCGAGTTGCTGCTGTCAATTGCAAGAGCACCGGCTAACTTGACGGCTGATTATACAAACAATCCGGGTGATCTGAAGGACTATTGATCAACTCACGTTAGTTGAAATGACATTACACAACGTTAATACTACGAAAACCAAGGATGTAGGAATTTAATTAAATTTAAAAGAAGATTGTAAATTAAATAATTCGTGCAAAATCAGCGCATTCTTTTTTTCTATTCATAAATTACTTGTTGTTTTTCCTGTTGCGTAAAAACTTCTGTTCCGACAATACAGTTAATTATATCAAATGATTATCAAAAAATACTAAGGAGCTGCGCAAACGTAGACACTTTTTGTTGTTGACCAAGGACACCATCACAGGACTCTTTATGTCTCAAGTGTAAAAATAACTGGACACAAACAGTGTTTACGTAGAATAGAATAAAAATGTATTTGCAACATTACAGTACACACAAAAAAAAGAATGAGGTACAAAATATAACAAATAACTAAACAATCTACAATGCAATATAAGTTGCAAAAGGGACTCTAACTCAGCATAATACGGGTTGTTATACGAGTGTAACAGCCCACGCTGGTCTTCCGTTAGGATAGAATCTGATTTGAGGACTATAAGAAACAATTAAATGAAATAAAAAATATATTGTGTGATACAAAATTAATAATAATAAATATGTATTTATAAAGGTTAAATATATTATATTACTTATATTTTTATTTATATAGCACTTGTATCGTGTAAGAGGCTTTGCTGCATTTTTTGCCAGTCATCATCATTCTCAGCCCGTGTCGGATCGGGAAGAGCGGCACGGTCTGACTGGTCGGACCGTGCCACTCTTCCCGATCCTGTGCCAATCTGAACCACGTACGACCCACGGTCTTATAGATGTCATCGACCCATCTCGCTGGTGGACGTCCCCTATTTCGATGGCCAGTTCTCGGCCTCCACTCTTCTCTTTTGCCCGTCAAAAAGATATAATTTAAGTTTACAAGTTAACATGTGCACAGGCATGAAAATAAAATATTCACTCGTAGCTTGTATCTGACACAAAACACAAAAGTGTTAACGTATGCAGCACCTAAATAAACGGATTTAAGTCGCTGTGTCATCGTTCGCACCGAAAGCTTTATACATTTCGATTAGTTCGATTATCTACATGTCTTTATCGAGTCAGAATGAATCCTTCATTAAATTAATATCATCCTTTCCGAACTCCGTACAAATACGTAACGTCGCTCGCTTTTCCCAAATTATATTACTTTATTGTTATACTTTTTTTACTCGGTTCCCCTAAACTAACGTAAATTGGCTTGGGATCACGCTACTATAACCATAAACTGTGCTATTGGATTGGTTTGTTCGGTTTTATAACGGTTTATATTGTGTAGTTTACTTTTATTTGGACCTAAATGAGCTTTTAGCTACATTGCCGCTATTACTTTTAACTCATTAGGCCAAATTTGATTTTGGTTTTCATATAAGAATATTTTTTTAAGTTTATGTTCCAATTTTTAATTATGAGTTTTTCATTAAAGTGTAAGTATATTTTCAAAAATATTTTATATAAAATCCCTGTCTCAATGTCGCGTCACGCTGCATATAGCGCGCCTACCGCGTATGTAAAGACCATACTTACAATTTTGATATGGAATTTTTTGATGATATCCACATCGAAATGTTATTAATAACGTAGGTATGCCTATCATGTCCGATTAGTAAGATCAATACTTTATCTCGCTTCATTACGAGTCACGAACACATCGGCATCTACTTTAGAGTCAACACAACTTGACCCGGTCCGTCACGTGCCATCACATATCCAGTCCGATAAGCGATAAAGGGTCTTTGTTTCACGGTACGGAAATAATCGATATCAATCGTGACTCGGAATCGGTTATCGAGTGGGCAGAAGAGCTCTCGATTTGCCCGCATGTCCGTGGTCTAGTACCAACTTGTCGCGACACGTCGTGAACACAGTTCTATACTCGTTGCGTATTGGCTAATTGTAAATCATTCGACCAATCAAATCGCTGTTCTAAATTCACGAATTATTTTTCCTTATGAATGTAAACCCTTCCTTCCTTGTAAAGAACAGATTAGAGCAAAATAAAAAGATATTACTTAATTTCTTCTAAAGTTATTTAATAATTATTCGATGTTCTGTTCAATCTATGACTTTGTATATAAAACAAGCTCAAGCGGTTGTTCCTGATTGCAATAATCAAGTCCCAGTAAACTAGACAGTCGATAGAAGTTACTAGCCCTGCGGCTGAGCACCTGATCATGGCACTTGGTAATTAATTTTGTAACAAATTTTCAAGTATTGTTGGTGATTGAAGACAACTTCGAGTAAGATGATGAAGGTTAAACATGCTTTTGTAACAGCTGTCTTTAAACAAAATTTCGTTACATATTCGTGGTTTTAGGTACGTACCGAGTAAAGTAACGCTTGGTCGATAAATAATGAAAAGGTAATAATATTTATAATTTGGGGCCTTAGTTTAATATCAGTAGAGAGTCAAAGTTTTCAGTGTCAATGTTATTATGATGTAAAAAGACATAATGGTCCATAATGTACACCACATTAAAAATAAATATTTTAACAATAAATTCTATACTTAAATATATGGCTTAACTTTGGGATGGACTGATTTTACAGTATGATATAGGATGGTGGCGTTCATGAGATTTCATTACCTATCAACTGTCAACCATTGTTTTTACCAAAGTGTTTTAGTGAGAACAGAACTGTATTAAATTTTCTATTATCTTCAACTCTCGTTTGCTCAACCTGATCAAACATCAAAACCCCATAAATTCCAAATAGTATGCAATCGTGAATACTAAAACCGTTAATCGTAAACTTGCCTTTTACAATGTCATTAGGTAAATTGACATCGTTAATTTATAGAGCCTCCCTTAGCCTCCATTTTAACTCCCTTTAACTGCTTTCATATCGATGTATATCGATATGTGGTTTGTTTTATAGCCGCTATCGTTCTATTTGAGTCGATACAATCGATTCGAATCGAGTAATCGATAATTATCGCACGGTTAATGCTGATTGGTGGTTCAACAATTCGGGTGGCGACTGGCGACGACCGAATCTCGGTCAAACTTGTGACTGTTATAATATTCATCAGTTGCCTATTACCAAAATTAGTAGATGTTAATGCATGCGTTTAATTTTCATAGATATTGCGATGTGTGAACAAACAGTACCTAAGTGGAAGTAAATTTTTGGTGCAAGCGGATTTTAGATAGATAGAGACATATATTTAGACGCAAGTAACAAACACACAGAAATTACGTAAAGATACATTCACTAAATAAAAACAATGTAGTCAAAAAAGAGGTATAGCCAAACACTACCACTACGCTGAGCTAATTTTTTTTTCTAAAATATGTTTTTAGTAATATATATGTCTATTGCATCTGCCTTCGAATTGATTCGAAATCTTAAAATGATTTAAGCTCCAATATATGTTTTGTTGAAATCTTTCGTTCACTGGTATTATTTTGATTGGAAGTGTCAATAGGGGTGCGAACGTCGCCAGTTTCGTATTACCGAATCAAACAAACTAAAGGCACAATGCTTAAGTGCGAAAACAAAACGAACACGGTTTGGAGATCGAATTACCTTTGACGAAAGCGGGTTGCATTCGTACAAAGGCCGTATCACAAGAAGAAAGTACCTTGATCGTTTGAATTAGAGTCGCATTTTGATTAACATTATTATATTGTACAGTTGATGCAAATCGATGGGGAATAGGAGATAGCTGGTTTTTAGTTTGTCACTTTTTATCCGGATGGCACGAATGTAGTTGTTAAGCTTTTCATCACTTAATTAAGAAAGAGCCGGTTTTCAAGTAAAAAGATCCGGTTTTACTAGCATTTTTACTTGATACATGTTTATCCAATACTTGATCTAGTTATAAATAATTTGATGGTGACAGATATACCTACAGCAGTAAATACAGAATACATTTTGGTAAATGTGATCTGATCCCGCCATCTCCTTTCCATCAATGGACACAACAAGCTGGACACAACAGTTCAATAGGAAAAAAATGTAATCATAATGGGCGGTCTTATTAACAAAGTGATCACTTCCAGACAACCTTTGGATAGAGAGGATTATTGCTTTCATTTTGCATTGAATTTTTTAATTGCTATCTGAGACAGTAACAGATAAAGGTAAATCTTCAAATAATTCGTAGCTCGGACGTTAAATAAGGTGGTTAGAGAAATGACACCGACAAAACGTTGCTACTCGTAACGTAATAATAATAAATCTAACTTGCAACAGCTTGTCCCTGGACGTTCCTTAAAATTTCGTTTGCTCGAATAATGGAATAAGTTTAATTAGTTCTGCAAAGGTAAGTCTAGTCTTAATTAAAGCGTTGGTTTCAAAATGTTAGAGGCTACTACTCGTATCAGATGACATTTACAAATACAGGGTGTTTGGTAATATACTAACAATATTCAAGTGACGGTTTCTCAAAACATAAAAAGAAACTTCTAGAAAACAAACTACTAGTTATACTAATGGTTCGCCCCAAACTGAGATCTCGCGAGTCTCCAATAAAAACAAAAAAAAATTACTCGTAATCTTTGACTATCAAAATAGTGCCCCAAAATGAAAATCCAATTTACTTGACCTACAGTTTCATTCAAATTACAGGTAACGGGAGTTCATGTTAATTGGTTCCTCTTTTTTGTGGTAGAAATTGTAGTCATTCTGGATTTCAGATTTCTGCCTATATTAGTGTCACTAAAGCTAAACGCAAACCAAATTTCAGCACTGTGGGGCCACTGGTGTACCCTGTGAATTTTGTCAAAGTTCAGTTTTTATTATGGCTAATAACTTAAAAACTACAAAGTTTAAACTAAAAATAAAATCGCGGTCTAAATGTACTTACAAAGGCCTATTATTAAACATGCCATTTGACCAGATAGTCCCATTTTCTTTTTTTTTTACCCCTCTTGAACCCTAATATCTCAACAACCAAGGGAACAACAAGAGATATCTCGAGACGTCACCAATACAGTATCTGTGGTTAGACGGCAAGCATTATGCAAGAGCACAACATACGTTTAATTAAGTATTTTTTTTACATGCCCAAATAAATTTTACATTTCTATGATAAACATTTCACAAATTTATTTATTATGCTCATCAAAACAACCACTTTCATTTTTGTGCGTATATTACCAAACACCCTATATAGGCGACGGATAAAAACAGATTCCTCTGATATTATATACATATATCATGATCAGCGACAAAGAATGTCTGTACTTGTGTTTAGGGTTCCCGATCTAAATGATAAAAATGGCCCCTTATATAGTACGACTTTGTCCGTACGTCTGTCAGCTGATTATTTTAGAAAGTACTGAAGCTATTGACATGAAATTTGGAAAATTACGAATAATATTGACCCACTTCTATTGCAAGTAAAAACTTGGAAAATATTTTCATTTTGATTAATGAAAAATGAGGGGCCAAAATGGTGGGTCTAAATTTCAAAACAGGGCTACGGGGCAAGTGGGGTTTTGTATGAAAAAGTTTAATTATCCGTTTCCAATTTTTTTTACGTCCTACCTATAGTTTTAGAGTAGTGATATAAAATGTTGAAACAAAAACTTTAAATTTAGGCAAATTTAGATTTTCGCCAAAACTTGTAAGTACCAAAATTTACCTTAATTTGGCTCTTTTTTTAATTTTCAGAATTTTCCCTTTACTTGTGCTGTAAGACTTTGTTTTTAACCAAAATTGACAATTATAGGTCAACCGGAAGTTCCCTATAGGTTTTGGGTCAAACACCTATATGGTAGTTCCCGTTGACCACCTAGAAATTTAGCGAAAAGCAAGGTATTACAGCACAAATAAGGAATAAGTCCAAAAAATAAAAAAAGTTGAAACTTAATCGGCGTCAATTACGTATACATACATAGTTGATGCCAATTAAGATAGTCCTCTGAGTCCTATGGACGCTCATACAATTTAAAGGACTAGTTTAATCGGCACCAACCTCAAATAAGGTAAATAAATAAAATTGAGCTATTGTGTGAAAGAAAATAAAAGAAAATATTTATTGCAATATTATGCTCGTGTGCACAGAACATTTTGCAGTAAAGACTAAAGCGATCGTTAAACTATGCACTTCACGGAACCCTTCGTGCGCGAGTCCGACTCGCACTTGACCGGTTTTTTTATTTCTGTACAGAGTTTAAAAAAATATCTACACGTAAATATCTCTATCAGGTATCGTTTCACGACTTCATGAATTTGAATAAGGTAGATAAGCTAATCACTTAATTCTCAGTTAACGTGTAATATATCATTTTTTATGATCGTTTCTCAGACTGAATCTTGGTGGTGAGAATAAATTATGATAAGTGTTTGAGGCAGATCGTTTAAGCGTAGTGTGGGTGGTTAAGTGGTTATAAGGGTTTTCAATTTTATTATCTTTGTCACTGTATATACAGTCGAACCTGTATAAGTGAGAACTCAAGGGACCGCGATTTCTTTCTCGCTTATGGAAGTTTCTCACTAACCCGAGTTTCTAGCTTATAGAGGTACAGGAATGGCCTTTCTCACTCATAGAGGTTACTCATAGAGTAGTGAATAAATGTATGTATTGTATACATTCTTTTATTTATTAAAATTTGACATAAAGTTTACTCACAAATTAAAAAGTCTTACACATTTATTTTAAAAAATCCGTTCTGTTTTTCCGTTTTTACATTTTGTACATGCTTTTCTATTTAATAATTTTTGTACGTTGTTTTACCGTGTACGTGCCTATAGGTACTACTGAACCTTTCTCAAGTTTTGACGACCTCCGTGGTGCAGTGGGCGAATAGCCGGCTGAGACGCAGGAGGTAGCGGGTTCGATTCCCGCCGCGGAACAAATGTTTGCATGATCTACAGATATTTGTTCCGGGTCTGGTAATTTCTCTATATATTATAAGTATGTATTTACAAAAAAAAATGTATATAAGTATTCTATCAGTTATTTGGTTCCCATAGTACAAGCTCTGCTTAGTTTGGGGCTAGATAGCGCTGTGTGAAATGTCCAGCAATAATTATTTATTTATATTTATTTATTTATAGGTATGTATTTACAAAAAAATAAAAGCATATAAGTATTCTATCAGTTATTTGGTTCCCATAGTACAAGCTCTGCTTAGTTTGGGGCTAGATAGCGCTGTGTGAAATGTCCAGCAATATTTATTTATTTATTAATTTTTTAGTTATTGATACTTATCAACTACAGTAAGGTAGTAACAGTGATTAATAAAAAGACTCATTGTTAAGTTCAAAGGAATTTGACAATAAGTCATAAATAGCAACTGCAGGTGTTCATCGACTGTCTCTTATAGAGTTACCGATAAGTAGCTGTCTCAATAATAGAGATTCATGCACAGATATCTGAAGGTCCACGACTCTATCTTAAAGAGGATTCTATCTTTCACTAATAGAGGTTTTAGAGGCTAAAAATTACAGGACCAGGCAATTACTCTCATTTATAGAGTTTTCTTACTTACCCACTTCTCACTTAAACAGGTTCGACTGTAGGTACCTATATACCTATATATTTATTTATTTAAAATAGGGATGCCAACAGCTTAAGTATCGATACATAGATTATTCACTAAACAGTTTGTCTTTCGGCATAGGCCTCCTCTATTGTTTTTTTTATTATTTACACAAACAAACTGTTTAGTAAAATTAGATTAGATTAGATAAACAATTATGTAATACAGAAATAACAGATATTTATTATTATTATTACATAGATTATTACATGATGTGGTTTGGTTTTGTTATAATACTTTTGCCACTTATAGGCGAACACAACATTGATATTATTTAGTGACTCCAAATGTGTAAGTACTTCTCAATTATCTAAAAATAAGAGATGAAGAGAAGTTGTACATCATAAACTTTATAAAAGCTATTAAAGTAAATTAAACTTATAATATAAACATAAACAAATTAATAATACATATAACAAGTCTACACTCTTTGTTATTTCTGCTGCGCTTTCCGGTGCGTAATCTCCACTCTAGAACCTTTCTGATAATAATGATCGTATTCTTTTTTATAGAATAACAAATATAGTTTTTCAAGGCAGTCTCTAGTCTCTCGTCATAGCGGCACTATTTTAACAAGTGGTTCCCGAAGAACGAGTACAGACACAATCTGCGAGAGTTTGCGTTTATGAAAATGACAAAAGAACTAAATCACCCGAACAACGCCCATCGAGACTCGTGCAATTTCCAAAAGTATTGATGACTCGAACACAATGGGGCGGAGCAGAGATTAAGTGAGTAACTTGTGGGGCTTCGGTGTTCTTACAAAGGCTGAATTTTCCAGACTACGAGTAGAGGAGTTCGGGTGGAGAAGCAACATTTGTACTGTCAGCACAAATTCGTGCTGAGTTTCAGATTTGAGTTTTATGAGTAACGTAGTGTTTGATTTGAGTTTTGCTGCTGTGGTATCAGGAACTACCATTTTCGTGCACATACTTCTAACTAACCACTAACGCTTTTGAGCTTAATTTTTTTTTGTATTGTGTTTACAAACATGCTACACAAACATTACAACAAACAATGGTATGCCACGACACTACCAGGACTATGTTATAAAAGTCATAGCTCACTACATCAACCCGGCATCCGACCCGCATCGCCTCGCCTCTAGCGGTTAGTATTCTTTATATGAAATTGTATGGACGTGCGCTCACTACATCACCTCCGGATCGCCTCGGGCGTATACCGTTCACGCGCGAAAGACGATTTGAGCACTCGGTGACCCCGCGCGGCCCTCGCGTTGACCGCGCGCGGTCCGCGAGTGATTCACGCGAGCACAATGCAGCGGCGATGCTTCGCTCCCCGCCTATCCGTCATTTCCAGCCATTCTTTCTAACGTGTCGGTGTCCACCCGTTGACCGCGCGAGGTCCACTGGTTGACCACGCGGCGTTCACTAGTAATAACGAGGTGTCCACCCGTGGCCCACCCGCTGTCAATAAGTGAACGCCGAGCAGCGAGGCACTGCGGGTCGGGTGCCGAGTTGATGTAGTGAGCTGTGACCTTAAGTCTGTTGGATAATATCTATTTATATATTTTGTTTTGTTATTGTGATGATTTTTGAGTTAGAAACTACAATTACATTTTTAATAAGGGAAATATTGTTACTAAAATGTACCTACCCTAAAATGTACGCAATGCTAGTGATAACTAATGATGACATGTTGTCATTTTCCGTAATATTCGTAGATGTAAAATTAAAATAATTTTATTAATTAGTAGCGAATACAATTTGACATAAATTGAAGTTATCGAGGCCGCCGGCCATCATAACGCAATTATTGTCGGAGCGTATAACGATACAAACACCCAACTTTCCTGCTAATTAGTAACACAGACGTAATATACGTTTTATTTCAGGTCATATAAACGGACAGTAAGATACACTGTATGTGTATTTACACAGTAAAATACCCGATTGAAATTGTATCTAAAATAACCAGTACTGCTAGTAATTTCAACAATATAAACAAAATACAGATTTTTTTAACGTAAAAATATACCTACTTTGGTTCTACTGCTGATTAAATAAACAAAGGAAAAATACTAACCTTAGATCTGCAAGTTAAATAAACGTACCTAAGAGTCTCCAACGTGTAATTTTGGTGAAATAAATGGTAACAAAAGGTTTATTTTCATTTATACATGGACATACAATAAGTAGGTATGTATGTACAATAAACGGATCTGCTTTGAAACTTCTCAAATATATATTTTTTTTTACTAGAACGTACTGACCCACTACTGGGCAAAGGCTTCCCCCTCTTCCTTCCACTTATCACGGTCTAGAGCCAGATCCCGCCAGTCTCTTTGAAAGACGTCCAAGTCGTCGCTCCAGCGCTTTTTTGGCCTTCCTCGACGCCGAGGAAGATCTTTAATATAATTTTGATATTTGTAGTGGGTTTGATTCTATGAATAAATTAATCAAAAAACATTTATTCAAACAGACACGGTTTTTATTGTACACTTTACAAGTACCAAAACAATATCCAAACAATCTTTGGAAAAGGAGGATCATTAATATTGAATATCCATTTTTTTTAGTATTTTATTGATCGAGCGCAGCGAGATTTCTAAATCAACTTGGGCAAATCGGCGTTGTATGTATGTTTGTTTGTCCGAGGATAACTTTCGAAGCGTTGATCCGATCATCACGAAATTTGATACATAGGTATGTAGTGATGGCACATTTTTGGTGTGACTAAAAGACTAAATGAACAATGTACCGGGGGGGGGGGGGGGGGTGTCAAATGAAAGGTCTTCGTTCGTACATTTCGACTCCGTTTTTATTTTTAGTAAAGTTTTTTTAGATTTTGAGTTATCAGCCATAAAAAAAAACTGAACTTTGACAAAATTCACAGGGTACACCAGTAACCCCTCCTCCTAACCAATTACTATGAACTCCCGTTACCTGTAATTTGAGTGAAACTGTAGATCAAGTAAGCGTCGGGGCGAACTACTAGTTATTTAATAGGGTTTATTTTCTTTATAGTGGTATAAGATGGGCATTTTATGGGCATATGTTTAAAACCCCCGGAGTGACGACCGAGTGGTCTGCCAAGAGTGTAAGGACTGAGAAGAAGAAGAAGGTTTAAAACATGAATCGTTTATAATTTATTTTATTCAAGCTTCATAGTTTTTGTAACTGAAACCTAATTTCCATTAACCATTATTTAATAAAAGTTCATTTTGTTCGAGCGTTTCTTATCTGAGTAATTTCATCGACGCTTATTCCCAAAATACCGGGTTTATAATTATAAAAAGCCTACACAGCAGTCCGTAGCCGCAATGAATTACTTAACTATGTTTTACGCATTAATATATTAAAATATTTCACCGCAAAAAACTCCATTATGAAATTATTTTACATCAAACATTGGCAGAGCGTGATACCGATACGGAGCAAAAAATAAATTATAACATCAATAACATTCCATTACTTTCCACAAAGTACCTCCGGCGATGCTCTCGCGAAGCAATAAATACAGCTGTCGTAGACTGCATAAATTGTATAATGTTTCGTGTTCTCTTGATAATGTGTAATGATGTCACTTTTGATATAAACATCCAAAGTTCTTAAATTTGGGTAAAACAAACTGATTCATTCTATACTCATATAGAACTGATTCATTCTGTACTCATATACAGTGTGTCCCTGGATAAAGTGCAACCCCGAAAGGGGGTGAAACTAGATCAAAAATTATCGACAAAAAAATAGAAAAAAAAAATTAAAAAAATTTAGTATATACTTTATTGATGAATTAAAATTTTTATTGCTCACTAATGACTCTATTTAATAAAAAAATGATTTCTTCCAAAGTAGTAGGTCTATTTTGTTAAAATAAAAACCATAATCATGTCAGATATGTGACGATGACGATAAAATAACAAATAACTCACAAACAAGTGGCTATCGTGACTTAAAGTTTAATTTTTGTATTAAAATTACATTTTTAGGCTGTTTTTTTCCAATAAACTCCAAAAATCTTAAAATTAAGCCTATAATACTAGAAATTTTTATGACTTTTTATTATTGTCTATCATAATAGCTTTTAAATAAAATAAAAACCTACGTTCTAACATAAAAAATGTGCTGGCTAGGAGCATTTAAAGTTGACCACTGATTACGTCACCACTCAGGTAGAGACCCTTTTTTAACTTATATTGTTGTAGATTATGGTCGCTGGGCCTGTTCTATGAAAGATGAAGGGTGGGGATCGAAACAGGACTCACAACAAGGCACGCCAGTCGCTCCGATATTCTCGCCGCTGCTATCGCCTACCGTACCTTACTGCGCCTTCAAGTTTTTGTTACGTTGTTTTGCTTTTGTTTTGTTTTTGACTTTTTGTTACGTTTTTGACTGTACTTTGTTGTGTTGTGGAGATGCCGCGATTGACTGAGTTCTCTCCGCGAGAAATCGCTGACATCCATTATTATTATGGTATGTCACGTGGACACACAACAGTCGCTCGTTCTGCATACATAAATGCGTTTCCGAGCAGACTTATACCGTCAGCACGAAATTTCCAAGAAGTTCACCGAAAGTTATCCAACATCGGACTTGGATTAGCAAGAGATCGCCGTGAGCAACAAGCTACCATTATTGACCATTCCATAGAAGAGGCCGTTTTAAACGATTTGTTTGCTGATCCCACAACCAGCATTAGACGCTTAGCTTTGCGTCACGGTATATCAAAAACATCCGTATGGCGAATTTTGAAAAAGAAGGGATTGCATCCATACCATTATCAGCGAGTACAGCATTTGCATGAAAATGTAGACAATCGTGCAAGATGCGTAATGTCTACGTGGATTCAACAAAAAATTAGAAATAATCCACAATTCCTAAAAAAAATTTTATGGATGGATGAAGCGAAATTCACCCGGAATGGAATCACAAATTGCAGAAACTTACATGTATGGTCCGAGGAAAATCCACACCTAAAGAGGGCGTCTACTTTTCAAGTGCAATTTTCAGTTAATGTATGGGCAGCTCTAATAGACGACACGCTGATTGGGCCAGTTATTTTACCCGCAACATTAAATGCCGAAAGTTTTTTAAACTTATTAAGAGACGATCTGCCACTACTGCTGGAAGATGTTCCGCTGGCTACAAGGCAACAGATGTATTTGCAGATGGACGGATGCCCTGCGCACTACGGGCGCAATGTGCGAAGTTTTTTAAACGAAAACTACGCTAATAGGTGGATCGGCCGGGATGGACCAGTCGGGTGGCCGGCACGTTCACCTGACCTGACACCCCTAGACTATTTTCTGTGGGGTGTTATGAAACAAAGAGTCTACAGAACGACCGTAGACACCGAGGCAGAGTTACAAGATCAAATCATGCGATGTGCCGATGAGATAAGAAGTGACCCAGAGATGGTGCTTAGAGCCACACAACAAATCGCTCTTCGTGCGGCAATGTGCCTACAACAACAAGGAAGCCATTTTGAGCATTTAATGCATTAAACAAAACCCTTATTTCATACTTACATGTAATAAGTTAAATAAAAATGTTGTAACTAAAATTTGATTTTTAATACTACCTGAGCAGCAAAAAAAAACGTGTCTCTACCTGAGTGGTGACGTAATCAGTGGTCAACTTTAAAAGCTCCTAGCCAGCACATTTTTTATGTTAGAACGTAGGTTTTTTTTTATTTAAAAGCTATTATGATAGACAATAATAAAAAGTCATAAAAATTTCTAGTATTATAGGCTTAATTTTAAGATTTTTGGAGTTTATTGGAAAAAAACAGCCTAAAAAATGTAATTTTAATACAAAAATTAAACTTTAAGTCACGATAGCCACTCGTTTGTGAGTTATTTGTTATTTTATCGTCATCGTCACATATCTGACATGATTATGGTTTTTATTTTAACAAAATAGATCTACTACTTTGGAAGAAATAATTTTTTTATTAAATAGAGTAATTAGTGAGTAATAAAAATTTTAATACATCAATAAAGTATATACGATTTTTTTTTTAATTTTTTTTTCTATTTTTTTGTCGATAATTTTTGATCTAGTTTCACCCCCTTTCGGGGTTGCACTTTATCCAGGGACACACTGTATAACTGATTCATTCTATACTCATATAGAACTGATTAATTCTGTACCCATATAGAACTGATTCATTCTGTACTCATATATAACTGATTCATTCTATATATAGAATGAATCAGTTATTTGTATTTATCAGTAGTTATCAGTTATTATGTGTCAATTTGGGTAAAACAAACTGATTAGTTTGTTTTACCCAAATTAAAGAACTTTGGATGTTTATATCAATCAAGAACTGATTCTTTCTTGGTCATGATTCATTCTATGACCAAGAAAGAATCAGTGAAACAACACAAAGGCGAACGTTGACTTCAGTATTACTGTAGATATATCTAATCGGAGCAATTAGGATTTCTTTTTTCACGAATAGATCTTCGTTTTACCGCAGTCTCATCTGATGGTAGCGATGATGAGATCTAAGATGAAGCACGAAGATCTAGAAGACACCTATTCACTCTTACCTTAAAGAGGCCCAATTTGTACTCCGTGTACAAGACCAGGCCCCTCTTGGAGGATTGGAGGCCTGGTCTTTTTCTTGTTGTTTCTCTCGGGGGGAGCCCCCGATATTTCTGCCATAGATAGTGGCCTTGGTAACACGGCATGGCAAAGGGTTTTGGAACCACCGGACCTTCAAAGGTTATAAAGGTGTATAAGATCGGTCGCTTTGGAAATCTATGGGGGAGGCCTATGTTCTGTAGTTGACGTCCAAATGGCCGATATGATGATGATGCAATAAATATTCTTCGGATTTTAAGATTTTGTACGCGGTTACTTATTTACTTAATATCAAAATTACTGATTTCTGATGATACGGGTTAAATGAAACCAAACATACTACATATAATATGTACATACATAGTAATATTATAAATTTGAAAGTAACTCTCTCTGTCTCCCTGTCTTTTTATTACGTATTTACAACTATCCTGCTGGACCAATTTAGATGAAAATTGGTATATAGATAAATAATAACCTGGATTGAGATATAGGCTACTTTTTATGGACAAACCACGCGTGCGAAGCCGCAGGCAGAAGCGAATTTAGATATAAATCGACCTTTCCGAACTTCCAATCCCTCCAAGTTTAAAGCTCTGCAAACCTAAAGTAGAATACCAAAACAATCTTTACTGTGCGGGGACTTGTGTCAAACCATTGTCTCTTAACCCTTTTCACAAGGCTTACCAACTTCTCAAACAAACATAAAATCAAGGTTTGAAGATAAAACAAAACAAAATCGATCTCGCAAAATAAAATGGGGTATGGGAAGGATTCAACTTCGTAACATCACATTGTAACCTATCCGGTCCCGCGCGGCAACAAGGTAAAATAAGGCAGCCACCGATATATTCCAAATACCTGAACGTTTGATTCCAAAAGGCGGTTTGACGAAGGTAAGCATACCATGTATCCTCAACCCTTTGTCTCCTGAGAATACAATGGACAATCGCAATGGTATGAGAAGGGACATGGGACACCCTACGTGACTTAATTTTGAGCAAAATATTTTTCAATACATCTTTACTTTCGAAGTAAGTAATGCCATTTCTAATAATGATTTATGATTCTACTTTGTGACTCTAAAACTAAGTAGATTGATCAACTCAAAAAATATTTCATATTATTTTAGATACATCAACCGCCAAAAGGAGATATTAGTTGTTGTTTTTAAATATTTATGAATTTAAAGACTAAAATTACGCCCGTATCCGTTTATTTGCATTGCAGTTAAAACACGCTTTTAAACTGTTATTATTAAAAAGTTTAAAAAAATATTTGCCGTAGAGTTGTGGTCACTGAGTCAACGGTCAACGTGGCCCCATTCGAGTCGGCGTCTCCTCCGGACGTGGCCGCCTCGACGACTTATTGTGTTCCTTTTTTACCTTTTTCACTTTACTGGCTGAGTGGGCTCTTTCTTTCAACTCAGCCTGCGTATTGTTTTGTTTACTCGCCACTAGCGTGGACATTTGCCTCTCAGACTCATCCAACCTTCCTTTAGATCGCTTTGAGTGTCTCAGTTCATGGTCACTTAAGTTTCACTCCGCTACTTTGGTTAAAATGTTTCGCGAAGCCGATCTCGAGTTCTTGACTGTAGTTTTTTGGGCTCTTCACGTTTTTTGCTTCGAATTAATTTCTTTAAAACTCAGACACTCCAACTTGCAAAAGTTTGTTAGTTAAATTGAAGTAAGCGTGAGTAAGTTTAAGTGAAATTTGCTCTATTTATATTTGTAGAGTTTAAAAGGAATCCCCTGTTCGATAGTAATAGAAAACGATTTGGAGTGCGGCTCAGGGGCGTTCGGTTAGGCTCAAACGTCATCAAAAGTGTCAATCACGGATGTTTTCGAATAGCAAAACCGATTATCGGGCGTATTAAGTCGGTTATTGTTATCGACAGCGGCGTCCCGTCCATCCGACCGTGAAGTAGATTAGGGACATCATAATATGCCATATTTGGCGTCAGCTGCACGGATCGCTAGCGCACCTCAAATTTAGAACGAGTATTTATTAAGTTCTTCACAATTTGCAATGCTGTAATAAATTGCATTATGAGGATTCTTGTTGTTATTGACAAGAATGAACCCTTTCAAAATTAAATAAAATATTTTGGCGTCAGCTGCACTCTTCGCTTGTATTCACTGTAATATTTGGTTATTAGAATGTATTCTAGGAAATATGAATATGTATATAAAAATATATAAAAAAAACATACGTAGATGTTTTTTACAATATTTCCTACATATGTTTTAACTAGAAGCGTTTAATTTTTCTGCAAAAGTGGCTTATTTTAGCTACTATATTTCCGTGAGCTTTACCTCACATATAAAATAAACCAACAGAATTATATACTACCGTTGCTAATTACAAGGGTTAAAGCCTTGAACGATGGGCAGGGTCGGGCCAAAGGGATGAATAAGTTGGGATGATTCTTTGGTGTAGTAGGGAATGGACAAACGTTGCGAGCGAAGCTTGTCATTAGGAGGCGATGTTTTGGAAGCTTATTCCCAAGCGTTCTATTAATTCTTAGCCAGTCTGCAATATTGTGTTAATTACAGTGAGCAGGATAGGACAAACTAGTAACGAGATCATAGGAGATAAGTCATTGACACTCACAATATTGAAGTGATCATCAGTCACCCGACATAAGCGGTTGTCTATCACACTGATATCACAGTGGTTACGAATCATATTGGTAAAAGACTGGTTATGTATCATAAATAAAAAAAAATATGTGTGCGCTGCTTAAAAATAGGTCTAATGAGGATGCTGATAAAAATAATTGATCAAGCACGTGTCGGGCTACGCACAGTGAATGGTTCCGTAGTATGGCTGTCTTTATTTGGAATCTGTACTGTCCCACTGCAGGGCAAAGGGCTCTCTTCCTTCCTTCCACTCCCTAACCCACCACGCTGGTCCAGTCGCAGGTTGATGGGTGGAGCGCCAGAGCCTCGTTTGTTGGTCAGCAGGGTATACCACGGGCCGGTGCGATTGGCTTGGGTTCCGAGATATGTTGTTTGGAACTTTTTATACCCTATATGTATATGTCTTAGTGATGATAAAATACAAAGTTAATTTTGCAGTTTATTGGTCATTTTGTTTAAATAAGCATTATATGAACTATATTTGTACCGAAAACGGAATATTTACTATGATTTGTGAGTTTTTGAGTATCTAAGTAAATATCCCGAATATGACGACCTGACGACCTCCGTGGTGTAGTGGGCGTGTAGCCGGCTGAGACGCAGAAGGTAGCGGGTTCGATTTCCGCCGCGGAATAAATGTTTGCATAATCTACAGGTATTTGTTCCGGGTTTGGATGTTTACCTATATACTATAAGTATGTATTTACAAAAAAAAATGTATATACACTGCCGGCCAAAAGTTTGAGACCACCTACATCAAAGTAGGAAAATGAAATAAAACTCAAAATACAAAGCAAGAGGTTTAATTATGAATTAAAATACTTATTTCCTAATACACATACATTATGAAGAAAACAAAAAAATCAAGAAAAATCAACTATTTACTTTAAAAATGTCGCTCATATTTTATACAGATTTTTCGTCGAAAAACCCTCCCTTGCATTTTATTACTACTTTCACTATTCTTGGCATACGAGCAATCAATTTGTCGATTGTATGTTGTGATATATTGTTCCAGCTTTCTTGTAAAGCCTTCCACATGTCTTCTTGCGAAGTGGGACAACAACTGCGCACATTTCTATCAAGCTCTTCCCACAAAAGCTCAATCGGGTTGAGATCCGGACTCTGAGGGGGCCACACCATGTTTTTTAAAACCCCTTCTGTTTCTTTGTGTTCTAAATAACCCCTGCATAATTTTGAACTATGTTTTGCGTCATTATCTTGTTGGAAAAAAAATCCATCTCCAATTATTCTTGAACCAGACGGAATGGCATTTTGCTGTAGTATTCGTTTATATTGCTCCTTTTTCATAATTCCTTCGACTCCAACCAAATCTCCGGTTCCATGGCCCGAGAAGCATCCCCAGACCATAATGGAACCACCACCATGCTTGACTGTTGGCACCACACAGTCTGGCATCATCTTTTCCTCGACGTTACGTCGAACAAAAATTCGTCGTTTTGAACCAAATATTTCAAATTTGGATTCATCTGACCAAAGAACTTGTTTAAAGTCTTCTTCAGTCCAGTCTCGATGGGTAAGGGCCCACTGCATCCGTTTCTTTTTGTTTTGTGGCCTTAGTAGTGGTTTTCGAATGGCGACGCGACCAAATAACTTAGCATCTCTCAAACGTCTTTTTACTGTAGTCAATGATACAGGTTCTGATCGGGATTTGTTCACTTCTACACGGATTTCTGGTGCTGTTAGGCGTCTATTCCGCTTGCTGGTAGTGACGATGAAGTGATCCTCGCGAGAAGTGGTAGTTCTCGGCCTTCCCGAACGCGAACGATCTTGATTACTGCCAGTCTCCTTGTATCGGGTTATTGTGTTATGAACACAAGTCTTCGACAACTTAAGTTGAGAGGCAATCGCACGTTCAGATTTGCCTTCGCCGTATAAAACAACTATGGCAGAGCGAGTTTCACTGCTAATTTCGCGAACTTTTCCCATTTTAAGATGTCTTCACTGTAACAACGACGAGCTCAGACTAATAAGGTAGAAAATAATTTACTCCATAAAAACTTAGGTACTAAATATGTTTTAGGAAGCTAACATAATCCCTGATATCGGTTAACGCGAAACAAACCCAAAACAATAAGTAATGAGCAGAGTAATGTTTTAATAATGTAATGTAATGTTGTAATGTAAGTAATGTTTTGAAACAATAGACCTTTTTAGGATGATAACTTAAACAACGACATAAATAATGACTCTTAGAAATTCTTTAATAATAATAGAATACGCAGGTGTTCAAATTAGCTCATTATCATATGTGTACTTTGAAATATTTTGTTGGTGACAAAGATTTTTACAGTGGTCTCAAACTTTTGGCCGGCAGTGTAAGTATTCTATCAGTTATCTGGTTCCTATAGTACAAGCTCAAGTACTAGTTTGGAGCTAGATAGCGCTGTGTGAAATGTCCAGCAATTTTTATTTATTATCCCGTTTTTAGTAATAGTGTTCATAACCATGATAGTTTCAAAAATTATATTATATGTTTACCATCCCAACTATATACTTCACAAAAAGATAACATAAGAAATAAGATGGTCGACTAAAATGAATAATCATGCCAAATTTCAGTGCAACAGCACTACTGGACTACGAATAAAGCGGCTGTAATTGGTCGGACAGATAAACAGACTGACGGAACTGAAACTATAAGGGTTTTTAGTTCAACGACGGAACCCTAAAAATAGGTAATATTTTAGTACTCTTGGGAATAAACCGTTTCAGGAAAGTTACTTCTGTGTACGTAACTCATTTTCTGTATAGAGCCTTGAATGGCTGTTTAATGAAAGGGTCGCTTTTGGTAAATAAATGAACATAATTCGTAATTGGGACTTTGGCAGTTGCGTACAAGATACGATTACAATTTTGAATATGTAATATCTAAACAATTTTTTGCAATCTTGAATTCTAAATATTTTATAATTGGTAAAGGTTTTTTTATTATAGTTTTTTTACGGTACTTAACTTTTTAAATGACTTTATTGTAAAAGCACAAACGTTTTACCAGGTGAATTATAACTAGGTAACTAAAATTCTTACACCAATCAATCTGCCACTGATAGAAACTATCCATAAGATAAAACAAAACCGAAAGACCGATTTTCATGGTTTATGATTTGTTGTATTTGCCTCCGTCCCGAATAGCAGAATAACTATTAAAATATCGGAAAAATACACGCAAAAAAATAATGAAGAAAATTCATTTTCTCATACATAGATGCAGCTAATTATGGCCGATTGACAATACCGGGGCAACATTGGCAGCCCGCGTCATATGCATGTCAAGGCGGTACGAAGTTCACCGGGTCAGCTAGTATGATATAAATATATCATAATTAAAAATAGTTTTTATTTCTGTAACCATATACTAACTCTAAATATCTAAACGTGGATAACATAAAAGTGGATAACATAAAAGTATCATATTTGGAGAATCGGACATTGTGTGACGTACAAGCTCGAGAGATAAATGATTGCTTGCAAATTAGGCCTAAAAAGTTGTAAAAAAAACATTAGATTGATGTGATACGCATTACAAGGACACTTTAAACCAATTGATATGGAAAGTTTAATTCTTCAGTTAATATAAATTTTAAATAATATATTTTATTTAGTGTTTTCTTTTTACTATGCGATCTTTCAGAATCTAAAAAATACGAACGATAGTTATCATTCCGAGTTCTCAGAGATCTCATGTCTAACTAGTAATGAAGTAGGTATCTATTTCCTAAGAGACTAAACCTCGATACAAAACTCTCATGATTCTATTAATATTTCATTAGATCTATTTCATGCTAAAGTATAAAATTAAATACTGAATTTAATATTGAGGATTAGGTAAACCTCATTACAAATCCAGGGCAGTAAGATCAAAATAAAACTAATTGATATTGCACAGGTACATAGGCTGTGCACATTAGGTCCATTCGGGTTAGGATAGGACCTCAGTTAGCTAACATAGTTAAATAAAAGTGGGTCCAAATTAAGTGCAGTGTTTTATGATGCCTACAAATTCAGAATTAATTAATACCCTGTTAAGCCTATATTGTTTATTGGAAGCGGTAAATTCGGCATTAATATTGTGGTTTAGGATGAACACCTCGATGTATCTTAATTGGGAGAAGCCGTAATACTAATAACAATATTTTGAAATAATCGTTGCAAATATAAAATAGCAGATAGTATCACGTATTTTATGAACAAGGTGTATCTTTCAAGATTTAATGTGCAATAAATTTTAGGCCAATAAATAATAATAATTATTATATTATAATAATATATATTGATCGAGCGAAGCGAGATCTATAATAAGATCTCTCGATATCTCTAAATCAACTTGGGCAAATCGGCTTGTATGTATGTAAGTATGTATGTATGTATGTTTGTTTGTCCGAGGATAACTTTCGAAGCGTTGATCCGATCATCGTGAAATTTGATACATAGGTAAGTAGTGATGTCACAATTTTGGTGTGACTAAATGAGCAAAAAATGTGGGGGCTGTTGAGATATTGGAGTTCAAGAGGGGTAAAAAATTAAAATGAGACTGTTAGGTCAAACGGGACGTTAAATGAACGGTCTTTATTAGTACGTTTAGACTCCGTTTTTATTTTTAGAAAAGTCTTTATAGATTTTGAGGTATTAGCCATAATAAAAACTGAACTTTGATCAAATGCACAGGGTACACCAGTGACCCCACAGTGCTGTAATTTGGTATGTGTGTAGCTTAAGTGACACAAATATAGGCAAAAGTCTGAAATCCCGAATAACTGCAATTTGTACCCCAAAAAAGTGAACCCACATTACATGAACTCCCGGTACCTGTAATTTGAAAGAAACTGTAGGTCAAGTTTTTTGGTTATTATTTCGTAGCACTATTTTTATAGTCAAAGAATAAAGCCGGCTTGCACCACGATCCCTAAACGTATTTAGCGATTAAATATGTTTAAATTTTAGGCATTTGTATGATTTGACAACTCCTTAAATCACTAGGCCACTTATTAATTTATACATTTTTATAATTTATATCTGTAGGTATGACAATACATATATATTTTATGTTTTATAATATATTATTAATATTTATGTAATTTTATGATTATATTATACATTATAATTATCCATTTTATTTTATATTTACTATATTTTTTATAAATATACTTGTTCTAATAATTTCTGATTTACGCCGTCGTCCTTATTTGTTCACATAGATCCTGTCCATCCAAAGGTTACCTGGAAGAGATCGCTTTTAGCGATAAAGCAGCCCATTGTACTTATGATTTAAGAGTGTATTTTCTTGTATATGTTTGTATGTAATGGTGTGCAATAAAGGAAATTATCTAATCTAATCTAATCTAAATCATATTTAGCCACTAAATAGGTACGTTAAGGCATGGTTGCGCGAGTCAGCCTAAGAATATTTTTTTTGTGTTTTGGGAGACTCGCGAGATCTCAGTTCGGGGCGAACCACTAGTTTTATGAAATTATACCTATTACCTAGCAAAGTTACTCAATAAACTACATAAGCAAGTCACACCCTTTTACCCAATCCAATAGTACAATACAAGAGAAATTTTGACAACAACTGTATTAAAATCTTCACTCTCGACATCATTGTTAGGAGGGCAATGAAACAAAAGAATGTTCTGTCTCACTTACACTCATTGACATTGATATTTCCATCTCGCATGGCATCATGTACCCTCAAAGGCGTCTCAGCTTTGAATGTATTAGTGCTACGAGTCCTTTAGTTTATGTATGTGTGCGTGGTTTGTTGCATAAACGTCAGATGATTCATAAAAATCGACATTTGGGAATTTTACGCTAAAATTTTAAGTGTTTGTGTAGTTGGCATGCATTGTTTTACAATAAATATTCATTAATATTATAAATGCAAAAGTTTAGATGTTTGTTTGTTACTCAATCACGTCGTAACTGCTGGACCGATTACGATAAAATTTGGTATATACATATATAGATAGATTATGACATAGGCTACTTTTTATTAGCAAAACACGTGTGCAAAGCCGCGGGCGGAAGCTAGTTATAAATAAAGCAGTAAAAACATCGGCAGTAAACTTACCTCCTCTGTGCCGCACATGATACTTTCTCTTGGTCACCGTTCCCGTACAACAAGGTTGTTCGTAGTAAAAGTTATAAGAACTGTCCACTTCAGAGGTCTGTTGCACAGTCTGGGATCGAACCTGCCACCCCATGCCCACGAGCAGGAGCACTAACCACCGGACAACGACTGCCAAAGCTCCCATAGTCCGGATACTTGACCGATACATTGTTTTTAAATCACTTCACCAACACTCAGTACCAAAAAATTCAAACGACTTGTAGATACATTTTTACTTGTCTGCAAAAGAAACGCCAAAATTACCAAGTTTTCTTACACGAATAACTCCGGCATAAATTCGTACTCTCACCGAAACATAGAAAACATGTTAAAACAAAAATAAAAAAGTTTTTAGACTGTCGTAAATGTAAAGTTTTGTACGCGCCTGGTGGATTAGTCTAGTTTGCTTTTAGGCCTAAATTACGGACCGTTTGTAGCTTGCGACGGCCTCGCTAATAAAACAAACCTTGGCAAGAACCTACGTAAATAATTGTTTCACAGCAAACATTTTAATCGTGTAGAGTACACATTAAAAGTGTTAACGAGGTCTATAATTTAAGATTACAAGTTTAAATTGCCACTACCTGTAATTTGGTTAATTTAACCCGTTATCAGTTGTGCGAGTAAAATTTTTGCACGTTACGTATAATTTTATGGTATGATTGATATCACAAACGTAAAAAAGTCATAAAAAGATAACAAAGGCAATTGAGTAACAAATGTTACAAGTCATTGTAACCCCGAATGGTGATATAATAAAATCCAATAAAAATATATGGGGACAAAAAGCAACGCTTACGCCTATTTCATAATAAAAATGATAATTTTCCCTGTTGACTTTACATTAAAAAGTACCATGTTGTGGGGTAGCTTAATGGCAGCGGAGACCATTACGCGACCCGATGGCAATAAGCAAACCTCATGGACCTAATGGAAACCGCATGGCTACAGGGGTACTAATATGGGCACTATATTCTACCCTTTATACGTTTACAACGCAAATATTACATATTATAGCATCCGTTATTCAAACTAATCCATTAAAGCCTTATCAGCTCGTGGGACCCAGTCACCATGGATGATTAGCCTGGATATCAGTGAATAAGCAAATAAATGTCTTCTACTAAATTTAACTCCAATCTTGGTTAGGGCTCCGTCATGTGACTGATATCTTTCCCTGAATACGGTCAGGGATCGCCCTTTCAAAGAGTCCAGAGATGAATTAAATAGATAAGCCCTTCAAAAAACGAAATGTGAAAGGGGTGAGGCATAGATCTGAGATTGATTATTATTAAATATTTAATATGAAAATATTGAGGTATTTAAAAATATCTAATTCACATAGCAATATACATCCAGTACCTAAACATAATTTCATTTTCTTATTCTTATACCCTTCATGGTGAGATCAAGTTTTCGATGATTAATGATTTTGTTAAACATGTGGGAGAGACTGTCAATTGACAGGAGATTCTTTGGTATATTTTAAATCTCCCCTATTTTCAAAATAGATTCGAATGAGCACTTTATTTTTTTGAAATCCCTTAGGATTGACGTGATATAAAAATACATTTTGAAAAATGAAGTATGATTGTGCGTAATCTTTGCTTCTTAAATATAATGCTTAAAGCATTGCTTAGAAAATCTATCAACATAATAAAACTATATAAAATGTATTGTCATAAATAATGTACCTATTATAACATTGAACGGATTTAACCGAACTACCAGTTTTTGTTCCCGTGAATGAGGTATGGTAAAAACTCATGGCAAGATGGTCGTTTTGGTTCGGTCATTCGCATCCAAATAGAAACCGGTTCCATAATGATGTCTTCATTACCGTCTGATGATTCACTACCGTACCTACCACTAACGTCCACCGATATAATATACGAGCAATTTTCATTATCCCATCACCAAACCTCGTTTATTATAAAACAGAGATCCGCTTGAAAATTCTAAGAATTTGTAATATAGTTGAAATTATAGTCGACACGTCTGTAATGATATTACTTCAACCAAACTAAAGCGATTTAATCTTGAGGCTCCGAAATATTATAATTTGTAATTTTATTAGACGGGTTCATTAAGCGGATTTTAATCTCTCTTAATATCTTCCGATCTCGTTTCGCAATACAATTACACCGTTACCGCTGCCTATTGCACGACAGGCTCCACTCATTATGAACGAAGAATGTTAAGAAATTTCATCCGACAACCCATTGAGGCAGCCCTTCCAATTGTGCGAAGGTGTTCCGATTGAATGGTAGGTAGGTGGAATGGGGGTACGATTATAATGAAATTTCGCCTCCATAAAGACCAGTGAGCCCCGAAACATAATACTCGATGTTTCCTCTTCAACCCGTATCCATGACACGTCATTAAACCGCGTAAAAATATCTGCCGCCACATCTTGAGTAAATTAACATTTGTTCGCCCTTCATTAAAACGATACGGGACTATTACTGAGTAATTATTAGTATTTTTTTAGGACTATGATGTGATGATTCTCAAGGCACCAGATGAAAGTCATCATCATGATCTAAATAGTCAGATCAGTTAAAAAATGTACATATAGTGTTTCGTAGATCTTAGGTTTTATACCTTTCAGATTCATATCTATGAGCTATTCAAAATTTACTTAATTCAGTTCGCACTTAAACCATTTATATAGGTTGGTCAGAATTTCTACTGTCTACCTGTCAGCTGTAAACGTGAAAAAGGTTGAAGTACTCCTAGTTTGAAGTACAAAACACATTCACCCTTTGAATTGTAAATGTGAGAAGCCCAAAATTTATTCCAAAATCAGTTGGGTAATCAGAAGTTACGTAAATGAAGAGGTAAGTAATCCAAGAGAAGGAATCGACTGCCCAGAAGAGATACGGCAGAACCCAGGAAATTTGATTTGAATTAATAATACAATACTGTAACAGCAGCGAATTGTAAGCTCCTTACGAAGGGTACTGAATAAATATCGGTGGGCCGATAGTTAGAGAAACCAAAATACAAACAAGTAGGATTCGAACATCCACACAGCGAGCTGTTTCAGCGTTTATTTATAAAAGAGATTGTACCCGATACAATTGTAGTAGAATTTAAGTTATCCTTATCAAACGCATATAGTCACAAAAACATGTTATAGCTGGACTACGGCAGAATTGAAACATAATAATGTCCCCAATAAACTAACTTCGATGTGAATAAGTAATGAAATGTAGTGCTTCCAAGCGTAATCTTTTCTCTTGTTGATCCAAATATTAATTTATTCAATTAAGCGAGACAGATTAGCTAGACAAGATTATATGAAGGCCAACATGATAACTTATTAATACCGTTTGGTTACATCAACCTCAAGTCTAATTAGTTTCTGTAGTACAAAATCAATTAAATGGTACTAAAGGGAGCTATTGGATCTCCCAACCGCAACCTCAAGAAATGTTCGCTGAGGATTCAAAGGGATGCATAAACCTCTACACATAGGAACGCAAATTGTTATTAGAATTAGCTTTGGATTAAATAATGAATTGATATCTATGTTAGGTTAATAAATCATAAATGGCTTTGATCCCTGCATGGGTTTAGTGTATAGACAAATGATTTATGTCGGTTTCTTAGTTCATCTCTTTATCAAATAAATCTTTTTGGTGTTTCAGTTCAATTTTACGAAGTACGAGATAACTTATAAAAATGTTTATGTCAATCGTCTTTATTGATACCATCGACGTCTTTGTTTAACTGTTTAAGGTTTGTTTTTGTTTAAGGATTTAATCGCATTTAATGAGATTCTTTATTAATTAATACTATTTGGCAAATGGTATTTTTCCATGAGCATAGTGGTATAGTCAGTTATAATAAATATGACAATCGGCAGCCTACTGGGCCGGGACTGGGGTCCTACACTGGATTCTGGACACGTACAAAATGCACGTGAACGTCTGCCTCCGTATTATTGATACAAATAGAGATATCAATTGTTTAGGACAAGGAGGAACAACAGCGTGGCAATGATAGTAATTCTTTTTCCGGGATGTTAGGGGCCTTTATGATCACTTTGATATCTGTGGGGCGAAAGTTTTGTGTACCTATTACGAAATGAGATTTTTACGAACTTGGGACGGTCGTAATGCTATTGACCTCTTTGATGGTGTGCAAGCGTATTTGATGTGTGGTTAACTATGTTAGACTGGTTGTACCTACGCAAGATTTAGTAGCTTAGGGTGAAATAATAACGCGACGTTAAAACTTACTCTTTTCCAACTAGTGTCCAAAATTATCTCAGAAATTCTACAAACCTATCATGTTTTTCATAATTATCAAGCCTAAAAATTAAAATGAATTTAAAAAATTCCTAGGTGGCTAAGGATTTTTTTTAAACAAGTGTTCAACGGGTGTTTAATTTTTTTGTGTTAATGCCTTTTTTATCTCGTAAAATATTTATCTAAAGCTAAATCAAATACGCAAAATGATAGTAATTAAAGCTTAATATTTTTAAATATCACAAAATTTCACTTGAAATCACTAGAAAAATTTGTAGTCCTCTTTATCTTGTGTATAAGATTTGTATCAAGAATCAGAGCTATCTATTCTGAAGATGTAAAGACGAGAAACTGTAACCGACATATCTGTTTATAAAGCATCTGTATTTTGTCTATTTATATTCTAAGGTTGTTCAACTCGTCAGCAAGACTAATGGTGTTACGAGACGCGAAATCTTCACTGTTAATTGGGCCATTTACTTCCTTTAAAACCTAAAAATTATTATTCATCATAACTAAATTATATCTTGTTATTGGTTTCATTAAATGGGAATGAGATTTTATGTAGTTTTTGTTATATATCTATATACATATTTAATTATAAAAATAATTACAATTCGTAACATTTTACACATATTTCTCTACAAGTAGACTGGGCCATTTACTTACTTTAAAACCTAATAATTATTATTCATCAAAACTAAATTATATTTTGTTATTGGTTTTCATTAAATGGGAATGAGATTTTATGTAGTTTTTGTTATATCTCGATATACATATTTAATTATAAAAATATGTTATCACAATTCGTAAGATTTTACACATATTTCTCTACAAGTAGACCTAAAAAAAAAGTATGTATCTAAAATTCTCTCCAAAAAAACTAATTAGAAATGTTTGATGTTATTAAATATTTTCTTTTTTATACCTATACTTTCTTGTAATGTTTTACTATTAAGTAATTTTAGTGGTTTATAGAGACATAATTCAATTAAAAATTGTATAGCGGCGTGGTATTTTCCCTTTATTTGTCCACAAAATAAATTATAAACAGACAAGTTGTATACCCACATATTGTAAATCATAATTACAGATTGCGTTTATATTTCAAATATTATGAATATGACATGAATAAATTACATTTAAGTTTTTTATACATTTTGTCCGTCGAAAAAGGATTAGGTATTATTTTTTTCCTGTTGTTTCATTTTCTATCATAGTTCAAAGAAAGTGTATATTGTACATCTCAGTATTTTTGTTTTTTTGATTTCTATGTTTTGGTTTCTTTTAAAATATATGCCAGAGTAATTTCATGCACAATAGCCTACACGAGAATACCACGACCAACCTCCGTAGTCCGTTGAACCAAACACGTTGCAGTTTCACAAAAAATAAACAACACTGTGTAGTTAAAAATCAGAAAGAATCACTATAATATTGGCAAATTAATAAAAGTCCACAAACAAAATCCAAACTTTTAATAACAATGTTTTAAAAGCATAAGTTTTATTATTCGTACATTTACGAAGAAGTTAGACACGATTGGTCCACACGCGTACGTCGAGCGTGCCGGCCGGCGCAGAACTACCTCACTGGACTCATTCTGTTCAAAACTTTTAAGTCATGGAGACGGCAAAGCTATGTCGCGCCTCTACAACTCACGCACACAATCATACCCAACCAACACCCTATGCACAAACACGAAGCGAGCTTCCAAGTTCACTAAATAAACGAACACCAACACAAACGCAATAACACCGTCTACCCCTTGTTCGTGAAGCGCCAGAGCGAGAAGCGAATATCAACAATCCATCAATGAAGACGAGTGTGAGAGAGATGCCACGCCGCAACAGATGTATATCATTTTACGCAGGTAAGTATTGAAAATGTTGGTGTGTACGAATGAGACAGAATACAAATTTAGCTTAGGCAAAGCCGGTTGTGCGGGAATGGGACAGGAACTGTTCAAGTCACCCGCTGTACATTCCTTCCTGATACTAGCGGCGGCGGCGGCGCGCCGTCGTACCTTTCGATCGTTCAAGTGGCAGATGAAGCTTTTTAGGGTTATCACCTGATTATTACGCAAGCGAATACGATTATGATATCAATAAAGTGGGTCACAACACAATTGGTAGAGTAGCTGATATGAACGTAGATATTAATCTCGATGATGATATCAATAATATTATCTCAATGAAACAAGCCTCGTTTGGTATCTGAAAAAAAGTTTCTGTTTGGTCTTTGTTTACCAAACAGAAACTTTTTTTTCAGATCAAAAATTACAAAAGCTGAAAATAGTCGACTCCTAGTCAACAGGGGGAGTTTGTAATAAATGATTCAGGGCAAACAGGTAGCAACCCTACGTCAAGATGTCACAAAGTAGCAGGTACGGTGCAAGTAACGTGTGCTACAAAAATTCGGATATTTTTTGCATGCTTCCCCTCCATTCCTTTTTGTAAGATTCTTTTCATACAATGAAGACATCTGCCATTATGTATGCACCTTTGTATCTTCGAGGTATAATTTATGCCATCATTAACCTGATATTTTGAAATCGATCTTGAACAAGATAATTTTCGATCATACTACTTAACGGCAGTCAAACTGTTATTTTTTTACAATTTGGACGTTACGATTTAGATTTTTATTTTTTAGTTGTACCTATTCTATTATTGAATAGGTACGAAATCTAGGATAATATTATCAATCAATATTACCAATCTAGGTTTAAATCTTTGTTCCCTAGCCTCCTAAGCCAAACTTAGAATAGTTAATTACTTTTGACCATAACACAAGTACAACCATTGACCATAATATAATTTTAGCTGATGATCAGATTTATACTTACAGAAATATTCATACATATGTTACCTTTCAAGATGTTTTGCTTTTTATTTTTTCTTATGGATTTTAGTTAATGGTTAATTTATTTAGCTTGTGACATGTATGTATTATATAAACCATAGTAATATTAATCTAAATCATTTTTTTATTTTATATTCTGTGATGACTATTTTTCATTTGAATTTTTTGACTTTTTATGTTTAGGTATACATTTGTTTTGTTTTATTTTTTATTTTCGACATGTATGTGATAATTTTAAATATTGTAATTTGTAAATATGATGTTATTTCAAACACGATTATCTGATTGATTCTGAATAAATAAGAAATAAAAATGCAATGTTGGACTTCCCGACTAAGTAAACCATTTTTGAGAAACCAAACAAAATCTTACCAGCACGCAAAAATCCATGAGAACAAAATTTAAGGAACGAAATAATTCTAAAGACTTTGTAACCCGACACCATCAAAATACCATCAGGAGTCCCGTCAGGTATCCGAGAGCGTCAAGCGAAACACTTCTCCGAAACCGGAGCCCTACAGAGGCGGCTCGGACTTGACGCTAATCCGCCGCGACGTCCGTCGTATCACAATATACACTTCGTTTTCATGTAGTAACACACAAATTAGTGTAGTATTATGTTTACACCCTTTATTTTTAGGGTTCTGGAACAAAATGGTGAAAACGGAACCCTTATGGAGTGACTTTGTCCGTCTGTCATTCCGTCCGTCTGTCACAGCTGATTATCTGACCAACTTCTGAAACTATAGAATTGAAATTAGGAACAGATATAAATAAAACTAGCAAACATTTAATGGCCGGCAAGTAGGAACAATCTTAAAATATTTTTATTACCAAATGGGCCAAAGCGGTAGGGGTTACTAGGTCAAGACAAGTGGTGTACTTATTATACAAAAGTGCTTATTTAGGCATACCAAAAACTTTTTTTTTATAAGCTATGAATAATATAAAAAAAGAGACATTCCACGAAAAGCAACGATTTAAGAGCACTTATTTTATGAGCACCGATTGTATTCCACGAAGATCAACGAATTATATTTTGGCTTGGTGCTTTTTGTGGAATTCTTAAAATTATTTCAAATGTTTCCACGAAGGGCACCTACAATGTAATAGCTTCTAGTGATGGAGTACCTATTTTATATTTTTTGTATCAATAATTATGATGGATTGTATCAATTAAAAGATAATTGTGATAAAAAAATGAATGTGTTATTGTTGTTAGTACCACAATCAGATTAACAATGTAACAATAATTATTGATAGAAAAAATATAAAACACCCCATCACTAGAAGCTATTACATTGTAGGTGCCCTTCGTGGAAACATTTGATATAATTTTTAGTATTCCACAAAAAGCACCAAGCCAAAATATAAATCGTTGATCTCCGTGGAATACAATGGGTGCTCATAAAGTAAGTGCTCTTAAATCGTTGCTTTTCGTGGAATGCCTAAAAAAACACCATTCCCTCCGTACCTTCGAAGTTCGCAAAGCTAAAATAAAATTTAAAACGACTGATAGAGTTTAAGCAAACAAAATTTAAGGCTCTATCAAATCAGTAATTTTTAGAAATCTTCTTTTAAATTTACTTGGTTTCTGAGTCACATAACTAGTATATTGTATATAAATTAACATAAATATAGGGTACCTATGGAACCCTCGGTGCGCGAGTCTCACTTTACTTGACCTGTCTTGTTTGTCCTTTGTCAAACTTCATATAAAATGACAGGGCGACGTGGATGGTATTTTAAACAATACATTTAGATTCTAAAACATACCGTCTATTGCCTTCGATGATATTACTGAAAACGACCGACACAAGAAGGTGGGTACTAAAAACACAAAAAAATGGTTTAATATGACGTATGTCTGACAGTTTGATATGGGTATTCGCGGCACACTTCATTAACTCTACGAGTACCTGAAATCCGGAACCAAAGAGCACTCAAACACAAATACCAGTTGATTCAAAGCCAGGTTGAACTAAAATCTTCACGCAAATCAGAATCTCTCTACTTTTTAAATTCTTTACACAAGGATAAGCACACAAAGGAAGTCTGGTAGCATAAACAATGATTTTATTTTCATGCGGAATAGTTACTGTCGCTGCCGAGAGCTCGGTAACTCGATTTTATTGTTTTCCCTTTTGCTTTTGATACGTTACTAAACTGTGAAACTCGTTAACTGGGAATGCAGGAGAGTATGGATATAATTGTAAAAATTTACGAGCACAACATAATTTTATTGAAACCGCTAAAGGGTAAGATAATATGGCACGGTTCAAGAACCACAGCTCAATTGTTTTGACGTAAGGCGTCGGTTGTACGAATTGTAGAGATGGAGATAATAAATTAATAAATATTGCTGGACATTTCACACAGCGTTATCCAGCCCCAAATTAAGCAGAGCTTGTACTATGGGAACCAGATAACTGATAGAATACTTATGTACTGTTTTTTTGTAAATACATACTTATAGTAAATAGAAAAACATCCAGACCCGAAACAAATATCTGTAGATCATGCAAACATTTGTTTCGGGGCGGGAATCGAACCCGCTACCTCCTGCGTCTCAGTCGGCTATTCGCCCACTGCGCCAAGGAGGTTGTCATCTACAGTTTAAAGAAGGCCTCTGGTTCCCTAAGCGCGAAATAATGACGACGCATTGTGGGTTCACCGGCCCCCTTATTACCTAAGCCAAATTGCTGTTGCTTCGCTATCGCTAGTCAGGCCATCCCTTTCACACGTGAGGTACGTACTGTACATGTGAAAGGGATGGCATGAGTAGCGATAGCAAAGCGACAGCAATTTTGCTTAGGTAATACGGCCCCGGATCAACTAAGTCGCTATTATTTATTTCTTCGAAGGAGCTCCACAATAGCGTACCTCGGCTTTGCTGTCACAGATACAATAAGCAGCTGTTCCGAGTTCATTTTGTAGGAGCTACAAAGAAAGATGCACGGCAGATGACGTAATTTCGCCTACCTTAAGCTGTGATAAAGGAAATATTACACTGGTTATTTTCTCAAACTTGTGGTCTCTAGTACTTATCTATTGTGTCCAACTATATTCTGCTGAGGTAAGTTTATTTTAGCTCCAGACCGATTTTCGCAAAAATACGATTTAAACTACATTTCAATTCCGTCCGCTGCTATAAAATCGTGTGGACGTTGATGTTGAAATAATAGAGTAAGAGTAGCATAACACAATCGGATCCCTATGAATTTTTAAGCATAAACCGCGACAAGCAATGGTGAGTGGGCAGGAGCGAATGGCCGAAATGCTAGGTACGGCCAGTAGAGCGAACAGCGTCCACGGTATAATGGGAGCAATAACAAAAGTGAGTCGGGCTAACCATTGATTTGGATTTTATGTCGGGCAAAAAAATAAGTGCCTTTGTGTTGTATCCGCAAAAGTCTGGCCAGTCGAGGTCGAAAGCACGTAGCAGAGTGCTCTATGGCAAGCCCGTGGTATTATTTCAGCTCGACAGGTGAATACTAAGTGTCAGTTTTATTGTTAGCTCAAAATGTGCGACCACTTATCGGTTTTACAACCTCACACTACCTTCTGTAAAATGGTAAGCTTTTTGCAAAACTGAATTCGTTGCAGTTAGGGCTTTGTTTCGACTATAATTACAATACTCGACTATAATTATAGACGCTTTGAATAAGTTTTGAATTGAATTTTTAAGAAAAACGTTCCCGAACTCTCTTCATCATCATCATATCACGTTTTTCTCTTCCTTTTCCACCTGATCGTCCTTCTCAACATCTTTATTCAAGACGCCTGAGCATAAAACTTTTTTCTTCACTAACTCTTTCACTGTGACGGCATCCTCATGTGCTGAGCTCTTGAGCTGTGGAACTCTCTTTCAGTGGAAATCCTCAGGGCAGCCTCCGTGGGAATCTTCAAATCCAAACTCTTTAAACACTTCATCTCTCTTCAAGATACCCAACAAAATTGAGCACTTTAGATAGGTATATTTTATGTATTTCGTTTATGTAAGTGTATTATTATTATTATTAATTTTTGTAGTTTATTTTATGAAACCTAAGCTAAAGTCTTTTTTTACCTCTCTATTTTCCGGCACTACCACTTTCTCCACACTACACAAAGGTTAGCTGGAAGAAAAACTAATAAGTATTAAGTTCGCATATGTAGGTATTTTTAGTGTATTAAATAATTTTCTAATCTAATCTAATATCAGTCACAGGATTCCCACTACTAAACATAGGCCTACTCCAAAGATTTCCAGAGCAACCGATCTTGTGCTGCCTGCACCCAACGGCTCCCAGAGAACTCTCTTATTTTATGATTAATACCCTACTCTACTAGTAGCGTTATTAGACACCATATTATAATTACGGGGACTCTTAAAGTGTATCTCTTTCTGTCTTATTTGAAAAATCATTCGGGGAAGAACGACTAAACTAATTTACGAAGACCACTTAATTTGAGGATAGATAACACTACTCAGCTGAAACAGCTGTTAAACAACTCTGTGGGAACGTCCAAATGGAAGTACCACGCCAGACTGGGTCTATGACGCTAACTTGACGGCAACTTGACGTCTGCGCACTGGGCTAAAAATGATGTAGTTGCTTTAGTAGACCTTTTACTGGAATAGGAAGTCAGTTTTTTTAAACCTAGAGGCACTATGTAATATAACGTTTTATATTATTAGTTTGTCCGGAAATGAGATCTCGCGATTCTGGTGCATGTTTTTCCGACCATAACGAATGGATATTCATAAACCATTATTATAAAATACGGGATTTATCACGTACTTACCGTTTTATCGGTGTTTCGACCAACAATGTTCCGGTTCAATTCGTAAACCTACATCAGGGTAAGAACAATCTGCTCCGCGCTGCGTCTCGCCTCGCACTACGCACAACAGCCCTCTGTGCGCGAGTAGACGGGTGCGGTGGTGGGGGTTGCGTCAACGGTCACCCATCATACTAACGGGGAATAAATCACGAAAGTTTTCTAATAAAAGATCTTTATAAAATTATCGTTCTAAGACTGTTTTTTTTTCCAACTACAAAGTTTGTTGAAAAAGCCTCAAATTTTGGGCGCTTATTGTAAATCGTTGCTCTGCGGTAATAGTAAAATAAGATGTTACTTCGAATGGTTTTCGATGTCTAGTGGCTATTATACGTTAGTGAAATCTTTTAAGGCGATACGTTAAAATTCATTAGAGACCATGTTTTCAAACGCTAGCTACGATTTTTTATAAGTATTTGGTGAATGTGGGATTAGACCCAATCACTTGTACATAAAATCAATTGCAAATTTTTTTGCATCCACTGTACTTTCAGATCACCCCAGCAGAACATCTGCACCTTGGGCAGTGAACGAGCTGCAGTCCTATATTTGAAAATCACTTAACAGACTCCGTTCTCAGGTAAGTCACTGTAGAATTAATTTGGCAAAATGGGGCATAATTAATTCAAACAGTGTGTGTCCGCAATTGTTTTTCTGCCTCTAGTGGCCAACCACCTGCATTCGGGAGCAGCTCATTATGGCAACTGATGAGGCTATAGGTTAGGCAACCTATTGAATCTTGTAGATTTAAGGAGTCATTGACACGAGAGAATCTTCTTTATTTCTGAACAAGCTTCCGTCCGTGGCTTTGATCGCCTGGTTTGTCAATGAAAACATGACTCTCCTTCTGCACAGTCGGGTAAAAAGTAGCTTATGCCTCGGTCATAATCTATCCATATACCAAATTTCATCCCGTTTAGTCGTAAACACGTTAGAAGCAGGACAGACCGAGAGAGATGTGGGAGACAGAAAGACAGAGTTACTTTAAAATTTATAAAATTAGTAGGGACGGTATGGAAGTTATATTATTAATCGAACTTCGAAGCATAAACAATTCATTAAAGAATGGTGTATGTGTAGTTTTCTAGTCTCTCTACCTCATTAGGGAATACCTAGTTAGTATTAGTACGGCGCTCAAGATCTTAGTTAACCCAATTTACATGTTCCGAGATCCGACACCTGTAATGAAGGATCAATCAGCCGTAACAGAAATCAAATTGAGTTTGCCGGTTAGTGTAATCAATCGTCTGTTTGTTGTGATTTGTTGCGGCCCGAGGTCAAAGGCATTGCTGCTGGCATGACATGTCATGGTTTTATATGGAGTTAAAGGGGTGCCTTTAGCAGACCATTAGTGTTTAACAAAATTCTCGCAAAATTTTGTTACGGCCTTCAGATCGAACCATTTTGTCAGCTCAAACCAATGATGTTAATTGATCGAGCGAAGCGAGATCTCTAAATCAACGTGTGTATGTATGTTTGTTTGTCCGAGGATAACTTTCGAAGCGTTTATCCGATCATCGTGAAATTTGATGTAATGATGGCACAATTTTGGTGTGACTAAATAAGCTACAAATGGGGGGGGGGGGGGTTGTTGAGATAATGGGGTTCAAGAGGGGTAAAAAACCAAACTGGGACTATCCGGTCAAGTGTGACACGTCTAATAAAAGGTCTTTGTGAGTAAGTACATTCAGACTCCTTTTTTTTTTAGTTTAAACCTTGTTGTTTTTAAGTTATTAGCCATAATAGAAACTAAACTTTTATATTATTGAATTTGAAATTTAAATATCATAGATAGAAAATAGTTTATTGTACGTATTTAACGAATTTCTAGTATTTCAAATTTAAGGAAATCCAAAGACTAACTTACTTAACACAGACTTAACTAAAAATAAATCAGCTCACAACTGTAATAATAATTAAAGGAACCATTTGTCGTGAAGTACAATCTAACCGGTGGTCTAACAGCAATTACTGATATTTTCCAGATAACCTTATGAAGGACTGGAATAATATTAGGATAAGCAGTTGCTAATAGTCACGAGTGAGGCTTTTATAGGTAACAATCATTTGTTCTGTGGTCTCGGCCCTCTGGTGGCTATTAGTTTGATTAGCTCGTCCGACCCACGCACGCTGATTGTGCGAGGAGCTTTGATTGATTCCTTCGAATGGCATCGCTTTATTTTCATGCTCTAGTAATAGGCAAGAGTTCATATGAATTAGATACATCATTAATATTGCCTTTCTTTCTAAATCAGATAGCTATGAAATTCAATCAAGGAAAGGATTGCAAGCAATGTTAATGGAAGGAATGTTGAAAATACTTTATAAACTACATAATAACTTATTTACATATATAGCAGACAAACAAAGAACCTTCAAAGGCGAAATTAATGCTACAAGCATTCTATTCCAGATAACCTTTATGAAACTTATGAAATTTGTGCAGAATTACTTACATAAATAATAATAATAATATGTACAGTGTGAGTCATATAGTGCACATATGGAATTGGGTGAAACTAGACGAAATTTTATCGATGGAAAAATAATAAAAATATTTTTTCTATATTTTTATTAGAAACTGTGGACCCTTTGTGTCTAATAAGTTAAAACAAAAACAGTATGTTATCATCATCATCATCATCCATAGCCCGACTTCACCCACAAACAGTATGTAATGATTGTAAATCATTTATATTTATATCGGCACTGACGATGAAATATAATTTACTGCAAATAAATACCATCTCTTAAAAATAAGAAAGATTTTACGAATTAAATTTGATTTAATATTATTACTTTTTAGGTCTAGTTTCACCTAATTTCATTATGTGTACTATATGAAGACACACTGTATGATATCTAAGTTTAGTGCTTCGTGTATTATCAACTTTTGTAAATCGTGACACGCCAAAGCATTTGGAAAGGTTCAATTTAGTCAGGTAGAATCGTTTATTTCATATCCAAACAAAATTAAACCCGATAAGAATCTTCTAACGACGTAAAATCAGTACCTAAAAAGTAAAAGGGTATCGATTTCCGCTCCGATTACAACAAAACATGTCATTGTTCCTGAAACACGAGGGCATTGTACTCTCACAAAGACTTCGGGAATTGAGGAGCATAAACTGTTTACCCCTTAGCTGAAATGCGTTTCAATGTCAATGCAAGGCAAACGTACCCCGAACGAATGACATTCCCAAGTCTCTACAAAAGTAGGCGGCGACACAGAAAATATAGTATCTACAACGTATGTACCAATTTCACTTAAAATACGCTATAGTACAAATCATTTTGTATTCGGAATGTAAATAAGTTTGTTATTAAAGTGAAACTTTTATTACATCGTCTCAAACTTTTTCGTCTGTGTGTTGCATGTCGCGTGACGGTCGGCCGCGGAGTAGGGATAAAGTGAAAGGCGCTCGTCAGAGCAGCCGAGGCCAATATGGCGGCGCCTATAGTTCGCATCAGCTGACCGTGTAGTGTATAGACTATTACTAATTTGTGCCCACGAAAATTTTTAGTTAAATGTCTATAATGTGAAACAAAGTTTCACTTTTACCGTGGTTTCATAAAACCACACAACCCTTTTTTTCATAACTTCTATAGTAATTGCGTATTAACTTGCAGTGCCTTAGATTGAGGTCTGATCTGCTTGTATTAAAGTGACTATTTATCCAAGAAGGTCTTGTTAATCTTCTACAATTGCGTTTATCCGAAATGAGTCCTAAATTCAGCAAACTAAAGCATACTTTGTAACAAAGCTAATTCTCAGTGAAAAGGCCTAGTAAGGGTAAAGGAAGAATTGACAAAAACTTGCCGAATAAAGGCGAGGTCGTGACGGCCACCGGCTCCCCTTAAAGGTCTACGACGATGTCATGTTTATTTGCTTTAAAAAGGGTACGCACTTTCTTTCGCACTATAGATGCGATCTCTGAAAAGCATGTGACGTTGACGAGGAGCGACGTGAGTCTTTACCATGAGGTGATTTACGTAAATAGGTTAGAGTACTCTTTCCTAGAGGTATAAAATTACTACAAACCTTTTTGACTAGCAAGCTTCACTTCTCAAAATAAAACGAGATATTAAACAGCAAAACACTAAACTGAATAATACAATTAACATCGCTCTGCAACCTGAAGTTACTAACTTTGTTTTCGTCTTTTGATTTGTTGGAGCTAGGAAGTCTCGTTTACTAGGAATTGAAATTCAAAGTGGGTGTACTTCCGGTGGCGTTTGAACTGGATTTATACTGCAACTTCTGCCGGTCAATCCTAAGTTCCTGCATAAACTGAATAGCGGATAACCGGAGTTTCTGGAAATCGACTAAATAGGATCTTTTAAGTATTATCGGCTGAAGATTTGGTCAACAATGCATCAACCTTTATTCGCTGTTAAAACTACGCGCTCAAAAAGCTACCTGAAAAGGCTTATGAAAAATGAATTCGTTAAAACTAATATTGAAAGCACAATACGGCTACTTACTCTAACTCTACAACATAACCGCTACTCGTCTCTGGAATAATATGCCACCAAACTATTTCGAGGCTACTTCAGTGGAAGCATTCGCATTGAGAATCTATAGGCACCTTCTCGGTCAAACCGACCAAAAATGAGCAACTTAATCTTTCATTACCACTTCTATTGTTAAGTATGTATTTTTATTTGTTATTTAGTCTATCATATAAAGTATTTAAGTAGGTTTATTTATGTAGTATGTATGTACCTATATTATGCTATTTTTATTAGGCGTGTGCAAATTTTCATTTGTTCCTTTTTCAGTGCACTATCTACACATCTTTATCTACAATACACAAAGGTTACCTGGAAGAGCTCTTTAGCATTAAGTTTTCCTTTGTACTAGTTTTATAAGTGCAATAAAGTATTTTCAATCAATCAATCAATCAATCAATTGATTGCCATGTTTAATGAATAGTTATTATATTTATGATGTTAATGCATTATTAACGTCCAACAGTAGGTATATTTTTGTCGAATAAAATAATCTCTTCAACCTTACCTTACTTAATTCCTTTCTGATCGTGCTTTTGATGATGTTAGTAAATAAATCAAACAAATCCAGCAAAGTTTTAAAACCCCTAAATTTATCATTCAGCACCATCTCTGCAAATCAAAGATGGCAGGTGGGTATCTTTACTTAAAAAACTTTGCCTTTAAATTAGTTTTAGTTCAATACAAGAACGTGATCAGTTTGCTTAATTGCATTTTCCCTTTCTCCTCGAGGAAGATGTGTATCGATTGGAGGGAGTTTTGCTAAATCGAAGTTGGGGAAGTCGGTCCACAACTCAACTGGACCATCAAACTGTAGGAAAAAGGACAAAACAAAATGTATAAAGGAAATTGCTTCCACAAATCCACTCGTATCTACGACAATAAATGTGGAACGGCTCGACCGCCCTAATAGCAATGAAATCACGAAACCAAAACTGTCTCATGTCGGATCGGTCGATGTGACCACGGCTTAAAAAATTTATAGACTACCGGTCCTAAAAACGTTTCATATTCAGTTGGTTTTAAGCAGTCTTTTTATAGGCTTTTAGAGGTTGAGTTTTTTTTTGTAAGCTTATTATTAAACACTCTACAGATAACACAAGTTTTGAAAACACACGTAAGAAGTAGAGTTATTTTTCTTCTACTTATTCTCTTATAATACTCAACTATCTCTACCTTCAATGGTTTGCTGGAAGAAAACTCTTATTACGGTTAAGCTCACCTTAGTACATAATAATAAATATAATAAATATTGCGGGACATTTCACACAGCGCTATCTAGCCCCAAACTAAGCAGAACTTGTACTATGGGAACCAGATAATTATATTATTTAATTATATACATTTTTTTTAGTAAATACATACTTATAATATATAGAGAAACATCCAGACCCGAAACAAATATCTGTAGATCATGAAAACATTTGTTCCGCGGCGGCAATCGAACCTGCTACCTCCTGCGTCTCAGCCGGCTATTAGTCCACTGAACCACGGAGGTCGTCATGTCTATTTTGTAAATTTTTTTGTCAGTTATATATTTGTGTTAAAGAATAAATAATTTTTAAAACATAGTAAATTCTTGAAAACTTTATTAAATCTCATAAGCTAGCGAGAAATTCTGTTCAACTTCTAAGTCTATGACAGCGGTAGTGATCGAGCAGGTAAGTACTAGCCCAGAAAATAACCTGACGTGAAGCCAATAGAGAGTGAAAAGGTTCTTTTCAAAATGATGTCAGGTTGAATTGTCCAGTTTTGTTACTCTTACTTAATTTACAAAAACTTTAATCTTACTTAAGTAATATTTATTTTGATTTAAGTTATAGTTAATTATTTAATACTCAGATTTGCACAGGTAAATACCTTATAATTTTAATTGTTTGTTGAAACCATTTGCAATACTATCATAGGCATATAACTCAATGAAACTGCAGAAAATTGCCTGTCAGATTCACAACGCACTCAAAGGGTAAACAAATAAAGCACAAGTTTTAAAATTATTACTAATACAAACGATTTCTAACTTTACGGTTTATTATGTTGTTATTTGGTTCTGTCCAGGGAAAGCAAATTTTCCAATGTTTTCTGAATATAATATTCAATAACCTCGACCTATGCTCGATACTCTATATTTAGACACTAACAGAAATAATTATACGACAATCAAATATAATAATTATATTCAATTCTTCTATAATTATTTCATAGTTAATAAACACCTAGAGTATCATTATTATATTCTAAAGTCATATTAATAATTTGATTATATCCGTCTTTATAAGTATGTAGTGACCTATTAGTAATTTAGTAACCACGATCCAGAGTTATATGACGCAATAGCTTCGATTCTCATCCCACACCCAATATTTGCATTACCTGCAAAATATTTGTTCCAGATCTGGGTGTTTGTGAGCACCATGGTACTCACTGTTCTTGATACCTGCTATACAGGGAATTCTAGTATGGAGTTAGGACTATGAAAGTCTCCAAAGACAATTCGAATTAGTGCCTGATAAATTGATTAATCCTTTCCTAAATATACTACGTATATGCAAGAAACTTATTCAATTCACGGCTGCTCCAGTTTTCAGTAACAAAATCTACGATTCCAAGGTTCTTATAGGTACCTATTCAATAATCTATTTTGACTTGGCTTTCCTTTCAAAGGAAACTCAGACTTAGTAGTTACACTTAAGAAATTGTTTCCAGTTTCTACAACTTCGGAAAGTTTATGATTACTCTCGTAAGTTTCAAGTTACAAGAGCTACCTACACCTATGTTGGGCGAAATGTTTGTGCGTTAGACATTCTAAAGCAATAACTGGGCGCTTGGTAGCCTGAAGTTCAGGATAGAGATTACTAGACATTAATATATGTTGTACAAGCTTCCGCCCGCTTCTTCGCACGTGTGGTATCTCAATCTGGGTCATAATCTATACATATACCAAATAAAATCGGTCCAGGCGGCAGGTTTAGTCGTGAAAACGTAACAGAGAGATAGACAGAGAGACAGAGTTACTTTCGAATGCATGATATGGGTAAACTTTAGGGAAAAATATGAATTAACTAATTGATCTGCAGCGGTTTCGCATGCTTGATTTGACAATAAAAACATTACCCTCCTTCTGCGTATTCAGGTAAAAAGTATTATATATCTCAATGCCGGTCATAATTTATCTATATACCAAATTTCAATGAAATCTGTGGAAACGCTTCGTCGTGAAAACGTTAAATACAAACAGACAGACAGACATAGTTACTCAGAGTCTATACTTAGTATACTTAGAAGTAGTATATGTATGAATGTATGTTTTTCCGGACCAAAAAAATCTCAGAGTCTTCAAGTCAAGAGTGAATACGTTCTTTGTAGGCAAACGTGCTCCATCTTCGATCTCACCATCACTTATATCAGGTGAGGTAGTGGTCAAGCGCTTTTCAATCATCAATAAAAAAACAACTCCATATAATATTAGTATTTTTTAAATTTTTTTTTATAAATTATAGGCTAGCGTTTGACCACTATCTCGCCTGATGGTAAGCGATGATGCAGTCTACGATGGTACACGTTTGCCCAGAAGAAACCTATTCACTCGTGACTTGAAGATCCCTAGGTTGTAGTTATCAGGAAACACAGACTCAGGCAAGGCGTTCCACTCCTTGGCGGTGCGCATAATAAAGGTGGAAGAGTACCGCTTTGTGCGTATGAGAGGTATGTCTACCATGTAGCGGTGGCGCATCGCGGAGCGTCTGGTTGTCCGATCATAGAATGGGGATGGTGGGATCAGGTTGAAAAGCTCCGCAGCACATTCTTCGAAATGTATCCGATAAAAAACCGAGAGGCTTGCAACCTTTCGACGATGCTCGAGGCTGTGGAGCCTTGCATTTGCTAACTCTCATTGCAAATATATAGTATGGTTATGTTTTACGAACAAATATGAACTAATTTCGTAATGTTTTCAGCAGAAGTATATGGATTACTATTATACCTATTATTATGTTAGGTATTTACTGATAAGTTCTTACTTAGCCACTTAGAGTTTGTTATTATTATTAGCGTTGAAATACCTTTTTTTCCTGTGCCACGCCTCACCTTCTTATAGCACGACCAGGATGACAGGTAGATAATGCTATTAGCATGAAGCCCTCCTAGCACTATTCTGTTTTGAATTAAAGAATTAAATAAATATATAAAATAACTTGGTTAAGTGGCTTCAAGAATCGAGAAAACGGTCGAGATATAATAATTGTAATTAATGTTTCCAACTCATACCAAACTCATCCAAGTACTTGAACGTTGACAGCATCATTGTAAGTGAAAATTACCCCCAAATTATAATAAATCCCCAAATTGCAAAGTGATATCGTCAGACAAAAAGCTGACAGTGGTTTTGTTGGATGGGCGAAGTGTCAAAGTTAAATTGAATATTAGAGGGAATGATCTCGTCGACAAAGTTTCGTCGGTTGGCGCTGAGTAGTTAATCCAGTGCCACAATTCACTTCAAGTTATTCTGGCACAATTGGCTGTAACTCGCGTTGCTTATTCATTGTCAGACAAAGGAATTCACCTAACTATAAAGCAGGTTGTCAGCGCATATCCTAAGAATCGCCAAAAATATTGAAACTATCAGTTTCATTATTCCCATAACGATGTTGTTCCTAATATCAATTGGCATTCCAACAAATTTGGTTGGGTTGATAATAAATTGAAAAAATTATAAACAAATAAACCTCCTTAACCGCGAGGTGTACAATCACAGGGAGTATTTCCTTAATAATGTACGTGGGATGCATCGAGATGTCGTGTGATGTCGTGAGTGACAAAAACTTTACCCCGCTCTCCTTGGCTCAAACGAGATCTGGCATAAGCCACCGATGCTGAGCACTCAGGATCCCGAGGCCGCACGGAGCTCCATGGGCGATTTTACAAAGCCCTAACAGGACCTGACAATCTCTTCGGAGAAACTGAGGGTTTTGCATGTGCAATTATGGATTAGCTTATTAAGACGAACAATTACCGAAAGTAAATTATGAAGGATGGGACGGTCGACATCTGGAGAGCTTGTCACCAGCCCGAAGTCCCTCAGACATGTGTTTTTGGGTTGTTCGCATCTTGCTAACTCTGAGTACTTGCTTAGACACAATCGAGTAGCCAGAATTATCCATCAGCAGCTTGCTCTTCAATATGGCCTTGTTGGACCTGAGGTGCCCTATTATAAATATGCGCCGGAACCAGTTCTTGAAAATGGCCGTGCCGCGCTCTATTGGGACCACTATTATTGTCATATTACGATCGCTTGTCAATGTCAAATCCCACGTTTAGAAGTTAGTTTTTAGAGGTTAGTTTTAATAACAAAATGGTGGTTTCAAATGTGTTGGAATAAAGTGTTTTTACAACGATCTACTTCATGGAGTATTAATTAATTACACCCATAGTAGGCAATATAACAGTGGCGGCGAGGATGGGATGTACCTAATTAATTAATAAAAATAATATAATTAAAAAAAATGGGTAAAATAAACAAATGTTACTGTTTGATATAAAAATTTAAGTTTAAATATATAAAAATAAGCGTGGGAGAGTGTCATATTACGATCGCTTGTCAATGTCAAATCCTACGTTTAGAAGTTAGTTTTTAGAGGTTAGTTTTTATACAAAATGGTGGTTTCAAATGTGTTGGAATAAAGTGTTTTTACAACGATCTACTTCATGGAGTATTAATTAATTACACCCATAGTAGGCGATATAACAATTATCACGGACAGGACTATTGTCGCCAATAAGCCCTGATATCGTGCTGATAGACCGGTCGGTGCGCCGGCGCCGAGCGATACTTGTTGATATTACTATCCCACATGCATGATGCTAATTTTGTGAAGGCCGAAAAGGACAAGCTAAGCAAGCTCATGATATAACTGCCATGTGGGATGTGGAATCAACGAGTATCGTTCCGATAGTTCGGTCAACGCGACTGATAGCGAAGAGCCTCGACCAATACCTTAAGAGGCTCTCGCTAGGAAGTTGGATCAAGGGTCAGATACAGAAGGCGGTACTCCTAGACTCGGCACGCACATTCAGGAGGTCGTTATTCGGGCCTTGCTTCGCGGTTGATGGTTACCGTTGTTATAAATATATTTTTTACAAAAATGTTTGTTTTTTGTAAGAAACTTTGTAGTGAAAAAAATTATTTTTTATAAATAATTTTTAAAATAAATATGTGTGAATAATAAATTGACATATTTTTTTTATTTTTATAAATATTTTTTACTTAATTATGACTGGCATAGTAGTAAAATAACAATAAAGCTTTTAGCCATTAATAAATTAAAACAATGCTGGGCATTTCACACAGCGCTATCTAGCCCCAAACTAAGCAAAGCCTTTTTTCTTGTTAATACATATGTACCTATATTATATAGAAAAATACCCTAATCCGGAACAAATATCTGTAGACCCACTAACCCTAATGTTGAATTCAACTAATATTTATTAACCTCATATTTATTAGTTTTAATGGTTAGAAGATACAATAATATAAAAAAAAACGTTTCAACAAAATTAAAAAAAAAACTTTTAGACTTGCACTTTAAACATATTTTTTCTTACATAATCTTATATCATTTCGGGAGTGAGCTGAGCGATAAAATGTGCGTGCCGCGGCAGCGGCCGGCGAGCTCCAAGGTTAGATAAGTGAACAAAATACAATTTGTACATGGTTTGTTTAATATAATATTAAGATTGTGTATAAGAAAAAATATGCATAAAGTGCAAGTCTAAAAGTTATTTTTTAGGAATTTTGTTGAAGCGTACTGTGTCCTAAAATATTGGAGATCTAATTTAAGATTTATCTCTATCTGTTTGTGACGTTACCCCACTAAAAGGCTGGACCGATGTCGATGATATTTAGTATACCTATGATCTGGATTATGACATAAGCTACTTTTAATTGACAAACACACGTGCAAAGCCACGGGAGGAATCCTATTTTTATAATACTAATCTATATGTACGATTCTAGTTTTATCCGACACTTGCCGGTTGCCTGCTTACACCAACAATGTGGCCAAAGGCACACGTATGTTGTGCCTTAATTTCCCGATCGTACTGTACTCTTAGTCTAGCGTCAATGAATGAAAGGCTTTTGAACAGTTTCTTGTTTAACAATAGGTACACCTCATACATCCATTTTAAGACAGAACTTACAGTTACGTAACTCAATTACGTACAAAATATGCTTTTGGCAGAAAGATCGGCAGCCATTCAACGAGTTTATTCTTAAAGCTAAATCAAGATAGATCAAATACAATTTGCTCCGCTTGGCTTACACAGTATCAGTAGTGCAGTAATTTTTGTAAAGCTATTAAATAATAACATTATGTCAAGTGTCGCTAAACATGTTAAACATGTTCAGACGCTAAATACGTTTAGGGATCGTTGTGCAAGCCGGGCTAAATTTAAATGTGGCTCAGAAAGAATACTTGGACAAATATGAACTTCAAGTTTGGATCACATAATTTTGCAACATAATACCTATTATATTTCAAATTGTTATGACTCCATATCAAGTCAGCTGCGAGTTCTTATGTTAAAACGTAATAAATCTTAAATCAGTAGTATTAAGTTTGGTTTCAATCAGGAAACGCCTAGTAACCATCTGTTTAGATTGAATAATCGTCGACTGATTCTGGAGGCAGGCCACGTTCAATTAGTTTCGCGTTCCCGAGGGGCATGTGATCATAGCAAGTTCACTAGACGCTACGTGGTGGATCGTGTTTGCCTAGGGGCGACCAGTATTTTACAAACGAAAACCTGAACCTATTTTAGTAAAACATTTATTTTTTAAATTACAATTACCTACCATTGTCTATTTTTCTGTCTACGGTCTTTAGGATTTATGTTCTGAAAAATGGTAGCTAAAAATCTAGAATGCAGACTAAAGAAGCTTGTTGATGCCAAGGAGCTTTAAGAAAAATACCCTAGCGCTTATGAATTCAAGTGGGGATTGACCACGATGGTACGGAGTTGTTTTTTTATACGACCTGGACTGAACAAACTTATGGCCCACCTGATGTTAAGTGGTAACCATCGCCTTTAACAAATTATCGCCTCAAAGGTCACGCACCTTATATACGTGCTCTGCGATGCACTGATTTGCGTCCATCAACTTGTGGCATACAGGTGTAATTCCTCATGTGCCTGTAATTTCACCGGTAACCATATCCTCCAAACCGGATCACAGCAATGTTGCTTGGCGGCAGAAATAGGTAATGTGGTATTACTTCTCCAGGCGAGCCCTTTTACAAGTAACTCTACTAGTTATAAGAGTAAAAACATTCACCTCTTCCAGACTCCTCAGAATCTGGAGGGGTGATTTAAGAACCGTAGCTATAAGAATTTGCTACGGTTTTGTTGATGATATTGCCAATGACTTCACTAGACAGGAATAAAACAAGAGTATTGTAAGATAGTAAGGCAGCGTCATACCTAGGTTAAATTCCAGCTTTATCCAGGCATTAAGTGTTTGTCTCCAGAGACTTTGACCATGCGGTTTCCTCAGCGCGCTCAGTCCTCATGCTGTACACTTCGATCTAATCTTTACTGTTTGTAACCACCAGCTCTTTTACAGCACAAAATATACAGATCAACAGTCCAGGATATAAGTAAATCCAGGTAAATTGCACATATATTTCTCAGCATTGTCTCTGGCAGACGCTGCTAAATGAGGCGGGAAGTGGAAAGGAGTCCTACGATCCATATCCAATATTTTTAAAAGACTGTCTTGCAGGTATTGCTATTTGTTGTTGTTTTTTTCTTGACTTCCCAGTCAGTATAGCATAGTTCTGAAATATGAATACTCAATAGAATTGACCCTTTATTCTCTGACCCACAATCATCATAACGATTTGAACAACCGATGCTTAGTAACTGACCTGTAATAATGTAGGCGACTAATGCTTTCCATGATTGCATATTGTCCGTTGAAGCATAATTCACTATGGGAACTTTATGAATAAAAATTGTCATTTAGATTGGAGCTATTGTTCAAAGTTTTAATAAAATGGTTAACTTTCTCATAAATACTGTTGTAGAGACACTTAATCGATATTGTATAAAAATCTATATATTAACTGTATGTGCCCAAAACAACCTAACACGGTTTTCTTAGAGATGTAAATAGTTAACCTTAAGGTTAAGGCGACTAGAACTACATACAAAAACAAATGTAATGAATTCATATAAAACAAAGACCCTTTATTCGGCTTAACCGTAAACCTACCAGAGTACTGCTAGCGTAAGAAATGTAACAAGGATCTCGTGCCGGGCTAAAAGTAAATTCGAAGTGACAAGATTACCTGAAGCACAGTGCAAGATAACTTTTATATGCAGTAGTAGCGGTACCAGGACAATATTAATCAACCACTGCCGGAGATAGCGTCAGTCTTGTTTCGAGTTAATAAAGATGTCGTATAGTTATTGAATCGAGCGCGTGGACAAAGCAGGGCTTGAGTCTTCTCTTTTTAGTGTGTCTACTGTTACTATAACCTTTTATTGCTGATGTGCCTGAGTGTACCTGAGAATAAGGTACAGGTGACGTGAAAAAGCTTTGTGCTAGAATCTCCTGCCAAGTTGATAAGAATAAACTTCGTAAAATGTTTAGCTTTTGGACGGAGACTAGATAAACTGGATTTCTTATCTTGCCTATCAAGATCACTATCAGTAAAAAGGTCGAATGACATAACAAGATCACTTCTAAGAAGTAAAAAAATTACTGTCCGGGTAGTTGTAAGTTTTGTTGCAAGCTGCATTATTGTCTGATGATAATTCTAGAATACTTTTATGAATTTGGAATTCAGTTTATCTATTTATAATGACCTCTCAAAACGGATGGTCGAGGCGACGCGTGACCAAAATGCTGGCCAGTATTTTGGCCAACGTTTAAGCATTGCCATTAAACGTGGCAATGCGGCCAGCATTCTGGGCACGCTACCCACTGGCAGCGGCTTGTTAGATTAGGGTTTTATACAGTGTGTCCCTGGATAAAGTGCAACCCCGAAAGGGGGTGAAACTAGATCAAAAATTATCGACAAAAAAATAGAAAAAAAAATTAAAAAAAAATTCGTATATACTTTATTGATGTATTAAAATTTTTATTACTCACTAATTACTCTATTTAATAAAAAAATTATTTCTTCCAAAGTAGTAGGTCTATTTTGTTAAAATAAAAACCATAATCATGTCAGATATGTGACGATGACGATAAAATAACAAATAACTCACAAACGAGTGGCTATCGTGACTTAAAGTTTAATTTTTGTATTAAAATTACATTTTTTAGGCTGTTTTTTTCCAATAAACTCCAAAAATCTTAAAATTAAGCCTATAATACTAGAAATTTTTATGACTTTTTATTATTGTCTATCATAATAGCTTTTAAATAAAAAAAAACCTACGTTCTAACATAAAAAATGTGCTGGCTAGGAGCTTTTAAAGTTGACCACTGATTACGTCACCACTCAGGTAGAGACACGTTTTTTTTTGCTGCTCAGGTAGTATTAAAAATCAAATTTTAGTTACAACATTTTTATTTAACTTATTACATGTAAGTATGAAATAAGGGTTTTGTTTAATGCATTAAATGCTCAAAATGGCTTCCTTGTTGTTGTAGGCACATTGCCGCACGAAGAGCGATTTGTTGTGTGGCTCTAAGCACCATCTCTGGGTCACTTCTTATCTCATCGGCACATCGCATGATTTGATCTTGTAACTCTGCCTCGGTGTCTACGGTCGTTCTGTAGACTCTTTGTTTCATAACACCCCACAGAAAATAGTCTAGGGGTGTCAGGTCAGGTGAACGTGCCGGCCACCCGACTGGTCCATCCCGGCCGATCCACCTATTAGCGTAGTTTTCGTTTAAAAAACTTCGCACATTGCGCCCGTAGTGCGCAGGGCATCCGTCCATCTGCAAATACATCTGTTGCCTTGTAGCCAGCGGAACATCTTCCAGCAGTAGTGGCAGATCGTCTCTTAATAAGTTTAAAAAACTTTCGGCATTTAATGTTGCGGGTAAAATAACTGGCCCAATCAGCGTGTCGTCTATTAGAGCTGCCCATACATTAACTGAAAATTGCACTTGAAAAGTAGACGCCCTCTTTAGGTGTGGATTTTCCTCGGACCATACATGTAAGTTTCTGCAATTTGTGATTCCATTCCGGGTGAATTTCGCTTCATCCATCCATAAAATTTTTTTTAGGAATTGTGGATTATTTCTAATTTTTTGTTGAATCCACGTAGACATTACGCATCTTGCACGATTGTCTACATTTTCATGCAAATGCTGTACTCGCTGATAATGGTATGGATGCAATCCCTTCTTTTTCAAAATTCGCCATACGGATGTTTTTGATATACCGTGACGCAAAGCTAAGCGTCTAATGCTGGTTGTGGGATCAGCAAACAAATCGTTTAAAACGGCCTCTTCTATGGAATGGTCAATAATGGTAGCTTGTTGCTCACGGCGATCTCTTGCTAATCCAAGTCTGATGTTGGATAACTTTCGGTGAACTTCTTGGAAATTTCGTGCTGACGGTATAAGTCTGCTCGGAAACGCATTTATGTATGCAGAACGAGCGACTGTTGTGTGTCCACGTGACATACCATAATAATAATGGATGTCAGCGATTTCTCGCGGAGAGAACTCAGTCAATCGCGGCATCTCCACAACACAACAAAGTACAGTCAAAAACGTAACAAAAAGTCAAAAACAAAACAAAAGCAAAACAACGTAACAAAAACTTGAAGGCGCAGTAAGGTACGGTAGGCGGTAGCAGCGGCGAGAATATCGGAGCGACTGGCGTGCCTTGTTGTGAGTCCTGTTTCGATCCCCACCCTTCATCTTTCATAGAACAGGCCCAGCGACCATAATCTACAACAATATAAGTTAAAAAAGGGTCTCTACCTGAGTGGTGACGTAATCACTGGTCAACTTTAAATGCTCCTAGCCAGCACATTTTTTATGTTAGAACGTAGGTTTTTATTTTATTTAAAAGCTATTATGATAGACAATAATAAAAAGTCATAAAAATTTCTAGTATTATAGGCTTAATTTTAAGATTTTTGGAGTTTATTGGAAAAAAACAGCCTAAAAAATGTAATTTTAATACAAAAATTAAACTTTAAGTCACGATAGCCACTTGTTTGTGAGTTATTTGTTATTTTATCGTCATCGTCACATATCTGACATGATTATGGTTTTTATTTTAACAAAATAGACCTACTACTTTGGAAGAAATAATTTTTTTATTAAATAGAGTCATTAGTGAGCAATAAAAATTTTAATTCATCAATAAAGTATATACTAAATTTTTTTAATTTTTTTTTTTTCTATTTTTTTGTCGATAATTTTTGATCTAGTTTCACCCCCTTTCGGGATTGCACTTTATCCAGGGACACACTGTATATAGTTTGCTTTGTATATAGGTTTAGTTGCATAAAATAAATTGTATTTTGTTTATCTAAAGGGTAATTTCTATAGTCTGTCTGGACGTCCAAGAGGATCGTTGTCTCCGTTTAATATTAAGTTAACGTCAAAGAGACATACAAAAAAGTTGCAACGCTCTCTTACAAAACTCATTACAAGACGGCAAATAAGAAGTCGTAAAGTAACCTTTCTACAGAGCTCATTAAGCTATGCCAAATGATATTTTGTCTCCTTACCTAGGGTCGTTTAAAATGGGGCGCGCGGGTCTTTCTGCAAACAAGACCCGAATTTAATCTCTGCCTGCTTAATCTTCAAGCCAATGAGAAGAAAACTTTATTTTGTTCGTAAACAAGGGTAGTTGGCTCCTTTTTCCACTAGACCGTTCTGTTTCTGTTATTGAAAGGTCACGTGATGTTGTGTAGAATACTTAAAGAGCAGGCCCGAGATTCGCTCCTTGTGGCAGTTCGGAGCATTTTTATTTTACGATTGATAGGATCGCATTGTAATAAGTGTTCGTTTTTTTTATTTACGTGTTTAAAATCCAAACCACATACTGAACAAAATAAAAACAACAGAAATTTAGATCTATTTTATCAACCGACTTCAAAAAAGGAGGAGGTTCTCAATTCGACTGTATTTTTTTTTATGTTTGTTAACTCAGAACTTTTGACTGGGTTAACCGATTTTGATGATCTTTTTTTATTTTAAAGAGCTAGTGCTTCCCGTGTGTCTCATTTCAATTTAGCCCAGTTCTGACAGTGGCATGCATGAGAAAACCTTATAAGTCTTAAATTTTCATTAAGTAGGTATGTGCGCGACAAATGGACGAATAACTCAATATCACGCCAACCGATTTCGATGATTCTTTTTTTATTGGAAAGGATGTACTTCAAGGGTAGTTTAATGACTGTTAATGGTTTGGTTAACCGACTTCAAAAAAGGAGGAGGTTCTTAATTCAACTGTATTTTTCAGTTGAATATTCCAGGTAACTTTGAAGTCGGTTGTTAGATTTTTGTATAAATTATTTTATGATAATCATCTTAGGGGTCAGAAGCATAAGACGTTATAATTTATAATAATTCATAAACGGTTAAATAATTAATCGTTTTCTTATAAGGAAGTATTTTTATCTCCCTTAAAACTTACGGATCCCCATTACGCTAGATATCACATAACACGAAAACGAAATCCAATAAGATCTAAAGTACGATTCATATGTCTTCTATTTGTGAATTTCAAGCAACAAGGAAAATATTTATTTCTTTGGTTTTAGCCAACAACTGTTTTATAGGTTATACGTGACTTAGTACACCACAATAAATGATCAATCAGTTATCTTGTTCCCATAGTTCAAGCTTGGCTTAGTGTTTTATAAAATGTCCTGCATTACTAAACATATTAATATGTATCTATCGATCTTATCGAATGGTATAATTCAGTTCATAACACTCAGTTAGTTTAATTGCCATTATTTCTTTTAATCGTAACTTTAACACAAGTAACACTTTAATGTTATCGTAAACAGGCGGGCTACTCGGCCGGGTCAGATTATAAACATTTTAGCATTACATAATGTAGATCTGCTATGTTCATTAGTTTATAATATACGGTATTATAACTGTGAATCTAAGTATTATTTATTAAATAAGAAAAAATAAGACCTATTTCCATCAAATCCCCATTCTATTATCGGACAACCAGACGCTCCGCGGTACACCACCGCTACATGGTAGACAGACATACCTCCCATACGCACTCTCATAGCGGTACTCTTCCTTTATTATGAGCACTGCCAAGGAGTGGAACGCCTTGCCTGAGTCTGTGTTTCCTGATAAATACAGCCTAGGGGTCTTCAAGTTGCAGGGGAATAGGTTTCTTCTAGGCAAGCGTGTTCCATCATAGACTGCACCATCGCTTACCATCAGGCGAGATCGTGGTTAAACGCTAACCGAAAAAATATAATAAATAAAAAATATAATAATAAATATTGCTGGACATTTCACACAGCGCTATCTAGCCCCAAACTAAGCAAAGCTTGTACTATGGGAACCAGATAACTGATTGAATACTTATATACATTTTTTTTTGTAAATACATACTTATAATATATAGAGAAACAACCAGACCCAGAACAAATATCTGTAGATCTTCAAACATTTGTTCCGTGGCGGGGATCGAACCCGCTACCTCCTGCGTCTCAGCCGGCTATTCGCCCACTGCACCACGGAGGTCGTCAAATACTATGTGAAATATGAAAAAATACTACCAGTTCTACTAGGTAGTATTAGTATTCCCTTAATCGAACAACTAAACAACTTATGTCCCGTCCTTTAGCAATAAATTGCGAAGGATATAAAATAGACCATAGTAAATCGACTCGGCGACACGCTTGCGAAAACCTGTTTGCATAGCGATATTTAAACGTTTTATGTTCGCAAAATATCGATAGGAGGTTTATATGATCCTGTTTGACGCTTTTTATTGGATATTGAAAGGTATTTGGGGGTTAAAATGGGATGTGTTGTTTTTTGAAGCCTTTTATCGTATCTGGAGATTGATAAAATAAATATTTTATTGAGAATTCGCTTTATAGACACGTAGTCATAACATAATTGGTTATATTTTAAAATATATTTTCGAACAGCTTGCACTTGATTGAAAATAATTCAAATCAGAATCAAACCAAATCATTTATTTCTCAAATCAATCAATATATATTGTAACAATATATACTAGTGGTTCGCCCCGCTCTGAGATCTCGCGAGTCTCCGATTAAATTAAAAAAATATTATTTGTAATCTTTGACTACCAAAATAGTGCCACGGAATAAATTACCCCATAAATCGACCTACAGTTTCATTTAAATTACAGGTTACACTTTTTTGGGGTACAAATTGCGGTTATTCTGGATTTCAGACTTTTGCCTATATTTGTGTCACTTAAAGTAGGTACACGCATACCAAATTACAGCACTGTGGGGGCATTGGTGTATCCTGTGAATTTTGTCAAAGTTCAGTTTTTATTATGGCTAACAACTCAAAAACTATAAAGAGTCTACTAAAACTAAAAACAGAGTCTAAATGCATTAATAAAGACCTTTCATTTGACGTCCCACTTGACTTACTACTCTCATTTTGATTTATTTTTACCCCTCTTGAATCCCAATATCTCAACAGCCCACCCAACATTTTTAGCTCATTTAGTCACGCCAAAATTGTGCTATCACTACCTAACTATGTATCAAATTTCACGATGATCGGATCATTGCTTCGAATGTTATCCTCGGACAAACAAACATACATACATACATGCAACGCCGATTTGCCCAAGTTGATTTGGAGATCTCGCTTTGCTCGATCAAATATACAATATAACAGAACATATTTATATGAAACTTAATTTAAACACAAATTATATAATGGCTTGTACAGTTAAGTATTGGCGTGCAGTACCTACAACAAGTACAAGATTTGTGCTGTAGGCACTGTTTTACCTTCCATACATAAATCAGTGCTTTAGCCATGTTGAGGTATATACTAATTAGATTTTGAAATCAAATGGATTATACTTACAGTATGATAAAACATAAAGTGCAAAATGTTTAAAATATAAACAACCTGTTCCGCAGCAAAATTGATACGATTATTTTATCCTAATAAAGAGCTTCCAGCTTCTTCAAATAAAAATGTTTACTGCCAAAGAAGATATCATACAAACAACTCGCGCCCCAGCAAACAACGAACCTCCATGTGTGATATTGTACACCTGACAACAAAGGATGTTAATCATACCTTTCTCATCGGATCCTTTGCAGTGAGACTACAATTTTATCAGAAGGTTGACTTTGGCTTTCATTTCCTCTCAAACGTTTTGTGGAACTTCAATGTTATGAAATGTGCTACGGATGCCCTGATTTTATTTACAATCTGTAGTGCGATTTGATTGCCTACACTAATTGATAAAAAGAGGTAAATTTTATTCGTAGGTGTTGATATCAAAAACTACTTTGGAAAATGTATTTTACTTATAGAAAGCTACACTATCCATAAGACCTATAGACTAGGTATATATATAATTTTTTTAATAAATCAAGTCTAAAAAAGGCTCCTCTTGGCGCAGACGAAGTTTCCAGCGGTTCAGAAAGATTATCATAAACTAGAACCTGAACTTTGTTATTTTGAATCTCCTTTCTGCGATAATCTCTTTTCATCAACATCATCATCGTCAGCCCTTCTCATCCCACTGCTGGGCATAGGTCTCTCTTCGTTGTCGCAATTCGCCTCTGTCCTGCGCTGTTCTAACGGACATACGACCTGAGATTTTTATAATGTCGTCGACCCATCTTGCCGGTGGATGACCTGTGTTCCTGGTTCCATCTCGGGGTCACGACTCAGTCAGCACCCTGTTCCACCTGTCATCACCGCGCCTGGCCACATGTCCTGCCCAATTCCATTTGAGTCCCAATATACGTTTTCTAACGTCTTCAATAATCTCTTTTAGTCGAAATTAATTTAACATAATCATATCAAAAATCTTTCTCAACTGCATTGCGCTCTTTTTGCGCTAACTGACCCTTATTACCAAACTTGTAATATCAAAAAGTTGGCTTCTTGGTTGGAATGTTGGTAGAGGGTTTATTTTATGTATCGTGTTCGTGTCGGTTCTGTCAAAACGATAAAAAGTTGTAGTTAAACTTTCCATTGCAATTTAAGTTTTGCAACGCGATGGAAAATGTCTGCTGGCTTTCGTACTGCAATAAAGAGCTATAAACTAATTAGACATTTCTGCGATAAATGTAAAAATATTAACTATATATATATATATATATATGTTAGTAAAGTCTGCGAATTCGTACAAATTAAATTATAAAACATTTTTTTTAACACATAGCTTACTTTAACAAAACACACTTACTTTAATTTCACACCAGTAGTTTTACAATCCTACGATTATTTGTTATTTGTGATGTTGACAGGTTGGGCAACAAATATTTTTGTATATTTTCAAGTAACCTTTACAGCAGTTAGCCGTAACTGTCGTCAATCGGGCGTAGAATGCACGTCATTTGTTTTAGTGTCACAAATCGTTCCCCCACCCACAGGGCAAACAAACACTCGACAAATAAAACAGAGTGTTTCCAAACAAATGCAGGTTTTTTGCCAAACTTAATCCTCAATTTTAAAGTTTGGTTGAAAAAAAAAAATACTTTAATCTCTAAATCAACTTGGGAAAAAGGCGTTGTATGTATGCATGTATGTTTGTTTGTCCGAGGATAACTTTCGATAATCGTGAAATTTGATACGGAGGTAGGTAGTGATGGCACAATTTTGGTGTGACTAAATGAGCTAAAAATGTTGGGGGGTTGTTGAGATATTGGGGTTCAAGAGAGGAAAAAAAAATATGACTATTAGGTTAAGTGGGACGTCAAATGAAAGGTTTTTATTAGTACATTTAGACTCTGTTTTTATTTTTAGTAAAGTTTTTATAGTTTTTGAGTTATTAGCCATAATAAAATCAAATTTTGACAAAATTCACAGGGTATGTACACCAGTGACCCCACAGTGCTGTAATTTGGTATACGTGTAGTTTAAGTGACACAAATATAGGCAAAAGTCTGAAATCCAGAATAACTGAAATATGTACTCCAAAAAAGTGTAACCACATACATGAACTACCGTTACCTGTAATTTGAATGAAACTGTAGGTCAAGTGAGTTGGTTATTTATTTCGTTCCACTATTTTGATAGTGAAAGATTACAAATCATATTTTTTTGTTTTAATCGGAGACTCGCAAGATTAGTTCGGGGTGAACCACTAGTTTTAGATGAATATCTAAAGCAAAAATTTGCAGTTAATTTTCTTTTTCATTACTATATATAAACAATGTAAGATATAGCCTCAGCGCGTCCCCCCACAATTAAGTAGTCTCTCCAAAATGTTAACTTTGTAATTTTCATGGCCGCGAGCTCTCCCACCCAAATTAGTTTCGGGAGAGCTGAAGTGGCTGTATCTTTTACGCGAACACTCGATATCAACTTAAAACAATGTAACCAAAATGTGAATGAGAAGCATAAAATTACCCAGAAACAGTACAAATGTAATTAAACCTTGCCGTTAAACTCGGGCATTGTCGTAAATGTTAAGTAAAAGCTCCGCAGAATCTTTGTTAGATTTACGTTTTATGTTCAGAAAGAACGAAACCAAGAATAATTTAATAACTTTAAGTAATGATAAACGTATTTTCTGAGGTTTCTTTGCGATAAAAGACGCACAATGAAGGTTTTTGAATGGTTTCTTTTGTGAGACCGGCGGCGGCGTTTTTAGGTCACTATTTTAGAAAAGTAGTTATTTAGGAATATAGCAATGAAATTTATTAGCTTGCTTCGGCCCATTTTTCACAATGTATTTATTGTTAAAGAAACAAAAAACACAAAGTTATTTATATTATCGGTTGAAATAATATATATGTATTTTTATTTGATATTGGTATAGTTTAGTCTATCATATAAAGTATTTAAGTAGGTTTATTTATGTAGTATTATGCTATATTTATTAGTCCTGTGCAAATTTTCTTTTTTACCTTTTCTGTGCACTACCTACACATCTTTGTCTACAATACACAAAGGTTATCTGGAAGAGAATGCTCTTTAGCATTAAGTTCGCCTTTGTACTAGTTTTATAACTGCAATAAAGTATTTTCAATCAATCAATCAATCAAATAAATATTCGACCAAATCTGAAAGAAATAAAAAAGGTTTCTACAAACTATCCTAGTTTTCTTACAATAAGGAAACCAGAAACTATCCCAATGCGAAATCAATTCTCTATCCTCCACGTCATTCCTTTTGTCCAACGCATTCACGAACATCCTGTAGGCCAGTTTCGGGAGTGCATAAAACGTCGCACACGTCCGTATGAGTCGGCCATTCGTCGTCAACATGTTACCATCTATACTTTTAATTGGCAGTAGATTTGGCCCGCAGGCACCAGACATGTTGATGTGTGGGACAACTCTGCACGGACGGGTGATATTTTATAGAAGCATTTCAGATGAATGTTTCAATACGCACGTAAGTAGAGAGAAACTATGTTGCTGATATATCGGTACCTTACGAGTACCTACAAATAAATTTTAGGCACGTAAGATTTACGCAGCGTCCCATGAAAATACAATAAGGTAAATTTAATTAGTACTTTTACAGTTTCTCAGTAAATTTAAGTTACTCTAAGTTTCGCTTTGAATCGCGAGTTTCTCTAAAGTTTCAGCAATATTTATATTTTTTTATATTTATTACATAAATGATTTACTTTAAGTTAGTAGAATACTATAATAAAATCCGGGTTTCAAAATGTTGAAATGTTACTTATTTCAAATTATTTTGTGTTAAGTATTTAGAAGCTATTACTTTGCAAAGCAATTAATGCCTTGTTTCTAGAATAATTAGTACAATCAATAAGGCATTTATGCGTCGTTTTTGCTGCAATTTCACTTTAAACAATCCAGCAGGAATGTCTCCTCGTGCTTTATATGCCGTTGGCGAGCTCTTAATTGTAGTTAGAGTTCGTGACTTGCGTAGCTACTTGTTTATAGGATGGCGTCACTTTGCTTGATTCATTTCCATACTTTTTCATAGATCATGAATATTGCAAGTTGTGAACAAGAAATAAGCATAAAAACGTAATTACAACAATACAATTAGTAATAAAGTTTCAATTAACTACCTTCTTATTTCCACTCAACTTATAAACAGCCAAACAAATAAATATAACTTTTATGTTGTCGGCGAAAAGGTGAGAGGTTCTTTAAAATTTTTGGTGACAACTTCTGTCATTCACAAACATTGAATAATGAACCCAAGTTTTAATTATTGTCGTGATTCACTGTCAGTGGCTTCCAACAAACGGGAGACAATTCCGAATCCATTCAATTATTCAAACTTTTAATTAATATTAATAGGAGCTCACTTTCAAAAGAAAGAATACCTACCTACAGAAGATAAAAAGCGTCCTTAGAAATCCGCGTTAGCAGCTGTGGACTGCAAATTAATGCGAAAACAATAAAGCTATCGCGGTCCGAAAATAGACGAATAGGAATAATTTTATTCTTTGGTTATTAGTGCCTTGAACAAAAGTGGGTTGCGTTGGTTTGGGACCACGGAGCGTCTCAGTAATAAACGTCACGGGAAGAGAGATAGGAAATTAAACGAAACTAAAGCGAACTCGGTCGTGCCAACATCTGGGGTGGAAAGTTTGGGACGCTTCGAGTCTTAAAAAAACTAAATTAAGACCGGGAGCCTGTTCCATTGCTTTACTGTGAGCGACAGGTTTGGAGACTGCTTAAACGCATTCCGTAATGTTTAAACTGTTTAATTAAACGGTTTCAAGTTGTTTTTATTTTGTCAATGCAAGCATTTCTTCAATCTTTAAAAATTGAAATATTTGTTTTGGTCTAGAATTGAGTTTGGTATATTATATATTACTTTTACTTTTATATATTATCTGGCAGATAATATATAAAAGACCCATTTACTTTGGTAGGGTTTATGTTTTTAAAAGACATAATTATGTTATTTTCTGGTAGCACACATTACAATTTATTTTTATACGCAGTTAAGTTCTACTCTTTCTTATAAAACATTCCTCTGAGCAAAGATTCTAATGTAAAGGTTCTACAACTTACCTTTAGGCAAGGGTTCTATGACAACCCTGATGGCTCCCACCGCTGTGAGCCCGACGAGGACCCATAAGAAAGCCATGGCGTTTCGAAAGGACCACGGGCGTTCAAACTCCTCCATTTTGTCACATCACTCAAAGCACATGTCGCTAAATCTGGAACAATAAAAAGGTAATTGAGTTAAGGCTGCATAGGAATATCAAGCACACTTACTGAAGATTTTAAATTTCAACGAGACGTTTAATAATATTTAACCTTACAAGGAGCATGCACTCCAATACACTTTTGTATAGTTGTAGTGCCTGACCGATTACAACCATATTTTTAACATTTTGAAATAAATAAATCCTTTAGTAACAGAAAGTATATACAATTATTTACAATAAAATACAGAAGAAACAGTTGAATCATCTAAAGACCATTGCAAACGATCTATAGATAGCTGAACTGCTTCAGATTACTACCAGGTAGAAGTGTCCTAAGACACTGGATGCATTGCCCCGCTGAATTGCAATGATCATGCGCTGACCCAGATAATCGCCAGCTCTCGGATCACAAGTTGCTTTGACCAGATGCCCAGAAATAATTTTGAAAACGCGATGGGTCCCGGTACCCCATGGACCCAGGGTCACGACGCCAAATGGCTCAAATACGTAAACTCTGTCGAGACTTCCATATTTACGCCGCTTGAGATCTTCGGCTGAATTTGCCGCCACACCGGCCCCAACTGCTGTACCAGACAGATGAGATGGCGCAAGGGTATTGATGCACGTGGCGCCCCACACCAAAGGCCTACCCTTCTCCTAAGGTATAAGAGTCATACCGTCAGGCCTCTTACCATCGTTACGTATCGTTCGGTTCGAGGAACGAACGTTGACGCAAAAAGCCCGGCGTATGATACCATTACAATAAATCAGAGGACAATTATTACATTGTAGAAACTTATTAATATATTTTTATAGGTATTTCTAATACCAAATAATCTACTGATCCAGCTGAAACTATCATTTGAGACAATAATGATCCATCCAAATTATTCTAGCTCAAACAAAAATTTCAGATGCATAACAAACGTAACGCGATCCTGAAATATATCGAAATTCTAAGCCCGATCGCGTCAGGCATCAAGTTTCAATAAGGTAAGTACATCGAGATCCAATCCAACTCCCCAATTCAATCCTTCAAGTTTCAAAGTGAGTTCGTCTAATATCTAGCGCCTTTGCATTTATGAATAATAACTGGAAAAAGTTAAACTCTCAAAATCCGACTCAATCTGAATATTGTAAGAATTTGGAAGATAACTCGCTAAGGGAAAAAGCTTTGTTTGCTTGCGTTTGTAATTTAAGATTTTTTATGTAAAAGTGAAATTGATATTTAAATCAATTTGAAAATATTCTGATTTCAATTTCAATTTTTAATATTTAACGAAATTTTACAATATGAAGTAATAACTTATAAAAATAGATATGACGTTTAGATTTAAAAATATTGCAATTGCGAAATCGATAAGTCTTGTAAGAAATCTAATGTTATAAATTCGAAAGTAGCTATGTGTTGTTTTAGTTATTTATTAACAAACCACTTTTGCGAAACTTTGGGCGGAAGCTATTATCTCAATTCGACAGTAACTCTGTCTCTTTGTTTGTAACGTTTTTAAGACTTGTCTTGCAAGACCGATTCTGATAAAATTTGGTATACAGATAAATTACGACCTGAATTGAGACATAGGCACATATCTCTTCTTTAATTATTTATATTTTAGTGCGTCGTTGCTGCACTACCTTTGCTTCTGGTTTTAGCTGAAAATCAGCGTTGGGAGCAAAACATCCAACATTATGCTGAGCTGATCGCCATTTTGGTACGCATACGAATGAGTCGAACTGCCTTAATAAATTAATTTGTACCTACTATTCTTTATAATTGTTTTGTGTGTCATTTTGTGTATACCAAATAAATGATTATTCTATTTTATTCTACATATTTTTAATTGAAATATCACGCGTGCGAAGCCACATGCGGAACCTTGTTATACTATAATCTTGAAACTACCTCTACGGCACATTACAATGGAAACTATTAGTCCAAAGGAATGAATTCCTATGTTAGAGATTCAGTATATAGTCAAGAGCAAAATTACGCAAATGTGTAAGTGATAATAATAGATGAGTGCATACGAGTATAATTGTTTGTTTGCCAGTATATTAGACCAGATAACATAGTCTACTTATTTTAAATAAATAATTTAAAAAACCCGTTTACTTCGAACTCGTGCGCCGAGGGTTCAGTACCTACCCATTGTCCTACAAATTGTATGAGCGCCCATACACTCAGAGGACTATCTTAATTGGCGTCAACTATGTATGTATGGGGAAACCCTTTATTTTTCAACTTTATTTATTTTTTTGGAATTTTTCCTATCATATAGGGCTTCGACCCAAGACCTATGGGGTACTTTCGATTGACCTATAATTGTAAATTTTGGTTAAAAGCAAGGTACAGCACAAGTAAAGGGAAAATTCCGAAAAATAACATAACTTGATAATTAAGGTAAATTTTGGTACTTACAAGTTTTCGCAAAAATCGAAATTTTCCCATATCTGTTTATCGCGTTGACTCAGAACCTTAATTTTTATACACCTAATAGGGACTATAGACCTCAGTATCTGGTATAAATTTCAACTTGCTAGGTCCACCCGTTCTTGAGAAAATTGGTGGTGACACACGGACAGACGGACAAAAAAGTGATCTTATAAGGGCTCCTTTTTTGCCTTTTGAGGTACGGAACCCTAAAAATAATGCTGGACATTTCACACATCACCATTTAGTCCAAAACTTAGCAAAGCTTTTCCTTTGGAACCAAAGTAAATACATTCTTCATAGATAAACAGCAGATTGAGCCAATCGTTCGAATTTATTTTATTCACACTAAGAAAACTACAAAAACATTGTGTCGTGTTTATTTGAATTGAACCTAATGTGTGATTGAAATTGAAACCAACCAATGTTCAACTATGTGGTGTTCACCTACATGGTGAATTTGTAGGCAGTTGACAAATTAGAAGGTAGATTTTAACAGGTGCTTTTCGTGGGCAAACTGATTTGTCCAACAGTAATAACTTCCCTAGTGTTCAAACTACATATCGCTCACTGGGTAATGTTAGAAAACAAAGTACCTTGTTTTGTTATAAAAAGCCTAACGACCTACTGACATCCAGTGGCAGATAGCAGTAGGTTATTAGATTTATTTTTTCTCCATCCAAGGAATTTAATCACAAGGAAAATTATTCCTGATGGACTAACCAGTTAGACTATCCAATTACAATTAAACAATGAAGAGGAAGCTTTATTAACTTCATAACATGATTAAAATATATACAGATAATTATTTTAGATTACGGACAGAGATTAAGACTGAGACTGTTTCCAATACCCTGACTGCCTCCGTGGCGCAGTGGGCGTATAGCCGGCTGAGACGCAGGAGGCAGCGGGTCCCGCAGAACAAATGTTTGCATGATCTACAGATATTTGTTTAGTGTCTGGGTGTTTTTCTATATATTGTAGGTATGTATTTACAAAAAAAAGTATATAAGTATTCTATCAGTTATCTGATTCCCATAGTACAAGCTCTGCTTAGTTTGAGGCTAGATAGCGCTGTGTGAAATGTCAACAATATTTATTTATTTATTATTTTATTTATATATAAATATTTTTGAGGCAATTTAACTAAATTTAAAACACGACAAGTGACTTGAAACCGATTGGTTTCTTCAGTCTAAAACGGTAGTAGACATATTTCAACATGGGGTCACAATTGAGCTAGCTGCTGTTAATTTTGCCTGTGGTCTGAGAAAGCTGCAGTAATTACAACGTGCATCATTAGTACAAGGTGTTAGACATTATCCGTCCCCCTTCCTTGTGTTTAACTTAAGTATTCGCGCAATAGTTTATTCTAGAACAAATTTCTCTTTTTTTTTCTTTCTAAACTACGATTTTGAGAAATAAATCTTTGTAGTTTATTGTAATTTTATTCATTGAGCTGAAAATAAGTTTTTTATGGGCTCGTTAGGTTTGTTGAAGATTAAAAAACTGGATGCAAGATATGAATTTTTATTTTCAACGGTTTTTTTTTAATTCGAGAACTCGCTAATCTCCTGGTGATCTCTTGAAAAACTGTCTATTTTTCATGCCCTCATTATGCAAGGTGAGCTGAATGAAGGTCTATCCGAGCTTCGTAATTAAAAAACGGAAGGTCCACCTTTCAACTGACTTTGATAGGAAATTAAGCTCACGAGGCTGCTATACAAGACATTCTAATTACTGCAGTGGGCGTGGTCTTTGCATCAGTCGAAGTAGACAGAAAAGCCGGATTATTCCATTTTTTTAAACCGTGTACATTTCAGGGCTTACTAGCAACGTATTTATAATCTTTTTATTCACAACCCCAGCCTAAGTGATGAAATCAAAATTAGGACAAAAAAACTGAAATACAAGTATAACAACATTTACAGGTCATAAGGTTATTGATGTTTAAAATTATCCTTTAATAAATAAACATTTGATACTTCCGGCAAAACTTAAGCTTCGTTCATCCCTACTTGGTCGTCATCTGATTAAAGCATCAAAGATTCCACTGTAAGCCATAGTAATTATTTGACTGTAGTGCTTCTGAGGCATTCACTGCTCTATGAAGTGTACAATTACTGTGTTGCAGGGGTATTATAGAGACTCGTTAGCTGAGAGAATTCTTAAATAAGCTTCGGTACTCTAATTCGGTACTCTTCGAAAACTGAATGTTATAAATTGCCTTATAATAGTTTTTTTAGTAACTTAATTTCATAAACCTGTATAATTAATTGATTGAGCGAAGCGAGATCTCCAAACCAACTTGGGCAAATCGGCGTTATAAGTATGTATGTATGTTTGTTTGTCCGAGGATAACTTTCAAAGCGTTTATCCGATCATATGTGCCATCACTTATCGATCCGATAAGTGATGGCACAATTTTGGTGTACTCAATGAGAAAAAAATATTGGGGGTTCTTGAGATATTGGGTTTCAAGAGGGGTACAAAAAACCCAAAATTAGACTATCCGGTCAAGTAGCTTTGTGAGTACATTTCGACCCTGTTTTTATTTTTAGTTTTAAACCTTGTAGTTTTAAAGTTATTAGCCATAATATAAACTGAACTTTGACAAAATTCACAGAGTACACCAGTGACCCCACAGTGCTGAAATTTGGTATGCGCATAGCTTTAGTGACACAAATATAGGAAAAAGTCTGAAACTCAGAATAACTACAATTTTTACTCCAAACAATTTAATCAATCTACATGAATTCCCGTTACCTGTAATTTGAAAGAAACTGTAGGTCAAGTCAGTTGGTTATTAATTTCGCTTCACTATTTTGATAGTCGAAGATTACGAATAATATTTTTTTTTGTTGTTATGCAAGACTCACGAGATCTCAGTTCGGAGCGAACCACTAGTTATAAGAGTTATAAAATATTCTATTTTTAAAACATACCCGTTACTTTTATGACCTTTTAAAGCCAAAATATCTAAGCGATAGGGCATTACTCAGGTTGCATATAAAAATTTAACCCAAAATTATAGTATCTTACACAAGTAAACAATTAAATACTAACACGTAACATAATTTTGAACAATCAGCAAGGCTGCAATCAATTAACTTTAGTTTTAGGATTGAAAAATGTAATAAGAATCACTAAGAACCTAGAACTGATTGGATACGTTTCGAATTATATGTTTTCCGTCCCCTAAATAAATGCATAATTTTCCTAAATTTTGTTACACTTGAAACACAATTTCCACTACAGAATGATTCCGCTCCGTAACCTACGAAATTAGTGGAATGACTATTAGTGGGGGTGTGAAAAAAAGTAATTATGCCCTCGGCGGGTCATTAACAATAGTTAGTGCGCCACTAGCGAGGTGCGAAAGTTACTGTGGTAACGGATAGTAATTTGTATCTTTTTCAAAAATAACCCCTGGTTTTATAAATAAAATGCAAAAATTACCACATTTTGGAAAATTATTTTAACTATGAAATAGGAAGAGACAACTCTATACTGATATTATAAAGATTTAAAGTTTAGAATTTGTATGTTTGTCGAAGGTAATCTCCGAAACTACTGAACGGATTGTGAGAATTATGTTACTGAGAGCTATATCGGAGTGCTAAAGGCACAACTTTATTTTAATAAATAAACCCCTGCGAAGCCGGGGTTAGTCAGTTAGTACACAAAATTTTAAGAGTGATAGGTAGATTTAATATAAAAGAAGGTACATCAGTTTGGTCGGCGTTCAAAAACATTATCCTTTTACCCAAACCCGGTCCTATTTTAGGAGTGTCTGTAAATAAAATCCTTAGGTTTGTTAGGTGCAAAAATATACCACTAGCTTATCTCTAGTAAAACTATGTTTGTACATTGTACCATAAACTCGTAAGAAAATGTAGGTACCTAGTTACCTACATACTCTTCATCAGCGAAATGAGGCGATAATTAAACCACAAAGCCGATATTTTTTTCATAAATACTTCATAAATCTGTAAGAGACTGAAACAATGCAACAACAAACAGAGATATTTAATCCCAACGTCCACAGTTAAATGCAAGAACCGAGTCTATTGTCAACTCATTGACGTCGTAAAGTTAAGGCGCCGATAGCGAGAAAGCCTTTCGTTATACGGACACTCCAATTTTGCATCCAACTTGCACGTTCTGATTATATTAAATTCTCCCTCTTCTACTCCAGTTTTAGATTTATTTCGATATAAAACACAAATTCTATCTTACTTTTAAAAGTTAATTAATTTGTATCGTCTTTTTGTAGACAGTATACCTAAGAAAATTGCCTCTGCATGCCATACTGGTCAAAATCGATCATAATGGAGTTCAAGATTATCAAACTAGTTACATGACTTAGAAAACTTTCGTGATATATTTCAATAATTATTATAAATACGAGATTTATCACGTATCGTTTTATCGGTGTTTCGACCGACAATGTTTCGGTTTAATTCGTGAACCTTCATCAGAGTGAGTGCGATCCGCTCCAAACTGCGTCTCGCCTCGCACTATGCACCGCAGCTCTCTGCGAGTAAACGGGCGCGGTGGTGGGGGTTGCGTCACCGGTCGCCCATCGTGTTGATATGCATCATAATCATTATCATGACTGCTGTTCTCTTCTGTAGTCTTCTGTACATCGATCGGTACCGGTCGATACACCGATAAAACGGTACATGAATCCCGTATACAGTTACATGACGTTCTAAGCAAGCTCTATTGATATTGAATAAATTAGAACATGACGTTTTGATACTGACATCTCACAAATAAACAGGATGTCATAGGAGCTACCGATTAGATCAAAGTTTGGATCAATTATCAACATCTATAACACACGTCTATTTACATCTCGATCAAATGTAAAAAATGATTAATGTACTTTGTAAATCGGGCCGTCCGTTCCAGCTTTTCTTTGCAAATAATCGAACGACTTACAACCAGATAGTCTGATGGAGACAAAAGAATATTTTCTAGTCTATTATCAAAATTATAGGCGGCGAGAATAAGGAAGACAATAGACTACTTCGCTGTCTTATTTTAATTGCTTCGTTCTGAGCTGTGCTGGGTTGTGGAGCCGTGTTATTTTGTCATTATCTAAGCTACGTATTATGGGATAAGAAATTACATTTTCTCATGTTTCTAAAAAGATTTCGGTTGTTTATAATTTGTAGGGACCTTCTACTATTATTGTTTTCATTATTTGAATGTTTTATGAACCGCTAGTTGACCCGCCGAACTTCGTACCGCCTTGACATGCATATGACGCGGGCTGCCAATGTACGTCACCCTGGTATCATTAGCTGCATCTATGTATGTGAAAATGAATTTTCTTCATAATTTCTTTTTGCGTTAATGTTTCCGATATTTTAATAGTTATTCTGCAATTCGGGGCAGAGACAAATCTAACAAATTAAAAATCATCAAAATCGGTGCCGCAGTTCTTGAGTTATAAATGGTGCAACTAACCCCACTTTATTTTATATATATAGATTTTCCCCGGTTAGTCTATGTAGAGGAGTGTTGTTCACTTCAATGAATTTATGAAATAAAAACAAAAAACGTTAAAACATGCACTCCAAAATTTACATACAACAATTTTACAAACCAATACTCCAAAAACCCACAAAAGCCAGTCAAATTATGCCACAGGGGTTTTACTGTATTGAATCATAACATATTTTTGGGCAATCTTTTAGTTCAGTTGCCGTAAGCTATTTCTAAATAGTTGTCATTTTGCATTCTATCAAACATCATAATATTATATTATAAACTTGTTCATAAAATGCATAAAAAAATAATGTGTATTATCGTGGTTAAAAATAAATAAATATACTCAAATTGAGAGATTTACTCCCCTTTTATTTCTCTTACAGATTTATGAGTATTTATAAAAAATATCGGCTTTGTGATTTAATTATCGCCTCATCTCGCAGATGAAGAGTATACATGTAGGTATCTAAAAGGATCCAATTGGGATGGGCCTCGTTCGGCAAGCTGGACGACATCCTTAAGTCGCCTAAAACTCCACAGAGTCTGAAGACCCACTTATTTAGCCAATGGGTTCTGCCCACCATGACATACGGTGCCGAGACATGGATACTCACGCAGGAGGCTGTGTATAGGTTAAAAGTTGCACAGAGGGACATGGAGCGTACCATGCTCGGCGTCAAACTCTTAGATTAAGTTCCAAACGTCGAGATGCGTAGAAGAACAAAGGTTCATAACGTTGGGAATCGTGTTATGGAGCTCAAATGGTCTTGGGCGGGACACTTGGCAAGACGTGGTGATGACAGGTAGAGCAGGGTAGCGACTGAATGGTGGCCGAGGAATGTCTGTAGAACGGTAGGACGTTCGGCAGCGAGATGGGTGAACGACATCGTTAGAGCCGCGGGCCGTCAATGGGTGAGACTAGCGCAGGATCGTGGCGGATGGCACGAACTTGGGGAGGCCTATACCCAGCGGTGGGTGAAGTCGGGCTGTGGATGATGATGATGATGAGAGATTTACCATGATTTAAAATATTTATTCGGATAAAACTATTTGACGTATGTATATTATTACTTTAACCTTACTAGTATTATACTTTGAAAGCAACTCTGTTTGTCTTTCGTACTATTAACGTATTTCACAACTATCTGGGAGTTAAAATAGACCAGCGACTGTCATGGCACGCACATTTAGAATTGCGTAGAATTATGAGTAGGACTAGAAAACTCATATGGATTTAAGACATGTAGTACCACAAAAACTTCTTAAGCAGATATATGTTGCGTTAGCGCAGTCTATCATAACATACTCTACACCAATTTGGGGAGATGCAACAAAAACTAAGTTCTTAGATCTTGAAAGAGCTCAAAGGTCACTGCTGAAAGTAATGCATTTTAAACCATACCTATACCCCACAGATACCCTATACTCATACTCTGAAATACTATCCGTAAGAAAACTTTATGTACTCAATTCGGTATTAAAATTTCATATGACCCTACAAAACTTAAAAAAAGATTATCTAATGTTACTAATAAATCACATGTCAAAACAACTTTCGCAACACGACAATATATCACAGTCTACCCACCTTTACAATAAAATAAATAAAATTACGAATATATACCCAATAAACAATCGCAAATGTAAAAAAATTGTTTCTGAATGGCTAATATCATTAAATTATGACGAGACTGAGACACTTTTAGAAATTGTTAAGTAATTAGTATTATAATATAAATAGAGTCGAAAGGCTAATCGCACACCTACCTACCATCACCGTAACAGAAGCGCCTGTCAGTCCAACATTTTCCAACATACTCACACACGTACATTCACACACATACTATACTCCCGCACCTCCTTACGCGCTCACATGCACACACTAACTCACTCACAGTCACTTATTCAGTGTACACTATTACCTATATAAGATAAAATAAGTATATATAAAATGTTAGTAATGGATTTGAAGTTCATTGATTTTTGGAATATGTATTTGATTTTGTAAACCTTAAATGTTTTTCTTAAGTTGCGTCTATTTTTTATATTACGGAAGAGTGAAACCTCGTAATACAGGTATTATTTACTTAAAAGGAGGTTTCAACTACTAGTTAAGATATTTTAAACACAAGCTATCGAAATAAAACATTTGTATTTGTATTTGTATTAACGAATTTCACAACTAAACGGCTGGACTAATATCGATGAAATTTGGTAGGTTGATAGATTATGACCTGGATTGAGACAAACGCTACTTTTTATTAATAAACCACGCGACCAAAACCGCGGTCGGAAGCTTTTATCTGATAAATTGATCAAACAACTAGCCATTAAAAATCACACTAATATTATAAATGCAAAAGTTCGGATGTTTGTTTGTTACTCAATCACGTCGTAACAGATTTGGATGAAATTTTGTGTGTTGATAGATTATGACCTGGATTCAAACACAGGCTACTTTTTGTTCACAAAAAATGCGTGCGAAGCCGCTGGTGGAAGCTAGTATTCATATAAAACAATAACTGCTAACAAGTATTAAGTAATTACGTAAACACACACACTGACATAAAAACCAGCTAATAAACAATTGCAGCGAAGTCTTAGTTCAAATTAACTGCACAGATTTCATTAGAGGTGCGAATATGCACAAAGGCAGCATGTACTGGAAGCGACACGGGTGGAATAGACGTTACCTTTGTACAAAGAAATTCAGTTCGGCCTGGTGCGGGCAACAAAGTGGCTTTTGAGCTCACTGCAGCTGGAAACGGCAAAAACGATTAGACCTTTAGAACTGTTATAAAGGTAGAGCTTTGTTTTTTTGAACTTGTTTTAAAAATATTAATAAGGCTCAACTTTTATCCTGCTGGTGTTATATTAACCTTTGCACAGACTCAGAGTAGCAGACGTGTCTTACTAAGTGGCCAAAACGTCTTAAAATAGATACTTTCTACTAGTTTTTACAGTGTGGTACAGAAATGTACTTTTAAGGAATAAATTAGCCATTTACTAGTTGCATTTTATCCACATTTATCATTATATTGCATTGGATTGGCATGTAGCAACAATCCATATATAAATGTATACCTATGTAAATTAGGGATAAATAAATAAATATTGCTAGACATTTCACACAGCGCTATCTAGCCCCAAACTAAGCAGAGCTTGTACTATGGGAACCAGATAACTGATAGAATACTTATATACATTTTTTTTTGTAAATACATACTTATAATATATGAAGAAACCACCAGACCCGGAACATATATCTGTAGATCATGTAAACATTTGTTCCGCGGCGGGGATCGAACCCACTACCTCCTGCGTCTCAGCCGGCTACTCGCCCACTGCACCACGGAGGTTGTCAAACAAACAACATCTAGAATCTTTACCTCGATGTGCTTAGTAAGCTGCCGGATCCAAAAAAGCTGAGCTGTAAATGTATTACGATATCAGAGATAGGAAACATACTCGAAGTAGATTTTAGCTTTAGCAGTTATTTAGTAATTTACAGTAATCCTAACTAGGGAAATGGGGGTAATTTAGTAATAACGTTAGGTAATCTATTTATGTTGATAATGTTGATAATTTATGTTTTTATTTTATGAAATATGAATATGAAGACTCAAGTAGTGTCTTTTAGATATTTCTATGCCATCTTAATGTTGATAATTTATGTTTTTATTTTATGAAATATGAATATGAAGACTCAAGTAGTGTCTTTTAGATATTTCTATGCCATCTTAGACCAAATTATAAGATTGTGGTCAAAAGAAGATCAATTCGTGTATAAAAAGTTAATTAAAAAAAAGCATCGTGATAAAAACCATTTTATATCTAAGATCCCTGCACCAAAAAGAAAAGTGCTGCTATTCTGCAGACCGGCTGACCTAATCTTCATCACACATATCTAAGAAGCACCCCAGTTACACTATCTTTCTATTTATACAACGTGAAAATCGGGACATCCATTTGGTTACTACGACGCTAGACAGACAGACAGACATAGGCGTCAAACTTATGACGGGATAATTTTTGCGTCGAGGGATAAAAATACAAACAAGTTCTGTAAAAAGCTGGGTGAAGTAGTTAAATAATGTTGCTACAATGTTTCTTAAAAAAGCATTCCATGAATCCGAAAACAGCGATAAATCTCTGCTAAAACTTTAACAAAAGCAGTTTATAAATAACTTTCATATGTAATATAAATTAATAGAGGTTCCGCCTTTAAAGGTTTAGTCACTGCTAACTGAAAACATTTTTCCGGCAACAGCAAAAAAATTATGAAATTTCCCACCACAGCGGACACATTTGTTACAAATTCGGAACTGCTTCATTGGCACTGTTTTTCTACTTATACTGCCAACTTGCAACTGGCAGATAACGGTATGCCAGACATAGATAAAATGGTGGAAGACATGAAGGCACGGCTGCACTCCTAATATTTTTGCATTTCAATTTGCTTCAATCTCGGCTTCAGCTCCCAGCGTCGGTCGGTTCTCAATTGCTTTTTGTTTTACGTTTTCAATTAAAATAACGTCATCAAAACCGTATGCCGTACGCTTCAAGTGATAATGGAACTTGGTAGAAATGTCTAACCACACGACCGACTGACATGTTCAACTACTTTTTAGGGTTGCGTAGTCGAACTTGAAACCTTCGGTCCGTCTGTTTGTCCGGAGTTACAACTGTTATACTATTGGTATGATGATTGATGATACATGTCGTCGATGCCTTGTAAGTTATGAAATAAAAACTAAAAAACTTGCTTTTTTAGGTATCCTATATGTAAGGGGGTTATTTTTCAACCGACTCCAAAGAGGGAGGAGGTTCCCAAATCAGTTGTACGTTTTTAGGGTAAGGAGGTAAAATACCGAAACTACCCAACTAACAATCGGTCGGGTCGGGTGTACAAATAGATTTTTTTGTTAGAAAAATGCGTGCCTTTAATTTCTGAGTTTTTAAATTCAGTTTTCTTTGTAAAAAATATATTACAATTTTCTCAAGCATCCCATCGTATGGCATATCAATGAATAGGTCTTAAAAACTTCTTTTAACGAAATACGAAAAATAAAACTGAAGTGCGAGTGAGACTGAAGGGTTCTGTACCTACCTAGATTTATGTTAATTTAGCAGCGCATCTGACTCAATATTAAAGTTGTTTGAAAATTGAAAATGTTCTTTGGCAAGGAACGTGAAAAAAAAATTACAACAATACTAGCCATTAGCCCTACCCGTGTTTTTATTTAACGACGTACATAACAAAACACGTAGTATGTACGAGTACGTGTTAGTATAATAACTAAATATGGAAAATAAATACAACAAAATATTCCAGATCCATAAAATTCCCCAGAAATCGACCACACAGAAAGCAATGAGTTCCAGACTCACATATGAGATGCTGTGTGCACCAACTACGTGGTATGGATTTGTAGTAACGTGCAGTGAAAATAAGCAGGGAATTTTGACACCCTCGCTTTTAATGGTCTGCTTAGCAAATACTGACTGCAATATCGCAAACACTGCAACATTTTTTTCTAAATAAGTCACAGATAAAGTATTTGCATTATTCTGATTGTACTATCTAACGATCGTTGGGTAGTGAGACTATTGACTTGAGACATCATAGTTATATACTTGCATTATTTGTGATTTGTATCTGTAATACATTTATTGATCGAGGAAAGCGAGATCTCTAAATCAACTCGGAAAAATCGGCGTTGTATGTATGTATGTATGTATGTTTGTTTGTCCGATGATAACTCTCGAAGCGTTGATCCGATCATCGTGAAATTTGATACATAGGTAGGTAGTGATGACCCAACTTTGGTGTGGCTAAATGAGCTAAAATGTTGGGGGTATGAAAATAAGACAATTAAGTCAACTGGAACGTCAAATATTCATTAGTACATTTCGATTCCGTTTTTATTTTCAGTAAAGTTCTTGTAGTTTTTGAGTTATTAGCCATAATAAAAAGTGAACTTTGACGAAATTCACAGGGTACATCAGTAGCCACACAGTGTAAAAGTCTGAAATTTAGAATAACTGCAATTTGTACCCCAAAAACTATAAACAATTAACATGAACTCCCGTTGTCTGTAATTTGAATGAAACTGTAGGTCAAGTAATTTAGTTATTGATTTCGTGGCAATATTTTGGTAATGAAAGATTAATAAGTATATTTTTGTTTTTATGAGAGACTCGCGAGATCTCAATTCGGGGCGAACCACTAGTTTAAGGGTAATTATTGTCTATAAAAATGACAAATAAGTAATGTTAGCTACAAGTGAATAAACATAAAATGTAATAGCATTTAGTTGCTTGTGCACGGTGCTCGAAATTCGACCGTAATTAATTATAATATAGCTAAACTTTAGTTTTGGCCCTACTTCTTATAAACTTTAACTATGCCAAATCTCATACGCCTCCGTGCGCGCAATAAGCTTTAAAATGGGTACAAAGTTTTCACTTCAGGTATTGATTTATAGATTTTATATCGTATCTATTTTTCTACCAGTACATTCTAATTTTGCGAGTCGACTCCGAGGCACCTCTCCACAATCCACAAAGTAGCGAAAGTGGCGCGAAGTGCTCACAGGCAGACAATCCAACCCACCCATTGTTGTCTTTGATTTACCCACCGCGTTGTATGCACGTTGTTGGACGGACAACCTCGTTTTTGAGCTGGTATCTAGGCTTCCTTATTCCAAATCGTTATAAAATCTGTGATACGTTCTAGAGCTTTTTGTTTTATCTTTATTTGTGATGCGTTTATACTTGAGCCTCTTAGTACTTCTACTATTGTCGTGTAATTCAGGATGGTTTAGCAAAATACTTTTATTTTCTTGATGACCATGGTCTATAGATAAAGCCCGTGTGCCCGAAAAGTGATCACAGATCTCACCCTCCAAAAAAAACTGAGATATTTTAATTTCAATACGTCGTTCGTATTAACACAGAGATATGCCTAAATATGTAAGCAATTTTGATCCATTCCATTCCTAATGACTTTCCCTGACACGGCGCAAAACCCCTCATTTTACACTTTGACGCTTTCACTTACGCCTTGTCCTCTCGCGATGACATTTTCCGATGGAAGCGAAAATTAAATCCAATTCAAAACGACACCCTAGTCCCTTGTTAATAAAGTTGGAATTCAAAGGCTGACAGGACTTGAGCAGGGTGACTTTTGTCTCTATCTGTTCTATTCTGGGTCTTCAGAGGATATAATTTGCGCTCGAAGTAGTAGAGCTCAACTTTTATGACCTATATTCGAAAAAAAACCGTATGCCTTCGAAATACACCTTATATTGTGTCACCGTATACTGGTGGATGTGGTTGCTGTCATTGAGTAGCTGTATTAGTGGGATCGTTTTGTCTATCGGTAATATGAGACTGAGTTCGCACCTCCAAATAGAGCCTTACTTTTTTCACACTTTATAAAAATGCTCTATAGACGGTGACGCGTTAGTGGTTTTGAATTACAGTGTGTGTCTCGCGCATTTTTGATGAACCATTCGAAGAAGTTTCGTTCTGTAATTAAACTTTTACTGAAATGGACAGGAAAGTAACGCCTGCACGAGAAATATTTTGAAACTTGGTCTTGTGCTTTATGGCCGGCGGCGGCGGCAAAGTTCGATATTCCGGACATTTTCGATAAAATAATAATGAAGCTAGTCAGGTACCTGCGGTGACCATGTCTAACGCGGACGTCGCGTGCCTCGCATTCCCCGACCAAGTATGAAATATGAAGTTAGAGGACAGAGCCCCGCTATTATGTGGGAAATTTTAATTTAGGTGCGATTTTCCCATAGCAGACTAAATTATTTCAACAGATCATGAATAACTAGGATGCTTTCGTTAGATGTCTTTTTGGAATCATTATCCTTATAAATACACCATTGTTTTCATGAAATTTGTGAACGGTCCGTATTCTGTTAATTAAATTAAACTTTGCGCCGACATGCCTACTTAATGATAGACCAATTACGTCCACACCATTGCAAGGGTTACCGGTAAAAAACAGCATTGCCCACGGCTAGTCGCCATATGGGAGACATTCCCCTTTCGGATTCCCTCGGTCGTCCTACACGATTTTACACTTTTGGGAACCCACAGCAGAGGGGAAATGGCGAGAAAATTACGTATTTTCAAAAAGTTTATGACATGCACTGGGAAAATTCTACATTAGCTGTAGCATACACTTGGGGTGGTTTTTGAACCTTTATAACGACAATTGCGGAATGATAGCGGCTCAAGGACTGCGCTCAAGAGCCCAAACTAGAATTTTAGACCGTGCATTATACAACGTATCATGCACAAGCGTGCAGGAAACTCCACTGCAAACAAAACCATTGCATTTAACAGTTTTTGACTTTATCAGTCTTCTATTTATAAATACATGGTGCAGATATATTATTTATTTTCCCAATCGTATCAACATATTCCGCATACTTAATATAAATGTGTGAAAAATCAAAACACAAATATTTTGCGGTACGTGAAAGCTCCAGTTAGTAAGTATATTTTTTGCTACGCTCCTGAGAAATCAGACAAGATATACAGCCCTGTGCACAAACTGTGAAATAAGGTTTTTGTTCAGCAAAATGTTATGAAATAAGTCATTGTAAAAATACTATTATTCATTTCTACACAACATTCACATACACGGGTGATTTTCTCAAGGAGTGCTGATGCAGTGAGAATATATATTGTATTTATTATATGAGTTTGGAATCTTATAAAAAATAGAAAAAAAGGTGTGTGCTTTGAATATATGTATAATTATTTGATTACTAAGCCATTATATTGAACATTTTAAAAATACATAGTCAAGTAGTTAGGCAGAGTCACATAAACGTGGATTCGCATTATTCTGACTCCTTACTTAGACATAGACATAGAGATACACTACTAGTTGACAAATTTCGTACGTAAAGGATTAATATTCTATTATTTAGTCTATTTATATCTTCTCTATTTATATCTATGTATTCTATTATTTAATCTATTCATATCTTCTCTATTTATATCTATGTATATCTTTAAATCTATCCAATAATTATGTAATTTATATTTGATAATTTTTTTTAATACCTAAGTATAATGTTTATAACTTAAGATCACCGTAAGAAAGAGGGGGCTCCTCAACTACAGGTTATTGCAACTTAACAGAGCAGATCCCAACCCATGTAATCCACAGTTATTGTAATACAATAAAGAGATTTTGAATTTTCAATTTGAATAAGTATGTAGGTACTAAAGATTATAGCTGATGTCGAGAGGCATTGTCAAGTAATTGATTATAATACCTAATTTGAATTCTAAGACACATAGAATTACCACAATTATAGACACAAACATCAATGCAAACATAACCACAGCATAAATACTTATTTATAAAACTAATTAAATTATTATAAATAGTTGTAACACAATAGTTTCCATTCATTTATTTCAGAAATTATTCATTATACCCAGTTTCAATAGAGCTCCGATACACTTCAAAACAACGAATCGAATAATAGGATTCAGTCCGAGAATTCCAGTAATCTCATTAATCATCTTTGAAATTCAATACATTGACACGTTGGCCTGCGTGGGGCGGCCATTATACATTCCAAAGGATTCGAGGACCGTTACAATAGTTTTAGCTGATGGATCAAGTAAATAGTCTTGATAAGTAAGTCAATATCGATGTACTAGGTCAACCTTAGATAGATTGATAATGTCTTTATTGAACGCCATCCGTACTTAAATTATAAATTCGACAGTAACTCTGTCCCTTTGTCCTTCTGTATCTCTGTTTGCCCGTTTGTTACATTTTTACGACTAATCGGCTGGACTGATTATGTATTTTAGTTATGGTTGTGGGCCGTAGAATAATTTATTTACCGTTCTGGAACTATTTTATTGTTGCCTAAACTAGATTATTATCTATATGTATATATATAAAAGTCGGGTTAGTTACACCATTTATAACACAAGAACGACTGGAAAAATTTTGATGATCTTTGATTTGTCGGATTTGTCTCCACCCCGAATGGCAGAATAACTATTAAAATATCGGAAAAAATTCACAAAAAAAGAAATTATGAAGAAAATTCATTTTCTCATACGTAGATGCACATAATGTTGGCCGATTAACAATTCTACCGGGGCATTGACAGCCCGCGTCACATGCATGTCAAGGCGGTACGAAGTTCGGCGGGTCAGCTAGTTATTATATTAAACAATGAAAAGAGATTGGCAAATATCTAAAAACATGGGAACTAGAGACCCATTCACTCACCCTAGACTGACTATTTTTTTATTTCTTATTTTTGAAGTCTATTTATGAGAGGTGCAGCAGCTGTTTTTTTTCTAAGTAGAGTTGCAGTTGACTAGCTCGTAGTAAACAGGGCAGAAATATGATTTTAAAATGTTTCAGGCTCCATAGTTATCCCAGAGCAGGATTGTTTGAATATAATCACTATGGTATTCGAAAATGCAGATCGCCTATCAATTTACGGACCCTCCTCCACAAATATTTCGGGAGTCAATCATGAATACGGTATTCTCGAGCATTGTTTGAGGTGAAATGTAAATGGCGAATAGATGTAGCCGGTATAGAATATAATTCCTAAACTCTGACTAGTAGGCTCAGCAAGAGTAAAATAATTACGTACAAAATTCTACAATTGACGGCCGCTCCGCTCTGAATCTCCGTATTCTTTTGTAGCACCACATTCTAATTTAAAGAAATACTGTTTTCACAGCCTTTGACGAACGAAACAAAGCATAAGCCTCTCAAATTCCTAAGCTAGTTCTAAGAACCTTTGATATATGATATTTGTGGATAATTCATAAACTAATATCGCAATACGCAAACTAATTCGACGACCTCCGTGGCGCAGTGGGCGAATAGCCGGCTGAGACGCAGGAGGTAGTGGGTTCGATTCCTGCCGCGAAACAAATGTTTGCATGATCTACAGATATTTATTCCGGGTCTAGTTGTTTTTCTATATATTATAAGTATGTATTTACAAAAAAAAGTATATAAGTATTCTATCAGTTATCTGGTTCCCATAATACGAGTACAAGCTCAGCTTAGTTTGGGGCTAAATAGCGCTGTGTGAAAATGTCCAGCAATATTTATTATTATTATTATTAAAATGGGTGGGGCACGTCTGCCGCATGTCGGAGGAGTTATGGGCAAAATCCACCACCGAGTGGATCCCAAAAGACAGAAAACGACCACGTGGCAGACCGCGACGCCGATGGAAAGACGAACTCGACTCGTATATGGAAGACTGGACTACACAAGCGCATGATAGAGTGGAGTGGAAGGAAGAAAGGGAGGCCTTTGCCCTGCAGTGGGACAGTACAGGCTCCAAATAATAATTACTATTAATAATCAACTTGAATTTGGAGCACGTATTAAAATAAAATTATTAAATACATTTTTCCTATCACTTGGGAGTTTGTTATAAAAGCGTACACTTTGCCCTTTAATCGATTTACTGACTTTATGGAGCCTACAAGTAGCGACAGCGAGTTTATCTTTATTTTTTGTAGGTATTAACGTCGATTATCACAATCTTTACCCAAATGCGTAGGAGGGTAATGTTTTTAGGGTGTATGTACGTATGTTCATTTAGCGTATTCTGTAAACTAAATATCTTGACAGATTTTGACAAATTACGTACAATCTTTAGAATCGTCTAAATCGCAAGAGTAACGTCACCCCGGTAGAATTGTCAACCTGCCATCATCATATATAAGAAAATGAATTTTCTTCATAATTTCTTTTTCCGTGAATTTTTCCGATATTTTAATAGTTATTCTGCTATTCGCGGCGGAGACAAATCCAACAAATAAAAACCATCAAAATCGGTCCGTTCTAGAATTACAAGTATTCGAACAAACCAGACTTTGTTTTATATATTACGAAGAAGGTAAGAAGATATCAATAAAAAGAATATCATTTTGTTGACCTACAAACTGTCCTAAAACATTAAGTGTCTATTTCACCACTTATGAGTAACGCTATCCAACGGATAAAAAATATATTAGGTCTTTACCTATGAAATTGCCGTTTTGTATGGAATAAGTGAAAGTACTTATTTTTTTAAACTTTTTTTATTTCTGATATTCAAAGTAATCACCCATGCAATCGATGCATCTTTGCCAACGCATTGGCAGTTTATTGATGCCCTTCTTGTAAAAATCAGCTGGACGGGAGGCAACTAACTCTTCAAAGGCATTTTGTACTGCCTCTCGGGAATTGAATTTTTTACCCACTAAAAAGTTGTCTAAATTTTGGAAAAACTAATAGTCGGTAGGTGCAAGGTTTAGTGAGTATGGTGGATGAAGGAGAGCTTCCAACCCCAGCTCTTGCAGCTTGGAGACTGTATGTTGTGCAGTATGGGGTCGCGCGTTGTCGTGAAGGAGCAGTGGGGACGACCGATTGACCAAAGCTGGTTGCCGATGTGCAAGCTTCTCCATCATTGTCTCCAGTTCTTCACAGTACACATCTGCAGTAATTCTCATGCCGTTTTGTAAACAACTGTGGCGAATCACACCCGCACTAGACCACCAAACAGTGACCATCACTTTTTTAGGGGTCATTTTTGGTTTAGGGCATTGCCTTGGTGCTGAACCAGGACCTAACCAACTTACTGAACGCTTTAGATTGTCGAACAGAATCCATTTTTCATCGCACGTAACAATTCGGTTCAAAATTCCTTCATTTCTTTGCCTATTGAGCAGCGCGAGGCAGGTCTCGACGCGTACGTTGCGCTGGCGATCGTGATCGTTAAGTTCGCGGGGCACCTATCTATTAATTTTTCTTACCTTGCCTATTTGTCGCAAATTGATCAAAATTGTTTTGATGCTAACATCAAAAGCTGCTGCTAGCTCAGCTGTAGATTGAGTTTCGTCAGCTTCCACAATCGCCTTTAATTCATTATTGTTGACCAAAGTCTCCGGACGACCACGAGCTTCATTTTTCAAGTCAAAATTTCCAGAACGGAACCGGGAAAACCAATAACGGGTTGTGCGTTCGTTTGTACAGTTCTCTTCGTAAACGTTTTTGATGTGACGTGCTGTTTGTGTCGCGTTGGTGCCACGACGGAACTCATATTCCGTAATTACACGAATTTTTAAAGTATCCAATATGACGAAAAATGTTCAAATGTAGTGAAAACACAACGCTAATCAATAAACAAAAGACTGAGTCTGTAAAAAGAATGTCATGTTTTTAAAACAAAATTAATTTAAATTTAGAATACAAAGCCATTCCCAACTTTTTTTTCTATTTGAAATTACCAGTACTGAAAAACGGCAATTTCATAGGTAAATACCTATTATAAGTACGTTCGTCTTTTGTTTTCACATGAAAAGAGAGAAAGACAAAATATTTTTTATCAGTCTTTTAAAATTACTTGGAGGTTGTAGTTATAACCGGCACTATGCTTAAAAGATACCAGATTGTGACCCGCATAATCTACTTTATCATATACTACGTGTTTTGTTATATACGACATTAATTTAAACACACACATCCGGAATCGTATTAACTGATTTTAGAGGTGGGTTTGATACCAGTAGCTTGAATATTAATCCAGTAATCGATACATTTCCAACCAACAATTTTTAGGATGAATCGGCGGTGCCTTTGCGACGATGCCGCTTAATCAGTTTAACAGGTACCTACTTACACGATGAATGAATATGATTTGTTTACCTATTTTATACAGGCTGTTTCATTTATATTTATAAGACTTAATATTAATGATGATTAAACATTTTAAATTTTCTATGATAATGATTATTAATAAAACCTTAAACAACAATACTAGCTATTAGCCCTACTCGTGTTTCCATTTAATGTCGTACATAAGAAATCACGTAGTATGTGTTATAGTCATATGATACCTGAGATAGTATGATAAGTCTACATCATAGAAATCCTACAGTCTGTCTGTATAAAGCAAAATGAAAAAGTGGCAGTGCAGCGAGCGTTAATTGAAATCAAACAAAGATTAGCCAACGATTGCGGACGGATCAGACTCCATTGCAAGAATCTATCCCGTTTTAAATACCCTGCGAATTCAAGCGGAACGCTTTTTCAATGGAGTGTAATATTCACGATTATATTCAAACATCCACACTATACACACTAATATTTTTAGTGGTTTGCCCCGAACTGAGATCTCACGAATCTCCCAAAATAAATATTACTCTTAGGGCGACTTTCACAACGATGCCTAAACGTATTTAGTCGCTAAATATGTTTTAAAGAGCTGTCAAATCATACAATAGCTTCAAATTTAAACAAGTATAGTCGCTAAATACGTGCATGCCGGCTTTAATCTTTGACTAATAAATTGGTGCCACGAAATATATAACCAAAATACTTGATCTACAGTTTCATTCAAATTAGATGTAACGGGGGTTCTTGTTAATTGGTTATATGTTTTTGAGTACAAATGCCAGTTATTCTGGATTTCTTGTCTATATTTGTGTCACTAAAGCTATACGAATAGCAAATTTCAGCATTGTGGGGTCACTGGTGTACACTGTGAATTTTGTCAAAGTTTTGTTTTTATATGGCTCATAACCCAAAAACTACAAAAATTAAACTAAAAATAAAAACGTGGTTGAAATTTACTAATGAAGACCTTTCATTTGACGTCCCATTTGACCTAATAGTCTCATTTTCATTTTTGTTTATTCCTCTTGAACCCCAATATCTCAACAACCCCCAAATATTTTTAGCTTATTGAGTCACACCAAGATTGTGCCATCACTACCTACCTACATACTAAATTTCATGATGATCGGATAAACGCTACAAAAGTTATCCTCGGACAAACAAACATACATACATACATACAACGCCGATTTGCCTAAGTTGATTTGGAGATCTCGCTTCGCTCGATCAATAAATTTAAAAGTAACTCAGTCTCTCTGTCTACATGCCTGTTTGTTACGTTTTTCATACTAAACGGCTGTACCGATTTTAAATAGTTAATCATGATTGTATCATCACAGTAATAAAGAACATTCTAACTGCAAAAGCCTCACACTGACAGGCTCGCTGTTCAACCATAGAGTATATCTACGCCAGTCTGTCAAAGTCTACCACGCATGTGAAGCCGCGGCCGGAAGCTAGTTTTGTTTAAGCATACATTATCTGTTTGAAAATAAAAATATTACTTGCTTTCTGAATACCGGTGTAAATGATCTTTAAATGGCTCAATTGATGCATGAGTAATTTATGAATTTAGATTTTATCCAACGTGAACTGCGGGTTCAATCACACCTTTAAATTGACCTGATGTTTCTAAATAAATACCAAGCTAGTAATAACAAAATATGTTTCTTTGATTTAACCGATCATTATGTGGTGTGATCCCTTAGATTCGTGTAGGCCTCTCTTTATAAAACTTAAGCTATTAACACTAACCGGGCTATATATTATGTATTTCAAGCTGCACTTTTTGCAAAGGAGAAAGGTAATGTATTCAATCGTTATGCCGATAACTTGACATCTATTATAAAAAAGGGGCCCCACCAAGATCATCCTACCAATCTGTAAATCGGCACTTAAAAGTAAGAATTGTTATGCACTGACTAATAAAATATTTAATAAAATACCGAGGGACATAAGAGAATTACCCTAATAAACAATTCAAGGCAAAGCTGTACGGGTGGCTAGTTGACAAATGTTTCTATACAATTAATGATTTCTTTGACATGAAATTCTGACATACTAATTTTTATTTATTAATTTCATGGTTTTTATTATTGATTATTTTATGGGCTTTACGGTACTTGATGGTATTATTGATTGATTTTTATTAAATTGAAGAATATATATAATTGAATTAATTTGATGTAACTGTAATTTTAACGCTGTTAATCGGTGAAATATGTAAAACCTATCTGTATCAACTTATACACCATGCTTCTAGCAAATAAATTTCATTTCATTAATAGGGAATGCAACACTTAAATCTGAACAACTGTTATTCAATTATCGTCAGTCAGCTTGAACAATAAAAACTTATAAAAAGCTAGAGATAAATTAGCAAAACAGATGCAACTTCGTACAACTTTTTCTCCACAAACTATTCCTCTTTCCACAACAAAGCATTTGTTGGCACACAACTCACTTAATCAACGAACGGAAGGCTTACTCGTCGTATCTTTTTATTAGCCTCCCCTTGAATTTAGTTACTCAAATAAGTGAATTCGCTGTACAAAAAGAACTTATCAAGAAAGTAACCGAACAATGGATTATATAAAATGCTGCTCACGTACAAGTCGCCTTAAAAATGTGGAGCTAAATCCATAAAGTAGCTACTCGGAGGTATTCTTCGACTGTATACTTCCTCATTTCAAATACATAATAGTTTATGATAACATTTTAATAATACGGAGATATTATAGTCCCTTTGGCAATCAATTTGAAAATATTTTTAATTTTTTTCATTCTGAATAAAGTTGGACAAAAATATAATCCAAATTTCAAATTGATTTCAAGAGATGGCGATGGACGGACGGAAAAAGTTGCACTAGGATTCCGTTTTTACCATTTCGTTCCAGAACCCTAAAACATCTAATTTAAAAATGTTGAGCTCATGAATTCAATATTTTTATTTTAAGGAAAGGTTCATTTTCATGGATAGAATCACCGCCTTCGTAAATCAAACGAATAAAAACATGTCAGTAAGCCCGCTAGAGAATAAGTTTTATTACTTGAGCAACAAAAGAACAAGTTTATTCAGTACTTCATACATTTCCATAAAACAACCGAATAATCCGAACAACCACAAACAAACTTGAAGCAACAGTCAAACAAACGTTTCGAAAGTGCTGCTTTGCAAACAGGAATCGTAAACAAAACGTAGACTTAATTGAGATAATGCAAACAAAGAATATCCAACAGCAGACGGTGCGTTGCATTGCTCTTGTTTGCATGCTTTGGTGTTGAAGTGGTTTCTATGGTAAGAACCTTGTACCTACATACATACTAGTGTACCCCTGAGGGCTTAGCCAAGTTACAGTCGATTAGCGATGACGCTAGTCTATACGTCCGAAAATGTCCCATACATTTTCGGACGTATAGACTAGCGTATAGATTTGACACATGCTATAGAAATACCACGTGATTCAGCGACAACAAATGTATGTAGAAATCGAATAGATTCGTGGCGAATGTAATTTGGCTACGGGCCCTGTACATAACTGAGGACAATAAAAAAAATGTTTATCACAATTTTTCACACAAAAAATTTAGTAGGTACGATATTATATTAATTTTAGTACATTATACATTTAGGTAGGTACTTATAATGAACACTGGCTCCCACACTAGGATTCCCTGTGTTGTGGGTAGCTAGGCTCTGCCCAAAAAAAGACACGTAAAAAAATAAACTTAATAATAATAATTAGCAACCTAAATAATCATTTATTAATAATGGTTATTAAACAGTTAGAAGATTCTAGTAGCTAAGCTAAAGTTTAAAATTTTGATCGAAAGTTTGTTTGCATGTCTATGGTGGTGTCTATGATAAAAACCTTGTACTACTAGTGTACCCCTGTTCATAACTGAGAAATAATTGAAAAGTTAAGAAAAGTCACAGATTTACACATCACTTATAGGTAAATCAATTTCGACTGTTATTATTTATAAAACGGCATTTATCGGGTACCGTTATGTTGGTGTTACCACTGACAATGTTTCGGTTGACTTAATTTTACACCCTGTATTTATAACCTTTTCTCTTTTTATTGAAGTGAAAATTTCTTTAGGCGTGTTGGGCATTTTTTAACATGGGAAAAAACCATTGAACTCGCGACACTGCATCAAGCCACTCAGTCTTCTCCTAGCAACAGCACTAAGCAGTCAAGCCTCTCCTGGAGTTTAGTTTCAAGCCTTCATCACCATTCTCACACTACGAAGAAGTATCACAGTCACACATATGGCAACATCGTATCACCATACAGTCCACTCGTAACAACCACCGCCCGCCCTGGTTCACCTGGTTCCGTACATCATAGTCCTTATAAGTAGTGAAAACTTCTTTAGGCGCGATGGGTATTTTTTGAGAAGAAATGAATCATTGAACTCGTGACACTGTTGCCGTTGCCGTTACCGACACCGCTGTATATAAGTATCTCGTAATTGTTCAAGTTTTCAAATTCAAATGTCAACCTCACCTGCACGCGGTGCATCCTGCAGTAACCGACGAGGCTCTGGCGACCGGTTAATGGCGGTATAGCCCTTTCTAGATTGGCACATCTAAACTCTGGCCGTTGATGGGCAGCAGCATCTGCTGGCTTGACAAGATGTGCCCCTGCAATCGCCAACCCGCATGCCCAGCGTGGCGATTATGGGCCAAAGCTCCCAATGATATGTGCACAAAAGGAAATGGCCCCCAGTTCCCGGCACTCTGCTATTCCTGGCCAAGGCGGCGGCCATGGTAACAGCAGGGGGTGCTAGGAATTCCCGGGTTATGAAAGGCCGCCCATCCCAACCACTGACCCTGGCTGAGCGCTGTGGCTGGCAAGGATTAGATGAGAACAGCCGAGGATCGGGCTCAATGGCGCACCCTGGGAGAGACCTACGTCCAGCAGTAGACTGTCATAGGTTGTTGATGATGATGATGATGAATTGTTCAAGTTTTCACTTCTGTCAGCACTCCCGGAATGCCAATTTTTTATACGTTCTGAAGATGGAACAAGCATAAATGGCCCACCCGATGTTAAGTGGTTACCGTCTCCTACAACAATGAATTGCCTCGTAGGTCACGCTCTTTAGAAACTTGCTCTGCACTGCCCTGCGTCCATCAACTTGAGGCATACAGGTGTAAAGCCTCATGTGCCTGTAATTTCACCGGCAACCATAACCTTCAAACCGAAACACAGCAATGTTGCTTGGCGGCAGAAATAGGTATGGTATTAGTACTTTCCCGGGCGAGCACTTTCATAATAATAATGGCTGAAATAAATCACGAATGTATTCTAAGTATAATTTCAACAGTTCTTTGTTTTATTTTACTTAGAAAACTTTCGTGAATTATTTCAATCATTATTATAAATACGGGATTTATCACATATCGTCTTATCGGTTTTTCGACCGACAATGTTTCGGTTCAATTCGTGAACCTTCATCAGGGTGAGTGCGATGCGCTCCGAATAACGTCTCGCCTCGCACTTCGCGCCGCAGCCCTCTGCGCGCGAGTAGACGGACGCGGTGCTGAGGATTGAGTCAACGATGGCTCAGCGCGTTGACAAGTTGCATCATCATCATTATCATCACTGTTGCTCTCTTCGGTAGTTCTCGGTACAGGCTCGGTGCAGCCTGTCAACGCGCTGGGCCATCGTTATTCGGAGCGCATCTCACTCACCCTGATGAAGGTTCACGAATTGAACCGAAAAATTGTCGGTCGAAACACCGATAAGACGGCACGTGATAAATTCCGCATTTATAATAATGGTTATTGGTTTTAGTTCATTCTGTTTTTAGAACTTTATCTTCAAAGTTGCTTTTAAATGTCTTCAATAAAAGAAAACTGAACATATCACTGTACAGTTGCAAATTCTGTAAACGCAGTCAATGCTTAATTGCTTAGTAGAGAGCACGTAATTCATTACCCTGATAACGCGTAAGTCGGACTTATAAACGATCTATTAGAAGTTTTCTTATTAGAAGTTCCCCTATTACGACTCTAGAACTAGAAAATCCACACCGATAAAATCGAGATCTAAATCTCAGTCTCATTTCTACGTGATTCAGCAACTAGAACTTGTTTTATTGTAAATTCAAACACAGAGGCAAGTAAAATACCGGAAAATTATTCTAAACTGGCTGTAAATTTGAAGCAAAATTTGTTTAAACTTTATTGTAGATAGGCGTTTATGCGTTCGGTTTAACGATCTCTAAAATTTTGCGAACCGTGAAATAGGGTCGAGGCGCCAAAATAATCATTAATGAAAAATATCACTGAACATTTTTGCGGGATTTGCAAATTAAAAATCGCATATTTATTGTACTTTTTAGGGTTCCCGGCCAAAATGGTAAAACGGAACCCGGTGCGACTTTGTCTGTCCGTACGTCTGTTACAGCAGATTATCTCAGCAACTACTAAACATATTCTCTTGAAATTTGAAACAGTTAGTATATATTAATACTGACCTTTCACTAACACCAGTAAAAAATCTCTTCTGACCATCAAATAGATTTTTTTTTTTCAAAAAATTGGTACTATATCAAATGGGGTATCATAACAAAGAAATTGATTTACACGTTCCAAATCCATTATTTTTTATTTATGATTAATGGCTAATATAATACCCTCCACCCCACCCTCCTTATCTCCGAAGATTACGAAGTGATAAAACTGAAATCAATATGATTGATAGATAGATTTCAGGACAATTATAACAGTCTCTGTCTAGAAAAGTTCTTTAGATATCTGTGTTATAAGTTTTCTTGGTTTACCGGTCACATAACTAGATGGCGCTGACTTAACATAAAGACCTAACTAGGGTCGGAACTCTCGGAGCGCGAGTCCTACTCGTACTTGACTGGTCTTGTTTATAGTTGCAACATTATACTGACGTTTGGTTTAGAACGTTTGAAATTTAAAGTACAATATAAAACTTAAAAAATATACTGCTTTAAATATACCTAGTCAGGTCATAAGTATTGTCACACAGTAAAAACTTTTCTTTTAGAATGCTGGCCACAAAAAAGTTTATAGAATTCGAATTTCGAATTGTTCATGAAAATAAAAATGTACACTTTTTAGAATTTTACTCATTTTTAAATATGGAGTGGACGCTTAAAGAAGACCGTGTTGCAGTTATTGCGTTGCATCGTTGCGGTTACGCGCCAATTCAAATTTTTGACATACTGAAAAATTTGAATATAACCAAAAGATTCGTTTATCGCACCATCAAACGATACAATGAAGACTCTAGTGTAGATGACAGGTCAAGAAGTGGTCGCCCTCGGTCTGTTAGGACTCCAGCAGTGATAAAAGCTGTGAAGGCGCGAATTCAAAGAAATCCCAAACGTAAGTAGAAACTGTTGGCCTTTCAGATGGGGTTAAGCAGAACCACGGTGAAAAGGGTGTTAAATGAAGACTTAGGGCTTCGGGCATATCGAAGAAAAACAGGACATCGTTTGAATGCTCGTCTAATGGACCTGAGACTGAAGAGATGCCGCGCTTTGTTGAAGCGGTACGCGGGAAAAAAATATCGGGAAATTCTTTTTTCGGATGAAAAAATTTTTACCGTAGAAGAGAGCTACAACAAACAAAATGATAAGGTGTACGCACACAGTAGTGAAGAAGCGAGCAACCGTATTCCGCGTGTCCAACGAGGTCATTTTCCATCCTCGCTCATGGTATGGTTGGGAGTTTCTTATTGGGGCTTAACAGGTACATTTTTGTGAGAAAGGTGTAAAAACGAATGCAGTTGTGTATCAAAATACAGTCCTGACGAACCTTGTGGAACCTGTTTCTCATACCATGTTCAATAACAGGCACTGGGTATTCCAACAAGATTCGGCGACAGCTCATAGAGCGAAGAGCACACAAGACTGGCTGGCGGCGCGTGAAATCGACTTCATCCGGCACGAAGACTGGCCCTCCTCCAGTTCAGATTTGAATCCGTTAGATTACAAGATATGGCAACACTTGGAGGAAAAGGCGTGCTCAAAGCCTCATCCCAATTTGGAGTCACTCAAGACATCCTTGATTAAGGCAGCCGCCGATATTGACATGGACCTCGTTCGTGCTGCGATAGAGACTGGCCGCGCAGATTGAAGGCCTGTATTCAAAATGACGGAGGTCATTTTGAATAAACTTTAGTGTCATAAGAATCTATGTTTTGTTAAGTTCATTTTGGTATATAAATGGTTACATAATGAATAAACTTGTTTCAATTATTTTATATTAAACATGTGACAGAATTTATGACCTGACTAGGTACTATCAAAGTCAATATGTAATAAGGTAAAAGAGATTCTAAAATTTTTGACAATGCCGCTGTTTTTTTTCTTTTTAAAACGCACCGCACAATAAAGTTTTTATAATTGGCAAAATCATGCAATCTTTATGTCCAGTTATCAACATAACGTGACACTTTAGGACATTATGCAATATGTCATTTTTTGTTCGGATGAATGAATGAATGTAATAACAGATATAAAAATAAACAAAAAGAAATGTATGTAAGCATAATGGGCGGTATTATCGCTGTACAACGGTGTTTGGTAATATATTGACTATATTCAAGTGACGATTTCTCAAAACATAAAAAAAGACTTCTCGAAAAAAAAACTAGTAGTTATATTATCAAATTTTAAAGAAAATCGACTAAATTTAGGTGATTAATTCGATATAAAACTTACTGCCTACTATTGTAATCGGCATCCAAAAAGAAAGGCCGATTTGATATCTCTTTCGGAAATGGCTACGGGTTTTGAGTTAGAAAGGGACAACAAGAGATATCACCAATCTCGAGACGTCACCAATACAGTATCTGTGGTTAGATGGCAAGCATTATGCAATAGCACAACATAAGTTTTATGCTTATGTTTTATGTTTATTATGCAAGAGATCCATTATATCAATAGATATAATGGATCTCGCGACTAAAAAGTGTAAGAAAAAATTACTAGCCTGGCTATTAACATTAAACTACCATAAAACGGAATCCCTTCTTATCACACCAACGTGATAGTCACACATGAATAAATGAAAACGAACTTAAGCATAAAAACAAAAATATGTAATAATTTATAAGATACAAGATAAATCAGACCGAAGTTCCCTTCCCCCCCCCCCCCTTCCTCCCTATACACGATTCAGAACCCTATATAAAGAGAATTATGTAGCACTAGTAAAATAGATCCCAAGACATCGCTTTCCTTCTCTCTCACTACCACAGGTACACACTACACATCAAGCACACACGCGCACTTACATACACACACCCACACACCACACACCATACCCACACACACAAACACACAAATACACAGACACACACTCACACTCTCAAACAGGACGAAAGAGACTATCTCCCACAACACAGGTTTTACCTAGGGTGGGAGCTAGTGATCTTGTATTGTAGGTATTCCTTCGTTAAGATATCTGTTAACTGTATGTATGTAACAAGTTTAATAAAGTGTTTGTTTTTACATGCAAAAATAAATTTCACTATTCTACGGTAATCATTTCACAAATTTATTTATTATGCTCATCAAAATAACCCCTTTCATTTTTATGCGTATATTATCAAACACCTTATAGACATTTTATATAAAGTCATAAAATCATTGTCTGATCATTTTGATTGACAATTGGATATGTCATGTTCTTCGGATATGTCCCCAATCCCTTTTAATAAGATCATAGCAAGTTGAAAGAAGCAATCGTGTTTTAAAATGATTACTCAATGAGATTGCCAGAAAAATATCCCAAAATAAAAGACATTTGTCTAATAACGTTGAATAATACAATGTTTGTTGATAATGCTGTTGTGAAAACACAACCTTGAATTTTCTCTTTTCTCTCATCGTCAAAAATGTCTAGGAGAATAAAAAATACTCATAGAATTTATTATGAATACCATCTCATCAAAATAATAATAATCTAAGAGAACATTCACATGTACTTAAGCGTAGGTACGTGCGATGTACCGAGGGAGGGCTGAGTTCAGCGAACATATTAAATCGTTAAGTGTTTTGATAAACACAGACAGGGGTTTAGCGATGATGCGATTCGAGAGGGAATTTCGTAAATCATCGTCGATGGGGTAGCACCTCAGAGCTATAAATATTGTAAGCTAAATGCAAGATACAAGTATGAACAACTTGATCAGTGAAGAAAGCTATGAAACGTGCAATGATACACAAAAAATCATTTTTTTTTGTCAGTACTCAACACATTTATTGCTTTCACAGAGTGTCAAAGTTGTTACAGGTAGTGGGTAGATAGTTTCATATATAAACCCTAGTTCAGATCAGTTTACAGTTTGTGGTACAGTGGTTTTATAAAGGCCTTGTGATCTGATAAAAAACAGTGTATTGCAAATTATCGCCTTGCAAAGAGGAGTTGAAACGAGTAATGAAAAAATGAACCGTCACATTTTCTTTTCTTCGTATTCTTGGTATTTATTTGTATTTAATTTTAATTTAATTTATTTTGTGTTGAATTGTACAATGTTCAGGAAAACAACTTGTGGCATGGCTGCCCTGAAAAGACCTTTAACCGATACCGGAATATTGAGGAAAAGAGGCATTAATAATCAATAACTGCTACACAGCCACACAACAGAAGGTAAAAAAAGTAAATAATAATCCATGGTGTTCACACTTGATAGTCCCATCTCTAGATGCTCTACAACTTGGTTATCTGTAACTCTGTGAAAAGCACTTTCCGATCTGATATGTAGTAGATATCTTTATTATGCAAAAATACAGAATGATATAAATTTTTGAGTGAAACTTTTTTATTCTTCGACGCTATATAATAATAAATATATGCCCTAGAACTTCTAGAATTTTAAAAGAGTAAAATGCATTATTTTTTCAGTTAGCTGTTCATTTTACTGCTGTGTTGTTATTTCATACAATAATCGATTAGAAAACGACTTAGCATATAAGTACTCGTAATTGATGATAGTGTCCATAATCCAGTTTAAAGCAGACAATATTTTTCGAAAATTATATATGAATACCCTGCATATCAAGTTTATTTAGGCACTTCGGAAAAATATAGTCTCCGCAGATATAATCGTAATATTCATAGCTCTGGGATCGCTCGTGATTTGAATGCGAATTATGCGATGCGAATCTCATTTGAACCTAAAATTATAGCAGTACACACAGCGGAGTATCAAATTAAATATGTCGTAAAACGAGATGGGCTTACGAGATTCGATTCTATAATGACGGATTTGAAGAGGTTGCTGAGACTTGGATTGTTCGAGTTCCCAAAAGCTCCCAAATTAGCTATCAGAGCAGACGGCGACAAAGAGCGGAGCTTATCTCCCGGATTTAGATGAACTGAACCCTTGGCGACTATGCGAAATAATAGCCGGCTAGATAGCGTCATTGTTTGAGCATGAAATTAAAATTGAGCGGGTTCACACGTGCGCACCGCCGAGATAAGGGGTTGTCCCATGCTTTCGACTCGCAACTCGCGATGTTTGTCCGCATGTTGATTCACTTGGGGATAGGGTAAGCATGTTGCTGATTCAGACTGGACGATGAACGTGTCCGGCTTTGCCGTTTGGCCGTTTGGCCGTGCTTAACTTGTTTGAAGGACCGCTATTTGCTGTCACGTTACGCAATACAATTCCTGTTGATCGCCTCGACTACTTATGATATTGTGTGGTATCGCAAGACAGTTTAAGCAACTGCCTGACTCTGTGTTTCCTGACAAATACAACCTACGGGTCTTCAAGTCACGAGTGAACAGGTTTATTCTTGGCAAGCGTGTTCTTTCGTAGACCGCGAACCTATAACTTGTTTAAAAAAACACTTGCTGAGACATGCCATCACACTAATATTATATATGCGAAAGTTTGGATGTTTGTTTATTAATTTGTTTGTTTGTTACTCAATCACGTCGTAACGGCGGAACCGATTTTGATGAAATTTAGTATGTGCGTAGATTATAACCTGGATTAACACATAGGTTACTTTTTATCCCATAAATCAGGTATCATGGGTTGAAAATGTGGTGTCAAGTCAAGTTGCAACAGCGAGTTTAGCTTTATTTCTATGTTACCTACATATTTAGTAGTGTAACGCGTACAAAGAAGCGGGCAACAGCTAGTTAAACATAAAATGTGCGTTGGCTACGTAAATTGTCGACATTAAATTCCGACTATTTATAAACGTTACCGGCACCGGCTTTTCTTTCTCAAATCGCAGTTGAAGGGTTTGGACCTTTCTTTATTTGAACGCTAACAAGTGCTCGTATGCTTTTGTTCTGTACGGTTTTAATAGTTATGTTTACTTTGGATTTGCCGGATAAACTTGCCCGAATCGATTGGTGAGCCTTCAATCTCTGTAAATACAAGTGGAATCGAACTGATATCAGTATGGATAAGGGGTTTAACTGAACTTTGAATAAATCAGGATCGAAAACTAATTTAACTCTACTTTTTCTGCTATACTTTGCAAATTTCAAGGAACCAAATATTTTTCAGATATTATTTTGCAAAAGCTTATACTTTCTACGATTACCAAATATAATTGAAATATTGTTTTTTCACAACCAAACAAAATAACTGTTCCTATCCTAACCTACCAAATCAAATCATTTATTCCATCACGATTTACAGAGCTGACAATGCTGTTTATGATACAGTGCTAGTTCACAAATTTAGTTGATTATAAACATTGCTTACAGAGAGCCTCAAGCTAAACTTAAAGAATAAGCTTGTGTTTTGAGGCTCAGTGTAAATACTGTCATCATCATCACCATATCAGTCATAGGACTTGTTGACACTGCTTAACATAGACTAATCTTTTGCAGCCTGCACCCATTGGCTCCCAGTAACCTCGAAGAACTGACAGCCGTCGGGACAAAAAGGTTCTCGAGTGGAGGACACGCAATAGAAAGCGCAGCGTAGGATGGCTCCCCAAATACTATGACTAACTATAATCTTCGTAGATGTTTAGGTACAACTACATATATAACACCTGCTATGCCTCATATTTGGCTATATAACTCGGTACAAGCCTGGACAGAAATCAATTACCACCGCACTTCAGAACGCCTAGCTAACGTGTCCATCGAAATTAGATCTATTAGGGGTACTATAGTAGTAGTAAATCTGCAAAACGCTAAAAACGATAGATTTTAAATATTGTGTTTGTAAGAATTGTTTTCAATTATAATGTAGGCCTCACAGAAAACCAACTAAGCCACGGATTTCATCACGACGTTTTTCTTCACCGGTTGTACTTGTAATATACACACATAATTTTTTCGAATACGAAAATCCATTGGTTTACGGGTTTCTCACCCTAAACCACCGAATCAAAAGTCAAGGTTCATCTCACTAGACCAACACGGCTCTAAAATTAACATACTAATCATTTATATAAGTATGTGTTATTAGCAGTTATTATGGTTAATAATATGAGATTTGAAAAATAAATGAAAACACAGGTAGGGCTACTAATGGCTAGAATTGTTAGTTTTTTATTTCATAAATTCTTTTTAATACAAAATTTTAATTTTTCTAACAAACTTACTATCAAGTCCTATAAAATGTCAATGAAACAGCCTGTATAAAATAGGTAAACAAATCATATTAATTCATCATGTTTGCAGTCACCTGTTAAACTGTCTAAGCGGCATCGTCGTCGCTTAGGTGCCACCGATGTGATGTTTAAAAATCTTAAAAATTGTTTATTGGAAATGTATCGATTCATCATCATCATCGTTAGCCTTTCTCATCCCACTTCTGGGCATAGGCCTCTCTTCGTTGTCGTCATTCACCTCTGTCCTGCGCTGTTCTAACCCACATACGACCTGCGATTTTTATAATGTCGTCGACCCATCTTGCCGGTGGACGACCTGCGTACCTAGTTCCATCTCGGGGCCACCACTCAGTCAGCATCCTGCTCCACCTGTCATCACCGCGCCTGGCCACATGTCCTGCCCAACTCCATTTGAGTCCCAATATACGCTTGCTGACGTCTTGAACTTTAGTCCGCTTGCGAATTTCGGTATTGGGGACTCGGTCTAGTAGTGTGATGCCGAGCATGGCGCGCTCCATGGCTCTCTGTGCGACTCTAATCCTGTGCACAGTCTCCTTCGTGAGCGTCCATGTCTCAGCACCGTAGGTTAATGTTGGCAGGACACATTGGTTGTAGAGGTGGGTCTTCAGACAAATGTAGAATGTATCGATTACTGGATAAATATTCAAGCTACCTGTGTTAAACTAACCTCTAAAAAATACGATTCTGGATGTGTGTTTTAAATTAATGTCGTACATAACATTACAGATTGTATATTCCTACCGTTATGCAGATATAGCGTGGTCTAGCTGTATCAGTCTGTTATGGAATCGGCGTACATGTTAGATGCGTACACACGATTATTTACCTATTAACATGGTGTACGGGTTTGTATGTGGGCGGTGCAATTTAATTTATCGATATCTCTACGTGCCTGCACTGTTTGCTTTGCTAAAGCTTCTACCTACAGAACACGAAATATATCCAAGCCTTCGTAGCCATTGAAATGGTAATGATAAAATTGATCCATTTTGTTACGGAAAATTTACTTTTCGTTCGAGAAAATAGAATAACTAGAAGAAAAATGATACAGAGGTAATTTAGTCTGAAATTTCATTCTTTTTTGGAACTTCTGTAGTAACGATATTACTGATTATTATTATTATTAATAAACACATATACAAAAATATTATTTTGCCTGAGTCTTCAATTATATTATTTAATGCCACTAAGCTAACCTTTAGATTTTTATGTTTCATATGAAATCAGCACACATATCATTGTATGCCAAGTAAAGTTGTGCATGTGAAAAAACAGTCTCCACAATATTACTACGACAAAAATTGCATGACCACTATCCTTCCAGTCCTGTAGTTATAACGATCTAGGTTTCCATCCCTATTGGAGTGGTATGCTGAACTGATTCCTACCGCGATTCTCATGTTTGTTTTAACCCGGGGGGATTTTATGATCGATATATATATAAATTTAAGTTACTACGATTAATTAGGTATTATTTTTAGGCTTAGGTAAATACAAAGGGTATAAATATTTTTAAAGCTAATTACTCTAGTAGAACTCATTAATGAGAACACACCTATGAAATTGCCGTTTTGTATGGAATAAGTGAAAGTACTTATTTTTTTAAACTTTTTTATTTCTATTATTCAAAGTAATCACCCATGCAATCGACGCATCTTTTCCAACGCATTGGCAGTTTATTGATGCCCTTCTTGTAAAAATCAGCTGGACGGGAGGCAACAAACTCTTCAAATGCATTTTGTACTGCCTCTCGGGAATTGAATTTTTTACCCACTAAAAAGTTGTCTAAATTTTGGAAAAAGTAATAGTCGGTAGGTGCAAGGTCTAGTGAGTATGGCGGATGAGGGAGAGCTTCCAACCCCAGCTCTTGCAGCTTAGAGACTGTCTGTTGTGCAGTATGAGGTCGCGCGTTGTCGTGAAGGAGCAGTGGGGACGACCGATTGACCAAAGCAGGTTGCCGATGTGCAAGCTTCTCCATCATTGTCTCCAGTTCTTCACAGTACACATCTGCAGTAATGCTCATGCCGTTTTGTAAAAAGCTGTGGTGAATTACACCCGCACTAGACCACCAAACAGTGACCATCACCTTTTTAGGGGTCATTTTTGGTTTAGGGCATTGCCTTGGTGCTGAACCAGGATCTAAGCAACTTGCTGAGCGCTTTCGATTGTCGAACAGAATCCATTTTTCATCGCACGTAACAATTCGGTTCAAAATTCCTTCATTTCTTTGCCTATTGAGCAGCGCGAGGCAGGTCTCGATGCGTACGTTGCGCTGGCGATCGTTAAGTTCGTGGGGCACCCATCTATCAAGTTTTTTTACCTTGTCTATTTGTCGCAAATGGATCAAAATTGTTATGATGCTAACATCAAAAGCTGCTGCTAGCTCAGCTGTAGATTGAGTTTCGTCAGGTTCCACAATTAATTAATCATTGTTGACCAAAGTCTCCGGACGACCATGAGCTTCATTTTTCAAGTCAAAATTTCCAGAACGGAACCGGGAAAACCAATAACGGGTTGTGCGTTCGTTTGTACAGTTCTCTCTGTAAACGTTTTTGATGTTACGTTCCGTTTGTGTCGCGTTGGTGCCATAACGGAACTCATATTCAAATGTAATGAAAATACAACGCTAATCAATAAACAAAAGACCGAGTTTGTAAAAATAAATGTCATGTTTTTAAGACAAAATTAATTTGAATTTAGAACACAAAGCCATTCCAAACTTTTTTTCTATTTGAAATGACCAGTACTGAAGAACGGCAACTTCATAGTTAAAGACCTATTGTTATTACTCAATACTCAATTGTTTATTGTATTCCACAATGTAATATTAGGTGGTAATTGATATGTACATAACCATTATTAACAGGGTCCCTGTTGGGCACAACAATATTTTGTAGAGAAGAGGACGTCATTGGACTTATAAAACTTTCGTGATTATTAAATATGGGGTTTATCACGTACCGTTTTATTGGTGTTTCAATTCAGGAACCTTCATCAGTGCGAGGCAAAATGTGGTCCGGAGCGGATCACTTTGATGAATTGATGAAGGTTCACGAGTTGAGCCGAAACATTATCGGTCGAAACACCGATAAAATGGTACGTCGCTTACCATCAGGCGAGATAGTGGTCAAACGCTAGCATATAATTTATAAAAAAAAGTGATATATCCCGTATTTATAATAATGAGGACGTTCTTGTTAGGTTACACCCATTTTAAAATGAAAACAAACAAATCTAATGTCAAAGTAGGTAATAGGTAAGTATCTAAAATTTGTCATTAAAATATTCGTCAATTGTTCAGTAGGTTTTAGTAGTAAGTATTTTAGTTGGTTTATAAATTTGATGTCATTAATCTCATTTTTCAACTAATAATCATTGATAGTATCGTAAATAAATGATTAAGTATTCTCTAAAAAATATTGCTTAGGTGCACAAATTCTAAAATAACAAGACCCGCTACTAACATGCTAATTCGACTTTGCGCTTTATCTCTACACAAAAATGGAATATATTTTTCCCAGTGTGTGTTTTTGTCGTGAAGTTTGACGCTTTGATTGGGCGTAAAAGACTGGTCAACCACATAGTTACTGTTCGAAAAAAGGCTTTGACGGGACTTTCCTTCTAACTACCGCCCCGAGACAAGTGAAAGATAGAACTACTTGAAAGCGGCATTTATATAGCTTCAGCGATTAAGTTTATGAAGCAAATGTTCAACGGCTCGTTATCTTGGGGGGGGGGGGGGGGCATTTTAAATGTATATTGCAATAATAAATATTGCTAGACATTTCACACAGCGCTATCTAGTCCCAAACTAAGCAGTACTATGGGAACCAGATAACTGATAGAATACTTATATCCTTTTTTTTGTAAATATATACTTATAATATATAGAAAAACATCTGGACCCGAAACAAATATCGTGCAAACATTTATTCCGCGGCGGGAATCGAACCCGCTATCTCCTGCGTCTCAGCCGGCTAAACGCCACGGAGTCGTCAAATCGTAATTTCAGATATGCAAATGTCATTTTAATATCGTGAAATGTTCTCAGATATTAAATGTTTTGCTTCGAATCCATCTAAAATGAATGTACTTTACAAATAATAGAGGAGTTGCCTTTTGCTTCCTTCACAAAACTGCATACATGTCGTCGCTTTTAACCCTTTACCTGTTTAATTTTTATTTAACCACAATCAGTTTCACTAATACCATCAAAGAAAAAAGCTAAAGGCCCCACAAATCATGAACTCTTTATGCAAATCCGTATCCATGACAGGATTACACGGGAGCATCTGTGTGTACATTCACTAATGAGATTAGCAACACCAAGTAGAGAATTATGTGTGCTCTAATGGCTCAGGTTAATATGTCTGGAAAATTGTTTCACGCGTGTGAAAAAGCTTTAGTTGGTTTCAGGGATTTTTTTGAAATAATTTGTTTATCATATCTTTGTGTAGAACAAGTCCGTGCTCCTGTTAAAGCAGAATAATACTCGCTCACTTCGGATTTGACACCCCACGCAAAAAGAGAGGTGTTATAAGTCTCTATGTCTGTCTGTGTATCTGTGATATATAGACATAGGCGTCAGGTTCCACAGACCAACATTTCAGATTTTTTAAATTTTGTCAATATTCACTTATTTAAATACCACGTGTTTTATTACCTATGACAATAAATGAAAACATGGGTAGGGTTAATTGCTAGTATTGTTGTACAACAGGTTTTTTTCAAATCCACAGAATTATTTTAATTTTTAAACAACATTAACATCAACATAAAAAAACAATGAAATCACCTGTCTAAAATAGGTAAATAAATCATATTAATTCATCATATAATTAGGTACGTGTTAAACTGACTAAACGGTATCGCTGAAACAGCGCTGCCGATTTACGTTTTTTTTTATTGGAATTGTATCGATTACTGGATAAATATTCAAGCTACCGATATCAAACCCAGCTCTAAAGTTAGATAATACGATTCCGTATGTGTGTTTGAAATTAATGTCATACATAACAAAACAGGTTGTATATGTACCTACAACTCATAAAATGTATATAGCATCATAGGTAGGTATCATAACTTATAACTAAACGATTATGCCACAATTCGGTTTTATAAACTTAAGAATGCAATGGAACTTTATCAAGTTCACCAAAGTGTAGGCCTGCCCTATACAACAGAGAAGCCTGTACCGTCTATATAAAATCCAATCTTCTAAACCTATCATTTTCCGATCCACCACAATTTCAGTAGACAACAAACCCATCAATTTGTTCGGCTTCCTAAAAGAAATAAAACTGCGAAGCGCAGTTGAGCTTGCATGTAAACAGCCCATAATCGCACCGAAACCCCGTAATACTATGAAAACTTGCCCATTCTGAGATTTCATTAAAATAAAAATAGATAAATAAGGGGAATTGATGATAATGTATGGTAATATCAAAAGTGGACCCTTGAAATGTTTTTTTTCCGTTTGTAACCTTGTATTTTACGAGCGTATTTTTTACGCTTTGAATGAAACCGTCATTGAAAACCTTTTTCAACCGACTTCAAAATAGGAGGAGGTTCTCAATTCGACTGTATTTTTTTTATCTTGTTAGCTCAGACCTTTCGACTGGGTGAACTGATTTTAATGATTCTTTTTTTATTTGAAAGCTGGTGCTTCCCGTGTGGTTGCATTTCAATTTGGTTCAGTTCTGACAATGGCATCCATGAGAAAACCATATAAGTCTTAAATTTGCATTAAGTATGTGTGCGATAAATGGACGAATAACTTAATATCACGCCAAACCGATTTTGATGATTCTTTTTTTATTGGAAAGGATGTACTTCAAGGTTAGTTTGATGAGAGTTTGGTTAGGTTATTTGAATAAGGCCGCTTATTGTACCTTTGATTTAATTGTGTTTTATTGTTTGTACTCTTTTTGTTTTATTTTTTTAAAGGTGTGCAATAATGAAATTATCTAATCTACTCTAACACCCCCCAACAACCCCGCAACCCACAATAAGATATCTGGAACCACAACGCACCCAGACCCGGAACAGTATTTGCAGATCTTGCAAACATTTGTCCTACAGTAGGGATCAAGCAACCTCTCATCAACCATTAAAAAAAATTATTTCATCATCATCATCATCATTCTCAGCCCGTGTCGACTCACTGCTGGGCATAGGCCTCTCCTTGTTTCTGCCACTCTTCCCGATCCTGTGCCAGTCTGAACCACGTACAACCCACGGTCTTATGGATGTCGTCGACCCATCTCGCTGGTGGACGTCCCCTATTTCGATGGCCAGTTCTCGGCTTCCACTCTGTTAGTGCCTTAGTCCACCTGTCGTCACTACGTCTGGCCAAGTGTCCAAAAAAAAATTATTTAAACATTAATATTTATGAAAGCTGTTATAAAACCTCCTAGGCTTACTAAAGCTCTTTTTCACCGTTATTAGCAACTTCACCATCAACGAAAGTTGCATCAAACAATGCATAGTCGTTACTCACACGCTATTTAGCCGTTACCAGCATACCGATTTATCAATAGGACATTTATACCGCTAATCGTGTTGGTTTTGAACCGATAGGGGAAAGCTACATAGATACGTGATGATAGGTATTATTGGAGTATTGTCTGTAAAAGGAACAATAAAAGAACGTACTTAATAATAAAATTAACATTTAAAGCTTTGACATTGCATGCGTTAGCGCTGAATATGGCTGTACCTACACAAAAACTGTACCTACACCTTGTTTGTTACCCATATTACGTAATAAATACAATTTGATTTGATTTGAAGATTTAAACGTAAGTTAAATTTCGTGAACAAGTTGTAGAAAGACAAATTTGAAAAAAAACCCGGCTATACACCCACTGCGCCACAGAGGATCAATCATCAGGATTCAATCTTTAACAGATATAGTTTCATCAATATAAGAAACATCATGTTCTTAAAGAAGATCCTTTTCGTTCATTTCACATTGTAACTACGTGCTTCTCTCTCTAGATAAGACAAGACATCTTATTCGAAATTAAATATATGCGACCTACTTATAGAGTAAACGAAACCCAGTAATCGACTCGAGATCGGCCTCGACCTTGTTGGAAGCAAACATTTAGAAAGAGCTTCAAAGTAGAGCGGAGGGCAGCCATCTAGGGAAAAATATATTGAAAATGCTTCTTTTGAGGGCCAACTTTCTTTGATCTTTAAAGAAAGTGAAGCTTTCATGAAACACTAACAGTCACTCATAGTTTTATCTATGTTTTTAAAAGGAAACTGAATTTTTACTGCCATTATACTTGAAATAAATTATTTTTTAACCCAATGGCCCAGAATAATATCTGTATATATTAATAATAATACGTACCTACCAATAAACGACCTCCGTGGCGCAGTGGGCGAACAGCCGGCTGAGATGCAGGAGGTAGCGGGTTCGATTCCCGCTTCGGAACAAATGTTTGCATGATCTACATATATTTGTTTCGGGTCTGGATGTTTTTTTATATAAATATTATAAGTATATATTTACAAAAAAAAAAGTATATAAGTATTCTAGCAGTTATCTAGTTCCCATAGTACAAGTTCTGCTTAGTTTGGGGCTAGATAGCGCTGTGTGAAATGTCCAGTAATATTTATTTATTTATTTAAAAGATTTCCAAGGATTAAAGCTGAGATAATAAACTTAGATGATGGTCATTAAATTTTTGTAATTATAGTTAAAAAAAAAATTAGTGTTACTTCGTGTTCTCATAGAACTGAGCTCGTAGGTAAGTCCGACAATGCGAGTAATATTTAATCGTTATCACGACACGCCGTAGTCATCGTCCGATGATTTACTCACAGCTTATCCTGCTAACTTATGGAATATGCGCAAACTATGTGTTGTGTTCAACTTTTTGTCAGGCAACATCCGAAGAAAACTGAAGTTTTTCCCGTGGATTTATTACACTATACTCTAGCTTGTGCGCGTTTATATCTGCAATTTATATGTATTTTTGAGCTGCTATATTATAGTTCACCTCTTTCTTAATTAAGCGATGCGCCTACTACAACTGTTTGTTTAGTTTTATTCGTAGTTTTTAATAAAACCCAATTGTCAATTTTAATTTATTGCTAATCATGGCATGTGTTTAAGATGAAACACAATTATTTGATTTAATAGAGCAATCTACTGAACTTTGGAGGTTTATTCACCTTCAATCCAATACACCTATGTTTATTTGTACAGTTTCTCTGTGATTTCAATCAGTGCTTAGCTCGTGCCAACTGAAACCAATAAACCCAACCCCCTCCGACGTATTGGGTAGGCATTATCTTTGATAAGTCGTCTGTCAAAATTTAATCTACACACAACGAGACGAGAGCTTTGTGCCACAGAAAATAAGAACCAGAATGAAATTACAATTACCAACTCAAATATTTCTTGTGTTTACAATAGCATAATTTTTGTATATTGGAAGGTATTAGAATAGGTCGTAAAGTATTTTTCACCCTCTTACCCCCACCCCCCATTTTTTAATCACTATTTTAGTATTTTTGTATGAACAATATACATATAATTTAACCGTTGCTCATTGACGTGTAGTTATATACATGAAGTGTTGCGTCACTTTGACAAGTGTTTTATATAGTTTTTATCCAGAAGTTCCCACGGGAACGGGAAATAGTAACACACTAATATTATAAATGTGAAAGTTTGAATGTTTGTTTATTTATTTGTTTGTTTGTTACTCAATCACGTCGTCAAATCGTCGTAACGGCTAAACCGATTCCGATGAAATTTGGTATATACATACTCGTAGATTATAACCTGGATTACCACATAGGATACTTTTTATCCCATCAATCCCATCAATTTTATCAACTAATTAACCCATGGGATAAAAATGGGGTGTCAATTCAAGTTGCAACAGCGAGTTTAGCTTTATTTCTAGGCTACCTACACATTTAGTAGTGTAACGCGTACGAAGTCACGGGCAGCAGCCTGCATAATATTTTATATAGCATATATAATTTCAATTTTATTCTGACAACAACAGTGAATGCTCACTGTAGTTCAAAGATTCCCTTCTGATCTGCCTCAACACATGACACCACAATGCGCACTAAACCGAGCACATACAGAATGATTTTGCGCAGAGGATTTGTTTTATTTTGACGTCAGGGATGCGCTCTACCGCAGCCTCGATAATGGAACTCTGCATTCAAAAAATCGGCTAAGTGCTTTGCCCTTTTGTCTATTTGAAATTCATGTAAGAAAGTGGTGGTTTAAAGATTTTCTTTTAGCTCTTTGATTCATATTTTAGATTTAGCTTGCACTCGCATTGCTTTTCATAGTAATTATATAATTATGAGTATAATGTAAGTATCTTTTATCTTGGCAGCTCATAGCCAAGATAGAATACATTATTGAACCCGGTCCACTTTCAGGAGTATCCAAATACGATACTAGTATAGAACTGCCATAATATCGCAAATTCTATGACACCTATTACTAACTATAATAACAGAACTCACAAAGATTAAAATAAACCTTCCCTTATGGCATAACGAAACATCAATACATCAGCAAATGAGATCCCAAGCATTCGTAATCATGCAAATGATAGTCCGTATGGAAACATAGGTGTCTGTTTATCTAACTGATTTAATAACCATGCACATCCACTGAACAGGATAGAACTCAATGCTATCATTGTCATCATTATCGGATGACGCCCTCTGCTGAAATAATTATATCACTAAAACTTAAAATCGAAGCTCAGGTTTAAAATTATTCTTCACTCGAAAAATGTTTAGTTTTTATATCATGATAAAATATCATCTCAATAAATAACACTAATAGTTTCATAGATTGTCCTGACTCCTGACCACAAACAAAGATGCCATGTACCGTGGATATAAGTAATTGCGAGGTTGTTACAATCGAGACCTGAAACATATCATCGACAACCTCCGTGGCGCAGTGGGCGTATAGCCGGCTGAGACGCAGGAGGTAGCGGGTTCGATTCCCGCCACGGAACAAATGTTTGCATGATCTACAGATATTTGTTCCGTGTCTGGGTGTTTTTCTATATATTATAAGTATGTATTTACAAAAAAAAGTATATAAGTATTCTATCAGTTCTCTGGTTCCCATAGTACAAGCTCTGCTTAGTTTGGGGCTAGATAACGCTGTGTGAAATGTCCAGCAATATTTATTTATTTAATATGCCGGTCATGCCAACACTTGTCAAACCGATGCTCATGATAGCACCACAGAGGTCGTCTGTCATTCAACATCATCAGAGTTATTCTGTACGTCTTTCAGTTAGCAGTTGCTTAATGCGAGAACATTTAACCTAGCGGTTGCCGGTTCTGCGAGCCATTTAGTTTGCCTAGTGCCTAACAAGGGAGCTACGAATAGGTATTATAGAACTCAATACGAGATTCAACCGCGGAATGTCAATGCGCTGTTACAACGCATTAGTGGAATAGACAGATAGCAAATAACGCAGGGTTGGATTTGGATGCCTTCATCACTAGTCAGTTATCATCTGCCGGACTTAAATTCACTGAAAACTGTTTACTCAAATTTTAGGTTACCCAATTTAATAAAAAAATGTATCTTTCATCCAGCCAGGCCAACCATGCAACATTTTATTGACTTTGTTGTTACAATACATACCAAGTCATTGTCGAACTAAGTTTTTTTTATTGGTTTGTATATTAAACGAAACATTCCCATTTTTAAAAAAGGTAATTTATTGTCAGATACACCATTGAAAAAAATCAAACGACACACCGTCATTTTTTAAATATAAATTCTCGCGAACACTTTCTTTTCATTATTATTTTGGAATTATAAATGGATGCCCTATTTGCTGATTTCTTATTCTAAGAAACTGTTCCCTTTATAATCAATGTTCCTTTCCTCCCTATGACCAGTAAAAAAACTCAAAAACGGTGATTACAAAAATTAGACACGTACTTTCAAACAGCCGAAATATTTCATGTCAACGGTCTTCCTTCCGAATGCCTCTCTGTGCGCGAGTCGCATCAAAACTGATAAGAGAAGGGTGAATGCACGAGTGCGTTCAGTTTCTACCTTGGGGTAGTTTGATAGGGGTGAAAGGGGGGGGAGGAATACCAACGTGATTAATGGATTCCGAGCGGCGATAATGATAATGACCCTGTCTGCGACCGCGAACGCATCGGTTGAGCTAGTGTGGAAAATTTGAAACGCAATTCGGAGACAGGTTTGTCATCGCATTGCCTTAGTTTTCATACGTGACCTTGTAACCAGTTTAGTAAAATACTTCTTTCTGCAAACTAGATCAGTAAATGACCTTTTCACACCACCTGCTCGACAATGTTAAATTATATGTCATGTAAACCTCACTGAAAGCAGGGGATTAAACCCCTACGGCTGAGCCGGGAGTAAAGTTGTACTGAATTATGCCCTCGCGGGCATAATGTGATTTGAATTTAGAACCTGTATTAAAATTTCAACCAAAGAGACCCACACTATAATAACTTATCCGAAATCGAACTAACCTCTGCACAGAATGCTCCAACCCAGATTTGGTTTTTATTGTCTCGCAGCTGTCTCCATCTTGGGCGTGCTTATATCCCTCTCTGCACTCAGGCCGCTAGTCCGCCCTCGCTCCGCTCATTAGTTAATTCTAGAATCCTTCGTTACGTTTGGGATTCAACATAGCGCCCGTGACACAAGACACTGCTTTTTCCCCTCGTTTAATAATCTACTATCACTACTCAGGATTCAGCTGATTAAATCTGCTGTGTAAAAATTATCAAAAATACTTAAATATACCTACTACTTAGCTTTTCTTAAAAATGCATGATAGTTAGGTACTGTATTACTTACATAAAATATTTTACAAATTGTCATTTTTTGTAAAATAAACTAATATTTTATTTTTGATATCTATACGCCACTAAAACCATAAATTTGGTCCTCTAACTTATTCCGCATAAAAACTATTAATTATAAAAGTAACGATTTAAACATATTTTAAAACCAGTTATATAGAATAGGGTTGCGCGCTGAAATTCGACAGAATCAATGCGGTCGCCCGGTTAGTTTTTGCATAGTTGCCGTGTGGATGCGTTGATGAGGGGTCCAGCGCAACTATCCAATTGTTTTAGTGCTCTTGTTTGTGATTCGGTAAGTGGGTTCAGGTACTGTTTTGATTAGTTCTACTTCGGTAGACTGTTTTGTTTTGTAAATAATTCAAAAAATGTATTATGTCGTTGAAATTTTACTTGCCATAAGTTTATTTAATTTATCAAGCTAGCTCATTGTAAAAACAGATTATTATTAAGTTCTCTTTTATGTGAAACTTTGTAATTTTAGGTAAAGGAAACGCCACTAACGAGGGCCGTTTGCGAAATCAACAAACTCTGTGACGATTTTGATCAGTTTGTGATTTATTTTTGCTATTTTTGTTAATTGGCACTGTTTTTATTACACGTTTAAATTTACACAAACGAAGTTGCGGGTGAAAATATTTATATTTAGTTTTCCACTACAGTACGATACTCTTCGTCAAAGTTTTGATAAACGATAAATAAAGCCACAGTATCAAAATTTCTACTGTGAATATATTTCAAGAATAACCGAAAGAAAATTTCATTACTGTCGTTGACAACTGTCAGCATAGCGTTTAGAATAGTGGCCCCAGATGTGCCTCCCTGCGGTACGCCGATCTTTCAAGACAAAATGAAATGATATTCTTAGAACTTACAATGTGAATAAGACTTTGAATTTTATGTGGACAAAAATAACACGTTTTTGATAACAGAGTCAAAACTATATTTATAATTTTGTATTACAATCATCTTACAGACTTGTTTGTTTAAATTTTCAACATTATTTAATTTTTAAATATTAGAAAATCAAATAACATTATGTTCGTTTGTCTACTAAGGAAGCGTCTCAATTATCTTTAACGAAACGACGAAAAGACTAGTTAGCGTCAAAGGGGCATGTCATGCGAAGGGATGAAAGTCATGTGACTAGAAAAGTATTGGATATGAAAGTGGATTAATGTAGAAGTATAGAAAGGCCACAGAAGAAAGAAGATATGGATTGTGTGAAGGATACTATGGATAAGAAAGGAGTGAATATTGAGATGGCGGCTGATAGAAGAATTTGGAAGAGGAATACATAATACATTGTCTAGATTTTAGTCTCAGAAAATATGTTATTTATAATATTAAATCAAGGGATAGTGATTCATTAATTAATAGTTCTGGATCCCATGTTCTTTAATGTTCGCTATTCTTCTTTGAATAAATCTTCGTTAATTGAAGGTACAGATATCGTGTCTTGCTTGATCGATTGGGTCAGATTCAAATGTAGAATATAATTCTGAGTACAAATGTAAAAAAATCAAAATACATAGAATTGAAATTACCATGAAACCACCGTAACCTACTACATACCTACTATCCAAAGCCAAATTAAAACTAAAAGTAACGCCTAATATAATACATTAAAATATAGAATAAATTGTAAAGTATAAACTGCATGCCTACCTATTTATATACGAAAACATGGTCTGCCTCCTGTCCAAAGCCTGCCAGGGTATTATGTGAAACTATCTACCTGCTATATGTAACAACTTTTTCACTATATGAAAGAAATATAAATGTATCAAGTATTCAGTTCAAGTACTGTACAGTCAACAGCAAAGTGTATTTTATCACAATGGTTTTCCATAGCATGCTCGTCGTGAATACTATTAATGTGTAGAGCAATATCACACTGGCGATTTGCGAACGTGTTTCCAGCGAGACGATGAGTTAACGTGTTCGCTGCGTGTACGTAACCCTGTTGTAAGAAAAACGACACCCGCCGTTTTTCTTACTATACAAGTCACTGAAAATTGTACACACACGCGAACGCGGCGTGCACGTTGCGGTGTCGCGGAAAGCTTGCAGCAAACACGTTCACTAATGAGGAGTTTTCACGGCTATGTTTTTATAACTGCTAACAGATGGCGTTGCTGTGTCATGCTCTGATTAACAAAGGAAAATGAATTGTCAATGTCGATTGCCGTGTTAACATTATTTTCCGAGGAGCATGATATAAATAAAAACATTTGTGTTTATTTATCTGACGAAATGAGATTGTTTTAGATAAATTTTGATACTCTGTCTTTGACATTTTGGCATATAAACCATATTTTTGGTGACATATCTCCAGACAGCAACATATGTTACGCTGGTCGGAACAAGTTTTTTTTTTCTTTTTAAATCGAAAATGAAACACATTATTGCCTCGCTGGAAATACGCTCACAAATCGCCAGTGCGATAACGCCCATAGTCATCAAACGGTGATTTCCGATATCGATATTATTTAAAAAGTAGGGATATAATGTTACTTAGTACTATTACACTGCTTTTGAAATATTATGAGAACAATTTTGTAAATATTGTTCATCATGAATGTTTGTTACTTTTGATGTGAACCGTACTCACAAACACCTTTGCATCTCATATTCATAATGAAGCGAATTTCGAAGACAATTGCTTGCTATAAAGGAGACAACAGACCATAATCTGCCCGTATATCAGCAGTAAATAGGTCGAGATGGCGTAATTGAGGTAAACCAATCTGATCCCTGCATTACACTGATTTACGTGTTTATAATATCTGTATAGATGCATGATTACATATCGTGGTATGCGTGCTGTGGCGGTATTGTATAATCTAATGGAAATCTGGAGTCTGTATAGAACTCATCATCATCATCATTCTCAGCTCGTATCGACCGACTGCTAGGCATAGGCCTCTCTTTGTTTTTGCAATTCATCCCCATCCTGTGCCAGTCTGAACCACGTCTTATTGATGTCGTCGACTCATCTCGCTGGTGGACGTCCCCTATTTTGATGCCCCTAGTTCTCGGCCTCCACTCTGTTAGTACCCTGTTAGCGTACAGAACTATTTCTACAAAAAATAATTGGTCGTATTTACAAACATATAAATATGTGGATTGAATCGATTGCTTCATAAAGATTTGTGGAATATTTTAACAAATTTTTTCATAAAAGATATTATTTTCACAAAAAAATCTGACATGTAGATCTAAAATGACACATTATGATAGATACTATTTTTTACAAACAGTTGACTAATGTAATCAATGTTATCAGTATTGGATTGAAATACACTCAGATTATAGTTCTGAACTAACGCTTCGATTGTTTACAAACTCACCCTATAACGTTTGACTAAAAGCATACATATAATAAAACTGTCTAAACTAAACAAAAGCCTAATAAAACTCAGTATAATCGACATCCCACGTCTAGTTCTGTTTATATTAAGTTACATTTAAACAACGTTGTATCTTTAAATAATTGGTTTCATAAACGGTGCCCAAGGGACTCGCATAAACTTGAATTCACTGAAACCGTTTCAGCCAATTTAATACTGAACCCGACAAAGTATAGTCGGGGAATAAATTAAGAAATGGAAATTAAATTAATTTGAGTTACCTGCATGTCAAATGTAGATGAAGCTAAATAAAAAGTTGTTTTGGCACGGGTTCGATAGATACTATTGAGGAAGACAAAAAAATCTACCTCATCATCCACAATTAATAAGATCCCATTGCTAGATGATATAAAACGGAATAAGTGGATAACATAGTTAAAGTCACAGGTCGTCGATGACCAAGACTGGTGAAGAATTGTGGTGGATAGTACAAACCTTCCTTTTAGAAGACGGGCAGTAGATAACGGGCTGTTATACACTTTTTTCCATTATAATATCCACTAATGTACTCCTGTCCATTAAAGAGTTTTCAATCAATCAAAGTCCACTGCTATTCGGGTTGACGGCAGTATCAATAAAACTCATTTTACAATAGAAAGGTATCATTTCACTTGGTTGACAATGCTTATTCAGAGGGTAGTAATTGTACATATTATTTCTGTGTCGGGTGCGGTTCGCCCGATAGCATCTTCCATTGGGGTGTATGACGATCGTCCACTGCCAGGAATCGATACCGTGAGCCATGAATATTTGAACGGGTTTCTGCTGACCATAGAGTCTAATAAATCTACTACAGAGCGAGTATTTTAGTTTAATTTCTAGGTGAGTTTTTCTACTTTACTGAACTGTTGCCACATAGAAACATCTAGATTTAAAGTCATGTCCTGATTTAAAGATGCCGTCTGTTAACATAATGCATACAATATATTATAAATAAATAAATAAATATTGCTGAACATTTCACACAGCGCTATCTAGCCTCTAGGATACTGAGGAGCTCCTAAAGATTCCCAAATAGTGCCTACACACAAAAACACACACTCCATTACACACATACATACACATACACCCTCATACAAACACACACACACACACACGCACACACACACACGCACACACACACACGCACACACTCACACACACACTCACAAATACATCCACCCACACAGATCCTTCTGGTCTGTTGGAGAATAACTAGTATTTTTAGTTTAGTTTTATGATAATGTACCATTTACCTGATTGGAACTCATAGATATATAGGAGGAGGGCGTTGGTGTCTGTAACACAGTATTCATACTAATACAGGCATCATCGTTTTAAACTGTACACATGACTGTATATTTGTTGTTCCTTAATAAATGCTTTTTTTTTTTTTTTTTATAAATAAATAAATAAATATTGCTGAACATTTCACACAGCGCTATCTAGCCCCAAACTAAGCAGAGCTTGTACTATGGGAACCAGATAACTGATAGAATACTTATATACTTTTTTTTGTAAATATACATACTTATAATATATAGAAAAACACCCAGACAGGGAACAAATATCTGTAGATCATGCAAATATTTGTGCCGCGGCGGGAATCGAACCCGCTACCTCCTGCGTCTCAGCCGGATATACGCCCACTGCGCCACGGAGGCAGTCAAAATTCTTGCTTCTTAATACGAGACGTTATTGCCTTTCGGTGATGGCGTTTAATAATGGCGTGTGTTCGTACCCGTGCTACGTACCAATTGCTACGCCGTAGGCACCTTATATTATTCTCCCTCTAATACCCTGTCTGATCGTACTTTGTTGCTTGACTTTACCGGCTAATTGAAATAGTTTTTGTTTATCGACTTCGTATCGCTATAATGATTGTGATTGAGATTTTTAGATCGATATAGACCAATGAAATTCAATTATGTCGTTAGTTATTCAACCATTCGTGCGTCAGATACTAATCTATTGGTTTTAGAGGTTATAAATCGGTAGTATAAACTCACATGTCCTTATTTAGCTATGTCTAGTTGCAAATAGAGATTATAATAATTGCTTAATGGCAGACACAATGAGCAAAGTTCCAAAATTTGTGTTTCGTAGTTTCTCTCGCAAGATTGTTTAGCGCTTAGTTATTAAAAATCCGTTTAGCAAATGTTTTTCTGGTTTTGCAAACAATAGGAGTTTCGCGTCGTTTGCGCACGCTACTAAATTACGCAACAATTCGAATGGAAAATGAAATGCCTGCTTCCAAACCATTAAACAATTTGAATTTAACACTCCCTTCATTTTCCTATTATCGCAGAAATTGCACGATATACTCACGAGCCCTTAAAAATAGCGCGGCGAGTAAACAGTACGTAAACTATAAGCTTTTGTACTGTTCTATTAGCTTTAGAACAGTTTTATACACAAATTTCAAAAGTAACATCTAGGTCAAAGATTTACCTCGCAAGGTTTTAACCAATCATGCTAGGGAGGCACAAGCTCACTGTCAAAAACATTCAGCGTAGTAAGAAAAATCGTTTTCAAAACGTCTGCATCAAAGAGGAATGGAGTAATCGAAGTGGAATAAATCAACACGGAACAAATTAAATACGTGTAGAGCAATTGAGCAGGATGTGAGCCAATCTGACGTTATATCGGAACTCCTTCGAGGAAATGAAAAAAAATGCAAAAGAAATTCAACGGAATAATACGAAGAATCTTCACTGCTCGAACTCTCGAACGCAGATGTTATAATTTAATTGTTACGATTTTATAAAGAGAAGAGTTTAGCCTCACTCAACGTATTTTCCTGCATTCGAATTACCGTCGACGACTTTGCATTTTCAAAAGAGAGCGACTCGATTTCACAAATGAACCGTATTAACAGACTGAAATGTATCACCGCGTTTATAAGTACGTAGTGATAAAACACTGCCAATAGGGGGACATTTTATTGAGCTTCGTGCGCTGAGTGTCGGTGGATTAGTATTCCGTGCTTGAGCCAAAAGGGGTGGCAAGATCAAGTTGCGTTTTTTAATCAAACACATCGCAATCCGTCAATGGGACGCGCCACTGACTAAAACAAAGCGATAAATTAAGGCAGGAAACGGGAGGCGAACGCTCGCCACTCGTATTGAAAGATTTACTTCCTCTGTTTAATTGCAATAACGGCTAGGCACGTTGGTATCGTATTTTTCTTTTTACACTCCGGCTCTTATTGCCTTCGGGCCGTTAAATAAATTTATGACGCCCGACAAAGTTCAGCCCACCTCGCAGCCTCTACGGGCTGAAATTAGGTGGAAATGTGAAACAGAAATAAAAAGCCGGTCTCAGGTGCGTTGTTCGCCGCGGGCCGGCTAGTGGGATTAGCTCTTGACTAGCGGTTAAATGGCGCGCCCGCTCATAAAAGTTTCTTAACGCTTATAGTTTTGGGTAACCTTCCTGTTGACTAAAATTTCCCTCTCCAAAAAGTTACGCGATGTCCGGCCGCTAGTTTCGTTTCGCATTACCTGGGCCTAGTGGGCCTATCTGCTTAGGGATTTTATTGTTGCGCTCGCCGGTAGCTTACAGTACAACTTGCCGGACACCAAACTTTATTATTAACGTCTGCTTACCTTCGTAATTCGGCACCCATGTACTTGGTAAAAAATGGATCAAATTCAGTTATGGTTTTGTTTAACAAACAAAGTGAATTTCGGAAACTCACATTAGCGCCGGGCTCCTTTAAAACCTCCGATGTAATCTGAAACAAGGAACAAACACGCCTAAATAACAATAAAATTGTAATAAAAACTTTGTGCACGCAACCGAAATTGTGGAAAATTGACCAAATTATTATTTACGGTTGGAAATTAAAACAAGGCATTATAGAAGATTACTTTCCCCTCCTTAAAACAACTTGCGTTTAAAAGGGACGTGGCTAACGCTAACGTATTGTCTTCCCGTGTTCTGGAAATCAACAATTTACAAATGTTTTTGAAGTAGGATTATGTGTGTACAACACTTATCCAATTCAAACTTATAAAAGTTTTCAAATCACATAATAACATGGTTGGAATATTCCATGACTTCCCCGTCGAATTGAATAAAACTTTAAGGGCGTAGACAGGTAACAAGGGTATATTTATACAAATCAGAGATATTAAATTTAAAATAAATATATACTAAATAGAAAACAAATTTATGTATTGCTGCCACATCAAAGTATTTCTAATAATTTTGCTCCTCACCGCTGAATACTTTTGAGAACCGCACGCACGCAGAAAGTTGGTTTGATGTGACCTAGTACCTAGACATTCAATTTGAAAACACATTTGAAATTGAAAATATTTAGTTTGGGTATTCGTATTCGAGCTAGAGTACCTAATCCATTGAGAATTTGGGCCGTGATATTGCTTTTTGTAAAATTATATTTGACACTACGACTTCTACTAGTGTTTAGAATAGAATAGCTCTTTATTGCACACCAACAAAATTAAAAATACAATAAAAATACACAAAAAGTAAGATAAGTACAATGGGCGGTCTTATCTCTAAAAGCGATCTCTTCGAGACAACCTTTTTATATACCTTTTTTTATAGGTAGGCGAATGGCTACATTCTAGCGGATAAATAGCTTTTAACTTATTTCAGGATAATAACTTCACTACATTCATCACTATAAAATTATTTATTTATTTTTAACCTGTATTGTCCTACTGGAATGCAAAAGCGGAGAGGCTTTTGCATTCCAGTAGGACAATTTTTTCTGTTCTGACTCTCATTTTGTCTGCTCTTTCTGTAGCTTGAGTAGAGGTACTGCTGTGGGCAGTCTGGTGTCTGGGTCAGCGGCACATCAAAGTCCAAACTTATAAATTACTTATGTCAAAAATTACGGATTCAATATATTATTTATAGTATTTACCATCCATCCACCCAAACAACTATTCACATTTAAAATATTAGTAAACTGTTAACCTAAGTTTTACCAACACTGATTTATAAGTAAATAGTAGTATAATATTGTAATGATCCAGTAATATTGTAAAGGAAAGTTTTACAATAATGTGTGGTTGCATTTCGGTGTTGGGGCTCACAGCGCACAAAAGGCTTGTATCATAAGTTTCTGAATACCTAAAATTTACCCCATTCGTCGCAAAAAGGGTTGAATTAACATTTTGTTGTGGCGTTTTATTCCCGTAAATCCCTCCCTGCGTTGGAAAGTTTGGAGTGTGGATGGCCAAAACTTTGTTAATGTTGAAATAACGCAGATTTTTAAATATAGTACATTGCACGTAGGTACGTTGTCCGTTTGTCCATCTATATACATGCGAGTTCTATTAGCTGGATTTGTGTGGTTCGTGATTTCAAGGTTTGTTAATTGTTCTTTAAGGCCGGGACTCCACTTGAGGCAGCCGCCAGTCGAGTTATGCCGCGACTGAAACCAAATGTGGCCGAGCCATTCAGTGTCGGTAACAACTTCGTGTTCTAATGTGCCTTATATTGAGCCGAGCGCGCAGTGGAGACGGTCGTGATGTGGGGTACAGTTGGCTGCCCCAATTATCGTGTAAGTTGTTCAAGTGGTGATGCATGCATCTGCCGCATCCTCAGGTCGCGGCAGATCGTCTCGAGGCTGCGCAAGTAAAGTCATGGCTTATGGAAAAGTGTGGAGACAAATTTATAAAATAAATAAAGTTAGGTACTTACCCTAAAATAAAGTTGCTGTTTAGTTTATTTAATATGTTATAATAAGTTTCTTAAGGCTGTCAATCAACTCCAAACAAATGAGCATAAAACTCCATAGACCCTTTGTAGACTATTTTCACTAAATCTAAACAAAGTTATATTAAGCTTAATTTGCTTAGCGAGCGACATCACCGAACTTGAAAACGAAACAAGAGTTTGCTATTTACGTAATTAGACGTAATCTTCAAAGCAACTTTTATACAACCTTTTTGCTGTAGGAGATTTATCAAAGTCGTATATCTGTAAAGAGATTGTCCAGATATGAAAGAATCCTGAACACTCGTTAACTCAGTTGTCCCATGTCGCCGCTGTGGACGTGGCTAAACAAAATGTAATTTTGTCCCGAAGCGCCCTCTTACGTGACCCGAGAAAGATATAACGCTTTTATTAAATTATTTCAGCTTTTATAAGTAACCGCTACGGACGGTTTGGTACAAAAATAGCGACACCAAAACCTAAAGAGATTAGGTGTTCCGAAGCCTAACAATTTTAGGCTCCGAATGCCTTATAACCCTGACACCTGCTACAAATGTGTGTAAAGGGTAAAATATTTTTCACGCCTTGCCAAATACTGGAAACCTAGTCGCCACATGTAGGTATGGATAAACACAAAATAAAAATAAGTGGTGCCGCAACACAGCAAAACCTCGCATAATTTTTATAAAGTTACATAATGTTGTTCAAGTTAGCAATGAGTGGATATTTTTAATACTAATAACTTTTATCTATTTAATCTTATTTATTAAAAAAAAATCTTTAGTTCTACTACTGTATTTTTTTGTGTTGTCATTAGTGGTTGGTACAATTTTTTTTCTTGCTTTCTTTCTTTATTTATTTATATTTATATTTTAACATTGACAATTATTTTGGGTTTGAAAAGTGTTGGGGTAAAAGACTTTGTATTTTTGTACCTACTTATTTGCTTAACCGATAAAGTGACTTCACGGAAGTAAACTCACCTTATCGCAGTTCCGCCGTTATGAAATAAACGTCCGATATTATTTATGCCCGGAAGAGGGCGCTATGCTAGATTACGCATCCGATTTCGATGCCCCAATGATACAGATGGTCTCCAGGTATAACAAATTAAATGAAAAAAGTAAATTTTATAGAACAATTTGGAAACACTATTTTAGTAGTTAAAACAGTATCGCTGAGAGATAAGTCTAGAGGCGTAGATTGTACTGCGTTCAAAATATTGATATAAAACAATGTAGAAAAGGGTAAGTATTTGCTTGTAACTGATCTTGGGATGCCTGTACAATAAAAACTAAACATGGCGAGAATGCTTGTTTCATCCTTGTACATGAGCACCTCGAAATTTAGTAGAATACACCGGTAAATTATCTAGCAACGATTTGTTTGATTTACGCTCCATTGGTTGCACCTCGGAGCTCTTATTTAATTAAATACAGTGCAAGGTTGAAACATATCGTATAAACTGCGTTTTCAAATTCGGGCTTGTCAGTAATTGTCTATGTTATAGAGTAATAATACCCCTTCCACCAAATTAGTAGATCAACCTTTCAAATTGTAGTATCATTAATAATAACATAGGCTTATTTCAAGGAAGATTTCTATATACCTACCTTACCCTATGGGTATTGTTCTTGTTATATGTGACTACTTTAAGCCCTAGTTTAAACTACTGGTTTCCATAGCAACAGGACATCCACTACCGAACATAGGGCTCCATAGATTTCAAGAGAGACCGCTCTTGTCTGGCCTGGACCCAAGTTTACCGGCTTGTTTTGCAGTACCTACTTATTTCGCAAATATTGAGGGTATATTACCTTTGCCGAAATTTTATATTAAATGATGAATTTCAATATTATTATTTGTACACACGGCTACACCTCAAGCTATACATTTCTAGTATAAACTGACCTCGCATTGTGTAGGTTTTCTGTACAATGAGAGGTCAGCATAGACAGGAACTTTATAGCTTGATGTGTCGCCGTGTGTACGTATTTGTACCGTTGGGGTAAACGTGTTCTGGAGTGGAGACCACGTCTAGGCAAGGGCAGTGTAGGACGCCCTCCGGCTAGATGGAGTGTCGATTTGCGCGCTGTAGCTGGCAAGGATTGGATGAGAAGAGCTGAGGATCGGGCTCAATGGCGTACCCTGGGAGAGACCTACGTCCAGCAGTGGCTGTTATAGATTGATGATGATGATGTACGTTTGGAAAGGTTAATAAGCAGCGATACTTATTTACCACGCTTGACATTTGTAAAATAAACTTTAAGTAAATATAAAAACATAGTAAATAAATTTTCTTGATCAAAGTTCCATGAACGGGTTGAAGCCTATATACATATACATAGGTCTAAAATAAATCTCTTTGCTCTATGTATCCAATATTATATTCAAGATTATATTGGACAATCGTATATTGAAATTGACAACACTCCACCATATCACCAATACCATTACTTTACCTACTTAGATTTTAAATTTATTTATTTCACCTTTATTATAACACTGGTTGTTACAGGCATGTCAATTTTTACATTGAAACAGCTTATTTAAAAGAATATAAATAAAAAGAAATAAATTATAATATTAAAATTAAAATAATATAACTAAAAATATTGCTAACTAAAAATTACAACGATAATACCTACCTATTGTTATTAACTAGTTGACCCGCCGAACTTCGTACCGCCTTGACATACAATTGACGCGGGCTGCCAATGTACGTTAATCGGTCATCATTAGCTGCATTTAAGTATGAAAAAATGAATCTTATTCATAATTTTTTTTGCGTTAATTTTTCTGACATTTAATTTTTTTTTTAATTCTGACGACCTCCGTGGTGCAGTGGGCGAATAGCCGGCTGAGACGCAGGAGGTAGCGGGTTCGATCCCCGCCGCGGAACAAAATGTTTGCATGATTTACAGATATTTGTTCCGGGTCTGGTTGTTTCTCTATATATTATAAGTATGTATTTACAAAAAAAAATGTATATTAGTATTATATCAGTTATTTGGTTCCCATAGTACAAGCTCTGCTTAGTTTGGGGCTAGATAGCGCTGTGTGAAATGTCCAGCAATATTTATTATTATTTTATTTATTTAATAGTTATTGTGCTCATTATTATAAATACAGGATTTATCACGTACCGTCTTATCGGTGTCTCGACCGACAATGTTTCAGTTCACTTCGTGAACCTTCATCAGGGTGAGTGCGATCCGCTCTGAATTGAAATCAATCACGAAAGTTTTCTAAGTAAAGTTATTCTGCTATTCGGGGCGGAGACAAATCCAACAAATCAAAGATCATCAAAATCGGTCCAGCCGTTCTTGAGTTATAAATGGTGTAACTAACCTGACTTTGTTATATATATATAAATAACGTAAATAAAATACTAAAAACAAAACAGATGGGTAGGTAGGTAAATTTATAGATATTTAAAACAAAATTAGGTATAGGTTACAAAATTAGATGACCATACATCGAATAACGAACCGTCATCTCATTTCAGTATGCTTTGTTGGTACCTAGTACTTTTTTTTCCCTAATCTGTACTGCCCTACTGCTGGGCAAAGGTCTTCTCCAATTCTTTCCACCCCTCTCGGAATCTGACCAACTCTACCCAATCACTGCTGAAGACATCTAGGTCATCGCGCCAGCGTTTTCTCGGGCGACCGCGTCGTCTTCCACCGTCTACGGGAATCCATCGGTACCTAGTACTTACCTATTCTAAATCTAAACGAAGCACTATTTTAAATTATTATTTTGTGTAATAGAATGAAGCTCGAACGCAAAGAAGATCCAGTTTCGACGACATTGAGTAGTTCTGTTTCGTTCGATCATTTCTTGTGACCCGGGTCGTGACCCATTGCTATGGTGATCGGGTTAAAATGATTCGATCCTTCATTTATTGTAGCCGGTCGATCGGTGCGGTAGTCTCTAATCTTGAGGGAGACTTTTCTACATCATACTTAAATCATGAATGCGATAGTATGGATGTTTGTTTATTAATCAATCACGTCATAAAAGCTGATCGATTTTTATTAGTGACTAGTTGGCCCGCCCGCGGCATCGCACGCTTGAAATTTCCCGTTCCCGTGGATCTTCGGGATAAAAACTATATAAAACACTCTTGTCAAAGTGACGCGACACTTCATGTAAATGAATTCACGTCAATGAACGACGGCTAAATTATATGGATACATAAAAATTTCCGCGCACTTCACGTATTCACAAACACAAATTATAAAAAAGATATCCAAGGATTCACCAATATTTGACAACACACATACTCGTATATGTCACATTTGTCTGTGGTCAAATATTTATACTCGTAGTGCGTTCAGAAATTAAATAATTAAAATAACGTTTTGATAACAAATGAAATAAACGAATCCAGTTTGACAGGTACGAACAGTTTAATGGGAAAATCAAATAGTTACTTACTACTTTTTTTACTACTTTCATTGCAATTTCTTTATTTTTTCTCACCTTTTAAACCTTCCTTGGACTTGTACAAATATTTCAAAACCAAAATTAGGCAAAATGGTTCAGCCGTTTATGAGTTTAATTGAGACTAACGAACAGCAATTGATTTATATATATATATATATAGATAGATAGTTAAGCGCTTGACTACTACCTCACCTACCTTACCTATATATTGTATAGGTAGATTATGACCGCGTGTCAGACTACTCACAGTGAAAGCTTCCATGGTTAGTCTGGCGGTATTTATTTTATAATACAAAGTCAATTTTAAAGCTGATTTTGTTGATAAAATAACGAAATACGTTTATCGCACCAAAAACCTTAAAGATCTTAGGAATCGTGACACCAAAATGATTTTGATAAACTTCGATAAACACTTGATATAATTTTCTAAGCGGCGACAGCGTGGATAATTCTGGAATCGTAGATAATTAAAGGCAATTGGAAAACTCATTTAAGTTTTATGTGTGACACGGTTTGTATCGATTTGTGCTGTGGTAATCCTTAAATTGGATTGAATGTAGGGTCAAAACCTGTTATAGCGGGTTCCTATATCGGTTGGTAACTAGCTACGACTCGTTTCTCTTTGAAAACGTGTAAAAAGTTTGACATTACCTTGACACTTTTTCAAGGAGATACGAGTCGTAGTCGGTTACCGACGGATATAGGAACCCGCCATTAGCCCTTGAAGATTGGTAAATGTAATTAATTTTAATTAATACCTTATTACCTACTGAGGTACCTGATTTCAGTGTTGTTTATATTAGCGTTAATCAGAGAATGGTTTTATCAGAATCAACAAATCATCATCAGCTTCATCTCAGCCCGTCTGCACCCACTGTTGGGTATAGCCTTCCTCTTTATAATAAATACCAAATAAATACAAAAAAAAATATTAATAATCAACAAACACCTGTAGATAATTTGATACAAATCGAATACTTTGGTGGTAGATAATTTGATTTGATAAATTGGTCGTTCAACAACAAATATGTACCTGTTTGTAAATCCCATGTCGTGTTAAAATAAATAGTCAATGAAGAGTGCTTCTTCAGAGGTAGGTACTCAAATTAATCGAAAACAAGGATTTACCTTCGAATTGAAAGCACTGATTCAATGACCGAGAACCGGCCTAATTTGAACACCGACGCAATTCTGTGTCATTCGTACGGATTAACTGTGAATTAATTAAATGGGTTTCCTTTTAATCTGCAACGTAATTTTCATCAACGCAATTTGCCAGCAATCTCGCCCGGAAAATCTGAAAGGCTTGAATCTTAGTCGACATTCACATAGAAAAATTGCAAGTACAGTTTACTGGTAAATGCAGGTTCTTACTAGATGTATAAGGTGTTGAAAATGTTCGTTGGCATGTAAAGCCCCAGCAGTACAGTGGCATAAACTCACGCCCAAAATTGCAGTGTTTGTGTAGGAAGTAAATATAAGTTTTTGTTTAAATATTATGTATTTTAGGCTAAGATATATATCTTTATGGGCCGTAGAATAAGTTATTTACTATCCTGTAACTATTTAATAGATATCTAAATTATATTATTTATTATTATTATTCACACATTTTTATTTTAAAACTCGTTTATAAACAATACATTTTCCCTGCAAAGTACCTTACAAAAACCAAACGTTTATAATAAACATATATTTGATCGAGCGAAGCGAGATCTCTAAATCAACTTGGGCAAATCGGCGTTGTATGTATGTATGTTTGTTTGCCCGAGGATAACTTTCGAAGCGTTGATCCGATCAACGTGAAATTTGATACAAAGGTAGGTAGTGATGACACAATTTTGGTGTGACTAAATGAGCTAAAAATATTGGGGTTGTTGAGATATCGGGTTCAAAAGCGGTATAAAAATGAGACAATTAAGTCAAGTGGGACGTCGAATAAAAGGTATTCATTAGTAAATTTCGATTCCGTTTTTTATTTTCAGTAAAGTTCTTGTAGGTTTTGAGTTATTAGCCATAATAAAAAGTGAACTTTGACAAAATTCACAGGGTACACCAGTGACCTCACATCTTGTAATTTGGTATGCTTGTAGCTTAAATATCACAAATATAGGCAAAAGTCTGAAATCCAGAATAACTGAAATTTGTACCCCAAAAAAGATAACCAAATAGATGAACTCCCGTTACCTGTAATTTTAATGAAACTGTAGGTCAAGTTATTTGGTTGTTTATTCCGTTTCACTATTTTGAGAGTCAAAGATTACGAATAATATTTTTTTTGTTTTTATTGTAGACTCGGGAGATCTCAGTTCGGGGCGAACCACTAGTATTATATATTTCAGGCTAAAATTTACATCTTTACGGGCCGTAGAATATTTATTTACTATCCTTTAACTATTTCATTGATATCTAAATTAAATTGTTTATTATTATTATTCACACATATTTATTTTAAAACTCGTTTATAAACAATACATTTTTCCCTACAAAGTATCTTACAAAAACCAACCATTATAATAAAAATATATTTATAAAAACGGCAAACCACTGACCGCGAAGCAAGGCCCCAGCGATCGGTGGCTAGGGCTGCAGAGAGAGGAACCTCCTGACTATGCGTGGCGAGTCCAGGAGTACCGCCTTCTGTATCTGACCCTCGATCCAACTCTTAGCGAGAGCCTATTATAAACTTACAAGCCCGGTAAAGACGTTCGTAGTTGCGTTAAAGTTTAAACTAAGCGTTTATTTCCAGTTTCATACCGGTTGGCCAAGGTACGAAAAAAAATTGGTAAGTAGTACTTCCTTTTCTAAAATCTAAATAATTTTAGCATTTTGATCTGTAGTCATAATATTCTGCACTGGTCATGCTGGCAACATAGAACCTGTTTTCTTATGTAAATGCGTCGAAATGATCTCTTGGACCTCTTCCTCTACGCTCTCACAATCAGAGCTTATGCATAAATTTGAATTTTCAATTAAGGATTACTTTGAAGAAAATTTTATGAGACACAAAGTAAAACCTTTGGTCTGACGAAACACGTTTAGCACAGAAAATGGTAAAGAGCTGCCTAAATAGCCTTGTATTTTGTCGACTTCAAAAGTTTTTTTATTCATTAGTATTTGAAGCGTAAACATTGATTTGGACACCCCTTATATGACCATCACATCACACAAGGCCACCTTAAAAGTCGTAAGAGCTTTCAACGCTTCACAAGGGCCACGAGCGAGGACCCGGCTGCCGCTAGACGCACACTGTGGATAAATAGAAACTCCTTCTAGATTTTACCACCCCACAAAACAGTTACCATCCGGGCACGATTTGCCGTGGCCAGTCTGGAAATCCTTAAACAGGCTCCGCACCTAGGTTGGCTGCTGCAGACTTAATATGTGCATATGGGGATTCAGGGACCCTAACTTAACGCAGTGCGACTGCGGTGATCCTGCGCAGTCAAAGCAGTACTTGCTACTGTGTCCTTTGTGCCCGAGCACTTGCACGATGGAGGACCTAATAACCACCTCACCTAATGCTATTGTTGTTTCCAACCACCTGTCCAACATAGTATAAAAAGAATAGCATTATCGTGGGATATCTGATGCATTATATATTTTATTATTTTTTCATTCTTCTGTATAAAAAAAAAAATTCTAGATTCAAAGTTTTATATCAGTTTTCGCGATCGAGTCTAGCAAAAAAAAAACAAAAATAAAACAACTTAAAACATTTTTTGCATGACATGTTGCAATAAAATGCTGCTTCTTTTCTGTTGAACTCAGCCAGATTTACGACATTACTTATCCCTTAAAAGACAAGTACTTTTCAATTATCCTCTCTTATTAATGCTTTCAGAACCAACCAAGTAGGTACAAACACATTTATTTCGTCTCCACTGAGAGCACTGTGCCATTCAGAGCTGCACCCCAAATCGTCTGAAAGGCGTTCGCGAGTTATCTTAAACGAGTTTCGTTATCTCGAAAGAAAATGGGATTAGTAGTTAACAGGCAATTGCGCAAAAGCTAAGCACTCGGGAGTAAGCCCTAAGCACTAGTTAGAACATTTATCTGGTTTCTTATAAATTGGCGAGAGATTAAACGCTAACAGATCGCATTGGAAAAAGTATTCGAGCGCCCGCACTACGCAATCAAGAATGTTACTTGATTGCGTAGTGCGAGCGCTCTAATGAGCCGCAAAAAAAGCTCTAAGTATTTCCCTCCAATAAATAAATAAAAAAATAAATTATTCCGGACATTTCACACAGTGCTAACTAGCCCCAAACAAAGCAAAGCTATGGGAACCAGATAACTGATATATTGCTTAGTAATAAGCATTTTTTTTTGTAATGACTGATTTTTCATAGAGAAAATCCAATCAATAGAGAAGCACCCAGATCCGGAATAAATATCTGTAGATCAGGCAAACATTTGTTGCACAGCAGGAGTTAAAGCCCGAACCTCCTGCGTCTCAGCCGACTATACGCCCACTGCACCACGGAGGTTTTCTCAGACCTAGTCCATTATACCATTGGACTTTTTGTATCTATCTGTATCTATTTACCTACTACTAGTTGTCAGTGCACAGTGGTCGAAACTACACCCTATTTCGTTGTTTTTACTGCTCAATTTTAGCATTCGTCCTCTTCTCCATATAAACTTATTCTATGCCAAATCTTACACTACTTCGAGCACACAATAAGTTTAAAAATGGGTACAATATAAACTAATTTATATAAAGACGTGATCCGTACGGTCTTTTCAGTTCTAATCATAGATAAAACAATATACCTCATACCCGAACTTTACTACGCGAGTTACTACAGGCAGGAACCGCAATGACATCTAAAATTCAGGAACTAGAAGGTACGGTGGTCATAGTAAAGGGCAACCAAACTATTTTCAATCTTTATTCCTTATTATTTATTGTACACAAACAAATTGCAGACAAAAAGCTTACAAAATGATCATATAAAAGGGCGAGCTTAACCCTAATTGATTCAAGGCGAACGGAGCTTAAGACAATTAAGTAATATTCCTGATTTTATCTAACTATAGGGGAAAAGTGGTATTGTGAGTAAAGGAAACTACTATTTTGACCTGTCTAAGGTTAACTACAGTCCAACCAAGCTAAATCTGCAAATTCGAAATTGTATACTTAAAAAGTTTTTACTTTAAATAAATCTTTCATAACAGTCCGATCATGCTAAGTCTGCAAAACACCGTCGTAGGCTACGGCAAACTCATGCATCTCCACTTGAGCAACCTTCTCGATAAACGAGGCAGCTAGCCGCAGCTGGAGTTAGATTCTCACTTGCTAATTCAATTACTTTACAAAGTTATCGTTATTCATCATGCTGCGTACTGCGAGGATCTCCACTGCGCGCACGGCTCACACAAAGCACCTTTGAGCACGGAGTTGTCGACACTAAATGGCTCGCCACGCGGCTGCCTGTAATGGAGTCCCGGCTTTAAACAAATTGTGCTAATATCAATAAGCAAGCTTTCTGACTTTCAAAGTCAAAGTCATTTGTCACGTAACTCCATAAAAAAATGCTAAAAACGTATGTTTTTCAATCGTGGTGAAAGCCCGTTTCTCTCTTGATCTCATGCCAAACCACACACCAAGAGCTTTATGCAAAAAGACCTAACTCCGTAAAGGGGCTATAAAAAGCCACCGTACAAAGAATGCAAAGTGAGATACGCAGTAAACTCGGCTAACCTCTCCTCGGTGTCCTTTACGATAGATTTATATTCATGACACTATCTCCTAAGCGTAAAAATTCGGGCATTGGCGATCCAGAACCAGGCATATGTAATTTTGTTTGAATAAGTAAACAGAGAGTAAGGACAAAGGCTATTTGGGTATTTGATCTCGGAATATAAATAAAACCCCTTGGAAGGTTTATGCGATATATCATAAATGGATTTTGAAGGATAGTGTTATAGGATTATTGATTCCTAGGAGACGGCGGCGTCTAAAGGTAGGTTACATTATCTCGGTCTCGAGAGATAACCTAATATGGCTCACATCCGGCCGTGCCTTGGAATATTCAATGTTAACACGAAGAAAATACTATTTTCTAATAAAATAATATATACCAAGACAAGATAAAACATTCTTTGACTTAGGTTAAAATAATTGCTTAGACATAACGGCGAACCAGGTAAGTACCAAAATTATAAAACCCCAATTGCTAAGCGAAAACCCCTACAAATGCGAGAAAAAAGCATCACTTTTTTAATCAACAAGTAAAAGTTGACTTGTATCTGTTGACCTCCATGGCGCCACCATAGACGAAGAGCCGACTGAGACGCAAGAGGTTACGGGTTCGATTCCCATTGCAGAATAATTGTTTGTATGATTTACATATATTTGTTCCGGGTGTGGGTGTTTTACTATATATTATTAATATGTACTAACAAAATATATATTAGTATACTAATTGACCCGGTGAACTTCGTACCGCCTTGACATGCATATGACGCGGGCTGTCAATATACTTCGGTCATCATTATCTGCACCAATGTATGAGAAAATGTTTCCGATATTTTAATAGGTATTCTGCTATTCGGGACGGAGACAAATACAACAAATCAAAAACCATGAAAATCAGTCCCGCCGTTCTTGAGTTATAAGTGTTCGAACAAACCCGACTTTGTTTTATACTTACAAAATATATATAAGTTTGTATCAGATATCTGGTTGCCACAATGCAAGCTTGACTTAGAAGATAGATAGCTATCTGTGAAATGTCCAGCATTATTAGATTTATTTATTCTACAAGAATATAAATAAAAAAGTCAATCCTGAAATAAATAAATGACGAGCGTAAATAAAACTTTACAACAACAGTTCTATTATTCTTTGACTTTACTAGTAAAATTAGGACACATTGCAAATGCAATTTCCTATTTTACTGCCGCTCGGTAGTTATTTTATAGCGGTAAGCTCACTCGAACTAAACCGTACAACATTAATCATTCAACGTCGACAACTGAGTACGTAACCTTTATTGGTTAGACGTTTGTGAAACAAACAATATGACGTCAAGAACAGACTTATTTCAAAAGGTGTTTGAAAATGCCGCTAGGTGAACTGCCAGTCTGAAGATGCTTTTCCACTAGCGAGGCAAGACGAGACGAGGAGAACTGAAATACCTACCGCCAGCCTATTTCCACCAAAAGTTACCATTAGAAGCTATCATAGGCTCGCGCGATAATGGCACATCACAGCATTTTGATCTTTAATTATCTTAAATCAATCTAATATTGTTAGTACCCTATAATCTCGCGATTTATATTAATAACCATCGCGAGACTGTTCCACTGAGAATGTTTCCATTGCAGACTCTTTATCCTCTTATATACTCTTTATTGGCAGCAATAAGGTTTAATATTACACCAAAAAATATTACCATTCTTGTGTAGCACATTCTCGCCAATTCATACCATTTCCATCATCGAAGATGGGCTAGGAGGGAATTTTAAAGGCATGCTCTTTTTTTTATAAATTATGAGCTAGCGTTTGACCACGATCCCGCCTGATGGTAAGCGAAGATGCAGTCTTCTCTACGATGAATCACGCTTGCCTAGAAAAAACCTATTCACTCGCAATTTGAAGACCCTAGGTTGTAGTTATCAGGAAACAGGCTCAGGCAAGGCGATCTACTCTTTGGCGTCGCGCGTAACAAAGGTGGAAAAGAATCGCTTTGTGCGTATGGGAGGATGTCTACCATGTAGCGGTGGCGTTCTGCGGAGCGTCTGTATTTAACTCCAATCCAATCCTCTTCTCGAGTCACCAAAAAGTATCTTGAAACACGTCATGACAATACTTAAATTCTACTTAAAACAAAAATACGAAGAGTGTGCCATGTTGAAACAAAGAACTACGAGATCTTTCGGCTTAACCGTTACACAAATTGGGATATTTTTCAAATTTGTTTATAAATTGATCTGGATGAATATTAATTCAGATCAAGATTAATTCAGATCGATCTTTCCTTCTTCTTAGAATAAAACATACTTTGAGTAGATAAGTCGCATTTTATCTCTGCTTGCTTAGCATAGATTTATGTATGTATCTGTAATTTTACGGATACGGGCGCTAGTTTCTGTAAAATATATTCAATATTTTTTGGAGAACTTTTTGGTTATTGGTAGCTTTAAAATCGTAATACAATGGACATATAATACATAAAATCATCATCTTTATCATCATATCAGCCATATGACGTCCACAGCTGAACATAGTCCTCCCTCATAGATTTCCAAAGCGACCAACCTTGTGCGGCCTGCACCTAACGGCTCCCCGCAACCTTTGTCAGGTCTAGGGGGGAGGTCATCCCGCTGCACTTTCTAGGGCAAGGTCTCCACTCGAGAACCTTTCTGCCCCAACGGCCATCAGTTCTTGCTATGTCCCCAGATATAATACATGCCATAAATGATTTTATGAAAAATTGTAATACATTCTAACTAGGAGCTAGTTTAATCGTATTTTGCAAATGCTTTTACTCTCTGTTTTCCTTTAAAGACTCGAGAGAGATAATTTTGATAAAAAGTAATAAAACCAGTACATAAAACGACTCAGGGCGTAAAACGGATTTTAATTAAAGATGCAACGCTAATCTTTATTCACATCTAGATAACGAGGGCGAAAAATTTTATAGCGGATAAAAAAACAATTTGGCTCGTTGACATTAGAAAAACAAGGAATAAACTTTATTCCGCGCATTTTGTTTTATTTTCAATGTTTTGAGCTTGAAAGAATTTTGCAAAGAAACATTACTGCTTATTTTGAGATATAAAATTCATTTTGTTCTTGGCACTTCTACTAAATTTCGCCCACGAGGGAAAGAGATCATAAAACACTTTTATTACAAAACATATTAAAAACCTCTATTACCAGCTGGTTTAGGTTTTTGATGAGAAAAGTTTGTTTAAAAGTCGTAAAAAGTGGTATAGTGAAAGCATGTCCATCCACCTTATTTTGTATCTTAATAATCCCTCAGATTAATGAGTTTTCTTTAATAAGTTTCGTAATGAAACAAAATGATAATTCGAAGTAAGGAAAATGGTGTTTTCCGAGTTTCTTCCCGCTTTTCCTTATCTGCGTTTTGTCTCTTTGAATCTTCAAAAACTACATTAATGAGTTTCAGAACTGTTTTAAATTTATTTACTTTATTCAAGACGTTATATTATTTTTATTTAGCTTTTTTCCTATTTTCATATTTATTCAAAACTAGCTGTTGCCGGGAACTTCGTACGCGTTACACTACTACTACTCCATATTTCAAGTCTCTAAGATCAGCGGTTTACGCTGTGCGTTGATTTTCTGTCAGTTTGTCAGAACCCGTAACGATTATTTAATATATTGATGATAATATGGTTGATTAAGAACGGTCGATTTCCCGATATCCAGACACTTGTGGTCAATTGTATCGTGAAACATATCGCAAAAACAATTTAATAGAATCCAAACACGATACATCTACTGTTATCCATTAATGAGTTCTGTAGATTCCCTCCTGGCTCCATCATCACCCTGGTAGTCTTACCATGATAAAATGTTTCATTATTTACCTACGAAAAGTATTTATGATATACGTTCGTAATTGCAATTAACATTGTTTTAGAAAAAACTACAACATCCTTATCAACCCGAGGGGGTGATTTTCAAAAAAAAAAGTAACTTTGGCATGTTTTATTATGTACCTTGATAAGTATTTATGCGAAGTTTTACGTTTATTAACCTCAGGAATAATGTTTTACCATACAAAGTTCAACACCCTTTTTTACCCACCCAGGGGATTATTTTTGAAAAGAAAAAAATACCAACTCTCTTATTTTTGTTAAAAAGTATTAGTATTTGCCAATTTTCAAGGTTATAAATCCAGGAACCACTGTTTTTCATATAAATGTAAATCGCTCTTTTAACCCCTTAGAAATTCCGTTATGAAATTCAACCCAATTTCATAAAATCCTTTCTTAGTACACCCCTACGCATCAAGACAAACATACCTTCTAAATTTCAAGTTCTACGACCAGCGGCTTAGGCTGTGCGTTGGCTGTCAGTCATTTAGGACTTTGGTTCTTATATAATAGAAGAAGATTACCCACATTACTTTTAAGTAGAAAAGGAAGAGTTTGTATAGGAGCATTAAAGGATAAAAGCATTAGTTACATATCAACATCAGCTTTTATAAAAGCACGCTTTTCCAAGTTACAAAATATAATTAATAATTAACAAATCAACATCGATACTAATATTATAAGTAGGCAAAATTTGAGAGTTTGTTTGTTTGTATGCATTGGGTAATCTCTGGAACTCCTGAACCGATTTTCCAATTTACAGCTGATGCTTTAATATGTTTGAATCTATATTTAATTTGGATAAAAATCCGCGCAAGGCCGAAGTGAGTCAACGAGTTGCATATGACATAGAAAAAATTGTTGCAAAAATTTTCAACTCAACTGTTATTGATCGAGCGAAGCGAGATCTCCAAATCAACTTGAGCAAATCGGCGTTGTATGTATGTATGTATGAATGAATGAATGAATGAAAATTCTTTATTATACCTTACAAGCTAAACACAACAGATATAAAAATAAAAATAAAACAAATAAATGTAAGTATAATGGGCGGTCTTATCGCTTAACAAAGCGATCTCTTCCAGACAACCTTTGGATGGAGAGGATCATTGCATAATGGAAGATCGGCTGAGGTGTAAAAAGAATAAACTTAATAATAGAAAAAGAAAAATTAATTAACCTTAAATACATAAACAATAGGTAAGTACATAAATAATTTTAAATAAGTAAATACCATATATAAAATAAATAAATATGTACTTACATACATACATGTATTAATATATACATATATTAATAATATTATAGATCAGATGAATAATAACGACTCTTCATGGAGATAAAAGTTTTTGAGTCTAGCTTTAAATACGGAAGGTGAGGGGGATTTTCTAATGGAGACCGGCAAGGCATTCCATAATCGGACAGCTTGGACGGAAAAGGAGTTTGCATAGAAACTGGTTCTATGCATCGGTGTTTTGAGAAGGAGGTTTTCAGAGGATCGGAGTGTTCGGGAATTTGTGCAATGAAGGAACTCGAAGCGTTCCTTAAGATAACAAGGTATGGACGGATTACGAAGGATGTTGAAAAGGAGGGATAGGATGTGAGTATTCCGGCGAAGTCGAATGGGGAGCCATTTGAGTTTAATACGAAATTCGGAGATGTGGTCGTATTTCCGGAGTCCGAAAATAAACTTTATGCACAAATTTTGAAGACGCTCAAGCTTATTGAGCTGTTCCTCCGTGAGGTCAAGATAGCAGGAATCAGCGTAATCTAAAATTGGGAGAAGAAGAGATTGTGCAAGCGCAATTTTAGTAGCTATCGGAAGAAAATTTCGCAGTCTCTTGAGCGAACCAGCAGAGGCAAATAGCTTCCGGCTCACAGATTCGAGCTGAGGACCCCACGACATACAGCTATCCATGAAGATGCCCAAATTTTTTACGACCTTTGAGTAGGGAACTGTTACATCATCAAACTTAATTTGAGGGAGTGTTGTGTAGTTAATTTTCGATAAGGTGCGAGAACTTCCCAGTATGATGGTCTGTGTTTTAGTATTATTTTATGTTTGTTTGTCCGGGGATAACTTTCGAAGCGTTTATTCGATCATCGTGAAATTTGGTATATAGGTAGGTAATGATGGCATAATTTTGGTGTAACTCAATGAGCTAAAAGTTTTGGGGGATTGTTGAGATATTGGGGTTCAAGAGGGGTAAAATAAATTAAAATGAGACTATTAGGTCAAGTGAGATGTCAAATGAAAGGTTTTCATTAGTACATTTTACCCCGTTTTTATTTTTAGTAATGTTTTTGTAGTTTTTGAGTTATTAGCCATAATTAAAACTAAACTTTGACAAAATTCACAGGGTACACCAGTGAACCCACAGTGCAGTAATTTGGTATGCGTATAGCTTAAGTATCACAAATATAGGCAAAAGTCTGAAATCTAGAATAACTGCAATTTGTAGCCCAAAAAAGTATAACCAATAGACATGAACTCCCGTTACCTGTAATTTGAATGAAACTGTAGGTCAAGTTATCTGGTTTTTATGTCGTGACGCTATTTTGATAGTCAAAGATTACGAATAATATTTTTTTTGTTTTTATGGTAGACTCGCGAGATTTCAGTTCGGGGCGAACCACTAGTTTTATTAACATAAAATTTTGTAAATTAGGTTTATATTCAAAAATTTAAGCTGAAAGAAGACTTATAGATTTTCGACATTAATGAATCTATTGAAAAGTGCCATAAAATAAACATATGCTTTGATTCATGCCTGAGTTCCGTTTTGGAAACGAACCTTAGTTGTTCATTCATTAAGTAGGTACTTAGGTTTATGTTTTGTAGCAATTTACACATGTGCGATATTAATTAACCGCGCTTAGCAATAATCCTCGCGACCGCTGGATTAAAATTTTGTTATTCCCAACTGCACTGAAAATGAGAGGTGACCACAATCTACGCTGCAAATGAAAATCTTTACCAAATTGGTTTACCATTAATTGGCGAATGATTTTTTGAATGCAATAATTAAAACCATATGCTCCCGATTAAAATGGGTATTTAATCTATACAGATGTGTATTTTTTAATTATGTATGCTCTCAGAGGTTGTTAGAGTGTTCGATAGAGAGTCATCATACTCAGAATTGACGATAGAGGGTACCTACGATATAAACTGGATGGGATGGTTTGGCCAAATACCAGCTCACTACCTTAGACTCAATAGAACGTAGGGCTTTTAGGCTTATAAGTGAGACTAAGACCCAAAGTCTCGAACACCGGCGTAAAGTTGCAAGCCCATCGATCTTTTACAGAATACATTTCGGGGAATGTGCCCAGGAACTATACGATCTGATCCCGCCATCTCCTTTCCATCAAAGGACAAGCAGGCGCACGGCTCAGTACCATCCGTACCTAGTTGGTATTTCGGTTCTACGTTCTTGATGCGTACAGCTAAGGGATGGAACACTTTGCCGTCGTCTGTTTTTCCTAAAGAATACAATCCGGCCCGGATTGTATTCTTTAAGGTGAGAGTGAATCGGTTTCTTTTAGATCTTCGTGCTTCATCTTAGTTCAAATCATCGCTTACCAACATTGCCTGATGAGATTGTGGTCAAATTCTCTATAATATATCTCTATAATTGATCGAGCGAAGCGAGATCTCTAAATCAACATGGGCAAATCGGCGTTGTATGTATGTATGTATGTTTGTTTGTCCGAGGATAACTTTCGAAGCGTTGATTCGATCATCGTGAAATTTAATACATAGGTAGGTAATGATGGCACAATTTTGGTGTAACTAAATCAGCTAAAAATGTGTGGGGGTTGTTGAGATATTGGGATTCAAGAGGGGTAAAAAAAATGAAAATGAGACTATTAGGTCAAATGAGACGTCAAATGAAAGGTCTTGATTAATACATTTCGGCCCGTTTATAATTTTATTAAAGTTATTGTAGTTTTTGAGTTTATTAGCCATAGTAAAAACTAAACATTGACAAAATTCACAGGGTACACCATTGACCCCACAGTGCTGTAATTTGGTATGCGTGTAGCTTAAGTATCACAAATATAGGTCTGAAATACAGAAAAACTGTATTTTGTACCCCAAAAAGAGTAACCAATATACATGAACTCCCGTTACCTGTAATTTGAATGACACTGTAGGTCAAGTTAGTTGGTAATTTATTTCGTGGCAATATTTTATTAGTCAAAGATTAAGGCCGGCTTGCACAACAATCCTTAAACGTATTTAGCGACTAAACATGTTTCAATTTTACGTATTTGTATGATTTGACAACTCTTTAAATCATATTTAGCCACGAAATACGTTAAGGCATCGTTGCGCGAGTCGCCCTAAGAATATTTGTTTTTGCGTTTTGGGAGACTCGCGAGATCTCAGTTCGGGGCGAACTACTAGTCTATAAAGTGTAAAAAAAACTATCTGTACGTAAGCAGGTAAAACTTTAATAAACAGGAGAGTTATCTTATTCTTCTGACATAAAGTTAGCACTATTTGTTAAATCCTCCTATTATCTTTGGAGAGTTTTAGAGCCAGCGCGCACTAGGCAGCTGCGGCAGCTACGCTATTATCAGTAATAGTATGCTTTGTTATTATGCCACGAATATGCATATACATTTTAATTCTTGCAGCCACGCTGCAGTAAAGTGTGTAAAATAAATAAATTTAAAATAAGATGGGCACCAAAGAAGGAGAAGGATCAACCAACTGAAGTGGAGATGGGCTGGACACTTGGCAAGGAGGAAAGACGGAAGATGGACGAGGGCAGCAACTAAGTGGTGGCCGAGGCCGTGAGAAGGGCGCAGACCAGTTGGCAGACCACCAGCCAGATGGTTGGACGACATCGCGAGTTGCGGGAAGGCAATGGATGCGCTTGGCACATGACCGGAGAGAGTGGCGTGGTAACGAGGAGGCATTTAACCAGCAGTGGGTGGATGTGGGCTGAGATGATGATGATAAAGATAGGAACTAAAAAGTTATTTAAATGCTACAACACAATTCACTCACTCCCGGCAGAAACATACGCCTTCAAACGTGTTCAGTGAATCTGGAGCTCATTTATTTATAAAGGGTAAGGAGTTTCTACCCCGTAATATTATTAAAGTGGTAAGCTCATAATTAGAGTAAAAGCGCCTCATACATTCGCGACATAGTAGGCAAAGACACTTACAATAGGTAATGTACTTAACGCTCGACACTGCTAGTATCGTCATTACTTTGAGAAGTTCTTATGGGGTAAAGGTATGGAGTAGTGTTGTATAGTTGGATTTTTTATTATTCTGATATTTTTTTTGTTTTTTTTTTATGGTCATAGCCAAGCGATTTATCACCATACCTAGTAGTGGTAAATGATGTATTCTAATATGGAGCACGCTTACCGACAAATATGCTTGCTACAAATGCTTGACCACCTCGAGCTTCTTGGTATCTCATTAACACCCACTCTCAATTTCGGCTCCTACATTGAGTCGAAAGCCTAGCTGGCCGCTAAGAAGCTTGGAATACTTGCAAAGGTGAGGCAATACTTCACACCGGGACAGTTGCTCAACTTATACCAAGCACAAGTCCGGTCATGTCTGGAGTACTGTTCTCACCTCTGGGACGGATCAGCGAAGTACCAGCTAGAGGCTCTAGATTCAATTGAGAGGAGAGCCAAGAAGCTATTTGCAATGACGAGTTAGCAAATGCAAGGCTCCGCAGCCTCGAGCATCGTCGAAAGGTTGCAAGCCTCTCGGTTTTTTATCGGATACATTATGGAGAGTGTGCTGCGGAGCTTTTCAACCTGATCCCACCAGATCCATTCTATGATCGGACAACCAGACGCTCCGCGATGCGCCACCGCTACATGGTAAACATACCTCCCATACGCACAAAGCGTATGAACAACAAAGCGGTACTCTTCCACCTTTATTATGCGCCCCGCCAAGGAGTGGAACGCCTTGCCTGAGTCTGTGTTTCGAGTGAACAGGTTTCTTCTGGGCAAGCGTGTACCATCGTAGACTGCATCATCGCTTACCATCAGGTGAGATAATGGTCAATACAATTAAACAATTAAAAAAAGTTGCAACATCATACATTTAACTCCAATAAGTGGGTTTATGATTTCTTTTTTTCTTACTTTTGGCAATCCTTCGATTAAGAGCTCATGACAGCAGCGTACGGTTACATTTACAGTTACCCTTTCTAAATTCATTGACTTGAAACAATTTAAATAACGTGAACTGATGTTGTAAGTCTTGTAATAAATTGTGTTTAGAGAAACAATGTTGATGAACTGATTAAAAAAAATGTTTTAAACACAATAGGTCTTTACCACAAAAAAGTTAAACACCCGTTGAATACCTGTTTAAAAAATTAATCTAAAATGATTGCCAAGATTTTTTTTAAACAGTTCTTTTTTGTTATAAGATCCCATTTTCAAAACATCTAGCTCCCACAGCGTCTCCACCCCACCCAAGTATGCGCCCTCGGCAAGATAAAGTACATTTAGATAAATGGAGGAGAAGCATCTAGCCGGGCACTCCGGGTACTCCAGGCTAAACGACACTCTTAATTTTCCCAAAGTAATAATTAAGAATGAAGGCTCGCGGGCCAACAACTCTACGGGGCTGGCGCTAAATTTTTAAACAAGCTTTAAGTAGAAAGTCCGATACGTTCAGAGTTAATTATATTAATAAATAAGTAGCTGGAAGTTGTAGTTGAGCTATTTCATTATAAGTTTTCAAGGGCCGGTTATAAAGGCGAACGAATGAAATTATCGAACTCTTTAATACATTTTTAATTTTATCTGATAAATGATTCAATATGGCAGTTTCTGCCGGTTTAAAAAAATGTAAACTCATGATATAGTCTCCCTGAAGAACTCTCTTTAACTCTAAAGACACAGATAACATAGTTCAATTTTGCCACAAACAAGGCTTTGGACAAGACTTTTTTAATTTACGTACCATTAAAAATTCCTGACAAGCGCTTACCGGATAAAGTTTCAAAGGTAGCCTTTAAAACTTTGAAACTGGGTTACTTTTACTTCTAAAATTAGTCTGAACTACATAATTATAAGTTTAGGAGAACATTCATAAGTAAACGTTGCAGCTAGATCACTGCTTCCAAGTTTTTTTGTGAAATGTACTAATAATGCATTACAATCTCTATTATGAGTATATTATATAAATAGAAAAATGCAGTACTATTGCCCTGATAGTCATGGGGGGTGTCGGTATTTAATGACTACCGTAATGGTTTTAAAGAAAAGGTGGTTTCAAGTTTTATCATGAAGTTTTATACTAGTGGTCCCCGAACTGAGATCTCGCGAGTCTCCAATTAAAACAAAAAAATATTATTTGTAACCTTTGACTATCAAAATAGTGCCACGAAATACACAACCAACTAACTTGGCCTACAGTTTCATTCAAATTACAGGTAACGGCAGTTCATGTTATTCGGTTCCTTTTTTGGGGTACAAATAGCAGTTATTCTATATTTCAAGCCTTTCACCTATATTTGTGTCACTTAAGCTACACGCATACCAAATTACAGTACTGTGTGGTCACTGGTGTACCCTGTGAGTTTTGTCAAAGTTCAGTTTTTATTATGGCTAATAACTGAAAAACTATAAATACTTTACTAAAAATAAAAATGTAGTCTAAATGTACTAATAAAGACTTTTCATTTGACGTCCCATTTGACCTAATATTCTTATTTCTCAAGTCCTAATAGTCTTTAGGATCAACTCTTCGGAAGTTATCCTCGGACAAAGACACATACATACATACAACGCCGATTTGCCCAAGCTGATTTATAACGTTGAAAGGTTGAAGTTGAAAGGGCGAGTACAGTCAGTCGCAAAGTGCCGTACTGCATTATAAAGCATTGAATCTTCTAGTCCGTATGATAGACGATAAGTATTAATTAAAATAAAAAATAATATTTTTCAAACTTTCGCGATACTATACATTGCTACTGATTTAAATGGGTATTGCACCTACCTTTTTTATTCGTTATTCCGACGTTTCGTCTGTGTTACAACAGGCTAAAAACATACGATGTACTAAAACGCACAGACTAAAAAGTACATTCGCGATATGTACCCGTTTAAATCAGTAATTAATTAAAAAATAATGGATACAGTGCTCACGCTTAGGACACTGTTAGCCACTCGTCACTAACGTTACAGTATAAAGAAACTAACGCTGTGAGCTTCCTATACCTAACAAAAGACTAAGACGAGTGAACTAGCTTTTGTTTATCAACAGTGTGCTACAGTATCGAAGTGTTCCTGCGTATCTTATAACTAATTCATCTTCATTAAAGAACTTCACAAACAACTGGTGTTCCCTTTATGTTTTCATTCACAATCTATTTCTAAACCTACCAAAAAGTTTAACAATTTTTAAAAAGTTTCATATCTTAGTTTGGTATGTGAATGTTATCAAATACACAGTGAAATTTTGTATCTAAGTAAACTAATGAAATAAACATAACCCTTGCACTGCGCAGTCGAGTAAACAGAAAGTGAACTGACTTAAAAAGTTTTAAAATATTAATTTTAAATCATAGGAATAGAAGATAACATGAGACAAGAGTAGAAGAAGCACATTTTTAAAACCAAACTCTGTAATTGACGCAGTCAGCTCAGTGTTACTATAATTCTATGATTTTGATAAATCAATAGTCTAATTAATAAGATTAAACTTATTCTCAACAGAGTTGCGCTCGAATTAATCATAAAATTAATTAAATCAGCAACTCAGCGAAATAGAAGTAACTTAGCAAACTCAAGGCTCGAGTAGTACAAACTTTCCTTAATAGAAAGTAATATTGATCTATAGATAAAAGTATTACGTTGTTAGTGTAACGGAATATTTGCTTGTTTTGATTTAGATTTAGGCTTAAACTGAATCTTCATCATATCATCAACATATTAGCCATAGAACATTTACTGCTAAACAGACCTCCCGCTAGATTTCCAGAACGATCAACCTTGTGTAGCCTATACGCAACGGCTCCCAGCAATCTTTATTAGATCGTTTTTCCATTTAGTAGGGACAGTCCTAAGCAGCGCTTTTCAGTATGTGGTCTCCTCTCAAGAACCTTTCTATCCCAAAGGCCGTCAGTTCTATGAGCTATGTTAAAACTCTATTATTACACTAGTTGCAACTCGCAGCTTCGTACGGGTGGTTTGCTAATAATAACTACTACCCTCCTTTTGCGCAGTCAGAGATAACGTAGCCTATGTCTCAATCTCACTCATAATCTGTATACCAAATTTCATCAAAATCGGTCCAGCTGTGACGGTTAGTCGTGAAAACAGACAGAGAAACAGAGAGACAGGGTTACTTTCCAATTTTAATAGTATGGATAAAATGACTGCAAATTTTTCCAAAGATTTTGTTCTTATCGACGACCTCCGTGGCCCAGTGGGCGTATAGCCGGCTGAGACGCAGGAGGTAGCGGGTTCGATTCCCGCCGCGGAACAAATGTTTGCATGATCTACAGATATTTGTTCCGGTCTGGATGTTTTTCTGTATATTATAAGTATGTATTTACAAAAAAAAAAGTATATAAGTATTCTATCAGTTATCTGCTTAGTTTGGGGCTAGAGAGCGCTGTGTGAAATGTCCAGCAATATTTATTCATTTATTTTTAGATTTAATTATCATCTGATTTTCTTTATCACGTGAATGAAGGAATTATGTACTACTTATATTCCAAATATGTATGTAGGTATATTATAAGTTACAGTGTCCACGATCACTCGTGGAAGTTGTAACTTAAAAAGTCACCTTTATTTAGTGTGTGCCAGCATCCGATATTTTTATTAAGTTACTTTTTACCCGGTTGCAGACTTTCTTGAAGATCACTATGTTGTACAGTAGCCTCATCTAAAAAGTTAATTATATTACCCCTAGTACCATTACTTGCATTAACCGGCTAATTTCTTTAATACTTTCTTTGCAAGGGACTAATTAAGTTGGCGATCGAGATAGAACCCCTCGGATAAAGTGTAAGATTCAGATCATAATCGTGTTATCCTAAATTCGTTAGCCGGATGAGTGCTTGGATAAAATGTTTCACATTTTTAGTTTAAAGCTTTTGCTCGATAAGGCTGTACGTTGATTTTAATCTTCAAGGTCTGTATGACATATTTTAATCTCAGTTCAAAATCATTTTTGAGTAGGAGGCATACAGTTTTGTATACACTGTTGAGTGTAAGCTACGAGTATTAATATGTATATGCTATTTATTTTGTCTCTTCAGTCTCGTTGGTCACATCGAAAATTTATTTTGGAAATCGGACAGATCTTCCCCTAGCCATATTAACACCATAGACGCTGTTTAACGGATGACGTTATTTAGGTAACTTAAAAACCTTTCATAAAGTCTGAGACGCAGACTCAAGAACACTTTTTGTCTGTAATGGGTCAGTAATAATCATTTGATATCCATTAACAAATACTCAGACAAATTGAGTTGAAAAACGTGCTGAGCTTGGCTAAGCGACTTCGTTTTATTTTCATCGTAAAATAGATTAATAACACGAAAAAGCTGTTTGATTTGCTAGTAACTAAGCCCGGCCTGCACAACGATCCCTAAAGGTATTTAGCGGCTAAACATGTTTAAATTAGACGTTTTTGTATGATTTGACAACTCTCTAAATCATATTTAACCACTAAATACGTTTAGGCATCGTTGCACAGGTCACACTAAGAATTTATTTTAGGTAACGTGGTTAAATGGTTTAAATTGTTTTGCTCTACTAGCATTACTAACTTAGCTAACTAGGCAGGAAAATGATAACAAAATATCTTGATTACCTCGTTTTTTTCGAATTCTTCCACTTTACCCCACCAAGCCCCCCCTGAGTTCGTTATGTATTTTATACGTCAAATAATTGACTTTTACTGTGTATCGTACTTAACACGTAAATAGTAAGAAGTTTATTTGGTACAATACAGCACAGATAAAATAGTAAGATAACAAGAGATATTGAAAATTAAACCAACTACACATAGGGGATATAATAAAGTACGCTTTTATAGGTACCAGTATTTAAGTTATCTATGTGATCTGGATGGGGTCCACTATGACTGACAGGAGATTTCTGGAACGCCAGGAATGGAAGGAAATGGGGGAGATCCTTGCCCAGCAGTGGAACTACGCCACTAAATCAATGCAAAATAATTATATTATTTGGTTTGGTCTAACAGACAGGTATTATGTAATGTCCATCCAAACATATCTAATTCAGTCCCCCAGGCGGCTTATTCAGCTCTACAAAACTACACAAACCAATTCTCTAATTTGCTGTGATAATACTAATATCAATTTGTGTGAAACAATTGGAAACTATAATTCAACTGAAATGGGCTTAATCAGGCATTGGATGTGATTAAATGAACTGTTTCGAATGCATGTATTAAAATAAAGTTTGGTTGAAGCTGTGATAGTGAATTATTGGTGATTTACACCCGGATAAGTGAAATAAATCGACAGATTTTAAATAATAATAACACAAATGAGGCAGAATAGTCTGATCGTATCAACTATTTTTCCTGCAATAGCTTTACCAAGAAGGCTAATTCCCGTGATTAAACCTAGTAAACGTGAGTTCATTAAAATAGGCTTTATGATCACAAAATCTGATAAAATAGCAAAGATCATGTTTGAAAATTCCGCATTGGCCTTATTATAAATAAGCAATACACTGTCGTAAGTAAAAATAATCCTGTCCCAAAAATAACAATTTTATCAAAAACAAATCCAGCCAAATCATAAGCCGAATTGACGTAGTGAACCGAGTCAAATGAGCATTGCGTGTATCGAAAGACTTCCAATAACAACCAGCTAAATGAACAAACAGCTCCTTTACTGCAAACAAACGGCAGCAGTGGAGTTGCTTTTGAGAAATTTAAAACGATATATTATATGCTAAATATATATTTCGGATGTGGTTAAAACAAAAACCATACCAAGATGAAGGGACCCATGGGCTACCCAAAACCAAGAACAAAATAAAATATTATCTTCGATGTCGATGTTATTTCATGGTTTTATGGGCTCGCGAGGTCTACTGTTCTCACAAAACCACTAGTGTATTGTGTTGGAGCTATCCTTCTCAAACTATACAAATACTACCAATAGGTTCCAATAGATGTATTAATCTGCTACTAATGTAGTGTACCCTTGAGCTACCTCGGGCACCGTATTGATGACTGCGCTTTGTCTCAGTCGAGTGGTCGTTTCCTATATGTTACTAACGTGTTGTTCCAAATACGACCTTTCTAACCACTCCGAGGGTCTTGGCCATTCAGTACAATCTTGGTAATATTGGTGGAGCTCATATATTTCACTGGCAATTTGGGACTATTTATTGTGCTTTTGGAAGCGGAGTTGAATGAAAATGTGGTTACTTGATTGACAGGCGATGTAGAAAGGGCAAAGATGTTCTAGTTTTCTAAGTTCTATTAGCAATGAATAGGTATTTAATCTATAAATGTTTTAAGGATTTTGGCACGTTTTCAGATTATTTTTCCCTATAAATTTCAGAAATTGTGGTTCTCAATTTTCTGAAATATTCTACTTATTAGTTCTTTGTTCCCACGCGAACACCACTGAAGCTTAATATTGGAGATAATTTAAATGTACATTATGTATACTGCAGTTCACATAAAGGAGAGTGCAGCTAATGTATTTCCAGGTACGGTTTCAAATGAACATCGCGAGTAATAAATCTTTTCAAATCTGAAGCTTCAAAAAACAGTTTCAATCACTTGAATGTTTACAAAATACTTAAAAAAACTCGTCAGGCTACGAAATTCAAATTACGACGATATATTTACCGGTTTCTATACCAACCCCTATTAGATAGATGCATGTGTGCGTAACTAATTCTTATTTGACCTGGCTTTGTCTATAACTCTATGGCTTTAGAAATAAGGTTGATTTTGGTAGAGTCGTTATAATTAAGTATAGTTGCAACTAAAATATGGTTCATTCTTCTGTACTAGCAGCGTTCCCTTTGGATGCCACGTGCGTCACGCTTTGTTGACACTGTATAATGTTGTTACAGTGGTGGAAAAAATATCCGTTTCGAGACTTTCTAATTAAGCTTGAAGTTGCTTCGGCGCTGGCGGGCGGTTGAAACATAGTCGACTATTTACATATTTGGATTTTTTTGAAGATTTCTAATAAAAAATACAAATAACCACTATACTGTGCTGGGTGGAAAGTTGATATTCGAAATATCTACGTGTACGATTGCAAGTTCAATTCAAATAAAATTAGTAGGAATTTGTAAGGACAAAGCATAAAACGACCAAAGCGTTGGGATTGTATACAAATCCTCTCTGACTACTGCATACTGAAATTGTTATTCATTGTAGATTTATCCAAATTATTCCACTTCGCCTGTTTTAACCCTTAAAAGGTATTCATAAGTTTAAGGTTTTCATAAGATTACGAAATATTTTTATCTAAAGGCAAAGCCGTTGATAATGATCCTCACAACAGCCACGATTTCATTAAGTTTTCTAGTCCACAAACCTTGTAAAACACCCTTCAAATTGAAAAGGACGGAAGAATATTTTCAACGATATAGAGTGGGACAAAACACTCACAAAGTCCCCGCACTTGATCCTATTTATCATTCGCGGGACTTATTAAAGCGACCAACACGCGTGTTACTACGGCTCAACTTTAAAGTTGGTTCAGGAAACTTGGAGATGACACTTTTAAGTTATTCCAAATTTTGTAAGTTGGTAAGTTAATATTTGATCACATGCTGATGCTTGAATAGAACATGCTTTGGAAAAATCGACTAAAATTATGATAAAATGTGTTATGGTAATATTTACACAAATGCGATAATTACATTACAAAACAGCACGGTGTTCAAACATTGCTTCTAATACGGGTACAATGAAGATTAAGCAAACAATGGCGAGCGACTCAATGGAGTCCAATGTCCGACAGATTGCTATTCCCATTCATATGTAGATTGCAACAAAAAATCCAATAAACAAGACATAGGGTACTCACATCTCCCCTCCCATCATTATTGAAAAGAATGTTAACAGTGCACCGGCTTATCCAGGGGTCGCTTTGCCAAAGAGTTAGACTAACGAATGGCTACCCTACAGCAGTCTCGTTACGCTTGACACTTCCATTCGGCTTAGTTGCCAGTTTAAATCGACAATATCGAGTTTGGGTCATGTTGATTATCGACGAAAAAAGCGGAAAGGTGTTCAAAATTCCTCTAGGCTCTAATTTCTAAACGAACAGGCAACGGATACTTTTCGCAGCAATTCGTAATTGCATGTCACGCATGCCTTCGCCGAATTTCAGTCGGTTTAAATTTGACAATCTTGACTAACCCTACCGGCACGCGAGGTATCCGCATATTAGCCGTCCATTTTTCCACTTCCATTCCGCTTAGCACGACTTCACAGAGGATTCATATTGGCGCAACGGATGCGTTTGTTTTGTTCAAATTTATTTTATCAAGTAAACGTTGGCCTTCCGCTCAGTGGGCCGAGCCTAATGTGCAGTAATGCGGGCACCGAACCCCACATACCAACACACAAAATAGGTATTTGATGCCCGGTAATGAGGGAAGTTATTTGCTCAATTATAACAAAACGCTTAGTACACGTTTAATTTTGTTCTGTTATGTTTTTACCCGTATTTTACATTTGAAGTGTGATTAACATACTTAATTAGCAGATTTCCATCCCAGTTCATTCCTGTTTTTGTTTATATCATAGAGTTTGTAGTGTTACCTGTTTCGAGCAGAAAGTAATATTTATCACCATTGATAGCACATTAACCCTCTGTAAAATAACTTTTCCAATCCATTAGTATAAGACCACATTATGAAATGAACCATTAAGATATAAATGAGCAATAATAAAAATATAGTAGGCTGCACACTGCACGACCTGCAGAATCACGCGTCGGGTCCATTTCAGTGAAAAATGTCAGAGCGTCGAGTGAGCCCCGTGATTAATCGCATTTTCATTACCATCGCATCCAAAATGACATAGTTATGAATCGCCAGTTCAATCACCCGGGTTTCAATAACAATTTTTCATCGTCGACACACTAATTAAGTGCTTTTCATAAATATTCACATACCCTGCACGCGACTCTAAGTCCTAGCGTGTCGAAATACGCCTCGTAAACGTGTAATGCAATTAGAACAGCGACGGCTGACTTGAAAGCGACATCCTTAGTAACAAGTGTAAAATATTTTCCCCAATCGCTGTACCTGGCGCCCCCAGGGATATTTCAAGGGTGAATAAGCTCGCATAATGGCAAAGGGTACAATATTTTAAATTTCAATCGCTGCGAGCGGTCCGGCTCTCCGCGGGGTGGTAAAGAACAAAGATTTTACTCTACGACTTTTGCTAAGTGTCCTAATGACTTATTATATCCAAAAATATATGCAAATAAGCCTCATGTCATTGGTTTCCTTTATGAAAAAATAATATTATATTTTCCTGCTTTACTTTTAGGGTAGGTAATTGTTTCCCCAAAAAGTATAACAATAATATGAGCTTTCTCTGCATGTATCAGGAAATCAAGTTAAGTTTCAAGAACAGAATAACGTAGCACAAACCCTACCTATTTCTATATTAATTAAACCGATCAACCACCATTTATTATTTCATATCTAAACCATTCCCAAAACGGTAACTAATAAATATGAACATTGACAAACGGACGGTAATCCATCGACGATTCGTCTCATTTCTGCACCCCTACAGATTCGCGTTTTTCGCACTGAGATTAATTCTCTGAATCGTTATCGGCGCCTTACGATTGCGCGCAAATTTGTTACAGTAGAGTTCACCTTTTCAGTGAAATTGCAAAATTTTATGCGGGGTGTAGATAAAGTACCTGTAATCATTATTATAACTCATAAATTTGATTGAAATTCGGTCACATTTCGAGAGGCGCTTATCGCGTTTCTGCAGTCGACTTGAAAAATACCCGAAACGATTCCCGTCTCGTCTCGCTTCCGATCGATTTGCGTTTAGTACTACAATAAAGGTGTTTAATGTCGACATTTGCATACTAAATTTGCAATGTTAAGCGGGAAATAATTTTTCGTAGCGTAAATATTTCGACGTAGCTTGTTGCATGCTTTTGATGGACGAGTATTTTGAATAAAATAGGGGAGTTTTCTGTTTTATACTTTTTGTATTAAATATCTTTTTGGCTTAGTTATTTCATCAATATAACACAACTACCATTTTCTTTCAATAAAAGTTTTATACAAAACCGTTTAGTTTTTAACCATTTTTCAAATCAGACAAAAACAAAAGGGGGCACTCAGGAATGAAAAATTGTATGCTACGTTTCATATGACCCAGTGCAACAGAGAGCAGAATATTGGAAAACCTTTTGGTGTTTTGGTCATTCAATAAAGTCTGAATAAAATAACTTCAAACTTATATTCCACACCAGCTTCCACCCGCGGCTTAGCACGTATTGTTTATCAATAAATACAGCCTATGTCTCGATCCAGGTTATAAATTCTAATCTATATACGAAATTTCATCGAAATCAGTTCAGCCGTTACGACGTGAAAAGGAAACAAACAAAAAATCTCACTTTCACATTGATAAACAGCAAATATGCCTAATTATCAAAAAACAACGGTAAAACAGGTTGTGGAGGGTGAATTTTTAATCTGTCTTCCTTTTCGGTCGCATGACGTATTACATCAGAACGCGTTTGAATACAAATGTATTGATTCAACAGCGAATTGTAAAATATTCAGATCACTCAGATCCGATGCACATACAAAACTAATCATTTTCCCTTACTAAATTATAAGCGGTCAAGTGATCATGAATCTGTCCTTACAATTATGTGAGTTTAATTCCAAGAGTTCGATTTTGTTAAGGTGTCTCCCACTGGTATAATTTCTATGACCCCTAAGTGGCAGATACAGGATTTCGCTAAGGCTTTATCGAAATCCTAAATCTACCACTTAGGGCGCTATAATATTTTTATTATCTAAGAGGGCAGTGATCGTTTGAGAACCTATGAACTTAAAGATAGGAGAGTGTGGTAGACACCTGAGTGAGATTATTAGTATTTTTTTACAATGTTGCGTAAAAAAACCCTAAAACCCGCCTAAATTATAAGAAACAACGTCAAGCTAGATTTTGTATCAATAGTTCTGTTGCACTTAACACCCACCTACTTTTTCAATAAACAATACATGTATCAGAGTTGCATGAAACATTGGTCGCACGCATATCTCTAAGTTGCAGCAGGCTTTTAATAAGAACGGTTGATAAACAAAATACTTTAATAAATTAAATTTATTTCCGGCAATATTGAAATATTGTAACAACTAAATCAAATCGCATTACTGAAACAAAGCACTCGTGATTCTGCCTGGAAGATCTCGTTAAAATCTTAATGAATCTATTGAAGATAGGTCGAGCGAGCCGGATGAAAGAAACGTAGGAAGGGGGTTAAAGTTGCGCTAATAATTTGCGTTAGACCCAGCATAGAGCCTTCGACACTCAAAGTATTGGATTAAGATTGTATTGGGTGCTGCAATCTCGCTTTATTTATTTAGTTTTATTACTATTTTCTGTTGTAAATCGGCAAATTGAGGCAATCGGGTAGAATGATAAAAATTATATCATCACCACAATGTCTAGAACTTCTATAAAATTAAATTTGATGAATAACAAGTGCTCTTTAGGCAGAATAAATATGTACACGCTTGAATAATGGGAACACAGATGAATGAAAATGAACAGATCTTTGAGAATAGTTGTCTGATATATTTATTTCAGCTTGTCTATGTCCCAGCACTAGTACACCAGACTCTCAAACACGAGTCATTGAGCCGTAGAGAAGCCTAATGCAATTTACTCTCGCTCGAACTTTCCTACTGACAAGTTCACTGCAATTGTCAAAACATTAAATTAATCTTACATTTCCTGTCAGTTTCATAACATAAGTTTGGAAGACAATCGGTATCATAGCCATTGATACCAACATTAGACGTTTTGTGCCAATTCTTAACTAAACTAAAATAATATAAAATCACGCTCCAAAGTTATCTTTAAGGTTTCATTTCACTTTATTTAATTCACAATCACTATTATTATAAATTATTTCTGTCATACGAAAATTACACTTATTAACCTTTAATTGGCTGTATTATCGTAAATATATAATTTTAAAACTGATATATTTTTGTAGCTGTTGGCCTTTTGATTAAAAAAATTAAAAAAAACTGAAAAAAAAAATTCTAGCATTATAACAATAAAGTCGTATTTTATGCATTCTGTTACGACATTTTTAATCTGACACAAAATAAAATACTTACAGGACTTACACACAAACAAAATGAAAGTAACATATGTAGGAAAAATTTGAAAATAAGAATTATTTATAAAGGCAGGATTTGAAATAATAATCTGTATTATTATTACAAAGAGTAAAGATTTGTATTTTGTATGTTTGTAACGAATAAACTCAAAAACTACTGGACCGATTTCAAAAATTCTTTCACCATTAGAATGCTACATTATCCCTGTTAGGCTACTTTTTACCCAACTGTACAGAAGGAGGGTAATGTTTTTATTGGAAAACTACGCGTGCGAAGCTGCGGATTGGTCAGCTAGTTAATATATTTAAAGAAATGCGGTATTGTGTATTTTATCATTCCTTTCATCGCTCAAAAAGCTAAACATTGCCAAATTTAATACGAGTATACAGCATTCGTATAACTTCTATTTGATAGTATAAAAGTATCTTTCATAGAATTAACAACTACTCTAAAATATTTTCTTATGAACACTCCCAAGTATTATTATATTAGATCGTGAATTATATTTAGGTTGTGGAGCGGTGTCGGGCGGTGTCGCGCGGTGTCGGTGCCTTGGAGTAAACTAATTGCATTTAGAGCGATAGAGTACTCTCAGAGAGTAGATAGAGCTCTGAGCAAGCGATGCTAATGGACGATATTAATTAATACGGGCGTCTCGTCAAATTTCAACTCAGTTTGAATATCTATTTCGGAATATTGAGGTTAAAATCGGGAGTGTAATTTATTTTGCAGGCTTGTAGATTCGTTAAATTAAATTAAATAACTTACCTACTGTATAAATCAATACATCCATATTTTCTAAATTACACATATTTTTTCGTAGTCCAGTAAGTTTTAAGACCATGTACAAATATTCAATTTGGCAATGCTGAAAATTAAATCAAAGTAATATAAAAAAGACAGACTTATTTTAAAATTATGTAGGTTATTCAGCTTAATGTAAATAAAGTTATTTACAGAGTTTTCTCCCTTTGAAGTTTTCTATTAAAATTCGACTTCCCACAAAAACGTCCAATAACAGAAATGACGAATTTAAAATCAGGCTTAGTGGATCTCGAATTTGTTTTAATTTTGGAATTTATTTTTACTTATACAAAAAATGATTTACTTGGACATAAAAATAGGTTCTATATAAACTTTTAAGATGTGTGGTTAGTAATCAAGAAAGCTATACCTAGTCCCACCACAATTGATATGGGATTCGTTTTTCAATTGATTTACAAAATACTCATTTTACGTTAGGGCATTACTCATTTTACATTTAATTTACATACGGATGCTTTAAACATAAACCAGATAAATTGGTCTATGACATTTTATAAAATACTAGCTGACCCGGCGAACTTCGTATCTATTATATGTATGAGAAAATGAACTTTCTTCATAATTTTTTTTTTGTGTGAATTTTTCCAACATTTTAATAGTTATTCTGCTATTCGGGGCGGAGACAAATCCAACAAATCAAACATCATCAAAATCGGTCCCGCTGTTCTTGAGTTATAAATGTAACTAACCCGACTTTGTTTTATATATATATATACTAGCTGACCCGCCGAACTTCGTTCCGCCTTGACATACATATATTATGACGCGGACTGCCAATGTACGAGTATGTGTAGAATTGTAAATCGGCCATCATTAGCTGCATCTACGAGTATGTATGAGAAACTGAATATTTTTCATTTTTTTTTGTTTTAAATTTTTCGATATTTTAATAGTTATTCTGATATTCTGCTATTAATATTATATAAATAAAATAAATATTGCTGGACATTTAACACAGCGCTATCTAACCCCAAACTAAGCAGAGCTTGTACTATGGGAACCAGATAACTGATAGAATACTTATATACTTTTTTTTTGTAAATACATACTTATAATATATAGAAAAACAACCAGACCCGGAACAAATATCTGTAGATCATGCAAACATTTGTTCCGGGGCGGGAATCGAACCCGCTACCTCCTGCGTTGCAGCCGGCTATTCGCCCACTGCACCACGGAGGTCGTCGGAGGTATATGTATGTATATAAATAATAACAATAAAGTAAAGGTTAATAGATTTACTTTGGAAGACAATAATTATAATTTGTTTATATTTGTTCTAATGACGTCTAAAAATTTGATTCCATTGTGCTACTATTTACCATTTAACTTTCAACGTACATTAATTTGTATTTATAGAAAACAATCACAATTATAAGCATTTTCTCACCAAATTTAACACTTTAACTAAATTCTATCAAAAAAATATCTAAAACCAGCGAAAATCCCACAGTCTCGACAGCAGATGGGCCATAAACGTCTAAATGTCGAAAGTTTTCCTACTGACAACAAGAATACCCCACTTGGAAGCAAAAGTGACGTTTAAAAAGAAATGACATTCCACTGGCAACAGCTGACGTTCTCACTTCGCTGCCACTTTGATAATTGTTCTATGTAATTATTTTAACACAGCGTGTTCAACTCGGATTTACCAAAATTAAGCTTGTGACTTTAAAATGTTGTTTTACGTATTTCAATCTTTTATTACAGGTATTTTTTACTATGCTTTTATTTGGTTGAAGTATACGCATTATATGTAGTGACTTTTTTAACATTGCATACTTAAACTATAAATAAGTAGTCGTTTTTGAAGTAAAACTGGTGCATGAACTTTTTTGCTGATTGAGCGAAGCGAGATCTCTAAATCAACTTGGGCAAATCGGCGTTTTATGTATGTATGTTTGTATATACATATGTAGGTATGTAGGTTTGTTTGTCCGGGGATAACTTTCGAAGCGTTGATCCGATCATCGTGAAATTTGATATATAGGTAGGTAGTGATAGCACAATTTTGGTGTGACTAAATGAGCTAAAAATGTCGGGGGGCTGTTGAGATATTGGGGTTCAAGAGGGGTAAAAAAATATGAGACTATTAGGTCAAGTGGGACGTCAAATAAAAGGTCTCCATTAGTACATTTAGACTCCGTTTTTATTTATAGTAAAGTCTTTATAGTTTTTAGTTTTTGAGCCATAATAAAAACTGAACTTTGACAAAATTCACAGGGTACACCAGTGACTTCACAGTGCTGAAATTTCATATGCGTGTAGCTTAAGTATCACAAATATAGGCAAATGTCTGAAATTCAGAATAACTGTAATTTGTATCCCAAAAAAGTAAACCACATTACGTGAAGTCCTGCTACCTGTAATTTGAATGTAACTGTAGGTCAAGTTTGTTGGTTATATATTTCTTGGCGATGGATAGGTGGACCACAAGAGCGACGAGATGGGTTGGACCCAGCGGCAAAAGAAAACCAGGTCGATCTAGAAAAAGATGGGCTGACGACATCACTGAAATCGCTGGGAATCAGTGGATGATAACCGCAAAAGATAGAGAGATATGGCGTAAACAGGAGGAGGCCTATACCCAAAGAGGGATTCCTTATCATACATAATATTCACTTAACACAACTTAAGAAATAATAAAAAAAGATGAGGAAATAAAGAAGGCTTAATAATAATAATAATAATAATAATAATAAAAAAAAAAAAAATGTCACCGCTCCTGTCAGTCGAAATTTTCTCTGAGATTTTTTACAAATATGTTTTTTATTAACATTTTACAACTCAAAGTGATATTTTTACTGCAGAATACATTTAAATTTTTTATCCTACAATGCAAACCATAAAAATCACAATATCTCAATAATGATCACAAGATCTCAGACGAAAGTACTACGAGCGGATACGAGAAGGAACGCACAACCACCACCACCGCCGCCCGCCTCGTCGAGCTCCACGGCGTCGTCATCCGGGGATGAGGCGTATGGGACCCCCCCGGACACCAGCTGTGTGTCGAGTGATGAGAGCGGACTGCCGTCGCCTCCGCCGTCGCGATCACCTGTACGGCGAGGGCGGCCTCCGCTGTCGGTCGGCTTGGGGCCTGTGGGACACTCAGTCCCGCGTCCGGCTCCCGCCTCCAGCAGCATAGTGCGTCGCATGAAGTGGACAAACCAAATGAATGTGAACGTCATGCGCGCATTTTATAGAGCTACAGTGGGAGGAACCTACCTGACCGTGTACCGGGTTCGGATGCTTCCTCTGTTTCAGGCCCTTGAACCAACCGTGTCCGTCACCGCACAACGACTGTCGGATCAAGTACGTGCCATCCAACGGTTGAAATTGTTGGACGACAATGTACTTGATCGGCTTCGATCAGAAGCGCTGAGAGATCAAGTGGTTGACCACTCGCAACGGGGCCCGACTGTTACGCCGCCGGTTTCGGCACCTCTGATATCGGTGGCAACGCAGGCGGACCCCGTAGCTGAAGACGTCGACTTCGGATATAGCAGCGTGAGTACCCAAGAAAATGAGCTTTTGAGGAGGGCTTTGGACGATGCGATCTTGTCATATCGGTCCACACCTTTCGAAACTAGACCACGGCTTCCTCGCTTCCCTACGCACAGACGAAATTTGGCGATAGTCCGGGCCCTGAACCCATTGCTAGTTCCGCACTTATTAACTAGCAAAGATCTTGCTGATACAAATGCGATCCTGTACTGCGGAGCTGTTGCAGCGTGTCGCGTTGCTCGTGTCAAGTTACCGGATACTGAGCGAGCACCGCGGCCTGCTGGCGGTGTCCCTTCTTGGCAAGTGCGGATCGAACGGCGTATCAGTGGGTTTAGGACTCTTATTGCGAAACTAATCTGTTTTAGAGGGGGTAACCATCGCCCGCGTGTAATGCGCTTTGTGACACAGGCATTTGCTGGAACCGAAACCCGGCCCCAGGACTACATGGCTAGTGTCACAGAGCGTATTGACTTTTTGAAGCAGAAAGTATCTGCATGGGCTAGCCGTATTCGTCGCTATAGAGAACGTGTGGATAGATACTGGCAGAATCGCAACTTTCAAAGCGACCAAAGGAAGGTGTATAGAAACTGGGAGAAACCCGATAACAGTGTTCATGATGGGCGTGTAGCGGAACTACCAGATGTTGAAACTGCAAATAACTTTTGGCGAAACATCTGGTCTGCACCTATCGAACACACGGAGGGCGACTGGATGAGTGTTGTGAGGGGCGAGTGTGAGTCGATTGAAGATATGGAAGATTTTACCATCTGCCCTTTGGACGTTAGTTGTGCTATCCGTTCGGCTCAGAACTGGAAAAGTCCTGGGCCGGATGGACTGCACAACTTCTGGCTGAAGTGGTTCCGATGCTCACATTCGGTGCTTGCCACACAATTCCAGGAAGCCCTCGTACTTGGATCTCTCCCAATGTTTCTAACCACAGGTGTCACCTTCCTGCTCCATAAGTCCGGTAGTACCGCGGAAGCCAAAAACTATAGACCCATCACGTGCTTGCCTACCATCTACAAGCTCCTTACATCCATTCTGACTGCAAAAATTAACTCGCATATTGTTGATAACAATATTTTGGCACCTGCACAGAATGGATGTAGGGTTGGGTCCCGTGGTACTAAGGAGCTTCTCCTCATTGACATGGCCATTAGCCAGCAGATCAGGCGCAGCAGAGGAAACCTCTCAGTTGCTTGGATTGACTATAAGAAGGCATATGATTCGGTGCCTCATACATGGCTAGAGAGGGTCTTAGAGTTGTATAAAGTAAATGCAACTTTGAGACTCTTTTTAGGATCGTGTATGAGACAGTGGAATACAATTCTTCATCATCCAGGTAGCAGATGGGATTCCTCTATTCCGCATGATCTCATAAGGATTGAGCGGGGTATATTCCAGGGAGATAGTCTGAGTCCTTTGTGGTTTTGCCTGGCACTGAATCCTCTTAGCACTTTGCTAAAGGATTCAGGTCTAGGCCATCGACTTCGGAGAGAGGGGGAAATCATTTCTCATCTGCTGTACATGGATGACCTCAAGCTTTTTGCATCTAAGAGTTCGGAGTTGGAGACATTGCTTAATATCACACAGGTATTTAGCAACGCCATCAGCATGGAATTCGGTGTTGAGAAGTGCGCGGTCATGCAAGTACGGCGTGGGAGAGTTGTAAATTCTTCAAATGTGCAGCTTTCCGAGACGATATCTCTCAGATCTCTCTCTGAAGTCGAGACATACAAATATCTCGGTATGTCGGAGTCGTTGGGTATTATAGATAAGGAGATAAAACAGTCGGTGCGGGAACGTTTCTTTTGCCGCTTGACAAAAGTTCTTAACAGTCTTTTGTCAGGTGGCAACAAGGTCCGTGCCTTCAACGGCTGGGTTATGCCCCTACTCATATACACCTTTGGCATACTGAGATGGACTCAGACAGAATTAGAAGCCCTGGATTGTAGAGTTCGCAAACAGCTCACGACCCATCGTATGCGGCACCCACGCTCTTCGGTAATGAGAATGTACATCCCGCGGAAATGTGGGGGTCGGGGCTTTTTAAATGCCAAAACCCTTCATAACCGCGAGGTGTACAATCTCAGGGAGTATTTCCTTAATAATGTGTGTGGGATGCATCGGGATGTCGTTGCAGTTGACAAAAACTTTACCCCGCTCTCTTTGGCAAACGAGAACTGGCATAAACCATCGGTGCTGACCACTCAGGATCGCGAGGCCATATGGAAGAGTAAGGAGCTTCATGGGCGGTTCTACAAAGCCCTAACAGGACCAGATGTAGACCCGCTCGACTCGGTAATCTGGTTACGCTTCGGTGATCTCTTCGGAGAAACTGAAGGTTTTGTCTGTGCAATTATGGATGAGGTTATCAAGACGAACAATTACCGAAAGTATATTATGAAGGATGGGACGGTCGACATCTGCAGAGCTTGTCACCAGCCCGGAGAGTCCCTTAGACATGTGCTTTCGGGTTGTTCGCACCTTGCTAACTCTGAGTATTTGCATAGACATAATCAAGTTGCCAGAATTATCCATCAGCAGCTTGCTCTTCAGTATGGCCTTGTTGGACCTGAGGTGCCATATTATAAATATGTGCCAGAGCCAGTTCTGGAAAATGGCCGTGCCACGCTCTATTGGGACCGGTCTATCATCACGGACAGGACTATTGTTGCCAATAAGCCAGATATCGTGCTGGTAGACCGGTCAGAGCGCCGAGCGATACTTGTTGATATTACTATCCCACATGATGCTAATCTCGTGAAGGCCGAGAAGGACAAGCTAAGCAAGTACCTTGACTTGGCTCATGAGATTACCGCCATGTGGGATGTGGAATCAACAATTATCGTTCCGATAGTTGTGTCGGTCAACGGACTGATAGCGAAGAGCCTCGACCAATACCTTAAGAGGCTCTCGCTAGGAAATTGGATCAAGGGTCAGATACAGAAGGCGGTACTCCTGGACTCGGCACGCATAGTCAGGAGGTTCCTCTCTCTGCAGCCCTAGCCACCGATCGCTTGGGCCTTGCTTCGCGGTCGGTGGTTTACCGTTTTTATAAATATATTTTTTACTATAATGTTTGTTTTTTTGTAAGATACTTTGTAGTGAAAAATGTATTTTTTATAAACGAGTTTTAAAATAAATATGTGTGAATAATAATAATAAGAAGTAGTGAAAAATGTATTTTTTATAAACGAGTTTTTAAATAAATATGTGTGTTTTCACTAGTTTATAAAATAACAATAAAAATAATTTTCTGCTTATAATTATTATATAATCATTTTATCTAGATAAAATGTGGATTAAATAATCTACATAAATTTTAAGCTAAAGCTAATTAGTATACACGACCTTTCTTCTTTCTAAGGATGAATCCAACTGAATAATAACAAATAACAGGGATGGATAAACACAACTCCTCTAAACGGACCTCAAGCGTACATTAAACTTTTTACTGCATAACTAAATCCTCATTTTCCGCAAAGCCTTTGCTTTGACTTAACGATGGATCATACGAACTCACCGAAAAATCGGGTCAAAAGAGTTCCACACAAAGATGTGCTCCGATCAAAAGAGCGCTTGAAGTGAATCTGCACTTAGAGAAAATATTTGAATCCGGTCATTGGGAAAGTTTGTCGAGTGCTTGGAGGGCTTAGATCGATGCACCTGGAACTTGAAGGTTAGAGCACCTTCACGTTAGACTAAATACCGCTACAGCCGTACGACAATATGGCCTCTTTAAGGTAAGAGTGAATAGGTTTCTTCTAGATTTTCGTGCTTCATCTTAGACCATATCATCGCTTACCATTAGGTGAGATTGTGGTCAAACGAACATTTATCTAAATTAAAAAAAAGGTCGTTTGTCGCGCGGCTATTACGTTTCTCTTAGGTGGCAGAGTTCCAAATTCAAAGTAACGAAGTCACAAACCAATCCACACAAACGCGTCAACATCCCGGCCACTGTCGCTACGTCAGCTTTCCTATACTTCTGAACTATGTGATTTAGGCATCATTGCTTAACTGTACTGTGTTTCGCAATCTTGCAGAGCTAAGGCATCCACTGCTGCTTCGATGATACCGCCTAATATGAAAGCACTCTAAGAGTTCTCAACGATTTTCGTCATAATTTCCCAGCAGCGGGCCGAGTTGGACAAAGTTTGACGTCTGTAACACTCGTGCCATTATTGAAACCGAGTTCGCGCGAGTTCATGGGGAATAGAAAACTTCGCTAAGTGAATAAGATAACAAAGTCGGACGAGTTAAAGGGATTGTGCATGAGAGACGTGCGTATAAGGGGTTGAGTCTAGTTAGTAGTTTTAAATTGTAAAGTGGGATAGTATTTGAACAAAACGTTGTTGAATTCTTTAGTTTTCAAGTGAAAAGGCATAAAACTGTTGAACTAATTTACTTTTTAAGTCAATGGGATTAGCGCAAGTTTTTGATGTTATTTATTTACTGGTTGAAAATGAATATACAAACCAATTAAATCACTAAGGTTAAAAAAAGTGGCACTGCGGGAGTGCCGACAGAAGTGAAAACTTGAACAATTACGAGATACTTATATACAGAGGTGTCGATAACGGTAATTAACAGTGTCGCGAGTTGAATGATTTTTTCCTATATCAAAAAATGTTCCACGCGACTAAAGAAGTTTTCACTTCAAAAATATTATTACAATATTTGACGATACGACAACCTGCTCGTAGTTATCAGACACATTCTACTTAGAAGGTTGTTATCTAGAACAACAAAAGCACATCTATAAGGTGATCATAGACGCAAGTGGCAAGGTGCCCCGTGCTTAGTCACGCCCCAACTCCTCCAAGAATTTAATATAGTTTCAAATTGGCAAAATAATAAACCAGTACGTCAGTTGCAGGAAATGCAATCACGTCAGTTATGGGGCACGTAATTAAATGTTAAGCTCGTTGCGACGGCTTATAAAGGTATTGTAGATTTCGCAATTCCGTCGGCTGTTGGCTCGATTATAATTTTGATAAAGGATTTTTGATTGTAATATTATTCTGCAGTGGTGCTTTGAAACTGTGAGTTGTTCTTTTTTGGAGTAACTTGGATGATAGAGTGGCCAAATATTTCAAATAAAAAAAAAACATTTTGCTGCCTTCGTACTCTTTGACTTTAAAAACTTAGAGATTTAATGTTTTTTTTTAATATTACCTGGAGATGGAACAAGCCTATGGCTCAACTAATGTTAAGTGGTAACCATCGCCTATAACAAATTATTGTCTCGTAGTCCACGTACCTTAGAAACGTGCCTTACGATGCACTACCCTTCGTCTATCAACTTGAAGCATACAGGTGAAGCCTCATGTGCTTGTAATTTCACCGGCAACCATCCCCTTAAACCAAAACACAGCGCTGCTTGGCGGCAGAAATAGGTATGATGGAAATACTTCCTCGGACGAGCCCTTTCATAAGAGACTCACACTGGTTAAATGGTTTCAGTAATACGCGTATTCAATTCAGTTTCACTAAGTATATCTTTCTTCATTTAATCAAGGTTGACTTAGTGTGGTTTTACCTCAGAAAGGTCACCAAACCAAGGTCACCATCATGCTTTAGACCGTCCACTGTTGAACTTAGGTTCCAAAAACGTGACCGATCTTGTGCGGTCTGCACCCAATTGCTCCAAGAACCTTTGTTATAGCAAGGCGTCCAAAAGAGAACTCGAGACGACAAATGAAAGATTAAATTATTTTTCTCCTCGTAAAGTCGCCTTTGAATGGCTCTTAGCAAGCCTTCAGCCTGCCTTTACTAACCTAGGACGCTATACAAATAGCAGACTCTCTAGAGAAGGCTTGCTTTAACTTTTACAGGCCTCAGTTAAAACTTAATGCTTTTTTCTCGCCCAGCACACAAATGTTTCAATATTTTAGTTGTCTTTTGTTCCTTAGAAAACAAATCTCAATACTGACTATTTAACTGCATCATCTACCATTACATGAATATGATATGTATCTGAACGACAATTACGACTCCTTAGCTCACAACACTATTATGTTTCTTTGTAAAATGAGAAAAAACTAATTATTTTAATAGGTATTTCAGAAAATGTTGAATCAATTACGTACTAACTTATGGACAAAAAATAACAATCAAATGATATGAGTACTCTTGACGATACTAAAAGATGAGACTAAATAAACACGTTATTTATTTTACCAAACAAGAATATTGTTCTTATCAAAACATCAAACGATAGCACACTCGATAGAGCTCCGCGTTTTCGACACAAAGGATCTGAAGCAACGAGGCTTTAGCCAATAACAATATAAGTTTAACAAACTGCAACATAAAGGTACTTTAAAATAGATAAAGCTTTTCTGCGCCATCGATTTGCACATACGAGTCTAGGAGCGTGTACAGTCAGCGACATTAAAGGTTTCTTTTTCTAGATGTTCAAACTGAAAAATGATAGTAAACAGTTTTGATCAATCTCATAATTTTGATTATATACCTACTTCTGGAGGTAATTTTAAAATTTAAAAATGTTATAGGTTTCCTATGCCTATATATTATTTAAATTTTATAAACTATAGTCGCTGAGAAAGACGAGATTTCAAATCTTTACAATGGTTAAATGACGTGGACCTAAAACGTGAAGTGTAAAAAATGCGTTACATTTGGAGATACTGTTGTATTTGGAGAATAGAATTGAAGGCCGTTCTTTTTATAATTTTTAGAATATTTTTTATGCATATGTTAAATACTACATTTCATACTAATATTATAAATGTTTATTTATTTGTTTGTAACCCAATCACGTCGTAATGGCTGAACCAATTTCGATGAAATTTGGTGGGTTGATAGATTATGAGCTGGATTCAAACATAGGCTGATTTTTGTTGACAAAAAACGTGTGCCAAGCCGCTGACGGAAACTAGTGTACTATTTTTAAAACAGTCGTCTATTCCACAAAAGTAACTTATTTTTGCATATTCGTATAGCCAGCGGATTTGTCTAATGCATCACAATCAATCCACATTTCACACGTCAAGTGTAGATAGCATAGTGCAGTCGTCTATACCAGAAGGGGATACTTATCCCGTTGTCTTTAAACAATACATTGTAAAAGTAGATCAGAACTTAAACAAAGGTTGCCTGGAAGAGATAGCTTTTATCGATAAGATCACTCATAGTACTGTGAATTTTATGTATACTCACTAGAGTATAATATAATTATACTCTATACTAAGAGTAATTATGTCAGATATCGTTATTGTACACTATACAATAACGATATCTGACATAATTACTGATTTAAACGGGTATTTATCGCGTATGTCTACCCACGACCACGGCTGTTGCAACACACACGAAACGTCAAGATAACAAATAAAAAAGGTACATGAAGATAAAGGTAAAAATATTCAATACCAAAAGAAAAATACATAATTTTCCAGGTTACATAAATCAGATACAAAAAAATTTGTAAGAACTTGACAGTTGGTATTGGGCGGGAGACTTGGCAATACGTGGTGATGACAGATGGAGCAGGGTAGCGACTGAATGGCGGCCAAGGAATGATTGTAGAAGGGTAGCGGGTAGTGGGAGAAGTCGGGCTATAGATAATGATGATGATGACAGTGAGACCCAAACTAAGCATGGAGCTTGGGCTTCTAGAGTGCATTTAACAAAAGTAGGTTAGTTTATAACATGTAATATTGCTACATACGCGATAAATACCCGTTTAAATCAGTTATTATGTACAGTGACCGCGAAAAACGATATTTGATATAACGAGAATGAAGAGCCAAATTATATTAAAAAATTATAATTATTCAAGCAACAATATTCTGTGCATTTGGAATGTGAGTATACAGTGTCACAGAACTATGTTATCACGAGGGAGGGTATGGGGAGGGGGGAGGGCAATTTTTGACACCTAGGAGAACAACAAATGTTCTACGACTTTTGTTTTACGACTTAATTCGATGGTTTTCATTAAAGAATCTCTTGGTAAAAATCTGCTGATTTAGGTTAAAATTCTGTTTATCAGCTGTGTCAGGTCAAAACCTTAAGTCAAAGTAGTAACTTTAAAAGTAACTTTTGTATAAGTTCTAGGGAAAGCGCAAAGTCTAAAAACAGCAGATTTAAAGTCAAACTAAAAAGTTTAGCATAAGTATCCTGAAAAATGAAATGTTCAAATTATTATCACAATTTCCTATGAAAAGTTGTTAATTTTCAGTCTCAGAATCACCCTGATCAGGCTTAAAATACTAGTTCTGGGACACCTTGTATAATATACCTACATGCCATCGTTTTGCAGTAGGTATTGGGACAACAACCTCACAAAAGCTTAACCCCCCACTGTTCTCTTTGAGGCACACACGAAACGGTCACAAAGAGCCCTCAAGAACAACTGATACGAAATTAGTATTGTCAACGCTCTGTAATTATTGTTTTAATTAAAGTGTTAGGGGTATGTAGACACCTTAATCTTCTCATGGAGGGTCTAAGGAATTAAACTCCTTGTAACTGTAACTAACCAAAAATCGATATATTCCTCTCTACGATACTAAGCTGGGTTTACTTGTGTTCAGATAAGAATTACCAGTCTACTACAGTAATCAAACTACTGATTCTGATGAAATTTCTATGAGACCAATATGAAAGTATATCCTTTCAAATAAAATAATTTTCAAATCGGTTGATAAATGATGGAGTTCTGAGGTAAATATATAAAACAATTATGCTTCCCTATAAAATTTGAGGGTTGCCTTCGACTTGTTGCCGATGAAACCACCTGGGAAGGACCCCATTTATTTTTATTTTTATTTTAAACAAAAAAATATTTCTCGAACCAGTCCAGGCGTCTTCGAGTAATCGGGAAACATACATAAAAAAAATAGATTCCAACGAATTGGAACCTCCTCCTTTTTTGAAGTCGGTTAAAAAGGACACGGATTGAGCACTTTTATGGACACTGTAAAACGTTTTTATAACACATTTGCTCGTAAAGGGTCTTTATTTCACCAATTTCAATATCGTAATGTATGTTATTACGTACTTGTGCGTTATTGTAATGTAAAACGCACGAGTTTCTTTTTAATAAGGTAAAACGTACGGTTTATCAAGGTGCTCCATCTAAAACGAACGGTACTTTTTCAAATCTTAGCAAAGAGTTTTTACGTTAGAAAAGTGGTCACCATTTTATGAATTTAATTAACTTTTGGGTGATAAAATTAAAAAATAAAAATGCCAACTGGCAACGTAATAATCAATTTTATAAATTGTTCAAATTTTTCTAACTGCTTTAACAAGTGATTAAAGATTTATTCGTTTAAGAAAGTCCGAGTTTTATTAATTTCCTCGCAAAAATGTTATAAAACGTCGTATGACATACGTGCGCTTTGATAATTACAGCCTCAGGTTTCTTGTAGCCCTCGCCTACGGCTCGGGCTAGCAATATCGCCTCGGCTGTAATTTTCAACTTACCGCACTTATATCATAATGTACTATTACAATATGAGATTAAAATCTTTTTTTAAACAATACAACCTAGTGAGAGGCTATCCTCCACTGCACTTGAAAACCTTTCTACCCTAACCGCCATCAGTTCTTACACCTTATAAAGGTTTCTGGAAGCCGTTGGGTGTATGCTGCACAAGATCGGTCGCCTTAGAAGTATATGGGGGGAGGCCTATGTTCAGCAGTGGACGTCCTATGAATGATGTGTTGATGATGACTACTACCTATTATTACTTTATTAAGTGATATAAATGATGTTCCATCTTGTTTAAAATTGTAAAGGAAGATTAGAGAATTAGTAATATTAAGTCACTTAAAATTGTATTACGTAATCTTCACGTGTTACTATTGCTTGATTTTACAAGCCTCTTTTCCGCTAAGCTTAGTTGGATATATTCTTTATTACTGCGTATAAATAACTTCAGGATTTAGACATAATGAGGCATCAAAATCATCGAGTCCTATAAGAGTACAAAAATTGCAGAATTTCATTTGACTATTTTTTTCCAGATAAAAATGGGAGTCAAAAATAAGATCTCGCTTTGGAGTAGGTATAATAAGTTACTAAACCGAACAAATATAACTGCGTCGGGTTTTTTATAAACTATAAGCTGTTGCCAGCAACTTCGTACGCTGAAATAAAGTTAAATTCGCTGTTGCAAATTAACTTGACATCCTATTTTTACCCCACGGACCTGATTTATGGGATAAAAAATAGCATATGTGTTAAATCCATGTTATAATCTACATAGGTACAAAATTTCATCGAAATCAGTTTAGTTGTTAGCCGCCTTATAGGCCATTGAGTAACAAACCAACTAAATAAATAAACAAACATCTTTATTTTCGCATTTCTAAAATTAGTGTGACTAAATCTACTTATTCTACGATTGCATTTGTTTGTTAACAGGTAAAACGACTGCAAAATACACAATATACAAAATACAGTAAACGTCGTGCGATGGCAAAGCGGTTATTTACACCGCTAATAATTCATGAGCAATTTTCTTCACTATTAAGTTTGTATACGTACCGTTTTAGATCGATGTTGATATCTTCACTTGATATCTGAAACAACGTTAAAATAAATAGTTAAGTGAGCATATTTTTCCATTCATCATAGATCATATGTAATTCATGTTTTCTATCGATTTACCTATTCATTGTAACAATGTTTTTAATTAAATAACTTATTTGATCGAGCGAAGCGAGATCTCCAAATCAACTTGGGCAAATCGGCGTTGTATGTATGCATGTATGTAAGTATGTTTGTTTGTCCGAGGATAACTTTCGAAGCGTTGGTTCGATCATCGTGAAATTTGATACATAGGTAGTGATGGCGCAATTTTGGTGTGACTAAATGAGCTAAAAATGTTTGGGGTTTATTGAGATATTGGGGTTCAAAGGGGGTAAATAAAAATTAAAATGAGACTATTATTTCAAATTGAAAGCTAAATGAAAGGTCTTTATTAGTACATTTAGACTTTGTTTCTATTTTTAGTAAAGTCTTTATAGTTTTTGAGTTATTCGCCATAATAAAAACCGAATTTTGACAAAATTCACAGAGTACACCAGTGACCCTACAGTGCTGCAATCTGGCATGCGTGTAGGTTAAGTGACACATATATAGGTAAAAAAGTCTGAAATCCGAAATAACTGCAATTTGTACCCCAAAAAAGTGTAAACAAATAACATGAACTCCCGTTACCTGTAATTTGAATGAAACTGTAGGTCAAGTTAGTTTGTTATTTATTTTGTGGCATTATTTTGATAGTCAAATATTACAAATAATATTTTTTTGTTTTAATCGGAGACTCGCGAGATCTCAGTTCGGGGCGAACCACTAGTAAATATAGATTCCCTTTTTCCATTCACGCTAAACATTCCCGGGTCCAGGCGAAAAGGGAGCACAAAAGGAAGTGGAGGGACTGGTAAGTCAAGACGCAAGGTAGTATGCAGTATTTTCCAAGATCTTGCGTTGGATAGAGACAAGTGGAAAAAGAAGACGCGAAAGCAGACCCCACCATCACATGGGAATAATAATTGCTTAGGAGAGAGAGAGGCATTTATAGGATGAGGTGAGAGCATGTGCCACCTGATGCTAAACGGTTACCATTGCCTATAGGAGTTTTATAATCTCACAGTGTGTGTCAAGCTTAAACTTTGCCTACATGACATTGCTTTGCGACCGTGAGAGACATAGTTGAAAAGTGTCATGTGCCTATCATTTCCCCGGCAGCCATAACATGCAAACCAGAACAGCAATGCAGAAATAGGTACTTACGATGGTAGTACTTCTCCAGATGAACTATTTCACAAGAAGCTCTACTACTCGTACTACTTCACTCTTCACGTTTTGATCTTAAATTATACAAATAAATAAAAAATTGGGTGTAAGTGCATAAAATATTCTAGTTTGATTCCGCGCATACTTTTTGAATACTCAGCTAAATTACTAGATTTTCCACACGCAAAGTAATTCTTGTCAATGTGTAACCGAGTGCTACAACTTTAGTTATCCTAATTTGACTCTATTTACACATTTTTAGTACGTCATCATTGCATTAAAGTAAATTGAGATTAGATAGAAACGTGAATTTGCGTAGCTTCACTTTCAACTTAAAATACTCATACTTAAAATGAGTGTAAAAGTACTTAAAATGTACTTAGAATGTGAAAATAGAGTGAAATTAGGATAATTAAAGTTATAGTACTCGGTTACTAGCGTACTTTCTATGGAAGCCAAGTAGATGTACTATGAAATAATACTATGTAAGGTTTACATAGTAGACCAGTATGTTCTGCCCACCATGACCTACGGTGCCGAGACATGGACGCTAACGCAGGTGGCTATGTACAGGTTAAGAGTTGCACAGGAGAGTTATGGAGCGTACCATGCTCGGCATCAGACTGTTAGATTGAGTTCCAAACGTCGAGATCCATAGACGAACGAAGGTTCATGACGTTGGGATTCGAGTTATGGAGCTCAAATGGTCTTGGGCATGACACTTGGCGATAGTGATGGAGCAGGGCAGTGACTGAATGGTGGCCAAGGAGCGGGTATAGAAGGGTAGGATGTCCAGCAGCGAGATGAGTGGGCGACATCCTAAAGATCACAGGACGTCAGTGGGTGAGACTAGCGCAGGATCGTGGTGGATGGCACAAACTTGGGGAGGCCTATACCCAGCGGCTGAAGTCAGGCTGTGGATGATGATGATGAAGGTTTACATTGTAACCTTTCCATTTCCATCCAATTTATTTAACAAACACATTATAATAATTAACTTCCTAATCTTCATCCACCTGATAAGCAGCGTCAGCCGACACCGCGTATTTTGACAAATGGAAGTATAAATGGCATGTCAAAAGTAACCATTTTCGTGTCAGATGGCTATCAGAAAATTGCTCAGTTTTTGTGGCGACGACTCGACGCGGAAGCGCTCTCTGTCGTGACTGTAATGAAACCACTACAAACTGTCCAATAAGTCGGTTGACGTGGAACTCTTTATTATTTTGTTTGAGTTTTTTGGTAAATTATGCAGTTGTTACCTTGATACTGCTTATTTTCAATTTTTTTGCATTTAAGCCTTTTTAAAACTTACTAATCCTCGGAACGATTTTTTAATGATTCTACTTAACTACCAAAGGGTCTCGTAGAGTTTGCTTTTCTAAATTCAGAATTAAATGCAAATTGGGTTGTCTGGTTTACATACTTTTTACTTTGCTATTTCTTTCTTGAACAAGTACTCCTACTTTATTCAGTCTCCAACTTTGGATGGATATCAAACAATAATTTAACAGTAAGTTGACTTATTGGACTTCCTAATCCTAATTGGTATGTAATAGCCACAATACGACTACAATCAATATGGAAATAATCCATGGCCTGACGTTCAATTTGTACAAGCGATAAGATTGTGGCATTGGTCTATAAATTAACCGTTTGGATGAAATATTAACAGAATTTTCATTAAAAGTAATTGATAATGATTTATTTGTTCATTATTTTAATATAAATTGACTTTATTCAAAGCTGTATTTTATTTAATTCGTGTCAATAGCTAAGTTAACAAAACTTTTATTTCTTATAAAATACTAACGATAAATACGAGTAAGTACCTTTCAGCAAACACTTGACCAAAGAAACCTAAGGTGAGGTATTAATATTTAAAGAAATAACGGAAGCTTTTGTAATAAAAACTCGTTATCATAGAAGCGTAGACTCCGTAGCATAATCATAATCATGTAGACAGTCGTAGCAATATTCGTAGAGGTTATCGTAGAGCTTTCGTAGACTACTCGTAGCACTATTATCATCTACCTCCATACTATATACGAAGCTTTGTCTATTCAATTAGAAGTTTAGAAAGCTACGAAAATATAGGTACAAAGGAATACATTTAACCGTCCTTTAAAGGCTGGTTTAAAATAGCAGAAAAAACGTAACCGAATGTATTATTTTTTCTGATCTTTTACACCTTGTGCATTATTTCACTAAGATAAAATAAAAAAATGCCATAAAGAGCGCTTTATGGCACTCCTTTTAGGAACATTATATGGCCAGCAGTGGAATTTTTCAAAACGATAATGATGGCAAGACCTTCAAATAAGAATCATTTTTTATTTTTTATTTAAGATGAACATGTTTTGAAATAAAAATCAATAAAGTATTCAAACGACCATTTGTCTCGTGATAGACAAACATTAAAATCCAATGTTAGATCCGACGAAACACATTTTTACCGCTCATATTTAATTGATTTAAAAACGGGAATATTTTCGGGTCGTCCATATGTTGGAGTTTGCGCTGGTCTCATTCAATTATGCAAAGCTACCATTTGTTAACAGATTTTAGGGTAATTCGGTGGATGTCGTGGTTTTATGCTAATCAGCTTAGTGTCCGTTATTTATGTGGGACAAGTATACATAAAAACTGGTATAGAAGTGTAACTTTGAGTAATCTGTACTGACAGAATATGACATTATTGTGACGGAAAACTACAGGAAAACTTATACAGTTTTTGAGCTGCTCAGTGCCAAACGTTGCAGTTTAGTACATTGACAAGAAATGTCGCGTTGTACAAGAAAGGTTGTCCATATGTTGGAGTTTGCGCTGGTCTCATTCAATTATGCAAAGCTACCATTTGTTAACAGATTTTAGGGTAATTCGGTGGATGTCGTGGTTTTATGCTAATCAGCTTAGTGTCCGTTATTTATGTGGGACAAGTATACATAAAAACTGGTATAGAAGTGTAACTTTGAGTAATCTGTACTGACAGAATATGACATTATTGTGACGGAAAACTACAGGAAAACTTATACAGTTTTTGAGCTGCTCAGTGCCAAACGTTGCAGTTTAGTACATTGACAAGAAATGTCGCGTTGCGTATTTCCAATAGCGTGTGTTCGGATAACATTTAAAAAAAAATACTATTTAAAATAAGCAACGTGACATTTCTTGTCAATGTACTAAACTGCAACTTTTGGCATTGAGCAGCTCAAAAAACTGCATAAGTTTTCCTGTAGATGGAGCTAACGGCGCTTTAGTCGTTATCTAAATAATCTCATTAATTTTGAACCTGACGTGACATGGCCTGGTGGCACAATTGAATAGCGCATCCTCGTATCAAAGAGAAGGTTGCGGGTTCAAGTCCCGTCTAGGCTTAAAATTTTTATAAATCTTGACTGACAATGTTTCGGTTCAATTCGTGAATTTTTCGAATTTCATTAATATGGAGCGGATCGCACTCACCCTGATTTTAACTGAAACATTCTCGTTCGAAACACAGATTAAACGGTATATTATAAATCCCCTATTTAGTATAATTATGGAAATAAATCACTAAAGTGTTCTAAGTACAATTATGTAGGTATGTGGTGCGCTTTCGCAGCAAATAGGCTTGGCGTTATGTCAACTCGATTAGCAGTAGACGCTGTTATTTCACCAAAATCGGCCTTAACTTTAATGTAAATGTCACGTTTGACATTTGCCTTTAGATCCCTGTTTTGTATTTCACCTCTACGTGGTTTAATGTTTATTGAAAGCGCATGGTTGCTTACAAACATTTCTAGTGTGCCAGTGTGCGCCGATAACGGTTTGCGCTATTAATTGCAGAAACACTCGCATTGTGATTTAACGCGATTTAATATTCGGTCACATTGTATTTGGAACGGTTATTTTGTGTTAATTTAATGCAAATTGCGATAAGCTTTAATTTTGCGCTTAATTTTGATAATGCGTAATTAAAAAGGCAAATATTAACGAATTCGTTCTGCTAAGATTCGTGGGGTTGAAGGCCCCGCAAGGATATTGGCTGGATAAAAATGTGTGCGTAGATACATACAATAGAAAACTATCTTAAGAAAAACCAGAATAATTTAATATTATTACGAGCTCACTTCAGTAAAGTGGAATCAATATAATCAACACAATGCTAGTCCAAGTAAGTTAGTTTAGTGGATGTCACATTGTTTTTTAGTTAGTTAATTTTTAGTTGTGCTTTAAACATAGTAATATTATTTACATGTTTCAAAAAAATACACATTGAACATAGATTCAGAAGTCAGGATGCCACTAGTCCCAGGTGGACTAGTGGAAACCCCTATTTAAGTAAACGGAATAAACACTTATAATTGTTTTATCCACCGATATAAAGCAAATAGATATACGTAGTCGGAATATTAATAGTATGAGTTTTTGCATACATTTTGTACTGGCGAGTTGGGTTTTATGTAAATATAGCGACACAGGCAAAACTTTGCCAAAATGAGTTTGTAACGAGTGTCCGAAGCGAGCCCTGCATACTAACATTGGAAAAACTGGGAATAATTTTGTTTTTGAATACCTATAATCTACATGCATGTAGTTTTAGAGAACACTTATGAATGGGGCTTATTTTTGTTTGCTAATATAAAATTTCATCAGTACGCTGTGATACTTTAAGTTGAAATGAAGTTACAAAATTTATTTAATATGTAGGTACATATTCTTCTAATATCCATATACATACTTATTGAAAAAGACTGATTTTAATAAACTGCAGCCCTTTCTACGTATAAACATATGGTCTCGCCTTTATCTCGGGGGTTAAGCAGAGACCATGGACCTCCACTTGCTACAATCCTGACATACTTCTATCTTCTTTTTCTTTCATTTCCATTCTCAAGGCTACAATAATAATTTTCAAAGTGGTTCAATATCCAGGCAATTTTGTTTGCTGCTTGAGATAAATGAGAATAGATGTAAAATTAACATTCTGATAAAAACTTTATTTTGGTCAAAACTACAATCAAATGAATTCCTTTATGTTCCTCCCATAGAAATGTTGAGTTCACAAATCATAACTTCAGTTCATTCAAACCGAATATCCGCAGCGGTTTCAGGAGAATGCAGTTGCCTCCGAATTGAAACTGGAATTGGTAACAGAAAGGGAAACAATGGCTGAGATCTAATTGCGGAGCCGTATTACCAGGCGTGTATCACTTTATATGAGTTTTCATTGTAAATTGAGCGTTATTGTACTTGCTTTACATTCAAAAATAGCAATGGGTGCTCTTTGAATGCTTATAATATTGCGCGCACTTCATGTCTGTTTCTATAGAACTAACTTATTGAAGCCAGAGCCCAGGGTATCTATGGAGGAGACCTATGTTCAGCAGTGGACGTCTTATGGCTGATATGATGATGATGGTGACTCATCATATATAGAGAATGCACTAAGGATATGGATGATAACGCAGATCTTCCAATTTCAAATTACGTGCCCTTCCAGACCGTCTATTAAAAGTTTATATTCAGTAAGATGTTTGATTGCAATGAATGAAGATTGTTTGGCGTATGTGTAATAACTTCAGAATTTGAAAGATCGATAATCGGTTTTGGTTACGTGAGAGTGAGATTTTATTAAGTTGGACTATTACTTCCTCTATGGCCGTACACCGTAACATTAGTACAGAACCTGTCGCTATAGAAGTGTAACTTAAGTGTTACTAAACTAGCCTGAATCAAACGTAACATGAATTAATTCAAATTCAAATTTTAGTAGTGGAGGTTTTCGTAACGCTCTTGAAATCAAAAAAATTAAAGCGATAATTTGGTAAAATTACTTTTTTTTAATGCATTAGGTATAGGCTTGCGTTTGACCACGAACTCGCCTGATAGTAAGCGATGATGCAGTCTACGATGGATTACGCTTGCCTAGAAGAAACCTATTCACTTTTGACTTGAAGACACCTAGGTTGTATTTATCAGGAAACACAGACTCCAGCGAGGCGTTCCGCTCTTTGGCGGTGCGTATAATAAAGGTCGAAGAGAACCGCTGTGTGCGAATAGGAGGTATTTCAAGCACACCACAGAGCGTTTGGTTGTGCGATGATAGAATGGAGATAGTGGGATTAGATTGAAAAGGACTAAATATAAATAAATAAATGGAATAAAAAAGACTGTTTATTCCATAACTTAGTTACTAATTTCAACAAATACTATTTCAATTCAAATTCAAATTTCAATAAATGTTATACGAGTATAATTGGTTGATTTCTGTTTTATTGTTAATTTTATTAAAATTAAGATTAATTTATAAAGTCAGTTCAGTTAAATTAAATTATTATAATATTATATATTGATAGACGACCTTCGTGGTACAGTGGGCGAATAGCCGGCTGAGACGCAGGAGGTAGCGGGTTCAATTCCCGCCGTGGAACAAATGTTTGCATGATCTACAGATATTTGTTCCAGGTCTGGTTGTTTCTCTATATATTATAAGTATGTATTTACCAAAAAAAAGTATTCTATCAATTATCTGGTTCCCATAGTACAAGCTCTTCTTAGTTTGGGGCTAGATAGCGCCGTGTGTAATATCCAGCAATGTGTATTTATATTTATTTATTTATTTATTTCTTGTAATCATTTTTTTTATTATTATATTTAGTTAAGACCCCTCTCGGATAAAAGCCTCCTCCAGTCTCCTATTACGAGTATGTCGTATTTTATATTTTGGATTGCAAATTACAATGTAATCATTATTTCTTCTGTTGACATTATTTTAGAATTGTAAGTACATAAAGATGCAATTTTTCTGTGCTTTTCGTTGAGTTGTTTCTTTATTTTGAGCTGGAGGGTTTTGGTCTACCTCTCCCGCGGTGACCCACCGTATTGGGATGCTTAAATATACCTAACTTAAATTAATTGATTCCTTATATAGAAGTGATTAGGGTAGCTCATAAGGATCTTGATTACTATGTTTCATTCGATTCAGGTTTGCGTAAACACTATAAAATCTTTTCATTGCCTAACACATGACATGGATAAAAACCAAATGGGTACGTAATTCTTGGACTTGTCTATTTCATTATTGACTCGTATTATCTGCACTACTGTTACAGCTAAACGCTTTCTTATAAGTAAAACCATGGCAGATGCATGTAGGCCTAAAACTGCCGCGATTAGAGTGCATGAAATTACTTTCGTATCTGTAGGAGTTGCGATTCTATACGCCATTGTTAAAAGTGTCTGCCGTACTCGGTACAATTGGAACGCAAACGGCATCAGACGAGCCACAATCCGCAGATGCCTCGGTTAATAAACGCAGGTGCTAAGCACTTGTCCATTGTTAAGGTGCATTTCACGGAATTAGTGAATAATACTGACATAGAATCGATTTGCGGTATGGATTCCTGCTTACGCCTGCTGGGGTCACATTGGTTAGTTGAAATCGGGGATGATTGCTGATTATTAGTAGCTTTTATATACTAGTTCGGTAGTTTAATAGGGTTCCGTACCCAAAGGGTAAAACGGGACCCTATTACTAAGACTCCGTTGTCTGTCTCTCCGTCTGTCACCAGGCTGTATCTCATGAGCCGTGACAGTTGAAACTTTCACAGGTGATGTATTTTTGTTGCCGCTAATAACAAATACTAAAAACAGAATAAACTAAATATTTAAGGGGGGCTTCCATACAACAAACGTGATTTTTTTGCTTGGTTTTGCTTGATATTGAAAACGAAAACAGGCTTGAAATATTCACAAAATATTTAATTATATATTCACTTTAAAAATAAATAATTAAATTAAAATATAACAAATATTTAAGAGGGCTCCCATACAATAAACGTGATTTTGTTGTCATTTTTATAGAATGGTTTTATAGAACCCTTAATTCCTGTGCGAGTCCGACTCGCACTTGGCCGGCTTTTATTTTTTTTACTTATAGTAGGTTCTACCCGCTGGTGGCACCCGGATAAAGATATATTTTACGTTATTTTCTCATTTAGGTTCTACAGAGTCGTAAAGGTTCACATCACATTTTTATATGTTGTGGGGGTACTCAAGCATAGATGTATAACAGGTTATAATTGGAAGCTGTCAAAAAGTCTACGCTTTAGTCTCAATTCACGCTTGACCAAGTTCATGAATAAGTTCATTCAATTCATGAATCATTATGTCGGGTCAACTAGGACAGGACTACGAGTATAAATGCGACTGCTGAAAAAATCACCGATGCAATGCATGATTCATGATAAACCACATGTCAACGTCTGGAAACTCCAAACCACAAGACAGACGCAGCACATAACGATGACCAAACCTCGAGCTTTGCTCGTATTGTGCCGACTACAATAGTTCTGATTTGATTGCGAAACGTTCGGAATGTACGCGGCCTAGCATGCATAGGTACGAGTATCATGTACTTCTTTCGCGACTTCTCCGTTCTTATCATAAGATTATAGACATTTTGCCGAGTATGGTCCCTCATCTCTGGGTGCTATGAGTTTTGGTATACTGTTACGTCAATTTGTATACTGGTATCTAACCAGCAATGTATTTAGCCAGTATTACATAATGGTTTCTTAACTCTATCGTATAAAACAACAAAGTTTGCTTTTCCAAGTTGAATTTTCCAAGGGAATTAATAGTTTTCGTTTGTAAAATTCAATTTTAAAATTACATATAATGTTAATTCACTTAAGTCGCGGATTGCATCTCCATCGAACTCATTAATTTATTGTTTCAAATATTTAAACTAAAATATTTACATACAGCCATAATTTACGTGACTCAAGCGAGATGCTAGAGATTATCACATTATTAGACAAAAGCATCAGCATTTATGACATGCAATAAATATTGATGTCAGGCTTAGAAATTTACATTTACTATCGTGTAGATATCGAAAATTCTTCATGCTAGGCCCTTTGGTATTCACAAATACCCATAGGCTGAGTTTATAGAAGCAGTTGTTATGTAGATTGGAGTGAGAAGCTATTGCGAAGCTACGTACGTACGAAAGTACGGACATCGACTTATCATGATTTTCTTGAACAGTAATATTTAACCAATACATATGCATTAGTGTTAGCTGTTAATTTGTGTAAAATTATAAATTATAATGTGCTAAACTATATGTTTTGTGAGTAGATTTGTGGACTTTTTCTTGATATCAATTTTCTTTACAGGAACATAAACATTAACGGTCTTACCACAAAAATAATTAAACAGTGTTTAGGTCGTGTTTAAAAAAATCCCATACAAAAATTGGTAAGAAATTTTCTAAACGCGCGGTAAACAGTTGTTTAATTTTTTTGAGCTAAGAAGGTAACTATTTGTTTTCTTCTGAATGTATCTAAGTACTCTTAGTGCAACCTAATAGTGCAACCGTCTGTGTTGCTATAATATGTATGCTAGACTAAACAGCTTCAAATACGATAATACGAGTACTAATAGTGCATAAATACCTACACACTTACCCGTCTATTAACGAGCGCCATTTTGAAATAAGGCTCTGAAGACTAAAGCATAAAACAGCCAGACCAATTGAATTGCAAATTCAAGAAATAAAACTATGTTTTGTGTTTTCCTTATTTTCCTGTGAAGTTTCAGGACTTGCATGTAATTGCTTAATTCCGCCGCGGCTTTGATAAAGTTTGTCGGAAGAAGAATAACCCAGCTTACTTGTTATTTAACAGGCAATGTACATAGACTATAGTATAGTTCAGTAGTTATATACTTTGTTCACATAGATTCTGTCCATAAAAAGGTTGCCTGAAATATTTATGTTATCCCCCTTTTAACGATAAGAATTTTTACTATAATTTAAACATAATATTTTGTTCTGTTTTTTATTTTTAATGCTGTGCTATAAAGGTATTATTTATCTATCTGTCTATCTATTCATAGACTGGAAACCCCACTTTTACATTATTATCCCTAAAAGCAGAATATTAACACAAAACAGTTGAAATAGTTAAGTTGTCGGCACATTCCATGGCCAGCCTAATGTTAAGCAGTGCCTGTAACAATTCCATTCTCACAGATTACGTACAGCTAAGATTTGACCCATCACTCTGAGAAGCTCTGCGATCTTTGCGTGTTTTAGTGAAGATCAATTAGACAAGACAAATATTAGCGTGATCCGCAAAGATTTGTTCCGGGTTTCTTTGTTCTGGTATTTCGATACTCAGACAACTTCGCTTTTAGCGATAAGACCGCCCATTGTATCGTTATTTATTGTTTATTTCCTTTGTTACTGTATTTTTGTTTGGTGTGCAATAAAGAGTATTTCATAAAGAGTTTTTCATTCTCATATACAGGATACATGGAACCCTACTGTCAGAATCCCCGTGTTATTTATCTTGAAAACGACAGCAGTATTATGTAGATATGTCATTTAGACATTCGACACGAGATTAGTCTATTTAATATAATATATTCTCTTTATAGCATTAAGAGAAAATTATGTACCGCCTTTTAAGCATATTGCGCGCATGGAGGAGTGTGAGATTTGAGTGGATATGGAAAAGTATATAAATAAATAAATATTGATGGACATTTCACACAACGCTATCTAGCCTCAAACTAAGCAGAGTTTGTACTATGGGAACCAGATAACTGATAGAATACTTATATACTTTTTTGTTTTGTAAATACTTACTTATAATATATAGAAAAACATCCGAACCCGGAACAAACATTTGTGGATCATGCAAACATTTTTGCTACGTCGGGAATCGAACCCGCTACCTCCTGCGCCACAGCCGGCTATACGCCCGCCACGGAGGTAGTCAAAGTAGGGGCAAGAGCAAAAATTAAACTAACAAATAATAATAATGTTATGAATTACCCTCGAATTTTGACATCTGTGGCTAAATAAACGTATAAGGTTTAAATAAACTTTGTAGGAACAAAACATTAGAGCTATCGTTCTTCAACAGTATAAAATGTGCCCAGAAAGTATACGATCTGATCACGCCATCTCCCTTCCATCAAAGGACAAGCAGGCGCACGGCTCAGTACCATCCGTACCTAGTTGATATACCACCCATTCGCACACACCGTTTTGGTTCTACGTTCTTTATGCGTACAGCTAAGGTATGGAACATTTTGTCTGTTTTTCCTAAAGAATACAATCCGGGTCTCTTTAAGGTAAGAGTGAATAGGTTTCTTCTAGATCTTCGTGCTTCATCTTAGACCACATCATCGCTTCCCATCAGGTGAGATTGTGGTCAAACGAAAACAGGAACTTTTAGCAACTTTAGATATAAAAACCAGTTTTTTTAATATCAATATCTTATTTAGATTTTTAGATGAGTAAAAATGATACTTAAAAAATAAGTGGCATAGATATGAGTATCATTAATTACTTTCTAAGCGGAAATGAACTTTTATCTGCATTCTATTGGTTTGCAAAATTAAAAAAAAAATATATTAATAAAAATATAATATCACCCTTTCAAGTATAATATCATCTATTATTATAAATTTGTAGAATCCATAAAGTTCAATAAGCTCCCAGAAAGCTTTCAAGTTCTTTCAAGGAAAAGAGAAAGATGAATGCAATCTTAAAATGAAATTACTTCGTAATCCGGTTCCCAGGTCTAGCACGAACAGGGCTTTTCAGAAGCACGTGGCGACAATGTTATGAAACGGGCTTATCTGTGTAATTAGATTTTTAGAGTTCCCTAGCCAAATGAAATTGAACACTGAAAACCCAAGTTAACCATGGCATCTACCTACCTATTTACTTTTAAAAAAGTGAATAAAGAGACTTTCAGCACTGTGGCATGTAGACATATTAGCAAAAATGATGCTTGTCTATAAACAAAATAAACAACACACCGACATTAACAAAAAATTCTCGCGGAGTCATGCGTTTACGCGCGGAGTCACAGTTTATTTATACCTGTAGTTTACGATTTTAACTTAGAGGAATACAACTTTTTTATTAAACCATATAAATAATATATTAGGCTATAAAAACAAATAGCATTTATATCGATAACTGTAATATTTTCCTATCCATAAGCATCTTAATATAAAATTCGGGAAAAAATAATAAGATCTTCGTGTTCTACCTTTGATTTTGATTACAATTTACAAACAAAATGGCATAAGTGTTATATTTTCAGAAAGCCTATTTTATTTAAATTTTAGTAAAAAAATGTTTAAATACATTGTTCGTCGAAAAATATTGATAAATCTTTGTTCAAACGCAGCGCGGTACTTTTCGCACATTTTTTGCGTGCAAATTCTTGAGTGCCGTTGCAAGAATTTTTGTTTTACTAAACTCTGTTACTACATTTATGTTTTTATACACTTTTGTTGCTGTATTTCGTTAGTTTTTTGACATCGCAAAATGTTGATAATAATAATATAAAATCATTTTACAAACGATGCAAGACTCTATGGGAAGACTTGTTCAGCAGTGGACGTCCTATTGCAGCTAAGATGATGATGAAAAGTTCTACTCTGACTATAATAAACAACCGTGTAAAAACTATTGCCTATCAAAAAGTGTCAACTCGCACTTAGTCGTGTACTTCTAGCAAAGGCTTGTTAGGTATTTAATCATCTAATTATTATTGTGGTGTGGTTCGCTAATAATGCGGTTGCACCTATGTTTTACCGATTGCTATCGCATGCCGTGGCCTCTATAGAGCCAGTAAATGGTCGAACTAACCTAGCATTTTATAATTTAAAAAAAATTGAGAAAACGAAGACAGTTTAAACATCCTTGCACAAAGTTGAGCTTTGTATCAAGAAAAATAGAACTAGTAATTCGTATAGCTTAAAATTAATAATGAGGATGAATTTTTAATATAACACTGTCGTATTAATCAAGATAATAAAATTTCATAATTTCATGCAAAGTTCGCTACAACGCCATCTATGCAAACTTCGCTGAACTCTCTAGACCAACCTTTCCAACCAAGAACCCATCACAGTGGCGCCGCTGTATGGCATTTAGTAGAACTAAAATGGACACAAAAGGTATTACAATAGATGGCGTTGATTTGAGGAATCTCTTTATAAAGCATTTCTACAGTATATTGATTGTACCTTCCGTGTTTGCTTAGCTAAATACTCACTGCAAAGCAAATTTTTATGCCATGAAGACAGGATATCTTTTAGGAACAATCATTTATACATAAGAGATAAGCACGCAGGTACGAAAATAAACTTACATCCCCAAAATTAATTTAATACCTAACCCATTGATATAAAAATGCCGACCTTATTATTTAGCTCATTCAATTTTCTAAGCGGTAAGTAGGAATTACGTTGTCTTTCTTAATAATGGTAATGCTAGAGTTTAAATTCCCTGAAAAACAGCAAACTAAAGTACGATAAGATGACCTAGTTTCTTTGAGATAAGAGGAAGCTCACTACATTTACTGCGTTTATTCTTAAAATCAGAAATCAAAAATACGTCTACATAATTAAACTTCATATATTGTCTTAGTGAAAGGTAAAAAATTTCCTAGATGATACCAGTGTCTAAGAACGAACTAAGCAATTAAGCTCTGTTTTCCACCCACACGTTTTCTGGCATAATTTACTCGTATGAATAATCTCTATTAATGTTTTAGCCTGTAATCCAAGTACTTCAGAGCAGGTACGGCAAGGAGTAATATAGATTAAACTATAGCGCTGAGACAAGAGCATTACTCATACTCGAGTGTGAATAAGACCACTGACAAATTGTTAGTGCATAATGACCGTAATTCATTTTTTTGCTTTATTTTCGCACTAGCTGACCCACCCGCGGCTTCGCACGCGTGATTTGTCAATAAAAACATTACCCTCCTGCGCAGTTGGTTAAAAAGTAGCCTTTGTCCCAATCCCGGTCACAATCTATCTATATACCATCTTTCTACATATATACGCGTTAATACCTCATAATTTTAACTCCTTTTTTTACCCCCCCCCCCCCCCCCTCCCCCTCCCTTTAGGGATAATTTAGCGAAAAAAGTGAAATGCATAATTTTTTATTTCTTACCAAAAGCCTTAATATGAATTTACAGATCCCTAACTTGAGCAATTATGGATTGCCCATACAAACTTTCAACCCCTATTTCACCCCTTAAAGATTATTTTTTGAGACAAAAGATAGCCTATGTCCTTCTCCAGGATAAAATTTATTTTCTTGTCAATTATTATGATCCGTTCAGTCGTTTAGTCACGAAAAGGTAACAAACAAACAGAGTTACTTTCGTATTTATAATATTAATATGAATTCGCACCTCTTTCTCCATAGAAACTTTAACTATATACTAAATCACACACTCCTCCGTGCGCGTAGTAAGCTTAAAAAGGGGTACAAAGTTAGAAAAAAAACAAAAGCAAAATTTGTATAATAACCGCTCTTTCTGGCTACGTTGCTACGATGTTACGCGGGCTGCTAGTGCTACGACATTTTCTCGTCCATGAATTTCAGCTTGAAAATCAAATGTTAATAAATACTCGGTTCACACCTTCAAAAGCTTGATACTGAGGACTTTTGAAGATCAGCTGCAGCTGAGTAGCTTTAGTGCCTGAGACATGATTTTAGATGGAGTAGCTATATCTATAGCTTACCGTACTACTCTTAGATGTAAGCTTAATTTGTCTTCGTTACTGGCAAGACGTTCTACTCCTCGGATTAGGCGGTTCATCGCATCTTAATAGAGGTGGCGCCAGCTAATTTACCGTGAAAACTGGTTTATTTGATCTGGGTTTAATAATATTAGTAAGAAAACTATGAAGTACATATCAACAGCAGAAACGTATTAAGAGACAATTTATAATTAATTTACTAGGATCGCTAAAAGAAACAAAATCATGCTTACTTACACATGCATGCTTACGCAATACATATTTTAAGGGCGTCTTGCGCAACGATGCCTTGTATTTAGTACTATTGTATAACGATGTATTTAGTGGCTAAATATGATTAAGAGAGCTATCAAATTTAAACATGTTTAGTCGCTAAATACGTTTAGGGATAGTTTTATTTATTTATTTAATACTTTCACACAAAACATAATAGTGCACATTAAGTCCTCCTAAGGACATAGGACTCCTAAATACATGTCTATATAGTGCTTCGTGCTACCTACGATAATGTACTAAATGTTACTTAGAATTAGGCCTACTATTAAACTTACCTAGCTTTATTTAGTACTTATTGTACCTACCAACTTCTGTTAGCATAAGAGGTGTGTGTGTAAATAAATGCCCTTTTATTATTTTTTTTTATATAAATACAGTTATCTTATGTAAAAACCTTTATGTTTAAAAAAAAATTAAATAAAAATTACATTGCAAACCTAAGTCAAACGCACGATGGTATCGTAGGCTTAATTATCTAGTTAAGTGAGTAACTTCTTTAATTTGTTTTCATAACAAACGGTTTAACTCGTTTTAAGCCTGTTTTACATCTTTAGTTGTGATATGACTCATAAACTAAGGAGTAAACCAGATAGTAAAATGTTGCTTAAATAATTACCACCCATCTTTCCATTAGTTGGAAAGATTTTGTATTGCATAAGATAATAACTTTCAGTGCCACAAAATGTTAAAACTATCTAATATATGAACAAATAGATACTTGACATTTAGCTATAGTTAAATACTAAGGAGTGGTTTAGCTGAGCGCAGACTTAATAAAGTTTTTTACAACTACATGCATTCTAACATCATCAAATTTGTTTTTATTTTTTGCAGATTCCTAATGCATAGTTGTGTCTTCAAAGTTAATTACAATACAAATCTTAACTCCGTTTGCAAAACATCTCCATGCAAATCTACCTACTTTATCACCCCTTCAAAACTGGCATAGCTTCCATGCAAATGCATGAGGTGTATAACTCATCGTATGGCCAGGATGCGGGGACACTGTGACGTGAGTTATGACGTCACAGGATGTGACCTGCCGTGACGTCAGTGAGGTATAGATTGAGGCTTTATGACTTCGAATCGGCTCTCAATGTAGAATAAGCTTTAGCGCAGTGGTGTTTTGATCTTATATAGCTGGCAGCATTTCGTACTTTAGTTTTGTCAAATAGTGTCACGCTCTGAATAAGTTTTAATTTGGCTTGCATATTTTTTTCTACTCATGTAAAGGGCGAACGAAATAAATTGGTCAATCGCATGTCGAACCACGCACAGTGCATATCATGTTTATGAAAATAACAATTTAGAGGTTATATCAAAAAGGTGTAAAGAAAACCTTATTATGTTTTTAAAAGACATAATAAGGTTATTTTAGGAATCGATTAGAAAAAGTTTAAACAAACTAAAAACAATATTTTATCTCTTATCTGTTATAGATAACCGAACTAAAAATTAAAAAATAATTTACAATAAACTTACAAAAGCGTGGAGTGCTTGATGGCTATCGTTATAAATATTTTATTGACAGATATTGGTAAAAGTAGAGTCGTTTTGAAAATAACTTAAAAAGCATCCCACATTTTTTTAAATTTAATCTTGCTATTGTCATCGGTCCTTGATAAGTGCGCAAATTTTAAATTTAATTCGATGGTTTGAAGTGATATAAAATCAATTTTAAATATTCCGTTCCATTTCGACGACCTCCGTGGCGCAGTGGGCGTATAGCTGGCTGAGACGCAGGAGGTAGCGGATTCGATTCCCGTCGCGAAACAAATGTTTGCATGATCTACAGATATTTGTTCTGTGTCTGGGTGTTTTTCTATATATTATAAGTATGTATTTACAAAAAAAGTATATAAGTATTCTATCAGTTATCTGGTTCCCATAGTACAAGCTATGCTTAGTTTGGGGCTAGATAGCGCTGCGTGAAATGTCCAGCAATATTTATATTTATATATTTATTTATACATAAATGCATACCAAGCTAATAAAAACGTGTTACAAAGTTACCCCTAAGGAGGGAAGAATTTTTTACGATAATATTACAAATTAACGATTTCCGGTTTTATCCTTTACCTGTGCTACCTTGCTTCTTACCAAATTTCAAGATTCTAGATTAACGGGAAGTACTCTACAGGTTTTGATTTATTTGCGAGCAAAATATGAGGCATAAATGACCTATTTTTTTGGTTGCGGCGACATAGAAGCTTGATTTTTCACAGCTTCAAGGGACCGTAGATCTACGTATTTGATATTAACTTTAACTTGATATCTTGACGCGTTCCTGAGAAAAGGGGTCTTGACTGACGGACAGACAGTAAGACGAACAACGAAGTGATCCTATAAGGGTTTATTTTTCCTTTTGGGGTACAGAACCCTAAAATCCGCTGCTTATTTAGCCTCCTTCACCCAGCTTTTGTTGCAACTTGTCACCAGGCGATATATTAAACATCTTTCACGGATAGATGTAAGAGATGATGTGTCTACACTGAACAAAATTTGCTCGTAGAAAAACATGGGTAGGCCAGCAAGATATTATTTTTATTTACGAAGAGACATTACTTCCAAACTTTTATTCCATCTTTGGTCAATTCATTTTATTGTGATACAAATTAGATCACTTGATACAGCTGTTATTAACTTCTGTGAATGGAAGTAGCACAGGAAGTAGGTATTGCAGATAGATTGATTCTGTGGCGACGCCATTGCACTTCCGATGGATGGTTTGCAATAGATCCGTCGGTAGGCAGTGAAGTGTCCTAAATTTACTGCTGGGTTTTAGTTGCGCTTGCAACATTTTACACAACGTAACGAGATTGGGTTATTCGACATTGATGTACATTGTTTATTTCAGAAAGGAATTGGTAACTAAGTTTGTATGATATTGGCCGATGTTAGTAACCTAATTTATTACTTCTTGGGCGGCCTTTGACTGTAATTAAAGACATGTCTGAACGAAGAAACCACTTTTTGTACAAACGTTGTACTTTTGCTTGCTTCGATTTATGCTTTTTGATGTGTAACATCTTTCCGCTCGGTTTGGCATAAGGGACGGAAATGTGTAACAGGAAACCGGGGAAGCGCTGTGACTAATAAGCGCGCGCTATTTGATTTTACCAATGAGCACGCGCGGTGTTAAGATGTTTTTCACTACGAGACTACATATATTATGGCCTCTTTCATTTAATAGAAATAAGGATTTGCCTTGGAGGTTGTATTTCATCATAGCATATTATGAATATAATGAGCCATATTCTATTTTTAAATTTACTAACGGTTATACGCATTTACGGAGCCGTTATCGAGTTTTCAATGACCAACTTTCAGAGTGATGAATTCGGTAGATAAGAAAGGTTTGTTTTGTGTTTATATGGTTACAATAAAAATGATGTTACAAATCATATGCAATTACTGGAAGGCTCATATTTCTTTTTACGTTCATTCATTTAACTTTAGCACGAAAGTGGTTATTTATAAATTGGCGGTTGGCAGTGTCGCCCATTAATAATGAGATCAATAAGTCGACATAACCAATCAGTTATGCTATGTCCACACCAGTGCGCTTTCATGATCATCTTGCGTCTTCCTCTGACACATACATGAAACGCCATAGCGCATGCAATACTGCATGCCTTAAACTAGTTCGACAACAGCACATGCGTGCAACATTACGAGCGTTTCGCCAGACAAAATGGGGGTAGATTGATGTTCCCTTTTTTCAACATAATCTTTCATCCAGATTCTCCATGCACATAACACTACATATGCCGCACAGATAGCTAAAATGCACACGCGTCCATCTTGACGACTGATCGATGCGCACAGGTGTAGACGATAAGCTACTTGGTTCTTACCAATATTGCATACGCTTGACGCAACACAAAATGAAGGTTGAAGACGCAAGATGAACCTAAAAGCACACTGGTATAGACATAGCTTTAGCGACGGACAGAAACAAAACGAAAATAATAATTTACCGGCAGTTTCGTGACACATCGGCTCGCATCCAAAACTCATCAATCACGCCCAGGGCAGTACATTAGCTCCTTAATTAAACCCCAACAGATGGCACTGCCGTCATATATTTCAATTAATTCATGTCACCGAACAAATTTGCCTGACTATTCAATTTTTAATCATAGGAACGGAAACTATACTGTTTTGATTTTCCCACATTACAATAACTAGTTTGGATACCAAATAACATGCCATAAAATATGCAATGAGACCCTCTAACACAGGTATTTTATACTTAAAAGAGGGTCCCAAACCCAAGAAATGTATATAGATTAAGTTTACTGAAATAAATATATTTGTATTTATATTTGTAATGGTATGGCGAACCTTTAGCTATTACTTATGCTCTGTTATGGGCGCGAATATGACTGGCAAACCCAAATTTAGTCCTAAATACTCTGTCACACGATATGCAATGCAGTTTACCAGAAGAGTTGTAGGTGTAATTGTATATGGCCCTTGGCTTTGTTTTTTGAGATGTTAAATAATGTGGTGTTATATAACCAATTTTACAAAATGTTACATAATCTGGACTCACTTTAATTCTTGTTCTAGTTTTGTATCTGTGCTTTGTTCAATATTTCACTGGAAACCCTTAAGATTCCTTAAGATGTCGGTCTGTCTGTCCGACCAACAATCGTATTATTTGAAGACTTTCGATGCTGTAAAATATAATTTAACATAATGATAAGTTTTAGTGTCGCACAATAAGTTAGGAAATAAAATAAAAAAACTTACTTTTGGGACGCTTACTCTATCTCTGGGGGTGTTTTTTTTACTCACGCAGAGCAGCTTCTTGTCGGGTCATGTAATGTCTTCTAAAAACACTAAATATAAAGTTTTCTCAACACTTTTGATAGGTTCAAGAGCCCGTTTATGAATGTAAAGCTTCAAAGTTCCATTTTCGGAAAATCTGTGTGTATTATTTTTTAGAAATACGAGCTTAACAAGAGTTTTCTTCCAGCAATCTTTCAGGGTAGAGAAAGCTGATTATAGTGAACATAGTGAATAGGAATTTTTGGCTGGAGCATATAATTTACATTGTTTATATGTCTTGTCTCTCTGTCTCTTGAACAGACAAGGGCATATAAAGTCGTACCATAATTAAATAATATTGGCCAACCAATTGAATTTATACTAGTGTTTTAATTAGTACTGCAAAGTGTAATCAAGCGCTTGTTAGCTTGAATCGTTTGCAGTCGCTCGTTATATATTTATAGGGAGTTTTCTGCTGACCCCATAGCAGATTAATAATAGATAAATGACCCCAAATTAATAAATATTTTTTGAAAATTAAATGTGAAACATAAAAATAACAATTATGTACTTTTTATAATTAATTTAAAAACTCTACGATTTATGAATTTAAATGTATGTGACTTCATAAGTCAAGTAATTTAGGTAAATAGTCTATAAATACTAATCAGTAACAATCTAATTATTTACATATTTGTAACGAAAAATCTTTGGACCCTTTTTTAGTGCGACCGGAGAAGTGTGAGATTTGGCAGAGTCAAATTTTAAAATGAGAATGATTATACTCAGAAAACTTTCGTGATTGATTTCAATCATTATTATAAATACGAGATTTATCACGTACCGCCAGTGCGAGGCGAGACGTGATTCGGAGCGGATCGGACTCACTCTGATAAAGTTTCACGAATTGAACCGAAACATTGTCGGTCAAAACACCGATAAGACAATACGTGATAAATACCATATTTATAAAAATGAATGAAAACGATTGCTAGTAAAAAAAAAATACAGTTGAATTGACTACCTCCGTGGCGCAGTGGGCGTATAGCCGGCTGAGACGCAGGAGGTAGCGGGTTCGATTTCCACCACGGAACAAATGTTTGCAAGATGTTTGTTCCGTGACTGGGTGTTTTTCTATATATTATAAGTATATATTTACAAAAAGTATATAAGTATTCTATCAGTTATCTGGTTCCCATACTACAAGCTCTGCTTAGTATGGGGCTAGATAGCGCTGTGTGAAATATCCAGCAATATTTATTTATTTAAATCCAACCAATGTTCACCGGAAACTAGTAATAATAATTATGACTAAAATGAGATCAAGAACATCGATTCTAATCTAGTTGTATGTTAAAATATGGATCATGGTACACGTTGACAAAATCTCAACCCCTTCAATACCTTTGATGTATTCAAAACATTCAATTATTCAACTCTCGTATGGAAATGTTTGAAAAAGAGGGTATATAAAGGAGGGAAGTGTCGGCTACCGTCACCAAGCTACCATAAGCCACTAATCGGCTTGTCCGTCGCAGTCTCGTAGGTCGCGGACATTGACTTTCAGATCACGTACTTGCAATCTGCATGTTACCGCATTGTTAGGGGAACCTATAAAAACACATTTTTTAGTCCCGGCACTTGATTTAAATATTCAACGGATAGAATCAGGGATTACTAGAAGTCTTTCCCTGCCGTCACCATGGATTCTTACAGATTCTAACCCACTTATATTTCATTAAACCTATTTTAGACAACAAGTATTTGATTTTTTCCATACTCGTTACAGTTTTAGCAATCAAATACGTTCGAACATTTTGTTGCTTAATGAATCATTGAATTATAGTAAAATTAAATTCAGAGTAACTATTTATTTGGTAATAAATACCTATAAACGAAACGAAACAAACGGTAAAAAAAAACTATCGATACTCTTTTAAAAAGATTTTTACTGCCGACTCCTTACCAAATCGAACCTTTTTTTACATTTTAAGTTTATCAGACTTTTAATTGGCAAACAAGAAAATATATTATTATTCATCTACAAATCCATGGTTAAACGCTAGTTAACTCCCTAAATCCGTGATTACTTCGACATCTAACGCTTCCATCACGTGACACTAATGCGTATGATCCGAGACAGGGCTAATTATGGCAATGCACATCCTGCTTTGACATGACTTGAAAATTAATCTGTTGATGTGAACCCTCAACACCAAACAAACTGTAGACTTTAATTAAATTAATATCGCAACGTAATAAAAGCGAAATAATATTTTGAGTACGACGTAAAAACATTTTAATCAATTTTATTTTATTAACATTTTATTGATTCTCGAAATATTTTATACTTAAATACCTTATACTATAGCCAAACATTTCACTAATCATCATTATCATCAGATCAAACATAGGACAACGTCCATATATTTCCGAAGCGACCAATCTTCTGCGGTTTGCATCCATCGACTCCTAGCAACCTAGTAGTTTTACTAATATCTCACTAAAACGCTCTTGCGAAAATAACAATTAGTTCGCTCCGTTTTCTACAAACTCCCACTTCACAATACACATACCAGCGTAGATACAAGCCGAGACGAAGGCTAATTATCGCGACACACATCCCCCGATATTAAAGCACAGTTTTGACATGACTTCAAATTAATCTTAGACGTGACGTCATCCAATACATGACAGCCTGCGCTTCAGAAATTTAATAAAGCTACCGCAGCCTACTCGTGCTACCAAGATTGATGTGCCAAAAAATATCCCAAGTGAAAAAGGAAATTAAAAGAGATGCCAAGATAAATTAAAAGTTTCAAGGTTTTCTGGCAACCTGTTTATGACGTAATAAAATAAAAGGACATGAATCTGTGTTGTTTTTTTTTGTATTCCATTTTTATGGATTTTTATAAATTGTTTTATAGGTTTTATACACGTACTTATATGATTGAACTTTTTTTTATGTTAATTTATCTTCTTAATTACGTAATAACGGTTCTCCTCATTTTCGATTCGATCTTGTAGCACACTGAACGATCTTGAACCTTCTTATGAGGCCCGTAGTAAGAGAACACAATTCTGTGTTATATGTCATCACTGATAACACACACTGAGCAAAGTCTTTCGGCTTCAAACACTGAAGTATTAAATAAATTGTCGTTTATTTTTTCATACAAATTAAAATTACTTATTTCGTTTGTTTTATTAGGTTAAGTTAGATATATTATGTAAGGGGTTATTGTATTATAGTTGTAGCGGCGTGATAGCTACACAACAATAGTATGTATTTACTGACTTTCCTACTTGACTGGATGGATTGGGAATTTTATTAATTAAAAATGCAATGCTCATGTGTATAACAAAATGGCGAGTGTAATCGTTCTTCAATCTACAGAGACAAGGATAGCGGGGTATGGGAACAATAAATAGACCAATCAGCATGCGCTTTGGCGTCATCGTGTTGTGTCCTTATTGGCAGTTTAGGACGCGATTACTGGGTAGGTTTTCAATGTCCATCTCCAACAATAGTATTTAACGAATCAAATGAAGAAATTAGTTTATAGACTTTGAACAAATCACCGGGATGATTTTCTTTGTAACTATTTGGTTTTGAAATTTGTATAAATGCAAAATAGTTTGTTTTTTTAGTACACACAAGGGTAAATCCCACCTATGCGCTTCATTACAAAACACCGCCTATCAATGATTTAAAAAATAGCAGCGACAACATCCAGACTGATTTATGCCTACGTCTCAATGACAGTGACAAATGACGTCACGTGGTCATGGCTGTGTGTTTTGCGTCACTTGCCTGCATCCAACGTATCTCTTGACTTGTTTATAGCTGTTTGTATATGAGTTATGGAGGTGTCTGAGATGAATTTATATAAAGAATGTGTCACGAAATATTTTATGAGTTCAGGTGGGCTGTGAGGCTTTTGTGAAATATTGTCACGACAGGTGTGGATTGTGAAAGTAATCAATAAAACAATATGCTGTTTTATTTAATGTTCCGATTTTTAAATCGTTATTTTGAGTTTATGTTATGTACTTAGCAAAAAACTGTCTAAAGCAGTCTAAAGGGTGACTTTAAGATAGATCTCTGTGGAGTCCCATATGTTAAAGGCAGTCAGTAGCAAGTCGAAGTTAACATCAGCAAAACTTTAAGGTGAAACATAAAAGATATATAACGTTTTCATTATAAGATCAAGCCACAAATAACACAAAACCCTAAACGTGTCCATCAACATCAATTATCACAAGTTTTAATGATGATAAATCATGTTTAAATACGTATTTAGAGTCGTATCTACGTATAACGAGGACTCATGTTCGAAGATAATTACAGCGTCATTAATATCATGCGCGGATGATACGGATTAGTGACGTCATAACTGACACTGATGCTGTAACTGGATACATGCCTGATACGGGATTTGTTCAGGACACACTGACGCCGCGGTTAAACAATTTATACCACTGTCTAGATTCGTTTAACTAATTTTATTTGATGAAAAATTTATACAAAATTAGAATAGAACACATACAATATAGGACAATATACAGTGTGTCCCTGGATAAAGTGCAACCCCGAAAGGGGGTGAAACTAGATCAAAAATTATCGACAAAAAAATAGAAAAAAAAAATTAAAAAAAAATGCGTATATACTTTATTGATGTATTAAAATTTTTATTACTCACTAATTACTCTATTTAATAAAAAAATTATTTCTTCCAAAGTAGTAGGTCTATTTTGTTAAAATAAAAACCATAATCATGTCAGATATGTGTGTCAGATATGTCAGATGATGTCAGAGAGATATGTCAGATGGCGTGTCAACTTTAAATGCTCCTAGCCAGCACATTTTTTATGTTAGAACGTAGGTTTTTATTTTATTTTAAAGCTATTATGATAGACAATAATAAAAAGTCATAAAAATTTCTAGTATTATAGGCTTAATTTTAAGATTTTTGGAGTTTATTGGAAAAAAAAACAGCCTAAAAAATGTAATTTTAATACAAAAATTAAACTTTAAGTCACGATAGCCACTTGTTTGTGAGTTATTTGTTATTTTATCGTCATCGTCACATATCTGACATGATTATGGTTTTTATTTTAACAAAATAGACCTACTACTTTAAGTATATACTAAATTTTTTTAATTTTTTTTTCTATTTTTTTGTCGATAATTTTTGATCTAGTTTCACCCCCTTTCGGGGTTGCACTTTATCCAGGGACACACTGTATACTCGTAGGTGATTAGAATAACACACAGACATGAACCTCTTACCTATTCATGGTTTTTATGGGTAAACCTTTTTAATTGAATATTTTATCACATTTTGGTTTTAACTAGACTGCGGAAGATTTGTTAGATAATAAGAGTATTTTCGTATCGATAAATGTAATGAAACATATTATTTTTAAGACTGAGCCTTTACTTCAAAGCTAAATAATAAATGAAACATCTGATGTGGAATCAACATTAATATGCAGACAGTTCATCGCGAAATATGAAAATCAAATCTTCACAAAATAAGATCCCGCTTTGCTTCATAATAATTCGTAAGAGTGCTACGCAGCTACGAAACAGCTACGAAACCGTAGACGCTGTTTGCTTTTACTCACAATTTTATGTAATCTTATTCACATCATCCTTACACAGATGAGGTAACAGTTTGTATGTTTGTTTTATAGGTCAGAGTTCAGGATCAAAGTTTTCTGGTTGGAAAATTGCTCCAATTTAGACGACCGAACTAATTAAAGCTCGTTTAAATCCGCCTAGTCCAATGAATGTCCTTTCAGATTTGCATAAAATATAGATACGTTTGGTGATTTGGCTAAATGACTGAAGCTAAATTAAGAATGATATATCATTCTATAAGCCGAAGAAAGTGTTGAAACAAGCCGGTTGATTCATCGAAATTATCGAAATATGAGAAAAAAGTGTATAAAATCAAGCATGCTCACGACTATACATACACACACATACACACACCTACACACAAACAACCCCACCTTCACAAAAAACACGCTCGCACACAAACCACCCACATACACACACACATGACATACGCATATACTCACTTACACACTGATGCATTCGCATACATGTAAGCATGTGCGCTCCGACATCACATTTCTTTGATTGTTTTGTTATTTCGTTTTCATGTACTAGACTGTAATATTTATAGCATGTCATTCAGGAGTGAACTGTTTCCTAGGCCACAGCTTACGCTTTTCTGGGAAACAGGGACACAGCTCATCTACATAACTTTTATGGTCACAATAAATATATTTGTATATTAATTAGGATGGTGGATATCTTTTTTCAGTATGCAGACCATAACCCAAAAATGGAGTAGTTAGAGGCAAATCTAATTACGTTTGATACATGCCCAATTTTTACATTATGTATCATTAACGTGACAGACCATCGCCAAAAACCCACAAAAATCCATTAGTGGTCGGACATATTATTAGAAATATTTATTTAGATACAACTAAAAACACACAGAAACTACAAATGGTGGATAATTAAATACATGTCAACTTAATTAAAAAAATAAAAGTAATAAATAACAGCACAGCTTTTTCTTCTCAGTGACTCCCATACTGGACCTCAATAGAAATTTCAACTCCCAGAATCCCTATACTCGCCGAGACGGGGAGAGGAATACCGTGGAACCGTTTAGCTACTGTGAACGGGGCCTTTTTTGTGGTGAACGCACAGACTTGCGTCTTGGTTGGGTTACAAGTGACTCGATTAAGGTTACTCCAATCTGACACGCGCTCCAAAGAGCCTTCAACCTCAGTCCCAAGCCTTTGTCTGTGGTCTTCCACTTCAGGCCGAGAGACATTAGGGCGGCCAAGTATTACCCGTACTGTCTGTGCCGAAAAAGGGGTATGGCTTAGCATTATCAATTAGAAATTAGCAATTAGGATCCATAACCACTGAATAGAAAGTCGAGGTACATCCCACCAGGACTCTTTATCCAGCATAACATAGATGTGTTCTAAAAACCATGTCTTTAAGTTTACTCATAGTAAGACATTTCAAAAATACCCCTATAACCACAATGAATAATTATTATAAATACGGGATTTATCATGTACCGTCTTATCGGTGTTTCGACCGACATTGTTTTGGTTTAATTCGTGAACCTTCATCAGAGTGAGTGCGATCTGGTCCAAATAACGTCTCGCCTCGCACACCGCTAAGGTTTTCGGTCAAAGCACCGATAAGACGGTACGTGATAAATCCCGTATATAATAATGATAGAAATCAATCACGAAAGTATTCTAAGTAAAATTACAATGAATAAGATTGTTTTATTTTGACCTGATGAAGTATTTACATAAAAAAACTATCTCATAGTAGGTACATCATTAACTAACGAGAACGAACGTAATCAACAATTAAACTAACAGAACTGCTTGTAAGATACACCCAAATGGGTTCCTAAATATGTATCTCACACCCAGCTTACGTTAATCAAGACTTGTAAGGAAGGATACAGCTGTTTAGCCAATCCAAAACTTCTTAACAACTGTTTCTATAGGTTATTTCTACTGGTACATCAATTGAGTTCACCAAATATTTTGTACCATAGGTCTACTTTTTTCCAACTTCCAGGCACCAATAGAACATTTCTACGCAAGACTGTAGAAATGATTTTGACATTCTAAGCTTCAATGTCAATGTACTCTATTTTTCCGTAGAGTTTTTAAATATTAGAAGCAGAGAGAAACCTACTGTGATATTGACACAAAAAAGTGGACCTAGGTAGGACTTTCGTCCCCCTAGGTCGTCAAAAATATGGAATAAAATATTGAACCATGGTCTACTAAGGAGTATGTAGGTGAAGATCAAACAAATACTATGTACAAAGGACAGTGTTCGCACACTTGTGAATAATTTTTACCCCATTTTTGACACATGTCGTGGACGTAAGTGGACCACCTTTTTGTGTCAATATCACATTTGGTTATAGTTGCCCTAATAACATCGAATAGAATTGATTGCCCTAGTAAAATTGATTTTTGATTTACGTAATACAAATAAGATAAAACACAAATATTCCATTAGCTTTTACCTTGTAAAAGTGCCTTTATCGGTATCGAGGTCATACGTCCGACATTGTTCTTGTTAACGTTTGATACCCACATTGATCAATGGTAATTTACGTAGACTAGCATTAGTCTTATTGAAGACAGCTGAGAGCAAACAGCGGATCCATTCCAGCCATATGACAGATAGAGATACACTAGTGTGAACCGGGAAAAATCTAATAATTTTTGGCTTCGAGAATATTTTTTTATCAAACGAAATTAAAAAAATTATGTTGCAAAATAATTTATAGTAATAATCAGCATTAAGAATATCGCGTAATTAAATTCTAATACATACGGTTACATCCAAAATATTTATTCTTTTATGGCGGATACACTGAACTAAGGTATGTTTTGTGTTTGTATTCATTTAACAAATAAACTAATCATGCCTACTAAAAATAATAAAGCATGTAATAATAAAATGATTATTTGAATGCTGGAATTACAAATCCAGAAAAACTGGTATTGAAGAGTTAACGGATGTTTAGTACTCGCTTTCACTATTTGGGGCTTATGAAGCAAACAATTGTAGAAACAATGCAGTACCAATAGTATCTGAGTGTTAGCTTGATGGTGCCAGCTGTACTCATTAAGCTATTCTAGATTAGACTAAAGTTCATAGGTGAATGTTATACTGAAATCATGTGAACTCAAATAGAATGGTAATAGCATAGTTAATGGATAGTAGTGGATCCATTAGGTACAGTGCTACGAATAATATTCGTGGTTATAAAGTCTAAGTGTGCATGTAAATATCAGATGGTAATATGTACCTCCTCAACCTTCGAAGCGCAGTGGGCGAATAGCCGTCTGTGACGCAGAAGGTTTCAACAAATGTTAGCATGATCTATAGATATTTGTTCCGGGTCTGGTTGTTTCTCTATATATAACATGTACCTATGTATTTACAAAAAAAAAGTATATTAGTATTCTATCAGTTATTTGGTTCCCATAGTACAAGCTTTTCTTAGTTTGATGCTAGATGGGGCTGTGTGCTGACCCCGCAAACGTTGTTCTATAAAAATTATCAAATATAAAATCAAATGCATAATAAAATGTCAAAGTGACCCCACACTTCATGTAAATGACTTCGCGTCAATGAACGACGGTTAAACTATATGGATATTGTTCATACAGAAATACTAAAATTGCGATTAAAAAATGGGGGGTGCGGGTAGGAGGGTGAAAAATACTTTACGACCCACTCTCGTACCTACCAAATATACAAAAACAACAATTCATTAAAATTGGTTTAATCGTTTCGGAGAAGTGCGACCATTAAAACCATGACACGAGATTTGTATGTATTAGAAGATAAAAGATGAAATAAGATGGATTAAATGTGATGATATGGTGACCCATAAAATAAAAAAAATCAAATAAAATGTAGAACAGTATGACCTACCAGGAATCACTCCCAAAGAGTGTGTTCCGAGAATAAGGAGTTTTTGTATGATTAATTAATTACAGTAGCTCAAACTATATTCCAATATTCCAATTTGCTTACAAATTTGAATATAGGTTGAGCTACTGTAATGAACGCGTATGGTATACAAAACTAGTCGAAAAAAGTTCACTTTGATGACATATATATAAAATACCATAATAATATACATATACTACGTGTTTTGTTATGTACGACATTAAATGAAAATACGGGTAGGGCTAATGGCTAGTATTGTTGTAAAATAAGGTTTTTTCAAATTCATTACCATAGTAAATTTTACAACCTTAATATCAAGTCCTAAAATATCAATGAAACAGCCTGTATAAAATAGGAAAATAAATCATACTCATTAATCATGCAAATAGGTACCTGTTAAACCGACTAAGCGGCATCATCGCAAAGGCGCCACAGATTTACGTTTAAAATTGTTTATTGAAATTGTATCGATTACTGGATAAATATTCAAGCTACTGGTATTGAACCCATCTCTAAAATTTGTTAATACGATTCCAAATGTTTGTTTTAAATTAATGTCGTACATAACAAAACAGGTTGTATAATACATATCATTATTTTTTCAATCAATGCACCATTTGTTATTGGCATTGCATTGCGCCCTTTATCCTTAGGCCGTACCGAAAAAAATAGCAGTACGATGCAACGTTTTACCTTGCCGGCGCGCCGCGTAGTGATGATGAGGCCAAGTCCACACGGTGGTGAAAAATCTCACGTGACTGTAATTTTACAAACAGCCACCGTTATAGTAATCTGTGGTTACCCTTCAAAAAGGAATGCAGCAATGCGAGTAGGGTGGCAGAAATAAGCACGGTAATAGCACTTCTGCGGGCGAACTCTTACACAAAAAGTATTGACTAAGGGTTTCTTTCATGAGTTTAGTGTATCTTACCTAATTACGCATATGCCCAATTGCCCATTATTTTAGTAATTTAAGTACTCGACTTAACAAATACTGCCTTAAACCGAATCTGCCCTAAACAGAACGCCCTTAACCGAATAAAGTAAGACGCTCTATTACTAGTAATAACTAGTATTTCTTGCTACTGTTCCCACAAAATAGATGGGTACATAAGTTTCGTTTAGCTTAACGGCAGTAACAGGCGCACGGAACATAGACCTCGGATCATGTTGGTTGAATGTTCGACCGAAATCGTTCCGAAATCCTCGTTTGCGCGCGTTTATGTATGTATGCGTACGCGTGTTTTCACTAGTTGTACCAAACTTAACAATTGTATCTTTTCAATACATAACAATAATTAATTAATAACACCATTGTTACATGTTCCGTGCTCTCCTAGTCCTACTGATATAATAACGTTCCACAGATTCTAAATCACAGTAAAGGGAGCTAAGAACGTCCATCGCATACCTACACACGTCACAATTTAGGAAGCAATTAAGGTTATCCCCACCCTTGCTCCCTAGATTTCCCCAGTGGCAAGTGCCGCTACACACAGTAGCCAGCTTAAGTCATGACTATGTCTTAAAAAACGACATAACAAGCCTTTCACTGGATTACTAGCAATCCGCCTTACATAGCTACTTCTATACTCATAATCGCAATGCATTTAGCTCCCTGGGCTACAGCCATGACGCTAAAAGAAATGAATGGCATCTAGTGACGATCAGGTGCCGGGATTCTCTGGTCCCGGGAAGTGCCGGATTTTTATAAAACATATTCTATGATTAGTGATCATGTTATCAAACGGTCAGTTAATACTACTTTTTTATATTAAACTTGTAGACATACTAGCTGTCGGGCCTCCTGATGTTAAGTGTTCACCGCCGCCTATAAACTCTTGCAGCACTCGAGGTACTGCAGTCGCGTTACTTCCCTGAATATAAAAAAAATGTAAATATAATTTAGATTAATTTGTAAAACCACCTAAATTTTTTAAAATAATAAATAACATTCGGAGAATATACTCATACTTGCTCACCTATGGTAATTTATGCAATTTATACGAATTGGAAGGAAAACACGTCATAACTAAATCATATTGAGAGTTTTATTGCATAGACAAAACAATTTTTGTCAATTGAGCAGTTCCATCTAGATTAATTTAATTAATTTATTTATTATGGAATACAAAACAGAATACAAAAAATAACATAATACAAAAAAAAACAGAGTACAAAAGATCCCCAACCCAAAGTTACAATAGTTACAAGACTACTCAACAATTCAGTCAAAAAGATTCCACAAATCTAAATCTACAAGTTTTATAAAATTTTTGTTGTTTAAACCAGCTGAACCCGCGCTCGAACCCCGTTATTCGCCAGCCAGCACTAGCTTTTTAAACCAGCTCCTTTCAAGTCGCAGCCACTCTCACACCTCAGTAGCTGTGTGTGTTTGTTTATACGTTTCACACGTACTGAAACGTAGAGTACTGGCTTTAGAGTACTAAAGGATTGCTTGTTACTTTGTTTAGTTGCAAAGGAGCGCCGCGTTATAGGTGAAATGCGACTGGCTTAATTAATGTGATGTAAACTAGTGCCTAGTGCAATATATGATGTATACTTAAACCAAGAGGAGGTACTTATCCCGGCTTTTATAACGTGTCCTAAACATATTTAACGACTAATCATATTTAAATTTGACGTATTTGTATGATTTGACAAATCTCTAAATCATATTTAGCTACTAAATACGTGTAGGCATCGTTGCGCAAGTCATCCTTAGTTTAAATATACATAATACGTAGAACGTATTACGTAGACTTGTAGGTTAAATAATTGGCCAAGCACGTGTCGGATCACGTACAGTGAAGGGTTCCGTAGTCAGTACGATTGTACATATAAAATGCTTTGTCCTGAATGACTGATTGACGGATCAACGCACAGCCTAAACCGCTGATCGTAGAGACCTGAAACTTGGGAGGGACTTTCTTTGTATGACGTAGGCATCCGATAAGAAAGGATTTTCCGAAATTCTACCCCTAACGGGGTGAAAAAGGGGGGCAAAGTTTGTATGGGACAACGTGATTCCTTGGTCCAATCTACTTCAAATTTTGCATAAACCTTTTTTAACAGAATTGATGAAAGACGTTATTCATCTAGTAGAAATTCATCTAATAACGGGTTTAAAAAAGGATAGAAAGTTATTTTGGCGGTGATTTGTTTCGAAGTTGATATCAATACTCCTTAGTGCTTTTGATTTAAATTACACGGTTTTATTCAAAAAAGGTTTAACTGACTTAAAAACATAAGCAAATACTCTTTAAAATAGGAATGTCTCGAAAGTCACCGTACTATATTAGTGCCTCATTTGAAGGTTTCTAAGCTTAAAGAGGTTATGCACTTTTAGGACAAGGCCTCACGTAGAGTTCAAAATTTGAAACGGTAAGGATGTTTGTTTATTTATTTGTTTGTTACTCAAACACGTCGTAACGGCTGCATCGATTTAAATGAAATTTAGTATGTACATAGATTATAACTTGGATTAACACATATGCCACTTTTTATCCCATAAATCAGGTCCCATTGGATAAAAATGGGGTATCAAGTCAAGTTGCAACAGCGAGTTTAGCTTTATTTCTAGGTTACCTACCTACACATGTAGTAGTGTAACGCGTACGAAGTCGCGGGCGTTCAGCTAGTTCTAAAATATAAAGTTAATTTATGTCATTTTGTACGAACGTTATAATATAAACTATTTGCAAACCCAACTACGGATATAAGTTTGTCGATTACTGTTTGCAAACTAATGAAGTCTACTCAGCTTTGATACATTCTTACAACTACAGTATATGTGCTATTATTGTGGATACTTTTTTGGTTAACAAGAATAGCGGTTTGGCTGGCAGGGGAAGGCGAACACACAACTACTGCGAAAATGGCCACATTGAACCTTTAATTTCAGTAAGAAACAAAGATCAGAATCAGAAAAAAAGATTGATATATAACGCGGGTAGGCGTAGTGTAAACATCTTCTAGTAATTAGCTCTCTATTTTATTGGTATTTATATAGTTTTTGAGTTTATCTTCATGCACTGGTTGGCGAAATATTAAAGCCCAGTCCCTCTCACACTACTATAATAACTTCTCCTATCCACTCACCTGCAACACCACAATTGCAATAACAATGGACTTCTTTGCAAAGCTGGCATCCATTTTGGTGGAAATGACAGGCAATTTCGAATCCAGAATGCTTCAAATGGACAAGAACCTTAAGAAGCTCTCCAGCCCTAAGCAAGCTCCTCACAAAGACCTGGAGTCCCTTTCTCGTGAATTCCTTGACTTCAAGTCATTAGTCTGGAAGTCAATGGCAATGATCAGAGCACAATTGGAGCTTCTTGTCCAAGGACTAGACCGACAGGAGACTGCATCACGCAGGAAGGTGCTGCTTTTTCACGGCATTGCCGAGTCTGCAGAGACAACCATTGGGGACACAGTTCTTCGTCTACTAACCGACCAATTTAATTTGCCCGACATCTCTCCGGAGCATTTGGTTGCCTGCCACCGATTAGGCATCAACACCAGCAAACCTAGGCCTGTAATGGTCAGGTTTGTTAATTTCACCTGTCGGACACTTGTTTGGAATGCAAAAATTTCACTGAAGAATACCGAGATCACTGTCTCCGAGTTTCTGACTAAATCTAGGCACGAAGTCTTCGCTGCAGCACGTAAGCACTTCGGTATGCGACACTGTTGGACAACGGAGGGCAAAATTATCATCATGTTGCCTGACAATAAACGCCGCAAGATTGAAACACTTGCCCAATTATGGCCCAATTCCCGGGTGTGCAACCTATGTCGGATAAGAATGTCCCTATCCCTAGGACGTCCCAAGAAAAAAGCAAGGCCTTCACGCCTTTGTCATCAAACGCCACCGGTAAGTCTGAGGCCAGGACTAGGCGCACTGTGAAGTGATGTGTATCTGTGGTTACGGGAGCCTGGCTCTTCTGCAGTATGTGTTTGCGGCTCGTCATACCATAACGATCGGTCAAACATACTCCTTATTTTGTAAGTATAAAACTTCTATCATAAAATAAATAGAGTAGAAAAATTCTGACTAATTTTGTTTACTTGTGTGCTTTTTACATTGACATTATTTCTTGAGTTGTGTGAATTCGTTCAGAAACGTAAATCTGTTTACTGGATACAAAGTTTTTTGCACACCGGCAAAATCTAGCCCACAATTTTTTTTTGTTTTTTTTTGTGGGTCAGCCACATCAATGAAATCAGCAAAAGGGTGCATTTCTCGTTTCAATCCCTCAAACGTCTTCAGAAATTTCTTCCCTTTGAAACAAAAATCCCTCTCGCCCAAGCCCTGCTGCTGCCCATTCTGGACTATTCAGATGTCTGCTTTCTTGATGCCACGGAGAACTTCTCAATAAACTGGAACGTCTACAGAACCTGTGCATTCGTTTTATATTCAGACTGTCAAAGTTCAATCACGTATCCGTTTTCAGATCCCAACTTAAATGGCTCCCTATTCGTCTTCGTCGTGATCTTCACGTTCTTTCACTCCTATTTAAAGTATTATATTGTCCACTCTCTCCTCCTTACCTCCGTGAACGCTTCGAATTCCTTATCCCTCGCAGTGTGACATGCCGGTCCTCTAATTCCCTTCTTCTCTAAACACCTCAACACACTTCAAGCCGCTATGGTGGGTCCTTTACCGTTCATGCGGTGAAAATTTGGAATGCCCTACCCCATGAAGTCCGCGCTAGTCCATCGTTTAACACTTTCAAAAGGAAAGTTAAAGAGCACTATCTTTCTCTGTAATTTTATTTTATTGTAGGTATGTGTTTATTTTTGTATATCTTAGTTTATTTATTTTATTTATTATATTCATAATATTATTAGTTACTTTAGGTATATTTCGTTTTATTTGTACAAGATATTTGTACATATTTATGATTCTTATATGTATACTCACCTACTGTTAACGCCACAGATACCTACCTACCGTAAATTGACCGAGGTGGGCTGGCTTGCCCTCCCCGCGCCGCACGCGCAGCAGGCGCTATTCATTCTACCACATAAACCGCGCTGGACGCACGCGGATTTTATTAAAACTATACCTACTTTATTATTAATTAGTATTTCATTGTTGAAGCAATATTATACAATTGTAAAATCACCTGGACGTTCTCATTCTACAACACCTACCTTTAAAATCATCTCTTTCTCTAGCCTCAAAGGTTTTCTGGAAGAAAACTCTTCTTAGGGTTAAGCTTGCCTTTGTACATGTTCTGTATTTCTATACTTTTTAAGGTATTTTCTTGTATACAATAAAGAGTAAAGAAAAAGAAACACTTGGATCAAAAAAATGTTAAGGAAACCTTATAGTATTTTTGAAAGACCTATTCCACGGCACCCCACAGTCAGGGTCCACGAGTAAAAAAATCACCCCCAACTTCCATATACCCTAAAACACAGGTTTATTTTATTTACTAAACTTACAAGGTGTCACTAAATACCATTATGCCAGATTACAGCTGCTTTACAACTCTAAGTAAAATAGTCTACGAATAAACCATCTCTAACTACTCGGACGGACAGACAGATGGACATGGTGAAACTATAAGGGTTCCTAGTTTGATTACGGACCCCTAAAAATGGTCCAAAGAGCCTGCAGGTAATCTAGTAACTATTTCGGGTTCGATTGTAGCAGTTTGTGGTGGGATTAGCTGTTAACCTGCCTACTTGCTTAACGTGATTGTACCGAAGGCTAAAGATCTATTCTTACAATAACAAACTGTAGGAAATACATTCTTACGCATTAACAACAAACTCCGAAATGTTCAAACCGTAAACAGATATGCGTAGAATCCTGTGGTTTTAGTTTTACGAAAAAAGTGGCGCGAAATAATACAACGCCGTGCTTTTCATCGACACAGCAAAGCGAATACATGCAGCGAATATATCTAGCAATAATGCAGCGATATATGGCCGTAAAAGTCGATAGCCCTTGCCGAAGCGTGAACACGTACTCTGACCGTAAGCGATCGCTCTAGCCAAGGAGTTATAAGTGAGCAATGTGAAGATTCAAACATTGAAGCTACAGTATAGTTGCATGGAATATTTATATTTATTAATGTATTTAGATAAACGGATTTTCAGATCGAATCAATAATACACAATCTATACGAACCATCATTAGATTTTACTTAAAAAACTTTTGTGATTAATTTCAATCATTATTATAAAAACGGGATTTATCACCTACCGTTTTATCGGTATTTCGACCGACCTTCATCAGGGGAGTGCGATCCGCTCCGAACAACGTCAGGCGAGTCCTACGTCCAAACCATTGAAATACTCCCAAACATAAATCTCCTACTAAAATTTCACTAAATTGGGACACCGAGCTTATCACCGCATCGCTTTTGGTGCGTTTCATCAAAATTGTTATTCCGTATTCTGTTCCAGGTATTTTCAATCAAAAAGTTCCAGTGTTTATTTGTTTAGCGCGCATCCAATCGCCGGTGTTTGATTTGCCGTGAACGTCCCAATGTTGTTGTAACGGAAATTTAGTTAGCTTGTTGCGTGTTTTGATTTTCAATTACCTAAACGACATAATAACATATAATTAGTTAACTAAACAGTAAAGTAATCGTGTTGCTTCCTCTTTGAAAAATTGACAATATGGAAATAAGACAACTAGATAAACTTGAGCGCTTGCAAAACTTTGGCATCCGGTTCATCTTCGGCTTGCGGAAGTATGACCATGTGTCCGAATTTCGCAGTAAGCTCAAGTGGTTACCTATACGCCTTCGCCGGGATACTTACATCCTTCAGCATTCATATAACACCCTGATCAACCCTTCCTCACTTTCCTAAAGATATGGGCAAATTTAGATTTTCGCGTAAACTTATAAGTACTAAAATTTACCTTAATTTTCAACTTTTTTTATTTTTCGGAATTTGCCCTTTACTTGTATTTTGTTTTTTACCAAAATTTACAATTCTAGGTCAACCGGAATCACCCTATAGGTTTTTGGTCGAAAACCTATATGCTAGTTCCCGTTGACCTAGAATCACGAAATTTGGCAAAAAGCAATGCAAGCTACACCACAAATAAAGGTAAAATCATAGTTGACGCCAATTAAGATAGTCCTCTGAGTTGACTTGCATGGGCGCTCATACAATTTAGAGGACTAGCTTAATGGGCACCAACCTCAAATAAGGTAAATAAATAAAATTGTGCTATTGTGTGTAAGAATGATACCAATTTTATTATGGCGGTTTAACCAAGGTACGGAACCCTCGACGCACGAGTTCGACTCGCACTTGACCGGTTTTTAATATTAAGATTTGACAAAAATATATTACTATAATATATTTAGACTATATTTTGACTTAAATATATTTAGACAATAAATACAATTAGGCATTGTTGCGCAAGTCCCTAGGTTTTACTTTAGGGCGCTTACACATTAGAATCTAACATTTTATCAGCAAACCCAATTCGTGGCGGCACGGCGCGTGGTGGATACCGCATTTATTGTATATTATGCATTTAACACACCAAACGTGCCGCTTTTTCATGCCGCTTTATGCCGCTTTATGCCTAGGTACTCAATACTATTTTGAATAAAGCGGTCAACAACGCAATTTACAAAGTCAAAGATATACGATTTCAATCTTTAAGTAACTAGTAGTTCGCCCCTAACTGAGATCTTGCTAGTCTCCCATAAAACAAACAAAAATATTGTTACGAGCTGAGGGTTCGGGATAAAATGATGGGAATCGATCTAACCAAAATAACACTTTTATTCAGCACTAAACGATGAATACACGAACTTGGTCACACGTAATCACAACACACTAATTCACACCACTGTTGCACCACTTAAAGTCACCGAAATGATCGCACGTATAGCTTAATCCAGACTGACTCGCGAGCAACTACTGTTCACGCGAGACCCTTCTCACGTCAGTCCTCCAGGGCCTCGCTGAGACTCACTCGCTCACTGACTGACTGGGACTGGCCATCTCTCCGGCCTATTTATATCGCGCACATTTCGATTGTTCGAGAACGATCTCGATAGTTCCAGGAAAGGGGTCGGTGTTTCGACAGAACGACCAATCCCCATTGTGCGCAACCGGAGACAATAACAACAATAACACAGCAAGACAAAAGCGTTCGAGAAGTTTCGATTATTACTCATTGTTTAACAGCCTCGGCGTAACAATATTATTTGTATTCTTTGACTATTAAAATAGTGCCACAAAATGCAAAAAACTTGACCTACAGTTTCATTCAAATTACAGGTAACGGAAGTTCATGTAAATTGGTAGAAATTTTAGTTATTCAGAATTCCAGACTTTTTCCTATATTTGTGTCAAGGAAAAATTTCACCACTGTAGGGTCACTGGTGTACCCTGAATATCGTCAAAGTTCCGTTTTTATTATAACTAATAACTTAAAAACTACAATGACTAAACTAAAAATAAAAACGGGGTTGAAATGTACTGATAAAACCTTTCATTAAACGTGCCACTTGACCCATTTCTCGTTTTGTTTTTTTACCCCTCTTGAACACGCCAATATCTCAAAAACCCTCCGCCCGCCCCCCCCCCCCCCCCCCCCCCCCCCCCCCCACATGTTTATGGAGATCTCGCTTCGCTCGATCAATGAATCAAACTATTGGATATAAGTACATGGGTATATTATAGAAAACTTCCAGCGATTTCCCCGTCATTCAACAAAATTGCAAACAGAGGGGCACAATGCATCACGTCCCACCCTTGCGCGCCCAGGCGTCTTCAAACCACTAATTACCGCGTACCTTGAGTACTAACTATTGATTTATCTGTGGCAGTCGTCCATTTTAGAGATGTCCATTATTTCCATATTAACGGATCCGTATCCTTAAAAGTCTTAAGTCGGTCTTAAGGAAAATCATTCGTACGCATACCATAACTGAAAACGAAACCGAAACCGAAAACATTAACATAGAAAAATCAATGAAAATGTTTTGTTTTATTTGTTGTTGAATCCGTACGTTGCAACAAACATAATAAAATATAAATAATAATCATAATTCGACTGTATAAAAATAATGATCTTATAAAATACCATTGAGTGTACATCCCCAACTAAAAGAAAATAAAAAGTTTAACTGAAAACTTGACACTTAAATGTGAACCCCGAAGCACAAAATCCGTTTCCACTTTTCTAAAGAGCACGTCACTATTCCCAATTTTTCATACAGATCACGGAACCCGATATCGATTCACGTCCATAAGGAATCACTAGTGCCACCGAGGCATCGCCGGAATGCAGTAGTCTTTTGTCCTCTGCCGGAAGGTCTTGTGTAATTACGTAACTAAACAATTGCTAGCACGTTCGGTGTTCTGCGGAGTAGGATATTTATAAAGAAAATAATATAAATATTCCAAGTGTATAAGACTACTCCCGAAAACTTCGGCAGTAGAAGTACTCATTAATAACTCAATAACAAGTCTCATTAGATATGCCTTACATTTTGGCCAGAACTCCTCCCTCAATGTTTTTGATAATACTACAGATAAATAGTTAAAATAAGAAAATTGAAGATTATGCTTTGGGAGGAGTATTTCTAATTCATTTTACATAAGTTATCATCTTGTCTTACGTAGATATCTTTAAAATTCAAGTTCTTCTAGGCGGATTTTCATTATCGTGTAGAGTTTTTATCGAAAGCTTATGTATGCTGAGAGCTTCGTAAAATCGGATGGCCCAGTTGTAGAGGGGATGCAACACGAAATTAAAATAATCAGACCGCTCGGGTTATACGTTAATAAGAACAAAAGTTTGTACCTTTGTAGACAAACATCCATATTTTATCTTTAAAATCTGCTACCAAGAATTCCTTACTTTTCATTAAAAGCACCTATAAAGGTTATTATTATCTAAAGATAATTTACCTAAGAAATCTATCAATTGTTTAAACTCGTTGCGTGCCCTCGGTAGCATTCCGCAAACTCAAATAAAAATAGCTAGTAAGCTCCTAAGCTGCGTCCCTGCCACGTACGCTCTCCTACTTGTTTTCTTTTTCGCACTTCAACTACTCCTGTGCGTATCCGAGGCATGAAGTGTCGGCGGGCGTAAATTGAAACACTTGCAAATTTACCCCATACATTATTCATGTGCCAAACACCCTCACAGCGAGAGGCTGACTGTTACAGTTGACGGAAATTCAAGAGAAATAAACCTAGATTGCCGTCGCATTTTACCGTGACCTTGAATTCAACGTCTCAACGATAATCGTATCACAATAGGGTACATTGTGAAGATAAGGTTGTCTTCAGTGTTGCAAATCACATAAGTAAAGTGGGTTAATCATATACGTTTAACAAATGAGTACCCACCTTAAGTCGAGCTGTGCAATAAGAAGTACGTTTGGAAACCTGCATTAGTCTGACCCTAATAAATTTACCAAGTCAAACGCCTTGTCTGACAATACCTACCGTATTGTTAGACAAATGAGTTGAAAGACGTACCTACACTGCAGGTTTATGGAAGCTACCTGAATAAGTATTATAAACGTCAAAGAAAGTATTAAATACACAAAACTTTTTGTATATTGCCTTATAAATAATCATTTAGCTGGCTGAGACGCAGGAGGTAGCGGGTTCGATTCCCGCCGCGGCACAAATGTGTGCATGATCTACAGATATTTGTGCCGTGGCGTGGGTGTTTTTCTATATATTACAAGTATGTATTTACAAAAAAAAAGTTTTAAGTATTCTATCAGTTATCTGGTTCCAATAAGCAACTGGTTCAAGCTCAGCTTAGTTTGGGGCTAGATAGCGCTATGTGAAAATGCCAACACTATTTATAAATATATGTCTTTCCGTTTGAAAGCATGCCCCTTAATCTTTTACTCTCTTACTTGTTCTTTCTTTCTCGTAATTCTTTTACTACACCACTTTATATTTGCAAGTACGGTCAAATCAATTTCCCTTCCAATTCCGTCTAAAACTTTGATGGCTTTTATAAAACGTTCATATTTCCTTTTCTTTTTTCCCGAAGGTGAAAAGTTAGATTTGATTGATTCTGAAAACGTAAATCCCGTTGACCCCAAAACCTATACAAACGTAACTTTAATTTAAAAAAACACATTTTCCTTCGAGATTTCAGCGTAATTTCTTTCTCACCAAGGAGTTTCCTGAAATAAATTACAAGTGTAAAATTCACAACAACAAAAGCTTTACAACAAAAGGCTCGCGGCTCGCAACATCCGGACGACCCTTCCAAACTTAGCAGCCTGATTACGGATATCCGAACAACAAAAATAAAAGGAAAATAATACACAACCATGTACAAAACCAGTGTTTTCAAACAACTAATACTTTTAATTAAAACTACCATCAAATAATTTTTTATCGATATTTGCAACGGAGCATTTTCTCCTGAGCAGCACGTTTATGTGGAAGTTAACGTAGTCGAACAGTGATGGGTCAGGCTTGTAATGTTTTACATATAGATGAAATCGAGGATCCTTTTGTGAAGCATGGTTTCTACGAGAAGCAAGTCCACTAGGAGAAGGTGCTGGGGGAGGCGGTGACTGCGGTGGCGTTATAATTTTTGGTGACCTCGGAGGAGTAAATGGCCCTCTACCTTTCTCTTGCGGTGCTCTTACCCTTTTCCACAAAAAAGGCTCCCGGTGCTGAGAACCATGATGCGTATCCTTATGTCTCGTATCAACTTTCTTCTTTCCTGGAGCAGTCAGCTCATACATCTCCGGCAAAGACAAGTACCAATAATCAGCGCCGTCTCCTATTATCGGGAAAAGCCTTTTGTTGGCGAACTCCGGACGGTGCTTTTTCACGAACTCATTATATTTACGCCTTAGACGCTGCATGTATTCCGTGTAGTGGATGGATATGAGTAGATTTTCGAACTCAGAAAGCTCAAATGTATTAGATTCTGAGTATACTCCTGCACAAACGTAGGTTCTTAATAAATGATGTAACTTGAAGAGGACAAACGCCAGCCATTGACGTGCTTCTTCTTCTAGGATGCTCAAGTCATCAGCTCTGCTCCGAATTCCAAATTCTGCAGCTTCTGCCGCTCGTCTCTCACCCCGTTCTTTGACTGTAGCCAACCAGCGGCGATATCGACTGTAGCAAAATTTCGTGCGTCTTGAAAAATGACCACGCCATATAGCCTGCGAATAAATTCATAAGGTACAATAAATAAATAAATATCACTGGACATTTCACACAGCACTATCTAGCCCCAAACTAAGCAGAGCTTGTACTATGGGAACCAGATAACTGATAGAATACTTATATACTTTATTTTTGTAAATACATACTTAGAAAAACACCCAGACACGGAACAAATATCTGTAGATCATGCAAACATTTGTTTCGCGGCGGGAATTGAACCCGCTATCTCCTGCGTTTCAGCCGGCTATACGCCCTCTGCGCCACGGAGGCAGTCTAATGATGTACTTATGTCAAAAATTAAGTCTCCCATTGTGCCAAAATATAAGCAAATTACCATGGCTTGTTAAAACTAATCCATGGCTAGTTTAAACCTTCGTTAGTATGACAATCGGTGCATTGGGATAGAAATGAAGCTCTTAGCCATTACTATAGTTCAACGACTTGGAATTGATCTTGAAACTATTGGGAAACCCAAACCCAGATGTTCGTAAGTAGCGTTTAGTGGAATGCATTATAAGATTACCCTGAATTCGGTTACATATTAATCTGTTTTTCGTGACTAAACTAAACATGAATTCCTGTAATAAATAAAAATAGGATAATTAATGTGTAAAAAAAGTAATAAGTGGACGGCTGGGTATTTAAGCCGAACTGACAACCGTTGAGATAAACAAGTTCTTCAGTTGAAACCGCGTTTTAGCAAAATTAATGTGGGGCACCCCCCGGCTAGGTGGAACGATGATTGAAGTCGGCGGCTAGAACGTGGATGAGAAGAGCCAAATACCGGGCCACAGACCAGCGCCTATTGGGAAAGGCCTATGTCCAGCTGTGGACTAATGTGAGCCGATGATGATATACAAATTTCAACAATAGAGTAGATATCATAGTCAGGATTACCACCACACCTGGTTCCTTTTCTACGGATAAAACCTAAATGTTTTGAATAGAGACTTTACCTACTTATTTTGTGCAGTCGGTAAGAGGGATTTACCTGGATTCTCCGAGATGCTATGGCATAATGTTTTGCATGTTTATTTCGTACGGCTCTTCGTAGTGCCGCTCTGTAAGCTTTTCTTGCCCTGTGCACTCTAAAAGCGCACTGTATGATAGTAGCGTTGAACGAGAGCCAAGTTATGTGCTTTCTTATCAGGTAGCCTCGAGTCATTCGCTGGAGGAGAAGAACAGCTAGGAATCGCTTGTGGTGGCGCCCTTCAGCAAGATAGGTCCGCTCTTGAAGCTCTAAATAAAAATCATTGGCTGTTGGTAAAAGGTGGTAAACTGTAGCCATTTTACTTTTGTTGGAATTTCACCGAAACCCCGTCTATTAGTATTTTTCTATGACCTAAACTTAGAAATTACAGAAATCCCAATTGCATTCAAATGCAATGTTTTTGAATGACAGCACTTGTAGCATATTTTGTCAAACGTCAATAAGAGTCTGATTAAATTTAAGTTCCGTATAAAAAGAGGATGTTCTCTAATTTGGTTGTCTTCTTTTATACAGAACTTTTATTTTATTTGTTGCTCAGTGAATTTCAGTCTTAGACGATTCCCTCGCATGTTTCAGTGTCGTATACCTATGCTCGTACCTGCACCCTCATTTTATTTCCCGTCCCACTTAATCATAATGACACTCTGGGCCAAGATACGGTAATAAGTTCGGGATGTTTTTTTTTTATTTTGGCCCTCAAATGAGACCGTGTCTCAGTTGCCCATTTCGTTCCCCCTCAGTACGATACAAGTCGTATTTAGAGTCCTAGTAGCTCCCTCTGAGCAGGTGAGCTTATGTGAGATATCATGAATAATTCAACAATCAAATTGGCAAGGTGTGCGCCTGTTTATTTATTTTCAACGAAAATGGGTATAATCATATGTACCAGCGGAGCTATGGACCCGAAATTAATTCTCAAACGCTTAAATTTTAAATATTTTTTTAGAAAGGTACCGCAAAGCTCATGCATAATTAAGGAACTAAGGATTTTCTTTTTAAGTCCTTAAACTGCTCTTAAAATCAAGCCTCTAGAGGACGGATGGTTCTTAAATAATTAATGTTGTGCCCACAACGAGGCTTCTTAGGACAGAAATAATGACTACGGTGAATTTTTAAACGATTTGTGTTTAGACAGAGATCGTAATCTTCTAGGTAAAGTTGGGACAAAACGTGACCCAATTATATATTCTACTCCATTTACCTACGCAATAAAAAGAGCCTTTTAAAAATATATAAGTGCAGAGATACCTAATCTAATATTTACTAGAGCGTTACTATTGTATCAGTTTCTTGTGAAAGGGCGAGCCCAGAGAAGTACTACCACCATACCTATTTCTGCCGCCAAGCAGCATTGCTATGTTTCGGTTTGAAGGGTATGTTTTTGATGAATAATACTGGATATTTTACACAGCGATATCTAGCCACAAACTAAGCAAAGCTTGTACAATGGGAACCAGAGAATTGATATCATACTTATTCAAGTGATTTTTTTTTTAAATATTATTATTATAATAGAAAAATACCCAACCCCGGATCAAATATCTGTAGACCATGCAAACATTTGTCCCGCAGTGGGAATCGAACCCGCTGCCTCTTGCATCTCAGCCGGCTATTCGCCCACTGCGTCACAGAGGTCGTCGTTTGCTGGTGAAATTACAGGCATATGAGGCTTTACTGTATGCCTCGAGTTGATGGACGCAGGGCAGTGCATAGCACGTTTCTAAGGTGCGTACAAAGCAATACTTTGTTATATGTGTGATGGTTTCATCATGACATCAGGAGGGTCATAGGTATGTTTATTCCATATCCAGGGCATATAAAAAAACAGTTACTTACATGTAGGTATAAGGTACATTCATAGCATCGATGGTTAAGCAATTATGTACTAAGGTTAACAAAGTTGGCTAACAACCTACTTAGCTAACTTGTACAGAGTGTTATTTTAAAAACGCTTAATAAAAAAGTATAGTGATGAGAACTTTGAAAATGATACAATTTAATAAATGAACTTACCCTTTGTAAGTGAAGTTCTATCATAAATATACGAGCGAGAGAGAAAAAGAAAAATAAGAAGAGAGAAGAGATGAATATTCTTACTTTTACAATTATTGAAAACGACCATCCAGTGACATACTGCAAACAAAATATCATCAATCCATCAAAATACGAGAATTAGGTTTACATAAATGCAGTTCTCGCATGTTGCTTTTCTCCACCAATATGAGCACGGGTCGAAAGTTGGGATAAATTCTTGAAGTCCAACCAAAGAGTTCAGACTAATGCCGCATAATAGCACAGCCTTAATAATGTTTATTGACGTATTTAATAACTATTAAAAAGTAGATTATTATATCCACACTATAATAATAAATAATAATAAACCATACTAATATTATAACATCAAAAGTTTTCTGTCTGTCTGTTTTAACGACTAAAACAGAAAGCAGGTGGATCGATATCGATAAAATTTGGTATATATGGCCGGGATAGAGACACAGTCCACTTTTTAATCGACTGCGCAGAACGATGGAATGTATTTATTGACAAACCATGCGTGCGAAGGCGCAGGTGCAAGCTTGTATATTACTAGTGGTTCGCCCCGAACTGAGATCTCGCGAGTCTACCATAAAAACAAAAAAAAATATTATTCGTAATCTTTGACTATCAAAGTAGTGCCACGAAATAAAAACCAACTAACTTGACCTACAGTTTCATTCAAATTACAGACAACGGGAGTTCATGTAAATTGGACACCCTTTTTTGGGGTACACTGTGGTGTCGCTGGTGTACCCTGTGAATTTTGTCAAAGTTTAGTTTTTATTATGCCTAACAGCTTATAAACTACAGAAACTTTACTAAAAGTAAAAACGGGGTCGAAATGTACTTATGAAGACCTTTCATTTGACGTCTCATTTGACCTAATAGTCTCATTTTAATTTTTTTTACCCCTCTTGAACCCCAATATCTCAACAACCCAAAAAAAAAAACCCCCAAAATTTTTGGCTCATTGAATCACACCAAAATTGTGCCATCATTACCTACCTATATACCAAATTTCACGATGATCGGATAAACACTTCGAAAGTTATCCTCGGACAAACAAACATACATACAACGCCGATTTACCCAAGTTGATTTGGAGATCTCGCTTCTTTCGATCAATAAATTCGAAAATAACTATGTCTGTCATTATGTCTGTTTGTTACGTTTTCACCATTAAATTTGGTATATACGAGTACGTACATTATTTAGATACCTGGATTGAGACATAGACTACTTTCTAGGGTTCCGTACCCAAAGTGTCAAAAAGACCCTATTACTAAGACTCCGCTGTCTGTCTGTCCGTCTGTCACCAGGCTGTATCTCATGAACCGTGATAGTTGACAGTTGAAATTTTCACAGATGATGTATTCTGTTGCTGCTACAACAACAAATACTAAAAACAGAATAAAATAAATATTTTAGTTATCCTATACAACAGACATGATTTTTTCGCCGTTTTTATAGATGACTTGGCCGGTTTTTATTATATTAATGGTCTTAATGACACAGACGCTTGAAATAGATACGAATAATGTAGTTATAGTTCTGACAAAGAACTACCTACATGGCATGTTATTCTAATTTAAATTAATTCTATTGACAAGGCCTCAATCGCTACAATCTATTTATTTTCCGAATGACATTGTAAACCATGTTTGTATTTTATATGACAAAACCCCTGTACAGCCGCATCCTTTTCTTACTGTTTTTATAAGCTTTTTATTAACTTGCAATGTATGTACATATGTTTGTCCGGGTGGAATCTTGAACTGAATTTTAAGCCCGTTCCCCTCAACCGATTGAGCTGAAATTTGGAGTACATATGTAACTTCGGTGACAATGCAATATGGTACCATGGAGGTGGTCTCATAATGGAGACGGATGCTAGATAACGGAACTTTTGAATGGATTATAATAGGCTACTAGTGTTTGGGCTCATTTGAATCTGATTGCGGTTCCGATTATGAAATATAAAAGCTTGTTTTGAGAAAGTAATTTTTCAACAAAAAAATTATTATTTTGACGTAACTAAATGTTTTCCAGTGTTCTTACATTTTAAATAAATGAATAAGAATAATAAAAAGCAAACCCGTGGCGGAAGGTTATACTAATATAAATTCAAAAGTAACTCTGTCGCTCTGTTTATTAGTTACCTTTTCACGACTAAACGACTGGACCGATTTAGATGAAATTTAGTATAAAAATAGATAATGGCCTGGATTGAGACAGAGGCTACTTTTTACTAACAAACCACGCGTGCGAAGCCCCGGTTGAAGATTGTGTTGTCAAAAAGAAACTTGCTATTACTTATCTTAGAAACCATGACGCATGCTTTACAAACAAACTGAATCAGATAATCATTGATTCTCTTTGGATTCTTTTTGATTAAATTCCTGGTTCTGGCACATAATGACCAATTGCTGTCTCGAACGCCGATTATAGCGAATTACAGTAGCTCTGTTCTGTTCTGAAATGCTATTTTATTTGTTATTTTTTATTCATTAAAAAGGGATTTGTTGCACATGCGATTATGTCGCCCTAAGCGTTGTTACGCCTAGAAATTAAACTGTATAATATAACTCATAAAATTATCCGTTAACGATAGTTATTTGATAAGTTTAATTTCCTTATTGCATACCAAAGATACACATGGTGATTCAGGCCCCAGGGACCAAAAGTACCAAAAGTAGGCAAGTTATTTCAACGGCTTCTAAAAAAAAACGTATTTCTACGTAAACCTTTTACTTTAGAAAATTGTCGCAGTTAGAGGGCTTAGCCAAGTAACAGTCGATTAGCGATGACGCTAGTCGATAAGTCCTAAAATGTATGGGATTTGACACATGCTTTAGAAATACCACGTCATACAGCGACAACAAATGTATGTATGTATGTAATTTGGCTACGGGCCCAGGACTACACAAATAGTTCTAGCTTCTGAACTGCAATATAAAATATAAAAATGTATTAGAAATGGTGGAACATAGTTCGGGTTGGCCACAGGGCACTGCTAATTTTAAACATGATTTCTTTTTAATATATTGAATTTATTCATATCTATTATAACGAGTGGTCCAAAATGCATTTTAGTTCATTGTAACGATCCGATATGTTCCGCGCAAAATAATAGCTTAGAATAAGCAGAATATTAAATTTATGTATAAAATAATTCACAAGTCAGTTAAAGAAGATATATCATATTTGTATTATTTTGATAATTAGCGACTTGCTCAAAAACTGTGATATAATCGTAATACAAAAATAAGCTATCGTTCTTAATATAGCCGGTTTTTCGACAACTCTATTTTGCTCAGTTAAATATATTTAAATCAACTTTGTGAACCATATAAATAAACAACGGCGCTTTTGTTTATACAACAAACATTTTGACTTGGAAAAGATTCGCTAAATGGTTTCTATTTATACTTTAATTACAAAAGCTTTCATCGCCACTGTGCCTGTTTCGCCGATTGCTCTTTGAAACCCTTTTCTTTAAATAATAGGACTTAAATTGCTATTTGCTGGTTCAAAGCATTTTATTTTTCATGGGCGAGATAGCGCTACTTACGCCTACAATAATAAGGAAAACGATACGATTATCATTTGTTTTAGTTACAGGTAGGTACCATACAAGTACCTACTATTAATATTTAAGTGGGATGAACATCCAAGAATTTGGTCACCGTATTTCGGGTTAATTCAGGTTTATTAGACAGTAGATTCAATGGAGCATGTTAGTACCAAATTCCAGGAACCGACAGGAACTGTGACTTGAATTTCAGTTATACACTGACGGATATCAGAAATATCTGGTAACAAAGCAAAGGTAAATCTCTACTTTGTTACAACTACTACGCCAATAATAGCTACATTTAAATGATCATGCGAATAATATTTCAGAAGCAAGAAGCTTGACGCGTTTGGTATGTGGTGAGGAGTAGAATGTTACGTATACCATAAACAGCAAAACGTACTAACAAGTCCATTCTCAACCAACTAAGCATCAAAACTACCCAATGTATTACTAAATGATTTTGGTCATATTACCCGGAAAGAGCCAGTTAACGCTTACAAACTAGTGGGGGTGGAGAAAATAGAGGGGAAAAGACCTCACGGTCAATCACCTACCCGTTGGTCTGATCTAGTCAAGGTGTTGACAGGGCCCCCTGTGTCCGTAATCACTTAGAAGCAACTTGTCAGTAACTCCATTCAAATATTTCAAGACGTTTAGCGATGAAGAACACGAAAAAAAGCAGAAGATAATGAATATAAGGATTTTCATCTATATGTATCTATATTATGTAGTATATTGGAGCTGAACAAAAGTGTCACTGGGCTTAGGTGCTCCATTTACATCAAGTGCAAAGCAATCACTCAGCTCAATGCCCTCATGAGCATATTGCTTGATATCAAGGAAACAAAAACAAAATTACTTACTTAAAAACTTTTCATGCCATCTATGGACATTTGCAGACTTTTGCAAAGGATTAAAATCAACGGTGTGTTTAATTTTATTAAGAATTTGCATAGATATAAAAGTTGAATAGTTTCATGTGCAAACATTACAGTGCAAATTATATTCACAATTTACTAAACACCACTGCACTGAAACGGTTTGCTAATTACAGAACTGCAGTGCAGCTTCTAGTAATTCTAGTAATATCCTCAAGACAATGCCTTGAAAGTTCCTCCAACTATCTTTGGAGATGCTACGAATTAGCCGAATACGTGCCACTTAGTATTAGATCTATAAACTACGTGGTCGCTTAGTCTGATTAGGTTGTTCCTCCATACTGTTTCTATTATAAACAAAGTTTATAATAGAATAAGTTAATAATGTACGTGTATGTGATTAAAAATAACCTCCTCCCTTTCGGAATTAGGTCATTAAAACACTTTATTTATAACTAGTGGTTCACCCCGAACTGAGATCTTGCGTGTCTCCCATAAAAACAAAACTATATTGTTCGTAATCTTTGACTATCAAAATAGTGCCCTGAAATAAAAACCAGCTTACTTGACCTACAGTTTCATTCAAATTACAGGTAACGGGATTTCATATAATGTGGTTACTCTTTTTTACAAAATGCAGTTATTCTGGATTTCAGACTTTTGCTTATATTTGTGTCACTAAAGCTACACGAATACCAAATTTCAGCATTGTGGGGTCACTGGTGTATCCTGTGAATTGTGTTTTTTGTGTGAAGTTTTGTTGTTTTGTGTTTTTATTATGGCTTATAACTCAAAAATTATAAAGGTTAAACTAAAAATGAAAACGGGGTTAAAATTTACCAATAAAGACCTTTTATTTGATGTCCCACTTGACCTAATAGGCTCATTTTAATTTTTTTTTACCTCTCTTGAACCTCAATACTCAACAACCCCGCCACATTTTTAGTTCATTTAGTCACACCAAAATTGTGTCATCACTACCTACCTTTGTATCAAATTTCACGATGATCAGATCAACGCTTCGAAAATTATCCTCGGACAAACGAACATACATACTTACATATATACATACATACATACAACGCCAATTTGCCCAAGTTGATTTGGAGATCTCGCTCCGCTCAATCAAATATATCGATCATAGTTCAACTTAAGAGTTCGATTTTTTTCGGTTTAACTATTTTCTATCTAATAATAAATGGATTTATTTCTATGTATACGCTTAGGAGTTGCAGGAATTTGTGTGGTAGCATTGTTATAAAGTAAAAGAATTTTACGAAGAAAAGAAGAAGAAATTGAAGAAGAAAAGGTGATGGCAGGTGGAGCAGGATGCTGACTGAGTGGTGGCCCCGAGATGGAACTAGGAACGCAGGTCGTCCACCGGCAAGATGGGTCGACGACATTATAAAAATCGCAGGTCGTATGTGGGTTAGAACAGCGCAGGACAGAGGTGAATGGCGACAACGAAGAGAGGCCTATGCCCAGCAGTGGGATGAGAAAGGCTGACGATGATGATGATGATGATGAAAATAATTTTTATATAATCCTTAAAGTTCCTTCTTAATATTACATCTCGGAATGTTTAGGTACTTACTGTACTTGTTTTATTTTAAACTCATACAATTTAATCTACTAGTAATAACTAACCCTAGATACGTTGGTATAACTACATCTGGCTCACAACTTGCTTCGCGTAATCCTATTAACATGGTCTTGGCACCTTCCGTTTCAATAAAGCATTGGAATGCTGACTTGAACCTGATTCCACATTCCAGGTTAAAGAATCTGGTTCGCGGCGAGTGATTAGATGATAAGAAAGAATAAAAAGAAAAAGAAGAGAAGAAATGATACATAAAAAATAGATTTATATTCCTATAAAATAAGTTTTCATTAGTTTTTGGTTTGGTTTAGTTCGGTTTGGTTTGGCTCGTTAGGGTTAAATAAAAATAAGGATTTGTCAACAAGATTATATTTAATTTTAGTTTAATATTAATCTAATGAGCCATGCCTTCAAATTTACTTACGGACCTATGGTCGTAAATCGCATTTACGGAGCAGTTTTCGAGTTAACAATGACCATCCTAAGGTTGTCTGGAAGATATCGCTTTATTAAGCGATAAGACCGCCCATTATCCTTACATTTATTTGTTTTATTTTTTATTTTTATATCTATTGTGTTTAGCTTGTAAGGTATAATAAAGAATTTTCATTCATTCATTCATTCAATGACCTACTTTCAGCGTATGAGTGATGACTGATGAAAAATACATTTTAACCATTTCTTGACTGCCTCCGTGGCGCAGTGGGTGTATAGCCTACTGAGACGCAGAAGGTAGCGGGTTCGATTCCCACCGCGGAACAAATGTTTGCATGATCTACAGATATTCGTTCCGTGTCTGGATGTTTTTCTATATATTATTAGTAAGTGTTTACAAAAAAAAAGTATATAAGTATTCTATCAGTTATCTAGTTCCCATAGTACACGCTCTGCTTAGTTTGGGGCTAGATAGCGTTGTGTGAAATGTCCAGCAATATTTATTTATTTCATTCAAGCGTTTGCTTTAGTGGATATACAACGATCACCAGTGCATAAGTTCAATCAATAAGTAAAGTATTTTTGCAGTTGACAAATAAACAATTTCATCTGACCCAGTTTTGTTGCATCCGCCAAAACCTGTTTCAATATTCGCACCAAAAAATTATAAAATTGTCTATAAACGTGTTTGAAACTCGGTCGCATATCAAACGTTTGCCTTGCAGCTATTAGAATAGAGACTAATATTGATCGAACAGTTGATACTCTGTCCAATGTGCCAGTAACTCATATCGTGAAAGCGATGTGGGTTGAATAGCAAAGTTCCACATTCTTCGAGCTCCTTTGACCGGGTAACCGTGGAACTTTCCAAACGTGAGCCATATTGCAAAATGTCTTCATGAAAAAAATCTTTAACTTTCTCCGATAAACTTAATATAAGTTCACCTTGAACTGATGTTTTCACAGTTTTACGCCAATTAAAATAGAACTGGAAAAAAGAAGTTTTTTTAGGTTTAATTAATAGCGCAATAAAACTGTAAACTTAGAATAAACGCTACTTAGCTTGCAAGAAAAGTTTTATTTATACAGGGTGTTTGGTAGTATTCTGACGATATTCAAGTGACGGTTTATCAAAACATAAAAAAAGACTTCTCGAAAAAAAAAAACTACTAGTTATATTATTAAACTTTAAAGAAAATCGACTAAGGTTAGATGATTAATTAATTCGATATAAAGTCTATTTTAATTTTGTTACATGAATGATTTTGTGCGATTAGTTATTTATGTTTCCACTAGCTGTTAACCGCGGCTTCGCCTGCGTTGTTTAGGGATGTAAAAAAACATATAGCTGATTTTTTGAGATCCTTAAGGGAAATCTACATATGAGAGTTAAGAGAGTAGGCTGGGAAACACTCCGGTAGCCACACATTTTTTATGACCCTTCATTTGGACCTTGTCTAACCTGAAAAAAAGGGCTGGTGGACGCTGCGGTGGATGATAATTTTAGTGACTGATTTTCGACCCTACTTACCTTTCAAAAAGTGGGCTGAGTTATAGAATTTATCGAAAATGAACCCTTAAGCTTTGAAACTTCATTCCTATCCCATAGGAACTGATTTATGGGATAAAAAAGTAACCTATATGTTTTTACTGGTCTAGACCTACATCAAAGCAAAGCCCGATACGTTTTGTAGTTTTGTCATGAAGGAGCAGCAAAGACGAAATAACACATCCCATAAAAACTGGATTTAGAACATAAAAATAGTATTAATATTATTCCAGGTTTAAAACAACGTTTAGATAAAGTTTGAGCCCATTCCGTTTAATAGTTTTGGTGTGAAGACTATTTACATTATCATCCTATGGAAACTGATTTATGTGATAAAAAGTAACCTATGTCCATCTATCCATATACTAAATTTCATTGAATTTGGCCTTGCCATTTTGACGGGATTGAGTAACAAACATCAAAACTTTGGTGTTTATAACAAAGAAGTCGTATGACAACAAGACAAGATGAATGGACCAAAATACAACTTCAGAAAGTTAGTATAACTAAAGCCAGTGTCTTGGGGATACTTTCACCTGGTAGTGATCTGGAGTAATTGAGATATCTATAGATCGTTTGCAACGGTCTTTAGATTATTCAACTGTTTCTTCTGTATTTTAGTCATGTAAATAGTTGCATATTCTTTCTGTTATTAAAGGCATTTTGCCCCCCCATATATACTTATGTATATATATGTTTGTAAACGATGGTCGTAAAGAATCTAATATTGAATTTAATTTGCTCGGTTTATGAGGAGTTAGTTCATACGGGATGGTGTCTCATAAAAAGGCTGTAATTTCGTATGCAACAGATATGCACTTTATGACTTGCTGGGTGTAATGTTTTAGTTACGGCGTAAAACTCAATGCATCAGTGCATTAGCAGTTGTAGTATGACATCGTTAAAGAATACGAAGTGGACTAAAAAAGATCAATACATTATATTTTTATGAGTAGAATACTTGTCTCACAAAAACAACGGGGAAACTATATTATATTGTTACGCCGAGGCTGTTAAACAATGAGAAATAATCGAACCTTCTCGAACGCTTTTGTCTTGCTGTGTTATTGTTGCTATTGTTTGTGGTTTCGCAGAATGGGGAGTGGCCATTGTGTCGAGGGACTGACCCTTTCCTGGAAGGATCGACATCGTTCTCGAACAATCGAAATGTGTGCGATATAAATAGGCCGGAGAGATGGCCGGACAGTCAGTCTGAGTGAGTGAGTGAGTTTCAGCGAGGCCCTGGAGGACTGACGTGGAAAGGGTCTCGCGTGAACAGTAGTTGCTCGCGAGTCAGTCTGGATTAAGCTATACGTGCGAACATTTCGGTGACTTTAAGTGGTGGTGTGAATTAGTGTGTTGTGATACGTGTGACCAAGTTCGTGTATTCATCGTCATCGTGTTGAATAAAAGTGTTATTTTGGTTGGACCGATTCCCGTTATTTTATCCCGAACCCTCAGCTCGTAACAATATTATGTTATATTATATTATGCCAAAAATGCCCACTTTGAAGCTTCATATTTCGTACACGGATTCCTGCATCGAAAATCAGTTATTGAAAACTCATCATGTTTTTAGAAGAATACGGAATCAAACAATGTGATACACAAGTTAAAAAAAGTACAGATGAACAGATAGACAGACGAAAATGGCGTAATTGTAAGGGTTCCTTAATTGGACAAGAAAGATTTTTTTCAGACCTTTTGATTTCAATAGATTTGCGACTACGAAGTACTCCTGATGGTAATGGTTACGTACGTCATCAACTGCTAACACCCCTGTGCGAGGCATGCAGGTTCAAACCGTCATCGCCGCGTAGTGAGGCATCAAAATGCAAACTTACATTTTATAACCTAGTTTTGATTAACGAGTGAACAAGAAGTGAAATGCACAAATACCCTCAACAATTATTTGTGTATCCATTGCTTACTAGATAGATCTACCTACTCATCATGTGAGTAACCTAAAATTCGTTATCTTCATCAACAGTTACTATGGCTTAGTCGGTTAGAGCGTCTGATACTTACTAGCATCAATGAATAGCTGGTTCGATCCCCAGCTAAGATTGAAATTTTTGTGTTCGTTTTTATCATTTGTGATATTGTAAATATAATGGCAATACCTTTAATAACAGAAAGAATATACAATTATTTACATAACTAAAATACAGAACAAACAGTTGAATCATCTAAAGACCGTTGCAAACGATCTATAGATAGCTTGTAAATATTGTAGCTAGAACGGCTGCTGTGTAAATTTTAACATATAGAAATGTAACCAGTGATGACACTGACTGTATATGACCCAATTTTCGACAGCGGGAAAAGTTTTTACCTTTATTAGTGCGCCAAAGTTAAAAAATCTACATCTCAATTTAAATAAGACCGGCCAAGTACGTTTAGGACTCGCGCACCGAGGCCGCGAGTGTTCTGCTAGGTACTATCTAGTTATGTGACTCAGAATTCAAGTAAACTTTCAAAGTGGATTTCTTATAAACTTTTCTAGATAGAGACTACGTTTTTATATTTCCTGAAATCTTTGCATATATTTCTATCAATCATATTAATTGCAGATGGGGAAGGGCGGGGTAATGGTTTTTGAATGTCACCAGCCCTTTTATATTACAACCCTCTTGACCTATTATCCCTTTTTTATTTTGTCCTCGCCTTTTTTGGTCCCTTTGGCAATAAAAACTAAAATATTTTGGCATATTTAGGGTTCCTTACCTCAAAAGGAACTCTTATAGGATCACTTCGTTCTCCGTCCTGTCAAGACTCTTTTTCTCAGAACAGCGTGAAGTTTTCAAGTTGAAATTAATATGAAATACCTACTTAGGTCTATACGGTCCCTTGTTCTGTAAAAATACAAACTTCTAAGTCAATGTCCAAAAAAAAATGTAAAAATACAGCCATTTATGCCACACTCGAGAATAGATCAAGATCTATGATGAAATTCGGCAAGAAGCAAGGTCTAGCACAAACAAAGGAAACAATCTGAAATCATTAATGTGTAGTTACAATATCAAATGATAAAAATATTTATACGGTATTCGTACCTTCGGTGCGTATGTGAATTTGCAGTATAATTTTTTTTTTATTATTTCAGACTAGCATTAACACTACATTAAATACAAGGCAGGTACATAGTCCAGATTCAATACAAACTAACAACATAACATTAAAACAATATTAAAAGAAATAGTAAATAAATGCGTTGTTCGAAACGGATCGCACTCACCCTGATGAAGATTCAAGGATTTAACCGAAATATTGTCGGTTGAAACACCAATAAAACGGTACTTAATAAATCCCGTATTTATAATAATGATTGAGGTTGCATAATAAGGGTTCTGTTTTTACCATTTTGGCACAACCTTGAAAGCATTGAAGAAATTAAATATGGTAATATTTCACGCTGCTTAAAACGATGCTTAAAAGTGGCAACAGCTTTAGAAAAAAACTAAAAATGTTTCTAATGGAAGCCCAAATACAACATGGTAACATCAATGTCGACCTCTCTTTGATCTAGTCATCCAATTACTCTTCTTACATATACATATATATATCTAGATCAATATATTTTAAATAGTTACCCATATATATTTATATATAAACATTTACCTTCATAACCTTTGGATTCATAAGCTATATATATATATATATATACATATGTATATATTTATTATTATTTTAGAAAAGTATGTTTATAAAATTTATATCTACATTTTAATAAAACTGCACACGTTTTATTTTTATTCACTTCTTTATTTATTTTTATTTTACTTCGTCGCTGCTGCACTACCTTTTGCTCCCGGTTTCAGCTGAAAATCAGCGTTGGATGCACAACATCCAACATTATGCTGAGCTGAACGCCATTTTGGTACGCAGACACATGAGTCGAACTGTCTTTATGGATTCAATTGTATCTACTGTTCCTTAATATTGTTTCATGTGTCATTTTGTGTGTGCCAAATAAATGATTATTCTATTCTATTCTATTCACGCTACTGGCAAAACTTTTTATCAGACTACTCGTATAAGTCTAAAAAATCTCCAAAATTGTGAAGGTGATAATAAAAGTTGACACCGTCTCGCGAGCTCGTGACGTCATAACTGGGTTAGAGAAAAATGAAAAGTTTTGCAATATGCTGGGAACTTGCCATGCACAAGAGCTGAGTAATAATACTTTCCGGATAATATATTTGCAAATTTCCTTCTGAAACTCCCCCATTTTAACTAAACCTTGCTACAATGTTAAGCTTCGAAGTTGGATTAGATTAGAAAATTATGGATAACATTTTATCCAGAAGAATTGTAGGGTATTTTGGTTGGAAGTTTATAAATTAGTTACATCATAGCAAGTTTTGATGCTAATTTGACCAAGTGGGTACTTTACACGGGTAAAACCAGAGGCGTCATCAAGCTAAAGTAGGCATTTCTATTTCAGTGGGATCCATTTTGTGGCCTCACTATATAAAAAATATGAAATGAAGCTCTATGCTCTTTAGAATGTCAACAAAAAACTAAAAAAGTGTTCCCAAACTATTTTTGAATATATTAAGATTTTGGTTCAAGCGATTTTTTTCTTTAATACAATGAAATGAAGAGCTTAAAATACCCTTTTAGACGTATTACGTATCGGCTTTGCAGACCACACTTTTTTTTGCTGTGTCCAGAATGATTTTTCCAGTTAGTAATAAAATATGTTTAAATATGTCTTCTTTCCTTTAACTCAATTCAATTCATATCTTGTTATCTGAAGGAACGCTTCGAGTTCCTTCATTGCACAAATTCCCGAATACTCCGATCCTCTGAAAACCTCCTTCTCAAAACACCGATGCATAGAACCAGTTTCTATGCAAACTCCTTTTCCATCCAAGCTGTCCGATTATGGAATGCCTTGCCGGTCTCCATTAGGAAATCCCCCTCACCTTCCGTATTTAAAGCTAGACTCAAAAACTTTTATCTCCATGAAGAGTCGTGATTATTCATCTGATCTATAATATTACTAATATATGTATGTAAGTACATATTTATTTATTTTATATATGATATTTACTTATTTAAAATTATTTATGTAGAGTAAGTGCGCCAAATATGGACTGGTTTTGTAATATGGACTACCTTCATTTCTCAGAAACCGTCCGTCGTATTAAGCCACCGATCGCCGCGCGCTAAGCTCCACCCCTCCCGCGCCTCGCTAGTCGCTTGCCGGTCGGCAGAGAGAGCGCGCGTGTTCACTGCAGTCATTTTTCATTTTTATCAACGCGCGATGTAATTTTTTACCTAATTTCGTAAGCTCATAATTTCAGCAAATATTACTGTTTGGGAAAGTGGATTAACCTAGGGGAAAGGTGAGTTATTTTAAAATTATTCATATTAAGTTGCAATATCCAATAGTTTTTATAATTTTCTTAGCAACAGTATTAACCTAGAAATATATGTCTTATAATATGGACCACTGGCGTGTTTTGAATATGGACTAGTGGTCCATATTACAAACAGTCACTTATATTTTATTTTTATTGTTTTAGGATGGCATCTACAAATTCTACAGCTAAAGGCAAGATCAGACAAACATGGGATAAAGATGCAATGGCAAATGCAATTAAAGCTATACGAGATAAGCAAATCGGTTTTTTGAAAGCATCAAAAACATACGGAGTACCCAAAACTACGCTTATACGCTTATCAAAAATGGAAGACCAATCACTTAGCGACGTTACAAACCATAAACTTGGACGAAAATCGACTTTGCCGAGTAAATTGGAAGCTGAATTATGTGATTATATTCTAGAAATGGAAAAATCGGGATTTGGTCTTACACGCAGGGACATCAGATCTATGGCTTACCAGCTAGCGGAAAAGAATAACTTAAAGCACGGGTTTTCACAAGATAATGAATTTGCGGGAAGATCATGGTTAAAGTTATTCCTCAAGCGCCATCGTAACCTATCCTTTCGCCGTCCAACGGGCACATCAATCGCTAGAATGAAAGGATTTAACAGAGAAAATTTTAACGCATTTTTTGAGTTGTTGGAGAGTTCTTTTGATAAAATCCAGTATCCTGCAACCAATGTATATAACGTGGACGAAACTGGCATTTCAGTAGTGCCATCAAAAATGCCGGAGATACTAGCACTCAAGGGCAAAAAACAAATAGGAACTGTAACGTCAGCTGAACGTGGATCAACGATTACTTGTGTGATATGTATGAGTGCAGGTGGCACATTTGTCCCGCCGATGATGATATTCCCGAGGAAACGGGACAATCCACTACTGATGAAAGGTGCTCCACTTGGCGCCATCCATGCTTGTCATCCATCCGGATGGATACAACTTGATCTATTTACTCAATGGTTCGAGCATTTTTTACAGCATGTGAAACCAAGTGCTACATCACCGGTTCTCCTGATTTTAGACGGCCATGCAAGCCACACCAGAAATATTAAAGTAGTGGATTTAGCCAGAGAAAACCATGTTCACTTGCTGTCTCTGCCTCCACACTCAAGTCACAAAATGCAGCCACTTGATAAAACATTCATGGGTCCATTAAAAAAGTACTTGACTGAAGAAACTCGCAAGCGACTAAGAATGCAACCTCGAGCAATAACACATTTTGACATTGCGGAATTATTTGGTCTAGCCTATATAAGAGCTCAGCGTGCAGAATTGGCAATTAGCGGTTTTCGTACAACTGGGATATATCCCGTTAATAGACACGTCTATGAAGATCATGATTTTATTGACGAAGACCTTCCAGAAGTAGAGGGGCCTTCTAATGATCCAGCGCGCGATATGACGACACCAGTTAATATCATTCCCGATAACCCGATACCTGAGCCAAGGGCTGTTGTAACTCCGGAACCTCAATCTGCGAATAAACAATTACCCCAGAGCGTTGATGGACATCATCAAGCAACCGCACAACCAGGAGTGCCAACGCCGACTATGATTGATTCAATAGTTAGTCCCTCTACATCATCTAGATCATATTTTTCGCCAAAGGAGTTGCAGCCTATACCGCGTTTAAGGAAAACTGTCAGCAACAGAGGAAGAAAGGCCACCAAGCCCACAATTTTGACATCATCACCTTATAAACAAGATTTAGAAACGTCGATACAAAAGAACATAAAAAAGAACACACCAAAGACAGCGCCAAAAAAACCCCCAAAGAAAATGCCAAAAAAACAGCCCTAAAGAAAAGAAAGATCTCAAAACAAAGAAAATCATCGTCTGCAAGTTCTGATAAAAGTGATTATTCAGTCATGGATAGTACCGATGAAAGTCCTGATCGTTCCCAAAATCAAAATGGTAAATGTTTGTATTGTGATGGCCTTTTTTCTGAAGACGTTCATGGAGAGAAATGGATCCAATGTGCATCATGTAGGCGGTGGGCTCATGAAGACTGTGCTGGCATAGAAGATATGGTTGATTACTATGTGTGCGAATTCTGTACCAGCGATTAGTTAAATGTTATCGAATAGTTGACTGATTTAATTTTAGGCAACACGTCCATTTTTTTTATATAATTTTGAACCCAATTTACGGTGGTCCATATTTAAAACCATGTGGTCCATATTTTGTCCACTTTTTGCAAATGCAAAATAATCTTATATTTTAGAAAATGTTGATTATTTCTAAGATGTTCATGTTTCTTAAGAATTCTGATATTCGTTTTTGATACCAAATAATTATCGAACTGTTCAAAATATATAAGGCTGATTAATCTTTATAATTCTGAGTTTTATTTCACAAAATCCTTATGGTGGTCCATAATTGGCGCACTTACTCTACCTATTATTTATGTATTTCAGGTTAAGTAATTTTTTTTCTATTATTAAGTTTATTCTTTTTACACCTCAGCCAATCTTCCATTAAGCAATGATCCTCTCCATCCAAAGGTTGCCTGGAAGAGATCGCTTTGTTAAGCGATAAGACCACCCATTATGCTTACATTTATTTGTTTTATTTTTTATTTTTATATCTGTTGTGTTTAGCTTGTAAGGTATAATAAAGAATTTTCATTCATTCATTCATTCATCTATATTTGTGATTTGTGAAATATAGTTTTTATATACTTACTAACAGGAGATTGGACAAGCATATGACCCACCTGATGTTAAGTGGTAACCATCGCCTATAGCAAAGTATTGCGCAGGTCACGCACATTAAAAACGTGCGCTACAATGCACTGCCAGATGTACAGCTTTATGTGTCTGTAATTTCACCGGCAACCATACCTTTTAAACCAAAACACAGTACTGCTGCTTGGCGGCAAAACAGGTAGTACTTCCACGGGCGAGCCCTTTCACAAGAAACTCTACTACTTTTGAATCTTGAGTTATTTCATCTATAAGTAACTTAGTTACATAAGGGTGCACTGTGATGTGAACTTAAGTGTATATTTTTGTCGGTTCTCTCTTGACATCGATTTATTTCTTTTTAAGTGTCCGACGGGCTACTGTAGGTTCGTGTTCGTGATAAACTTTGAATAGTTAGACACTTGTGCAAAGTTCAGTGGGATCATCGTTTGGATAGGTGGTTTTTATTACGCACAATAACTCATTATATAATTATTTAATTTATTTAAACATAAAATAATTTATCCAATGTATAGAATAGAATAATCATTTATTTGGCACACACAAAATGACACTTTTTTTTTTTCTCTAACCTATCTCGTCCCACTGCTGGGCAAAGGTCTCCCCCAAGTCCCTCCAAGTATCCCTATCCGTCGCTATCTCCCACCATCTTCTTTGGAAGGTGACCAAATCGTCCCGCCAACGCTTTCTCGGCCGACCCCGACGTCGCCCTCCGTCTTCAGGCGTCCATGGTGTCACAATATGGGCCCATTTCTCGGAGTGCATTCGGGCAACGTGGCCCGCCCAGTCCCACTTAAGTCCAGCCGATCTCCTCCCTACATCTGCAATGCCGGTAAGTGAGCGCAGCATGGTGTTACGAACTCGGTCGACACGTTTAAAGCCGAGAATGCTGCGCTCCATTGCCCTTTGACAAATCTTGAGCTTTGACTTCTGGGCTTCAGTCAGAGACCATGTCTGCGCACCGTAAGTTAGGATGGGCAGGATACGATGAGTTGGCGCTTAAGTGTCAGAGGAAGGTCACCCTTCATGTGCTCCTTCATGGACCAGTAGCTCTTCCAGGCATTCTCGATACGGCGATCGATTGCCTTATCTTGCCTGTTTCCGAAGCTAGCTAACTGGCCCAAGTAAATATACTCATCGAATACTGTATTACCTGTCCATCTACCTCTACCTTACGTTTCGTGCTGTTTGACATGATCTTCGTCTTCGACTGGTTCATTCGAAGCCCAACCTCAAGACTTGCCGCGCTCAGATCTTGGAGCATTTGTTGCAGTTCTGAAGGAGTAGGTGCAAAAAGTACTATGTCATCCGCAAACCGCAAATTTGTCAAGCGTTTGCCTCCGATGACAATTCCCTTTGTGGTCCATGAGTCTGCTAGGGTTTTGAAGATCTCTTCCAAGGTACTAGTAAAAATTTTGGGAGAAAGCGGGTCTCCTTGCTTCACTCCCTTCTTAATATGAAACAGTGGGCCGATGGAGTTGAGCTTTATGTTGGCGGTACTATTGTGATATATGATTTTAATTAAGTCTATATAAGTTTTGTCTATCTGTTGATTTTCTAATGCTTTGAATATGGCAGAATGCTTTAAACTATCAAAAGCCTTTGTGTAGTCCACAAAGGCTAAATAAAGGGGTTTATGAAATTCAGTGTATTTTTCTATTATTTGATTTAGGGTATGTAAGTGATCCGTGGTTGAGAAACCAGGACGAAACCCTGCCTGCTCGGGTGGTTGATGTTGGTCGAGTTTGAAATTAATGCGATTTTGTATTACTTTGATGAAGGCTTTGTACAGGTGCGATACTAGGCTAATGGGTCTGTAATTGCCGATGTTAGATTTGTCCCCCTTCTTGTGAAGAAGGACAATATTTGAGTGGCACATCTATTTAGGGAGCTGCCCGGTTTCAAGTATGGAATTAAACATATTCGTTACGTGAGGGAGTAGAGTCGGAGCACCAATCTTCAATGCCTCTGTCGTAATACCATCGTCACCGGGGCTTCTGTCATATTTCATAGTTTTGAAGACGTCATGGACTTCTTTGCCGGTGATGAAGGGTATAGTGTCAGGGCGGTGGTATTCTTGGACATTGGTGTCACTACTCGAATCGTCAGTATAAAGATTCTTATAAAAGCTGGTACATATCTCCATTATCTTTCCACGACTGCTATGTTTCACACCGTTGTCATCTTGTAGGCTATTAATCCAAGGTTTAGTTTTCCAAAATCCCTGTTTGGCTGCTCTGAGGGAGGTATGTTTTTCTATCGGAGTCTTAATTAGATGTAAGTTAAATGATCTTATATCCTTTCTTATGCTACGCTTAACCTTTCTATCGAATACTCTATATTCATTGGTGCAAATTTCAAGCTGTTCTCTTTTTATTATAATTTCTTTGGTTTGTGTTGATAATTTTGCTTTATTTTTCTTTGCGCCTTTAATTTTCTTGCTGCTAAGTTCTATTCCTAAAATGACACATTAAACAATAATAAGGAACAGTTGAATCCATTAAGACAGTTCGACTCATGTGTCTGTGCACCAAAATGGCGTTCAGCTCAGCATAATGTTGGATGATGTGCATCCAACGCTGATTTTCAGCTGAAACCGGGAGCAAAAGGTAGTGCAGCAGCGACGATATTGTTTGATGCATATGTTGTATATTGGTTGAAGCATGTGAAATCAATTATTACTTAACTAAGAAAACTTGTGACGTGTGATCCGAGAGCTGGCGCTTAACTGACATAACCGCATGATAATTGCAATTCCGACGGGCAATGCTGCCAGTGTTTTGGGGACACTTACGACTGGTAGTGAACTGGAGCAGTTCAGCTATATATCGATTGTTTGCAACGGTCTTTAGTGATTCAACACATTTATTTTAGTCATGTAAATATAAATATCTGTGAATAAATGTATATTTCTGTTATATAACTACCTGACTGCCTGCGGCTTTGCAAGCTTGAAATTTCCCATTCCCGTGGAGACTCCGGTATATAAACTATATAAAACACTCTCGTCAAAGTAACGCGACACTTCATGTAAATGACTTGACGTTAATGAACGACTAATATTTACGACTAAATATACAAAAAAAAAATACACGAGACACGAGATTTTTATATATTAGAAAAATCAATTGCCATGCGTTAGTCTGCTATAACTCAAAAATGACTCGACTGATTTGAGTATTTTTGTTTTTTGGCAAAGTTTGTACGAAAGAAAATTTTGTAAAGTAGTCTGGGTATTGGAAAATTCTGTTAAAACTGAAAATACTTTCTTTCTATGTGATTTTTGTATGAGCTCAAGACTATTAGGCTATTTTATTTTGAAATCTATGTGAAGCCGGGGAGAATCAACTAGTTTACAATAATTATTATAAAATTATGATTTATTATTACAACTCTTTTCTCCAACGGATGACACGTTACACTGTCAGTTGCGGCTAAAGCAATCTCTAAGCCATGTTACAGACCGTCAGACAGTCTATAAACTTCTACCAGGTGGGTTACTATCACGTCATCATCATCATCATCTACAGCCTGAATTCACCCACTACTGGGTATCTCCATTTTTGCCTTCCATCCCCCACGATCCTGCGCTAGAATCATCTTATTTTCCTATTGCGATTCTATTGCAGACCTAAACTGAATTGTTTTAGTATTATTTTACAGAAAAGTGAACACTATTAAGATGTATGTTTCTTTTAATATTTTGCTTCATTAATTTGTACAGATTAATTATTAAAATCCTGTTACTTTAGTTATTTCAAGAATTTTAATAAGTTCAAAGTACCCGCGAACTAGCCTTTTAGAATTTCTCCAGCAAGTTAATTTGAGTTTATTATATGAAGGCAAATAAGCTGGTCCAAAGGAATTCTAATGCCTTTAAATTAATTGGTACATTCTTTGATAGCTAATGTTGACCGTTTGAGTAGATTTTAGTTGATTCTCTTTGACTCGGTTAGTTAGCACGTTTTCTTATTGTTTTTTTCAGTTTCAGTGATCTTAAAATATTAAAGCTTAAGCCGACATTGGGCTGCATAGGAAGCTTATGCCTGCATAGGGAGTGAAAGAGACAAATGCTTGAACTTTTAACTTTGTGAGACAGAGAAGAAAAATGTTTGCCTATTTATTTCTTCATATCGTAATCGTGACTTTCTATGATAGACTCAAGTCACTAAAAACATTTTTAACGCCTATTGAAAGGTGCCTAAAAAATAACTGCGCCTTAGCAACACTGTCAGTTTGGGACACGCAGATGAGCAATATATATAGTATCTCTTATACCTATAGTATCGCTTTTAAAAACACATTTTTAAAGATTTTGTTTAAATTTGAATTACCATATTCCACAATCCATTTGCAGTCAGGTTTGGCAAAACCACCATAAAAGGAAATCTATCTCCTCTCAAACATTTCCAACGCCCAATCCAAGTAGCTTGTAGCGTTTTTAATCTATTTCACACAGTACAACACTGAACGCCCGCGTTTCCAAATAAACGAAAGCTTATTTCACTCTCGCCTGACTTTGAAGCATCCTCCGATTGGAAACTGGAAAATATTTCCAATATTTTCCCGGTTGAACAATTTTCGTTTCTATTCAAAAGTATGTGCTAACCGTACGCGCCTGAAGTAAAAGGAAATGAATTTGATTTAGCTTCACGTTCTTAAGCATTAATTCTTCATCGTGTTCCGGATGTTGGTTTTACTATTTCATCTTTGATGTATGTACGTATGAACGATTGAAAGGAAGTCTTTATTTATGTATTTATTACAAATTGTCAGTGCACAGTGGTTGAAATTCAAACGAAATTCATAATTATATTTTTTTAGCTTAATTTTAGCATTTGCCCGTCTACTCCACAAAAACCTTTAATTATGCCAAATCTCACCCACCTCCGTGCGCGCAATAAACTTAAAAATGGGTACGAAATTTTCTCTTCACCTCATACACAGGAGGAGGCGGGTCCGGTCCGGTCGCAATTTAAAAAAAGCATTTTCTGATTTATGAAAAAATGTATATTGAGCCCAGAAAAGGACAATTATCAAAAAAATACAAGTTGGTTTCATCGACTCTATTTCCCATCAGGAACACTTTTCTTAAAGTAACGTACCAAATCAAATAGTAAGTTTATACAAAAATTAAAAAAAAAATCCACATTTCTATGAAGCGCCATTACATTACATTACAATATTGAGTCTATGCATGCCAATCGACACACGAATAATATCAATGTCGATATTACTGTTATTGTGGATAACAATGATATCGCCATTAATATTTCCCTTACAGAGTTCTAGTGCTTCTGCAGGTAAAGAGGGAATAACTGGCTACCCCCAGAGGTAAAATATAATACAGCGCCTCTATCATTAACAAACAACCTTTTACAGCAAGTACGAACAGGATACTCGCCAAAGGCAAAAACAGAGACAAAGCTAAGCGTCTAGCGATAAAAAGAAAGAGCTTGACCTGCCCTACACTGGACATAGACAACTTACGCGCTCTATAGTATATTTTTGTCCTATGAACTCGCCTTTTTGATGCAAATTTAATGAGGCAGGGAGGCAGTCTTTAGACTGACCATTACGGAGAGACAAGGGCTGTCTGAACGTTGTCCGCTATATCTATTCAGCGTTCTTTTATAACGGAGCAATTTGTATTAAATGTGCATTGAATTTGCATAAATAGCGAGGAATTAATGATTGCTTATACTTTAAACTGTTTCAACTATCTAAGCCAGGCCCAAGTGGTCAAAGTATCCATACTCGATCATGAAAAGCGAACATTCATATTCCATGCATGTCATAAGAAATATCTTCGACCAACAGTGAACTGCAATTGGTTTTTGATGATGATGTAGATCTCCTTATTGAAATTCATTAAATGTGCGCAAATCAAACACGTAGAACTCATAACTGGGTATTTAAGGCATCTGGAGCGATTCTAACAAGGTGCTCGGCATTCACAGATGAATGTGAAAGGCCTTTCAGCGTTTAACTTGTTCGTTAAAAAAAGTTCCTTTAGCGGTGGAAAGCAGCCATTTTATGCAATCAAAAGCGGCTCGCTAATAAGGTTGTTACTAAATACTAAGACGATGAAATGGAACGGTTAATTGGTGCGTACAGTATGAAATGGCAAAGCTTTATAATAACTGACCGTAATTGCAATTTCTTTTCATAAATTTGTAAATGTATACAGCGATCTGCATTCATTAAAAATTATTAAAAAATTATACCATACTGGATAAAGATTTAACAACTTATTTAATTAAAGTTGCGTGATTGTATCAACGGTAATAAACATGATTAAATTCACGGCACAAGCTCTTATTAAAAGTAGTACTCTAATGTATGTATAATGATCAAAATTTTCATAATTTTCTGATATATTAAGTTATTACTCGTATGTAGTAGCGTAGTTAGGTTAATATTGAACAACCATATCAGCGCAAACAGAATCACGCTTTGATTGAATATCGTACCAAACTTTAATTACTTTTCAACTCGGAACCTGGCTCTGAAATGTGGGTTCACTAACATAATAGAATGTTGCAACCATTTTGTTGTCATTGAAAATGCGGATTATTGTCGAAATCCCCACTTCGAAGTTCCCACTGACCACAGAAGTTCGTATTTAGATTGTTTTGGTCAAATGTTTCAAGCTGAATTCACTTCTTCGTATCGCAGATTAGAATATAATAGAAAATACTTTATTGCACACCATAAAACAAACAATTAAATTAGAACAATGTAAATCTATGTGTTATAATTGACGGTCTTATTGCTAAATAGCGATCTCACGATAGTGACCTTTGGATGGAATAGACTATGTCAATATTATCTCTGAATATACGGAGTTGAAATTTGACATGCTGATTCAGATACAATGGCAATGTATTTTTATGGTAAGCATTATCTGATTCTACACCCAGGATTGGCTGCAGACGAAGAAACTCCTCGTTGTTCAACAGGACAGACACGAAATTTTGTATACGTATTTAATTATAACAGCCCGTTCTACGTTTTTTTTACTAATATGAGTGTGATGTTCGGGTAAATCAACCCTCCAATACGGAGTAATCTTTTGGAGTAACGCTTCAGAGAGAGAACGACTTTTAAATGCTCGGAGGAATCGCTTATGAGCCATCTGTAAATTGCGACAAATTGAAACATGTACGCCTCATTTCCAGGAACTCAAAATACTGATGTATTTGTCAGATAAAATAAAAGTGAATTCGTAACAATGGGCAACAGACTTAATTTAAATAAAATACGAATTCCTCCACATAGAACTGCTCATTTTGACAAAATAATATTGAGTATGGTACCTAGGTTATATATAATAAGTTAATCAATATTTATGTTAACGTTTAAAAATATTTTTTAATTGAGGAAATCTAATATAACATTCAGGAATACCTGCTAGATAAATGAATATAAATCTATATGTACTGTATCGTTTGTTCTAATTGACAATTTAGTAGAAAGTATATGATATTTAGTAGAAGAATAATTTGGTAGAAAAAATTTGGACCATTTAAAATGTAATTTTAAGAAAATGTAACCCTTATTTGAAGCGAATAAATATTTGATTAATTGATAAATTATAATTTACTCCACCGTTAAATATTGTAGGTAACTATAACTAATAAAAAAATATAACTAATAAAAAAAGCTTATCTACCCAAAATTAGGCCATGTTATGTCAGATGAACACTCGTGATAGGGTTAAGCTTGCCTTTGTACATGTCCATTTTGTAAGCTGTTTCTATCTATAAATCTGTTTGTGTACAATAAAGAATGAAAACTTTCACATCATTATAGTGTAACATAATGACGGTTATCTGTTTTTTTTTGTATTATTACGTAAAGATGTTTGATATTCGACCTTACGGTAACTAACTCTGACTGTACTGTCTGGCTTATGCACGACGACGTATTCATACTGAGCGTCGCGACTTGCGAAGTCCGTGTACCATAAACTGAAGTGCTACCAAAGACTGTGCTCACCAAACCGGTATTTTCATACAAAGACTTTACAGATATACCTCCCTGGTCGGAAAAGGTATGAAAAACGTTGGTAAGACAGCCAGATAACAAAATTAATCACGACGTTCCGCTTCCATTCATAACAAGTTGTACAAATTGTATCTTGTGTAAAATGTTTGTTTCTCAATATCGTCCAAGCTACAAAATAATTTACATTTATATGTCACCTACGTCGTAGCACATGCTACGCTTTTGCAAAGAAATAAGTATCGACGTTTACTGCATACCGGCTGCCGTGTGCTGAAACGGTAAAATGCTCGTCTAAAAGGCACTGTCCGTTACGTTTTCCATAGCACTACGGGTCTACGGGTATACATATTCATTGTGTTCACTGCACGCCTCGAGACGGCCGGGTCGCTGTAAAACAACGCGAGAGAATACACTTTTAATTACGACCCGACGGACTACGATGCTTAGAATACCACTGCCTAGTGAAACATTCTATTATGATTCCTATTGGTCAATAAATAAGGTTCTTATTTAAAACTTTTAGTATGGTATATTTTACTCACTTTTTCCAGTCCAAAATACTGACGGTTTGTATAAACAAATCAGAGTTCGCTTAGCTTTATCTTTTCATGAAGTAGCGCTCTCTACAAAGCTGTAATTTTTTTACCTGAAACAAACAGTAGTACATTACATATTATGAATTAGCCGTGTTGAAACAATACTAATCTAAAAGTCCTTTAGTTTATCATTAAAACTGTATTTTTAATCAATTGGACAAGTATGTACAGTGGCTTACGAAATTCCGATCCGGAATAGGTATACCTACCCACTATATGTATTTTAATTTAAAAAAATATAAATACAAAAACTCACATCTACATAGTGTTAACATTAACAATAATGAGACTATCATTACATTACTTTAATTGTATGGATTTTTTTTGCTAACTCTGCACTAGTTGCTATATAAATCTGTAATAAAAACTATGATTATTTTGCAAAACTTCCTCGTGGAATAAGCCAGTGTAGGAAACTATCTAAAATGTTACTTCAGCACAGTTTAATTCAGTTAAACCGCACAGAGGTTCCTAGTTTGAAGCGAGCGCAAATTTAATTATGTACAGGATTACCAACTACATACGAGTGGTTGTGCTTTTGGGCCTACAAAGTGTGCTTTAGGCTACACACTTGGCAAATCACAGGAAAAGACACCGGCACATGAATTAGTCCAATTCTTGCGCTAATAAAGTCAAATACTGGGTTCAATTTCGTTTATTACGATTTGAAGACCTCTGTGGCACAGTGGGTGAATAGAAACAAATGTTTGCATGATCTACAGATACTTGTTCCGGGTTCGGGTGTTCCTGTATATGTTTTATGTATGTATATACAAAAAAAATATGTTTATAAGTGCCTATTACATCAGTTATCTGGTTCCCATAGTACAAGCTTATATATCCAGCAATATACATTATTTATATTCGTCTAGATAAAAGTAATTCATTTATTGTTACTCTAAAAATTCAAGAAGCAAATGTTTGATTCTCAGTTACTTATTAATTATTTATTGCAAAATATAGTATGGGGTAAAAAAATCTCTTCAACGTAAGAGATAACAGATGTCTTCTAGATCTTTCTGATCCAAACTTAGAGATAGAGATTAGAGAATTTAGAGATGACAAACATCATCGCTAGGCATCAGGTGAGATTTTGGCCAAACAAAAATTTATATTACGGTTGTGCAAAAAGTATACAAATTGTGTGCATAACGCTAAAAGAAATTTCTGCCAAACTCAGAGACACCAAGAAAGGTTTATTAGTGATTAAAACAAGACCTTACAATTAGTGCTGATGCCAACGTCTCACAAATTAGTCTAAAATACAAACGCCAGGGATCAAATCCTCTATTCCAAACTCATGCTCCGATTGATCCAATTAGATTTGTTATTGAGGGTCAACAGGTTATTGGAGACCAAATAGGGCAAATATATTTCGAAATTCAATACTGTATTGCCATGGGAAGCTCTGATTTCAAAGCTGACCTTCCGTGCTCTGGTAAGGGTTTCCTAAAATTCACTCAGCTTTCCGTATAAGTTACTTTAACCACGCTATTTTGGAACATACAAGTATAAAAAATATACGAATGTTTGCTAGAGATTAATGCAGCATCAAAATAAATGGGCAATCGTGTTTTTTTTTCTTATTCAACATGGAGATGAAACAAGTAGCCAAATGGCCTACCTGATGATAAGTGGTAAACTTAGCCTATAAGAAAGCAAAGGAATGTGCCCTACGATGCACTGCCCTGCGTTCACTTGAGGCAAACAGGTGTTAAGCCTCATGTGCCTATAATTTTACCCGCACCCATACCCTTCAAACTGAAATACAGCAAAGCTGCTTGGCGGCAGAAATATGTATTCATGCCCGGGCGAGCCCTTTCGCAATAGCTCTACTAGATCGTCATCCAGAGAAACTACGTGTATTGTTATGTACGACATTAAATGAAAACACGGGTAGGGCTACTGACTAGTATTGATATAAAATAGGTTTTTTTATAATTCTTTACCTTATGCAATTGTCAAACAACTGTAATATCAAGTCCTTAATATCAATGAAACAGCCTGCATAAAATAGGTAAACAAATCATATTCATTCATCATGTAAGTTAAACTGACTAAGCGGCATCGTCGCAAAGGCGACGCCGATTTACTGGACAAATATTCAAGCTACCTGTATTAAATCCACCTCATAAATCAGTTAATACTATTCTGGATGTGTTTTAAATCAATATCGTATATAACAGAACAGGTTGCATAAGGAATAGGGATGGGCCGAAATTCGCTTCACATTCGGTTCAACCGAATTTCGGCAGCTTGAACCGATGCCGAACATTCGGCACAAGAAAAATAATACCTACTGCACTATTTTGACTGAAATTTAATAGAATTAGAATAGCATTAATGTAAAATAAAATTATGTATTTTACTCACTCATGGACTTTTATTTTAGTTAAAAACATTGTAAATGTAAACCTTAAATTAAATCAGTTCTTCTTAACTTATTATCCTTGAAAATCTCTGCCTAATTAATTAGACATAAAAATTAGACATATTATTACAAAAATGAAATAAACTTAGTATTCTTCTAACAAACATCTGGATTACAATTCGTAAACTGAATAAAAATATCACGTTTTTGGTTCACAAACCATACATTCATTAACATCAAGTATTTTTTATTACAAATTACAGGGTACTTTTCTTTCAACAATTAAATTAAACAACCTTTCCGCATCTATCTACTCACTCATATTTAAAATTTGCTAGAGGCAGGTTATGGTGCACAAACACCAAAGACTTCTGCAGATCTCTTCTCATCAGATCAGATCTTTATCTGGCAGAAGTTTGTTACGTTTTTTTTCATATACGTTTTTTGCCTCCGAAAAAAGTCGCTCAGAATATACAAAGCTACCAGGAGACGATAAATATATTGGAGCCAAATAACTCATGTTTGATAACAATAACTTGTCTTTATTCTTAGCCCATCAGCCATTTGGACATAAGTTTTTGAGTAGTAGAACTCTGCTAAACGCAGAAAACGCGCAAAATGTAACCGAACTTTTCATCTTAACCGAATGTTCGGCCGAAGTTCGGATTCGGTTCAAACCACATTCGGCCCATCTCTAATAAGGAAACACCTATAATTATCATTAGTTATTGTACTAAGTCAAAAGATCTATAAGCACCCAATGGATACATACGTACCCTGAGCTCACAATAATATTTTCTGTAGAGAACACATAATTTAATACACATAATAATATGTGATGGCACCACAGAGGTCGTTTATCTGCTAAAACTGTTCGTACTAATCCATCATCATCATTACCATTCTCAGCCCGTGTCGACCCACTGCTAGGCATAGGCCTCTCTTTGTTTCTGCCATTCTTCCCGATCCTGTGCCAGTCTGAACCACGTATCTATATGTATGACCCACGGTCTTATTGATGTCATCGACCCATCTCGCTGGTGGACGTTCCCTATTTCGATGCCCAGTTCTCGGCCTCCACTCTGATAATGCCTTAGTCCACCTGTCGTCACTACGTCTGGCCAAGTGTCATTGCCCAACTCCACTTGAGCCCCAATATTCGCTTGCTGACATCTTATACTTTAGTCTGCTTGCGAATTTCGATATTGGGAACTCGATCTAAGAGTGTGATGCCGAGTATGGCGCGCTCCATGGCTCTCTTTGCTGCACTTATTTTGTGTACAACCTCCTTCGTGTCGAGACATGGAGGCATATTTCGGCATCATAAGTCATAGTTGGCAGGACACATTGGTTATAGAGATGTGTTTTAAGATATTGTGGACATTGTACTAATCCATGTTCTGTTAATAATCTAGTTTTTCTTCAACGTAGTATAAAGAAGTCAGAAACATGTTATTAGATGTCTCGACACATGCCAAGCTAACCTGTTGAGTACATTAAGATGTGATTCTTACTCGCGTCTGAAGACGGCGTGAGCAATGCTGCAATACATTAGACGTAAGCCAGGCACTAACGAGTTCATTTATATCTCCTTGTCAGCTCTACATGCCTGGTAGATTTGAGACGGAAAATGGAAGCTAAACTCATATTTTAATACACACCTACTTGTAGCCGGATTGCTTTATCTGTTGCTTCTTTGTGTAATGGAGCTAAAATATGTGTAAGAGCAAGAGTTCATTAAGCCATATAAGACGAATAAAGAGTAAATTTTAGTTATTAACTAGGACCGGACTGTAATGGATGAAGGGACTAAACATTTATGTCCGAGCAACTACGCTGCACCGAACACGTATTTGATTTTAAATAGCATCTGAGCAGAGTTTCCTGCAACATTGCTTCGAATAGCCGGACGGCACCATAGAGTCCCCGATCTCGTTTCAGATAGCTCCATCAATCTTCAACATTGTATCAGCTTTCTATTTTAAAAACGAACGAAAACGAGATTTGTTAAGCTCTTATCGTTTAAAACGCTTACGTTTTGCCTCCGGCTTGGATAATATCAAATTCACAAAATACGAATGAAGCGAATGAAATGGTTTGAGTAAACACCGTTATTCTGATCGCTGTGGGAAAAGTAGCAAGTATTATGTAGCTGTCTTTTGTTATTATTAATTTTCATTGATTATTTCTCTTTCTTTACCTCATCAATCTGCCAAGACACGGGACTAAATATAGTAGATTGTTAGTTGTTATGACTTGATTTTAAGTCATCAGGGCCCGTAGCCAAATTACATTCGCTGCGAATCTATTCGATTTCTACATACATTTTCTTTTTTATCGCTGTATAACGTGGTATTTCTATATCATGTGTCAAATCCCATACATTTTCAGACTTATCGACTAGCGTCATCGCTAATCGACTGTAACTTGGCTAAGCCTTCTGGGCATCTTAAGGCGAATAGACATATAATAAACGTATAATTTTGCTTTATGTGTGCGCTAACTTAATAATATGTACTAAAAAATATGTTTTTTAACTATCATAGAAATAATGTTCCAGGGAGTATCGGACCAGGCACAGTGATGGGTTCCGTAGTCAGTGCAAATGTTTCTTTTTCATTTTAATATACTAATTTAATTTAAAAATAAGATACTATAGATAAGTTAGCATAATCTTTGATAATTATTATTAAAACTGTATATATGTGCTACTATTGTAGGTGTACAAAACCAGCGGTTTGACTGGTAGGAGCGAAGCAAGTGAGTTACACGACTATGACGAAAATGGCCACTTTGAAGCTATATTCTAGTCATCTATACAGGGAGTGTGGGTTAAAAAAAATACCATTACGGGAGGCACTTTGAAAAACTTTTTATTTTTGTTTTTATTTCAGAACTCACTAGGCGTCCCTAAAACGTTTTATCGAGCTAATTTCAGTTATAAAGCACTATATGTCTACGAAAATAGCTGCAACTAGTCGGACAGACGGGCATGGCAATACTATAAGGGTACCATGTTCGGCATTGGAACCCTAAAAATCCTAAATTTTTCACGAATTCTTTGCTATCATTAATACAATATTTCCATATTTTAAAAAAGATTTATTTTATTCTTAATCTATTCCATTAGCAAATGCTATAAAGTTTATCCGTACATTAATTTTGAGCTATTCCAAAGTTTTAAAAGCGTAAATGAGATGATGTAACTATGTATTTGAAAATGTTTGTTATAACTGAATCAGCGAAGTCAAGCTGAGCCACTCAATCAAGCGGATTGAACGCTGGCTCGGCGGGCTCCGCGTGTAACGAATGTATTGAACACTTAGAGCTAAAATAAAAAGAAACTCGCAAATACATCCTCCACTGAACCGCAGGAATTGCGCTGATGAACGAGCAATGTGGTTCTAATAGCAATAGCCTTTTTTCTCGCTGCAACCATCCTACGTGAGCGCTTTTACACAAAGAAAATTCACAAGGAAATATCGACTTTTGCTGTGAACGTTTTCAATTAATAATAAAACGTATAACGTTTTACTTTAGCGAGATTCATTTCGTTTAATTGATGAAGCTTTTATCGGTATTCACAAACAGGTATCATCGCCGTAGGCCATAACAAAACGAAACAAGGAAAGTATTCAAATTAAATACGTTCTCAATTCATAGCATTTTCATAAAATTCCAATAAGTTTGCCAATGTTTGAAATATAATATTTCAGTGTTTTAACTGAATGATCGCTGTTTTTGCTTAATGTGAAGAACAATAGAGCAATACAACATTGTTTATTATTGATGCGGTAAATTATCTCAAATGTGTACCTATATAAATTGAAACACGGTTTGTCCGTCCGTGTATCCATTTTGTGCACGTGTTTAATCCGATTGTCAGGCGGCGCGAGTCGGATCCAATCACGGATTGTATTAACCCTCATTATTATTGATTGCTGTGAAACTGTATATACGCAAAACCAATAATTGTGTGATGTTAAAATATTAGTTTACATAATTATTGATTAAAACGGGTATTTATCGCGTATGTACCTTTTTTATTTGTTATGCCTGTGTTGCAACAGGCGTGGTCACGGGTTGACTCTGAGTCATACCCTTTTTATTCAATAATTACGTACAGTGATCGCGAAAGTTAGAAAAATACTATTAGTTTACAACTTTAGCGGTAGGTTTAAGATTATATGTATGATGATATTCTCGTATGTCGCAGGCATTTTTTGTGAATCTGCCGTTTACATAGGGCGTCGTCAGTTTAGAAACGCTCGCTGTTATGTAATATGCCGAAGGCAAAATGTATATTGCCGTGTCAGTATATATTATGCCTAAACGTTTGATTGACGATTTAAACGCCATCTACATAATGCCGCAGCAAATTGAATTGAGAAGATTTTTGAGGTTATCCGGCACCTAAAAATGCTAAAGTGTCCATAGAATCTGGTTCTCGGAGGACCCCTGCACAGTATTATGGGTCAATAATACATAATTCTTTTTTATTTATTAAAAAAAACCTAACGACCTACTGCCATACGGTGTGTCTGCTGCCGCTACGTTAAAATATATAATATGTATATTTATTTAAAATAAAGGCTAATTTACGGGTTCGATTCCCACCGCGGAACAAATGTTTGCATGATCTACAGATATTTGTTCCGGGTCTGATTGTTTCTCTATATATTATAAGTACAATTTTACAAAAAAAAATTATATAAGTATTCTATCAGTTATCTGGTTCCCATAGTACAATCTCTGCTTAGTTTGGGGCTAGATAGCGTTGTGTGAAATGTCTAGCAATATTTATTTATTTGTCCAAACTGTGTTTTTTCTCATGGTCACCCCAAAACTACAACCAACGTTGAAATTATAACAATTGAACGAGTTGTCATTTTGCATTCGGAATATAACATAATAGCGAGCGTTTTTAGACTGACGACGCTGTATGTAAACGGCGGATTCACACAAAATGCCTGCGATATACACATGAAATCTTATTGAATTTTGTTGTAATAATGATTAATAATCATTTGGAAACAACATTTAATTTCGTCATAATAAGATCTTTCTAGGAATTTGGTTCTCTAGTTATAGTAGATTTGCTAATATATATATTTTTTATTTCAGAGCCTTTGATACAAGTATTTAGAGAAATTGAGCCAATCAAAGGGTTTTAATATGACGCAAACTCCCTTCGATTTTCCTGTGTAGCAAGAAGATAAAGAACTAAACAAATTGAGAAGAAATTCTTAAAGAGATATTGATTTATACATATACATTATACACAGTTTTAAATTTTATAACTGTTTTTCTTACGAACGAAATCGAATCATGGTAATAATAATTCCAAGTTCACCCAAGCCAGTGGTATAATGTGTGTCACAATTCAGAATTCAGGTATGTACACCTATAAAGTTACAGGAACTTTTATAAATTATAGAGGTTTTAATTTATCAAGAATTGTCCTCGGAACGAAATCCGGGCGATCGCTCCTTGCAATTATCCTCGATTTTTTTCAAGAGGTCTAATTAGTTGGATGGACTGAAGCGCTCAAGGTAATTAACTTTAATGATAAACGACGGAGTTTCAAGGGCGTTGAGAATTACGTTCTGATTTCCTGTAAATTCGGAGTTTAAATTTTAACAAGGTTTTATTTTAGTACCATGGTAACTAATTAATTGAAACTATTGTCAAGTACTTTAAATCCTCCCTTATGGTTAGATACCTACCGAAACAATCTGTAATCTCTTATGTGTTAGAATATAATTTTAGTGTAGTCAATGAAGCTGTTATTAATTTCCGGGATGTGCATAGGCGAAATCAATTGTCTAGGACAATATTATATTATGTACCCTTTATAGCAAACTAAGGTAAAGCCTTAGTGGGTGATTAGGTGGCGAGTTGAGCGAGGTTGTTTTGTTGAAAAAAAAAACCGGTCAAGTGCGAGTCGAACTCGTGTGCCGAGGGTGCCGTACCTACCCATTATACCGCCATAATAAAATTGGTATCATTTTTACACATAATAGCACAATTTTATTTATTTACCTTATTTGAGGTTGGTGCCGATTAAGCTAGACCTCTAAATTGTATGAGCGCCCATACAACTCTGAGGACTATTATATTGGCGTCAACTATGTATGTATGGGGACACCCATAATTTAATATTCAACTTTTTATTTTTTGGAATTTTTCGTTCATTTGTGCTGATTTTATGTGTGAACTATCATATAGGTTTTTGACCCAAAACCTATAGGGTTACCGGTTCGGTTGACCTAGAATTGTCAATTTTGGTTAAAAGCAAGGTCTTACAGCACAAATAAAGGGAAAATTCCGAAATATTAAAAAAATTAAGGTAAATTTCGGTACTTACAAGATTTCACGAAAATCTAAATTTGCCCATATCTTTTTATCATGTTGACTCAGAACCTTGATTTTTATACACCTAATAGGGACTATATATTTCAGTATCGTATAAATTTCAACTTGCTAGGTCTATTCGTTCCTGAAAAAATCGGTGGTGACACACGGACAGACAGACGGACAAGAGAGTGATCTTATAAGGATTCTTTTTTTTAAATTTTGATGTATGGAACCCTAAAAGTGAGTTTACAAAATATATAAATAAAACAATGTACAAAAGTGACGGTGTACAGGTATAGGCGATATACCGCTGTAAAATAACGTGTGGTATACCATCTACACGTTAAAGCCATAAGATATTGTATTGCGATTCGCGAAACATGTATTTATTTAGATTTAGTTCACAAGTGACTTAGATGTTAATTTAAACTGTAAGAATGTCGTATAGTTCTGAACCAGTGGAAGGTACGTTTTATATTTTAGTCTTCGCCGTGCCGCACCGCTGCCGTACGCATCCTGAATCCTACCGCTTGTCGAGGCTGACTAATAGTTATGTATGCAACAGTATCCCTCATGCGCCCGAGGCGTGTAAATACAATCCCAGTTTGCATACAAACATCGACTAATTATTCAATTGTACACATTATGCAACGAATTATACAAACATAACGTTGTAATTTTCCCAGTTTAATTCAAATTTGTGTTTTGTGGCTTTACACATTTTCATTGCAGGGTAATTAATGACATATTTATGACAAGCTGTAGAAGTAATAGTAAATTTGATTTACTAATAAAGTTATATTCTAAACAAGGTTAAATTAATAAAGTCAGCTGCCGACTTAGAGAGAGTTACGCATTCTACTGCTTTTCCATTCATAGTCAACTTTTGTTCAAACTGAACTGACGTTAACCGTTAATGCGTAGTCAATGCAGTTTGATTTCACGTTCAAAGTTTGGTTTGAACGCGGCCTAAATATTTTAATTAAATATCTTCGAATTAAATAGTATCTAAGGAATATAAATTCCACCCAGAAAGAACCCATGATTTAATTTTAATTAAGCTAATAAGGTAAAGAGACAAGCAATTTATTCATCAAGTCTAAGCAAATCTCAGCAAAGAACAAACTATTTTCCGCCCGAAAATGAGTCCGCCTCGCACTTTCCTTAAGACACCAATCCTCGGTCATAGAGTGAAATGAAAATTAATGGTCGTCGTGAGTATTTTTTCGTGTAAGTTTGAGTACGCACCATTACTTCCGTTTTTGGCGAGCTACCCTCATTTATTATGTAAGTTGGGTTGTGAAGCGTTATGAGCAAAAATGCAGATGGCACCGAAACGAGTTTATTTCTACAGTAAACAGATGTCCCGCATCACATTAGCTTTGATCTCCGTTTGTACGTAATAGAGGAAAATTCCCCGCGACTGACTTCGAGGCCAAAGAAAATGATGTCTCTTCCGCCTAGTGCTTTTTTATAATGAATCCTATTCAAAATAACAGCAACGGTTTTTGCACCTCCAAGTATTTTCCTCTTAATTAGATTGATGGAGGAGATCTCACGGGTCTGTCAGCAAGATAATGAACTGCCCCAAATGTATATAGACACCTACCTATAGTCAAAAATTAAATTCAAGGAAATTATCGTATAAATTAAAGAAATATATTTAATCTTCATGCCTTGTTAATATGAATAGAACGTTTTTCTAGAAATACGTGGAAGTGGGTATATACCCACAGCTGATATCATTTTAATAAAGATACGTAGATATCAAACCAAAAGCCTCATATAAAGTAAACTAAATACGGGTTTTACTGACATAGATCCAACTACCTAAAGACGTACAATTCGCATTTATTATGTTACCTTCGTCAGTATTCTAAATCCATCTGAAGCTAAACCTTATCACAATCCTCAATTACGTAACTCCTCAAAGCCTGTATCTTGAGTGTGATTGGATGAAATTAGAGGATCGTAAACACACGCGATCTGAAGCGGTGTTTGCGCGTCCTCTCCTCTGAATAGGCCCGTCTCTTTCAGGGCCTGATGAAACACAAACTGTGTCATGGACTGCCGAAATTTCGGCAATGTTTGCAGTTACAAACGAACTGCCTTGTGCTAGGCTAATGGGGTTTCGGACAGGTATAAGTTAGTTCGCTTAGCATTTGCTCCGACTGGCTTTTTTTCGAGCGCAGGCATCAGCTTAGAACTAAATTGATTGGTCTTCTAGGAAAAAAAAGTCACGGTTCAATAGTATTTTCAATTAACTAATTGGTGATATACGTGTAGTCCTGTTACGTACTCGTAACTACGAAGGACTTGTGTATCATGCCGTACGTCAATTAAGATTTTTTTCCTGTTGAAACCTTTCTGTTCATCCTTCTTGTATTTGTTTCTGATGCTTTTGTTTTAAAATAAAATATCAAAGATCATCATTATTATCTGCACTTATTTTTTTCAAATCAAAGGAGTATGTGAATAAAAATTATAGCCCTAGCTGGTAACTTGTTCTATCGCACACCAATGTTTGAATGTTTAGAAGATTTTATATGCAAGGCAAGTTAATCGTACTGTTACGAGCTGAGGGTTCGGGATAAAATAATGGGAATCGATCTAACCAAAATAACACTTTTATTCAACACTAAAACGATGAATACACGAACTTGGTCACACGTAATAATAAATAATAATAATAAATAATAAATAATAAAATCTTTATTCATTTTTCATATTGCTGAGATTAACATTACGGATTAGTATCTACTTATAGGTAACACTTTATACATTGCCTGAACTAGGAGGACCTGTATCTCAGGCAAAAAAAACTGGACTGGTGTAACTAATGAATACTCAAATTAACAAAACTTAAAATCTATTTACATAATGAAAAAGAAACCTACAAAAACTAAGTGCACACGTGCTATACAATATTTAAAATCCTACTTTATTACGTTTAGTAACTCCTCAGTTTCCTCGTATGATAGATTGGATAGAGCAGACTGTAAGGCTCTTTTACAGTTTGAGAAATTCATTGAGTGGATGCTTAATTTACGATTTATCCTTTTGTACAGGTATGGTCCTAGGAACATTAAAAATCTGGATGCAAAAGCATGTTTTATTGGGGTGTTGTTACTGCGGACTATATCTTTTCGTCTTTTGCTAGTACTTTTAGTGCTATAGGGAAGTGCTCTGTGCTGCCTTAAAACTACGTTTAGTATAAATAGTTGCCTAACTGTTAGAACTTTACATGACTTATATAATAGGTAATCACAACACACTAATTACACCACTGTTGCACCACTTAAAGTCACCGAAATGTTTGCACGTATAGCAAATCCAGACTGACACGCGAGCAACTACTGTTCACGCGGGACCCTTCTCCACGTCAGTCCTCCAGGGCCTCGCTGAGACTCACTCTGTCCGGCCAGATGGCCGGACAGAGTGAGTCCGGCCTATTTATATCGTGCACAATTCACAATACTAGAACGATCTCGATCGTTCCAGAAAAGGGTCGGTGTTTCGACAGAATGACCACTCCCCATTCTGCGAAACCGTAGACAATAACGCAGAAGGTACCTAAGACAAAAGCGTTCGAGAAGTTTCGATTATTACTCATTGTTTAACAGCCTCGGCGTAACAGTACTATTATCTTGCTACAACCTTTATTATCTTGTACACCAAATCATTTGCCTTTTCAAGTAATGGGAACTAGGTAACGTCGCAACACTTCCCGCACATGATTTGCATAATAACCGAACTAAGTGTTCCATATTTCAGCATTGGCCGAATTGGAGCCATAACTTTAGTGATATAAAGCCTACTTTGCATAAACCGGTCTAACCGAATTCGCACGTCCGATCAATTCCCACATATGCACGTACACACAAATTCAAAGGCATTTGAATACGTTTAAGGAAATGTTTACTTATTTAGTAACATCTATGTTGTGTGCAGCGGGTGATGCCAGTGATTAGTTATCGCTTTGCTTTTTAATAATGATTTATCATATCAATTGTAGATGATAAATCATGACTTCCTCAATTTTGACGAATTTGACGATCAGGACCGTCGTACTTGCGATGCTAGACGTACTTGCCATAACAGATTCACTATAAATATTTTAAGCGATTAGGTTGTATGGAGGAGTTTCAAACGGAAAGGTATTCGATCCGCATTCACCTTAACCAATAACCATAGACAAAAAATGCAAGGCCGATATCAAAGCGATAGGCAAATACTCTCCGAAATCATGACCTAATATCGGGCAATTTATCACCGCCAGACCTTTGTGCCTACCCCATCAATCTTGGGCTTCCTTCACTCAACACTCGAACTAATTATTGTCGATCGAGTCTTGACAGTTTGCTTGTGGAATCCGAGGTTTTTTCAGCAAATTGATGTTTGGCAGCTGATCCGGAGGTTGACCTAATTGTTCGAGGTTTAATCTTCTGAGCAATCAGAGCAAGTTTCTTAGATTTTTTTTATCATTTCAAATTTTTCTTTTATTATATTTCTTTATTAGCCATGACCTTAGGGCACTGGGTTAGATCGTATTGTACTGACTCTATCAGCCCTCCTTGATCACTAGGTTCTTATAGCTTCGTGCACCTCAAATACATTCTGTTTTAATTGATCCCGCGAAGCGAGATCTCTAAATCATCTTGGGCAAATCGGTGTTGTATATATATATGTTTATTTGTCCGAGGATAACTTTCGAAGCGTTGATCCGATAATCGTGAAATCTGATACATAGGTAGGTAGTGATGGCACAATTTTGGTGTGACTAAATGAACTGAAAATATTGGGGTTGTTGAGATATTGAGGTTCAAGAGGGGTAAAAAAAATGAAAATGAGACTATTATGTCAAGTGGAAAGTCAAATGAATGGTTTTCATTAGTACATTTAGACTTCGTTTTTATTTTTAGTCAAGTTTTCATAGTTTTTGAGTTATCAGCCATATTAAAAACTGAACTTTGTCAAAATTCACAGGGTACACCGTGACACCACAGTGCTGTAATTTGGTATGTGTGTAGCTTAAGTGACACAAATATAGGCAAAAGTCTGAAATCCAGAATAACTGCCAATTGTATCCCAAAAAAGAGTAACCAAATTTAATGAACTCCCGTGACCTAATTGAATGATTTCGTGGCACTATTAGTCAAAAATAGTCAAAGATTACGAATAATATTGTTTTGTTTTAATCGGATACTCGCGAGATCTCAGTTCGGGGCGAACCACTAGTATAATTAAAAGTCGTGTTGTATAATTAAAACGCACGCCACATTTCTATCTCCACAAATGTGATTACTTAAGGGGACAACAAAATTATTTACAATTTATACACATGACATTAACGTAATAATGCATAAAAATTCACACGAAAGCATAAAAATCGAGTGCCATCGCATGCAAGTCGAAGAAGGCAAGCCATTTGGTTTATTACATTTACATCATACTGCCGTTAAGGCAGTCAACTGAACAAAATGTTGCATGAAATTCTTTTACATATAAAGATTGGTATTTTTTTCTCGGGGAGCAAGAAGTATGAAAATAGCAAATGTTTAAGGTTAAAATTTATTTCATAATTATAATTTCGCGACAAACACTGTTGCAAATTTGGAACACTTTTTAAGTACGCTCCACATTATATTGAAGCATGATAAAACTAACATACAATTTAGTCAGACTTTTCACGGTCAACTTCGCAGAATTTTTATCATCGAATTTGGTGTTATTTTTGTTGTTCATGTTTTTCAAAAACAAGCTTAAAGTAACTGGCCTCTATTCTTAATATTCCATCCAGTTTTATTCTAGTGAACCAACAATCCGCTAGTTCACACCTCGTGGAAGATTTGCAAATAAATATATCCCGAGGTAAAATGCTGTAACTAAAAAAAGTATGCAAACACGTCGGAATGGCTTCACATAGATTCGGTGGAAACAGTGAATGCGCATTCACCGTTCACTCAATTCTCTGTCGTCGGCACTTACAGGCGCAAATAAAAATTGAAAAATCTCGCAAATCCCCTGAGGGTTTGCGTTCGCACGTTTCGCACGCACCGATGTCTCCCCACACAAAGAGTTCAGACATTATTATATTTGCTTTAAAGTTACAGTAGTGTTGCATTGTAGATGTGATGTAAACAATTACGTGACGACTTGAGAGCAAGGAATGAACACAACTAGATTACTACAAGACAAGATTAGACAACTAGGTTTGTTTGTTTGTTTATGATCTTGATCACACATCGTTATGTTATATTTAGGGTTAGTTAAGTCGATAAAAAACCTATTCTTGTTACCACAAAAAAAGTCAAACGCTGATTATCGCGCGTTTATAAGCTCCTTACCAATTTTTGTTTAAACAGTGTTTAGCGGGTGTATAACTTTTTTATGTTAAGACCCTTATTTTTTTACCATGTAAATTGGCACAGGATCGAGTTAAGTGGAGGTCTTTACCCAGGAGTTGGACATCATAGGCTAGATAAAAATAAATATCTATACAGATATAATAAACAATTTTTAACGCAAATTATTATCATGGACGGCGCCCTTGCGACGATGCCGATTAATCAATTTAACAGGTACCTACTTACATGATGAATTAATATTATTTGTTTACCCGTTTTAAACAGGATGTATCATTGACATTTTAGAACTTGATATCATGGTTGTTTGGCATTTAAAATTGTCTATTGTAATTAATTTTTAAAAACCCCATTTTAAAACAATACTAGCCATTAACCCTACCCGTGTTTTCATTTAATGTCGTACACATTGAGATAAATAGACTGGAGAAGAATTTTTTACAAACAATTGTCAGAAATACGTAACCACGCAAGTTCAAAAGACGTAGCTTTTAAACAGATATAAATGGCAAAGAAAACTACAATGTGTGTCTTGTTTCTTCTACAGTCAAACTAATTACGTCAAAATGAGACAACAAAACATCGTTTTATTTGTCATCGGATATATGGCCAGAGTTGCCAGTGGTCAGGAATAATTTGTACTGAATTTGTGGATATATGAATAAACAAAGATATTCAATGAATTACTTGGGCGTGATAAAGGCTCTGTATTCTAAACAGAGTTTTTATGCAACTTTCAATAAATAATATGATTTAAATAAATTGACAAGAATGACGGATAGATAGGATGACGGATATTTAGATGCGTAAACATTATGTTAAGTCACTGTTAACATGCATTATAAGAATATGGCAACTTTTGTTTTTTTCTGAACCTATACTTTCCCACTGCTGGGCAAAGGTCTCTCGAGCTCGAGAACTGACGACATATTTGGTGAAAATAATTATGCCCCTTAGTAGTACTTCTTAATTTTTAAGTTTAGTATTTCTAGAATCCAGAAAAACAATCCCTGACTGTTGGAACGGTTATGGAGTAGGGCTAGAATGTCTGAGCTAGCACCAGAGACTCCAGGAAATGGGAGCTGTTCTGGAGAACGTTTAGCATTTAATGTCAGAATATTGTAGATTTTCTTATATTAACCAGTAACATAATTGTAATATAAACCAATAACTCGTTTTATTTTCAATGAACTCTGTATAAAATTACTAGTTCACTGGATGGCCAGAACTGGGTGAAAATTGGGCAAAACTGGTGATGTCATATTAAAATATGTTTATATTTAAACATGAATAATTAAATAAATAGATGACACAAACCTTTGCTTCACCTAAAATATAGATAAATTCCCTGTTCTATGGAGTTTAAACATTGTCATTTCATTTATTTCTGCCAAACAAAAAAAATTCTTGTTAATATAAATATTGTTAAAATGATCAAACCCGGGGCTCTTACCTAATAGTAACACAAATGCTACAAGTTATTTTAACTAGTGTTCCGCCTCGAACTGAGTTCTCGCAAGTGTGAACAACAATGCCAATTATTATAAAGCAAGTGTTAACACTTTCCCCAATTGTGTCATTAGCTTCCCCGACTATAAGCTATGCCGCCAAGTGCCAAATGTATTGCATCTGTCAATTTCGTGGACGATGCATTCGGGCCGGCTATGCGTGTTTGTGTGACGTCATCAAGCTATGCATTTCCGTAGCAGTGGGCCTCAGTGGATGGACTCGCCTACATTTTCATATAAAGCGAAGCATTTCTTGGACGTGTTGGTTATACGAGAACAGACTGGACGACTCACACATACGATGTACCGTAATCCAACACACACAGACAGGTATGTATCTTAGAGCTGACTCGCACCTAGCTCGGTACCACGTACTCTGATTAATAGAGCACAGTATGTGAGTCTCAGTACGTGAACCCCGAGCTCGCACACATAAAAGGGGTGCTAGAGCAAAACCGCTACGGATGGAGACAGAGCTGTCGAATTGCTGACACATCCACAAGATCACGCATAAAAACGGTAAATAGAGTAGTAGCGTAGGCCTACTTACCTTTTGCGAAAGGAATAACGGATAAGATTGAAAACTTGTTACGCCATAAGTACAGCATCAAGACAATATTACGTCCTCAAACACAATTGAGGCAGCTACTGCGTTCGCCGAAGGACAGATACCCTCTTGGCGTTCCCGGCGTATATATGATACCGTGTGACTGCGGTAATTGCTACATTGGTGAAACAAAACGAAACGTATCAGCCAGGTTGACTGAACACATACGAGAAATGAAGAATGTCGACTCCAACAGTTCTGCAGTGGCGGAGCATGCCCTAGATTCTGATTCGACGCACTACATACGTTTCGACAAGGCCCGGGTCTTAGCGAGAGAGAAGTTCTTCGTTCCTCGCAAGATCCGAGAGGCGATAGAAATAAGTCGTGTGCCGAACTTTAACAGAGATAGGGAATGGGTTCTACCGCCAGCCTGGAGGCCATGTCTTCATGATGCAAGCGACAGAAGAGTGAGTGAACCTGTTAGAGACATAGTGTTCTGTGTGTTGCCTGTACCGAGAACTACCGAAGAGAGCATCAGTTATTATAATGATGATTACGCAGCCTGTCAACGCGCTGGGTCATCGTTGACGCAATTGCCACCGCCGCGCCCGTCGACTCGCGCGCAGCGGGCTGCAGTGCGAGGCGAGACGTTATTCGGAGCGGATCGCACTCACCCTGATGAAAGTTCACGAATTAAACCAAAACACTGTTGGACGAAACACCGATAAGACGGTACGTGATGAATCCCGTATTTATAATAATGATTGAAATCAATCACGAAAGTTTTCTAAGTAAAAATGCGAGGCTAGGTTTGCGTGCGTAGCCTGCCCGTGCGTAGCAGTCGATTCGCGGCTTTACGTTCGCCCTCACTTGACGTCAAGCTGACAACTGAAGTAACATTGAGTCAGATACTGCAGACGTATACGAAGTAGCAATGCGTCGATGCCGTATTTTTCTTATCTAGCGTAACATTATCATCATTGGTCGTGCATAACAAAACACGTAGAAGGTATAATTTGGAAATAGTCTTGTAATTAACTTAATATTGATATCTTTTCTGAAACTTTATCTTGCCCTTATTTTACTTTTACTGACTTGTAAATTATTTTATCAATAAATTGATTATTCTGATCATTCTGCCTATGTCACTCTTGTTATTCAAATGATTCCAATAGTACCATATATTTTATCAAATTCCGTCAACAGCCGTTTATCCTACAGGATACATACACACGAAATGAACAAACATACATATATAGACCAGCATCACCTTCTGCGCAGTCGCTAAAAGCATAAACTAGTACCTAAATAACTTTGTACGTCCTTACGTACGTACTTAAGTAACTTTGTTGTAGCCCACCCACCCAAGCAGTTCTATTTGTATTGGGTAAACGCAACCCAACCAGAGATGATGGTGTTGCTTCGTATATTAGTGTTTTTCATTTATCGCAGCTATTCTAGTGTGTGATTTATGCATCTGGCGATATGCTTGTTTGTAAATAAGAATAAAGCTATTACCTACGGCGATTTATACCTGAGGGCAAAAATTGGAATATTTTTTGAAATGTTTGAAAATTACAACAATCTTCGACAACACAAAAATAAGCTAACATGTACAAATTATTAGCATCTGATTTAAATATGTAAGCAGTAGGTTTTTCTAAAGCTCCACTAGACACTCGTAAACCATTCGTTTTATTGTAACTACTAAACCTGTGCAGTAGCCAAAATTTTGTAACTAACTACGTACGTAGTACGTACCTCTAAGTTTTAAACATCAAAAATAGACGTTATCATAGCGTGTTATCAGAGAACCCAAATATGACCTTTCTACTGAACTTTGATCTCCCCGGTCTTCAGACCCTGGTAGTCAATTATTTTGTTAAACGTCTCTCAAAAGCAATTTAAAAAAATTCAAACACGGTAGTTTTACTTATTTCTCTTATTTAGCACTAGCTGACCCGCGCGCGGCTTCGTACGCGTGGTTTGTCAATAAAACATTACCCTCCGTCTGTGCAGTCGCATAAAGTGTATCCTATGTCTCAAGTCCATTCATAATCTACCTAGGTATATAGGTATCAAATTCCATCGAAATCGGTCGAACCGTTCAGTCGTGAAAAGGTAACAGACAGTGAGACAGAGTTACTTTCAAATCGGTATGTACGTAGATTATAACCTGGATTAACACATAGGATTAACGCGTTGTTTTGTTGACAAACAACGCGTGCGTAACCGCTGGCGGAATCTAGTTATACATATTAACCTTCCTCTTGAATGACTCTATCTTTTGCGGAAAACTACATTAAAACCCGTTCAGTAGTATAAAAGATCTAAGGTAACATTCAGCGGAAGCGACTTCATTTTATACTATGTAAAGATCTAGAATATGTTTGCCAAGTTTAGAATATTGTGTGTAAGAAAAATCATTTTATTTAACGAAATGAAGAAAATATTATAATAAGGCCAACCAAACTCAGACACTTAGCAATACAACGAGTAAATTCCAATATAACAGTAGCCTATCAGTTCTATTTAAGAGTATATAATATCAATTTACAATTCCTTATTTGCGTCCACTATAAGTTTTGGTTTACGTCGCCCACGATAGTACAACGTATACAAAATGAGAAATAATGGCTCTGAGCACACGAGCCATATTAGCTTGCCGTCTTACCGACTGACCTGTTTATGAAGGCGCAGAATAAATGAAGATCCCTATATTCTACTTTATATTGTTGTTAATACATTCTAGTTGTTGTTTTGTGCAGATAATTTGATTTTACGAGAAACAGGTTGTCTGATAAAACTTTAGTGAATATTATGTGCTAAGGTCGGTAAGTAAGTATAATTATAAACAGAAGTTTTTTAAAGAGCTTATAGGATTTCGAACAAAAATACTAAATACAGAACTCTTATGTTACGACTTTATTCGTTTGTTTGTTTTATTTATCTCTGCAACTTCTGAAAATATTGACTTGAAAATTCAAATTAATTTCGTTTTGATTGCCAAAGGGGCGAAAATGGTGACTGTCATAATTTCAAAATAAGTATCCCATTTTTTAAATTTGCTGTGTTTCGTTATGAAGGTTATAGTTTCCGAAATTACAGGCACATGAGGCTTTACACCTGTATGCCTCAAGTTGATGGAGAGCAGGGCATCGCATCGTAGGGTATCTAAAGTGCGTGACCTAATTTACACGAACAATATTTGTGCACTATAAGTACAAGTATACCTAGGTAAGTGTGATATAATACCAATAAAACTACATTTGTATGTAATGTGGATCTACGCCAATATTTCACCGTTATCTATAACATATAAACTCCCCGTGATACTGCGGGCGCGATCGCTTGATAGATAAAGAATTAGGTCGGCGACCTCATCGCTTTCAGCGACTTTACGAAGCGGGTAGGACGCTGCGCGCTTGTTATATAGTTCGGTCACTTGTTCCTTTGTGAAGCCAGCGGTCTCAGCGAATGGCGTTCTGGTGCAGCCAGGATTCACTGAATTAACGCGTACACCTCGAGGGCCTTGCTCTGAAGCGAGGCATTTAGTAAACTGATCCATTGCTGCTTTTGAAATGCAATATGGGAGATAATCCACGCCCTTGATCGGTCCAAACGCGGCTACGCTGGATACGTTCACAACGTTACCTTTTGATTCAATCAGATAAGGCATTACTAAGCTAGTGAGGAGGTATGCAGACCTTATGTTTGTATTTATTGCTTCATCAAAAGGCTTGATTCCATCAAGGACGCTTGCGCACACTCCAACACCAGCGTTGTTCACCAGCACGTCGATGCGACCAAAGTGCTCAATTGTATTCGACACAATTTTCTTGACTTCGTCGTCCCTGGTTACGTCAGCTTTGACAATTAAAGGTTTGTTCCCATTTGCTTCTTGGCATTGTTTCGCTACGATGTTCAATGATTGTTCGTTTCTCCCAGTTAGTACAAGTTTCGCCGCTTGTTTGGAGTACAAAACAGCTGCAGATGCTCCAATTCCAGAACTAGCGCCGGTGATAATTACAACTTTGTTTGTGAAGTCCATCTTCGACCGTGTCTTGTATCATACTACGCAAACAACAATAATTAAAAGAACATTAGAGGTTATAGATAAAAAAGCGGTCAAGCGCGACCTCACTTTGTGAGTGTTCCGTACCTTATAAATGGTTTCAGAACACTATTTAAAAGAAAAAAATGCACATTTTACCCCTGGATTCTAAGTCCAATAAACTTACCATGATTTCCCCTTTGTTTAAAATTAGTGACACTACGTATGCCATTAAGTTTTTTTAATTAATAATCAGGGCAAATTTCTTATCTTTCCAAGTTACACCTTTTGTTATTCTGGCTTTCAATTAGTACTTTATTTGATATCCTTCGCGACACCTAATTTCATCCTTCATTGTATTAAAACTACAAAAAAGTTTTGTAATAGTTAGATTTTCAGAACCAAAACTTTTTTACCATTTATCCATTAAAGATTTCGATAGACAGACACAAAGTTTGACCCAAGTAATATTACTAATGATCCGATTTTCAAATCTCATTTTGTACACTAAAACCAAATAGGAAACAACTTTGATTGGTTTTTTGTATGGGGTTTTTTATGTTTACTATAAATTTACAATAATGAATCACTAATGGCCGGTTTCTGTATCCGACAGCAATCGACAACGACTTGTTTCCACTTGAAAAAGTGTTGAATGTTAGACACTGTTTTAAAACTAAACTAAATAATTTAAACGAAGACACAACTTATGTCACTTTTTCAAGGAGAAACGAGTCGTTATCGGTTACCGACGGATAAGGAAAACGGACATAAATCGATTTTGTTTCCGTTTCTGTAATTGCTTTAGGGTTCCAGACCAAAATGATAAAAACGGACCCCTTATGGAGCGACTTTGTCCGTCTGTCCGTCCGTCTATCACACAGCTGATTATCTCAACAACTGCTGAATCTATCGGCTTGAAATTTGGAACAGTTATAAATAATACTGATTTTTCTCTATAGCAAGTAAAAATATTTTTATTTTGATGGCCAAACAAGCCAAAATGGTGGGGGTCTAAATTTCAAAATAAAGTTACTAGGTCAAATGGGGTAGCATATCAAAGAAATTGATTTACCCATTCCAAAACAATTTTTTTATTTCGTACAGTTTTGGAGTTGTGATGTAAAATGTCGAAAAAATGCCGTTTGTAAACTTCGGAGATATGGAGGGTCTTATCTCCGAAGTTTGCAAAGTGCAAAATCTGAAATTAATATGATTGATAGATATATGCAAAGATTACAGGAAAATTATGACGAAGTCTCTATCTAGAACAGATTTCTAGATAAGTTTTTTTGGTTTAGCGGTCACATAAATAGATGGTGCTGCTTAGCATAATTAAACATATTAAACCTATAAATACCCGTTTTAATCAATAATTATGTATAGTGACCGTGAAAGTTTGAAAAATACTAAACCTATTTAGGTTCGAAACCCTCGGTGCGCGAGTCCTACTTAGCTAGACGATACTAGCCTAATTGACCGAGCGAGCGAAGCGAGCGAAGAGTCTCAGTTTCAAGATTGGCCAAAAAATGTCCGTCTGTCAGTCTGTTCTCGCCTACAGGTCACATTTTTCAAGCGATTTTGTCGAAAGTTGGCACACAAGTTCCTTGATTTATTTAAACATTTTTTTTCTATCATGATTTTTGATGTAAGGGAAACTAGGGGGGAAAAGGGGGAAGTTTGCTGTTGCGTTATTTATCGACGGATTTCAATCAAATTTGAGACCCACACTAAGGACTTCATTCTACACAAGATGTTGCGAAAAAAATTCTAAAAGGGTGAGTGGAGGGGGGAGAAGTAGAGTTTGTTGTAACATTATAATGGAGGAATTCTAATTTTTGAAAATTTGTCGTTTTCTAATAGTTTTCGATGGGTGGGGAGGGGATGGCCCAACATAGGTAGGTTGGTTTCAAAACTCTGAAATGGCTTTGCTAAGCCAGGGGAAAGTGTCGGTTATTGCATGGTTATAAGGGCTCGCAAGGTCTACTGTTGTCACAGAACCACTAGTACCTATTAAGAGATTACTACTAAGATGATTTTCATAAATTTATACTATAGGTTTTGTACTCATTGATTGAACTCTAATTCATATTAAAATGCTAATTTGCATTAAATGACTGCATTCACTAGAATTTAAGCTGTGTACTGATGATAAGATAACCGTTAACTCTAAACATAATATATGTTAATATTGTATGATTTATATATAGTTTGTTTACCAAGTTAAGATTTCTTATAATCGTAAACACACAATGTGAGAAAATAAAATTATCTAAAATTATTATGTTTTGACTAATGAGGGGGCTACCAATAAGCGCTGCTTTCTGTATCTTTCTGCTTCTCTCATACATACCAACCGGATAAACGTCAGTCAGCTCTAAATGTTACAAAGTGAATATTTTTAACGAAATATTCAAGTTATGACTGCGCTATCCTTTCTGTGACGTGTGCATGCATACTGTGTATTATGTGAACATCCCACAGGACACGGTATCGGAATGCTTCGTATGTAACGCTGTTAGTCATACCTTTCCCAGGAAAAAGCTTTATGTCATCATGTTAAAGATTTTTTAACATAGGTTCACAGTGACACCGCTTTCGGCAAAAACTAACATTGTTACCACAAAAAAAGTTAAACCTTGTTTGACGAGTGGCTAAAAGTATTCTTACCAATTTATGTATAGGATTTTTTCAAACAGTGTTTAGCGGGTGTATAACTTTTTAGCCATAATATGCGTTATTTCATTGCTGTGTGATTGTGGACAATGATGTAATTTTTAAATCATAACAGGGGTAATAAAGGTTACCCCAAAATATGGATTTTAAAAAGCATTAACAATTCAGGATTCGGTTAATCCATTCATCCTGTCCTGACTCGCCTCTCGTATCGGGGGCAAACTACGTAATGTCGGTTCCGAGGCATGCCATTTACATGAATGATTATTCAGTCGTGTTTAATATTGCACGCGATTTCCACCTCTAGGTTTTAGAGTTTGAGTTTGTTTTCATTTGATAAGTAACTCCAGACCGTTTGGAAGTTTATCTGCGCTCGCATGGAAACCATTGTCCGAAACCGTTAGCCTATGTTAACACATTGCGTCTCTAGTTTGGTAGATGCACTGTAAATACAAATGGAACGTCCTGAGATACAATATTTCAGTTGGTTTTTATAACACGATTTTATAAACGATACGAAACCTGCCCCTGAGCTGCCTCAGGGTAGGCTCTGAATACTTTGTACCAACATATCGATTCATTAGATTACCAATAACCAAGCAGTAACTTTTCTGTGTAAAGTTTTGGAACAAATCAGTGCTTGATAGTCCTTAGGCTTATCTGTCAAAGACAATACAATTGAACATGTCCAAATTATCGAAGATAACAAGGACGACAGAAAACAATAGATTCTACTATTATCTCGTTTCTATTATCGTTTGCTACTGGTTGAGTACTTCGTTAATCTTTGTTTGGTTCTTTTTTAAAATATGACCTTTAGCCCTTCTACTAAATCGATGAATCTTGAAATTTAAAATTTCTATTTAAAATGTAACGCCTGTGTAAACATTTGTATAATAAGTCTACGAGACAAAAAGTCTGATGTATGCTTAACAATAGACCTAGAACTGTCATTGGTCGAGTTTAGCCATCTTCATTGCGTCTTCCGGTTTGTGATCGTTACTCGAAAACTTTTAATGGGATTTTCGTAACCGCGATGGAAGATTCTGAAAGTTATTCCAGTATCCACAGGAATAAAAACGCTACAAATGATTACTTAGATATTTCTATAACAATAATAAATTAACATGTCGCTAAAACTAAGTACATAAAAAAATATAGTAAGGGACCGATATGAACATGGCCAGTGGTATTGAAGGATTATTCCATATTTGATAAAGCTAATATGGAAGAAACATTAGTTCGTAAAATAAAAGTGACCTTCCGTATCACCGACTCAGCGGGCATCGCTAGCCAAGACATTTCGTGGGTGGCGACATCCAAAAGTTGGGGTATTATCATAAATCTTCGCAGGCCTGCAATGGATCACTGGGGCCCGTTCCCTCATCATTTATACTTTATTATTGAAGGCTTATGTGCAACCCCTTCGAGTTGAAATGCCTGAAGTGGCTGTTAGGTAATTTTCCGATACATTATACATTAGCGTGCTGTTAACGGGTTATTTGATGTTCAAATTGCAAGTACCAGTGTGACTTTTCGAATCGTTTCTCAGAAAAACCTTTGAATGAGTAAAATTGTTTAATCTTAATCTAACTGCGTAGAGCTCGACCCACCAAAATATAATTCATGTATCGTAAAAAAACGCTCTTAAAAGTACTTAAATTCATTAATTATTCCGTGAAATAACCAATTTCATACGATTGTATAAAATGATATCGCAGTTTGCGACACAAATAGGATACCAAAATTTCACACGCGTGACATTCCGATCCTATAAATATTTTAATTTGCTGCCAATTCAACTACACATTAATCTGATTGCAAAGTAAATATTTAAAGTTATTTAATTTATTGTTTAATTAAAACCTGGAAATGTTGGTTACTTTTATTTTCACAAATAATATTTCGATTGACTGTGTAAAAGTATTTAATTTGATTGTAATTCCATTGAATTTATGGTATAGTCATTGTTTTACAAAGGACAAGGTCTGTTTTTGTCCAACCAGTCATAAAGAAAAAACTGTTGCTATTTTTAACCCGGAAATAGTTCATCGAGTGGATGGAGGAAATCTATCAACTCGCTGGCAATGGTTCAAAACGGATACGCATGATGTTAACCATTTAACTATTACGTTACATGGCGAGGGGTCGCCAAGATAAATGTGCTACAAATGCCCCAACTTCTGGCTCCTTAGAAAATATATCTACATAGAAAGGCGGTTGCCAATATCAACCCTCGGACTATACCGAAAAGCACCGGTAGACTACCGAATATCTGTTTTCTATATAAATACAAACCCAGCGGACGGATTTTCCAAAGAAAGTTCTAATACCTCGCTTTCTCCTTTGAATTCTTGTATCTGGAAATGCAGATTATCTTTTTCTACTGCGAATACGAGCTTAACGACACGACTTGTATGAGAAAATCTGCTTTACTCGCTCAAGTAAGTATATAGTATACGTAGGTATTTTTGCCCACAAACACTCTCTCTCTCTCTTGATCAAATACGATTAACGTTAATATTTTATCGTTCGAGGTAAAAGCATGGAGATAATCATCTAAAATTCCCGCGTATGTACGAATACATCCCGGAGGAAAATTCCTGGCTATAAGAGGTGTTTCCGCAGCGCCTTGTGATCTTATAGGCTCACATACTACGTGTGGAATGCACGATTTTTGTCCGGAAATCTTCACATTTGGATAATATTAGGATTTTTCCGCACATTCATTTATTGCCGTATTAAATAAGAATTATTAATAATAACTGATCATATGCATTGCACACGTATTAGTGGAAAAAAGAAAGATGTCAGAAAATGTTAAAATAATATATTGTAAAAGAGTGTTTTTGTTATGAAGACTAATTACTGAATATGTCTTATACTTTGGGACTGTGTGTAACTTTGACTTTGAGATATTGGAAACCATATAGGTACATTTTTTTTACCTATTTTGTATAAACAATAAATACATACATAGTTTGGTTCTGTGCTGTTATTTAATATAAAAATAATATAAAATTACAAGCTTTTACCGACGGCTTCACTGGTATGGTTTGTCAGTAAAAAACAGCCTCTTTCTCGATCCAGGGGTATTAACAGACAGAAAGACAGAATTACTTTCGAATTAATAATATTAGTGTGGATGTTTCCGCATTATAAACAATATTAAACAAACATTTATCTTCCTTGAAATGCTTTTTGAGAAATCGTTCGAAAATAAAAGTTGTAAAGCAAGCCAGCAAAGCACGAGGCACCATCCATCAGGCTCTCAAGGTCTATGACAAGAAGGCTTACTTTCCTCATGAATATTTATCACAGTTTATTCTCCAACCCGACTCCAAAAAATGTTTCTAAGCAAATTTGACTCTAGGTGGCGGTTAGGTGCCGAGTTCGATCCGTCGACTGACCTGTTCTAGAGTCTTCAAGTTCCGAGTGAACAGGGTCTTGCGTACTCCATCTTAGACCCACACCAATTACCATCTTGCGAGGTAGTTCGATGAGAAAAATAACAGGGTTACTCAACCTGCTGTTTAATATAATACACTAGCCGCTGCCCGCAGTTTCGCATTACACATTACTTGCTTTCCGCGCAGTCGGGTAAAATTATTATTATTTGTAGGTATTTGTCTCAATCCCGGTTATAATATAGCTGTAAACTAAATTTAATCGATATCCGTCAAGCCGTTTAGTCGTGAAAACGTAACAAACAGACAGAAACAGAGACAGAGTTGCTTTCGAATTTATAATATTAGTAAGTGGTTTTTTTTTGATGATGTCCGTGTCATTTACACACAGCTCGCGATTGTTATTTGTTTTCTGCGTTTGGTCGAGAGTTTTCTGTCTCAATTTAGTTCACATTTGCTTGAGAGGACATTCAAGGCATTCAAACAAAAGTCAATTCTATGTATGTCCTTCACAACGGGTGTCGGGATATTGTCGAGTATGGAACATGATAGCCAAGTTTCTCACAGTCAAATAAATAACACCCTACAGTCACATAATTACCCGTGTACCTACATTACAATTGCCTGGGTATCAGGAACTAAGAGTACGAGCTCATATCCTGATGACTGATATCCAGGCAATTCTAGAACCACAATATAAAACCGGTTTAATTAGAATCCGAGTATCTTGCATTACAGCCATCACACCGACGTTAGAAGAGATATGGAAAATAAAGTTAAATTGGCTCAAAAAGCCAGTTAGACACAATTTTGCGAGCCCATTACTTTCAGTCGACTAGCAGGGCAAGTTTTGTAATTATTATTTCTATAAGTTGACAGATAACTTTGTAAGCTAACAAAGGTAATAAACTTACAGGGTCGTCGTTGTAAATTTAATCGTATAGCTACTATTTTATTTTTAGTAGATAGCATTTATTAGTACTTGATAAATGAAAACATTAATTGTTTTAAAATAATATACGTCAATAGAGCCGTTGTGAAAGCTTTTCAATAAAAACTGGCGTTTAATACCTACCGTTTTATTTTGGTATGGATATTTTTCTTTTTTTATTTGAGAAAATATTATCATATAAACTTTATTTTGACAATCTCTATGGTGCAGTGGGCCAGTAGGAGCTGGCTGAGGAGCAGAACGTTGCGGGTTCGATTCCCGCCCCAGAACAAATGTTTGGGTGCATCACCGATGTTCGTGGCAAGACTGCCAGGCTAAAAAAGCACTAGGCGGGTCAGGTCACAGACAGACGGACAAGTCATCACACAATGGGTACCTACAGATGGGCGTCGAAGCCAGGTCAGACCGGGGAACCGATAGACGACCTTGATGCCTTTCAAAATCGCTGGTGGGTGGCGAGTGACTGCAAGATGTGGTGGGATATACATATACTGTGACTTGCAGTTGAAAGTACAAGTAAAAAAACTAATAAAATAATATATAAATAAATAAATATAAATACGTAAATATTGGTGGACATTTCACACAGCGCTATCTAGCCCCAAACTAAGCAGAGCTATGGGAAATATTATTTTTTGTAAATACATACTTATAATATATAGAAAAACATCCAGACCCCGAACAAATATTTGTAGATCATGCAAACATTTGTCCCGCGGCGGGAATCGAACCCGCTACCTCCTGCGTCACAGCCGGCTATACGCCCACTGCGCCACGGAGGTAAAAATATATATAAATATTACATAAGATAAAAGACAAACTAATAAATCTTGTTTATTAACAATTGTAACTAACTCAATAATTTTGACATTGCTATTACCTAGGAACCCACTAATTAAACTCGTTATTGCATGCGTAAAACGCTGATTATGGCTGAATTATATTATGTAATACTAAAAACCTAAAAACTAAAAACCCCATTACGCAATAAATAGATCTGAATTTGTACAAAAAAAAATCTGTTAAACATTGGAAAATTTTATTTCAAATAAAGTCTGACCATCGCCTTCAATACAGTTGCCGAAAAAAATGTCTTTGACAAAAGCCGAACCTTTGTTCTTCCTGTCTTTGTTTTGCGCAACTTCGTTGATCAATCATGACAAATTGTATTTTGTTACAAGAGCACCCCGTGACGAAGTTTGACAGTTCTCGTCCAAAAGTTTCCTTTTGCGGGAACAAACGAGTAACTTACAATTAGTCGCTGACGTTATAAATCCATCATCTCTAAATACTCGAGGTAATTAGAAGCAGGTGGTTGCAAACAATCTTATTTGGGTCAGTGAGTTATGAACGATGGGCTATTTATTAGCTAAATAAAGACAATTAATGCTTTTTGTCTTCTTTTCTGCAATTTTTAGCAAAGTCATCTCAGGAGAGAGTATTTTGTACTAGCTGACCCGCTCGCGGCTTCGCACGCTTGAAATTTCCCGTTCTCGTGGGAACTTCGGGATAAAAACTATATTAAACACTATTGAATCCTTCCTTAGTGGATGCCTACATCATAAGAAGAATACGTGTGCGAAATTTTAAGTTTCTAGCCCTAAGTGTTTGGCCTGTGCGTTTATTTAAAACTTTCATCCCCTATTTTACTTTCTTAGAGGTTGAATTTTGGAAAACGCTGAAATATATAACTCATTATTTTTGCCGTTCTCAATTCATACGAAATTTCATGCAAATATGTCCAAGGAATAAAAAGTTTCATAAACTGTTATCCCCTATTTCACCCCCTTGGGGGTTGAATTTAGAAAAATCCTTCATTAGTGGATGCCTACATCATAAGAAGAATACGTGTGATAAATTTTAAGTTTCTAGCCCTAAGGGAAGGCCCTAGGCCATCCGGGGCCCCCGTCGTCTTTTGCGTTGATACATCAGTCAATTACTTTTGCCTTTTATATATATATTATAATAAGATTAGCATTATGTTAGTTTTCTGTGATAGGTTTAACAAAAACTATTTTTATTTAGGAGCAGGATAGATTACAGATACGAATAAATAAGAACAGTATACCTATTCTAAGTCGTCGATATGCCTAAAGCCCACCCCTTAGGTGACCCAAGTAGTAAAAGTTATATCAACTCTAAGAAAAAGGCCGAATATAACGAAACTAGTCCGTGCTATCGCCCAATCGAACATATTGTTACAGACCCTATGATTTAAGACGTAACTTCGGTATAAAAGATAAAACAAGAGCTATAAAAAACGAAGCGGCCGACCAGCGTCCCATTGACGTCGAAACTTCTTCAATATATCGCGTCAGTAATATCATAACTGTCCTGTCCTCCTTCAAGTTTCACAATATTTTACACAGTTCTATCCAAATGCCTTGGAGGCCGTGGAAATATGGTGTTCAATAAAAATGTCAAGTCAGGTCATCAGAGCGGAGGCTCGAGGCGTTTTGTCGCCAGATGTGGTTCTGAATCAATGAAAAACTGTTTTCTTTCGTGTCTCAGATAACCGATATATCAAGATGTGCCGCGGCTCCGGGGTGTATTCCTTACGATAAGGACTCAGTTACACCGAAATGGATGGATAAGGAAATGTTGAACACGAATGATCTATCTACACAGCTCTATACAAAACGAAATGTAAATCCAATTACATAATTTACTTGACGTACATAAGTTTGGGTTAGTAAGCAAAGTAGTTATACCATCTACACAACACTTGTGCCATTACTCGTGTGACCGCAGCCTAATAAGGCTGCTGTTTGCTGACGAGACAAAATAACGATTTGCGTACCTGGATATACTGACACGAAACGCTGCGTGTTTTATTGCGAATTTATAACTGGAAATGTTTAATAAAAATGTAGCAAACGTGACTACGAATAACGCTTGAAATGTGAAAAGCTGTACGTACCGTTGTATGGCTATGAAAGTTTCAACTAGTTATTTTTTGTGTCACTGCAACTAATTAAATTATTGGCGTTGCGTGGATCCCATTATTTGTCCCTTGCTCCTTTTACGTTTTACCACGGCAACATACTCATATTACAGAAAAAGTTCATATCGTTCCAAAACTTTCGTTCGCTTAACTTCCTTTTTCGCCTCCATACTGGAAAGCCAAATAAAGGATAAAGTAATTAACACGACAACCAATTTCCATTCATACCGAACACGAATATCCCATTCTTTCCAAATCCAGACATTTCAAATATCCAAAAGATACAAAAACATGCACAATCAAGGTGGATTGCAACGCAACGGTTGCATCCCACGTTAATTTCACGAACAAAGCGTCACAAAAACAATGCAACGTCATAAAATCCTAATCCAAAACAGCAGAAACGAGTTACTTCCTACCCACCGTTGTTTATCCATACACAGTATTTTAAAGAGGTAGTATAGAACAATGAGTTCAGAACAGTTTTCATGTCGGAAGCGGCATTACACTGAACATTAGCTTCGGCGATAAGGCGCCGACGCAAATTGGCGTGAGCACGCGAACATAACTACGGTATCAGAAGAAAACATGATCCTAGAAACTGGAATCTCTAGCATTTTAAGATGTCGCACACGGGCCACATAACAAAAAAAATATAATGAAAGAAAAAACTACTGGTGAACAAAGTTCAAAAACTATTCTGCGCGCTTTTTATTTGCAAATGACTGTCAAAAGAGAAAAGAATCCCTGTCAAATGCGAGTGAGGCTTGCTTGCCGACGGTTCCGTCTTTACCTAGATTGTATGTTAATTTAGCAGCGCTATATAGTTGTGTGAGGTAAAATGGTCAAAGAGAAAGACATAAATTTCGTTTTATTTAAACCCGTCTGCGCAGAAGGATATTTTGGGTTGTATGTATGTCTGCTCATTTGCCGCATCCTGTAGGCTAAACGGCTTAACTGATTTTGACAAATAAGGTAATATTGCAATCGTTTATATGATGAGAGTGTCATAGGCTATTTGAAATATCAAGCGAAGCAATAATTGATCTATTTTTAAGTCTGCGATTATCAAAAGATCCAAACTTGTTTATCTGTCTTCAATTTGTTTGGAATTCGGGTATTTTATTTTACTAAATAATAAAAAAAATCTTGTAATCACACTAATATTACAAATATAAAAGTTTGGATGTTTGTTTATTTATTTGTTTGTTTGTTACTCAATCACGTCGTAACGGCTTAACCAATTTCGATGAAATTTGGTATATACGTAGATTATAACCTGGATTACCTGGGTCCCCGTGGATGTCCCAGACCCTGGAAAGCTGCTGCCACCAACCCAAAGTCCTACTCCGTTACTTCAACGAGTTAGAATGGATGGGGTCAGGTTAGCAGGGGGGGTAATACACAATACACCCCAATGCGGGACGTCAGTGCAGATCTTTTATTCCCCCCACCCTAGAATAAGAATAAGAAGAACCTGGATTACCACATAGGCTATCTTTTATCGCATAAATCAGTTCCCATGGGATAAAAATGGCGTGTCATGTTGCAAAAGCGAGTTTAGCTCTATTTTTAGGTTACCTACCTAGTCGTGTAACGCATACGAAGTCGCGAGCTGTACACACACGAGGTACGTACGACACGAGATATAAAAATCTCGTGTCACGGTGTGGTCGCACTCCTCCGTAACGGGTCGACCGATTTTAATGATTTTTTTTTTGTATATTTGGTAGGTATAAGAATAGATTATATTGAATTAGAAAATTCTCTATTCCACTAATAAAATAATAAAAAGGCGAACTTAATGCTAATTAGCATTTTCTTCCAGCTAACCTTTGAAAATAGGTCCTAAAGTATTTTTCACCCTCCTACCTCCACCACCCATTTTTTATACGCTATTTTAGGATTTTTGTATGAACAGTATCCATATAATTTAACCATCGTTCAATGACGTGAACTCATTTACATGAAGTGTCGCGTCACTTTGACACCAGTGTTTTATATAGTTTTTATCCCAAAGTTCCCATGGGAATGGGAAATTTCAAGCGTGCGAAGCCGCGGGCGGGTCAGCTAGTATTTGCATATATTTAGGGGGAGAGTGGTATTTTTTCGACTATTTTCATCATAACTCAAAAAATATACGACAAAAACTTAACTGTTTTGTTATTTTATGAGTGGCAATGGGTTTATTTTTAATAACTGATCCAAATTCCAATTCGATAGCTTCAGTAGTTGGTGACATAATCAGCTGTGACAGACCGATAGACGGACGGATGGAAAAAGTCGAACAATACGGTTCCGTTGTTACCATTTTGGCCCAGAACCCTAAAAACAGCTTCACGAAGGCAAAATTTTAATACCATCACTACAGTTTCCACTTGGCGGCTTTGTGTCGTGCCAGGCTTAGCTTTGTTGCTAATTAATTTGTTTTCTGTGGGGCATATTGCCCATAGGACTTACACTGTTAAACAAAGGCCTCTTCCATAGATTTGTGGAACATTGATTCTGGTTTATATTGCCTATAAAATTCTTTCCCAACCAGCGCAAAGATAAGCTTTGTTAAAAATTGAGATGTTTGAAATTTACAGCAAACGCAATTGGACGATTCTTTGGCGCAGTTAAGGCTTATACGGGGGAGTTTTTATCGCAAGCTTTCCAGTTTATATTCTACACATTTCGACAAGTTTAGTAAGGGGGTGCTTCGCGGGTCATTCAATCAATAACAGTAAAATTTGATGGTAGTTTTATTACTACTTACGAGCGATACGAAGAAAGTTATTCCGTTGAACGTTATTTTATTTTTAGAAATCCCATTTATTTATTAATCGGCCAGACACCATACAAAAATTTATGGCCGTGATCCTTGACGGGTTAAAACGTAATCAATATTTCATTTCGTGATCCTCAGTTGCAAATGAAACTGCAGGAAACCTTTTCAAAGTAAGCATCACATGCTCGATTATCCTTTGTTCACCACTACTTACCACAAGGAACGACCTATACCATGCCACTGACAACGCAAAAGAACTGGCCATTCATTTGTAGTGTGATTCTAAAGAGAACCAACAAAGAATAATTATCACCCGATTGTGATTAAACTAGTGGTTCGCCCCGAACTGAGATCTCGCGAGTATCCAATAAAAACACAAAAAATATTCGTAACCTTTGACTATCAAAATAGTGCCACTATATGCATAATCAAATAACTTGACCTACAGTTTCATTCAAATTACAGGTAACGGGAGCTCATCTTAATTGGTAATTAGTTTTTGGGGTAGAAATTGCAGTTATTCTTGATTTCAGATTTTTGCCTATATTTGTGTTACTAAAACTACACGCATACCAAATTTCAGCACTGAGGTCACTGGTGTACCCCGTCAAAGTTCCGTTTTTTTATGGCTGATAACTCAAAAACTAAAAAGACTTAACTAAACATAAAAACGGAGTTGAAATGTACTCATAAAGACCTTTTAATAAACACGTGAGTTGACTAGATAGTCCCATTATAATTTTTTTAACCCGTCTTGAACCCCAATATCTCAACAACCCCCAACATTTTTAGCTCATTGAGTCACACCAAAATTGTGTCATCACTACCTACCTCTATACCAAATTTTAAGATGGTCGAATAAACGCTTCGAAAGTTATCCTCGGACAAACAAACATACATACATATACATACATAAATACATACAACGCTGATTTGCCCAAGTTGATTTGGAGATCTCGCTTCGCTCGATCAACAAGGCGATCTGTTAAGACTGACCAAGTATACGCTGTGCGGCAATCTATAAAATAAGACTTGCGCTTGTCTCGTGGCTTGCCGGGTTCTATTAAAAAGGAATAAAAACCTAATAGAAACGTCTTATTCCAATTGTACCGAGGCCGTTACTCAACGCCCTCCGATCGGCAATAAATTAGCAACAGGGTGGATAAATCCATTGAGAACTTCGTGGTACCGAGATGTACGATCACTGCAGGAACTGCATTTGAATAATGCAGAAGATAATGTTTTATCAGAACCGCTATAAATTACGGCCTATTCTGTGCTAGAAAACGGAAATTGAATTCTTTGGTGGCGCTTACTCCAACTCTAATTGAATACGCTATCATACGTCTATGTATGTTGCTCGTTGTCTTTTGCTCAATATCTAGATGTACTGTAATAAATATTGCTGGACATTTCACACAGTGCTATCTAGCCCCAAACTAAGCAGAGCTGTAGGTACTATGAGAACCGGATAACTGATAGAATACTTAATTACTTTTTTTTTAAATACATACTTACAATATATAGAAAAATATCTAGACCCGGAACAAATATCTGTAGATTATGCAAACATTTCTTCCGCGGCGGGAGTCAAACCCGCTACCTCCTGCGTCTCAGCCGGCTATTCGCCCCCTGTGCCATGGAGGTCGTCATATGATCAATATGGGGCTACCAAGAAAAATTATATCGATACGTGTAATGAAACTAGTAAAAACCATTAAAATCTTTAGTTTTTCTAAACTAGTTTTTTTCTGTTTCTCTTTCGTAGAGTTGATCTATATAATCCATACTAATATGATACTCGCGTTCAATGCGAAAGTAAGTCTGTTTGTTTGTTTGTTACCTTTTCAGTACTAAACGGCTGAGCGGATCATAATGAAATTTGGCAAGGAGATAGATTATATCCTGGGGAAGAACATAGGCTATCATCATTTGTCTCAAAAAATAATCTTGAAGGCGGTGAAATATAAGGATAAGTCCACGCGAACGAAGTCGCGGGTAACAGCTAGTATTTTATTATAAAACTAGTTTTGAATATATGATGTTAAAATCTCGAATCGTTTGCTGCCTATGATTCATTTTTATTAGGGTACCGTAGTTGTACTAAAAATCCTTAATATAGTTTCACCATATCCGTCTGTCTGTCCGTCCGGAGTAAAAGCCATTTTACTCCTAGACTATTCGAACTGCAAAGCTGAAATGGGTTTAATGATATATTTTAGTGAAGCATGGTAAATATCAAATAATAACAAGAAATCTCGTTTTTAGCGTTCCTCCCCTACATGTAACTTAGGGGTGATTTTATTTTACTCGAACATCCCACCGTCTGAGGTATAGTTGAATAGATCTTTCAAAACCATTATTAAGGTTACAGCTCACAACATCAACCCGCACCGCCACTCGGTGGGCCACTGGTGGACGCCTCGTTATTACCAGTGAACGCTGCGCGGTCAACCAGTTGACAACTGGTGGACACCGACACGTTAAAAAGAAAGGCTGAAAATGACGTATAGGCGGGGAGCAAAGCATCGCCGCCACTTTGTACTCGCGTGAATCACTCGCGGGCCGCGCGTGGTCAACGCGATGGCCACGCGCGGTCAACGCGCGGGCCGCGTGGGGTTAACGCGCAGGCCACGCAGAGTCACCGAGTGGCCCCCGAGAAACTCGTCGTCCGCGCGTGAACAGCATATCCGCAGGCGATCCGGAGGTGATTTAGTGAGCGCAAGTCCATACAATTTCATATAAAGAATACTAAACGCTCGAGGCGAGGCGGTGCGAGTCGGGTGCCGGTTTGATGTAGTGAGCTGTGACCTTTATGGGGTTTCATTAAAACTTTTTCACAACAGGAGTCCATTTACGAAATATGTATAAAGTTTGAAAGTGGGTAATTTTGTAATAGTCGTATCCTCGTCCCCTAACAGCCAAACCACTATTCTTGTTCACCTACTTAAAAAGTATACAGTAGTAGAACATAATTCAGTATACGAGTATTATACTGAAATTGTAAGAATTATTATCAAAACTGAGTATGTTTTAGCAGTTTACGAGCAGTAGTCAGCTTGTGTAAAAATTTCATTTTCAACAATTTCACCCAAATAAACAACAAAATTAAATTTGTGTTTAAAATTAACTAGTGGTTCGCCCCGAACGATCTCGCGAGTCTCCAATAAAAACAAAAAAATATTATTCGTAATCTACGACTATGAAAATAGTTGCACGAAATGAATAACCAAATAACTTGACCTACAGTTTCATTCAAATTACAGAAAACAGGAGTTCATTTGTAATGTCATTTGGAAATGCTTTTTTAGGGTAGAAATTGTAGTTATTTTAGATTTCAGACTTTTGCCTATATTTTTGTCACTAACGCTACACGCATACCGAATTTCAGCACTGTGGGGTCACTGGTGTACCCTGTGAATTTTGTCAAAGTTCAGTTTTTATTATGGCTACTAACTTAACAAGGTGTAAACTAAAAATATAAACGGGGTCGAAACGTATTCACAATGACCTTTTATTAGACGTGTCATTTGACCGGATAGTTCCATTTTGTTTTTTTTTACCCCACTTGAACCCTAATATCTCAACAACCACCGCACATTTTTAGCTGATTTAATCACACCAAAATTGTGCCATCATTCCTTACCTATATATCATATTTCACGATGATCGGATAAACGCTTCAAAAGTTATCCCCGGACAAACAAACATACATACATACATATATACATACAACGCCGATTTGCCCAAGCTGTTTTGGAGATCTCGCTTCGCTCGATCAATAAAATACGTACAGCCGTACTTACTACAAAGACCTTCACTGTGAGCGGTCCGACACGCGCTTAAACAATTTCTTTGTTTTCACTTATTATTGATGCGCTTCCTACTTTATATTTTGTCAAATTGGTCAAATTGACGACCTCTATGGCGCAGTGAATAGCCGGCTGAGACGCAGGTTCGATTTTCTTGATTCCCGCCGCAGAATAAATGTTTGTATGATATACAGATATTTGTTCCGGGTCTGGAAGTTTGATTATATATATTATAAGTATGTGTTTACAAAAAAAAGTATATAAGTATTCTATCAGTTATCTGGTTCCCATAGTACAAGCTCTGCTTAGTTTAGGGCTAGATAGCGATGTGTGAAATGTCCAGCAAAACAAAAAAAAATTGCAGCGCTTTTACAATAAACATGTAGATTGTAGGTATCCTGTAAACACACTATCTAAGACCTAAGCTTAATAATAAAAATATGTATATATAGTTATAATATGTTTTTTACATTCAGTACCGTTTTGACTCTATGATTTCTAATTTATATTAGGATAAAAAAATCGGGATGGTGACAATAACATCCACACAAATAAAGGAAACCTTTAGCAAATGACAAAGTGTCAACTCGCCTTCGACGCGATGCCACCGTTAACATTTATGTTAGCTCCCTTGGGACAGGCTGCTCCGGGCCTATCTTAGTAAGAGAGTATAAGCCCAAGGGAACTTACCTCATCTATAATAGATGAGGATGGAGAATGGAGAATAATTCTCTTTACTTTCATACTTATTATTAAACTGATTTTTTTAATTGAAAATCGAAATTTAAATTAAAAATGTATTTAGTGACCACAAAAAAGCTAAACAACTGTTTAACGTGTGTTTAAAAACTTCCATACCAATTTTTGTATAGGAACTTTATAAACACGCACTAAACAGTGTTTAATTTTTTTGTCGTAATTTGCCTTAAAAGTTTACTTGTTTTCTGAGTCCCATAACTAGATAGCGCTGCTTAATTGACATAAATATAGGTAGATATGGAACCCGCGGCGTGCGAATCTCACTCTTACTTAACCAGTGTTGTTTTGTAGATAACTAGCTGACCCGGTGAACTTCGTACCACCTTAAAATCAATAAAATAAGGTTTTTTGTCTGTAATCTATTTATGTGCATTAAGGAATAAAGTCATTGCATCTTGCGTATATTCATGACAACCTCCGTGGTGCAGTGGGTGAATAGCCGGCTGAGACGCAGGAGGTAGCGGGTTCGATCCCCGCTGCGGAACAAATGTTTTCATGATCTACAGATATTTGTTCCGGGTCTGGTTGTTTCTCTATATATTATAAGTATGTATTTACAAAAAAAAAATGTATATAAGTATTCTATCAGTTATCTAGTTCCCATAGTACAAGCTCCGCTTAATTTGGGGCTAGATAGCGCTGTGTGAAATGTCCAGCAATATTTATTTATTACTTATTTATTTATTCATGCATATGACGTGGGCTGCCAATGTACATCGCCGGTAGAATTGTCAATCAGCCATCATTGGTTGCATCTATGTATGAGAAAATGAATTTACTACATACATTTTTTTGCGTGATATATTCAGGTATTTTAATAGTTATTCTACTATTCGGGGCGGAGACACAACAAATCAAAGATCATCAAATTCGGTCAAGCTGTTCTTGAGTTATAAATGGTGTAACTAACCCGACTTTCTTTTATGTATTTAGATGAAATGAAAGCCACATTTTAACCGAGTTGTCAGTTTCCAGGAAGCGGTATTGTGAAAGTTTAGTTTCTGAGTAATCATAACTTATCGTATTTCGTACCCTAAATCCCTTGGGCTCCTGGTCTACTTAAGCAATCACGAATCAGGCAAACGCAAGATAATGACGTCGCGAGTCGAACATACCCTTACATCTGCTCACATCAATATTATGTCGCGAACACAAGAAGATAAGAGTTCGAGGAAAATAATCAACGTTATTGTAATGTTTGTGCACGATAAGAAACTAGGTTAATAGGGAAAGGGTTCCGAATAACAACTTTCTCATTTAATATGTATGAACACTGCGTAGAGAAGCAGCGAATTACAGCAACTTTTACCGAGTTCTGCAGTTTGGACTGAATTTGCAATGAAGTAACAAGACTTACAAACAGAAATGAAACAGCTGAAGTAAAGAAACTTTTAAGCGAGAGTTGCATGGGCAGTTATTAATTAAAAATACATTTCAACTATTGAGATTTTAACTTACGTGATGAGTATTCAAGCTCATTATTAAGTTTCTCAGCAGATGCATTTTTATTTTTTTACAGAATCGTAAATGAAACAACAGTGTAACAACGATGTTTCAGCTTTGGTTTAAGACTTAAACTCAAATCTTTAGTATCGCAATACAAGACCGGCCAAGTACGAGTAGGACTTGCACACAGAGAGTTCCGGCGCCAAACTATATTTATGTTAATTTAGCAGCGCCATCAAGTTATGTAACTCATAAATCAAGTAAACTTTTAAGGCTGGTTTTAAAGAATAGTTCTAGACTTTGTTTTATTTTTTCTGTAATATTTGCGTATATTTCAATCAATTAAATTAATTTCAGACTGTCCGCTTTGCAAACCTCAGAGATAAGGGAGGACGGTACTTTTTTCGATATTTTACTTCATAACTCCAAAACTACACGACATAAAACCAAATAAAAATGGTTATGGAATATTTTAGTATATTTTAAAACTAGCCTACGCTTTCCCACTGCTGGGCAAAGGCCTGCCCAATTCCTTTCACCTATTTTAGTTAAGTCCTTTTATTTGATATCCAGCTTAACCTATTTACCCTATTTTGAAATTCTGACCCCCATCTTTTTTGCCCCTTTCGCAATCAAATAAAAAATATTTTCAAGTGTTTTTACTTGCAATAGAGATGGGCCATATTATATACACAATTCTTGTAAATTTCAAGTCAATAGCTTTAGTATTTATGTATCAGACGCTGTCCTTATCTATCGTGTGACTTTATCTGTTACGGATAAAGTCACACCATAAAGGCTCCGTTTTTACTAGTTTGGTCTGAAATCCTAATAACACCCAAGGTGTGAATTTCAGTACTGCCAAAGTGTGTTTAAAATAAAACATTTGTAATATTTCAATCGTTTAACCATATCTAAACCCCATGCCACAACTGAAAACAAATTGAAATGTAGCTACCTAAGTTTACTCATCCACGCAATGCTCATTGAGGCAAAACCACGTGTGATACGCGGACGTGACGACTCACGAGACAATCAACGTCATTAGAGCTTTGGACAGGTGATGTCATGGGTATGGACATCAATGGCAAATATTTTCCCTATTGGGCTCCCCACGTGTGTGGGACATAAATGCGAAATAATCGTGGAACGATAACTTGTAGGGGAATGTCCCCAATAACAATTGGGCGAGTTTACTTCATATATTTGGACGTCATATAGAATTCGTCACTAGAATAGACGTTATGAAATCAAAAATTATAAAGATTTGCTAAGCGATAAAAAACACTCAATAAGGATTTCATGTTTTTCATGGCACGGCATAATGTTAGAAGTTTAACCGTTCCTACTATATTTAAAGCAACTTGCGCATCGATGTCTAAACGTATTTAGCAGCTAAATATGATTTAAGGAGTTATCAAGTCATACAAATATGTCAAAATTAAACATGTTTAGTAGCTAAATACGTTTAGAGATCGTTATGCCAGCCAGGCTTTTTGTTGACGGTCTCCGGTAAATTTTATTTCAACTTCAACTTTTAACGAAATTCTAATAAAACATGTATTATTATTTATTTAAATAATTCAGTAAACTTTTTACGTTGGGCATTAAAAATCCGGCATATCTAAGAACCAACTTAGTAAACCTAGCTTCTAGCCTAGCTCTGGCGGGTAGCCAGCGCCGGCTACCCGGCAACCGGGACGTGTGAAGACACATTTAGCTTTCACACGACATGGATTTTGTATTCAGCAGCGTGTAAACCGTCAACTTGAGTACAGTCGCGTAGTGACTGCATAAATAATTTAATTTTCTCTCTTCTCTAAAAATGGAACGTGAAGAATTAATTGCAATGTGGATTTTGTACCAAAGATACCGCCGCCAGAAAAGGAAGTCAAGAAATTATTGGATTCATCCGATTAACATGAAAAGAGAACAGTGTGGAGCATTCTATACCTTATTTCCAGACATACTACAAAATGTAAAATACAACAATTTAACAGGTATCTGTCTCCATTTTGCAACGAATGATGTAGGTACTATTTACAACACGAGGGTGTCAGAGAAAACGAGTCGCGTTCCCTGTAGTTGTACCTGCGCGACTGGCCGGCCGGTACGTATGAAAGCTTACAGCGGGTTCCATACACTAATGTGAGTCCGGCCGCCGGCTAACCGGTAGGCAGCGACCGGACGCACAGTGGTGGATCCGGCGTGCACCCGACGACCGCTTGCCGGGCAAATTACGCCGGTACGTGTGAACACGGCCATATACAGTCCGTCTAAAAAGAGTAGACAAAAAATGAGGGCGCCACTGTCGTTTAACTGGTATACCCCATACTATACAATAACTGGTTTTGATACTTGCTAATTATTTATTGTATTATTGGCATTAATATTTTATGATTCTAAGCTAACTTAGTACTTCACATAACCACTTTACATCACAAGTTGTGGTTAAATTCTACTAATACATATTATTATAAATACGGAAGATTGGGAGGATGGATTGAACTTGGCACAGGAATAGATTATTACCTGGAATAACTAGAGAGCGCAGCTAGTAAAATAATAAAACAAGAGTTAAGTGTTATTAATAAAATATTTATTCATAAAATTAGTCGTTCAACATATCAAAATCTAAATATTCGACACCAGACATGTTGTCATCTATTGCCCCAGGAGAATCTTGCCGAGAAGTACTAGGCAGACAGGAATCTTCTGATTCTGCTTCAGACTCACTGCTGCTGCTTCTATCCTCACCAACTCTTATAATTAATTCTTCTGTATTTTGATACAGCCTGGGGCCTCTTTCAATGTACTCCATTTCAATTTTTTTGACATGGTCACAACATGATTTCCAATCTACTGGAGTTATAGAAGCCTCTTCGGTTAATTGTTTTATATCTCTGGATCCAACATTTTGTGCTGCCACTTTTCTTTTTGCCAAAGACCATATAAGTTCAATCGGGTTCAGGTCGCAGTGCTAGGGTGGCAGCCTTACGACTGTATGTCCATACTCGCTCAGTAACTCGTCAATTTCATAAACTGGTGCTGGTTTATTTTTTTTCACCAAATCATAAAGCATAGGTTTTCGTAGAGTCGGATCAAAATTAATATTATTCTCTTCGAGCCATAATTTGATTTCGGCAATCGTGCTGGATGTTGTGGGCTCCTTATTTTTCACAATCGAGTGATATGGGGCGTTGTCCATTACAATAATGGAAGGATATTCAAGGTTTGGGATGAGCTTTTCGGTTACCCACTTATTAAAGTTTGTTCTATTCATTTCAGAATGATAATCCTCCTGTTTGTTATTTCCACTAAAAATAAGAAGAGAGTTCGGTACAAATCCTTTTTCACTTCCTGCATTGATGAGAATCCATCTTTTCCCTTTTGAGATATCTTGAATAACTCCTTCGGTTTCAATAGATTGCCAACATTTTTTTAATTTGTATGATGAGTGAATATAACTTTCATCTAGATATATAATATCTTTTTGCAACTCTTCAGGTAAGTTACGGTTGTCCATAATAACTTTTAAATATTTTTCCCTTTTAATACAAATATTAGTATTTTCCATCAAAGCTTTTCTGTTTGATTTAAATTTTTTGTATTTAAAACCAATAGATTTTAAAATTTTGTGTAAATGGGCTCGACTTCCATTGAAACCAAGGTCTTCCCTTACCATGGTTAGTATTTTATTAAGTGTAGGGACTTCTTTTTTTACACTATAGAAATAATGCACTTTTTGTCGGATTGCACACTGGTCAAAATCGTCTAATTCTTTTCTTGGTCGCCCCTTTCTATGTTTAGCAGGAGTACTGAATTTTCCTTTAGTTTTGGATCCTTCCGAAACTATTCGTCGCACTGTACTCTCGGATTTACCTGAAAATAATAAATTATATTGTTAAGTATCAAAACCAGTCACACGCACTATAAATATGTGTTTTATTTTCATAACCTCAACTGTACATATAAAAGCAAATATTTCATGATTAGACCACTCTTGGATAAGACATTACTATTTAAAGGAGTGTAAAGTGACTAAAAGTACTACATTAATTCATAACTTACCAGTCAGATCCGCTGTTCGTTTATAAACGTATTCCATCTGCGTGAGCAATCTGCCGGCTTGGAATTCGGCTAAACATCGCATAAACACTTTGTATTCACGTATAACACTTCACGAGTGCCGCTGCGGATTGTTTTATTCATTTTTCAAATATTTATAATAAGTTTTTGGATAAAAACTAGAATTGAAGCAAGAATTCAAATGAAAGCAAACAATGTTTACATTACAATGACAAGCAAGTGACAAGATTGACTTTTAATGAAGTGTTGCCAGCCACAGAATATAGTTAGTTCCTTAAACATTAATTTCTACTCTTTTTAGACGGACTGTACTACGCCACCGGGAAGCCGGCGCCGGCTACCCGGAACCGGGACGTGTGAATAGGCACTAACTTATAACACCCTTCTTTTAGAGTAACTTATTGTAAAACGAACATTGAAGTTTGCTATATTTCTGTAGTAAGCTATTAAAATAAGCATTATAATGTAAAAAAAACATTAAACGCCAACTTACAAAGAAAATGAACTCATTAAACAAGCCTCACTTGCGTCAAATGAAAAAACTCTCAGCTTGATAAAGCGGGCATAAAAGTACCTTCTATCCAAAAGGTTAAACATAAACACCGTGTCACTGTAAGGGACCTTTTTACGAGTAGTTACATTGACGGACGCTCGGACCCCGTATATTTCATCCTATTTCATCTTTTATCGCACTCCACAGTCGAGGAAACCCGGACAATTGACTCTTTCAAATATACAAAAAAAAACGCTATAAAGGGGTGAATGAAGAGTGATAGCTTGACAAGATACGAAAATAAACTTGGGGAGGATCTGGCTAAAAAAACACAACAGTTTAAATACATACGAAAACATATTGTAGCAGATATTTTACCGTAATAACACACTAATATTATAAATGCGAAAGTTTGGATGTTTGTTTATTTATTTGTTTGTTTGTTACTCAATCCCGTCGTAACGACTGAACCGATTTCGATGGAATTTAATATTTACATAGATTATAACCTGGATTAACTATATGGGCTACTTTTTATTACATAAATCATGTCCCATGAGATAAAAATGGGATGTCAGTTTCGATCGAAAAATGATTTTGGTATATGCGCGTGTGAAGCCGCAGGCGGGTCAGCTAGTACTTAATACGTAAGTGAGTAGAATTGCGTTACATTCAATGTTACTACTGTACTTTTACGTTTCTTTTTTCGTAAATCATTTAGATTAATCACGCGTAGTTTTATCGGTGTTACGACCCACACCACTAACCACCGGACCCGTCTACTCTCGCGTAGAGAGCTACGGCGCGTAGTGCGAGACGAGACGCAGTGCGGATCACACTCATCCTGATGAAGGTTCACGAAATGACCGGAAAACGGATAAAACGGAACGTGATAAATCCCGTGTTTAAACCAACGATTATTTCTTCCAGTTATTTTATTATTTTGTTAGTCTTCTTATTTTTAGTAAAAACTGTAAACTGTTGTCGCAAAGCATTTTTCCTAGAATAAATGTGATGCAACGCCTAACATATGCGACGGTTTTCCACATAAGTGCCTTGCGATATGCATGAATGGAGTGTCCGGCCTTTTCATAGCGGGGCGGCACAATCCCGCCTGAATACCCGCCATGTAAACGTCACTTTGTAAATAAGAGCACCTTGTGCTTTTAACTACTTCTACTACAGCAATCATACATACATACACTTGTATTTTGTTATAGCACATCAATGAATACTATTATTACATCGTTGTTATATGTACATCGTTGAGCTGTCGGAAGACATCAGGATTGTTCACTAGCTAAACCATTTATACCACCTCCGTGGCGCAGTGGGCGAATAGCCATCTGAGACGTAGGAGATTGCGGGTTCGATTCCCATCGCGGAAATGTATTCATGATCTACAGATATTTGTTCTGGGTCTGGTTGTTTCTCCACATTTATAGTATGTATTTACAAAAAAAACCTTTTCTTAGTTTGACGCTATGTGAAATGTTATTTATTTATTCATATAGGTATGTTAGACATACTCATAGCAAGTATGAATCGAGACTTGTGTATAGATTTTGTCAGAATTATGTAGGTACTGGCAATGACGGACGGCAATCAAAGTAAAATATCTGTCATAAATGTACGAAGAAACGATTAGAGTTCGATTGTGGGTTAGACTATTAGCGATACGCTTGAACAACAAATACATATGTAAATATTTTATATACATAATTGTTACTTAAACCTTTTTACACCCAACGAATAACTTTTAAATATAAAGAGTCCTGGTATTATGTCCTTAATTTGTAATGCTCTGATTGACTTTATGTAGACCAAACGCTTTTTCAGTAGTTTTAAACCTTCAATAATTCGGAAACACAGATATGCAAAGATATTTATAATCAAGGCAAAGCAAAATATTTGCTCCATAGTAAAACAACTCTTTACTTGCAAAAGAAAAACGAGACCGATACGAGTATTATGACTGGGCTCACTGAATACGAAAACTATTCAGGCGAATATAGTCATGTAAATTGAAGTTGGTTCACCGACACTGGATGGTACATGCCCGTGAAACATCGTTCTACAAAACTGACGGGTACAAAATAGTGAAAAATATATAAACGTCAGTAACAAGAGTGTGTATTTTCATAATCTCAAAGTCGCGAGAATAAAATCGCCATTTAATCAAGAACGCAAAATGTTTCATAATTATTTGCATGAAAAGCTTGTAAGTTTGAAATGTTGCCGTTTCTTTTCTATGAAAATGGTTGTTTGTGTTTTTCCTATTTTGACCAACTCTTTGGTTTATCTTGCCAGAAAAATAAGAACCATCATCGTAGCCCTTGCACGGTATACAGGTATCAAACCTGGATCAAATGATGCCGAATGCTATGAAACCCTTGAAACGCATCAATTGGACCCCATGTATGTTCAACTAATGGGATTAGAAATGTCATTTTCAAGATAGGAGGGTTATTCCTGAGTTGGTATAAATAATCCACCATGTACGAGTATGTTATCGATATGCTAATATCGAAGCCGACGCAAAGTAATATACCTGCGATCGCAAATTTGTAAGCAAAATGCCGTGTACGATGACACAACACAATTTTATCACAACCCTGGCCGGTGCTAGACTCACTTTAAATAGACACAGTATTATATATGAAAACTATTATATTTTGTGGTAAGTAGAACGTACATTATGTGCTTAGTTTGGACACTCAATCTTCAGTCTGTTATAACTAACTAGCTGAGGTCTTCACATGTATTAGTTGAAGATGAGTTATACAGTACCTGGTGGCAATTTGCAGTACAGTAGATACAGATACTGCAATCCCTGGGACAGGATATTTAGATGGAAGCATCTATTTATTACATCCTCACAGCTTCATCATCATATCAGCCATAGGATATCCACTGCTCAGGCGCCCACCACAGACATCCAGAGCGACCAATTTTGTACGGCCTGCACCTTCGAGGAACCTTTCTCAGGTCATCTTTCTATCTAGATGGAGGCCGTCTTACGCTGCACTTTCCAGTGCGTGGTCTCACGAAAACCTTTTTTGCCCCAACATCCGTCAGTTCTGCGAGCTATGTGCTCATTTCTGATTCGATCTCCCAGAGAAACACCAAGCATAGCCTTCACCATAGCACGCTGAGCGACCTTAAGCCTTCTTATGGGGCCCATAGAGAGACCTCTTAGTCAGCAATGCAGCAAATGTCAGATCGATATAGTCAATACGCGCAGAGTTCATTATGTCGCGGGTTTCCTGACAATGTTTTCCTTTGCCGTTCTGCGCCCACAACCTTCAAATGAGAAGTCGACGTTCATACTTGGCGAACACGGCTCACAGTAATACGAGTAATATGATAAAACACAAAAACACTCAAAGCCATATTGCTCATGTTAAGCATTTTCTTAGCAATAAAATATGAATTTGGTTTGCACTGCAAAAAGAAAAGTCAAAGATAAGATATTCATCTTTTACAGTCAAGCAAATGTATATCATAGAAACGGCCAAAGATAGTGAAATATTAGCGTGGGTCAAAACATTTTTCGTCCGTTTTTCTCAGGATACCTTCAGTAGGAAGTTCATGAATATTTCAACCGGGATCAATTATTAAAATGATTTACTACCCCGGGGTCTGAACAACGCACGGGGTCAATATTACGCTGAAGTTTTCAAAATGAGTTACATAGGAAGTGTGAGATTTTGCCCTTCAAGTTTTTGCCGTAGCTGGGTTTGTAAGTAAACAAAAGTTCTTCAACATTTCAACATGTTTTTGTTGGGGCGAAAACGTGTTCTATTTCTGCTTGTCTTCTTTTTACCCGACTGCGCAGAAGGAGGATGACGTTTTAGTTAGTATTTATATATGTTAATTTGGCTTATCGTTTAATCCTGTAGGCGTTTAGGCTAAACGGATTTTGGCAAATGAGGTATCAAATTTAACCTTTAACACTTGTTTTAATATAAACCCCTGTTAAACAGTCAACATCTTGTATACTATGTTTATTTTTCAACACTTAAGGAAAATTCTGAGTTTTTTCAGATGTTTTTAAAAAAATTTCAGATGATCTGATATAACCCTCACATTTTGTTATTTAGCATTAAGTTGCCGTAAGTAAAATTTACAAGTTATGTCCCCTTCTGCGTGATGTTTTACTTTTCTTTGAATTAATAAATGAAGCAAGCCGCTGTTCTAGAGAATTTTTTTCCGAATTATACCGCCCAAAAATGTAAAATGTTGCACAATCAAATAACCGTGGTTTTTTGTTAAAAAGCCATAGGAAGAAGCCTGCAGGGGGTAATGTAAGGAACCGTTTTGCAAAGCTAAATTATGTTCTGGCATGTTATCCTTGTTTTATACTGAATTCTCGAATCTTTTATCAAAGCCTTGAGAAGACATCTTTATCCACACTGAAGCTTCAGGTTGCATCACACAGCGTCAGAAAATGTCTCCGTTTTCATGTCTCGAAGGAAATTTGGTAAGGAAATTCTGATGGAGGTCGAGTTTCAGCGCTACGTACTGGCACATGTCTTTGAATAAACGAGAAATGCGAGGCTAGGTCACTAGGCCATACAAACTACCGAGTAGATATTTTATGCGTGCTCATTACGAATAGTTGTTGGTAGTTCTGTGCCTTGGTTAAGTTTCATTTTGAGAACCCTTTGTAAGCGATATTTCACAGAAAATTAAAAAAACCTTAATCGAGTTCAATTATTCTTAAATACAACTATTATAGAATTTGACTTAGAAAACTTTCGTGATTTATTTCAATCATTATTATAATACGGGATTTATCACGTACCGTTTTATCGGTGTTTCGACCGACAATATTATATATAATGTATAATGTTATTATATAATATAATTATCTATCCAAGCCGTTATTTAGTCCATTAAATTCAAATCGTAGGTAAATAAATTATTTCCACGATTATAATGGGTAAAGATATAAATCTAAAAATTATGTGAATGAATAATTAATGCTGATTTAAATAACAATGGCTTGCAAATTGCTTACCGCACAGATATTCCATGCAGCAGACGGCTACGAGTTTTAAAAAGTCAATTGATTTCATAAATATTAACTAGAAAAGACCTAGATAGTGAAGAATGAACATATCTATTAAGGGTTCTATAAAAAGTGCGATCCCTAAACTGACCAAAAACACCGTATAGATTCATTAAAATCACTATGTTTCAGCACAGTCAAGAAGAAGGTCTTAAATGACACAGATATTATTTAATTACTTATCTTACAATAAAATGCAGGTAAGTGACGACGCAGGAGTGAACACAAAGGTTGTCCTAGATTTCTTCTACCTAAATGGGACAACAAAACATAGAATAAATTATCTTAGAAACAAGATACGTGACATCGTGCCCGGAAGGGTTTCTGAGTATGTTAAGGCGCAGGTGTCACCGAAACTCATGTCCTGTTTGTATTGCTAATGGCTGTCCCGGGAAGGAAATGAGCCGATCCGAATGTAAAGCGGCAATAGGCCTACGCCACTCCAAGTCGACTTTCAATGTCTAAACCAACTCTATCGCACTGACTCTAGATTCAATTTAGCACGGCAGGAAGCATTATGTTTCAATAAATCTTTATGATACGATACCCACTTGAGCTAATAACCATGTTTTGTAATTTTTACCCCTACCAATTTGGCTCTTTTAGCCATCAATATAAAATATTTTTTTAATGATTTTTCATGCAATAGAGGAACGTATATATAAGTATTATTTATAACTATTCAAAATTTCAAGCCGATCGGTTCAGTAGCTGCTGAGATAATCAGCTATGACAGACGGACGGACGGATGGAGAAGACACAATAAGGGTTCCGTTTTTACCTTTTTGGTCGGGAACCCTAAAAATAGTGCATAATGACTCGTTATTTCGTCCTCGGAAAGTGAAACTACCGTACAAAACCTATTATTTCTTCTATGAACGCAACAAAACAAAATGCTTACGGAATTAAGAAAATGCTTTTTATAAATGCAAATGGCGCAGGAAAATTATGTTACGTGTTCAAGAAAAAGGGAATTTTGTATATAGTTAAAATAAATAACAGGAAAAGCTAAAATAAATCGATATCTGCGGTCCCGAAAACAGAATAATATTAAAAAGCAAGATGTACTAACAAATGTACAAGTGGTAGTCCGTCAAAGTCGACTTTTCCGGGAAAAAGGGCGTGACCTAATTTACACGTATTGTATTCATAAAAAAATGCTGCATGTCAAAACCATAACTTATATTTATTTATTATTATTATAACCATAAATATATAAATCGTAATTTGACCTCATATACATCTTACACTTAGACATCTTAAAAGTAAGTCAAATATTTATTTTCCTGTTTACTCTGAAATGGTTTCATTGCCCGCAATTATATTTTTCAACATTATTGTAAGCTCCACACAAAGGCCCAGCATTAAGGTTTAGTTGACAAAGTTTACAAAGCTATTCTTGATGTTTTACGATAAGTATGTAAACGTACACCCTGTATTTAACATGTCAGCCCTAATGGAAGAAAACATTGGTTTTATCTTTCATGTCACGGTAACCCAAATCGGTTTTTAATAACATATTTACTAAAATCATCAGTAAATACGCGAGATAAATTCAGAAGTTATGCTTTAATAATTCATGATTTTGTGGGAAATAGGTTTGTTATTAATTTGCCCTGCAGATATAAACACCGTTTTTGTGCTGCAGAAGAGGGCTGTTCGTGCAATATATAATATGGGCCCAAAAATATCAATTTGTTTAAGAAAAATAGCAATAATCATAATTTGTATACTAGGAATAAAGATAAACTCGCTGTTGCCACTTGTAAACCCCATAAAGTTAGTAAAGCTTTTATAACAAACTCCCAAAGGATGTACAAAAATTGACAATTAACGAATTTACAAACGTAATTAAACAAAATCCTTATAAAAAATCTACTATAAAATATCGGATTATTTATATGATAGAGAAGCTTGGGACTGAAATTGCTCTAACTCGTTAAAAATGTTACAATTTTGACGTAATTTATTTTCTGTATTGTTATGACAATTTAAAAACAACCAGCCTTGTTTCTTGCTTTTCTTTCCTGGCTTGGTCGCGAAGGAACACGCAGTAAAATTGACATTCCAAAGTGATCCTTGTGATTTTAATGAATTATTATTTGTTTTACTTTTGATATTTAATAAATAAATTACTTTGGCTACAAAATAACCTTAAAACACTTTTAATTTATTAATTCATTCATTCACTCTCAATTTTAGGTTTAATACGACTTTTTAAATTTGCATCACCGCCAGCGAATACCTTTTGTCAGTTCTTGATCAGGTCTCTATTTACTGTTCAATTTTCTATTTTTTACGGAACACTAAAATCCCGAAACTCAATGAACTTGAGTTATTGCTTTCCCAAGGATTTACGTCAAGTCGGCCGACTTTATTCGTTAGCCCATTTGCTATAAATGCGGCTATTAAATAAGTGTTCCACACAAATGGTGTTATTATGGCAAGCCAGATAGTGGACGGAGAAATATGTTTCTCTGCTTATCGTGTGTCCTCCCATTAGGTCTAAATCTGCCTCAATTATGGCCTAACAATAGAGTTGGAGCAATGTTGGGTGTTATACGTTGTTTAATTACGGCTCTTGAACTATTTCAGACTGCCTCCGTGGTGCAGTGGGCGTATAGCCGGCTGAGACGCAGGAGGTAGCGGGTTCGATTCCCGCCGCGGGACAAATGTTTGCATCATCTACAGATATTTGTTCCGTGTCTGGGTGTTTTTCTATATATTATAAGTAAGTATTTACAAAAAAAAGTATATAAGTATTCTATCAGTTATCTGGTTCCCATAGTACAAGTTCTGCTTAGTTTGGGGCTAGATAGCGCTGTGTGAAATGTCCAGTGATATTTATTTATTTATTTTAGGGAACAAAATAAGAGTCGGCGTCAAATATATGTACATTTAGAGAAAAGTATTTATGTTCAACGCGAAGTTTGCTAATGCTTACTAGCATTACATTTGCCTGTTATGTTGTGCAATCAAGAATTTTTATTCATTTATTTAAGACTGTTTAAACAGGAGCATCCAAAATACTTTATCAAAATAAAGTACATATGTAAATTTCATATAAAAAATCGTCATAAAAGTAAACCGTTGCAGTCGGCCCGGTAGGCCCTCTTGGCTTGGTGGGCCCTTATACTAAATCATGCAATAAATTATCGAGCATGAAATATTCAAACGCCTCACCATACGGCGGGGCGTGAAAAACAATGGGAAAATTGCCTCGCAGTTTTCAGTAGGGCTGCAAATAGTTCTACAAATTTCCGTTTGAGGTAAATCTTTCCGGAAAATCTTCCTATACGATTTTATGTTTTGGAAAATCATCGTGATGATAGATGGAAAGCATACATAAATTGGCATAGACAAATAAATGTTTTATATGGCTCTATATGTTGAAATATTTTTTGTGTATCCCAATTTATGAGGTACTGTTGCCCGCGACTACGTACGCGTTACACTACTAAATGTTTAGATAACCTAGAAATAAAGCTAAACTTCCTGTTGTAACTTGACTTGACACCCCATTTTTATCCCATGTGACCTGATTTATGGGATAAAACGTAGCCTATATGTTATTCTAGGTCTAGAACTGAACTTCAGCAAAGTTTGTGCCCAATCCAATAAGTAGGTAATTTTGGTGTGAAGGGTTATAAAGACCAAAATCATTTTCGTATAGAAATTTTGATACCCCATTTGTGTCCTATATGAACTGATTTTTGGGATATATGGTAGCCTATGTGGTGATCCAGGGCCCGTAGCCAAATTACATTCGCTGCGAATCTATTCGATTTCTACATACATTTGTTGTCGCTGAATCACGTGGTATTTCTATAGCATGTGTCAAATCCAATACATTTTCGGGCGTATCAACTAGCGTCATCGCTAATCGACTGTAACTTGGCTAAGCCCTCTGGTCATAATCTACCTATATACCAAATTTCATTGAAATCAGTTTAGCCGTTACGGCGTGATTGAGTTACAAACAAACAAACAACACCCAAACTTTAGCATTTATAATATTAGTGTGATGCTCTCTTTCCATATCATCATAAAGTATTATAATTATGGTTATTTTAAATAAAGCACCATAGAGTTATGGAGTCATTATTTAGCTTCCTTGGTGGATTATGACACTATGTATTCGTTACTGCTTTTTCCCAAGAGTAATTCATCAGTGGACATTAGCTTACTTGGAGATGACAACGCCAGATTTTCGTCAAAATTGGCTTACAGATTGAAATGATCCCACCCCTACGCCCTCCGGTTCCACCAGGTACTCTAGGCGTGTTAATTCTCAGTTATTCGATAACCGCCGCTGAGCTCACCGATCGTTAATTAACTATTTTACACGGCAATATCATGCCATTTGTGCAAAGAAATAAAATGCTTTTTTGAGGGTAGGTTTTCAGTGAATTTTTGCAAAACAAGTCTGTCTGTTCGCGATTTCGCTAAACTCAAGGCTCAGTTGTTCTTTCTTACGATGATGTTATTATCCTACCAATCCACGCAGTTCACCATCACGTGACTATTTAAAACTAATTTCTATTGGATGTTACGCACTGTTCCTTGCCCCCTCTCCTCGAATTTTGTACTAAAAATATATGGCCATTACACTTATTGCGGTTAAAAGGAAAAGATCTGTTTTAATTAAAATCTCCTGAAACCCATTAAGAAAATATCCAGTAATAGCTAATAGTCAAAGTAAGTACCTGGCATTGCACAGTAGGTACTGTCTTACAATATTTTTTTTTCTAAACCTCCGCGATCTGTGGCCGTAATATTAAACGTGTATTTACTTAGGTATTAAAGAAACATACATGATAATTATACCCGTTTAACATCTGTCAACAAGCCAAGTTATTTTGGGGGTTAATCAAATATAAAAGATAATTAACCTTTAAATTTTATTAACACACAAAATTATATTGAAAATTTATTTTAGCTCACTATTAGAAGTTAATAGCGTGCCTTACTATTTGCACACCACTTTTGGTAAAAGATGTTGATACACACAACTTATTAAGATCTAGCATGCTCATTATTTATATACTTTAACCTACATGTTTAGCAAATAAAAAATCTTTTATCTTTTTATAATCCTAAAGAATTTTAGACATGAATATTGAATAGTGGTGGGTACTTAAAACGAAAACAGGAGATAAAGAAGGTCACTCCAAATAGTGGGCAATTGTGGAAAACCAAATATTTAAATACTAAACGCAAACGAACCGAGAGCTTTTAGTATTTCAGTCGCACCTAGTTTTATTTTATTGCGTACAATATGTAAAAGAGATTCATATTCCGGGATAGCACTCGTACCGCAATGACGATCGATCATTCATTCAGAATAAATTGAATTCTAATTTTCAATTTCAATGACAATGGGCCCCAGATTCAAGAGCTGGCAAACACGATCTTTGGCAAGAATTCCGGAAAATTAGGGAAGAGGCACACATCTTGACTACAACGTGATGTCGAAGCGTTTCATTTTTTCGAGGTATTTTATTGTATTGCACGATGTTAATATTTGGATGGTTTTGGATTGATATCTAAAGACTTATTTTTATCATCAAAGTATTTTCTAAAGCTACGTCGAAAGTAATTTCGTTTTACAATTTTTGTAAAGTTGAAATTATACAGTTAGCAAATCAAATACAGTCTTGCTTTTAGATTTCGTTAGTATGGTGGAACTTAAACTTTGTGTGGAACTTAAACCTGTGTAATTTGGCTTCAACAATTTCAGTCGTCATTATGCTCAAACTGTTTCCTCTATCCACACCAACAAATAGTTCTTAAAGTTGAAACTCCTTCACACTAATTTCTTGCTTTACTCGCGCAGGTTTTGGGTAAAGCGGGCACGAAGTTCGCCCCTTTCTTGAGCTGTGGAGAAAGGGGGGGGGGCAATAAGTGCCCCCTTCTATTTCACCGGCACTTTAACTCGGGTGCAGTGATTTGATAACGCCGTTTGTTTCAAGAGCCTCTCGCGACGGTCATCATTTCAAGAATATTTTTTCCTTACAATACAAAATACGCAGCTGACTTTCGGTCTTGAGAGGATTTTAATTGAAATTATTGACGGAGCGTTTTTATGGCGCCTTTCGTAAAATAAGGCAATCTCATTTTCAGGATATAAAATGAAGACGGCGAATAAATTAACATCATGCCAAATAAGGAAATACAATTAAAGTAATTATGAACTGACAAAGCAAAAACAGCTTTCCATTCAGCTTCAAATGAAAAATTATAACTTTTGAATTGTATTATGATTCGCCTACATACTTTATCATTATTAACATTTTGTGCTAAAATTAATGCTCAAATATAATTACTAGTACATAAGTGTATCTTTTTCAACTAAATGTTATAACGTGAAAATCACAAACTATCTACGAGTATATAGGTTGTTTGATAATATATGCACAAAAATTAAAGGGGATTTTGATGAGCATAATAAATAAATTTGTGAAATATTTACCATAGAAATGTGATATTTATTTTGGCATGTAAAAACAAACACTTTATGAAATTTATGTTGTGCTATTGCATAATGCTTGCCATCTAACCACAAATACTGTATTGGTGACGTCTCGAGATATCTCTTGTTGTCCCTTTCTAACCCAAAGCCGCAGTCATTTCCGAAAGAGATATCAAATCGGCCTTTATTTTTGGATGTCGATTACAAGAGTAGGCAGTAAGTTTTATATCAAATTAATCACCTAAACTTAGTCGATTATCCTAAAAATTTGATAAACTAACTAGTAGTTTTTTTCTAGAAGTCTTTTTTTTATGTTTTGAGAAACGGTCACTTGAATATCGTCAGTATATTACCAAACAACCTGTATATTCATCATTATCATTTCAGACCGGTATCACCCACTGCTAAGTGTATGCGTCCCTTGTTTTCTGGCAGTCTCCTCTATCTTGTGTATCCGGTGTTTGCCGCGATTTTCGCGATGTCTTCTACCATCTCGTCATCGGATGACCCGGTTTTCTCTGGCCTGACTTCGGCCACATACACCATGGTATGTACGACATTAAATGAAAACACGAGTAGGACTAATGGCTAGTATTGTTGTAAAATAGGTTTTTTTCAAATTCGTCACAAAATAAATAGTTAAAAAAATCAAGCAAACGTCTTAACATCAAATCCTAAAAATATCAATGAAATAGCCTATATAAGATAATTAATCAAATCATAAACATTCATAATAATAATAAATATTGCTGGACATTTCACACAGCGCTATCTAGCCCCAAACTAAGCAGAGCTTGTACTATGGGAACCAAATAACTGATAGAATACTTATATACTTTTTTTTTTGTTTTGTAAACACATACTTATAATATATTATATAGAAAAACACCCAGATACAGAACAAATATCTGTAGATCATGCAAACATTTGTTCCGTGGCGGGAATCGAACCCGCTACCTCCTGCGTCTCAGCCGGCTATACGCCCACTGCGCCACGGAGTTCGTCATAATTTAAGTAGATATCTGTTAAACTTACTAAGCAGCGTGTCGCACAGGCGCCACTGATTGGTTATTGGAAATGTATCGATTGCTGGATATATATTCAATCTACCGGTATTAAACCCACCCCTAAAACCTGTAAATACGATTCCGGATGTGTATTTCTATTTAATGTCGTACATAACATAACAAGTTGTATATTAATATACATATGTATACACGGTGACATTAAATCACTGATTTACCAGAACAAACATTATTCAGACCATGGTCTTCTACCGTTTTATAGCACCAAATGTGTTATTAAAAAATCTAACTTAAAAAAGTGGCACTCCGGGAGTGCCGACAGAAGTGAAAACCTGAATAAAAGTGTACTACACAACAGATACTTATATACAGAGGTGTCGGTAACGGTAACAGTGTCTCGAGTTCAATGATTTTTTTCCCATCTCAAAAAATTCCCAACGCGCCTAAAGAAGTTTTCACTTCAATAAAATCTAATCTATTTCTCTAGGCGTTTTCAAATGAGTCTTATATTGTTCAAACATTAAACCCCTGACATACCGCGATAGCGATACGTAGGACCTACTATTATTTCTTCTGTTGTGAGTGTTATTTCATTTGCGAGTGTGAGGTGGTAACGTTTATTCAGAAGTTTTAAATTCGTAACTTTTTATGATTTTGAAAGACCAAAAACGTATTTTTAGGGTTCCGTACCTCAAAAGGTAAAAAAATAACCCTTATAAGATAACTCTCTTGTCCGTCTGTCTGTCCGTGTGTCACCACCGATTTTCTCAAGAACGGGTGAACCTAGCAAGTTGAAATTTGTACCAGATATTGAGGTCTATAGTCCCTATTAGGTGTATAAAAATCAAGGTCCTGCGTCAACACGATAAAAAGATATGGGCAAATTTAGATTTTCGCGAAAACTTATTAGTACCAAAATTTACCTTATTCTTCTATTTTTTTTTATTTTTCGGAATTTTCTCTTTACTTGTGCTGTAAGACCTTGATTTTAACCAAAATTGACAATTCTAGGTAAACCGGAAGTACCCTATAGGTTTGGGTCGAAACCCTATGGTAGTGCCCGTTGACCTAGAACCACGAAATTTGGCAAAAAGCAGTACAAATAAAGGAAAAATTCTAAAAAATAAAAAAGATGAAAATTTAAGGGTGTGCCTCATACACACATAGTTGACACCCATTAAGATAGTCCTCCGAGTTGTATGGGCGCTCATACAATTTATTATAGATAATGGTACGGAACCCAATGCACGAGTCTGACTCGCACTTGGCCGGTTTTTTTATGTGTTCCAGTGATTTTAATTTCATCGTATATATTGAAACGAACAATAGATAACTAGTGGTTCGCCCCGAACTGAGATCTCGCGAGTCTTCGATTAAAATAAAAAAGTATTATTTGTAATCTTTGACAATCAAAACATTGCAACGAAATAAATAACCAACTAACTGAACCTACAGTTTCATTAAAATTACAGGTAACGGGAGTTCATGTTATGTGGTTACGCTGTTTTGGGGTACAAATTGCAGTTATTCTGGATTTCAGACTTTTGCCTATACTTGTGTTACTTAAGCTACACGCATACCAAATTACAGCACTGTGGGGTCACTGGTGTACCCTGTGAATTTTGTCAAAGTTTTGTTTGTATAATGGCCAATAACTCAAAAACTACAAAAACTAACTAAATATAAAAACAAGGTTGAAATGTACTAATGAAGACCTTTCATTTGACCTAAAAGTCTCATTTTCATTTTTTTTACCCCTCTTGAACCCCAATATCTCAAACAAACCCCCCCCCCCCCCACATTTTTAGCTCATTTAGTCACACCAAAGTTGCGCCATCACTATCTACCTATATACCAAATTTCACGATGATCGGATAAACGCTTCGGAAGTTATCCTCGGACAAACAAACATACATACATACAACGCCGATTTGCCCAAGTTGACTTAGAGATCTCGCTTCGCTCGATTAATAGAAAGACGACCTGAGAAAGGATGCTGGAAGCCGTTGAGTGCAGGCCGTACCCGATCAGTCACTGGAAATCTGTGGGGAAGGCTTATGTTCAGCAGTAGACGTCTTATGGCTGATATGATGATGATTGAACCCATGTTTTTAGAATAAATAAAAATATGTTTCCATAAATACAAATAAAAATATTTCTTATTCGAACGAAGTAGTAATCTGAAATATTTATGAGATCGGTTCAATTAATTGCATCAAAATTAAATTTAAAACCGAATTTATTTAAAAACATATTATTGCTATTGGCTCTCATGTTAACATGATTTATTGAATCGAGGTAAGTTGAAAACTTCACATTTTGGGTACATTTTGGAGGCTCATTTATTTGAAAAACTCACTGCAATAAATTTATTGAGCTCAAGGGTCGTACATTTTTGATTGAAGTAAACGAAAGGTATATTTTTATTCCTTTGCCAATTGCTTGCGTTAAATGAAGTGTGAGAGTACCCAATTACATGTTTTTTTAGTGAATTATGGAGTTCCTTGCTTATACAATCTGTCACCGCATTCACGACATTAATTTAAAACACATATCCAGAATTGTACTGACTGATTTTAGAGATTGGTTTATTACCGGTAGCTTGAATATTTATCCAGTAATCGATACATTTACAATAAAAAAAATTAACGTAAATCTGTGGCATTTTTGCGCCGATGCCGCTTAGTCAGTTTAACCGGTACTAACATGATGAATAAATTTGATTTGTTTACATATTTTATACAGGCTGTTTCATTGATATTTTAGGACTTGAAATAAGGTAGATTAAAATTTAATAAAAAATCCACGGTAATGTATTTAAAAATAAAACTATTTTACAAAAATACTAGCCATCAGCGCTACCCGTGATTTAAATTAATATTGTAAATGTATTAGAATGCTGCATTTGATCACTAAAATTGAGTTATCAAAAATTGTAAATATATATAAGCTTTTTAAAAACCCCCTTTCCATGAAAAATCACTTCGTTGTGCCAATTTTTATGGTGATCGGTCAAACAGTGTAGAAGTTTATTAATCATATATAAACCAACATCCATTTATTTAGACATATATTATGTATATAAATATGTGGAATATACTGGATTTATCTACAAAAACGTTTGCATTTATAAAATTTCGATAAAGGCTGAAAGACTGATAAGATTTTACCCATCTATTTATTCTTGTATAATAATATATATGTATGTGAATACAATAGTAGATTATTAAACGAGGGGATAAAGCAGTGTGTTGCATCACGGGCGCTATATTAAATCCCGAACGTAACAAAGGATTCTAGAGTTAACTCATGAGCGGAGTGAAGGAGTTAGATACTAGAATCCTGAGTGCAGAGAGGGATATAAGCACGCCTAAGATGTAGACAGCTTTATCCACGAGGAGAATACCATACTTTTCACACTTTCTGCGAGACAATAAAAACCAAACCTAGGTTGGTGCATTCTGTGCAGAGGTTAGTTCGATTTACGAATAAGTCTTATGGTGTGGATCTCTTTGGTTAAATTTTAATACAGATGAAGTTCCAAATTTAAATCACATTATGCCCGCGAGAGCATAATGAAATTCAGTACAACTTTATTCCCGACTCTGCTGTAGGGATTTAATCACCTGCTTTCGGTGAGGTTTACATGACATAATTTGACATTGTCGAGTAGGTGTGAAAACATATTTACGTAGATCCATGGTTAAATAATAATCCTTTTCATCATTGACGACTTCCGTGGCGCAGTGGGCGAATTTCCGGCTGAGACGCAGTAGGTTGCGGGTTCGAGTCCCGCCGCGGAATAAATGTTTGCACGATCTACAGATATTTGTTTCCGGTCTGGATGTGTGTACATATTTACAAAAACACTATATAAGTATTATATCAGATAACTGGTTCCGATAGTATAAGCTTTCTTAGTTTAAAAATGTAGGGTATTCATTTACCTTACATTGTGAAAATTCTATATTGCACAAAACATAATATATCTGTACATAGGCGAACCAAGCATTCTCTTCCAGTTAACCTTTGCGTAATATTGAAAATATACTTTGTACCTAGATGTTTCGGCGCGGTAATGAAATTATATCATTAAATGATACTCCACTTGCGGGCAAAAAAAGTAACTTGTACAAGAGATAGAAGAAGAAAATAGACTGACCTTCGTCTTCTTTGAACGCTGCACTGAACAAGCTACGATCACCTCAATATGGACACGTTGCCGTCTATCCAAGGGTTTGTTCGTTGATAAGCCTTTCGGACAGATCCTGAGTCTGGCAAGGCTTCTTCTTGGCTGTTCTTGTCTTCTTGATTAATTCAATAGCGGCCTTCGATATCTGTCAGCGACAGAAGTAGACGCGGCGCGGTAACGACGCGGATACGGTGAGAAGCTTGGATTGTTGAACTTGCTTACGACACAAAGTTGTTGATTTTATGATTAGGAAGAAGTTTATGCGGTTTTCGAATTTGATTAAAACACAAGCGGGCACAGCACTTCTACAATCGATATGGGTCAATCACGGACTGACTCCAAGTTTCGCGTAGATGCCAGTGCAAACGTTGGAAGCGACGAACAAAAATCTGTTCGCGATCTGCTAATAGCGGGTAGGAAAATAAAAAGTGTTCATTGTAGGTAAAGTATTTATGCAGGAAGAAGGTACACCAGCACTCCAGGGAATGCAAATTCACCATTCCATCCAAAGGTAATATGGTAAATATCGATATTTATAGATAAAACTGCCAATTGTATTACATACATAATTCAATTTGATTTAATGGTGTGCAATAATGTATTTTCTATTCTAAATAAGAACAGCTAAAGTATACAACTCGTAAATACTGGAATGTATTATTAATTATATTGCTTAGATGGCAGTGGCTCCATAATATATTGCAAACTGGTAAGCTATCATAAATGTCAGCGAGTTTGCCGTACGCCTGATTATCGGTCAGTATTTGCCGCGCCCGCAGTGTATTGAAAATTACAAAATCAGCCGATCCTTATTTTGACTTTATTCATGAACTTAATTTTTCAGTATAAATATTCACAATTTTGATTATTTACGTAATAAATGAGTTAACTACTATAAATTTCATAGTTTGAACATCAAAGAGCTTACTTTGGCGTATATGAATATTATAAAAGGGTATTAGATGCATTTAATTATTAAGCAATGTGTACAGAGTAATCTTCCCCGGTCACTAAGTTACCGTAAACCTAAGTGCTTTTAAGTGGGTCGACCCGGATGTGGGACCGACGGACCTCTACTTAATCCACACTTGAACCTAATCACGGGGCAATAAAGGTCAAATTGTTACGACATAACCTCCACATATCGTCGGAAATATTAATAAAGCTAAAACGCAAAAAGTGTTCTTCAGAATACCTACTTATGCAGTATACGTAGGTACACTATAAGCATAAAGAATTACAATTCACCTAATAATTATGGATTATTTATAGTCTTACTTAGTAGGGGTTAAAAGTTAACCCTAAATGGGCTATCTTTTATTAATTTATCTTTTATAAATTACTAGCTAACCCGCCCGCGGTTCAGCCGTTCCGACGTGAAAGAGTAACAAACATCCATACATACAAACTTTCGCGTTTATAATATACTAGCTGACCTACCCGTGGATTCAATAAAATATTACCCTCATTTTGCGCAGTTGGCTAAAAAGTAGCCTGTGTCCTTTCCCAGGATATAATCTATCTCCTTGCAAAATTTCATTACGATCCGTTCAGCCAGATAAGAACAAACAGAGATAAGTATGTATTATATACATAATAAACTTTCCTCATGAACTATATCTATTGCTGAAAACTGCATTAAAATCCGTTGAGTAGTTTAAAAGATATAAGCGAACAGACAGCGGAAGCGACTTCATTTTATACTATGTAAAGAATATGCTAGCGTTTGACCACGATCTTGCCTGATGGTAAGCGATGATGCAGTCCACGATGGAACACGCTTCACGCACGATTCAACTATGGTGTTGGCATTATTGAACGGGTAAGTCAGAAATATATGTCATCTGTCACTCGTCAACTTAACACAGGTTTAAGTTATAATAATTGAACAAGCGCGTGTCTGACCACGCATAGTCAGTAAGGCTGTATCTTAGTAATTTTAAAATACAAAGTTAATTTTGCAGTTGATTTTGGTAATTTTTTATGATTATTCACATGTAAACAAGTTTATTTGGATTTTATTTCATAGCTTACTAGGCGGCACTAAAACTTAACATCATGCCAAGTTTCTGCTCTACAACACTAATACGAGTATTCTACTGTAATTTGTCGGACACACTGACAGTCCGGACTTGTCAAATGTCATGTCAAAACATTGTTCCTAGTTCGAGTACGGAATTCTAAAAAGTGAGACGGTATTATCTCAATCATGTTAAAACCTAATTAAAAGGGATAAACCTTGTTTATATACCACAAAGTTTTAAACCTTTCCCCGAAATGAAGTTTTAATCCTTATTGAGTCGGTAATGTGTGTGTGGCGGGAATCCTTTTTGAATTTATCTTGCGGTGAAGACAGGATGGCCTACATCCGGGGTGTGTTTTCATTTCGGATTTGCTGGAAAGTTGCCGCCAAATCCGAGCATCTGCGCTATTCCAACAGGATATTTTATTTTTCTCTTTCTACGCGGGATCTTGACGACTAGCTTTTGTGATTTAAAAAGATTTGCAGATCTGAAACTGCTTAGAGGTACGCAATGCGCTGCACGGGACGAACGATTGTTACAGTTCAAAGAATACGGTAAGTTTTTGAATTTATTTCAAGAATTTGCTGGAATTCTTTCTTTGAAACTTTTGTTCATTTTATTTAACTTAAGTAAAGACAGATAAAGGCCATAACAAGTAGATAAAAAGTCATAAATGGCATGCTTCACTTTAGACAACCTTACGTTACTAGTACTAGTACTCGTAAGTGACATACTTAGCCCGGTTTGCTTGTTTAATATTGGCGTAATTGTATGGCAATTCTCTTAATCATATTTAGGCACTAAATATTATCATCAGGCATCGTTGCGCAAGTCACCGTTATTAGTAGTTATTAGTTACACAAGTTATTAGTATTGCCAGACTAAATTGAATATTTTAGTTCCGCGCTCTCTCGCTAGATGGCGCTCTCTTCCAATTCGTACGCAGAACAGTGCATAGGTCAGGTGCTACTTAAATAATTCATTTAATAGTTTAACCCATCTCAAAGTGCTTTAAAAGCATTGTAAAGTGTTAACCAGTGTGCAAAAGAGGTTTAATTCGGACCAGGAAATCCCAAACACTTAGGACATAGGAGATCCATCGAATGCGGCTTGAGATGGCGCAGGCGGCCGTGCGGTCGGCAACCGCCCCGCCTCAGCCCGCGCCGCGCTGCACCCCGTTTGATGTGTTGTATCGCATACATTCATACAAAACTCGGTAGCTGCAGTAATCGCCGCGCCCGCGCCATCTCGAACCACGTTTGGTAGAGCTGGGGTAAAAGCGAGTACAGATTTTTGTATATAGGGGAAACACTATATACAAAAATCTGTACTGTAAAAAATCTTTAATAACGTTCTCAGGTTGTTCAAGTTATTTTAACTTCTGTTTTACTCGTATCCATATTTATTTTATTTCATAAGGTCGATAGCTTTAAATATCAACTCTTTTGGAGTGTTTTTATCAGATTGCAGATTTTTAGTCAAATCACAAACTGTCATGAAAAGCATTCATTTCGCAAGATCATCATTGTAAACTCAGTTATGATTTCATTACACGATTCGTTGGTTTACGGACCCATTTTACTTTAAAAAAATAAAAAATAAAGTTCAAGATATCCTTAGGGTGCAAATGACATTTTCAATGGACTCTGAACCCTAAATTTGAGCCCCTTATCAGGAAACCAAAGTCAAGCAGGGTGGGCTGTAGAGAGCTATATGTATATCTAGAGCAGGTGAGTCGAATTCGGTTACTTACCTAAGCTACCGTGTTATTTAAATCGTGAAGATTCTTATATTGCAGTGAGTTTCAAAGACTGCAACTTTTCTATTACCTTTCATGACGCGGGTATTTTTTCACAAATCAACCACAAATAATCACCTTTCATACATTTCATATGTATTTTGTGAAATAAATAATAAATATTATTAAAAATTGCATGCAATCATGAAGTCGCCTAGTGACTTTACTAAAGATTTATATAAATAATTATTGATCAAGCGAAGCGAACTCGAAATATCAACTAGGGCAAATCGGCGTTGTATGTTGATCCGATCATCGTAAAATTAGTTCGTAAAATAATAGGTCGTAAAATAGGTAGGTAGTAATGTCACAATCCTGGTGTGACTAAATGAGCTGAAAATAAATAAATAAATAAATATGGCTGGACATTTCACATAGCGCTATCTAGCCCCAAACTAAGCAGAGCTTGTACTATGGGAACCTGTTAACTGATAGAATACTTATATACTTTTTTTTGTAAATACATACTTATAATATATAGAAAAACATCCAGACCCGGAACAAATATCTGTAAATCATACAAACATTTGTTCCGCGGTGGGAATCGAACCCGCTACCTATGGTGGTAAATGTGGGGAGGTTCCTGATATATTGGGGTTCAAGAGGGGTAAATAAAACCAAAATGGGACTATCCGGTCAAGTGGCACGTCTAATGAAAGGCATCAGTACATTTCAACCTCGTTTTTATTTTTAGTTTAAACCTTGTAGTTTTAAAGTTATTAGGTACACCAGTGACCCCACAATGCTGAATTTTGGTATGCGTGTAGCTTTAGTGACACAAATATAGGGAAAAGTCTGAAATCCAGAATAACTGCAATTTCTACCCCAAAAAGTACATTGAATTAACATGAACTCCCGTTACCGGTAATTTGAATGAAACTGTAGGACAAGTGTAGGTTGTGTGTCACTATTTTCATAATCAAAGATTTTTTTTTTTGTTTTTATGGGAGACTCGCGAGATCTCAGTTCGGGGTGAACCACTAGTTATAATTAATACGGGATCTATCACGCACCGTTTCATCGGTGTAACGACCAACAATGTTTCAGTTCAATTCCTGAACGTTCATTAAGGTGAGTGCGATCCGTTGCGCAACAAACACTGTCGGTTGTAACACCGATAAAACGGTACGTGATAAATGCCGTATTTTAATAGGCCTAGTGATTGTTTAGTAAAAATAACCCTGGCTCGGCAGTTGGGCAATTAGCAATACACATTCTACGAGGTTGCCCTATTATTTAATCAGAGAGCCTAGAAAAATTTACTTATCTATTTCTTACCTATTTATGCATAATGTCGTGTTATACCTAGTTTTTTTAGTATTTATATGCAATCTCCGCACGCCTTATGTTATGGTTATGCCTATGGACATGTTGATATCACCTAACATTTCATTTCAATGCCATTTGCTTCGAAGTAAAATATTTATATAACCGTTATTGATATAATCATAGCGAACATTTGTTTTGGTTGTATGGGTTGACATCTTCGATCAACAATACACCTAGATAAAGGGTCGGCGCAAAAAATCCGTCTCGGTAAATAACAGCTCACTTGCGGCGTGAGCTCTTATTTTGTCTAGTCAGGTTGAAACACAGCCAACGTCAACACGTACCACAATGCCTCAATGCGCATTTAAAAGTTGCAAAAATAATGCCCGGAAAAGCAATTTATCAGCCGGAGTGTCTTACTTTCGGTAAATACATGTGGAATAAGTTATATTTTAGCTATAAACTGACGATTAATATCAATTTTTTAACAATATTGCCGATTTTAAACCACCGCTAAGAATGGCCAACGTCAAACGTGTGACGTTGGGCCAATAGACGCCAATAGCAAACAGAAACTAAATAAAACGATGTAGCTCGCATGACAATAACAGGAAAAAGTACTTTATTTATTGATTCATAAGGTTGATTTCACATTTCATTTTTAAGTGACAGGTGTAATTTATTACTTTGTTTGTTTTTTGAGACGAATGATCGTAACATTTAAAGGATTTGTGACTTTATGACAAGGTGCTGTGGTTGTGATTAGGTTCAATTTAAATCTTTTGTCTCATTCTATTGGTAAACGAATGACCCGCAATCTAGTTGTATTGTTGATCGAAGGTTGACATTATAACAATTTTACAAAAACCCTCTCCTTCCAAAGAATATCAGAAAGAAATCGCTTCTGAGTGATAATACCTCCCTCTGTATTTATAGATTTATGTTTAATATTTATTTGTTTCTTTTGTGACGTAAAATATTTTCATTTGTAATTTTTTCATCATCCATTCGTTCAATCTTTCAATAGTAATAAACGAATCGAGAGTATCGAATGATTACCTCTATAGAGTTGTATCTAGTAATCCACTAGATTCTTCTATTATTCTAGCGATAACTGAAATATAATCGCTTTAATTTGAACTCCATTTTTCCAGATCGTTGGGAAGGCTAATCATATTTTCTTCTAATAAGATTCTGCTGAGAAGAATGCCATCTTTCCATCAGTACCTATTAATAAACCCGGATCAAGTTGTGTTGCCTCATATCTTTTATAAAAGGTAAAATATAATAGATAAAAACAGTGGTATCTGGTTCAGTCCTCAAGAAAATAAATAGTATCACATGACAATAAGACGTTATGTATTGAATCTGCAATTTAAAAAAGCAGGAACTGACAACGCTATGCTACTGAAATGACTAGCATTAGTAAGAATTTTTCAAAAATCTTATTAAGATTTAAATACAACAATAAACATAAACATGATTCATATAAAAATACTGAAATCTAAAATGTGTCGTTTTAAAATGATATAAAATGATCAACTACATGTAGCTATATGTTTTTTTACGTCAATTGTAATTTGTCACTCTTGCTTGTTTTATGATTTAGGCCTGCTATTGAAATGAATGGCGCAAATAAACAAAGCTAACAATTGCTTTTATTGCAAGCAAATCAGATCCATTAAGGAAAATAACACAGCCAGCTGACTCCAATACAATCAAATAAACAAACCATGCGGAAAACAAACATACCTTCATAATAAATATCTTTCATAATATCAGGGACGGCTCGAGATCCACAATTACAATCCGCTAGACAATCAAATATCAGTAACTACACTGAGACATCACTACGAATACGAAATCACCGTTTGTGTTTACGCGCCTTATTTACATTAGCTATAGTAGAATGGTCACAGAAATCGCGCGGTGCACACGTGACTCGGCGGCAGGTGTAGTGTTGTGGCCTGAGGTAGTCGTGTATCGTGATATTGATGAGGGAAGGTGTGTGTGGCCGGAATATGACGGAGGGAGACGTGAGGCTTCCTCGCCAGCGCGGGACCGACTGGCCGGGGCGGGGGAGTAACCGCCTAGCGCTCTTCGCTCGCAGCTAGACTGCGCGCCGCCCGCCCAAAGTCGGAATCTCGATACAAAATTAATACTTGTTTTGCTAAAACCGATTTCGATTTGTCGACCCCCGAATTGGTAAAGTTAGACGGATCTTGTTAGCGATAAAGGGTTCTAATCAACATCGTGCTCGACAATGTTTGCTGTTTCGGTACTGATTTAGCTTTATTAAACTATTTCGTCTCAATTTGGTGGTTTGAGATTTAAATAAGTTTTTTAGTTGAAAAATTACTTTTTCAAAACTAGTTTTTATAAAATTCATACACGGAACCGCAAGCAAATTCAAATGAGCCCAAACACTAGTAGCCCACTACAATCCATTTGGTATTTTACCTAGTAAAGAATTAACATTAATTATAAGTGTCTATGAAACTCCACTCAAAACAGGGTTCATTATCAAACACGCAGTTTTGTCGGCAGAACAATGAAGCTGATGTGTACCATAGAAATTGTAAATTTCATTCTATAGGGATATAAACAAACTCAAATGGCTCCCTATCCGTCTTCGCCGGAATGCACATATTCTATCACTTCTTTTTAACATTATCTATAATCTCACTTCACATTCTTATCCAAAGGAGCGATTCGAGTTTCTGTATCAGGCACACTCTCGAAACCTTCGTTCTTCCGAAGCTCTACAGCTTCGAACGCGTCCATAGTTCACAATTTTATGGTGACTCCTTCACAGTACAAGCTGTGCGACTGTGGTACACCTTACCTTTGTCCATAAGGTCATCCAAATCTCTTCCTATTTTCAAAGTCAAGGTACTTATACAACCATTTCCTTTCTTTGTCTCGTAACTGCTAGTTAGTGTTTATGTTATTTATCCTCCATATGTAGTGTAGTTTATTTATATATTATTTGTATGTATTTAAGTTTATGTTTAGTATACTTAATCAATAGGTATATATTATTTTATGGGTGCTGTTTATGTATGTTAAAGGTACTCTTACACTCCCGTCTTCTGAATTTTGTTTATCCTGTCCATCCAAAGGTTGTCTGGAAAAGATCGCGTTTAGCGATAAGACCGCCCATTGTACCGTTATTTATTTCCTTTGTTACTGTATTTTTGTTTGGTGTGCAATAAAGAGTATTTCATTCATTCATTCATTCAAACTAAAACACTTGTTGAAAATAACTTTTAATACCTGCCAGACGATAGCAGCTCATCTATTCAAGTATTCATTCGAGTACAATTCATCTGTATTATCATAAAAAATGAGGCACAATAATACGGTTGTAAACGTTTCAAATTTAAATATTTTGCTCGAGAAAAGAGGATTATAGAGGGGAACAGAATAAATAAGAGTGGGTGAGGGCGAAGTGATGTGTAACGACGAAAGTCCGAGAAGTGAGTTCAGAAAAACAAATATTGTGACAAAAGCCTTACTGACACAAAGTTCGGAGGACAGGACACTGCAAACAGAAAAGGGATCTATACATAATTTATGTACCTAGAAGTTTTAGACCTATACAAATAATAATACCTACAATTAGTATAGCAACACTTATTAGTGGACAAGACAATACTCCTATCATTTAACGTTTCATCCTGCATCATGTAGAATTTTGTTATTCCCCAGAATTAAATAAATGAATTAATGAAAACGCTGAATTGTACGCACTTTTTCAAATTCAATTCAAATTCAAATATTTTTATTCATTAAAATCACAAGGATCACTTTGAAACGTCAATTTTACTGCCTGTTCCTTCGCGACCAAGCCAGGAAAGAAAGGCAAGAAACAAGGCTGGTTGTTTTTTTTAATGATCCTTTTACAATACATAATACAGAACATAAATTACGTCTAAATTGTAACATTTTGAACGAGTTGGAGCAATTTCAATCCCAAGCTTCTCTATCATCTAAATAATCCGATATTTTATAGTAGGCTCTTTTATAAAGATTTTGTTTAATTACATATTTAAATTTGTTAATTGTCAATTTTTGTACATCCCTTGGGAGTTTGTTATAAAAGCGTACACCTTGCCCTTTAAACGATTTACTAACTTTATGGAGTCTACAAGTGGCAACAGCGAGTTTATCTTTATTTCTAGAATTAAAATTATGATTATCGCTATTTTTCTTAAACAAATTAATATTTTTGCGAACATACATTAGATTTTCATAGATGTATTGACAAGGGAATGTCATAATATTTATTTCTTTAAACTTATTGCGTAATGATTCTCTGGGCTCATATTATAAATTGCACGAACAGCCCTCTTCTGCAGCACAAAAACGGTGTTTATATCTGCAGCACTCCCCCACAGCAGTATACCGTATGACATAATGCTGTGGAAGTAGCTGAAGTAAACTAGTCTAGCTGTGTCTACGTCTGTAAAAAGACGGATCTTTTTGACTGCGTATGCCGCAGAACTAAGTCTCTTCGACAACCCATCAATGTGAGGGCCCCATTGAAGCTTATTATCTAGGGTTATACCTAAGAATACGGTGGTGTCCACAAGAGCCAACTCCTCGTCTTTGATTTTTATATCTGCTTGAACTTGTGTAACATTAGATAGTATAAATCTAATACACTTTGTTTTCTTTTCATTTAAAATAAAACTAAAAATAAAACATACAAAATAGAGAGAGTACAATGTGCGGATTTATCACTTTGAAGCGATCTCTTTCAGACAGCGCTTTATGTGTAGAGAATTTATGTTATAACTTGTAAAAGGTCACCTCGAGCTTCTAGTGGTTTCGCTCACGTCTACTCTCAACTTTAGCTCATACATCGAGCCTAAGGCTAAAACAGCTGCCATGAAGCTGGGCATCCTCAGCAAGGTCAAGAGATACTTCACACTTTGACAGCTTCTTAGTCTCTACAAAGCACAAGTCCGGTCTGGAATGGAATACCGCTGCCACCTTTGGGATGGTTCGGCCAAATACCAGCTCGCTATCTTAGACTCGATAGAATGTAGAGCTTTTAAGCTTATAGGTGAGCAATATATGTCGGAGACTAAGAACCAAAGCCTCGCACACCGCCGTAAAGTTGCAAGCCTATCGATTTTTTACGGAATACATTTAGGGTAATGCGCCCAGGAACTATACGATCTGATCCCGTCATCTCCTTTCCATCAAAGGACAAGCAGGCGCACGGCTCATTACCATCCGTACCTAGTTGATATTGTTACGCCGAGGCTGTTAAACAATGAGTAATAATCGTAACTTCTCGAACGCTTTTGTCTTGCTGCGTTATTGTTGTTATTGTCTGCGGTTGCGCACAATGGAGTGGCCATTGTGTCGAGGGACCGACCCTTTTCCTGGAACGATCGAGATCCTTCTCGAACAATCGAAATGTGTGGATATAAATAGGCCGGAGAGATGGCCGGACAGTCAGTTGTGAGTTAGTCGGAGTTAGTCTGAGTGAGTGAGTCTCAGCGAGGCCCTGGAGGACTGACGTGGAGCAGGGTCTCGCGTGAACAGTAGTTGCTCGCGAGTCAGTTTGGATTAAGCTATACGTGCGATCATTTCGGTGACTTTAAGTGGTGCAACAGTGGTGTGAATTAGTGTGTTGTGATTACGTGTGACCAAGTTCGTGTATTCATCGTCTTAGTGTTGAATAAAAGTGTTATTTTGGTTGGATCGGTTCCCATTATTTTATCCCGAACCCTCAGCTCGTAACAATTTGGTGTCAGAAGTGGGATAAAATAATGCCGGTTCTACCAAAGGATAACGTGGACGGTGTCAGGACGAGAGGTCAACGACAACAGGTAATGGATGAAAGGCGGTTTGGGGAGTCTCCGGTTCAAGAAGCTCGGCAGAGTCGTCAGCCGATGGAGATGGAATCAGCCGCCACCGAACCATTTGGAGCTTCATCATCATCACCCGTGGGCCAAGCTCCTGTGACAGGCGATCTTGCTGCTATTATGGCAATGCTTTGTCGTCAAGAAGAACAGCGTCGTCAGGATAAAGAAGAGCAGCGTCGTCAGCAAGAAGAGCAGGCTCGGTTGCAGGAGGAGGAACGCCGTCAGCATAAAGAAGAGAAGCGTCGTCAACAGGATGAGCCGGCTCGGTTGCAGGAGGAACAACGCCGTCAGCATTAAGAAGAGAAGCGTCGTCAACAGGAAGAGCAGGCTCGGTTGCAGAAGGAACAGCGACATGAACAGGTAGAGCAGACTCGGTTGCAAGAGGAACAGCGACGTCAGGATAAAGAAGAGCAGCGTCGTCAACAGGAAGATCAGCGACGTTGGCCATAAGAGCGTGCTCGACTGATGAGGGAATCGTTCGGTTCATCTGGAAAGGAATTCCAGGAAGTGAAAGAACAGATAGAAATCAAGAGAGCCGTGTTTTGGAGGCTGGAATTGGGCTCGACTGATGAGGGAATCGTTCGGTTTATCTGGAAAGTAATTCCAGGAAGTGAAAGAACAGATAGAAGTCATGAGAGCCGTGTTTTGGAGGCTGGAATTGGGATCGCTGATGAGAAAGGGACTCTGGGTGTCCTGAAGTACTGGAGACGGCAATGTGGCTCCTCTAGTTGCTACATCTTCAGCGCGAGGTGCGCCTAAAATTGTTCGTGTTGATCGGCTGCCGCGATATGAGGCTAAGAATGCTCGGGACGAGCATGTTTTAGGAGGGGGCAGTGTTACGCCGAGGCTGTTAAACAATGAGTAATAATCGTAACTTCTCGAACGCTTTTGTCTTGCTGCGTTATTGTTGTTATTGTCTGCGGTTGCGCACAATGGAGTGGCCATTGTGTCGAGGGACCGACCCTTTTCCTGGAACGATCGAGATCCTTCTCGAACAATCGAAATGTGTGGATATAAATAGGCCGGAGAGATGGCCGGACAGTCAGTTGTGAGTTAGTCGGAGTTAGTCTGAGTGAGTGAGTCTCAGCGAGGCCCTGGAGGACTGACGTGGAGCAGGGTCTCGCGTGAACAGTAGTTGCTCGCGAGTCAGTTTGGATTAAGCTATACGTGCGATCATTTCGGTGACTTTAAGTGGTGCAACAGTGGTGTGAATTAGTGTGTTGTGATTACGTGTGACCAAGTTCGTGTATTCATCGTCTTAGTGTTGAATAAAAGTGTTATTTTGGTTGGATCGGTTCCCATTATTTTATCCCGAACCCTCAGCTCGTAACAATATACCACCCATTCGCACACACCGTTTAGGTTCTACGTTCTTGACGCGTACAGCTAAGATATGGAACACTTTACCTCTGTTTTTTCTTAAAGAATACAATCCGGGCCTCTTTGAGGTAAGAGTGAATAGGTTTTTTCTGGATCTTCATGCTTCATCTTAGACCACATCATCGCTTACCATCAGGTGAGATTGTGGTCAAACGAAGATCTATCTATTAAATCGATTATAGGTTGTAGCTTAATTGTGTTCACAAATACTTTTTAAACTGCATGATGTGGTTACCTATAATTAAAAGAGCACTAGTCTTAAAGACTTAGCATTCATTTTAATTTTAACAATGTTTCCGTGGGTAATAAATAAATAAATAGAAACATAGGTTTTCACGTGATCAAAAACAACTTATGCTACGATCTTAGTAGGTTTATTTTCCATCTCCTTCGACAAAACCTGACACACTTAACGAACTTTCTTTGTTCATACATCCTTTGTAACAATGTAGACACCGAAGTATGGTACGAACGTAAAATCGTACATGCTAGTACATCATAAAACCTGAAAAGTTCGTGCGTTGTTGACATAAAGTATTTTAATCTGAACTAATTTGTATGTTCATAAAAGTAAGCAAATTACTATTTAAGGTTATCATGTTATAATTTCATGTTAAACAGCAATATTCAGATGTTATTAAGGCTGACTCTTGTCACAGTTATCAGATTACCTACGTGTAGTTATTAATATAACAAGGTACCGCGGAATATGTATTTTAACCCCAAATTAGGTAATTGTACCCATGAAACTGAACAAATTTTCAGCATAAATAAAAAAAATCTGGTAGAAATTCAAACTTTAACGTACGAAATGTTTGACTTCGGGTTTTCTAAAACAGGTGTATGCATCGTTTTCCCCAAAAATAGGTGTGTTTATTTTGTAAAAACACTGAATATCGAAAATACAGAACAAAAATTGTTAGTTTTAGTGGGACAATGACTCTTTCGAATAACATACCTACTTGTTCCGAAGCACCCAGTACCGGTTATTTTAAGTTTACTATCATCTAAATAGAATTATACAAAAGTTGTGTCGATGCGTAGACAAGTCACATTTTTGTAAAGAAAAGATAGTATACCTACTTATTTGCGCATTAAATTGTCAAAACAGATGTTGAAAAAACAAATATTATATAAATATATCTAATATTGAAAAAAAATACTATGTTATATAGTTGTATAATTAGGTGCTCGTGCTTAGGTTTCTTTATGCTTTAGTATATTTAGCAATAAACTGAGAAAAATATTAAAAAAATGTTTGCATGATTTACAGGTATTGGTTCCAGGTTTGGGTATTTTGCTATATTTTTCTATAAGTATGTATTTACAAAAAAAATGTATATAAGTATTCTATCAGTTATTTGGTTCCCATAATACAAGCTTTACTTAATTTGGGGCTAGATAGCGTCGTGGGAAATGTCCAGCATTATTTATGATTTTTATTGCGATCTTACAATCGAATTGTCTAATTAATTTGCCCGAAAAGTCGCATCTTTTTAGCGATAACACCGCCCTTTATACATATTCTTGTTTCTCATTATGTTGTATCTTGCTTGTTAGGCATAATAAAGAATTTTCATTCATTCATTCATAATTGGAATTATTTTCAAGAGATCAAGAGACTCGATGAGAACCTTTAAAACAATCATGGTTATAAACATTTTTTTTCTTATTCTATACTTTCTCACTGCTGTGCAAAGGTCTCCCCCATGTTCCTCCATATCTCACGATCAATAGCAACCAGCCATCAAAAAAACAATTATTTTCACTTAAAACAATCGGAGCATTTTCGTTTACCCAAAAAGTCACAAATAATAATAATAATAATAATATGGCTGGACATTTCACACAGCGCTATCTAGCCCCAAAATAAGCAGAGCTTATACACACGGCTACACCTCAAGCTATAATTTCCAGTACATGCTGACCTCGCATTGTGTAGGCTTTCCGTACAATGAGAGGTCAGCATAGACTGGAAATGTCTAGCTTGATGTGTAGCCGTGTGTACCATGGGCACCAGATAACTGATAGAATACTTATATTTTTTTATAGTATGAATAATGTATAGAAAAACATCCAGACTCGGAAAAAATATCTGAAAACCATGCAAATATTTGTTCCGCGGCGGGAATCGAACCAGCTACCTTCTGCATCTCAGCCGGCTATTCGTCCACTGCGCTACGGAGGTTGTCGTGGTAAAGATCCAGTTTTTAGTGATAATAGAAATGGTGACTATTATTCAATCCCTTTTAGAGGATCAAAGCTGTGTTTGGGTGTAAGTTTGAAGTTAGCCACGGTCAAATAATGCCGCGGTGCCTTATATATAACTGAAGCACCCACTTAGCAATGTGTGTGTGTAATTTAAGGGTCAATGACAATACAGATAGTTATACTGTGAAATGACGGCCATAAGTGTCTGCAGTCAATAGCCGCATCCATTGAATTGCAAGAATAAATATTTACGAGAAGACCAGCACACTTTGGGTGCCTCACATTCAAGTTGGTGGCGTTGCATCCATCTTAATTTTATTCTTCTATCTATGGTATCAGACCATGTAGTATTTTTGCCTATTTTTTCCGGCCATGTTGCCGTAAACTATTAGGATTGTTCTCTCTCAACGTGTTGAGTATTCGACAAGGCAAGCTTTCTTGACTTCAGTCAACTACCCAGTAAATGAAGCTCTAAAGCGCATCACAGACAATGAAGATGGTATAACATTTTATGTTCATATAAAATATCACTCGCCGTACAATCCAATGGACCATCACACATGGGGAAGATAATATAATATATTATTATCTTACAGTAAGTACTCGTATCTTATGATACCGAGCGATATGGATATTTCATCTTAAAATATGAAATATATCGTAAGATACGAAAGATACTGTATATGTCCGTATACAGGTTTGCTACAGACTTTCAAGAGAATAAAAGGACTTGTGTGTGATACCTTAGAATACTATAATAAATAAATATTGCTGGAAATTTAACACAGTGCTATCTAGCCCCAAACTAATCAGAGCTGTACTATGAGAACCAGATAACTGATAGAATACTTATATGCTTTTTTTTGTAAATACATAATTATAATATATAGAATAACAACTACACCCGGAACGAATATCATGCAACCATTTGTTTTGTGGTCGGAATCGAACCCGCAACCTCCTGCGTCTCAGCCGGCTATTCGCACACTGCGCCAAGGAGGTTGTCTAATAATATAATAATATAATATACTTTAGATAACATAAAATATGATGGCATCTTCGTCGTGTGTGACTCGCTTAACGCTAATAAAGGCGAGAACAATAAATCTATCAGATATTGCAACGAGAACATGTGGCGGTGAAAATGAGAAGCGAGGCATTTCATCAACCGTCCAGTTGACCCGCTTTGGCCGCCTGACCAATATGACCACGGTAGGGATGGTGCTTCCGGCTTTAGTTGGACATGTCATGTCCGGCTGAAGAGATTTCCGCTTACTCTGTGTTCCCATTATTGCCCGCCAGAAGCTTATTTGCGTACCTACGTACTATACAAACATAACATAGGTACTTGTAATAGTGTATACGGATGCGTATGTAAATGTACATAATGCAAAACTTGAATAGTTTTACCCACATGTTCACTGGCACAAAAATTTCCAAGTAGCTATTTTTAAGATGTTATTTCATTTGTTATTTTGTTTTGTTTGCAAAATGAACTATGCTTGTAGCTTTGGTAACAGAAATATAGGTAAAAGTCTGAAATTCAAAATATTTGCAATAACTACCCCAAAAAAGAGTTTACAATATATACGAACTCCTATTAGTTGTAATTTAAATGAAACTTAAGGTCAGAATGTTGGTCGCACATTTCGTGAATACTTTGCACTTAAGTTTATATGGCGCCTCACTGTAATGAGGCGGGAGAATCGCTCTTACATCTGTTAGGCGAGTGTGATTATTTCGTAAACGTAGCATTCATCTGGACAAACATATTCTTATCCCGGAGGAGCTAACAGTTATCACCCCTAAGAATATTCTACAGTGTTTAGCAGCTGTAGGACTTAGTGGTGAACTTTAATCGCCCCATAACCTAGGGGTGACACAAAAACAAGTGGCGATCACCATAGGCCTCGTGGCCACAGTGAAACTGAAGCCGCAAAAGCTAATAAAAAAAACTTAAAAAAAAATGGTGCTATTTGAAAAGTCAATGTATCTCTTAAGTAAAAGTAATAAGGAAAGTAACTATTATCTATTTTTTGAGTTGTTATTGGAGTAATTAAACTTTAAAATCCGACGTCAGCTATCTCGACCTTTCTGAGGGCTTAGCCAAGTTACAGTCGATTAGCGATGACGCTAGTCGATACGTCCGAAAATGTATAGGATTTGACACATGCTATAGAAATACTACGTAATTCAGCGACAACAAATGTATGTAGAAATCGAATAGATTCGTGGCGAATGTAATTTGGCTACGGGCCCTGAAGTCCAATTGAGCAAACTTGAACGCCTTCAAAATCTTTGTATTCGGTTCGTATTTGGCTTGCGCAAATATGACCATGTTTCAGAATTTCGCGCAAAACTGAAGTGGCTCCCTATCCGTCTTCGCCGGAATGCACATATTCTGTCCCTTCTTTTTAACGTTCTTTTCAATCCTTCTTCAGCATCCTATCTAAAGGAGTGTTTTGTGTTCTTGCACCAGGCGCATGATCGAAACCTACGCTCATCTGAAGCTCTAAGTCTCCAAACCCCTGTCCACAGTTCTCAATTTTATGGTGAATCCTTTACAGTTGAAGCTGTGCGGCTGTGGAACGCTTTACCTTTCTCTATTAGATCATCTAAATCTCTTTCTATCTTTAAAGCTAAGGTATACAACCATTTCCTTTCGTTGTCTACGCACTGCTAGTTTATCCTTATGTTTATCTCCTTTATTGTAGTTTGTATATAAGTATGTATTATTATATTTGTAAGTATATATATTTAGTTTATTAGTAAGTATAGGTAGTTTATGTAGGTTTATGAACATACTCGTAAATACACCGCCGTCTTTTTGATTTTGTTTTGTCCTGTCCATCCAAAGGTTGTCTGGAAGAGATCGCTTTTAGCGATAAGACCGCCCGTTGTACTTACCTTAATTTTTGTGTATTTTTATTGTATTTTTAATTTTGTTGGTGTGCAATAAAGAGTATTCTATTCTAAAAAAATGTTTTTGAATCGTGTGGGGTATCATTTGAAAGGGCTGCAAATAAGGATTCCAATTTTTTTACTATTTAATCAAAAATATTAGCTAAGTTTAAGAAAGAGCCAATTAAAATCATATTCTCCTGTTTTCTGGAATTCTAAATTAATATATAGATATTATCAGAAGTTGTATTAGTTGAAACCATTTGCAGTGCGCTTTTTTTTTTATATAAATTATAGGCTAGCGTTTGACCACTATCTCGCCTGATGGTAAGCGATGATGCAGTCTACGATGGTACACGCTTGCCTAGAAGAAACCTATTCACTCGTGACTTGAAGATCCCTAGGTTGTAGTTATCAGGAAACACAGACTCGGGCAAGGCGTTCCACTCCTTGGCGGTGCGCATAATAAAGGTGGAAGAGTACCGCTTTGTGCGTATGGGAGGTATGTCTACCATGTAGCGTACAGGGTGAATGTACTTCCTTCTGAACTGAAAGGTTAGAAAATGTACTTACATACTAATACTAGTTGGCCCGGTGGACTTCGTACCGCCTTGACATGCATATGACGCTGGCAGCAGCATTTTCTTAATTATTTTTTTTTGCGTGACTTTTTCGATATGTTAATTTATTCTTTTCGGGCAAAGACAAATCCAACAAATCAAAGATCATCAAAATCGGTCCCGCCGTTCTTGAGTTATAAATGGTGTAACTAACCCGACTTTGTTTTATATATTATATATATAAATTATATGAAATATCAATTGATATTTGTGATATAAACTGTTAATTATTTTGGATTATTATTTACACTCGTGAGATCTCAGTTCCAGGGAACCGCTATTTTAAAACGAATTAAAACCATAACAGAACATCTGGTGGTAGTAGCTCGGTTGATAGTCCGGTTGACCAAACTACCGATACTTTTTGGTGTCAATAGTCCGGTTGGTCCAAAGCAACGAACTACCGATGCTTTTTAGTGTCAATAATCCGGTCGGTGCAAAGCACTGAACTACTGATACTTTTTGCCGTCAATAGTCCGGTTGATGCAAAGCACCGAACTACTGATGGTTTTTGGGGTTAATAGTCCTGCTGGTACAAAGCACCGAACTACTGATGCTTTTTAGTGTCAATAGTCCAGTTGGTACAAAGCATCGAACCACTGATGCTTTTTGGGGTTAATAGTCCTGTTGGTGCAAAGCAATGAACTACTGATACTTTTTAGTGTCAATAGTCCGGTCGGTACAAAGCACTGAACTACTCATACTTTTTGGTGTCAATAGTCCGATTGATGCAAAGCACCGAAATTGTCCGTAATGTCAAAGTTACGGTACCTGCTTTTCTTAAATTTCCGGCTTTTCAAGTTGCTTGTCCGACCAATGTAAGCACGTCGATATAATGCGGTCGCAGCTGCCGCCGGACTTCGTCCCGCATACAATTGGATTTTTAACCGGAGAGTTCATTGGGCACTGCGTCTTTATTGGGTCAGTGTGTATTAGCTTTTATGGAGCGTGTTTAAGGTATTGGCAAATATACTCGTACTCTGGGTTAATCACTTTGATGGGTGAGTACTATCGACAATATATTCTAACACTCGGTTCTAAAGGTACTTTAAACTCGTGTATGTTTTGTTTGTGCTTGTCAATATTGTGGGTGCAATTTACCTAACCAAAGATTTACATATCTATAGTTTTCTTTTTTGTATATTTTGTTATATCAAAACGTCACCGGAAAATTAGGTCCTACTCGCATAGCACTTGCATAGTTCTTGCGAAGCACCTGCGTAGTACTTGCGTAGCACTTGAGTAGCACTTGCACTTGTGTAGTTTCTGCGTAGCTGTGTATTCGGCAAATTTGTATAGATAAACTAGCTGACCCACCCGCGCGAAGCCGCAGGTGGATCACGCTTGAAATTTCCCGATCACGTGGGAACTTCGGAATAAAAACTATATAAAACAGTCTTGTCAAAGTGACGCGACACTTCATGTAAATTACTTCAAGTCAATGAACGACGTTTAAATTATATGGATATTGTTCATTCAAAATTACTAAAATCGCGATTAAAAATGGGGGGTTGGGAGAAGGATGGTGAAAAATACTTTACCATAAATAAAAATTGGTCGATTTTCATAAATTAGAAAGAGAAGATTTTAATGTTTGACGTTATGATTCATTAAATCAATACTTAGATTAAAGGTACATTCGACTTATGTAGCCGAAACGTGGACGCTTATGGGGGACTGGTCCGCAAATTGAAAGTCGCTCTGCGAGCTATGAAAAAGGCTATGCTCGGGATTTCTCTGAAGGATAGAATCCAAAACGAGGTTATCCGACAAAGAACCAAGGTGATCGATATAGCTCAGAGGGTCAGCAAGCTAAAGCGGCAGTGGGCCGGCCATATCTGCCGCAGAACCGATAACCGCTGGGATAAAAGCATTCTGGAGTGGAGACCACGTCTAGGCAAGCGATGTGTAGGATGCTCTCCGGCTAGATGGAGTGACGATTTGCGCGCTGTGGCTGGCAAGAATTAGATGAGAAGAGCTGAAGGTCGAACTCAATGGCGCACCCTGGGAGAGACCTACGTCCAGCAGTGGACTGTTAGAGGTTCAGGATGATGATGAGGTAAATTGAATTGTTATTGGCGCAGGAAAAGACCTATTATTGTATTTACGTTCTGGCAAATACACGTTGATTTATTTTAGCGTTGCGTAGCACCTGCATTATAATAAATATTCTAGACGTTAGAGTGTATGAGTAGATAGGTACGGATAATATAAGCAGCTGCACCCAAATAACTGCTTCGGTGTACCAAAAACACATTAGTGATGTATTATATTTAGTCTACAAACTTTATAATACAATGAATAGCGCATTGAAATCAGTCTATATGTTTGGGACCTATAATTAGTATTATCGACCCAAATAATGTCCAGTGTGAGTGCGGGGCTCCCATACAGATTACATATTTTGATAAAACTTGTTATAATGATACCATATACTTTGCGTTAAAATTTCGAATATTTTTTTTCCAAAAAGGTTTCAAGGTTAAAAGGGGGTTAAGGTGTGTATGAAAAAACTAAAATGCTTCTAATTGAAATAAATTATATAATAAACCAACATTAAATGTTTGCATGATCTACAGATATTTGTTCCGGGCTGGTTGTTTTTCTGACCTCGGACAGATTGCTAAAAATTAAGACCCATATGGCTTTACACTTATTAAATTCTGGCTTTAAATTACATTTACATATACTTTAAGATGATGTCAACTGTGGAAACACAGCGAGCTGGTGGACAACATATTAAAGTCTACCCTATCGTCGGTTTTGAATATCGACTTGTATGACAGGGCATGGTTGCAGGCCTCCCTGCCTGTCAGATTTGATTGCTTAGGTATACACATTATTTCAAGTATACCGGCGTTCTTGTCCTCTGTCTATAGCACAAGTGCTTTAGTAGAACAAATTCTAACTCCTGCTTCGGTTTTATCGGGCAATACTTTCACAGCATCTTTTCTTGACGAGGTTAGAATGATTTGGCAAAGTGCTTGCCCAAATACTGATCCCCCAATCGTCTTTCGTCTCAACGGCAATGGGACGGGCCTCTGTGCGAGTTGACTCGGAATTGTCTGTTACAAACGTGTTCAAGCTCACAGATTGTGCGCGTCTCCTTGCTCTTTCCAAATGGTAGTCAGGACTTTGGCTGCAAGCTCTTCCTTCTCACAATACTGGTACTGTAATGGATCCTATAACTTTCCAGATTGCAACTTATTTACGGTTGGGTGCGCAGTGCCAGTGCGGTTCGGCAGTCGAACAGCTTGGTCATAATAGATTATCGTGTTCCAGAGCCGCTGGTAGGACTTCCCGTCACGCTAGCCTTAATGATATCATCCTCCGGGCTGAACCGAACGGTCTGTTACGTGACGATGGTAAAAGGCCTGACGGTATGACTTTTATACCTTGGGAGAAGGATAGGCCTTTGGTGTGGGACGCCACGTGCGTCGATACCCTTGCGCCATCTCGTTTGTCTGGTACAGCAGTTGGGGCCGGTGCGGCGGCAAATTCAGCCAAAGATCTCAAGCGGCGCAAATATGGAAGTTGACAGAGCTTACGTATTTGAGCCATTTGGAGTCGTAACCCTGAATCAACAGAGTACCGGGGCCCATCGCGTTTTTAAAATTCTTTCTGAAGGTCGAAGCGACGTGTGATCTGAGAGCTGGCGCTTGTCTGGGTCAACGCATAATCATTGCAATTCAGCAGAGCAATACAGCCAGTGTCTTGGGGACACTTTCGCCTGGTAGTGATCTGGAGCAGTTGAGCTATCTATAGATCGTTTGCAACGGTCATTAGATAATTCAACTGTTTCTTTTGTATTTTATTGCAAATAATTGTGTATTCTTTCTGTTATTAAAGAATAACAAAAAAATCTATATATTATAATTATGTATGCACAAAAAAGTAAAAGTATATAAGTATTCTATCAGATATCTGGTTCCCATAGTATAAGCTCTGCTTAGTTTGGGGCTAGATAGCGGTGTGTTAAATGGCCAGCAATATGTATTTATTATTATTACATCACAGCGGTTTTTTAATTCTTTGTTGATGGGGGTGTAACAGAGGTAAGTTTGTATCTACTGAGTAAACTCCCGAGCTACTTAACCCATTTTGAAAATTAATAAAAAGCTACACTATCCCTGAGTGCTATAGACTATATTTTATTTTGATAACCATCGGTGAAAATCTGGGGCGGGTTAGCTAGTAAACATTAAGACGTTACAAGGCATTACGTAGTGCGTACGAGCGTGTTCCGATCGAGGCCGATCGATCTGCGTCAGCACAATATGACGCTTCGTAATGCGGTCGCTTACAGCGCACTCGATTAAATTTCCAGCGTTTCCTCACGTGCGGCGTTAAGAACCTACAAGCGTGATCTAGCTTGCTCGTTTTATTTAGTATTCTAAAGCAAGATGACGTAAACCTTTCTTTGTCACACACGATAGCTTTATAAATGCAAGTCATGATACAATGAGAAAAAACTACGAGCCTTACAGTAGTCGCATATGATGCGTAACATCTGACCACCGCGCGCTCTCATTGGTCAAATCAAATAGCGCGCGCTTCCCTGGTTTCAGGTTACACATTTCCGTCCCTTCTGCCAAAATCACTCCCACAAACCGAGAGCAAAGATGTTACATATTAACAAGAAAAGCTCAGTCTACCCGTGACCACGGCTGTTGTAACACAGCCGAAACGTCGGGATAACATATAAAAAAGGTACATACGCGATAAATAGCCGTTTTAATCAGTAATTATGTACAGTGATCGCGAAAGTTTGAAAGAAAAGCTTTTTGTATAGCAAGTTCAAAATAATATTGTTTGCTTACCTCCAAGTAGGTTTGAGGTTGATTAAGAATCAAACCTACTTGGAGGTAATCCAAGTAGGTTTGATTCTTAATAGGTACATAACATGAAAAGTTGTCAACCCACTCGGCCACCACATCAAGGCAGCAGTATTTGATTAGAAGAGTAGTATCTTCATGAAATGTATTCAAACATACAATCAAGTCAAGAACAAGTTTATATAATTGAATTGTATTCACAATAATTTGTATAATATGTAAATTTATAATGTAATTTAGTAATTTGAAAATTTATGTAATTAATGTTTTGAATTCTTTTAAATTAATTAGTTAATCCACTCAAATTATAAATATAAATATACAATATAAATAACTAAAAAAAAATATTTGACGCTCTGACTCTGACTATAACTTTATGGTTATCAAAATCATAAATCTGTTGTCTCTCTGTTGTAGGATTTTTTGTGGTAATTTAGTTTTATCGAGAGAGACCTGTAATTGGCTGAAATTATAATCTCGATGACTAGTTATTTAAGACACTTTGTATTATAATTATAGCTGTTGGTCTCTTCAATAAAATAAAAAAAAACTAAAATATTTACTAAATATAAAACCTGTTTTGTTATGTAAGACATTAATTTAAAATACACATCCGGCATCATAGTTACTGATTTTAGAGTTGGGATTAATACCGGTAGCTTGAATATGTATCCAGTAATCAATACATTTTCAAGCAGCACCTGACGTAATTGACGATGACGCTTAGTCAGTTTAACAGAGCCAAATTACATTCGCCTCGAATCTATTCGATTTCTACATACATTTGTTGTCGCTGAATCACGTGGTATTTCTATAGCATGTGTCAAATCCTATACATTTTCGGACTTATCGACTAGCGTCATCGCTAATCGACTGTAACTTGGCTAAGCCCTCTAGTCTTGACATGGCCAATGAATATGATTTGTTTGCTTATTTTATACAGGCTGTTTCATTGATGTTTGAGGACCTGATTAATATCAGTTATAAAATTTTCTGTCGCAATGAATTTGAAAAAATCTTATTTTACAACAATACTAGCAATTAGCCCTACCCGTGTTTTCATTTAATGTCGTACATAAAAAAACACATAGTATATAATACGATGCATTTGCCCGATAACTCGTAATTTCTGGATTCTGGATTACTAATAGAAAGTTTCATCAAATAGTAAACGAAGTTATAACTTTTGAAACTATTATTGCATTTAGTGAAAATGTTCATCCATTTTCACTAAAAACGGGATATTTACTTTGCTATGTGATTATGTAACTTTTTTATTTACCCGTGATCATGGCGCATGCAACAGAGCCGAAATATCAGGACACTCAAAAACTGACCCGTTAAATAGCCATATTTGATAAAAATCATAAACAAAGTTCTTTAAATATTTCGATGCAATTTAAAATTAACCTACGCCAATCTAATACATAGACAAATCTGTCGAACAAAACGGTTCTATTTAATTAAAATATTCCGAACTTGTGACCCATTTTCAAAGCTCCACATATCACACGACTCCACAGCGCTTATATAAAGAGCCGAAGCTTTTGTTGGCAAAGCTGATACAATTGAAACAAATGCACTTTTCAACTGACTCGACAATTTGTATAAATTCACCCGTTCAGACGTGGATCGAGGAAACCCATTGTCTTTCCATGTCACCACGTTTACATTTCACCATGAAGAGAATCTCGTTACGGTAATCGAGCTGCCGTAAATAAACATTTGTGAGGCATCTATTTTAATTATTCTGATTGGAGTTGTCCCTTTTTGGTAGTGTCTAATTTCAAACTGATTCTGTAATAAATACTTTGATTTTCTAAGAGCTCCATTTTACGCTGAACTGCGTAATAATACATTTTTCATCACTCATGCTCTGAAGTGAGTTGGTGATTGTAAACTCGATAATGAACCCGTAAATGCGATTAACGGCCAAGTAAATTTGAAAATAGAATTAGGCTGATTGCATTCATAGTAAGCTAAAATTAAATAAAATCTTCATGTCAAATCCTTATTTCTATTTATTAATTAAAGAGGCCATATTCATAATATGCTAAAATTAAATACAACCTCCATGACAAATCCTTATTTCTATTTAAAAACGAAAGAGGCCATAGTCTAGTTGTGAAAACAAACAATGGTTACCGAGAACGCAAATTTTGTTTTTAGCACCTTTAATAAAATAACTTTTGTAATTACCACTCGTGATGAAAAGTTATTTGTTACACTCGGGTGTCAACGATCACTAACACCCTCGTATTACTTACGATTAGCGTTGTCGCTCGTTTCCGCTCACTCGTAGCTCGTAGTAGACCGAGTACAGCCCTTCTATAACAATGTACTATCAATAGTACATTATTACACGAGGCTATAAAGCAGTGTCTTGCGTCACGGGCGCTATAATTAATCCCGAACGTAACGAAGGATTCTAGAGTTAACTCACGACCGGAGTGAGGGAGTGCAGAAAGGGATATAAGCACGCTCAAGATGCAGACAGCTTTATCCACGAGGAGAATACTTTTCACACTTTCTGCGAGACAATAAAAACCAAATCTAGGTTGGTGCATTCTGTGCAGAGGTTAGTTCAATTTACGAATAAGTTCTTATAGTGTGAGTATCTTTGGTTCAAATTTTAATACAGATAAGGTTCCAAATTCAAATCACATTATGTTGCGGGCGTAATGAAATTCAATACAACTTTACTCCCTGCTCAGCCGCAGGAATTATATCAACTGCTTTTGGTGAGGCTTACATGACATATAATTTGATATTATATATACAGGTCGTGTGAAAAATAAGTTATTGTTGACGGGATATTAATAACTTCTGTCAGTTAAATAAATTACATTTATCTACAGTAATAAAATCTACTCTGTTGTGGAGAGAACCTGATATAGGGTGGTGTATTTACCAAGCTAACTCTATGAATTAATATTTTTTGTCACCTTGGCTAGACCACCAAAAACTTTAAACAAAGTATAAATGTAGGTTTGGTATTTTTGTTTTATACGCCATTAACAGTGTTTATTTCGTAAATTTCTCGTATTTATTTCGTACGGTATTGATAATGATAATGTTTATTTATATTTTGACATTTAAATGTACTTAAATACGTTTAACAATCATATAATAAATAATATAGAGCAACTTATCGTAACGAATCACACTATCACTAATAATACATTTTTCCCACCACCTGCTCGACAATGTCAAATTATAAGTCAGTCTTCACCGAAAGCAGGTGATTAAATCCTTGTGGCTGAGCCGGAAGTAAAATTGTACTGAATTTAAGCGAGCATATTATGATTTGAATTTGGAACCTCATCTGTATTAAAATTTGAACCAAAGAGACCCACACACACAATGAGAACTTATTCGTTAATCAATCTAACCTCTGCACAGAATGCTCCAACCTAGATTTGGTTTTTACTGTTTCACAGAAAGTGTGAAAGTAGAGTATTCTCTTCATGGATAAAGCTGTCTGCATCTTGGGCGTGCTTATATCCCTCTCTGCACTCAGGATTCAATATATAGCGCCCGTGACGCAAGACACTGCTTTATCCCCTCGTTTAATAATATACTATTAGACAACTCCAACATTGATAACAGTGACCGAGACCGACCGATTATATAAGCCGCTGGGCAGACCGCGCACGTTCATACTTGTTGAGACTTGTTCAAGACTTTGTGCTGTGCGGACGGGTTTTGTCGTGTTTTCGTGTATACGTAATAACGGTTTTGTTTAAATTAAAATCAAACCCATGTTAATTTGTTCGTAATATTTGTCAAAATAAATCAGTTAATGTTATAGAAAGTTTATTGTTAAAAATAGTTTTATCTTTTACTTCTAAAATCAGAAGTGGGATAAAGGATCTTCACTTCCACACTAAAGCCAAAATTTTTCAGTTATTTATGTAAAATCCATCGTATTTTTCCTTATTGTTTTGACATCGTCCGCAAAGCACGTGTTGAGATAACCTTTTTTTTTTGTAATTTTCTGTGCTTGTTTGTTGTGTTCGTGTGTTACTGTTTTCTGTTTTACCTTCGTAAAATGGATAGATTGTCTAGATCGCAAACACGTGAGCACCGCTCACGAAGCCCACGGAGATGGCGTTCTCGCAGCAGGCACTCACGAGGTCGACGTTCGCGCAGTTCGTCGCGAGGGCATACTCCGCGGCGCAATTCACGGCATTCTAGTAATAGCAGTGGTGGTCGTGATACAGGGCTCCGCGCAGTTCGTCGCGAGGGCATACTCCGCGGTGCAATTCACGGCATTCTAGTAATAGCAGTGGTGGTCGTGATACAGGGCTCCGCGCTTACGGCGATCGCACTCCATCTCGAGGCTATACACCGCGAAATAAAACACGGTATCGTAGTCGTAGTTTTAGTCGCAGTGCAAGTAGGCGTGACCGCAGCCGCAGTCACAAACGTTACCACCGTAGCCGTGAATGCCACGGTCACCGCAGTCAACGGAGCCGCAGCCGACGACGTGATCGTCGCAGTCGTGAGTCCTGGCACACTATTATGTCTCGTATACAAGCTTTAGAGACCCGAGCGCAGCCGATAGACTCAGCTGGCACCACTTTTGGTAACGGCACGGAGCAAATTGTCGATGCCATCCAGTCGTTGAAATCAGTAAGTACCCGAAGTTATTACGTTTCTAATTTCGATCCAAACATTCACGATGTAGATACATGGTTCGATGAGGTGAATAGGGCTAAGCCCAGTAACCGGTGGGACGATCGTGAATGTTTGTCTCGTGTCGGAACTTGTTTGAAAGGTGACGCAAAATCATGGTTAGACGAGTGGGTCACTAACGACCGATCGTGGACAAATTTTAAAAATGATTTTAAATCCTTGTGTGTCAAAAAAATAGACAAAGCCAAGATTCTGTTTGAGGTGATGTCAAACGATTCAAACAAATTCCGCACCTATGCTGATTACGCTCGCAAGTCCTTATTACGCCTGCGCATTGTCAACGGTCTCAGTGACGAGCTTATTACGGCTATTGTGTTGCGTGGTATCAAGGACCCACATGTTAAAGCTACTGCTACAAATGCCGATCTCACACCAAACGATTTGGTTAATTATCTGTCTACATTTGTAAAGCCTGACAAAGAACCAGTCGCAGATGCTCGTATGGCGCGCCACCCAGACAGCGATAAGCCTCAAGGTAACAAACGACCGTTCAAGTCATTTAACCCGAAATGCTTTTTATGTGGTGAGACGGGGCACAAATTATTAAACTGTCCTAAAGCCTCAAAACCTAGCGACACGAATAATTCAAGCCAGACTAAGTCGACTGTTAATCTGAAATCCGACACTTTATGCGCATACTGTAAGAAGCCTGGTCACCAGATAAGTAGATGCTTTTCAAAACAACGTTCAGAGCAACGCAATAAAAGTAACGTAAACTTTTGTTCTACACCCGTCCAAAAGCGAAAAGATGTAGTAGTAGGTGTGATTCAAGGTATCCCCGTAGATATTTTGATAGATAGCGGCGCAATAGACATTTCGCTCATCTCCTCATCTGTGGTGAATTACTTTTCTTGCCAACAAAAGCCAATAAAACGATCTATTAAAGGAGTAGGCGAATCAATCACTACTGTAAACTCTTACGTCACTCTCATTGTTGAGTTGCAAGGCATATCAGTGGAGGTAGATTTGTTAGTGGTACCAAGTGAATGTATGAACGCTCCCGTTATAATTGGTACAGATGTATTGAATCGAGATGGTGTAACGTATATTCGGACTAAAGACTCTCAGCGTATTATACGCGACCCCAAGCCTTTAGCAGTGTCAGCCGTGGAGTCAACTGAGCAGCGCTCTATTAAGACGTCGGCGGTCGGAGATGATCTGAAGGAGCTAACATCAATCTTGGATGAGTATGCTGACTTCATGATCTCAGGTACGGCCACATCTACTGTCACTACAGGTTCCATGCATATTAAGGTGAACAATGACACACCTATACACTACCGTCCTTACAAAATGTCGCATGATGAAAAGCTGAAGGTACGTGATATTGTCCAAGATCTTCTTTCCAAAGGTATCATACGCGAGTCGGAGTCACCTTATTTGAGTCCTGTTTTATTGGTTAAGAAAAAGGACGGCTCCGACCGCATGTGCGTTGACTTCCGCGCCTTGAATCGAGTGACTGTAAAGGACCGATATCCGTTACCGCTGATTGATGACCACATTGATCGGCTGGGAAAAAGTAAGTACTTTTCAACGTTGGATATGGCAACCGGGTTTCACCAGATCCGTCTAGATGATGCCTCGATTCCCTTAACTGGATTTGTGACTCCTGAATCTCACCTAGAGTACGTCAAAAAGCCTTACGGCCTTGCCAACGCCCCAATCGTATACCAGCGCATTATTAGTAAGACCTTACATGACCTCATTACTGAGGGAAAGGTTTTGGTGTATATAGACGATTGCTTAATACTTACTTCCTCAATCAATGAAGGTTTAAAGACCTTACGAGAAGTACTTTCAACCCTTACCAAAGCAGGCTTCTCAATAAATCTAAAGAAGTGTTCGTTCTTGTGCACCGAAATCGAGTACCTAGGTCGCGTGATATCAAACGGTGAAGTGCGACCATCCCCAGGTAAGATCCAAGCCCTTGCTGATTCTGTTATACCACAGAATGTTAAGCAGGTAAGACAGTTCTTAGGACTAGCGGGGTATTTTCGGAAATACATAGCCCAATATTCAACTAAGACAGCTTGCATCGCGCGTTTAACTTGTAAAGATGTTGAATTTAGTTGGGGCACTGAGCAGGAGCAGGTACGGCAAGAAATAATTAAAATCTTGACCAGCGCTCCTGTGCTTGTCATATTTGATCCTGCTCTGCCTACGGAAGTCCATACAGATGCAAGTAGTCTCGGTTACGGTGCAGTTCTTCACCAAGTTCATAAGGATGGTAACCGTCGTGTTGTGGCTTATTACAGCCAAGTCACGAAAGGCGCTGAACCAAAATACCACTCTTATGAACTCGAAACTCTAGCGGTGGTAAAGGCTCTGAAACATTTCAGGCATTATCTGATAGGTATGCAATTTACTGTAGTCACTGATTGTAACGCCTTAAAGGCGACACAAAATAAGCGAGATCTGTTACCGCGCGTGGCAAGATGGTGGATCTTTCTGCAAGATTATACCTTTCAAATATCTTATAGGAAGGTCACCATGATGCAACACGCAGATTATTTAAGTCGGAACCCCTGTATTAATGTCAACAACATTGATCGGCCTCGTAATTGGGCACAAATTGCTCAGGCTGGTGACGAGGAGACTCAAACTATGATCCAGTCATTGGAACAAGGTCAATTAGACCCGACCCGGTATGTCAAGCAAAATGACATTCTTTATTACCGGTACAAGCAGACAGGCGAAGAGTCAAGACTTCTTTGTTACATACCAAAGGGTCATCGGTTGAGCCTCCTCCGAATTTTTCATGATGAGCATAGTCATATAAGTTCGGTTAAGGTAACGGATTTAATATTAAGACACTTTTGGTTCCTAGGCCTTAGGGCCTTTGTTGTCAAGTACATAGCTCACTGTTTGACATGCATAGCCCACAAGCGTGTACCACGAGCGCCCTTGCAACCTATCACGTCCTGGGATAAACCTGATATTCCATTTGATACCTTACATGTTGATGTTTTGGGACCTCTTCCCGTGTCAAAGGGCTACAAGTTTGTGATGCTTGTGGTCGATGCATTCACAAAATATTGTTTGTTGATACCCGTTCAAGTATGTGATTTCGTTGTTTGGTACCCCTAGGTAAGTTGTATCGGATAGGGGACGTATGTTCGAGTCGGCAAGTTTTACATCTTGGATGCAAGTTTTGGGTGTGCAGTTGCATCACATTACTCCAGAGATGCATCGCGCCAATGGCCAGGTAGAACGTTATGTTCGAACGGTTCTAAATATGTTACGAATCGTTGCCAACCACCAAAAGAATGAATGGGCTGATGAACTATGGCAGCTGCAACTTATATTAAACCTGACGAAGCAGAAAACTACCCAGACCTCTGCTCTATGTTTACTGGTCGGTCATGAAAGCGCCACACCGGCAATACGAGCCCTTGTAAGAGATGTTGCTATACATCCAGTAGCGTCTAATCGAGAGTCCAGACGGGAAATGCTTAGACAAAGGACGGCTGAACGATTAACGAGGAATCAAGAACAGCAAGATGCCGTTATTAACAAGAATAGGCGCTCTCCTCGTGTGTTTCGGGAGAATGACACAGTGTTTGTCATCAAATACGCTCAGTCCCAAGGAAAACTAGACCCTGGTATGCGCGGGCATTACCGAGTTGTCAAGGCAATGCGCAATGGTCGATATGAACTCAAGTTGTTTGCTGGGGCATATGGCAAGACGACATATGCGGCAACACAGTTCATGGTGCCTTGGAGGGGTGAGTGGACCCCTGAAACGTGTGCTGCCTTCTTTGAAGGTAAGCCTGAAGTCTACGCGGTACGCAAACTTTAAAGCGCCTCTGCCGGTAGCCACCGTATGGTATGCGCATACCTGGAGACGGTGCGAAAGCTTTTCGGTATGCAAACTTTAAAGAGCCTATGCCGAAGAGTCGTTGAGTGGTATGCAAACTTGGGGCCTCTGCCGTGTAAGTGCTCAGCGTTCATTATTATTATTTGTTGTACGTACATAACATGTTGAGTTGACCGTTTTATAGTGTAATTGGGAGGCATTGGTTTGTGATTCATAAGAACCATAAATCAATGCATGCTTAATTACTTTGTTTTGGTATAGAGGTATTGGTAACTTTGTTTATTTTTATTTAACAAGGACTAACTTAACTAAACCTGGTATAACTTACCGAGGTTTGAGTTTGTAATCATGCTTATTTCATTGCAGATACAGCTGATGATTCTGATTGTCCAGATGACATTGATCAACAAGGACTTTTGTCTGGACTTGAAGTGGATCAACCGGGGCCTTCTTTAAGAGATGTTGGGATCGGAGAACCTGGGCCGTCAAACAGACCGCTCCCGATACTGGACCTTGACTTTTCCGAAGAACCTGACGAGGACGTCAGGATATCAGGAGAGGCCGTATTAGACAACTCCAACATTGATAACAGTGACCGAGACCGACCGATTATATAAGCCGCTGCGCAGACCGCGCACGTTCATACTTGTTGAGACTTGTTCAAGACTTTGTGCTGTGCGGACGGGTTTAGTCGTGTTTTCGAGTATACGTAATAACGGTTTTGTTTAAATTAAAATCAAACCCATGTTAATTTGTTCGTAATATTTGTCAAAATAAATCAGTTAATGTTATAGAAAGTTTATTGTTAAAAATAGTTTTATCTTTTACTTCTAAAAATACTATTATACAAAACTAACACTAAAAATTACAATACGAGGCATGCCTTTTAAGTTCTGTCGTTTCCATATTTTCCGGCAATTTTGAATTTGGAACTGTTCTATATTCGAATGTGTTTACATTTTGAATCTCAAAACAGTTGAAAGTATTAGGATTAATGCTATTGTTTAGTCACAGTTTCGATTTGAATCAGTCAGGTCACGTACGAAAATGAATCTTTCTAAGGAAAATGTTCGTGCAATAATTTTCTACAACTTTAGAAGAGGCCTGACACGGCTTCAGTGTTTAGAAGAGCTAACATCTGTGTTCAGTGATGTAGCCCCATGTCTGCGGACTGTCGAACGCTGGTATTTAGAATTTCAGCGTGGACATACTAGTGTTAGTGACAGATTTCGCGAAGGACGCCCAAAATCCGCCTTCACTGAAGATAACATCATTGCTGTGAGACAACTAATTCTCGAAGATCGTCATGTGACGTATCGAGAGATAGAGGCTCTATTAGGCATCTCAGGGACAACCATTCAGAAGATCTTGCATGAAGCGCTTGGTGTGAGAAAGCTAGTTTGCCGTTGGATACCGCATCTGCTTTCCGACGTTCACAAGGCGGCCCGCGTCAGATGGTGTAAGAAAACTCCATCCTCCATACAGTCCTGACCTAAGCCCTAACGATTTCTTTACATTTCCTAAAATTAAGAAAAGTCTTCGTGGTCAAAGGTTCCAGTCCGGTGAAGAAGCAGTCGACGCTTTCAAGTCAGCCATTTTGAACACCCCCACTTTAGAGTGGAATAAATGTTATAATAACTGGTTTGAGCGAATGGAAAAGTGTATTAAGCTACGCAGTGAATACTTTGAAAAACAATAAAAAGTACTATAAGGTTCTAGTTGTGTTTTTTTCTTCAAACGACAAAACTTAAAAGGCATGCCTCGTAGTAGTGAATACATAGCAGTATTTATTGAATCCACATTAAATAAACGTAAGTATAACCTGTTTTACACAGAATTATTAAAATTACAGAATATGAATTTATCCGTCAAAGCTTCGTCAATTAGTATTGTAACTTTTAAATAATAAACATTTTGTGACATACTTAAAAAATTATATGTCACTCTTATTTCGTATATCAATTGAAATGTGATTATTAGTAATCAAACTTTTTTTTGTTTTGGCTTGGCGCTTTAATATTTTTTTTGTGTCTTGTGTTATAATTATGAAAACTCTATTATAAAGCCATTTAAAGTTTTCGCGTAAATCAGAACTAATATTATAAAAAGGAAAAATTCAATTGTTTGTTTGTTTGCAGTGAATAGGCCGATTCAAAAAAATCTTTCTATATTAGAAAGCAACACTATCCCCGGGTGATATAGGCTACTTTTTACTCAACTGCGCAGAAGGAGGGTAATGTTTTTTAACGAAAACTACGCGTACTACGCGTGCGAAGCTGCGGATCGGTCAACTAGTAAACAATATTTTGGTAAATAAATTCACATGTCAAAGTAATAATACCTAACTCATTAAAACTATCTCTATAAGAACCCATTCTTTTCATACCTATCTAAATATTCAAATCTGTTTCCTAATATATCTGTTGTAGTGTATGTTCTCAAATCGGCATCACTTGAACACGTCGAAGTGATGACAGCGCGGTGTACAATTGGCACGGCATTAGCATAACGAGCGCTCGTCCCTCCTAATGAATGGGCTTGCAATTGAAACAATAGTGGATTAGCGCCAACACCCTTATCTGCTTATGTAAATCGGGCGGTCGCTTCGCAGAACTTTACTCTAAGATGATTCGAATCAAATGGTTTATGTTGGAAGTTTAGTTATGCTTTGATCAGTTCTGAAACTGATTACGTAATGGTAAAGTATTATTTCTTTAGAGTTTGAGATCGTTTAGATATCGAATAACTGTTTTACACACTGATCGACATGTTCGTACGATTCAACTTAATTTTGTAGATCTTTATATTTATGAAACACGTTTTCAAGATAGAACTTGTCGCATTTTATACACATTCAACACAACCTGAATTTCACTGAACAGTTTCTTTGAATCGTCTTGTCCAACATCGACCAGCTAAAACTGTAGGTAAATAGAACCAGCCTTTTATTTAATTAGATTTTTTACATACTATTTGACTCTAAACTAGTGATTAGCCCCGAACTGAGATTTCGCGTAATCTTTGAATATCTAAATAGTGCCATAAAATTCGTATCCAACTAACTTGATCTAGTTTCATTCAAATTACGGGTAACGAGACTTTATGTTAATTGGTTTTTCTTTTTTGGAGTTCAAATTGCAGTTATTCTGGATTTCAGACTTTTGTCTATATTTGTGTTACTAAAGCTACATGCATACCAAATTGCAGCACTGTGGGGTCACTGGTGTACCCTGTGAATTTTGTCAAAGTTCAGTTTTTATTATGGCTAATAACTTAAAAACTACAAGATTTATACTAAAAATAAAAATGTGGTCAAAATGTACTCACAAAGACCTTTTTTTAGACGAGCCATTTGACCGGATAGTCTCATTTTGATTTTTTTTCCCCCTCTTGAACCCCAATATCTCAACCACCCCCCACATTTTCAGCTCATTTAGTCACACCAAAATTGTGCTATCACTACCTACCTATATACCAAACTTCACGATAGTCGGATAAACGGATCCTTGGGCAAACAAACATCCATACATACAACGCCGATTTGTCCAAGTTGATTTGGAGATTTCGCTTCGCTAGATCAAAAAGTATGTTATGGCAACCAAAAAAGTATTTTACGTTATTTTGTGGTCAGTGAGTAATTACCAGCTCGTTCTATTATCGAACGTGTAGTTCCGATAGTAACTGGAAACTCATTGTTTTGAAAATCTACTACCGCTGTACGAAACACTGTCCAAACTTTCATTACATCGTCCAACTACGTCAAAGTGCAACACCAATTCCGGCACCGTTAATTTATCGGAGCGAGATCAAAGTACAGCCACAGTAAAGCTCTCTACAAACAGTATACTTAATGACTGAGATGAAGTTACCGATTTCAGAAACACAAACACGTTAAACCTTCTGCTTCTGATGGTGCTTTGGGAAGTTTGTGGGCAAACCATACTAAAGAGCAACATTTTTAATCTAAACGAATAGAAGTTATTTTACTGTATGTTACTTTACCTCATTGACTGTTCCGAAGCCGAAACTCCAAAATAGCAGTAAGCTTAAAACAGTGTCATTAAAATATAGAAACGTCTTTCCCGTTTGTTTATGGTAATCGAGTGGGCAAGTTACGAAGCTTTGATTTCAGTGTTTTGAAGGCACGGGCCCGCCCCGGTTTACTTTAGGACAATAAGACGCATCTACAATGAAAACAGGCTACTTTCCACCTGACTTTCCACCGCGATAGTAACAGATACAAATTAAGAAAGTAGTAAGTGTGCCGGTAGAAAGAACATAAGCTTTGTAGCCGGTGAACAATCGGTGACATCTAGGTTTTTATGTAAATGCGTCCCAAACGATGCGACCTTTCACAAAATTCAACGCTTCCTTAGTTTTATCTAACAGATTTGCCTTTCAAAGCGACACGGCGTTGTAATTTAGCCCGTAGCTGAACTGCACTTGTGCTGATATCTAGTTATCGTTTGTGCCTTTTTACAGCTTTTAACCTTAGCTAAAAGTAAGCTGAATACCTTTTTCGACTTCATTTTGAATACCTGGTAAAGTGCATTTGCAGCGCTACTTTAGAAGTGATTCATTCATTACTAATGACTCTATTTCGTGAAACTGAAAAACAAGATTTTTTATGGAACCAGCAATAATTATAAAGCAATGTCTCTTTGCAGCTTAGTAACAACATTAACAACGATGAAGACTGCGTTGGCAGCACCTCCACTGGAGCTTGAACACTATCCAACTTTTAAACGGATTTTATTTGGCGAAATAAAGCTTACGGCCAGTCACACTGAGCATGCCATATTGCTGACGTCACGAAATCCGATAATGCCACCCATATTTTATCCCACGAGCATTTTTCTGTTTGGGCTGTTCACGCGAACATGTATGACGGGTAGCAAAGTCACTAAAGTAATCCATAAACTTTTCTGTTTAAAGTAACAACACAGCTTTGTTCACTCGACGTGGATCAAACGATCCTGCATCAGTGATAGGCAAAGTATTAAGTTTTCCAATTTATCTTGCAACTTTCCATTGGGTCAATCCCCGATGAATACTTAGAAAAAACATTATTCGCTTGGTTATAATATACATCTTATCAAAAGGGAGGCTCAACTGATGTTGCCCGTAGGCGTAAATCTTGCCTTTACGGCCTCACCTGTCGATGGAATAATTTACTGCCAGCTTAAAACTTCCATCCGAAAGGAAATCCCAAACACTTCTCTAGAAACTGAATAAGAATTCTCGATTTACGCGTCGAATGCTTGCACCGCCCGCCCTCCACTCGACAGCGGGAAAATCAAACTTAAACCTTTCCTAATAGATAAATACAAATCTGAGAATCGAGTAACTAGAAACGATTTATTGGCAACCCCACTCGAGAGACCTGTCGATTAGATTAAAATGTACTTGAAGTGCCGGTTTTGCATCCAATCTAAATTATAGGTTCTCCACGGACCCGTGATTTCTTTAATATAAAAAAGATTAAAACGGTAGGAAGTTAAATTGGTATTTTATTTCCAACAGCATTGCCTAGCAAGTTATTTTAAACTCAGCACAAAGCCAGGACCTAATCAAATTTGGTGAGATAAACGCAAAAAGCCTGGCATCAGCCAATATCATCAAAATAAATCGATTTTGACGCGATTACCATTCAACTGCATTTTATCTCCTGAAAAATATTTTGTAGCAAATTAGTTTGAGCATTTACGATTATGCAGAGTTATTTATCGTCTGCGGCTATGAGGTGGACGCGGCATCCCGATATCGATGGATATAAGCAATTTGCAAGTAAAATGTGAATGTCGGATGCACGGGCGAGGCACTATTTTTTATTATTTCATAGAATTTCATATGTGAATATACGCGACGGCATCGAATATTGTTACGTACTATTTGGAGTATACATAGAGCAATTTAGTAAACTTTGGAATATCAAAGATTTTGACAATGTATTTATGAATTCAAAGTTTGGTTATTTGCATTGAAACTCGAGTTTAATTGGCAAAACTTAAGAAACAGGCATTTACCTTTGTATGTTGCTAAAACAGAAGAACTTCAGCTGTCTAAAACTTTTATTAAAGCTTTTGTTTTCTCGTCGGATGGCATTTTATTTTACGTGTTCATCAGCATCAATCAATAGAATGATCTAAAGTTACTAATTGGTAACTCCCTATATGCTTAAAGGTATACAAATGTGTAGAAGTATCATATCCAAGTACAAAAATATAGATTTTAACACTGGACGTACGATAAGAACATAATTTATAAAAAATATATCGAATTAAAATTATAATCTATGAATTTATGAGGCGGTTACCTACTACTTTTTTTAGCACTACTTTTTGTGCATATAATATGTATTATTTACCCACATATACCATCAAAAACCTATAAATAAAGTACATGCATAAATGATATCTTTCGGCATATATTCAGTAAACAGTAAGTCAAAGGTCGGCGCATACAATACATAATTGAATGCGCTGCGTTTAGTTACGGTCTACTCAAGTATGGCAATATACTCAAGAATGGGCGTTCAGCTTAGTAGATTATCTTGGCTAGCGGCTAGCCTAGTAACTACAGGCAGTATTCCAACTGGCACACACCACTTGCCGGCGAACAATCCATTAGTATGTCGGATTTGCTGCCGCAAAGATTTATTAGTATTCCTTAGTTACAAAGTACAAAAAACTTTAGCGATACAGACAGATTTATACGCGCATTTCGGCGATACTTGATTTAGTTGCACGAATAGAATGTTGAATTTTAAGTTGCATTGATTTGAGAGCACTCGGTTTATCTAAAACTGTTTGTAACTAGCAAAGGAGTCATGAAAGCTTTACTTATACAGAGCTCGGTTTTGTATTATATTTTACACCATTTAGGGTAAACACTGTACATTGACGAATAAGCAAAGAGATTATTTTCCTTTTCAGGATATTTATAGGCAACAGGTGTGATTTTTTTTGAGTACAATTAATAACAGCGTAAATAGTGATCTCGATCATGGGGCTGCGATATAGTAGAACATCGTACCGTTGCTCTGTGCGCGCAAGTTGACGGACGCGGTGATGGTGGTTAGTGTGGGATTCCCTGCGTCAACGATGGCCCGTCGTCATGTTGCGAGGCTGCATCATCATTATCACTGCTGTCCTCTTAGGTTGTGCTCGGTACATCAGAGCGGATCGCACTAACCCTGATTGCGAATTGATTTGGTTCTCGAATTGAACAGAAACATTGACGAACGTAACACCGATAAAATGGTACGTGTTAAATCCCGTATTAATAATAAAGATAGTTTATATGTGCTAGTAATACTGTTTATTTAGACCTGAATATCTCTATAATGTCTTGACGGACAGGCACCGTCATTTCAGCGTGCCCGAAGCACGTAACCGCTTACTACTGAAGTAAAGTTACCTACTGAACTGCAGTACACTTTATCATGAAGTTAGGAAATTCTGAACATTACATGATATTTATTATTCCGTAAACGGGAAGCTCCATTTGGCACGCTACCGGTACATGTGTTATCATATTACTAAAACTAAGTGTTTTACTGTTACATTTCAATATTGAACTTCACATTATTTAAATATTGCTTGATTTATGTAGTTACAATAATATAAGCTTTATCGACTATATTAATCTCCAAGATATACACCTCGGATCTCTGTCTCAGTACGCAGACCCGTGAGATATCCCATAAGGGGGTAGTCAGAGGCAAGTCTAAAAATTACGTTTGATAAATGCCCACTTTTTGCAAAGTACTTAGCATTCACGTGACAGGTTGTAAGTCCATCACCGCTTGTTAAAATACTAACCGATGGCACTCGGTTTTATAGTGTTAAATTTATCAGTAAATATAAAAACTGAACTTTAACGACATTCCTGTGAAATCGACGTGTTGGAATTTGCTGAATCACATGCGTATTTACTTACTCATAAACTGAAACTGTTTACGTTGCCACCCTGTACCTATATCTATCTACAAAATACTAATACATGGTTACCTGGAAGAAATCGCTTTGAGCGATAATGCCGCCCATTGTACTATATATATATTTTTTTATACTATGGAGATGGAACAAGCCCATGACCCACCCGATGTTAAGCGATAACCATCGCCTATAACAAAGTTTGCCTCGTAGGTCACGCTCCTTAGAAATGTGCCCTACGATGCACCTCCCTGCGTCCATCAACTTGAGGCATACAGGTGTAAAGCCTCATGTGCCTGTAATTTCACCGGCAACCATACCCTTCAAACCGAAACCCTGCATTGCTACTTGGCGGTAGAAATAGGTATGGTGGTAGCACTTCCCTGGGCGAGCCTTTTCACAAAAAATTACTACTCTCAAATTAATCAATTTAGCACTAATTAGTTTTTTTAAGTATTCCTGGTGTACCATAAACCATTATTCTATTCGATATAAAATACCAAACTCAAACTAAAGTTCGGACGTTAAGAAACCCAAAAAACTCAGTCCAATTAAACAATCTGCTCCTCTAATTATTGAAACCTCATGAAAATCCTTACAACAATGGGGGAGCAAAATGACATCAATTAAAATAAATCAACTATTTATATTAATAGAAATAAGGAGAGGTATCTGCAGAAGACATCTGGCACACTTTAATTTGTTTGGTGCCATTGTTATGCGAAATTAATATTCCAATTTATTCCATTTCTGTATCGAGGAGCGTAGATCAATATTTGGTGGCATCTCTTTCTCGTCGCTCCTTGGAGCTGCCTATCTGGGAGATAATTGGACGTCACGCTTCGGTAATTAGACGGAGCGTGTGACGATCATATTAAAAGGGTTGCATATTCAAAATAATTCGAATGTATGGGCATGTCCTAAATAAATGATTATAGGAATACCATCATCATTATACCAGCCATAGGATGTACACTGCTGAACATAGGCCTCCCCCATAGATTTCCAGAGCGACCGATCTTATGCAGCGTGCACCCAACGGCTCCCACAACCTTTGGGGGGTCCTACGCTTCTCTTCCAGTGCATGGTCTCCACTCGTGAACCTTTCTGCCTGAAAAACCGTCAGTTATTCGAGCTATGTGCCCGACAACTGCCACTTCAGTTTGCTAATCCTGTGAGCTATGTCAGTGACCTTGGTTTGTCTAGAATCTCCTCATTTCTGATTCGATCTCGTAGAGAAACACGCAGCAGAGCCTTTAACTCTCGGTCGCACTTTAAGCCTTTTTATTGAGCCCATAGTGAGGACTAACATACTTAGCAGTAAAGGAACAATTGATATTGGTGGCAAAAATGAGTCTTGGTTGAGATTGGATCATCTGTATCTGGATCGGGCCAAGATTTGGATTATTAAAACGTTTCATTTATATCATTCGGATCACCGGCTCTGACGTACATGTGAAGCAATCGTAGCACAGAAACAGATCTAGATAGTACGTACCTATCAATATGTATCATCTAGATTTGACGCAATGATTGTATAATATATATCAGATCCATTTGCATCTCTTTTACCCTTACGCAACTGGTTGTCTCATTTACTAGCACGATGATGCCAAGAGCGGGAACGAACCGAAGTCACCCAATTATAACCGTGTAAACCAGGATTAATCCTGGTATTAAACCCAGTATTATTTTTAGACTACGTTTTGGGATGAGGCCGTAAGGATTCAACCACCAGATCTACCTACATTATTATCCCGCTTCTACGACCTATGTGGCGCAGTGGGCGAGTAGGGCTGAGACGCAGTAGGATTCTATTCCCGCCGCGGACTAAATGTTTGCATGATCTACAAATCAAATCAATCAATCAATCTGATCTATCTATCTTGCAGATATTTGTTCCAGATTTGGGTATTTTTCTATAATTATAAATAAATAAATAAATATTGCTGGACATTTCACACAGCGCTATCTAGCCCCAAACTAAGCAGAGCTTGTACTATGGGAACCAGATAACTGATAGAATACTTATATACTTTTTTTTGTAAATACACACCTATAATATTTAGAAAAACATATAGACCTGGAATAAATATCTGTAGATCATGCAAACATTTGTTTCGGAATCGAACCCGCTACCTACAGCGTCTCAGCCGGCTATACGCCCACAACGCCACGGAGGTCGTCATAATTATATTATATCCATTTACGAAAAAAAGTACATAAGTATTCTATCAGTTATCTGGGTCTCATAATACAAGCTTTGCTTAGTTTGGGGCTAGATAGCGCTGTGTGAAATGTCTAACATTATTTATTTATTTCTAGCAAAGCATAATCATAAACAATGAAATATTATGCATTCAAAACCACTATCATAAACCTCCACATATCCAAGTTGCCTAACAATATGTATTCAAATAAGCGTATTATACGCAATAAAACATGAAGAACTAGGCAGGCAGCATGAAACATCGCAAACTTTCAACCACGTTAAGGTAGGTTCTGCATTGAAATATTTATTGTATGTTTAAACAGATCAACGATACCTTCCCGTACATTAATCAGCAGATGAGATGAGATACTCGTAAATTGCAATCAGCATGATAATATCATTAGCAATTTTTTTTTTAAACAACAGAGAGAGCTATTTTTTTTTTAATTTGAGTACAAATTGATTTTGAATTAGCATGTTGGAACAGATATTTTAATGTGTAGCAGAATTTTGATTAGATTACGGCCAATTTTAGCTTTATATGTATACCCTAAATAATGGTTTTATTTTTTGCCATTAACATATCTATATTTTTTTAATCTACGTTCTTATTTTACCAGTCTCACATAGTTTTTATTGTCACAAATACTCATTGATTCCTCCGCTCGGATAATTGATGGAAGGTAGATGACCCAAGGACTTTCTCATTAGGTCACCACTGCAGCTGCCAAAATAATGTTTGTCCGCGTACTTATAAATGTTTTAAATTTATAACAATATTACAAATTCGAAAGTCTGTCTGTTTGTTACGTTTTCACTACTATACGGCTGGACGGATTTCGATATAATTTGTAACTTAGATACTGTCTGCACCAACACAGGGGTTGCTCACGTGGTGTTTGGAATAGCTAAGTCCTCGGATTTTTATAGCAATTAATTCAACTTATTTAATAATTATGTACAGAGTTTAGCGTGCGTATGTGGTGGTAGGTAATGGTTAAAAGTTTATGCGGTTATAACAGATATCAGAAATGACGTTTTTAAGTTTCGTTATTTCTTCGAGTCGGTACGCGACAGATACATTACATTACGCATACATATTATGATGACAGGTTTTGGGGAATAGGCTATGCAGGAGGGTAATGTTTTTATTGAAAACCCATACGTGTAAATCCGTGGGCGGTAGTTAGTAAACTATAATTATGATATCTATATGCACGAATTCTTATTATTTTCATCAAATTTTTTGTTGACTTTTATCATGTAACATGGTATTTCTAAATAGTACAAATTGAGCAAAACGCAGGCGAGCTCGCGTGCTATCCTCGATTTATACGCGAGTGTTATCAAAATATGAATTTATTCAAATATATTGAAGGTGCATTTTTAGTAGCATGTTCGACTCCGGTAATTATAAAATGTGGTATGCTACTAATGATGGTAAAAAATCTATGTACCTACTCGTATATTATCATGACATTGAGTAAAGTAGTCAAGTAAGAGGTTTTTTATTTCTCTCAATAAACATACACGTGCAATCAACTCTTCGAGCTAGAGAGATAATTAGGTTAGGGTTATGAGCAGACATAATGCTCGCAGGAAGCATCATTCATCATCATCACTAATAAATATTCTAGTTGTCGAATGTTTTAAATCCTTCCGTAGTCAAACTCCATTTGATATATAGACAAAACACTCAACAACACTGTGAATAATTTTACATTGAGTATGCCTGTATTACGATTTATAATGAATGTAGCTTATACTGGGTGGGTCAGAAAGAATTGCGAATTTGAAAAAATCATTAAAAAAAACTAAGTACAATTCACATACAAATTTTTATTTCTACAAAATATTTACATCTGGGAAATTCATTTCTTAAAAATAACATCATCCAGATGTGCACCATCGCGCTGCAAACATTCTTCGAATCTGAACCTCAAATTGGTAAAAACTCGCTGGCACATTGCACGGGGAATATCTGCAATTTCTTTCCGGATATTGGTCTTCAACTGGTCAATTGTGGCTGGGTTATTGGAGTAGATTCTACTTTTTAGGTATCCCCACAAAAAAAAGTCCAGTGGTGTAAGATCCGGACTTCTAGGAGGCCATTCAATGTCACCTCGGCGCGATATCAGTTTCTCAGCAAACATCTCGTTTACGACCGCCAAAGAGGCATTAGCTGTGTGGCATGTCGCGCCATCTTGTTGAAACCATGTCGCACGATTATAGGCTTCAAATTGTTGCAGTTGTGGAAAGAAAAAATCTCTTAACATGGCTATGTATCGGTCAGAATTTTAAAATCGTACTCCTTTCTGGCCCACCCTTTATACTCCGGTATGTCTATTATGGCATGTCTGTAATAATCAGATTAGGTACATAAAGATGCTTGAAAGTTAGGGTACGCAACTAGGAAAACGGTTTGTGACTATCTTATCGACTAGCTGACCGTACGCGTTGTCTGAACGCTCTGTCTTTAATATTATTGAGTGCTAATTCATTTCCAACTTTTTCCACGCCCAAGATCTGCTAAGTGTTTGATTTGCGTCCCTAATTACTAAAATTGAAAAACCTATGAAACTCGATGCCAAAAATAGCCCCTTCGTATTATTGTGACAAAAATATCTTCGAAGATGAAGGCCACCACCATTTAGGAGACTATCCAGGGCATCCTACTCAGCTATTAATGTGGTACCTCATTCCCAAAATGGTATTTAAATCACTATAAAAATATTCACATTATAAAAATCCAATCTAAAAATATTTATTCATTTCGGATCTGATAATGTCTAAGCCTGACCCAAACAATCTAGAGAATCTGATGTAATAAAATTAAGAGTATACAAGTCCAATCCTAACGGACGTGATTTTATTAGGCTACACAGATTTCTGTAGATACGTTTCAGTGTTCAATATAAAAGGCTTTTAGGTTATTGTAACAACAGATATTTATAGCTCTTACCTCGAATTCGGCGCAACTCATAACGAATCGGAAGCAAATGGCTTCCAATATAGGAGATTTTGACACAGTGACAGCCCATATCAATGGCGATGCTTTAGTTTATTCGGGTAAACTTTCACAGCAACAAAATACGTTTAGAAACCTCAAGTATTTTTGTACCTATGTTTTATGATTTGTCATAAAACTATCAATAAGTCTTCGTTGCATCCCGCTGAACACTATAAACTTTACCGCCTCATTCGAAAATATTATTGAACGATCATGGCCAAGTTTGGCGCATTGACTTGACACAGATAAAAGTTAGAATGACCCACTCGAGTGGGATAGTTAATTAGATAAATGGAGGAAGATGCCGCCATTTTTCTTCCCCGCGCCCTATATAAAGTGACAAGATTTTATCTCAATGTTTTGTGAGATTTAATTGGGGATATAACACCTACGCTTTCTGCGTAGGACAGAACATGTTGTTGGAAGCATGGTTCAAAAAAAAGATGAAAGTCGCGTTATTTAAAGCGCTGTCAAATTCGTTCGACAGCGTCTAAAAATTACTTTAGACATTTCTGCGTAAAATTAACTTTACAGGTGCAAGCTACACCAATAAAAAAAATAGTGGCACTCCGGGAGTGCCGACAGAAGTGAAAACTTGAACAGACTACACTACAGATACACACAGAGGTGTCAGTAACGGTAATAGTGTCACGAGTTCAATGGTTTTTTCGCATCTCAAAAATGCCCAACGCGCCTAAAGAAGTTATCACTTAAAAGAATTACATATAAGGTTTTTTTTTTGTTATATTGAACTTGTAGCCACACAAGCTGACGAGCCTCCTGATGTTAAATGGTCACCGCCGCCTATAAACTCCTGCAGCACTCGTGGATACTGCAGTCGCGTTGCCTTAATGCCTAGATATTGTTTCGAGCTGAGGGTTCGGGATAAAATAATGGGAATCAGTCTAACCAAAATAACACTTTTATTCAACACTAAACGATGAATACACGAACTTGGTCACACGTCATCACAACACACTAATTCACACCACCACTTAAAGTCACCGAAATTTTCGCACGTATAGCCAAATCCAGACTGACTCGCGAGCAACTACTGTTCACGCGAAACCCTTCTCCACGTCAGTCCTCCAGGGCCTCGCTGAGACTGACTGTCCGGCCATCTCTCCGGCCTATTTATATCGCGCACAATTCGATTGTTCGAGAACGATCTCGATCGTTCCAGGAAAGGGGTCGGTGTTTCGACAGAACGACCAATCCCCATTGTGCGCAACCGCAGACAATAACAACAATAACACAGCAAGGCAAAAGCGTTCGAGAAGTTTCGATTATTACTCATTGTTTAACAGCCTCGGCGTAACAATATGTAGATCAAAAATGCTTCAATAGGTTTATTTTCACAGAACGCCACGTATACTTCAACACAAAGTCGTTGCTAAATAAGTTACTAATGTTTAAGTAACTCCTAGTGGATTTTATCAACCGAGTGCTTCGGAAGTCATGTTGAAGACCTTCGGGTGGCCTAAAAATGCAGATTCAAAAATCATGTACATTTTTTCAATTTCAAAACCACTTTTGTACATTCAAGCATTCACCATGTCATGTCATGTCGCCCTAAATAATTTAAAGATTATATTAACACGATAAAAAGTAAATTGCAACAACGTTCAATCGGTTAAATGGTAACAAGCTGTTACTGTGTATTGGGTAATCGTTACTATGTAGTAACGAGAATTGTATTTATCTGTACATAAAGGTAGGACATTCAACAACATAAATTGATAAACAAGGCAGCAGACAACTAATTTAAAGAATGCTGAAGATAAAGAAAGAATGGAATGCCTTGCCAGAGTCTGTGTTTCCTGATAATCACAACCTAGGTGGTCTTCAAGCTGCGAGTGAACAGGTTCCTTCTAACCATTATTATAAATACGGGATGTACCACGTACTGTTTTAACGAGTTTCCTTCTTGGCAAGCGTGGTCCATCGTAGACCGCATCATTTTTTACCATCAGGAGAGATCGTGGTCAAAGGCGACCATTAAAAAAAAGTGGCACTCCGGGAGTGTCGACAAAAGTGAAAACTACGAGATACTTACATATAGAGGTGTCAGTGACGGTAACAGTGTCAGGAGTTCAATAGTTTTTTCCATCTCAAAAAATGCCCAATGTGCCTGAAGAAGTTTTCACTACTTATATAAAGAGGTGTCGGTAACGGTAACAGTATCCGCGAGTTCAATGGTTCAACCATCTCAATGCCCAACGCGCCTAAAGAAGTTTTCACTTCAAAAATAACATAACACTGGGCTTTCAGTACAACTCACGAACAAAAACTACGTACCGCAGAGATGATGATTAAAGATAATCAGACTGGTATGACCAGGCTTGAAAAAATACTGTTGAACATAACACTAATATTATAAATGCAAAAGTTTGTTTGTTTATTTATTTGTTTGTTTGGTACTCAATCACGTCGTAACAATTGAACCGATTTCGATGAAACTTGGTATGTAAGTAGATTATAATCTGGATTAACACATAGGCTACTCTGAATTGGTAAACCACGCTTGCGAAGCGGCGGGCGGAAGCTAGTTTTCAAAAAACACGATGCCTTCGAATGTTAATCCGAAAGTTTGTTGTTGTCCTCACATTATAATCTAAATAGTATTTAATTTGAATAAAAAATGATGGTTTACATAGAATTTTTTAATAATTTTTCAGGTTAACTTAGCTTATATTCAAAAGCACTTTCTGTTCAGAAATAATACAGAGTTTATTCGTAAATTAAGCATAAAAAAGTCTTTTACAGGGTTATTACTCTCACTCGCTGTCGACAGCTGAACCGAGATTACAGTCACTTTATTTAAAGGCAGCATTTTCAGAAAAATCTTCTATAAATTTAATTAAGGTGAAATCGAGCAAAAATGCCTAATAGATATTAATTGAGCTCTTAAAGCGAGGACCACTGAATAGATAGCCAATTAGTCAGTATTAATCTTGACTACGCAGGAGAAAGTAATATAAGAAATGACGATGACGTTTCGCCGACAACTTGGGATCTATATGGTGATCTTATACGGGTATTTGTTCAACCTTGGCCTTTAGTATGAGTTAACTAATTACGCAAACGTCAACAGTGTTCGTAAGCGTTTTTGTTTTCTTTCCCACATTTACTTACTCCATAGTTCCATACGCCTTCCTTGTGAAAGGATTGCATGTGAGGCTTTACATGCCTCCAGATCAGACGCAGGGCAGTGCATCTTAGGGCGCATTTCTAAAGTGCGTGACCTCCGAGGCAATTCTCTGTTATAGGCGATGATTAAAACTTGACATCAGGTGGGCCATCTCCAGGTAATGTATAAAAAAACTATTGACAATTAGATATAAAACGATAAATATATCTATTTATACATATATATAAAACAATTCAGGTTAGTTGCACCGTTTATAACTCAAGAACGGCGCAACCGATTTTGATGATCTTTAATTTGTTGGATTGGTCTCCGCCCCGAATAGCAGAATAACTATTAAAATATCTGAATAAATCAAACAAAAAGAAATTATTAAGAAAAAATTCATTTTCTCATACATAGATTCATTGACCCCAGTAGAATTGTCAATTGGCCATCATTGCAGCTAATGATGGCCGATTGACAATTCCACCGGGGTGACGTACATTGGCAGCCCGCGTCATATGCATGTCAAGGCGGTACGAAGTTCGCCGGGTCAACTAGTATGGATATAATTTTAATAAATAACAATAATACTGTATCCCCTTTTTTTGCAAATAAATCAATCAATAATTCAAGGTTTTATCCCTGTTAATAAGTGTAAGTACTGAAATAATGTTATTTTTTGTTTTACTTTCGAATGCTCTTTTCATTCCCCATTATTCAACGGTTTCATGATCACAGAACATACAAGTAGCAATTCGAAATTCCTTTAATAATCCTATTATTTACAAATTCCCATCAGGACACTCAATAAAGCCAGAGTGATGGCGAGCGCCGTCCGGTGGCGTTAAAAGAAATCATAATTAATCGTTTTACTGCCCGCCCCCGCTCGTCTTAGGGTTGAACTGTATATCAACCCACGCTTCAGCATTGCGCTTATAGTACTTACAGCCTGAACAAACTGAATGCGTGTGCGTGACGTAAGCGTGCACGCAGGGGTTGCAATATATGCGTGGCGTTATGACGCGAACGCCACGCAGGCAGTTTGACATCGTCCTTAGAACTTCATAAATTATAACCGCTGCTTGTACGCTCACGCCACACACACACACATTTAGTTTGCACCGGCAATTAAATCGTACCTTCACGCTGAATTAAAATACGAAATAATACGACCTGCGATTAATATTTTAGTAATCTTAAATATTTTCTATTAAAATATATATCTGGTCTTTTACGCTGGATTAAAATACCAATTATTTATATATTTATGGATTTAAATGTTTTTAATAAAATAAGTTCTTTTGTCGTATTTTTTTAATATTTATTTTGTTACAAAATAACTTATATTCATATAATAATTTTTCTAAATCTTACATTAATTATTGCAGACTTAGCCTAGACCGACTGGACTATATTTTGTGACTCACCATTGTGAAATCGCTTCTGTCAAGCTGCGTAGTATTGACTGAAGCACGTGACAACATAAAGCTCAGCCCTTAATAAAGAGCTCTACCGCTTTTCGCATGTTTTCTCAGCGACCTAATAAATTAATCTCTATTCGTCGAGAAAGAAGGCAAAACAAAACAAAAGAAAGCAGTAACTTACTTGTGTAGGTTCTTATTATGTGACACTAATTCATTTTATTCATTAATTGTACGAAATTGGTAATTTTATGAAAAATAAAAGTAATTTAGACTAAGATGTCTAGGAATTCAATCTTATAGCACTATAACAATTAAGGATCTTACCACAAAAATAATTCAACACAGTTTAGTTCGTCTTTAAAAAAAATCTATGCAATAATTGCTAAGGATTTTTTTTAAACACGCTTCAAGCAGTTGTTTAACTTTTTTGAGGTAACAAGGTAAAGGTTTTAAGAATGAAGTGTTCTACCATCCTGCAAACGAGATGTGGCCCGACATACCTGTGGGGAAACGGTACGTGATAAGAAGTCTATTTCCGGCACAAAAGTAAAATGGAACAGCCGAGAAGTGCCTTGTATGAACTCATTTATCTGCAGGGAGATACGTCAGGTTTATTAGTAGGCAATAGCGGGAGTTGGCTTTTGTAAGAGCAATTTTTAAGATATGTTGCCGAGAAAAAGCCCGCTGTCATGTTAGTCGTAGTAACAAAAGAAATAGAAAATACTAATGCTTGACACTTAAGGCCGCCATAGACGTTCAAGTAGTTTAATCAACCAGGCTGATTCAAACAGTTTGATCAAATTGGCATGATCTTTCAAGCAACCACACACATTCACGCAGGCTTGAAGCGGTGTCAGTTCAGTATCGAAGCGGGCGAAGAGTTGTTGTGCTTCTTTAAAAATGTCTACAGACGACGCTTTGGCAAAAGCTGGTTTAGTGTTTGCTTTGAAGGCCCACTAAAGGACAAAAAATCGTATTGTATGGTGTAAAACGTGGCTCATGAAAAGAGACGAATATTCACATATAAATTTGTTAAATGAATTAAAATTTGCTCCTAAAGACTGGCATAATTATTTGCGAAAGAATGAGGAAACATATTTAAAACTTCTTATTTTATATGTTCCATAAACAGGATTCATTTTGATATGTTTATAAGAATTCTTCTAACACATCGTGGTTCGACATTATGCAATGCAACGCGCCGCATAGGAACACTTCTGCAGCAACAACTGAGCGCTCGCAACATACACACTCAACATTTTTTTAATCAAACAGTTTGATCAAATGAAAATTACTTCATCATTTGATCATATTTTGCCACAGACATTCATGCCAATGTGATCAACTGTTTGAACCATCCTGTTTGATCAAGTTACTTGAACGTCTATGGTAGCCATTATGCACACAAGCAAACATATAAATTATGTGACTATAAATCGTCCACCACTCAGCATTTGCTGCAGAAGCATGGTAGCTGCTACAGCGTTGGTTTTCAGAGGCGTCACAATAAACAATTTTTAAGAGTATTACAGTACCTTGTGAAAGGGCTCGCTCGGGGAAGTACCACCACATATATTTCTGCCACCAAGCAGCATTGCTGTGTTTCGGTTTGAAGGGTATGGTTGCCGGTGAAATTACAGGTGCGTGAGGCTTTACATGCCTCAAATTGATGGACGCAAGATAATACAGGGTCATGTTTCTGAGGTCTTTTAGGACCAACGAGGAAATGCTTTGTTATAGGCGATGGTTACCACTTAACATCAGGTGGGCACGCTTGCTCCATCTCCAGTCCGTATTAAAAAAAAAATTTGCATATCAAAGAAACATACTATAAAAGAAAATAGAGCCAAATTTATTGTGCTTAACACCTAGCCATACTTAGAGTTAGAATTGGTCCTCATTAATCAACACAAATCACATTACGGCCTCTCTTTCTTTCTTTCTTTCTTACCAAATAGCAGCCTTTCCAGTATTGCTAATAAAGCCCCTGCCTTTCAGAAGGTGTGCAAAAACGCGTGTTTTCACAAAGGGTTTGCAAGTTCCTGCGAGTTTCTTTTGTGTGTTTTTCAAACGTCAGGCAAATTGGACAATCCTTTGTAATAGCACACCGTAAACTAGCGCTCTAACTTTTAGGAGAGCAAACTGTTCAAAGCGTGTTTCGTAAAATTCGACGGCCTTCGATTCAAACGCCCGACGCCCGTACCAAAGGAATTAAATCTGTGCAACTATTTTTTTATATAATCCGGTGCAATTTGTAACATTCCGAGTGTTTTATTAAAAATCATTTGATTATAAATACGTTAATTATAACGTACCGTTTATCGGTGCTATGATGACCGGGAATTTGTTTCGGTTTTTTCCATGAATACTCATCGGGCACAATGTCCATTTTGTGCAAATTATGCATTGAGCTACTAGGTACCCAAAGTATGCCTGAAAAGATATTTGAATATACCCTGTCCCTATAACGTAACCGTTGAACCAAGTGTTCCAATGTGTCCCCATGATTTTTGAATAAATGAAAAAAATATAAATGAATGCGATCCGCTCCGCGCTGCGTCTTGTCTTGCATAGTTGTCGGGCAAATGGTACATTATAATTCCTATATTCCCTCATAAGGGAATTTCATAAAATTTCATAATGTTGGGTACATAAACGATTTTTCAATATAATATTCTTACGTTAAAAATTAAAATAGTGCACAAAAGTATTGTTAAATGTGCGAAAGTTTGGATGGATGTAGAGGTAAATAATTCGTCACCGGGAGCAATATAGGTACGCTACTTTTATACCATGTGAGCGAAGGCATACAACCATATGTACCACAACATATAGGACACTTTAGGTCGAAACATTATATTGGTTGACCAAACTATAAAAGATTACTCATCATCATCATATCAGCCATAAAACGTCCACTGCTCAATGCCTCCCCCATAAATTTCCAGAGTGACCAATCATGTGCGGCCTGCACCCAACGGCTCCCAGCAACATTTATCAAGTCGTCTTTCCATCCTAAGCTGTGTGTGTTTTCCACTCGGTAACCTTTCTGCCCCAACGGCCATCAGTTCTTCAAACTATGTGCCCGGCCCACTGCGACATCAGCCTCTTTATCCCCTGGGCTATAGGCACTAGACATTATGATGTATAGGGTGTCACGCACAAGACTGCCTAGAGTCTAGGTGCCCCGTGTCGATTCTCCCACTCATCTAGACCTAACCTAACTAGTCGGGATCAAATAACCCCGACTAGTATTAGGTTAAATAATAATTAGCCGCTCAAATAATAATCTTGCCGGTAAATTTTAGTTGTCACTAAGAAATTCTAGTTATTACAAAGGCATTTAGTAAAAACTGGTATTAACTAGTGAAAACGCGTTCTTACTAAAACCGGGTTTTTATTGTAACATATACATACGGGGTAGAGATCACATATTGTTATAATAGTGTTGTAATTGAAGTAACTGTCGAATGTTTTCTCAGTAAAATAGTACTAGCGAGTCTTTGAAAGACGTTTTCCTTCACCCTGTGCGACGCGACACAAAAAGTAGACGTATTATGCTCATTCCAAGACTTCTGATCTTGGTATTTCCGTAAAAGTAATTGCGACAGAAATAAGCCGACATTCTGAGGCATAACCGATTCGGTAGTAGCCTTGATCGCGGGCAACCACTGACCTTTACATGGTACTCTCGCACTTGTAGAATTCATATCAATTAGACTAGTTACATTAATTACTTCCTGGGTTAGGCTGTGACATTCTTGTCTGTGATACTTAGACGTTTTAGTAAAAAAATAAAATATATATATGTATTAAAAAAAAAATGCGTGAGTGTCGTGGAACACTCGGTTGGAACGAAGTTCCTTTTATCGTATATTATTATTGAAATAATAAAATTAAATTAAATTAAATATCAATATAATTATTAATAATGTATTTTTATTTAATATTATAATAATAGAAAACTTCGTGATTTATATCCATTATTATTATAAATACGTTAATAAGTACAATGTTTCGGTTCAATTCGTGAATCTTCATCAGGGTGAGTGCGATCCGCTCCGAATAACGAGTGCGAGGCGAGACGTTTTTATAATAATGATTATAATAATAATTATATTATTATTTTATATGGATAACCGTCTACACTAAAGAGGGTCGTGACGGAAACTCGTGACGGAAAGCTCTTGCACTTTTTTCGCCTAGCCCCCATCCGCCAAGTCCGTACCGTGTGATAAGGAACTTCGTTCCAAAAACTCGTAAAGACTGAGGCTTTATATATATTTCTATCAATTGAAGATGACAACAATAATACAGTCACTTGGCAAGTTGCACCATCAAAATATTCTTTAAATAATCTAATATTCTCACTTTAACTTGCTTTTTTTACTTACTTTAACTGTGTTAGTTGCTCAGCTCTTAATTATGATATTATGAATATTATTACATTCATTTATTCACAGTTTGGCCCAAAATAATATTGTTGACTTGGGTCCACGGTGGACAAAAGTTCCATAAAGAATAGTTAGACATTAGACCTAGTTATTTGGCCTACGCGTAAAAACATGAGTGCAACCTACAATGTGATATTAATTGGTATCGATAGATGGCCGCCTAGTGTCCAATGTTTTGACATGACATGACACTAAAAAGCCTCCATATTATCATACTCTATTAATATTAAAGGCACGACACTAATAAAATTATTATTTATACCAACATGACACAGGAAAAAACTTCTATCGGCTACCCTACCTGATAGAAAAGAAACAATATTGACTTTATAAGCGATCGACAAATAATGAAGGGCCCGTAATTCAGAACAATCATTTGTGTATATTAATTAAATCCAATGGTAAAGTTCAAAATCCACCTTTTTATACATTGCCGTGTCTTTAGTCAGACAAATCCAACATTCCATGCTAACGGTATGAAATTTGATCCTTACTAAGCACAGCTTATGGTTGTTCTATATCTTGGTACTCTGTCAGGCTACGGCTGTAGGATCCCTAGGTATATGACGTAATTGTCATTCATCATCATCATCCACAGCCTGACTTCACCCATTGTTGGGTATAGGCCTCCCCAAGTTTGTGCCATCCCTAACGATCCTGCGCTAGACTCACCCACTGTGTGACACACACACATTGTCATTCATCACATAATATCTAGTTACCTGCGCGTTTATACTGATAAAAATCTATGCATCTGAAAAAAATTTTTCGTCTTCATTATAAACTAGCTTCCACCAGCGGCTTCGTACGCGTTGTTTGTTCCAGGTCCAGGTGTATCCCGGTTATATTCCATACATACCATACCAAATTTCGTCAAAATCGGTTCAGCAGTTACGACGTGATTGCGTAACAAACAAACATTCAAACTTTCGCATTTATAATATTAGTGTGATACGGAATTTTATCACTTACCACATAGAATATGATTGAAATAAATCACGAAAGTTTTCTAAGTAAAATTTTTTCGTTTGTTCCATATTCTGAGGCATAAGTAAATTAACCATACAGCTTAAAACTGCTTTTCTCTTTTAATTCGGCTGTCTGTTTACATAACATTTGCAATTTCATAATTGTTAATACAATTTCATATTACAAGCATAGATCTATGCCATAATTAAGAGCTATCTCATATCTTATTAAGTTTACGATTCCATTGCTATCGTGTTGCACTAGTTACTCGTAGGTACATAAGCAGTAACTAACATTAGAGCAGGTATTTAGCGCAAGGTCGGTCGCCACGTGCTAATAATAATTCACATTTTAAAGTGATGTGCATAAAGTTACTCACATTTAATTAGGAAATTAGAATGTTTATCACGCAATCTAGGCTTATCTGGAGATCTTTATGGGACACGTATTTTTTACGTGTCAAGCGAAATTAAAGTCAAGACTTTTTTGATTTATAGTTTGTGATCGAGCGAAGCGAGATCTCCAAATCAACTTGGGCAAATCCGCGTTGTATGTATGTATGTATGTTTGTTTGTCTGAGGATAACTTTCGAAGCGTTTATCCAACCATCGTGAAATTTGGTATATAGGTAGGTAATGTTGGCACAATTTTGGTGTAACTTAATGAGCTAAAAATGTGGAGGGGTTGTTGAGATATTGGGGTTCAAGAGGGGTCAAAAAACAAAATGGGACTATCCGGTCAAATGGCACGTTTAATAAAAGGCCTTTGTAAGTACATTTTGACCCCGTTTTTAATTGTAGTTTTTACTTGTAGTTTTTAAGTTATTAGCCATAATATAAACTGAACTTTGACAAAATTCACAGGGTACACCAGTGACCCCACAGTGCTGAAATTTGGTATGCGTGTAGTTTTAGTGACAGAAATATAAGTAAAAGTCTGAAATCCAGAATAACTGCAACTTCTACCCCAAAAAATTATAATTAATTTACATGAACTCCCGTTACCTGTAATTTGAATGAAACTGTAGGTCAAGTTATTTGGTTAAGCATTTCGTGGCGCTATTTTAGTAGTCAAAGATTCCGAATCATATTTTTTTGTTTTTATGGGAGACTCGCGAAATCTCAATTCGGAACGTACCACTAGTTAATGTAAGTAGTTTATTTAATTATTCATATTATGAGTAAATTGATCAGCTATACAAATGATTAGACATTAGATAGGAGCATCTCCATGCTGATCGAGTAATAATCTGGAACTCCAAATATCGAGCGTGTAGCATGTGACTATTTTTGGCATTTTAAACTTTAAAATACAATAAATAATTGCATGTTGAAGAACGACGCATTAGTAAAGGCACTATTTAGTAGAACACATCAAAATTATTTAAAGCTTAGGTACAGTATTGTGTCGCAAAAGGGACTTAACGATCGGAAGTTTGATTGAAGTGCTTCTTTGCACAAGCAAATACTATAGGTAACTAATATAATGTGGTAGGTTAAACCTCACTCACCTATTTCTTAATTTATTAATAGATTATTATGCTTATTTAACCACGAATTAGGTAACTACTAGCTTCCGCCCGCGGCTTCGTACGCGTGTTTTGTCAATAAAAAGTAGCCTATTAGTCAATCCAAGTCATAATCTATCGACATGCTAAATTTCATTGAAATTGGTTCAGCCGTTACGACGTGTTTGAGTAACAAACAAACATCCAACTTTCGCATTTTTAATATTATAGTGTGATGACTGCACTCGAGTACCAAATTAACAAATCTAGAACAAAGCACTGCAAAGAAATACTCACCAGTCCGGTGACTTTGTCTTGCGCAAATTGTGTGAATTCGCAGCCATTTAGATCTACTTGATTAAAATCCATTACGATTTTTAGAATTTTCACCTTCATGGAGGCGACAAATCTCATGACCTTTTATTGTAAGAATTGTTTGGTTCTAGAACCGTAAAGTACTGCAAGAATCCTCCTATTATCAGAAAAACGAAGGTTTGTTTAAGATGTTTGAAATTTGCACCGTAAAAACAAAATAGATTTCGAAGATATGAATTGAAAAATCATTTTAAGCTATTACTGATCCTCTTATCAATCAGATGCTACAAGTACTTACAAATGAACTGAAAAAAGATTATATTGAAGCCCAAAATAAAAAAAAACACATTCTATATGGTAACGTTAGTTAACCGTTTCATTGACTAATTCAATAACTGTTTGCATTGAGTAAAATTTGTTTACATAAAGTGCTGCATTTAATGAACTAAAAAAACTACACTAAAATTTACATTATTTTTAACAGTTTTAATAAAATGAACTAAACCATGTTAGCTTTACTAAAAGCGTAGGCTCGCTACTCCATTTAAATATTAGCTTAGCCTCATTCAAAATGGATTGGTGACTCGTTGACATTTTAACATGGCCAGCAGGGCTCGGCAATCTGGTCGGACGACACCTGCGGCATCAAATACCACTTCCCTGATGTGTGCTTCCCATCCCAAGAGGGCTAGCATGTGCTGGTAAGATTTTTCGCGGTCGCACCAGTGGGCCCTTCCAATACACCTCAAGGTCCACACCGCTCGTATAAAACTAGTTCACCCGCCCGCTACGACACACTTTGTTACTTTCACGCGAGCAGTGCACATTTTGATCCGTCAAAATGTACAGGCTCATGATATTCGCCTTTGTGATCGCGACCGCGACGTGTCAGCAGGAAGGCGCGAGGCGCGTCCCCAAATACGCGGGGGATCCCAAGACCGCCGCCATCGTGCAGGAAGCACGCTACCTCAACGGAAACGGAGCTTTCGGAGCCGCATACCAACAAGAGGATGGAATTGACTTCAAGGAAGAGACCGATGCTGAGGGAAACAGGAAAGGAAGCTACTCCTACATCGACCCCACCGGTCAGAGGAAGACCGTGAGCTACATCGCCGGAAAGAACGGATTCCAAGCCATTGGAGACCACATTCCGACAGCGCCCCAGCCCGTGGCACCCACTCCCGGATACCAACCAGACCCGCGGTACAACTCACCGGACTACAAACAGTACAGTGCTCCTCAACAGTACACGGCTCCACAGGCTCCTCGCAACTACGGTGGTAAGCCTAATGAGGATGACGGTCAATACCACCCCGAGTTGTACGAACAGCAGTACGAAGCTCCTCAGCAGCAGTACCAGCAGCAGCCGCAGCAGCAGTACCAGCAGCAGCCGCAGCAACAGTACCAACAGCAGCCCCAGCCGCAATACCAGCCGCAACCACAGCAGCAGCAATATCAGCAGCCCTCGTACCAGAGCAACAACATCTACCCAGGCACGCACCAGGCCCAGTACAGCGGCCTACAGTCCGAGCAGTACAGCGCGCCCGTACAGAGCCAGCCCCGCCAGCAGTACTACGAGCAGACCACGCCTCAGCCCACGCGGTTCTTCCCTCCCGGCAAGTTCAGCCTGAACCGGGCACCCGACGGCTACACCTACTCCTTCCACAAAGTATAAACCTAATTTATCAAAAAAGTCTCGGCGTTTTGTATAGACCGAAATACGTAAAAGCACGCATCAATTAGCAGCTCGCCGAGTCATCGAAGAGGGGCGACCTCGTCGGTCGCTAGAAGCATTTCTTAATTGTTGTTTGCTGTGATATTGTGGGTTAACGGACAAGTATAAATATGTTGTTTGGTTTAATAGTGGCGAATGTACCGCGGGAAAGCGCGTTAGTCGACTGAAGCTGAAGTTGTAAATATAGAATTAAATACGTATAAGGATCGATTTTTATTATTTTTACCTATCCTCCAAAGAGCTCTTAGTAAAAAGTCAAGTAGTTAAATAAAAAAGAAAACTTGCCCCGACTTCCTTGTTTGCCAGCTTAAGGGAGTGGGCAGCGTCCGCATACCGTACTTGCTTCAAGCCGAACAACTAGCTCACCTTACTAAGCACAAGGATATTTCGCTAGAGAACCGGTTGGCGCTGCCACGCCTTGCTTTCCATTTACCTGCGCTTATTATTAGGCGTGCACTTCGTCTAAACAACTATATAATCTCAGTAGCGCAATACTAGTTGGTAAGATAATTAGCTATACGTGGCTGAGCGAGGCTTATTTGAACTAGCACTCGACTGATTCAGTTAGTTTTAACAGAAAATCGAGGAAAAATTGTATACCTACGGTTTTGGCAATGTAAATGTTTAATTGGCCCTGAACTACAGTGCTCTCAAAAGTACATTTCATTTTAACCTATCACAGTGTACGTGACTCGATGTTTTAGATATTTGCATGTTAGTTAAACTGCCATATGGACACACACTCTGGCGTCTCTACATTCTGTAGGTACATACAATAATAAAATTTACAATACGCAATCATTTCCATGTGTAGTCGAAACTATTTCGAGTTGAATTCGTTGAATTTAATTAAACGAAACGGCCATTGACGGAATAAAAGTCGTCATTTTAACTTGTACGTTTCCAAAACGGATACGTTCACGGATATCCATTGTGTCATATTACATGCTTTATTTACGGCAAGGTTTGAGTTTCGTTGTACAAACCATTAGGTAGGCTACTAGCTATAAATCTATTTTTGAAATTATTATGTAGCATTGCAGTGTTCAATTCTCAATTTCAAATGGCAAAAGACAATTGCTTACGATATTGCTTCTACAGGTACTAACTACAGAAACGTTACTTAGAAGTTACTATACGAATACATAATAACAAAAGTGGCAAGTGGAGAACCATATCTAGACTTTGCATTGAAAACATTGTAGGTACCAACTTTAGTTAGAGTTCACATAGGGGTTTAGAGTAGTGAGAAAGACGACTAAAATTAATTTTCTGCTTACAGTTCATACTTTTACCACCTATTGCTAAACCTTTCTTTATCTTGTTTATTATATGTGTTCATTCTGGTGAATGTGCGCAAGATCTTCACGACCTTATCCCTCCTTCCCCTTCCACCACTGGACAAGCAGACGTACCGAGAAGTACCACCCATACCTGGTCGGCATACCTTGCCGTCCCAAACGATATGCTTCAACTTTTCTTGTTAGCACAAGTAAGGAGTGGAACTCACTTCAGGCGTATTTCCGAACCAGTATAATCTCGGAGTCTTCAAGTCCAGAGTGAATAGGTTCTTTCTAGGCAAGCGTGCTCCATCTTCGATCACACCACCACTTACCACCAGGTATAAGGCTAACATCAATAAAAAAAATGGTTTGAGTACTTTGATGTATTTAGACTACGATGTACTAAACAAAATAATTTCAGTGTTACAATTTAGTAAATGATGCAATAAGTTTGAAAGCAATTTTATTGCTACGGTAAGTATTACCGAAAATGGTCTGGCAATTTATAAAATCTACCGGAACTAATTGTAATAGATTGTCTCTGAACACGTATGTTTTAGATAAAGTTCTAGAAAACTTGTTAGTTTAGACCTAATAGGGCATTATAAACTCGTTAAAGCTAGTGTAGCATATTGGTAATATTGTTACAAACATTTTAGAATACCTAGGTTTCTATCAATTGCTTTTCTAAATAAGTTGAAAATGACATTAATGATACGTTAGAGTGAATTTACCATAATATATTATCTTGGTGTAGGTACAATCAGCATCACTAACTGGTTGAAATTAAAAGTGGATGGAAAGATGATTTCTTAAAAGTTTGATTATTAACACATAGATTTGATCTAAACACACGTCATGTAATAAGAAAGTGACGGCATACGAGTCGGTCTTACCCCCAAGGCGCGTCTATAGATGTTTCCCATCGAAAACTTTTTGGAAACTTTTTTTCAATCTATGAACCACCCACTGCAGCAAGGGGCATAAAGAATTGGAAGGACGAAACGGAGGTCTTTGCTCTGCAGTAAGACAGTATAGGCTTAAAATAAAATTAATAAATAATTCTCTCTCCTAATATTACACCAATATTATATTTTTTTGTCTCTTTGACTGTTTGTCTCTATGTCAGTTTATTACTGTTACGAGCTGAGGGTTCGGGATAAAATAATGGGAATCGATTTAACCAAAATAGCACTTTTATTCAGCACTAAACGATGAATACACGAACTTGGTCACACGTAATCACAACACACTAATTCACACCACTGTTGCACCACTTAAAGTCACCGAAATGATCGCACGTATAGCTTAATCCAGACTGGCTCGCGAGACCCTTCTCCACGTCAGTCCTCCAGGGCCTCGCTGAGACTCACTCACTAACTGAGACTGACTGTCCGGCCATCTCTCCGGCCTATTTATATCGCACACATTTCGATTGTTCGAGAACGATCTCGATCCTTCCAGGAAAGGGTCGGTGTTTCGACAGAACGACCAATTTCCATTGTGCATAACAGCAGACAATAACAACAATAACACAGCAAGACAAAAGCGCTCGAGAAACTTCGATTATTACTCATTGTTTAACAGCCTCGGCGTAACACTGCCCCCTCCTAAAACATGCTCGTCCCGAGCATTCTTAGCCCCATATCGCGGCAGCCGATCAACATGAACAATTTTAGGCGCACCTCGCGCTGAAGATGTAGCAACTAGAGGAGCCACATTGCCGTCTCCAGTACTTCAGGACACCCAGAGTCCCTTTCTCATCAGCGATCCCAATTCCAGCCTCCAAAACACGGCTCTCATGATTTCTATCTGTTCTTTCACTTCCTGGAATTCCTTTCCAGATGAACCGAACGATTCCCTCATCAGTCGAGCACGCTCTTATGGCCAACGTCGCTGATCTTCCTGTTGACGACGCTGCTCTTCTTTATCCTGACGTCGCTGTTCCTCTTGCAACCGAGTCTGCTCCACCTGTTCATGTCGCTGTTCCTTCTGCAACCGAGCCTGCTCTTCCTGCTAACGACGCTTCTCTTCTTAATGCTGACGGCGTTGTTCCTCCTGCAACCAAGCCTGCTCTTCCTCTTGACGCCGCTTCTCTTCCTAATGCTGACGGCATTGTTCCACTTGCAACTGAGCCTGCTCTTCCTGTTGACGACGCTGCTCTTCTTTATCCTGACGACGCTGTTCTTCTTGACGACAAAGCATTGCCATAATAGCAGCAAGATCGCCTGTCACAGGAGCTTGACCCACGGATGATGATGATGATGGTGCTCCAAATGATTCGGCGGCGACTGATTCCCTCTCCATCGGCTGACGACTCTGCCGAGCTTCTTGAACCGGAGAATCTCCAAACCGCCTTTCATCCATTTCCTGTTGTCGTTGACCTCTCGTCCTGACACCGTCCACGTTATCCTTTGGTAGAACCGGCATTATTTTATCCCACTTCTGACACCAAATTGTTACGAGCTGAGGGTTCGGGATAAAATAATGGGAATCGATTTAACCAAAATAGCACTTTTATTCAGCACTAAACGATGAATACACGAACTTGGTCACACGTAATCACAACACACTAATTCACACCACTGTTGCACCACTTAAAGTCACCGAAATGATCGCACGTATAGCTTAATCCAGACTGGCTCGCGAGACCCTTCTCCACGTCAGTCCTCCAGGGCCTCGCTGAGACTCACTCACTAACTGAGACTGACTGTCCGGCCATCTCTCCGGCCTATTTATATCGCACACATTTCGATTGTTCGAGAACGATCTCGATCCTTCCAGGAAAGGGTCGGTGTTTCGACAGAACGACCAATTTCCATTGTGCATAAAGGCAGACAATAACAACAATAACACAGCAAGACAAAAGCGCTCGAGAAACTTCGATTATTACTCATTGTTTAACAGTCTCGGCGTAACATTACGTTTTCACGAATAAACAGCTGGACCGGTTTCGATAAAATTTGGTAGATAGATAGACTGTGCCAAGAATTTTCAAACATTTTTTAAACGTCTGGAGCCGCGGGTTGCAGCTAGTCAGACATAAATCGTAGAAAATAAAAATTTCACCTGTGTTTAACAAAACTTAAACAAATGAAACGTAAACTTGACTGTAACATTTAAATTGAACCGTAACAACTCACAACAGTACAAATTACCAATGTTCCCATAGCAGAGTTTAGCAGTTTCTCAACGAGCGTTTTATTGCTTTCATATTTCATTCATTCTTTCCCTAGCCTCTTGAGAACTCGACTAATAAAACCATACACACAGCACGAGAAGAACGGCTTGCTCACTGAAAAACATGTTTCTTATCTCGTCTCATATCTCAATTTCGCAGAAAACAAGCGATATAATAAAATAAAATATTACTTTCATGTTTTACTGTAATATGTTTGTATGTATATGTTTTTCTATTAAATTTAATTTATATTCCTCGAAAAAATTACTATCGTCTAAGACACAAGTATTGATAGCTCATTTCACGATCAACGATCAATTCACAAAGTAAGTGATTCGAATACCAACCTTATGTTAGCTTGCTAACTTTTTTCACGCGATTCTCAATATCAAAGGGGAAAAAGGTTTGAAACGACTTATTGAGACATTATACATTACATTACGAGTACCATTATCCACAACCTTGCTCAGTGTTTTGGCAAAGATGTTGTACAGCTTTTCTCATTGGTCTATGACAGGGTTTATTCTGCAACTCATAAGCGTAACGTTTTGCTGTGACAGTTCTCATAAGCTAGTTCATTTCAACACCGTAACAATATTTACTCCTTTCAGACTCCGAAACAAATTCATTTAACTATCCCTTAACACAGACTTATGATACTTTTTCTAAAAAAATGACATCTTTACATAGTATAAAATGAAGTCACTTCCGCTGTCTGTTCGCTTAGATCGTTTAAACTGCTCAACGAATTTTAATGCAGTTTTTAGCAATATATAGAGTAATTCAAGAGAAAGGTTTATATGTACAATACATACATAGTAACTGCGAAAGTAATTGTTTGTTTGTTTGTTACCTTTACACGATTAACCGGCAGAACGGATCGTAATTAAATTTTGTAAGGAGATAGATTATATCCTGGGAAAGGACATAGGCTAATTTTTAGCTAACTGCGCAAAATGAGGGTAATGTTTTTATTGAAATACGCCGCGGGTGAGTCAGCTAACTTAATTATAAAACTTACCCGTTTGCATGTTACTTCCCGACAAATAGGAGATTGTGTATGATGATAGTGATGACATATGGAACAGAAACGTGGTCCCTCAATATGGGCCTCATAAGAAAGCTCAAGGCCGCTCAGCGAGCTATTGAGTGGGCGTTCCTCTGCGAGATCAAATCAGAAATGAGGAGATCCGTAAAAAAACTAAAGCCCCGAGGTTAATCAAACTGATGTGGTAGTGGGCACTTAGCTCAAAGAACTGACAAAAAAGTGTTAAATGTTGTCTCCTAAGCCAACGTTCAGCAGTGGACGTCCTATCGCTGATATGATAATTATTTTAATTAGGTATACAATATTTTATGCACTACCACCTCATTCGATAAATAACGTTATCAAATACCGGTCAAAAAACGTAGAAACATTTTTTTTAATTAAGATAAAAAGTAACGAGAACTCTCAAGAAAATCCCCAATGTTTATTTTCTTTAAGTTGTTAGCTTAAAGTTGTTGGAGATAATCTTATTTAATCCACGATTTAATTTCTGGAGCTTAAGAAAAAAATGGAGCTCTCCAAGATACGACGGAGTGCCTCTTGGAACCGAGAAAGTTCCCTATTTAATTACAATAGGAAATGGAATACTAAATGTTCCTAGCAAGAAATAAATGCAAAAATCAATCTAGAACCACTTCAGGAGAGAAGTGGGGCAATCCATAAACTAATTTATTTCACCCAGTAACTGACTGAAATTGAATATCAGATGCAGTACCTTTATAAAATATTGTAAATGCGTTTTCATTTTACGATAGAGTGTTTTTCTAAGCTGATGATTAAGTCGATTTTGTTATTATTTACGATAGATGTTTTATGATTTATGAAACCCGCTTCTTAGCTGCACGTAATGATCATTTTATTTAAGGTACACGTTCATTGTAAACGGTCCGTCTGGAATTTAGTGACATTCAAGGTAACAATTGAATAGTTCAGGGACTAAAGGTTGATCTTAACGCACGTGACCATTCACTTCGAAATGGCCACAATACACATTCGCTCTACCATGAAGCCCAACTGACTCCATCACGTATCTAGGTAATAGGCATTTCGATACAAGGGTAGATTGCTATGAAAATGAACTAAAGATCTTTATGAAAGTTATTCACTTTATCATATCGAGAACAAAACTTTACCCTTAAGGCAGTTCTACAGTTTAAATGTGTTAATACAAGTCAAACTACGATTTATAGCTCATAGATTATTATCAAAGCTAACAGAGCAAGTTTCGTAATAAAATAGACTAAGTACCTATGCATTTTTGCTTTGAACTTAGCGCAAACATTTTAACTGAAAGTAGTTTTATCCGCGCGCTAAGAAGCCCGTCAAAGAAAATTATATGGGCAAATTACATCCGCTTAAAGCAATATAAACCCATTTTGAAAACAGACTCATTTTAATAAGTTAAAAAGAAAATATGATCCCAAAAAATTGCTAATATTATTAAGAGAGGTTTAAAAATATTCAGAGCTCGAATCGACAGTTGATTTAGATTAAGTTAGCAACTTAGCCTTAAGTATCTTATGTAGCGCGTTCACGGCACTAGTCAAGTTGCACTGCGTTTGATACGAGTGAAATTACTATTTGAGGTTTACGTACCAAGTGTCGGATATTTCCAATATCAACTGACCTCGAACTTTGACGTAACAGTATCTAGTAAGCTTGAGATAACTTTATACTTCTCATATTGTATACCTACAAAGTTATGAAATTTATTCTCAAAGCAAAATTAAATGTTGTTAAAATATAGCTTCTATTGTATCTCATTCAGAAACCTTATGCCCATTGCTTGAAAGAAAGCTAGAATCGCGTTCTGAATTCAGATCCAAGAATGAATCAGTCTTTGTCGCATTCGCCGCATCTTAAAGAATAAGAATAGAAGGAAAAATCACGGCTGACTGACCTCTTCCGATGTGGCACATTCGTATGCATTGTGCATAGTTTCAGATTGCATTCGGGTGCAGATCACGAAGGCACACCGCGCCAATACGACAAACACTCGCCAATTGCAAAGCCTGATTTTGTTTTACCCATTTGTGTACCTATTGAATTGTAAAATTAAAATAGACGGTTTGTTCGGAAAACTGTTGTTGTAGTTCAAAACTTTTAATTGCGCGGGAAAGCCTCGGCGCGGATTATATTTTCAATTGTTTCCGTCATTCGGAATAACAATTAGCGCATCTATTCACACCATTCTCTATTGTATCCTTCCTCGCAAATATAGAAATACTTTTCATCGTGGTTTATTTCGTGTATCATTCAATTACAATTACTACTGAAAAGAGTTTATGTAATGTACTACGGTACCAAATAATTTTGAAAATCTAAAATGCTATTTCGTTTAATCTCTGGTCCTTAGGAAAGCAAATGTTCAACAGTTTTGCATTAAAATAAACAGTTTCTAATCACTTGTATGACATAAAATTAGCTACCTAGACTAATCTAGAAAGAGTACTAGAGTTCCTTGTGAAAGGGCTCACCCGGGGAAGTACTACCACCATGCCTATTTCTGAAGCCAAGCAGTTTGTTTCGTTTGTTTTCGTTTTTTGTTGTGTTTCGGTTTGAAGGGTTGCCGGTGAAATTACAGACACATGAGACTTTATGTCTCAAGTTGACGGATGCAGAGCAGTGCATTGTAGCTGTAGGGCACGTTTCTAAGGTATATGACCTACGAGGCAAAACTTTGTCATATGCAATATTTGCATGACCTACACCTTTATATATTTGTTCCAGGGCTGAAGTATATTATAAGTTACATGCGTGGATTGTCAATAAAGAGTAGCCTAAAATTTCAAAATCCTATAATCTATCTATATATTAAATTTCATCAAAATCGGTTTATCTGTTACGACGATGTGATTGAGTAACAAACAAACGTCCAAACTTTCACATTTATAATATTGGTGTGACATATTTACAAAAAAGTATATACTCTTTAGTATTAGGTATATCAGTTATCTGGTTCTCATAGTGTACTAAGATTTGCTTGGTTTAGGGCGAGATAGCGCTGTGTGAAATGTCCAGCATTATTTATTTATAATAGTCCGGTCGGTAAATAGCCTCGTAGCTCGTACAGTGTATCCGTGAGGATGCAACTACCCAGTCTCTAGAGAGCTGCGGAGAAGTTTTCCGCAGGAATGGTAAAGTACGGCACTTATTACCACGATCGATAGTACGGTCAAATTGCGCAGTGGCTACAAGATACTTTTCTGCTAGTAGTAAGTACTTTGTTACACGGTTTTTAGGGTTCCGGATCAAAATGGTAAAAACGGAACGCTTATAGTGCGATTTTGTCCATCCATCCGACCGTCTATCACAACTAATTGTCTCAACAACTACTGAAGCTATTAACATGAAATTTGAAATTGTTATAAATAAAATATAGGTTCAACTAGTAATTTTCAAAAATTTGCTTACATTAAAATAATAATAATAAAACTAAATCTCTATCTATAACTAGTGGTTCGCCCCGAACTGAGGTCTCGCGAGTCTCCCATAAAAACAAAAAAATATATAATACGTACTTAATCTTTGGCTATCAAAATAGTGCCACGAAATGAAAAACCAACTAACTTGACCTACAGTTTCATTCAAATTTCAAGTAACGGGAGTTCATGTAAATTAGTTATTTTTTTGGGGTACAAATTGCAGTTATTCTGGATTTTAGACTTTTGCCTATATTTGTGTCACTTAAGCTACACACGTACCGAATTACAGCACTTTTCCACCTACCTATGTATAAAATTTCACGATGATCGGATCAACGCTTCGAAAAATATCCTCGGACAAACAAACATACGTACATACAACTCCGATTTGCCCAAGTTGATTTAGAGATCTCGCTTCGCTCGATAAAATATATTTTGTTTAAAATTAAATTTAAAAAACGATTTTGTTTCAGTTTAGTGCTCCCATATGACACTGCTAAGTTAGCATAAATCTAGGTAGAGACTGTAGGCTTTGCACTTAGTCAGTCTTGTTCAAATTGACTGTAAATATGCTCGGAATTTCTCTGAAGGATAGAATCCGAAACGAGGTTATCCGACAGAGAACCAAGGTGATCGACATAGCTCATCAAGCTGAAGTGGAAGTGGGCCGGTCATATCTGCCGCAGAACCGATAACCATTGAGGTAAACGTGTTCAGGAGACGTGGTCTTCACTCCAGAACACTTTGCCAGAACGTGCATAGGCAAGTGAAGTGTCTTATAACGTCCTCCGGCTAGATGGAGTGACGATCTTCGCACTGTGGCTGGCAAGGATTGGATGAGAAGAGCTGAGGATCGGGCTCAATGACGTACCCTGGGAGAGACTTACGTCTAGCAGTGGACTGTGATAGGTTGATGATGATGAGGATAAAATGTCTCTTCTCAATGAAAGTGGGAAAACTCTTTGATAATGTATTTATTCTGATTAGTTACCATTGATTTTTCAGTTAATAAAGTTAGTGGTTATGTACAGGATATTAAATTGGGACGTGATGCACAAAACCGTCAATAATTAACAATACAGCTACTGATGAGGCAGGTCATTATCACAACTCATCAGCGCACAAGCGAATCAAACAAAATGAGCGACATTGATTACATTTCAGGCCAATAAAGTACATATGCTTAAGTTTTAATCAATAAATTCCGTCTCCATAGCTTTTTACTGTAAATTACAACTGTTTCCCGCTGCCAAAAGTCAGTTTATTGCCAAAAGTTTGCACATAAAACACTGTTGAGTGCACATCATTGAAGTGAATACAGACTGAAATCGTTTAGGCGTCGGGTGGGCTCGTACACATTGCCAGCGCGACTATTTTTGGAAATAATATTTTTTATTAAAAAAACAAAAAAATAAATATTGCTGGACATTTCATGCAGCGCTATCTAGCCCTAAACTAAGCAGAGCTTGTACTATGGGAACCAGATAACTGATAGAATACTTACATATATACTTTTTTTTTGTAAATACATACTTATATAGTACTTATATATATATATTTGAATTATATTACCCTAAGATTCCCTTAAATTTCCTTAGGTAAGATTACTGTGGTAGTTTAATCCGAGGCGTAATAGAATAGAATAGAATAATCATTTATTTCAGACAGTGTCCGTCCATACAAAATATCAACAATTACAAATAAATAAAATTAAAACCAAAAACATACAAAGCAATAATAATACAGTAATTTAGATCAAAGTAAAATGTCACATTAAAATTAAATAAACTAGAATAAGAACATAAAATTAAAAAAATTAAAAAAAAAATCATATTAAATTAAAATTAAAAACATGTACCTATCAATTACATGCGTGCTTTGAATTGCCCGTAATTAACCCCACCCAGTGCTTCTGAATAGGGCAATCAAAACGCGCAGCAATCATCTTCAGAATACTGTTGGTTAATAAATACTGTTACCGCGCAATCTGTGAAAAAGAGACGCGATTTTTCCGCATGATCGCGTGAAAACCGTCGACGTGCGCGTTAGCGAACATTCCCGATGCGCTGCAATGTCGCGGCAATCCCAACAGCATTCTAAAGGCGTTATTATACTGTACACGCAGGACGTTGTAGGCTCGTCGCGTGTACCGACTCCATAGGCTACTCGAGTAAAAAGATTGGCAGTATGCTCTGAAAAGAGTTATCTTAACTTCATAGGTGCATCGAGCAAACCTGCGGGCCAGCATGTTGCTTCTCACCGCCAGCGCTCTGCTTTCTCGTTCCACGTCAAGATCGTCTTTCAGATCTTCAGTGACTGAGTGTCCCAGATATCTAAAATTAGTCACTACCTTTAGGACCGCTCCGCCTAGTACAACTGGCGGCACAGTGCTAGGTTTTACTTTACCCGCTTTGAAAACGAGCAACTCGCTTTTCTTAGCGTTGTACCTAAGGCCATGCTCCGATGCATACCGCTCACATGTACGAACCTGTGTTCTCAGTGCAGTAATACAAGCTCTGCATCATAAAGGATTTGGTTAATAATTTTTCTACGAGTAAATGCACACTGAACTGCGCTCAAAGACCAAAACTGTTGACGTAGCCACCAAAGCCGCTCAGCTGAAGTGGAACTGGGCTGGGCATGTCTGACGCATGTCAAGTGAGCTGTGGGCAAGGATAGCCACCGAGTGGCATCCTGATCCAGCGAGAAGGCGACGCAGCAGACCGAAACGTAGATGGCGGGACGAGCTGGATAAATTCCTAACGGATTGGCCACAATCAGCTCAGGACCGCCAAGTCTGGAAAGAATGGGGGGAGGCCTTTGCCCAGCAGTGGGACACGAATGGCTGATAATAATATAGTTTACATAACCGACAGATAACTTCACTTAGGACATACATACTTCTACATTAAAGCTGAAACCTCTACCATCCATAAATCTATAGTAAAGTTAGATAGAAAACTAACGCCACTTAATTTACAAGACCACGAGAAACAGAAAACAAACAGATAGACAGGCTCTTATAGCCGATTGGACCCAGAAATCTCTACATGGAAGACATCGCCATGACCTGAGCCAGCCCAACGTCGACAAAGATGCGTCGAACGAATGGCTTAGTCGAAGAGAACTCTTCCCGGAGACAGAAGGGTTCATGATAGCGATCCAGGATCAGGTCATTTAAACCCGGAATTATCAGAAGCACATAATGAAAGTACGCAATCTACCAACGGACTTGTGCCGCAGGTGTAATAGCTCCTCGGAAACCATACAGCACATCACAGGAGCCTGTAGAGCAATAGTCCAAACGGACTACAAGTTCAGGCACGACCAGGTAGCCAATATAATACACCAACGATTAGCTGCTAAATACGATCATAAATGCATCTGTTAGACCAATACCATACTACAAATATACGCCCGAAGTTGTACTCGAAAACGCCTACCATAAACTGTACTTTGACAGAGCGATATTAGCAGACAAAACTACACACTACAATAGACCAAATTTAACCCTTATAGATAAAACTAACAAAACCGCACTTATTATTGATATCGCCATCCCAAATACCCATAACATGCAGTCCACAATCGCGGAGAAGCTATCGAAGTACATAGATTTAAAAGATGAAATCACTCGAATGTGGCGGCTGCAAAAAGTATCAATAGTCCCAATAGTTTTATCCTCTACAGGTGTCATCCCAAATCAACTGTTTCAGTCCCTCTCACTTCTGGATCTCCCAAAACATACCTTTGCCTTATTGCAGAAAGCAGTAATTTTGAATACATGCAGGATTGTAAGAAAGTTCTTGCAGACTGCCCTATCCACCGAATTATCATCTACACTACCATGTACAACGGTTCAAAATGAAACTACCCGAACCACTGAGGGGTACTTGGCTTAGGCCCGTGCACCTCAGTTATTCTCCGGCTTTTCTGAGCCGAGTTGATAAAAATCATAAATAAAAAAAATAATAATAAATGCAAAAACTTTGATAGTTTTTAAATATTAAAATAGTACCGTTAAGGTATTGATAAAACTGGTTTTATGTAGTAATCCATCAATCAAATAATAATAGTATCATATCAGTAGCTAAATAACTATATACCTAATCTAAGAAAATCCATAAACTGTCGTTCCGATAACAGGTGTAATGGAAACGAGCTAGGAAGTCAAGTTTAGTGGTCGTAAACGCACGTAGTAAAGACTCCTTCAGTGTAACTGTCTAACTTCATTACCGCTGGCGAGTGGAATGTCTTCGGCACCTTCTTATTGCGTGGTATTCAAATTTATTGGCATCCGGTGTGAGGCGTTACGAGTTAAAGGCTTTCATACGTTAGAAGATAAAGGGCGTGGGGCATTATTAGACTCCCTATCAGGAGCACAAAAATTTCCGTTAGTAGCTAGCTAGTGAGACCATAGTTAATGGTTATGTCATTGTTTGTAACAATTAAAATACGAAACTAGAATAAACCTATATTTATTGATTCGAGCTAGGTCATCTGATGACTAAATTTATTACCTGCCATCTGCTATTTGACATGTGTATGGGACACGTCTCTACTAGTGAACTAATTACTTTCGCAGCAATGGGTCTTTCATTATCAGGCTTTGCGGATCAATATGCCCGAAACGTACCTATGTGGTTACTAACATAACCTGAGGATGTGGTGATCACACTTGATTGTTTCAGCAACGAACAGGGCGCCGCGCCGACCACAATCTTTTATAAAACTATCATGTTTCAGGAGCGTTTTGTTTCAAGCTTGTAGCAACATGACTTCCATTTGAACCACAAAACTTTTAAACATTACTGTTCCTAATAATGTTGTATATTTAGTGCTTTCTAGTGATTACAAAAATAAACACGATTTACTTACTTTGTAGGATAATTTTACGCGTTTGCTCTAATGTTAAACGTTTTGAGTGGACGATTTAAGGTGACCTCACTAAAACTGCTTCGCCTTTACAATAATAAAGTAAGCTTACTAAATGAGGGGCATGGTACAAAATGTCAGTGTAATATTATTTTAATATTGCTTAAGAGATTAAGGTTGGCCCCCAGACCTGTTAATCGAAGCTCTTATATAACGGTTGCATAAAAGAAGCTAGGAACAAAATATAACTAAGTATAAGTTTTTTGTTGAAAAATTACTTTTTCAAAACAAGCTTTTATAAAATTCATAATCGGAACCTCAAGCAGATTCAAATGAGCCCAAACACTAGTAGCCTACTATAATCCATTCAGAAGTTCTGTTGTCTAGCATCCGTCTACGTCATGAGACCATCCCCATGGTATCATATTATTGCCTACTGAAGTAACATATGTATTCATATTCAATTTCAGCTCAATCGGTTGAGGGGAACGGGTTTAAAATTCAAGATTCCACCCGGACAATCTTACATACATTGCAAGTTAATAAAAAGCTTGTAAAAAATAAAAGCTGAAAGAATACCCATCACATGAGTTCTATCAAAAGATCACAGTGTCCATTATGATAGCTAATACACTTCCCCCAGCGCAGGAACGTCAACAAAAACCGATGTTACGTGAGAGATAAAATTATGTCCTTTTGAACGGTCGCACGCGCGCGAAGAATAAACGCTAACTGCATTATTGCCTCGCTGTAAAAACCCGGACATCGGCCGGACCACAGTTAATTTTTCGTGCGGTGAGAAGGCACGTGCTAGGATTTATACCCAGACCGTGTGGACAACGCATAAATTGTACAGCTTTCTAGGGCTGACTTTCCAACGATTCCCAAATTAGACCAAGACTTCAGGGATACCTTTTTTGTTAATCGAGTAACTTGAATTGGGGACCAGAAATGGATACGGTACAGAAGGTAAGAATTATAGAAGTTTTTTGAGGTTAAGGACAAAAGCACGTACTTTTGTGCACAATCAAAATTTAAATTACGAACATAATAGAAGACGCAAAGCAATACAATGGGCGATCCTATCGCTTTGAAGCGATTTCTTCCATACAACCTTTGGATAGAGTGGATTAATACTAATATGAATTAATGAAATACTCTTTATTGCACACCAACCAAAAATACAAATAAGATTTATTTTTGAATCATGTAAATATTTAGATGTACTTGCTCTCTCCATGAGACGTTGGTTAAGCGTCCCATTGATCATTAGATTTACTTTAACTTGTTTTAATGTTTGGGGGGAACAACCAACAGTCGTAAAAATACTTGTACGAGTTAAACTTTAAAGCTTGCATTTATACACTTTGTGGTCGCATGGCCGCAATTAATCTTTTAGGGTTTTTTCTGAAAAATTATTTTGTTTTTTTTTTCAAAACGTAATAGGAAAATGTAAATAAAAACTATAATCTTGTTTTCACAAAAAAGTACTGTTTTGGGCTATCCACCAGACTTCAGGATCACCACGAAATTACAATGGATCGGAACCCCACCACTCACCTCAGTCGCTTCGCCGCTCCAGATGAAAGGAAGTGGCCGCAGGCGCCAACTGAGATTGTTGTAGCCTCTCTAGATTTTTGTAATCACAGTATAGATCTGTTCTCCAAACAACTTCGTTAAATATTTTTAAATATCAAAAATCCAACTATTCGCAAAAACTCTCCGAACCATACGTCAATTTTTAAATCAGTTTTTCTTTCTATTTTGTACTGCGCCGAGGAGGTTTCATGGCGCCTGCATGAAGGCCCATTGGAAACGGCTTTACTCCCAAGGTTCGCGACAGTGTTCTATCCATTAAAATTATAATATATATAAATTATAAAATTAATATATAAGTTAAACTACTGTTGTTTACAAAAATCCTTACCAATTTTCGTATTGGATTTTTTTAAACGCGCGCTAAACAGCGTTTAATTAGGGTTCCTTATCTCAAAAGGTATCAAAAGGTACTCTTGTTCGTCTGTCCGTGTGTCACCACCGATTTTCTCAGGAACGGGTGGACGTAGCAAGTTGAAATTTTTACCAGAGATATCAAGGTCCTGAGCCAATACGATAAAAAGATATGGGCAAATTTAGATTTTCGCGAAAACTTGTAAGTACCAAAATTTACCTTAAATTTCATTTTTTATTTTTCGGAATTTTACCTGGACTTGTGCTGTGAGATCTTGCTTTTAACCAAAATTGACAATTCTAGGTCAACCGGAAGTATCCTATAGGTTTTGGGTCGAAAACCTATATGGTAGTTCCCGTTGACCTAAAATCACGAAATTTTACACAAATAAAGGAATAAATCCAAAAAATAATAAACGTTGAAAATTAAAGGTTGTCGTCACCGTACATAGTTGACGCCAATTAAGATAGTCCTCTGAGTTGTATGGGCGCTCATATAATTTAGAGGACTAGATTAATCGGCACCAACTACAAATAAGGTAAATAAATAAAATTGTGCTATTGTGTGAAAGAAAATAAATAAAAATATTTATTGCAATATTATACTCTTGTGCGCAGAACATTTTACAGTAAAGACTAAAGCGATCGTTACACTATGCACTTCCCAATTCAGTTGAGTCCGATTTTTATAGATAATGGTACGGAACCCTTCGTGCGCGAGTCTGACTCGCACTTGGCAGTTTTAAATTGTTTTGTGGTAAGAACCCAAGTCTCAAAAAAAATGAAACTCTGTTCAGCGTGTGTTTAACAAATCCTATACAAAAAATGGTATGAAACTTTTAAAACACCTGTTAAACAGTTGTTTAACTTTTTTGTGGTCAACTTGCTGATCTAGATACTGTTTTTGCATCCTTGATCGGATTAAACTGCACTTTAGATACAGTAAGTAAGAAACAGATCTCAGAGTGGTGTCCACAAAAGAACTTCACGTTTCATAAGAGCGCTGTTAATATCCGGATCGGCGTGCTAATTTCCCTGTTATCCGACTTGCGACCGGTACTGGATGCTGCATGTCGAGGTCGTGACCGCTTCTACCTGCGGTGATTTTATGTTACTCAGATAAAGCTGCGCGTCTTGAAATGAAAAGCCTTCTACATAAAATGGTTTATTGAAGTACCTAAGTAGGGTTTTTTAATATCCTTGCATTTGGTATGGAAAGTTAAACATGTGTTACTCTAGGGTGTCAGCGATCAATTATCCTCCAGATATTTTATTTTAATAAAGAGTTTGAATTTGTTATATAGGGTGTTTGATAATATGCGCACAAAAATAAAAGGGGTTATTTTGATGAGCGTAATAAATAAATTTGTGAAATGTTTACCGTAGAAACATTAAATTTATTTTGGCATGTAAAAACAAACACTTTATCAAACGTATGTTGTGCTATTGCATAATGCTTGCCGTCTAACCACAGGCACCGTATTGGTGACGTCTCGAGATATCTCTTGTTGTCCCTTTCCGAAAGAGATCAAATCGGCCTTTATTTTTAGATGTCGATGCAAGAGGCAAGAGTAGGCTGTAAGTTTTATTTCGAATTAATCACCTAAACTAAGTCGATTTTCGTTAAAATCTGATAATATAGCTAGTAGTTTTTTTCGAGTAGTCTTTTTTATATTTTGAGAAACCGTCACTTGAATATCTTTAGTATATTACCAAACACCATGCATAGTGTGAGCGTAATAAAACGGCCCTTTTATTCCATTTATACCATTTATTCCGCCAGCGGCTTCGCACGCGTTGTTTGTCAACAAAAAGTACCTATGTGTTAATCCAGGTTATAATCTACGTAAATACCAAATTTCATCTAAATCGGTTCAGCTGTTACGACGTTTTTGATTAACAAACAGCCAAACTTTCGTATTTATAATACTAGCTTCTGCCCACGGCTTCGCACGCGTGGTCTGTGAATAAAAAGTAGACTATGTCCAGGGTAGATTCTACCTATATACCAAATTTTATCAAAATTGGTTCTGCCGTTACGACGTGATTGAGTAACAAACAAACAAACATCCAAACTTTCTCATTTATAATATTAGTGTGATTTAAGATTATAATTAAGATGTGCGATTAGTTTCATTATTATTAGTTGTGATTATTAATAGTATCGCAACTATTAATATCTCTAAAAATGACAATGATTATTTGCTCTATGACAAAATATCGACATGACGAAAATATCACTTCTTAATATCGTACCGGCTACAAAGATTTCCTAAATTTTTTTAAGGAATTTAGAACTCAAAAGGCTTTTGTATGGGTTCCTAGTCTGAAACTACGTTTAAAAAGGTATATCAGAAATATTCTAACATCGACCGAACAAACACAAAATGATAAAGAAAAAATATACATCGGAGGAAATTCCCGCTCAATAATGTGTTGAAAATCCAGCTTCGAGGAATATTTCACACGAATATCATCATTTAGTAGGATTTCCCCGTTTAAGCGCGAATGAGCCCAATTACAGTAATTAGGTGCTAGTTCGTGAGATGTTCTCATCAGCCAAATGGATATTGAGTGAGAGCTGACGAGCAAATATTTGCATGGAAATAAAATTTCTTAAAAACATACTGTAAAGTCCCTGCAAGTTGATCGAGTCAGAACGAAGAAGTATACATTTGCTACTACATATAACTATTACCATCAGCCCATATTGTCCCACTTTTGGGCAAACGCCTCCCCATATTTCAGATTTATTAAAATTTCTAAAATTTTGTAATCACGTGAATTATAAACTTATAGCTAAATAATCAAATAACCATTGATTTTGGCGTATCCAATGCCAGTTTTAATTTAGAGAAAGAAAAACAGTAATAGAAAATCAGAAGATTATTAAGAGCTAAGGATTAAAGTGGTTTCTGTGTTTGCTTTTAAACACAGAAACCACTTTAATCCCTAGTTTTCTTGTTCAAATAAACTTGTCGCTTTAATAAAGTTATTTTGAAACGCATATACTTGTTTATCCAGTGCAGTTGCGGCACGTACAGCGGTACGAATAAAGTGCACTGCTTGTTTACTTTAAGAGATTATTTCCTTGAACAAACAGTATCACATTACACCCGCACACATAGTTCGAAAACCCAGCGGAATTACCCAACTTGCTCCGTTTACATTTACTTTCTTATAGGTGTGACACACGGGGTAGCAAATCAGCTAACTATTCATCCAAATCAATGGAGCGCAATGGAGTTGTAGTAGTCGACCGACACCTAGAAAGCCTAGTTTAATCAGATATCAACATAATTTCCCTGTTTTGCAAACAAAACTTGGGCATAGCATCAGTTATTCAGTTAAAACAAGCCCGGGCAGTACGAGTAGGACTCGCGCACCGTGCATAGTTTCGTATCTATATTAAGTTAATTTAGCAGTGCCATCAAAAGTTGACTTAGGATTCAGAAACCAAGTAGGTAAGTTTTAAGACAAATTTCTAAAAAATATTTTAGATCGAGACTTATTTTTATTTTTCTGTATGTTTCTGTCCAATCATTAAATTTTACCGTTAAATCTATAAACATTATGGGTAAATCTCTTATCTTACAAAGACTAGTTCCTTATTCTTCGTCGCCCTGTGTTGTTCATTTACTCAGCCAGCAAGCGCGGTTGGTTTCCCACACTATTTTGTTTGTCGGAGGGTGGCATAGGAGTCTCACTGCACCTGCTGTTTACTACTTTAATTGCTTTAGCCATTAATCCCTGTCGGATTGGGGCCCGTCCAGACACGGAATATGGGTAACTAATATGAGATTACTTGTTAGATGTTAACGTGAAAAACGTCGTGCCGTGCCATGGTAATTGTAGTGGCGATGGTGCAAGCCTTCAGTAAAATTATCTTTCAAAATACCTATTTCTTTATTCTTTATTGTACACAAATAGATTTACAGATAAAAACAGCTTACAAAATGGGCAAGTACAAAGGTGAACTTAACCCTAATAAGAGTTTTCTTCCAGCAAACCTTTGAAGATAGAGATAGTTGATGATAGTGGTGAGTACTACGTGCACTAAAAATACATTGGAGTAAAATACTTATAAATACCTTTAGTTATACATAATATATACCATAATAAATAAAATACTTATATAATAAAAATAATACGTATAAACTTTACCTACATTACTTATAGATAAACATAATACATTATTTATTACAAAATATGCATAATATACCTGCTTATACATAATAACCTAAAAGTTTACAAGGACAGATAATGCTCTTTGACTCTAAGCTTAAAATTATTATTATTTCAATTCACAATATTATCTACTAGTCGTTCGCCCGCAAACTGAGATTGCGCAAGAATCCCAATTAATTAGCAGATACTCCCTACTAATGTTTGATATTTCTTAATTAGCTTTCATGTACATTTTCTATATAGATTAGAACGAAGTACATTCACCCTGCTATCTCTGATATAGTAGTTTTTGAAATGCCCTTAAAATATTCACGAATTGCCTACCGTGTATTACTTGATCTACCGTGTCATTCAAATTACATCTAATCGGAGTGATGCATCTTTTGGGGTAGAAATGGCAGTTATTTTTAGTTTTACACTTTTCGCTGTTTTTCTCATAATACGTCTATTAACATATATTATATCAAGCTACAAATACATCAATTTCAGCACGATAATGAATGTTCGTTAAGTTTAGTTGTTATTTTTGCTAATAAATCTAAAACTATATGACCATGTGCCACCGGTTAGTACTGTGATGGACTTGCAACTTGTCACTCGATTCCTGCAGGAGTTATAGGCGACGGTGACCACTTAACATCAGGAGGCTCGTCAGCTTGTGTCTAAATGTTCAAAATAAAAATAAAAAACTTGACTGGTAACTACTGTGCGAAAACTCAGCATTTATCAGAAGTAATGTTAAGAGCTATCTTCCAGGGTTTTCGTACTGAGTAAGAGATCCGATAATGCTCATTTCGACCGCAGAGGGCTGTGGCGCGTAGTGCGAGGCGAGACGCAGTTTGTCGGTCAAAACACCGATAAAACGGTAAGTGATAAATCCCATATTTATAATAATTACTTATGAATATGAGCCTATTTATTATGAATATATTATTCTATAAAATACCCTTTACAATCTTGTTTGAAAACAGCTAATCAATTTGTTTGATAACCTTCATATAGACCCAACCAGTTATAGACACACAACTTATACAGATGTATCCAAATAATTTCATATAATTTAAATCCACCCCTGGCGCTACAGGGTCAGCTGTCGCATTCACAGGGCGTTTTTGCACCACCGGACATCCACACTTCGCCCCTCGAAACGATAAATTGTTTTCTTGTGGTATTTTGGTATTGCTCCATTCGCTCGCTAACGACCACTGTCTGCACAACAAGAAGACTAACTGCGTTTTAAACCGCCATGCATGCAGCGGTATGGTAGAGCCACAGTTTCTACGTTTATATCAATACCGTCTAATACTGAGAGGAGCTCAAGTTAAACTAAATTTGATTGCGTTGAGGCCAAATGCAATGTTGTTAAATATTTGCAGCAAAAGCAACCATTTTATGCAGTCAATTGAATAACCCAAGTGCCTCATATAATCTACTATGTACCTACATATACATGTAACCTTCATAAGTACTCAGTACTGGCATATATCAGGCCGACATTGAAATAAACAACGGTGTTAAAACGAAAGAAAGAAAGAAAAAACATTTATTTGTGACGGTACAAAACACACACAGCACACAAGTAAGGTACACACAAGAGAACATATTCATGCACACAAGAGCAGCCTCACAAACCTAACAAATGTGTGTCTCTCAATTACCTATCTAAACGACCGACGTCACAAAACTTCCGATGGAACCATTTAAAAATGAAGATATCACGGATGACTGCCCGCACAGTACTACAATTACAAAAAATATTAATATATAAATAAATATAAGTTACCACAGTAAGAAAATAATAAATAAATAATAAATAATAGCTATATTAAGTTACAACAAAAAAAAACAAAAATAATTTGAAAAACTACAATATTGAAATTTCGTTTTTGAGGAGTTCCTTAGACTTTTGAAAATCAATGAGGAACAATCTCAGTTTAGCTCTGAAACCAACTTTAAAAAAACCAATTTCAAATCTACATAGGTACTCGGCTAATCCATAAAAGCATATTTTCAGATAATGCGTGACTTTATAGCTCTTCCAGTTTTAACTACATTTAAACAAACGTCTTTTAAAACAACCGAACATCCGCTGCATTTGATCCGCTCATTATGCTCAAAGCTTTGGAACTTCTCGAGAGATCTAGACGTGTCTGCTCTCGAACACGCGACTTTAATCACTGCAAGAAATGTGCGGAAACTGTTTACATTTCAAACATCAAAATGATTACACTGAATGCAGTTTGCAAAAGGTTCTTCAAAGTTCATTCAGTATTCTTCAAAGAAAAGACATATTGTGATAAAAATAATATTTTTGAGACGAGAGAAGGTAAATGCGAGAAAACCATGTAACTTTAAAAGACCTTCCACAATCGGGTAAAACTTTAGTAAAGTTAGATAAGTTGAATTTTTTGACCGACACAGGATTTTGTGTAATGGATACCAGAAACTACGAGTATCAACCATGGTCCGAGCGACCCGGCAATATTTACAGAGAGTGCAAATATTTGTTTCGCCGAGAGAATCGATAATTCACAACGGGAATATAACTCGTGCCCTTTGCGTCTCAGGCTCCTCGCTCACCACGCTACAGGAGTCATCGAGGAGTTTAGTCTTCCACTTTCCGAAATAGAAGCGATCTTTTTCTTCTTACCGCATTACAAACTATAATAGCATGCCCGTTGTCCCGGTGGACAACGGGAACAACGGGCATGCTTTTATAAGGAAAATTAAAGACGTCTCGTTGTCCCCGTAATGGGGACACGGACTCCGGGGATAACGGAAACACCTCGATCGCTCAATATACCTAATCTTCTCTAATATATAAAAATCTCGTGTGAGTCGTGTTTGTGGTAGCACTCCTCCGAAAAGGGTCCACCGATTGAAATAATTTTTTTTTATATTTGGTAGGTATTAGAATCGGTCGTTAAATATGTTTCACCCTCCTACCCCAACCCCCCATTTTTTAATCGCGATTTTAGTATTTTTTTATGAACAATATCCATATGTATAATTTAACCGTCGTTCATCATACGTCATCATTTACATGAAGTGTCGCGTCACTTTGACAAGAGTGTTTTATATAGTTTTTATCCCGAAGTTCCCACGAGAACGGGAAATTTCCAGCGTGCGAAGCCGCGGGTGGGTCAACTAGTATTACAAAAAAATTAAGGCATATGAAATCGGGACTTTGCAAAAAGTAGGCATTTATCAAACGTAATGATTGGACTTGCCTCTACCCCTTTCTCGTTCTGCGTACTAAGTAAGAGTTCTGAGGATGTCCATCCATCATGGGTATTAAATATAGTAGTAAGCTATATTATTATTATTGGTATAATCTACTAAAACAATAACAACCTTCACGGCTTAAAATAAAATGCGACTTGTATTCGCAATGAAGTTGCTTTCTCTTCAATTTCATGATGTTGGCACACCGCTTTCCAACTTTATCTTGCAGTTTCTGTATTGATTTTGAAATAAAAGCAGGATTTCTTCGTAACTGTGTAACTTTATTAGAGTTGGCGTGGCATGAGACGCTTAGTAAATTGTCATAAAAACAAACCAAATGTCCTTTACAAAGATGCTAATCAATCCAATAAAACTGCAGCGCCCTAGCAAAGTTAAAAACCCTAAAATGCCTATTCTTTAAACGTTAATAAAACAACATCAACTAGGTACATATAAACATTTGAATAATCTAGCCAAACTTTGTAGTTATGTACCATATTTCTGTGAAATTATTTGTATTTTATATTATGGTTTTCTGTGACTCTTACATGCACTACCTATGACAAAAACCTAGAAGACAAGAAAATCCTAATAAAAACCTAGAATAGAAGAACTACCCGGCAGTTGTCTGTATAGAGGTACTAAGCCCGAAAATTCATGATAATATTCCATAAACTATATTTACGAAGTGAATTTCATCAAAGTCAACGTTAAAAACGATCACGAAGAGATTCTCGACTTGGCTCTTCATACATACTTACATTCATACTTACATCAATTTCGAATTAAAATAAAAAACCATTATTTGCAGTAAAAACGGGATATTTACCATGATTTGTGAGTTATTTAGTTACATTTCGACGCAGTTGCATGCGCCATGACCACGGCTAAACTATATTTTTAGTCCAAAAGTGTTCATAGCCATGATAGTTTTAAAATTTAAAATACAGTGGAATCCGTTTATAATGACATCGAAGGAAAATTACAAACACGTCATACTACGCGGACGTCATACAAAGCATTTAGTAAAAAATAAAGAGTTTATTTTTGATTGTCAAATGAGCAACCCCAAATTCCTTTGCGAGAGATGAGTTTTATTCTCCATTTTCTAGTCTGCATATTATTGCATCTTTCTCCTCAATCGTAAATGCTTTACGACGACGTTGAGATGTCATTTTTTTCACAAATCACTAACACACAATCATCTACAATTACTACTATCAATTACAATTACGACTATCAATTACCCACTGAGACTCAAAACAAAAACAAGCCACGTGCCACGCACGCGCCGAACGTCGTCGGGCGTCACATGTCCCTCCCGAACACTGCCGAACGAAGGTGTTAGGAATCATGTCGGTCATTATAACCGGACATAATTTATTAAAAATGGGTCATAACATAATATATAGCATAATAATAATAAAGCGACATGTCACTATAAAAGTGACGTTATAACGAAGTTATTATATCGACTTTGGTACAAAGTATTTTATATGAAAACCAAACTTCGCTTTGTAATTACTTCATATTAAGCGGTTGGTCAATATAGGCGGAGTCATAATAAACAGATTCTACTGTAAAACAATATTATAAATACGTGATTTATCACGTACCTTTTTATTGTTTTACCGGTTCGGAGCAGGTAGCACTCACCCTGATGAAGGTTCGTGAATTGACCAAAACATACAAAGTCAAAGTCAAATATTTTTATTCATTAAAATCACAAGGATTACTTTGAAACGTTAATTTTACTGCCTGTTCCTTCGCGACCAAGCCAGTAACCCAAGGCAAGAACCAAGGCTGGTTGTTTTTTTTAATGATCCTTTTAGAATACATAACAATACAGAAAATAAATTACGTCTAAGTTGATGATTATAAGTCGTCACACCTATTAAAACGGTCCCAGATAAATCCCGTATTTATAATAATGATTAAAATAAATCACTCAAGTTTTCTAAGTCAAACATCAATAAATTATTATATCGTGCTTCGAAGGGCGCTATGGTGGGTGATTTCTATCGCCACTTTATCAGTGTTAGGGAATATCGCAGTTCTTTGGGCGGCATATTAACTTGGACACTAGGATTGGCCACCAACTCATACGAACATAATAACTCATAAGATTAACTTTTATGGCATATGATTAGCCGGGATGACAATGATTATGATGGTGATATGATAATTAAGGAGATATTCATTTTTATAAATACGGGATTTATCACGTACCTTTTTATCGGTTTTTCGAGTGACAATATTCGGTTTATATAGAGAAAAATAGAGATATGAAGACATTTTTGTATTGCCAACCTGCGGGGAAATATTTTTTTTTTATTTTTAGTAATATTTTCATTGTGCGGTACAGTGCTACAATTAAAGTGTTGCACCGCTTCAGTTGGTGCATCGGTATCACGTGCGGGAGTTATGAGCTGATCGTGACTCTGAACCACAGCCAGGCTTGTATCACCTCGTATCAGTTTACAATGTAAAGTGAGCTTTATACTGTTGAGTTTAAATTACACTTGGCGAAGGCGTGTAACGTCGCTTTATGGAATTGAGCTGTCGCGCAGTAGTTTTAAGTTTCAATATTGATGGCAAATATTTAGAGAGCGCTACAGATTCATAAACATTGGTTACTTTTTCCAGTTATTGTTGAGTGAGACTTCTGTGCTTGGGAATATTATTTATTCTATGCTACAGCGAGCTCTTTAGTGTTTACTTCCTGCAGTATACGCCCACTGACTTCTAAAATTGTGAAATATTGCGACTTGCTAAAGTACCTAAACTTTCGAAAGAAGAATTTGTCAGTTTTGCCTGCATGCTTTTGTTGTTTTAATTAGGATTATGCCACAATATAGTTAAGAACAGAAGTTAAGTATACAGTACAACATTATATAACACTTCTTTGGATACAAGACGCCGTTTACGAAATAAAGAGCCTCAAAATTTCGTAAAAGTCGTGTGATCCCCTCGTTCCAGCCAACATGCTATTCTTGTATGCCTAAAATGTATCTATTATAGTAGGTAATAGGTATATGTAGTATTTGTAAGAAGAATTATCAAAGTTAGACTTTTATAAGTTTAGTAGTAGTCGACCAACTTTAGTCTGTAGTTGGGTTTGTAAACAGTTTATACTACGTGTTTTGTTATTTACGACATTAAATGAAAACACGGGTAGGCCTACCATTGGTGTAAAATAGGGTTTTTTTTCCAAATTATTAAGAATAGAAATTTTTTAAATATCAATAAAACAGCCTGTATAAAATAGGTAAACAAATCATATTCATTCGTTATGTAAGTAAGTAGGTACCTGTTAAACTGACTAAGCGGCATCGTCGCAAAGACGCCGCCGATTTACGTTAAAAATTGTTTATTGGAAATGTATAAATTACAGGACAAATATTCAAGGTATACGTATTAAATCCACCCCTAAAATCAGTTAATACGATTCTGGATGTGTGTTTTAAATTAATGTCGTTCATAACAAAACAGGTTGTATAAGTATAATGTTCATACAAAATAACCAAAAATTTACTGCAAAATTTACTTTGCATTTTAATATGACTAATATACAGCTGTACTGGCTACGGAACCCTTCAAGGTGCGTGGTTCGACACGCGCTTGTCCATTTTTTTTTTTTTGTCCTTATCAAATCTGCAATCAGTTGGAGGGCTATAGGCGGAAGAGTTGATTTTTTTGTGGCGTTCGGGTTCAAGACACATTAGTCCCTCTTCCCTTCTTTAGAAGCAGCAATCAGGTTGTCCAAGACATGGACTCTTTTCAGCCGCTTTGTGTTAAAGTGATTTTCCACTAGCGCTCTTGCCAGTGGATTATCATGGCTTTTTAGGTGATCCAGGTATCTTTTCCCAATGAAGCCCATTTCTTGGACAATTATGGGAAAATTATGGGATCTCTTTGTTGGTTGTGAACCATGAGGCATTAGAGATGGAACGCAAGATTTTGTTCTGACAGCGTTGGAAATAGCACGATTGGATTTGCTGGTCGTACTCCAGATTTGTAGCCCATACGTCCACATTGGTTTAAGGATGCTAATGTAAATCAGGTGCTTGTTAAGTAGACACAACCGGGATTGTGGTCCAAGCAACCAGAACAGGCTCTTGAATCAAATGTCAAGTTCTGCTCTCTTAGCCTTGACGTGGTCCTTCCATTACAAGCGTCTATCCAGTGTGAATCCAATTTATTATACTAGTGGTTCGCCCCGAACTGAGATCTCACGAGTCTATCATAAAAACAAAAAAAATATTATTCGTAATCTTTGACTATCAAAATAGTGCCACGAAATAAATAACCAACTAACTTGGCCTACAGTTTCATTCAAGTTATAGGTAACGAGAGTTCATGTAAATTGGTTACGCTTTTTTGAGGTACAAATTGCAGTTATTCTGGATTTCAGACTTTTGCGTATATTTGTGACACTTAAGCTACACGCATACCAAATTACAGCACTGTGGGATCACTGGTGTACCCTGTGAATTTTGTCAAAATTTACTTTTTATCATGGCTAATAACTCAAAAACTACAAAAACTTTACTAAACTAACTTGCTACTACTACTAACTAAACTTGCCTTAATAGTCTCATTTTTCTTTTTTTTTACCCCCGTCTTGAACCCCAATACCCCCCCCCCCCAATTTTTAGTTCGTTGAGTCACACCAAAATTGTGCCATCATTACCTACCTATATACTTAATTTCACGATGATCGGATAACGCTTTGAAAGTTATCCTCAGACAAACAAACATACTTACATACATGCAACGCCGATTTGCCCAAGTTGATTTGGAGATCTCGCTTCGCTCGATCAATAAAAATCTAGTTTCACCTATGTCAGTTTTACGGGTATTTTATGATATCGTGGTAACATTTTTAATTTAACATTTATTTTGTTCATAAATCAATATCTTACTAAGAAATACCTCCTCCGATCATTAGTCGGCTTAATACTGCAAACACCAAAAAGCTCACAATTTGTTGAAAAAACTTTCAAAGAAAAGACATTCACCATCACCTCCATTTACGAATATTTGGCGAATGCTTAAGACTCGGGGCGTACAAAAATTCTCAATAAGTGTCTAGCTAATTAGTGTTGGCACAAATCTTCAAACTTGAAACTTTTAATGACGACGAATGAAAGTTTACACTCCGCTCGCGAATTTTCTTGGTCTCATTAAGAAGTTGACGTTCAATTTTGAGCGAACTTGTAACAATCATTGATAACGATATGTAGCATAATGTTCTTACGTGTTCGTTATGTGCTGCAGAATATGAATAAGACATTAGGTAAGTACAATCTAAGACAACGCTTTGTAGAAAAGTTCTTTAAACTTTCTGAATAAAACTCCAAGGTTGCTCAGTTTTGAAGACTAGTTTGTAGAGCTTAGTAATATAACTCAGTTCAATCTAACTTATAATATTGTGGATTATTTTTTTTTGTAATTTGTTAGAACATCTACATAGTAATCAGCGCATTCCAGCGCATTGTTTCCACGCACGACGGTCACACGGCCGGATTTGTTGATGTTGCATTTGTTTCTTGATAGATAGTTTTAGAGAGCGCAGTCGCGATTAAGTTGTCACACGTTTAGGACATTTTAATTCCAAAATCAATTATAATAGTGGTCCGCCCCGATCTGTGATCTCGCGAATCTCCCAAAATAAATATTATTCTTAGGGCGACTTGCACAACGATATTACGTACCTAAACGTATTTAGTGGCTAAATATTATTTAAGGAGTTGTCAAATCATGCAAATACTTCAAATTTAAACATGTTTAGTCGCTTAATACGTTTAGTGATCTTTATGGATGCCGGCTTTAATCTTTGACTAATAAATTGGTGCCACGAAATGCATAACCAACCTACTTGACCCACAGTTTCATTCAAATTAGATGTAACGGGGGTTCTTGTTATTTGGTTATTTTTTGGGGTAAAAATGGCAGTTATTCTGGATTTCAGACTTTTGCCTATATATGTGTCACTAAAGCTACCAAATTTAAGCATTGTGGGGTCACTAGTGTACCCTGTGAATTTTGTCAAAGTTTTGTTTTTATTATGGCTAATAACTCAAAAACCACAAAAATGAAACGAAAAATAAAAACGGAATTCAAATGTACTAATGAAGACCTTTCATTTGCCGTCCCACTTGACCTAATAGTCTCATTTTCATTTTTTTTACCCTTTCTTGAACCCCAATATCTCACAACCCCCCTAATATTTTTAGCTCATTGAGTCACACCAAAATTGTGCCATCATTACCTACATATAAATTTCATGATGATCGGATAAACGCTACAAAAGTTGTCCTCGGACAAACAAACATACATACATAAATACATACAACGCCGATTTGCGCAAGTTTATTTGGAGATCTCGCTTCGCTCGATCAATAATATTAACTCCAAATTTTAATGTATTTTTAAAAACGCTTCCACGGTTTCCCCGTACAAGTATACATGCAAACTCTGTTTATTTAGTTCCAAGTTATCTTGTCTCCATTACATTATTTATACTGTGTAAGAGAAGTAAATTTACCGTAATATTTTAGTGAATTATGTATTCTCACTTCGACGCGGATTGTAAAAAATGCATTACACAAAGTTTTCCACATTCCGCGCAACTCATAACCGTAAACCGACGTCACAACGTAAATGACGTCAACGTGTTTGAAGCTCGTAAACTTTCTAATAAACCTTTTTTTTTTCACTAATATTTTACGACCTCCAAATTTATCGAAGGTTACTTTGAATTTAACATGTAAGCTACGCGCTTAACTAGCTGCCTACGCGTTGCTACGCGCGTATCAAAAGTTACTTTGGAGAATTTGCAGTTCTACGTAATAAACCTAAACATTTCCTGCAGGTAACTTGGTAGGACAAGTAGTACATATATTTTTTGATTTCGTAATTTAACCGTAATTGACCTACCAAAAGCACTGAGGCCTTTACATAGATCAAGACGTACGATCCCGTTCTAACGGGACTTCATTTCACTTTTCATTTACTATGACATTAAGTTCTAACTTAATGCCATAGTAAATGAAAAGTCACTTTGACTAGCACTTGCTTATATATTAATCCTATGTAGAATTGTATAGATGTCGATATTAGATCAATCATGAGAAACGCCCTAGTGACATACGAATTTAAATATGTAATGCACGTCACCGTCCGAAGGTGATTTATACATGGTGCAGCACTAACTGCTTGAACGCAGCTGTTATAGTGTTTCATCCTTTCAGCTTATTCAGCCCTTTGCAGGCCAGATATGGCAAGCTGTGGCATTATCATACAACACCTAATATCAAAATTCTAAATCCAAACTAAATCGATCAATTCGCATTACATAAATGGAAATGAACCGAATAACCACATGCTTCCAAGCTACTAAAAGTTCCAAAGGTTGTCTGGAACAGATCGCTTTTAGCGATAAGACCGCCACTTGTATTTCCGCGTGTCTTTTTATTTGTTTTTATTTTATTTAAGTGTGATGTACAATAAAGCGTTATCTTGCCACCGAACAAATACAGTATTATCTATTTGACTTCGTTCTCGTCTTCTGAGGTCATTTGCGCCGACAACTGTTTGGGGAGATGTTGAGTAAGGAAGTGTGAAGTAGATTTCCTTCGCTCTGGAAATAATATTGGAGTAGATATTCATTAGCGAGGTTGCAGATGGCGCGGTAAACAAATTTCTCCAGTAAATAAACGTTCGTGGGTAGATCGTTAGATCGATAAAAGATTGTTAAGAAAATCATAATGATGCATTGATTAGATTAGATTAGATAATTTCTTCATTGCACACCATTAAAAATAAAATAAACAAAAGAGAATACACAATTAAATCAAAGGTACAATGGGAAGCCTTATCGCTAAAAGCGGTCTCTTCCAGGCAACCTTCGGATGGACTGGACCTGTGTGAACAAATGAGGACGGCGACGCAAATCAAAAAGTAGCTAACAGAACAAGTAGTTATATTACTAAAATAATATATATAACTAGCTACTGCCCGCGACGTCGTACGCGTTACACTTCTAAATGTGTAGGTAACCTAGAAATAAAGCTAAATCCGCTGTTACAACTTCACTTGGCACCCCATTTTTATCACATGGTAACGGAAAAAGTAGCTTATGTAGTAATCCAGGTTATAATCTACGTATATACCAAATTTCATCAAAACCGTTTCCGCCGTTAAGACGTGATTGAGTAACAAACAAACAAATAAACAGACATCTAAAATTTCACATTTATCTTATAAGTGAAATGTAAAAAATTGCACAAAACAATACACACTAAATTAAACTTCTAAGACAAACTAAAAGAAAACTATTTTCTTCTGACCAAAATAAATATAAATAAATATTGCTGGACATTTCACACAGAGCTTGTACTAAGCAGAACTTGTACTATGGGAACTAGATAACTGATAGAATAATTACATACTTTTTTTAATACATACTTATAATATATAGAAAAAATATCCAGACTCGGAACAAATATCTGTAGATCATGCAAACATTGGTTCCGCATTGGGAATCGAACCCGCTATTCGCCCACTGCGCCAGGAGGTCGTCAAAATGTTCTACTCGTAGTCCTTACAATTTCAAATTTCGAACTCTACGTCTCTATGAGACCGTGTCCTAAAAGTGCATAACCTCTAAAAGCTTAGAAACCTTCAAATGAGGTACTCATATAGTACGGTGACTTTCGAGACATTCCAATTTTAAAGAGTATTTGCATATATTTTAAGTGAGTTCAACCATTTTTGAATAAAATCGGATTGAGTTTGCAAACATGTGTCAAAATAAAATGTAATTTAAATCAAAATCACTACGGAGTATTGATATCAACTTCGAAGCAAATCACAGCCAAAATAACTTTCTATCCCTTTTTAAACCCGTCATTAGATGAATTTCAATAAAATACGAAACATGTCTTTCATCAAATTACGCTATTGTTTGTGACATAATCAATAGGAATTCACGGCATTTACTGAACACTTGATAACAATAAACTGTTTTTATTATCGAAATATCTATATAGATAGGCACCTAGCGAAGTGAACCATGATGTAAATGCGATTATGTAAATCAGTTTGCAAGAAGCTTACCACCGCGAGTTCATATTTTCGTTTTAAAGTTCAATGCTATTTATCACAACAAGTTCAGTAATTTACGCTATTCGAAGCGCTACTGGATACATGCAAATAACATTATTTATCACTGAAAACTGGGATGTTATCATATTGACTTAGGATGTAAGTAGTGACAGAATATTTCAATGGAAAATATTATTAGTTTCTTGTCCAAGTCACTGGTTTTTTCTTAGTCGTAAGTTTCTACGTAGTTAATTTGAATTGCCACAACCATTTTGTTTCGGCACGGTACTGTAATTATATCCCTAAACGTGACTCTAATTGAGGGCAAATAAAATAACTTGCACAAGAGATTGAAGAAGAAATAGACTAATCTTCATCTCCTTAGAACGCTGCACTATATGGCTTTCGAAAAGATCCCGAGCCAGGTAGCGCTTCTTCTCGGCTGTTCTTTTCTTCTTGATCCGGAACTGAGATCTCGCGAGTATCCCATAAAAACAAAAAAATATGATTTGTAATCTTTGAATAACAAAATAGTACCACGAAATGCATAACAAACTAACTTGGCTCACAGTTTCAATCAAATTACAGGTATCTAACAGGAGTTCATGTAATATGGTTATTTTTTTTGGGCAGATATTGCAGTTATTCTAGATTTCAGACTTTTCCTTATATTTGTGTCACTAAAGCTACACGCATACCAGATTTGAGCACTCAATTTTTATTATAGCTAATAACTTAAAAACTACAAGGTTTTAACTAAAAATAAAAACGGGGTCAAAATGTACTCACAAAGATATTTTATTAAACGTGCCATTTGACCGGACAGTCTCATTTTGTTTTTTTTACCCCTCTTGAACCCCAATATCAACCACCCCCCACATTTTTAGCTCATTTAGTCACACCAAAATTGTACTATCACTACCTACCTATATACCAAACATCACGATGATCGGATAAACGCTTTGAAAGAGTAGCAGCTTTCGATATCTGTCTGCGACAGAAGTAGACGCGGTGCGTCAGCGACGCGGATACGGCAAGAAGCTTTTGAATGAAGAAGGATTGCCGATTTTGTTTACGACACGAAGTTATATGGCTTAGATTTTATTATTAGGTAGATTTATATATATATATATAGGTAGATTTATATTATACTTATTATTAAGCGATTTTCGAAATAGTAAAAAAATGGAGCGAGCACATCCACAATTGATATGGGTCAATCGCGGACTGCTCGAAGTTACGTGTAGATGACAGTGAAAGTGTTGGAAGTGACGATCAAAACCTGTCGGCGATCTGCGTATGGTTGCGGGTAGGAAAAATAAAAAGTGTCGAGCACCAGTGGCGCAAATACATTTAATTTTAAAATGCTTAGCGATAAAGACCCGTTTTATCCCACTTCTTTACATAGTATAAAATGAAGTCGCTTCCGCTGTCTGCTTAGATCTTTTAAACTACTCAACGGATTTGAATGCAATTTTCAGCAATGGATACAGTGTTTCAAGAGGAAGACTTACATGTATAATACATACATAACTCTGTTTGTTTGTTAGTTTGTTTGTTACCTTTACACGACTAAACGGCTGAACGGATCGTAATGAAATTATGCAAGGAGAGATTAATATCCTGGAAAAAGACATAGGCTACTTTTTAGCCAACTGCGCAAAATGAGGGTAATGTTTTACTGCAAAAATACCCGTGCGATCCGCGGGTAGGTGAGCTAGTATATTATAAACGCGAAAGTTTGTATGTATGGATGCTTCTTACTCTTTCACGGTAAAACACAGGTACACCTCGCACGAAACTCGTAGATATATCTCGTATATAATATATAAATACGAGATTCCTTCTGGACTGAATGCGCCTGAATGTCCCTCCGGTTTCCTGTCCCGTGTGCCCTACTACATGTACAAGAGATGATCTCAGCAAAGCCACGCCCATACACTTCTCGCCATAGTTTAGGTTTACCACTGCCACGCGGAAAGAAGCAAGGGTTAAATGATATTTAGAAAAAAAGAAAACTAAACTTTACTTGTATTACCAGGGCGCCATCTACACTAACTTATCCAAAAATCAGACTCTTCGGCTCAATTTCTCTTTTTTTATTTAAAAGTTTTTGCGTTTATATAGTCCTTACATACACAAAGACAAACAGTAAAAAGCTTTGATGAACGGCAGCCTTGCTTTAGTCATTTACATCGCTGGGAATTAAAAAAAACTTAAAAGCTTTACCCAGCTGCAACTCAAAACTAAAAGGTATTCCGAAACTGCAATGAAAAATTATTTCGCGTCGCAGGTGCGAATAGTCGAATGGGGAATAAAACACGATTTATTGTCCTCCACAGCTAACATGGCTAAAGGTAATTCGTTTTAGAATTTTTACAAACAATACGAACTATAAATCGAACGGCGGAAACAATATAAATTGATCATTTTGATCGCTAGCGAATTTTGATTATAAAAATGGAAAATCCAATTTTATAATCAAAAGGATTAATGAAAGTAGTTTTATTATTTCATTCAGTATCTGGCTTGGGCCTTCGAGAGTATGGAGGTCGATGGATAGACAAAGTTGAAGTGGACTTGCGTAAACGATGTGTCCAGCTGGCGAGGGAGACCGCCCTAGACAGAGACAGTAGCTCTGTCCGGAGCAGCCATAGGTATTTAGTTGGTTCAAGACAATGTATCACAATACAAAATAAAATAATTTGCATATACTAAAATAGCTGACTTGAGGCAGACCACCCGCCCGATGGTCGAATGACATTGAAAGCTTAGGTGGGTGTCAATGGATGAGACTCGCAAGGGACCGGAAAGAATGGTGTAATAAAGAGGAGGCCCAACAGTGGTTGCAGACGGGCTGAGTTGATGATGATGATACTAAAATACCTACAAATGCCAATACAGTAACGGTTGCAAGTCTAGATTTTGAATACGAATACACGTAGCTTTTATCTCTCCATACTGTCCATAATTTCCGGTTAGTCGATATCAGTATTCTAACCTAGATTCGTTATACTCACAGCTGTGCCAGAAAGTACTAACTTTTTCATTCCGTGTTCCGTTTTGTCACATATTTTCATTAGATGGCAAAATATGGGGAGGAAAGCGAGTAAAAATATTTTTATGAGGATTCATATTTCATACATAGGACGTGACGACTTTACGACCAGCGTTGTATTTGATAAAGGTACTGTTGCGTAAATGGACCGCAGAGGGAACACACACTACATTCTACATGCAGCATTTATTGAAATCTAATTAAATGTGTTATCAAGTACTACAAAAACATTACGATAAGAATTTAAACAATTCTACTTTTTCCCAAGGCCTTGTATAAAAAATTAAGTCACGTTCAATATTAAATAAGAGGAACAGAAAAAAGTGTAACAAAGCGCCGACGATTCTCCCAATGGGTAAGCGGAGGAAATTTTCTGGGTCAACATTGCATTTTATTATGCTTTGCTTATTTTCATAAAACTCTTGTCGGTCTCGCAATACTTTTACGAGGTCAAATCTACAAACATTATGAAGTACCTACATGGGTATTATTTTTCTCTTTCATCGTCATCATCATATCAGCCCGAAGTCGTCCACTGCTTACCATAGGCCTCCCCCATAGATTTCCAAAGCACCTTTCCTACTTTTTAAATAATTAGATACTTATAGATCTACTTTTTTACTTTGATTAAATAGATAAACAAATAAAAAATAAGACAATAATTGTATACTCAACACAACAACAAACAAACAACAACGACGACCTCCATGGTGCATTGGCTGAATAGCCGGTTGAGACCCAGGAGGTTCGAGGACGGGTTCGATTCTCACCGCGGGGCAAATGTTTGCATGATCTACAGAATCCGGGTCTGGATGTTTTTCTATATATTATAAAAATGTATTGCCAAAAAAAATGTATATATGTATTGTATCAATTGTCTGGTTCCCATGGTACAAGCTCTGCTTAGTTTGGGGCTAGATAGCGCTGTGTAAAATATCCAGCAATATTTTATATTATATTTATTTTTTCTTAGGACGGACTTTATAATTGCAAACATGTATGAATTGCTTACGTTCTTGAGAATTTTAACGTTGTTGAGAGGATTTATGAACGATATCGTATTATCATAATTAAATGTGCATGCAGACGAAGTCGCGAGTACGTCAACTAGTATCTGATAAGACAACTTAATACCCGTTGAATTGCATGATGGAAGCGTTGGACACACTAAATAAACAGTGTAAAAAGGATATTTTTCAAAATCCTTCCGACATCCTGCGCGAAGGATCAATCGAAGCACGAAGCGCTTAAGCCGGATTTGCTTACCTACAAAGGGACAGTGTCAACATTTTTTTGGGGGATTGCAACACATAGTCATGGAGCTATTGATACTTTTATAACATTATATTCCTTAACATACCAGCAGGACTATTAAAAACCGTCGGAAAGCTATCGGATTTGTCCAATAGTTTTTTCGGATACGATTTCGGATCAGAGAACGCTTTATTGTAAATTTTCAACCTTTGAATCCGTGTCGGAAAGGTATGCGAGCTTTATGGTCAATCCGAACTAGTTTTAAAATTGCGTTTAGGATTATAAATGGAAACCGAAAAAAATGGCAGACCGATCCGACAGCTTTCCGACGTAATAAAATAGCAGCAGCGCCAGTATGTAATTAATATTTCTAGGAATATTTGAAACTATATCACACTTCTTGACATTTTCAAGTTAGAGAATAGGCGACCAAACTGGAACCAGACTGTAGTCGATAAAACACATCATCGTGGTCACGTAAACGCCGCGTTCAAACTGATCAAAAAAATGTAGGTAAAGTATCAAAAACTTGACGAAGTATTTGTAGCACCATCATAGTGTAGGAAAATGTATCATTGTTCCCCAATCTATGATAAATTTTGTTTTTTTATTAAGTGACTCTACGTATAAAATATTCAAATGGAGTTCAATGGATTTTCCGTTCAACAGATATAGTCGATTGGTTTATTTATGGCGCTGCGGCAATGTTATTGTTGCTGAAAAATTTATATTTTGTGCATATAAATTAATTTGATAGAGTTTTATCTGACCCAATAGTTCCCACCCTGCAATGAGAAAACTCACAGTTTTTCCGAAATTGCTTGCCGAAATCAAATGCATCGTGTATACTTTGTCAGTCCTGTAAATCATATCAAACAAGCCTACCAAACAATATAAAGATCTTGGAATAAAATGCCCGTGAGCGAAAATAGGGGGTTTCGATTTGTCTTTCTCCACATTAATATTTTATGCTAAAACACATTAAACTTTCCCGCAAATCTTGAACAACTGTTTGTACCACTCATAAATTTATCCAAAATCCGCAGTTAATTGAGTAGGAACGTATTACTTTGATTTATAACCCTTTAAAATAAGTTTTCACCCAGGAGAGGGCGGATTCCTCCACCCAATTAAAATCTTAAATTTTAGTTCAACTTCGTCATATCTTTCGCAGGAGATTTATATTATGGAATTATTTAGTCGGTCGTAGGGGATGCTAAGATTTCAACAACATTGTTCAGCTAAGAATTTACCACATCAGTTGCCAAAGTACGGACTCTAATAAATAATAATACATATTGCTGGACATTTCACACAGCGCTGTCTAGCCCCAAACTAAGCAGAGCTTGTACTATAGGAACCAGATAACTGATAGAATACTTATATACCTTTTTTTGTAAATACATACTTCTAATATATAGAAAAACACCCAGACATGAAACAAATATCTGTAGATCATGCAAACATTTGTTCCGAGGCGGGAATCGAACCCGCTACCTCCTGCGTCTCAGCGTAATTACTTACATATCTTTTTACATTTTCATAAATACTTAGTTATATACGCCCACTGCGCCACGGAGGTCGTCAAGTAAGTAGTCTCTAGTAAGTTATCATTAAGTTTATGATGAGTTTAGGCTCAAATTGATCTCAACAGGTCATCAAATTTTGCTGCTATAGTTCCTGCATACTCTTTTCTCCGTCTGTCGAGTGATTTTCTTGTAGAATGGTACTAATTTGCGCCACTATTGTAATTGATATCATATTACCTAAGCCATATTAAATCTTATATTCATCTGCAGAGATCCTCTCCAAATATAAATATGAAATCAAAAATAAAAGAAGTTAGTCGTTACACTAGACCCCGATTAGTAGCTCGAGCGATTAAAGTATCAAAAACCAATAAAACCCCATACATTATTTGCCGGACCATAGATCCCATAACAGCTAGAAGCGGCACTTATCAGATGAGAGCACTCTTGCTCCGAACCTGACCCAAATAAAACATCGTGCTATCTCTCCGTCGTCGTCGACTTGGATTTGTTGGCAAAGTAAAGAATTTAGTGTTCACCCCTGTCTGCCGTGACCTTACCACGTGTGCCACTTCCACCGAGTGGATGTTCTCGTAGCTATGTAGGTACATGTTATGGAACTATCTGATCCGGGCGTGTTATGCAAAGTGTTTTGCGATTATCCGTGAGTTTTACAAGAATTTTGAGAGCTCACTGCTGAAACCTGAGAGTTTTCGAATTTATTCTCGTGTTTTTGATGTACAAGGTAATTTGACAATATTTTTATCATTCATCTCAGTTCATCTCGGGCCAAACACAATCCTTTTATTGGTAGGTTTTTCAAATCCTGAAGAGAACTCAAGTCCCGTTTTGCAAAAAGTTTAAACTTATATGGATAGTATTTAACCGAAATATACGTGTTTATCAGTATAATATAGTTTGTGAAAACATTAAACATAGGACATAACTACGAGTATCATCATCATCCACAGCCCATAAGTACCCACTGCTGGGTGTAGGCCTCCCTTTGTAAACGCCATTCTTCCCGGTCCTTCGGTTAGTAGGTACACTAAAAACTAATCGACACGAATAATATTTTTATAGTGTTATCCGAATACATACGGAAAATTCAAAACTATCTCAATAATTTTCAAGCCTAGACGGGACTTAAACCCGCAACCTTCCTCTTGATATGAGGATGCACTATCCAATTGTGCTACCGGGCTCTAACATGTCAGAGTCGAAATTAGTGAGATAATTCAGATTACGACTAAAGCCTCGTTAGCTCCATCTACAGGAAAACATATTCCGTTTTTGACCTGCTCAATGCCAACTGTTGAAGTTTAGTACATTGACATGAGATGTCGTGTTGCTATTTCAAATAGTATTTTTATTTTTAAAGTGTTATCCGAACACATACGGAAAATTCCAAGATTTTAAAACCATTTCAAAAATGTTCAAGCCTAGACGGGACTTGAACCCGCAACCTTCCTCTTGTAATCTGAATCATCTCACTAATTTTGACCCTGACGTAACAGAGCCCGGTAGCACAATTGGATAGTGCATCCTCGTATCAAGAGGAAGGTTGCGGGTTCAAGATCCATCTAGGCTCGAAATAAATGGCGATCACTTTGATTTATTGCGTTGCTTTAACATCAAAGCCGGCAAAGCAGAGTTTCAAATTCCCCGTTATTTTCACAGGTAACAACGCCTGGATTCCTGGAGGTTATTCTATTCCAAACATGTCATGGTGTGTTTACAACATGCGAGAGCTAACATTTAACTTCGCTTGCCCGTGCGGCGCGACAACATACCTTTTTGCTCACTTTTTTGTTTGTATACATGAAAAAAGACGGAAAAATAGTAGAGCGGCGGTGAGCAGTAATTCACTGCCGTCATGACATGCAAGCCCCAGCCAGAGCTGAGTAATCACATTTCATGTTGTCCTTTTGTTGCGTTCTCGGTTAGGCCGGACATAACATAGTGATTTAGGTGGCATTACCTGCGTACAAAGTCGAGCGCTCATTCCCACAGCCTAAGTTGACCCACGTCCGTAAATAGGCCAGCGTTCATAACGACGTAAATTATTCGTGGACGTCATCATCTCATTCCTGTAATTCAACATTCAACAATGTAAGTCAGTTTTAGAGCTGTATGTAATATTTCCATTGATATATTAATCTATAATCATTTAAAACCGTTTTAAATTATTACCATTGTTACAATATATCTAACGGAGGTCCTATATTATCACAAATAGATAAATAATATATGTACTACGTACAATAACATTGAAATAAACGTTCCCCCTTGCTTATTCTACCTAAACATCTAAATACAAAAAGAAATATGTATACCATTAAATACCTATTTAGAATGTTGATGTAATTTATCTGCGCACTAAATCCCGTTATCGGTTCAGTGTTTTAAATTAGTATCGAAGTAAGTTCTTTTGAACTAGTGAGAACTAGTATCTGAAACCTTAAGTTCGTAATCAGTTTTGTAGCCAGTAATTATCAAAGTCAAAGTAATCAATTATTTTTATCAGACTTACATCGAGGTGGGGAAAACCAATGCACTCGTTGAATTTTCGATAAGAGTTTAATTTTTTAATATAGTTTATTTTTTAAATATTTTATGTCGTCCACCCGTAGTGTCGCTCTCGAACTTCATTTCTGTAATCGCTCCACAGCCATCATCTCAGGGCTTAGCCAAATTACATTCGCTTTGAATCAATTTGTTTTCTACATAGGTTTGCTGTCGATATATCACGTGATATTTCCATGTGTCAATCCCATACATTTTCGGACTTATTGACTAGCGTCATCGCTAATCAAATGTAACTTGGCTAAGCCCTCTTCTTAAATAAGAATCAAAGCCTGACTAACATACAACGCACTGCCTAAACCGCTCATCATAACTTGACATTTAGAGGGTATATTCTTTGTGGGGGTGTAACCATGTACTAAAAATGAATTTTTCGAAATTCATCCCCTAAGAGGGTTAAAACGATTTTTACGTTTATATCAAAAACGGTAGTAGTTAGGTTAATAAACCTGAAAGTTGGCTAAAATATTCTTCAGATTAATGTTATTGTTATTTATCAAAAATCATCCCCTGGATGGGTGAAAAGGGGTGTTGCATTTTGTGCGACATAACATGATTCCTTGGGTTAACAAACGTAAAACTTGGCATAAATACTTTTAAAGGTAAATAATGAAATTTTTTATCATGGTGGTAATTTTATTTATTGATCGAGCGAAGCGACTTGGGCTAATCGGCGTTGTATGTATGTTTGTTTATCCAAGGATAATTTTTCAAGCTTTGATCCGATTATCGTGAAATTTGATATATAGTGATGGCACAATCCTGGTGTGACTAAATGAGCTAAAAATGTTGAGATATTGGGGTTGAAGAGGGGTAAAAACAAAATGAGACTATTAGGTCAAATGGGACGTTTAATGGAAGGTATTTATTAGTACCTACATTTCAACTCATTTTTATTTTAATCCTTGTAGTTTTTGAGTTATTAGCCATAATAAAACTAAAGTTTGACGAAATTCACCGGATACACCAGTGACCCCACAGTGCTGAAATTTAATATTTATGTAGTTTTAGTTACACAAACATAGGAAAAAGTCTGAAATCTGGAAAAACTACATTTTCTACCCCTAAAAAGCATAACCCATTACATGAACTCCCGTTACTTGTAATTTGAATGAAACTGTAGGTCAAGTTAGTGGGTTGTGCAAATATTATGAATATTTTTTTGGTGTTTTTGGGAGACTCGCGAGATCTAAGATCGGGGCGAACCACTAGTTTTTATTTATGACCTCCAGGATCTAATAGTGGAAGCCGAAGGGAATCTACCTAACTCCTTAATGGATAACAGTAGAAGGATCGACTTTGGGTTCCTTTAAATAGTTTTTGCGAGACATTTGACGATATAATTGACTACGCGGGAGAATTGAGGTGATCAACAAATAACAAGTAGAAAAGTCGTGGTTGAGTTCTTTGTGTACATCGATATATCTTCAAAATGTAGAGAGCTACACAGCACAGGGCACCCTTTCCACCCTTACCAGTTGCTCAATTACTTCGGATACTGTACACGTTAAGTAGTATGACGCGAACAAAGTCGCGGCGGATACATTTTATATAGATATGACGGCTGGAACGTGGGCGTTGCATTGGATGGTGGCTCATTGCAGTCCTGGGGTATGAAGTCCATGGTGCAGGGTACTCAGGCAAACCAGTAAAATTCAGTAAGCTTACTTTTATTTTAGGCTTGGCAGGTACAATTTGATAGCTAGATAGATACGTTGGACGAGACAGTTTCGATGATCTGTTAAGGTGTTTTCGTACCGGCGCTCCAAAGAAAAGTGAAGTGCCCAGCAATCGACTCTGTCCTCGAGAGGTGACCAGGAAGCGATCCCCGCCCACCACTCTGCGTTCAACGTAACTTTTACAAAAAAAAACAACTACCAATCAGAGAGTAGATACGCAACTACCGGTTCTACGAAGTCAAGAGACTTCTTAATTTTAAACTAGGTACGCTTAATACTACGACAGATATATATATAATCGTATAACACAAAATATCTTTAAACGATAAGGACAGTCTCCTAAAAACGTTTTCCTTTAGCTACAACGGTTAAGACAGCTGCATTTACTGCCCCATCTTACAAATCCATCCTATATAACGTCGGAATAATCATTATGGAAATAAAATGGAACGTGATTTTTCATAGGCGAAAAATCTAAAATAATAACTCCCATAATACTGATTCCTCAAATATAGTTTTGCTGATTGAATCGGATAATCCAAAAGCGTACCTTTTGTATACCATTTCATTACGTCAGTCATACTTCCAACCAACTCTCCCGATCACCAGTAAAATTAAGTTCCTCTAAGTTATGATGCAACTAGCAACTATGAGTGGAAGTACACCTGGCAGGACGCACAATCTTGGATTATCGCCAGATCTCACTTGGATTTGTTACTGAATCTAAAAATTCAGTGCACGACACACGTGCTTGTGAAATTTAAAGCACTGCATTTTGCTTTTCAATATATTTTTGTGCTTAACCCTAGACTCTTAAATGAGTTCGGACCAAAATCTGTGTTGGATGGATTATTGCTTGGAAAAATTTTCTTCTCAAAGTACCTTTCTGTTCACATACAAAAATTCTTAAAACGCATAATAGTACCACGCTATGACTTCAGATGATAATAATTAGGAAAGTAAGTCCGATCATAAGTCACCAATTCGAGGGTCCTCAAAATAAACTATGCAATATTTTGCTTTCAAATCATCTTAAATTGTCCACTACACGCAATACAGAAGATATGTATATATCATAATATGATCTGCTTACCAAAGTCGCCGACAAACCATAAACATGATTTACCTTGAGCGACCACTTTAGACCCCTGTTTTGACTATGTATGTAACTGTCGGGTATAAAAATAGTTAATATAAATAATAATGAGTATCAACCTCCTAAGGTATACATTGTTTAATTCAAGGCAACGTAAAAACCACCTAACTTAAAAAATTAAGCAACTTGCGTGCTATTTGTCGTGCAGAGGGTCGTGCATGTCCCGCTTCCGCCATTACCTATGTATCTCGGGAATTGTTTTGTTCCTGTCGGCTGGTGAGGATATATTTCTTCATCCGTTTTTGTACGACTGAGTCCTGCGACAACATTATCTTCGAATGATCAAATCCTACAGAAAAATATTTTTTAAAACTGCAGTATTTACGACAACCCAGAAATGTGTCTCTTTAAAATTAACTAAAGATAACCCAAAGTGAGTCTTGGCCTCCGATATGAGAACTCTCCACTTTCCTCTGTCCATTGGCTCTTGCCAATCTTCGGCTCCAAGGTCTCAAGGTCAGCTTTCATCCTATCGCTCAGGGATACTTGGGACGACCAACCGGTTGGCGGCTAGTCTTTACAAACTATAGATACAACTTTTTTTTTATTTGACACTACTAAGGTGGCAAGCCAGTGCACGGCGCACCTGATGGTAAGCTGTTACCGTAGCTTATGGACATTTGTAACACCAAAGCTATCACTCGCTCGCGCGTTACCGGACAATTACAAATTTTAAAACGCCATTTTTTGAAAACTCTATTGTCTAGTCTCTGAGGAAAATCTCGGCAGGGAGACCTTCCACAACCAAAGTGTTGGCGGGACCACATCGTCTCCAAGGCTTCGCCGTGGATATAGCGGGGTAGCGGTGCGACGCGAAACTCTACTCAAATTAACATACTTATAATTTAAAACAACATTTGACGCTATTTCGCTAAGCGTACATTTGTACAACCATTTCTTTTATAAATATATTTTATAATAGATTTCTTTTTAAAAGATATAATTAAAAAACAAATCTTTACAGACGCAAAGGTACTTTTCTGCTCGACGTGATTGTAAAAGAACGTAATTTCTTCCTCAAAAGGGTAAAAGACTTTATAATACATGTAAGGGTCATTACACGCCTCTTGAGTTCACAGCACACGTGCAAAAACAAACTCGAAAATGTTCATAAAACTCTGCTTTAGCACCACCCTTACCACCTTAGTTCACAATTTTACACACAACCTTATTATAACGGAATACGTTCTAAAATTCTTAGGCTTAATTAAGGCAAGGGCTATGAGTATGTAAGTACCATCTTAATATATTATATTATCTTTCTTTGAGTTAAAATATGCCTTCAAATCTTATCAGAGTAACCTAGAGCGAGTCCGCTAGACCCGAGGATACCAGCATGAATACCAAAAAAAAAAGCTACCACCTTAAATCTACCTTTACTGATTTAAACGGGTATTTATTGCATATGTACCTTTTTGTCTGCCTGCGACCACGGCTGTGCAGCATAGTCGAAACGTCGGTTGGGATAAAAAATAAAAACGGTACATACGCGATAAACACCCGTTTATATCAGAAATTATGTACAGTGATCTCAAAAGTTGGAAAAAAATAAATTTGCTAGGAAATACAAGCATTTCTACACAACACGGGAATAAGTGCTTACGACACGCTCATTGCGATACAAAACAAGCTTATCATACCTACTTCCCGACTCAAACCAGACTCTTCAAGCCCTTACGTAATGTCGATCAAAATATGTATGTATTTAACAAACTACCGGTGTTGAAAAATGAGACTAATATTCAACTAAACTATTTACTAACTAAAACTAAACTAAACTAAAACCTACTATACAATTGACAAATATTTTAATGTCAATTTTAAGTGTACCTACTACATACTTTGACATTAGATTTGATGTTTCTTTTTAAATAAATATAACCTAACAAGAACAATGACGTCCTCCTCTCTCCATAATATTGTTGTGTCCAACAGGGTCCATAATGAACATGTACATATCAATTACCACCTGTTATTACATAGTGGAATATTGAGTATTGAAGTTTTAAAAATACTACCTATACATAACTCAAGAATGGTGAGACAAATCAATACGTATTTCAACATAAGTAAATGAGTTTGAATTTTTTGGAATAACTGATATTTATTCATGTAATTGCCCAGTGCTAGAAACTTTTTGCAAACCTTCGTTTCGCTTTCACAGAACCCCAAACCATCTACCACGGCGAAGTAATAAATTAACCCCGACCGTCTGTCACAGCTACATTACCCACCCATCTACGTATTTATTTGAGGAAGAACTTTACCTTACAGCACTATACTACAACTTTTCTAACCAAACAATTTATATAACGATGGGCATTTCACACAGCGCTATCTAGTCAGTTTGAATTGTTTAAAATAATATTTAGAAACCTTTTTTTTTAATAATTCTTAGTATACAGAAAAATACCCAGAGCCAAAACTAATATCTAATCATGCAAACATTGAACCCACAACCTTCTAAGTCAAAATCAAAGTCAAATCGTTTTTTCATTAAAATCACAAGGATCACTTTGATACTTCAATTTTACTGCCTGTTCGTTCGCGACCAGGTCAAGAAAGAAAGGTAAAAAATAAGACTGGTTGTTTTTTTAATGATCCTTTTAGAATACATAACAATACATAAAATAAATTGCGTTAAAATTTTAACATTTTGAACGAGTTGGAGCAATTTCAATCCCAAGCTTCTCTGTCATCTAAATAATCCGATATTTTATAGTAGGCTTTTTTATAAATGTTGTCAATTTTTGTACATCCCTTGGGAGTTTGTTATAAAAGCGTACACCTTGCCCTTTAAATGATTTACTAAATTTATGGAGTCTACAAGTGGCATAATTTGCACGAACAGCCTTCTTCTGCAGCACAAAAACGGTGTTTATATCTGCAGCACTCCCCCACAGCAGTATACCGTATGACATAATGCTGTGAAAGTAGCTGAAGTAAACTAGTCTAGCTGTGTCTACGTCTGTAAAAAGACGGATCTTTTTGACTGCGTATGCCGCAGAACTAAGTTTCTTCGGCAACTTATCAATGTGAGGGCCCCATTGAAGCTTAGGGTCTAGGGTTATACCTAAGAATATGGTGGTATCCACAAGAGCCAACTCCTCGTCTTTGGTCTTTATATTGGCTGCTTCGCAGCCGGCTAGTCGCCCTTAATATATTCAAAACATTTTGACCAACCTGTCAAACAAAACATGACGCACGCCTAGTTAAAATATTGAGGGTTAATCGAGGGCAGTCCAATCCATCTCCATCTGTAACCCCTGGCTCCGACTTGTATTAATGGTAACGCAATTAAAGTGTTGAACGGCAGGTGAACCCATTCATTACTATTACTATACATTCATATTCGTTCAACAAATGATTGCAATTTTGATTTATGTAAGCCTAGCGAACCGTAGATCGTAGCAAACGGCTCTTTCTGCCAAAGACAGACCTATACAATAGTGTTACGCCGAGGCTGTTAAACAATGAGTAATAATCGTAACTTCTCGAACGCTTTTGTCTTGCTGCGTTATTGTTGTTATTGTCTGCGGTTGCGCACAATGGAGTGGCCATTGTGTCGAGGGACCGACCCTTTTCCTGGAACGATCGAGATCCTTCTCGAACAATCGAAATGTATGGATATAAATAGGCCGGAGAGATGGCCGGACAGTCAGTTGTGAGTCAGTCTCGAGTCAGTCTAAGTGAGTCTCAGCGAGGCCCTGGAGGACTGACGTGTGGAAGGGTCTCGCGAGTCAGTCTGGATTAAGCTATACGTGCGATCATTTCGGTGACTTTAAGTGGTGTACAAGTGGTGTGAATTAGTGTGTTGTGATACGTGTGACCAAGTTCGTGTATTCATCGTCATCGTGTTGAATAAAAGTGTTATTTTGGTCAGACCGATTCCCATTATTTTATCCCGAATCCTCAGCTCGTAACAATTTGGTGTCAGAAGTGGGATAAAATAATGCCGGTTCTACCAATGGATAACGTGGACGGTGTCAGGACGAGAGGTCAACGACAACAGGAAATGGATGAAAGGCGGTTTGGGGAGTCTCCGGTTCAAGAAGCTTGGCAGAGTCGTCAGCCGATGGAGATGGAATCAGCCGCCGCCGAATCATTTGGAGCACCATCATCATCATCCGTGGGGCAAGCTCCTGTGACAGGCGATCTTGCTGCTATTATGGCAATGCTTTGTCGTCAAGAAGAACAGCATCGTCAGGATAAAGAAGAACAGCGTCGCCAACAGGAAGAGCAGGCTCGGTTGCAGGAGGAACAGCGCCGTCAGCATTAAGAAGAGAAGCGTCGTCAACAGGATGAGCCGGCTCGGTTGCAGGAGGAACAACGCCGTCAGCATTAAGAAGAGAAGCGTCGTCAACAGGAAGAGCAGGCTCGGTTGCAGAAGGAACAGCGACATGAACAGGTAGAGCAGACTCGGTTGCAAGAGGAACAGCGACGTCAGGATAAAGAAGAGCAGCGTCGTCAACAGGAAGATCAGCGACGTTGGCCATAAGAGCGTGCTCGACTGATGAGGGAATCGTTCGGTTCATCTGGAAAGGAATTCCAGGAAGTGAAAGAACAGATAGAAATCAAGAGAGCCGTGTTTTGGAGGCTGGAATTGGGCTCGACTGATGAGGGAATTGTTCGGTTTATCTGGAAAGTAATTCCAGGAAGTGAAAGAACAGATAGAAATCATGAGAGCCGTGTTTTGGAGGCTGGAATTGGGATCGCTGATGAGAAAGGGACTCTGGGTGTCCTGAAGTACTGGAGACGGCAATGTGGCTCCTCTAGTTGCTACATCTTCATCGCGAGGTGCGCCTAAAATTGTTCGTGTTGATCGGCTGCCGCGATATGAGGCTAAGAATGCTCGGGACGAGCATGTTTTAGGAGGGGGCAGTGTTACGCCGAGGCTGTTAAACAATGAGTAATAATCGTAACTTCTCGAACGCTTTTGTCTTGCTGCGTTATTGTTGTTATTGTCTGCGGTTGCGCACAATGGAGTGGCCATTGTGTCGAGGGACCGACCCTTTTCCTGGAACGATCGAGATCCTTCTCGAACAATCGAAATGTATGGATATAAATAGGCCGGAGAGATGGCCGGACAGTCAGTTGTGAGTCAGTCTCGAGTCAGTCTAAGTGAGTCTCAGCGAGGCCCTGGAGGACTGACGTGTGGAAGGGTCTCGCGAGTCAGTCTGGATTAAGCTATACGTGCGATCATTTCGGTGACTTTAAGTGGTGTACAAGTGGTGTGAATTAGTGTGTTGTGATACGTGTGACCAAGTTCGTGTATTCATCGTCATCGTGTTGAATAAAAGTGTTATTTTGGTCAGACCGATTCCCATTATTTTATCCCGAATCCTCAGCTCGTAACAATAGTATATGTATAATGGCTAATGAAAGACAATTATCTCAGTGGTTTTTAAACGCATAGATAAAGTTTGATAATTTACAATTTCTTTCTAGGCAGCGTGTTTTTTTATAACCACACCATCACTTGCCATCAGATGAGGTACCTTTATATTAACCTATATTGCCCCACTGCTGGGCAAAGGTCTCCCCATCTCCCCTCCATCCATTACGGTCCAGAGCCAAATCAGACCAATCTGTTTTAAATGCATCCAGGTCGTCTCTCCATCTTTTTCTGGGCCTACCACGGCTGCGTCGTCCGTTCCTGAGATGAGGTACCTAGTGTACAATAAAGTGTTAATTTACCTATCTATCTGGTTCTCAATCAATTATCTATATACACAAAAAAAAACTGACAAAATACTAGTTCAAAAGTAAACTTTGTATGACCCATCTAAATCACCCGTTATATCTTATTTTTTTTACATATTTGTTCCTATTTTCTAAAATTAAGGGTAAAATATCAAATTTAACAAAAACTAATAAATATACTGGATATTTTACACAGCGCTATCTAACCCCAAAACTAAGCAAAGCTAATGATACCCGTTTTAATCAGTAATTAAGCAAAGTTTATACTTTGGGAACCAAATTATAAATAGAATACATAATTACATATTTTTTTAAATATCTTTAATTAGCAATGCGTTAAGTGAAAACGTTGTACCCCTTTTTAAGTTTATTGTGCCCGCGGAGGAGTGTGAGTGTTGCCATGGTTAAATGTTAAATAGTTTATATGAAGAAGGAGGGGTAAATGCTAAAATAACGATTACAAAAATTATGCGAAAACTCGACCACTGTGCTACTAGTACCTATCAATATCGAGTTTATATTAACACACTAATCACACTTATATTATAAATACGAAAGTTTGGATGTTTGTTTATTTATTTCTTTAGTTGTTTGTTATTCAATCACGTCGTAACGGCTAAACCGATTTCGATGAAATTTGATATGTATGTAGATAATACATATAACCTGGATTAACACATAGGCTACTTTGAATTGGCAAACCACGCTTGCGAAGCCGCGAGCGGAAGCTAGTGTGATTATAAATTAAAAGTAACTCTTGTCTCTCTGTCTATTTGTTACGTTTTCACGGCTAAATGGTTTGACCGATTTCGATAAAATTTGGTATAAAGATAGATGATGATTAAAATTGGGATAGGCAATTTTTACCCGACTGCGCAAAAGGAGGTTTACGTTTTTATTGAAAAACCACGCGCGTGAAGCCGCGGGTGGGTCAGCTAGTAATACTTAATAAGAATATATTATATAGAGAAACACACAAACCCAAAACAAATATCTACAGTACATGCAAGCATTCGCTCCGCGCCGGGAATCGATCCATCGAAAGTGAGGTTCGCCCACTGCGCCACGGTGCCGGCGGCGTCGCCATTGATTTGGGCCAGAAAGTCCGGTTTCGATTGATACTAGTTTTCTTTTTAATAAAAAATGGTTCGTATAAATCTAGTACAGCTGTCGAATGTTTTACCTCCTCCAGGAGTCATACCCTATTTGACACAAACAAACAACTCTGTACGTCGGTAGTAAACCTTCAATTATCTTTTAGCTCAAAAAAGGGCCGTTAAGAGAAACGAAAACAAAATAAATAAACAAAAAATAAGGTATCGCATCTTGTAAAGGATTCCCATTTCAGCTCATTTTCACATCTCGCCAGTGTAATATTAGAGAAATAATCAGATTCGCCTCCGTCCGACGGCAAAGGACCGGGATCTCCGAGATTCGTTTTGATTACGCCAGGATTAATCCTAAGAACCGTGTGACCCTGCACAGGACGACCTCCGTTAATCTACGGTTATACACATGACCTCCCAAAATGATTTTGTAATCTGATTGATTAATTGAAACTTGAGTAGGTGCTTAGTTGCTCTATAGAGGTTTGGGATAGGGTCCAAGCAACATTATGCAAAGTGAAAAAGCGAACGGACCCTAAATTTGGATTTTAGCAAATTCTACTCCAAGGAAACATTCTTTATTGTGACAAAAAAAGGTAATTAAAACAGGCGTTTTTTTAGTGAACTTACTATTTGATAAGTAGCAAAGTTCGTCTAAAATGGGTCGTGAGTTATAATTAAACATTTTTACCGACAACTGATACTTTGCCCAAAGGTTTTATATGTTTTTGGAATAGTCTTATAAATTACCTATATTTTAGTTTTTAATGTGCACCCCTGACACCCATTACTTTAGCATTACAGAACTCTTCTCCATCCTCAGGTTGTCTGGACGAAATCGCTTCCTAACGATAAGACCAACCATTGTACTTGTGACAATGTCTTCTTTTATTTATTTTGGTTTCTTTTGTAATGTTCAATCAAGTATGTTCGTTCATTCATTCAATTGTATGGATTTTGGATAGAACTGTCCCTTAAAATCGTGAAATGTTTTGACTACTTACAAATTTACCATGTACCTAGTATATCATTTTATCATATGATATACATATGACATACATTGAGTGGTTGTTGGTGCATCTTTTGCAATTGTAAATTGTAAAAAACTGACTCGTCTATAATAAAAGATATAGACAAAACACTTATTCAAAAGAAATGAGATAAAACACTGGTGCTGCAGAGCAAACAAAAGTAATTTCAGAATTCTCTGAAAAGTATAGCTGTGTGTTAGCCCTATTCTCTACATAATACACAAGATTAGCTAAAAGATAAATGCTCTGGCTTTGAAATCACCTTTGTTCATGCGATTCTATGAAATTCAAACGTGCACGAGCTTCAAACATTTGGATATTATGTTTTTCAGAGAACATTGGGCGAGTCGTTGACTTTACTGAAAACTTCGTACTAAGGGCATAAAAAAGTCAAATAGAACCCTTTTTTTAAACGACTTGGACTTACCACATAACATATATACACAACATCTTTCCCACCTTACTTTCTTCAAATGCGTACATAATAAATTCCTTAATATAAAGCAAGTATCGTGTTTTTAATAATTCTCATTGACTAATTTATAACAAGTTATGTATATAAAATGAGAATCTGTTATTGGCATTAAGCATTAGCTATAAGAGTTTGTTTACATTGATATCAAGTGCTGTTGATTCTGAAATGAATTCATTAAAATAAGAGTAAAATAACCATATAACAAAGCATTGCGTTGTAGTTCACGCACCTAAAGAACGTGCCCTACATATGTGTCCTAAAAAATAGCGTAATAAAGAGCGTATGCCCAGCACTGGATGCAGACAGATCGAAATGATAATTATCACTGTTTTGCAATACATTACTGATACTGAACATAAGCAATAAATTAAACTGAAACTTACAGAGAACCACAGATTTCGTTTCTGAAATGTTTGGGCATACAAGTTGCGTGCTCTCGTAAGTGAAGCTTAGCGAACTGGCGAGTTAAAGTAGTTTAGAAATTTTACGACACGCCACCCCATGTTTCCTAAGCACTAAATTTGCTTTACAGCAATAAAATATTGGAGTACAGGCACTCCGAATGGAACATGTCCCTGGGGAGAAATTTACGTGTGGAGAACTACACGTCGACTGAAACCGCAGGTTCAGCACTGTGCTTCCCTGATAAATATTTAGGACTTAAGTGGTATTATAATTGGCAAATATCTTCAGGTAGATTCCTACCATAAAATAATCAATTTTAGTTCATTCTTCATAAAGCCTCTTTCTTCATACAGGTCAGTGACATCAAAAGATCCTTATAACCCAAAAAAATACAATAACGAGCACTTTTAGAGAGAAACCATAATTTTATATGAATACACCTAATCTTTATCATATCAAAAATACATCATCATCATCAGGTCAGCCATATGACGTTCACTGCTGAACATAGGCCTCCTCCTCCTCCTCTATAGATTTTCAGAGCGACTGATCTTGTGCAACTAGCGGCTTCCAGCAACCTGTATCAAAAAGTACTTAGTCTAATGGGGAATCTAACGAGTTATGTGGCTCGCCCACTACTTCTTCACCTTGAGCCTTTTTATGAGACTGTATTATATTATAGAGACCATGTTTCTGATCCATAATGTCATCACTGTTAACACAAACTGAAATAAACAGTGAGTTGTTTTGGACGAGAAGACTTAACGTCCTGAACGCTCAGTTTGCATCCTACTGTGTAAATTTCCTGCTATATTTTCTGAAAGAATTCAGTTTTAGAATCAACTTATGTATTCGCCTGCGCATATTTTCTTTTCAAATTAGCTGTAGGCTTTTTCTCTAATCAATTCCGTGTTAGTGTTTAAATCATAGAAATAGGAGTTGAGTTGAGTTAGTTTTAATCAACAAGCGCGTAAGGTCTAAGTGTCACGCAAAAAGGTAGCAAACAAAAAGTAAATCAAAAGCTTTGAAGACAATTCGCATTGCGCGAAAAAAAATGAAATGAGCCCTACGCAATAATGGAAAAGATGCCCCAAAATGATTTGAAAGACATTGTCCCGCAAATGTTCCCATTGTAAAGTTTAAAAGTGAGATAATGGTCGGTCTTTGTCGCGATGTTGGAGGAGTCTCGCTTTTATAACAATACCAACAATAGTGGCCCAGTATTTTCCCGTAGATTTGTAGCTGGACGTGAAAATTTAGTGCAACCTCTTTTAAACTTGACCTGTTACCGGAAACAGATAAAACTGTGGAGTGGGTAGGAACTTACTTTATTTTAAACGAATAAAATATATGTATATATACTTACAAAACAAAGTCGGGTTAGTTACACCATTTATACCTCAAGAACGGCTGGACCGATTTTGATGATCTTTGATTTGTTGGATTTGTCTCCGCCCCGAATTGCAGATTATCTATTAAAATATACACAAAATCCTCGCAAAAAAAATTATGATGGCAAATCATTTTCTCATACATAGATGTAGTTAATGATGGCCGATTGACAATTCTACCGTCATATCCATGTCAAGGCGGTACGAATTTTGGCGGGTCAGCTAGTTAATATATAATTTTAAAAAATAATAATAATGCTGGACATGTCACACAGCGCTATCTAGCCCCAAACTAAGCAGAGCTTGTACTATGGGAACCAGATAACTGATAGATACTTATATACTTTTTTTTTTGTAAATACATACTTATCATATATAGAAAAACATCCAGACCCGGAACAAATATATGTAGATCATGCAAACATTTGTTCCGCGGCGGGAAGTTCCGCTTTTCGGGGATAACTCGACCGTGTGTGCAGCGTGCTGAGGAAACTATAAAAAAAGTTCACCGAATATCATGAATAAGTACTTCTTATAAATAAATTATTCTCATATTGTAAGTTAAGATTTGTAAGGCTCACTTCTCAGACTATTGTTTGAAACATCACATTTTTCTAATAAATAAAACTTTTTTATATGATTTTTGTTTTTTATTTTTTTTACCTGATTATTGATTAAAACGGGTATTTATGGCGTATGTACCTTTTTTATTTGTTACAAATATTTGCATGATCTACAGATATTTTTTCCGGGCCCAGGTGATTCTACATAAATATTATTAGTACATATGTGTATTTAGTACGCTATCAGTTTTCTAGATCCCATACTAGGTACAAGCTTTGCTTATTGATGTTTTGTATTTATTTTATCCTACAGGAGATCAGCTTTGCCAAATTGTTTTTTTGTCGAGCCGGGATTTTGAAACTTTTTAAGTGAAAAAAAGCGGGATTCTTTCGTCGAAAGCGGGACATAGTAAAAAAACCGTATATAATTAGAAGTTTTAAATATTTATCTTTTTATTTGAGTTTTAAATTACGTTTACGTGACAATAAATAGCAAAAATGGCCATAGAATATGTATTTTAATAAAAATATGATATTTTAAATCAGGTTTACCTTAGTATTTTTCAAACTTTCGCGATCACTGTACATAATTATAGATTAAAACGGGTATTTATCGCGTATGCACCTTTTTTATTTGTCATCCCAACGTTTCGGCTGTGTTGCAACAGTCATCCCGTGACCACGACTACTAAATACACATATGTACTTATGATATTTATGTAGAATCACCTGGGCCCGGAAAAAATATCTGTAGAGCATGCAAATATTTGTGCCTCGATCGGGAATCGAATCCGTAACCTTCTGCGTCACATCCTGCTATTCACCCACTGCGCCACAGAAGTCGTCATATATTCATTAGTATATTGGATATACTTGCATGCCGTTAGTTATCATTAGCACAGATAGCACTCTTTCGCTGAAATACTGTTTAGTTATCGAATACAACTAGCAACTTATGGTCCTATCGTTTTACTTCATCTTACAAAAGTCAGTATACATTTAATATTTTGGCCTTACTTCCTATGTACTACCAAAAAAATTTCTTAATATTTACACAGAATATTAAAGTATTAACCGATGACGGATCGGATTAACCTAAAAATATCCTTCGTGATCCGTATAGTTGGTGCTAAATTAATCGAAACTATTACAAACAAACAATGTCCCACACAAATGAAGAGAACTTAGAAGTCTCCGTACAGTTGTTCGTCCAGACCACTCTGCAACGTCCCCACATTCGCCGGGGGCTTACCCGACACCCGCAACAAGCGAGCCTCGAGCGTTTTGTATTATCTCCTCCTAGATTCCTTTTAAAGACAAACTGCATTACTAGCTTTCACATTTTTCCAACCTTCCTGTGCAACGTAATTAGGTGGGTTTTATACAAAGTAGCCGGTGTGTGCATTCCTTATTCAGCGGTCTCTGGCGAGATACAAAGCTTGGAGCTTTTGAGAGATGGATTTTATATGGTCATGATATTTTAATCTACTAGCTTGTGAATTGTAATTTATTAGTGATAAGACATGAAGACCTTTTTCTACAAATGCAACTTTTCATTTACTCACACAATATTGTTATAATCCTACTGTGACTTTATTGTTCTGTAACTGTTCCTACCTACGTAATACCCTGTAGGTACTACTGAACTGTATAAACCGATGGTAAATGAATAAAGGCCGGTTTCCACCAAAGCAGAGCCGAGTGGCGGAGCGGAGATGAGTGAAACCAATCAATAGTAACGCCTCGTAGATGATGTAATACGATTTTGACGTGATTCTATTGGCTGAATTTACACATCTCTTCTCTTCTCCACTTTGCTGAAAATGCCTGAATGCTTTCCTTTATTTATTTAAATACCAAAGAACCATGAAGAATGATATAAATTTTGAAACTATCATGGTTATGAAATTTTTGTACTAAGAACGGGATACATATTTACCAAGATTTGTGAGTTTTTGTGTATCCCGATATTTCGACGCAGACGCAAAAACTCACAAATCTTGGTAAATATGCCGTTCCTAGTACAAATAGTTATAAAGAATTGGTTACTAGTGATGATTAAATGACACTGAACCCTGATTTAACCGACCAAGTCTACACTCATCATCATGATTCTCATTATATTAGCTATAAAACGGCTTCTACTGAATAGAAGGCCTCCCCCGTACATTTTCAGAGTGGTCGATCTTGTCAGCCTGCACCCAACGGCTCCTGTTCTTCAAACATTTTAAACCACGCCTAAGCCTCGTTTTCTCTTATGCACATTTGTCCCGCGTCATTGTCACTCGATACAAAATCTAATGGTCGGGCGACTGTCGCGGCACATATCGCCCGACATCCCCGCGACATTTACGTGTCACGGAACATACAGAGCTTTGATTCGGCGGGACCTGGTGTCTCTCAACAGTCATCCGACAGCATTTGCAATAAAGTCGCGTGTTGCACCTTGTTCCGCTCTAGCGAGACGCGCAAACCTCACTAGCGTCTAACGTAAGCCCTGGATCTAGAGGAGGGACAAACCAGGGCACCTGCCCTGGGCGGCAATTTCAGGGGGTGCCAAATTTTTCAATAAAAATACGTTTGAAATAACTTGTTTTAAAAAGCGCTTGGCATCCAGCGCACGTCGTACTATCGATTATTCCACTTCCTGCCCGTGGTCAACCTACATAGTTCACCTGGCTGTTAATTTGATTTAGAGTTCTTCAAACTTCAACACCCCCTATCTCAAACGCTCAAACGGAGAAGAGAGCAAGCGCCTCATCAAGTTTCTGCCCCGGTTAGGAATGATTCTAGATCTGGGGTTGTCTAACGTAAATATTCGTGCTAGGCCCTTAATCCCATCATCGTAGCAATCCTTCTAAAAAGTCTACGGCATCATCAAATAGATATTCGTCTGTTAATATTCACTATTATTATTCCCTATTAATATTCTCCTAAATGTAAAGTATCAACAATACACCGTCTTTCCTATTACATCCGTTTATTTGCAAACTTTTCAAGTATCCGCTCCCTCATCTAGCCAGTAGTGGGTCTATCGAGAACTATGCGGCTTACCTACCCCCAGCACAATACGAGTTCTCACAAGTCATTCGCACCCCCGCCCTTCGGCAAGGGTGCCTTAGAAGCCTTCGTGACCCATTTCCAACTTCTCACTTCGCATCCATTTATATGCGCGAAGAAATGCAATTCGCACCAACTCACGCCAAAATTAGATTGTTTTCCATAACATCTTACGTTTTTGTAGATTGATTGGATATAAAAACATCGTGTAATTTTTATTTAACTGATATAATTATCGTTTAAAACAATATTAAAGTTCTGGATAGAGCGTATAGTGGATGTATATTAATTATTGAATAACTCAGTATACCTAAAATATTTGCCACTGTTTTTTAATATACAGGGAGTCAACGTAAACTGTGTCAAGCGTATGCAGTGATTTCAAATGTCATACAAGAGCCCGTTTAAGAAATTTAAATCTTCAAAGTGGCCATGTTCGTATTAGCCGTGTCATCTACTTGAGGAGTACGTAAAGGCTCATGTGCCTGTAATATCAATAATTTTAATATTGTTATTATTATTTTCAGTCATTTGTGTCCCACTGCTGGGCAAAGACCTCCCATTCATTTTTGGAATAAATTTTAATATATTATAATTTATTAATTAAATATATTCTGTGATTTTAAATGTACCTACCTAAATTTTAAAAATCCTAAGAATTATCAAAATTGCACTACTTCTACTAGTTTACGAGCAGGTTTGTAAAAGTTTATAGGAAATTACCAAAATCAACATGACAGATACAGCCATACTGACTACGCTACGGAACCCTTCACTGTGCGTGGTCCAACACGCTCTTGACTAATATTTTTTGTGTAACGTTTTTCTTTCCTAAGCGCCGTACGTATTTTGAAAATTGGTAGCCAATGCCTTCTAAATCCACGAATGCAAAATGATAATCCGTTTAATTAATATACTCGTTATCTGGTTTCGGGAACCAGTAACAATATTTATTAATCTCTCAGTACCTAAGTGATAAATCCAAGATTAGCATGGTTAATTAGTTCTGATTAGATTAAATTAAAGTATATAATGAATTACTGCTGGATTGTGATTACCATTAGTCAAAATGAAGGCTGTATTCCTTGGTTTGATCGTGGCTCTGGCTGTGGCCGTTTCGGCAGAGGAGGCTCCCGCCAACTCGCCTATCTACGGCTACCACATGAAGTTCGGTATCCCTAGGGCTCGGGAGCTCAAGGCACGAGAGGAACAGAACGCAAACCAGAGAATCGTTGGTGGATCTGTCTCTGACATCTCACAGACACCGTACCAAGTAAGTTATCCATTCTTAGTCTTTATAAACTATCTGCCCGCGGCTTCGCATGCCTGGTTTGTGGATTCAGATACCTACGGTTTTCTGTAAAAGGTTTGTGATTCATCGGCGATGTTTCTTAGATTGATTTTTTCGTGTTAACTCGCCAGAGGGCGTTGTGCTAAATATTTTTTGGTAAAGAGATCTCAACTGTAAAATATAAATGTATTACGGGTTTATTATTACTTATGTATACATATAGTATGAGTACTTTATTATTTTTAATTTATATATGTCAATAAACGGCTAGACCGATTTTGATGATACACTACTATCATCTACTATTTTACCAGAACAAAACACAGCGGTAATAAATCATTTTTATCTACGAATCATTGTAACTTTTTGATTCACACAACTGTGACATGCTTATAACACGAGTATCATTTAATCATGTAGATTAGTAAATAATATCAATTATTATAATAATGAATACCTAAGGTAAAGCTGGTTAATGCATATTAAGCTGCCACGTATCGAATGGTTAAGCTGATAAAGGTATTGTTAAATCTTTATCAGCTTAACCATTCGATACGTGGCAGCTAAATATGCATGGAACTTGGATACTTGTTATGAGCTAATTAAAACGTTAAGGATACGGCCTTGATTGGATTTTTATCAGACATCCTATTCACAAACTTCACTCAATTTCAATTTTAAAAGTTCTTTATTAGATTATAAAAGCTTAGCTAGTACAATTCCAGTGTGAATTAAATCCTAGAATTAACAATCATAATTTACAACGTTAATTAAGCTAAAGCGCTTCTCAAAACTTATACAATAAAATTTTACCTAAAGTAGGTACTTATTTCGTATTACGATACATAACTATTGTAGTTTTAGAATTTTATATATAAATATTTAAACACATGTAAGCTTTGATGAGCATTACATTAAACATCAGATCTTATATGGGTTTGAAAGGCCGAAGCCTAAGCGGTACAAATAAATATTGTCGCTAAACTATTACTTGCAAATAACTATTAGCGAGCGAATGACCAAAATACCGTCAAATTAAAGCCAGCAACAGAAACAATTAGCCTACTGTTCAACATAAAAGGGGCAGTCGCCCAAGCAAGCCCGCGCCGCGCCAGCGCGCGACGCGCACGCTGCTGTCGGCCTATATCCCGAGATAACAAGGTCGAAAACAGCGCGCGCATTGGGCAAGGCGTGCGCGTGCGCCTGCTTGGGCCACTGCACACGTCTATTCATCGCACTCAAGAAACAAGTGATGGGGTAATTTGTATCGATTGTACTTGTCGAAGTAAGGTAAGTTTTTCTTGCAACAAACTTCACTGCTGACAAATTATTCAGATTAGAAAGATCAGTAACTTACTAAATGAATTTGAATACATATAGTTAAATTATAATAAAAAGGTTTTATTGACACCTTTTCAATTATAATGTTGAATAAACATCAACCTTCTTCTACCTACCTGGTGTGAAAAGTTAGTATTATTTTACAAAACATTGCATGTAATCTATATTACCTACTACCTTTCTTCGTCAAGTTTCAGAGTCCATGAATCGTGCATTTAAAGAATCTGATGTACCTACTTCGAAATAAAGTGCTTACGAGATATTCTTTTTTAATTGATGACGTTTTCATTTCTAGCTTGGTCTTGTCATTCAAATATTGTGGGTTTTCACCTCCGTATGCGGTGCCTCCTTGATTTCTCCAACTCGCGCCGTGACCGCTGCTCACTGCAAATATGACGGTACCATCACCGCCCAGTCCTTCACCGTTGTCGCCGGCTCCAACACCCTTTTCTCCGGTGGTCAGCGCATCGTCACTACTGATGTGACCATGCACCCCAGTTGGGACCCGAGTACAGCTCGCAACGACATTGCTGTCATAAGACTGCCATCATCGGTCACATACAGCAGTGAGTTACTAACTATAACTTTTTGTAGTCTAAGTGAAACTCAGATTTCGGATGTGTGTTTTAAATTAATGCCGTTCATAACAAAACAGGTTGTAAACCTGAGTTTCACTTATTATTATAATAATTTATATATTTATAAATTATAATAATGATAAGTATGAACGGCATTAATTTAAAACACACATCTGAAATCGTATTACTCGTATTTAGAGGTGGGTTTAAACCCATCCATATATTCAGATAAGTATTCAGTAATCGATACATTTCCAATAAACAATTTTTAATCAGCGGCGCCTTTGCGACGATGGCGCTTAGTCAGTTTAATAGGTACCTACTTACATGATGATTGAATATGATTTATTTATCTATTTTATACAGGTGGCTTATTTGATATTTAAGGACTGGACTTGAAAATTATAAAATTGTCTATGGTAATGAATTTGGGTAAAACCTATTTACTTACATACATACACAATAAAGGTAACGATCGCTTCATTAAGATTTTGTTTTAATTTCTAGATCTGGTGCAACCTATTGCTCTTCCGACTGGTAACGAACACGCAATGAACTTAGTCGGCACGATTGCCCTTGCCTCTGGATTTGGTCTCACTTCTGATTGTAAGTTACTCCAAAAGAGTTACGCCCATTTATCACACCAATTGCCAATTCTATCCATAAATTTAATAATAATATAATTTTTACAAAAATCTAACAACCGACTTCAAAGTTACCTGGAATATTCAACTGAAAAATACAGTTGAATTGAGAACCTCCTCCTTTTTTGAAGTCGGTTAACTTAACCAAACTCTCATCAAACTTCTCTTAAAGTACATCCTTTCCAATAAAAAAAGAATCATCGAATTCGCTTGGCGTGATATTGAGTTTTTGGTCCATTTGTCGCGCACATACTTAGTGCAAATTTAAGACTTATATGGTTTTCTCATGGATGACATTGTCACAACTGGACCAAATTGAAATGGGACTACACGGGAAGCACCAGCTTTCAAATAAAAAACGAATCATCAAAATCAGTTCACCCAGTCGAAAGTTCTGAGGTAACAAACATAAAAAAAATACAGTAGAATTGAGAATTTCCTCCTTTTTTGAAGTCGGTTGAAAGTAACAATTATTATGATAGTATATATAACCAATATATATAAAATTTGACAGGATTGTTTTTTTATTTGTATATTTGGGGTTCAAGGGGGGTTACAAAATCTTAGTCTCAGAAAGAATCTTGGCATAAAAAGTCTAAAATTCTAAATAACTACCATTTCTATCCAAAAAAACCATCCAATATAACATGACCTCAGGTTACTTGTAATTTTTCATGATGCAGTATTTCATTTATCGTTGGACGCACATTTTGTGGATACCTTTCAAGCTCTTTTTTCAATAATAAAAGCGTGTTAAAAACGACAAGATGTTAATGTAAAAAAATGACATTTATTTTATTTTTTTATGGCGTAATTGGAACCCTTGCCGAAAATTACCTGCTAATTGATTGGGTGGCACTCTAGCGAGTTCTTATAATTTGTCTTCTTTAAAGCTGGCAACATCGGCAACAACCAAGTGTTGAGCTCTGTGAACCTGCCCATCATCCCCAACAGCGAGTGCGCTTCCGTGTACGGCGATTGGGTGCACGACTCAAACATCTGCACCAGCGGCGCCGGCGGCAAAGGAACTTGCGGTGGCGACTCTGGCGGCCCTCTGGCTATCGAAACATATGGATTCAAAACACTAGTAAGATTTTTCATATGTTTGGTCTTCTAAAGCACGAAACTCAACAATTTCTCGAACAAACGACGGGCACCAGTAATAATGATTCAGGCGACTTGTTTTTTTATAATGAACAGCAACACACTGTCGCTTACTAGAACAATGCATTCTCATTCACGTCTCGTCCGAGCAGTCCAAGTATTCTCAAAGTACATACAATACATAGGGAGAAAGCTTAGAAATTCTGGGACCGTGACTAAGATCCTCCGTTATTTTGGAGCTGGACTAGCTGAGCTATGAAATAATGCGGAATGTCAGGGCATAAACTGATGTTCTGATATATTATCTGCTATTGCTGGTGGTTAGTAATAGCTGATTATTATGTAATCTACTACTTACTAAAAAATTAAATTAAAAATTAATAATTCTTCATTACTTTAAGGTACAATACACTTTGTTTGACTACCAAACTAAGCTGTTGCCAACTTGTATTTTTGTAGATGTATCACTTGAGGGGTCAAGTGAGCAAATTTCTAAGGTTATTTACCTTTCCAGGTTGGTGTGACCTCCTTCGGTGCTGCTGCAGGTTGTGAAATCGGCTTACCTGCTGCCTTCGCCAGAGTCACGACTTACGTCTCCTGGGTATTATCCATCTAAGAAACAAAACATGAAACTATATGTATTATTAATAAACATTTTTATTCGTAAAATCTTATTTATTCTAGCAGTATCCGCCATGATTGCCAACGCGTAGAACTCCTAAACGTGAATAGTAGCCGAAGTTATAGGCTAATTTGTAACAAGTGTAGCTCTTTGTATTTTATACATCTATCTATACATATTTATAAAAGGCTTTGTCCTGAATGACTGATTGACGAATCAACGCACAGCCTAAACCCCTGATCGTAGAGACCTGGAACTTGGAGGGTGTATTCTTTGTATGACGTAGGCATTCGATAAGAAAGGATTTTCCGAAATTCTATCCATAAGGGGGTGAAAAAGGGGGTCAAAGTTTGTATGGGACAACGTGATTCCTTGGTCCAATATACTTCAAATTTTGCATAAACCTTTTTTAACAGAATTGATGGAAGACGTATTTCGTATTTTATTGAAATTCATACCCTAACGGGGTTAAAAAGGGGTAGAAAGTTATTTTAGCGGTGATTTGCTTCGAGGTTGATATCAATACTCCTTAGTACTTTTGATTTAAATTACTATTTATTTTGACACATGTTTGAAAACTCAATCCGATTTTATTCAAAAAAGGTTGCACTCACTTAACAACTTATGCAAATACTCTTTAAAATTGAAATGTCTCGAAAGTCACCGTACTACATGAGTACCTCATTTGAAGGTTTGTAAGTTTAAAGAGGTTATGCACTTTTAGGACACGACCTCATCATAGGGAGGTAGAGTTTCAAATTTGAAATGGTAAGGACTACGAGTAGAACATTTTGGACAGAAGAAAATATACACATCAAAAAAGTCTAAGCAACACATAACTTATTTAGGATTCTTTTTAAAGTGAAACTTTTATTACATCGTCTCAAACTTTTTCGTCTGTGTGTCGCGTGACGGTCGGCCGCGGAGTAGGGATAAAGTGAAAGGCGCTCGTCAGAGCAGCCGAGGCCAATATGGCGGCGCCTATAGTTCACATCAGCTGACCGTGTAGTGTATAGACTATTACTCATTTGTGCCAACGAAAATTTTTAGTTAAATGTCTATAATGTGAAACTAAGTTTCACTTTTACCGTGGTTTCATAAAACCACACAATCCTTTTTTTTATTTCGTTTGCAACTTTCATGGAATATCAAACCTACTTTAAAATAGTCAACCTTTTTGATAAACAAATAAATACTGACAGTTTTTTTTTTTCAGTAAATTATGTTTTTAAACAATAAAAACATTATTTTGTCCATATCAACGGCATTTCATAGATGCGGTTTTATATCATATTCAACGAAAAAAATTAGTAATCGCAGTAATCATTGGTTGTCCACGAGTTGTACGATGCGTGGCACGATGCTGTCCACGAGTTTTTACCGTGTAATGGAGCGTCGTCATCTTACCACGGCTGAGATGCAAAGAGCTGTAGGGATGCTAGAAATTGAAAACAGTCAAGTCTATGTTGCCCGGCATTTCGGTGTTCATCGTAATTTGCCAACTCTGGAGACGTTATTGTGACACAGATGATCCGTCTGAACAGTACCCAGGGCGAGGGCGTATTACCACTCGTCGTCAAGACCGAAACATCCAGGTAACATGTAGACGTGAACCAAAGCTGACTACCCAAGATCGATGCATCAAGGCTACAGAATGCTGTTGATCCCGCTGTTTGTCCCCAAACTGTGCCAAACAGACTGCGAAAGTATAGTCAACGTGCACGTGGTCCAATCAAATGCCTACAGATCCATCACGGAATCGAGCTCGTCGTATTCAATGGTGCAGACAACGCGTGCTATGGCCTCAAGAACGATGGGACAAAATTTTGTTCTGCGACGAATCTCGATTCGGGTTCAAACCTGATACTAGAAGAATGATGGTATATCGTTGCCCAGGAAACACTGAACGTCTAAGATGTGTCCAGGAAGTCCACCCATACAGCGGTTCGGCAGTAATGGTTTGTGCTGGAATAGCTAAAAACCCACAAATCGATCTCGTTATTATAAATGGCGACCTGAATGCTGAAAATTATGAGGAACATGTGCTAGACCCTATGTGCGTCCATTTTCACAAACATTGGGACCTGAGTTTACATTGATGCACGACAATGCCTGTCCGCAGACAGCGAGACGGACTCAAGAATGGCTACAGGGCGAAAATATACGCGTTTCGCCATGGCCAGCTCAATCGCCTGACTTGAATCCCATTAAGCATGTGTGGGATATGCTCCAGAGAAGGGTCCTGAAAGATCTTGATGGGGTTTTACCAGCTAAAAAACCTGCTCAAGTTCCAGTAGGATCCATTCCACAGAAGGAAATCAATAACCTAATTGACTCCATGCAGAATCGTTGCTGACAACCGAGAAGGAAACACGCTGTATTAGATTTAATGTAAATGCCCAAAAGAAGGAAAAGTCATATTTTTGTTTATTTTTACCTTTATTATATATTACAAATTTGCACCCAGATTCACAGCAAACTTTTATTTGTAAATAAACATTTTTGAAAGGAATTTATCGAGTTTAATATATATATATATATATATATATTATTAAATACAACATAGAAATATCATATAATTTAAAAAGAAAAGAAATAATTTAAAATAAATCTATAAAATTAAAAATATTCTAAATTTGTAGGTGTTGCTTAAACTTTTTTGATGTGTGTAGTTTTCTTTTACTTTGTCTTAGAAGTTTAATTTAGTGTGTATTGTTTTGTGCAACTTTTTTTCATTACACTAATATGATAAAAGTGAAAATTTGGATGTTTGTTTATTTGTTTTTTTGTTACTCAATCACATCGTAACGGCGGAACCGATTTCGATGAAACTTGGTAGGTATACCCATATAACCTGGATAAGCATAAGCACATAAGCTACTTTTTATCCCATAAATAATTTTCCATGGGATTAAAATGGGGTGTCAAGTCGAGTTGCAACAGCAGGTTTAGTTTTATTTCTAGGTTACCTACATATTTAGAAGTATAACGCGTACGAAGTCGCGGGCAACAGCTAGTCGAATATATACAAAGAATCCAAGCACGACCTTGTTACTGCTATCCATTAAGATCCGTTGATCACCTCATTTCATCTTATTTAATTTATTTAATTACAAGTTATAATCGTGTCTAAAAAGTTAACATAGTAATTATAATAATGGGAACTATACATAAGTACGATAAAATTTTAATAATACACAACAACACAGAAACGAAAGTAAAACTAATTAAATAATCAATATCATTAAAGTTAAATTAAATAATATCAACTCATTTATTTTATTTTATTAAAAAAAATGATAGGTTAAGCGATAAGACCGCCCATTATGCTTACATTTATTTGTTTTCTTTTTATTTTTATATATGTTGTGTCTAGCTTGTAAGGTATAATAAAGAATTTTCATTCATTCATTCAAAGACGATTGTCTTTGAAATGAATTTTCAACTGGAATCTTCCTGGCTCCGTCATCAGACCAAGGTAGTCATTATTTCATTAAACATCTCGTAAAAACAATATCAAAAACTCAAACACGATTCTTCTACTTATATCCATTAAGAAGCTGGAGAGGAGAACCCGACTCCATTATCAAACCCTGGTGATCATACCATAATAAAATGTTTAATTATTAATGATATTACATACACATTTATAGCAGAGCTCTGGAAGCTCCCTTTTTTCTTAGCTGTCGACTAATCGACACAAACCGAATATAGTAATAATATACTAGCTCCTATTTTCCTTGGGCCTCCTACATAAATTATAACCTCACACATTATTATATGTCAATCAGGTTACCTTCAGGGCGACCTAGCCTTGGAAGCATACATTATAAATGGCACTAAAAGCAGTCACCACAGTGCACTTAACGCGAAATGGTACCTTCAAGTGAGATGACTCAATTTGCCAATATCTTAGTTTCTATCATATATTCAACAGGTATGTTTAAATAGACACGTGAACCCTGAACTCACACACATAAAAGAGGTGCTAGAGAAAAAAGTGGTGCTACGGATGGAGACAAGAGTTGAATCACGGACACATCTACATGACCACGCGTAACAAAGGTGGATAGAGCAGGAGCGTACTTACCTTTTGTGAAGAAAATAACAGATACGATCGAAAACTTGTTACGTTATAAGTATCAAGACGATATTATGTCCTCAAATGCAATTGAGCTATTAGGTCCACCAAAGGACAGAGACCCATTGGGTGTCCACAGAGCGGCCGGGCGTTCATATTATAAGACTCTTTCCCGCGTTACTTCTTATGCGTTAAACTGCTAAATGTTTAACCTAAAAATAAAAACTTGCAGTTGCAACTTGTACGTAGGCTCCATAAAGTTAGTAAATCGTTTAAAATAAAAAGTACGCTTAAATATACTTAAATATATATTATCTTACTGTAAATATAAATAAAATATATAAATATTACTGGACATATCACACATCACTATCAACACTCGGCTACTACTAACTCATCATCTTCCCCCTTGGAAAATGGTGTTTTGATTACCACCGCAGATTTGGTATACCTCAAACATAGATAATAAAGCAATTTGAAGATGAAATTCTAAATGGGCAAAGAGTTACTAGAGGTTCCACGACTACCACCACACTATCAGCTTCGTATCAGTTTTTCTATTTTAAATAGTTTTGTACCATTATTTTTTTCAAATTCACAATGTCATCTAACTAAATTATTGTGTCTTTATTTGTTATGTATTTCTTTTTTTGTATTTTTGTTGGTGAGTGCAATTAATTGTACCTATATCTATTTTTCCAGGCTGGTCTCATCATGAATATACTGATCTGGTCCTCGACCATGAATGTACTGAGTCGCCATCATCTCGGAAAAAACTGCCCTCTTAGCTGCTCATAGCTACAATAAAGGCAGCATTATTGCCTCAAAAGTCACTGTGATCGTTGGTTCCAACTTTCTCTTCACTGGAGGCACTTTGATCACTGATGTCAACGATACAACCCCTCTATCGCTTCCAATGATACCGCTGTTTACCGCGTGCCACTTATCTCTATGTCACGTAAGAATTATCAGACTCTACTTATTAGATTATAGAACTGTTGTATAAATTGTTTTTTTAATTTAAATTACTTATTATCAAAATAATATCTTAATTTGTTTTTCGAGAACTTTTTTAATAATACTACTACTTGTTTTACTAAGGATGACTTGTGCAACAATGCCTAAACTTATTTAGTGGCTAAGTATGATTTAGTTAGAGAGTTGGCAAATCATACAAATAAGTCAAATGTAAATATGTTTAGTCGCTAAATATGTTTAGGGATGCAAGCCGGGCTAAATGTAGGTTTTTATTTTTGCTGTAACCTGTTCGGGTTATTGAGTTGCCATTATACACTAATGAACTCGCCAGTAATTACGCTGGTTCTACAGGGCTTGCCTCTGGATATTGTATTACCAGGGACGGTAAGGTTTGAATGTTTTTCCTTTTCAACTTAATAGGTACTTGCAAAAAGAGGTTTAGAACGAACTTAGAACGCCTAACATTTTCCAGGTGTAAGCATCGGTATTCTCCAAACGATCAGCTCTGTAAATCTGGAAGTGATCAGCAACGGAGAGTGTAATAACTACTACAACAGCCTCATTCAGAACACACACTTGTCCACGAGTGGTGCTGGCGGTGTCGGCATCTGCGAAGGCGATACTGGTGTTCCTTTAGTGGTCTCCATGAGCTGGACTAAAAGAGTCTTTGTAAGTGCATTTGAGTCTGTATTTCTGATATTTTTATTGTATGCTAATATATTAAAAAAAGATAAGCAAAATCATCACTTCTCATATCACTTCCTCTCCAAGCAAATGTATCCCATACTGGTAAGCATTTTTTATCTTTATCACCTAAATTATGCAGGTTACCAACCATTCGACCCTTTTCCATATCAACCCGAATTAGAATACCAAATAGTTGAAGTATGAACCAAATCCATGTTGGTACTGTTGCGGTCAAAAGTTAAAACTGCATTACTATTTCAGCATTCGTTTATTTTAAGGACATGTACATTATAATATGGAAGAGTCGAGACGATAACTTAATGTAAGTCAGACTCTGTAAGATAGAATGTAAAAAGAAGTAATTATACAGTGGATACCTTCACATGTGGGTATCACGGGTAACGAGGAGGCTGACCAAGCGGCGAGACAATCGATAAGTGACGGTATTTTATACAGTTGTTTACCGTTACATAGCTAATTATTGAGCGGGGTTAAATTGTGTTGTAGACAGCTGTGGCACGAGTATTTTGACGAGCGCTCACTTACTAAAGGCATTTGGTACAAAACCATCCAGTGCCAACCTCCTCTGTACCCGTGGTTTGATGGTCAAGAAGCCAGTAGGAAAAATATTGTGGCACTGTTTAGACTTCGCTCCGGACACATTCCGTCAAACAAGTTTAAATTTTTGATGGGTATATTTCAGATTCCCCTAACTACTCAGAGTGTGATATTGAAGAAGACGTTCATCATGTGTTGGCGGAATGTGTTCGGAATGAGTCACAAAGACAAGATGTTACATTTAGGTTTGGTTATGGTGTAGGTATCTGCAATAGCATTTTAGCGTCCCCGCTTTCCGAGGAAGCAGAGATGCTGGTCAAACTGTATCTGCAGTGCCTGCATATATAGTTTGACTAGCATCTAAAAAGCGAAACATGTTCATTCTGGTGTCAGATTTATTTTTTTTGCTATAAATGTATCATTTTTGTACGGGGGTGACATACTCACTGTGTGACAAAACCCCTCATTAAAAATAAAGAGAAAAAAAAAGTCAGACTCGCATCATATGCATCATATGCACGTCATTGATGTATACAATACTTGTAGGTTAGTGAAATCACTAGGAGCATTTTGCAGCTGTTTCAAAAGACAACAAGACTTGTCTTAAAAAAATGTGCAGTCGACTTTCAATATTAGGATGCCTTATATAACTTGTATGTTTCTGCAGGACGGAATCAGCTAATTCCTTTCTGTTTAAGGCTGTCAGGCTGGTTTACCTGCGGGCTTTCATAGGCTGGATTTACTCTATCAAATATACAAAATCGTTATCTGAAGAACAAATATATCAAAAAGGTATTATTAATAAATTGATTCAATGTAGTCTGCTGCATGTTTAATTATAGTATGGGACCCTACACGAAAGAGATTTCGAGTAAATTGTGTTTCATATATTTGGCAACATTTTAATTACCTACATATTTTGTTATATGAGTTTTGATCATACTTACATCGTTAGAATTTCATAAACTATTAAATGTATTCCAACTAAACCGATGTACCAATGTAACAAACTAAACCAATTTCAATGTCCTTTTCTGTACACTTACCCACTATAATCAACTATCTCAAGGAGAAACGATATTCAAACCATATTCAACTGCCTATATTATGTAACGAAACTATATTCAAAGTAGAAAATTATTAAAGTACTAATATCGCTATTAAAAATAGGGGTTGGTGGTAGAAGGGTGATAATTTTTGGTTGTATGTATTTTTTATTGCCGAATTATTAAAAAATTAAAAAAAATTGTCCAAAAAATAAATTTTGGGGTGGACCACCCTTATCGCATAGCGGTATGAAAAATAGTTTACGTCCTATTCCCAGACCTGCCGAATATACACAAAAAATTTCATAAGAATCGGTCAAACCGTTTCGGAGGAGTTTTGTTACAAACACTGTGACACGAGAATTTTATAATTAGAAGATGTTAAAGTATTTTCATGTAATATAACAATATCCACAATCATGTGGTCTTGTGATTTTGGTACGGCTTTCCTTAAATAACTATACATAGTTTCCTATACAGGTCAGAAATACAGACAAATGAACTTACGAAAGTTTCAATTGTAAATGTATTCCAGAAAACTGCTAAGAATAACCACAATTCGCACATTGGAAATTTCACAATAACGTTTCAAGTCATTTAATAAATATACTATTTAAATAATCAAACGCACAACAGAATTATAAAAAAATGGTATTGTATAATATTATTACTAAATTATACAATACCATTTTTATATAGTTCTTTTAATCTGTCATTTTTATTCTTACTTTCGCGTGAGAAGTTGTTGCAATCCAGTCGTCGCCCGAAGGGTATTTGAATTATTTGGTAAAATATTTTTGAAAAAAGTTCTCAGAACGCCACCTGTCATCCCAAAACGATTGAATAATGAAGTTACCAACCCGAGAAGGGAATAGGTAATTGAGATTTGATGGATCTCACACCTCACGGGCCCATCAAATAGCTCTTGAAAGGGTAAATCTATATTTAAGTGGTGAACTCCCCACTTGTAATTATTTTTTTTTTGTTATTGGGGCTCGCTTTTGAAGATCCTAACAAATGTGAATATAATAGTCGAGCAGTTTGCGGTGGCCACTCACTGGCTGAGATCTCATTCAAGGTAGGGATTCGCTTAAAAGAGTATTTTAAAGGTAAAGAAAATATGTTCAACTGAGAACTTACTTTATTTTTAGCTACAATTATTTATTTTGTTCATAGGTGAGCAGCATTATTGCTGATATGTCAACATCACAGAGCATGTACATGTGAGGTAAAGTAATGTTACGCCGAGGCTGTTAAACAATGAGTAATAATCGAAACTTCTCGAACGCTTTTGTCTTGCTGTGTTATTGTTGTTATTGTCTGCGGTTGCGCACAATGGGGATTGGGCGTTCTGTCGAAACACCGACCCCTTTCCTGGAACGATCGAGATCGTTCTCGAACAATCGAAATGTGCGCGATATAAATAGGCCGGAGAGATGGCCGGACAGTTAGTGAGTCTCAGCGAGGCCCTGGAGGACTGACGTGGAGAAGGGTCTCGCGTGAACAGTAGTTGCTCGCGAGTCAGTCTGGATTTAGCTATACGTGCGAACATTTCGGTGACTTTAAGTGGTGTGAATTAGTGTGTTGTGATTACGTGTGACCAAGTTCGTGTATTCATCGTTCTAGTGTTGAATAAAAGTGTTATTTTGGTCAGATCGATTATCATTATTTTATCCCGAACCCTCGGCTCGTAACAGTAACATGTAGAAGCAAAGCTAAGTTCGAGTGAGTTAACACACTCACTACTTAATAATTAATTACCATAATTCCTGCTAATCCGGCAGTCTGCCGTTTTTCTGACGGTCAGTAGGGATGTTTCTTCAGAGCATAGTTTCTCAAACTGGGGATCAAATACATTTTACAACAAGTTTAAAAACAATTGAATGAAACTAGTGAATTGATTTTAATGTCAAAATGTATAATTGTTAACATTTAAAATATATATATATTTTTATATTTAGTTTATCTATTCGATAAGTAGCTATTGCAAAATACACAATGAACTACCGCATTATGTTTTACAAAACACAATTTTATTGTAAAAAAACTTGTAGATTCTTTGGTGAGCAATTTTTCAACTCTAGGACAGAAGTCGGGTGTTTTCAGTTGAAACGCTATGAATGCTCGCGTTGGTCCCAAAATACTAAATTTTTTGAGCATTTTCTACTGGAAACACGAAATGTTCACATCTCTGCCCACCGGCGCCACCTATTGCACTTTTACTTCCTGCTCTTTGCTTGCAGGCTTTTAGTACACACTCGCACTAGGTCGTCGAAGAGACTTAGTTCTGCGGCATACGCAGTCAAAAAGATCCGTCTTTTTACAGACGTAGACACAGCTAGACTAGTTTACTTCAGCTACTTCCACAGCATTATATCATACGGTATACTGATGTGGGGGAGTGCTGCAGATATAAACACCGTTTTGGTGCTGCAGAAGAGGGCTGTTCGTGCAATTTACAATATGGACCCCAGAGAATCATTACGCAATAAGTTTCAAGAAATAAATAATATATTATGACATTCTCTTGTCAATACATCTATGAAAATCTTATGTATGTTCACCAAAATATCAATTTATTTAAGAAAAATAGCGATAATCATAATTTTAATACTTGAAATAAAGATAAACTCGCTGTTGCCACTTGTAGACTCCATAAAGTTAGTAAATCATTTAAAGGGCAAGGAGTTCGCTTTTATAACAAACTCCCAAGGGATGTACGAAAATTGACAATATTTATAAAAAATCCTACTATAAAATATCGGATTATTTAGATGACAGAGAAGCTTGGGATTGAAATTGCTCCAACTCGTTCAAAATGTTACAATTTAATCGTAATTTATTTAATGTATTGTTATGTATTCTAAAAGGATCATTAAAAAAACCACCAGTCTTATTTCTTGCCTTTCTTTCCTGGCTTGGTCGCAAAGGAACAGGCAGTAAAATTGACGTTGCAAAGTGATCCTTGTGATTTTAATGAATAAAAATATTTGTCATTGACTTTGGTCTGTTGGGTTGTTGTCTAATATCTGCAATTAGACTCAAACCAGAAAAAAATGTAGGTATTTACGAGTTTTTTTTACTTTACTATTTAAATTGAAGGAATCAAGTCCCTTTTGACCTTGAGAAACGCAGCTTTAGGCCGAGAATTACTACACGGTGTCGGGTTTCATGTAGTCCAAATGAAAACTATCGAACGAGGGACCCATGGGCTGCCCGAATCATTCCAATATACGTTTTACGTTTTTTTATTTGTGGGTCCTGATTGCGATAATGTCCTAAGGTTTACCAAATATTATGATTTTGTAACGAAGTCATTGGAAAAACTTGATGAAAATTTTAAAATAGCTTTGATAAACTGGCAAAGTTCATCAAAATTACAACAAAAAATTTATTATAATTTTCTGAAAAGTCATCAAAAATTTTCGTCCATTTTTTCAGTCTTTACGTTCAGTCGGTCACTTAATTATTACGAAAAATAACTAAATGCAAGCCTTCTCCTTTTTATCCAACTGAACTAGATATAAAAAGGAGGGTAAAAAGGAGAAAGCGTGTATTTCGTGAATTTTCGTAATAAGTAAATGACTAACTGAATGTTAAAACTGAAAATTGAGATTTAAACTCCCAGGGTCCCTCTATCGACGGTTTTCGCATTTTTGCGAAAGAATGATAAGAGTCATTTTAAGTTGCATTTGATTATATCACAGTTACCTAAATAAATTTATAAACTCCATTTGTTTGTAATTTTTTTTAACAAAGTTAAAATATTATAGTACCTCTATTTATAAATGTTTACGCATATTTCTCTGTACTGAAAAGTCTCACGCAGAACAAAAGGTTCGGCAGCCCTATTGTGAAGCCCTATGATAGTGTCTAGTCGTGTCGGCGACAAAGCGAGACCACCTATGTACAGTCACAACCTTAGGTACGTAACAGGCTAGGTACACTTTTATTTGATTCCTACTTCCTTTATGCGTTCGGCCACACAATATTTTAGTGGACATTTTCATACAAGTGAATATAGACAGTTTATACTTATTATATTTCACTTCATGTACCTACCTTAAGTCATGTAGCGATAATAATTTTATTTAATAAATTAATAATGTTTAGCAAAGCAATAGACGATGACTATAACTTAAAATCAGGAGGGCCATTTGCTTGTTCCATCTCCATGACGTACGTACTACCTACCTACATAAAAATTGAATGAACTTGAACAAGTCAAAAGTATCAAAAGTTCCTAAATTGGTTTTTCTAATGTTTTGCTCTGAGGATGCATTTACGTCATAATTCCCATGTGTTATCGTATTATAAGGAATTTCTTAGCTCTGAAGCAAATCCAAGCTTATTATATTTTAAGATAATCAATAATATATAATAATAAATATAACAATAAATAAATAAAGTCATTAGAATAACCGGAGGTAACGCATAAAAAATAATAATAAAAATATAACATAGTAAACTTATGAATTTTTTTATCTAACGTAGCATAAAAAAGGAACACCGGTACGACACCGAAAGTCAGCTTTGATTCTTCAATTGCAGTTGCATGACATTTGTTCCTAAGCATCAAGTTCGAAGATATATAACAATAGTAAATAGGTAGGTAGGTACATACAATTTTAGTAGATATAGTACTATGACGCAGTATTGTAAGGTGACGCTTGGCTGCGTGAGAATAATCCACAGTCCAATTCATTAGAACAAAGAGCAACCACAATTGTATACCTTGCTAGTTAGAAATATAGTTAGTATGAATTTAAATTAGTTTGAATAAATGAACACACTATTAAAGAGACAGTGAAATTAAACAGCCGAATAAAATTACACTATCGAGCATGATTGGACAATAAAATTGGTTGGACGTGTTGCTCTATTTTCCGTACTCGCTTCAATGACTTTCAAAGTTATTGATTTGCTCCAAGCTATTCAATGACCATTGTTGTATTGATGCTTGCTAGGAAACTGCCTAATAACAGGTTCTGCATAGTAACATTCGAAATAGGTATGTTAGAATCTACTTAGATTCTTCTTTTTATTGTAGGGCAACGATTCACACAAAGATGGCAAATGGGCAGGTCACACAGTTGATAATTTGCGTAATGTTGGTTGATGATAGTTTTTTTCATTCCGACCTACTGGATTACAATATTGACAACCTAGATGATAAACTGTCAGTCGAGATAGCAGAGATACATACCCTAGGGCCACTAATTAATCGTGATTTGCATTCGCCTAAGTAGACATATTATTAAAAAGATAATTAACATTTCAAAATTTCATACATAGTATTATTCAATTCTTGTTAATGTATTTGTAATCGTATCGATACTTGATACTTTCAATCTGTTTAACATTAAAATAAAAAAATAAAAATATTGCTGGACATTTCACACAACGCTATCTAGCCCCAAACTAAGCAGAGCTTGTACTATGGGAACCAGATAACTGATAGAAAATACTTATATACTTTTTTTTTGTAAATACATACTTATAATATATAGAGAAACAACCAGACCCGGAACAAATATCTGTAGATCATGCAAACATTTGTTCCGCGGCGGGAATCGAACCCACTACCTCCTGCGTCTCAGCCGGCTATTCGCCCACTGCACCACGGATGTCGTCAAATTAACATTAGCTTCTCTCTAATTCTTCTCTTAACGTGGAACTCATTATTTGTTATGGTTTATGGAGGAGGGCGTTGATGCCTGCGACACAGTATTTTTACTCCTGTGGGTATCACCGTTGCCATTTTGTTTCTGTACACTGTTTTATGTACCAAATAAAAATATTTTGATTTTTTTTTTTTTTTTTGTTCTATACGAAATACGTAGCCTAAAATATCAATAGGTGGTAACGACCCGACATAACCCCGACAACTATTGTACGACATGCGATTATAATAGTTGATACTGCAAGAGTGTACGTAATCAGCACATTGTTTTATTTATGTAGACTGATAATGAAGAAACAACAATGACAACACTCAGTAGCATAAACCCTATGGTCAAAGATACAAGTTTGAATATGAATGTGCGTAAAGAAAAGGTTACCTAGTACCTATAGTACCATTTACAATTCCCTCGTTTCTAAATAATGTTAGGTCAGTACTCAGTTGACGCCGCATCGCCGGGCCCGAGTCACGCCTCGCGATGCATATCAAGGTCACGAGCATCGACATCTTGTTTAGTCACCAAATATTTCTGATTCTTACGAAAGCACCGTGCCGTCATCATCGCTGATTACCTCATAACGTCTAACTATTATTAGATAACCACGCAAGACGATTTCCATTTACGCCCTAGTTACCAACATACTGTGCAGCAACACGAACGCGTCCGAGTTGAAAATGTCTAAACTCACATTTTCCGTATTTTATTTCGTCGCCATTATAATAGCAACAGACTGTTACAAGATCCTCGGAATTTTTCCGTCATTTGATCGGAGTAACTACCTCACGTATCGGGGCTTGTTTCGGGAGTTAGCCGATAGAAACCATGAAGTGACTCTGATCAGCCACTTCCAAATGGCGAACGCTCCAGCGACGTACAAAGACATTCTTTTGAGTGACCAACAAGTGTACAAAGGGCTATCGTTCGAGTCAGTGATAGTGAATGAAATATCGCGAGTCCCGTTTGAGACGCTGGTCGCGACTAAAGCTGGCAACGACGACTGCAAGACTCTCATGAACAACCACCAAGTGATACACATGATAAGGACGCAACCTCGATATGATATCATATTAGTGGAATCGTATAACAGTGACTGTGGCCTAGCATTGGCCACAAATTTGAGTGCACCTTACATAGCATTCAATACTCAACCCATTCAGCCGTGGCAATATAACAGATTGGGTATCAGTTTCAACTCTGCGCACGTCAGCCAATCTGGATTACCTTACGGCAGTGATCCTTGGTTTTTTGAGCGGTTGAAGAGTTACGTTTTGTACCATGTGGCGAACTGGGTGTATTATGTGGGTTCGCAAGTGACCGACCGCGTGTATCTCTATAAATATCTAGGTGACGACTTGCCGTCATTAGAAAGCATAGCCTCGAACGCGAGTCTGTTGTTTGTAAACACACATCAGTCTGTATTTGGTGGTGTTGCCAGACCCGATAATGTCATTGATGTAGGTGGCATTCATATCAGACCTCCGAAAATTATACCGACGGTAAGTTAATGGATTGCGAACAATATTACAATACTTATCGTTAATTCCTTGTTAATTTGTTTAGCAGTACTAAGCATTTTATCAAATAAACTAAACCTTCAGTGACGACATAAGATAAGCCTTAAGTTTTTTCAAAAAATACATACAATTTTTCAGGAAATCGAGAGATTTATCAATGAAGCTGAGCATGGAGTGATCTATGTGAACCTTGGCTCAACAGTAAAGGATTCCACGATGCCTAAGGACAAAGTGGACGAGTTGCTGGCAACCTTCAGAAAGCTGCCTCTGAAGATCTTGTGGAAGTGGGATGGTGGGAATGTAGACCTGCCTAGGAATGTGATGACCATGAAATGGTTCCCGCAGTACGATATTTTGAGTAAGTTATAAATGTAGACAAGTACGATACTATTATTGTGTGGAATCCTTCAGTTCATAATCACAGAATTAATAAACTTCATCACAGATATCTAAGAAACAACCCAGTTAAACTAGATTTCTATTTAAAAAAACCGCGCCCGAACTGATCCATCCGTTATATGGGAACTACGATTCCACATACAGACATAGGCGTCAAACATATAACACCCTTCTTTTTGCGTCGGGGGTTAATAATGAAAATAGTCAGAACTATTTACTTCAAATGGTAAATACCGGTACTGCCATGAATAACATCAATGACGCCTTGGAATAAAATTATAGCAATATGCACAAAGCATTCCTTCTGTTGTTTGGTTCTTGAATTTAGATTCTCAAAATCTCAATATATTCGAATTATTACAACAATTTGACACTATTTATGAATTTCTAAAATAACGACCCTCTACGCTTTCGTAGCAAGGCTACGAGTTCGTAGATGTGTAAAATATTTAAAGTAAAATGTTCCGGGTATTTTGTTTTTCAATTACACGTTTCACATTAGTATATAGATTGTATTAATTTTATTTTTATACGAGTATGCTTAGTGACTGTGCCTCTACGAATCTCTACGAATTCGTAGCACCAAAAACGAAAATGTTTTAGTGCTACGAATTCGTAGATTAGATTTTTTTAAACAAAATTACGCAATATTGTTGTATTATTATGTTTTTATTATTTTCAGAACATGACAATGTGAAAGCATTTGTGTCCCACGCTGGAGCCCTGAGCACTATTGAAGCTATCGATGTTGGAGTCCCAGTAATAGCCATTCCTCTTTTCGGTGACCAGTATGGCAACGCGGCTGCATTGCAAGATGCTGGTATAGCCACTATTGTGTCCTACCAAGATCTAACAAAGGAGTATCTTTTAGACGCTGTCAATGAAGTTTTGGATCAAGTGTAAGTATGATTATCTAGATGTTGGTATCTGAAGGACATATAATATCTGTAACAATGCAGTTTATTTTTGGCATATAATAGATAGAAAAAACATATACGTAATGTAATAAGTTTACCCTAAATAGGCTATTAATTTTATCTATAACAAGGTAAAAGAAATAAATATTTTTAAAATTATCTAAAACCAATTGAAGATTTGATATCTTAGACAGAGATCATCATCATTGACAAAGACATCAAACAGCAAAACTGATTGCTATTTGTTATTTTTAATCCGAATACCTGAATAATAAAGCTAGATATTAGAAACATATTTTAACAACCTTGTAGATAGATACATGTTATTGAGACCTTGACAGTATATTTATAGAATTTTAAGAATCATTCTCTAATATGGTTAGAATGAAACCTAGTATAAACATTGTGCATTAATAATTTTTTTTATATAATACAAGATTTCACACGCGGCTTCGCACGCGTGGTTTGTCAAATTAAAAATCCCCTCCTGAGCGCATTCGGGTAAAAAGTAGTATCAATCCCGGTACACCAAATTTCATCGAAATGAGTCCAGCCGTTTAGTAGGGACACTTTCGAATTTATAATACTAGTATGTTTTTCCACTATTAGCCATCAAATATGCCCAATTTAGGTACATAACTTGAATTATTAGATAATGTAACTTACTAATTGATAGTGGTAAGGAAAGTTTAGCATAATAGTAGGTTCTAAATAAGTGTTAACTTTCAGATTCCAGCAGCGAGCCAAGCAGGTTTCTAGGCTCTGGCACGACCGTCCCATGTCGCCTTTAGAAACTGCCATCTACTGGACGGAGTATGCAGCTCGATACCAAGGCGCTCCTAACTTACAGTCCAAGCTGCCGAGTTTACCTTGGTACCAGCAATCGCAAATAGATGTCCTCTCATTCGTCCTACTTGTACTCCTCATCCTGAGCTACGTAACCTTTAAGATAATGTCGGTTCTATGTTGCTGCTGTTGTCGACACGATCAAGAACTTCTTATTGAAGAACGACCAAGCAAAAGAGTGAAGTTCGAGTAATTTATGGTGTAAAAAGAGGTACTTAAATGTAGAGAAGATTATTTTGACTGTCTTATTGTTATTTTTGTTACAATTTTTTTTGTATATACATATAAAGTTTTGGTGTTTATCAATTATTTTTTCTATCACATGATAAGCCACGTCATGCACAAGATTCTAACACGTATTTAGGAAATTGATGCATGTACAAAGTAAATATTAATTTACCCCTGCATAATTAAACCCTGTTCCACAGTATCCCTACATAGTGAGCACAGATTGTACAAAACAAACAGAATAACTAAGTATCTAGCCAATACATCACATCTGATATTTCATTCATATTATGTGCTTGCTAAGAAGCTCTTATTCTGCAAGTTAGTGTTACAGCTACAAGTGATTTAACCTTTTATTTAGCGACATTTACCTTGGCGAAACTTAATCTTAGATATTCATAACCTCCGAGGTTTATTTTTAGATTAGCTAAGCTGATAACTGTTACAATACTTGAAAATTTAAAATTTAAAGGAGTAGTAGACTATTTCTAAACATAATTTATAAATCACAACAGATATGAACCAAATGATAACGTACAGTTTAAATGCCACAATGAGGTCTTGTAAATGGTACTTACATAATATATAAATACTAGCACTCTTATCACTCTTCAGTCGTAGTAAAGACGCTGAGCTATCAATACTCTCCGATAAAATGAGATTATCCGCGCACTATTTATTTTTCCTCGTTTTGAGTTTCTGTGATAAAAGGGTTAATTCTCTTAACATTTTAGGAGTGTTTCCATACGAGGGTAAAAGCCATTTCTTCGTATTTGAACCGCTCCTACACGAGTTGGCCAGAAGAGGGCATAACCTCACTGTGATATCCCATTTTCCACAACAAAAACCTGTTCAAAACTATCATGATATTAGCTTGGCAGGAAAATCCCCGATTTTAGAAGGAGTGTTCCCAATCGAGAGGTCCTACTGGACTATTATTCAGATAAGTCTGTTTCTAGTGAAATTCGGAACGGAAAATTGCAAGTTGCTGCTCGAAGATGAAGGTGTCCAAGACTTGTGGAAGTCGGATTATAAATTTGATGTGGTGCTTGTGGAGCAGTTCAACGGGGACTGCCCTCTGGGACTCGCGCACAAGCTGGGAGTCCCTGTGGTCGGACTGACTTCACACATGTTGATGCCCTGGCACTACAACAGGTTCGGAGTTCGCTACAACCCTTCTTACATGTCATTCATGTTCTTGGAAGGCGGGACGAAGCCAAGCCTATTCCAACGAATGGAGAGAACTGTTATTGATACTTATTTTAATATTCTGTACAAGTATTTTTGTCAGCGAGTGGATGAAAATACTTTGGCGAAGTATTTCGATAACGTGCCTTCGCTGGAGGAATTGGGTCGCGAAATAAAGTTCTTGTTACTCTACCAAAATGCAGTTTTCGCCGGCTCTAGTATATTCCCAGAAAATGTTAAACAAGTCGGTGGTTATCATGTGGCCAAAAGAAACGAACTTCCAGCGGTAAGTCACTTAGAAGATCATTTATTACTTATAAAAATGTATTACTTATAAGGGACTGTTTCCCTTCTGAATTCCAGTTTAACAACGACTTTCACTAAATTATTGTAGTATTTAGATTATTTATTACTAGTTATTCGCCCCGAACTGAGATCTCGCGAGTCTCCCATAAAAACAAAAAATATTATTTGTAATCTTTGACTGTCAAAATAGTGCCGATAAATGTTAACCAAATAACTTGACCTACAGTTTCATTTAAATTGTGGGAGTTCATGTTAATTGGATTCTCTTTTTTGGGGTACAAATTGCAGTTATTCTGGATTTCTTTTCCCTATAGTTATCTCAATAAAGGTACACGCATACCAAATTTCAGCACTGTGAGGTCACTGGTGTCGGTACTCTGTGAATTTTATCAAAGTTCAGTTATTATTATGGCTAACAACTTAAAAACTACAAGGTTTAAACTAAAAATAAAAACGGAGTCAAAATGTACTCATAAACACCTTTTATAAGACGTGCCACTCGACCGGATCGCCCCATTTTTTTTTTTTTTTTAACCCCAATATCTCAACAAGCCCCCCCAATTTTTCAGCTCATTTAATCACACCAAAATTATGCCATTTACTACCTACCTACCAAATTTCATGATAATCGGATAAACGCTTCGAAAGTTATCCTCGGACAAACAAACATACATACATACATACAACGCCGATTTGCCCAAGTTGATTTGGAGATCTCGCTTCGCTCGATGAATTACATAAAAAGGTACCTATCTATCTATCTATAGGTACAATAATAAAAATGTAGCTTGGCCAAATTTATACATTAAATATTTTTTAATATTTATTGACGATAACTTCTTAACCGTTATAGAGGCCAAAACCATTTTTTTTTGTCTCTCTGTCTGTCTGTCCCTTTGTACGCGTATCACGCTGAAACAACCGAAACGAAGCCATGGGTGGGTCAGCTAGTTGCTATGTTTACAAAAAACTAAAAACCGACTTCAAAAGCTGTCTATCATTGAGGTTCAAAAACAGCTTTTGCCTGTGAACTCCAATACAATACCTAAATCGCAATACATGAGCTTTTTAAATTCAGTTCAATAATTTATTTCAGACTGGCACTAACATAAAATTAAATATAAGGCAGGTACATAGTCCATATTACGTGCAATATAATATAAATATCAATGAATATTTGTCGAAGAGATCTGTGGGGTTTTCAAAGCCAATGTAACAAACATACAAAAAACATACAGCCGAATTGAGAACCTCCTCCATGTTTGATGTCTATTAAAAATGATGTATGTGCGACAAGATTTGTTACCTATTGTTTGCAATTTTTATAGCTCACGCAATATTTTAAGCAAATAGTAAAGTTTTTATACAAGTTATTTATTATATACGTCATACTTTTCAGAAACTCAAAGAGTTCATAGACGAAGCTGAACACGGTGTTATCTACATCAGCTTTGGATCAATGTTGAGGGCCAACACAATTCCTAAGGAGAAACTAGAAGCCATTGTAGGGGCCATAGCAGAACTTCCACAAAGGTTTATCTGGAAATGGGAAACAGACACTCTACCAGGGAACCCTAAAAACGTATATTTATCAAATTGGCTCCCGCAAAATGATATTTTAGGTAAGTAGGTAGTAATTAAAACAGTTTTACCGAAATTAAATTAAAATTATCTACAATTAAGACGCTGTCTAGAATGAAATAATAGAATGGACTGCTATTATTTATTGCATTTGTCCAAGAAACGGCCAAGGGCACTCACAATAGTGACATGACACCAACTTATGTGGTGGAACGAGAGACATTTGAGAATGACAAGCAATTACGTTATGTTCACTGTGCGTGCTGTGTCCTACTAAAAATAAGTCTGTAGGAACTATTCTATATAATTTTTTTCAGTTTTCAGAGGTAGGTATTTAAAAACGGACGATCTATCTCAACTTATACTTACCTAACCAAAAACAAGTACTTCAAAAACGGGTATTGCCTGAGCGAAGCTCGGCAGAAGCCATAGTACGAGTATAGTATAGTGAGAAAAAATTCAACTTTTTAAACATTGTTGAGGTCAAGATTTCCGATCGGTAATTAACGTCTTATCTACAAATTATTCAAAAAATTATTATATCATATCAAATTAGTAATTAGGGTACCTATTAGCTACCATTTTTCAGCGTCAGATTGATGTTAGTATTCAAGTTACTCAAAATCATTCAAACGACATGTATGACTTTTTTCATTACACTTTGGTACGTAGGTACATACTTAGATTATAAAAAAGTCCTCTTTCGCATCTGTATGTCTCATTGTTTGGGCTAATCTCGAAAGGACGAATTTCAATTCAGTTTTCACGATATTCAGTATATTGTCATACAAGGGCCATAAGCGATCACCTACACCTGAGGTATTTTGGCGGACAATCGAGCAAACGCAAGCGAGGACACTAAAAAGTTCGTGGGTGTAATTGATCGCTTGTACCCGAGAATACCATATAACGAGGATATAAAAAAGTAAAAATAAATTAAATATCTATTTTCAAACTACAATTTGTATTGCAATTACGGAGCAGTTTTTGAGTTAACTATGACCTACTTTCAACGCATGAGTGATGAAATAGTAGATTACTAAACGAGGGGATAAAGCAGTGTCTTGCGTCACGGCCGCTATATAAAATCCTGAACGTAATAGGCATAGGTACGAGTAATAGATGGTGACACAATATGTCAGGTCATTTGTACTAGGATGGCGACCATTCAGGGGTTTAATTACGTAATAACAAAAAGGAAAATGATGGTCATATAGGGCTGGTACCGGCGGCCCAGTCGCGTAGGTGTTCATCGAACGTGTCGGATAAATTACGAAAGTCGAACTATTTGTTCCACAAAACTTCTTGTATTTTCCGATAGCCAATAAAAAAGAAGTAAGCGGTAGCGTAATGCCATACTTCTCTGGTGTGACTTACACCCCGCCACACCGACGAGAACATATTAATTTTTTAAAAACAATTCAACCATTTGTATCAGGATAATTTTTGCACAGCTAATCAACGTCGAGTAGCTATTCACGAAAATTACCAAGCCATACCGCGCAAATTAACTGTACCAATGTACAGTTACCTATATACATATGTAGGTACTCGGGAATTAATAGTAATGTACCGTTCGCTTTAATAGCCAGTGCATTGTTCCTATCGTTATCGAGTCTAGTCATGATCACGGATATTGCTAAGATGTCATGGACCGAAACGTTTGAGGAACGAGGAAATATTGGAAAAGAACTACCAAAAAAGAGCTTTTTTTACCATTCAAGTAATCTTGCCTTGATGCGGCGTTGTAAAAGTACTCGTACTTACCTACTTCTTAGATTCCTAGTATTTATAAAGGTTTTTAATTTAAAATTCAGCGCATCCTAAAGTATACGCATTCTACTCTCACTGCGGTATGCTGGGGACCACAGAGGCGATGCATCATGGAGTTCCCATGGTGGGAATGCCGGTATTCGGGGATCAGCCCGGAAATGCGGCAATGATAGAAGAAAGTGGACTAGGAGTACAGATACAAATCAAGGATCTGACGAAGGAGTTGCTACTGAAGAAATTCAGGACTGTTTTAGATCCAAGGTATTTTTGCTATGTCCGCATTTTAATGTTAACTAGTTGCCAGTGCACAGTGGTCGAAATTTGACCGTAATTCATTTGGTTTTTTTAACTATACCTATATTAGTATTAGACCCTCCATCTCCATATAAACTTTACCAAATCTCACACTCCTCCGTGCACACAATAAGCTTACAAAGAGGTACCTACAAAGTTTTTTTTTGACTATACACGTTTGGATGTTTGTTTGTTTTATTTATTTATTTGTTTGTTACTCAATCACGTCGTAACGGCTGAACCGATTTCGATGAAATTTGGTATATATACGTAGATTATAACCTGGATTACCACATAGGCTACTTTTAATTCCATAAATCAGTTCCTATGGGATAAAAAAGGGGTGTCAAGTCAAGTTGCAACAGCGAGTTTAGAAAACTTTCGTGATTTATTTCAATCATTATTATATATACGGGATTTATCACGTACCGACTTATAGGTGTTTCGACAGACAATGTTTCGGTTCAATTCGTGAACCTTCATTAGGGTGAGTGCGTTCCGCTCCGAATAACGTCTCGCTTCGCACTTCATACACAAACATTGTCGGTCGAAACACCGATAAGACGGTACGTGATAAATCCCGTATATATAATAATGAGCGAGTTTAGCTTTATTTCTAGGTTACCTACACATTTAGGAGTATAACGCGAACGAAGTCACGGGCAACAGCTAGTTAATATATAGATTTTTAATGATTTCACTCGAATTTCCAAGTATGAGCGTTCACTCATTTATTTAGGTACTAGCTGACTAGCCTGACTTCGCACGGATATTTGCAGTTGTGATTTTTGCTTGTTTTTGTTAGAATATACCTTTAGCACTTAGGGATAGTGTAGCTTTCTGTCATTGAAATAATATTCAGAATTGGGTTAGTAGTTTTTGAGATAACCCTCTAAAACATACAATAACAAAATAATGCGCGACATTTCACACAGAGCTATCTAGCCCCAAACTAAGGCAAGCTGGTACTATTGGTACCAGATAACTTATCTGAACTAGATACCTACTTATAGGTATACATATTTTTTAGCAAAAACATAGTTATCATTATAGAGTAGCGCCCAGATTCGGAACAAATTTCTGTAGATCATTCAAATATTTGTTCTGCGACGGAATTCAAACCCGCATCGTCCTGTATCTCAGTCGGTTATTCGGCCACTGCGCCACGTAGGTCGTCTACAAACTTGACCTCTTTATAATATGAAAAATAGACAAATGACTGTTTCTTTAAATTACCAAGAATTTATATTATTACACAAGGGCACAAACTCTTAAACTGAACCATTGAACTCTTAGCGTACTCGCTCGCATTCGCTCGCTCGTAAGCCAAAATATCTCGGGTGTAATGTAATTGATCGCTTATACCTGAGTATAACACATAAATCATCACACATTGTTTATTTTATGTTTTTAAATAAATTATAAGTATGAATTCGTTTAAATATTTAGGTAATTAAAGAAAATTAAGTGCAATTGTATTAGGTTAATCCTGTAAAAATAGATTTAAGTGGAAATAAATTTAATAATAAATCACGAATTCGAGTAAATAAAAAAAGTCTTATAAAATAAATTTTATTTAGCCTAGTTTAATATGGTTTGGTTTGGTTCGGTTCGGTTCGGAGCATGAGTGATGAAAAAGTTATTTTATAGTTTCAGGAGCAGAGTGAAGCATATATCCGAAGCATGGCACGATCGTCCTCAATCAGCACTAGATAGCGCCGTCTATTGGACAGAGTACGCAGCACACTACAAGAACATCAGTTTTAAATCCGCTGCGGTGGAAACTCCCCTTTACCAAATCCTGGGTTTGGACATTTTACTAGCAGTGGTAGCTACAGGAATTTCTCTTATAGTGTTAGTAAAGTCATTTTTGCCAAGTAAAATAATAAACCATCGCACAAAAAAAATTAGTTAGTTTATCAGGACAAATAGGATAATCTGATATATAAGTAGTCAAAATTCTCTGGAGGTACGAGTACCTACTGTAGTCACTTAGGATTCATGTTTATTAAATTACTTATTAAAAATACATTTATGAGTTTAAATTTTTAGGGTTGGACCATGGTGCGACTTTATCCGTTTGTCTATCCGTCTGTCCGTCTGTCACATCACAGCTGATACTACTTTTTGAAAACTCGTTATATTTTATATTTATTTATTTGGAAAATCAACGGCTACATGCATAATATGAAACACAATAAATAAAAAAAGCCAATAGTAGGTTTTCATGATTAAACAACATAATACATCAAATTGTGAAGTGAACAATAAAAAAGTCTAAATGAAGTGGTTATAAATAAATATAAATAAATATTTAAGTATTCGTAAAAGATTTATAATACTATATAAATATACTTCGTAAAAAGTATACATGTATCACCAAAAATTCTCTGTTTAGCCGCAGTCTGGCTGAACTGAAACTCGTACAGAACAGATCTAGATCTAATCGCTACTCAGTGGTCGCTTGCTCGCCACAGAAATGAAATTTGCATATAGTAGGTACCATCTACCTACAGAGATTAAATCTCGGCTTAAATAGTAAATACACTAATTTTAAGTTTCGTTAACATATCGGCGCAGTTTATATTGTTCGAAGCTATTTTTAATAGGAATGATAGATCGGCAACTTTACGCCTTTAACAAGGGGAAGAAAAAGGATCTTTTTACATAAATTTATGTAACTAGTGGTTCGCCCCGAACTGAGATCTCGCCAGTCTTCGATTAAATAAAAAATATATATATATATATTATTTGTAATTTTTGACTATCAAAATAATGCCACGAAATATGCCATAACCAAATAACTTGACCTACAGTTTCATTCAAATTACAGGTAACGGGAGTTCATGTTATCTGGTTATGCTTTTTAGGGTACAAATTGCAGTTATTCTGAATTTCAGACTTTTGCCTACATTTGTGTCACTTAAGCTACACGCATACCAAATTACAGCACTGTGGGGCCCTGTGAATTTGGTCAAAGTTTTGTTTTTATTATGGCTAATAACTCAAAAACTACAAAAATTAAAATAAAAATAAAAACAGGGTTGAAATGTACTAATGAAGATCTTTCATTTGACGTCCCACTTGACCTAAAAGTCTCATTTTCATTTTTTTACCCCTCTTGAACCCCAATATCTATTACCCCCCCAACATTATTAGCTCATTTAGTCACACCAAAATTGTGTCATCACTATCTACCTATGTACCAAATTTCACGATGATCGGATAAACGCTTCGAAAGTTATCCTCGGTCAAACAAACAAACATACATACATACATCCAAGTAGCCCAAGTTGACGTAGAGATCTCGCTTCGCTCGATAAATTAGAAGAATTGGAATGTGCAGACGAAAGCAGAGGTAAGTACCTATTTAATGAATTTTATTTGGATGCGTTCAATTCTGTCAATACATATATTTATCCTAACGCGAGTTCCTTTGTGAAGCGTTTTCGAGGAAGCTTCTGCCTATAGAAGATACAGTACATACTATAGAAAGAAAGAAAAAACATTTATTTGTGACGGTACACAACACACACAGCACACAAGTAAGGTACACACAAGATAAAATATTCATGCACACAAGAATAATAATACCTAACAAATGTGTGTCTCACAATTACTTACATATATCTAACGACCGACGTCACAAATAGGCGTCCAACTCAGCATTTATTGTGATTTTGGCACAACGCTGATCTTCCGTTGGAACCATTTAAAAATGAGGATATCACGGATGCCCGCACAGTACTACAATTACAAAAAGTATGAATACATATATTGATAAATATAAGTTACCACACTAAGAAAATAATAAATAAATAAGATATAGAAGATTCTAAATTCATTAATAAATGCGGCTTCATACTTATTCTTCTAAAAATCAAATTACCTATGAATCGAATAATTGTTGCTCCAGCAACAAATATTTTTAAATTTTCAGACAAAAAATAGTTAGTTTTCAAAAATTCACTACATTCGAAAGTAACTTTGTCTGTCTGTTTGTTACGTTTTCACCACGACTAAACGGCTGGACTGATTTCGATGAAAATTGGTATACAAATAGATTATGACCGAGATTGGGATATAGGCTACCCGCTTTTTAGCCGAGGCCTTCTGCGGAACAACGCGTGCGAAGCCGCTGGCTGGCATCAGCTATTTCTGAAATAAAAAGATCGTGTCCGAACAACAGGTCAAATAACTAACTGTACAACGGAAGGTAGTACTCTATAGGTTTTTATTTATTTGAGTCAAAATTTGCGGCATAAATGCCCTCATTTCATAATTGCATTGACTTAGAAGCTTGATTTTTTTTACAGGTCTAAGGGACCGTAGAACTGTTTCAATTTGAAATCTCCACGCATTCCTGATAAAAACAAAGTGATCCTATAAGAGTACCTTTTTTCCTATGAGGATCATTAAAAAAAACAACCTGCCTTGTTTCTTGCCTTTCTTTCCTGGCTTGATCGCGAAGGAACAAGCATTAAAATTGATGTTTCAAAGTGATCCTTGTGATTTTAATGAATAAAAATATTTGAATTTTGACTTTCCTTGTAAGGTACGGAACCCTTTCAGGGTAATATGCACCCATCAACTTGGTTATAAAAATAGTTAATGCAAATAGTAAACAATTATAATCAACCTACGACTGCGCACGTGTTGATACCGTGTTGTGATTTCGTCACTCGGCCGAAGCGGTGTTGGCGCTAATGATGGGTAGGTACGACGTACATATAGGTTACATTACATTATCAATACCGGATTGCAATCCTAGTATAGTCTCGTGATATTATTAACGCGGTTGTAATGATGGCAGGGTTTCATATCATTAGGTTTTATAGGTTTCATCAATATTATCGATATCAATAATGCGTTGAGTTCGAGTTGTGTCAGATACTATGAATAACAGAAAAAAGCAGCTGTCGCTTTAATAGATATTTGCGATTGCGCTAAAAGCTAAAAGACGTTAGATAAAAATAGGACTTCACAACAAAACCAATATAGTCATTTAAATCTCACGCAAGAAATTATCTTGGCGAAATTCACAGATATGGTCTTGCAATTTATAAGTAGGAACTATCTAGTTTAAGCGTAAATAAGTAGGTTATAAGTACTAGATATTAAGGTTTTGCATTGTCGCTTTGGTGTTTACTGTAATGGCTGTGTAAATTAAAAAAAATTAATAATAATGATCTTAGGCGATGACTCAGATGATTACGAAAATTAGAGAAATAAAAAATACTGAACATTTTACACAACGCCCCAAATTAAGCAAATCTTGTACTTAGTATGGGAACCAGATAACTACTAGAAAACTTATTATATTTTTTTTATAAAAAATTAGAAAGGTATTCTTAGATATTCTTTTTGGGAAATTTAAGATTTTTTGCCATAAATGTTGACATCAATCAAACGCTTAAGCTTGGACTTCGCCACAGATTAATAAATAACAGTTGACGGATTTGAAGAGCATCCGGATATATTTCAAAATTATCGCGATACTGTCAATACCATCAATATTTCCGCGATACTGGATCGCGATTCTGAGCACCGCGTGATAATATTGATAATGTAACAGCTACCAATAGCGAGTAGGTAGGTACAGGTACCGGCCAGGGCAGTCAGTTGAAACTGGTTACGCGAGGAGGCCGCCGCCGCTCCACAACCGCGCTACCATGAACCTCTCCATCGCGATACTAGTCATCTTCTTAACAACCCAAGCCAGCCCAATCAATATCCTCGGAATATTCCCCTATGAAGGAAAAAGCCACTTTTTCCAGTTCAAAGTATATTTACGCGAATTAGCTAACAGAGGTCACAATGTAACGGTCATTTCTTATTTTCCGGAAAAAAAACCGCCGCCGAATTATAAAGATGTACACATCGGAGATATTGACATTTTGGAAGATAATATACCTATGCACAAGTCTTACTCAACAATACTGTCTACCGGTGTCTATTTGACTGTTTTCGGGATAAAAAATTGTAGAGCTTTGGTAGCAAGCCCGGAAGTTCAACATCTACTGAAACAGAAACCAAAATTTGATGTGGCGGTTGTGGAACAGTTTAACAGTGACTGCGCTTTAGGAATTGCACATGTTTTGGGCACTCCTGTAGTGGGAATGACGTCACATGTACTGATGCCTTACCATTATAAACGATTCGGCATCCCAAACAACCCGGCTTTCGTACCATTCCATTTTTTCGAAGGTGGAACTAAACCAACTTTGTATCAAAGGGTGGAAAGGGCTGTTTTTGATATATTTTTTAACACTATGTACACGTATCAACAGTGGTGTGACCAAAATACACTAGCAGAATATTATGACAATATTCCACCTTTGGAAGAGCTCGCCCGAGAGATCAAGTTTTTACTGCTGTACCAAAACCATGTTTTGACAGGATCCAGACTTCTACCAGCCAACGTAAAAGAAGTTGGTGGATATCATGTGACAAAGGCTAAACCATTAACTGGGGTAATTTGATGAACTACATAGTTTAGATTCCGTTTATACTTTTACTTCGGTAACCTACTTCAAGATTTTGAAAACTGAGACTGGCTGAGACGCAGGAGGTAGCGGGTTCGATTCCCGCCGCGGAACAAATGTTTGCATGATCTACAGATATTTGTTCCGTGTCTGGGTGTTTTTCTATATATTATAAGTATGTATTTACAAAACAAAGTATATAAGTATTCTATCAGTTATCTGGTTCCCATAGTACAAGCTCTGCTTAGTTTGGGGCTTGATAGCGCTGTGTGAAATGTCCATCGATATTTATATTATTATTTTTTTAAGATTTTGAAAAGCCATATATTTTCAAAGTTAACTTTTTCAGGATCTCAAAAAGTTTGTAGACGGTGCCAAACACGGAGTGATATACATCAGCTTTGGAAGCATGATAAAAATTACTTCGTTAAGCGATTCGAAAAAGCAAGCCATTTTAGATGCAATCAACCAGTTTCCACAAAGATTTATTTGGAAATGGGAAGACGAAACGATGAAAGTTGATCCAAACAAACTTTACACTTCTAGCTGGTTACCTCAAATAGATATTTTAGGCAAGTTTTAACAAATACATAAACTAACAAATCATCAATTTAAAAATTGCTGTTATATTTTGATAAACTTATTAAACTACAAGTGCGATTTAAAAGCGCAAAATGAAATACGAAAGAGGCGTATGGCGAAAGCGCAAGAAAGAGGCCTATACCCATCAGTGGGATGAGAAAGGCTAACGATGATGATGTAATAAATGACAGTATATTTTCAGGGCATCCCAATACTTTGGCTTTTGTGTCTCACGGTGGCATGGGAGGAACTACAGAATCCATACATTACGGAGTGCCAATGGTAGCTGTGCCGATCTTTGGAGACCAGCCCTCGAATGCGGCTGCGATTGAGGAATGTGGGTTCGGAGTCCTACTCGATTTCAATAATTTGAATAAGGATACCCTTGTAGAAGCTTTTAAAAAAGTTCTCAATCCAGAGTAAGTAAATTAAATGGCGGTAGTAAGTACCTTAACACAAAATATTTTCTTGATATTAGATGAGATGTGAGATATAGATTGATGAACGTCATAACAACGTGGGACCTAGATCTACAAAAAATCCCCCACCCTTGTAATAATGTAAAAAAAAAATTCTGATACTAAAATCGTCAAGTAATTCTAAGGAAATATAACCTAATAACTAACTAGTTAGGCGTTACGTTAGAAGGCAAAAGTGCTTAGTCATTTCAAAAAAGGAAACAGTATTTTATAACATCAAAAACAAAGCATAAAGGTTTAATTAAATTACATGTAAGGCTCATTAAATACACTTAAGTTGTAATGCTAATATTCTGATTACCTATTAAAAGTTTTTTTTATAAAAATAAAAATCAATTTATGTCTAACAATTTACATTATTTACCTATATTATGATGAACATGGTTTTTTATTCTTGCTGGGTCCAGTCTCGCTAATCTTATTTGAAACATTTTTATTTCAGGTTTCGTGATAAGGCGAGAGAAATTTCAAAAATGTGGCACGACCGTCCAATGTCTCCTATTGACTCTGCCATATATTGGACTATGTATGCTGCAAAGTACTCTAACTTCACTTTTAGAACGGCTGCGGCCGACACTCCACTGTATCAGTATTTGAACTTAGACATCGCGGCGGTTTTTATCACGATATCAGCAATCATCCTGTACATTATGATACTAGTGATAAAACATGTTTTTTATCAATCTGAAAAGAAGATAGTGAGCAAAAAACGACAGTAGATTTTCTTAAAAAAGTCTTAGTTAATTTTTAGATAAGCAACGAGTGTAAGTCAGTTTACTGGGATGGTTCTTAAGCTATGTGTGAAGAAGATCAGGTCAGCCGATCTGGAAGAAAAGTGTTGATGTCTTCGATCATCACTTTTCCTTTTTCGTAAAGGGATCTCAGAAATAAAGTAATCTCAGCTGTGAAATCGAAGGGTTCTATGTGTCGGGGCTGTTTCAATGTTTTATTTGTACTTGTCGACAGCTCGTCTTTGTCTTCAAAGTTAGATAATAATGGTGCTGTGGTGATGGATGAAGATAACACTTCTTAGCGATGGTGATTAAGTTAACCTATTAGGTAGATTTGCCTTTTGTAAACTATATTAGTTTTTAAGTTTACCAAGTGAACGTTTTATTTAAATACCTATCTCAAAACCAAAATCAGCCTTATACGTTAAATTCCAATTAAATATTTTTCTTTTTGTTTTTTTGTGTCTTTTCCTTCTTATCATCTGGTTTTATTTTGCACAACCGCAGCGCTTTGGTCATCACAAAAATAATCACCATTAAAAACAAAACGAAAACTATAAGTACATCAATAAGCAAATACTCAAAGATATTTATGTTTACTACCACAGGTTTCAAATTGATACTGCCGTGGTGCCGGGCGATAAATTCTATCCAGAACACAGCTGTATCCATCGCAGACATGGGTCTATCATTCCAAATCCTAGATAACTCCTTAGCTCTAGTTTGATACCTGAAAAAATAAACATCATTTAAGTGATCGAATGGAATGGACCAGCTGAATCCAACAAAGTCCCATGCAACAAATACGTACGTGTCTCGAAGGCCTCCTCTAGCACCTTCCTGTTTAAAGTGTAAATGTCTACAACCACACCCAATCCGTTCTGTGCCGCAGAGTCCGCATTTGCAAACTGATCGCCAAACAACGGCACTGCAACTATAGGTACACCACAATGCATCGCTTCTGTCGTGCTTAACATTCCTGAGTGGGTCACAAAAGCTACGACGTTTGAATGACCTAAAACAACGACCAATATAACAGTCAGTAGTACAAGTTGAAGTCGAATCTCTCATATTTTTTTATCTTGTTTAGTTTTATTTCACCAATTTAATACACAAATAATACTCACACAAAATAGCCGGCTGTGGCAACCAGTTTCTGATAAGCAAATTTTTTGCAGCATTATCCTTTAAACCATCAATTTTCCATACGAAATTAAGTTCGCTGTTTTGTATAAGTGCCATTATTTCCTCCAACACTTCTGGTGGAAAATGAGAAGCAATGGTTCCAAAACTTATGTAAATAATGACCTCCTTAGCATTCTCCAGAAAGCTTATCAATTCCTATAAACAAAATGTAAAATTTCTTTACTAACGGAAGAAAATATTTAATTTATGTATAAAACGAAAAACCCATCAAATTTACTGTCTCAATTTTTTTGATCTAACCTATACTGTCCCACTTTTTCTGGGCAAAGGTCACTCCTAGGCCTGTCTCATCGCGTCGTCGGTCACGCAGCCACTGCCTGAAGACAAGCAGTGGTCTAAGGTAATTGTGACCCACCCATATTCAGATGAATTCAACAAACCTTATCAACTATCTCGTTATCTTGTTTAACATGCATACCGCCGACTTCAATAACATTGGTACCATACAATCTAGAACCAGTCAGAGGAAAGTACTGATTTAATAATACCAAAGAGATATTACGTCCTAATGTCTCCAATTCAGGTACGTCAGGATAGATCTTATTCACAATCGCCTGATCACTTCCCTGAATAGCATAAGTGAAGTAAACATTCATAGCAATGTTTATAATTGTGCTTTTAATCTTCTTCCAAAGGCAGGGTTTGGTTCCGCTTGCGAATAAGTTATTGGGCACAAACGCCGGATTGTTAGGCGCACCTAACCTTGAATAGGTCCATGGCATCAAAATGTGAGCGGTCATTCCCACTGTCGGCGCATTCAACTTATATGCAATCGCAAGACCACAGTCCGTCGCGAACTGCTCAACTATTACTAAATCGAATTTATCTCCGGAACTTATTATATTTCTTATGTCATCGTTTATCATAATTTTCTTGCAATTATCATTTGCCATAATCTTGAATGCCGTAGCCATGTCATAAGCTCTGTAGAAATCCATGAAAAGGGATGCAGGAATACTCTCCAAGTTTTCTTTTATGTTGACATCGCAGTGCGCTGTGGTCTCATCTTGGATCGATATTTGACGCAGGTTGGACATTTTCTTTACCGGAAAATAGTTGATAACAGTGACATCATGATTTCTGGAAGCAAGCTCTTCTACCAATGCCGAAAAAAGGATATGGTGACTGCGGCCATTATAGGGAAATATGGCGAGTATTTTGTAACCAACGCATCCGAAAGGTGCAAATATAGATAGGAAGATAAGTGGTAATATGATCATGAACTCTTGCATTTTAATAACCTGATTTTGAATACGATTAATAGGTAATTCGATTCACAGTTCACGCGCACACATCACAACTCGACATAGTATGCAATGCACGGGTATACGGCAACAGTGTTTAGAGGAAACTGAGTTGAGTAGGACTAATACTGCATTAATACTGCCACTTATTTGTAGTCTACGAGTAAGAATGTACGTAGGTACGTAACTTACGGTGTGCATAATTGTGGTAAGAATTCACCAAGATGTTCCATAAATTATTTAATATACCTATATATGTACCTACCCCCTCTTAATATATTTTTTTTCTTTTTTCCCATAGTACAAGCTCTGCTTAGTTTGGGGCTAGATAGCGCTGTGTGAAATGTCCACCAATAGATGTACATAATAATAATAAGACCAGTGTAGTGTTATTATGTTTACAGCTTGTATCCTACGTTCCTATTACTTTACTCTTTGCTTGTATCATAGAAAAATCAATATCTTCGCCGTGTGTAATGGTCCATTATATTGTTACGACCTGAGGGTTCGGGTTAAAATAATGAGAATCGATCTAACCAAAATAACACTTTTATTCAACACTAAAACGATAAATACACGAACTTATTCACAAGTAATCACAACACACACTGATTAACACCACTGTTGCACAATAAAAGTCACCGAAATGTTCGCACGTATAGCCAAATCCAGACTAACTGTCCGGTTTTTTTTTTCGAATGTACAATACTCGCTGTTGGCCTCTGAGGCCGTGAAAGCTTAACCGAACTTTTGGCGAGCGCAGATGGCGCTCAGCCCAGTAAGTTATTTAGGCAACTAGCGCAAGGGCACCACTTAGGTACGAGCCCCGGTTTGGGCAGTTGCCGGGATGGGGATAGGAGAGAAACGCCCGCCGTATACCGGCAAACCGAGAACGTATAGCCGGCGACTGAAGGGACTCGTCGACCTCGCCGGCGAGGTCGGTGTTTCTGTGAAGTGTTTGCTCTGTCTGATATATATAAATGACTCAGATATCGCTACGCGTTAGCGGAGGTGATTTCGTCATCCGGGTCTCCGAGAACGTGTCTCGGACGACGGAGGATTTACTAACTGTCCGGCCGTCTCTCCGGCCTATTTATATTGCGCACAGTTCACAACACTCGATCGCTCTCGATCGTTCCAGGAAAGGGTATGTATTTCGGCAGAACAACCGTTCCTTATTCGGTAAAAACGTAGCACGAGAGCCATCGAGAAATGCCGACCACCTATCACTTATTCTGACAGCCTCAGCGTAACAATATGTTGTATGGCTAGCGATATTTTATCTTCTTAATACTTATATAAAACAAAGGTTTGTTCGAACACTTATAACTCGAGAACGGCTGGACCGATTTTCATGGTTTTTGATTTGTTGTATTTGTCTCCATCCCGAATAGCAGAATAACTATTAAAATATTTGAAAAATTCACGCAATAAGATATTATGAAGAAAATTAATTTTCTCATACATAATGATGGCAGGTTGGCAATTCTACCGGGGTGACTTACATTGTCAGTCCACGTCATATGAATGTACCAACTACCGAGGCGGTACCAAGTTCGACGGGTCTGCTAGCCTTACATACATAAAATATTATATTTATCGTAAAAAAACTCTATCAGCTTTTTACCGACCTTTTTTGCTGACACTATGACGGCTGAAAGAAAAGCTAGATTAAAAACGAATTTAGAATAGATAATCTTGTCAAAACCTTTCTTCTGCAGACATGTAACAGAATAATAGGTGCTTTCACACAATAATAAAGCGACAACGATGATTCTGGTTACACCCACAGGCGTCTGAGGACGGTATCAGTTCAAAAATGTACTTTCCATAACGCCAAATAGATACAAGTAAATAAGTAAGTACCTACTTATATTCTTTAAAAACATTACAATACTATGTACCTACAGGTACATACAGTACCTACTTATAAAAATTATAAGTACCTATATTATTACCTATATTTTTATAAGTATGATCACACGGCAGTTAAAACTGATACCTACAAGACTTCAAATTTAAAAATATAAGTAGGTTACAAGTGTATGTGTTAGTAGGTATCAAAAGTGGTTGTTTTGTTTTGTAATTATTATAATGAATATTGGTGTATTTAGTGAAACAGAATGCTAAAATTCTGCCACTAATATTACAATATCATGTTGATATAAAATATTTTTTCTAATACCCATATAAAAATCTCGTGTCACGATTTTGGTAGTCGCACTCCTCCAAAACGGGTCTACTGATTTTAATGTTTATTTTATATATTTGGTAGGTATGAGAATAGGTCGTAAAGTATTTTACACCCTCCTTCCCCCACCCCCTATTTTTTAATCGTGATTTTAGTATTTTCCATATAGGTAAATACCATCTTTCATTGACGTGAAGTCATTTACATTAAGTGTCACGTCACTTTGACGTGTTTTATAGTTTTTATCCTGAAGTTCCCACAGGAACGGGTAATTTAAAGCGTGCGTAAACGCAGGCGGATCAGCTAGTACCTAAAGTATATATAATCGCATTTACTATTTTAAGTTACGTGAATTGGCCTTCAGGTGTTTATTTTGCTGCCCGTTTTAATGATATTTTTTCCATGAAACTGGTTAATTCGACATCAAACTGTTACAGAATAATCACAAAATGGCATGTTGCTGCAAATCAGGAAAATGTAAGTTAAGAAGACACGATAGAAGGTAGGCGCCAAAGGTGCATTGACTGGATATTCAACTTTAGTTTCCGTTTAGGCATACTCAAGCTCTGGTTGGATAGCTCTTATAAGAAAAGGGTCTATAATCCATATTAGGTATAGGTATACTAGGTAGGAAGAAAGTGACAACGGAGTTGACGGCTGATAGAGAGATATACAGGATGAATACATGTTGTGCCAACCCCGCGTAATGTGGGAAAAGGGCAGGATGAAGAAGGTTTATAATCTATATATATATATATATATAATACTATAAATTCGAAAGTAACTCTCTCTCTCTTTGTCTCTATTTGTCTCTCTGTCTGTCTATTTGTTACGTTTTCACGACTAAACAGCTGGAGCGATTTCGATGAAAATTAGCAAGTATACAGATAGATTATGAACAACTGCGAGTAATGTAGGGTAATGTTTTTATAGTCAAACCAAGCGAGCGAAACCGCAGGAAGCAGCTAGTAGGTATTTTTATAATTCCTCAAACTTCACACACCTTCACCATTAAAAAAATATTAAGCCACGCCTTACACGAGTGTCTAAAATACAACTCAAACAATTTAGATAATGTTGAGAGAATTAGATATGTCTAATCAATAAAACGTATCTAAAACACTAAGTTAGCTTACCATTTCATTCAATAAAGTTATAATAATACTGACCTTCCTCTAATGCAAGTATAAAATCAAAAATATTTTAATTTTGATGGCCAAAAGAGCCAACTGGTGGGGGTCAATATTTCAAAATAGAACTGCGGTTTCATAAACAGAGATTGATTTACTATTTGCAAAACCATTTTACAAATTTTTATTTTGTACAGTTTTAGAGTTATGACGAAAATGTCGAAAAAAATACCATTACACCTTCCCCCCTCCCCTTTATCCCCGGAGCTTGGGAAGATATAAATGAAATTAGTATGATTAACAGATTACAGTAAAACTACAACGAAGTCTGTATCTAGAACAGTTTTTCAGATATGTCTTAAAAGTTTTCTTGGTTTATCGGTCACATACTAGATGGCGCTGCTAAATTAACATAAATAAACCTATCTAGGATCGGAGCCCTCGGTGCGCTAGTTCTACTTGTACTTGACCGGTGTTGTTTCAGCTAGCAAAGCTTCTACGAGCTGCTTAGGGCGATGCGACCTGCACAAGCACAGATGTCTAGAAAAGGAAGACATCAAACCAGGACCAGTGCCCAGAAACATGGGATGGCTGTACACCGCAAAAGACGCACCTGAGTTTCAGGTAGATAACTATACTATTTTATATACTTACGTACAGTGAGAGGCAAAGTAATTTCTTGAAAATACACCAAATATTTTAACGGTAGCCAGTATGTTCCATAGGCGGCGTCTCGTTATTGTGATTGATACAACCTGAATCTGTTCGTAGGCACCTCATAACGCGTCGCTAATAGTAATAGGTATGCCTCCTCTCTTAAAGATCGCTTTTTGCGATAAAACCGCCACTTGTATTTCCGCGTAACTAGTTATTTGTTTTACTATTGTTTGTTAATTTAAGAGTGGAGTATAACAAAGCGTTGTCTATCTACCTTGTACTTATCTATCATCTTTTCTTCACTCAATCTGATAAACAACATATCAATTTGGTCAGATAGCTGTAGACAAATGATTTCTGACTTTACACAGTTTCTAATTCCATGATTTGCTTGATATTTTAATCAGCCCTAGGACGTCCAGCGCCGAACATAGGCCATTGATTTTCAGAGCGACAGACCTTGTGTGGCCTACAAGCCTACAACCAACGGCTGGAAAATAGGTAGGAATGCTAAATGCAACACTTTAAAGCCCACACTTATATATTATTATATAGACACAGGTAGGTACATGTACTTTAGTAAAAGCTAATGTTTCAATGCAGTTGCGATGCGGCTGGCGCCCTGGCCATATCTTCTGTCCAGTGCTCAGAAAGATCGAACAGCACAACTGTATGAAAACCGGCGAATGCAACACCCGCGCGGCCGCTTGCAGCCGCCCGCCTTGCTCCAAACCCTGCTGTATGCCCCCTAAGTGCGTCGCCGTCTGTCCTTCTACTCCCTCTTGCTGCAGGCCCCCCGTTTGCGGCCAACCTCTCATCAGAATCATCCGACACGCAGGACAATACAGCATCTGCACTAAACCTTCAAATATGTCCAATGCCCCCTCAGGACCGTACCCGCTGAAATACGTACTGAACACTGATGACGATCAAGTTCCTGGCACAAAATACAGCATCGAAGCAAAGTTTAATGATTACCACTTTGACTACACAAGCTCGCAATCTTCCTTCGTTTTAGACTTCTCACCTCCGGAACAGAGGTGCTATAAGGCCTGCCCAAAGAAGAGTACTATGTGCATGGTATGCAGAGTTGAAAATTCCTGGCCAGGAAACAGCGGCTGATTAAAAGTAACAGGACGAAATAAGATTGCTTATAATATGGATGCAATGTTCCTTGCGATTTTAGTAAAATACCACAAGTATCAGCTAAAGCAAAAGGTTTTGCAGGGTGTACCAGACTAACGAATTTGAATTAAAATATTAAAGCTTATGCCTTTTTTACTTATTATTGAATTGTAGCTACACACAGTTGATGGTCTTTCAGAGTGCTAGTTCGTGTGTATTCTGAGCTCCCTAAACATAGAAGCTAGAGGTAGTACCTTAGCAGTTAGCAGGCTAGAAGAAATGAGATAGATAGGTACTTACAACAAACAATTTAGTTAGTGATTTTTGTGAGCAAAACATCATCAAAATTCATTGTTTTAGGTTATGGACAAAGCCATTCTTTAAAAATTCTCGACATTTTACACATTCAGCCTGTATAAATAACAGATTTGGAAACTTGTAAAATGTTAACCTAGATATCTCTTAATCAGATTTATCAGAATCATTAAATTAAAGTCCTTAATTATCTCAACAATATTTTTATTGCCAATTTGGCAAAACATCTAATAAAATAATAACATAAATAATATGTACCTACATTAGGAACTACACTTAGCTGGGGTTGCCAGATTTCTGTGCTAATGCAAGCATGTTTTCATTAGCAATCATCTGGAACTCGTGGAACCTTTGAGACACTCGCTGGTTTGCTCGTAGATACTTTTCCATGCAGTTTGCTGTGCACTTTTCCTGTAAAAATACATATTATTATTAAATACTGCTGAGATTATATGAAGTACAGCTTTCGCCCGTAGGTTTGCACATGCGGTTTGTTTATAAAAACATTACCCTCCTGTGCAGTCAGGTAAAAATTAGCCAACGTCACAATCCCAAACACAATCTATCTTTTTAACGAAGTTCATAAAAATTGGTCCAACAGTTTAGTCATGAAAAAAAACAAAGGCACAGAGTTCGTTTTGGTTTTTTTTTGTATGGATCTACTTACCTGGTAACTTTGTGATTATGATTTCAGTGATATGTGTAGGAGAAGCATTGTAATTTTTTTTTTTTTATTAAACTTGTAGACACACAAGCTGACGGGCCTCCTGATGTTAAGTGGTCACCACCGCCTATAAACTCCTGCAGCACTCGAGGTACTGCAGTCGCATTGCCTAGCACTTAAAACCCTATTTACACATCTCTTGAAGGTGTAATACTTCTAAAAATGATACTAAAGATGAGGATGATAATAGGATCATAGAGTTTCAGTATAATTATGAGGTACTGGCACAGATACTGGTTTTGCCATGGCCAGACAAGATTGTTTGCTCTTGAAATCAGTACGAAGTAGATTTCCTCAGAGATGTCCTCAGACCAGCCATAGATTGGTCTACACTATAGCAACCAAATGCAACTGCAGAATTATTCCTAGTTTATACTTTTGAAACTTACTTCTGCAGATCTGAGTGTCCGGGATGTGAAGTCGTGAACACAGTCATTAAAACACAGCTCCGACAATTTGTTGTACTGGACAAGGAAATCCTTGAACTGGAAAAAAAATTGTAATTCTTATGTTCTTTACTAGATAATAATATTTTATATGCATGTATTCCGAATTACAATAAGGTACTGTTATGTAGCTAAGTACCTCACAAACCCATGATAAAAGTAATATTGCATGTGATAATTTAAATCAGTGTGCTAAGCAAATTATCTGGATAGGAAAGAATTCGAGAAATCTCATGTTTTAGAAAGGTAGGTAGGTACCGTTTTGATTTGATCAGCTTCAGTCATCATTTCAGCCGTTGCCATTTTCAGAGTTTAATAAATGCGGGACAGGAAAAGATGCGAAGTCAAGCAATACCTCGTGTTTTTTATTTCGCAATAATTGCGATAATTTTCAAAATATAGTAATTTACAGAAACAGAATTTCAACTTTTAGGTTATTTTCAGAAATAACCCATAGATAGATAGACAATCTAACTAACTTCAGGTTAAATGATAGTGACAGACAGACCAACAGACAGCTAAAGCTGACAGTCATATTTTGTTGACATTGATTGTGAATAAAAATAAATTAAACGATGAAAGCATTGAATAAATTTAAAGAACGTTGCTAAGTTTCTTCGGGTTGTAATAACATTTTTTGTTTTTTTAGTGAATACTTTCTCTATATCTATGTGCATATTTAAACGTTATGTTTGGTAGTAAATGTTTGGTTGTTTGGTTTGGATGAATACGTAAACCGAAACGTGCGTGACAATGCGTTTTGAATGTCAGAATTGGTAAATATTACCAACTCATTCAAAGTAGTTCGTAGCTTTCTCTGTCTCACTTGTGAAATGTTATATAGTTTGAACTCTCATTCATGCAAAAAATATTAATTGTTTTTGAAACAACCGAAAATAGAGTTCGTTACTTCATTCATCTTACTTGATTTGGTTGGTGTTTGTTTGCAAGGTTGCCAACCGTTCGAGGTTCGTCGTACAAATACGAGATTTGTGGTCGAGATTGCATATACGAGATTTTGACATAGGACATGTTTTCTAACATGTTTTTTTGGCAGTATTTTGTAGTTTATACGTGTAGTAAAAAATAACCCATTAAAAACCAGTTTGAATACCTATGATTTGACATTTCCTCATAGCTTCATGTTTAAGTAGGTACGTATGTTATTATATCATCAATTATTATTATTATTTCTCTTTTAAATGCGTTTTGTAGTGTTGATTGTATGCATTGTTTATTTAGCAAACTTACAATTCATTAAACATTATGTCAAATGTCCTAAATTTAATCGTCTAATATATCTTATTTACGTATTTTGAGATAAAATACACTTTGGATGCCATAGGTCCTGAATTAACGGGGTTTGAGATCCAAAGTACGAGATTTTTAACTGCTTCTGTACGATGAAAAAAATTCCACAGCTGGCAGCCCAGTTTGTTTGATTGATTGAATGATTGATGAAATTCATGAAATTGAGTTTTTGTTCGGAATTCGTCGGAATCATTGTGTTGAAATAGAAATAGAAAATAAGTAATATGGAAGAAATCGGCATTGTTTTACCGGAAAAAGTGAGAATTCTGTTTATGCTTGGCTATTGTTAAAAGTGTTTTATGTCCGCAATATTTTCAGTAAACTTTGTGCATTTCTCAGGATGATCAAACCACTGATGTCAAGGGGCTGGCTTCCGTCGGCCCACAGTCCTTCGAGGAACTTGAAGCCGATGATTTGTACACAAAATACAAGGTAAATCTCATAATGATGTTGCTATTATTACACTAAGGATCCTCCTGGATTAATAATAATTTATTCAATTTCAGAAACTTCAAAGAATGCTAGAGTTCTTGGAAGTCCAAGAGGAATACATCAAGGATGAGCAAAGAAACCTCAAGAAAGAGTACCTCCATGCTCAGGAAGAGGTGAAGAGAATCCAGTCCGTACCTTTAGTTATTGGACAGTTTTTGGAGGCTGTAGACCAAAACACTGGAATTGGTAAGCAAACAAACATTGAGCATGAACGCTTTTGATTAGTGTTAGGGCACAAATTAAATAGACTTTAAATTCTGCAGATATGAAAGAAAGTCTGAAAAGAAAAATGACAACCCACATGCAGTTGCAATTTTCTTAAATAAATATATGTATATGATTGTCTAAATAGGTAAATAGACTAGTTAAAATATCATATTTTAACTAGTGATAGTGTTTAGATTGATATGATCAAATGTATCCATGTTAAAACTGTTTTGAATATTGTCACCTCTGTCTTGTGCCTATAACAATACTTATGTAGCTAAGAGAATTCTACAATAGCATGTCACGCCAAATCAGAACTGATTTCAGAATTTACTTCGTATTTTGAGGTAAAAGAATATTTGTTTGATTAAATTCTTTATTTTTTATTGAATACTCTAATTTACAGTTGATTTATGATGGCTGGCGTAAAGTGCAAGATGGCATAAATTATGTGGGACAGTGTATATGATTGTACACAAATTTTACTAACAAATAATAATTTGTTTTCAGTGGGCAGCACAACAGGATCTAACTACTATGTCCGTATCCTGTCCACCATTGACAGAGAGCTTCTCAAGCCTTCCGCCTCTGTGGCCCTGCACAAACACTCAAATGCCCTTGTGGATGTGTTGCCACCTGAAGCAGATAGCTCCATCTCTATGTTGCAAGCTGGTAAGTGTTGTTAACTTAGATATAAAAAGATATTACTAAGCACATGCTAATGGCATTGTCACAGTCACTTTAAGTTTGTGTTTGAGACAGATGTGTGATGAAAAATAGTGGCCACCATTCAAAAACCTGTGACGAGTGGAAGATTGTTAAAAATATAAACATACATCTGAATAAATGGGTTTATCTGTCTTTCTATTCAAATACTTGAATGCTCAGAAAAATAAGAAGATGATATGGCCAGTGCTGCTAATAGTGAGCATGGCCCAAGTAAATTTGCAATGATGTAGAAAATGAGGATGACTGGCATAAAATTTGTATTGTCTATGACACAATTCTATATAAAATCATAATTTTTAAAAAATTTCTTCATTCATTATTATAATTTATTAAATTTAATAATGATAATTGGAAAAAATAAACTCTGAAGGGGGGCGTTAGTGTTCGCGACACAGTTTATAACTTCTGCGAATACTATAGTGTTCCAGTATTGTTGTGCCATGTTTTTGTTCCAAAATAAAGTTATTTTGATTTTGATAAATACGGGATTTATAACATACTGTTTTATCTGTGTTTCGACTGACAATGTTTTATTTGCAATTTCTTCATTACTCATTTATAACTATTTCTATTCATCAGATGAGAAACCTGATGTCCAGTACTCAGACATTGGAGGCATGGATGCACAGAAGCAGGAAATCCGTGAAGCTGTTGAGTTGCCGCTAACACATGTAGAACTTTACCGGCAGATTGGTATCGAGCCCCCTCGGGGTGTGCTTATGTATGGCCCACCAGGCTGTGGCAAGACTATGTTGGCGAAGGCTGTTGCTCATCATACTACAGGTTTGTTTTTCATAATGCTCAATTTTCGCACAGGAATTGTATGAATATGTTACGGGTACTACTAAAAGAAATAACCCTAGGTTTACTTCAACCTGGACTGGATAATGTTAAAAAATATATTTGCTTTGTTATAAAAAATCCTAAGGACCTAGTGCCATCCAGTGGCAGATAGTGAGGTTTTTTTTATAACAAAGCATTATTATTATTATTATAAGCCTGTTGTGTCCCACTGCAGGGCAAAGGCCTCCCTTCCCTCTTTCCACTCGTCTCTGTTGATTGCAAGTAGGGGCCAATCCTTGAGGTAGGAGTTTAGCTCATCCCGCCACCTTCGCCTGGGCCTTCCACGCGGGCGTCGTCCGTAGTTTGGGAGCCATTCAGTGGTGGTCTTCGCCCACATTGTGTCTGGCATACGGCAAACGTGTCCGGTGTATTATTACTTACTGTGTTTTATTTTCTATTCACAAATTCTATCATGTATAGTGTTCATTTTATACTTTACCCAACTAGTGGATAGGCTGTAGGTGGTAACGTTGGTTGTGGGGGCGGTGACTCTTTAGGTGTAGTAGGTGTACATGTTATTGTTTTACGACTTTTAAAATTTGCTGTTATAGGGTCTATACACATTACAACAGTTGCACGGATCGGTCGTGTTGCAAGGTTCAATGACAATTACAATGGACCTGCACCAAGACGATGATAGTACTGTCTGCTTTACGATCAATACATAAATAAAAAATGAAAATAAACTCCAGTTATTATGGCAGCTACTGCTCAATGAACGTTGTATTAAGCGCTTAAAACACATTCTAATAATTATTTTTGTTTTATTATTCCAGCGGCGTTTATCCGTGTCGTGGGTTCGGAGTTCGTGCAGAAATACTTGGGCGAAGGGCCGCGTATGGTGCGCGACGTGTTCCGTCTAGCTAAGGAGAACAGTCCCGCCATCATCTTCATTGATGAAATCGATGCTATTGCTACTAAGAGGTAAGACTTTTAACTCCATGGAGATCCCAAAAATATTATTATTTATTTTGATGTCTACATTTATTTATTTATTTTATTTTATTCATTACAGAATCAACACCACTTGATATCAATGTATACAAACTCTTATAGCTATGCTTAATGGCAATAACAGATCCACATTTTATAGACCTTTCAGAAATTAGTTGCCTAGAGAAAAAGATCAAAAACACAATACATTATATTAATTAATTTTCAAGGAATTTAGTAATTTAGTAGGTACGCATTTGAAGAATGAAAGGGAAGGAGGGATGCTGTGTAAATGTATATACTTGAGGGGGTGAGGGAGGGAGTATAGTGTAGTTCAATGTACACCACACAATGTTCACTTTTGTAGCAATATCTTATGAATTCGTAGCCAGTTTTTTTTACTGTACAGTATTTTTGTACAAGTACCAGTATTTTTAGTTATACAGCTGAAGATTCACAAACTTTTTTTGCAATATCTTTACATAGTATAAAATGAAGTCGCTTCCACTGTCTGTTCGCTTAGATCTTTTAAACTACTCAACGGATTTTAATGCATAGCAATAGATAGAGTGATTCAAGAGGAAGGTTTATATGTACATATAATACATACATAACTCTGTTTGTTTGTTACCTTTAAACGGCTGAACGGAATGTAACGAAATTTTGCAAGGATATAGATGATATCCTGGGAAAGGACATAGGCTACTTTTTAGCCAACTGCGTAAAATGAGGGTAATGTTTTATTGAATAACCACCCGTGCGAAGCCGCGGGCGGGCCAACTAGTGAATTATAAAAAAAAGAAACAAAATACATTTATTTGACACACACAGGACAGTTCACATAATACTTAGATAACTAAAAATACAGATAGGTAACACAAAGGAATAGAAAGAATACATAGGTAGGCTAGTAGTTAAGATAGTATTCCACGCTGTGTGGGCAAACAGGCTACGTCTTAGCATATTGCTGTCAACCATCTGAATTATACTTCTTATAAGATCTTATCAGCGAGCAGATCGATCATAAGACCTGCATGCAATCAGTACAGCACATGTCATAAAATGGAGGCGGCCCAAACCTAGCAGTCATAGACACCTGCTGACGATGATGATGAATAATAAATTACTTTACAAACACATTACTAGAAAAAACTTCACTGCAAAATAATCAGCCTTATAGGACATTTAATTAACAAACTGTTTGAATACGTGAGTTTGATAAATCTTCTAAGGTTTTACATGATAACTGTTGGGTTTGTAGCACAACGGTCTGGCATTGTTCTACCAGATGAGGAAATGTCTTGTTTTTCTTTTGTTTATGATGTATCTTTTCAGATTCGACGCTCAAACTGGAGCTGACAGAGAAGTCCAGAGAATTCTGCTTGAACTGCTAAACCAGATGGATGGTTTTGACCAGACAACTAACGTCAAAGTGATCATGGCAACTAACCGCGCAGATACCTTGGACCCTGCCTTGCTCAGACCCGGCCGTCTCGACAGAAAGATTGAGTTCCCTCTACCGGACAGGTAATTTTTGATATTCTTGAGCATTCAATAACACCTTGGCAAAGCCCTTGTTGGTGAGAGAAAACACCGTGTTAAATTAAAAAGGCATATTCCAATTTAAGATGCAATCTTTATCAATCATCAGTATGATTCGCAAATGTGACAACAACCTATCTCAAGATGTAACTATTGAATTTCAGGCGTCAAAAGCGTCTGATCTTCTCTACCATCACCGCCAAGATGAACCTGTCGGAGGAGGTGGATCTTGAAGAGTTCGTTGCGCGTCCTGACCGCGTGTCCGGCGCAGACATCAACGCCATCTGTCAGGAGGCGGGCATGCAAGCAGTAAGGGAGAACAGGTATGTAAATTGACTCAATATTTGTTTACCTAACCAAGTTTACTTGAGGCAAGCGCATAATAGTCCGGGAGCGTTGCAAATGAAAAACTCATAGTAGCTGGCTGATTTTGGTATCTATAACTAATCAGCGAACCGATCGTTAGTTGCCAAAGAAGAGATGGGTGTCTTTTTTTTTATGAACAGACATCTAGTTAGTTCAAAAAACTCGTCAGTGATGTTGGAATGAACTTGTAAAATAAAATCGGCTTAAAAAGACTATCTCCTGGACCGGTTGGAAAGTTTTTGATATAGTTTTCAAAATCTCGTAAATGTAACTCCACGATAGTCGATATATAACAACAATCTTTACTCATCTTAAACCGTGGCGAAAACTGAGGCCGATAAAAATATACGTTATTAAGCCAGTGCTTAGTAAGCCGGCAACAACGATAACGTCGCCAAACGGACCTTTGCATTGGGATAGATAAGACTACAGAAGAATCTTTTAACAAAGAATTGTTAGAAATATGTAACCACTTGCAAGTTAAAAAAATATAGCTTTGAAACCGATATAAATGCCAAAGAAAACTGTCTCGTTTCTTCTAACACCACTTGCTTTAAGATCATTTTCGGACCGCAACACACTTATTTTAACTGCACATTTCACCATTTTGATAACTTTATCCTTACGATCGCCCTCACTTGACGTCAAGCAGACAACTGAAGTCAGAAAGAGTCAGATACGTCTGCAGACGTATACGAAGTAGCAATGAGTGTGTGCTGTATTTTGGTTATCTAGTGAAACATTAACATCAGTGGACAATAAAATATAACTATCGTCTCGCTAACGTCAAACGTATATTCGCGCTAAGGCCCCTGGATTTTGGATCAGTTGGTAACGTAATTTGTAATTAAATAAATAAATAATGCTGGACATTTCACACAGCGCCATCTAGCCCCAAACTAAGCAACGCTTGTACTATGAGAACCAGATAACTGAGATATTTTTTTTTAATCTAGCGTGTTCTGTCCCACCGCTGGGCAAAGACATCCCCTCATCTCGATCCTGTACCAAATCCCGCCAGAATGATTATATATGTTTTTATTAAATACGTACATATAATTTTGCATGAACCCAATTTGTTTCAGGTACATCGTACTTCCGAAAGACTTTGAAAAGGGTTACAAAAACAACATCAAGAAGGACGAGTGCGAATACGAATTTTACAAATAAGTATCTATCTGATTTAATTATAAATAACTCGATTTGTATAATTATTATTAACTCATCAATAAAAGTTTATTCGGAAAATACTAGACATTTTACTTAAAACCTCATTGTTATTATGGAATGTAGGATGTGAGTAGGTAAACTCCCGAATAAAATCAAGAATATTTATTTCAAAATCTATATTTCAATAACATTTTATCAACAATGCGATTCTATAATACAATATATTTGGCATAAACCTTAAAAATTTATGAAACTGATTGAAACAATATTTGTTAGATTCGTATAACATTGTAAATTGTGATGAGCATAATGCAGAAACCCGCGCGTGTTGGGAACTTTGATATTTTCATTGGGACAACAACCACTCACCAAAAAACTGATATTTCACTAAACTAGAAATAAATTGTTGATTGGTGATAAATTGATTATACAGTGTTCAAATGTCAGATTGTCACAAGAGTTTGATAACAAACTCATCACACTAATAAAAATGCACTAAATACATTTAAAATGGTTAATATTTCATGTAGTTTAAAATTTTTGCACAACCAACAAGTAGTACGAATAAAGACATTTACAAAAAATAAATGTAGTGCATTTAAATTGATTTTAAAACTAATCTACATTTAAGGCACTAATTCTAATTAAGGCTTTGACAATAATAATAATTAAACTCTAGCTGCCTTTCAGGAGACACTACATTTATCTCAACAACATTTTTGAGTAGGCCGTTTTCCAATAAGAAAAGTCAATATCTAAGAATGTACTAAGTATTCATACTTAAAGGCATCAGTTTTTAGAATCACAGTAGGTTATAAGGCCATGCATCTACTACGTAAATATTTGTGACTTATTTCAACACATGATTTTTAATAACGGAATGTTTATAAATCAAGCAATTCATGTACTTAAATATACCTAGTAAATAATTATTAAAAACATCAAATAACATAGTAAGTACATAATGTAAGGACATGATAATACTGATACAGAAAACAAATATAATTTTGTGGCATACAAATAGCTGGGAAATAATCATTACAGTTTTAATTTTCCTTTAGTTCATACATCGAAGTAAGGAGAATGCTACGAGCTGTTAAAAGAGAAGATAATATCATAGCCAATCCTTATAAAGGTTTAAGTAAAGTTATCATATCTGAAATCAACAAGATAATTTTAAATTCATAATTTGTTAAAATTAAGAATAAACATTAAACTGGACGGGGTAGATTTCAAGAGTTATCATTTTTATTACTCAACTACTTCATAAACATCATATAAGTTAGAAATAACATTACTAATTTTAATCAACTAGTTACAATAACAACATCTAAGATCTAAAATATTAAGTAGCAATGGCTCATATAGGCTATTCATTCGTATATATAATCATTACAAAAGTAAAAACCAAGGAATGTGATACATATCACACCAGAGAGAAATAGCTACAGTATAATAAATGGAATGAATTCACTGGAAACACATAGTAAAGTGGAATAAATAGTTTTATAGATAAGTTATCAACATGGCAATGTCTTATGAAACTAGGTCGGTCATGATAAGTAAAAAAAGTTGCAGTATCAGCAACTAACAAGTCATGTTTCCAAAGAGGCTTGACCCAACAATTGGGTGTTTCGGTGTCAGCTTAGGAATAATCGTACTGCTGGTTTCCCTGTAACAAATAATATGAATAGTGACATATACTACGTGTTTTGTTATGTACGACATTAAATTAAAACACGGGTAGGGCTAATGGCTAGTATTATTGTAAAATAGGTTTATTTTCAAATTCATTAAATAGACTATTTCAAATTTTCAAACAACCTTAATTTCAAGTCCTAAAATATTAACGAAACAGCCTGTATACAACCTGTTAAACTGACTAAGCGGCATCCTCGAAAAGGCGCCGGCGATTTACGTTAAAAATTGTTTATTGGAAATGTATAGATTACTGGAGAAATATTCAAGTTACCGGTATTAAACCCCCCTCTCTAAAATGAGTTAATACTATTCCGGATATGTGTTTTAAATTAATGTCGTACACAGCGAAAAAGGTTGTATATAGCAGAGTGAGACAGCCGAGGTTTTATGTAACGCCTAATAGCATTACAACTTTATACTTGCGCGGCTAAAGCCAACAGAGCGGGCGGGCCGGCGCGTCTCAAGAACGGATGGTGGAGTAGTCTCTGCGCCGGGTCGCATACGAGCGCGCACTCCTAAAGCGTTTGTAAGTAAGGTACCTGTGGGGTAGCGGTGGGCGGATGCGGCGGCGCAATCTGGTGCGGACGCGGCATTAGCGGGACCAACAGAGCGGGCGGGCCGGCGCGTCTCAAGAACGGATGGTGGAGTAGTCTCTGCGCGGAGTGTCTCTGCGCCGGGTCGCCTACGAGCGCGCATTCCTAAAGCGTTTGTAAGTAAGGTACCTGTGGGGTAGCGGTGGGCGGATGCGGCGGCGCATTCTGGTGAGGACGCGGCATTAGCGGGAACAACAGAGCGGGCGGGCCGGCGCGTCTCAGGAACGGATGGTGGAGTAGTCTCTGCGCGGAGTGTCTCTGCGCCGGGTCGCCTACGAGCGCGCATTCCTAAAGCGTTTGTAAGTAAGGTACCTGTGGGGTAGCGGTGGGCGGATGCGGCGGCGCATTCTGGTGCGGACGCGGCATTAGCGGGACCAACAGAGCGGGCGGGCCGGCGCGTCTCAAGAACGGATGGTGGAGTAGTCTCTGCGCGGAGTGTCTCTGCGCTGGGTCGCGTACGAGCGCGCACTCCACGAACGCGATGAGATCGGCCGGACAGCGCGACGCGCCGCGCGGCCGCGGGGGAGGCATATCCCGGATGCGACGCATAGCCTGACAATACAAATTAAACTTAATTTATTACTTATCCTTAATATTCTAGTAGAAGGTCCCATAAAGCTAGTAATCGCTGACAGTTTGTAAGCTACTTACGGCTTTTTCTGAGCCTAAGCGCTATTATAGGTATGCTGTTTCGAGTCCCCTTCATAAGTTATAAAAAAGGTAATTAATGCAAGAATTAAAAATCTAAAAATATAACACCCACATACATAATCCTGACCTTCATTAGGAAATAAATTTGCAGATCATGCAACCATTTAAAATGCATATGTCATGAAATAAAAAAAAAATCGTTTATTGCAGGCACAAAAGGTAGTATGAAAGGAGCATATGGCTTATGTAAAATTCACGATGCCCATGTTACGTTATAGTAGCTTTAAAAAGAGCCTATGGCTGATGTAAAATGTATTTATGTAGTGAGATTTCGATTTTGTGGTGTGGGATGCATGAAATGGCGACAGGTTACAGAAATAACGTGCGATCCTCGAATGCCCTTTAAAGTTAAGGGGATATTTATTTAATATGATATTATTTTATTTATTGCCCTGTTTATTTGTAATTTGAATTTTCGCATTTTTGTTTTAGTACCATACCCCTGTGGACCGGGTTTGCGAGATCTACGTGGCGATCCGCGTGCGAGACAGGCTTGGTGCCTTCAGCAGTATGCTGTCGTTGGGGGGCGTTAGCCAACCAATCCGCGCACTCTGTTCTCAGGTGCGGTCCCCCGCGGAATGAGTATATTAGAGGAAGTTTGAAAGTAGCGCCAGGGATAAAAAAGTTGAGGAGTAAGAGGCTAGCGTGGTATGGGCATGTCATGCGGAGGGAAGAAAATCATGTGACTAAAAGAGTGTTAGATATGAATGTGGATGGATATAGAAGAAAGATGATATGGAAGGCCGAAGAAGAGATGGATTGACTGTGTGAAGAGGGAAGGAAGAAGTGAGATGTCGACCACCAAGCAGAACATCCTTCCAAAAGCGTTTTGTCAATAAAAATTATGCGTACATACGCATAATTCAGGTCATAATCTATCAAAACACAAAATTTAATCGAAATCGGTTCAGCCGTTACGACGTGATTGAGTAACAAACAAACATTCAAACTTTCACATTTATAATATTAGTGTGATGTCTGGCAACACGTGTTCCAGAACATTTATCACCTAGTGAATAGGGCTTTATTGACATTCGTTTGAAAATATATTATTTTGTTACCTGCAATGGTGGTTCATTGAAGAAAGGCGGTTCTCCGTCTACCATCTCTACGAGCATTATTCCCAGAGACCACACGTCTACCTCGGGCCCGTACGGCAATCGTGATATCACTTCTGGAGACATCCAGTAAGGCGTGCCTACTAGGGATTTTCGTTTCGGAAGTTCCTGAAAAAACAGTTTTCACTTCAACTACTTAAACTGCGTAAGAGGAACGCGGCTTTTAAAACTATTGTTCTGAACGTTGAAAGAAATTGAAACAATCTACTTTCGATTTAAATAAAAAAATAAACAACAGGATATTTTCACACAATGTTGTACATATAATTTAAATAAAATAACCCAAACCTGGAACAAATATTTGTAAAGCGCGCAAACACTTGTTTCGCAGCGGGAATCGAACCTGCAACCTCCTGCGTCTCAGCCGGCTATTCGCCCACTGCGCCACGAAGGTCATCAACTTCGTTTTCAATAATTTCTTGTTACATTTGTTCGCAAAATGTTCCATACCTGGGATACTTGAGCGCAGAATCCAAAGTCAGATAATTTCACGCGACCATCCGCAGTCATAAGTATGGAGTCCGACTTGATATCTCTGTGAATCACGCCTTGACTGTGAAGGAATGACAAAGCCTGAAACAAATATTACATTTACCATTAAAACTGATTTTATTTTTGCTTAAAAACGAAACTTAGTGGCAGGGCTTGGTACCTGTACCAATAATTCCTGTACCAAAGCGGTAAGAACAGGTATTTTCAATGTAACAAGTTGATAAGGCCGTACCTTAAGACACTGTTTGCAAACAGTCGCAATCTGTTCAGGGTCCATCCTCGCTCGAGTCACGATGTCTGTGAGCGCTCCGCCGGCCATGTACTCCATCACCACCCACAGCTCGTCCCCGACTAGGTATGACGCGTGCATCTCCACTATATTGGGATGAGGGTAGTCTCGCATTATTACCTGTAAGATAAACATTTACCTTGTTACCACAAAAAAGATAAACAACTTTTTAAGATGTGTTTAAAAAATACCTTACCAATTTTTGTATATGATTTTTTTAAACGAACAATAAACAGTGTTTATTTTTTTTTGGGGTAAGATCCTTATTGTTTTATCTAAACTGCATTTTATTTTATTTTTAGGATTCCGAACTAGGAACCCTCTTAGTTTCCGACCGCTTACAGCCGTTTTATTTATAGGCTTAATAGCCTAATGCACTAATGTGCAGTCTAGTATTATCTTATCTGTGGTGTTGTAAAGCTGAAATTTAACATTATGATACGTTTTTGTGACGCCTTGTAAGTTATGAAATAAAAACTAAAAAAAACTTGTATTTTTAGGGTACCTCCCATATATGGAAGTTGGGGGTGATTTATTTACCCACGTAACCTGTAAGGAAGGAGTCGTTGAACAGGTCTTTCAAAACACTATAAGGTTGCATTAACACTTTTTGAAGTGAAAAATTCTTTAGCATCGTTGTGAAGGTCGTTGAAAGTCGATAAAACGAAAAAGCGACAGTTAAAACAGACACATAAATTCATAAGATTTAACGTGGGAGAAAATGAGATAGGAAGCATTATACAGTGTTTCTGATGTTCGTGCTTCTCTTTGTGCTTTGCTTCGTACTCCCTCCACTCGTGTTAATAATTATCTAACTTTGCATCACTATGATCATTACTAAAACCTACAATTATCATCTTCCCGAAATTTTACATTCGTCTCATTATCTTGAAACCAAAATTTTGGAAGGTTTCACTTCTACCACGTGTGAATTGCACACATGCTTTTTTGATCCTTCTTCTCGTTCTTCCTGCCTTTTTCCCACATTACGTGGGGTCGGCACATGTATTTTTCACCCATACCTCTCTATCAGCCGTCATGTCCGTTGTCACTTTTTTCTTACCCATATCATTCTTGACACAGTCCATCCATCTCTTCTTTGGCCTTCCTATACTTTTTTATCTATCCACATTCATATCTAACACTCGTTTAGTCACATGATTTTTGTCCCTCCGCATTACATACCCATACAACACTAGCATATTACTCCTCAACTTTTCTTCACTTTTTTGGTCCATTACGAAATATAAAGCTACGTGCTTTCGAAAACGAGGCGTCCAAAACTCATCAAGCTAGGTCGTCATCTTCATCATTGGCCTCTAATGTCTACGAGAGATGAATAACCGATGCCTGTTGTTAGACAAATAGACACTTAGGAAATGTAATCTGTGTAAAATAGTTTTAATTGAACACGGATTAAAGTTAAACTTACAACTTCATTGAAGAGTAGTTCTCTTCTCTGCTGCTTGCGTAGATTCATCATCTTGACGGCGACTCGGCGTCGCGTCTGCGTGTCTGTCGCGGCGCACACCACACCCGTACTGCCTTCTCCGATCTTGCTGAAGCCTGTTAGCGTAGCTCGGGGATCTCCTTCGCTGACCACTAGGCGTAGAGCTGCGCGGAACTGGAAAATGGGCAGTTTATTAACTAAGGGTCATCCTTTAAAATGCTTACTCTCTACTAAAACCTACTATGCAATACGACAAATTTTAGATACGTACCTACTACCTGCTTTTACAATTAAATTTGAATGTTTTCTTTTTAAAATTGATATAACCTAACGAGAACAATGAAGTCCTCCTCTCTCCAAAATATTGTTGTGCCAATCAATTACAGTATCAATATCAATTATCACCTATTTATTATATTGTGGAATACTTTGATTATATAATATAATCACGTGAGGTTTCCATTGGGATTAACAAACAATAAATGTATTGACGTCCTTGCGCATTGCATGAGTCACCTTTATGCGCAGATTATAATCTAACTAAATCATTTCATCTAAATCGGTCCAGCCGTTTGTGATCTAGCTAGACAGACTGACTGCATCAAAACTGCACGCTGCCAACAATCTGCGCAGTCCGTTAGCAGCTGGCATGTAGTTGGCGAACAGTTCTTACATACGGTTGTTAGTTTTGATGCAGTGCAGTTATAATGCAGTCCGTCTGTTTAGACCCTTAGTCGTTGAAACGTAACAAACATACAGAGACAGTTACTTTCGAATTTATAATACTAGTGGTTCACCCCGAACTCAAGTTAAAAAAACTAAAAAAATATTATTCATAATCTTTGACTAATAAAATAGTGCCACGAAAGGAACAACCAAAATACTTGACCTATAGTTTCATTCAAGTTACAAGTAACGGGAGTTCATGTTAATTGATTGTTCCTTTTAGGGATAGAAATTTTAAGTTATTCTGGATTTCAGACCTTTCTCTACATTTGTGTCACTAAAGCTACACGAATACCAAATTTCAGCACTGTGGGGTCACTGGTGTACCCTGTGAATTTCGTCAAAATTCCGTTTTTATTATGAATATTCAAAAACGACAAGGATTAAACAAAATTAAAAACGGGCTCGAAATCTACTGATGAAGATCTTTTATTAGACGTCCCTCTTTACCACATTTTGAGTCACATTTTGATTTTTTTTTACCCCTCTTGAACCCTAATATCTCTACAACCCCCCAACATTTTTAGCACATTTGGTCACAGCAGGATTGTGCCATCACTAACTACCTATATATCAAATTTCACAATGATCGGATCAACGTTTCGAAAGTTATCCTCGGACAACCAAACATTCATACATACAACGCCGATTCATCCAAGTTAAGTTGGAGATCTCGCTTCGCTCGATCAATAAATTCGAAAGTAACGCTGTCTTTCTGTCTGTTTGTTACGTTTTCACGAGTAAACGGCTGGACTGATTTGGGTGAAATTTGGTATATAGATAATGATCGGGATTGAGACCTAAGCTACTTTTTACCCGACTGCGTAGAAGAAGGGTAATGTTCTTATCGACAAACCACACGTGCGAAGCCGCGGGCGGGTTAGCTAGTAAATAATATAACCTTCGTCTCGCTTCACTAATGGTTTTTAGTTTATTAAGCAATTCCGAAACCAGCAACGTTTAATTTATACCGCAAGTTCGAAACCTGACACTAATTGAGGAGCAAGTTAGGTAAAGCGATATCTACATGTTCACGCGTCAATTGTCCTTCGCGCCTCAATGCTAGTTGCCATAATAGTTTTCGCCATCAGAGTCGCTCAACGAGCAAGGTAAAACTGAAAAGAGGTAAGCAAGCTTGCTAATTTTGATAATCGTAGACGGAGACTATATTGATATTATACTTGTCTGTGATGGTACTAACGTTGCGGTAAAAGTATGTGGATTATAATAGTCCGTCTGCGATTTCCAAAACTAGCAAGTTTGTTTACTTCTTTTTAGTTTGTTTGGTAATCGGGGTTTTTTGTGTTGTTTTAATTTTATTGATTTGGGAAGATAGACAGACATACTTTATGAAGTTATTAAACATAATTCTAGTAAAGACTTATATAAATGCGGTTTTCATCACGATTGCTAGGAGATTAAAAAAGTCTTTTTCATAACAGATTGTTGCTAAACAGAAAAATTGAGTTCCTGATGTCTATTGTTTTATTTATTTTTTGGATTATTTTACTTTGGATTTGTCATGGAGATTGTATTTCATTTTAGCCTATTATAAATGCAATGAGCCTTATTCTATTTTCAAATTTACTTACGACCCTAGGATAAATCGCATTTACGGAGCTGTTATCGAGTTTACAATGACCAACTTTCAGAGCATGAGTGATGCAAAGTATTTACCTGTTCATGCGTCAGCCGCAATTCGTGCTTCGAGGCCGCGAGGGGCAGATGTGGCGGCGCACCCGGCCCCGCCGGCACCGCGCCGGCGTGCTGGTGACGGGGATAAGGATCGCCTGGAAACGTACAATCATCATCAGATCAGCCACAGAACTTCCACTGCTGAACAAAAGCCTCCCCCATTTATTTCCAGAGTGACCGATCTTGTGCGGCCTGCACTCAAGGGCTCCCAGCAACCCTTATCAGGTTTTTCTTTCCGTCTAGTGGGGGGACGTCCTACGCTGCACTTACCAGTGGAGTTGGAACAAGCATATGGTCCAACTGATGTTTATTGGTAACCATTGTCTATAACAGTATTGCATCGTAAGTCACATACCTTAGAAACGTGCCCTACGATACTCTGCCCTGCGTCCATCAACTTAGACATACAGTCTACATACATATGACTGTAATTTCACCGGCAACTTTACCCTTCAAACCGAAACATTGTCAGACTACAGCTTCTACAGCGAATATTCGTGCCGTGTGTCTCTGTATCTATACTAATACAAAGAAGAAAAATTTGTATTTTTGTATGTTTGTAACGAATAAACTCAAAACATACAGGTCCGATTTCAAAAATTATTTCACCATTACAATGCTACGTTATCCCTGAGTAAGTTAGGCTACTTTTTACCCAACTGCGTAGAAGTAGGGTAGTGTTTTTATTGAAAAACTATGCGTGCGAAGCTGCGGATTGGTCAGCTAGTCATAACATGAAAGACACACACAACACAAGTATTCGTCATAGCTCGATAGGCCCAAGCATCAGAAACAAATGAACACTTGAACCTGATAGCATCCAACATTTCCAATTTAAATCAGATGAAATCCACACAAATTGCAGTGGTAGGCTTTGAGCACTTGTTCAGATGCCTATCTTACCAGTCATATAAATGCAGCCACTGGACACTAGCTTCTACTAACATACTTGTAAGCCAACATGCTTATTCTAATTAAAGAGAAACATGTAAAATATCATTTATTGTTCCTTTGAAAAACAAACCAATGTCTTTGTTCTCACAATATGTGCATGATTTATGAAATTCTATAGTCACCAATAGCCATATTGTAGAAACTAATAAGGCATTAGGTCACATCAATAGTTAGAAACTGTTATGGCTTCAATGGCAATGGGCTTGCTGCATAACACATTATTATTTATGCATTGCTAACTTGTATATGTATTGTTGACGACCTCCGTGGTGCAGTGGGCGAATAGCCAGCTGAGACGCAGGAGGTAGCGGGTTCGATTCCCGCCGCGGAACAAATGTTTGCATGATCTACAAATATTTGTTCCAGGTCTGAATGTTTTTCTATATATTATAAGTATCTATTTACAAAAAAATTGTATATAAGTATTCTATCAGTTATCTGGTTCCCATAGTACAAGCTCTGCTTAGTTTGGGGCTAGATAGCGCTGTGTGAAATGTCCAGCAATATTTATTTATTTAACTATACAACTATGTAGAGTATAAATAAGCAAATGGGGTGGGACTAAATAGATGTTTCTCCCAAACCGATCTCTCTATTTGGCCAGCCCATTCGCTGGGCCCCATCAGCCAAATATCTGGGTGTCATCCTCGATAGGCATCTTTCCTTTAGGTTGCACATCACTAAGAGGTGCAACCAAGCAAAGTTCACCCTAGGACGATTGTCCTCACTTCTAGGCGCGAAAAGTAAAATGTCCCTTAAAAATAAGGTGACTCTTTACAAAGCGTGCATTCGCCCCATTATGACATACTCATCTGTAGTATTTGCCCACTCTCCTAAAGTTGGTGCCATTCAGGTTATTCAAAATCGCTTCTTGCGAAAAGCCTCAGGCTCGCCCTGGTACTTTCGCAATAACGACCTACATCGCGATTTGAAATTAGAATCAATAGCCAGGTTCATGAAGCTCGCTTCCAAGCGGTTTTATGAACTTGCCTCTAATCATCCGAACCCTTTGGTACACACCATTCCGGTTTACCCGTTGGATCCGCCCGCTAACAAAATCCTCCGTCGTCCGAGACACGTTCTCGGAGACCCGGATGACGAAATCACCTCTGCTAATGCGGAAGGTGAGTCATCTATATCAGACAGAGCAAACACTTCACAGAAACACCGACCTCGCCGGCGAGGTCGACGAGTCCCTTCAGTCGCCGCTTATACGAGGTACAGACATGTACCCGGGCGTTTCTCTCCTATCCCCATCCCGGCAACAGCCCAAGCCGAGGTTCGTACCTAAGTGGTGCCCTTGCGCTAGTTGCCTAAAAAACTTACAGGGCTGAGCGCCATCTGCGCTCGCCAAAAGTTCGGTTAAGCTGTCACGGCCTCAGAGGCCAACAGCGAGATTAGTCCATTCGAAAAAAAAAAAAAAAAAAAAACTAAATAGATAGATATTTTTAATACCAGCATACATTCACAAGTTTCAGCGATGTAGCTACATATTCTTATAACATGGCTTCATTAATAATCCTAAATCAGGTGTTTAGAGTTATCTATTTTGGAATTTTATTTTGTAATGGTGCAATGCTATACCTATACATATTTTTACATATTTTTTGGTGTAACATTAGTGTGAGTTTGTAAATAATTGTATCTGGGTATCAAAGGTTGCTTGGAAGAAGTCACTTGCAGCGATAAGGCCGCCCATTGTACAATATTTATTTATAAGTAATTAATTAGTTTTTTAAGTATTCCTGGTGTGCAATAAAGCATTGTTCTATTCTATTCTATTTTGTAAATTTATTAAATAGTAGTTGCCAGAGCACAGTGGTTGTATTATAATTCTTTCTTAATTTTTACTTTCGCCCCTTCTTCATATAAATTTTAACACTCCTTCGTGCGCGCAATAAGCAAAAAAAGCGGTACAATATTTTCTCTTCAGGTATTTATAGTATACATACAACAGATGTAGTCTTCGCCTCTGGTAAAAATTTTAAGTTAGTTTATAGTTAGTTTCCAATGCAAAATAAACAGAAAAAATACTGTAAAACACAGTCATGAGACTGTATGAATGTAAGAGTCAAACAACTAGTTACAAGAGTCATAATTCAAGGCGTCAAACTTCCAAATTAGCATACGGTTGACTCACATAAGAGCACATCAACATGTTTGTTTCTCTATGATTGAATCAATTAACCGGCTGGTGGTGTCAGTTCCCTTAGGCACATAACACAAAACTAAATTCTTTTATGAATGACCTGGTATATTTTTATTTTAAATGTGTTTATGATATTCCTCCAATGAGAGCACAATGGAATTTTTATGGAACCAGCTATATCAATTTCCACCAAGCAAAGTTAAAAATATCATGCAAACAGCATTTTAAAAATGTATAAATGGTATTAAAGACCAACTAAATTAAAAATGAATGCCCTTCCACTTCATTACGTCAAAGTGAAATAAACTTACCCACTGTTGGCACAAGGCTTATTTTGAATTGTCTTGCTGTGGTGTTGACTCACAGTAATGAAGTGGAGGGGTGTCAATTTTTCGAGTAGACAGTCTCTACATCTATTTGCATCAGAGATTGTAAATGTGTGTAATGTTATGAACAAGCAAACAAGTAATGACATTATGATACAAAACTTACCCATATTAACATTGTTTCCATTGTGGCCATGGTGCGCTCCATGAGCCATGGTCTGAGGTGGATGATTGTGCTGATAGGGCACATTGGCATTCTGTATATTCTGATACGTCAGAGTTCCTTGCTGATTGTCATTCATATCCATAGATCTAACACTTGGGTCATGACCATGTTGATTCCAATCCTCTGGTGACTCTGGTATAGGCTTGTTCAGAGCATAATTACTATGGTCACGTCTTAGGCTTGGGAATTGTTGTGGGGCTGGTGGAAGAGGTGGAGACTCTTCTGGAACAGCTGGAGGCACTTTAGCTTGGTTACGTAAATCTCTTCTAATATTTGGTGGGCTGGAACTTCTCAAAGAGTTGGATCTAGCAACATTTGATGTCTTTGGCAAGATAACTCCGTTCTGGACAGTCTGAGGTTGTGGCACATGAGATGGGAGTGGCCGAGGCACAATCGATGAGACTGGCATAAGTCTGTGATCTCCCCGTACAATAGTTTTTAAGTCCAGGATTTCGGTAGGTGTGATTTCTGAGGGATCTACTAGTGGTATAGGCCTGTTGGTTGATTTAAGAATCTGAAAGATAGAAAATTCATATACCAGTATGTTCCTATTTAAATCTAGAAGTATTAGGCAAATAACTTGATGAATAGATTCATACAAGAAACATGATGGATTATAACAATTTATTGGCAGCACTAAAGTACAGCACATTTATCACAGTATTCAGTGTTAAAGTAACTATTAGTTTCATATTGAAATACTAGCTTCCCCCTGCAGCTTCGCACCCGTGGTTTGTAAATAAAAAGTAGCCTATGTCACTGTCCAAGTCATAATCTATCTATTATCAAAAATATATAAAATCAGTACCATATTATAGTCAGTATATAGTTGTGAAAACATAACAAACAAATAGTCAGATACTTTCGTATTTATAATACATCAAAGAGTGGAAAATTACCTGATTATTGCCGACAAGTGAGGCCCATTGCGGCGGAAGTCCCACAAACTTTCCCTCCCGTTTATCAAAGTCTGTGTGCAATCTATGTTGGAAGTTTATTGGGTTGGAAATTTCAGGCTTTTTCTTCTTCTTGGAGAACATTATTTTTCACTTGCTACAAAAAATAATACCTTTAAAGCTTAAACTATAAGCGTTATCAGAAACGGATCAATTACCAACTGAGGAAACAAAAACACTAAGTAGAAAAAGAAAGCTTAGGTACCTACTTACGTTTCGACACTTTCTACGATAGGGCGTATCAACATTGATAATCGATTTGTTTCGAATTCAGGCGTTTCCTGGCACAAAGTAGTACAATAACATTAGACGTATAGTTGCTTGTACAGTTCCAAGTGGTCGTACGGAACACAAACTGAATACAAAACCGAAAGCATTCTTTCCGACATTCCTCAGCGATAATCCATGTACTCGACAGTCACAAATTGAATTAGCCTACATTAAGTCTCAATCAAGATTACATGTTTATCGATCGATCGATACTGAAATAAAAACACTAGTTTTTAGCACTTTTTATCTATATTTTTTTCAGGAGAAAGAAACGGAGACACGCACTGCCCACAGTGCTCAGTTGCCCACAGAGCAGAGAAATAAAATAAATACTAGGTATTTATTATTTTTGCCCATTCGAGCGCCAGTGCTGCCAACTACAAATGTTTAAATTGTCATATTTACATGTCAAAACTACCGTTTCGATGACAAAATTATCCTTTAACAGGGGATCTATAATACATAACCCACTTTGGATGCCTCATTTTACACTTTTCTGATGTTGAATCCGAGACTTTAATTTAAAACCTGTAAGGTACGTAAATTAAGAAGCACAGTGACAGCAAGTCGCTGCCATGAGGTAGATCCCATCGATACCGATACCTTGATACCACGATAATTTAACATTCTTGTGCTTATGATAAATGAATATGCGGACAGTCAACCAGCTTTTTTTCGTGTTTTTCCAACGCTGCATATAGTACGTACTCTATGATAGCAGATATGTAGCTCTACAAATGATTACCTACTCAGTTTACTAGTATTCTGATACTAATACCTAAATATTCATTGGGCATTTTTTTCTCCTTTTTATAAACACATGTGCATAATACGAGTGAGAGAGAGAGAAACTTGTCTGTTGTAGTTTTTGCGTTTAATTTTTCCTCAAATTTGTTTTGCTACTGTGCTTTCTACTTTGTTTTTTTTTCTGTTATTCATAGTATCTGACACAACTAGCCTCTACGAACTCAACGCAGTTATTGATAATATTGAAAGTATGAAACCCTGCCACCAATACTACCGCTTTATTAATATCACGTTAGGTAATATTATCGCGATCCAGTATTGTTAATGTAACAGCCCCCATGGGGGTGATCCATTGGCGAGCAAGACCGATGCATGTGTTAGCATCTTAGTAATCTGTGGCCGATGCTGCTGGTATGTACGCCAAATAGCCCGCGAGCCAAAGTGTAATACATTTATGTGGTCTGTGGCCAAAGTAATTATGGATGGATGGAGTACCCACTTTACCGCGGTTTTATAGTATGATGGATTAGTCCGTTGGCTCTTCATGCATGTTTAAAACCCTGAGACCGCGGAATAAAAAACCGTCAATGGATCAGCTAAGCTGACAGTCTTTAATAATTTTGGTAATCTAGGTTCACTAATAAATTCTGCCAGTACCAAGACCAAGGCTTAATATTAATATTATCATATGCCCGTATGTTTACTCCATCAGTCCATCTACTGTAAGATGGAGAATAAATCTCCGTCTGCGGTATCTAGCAACTTTTTGAGGTGAATGAAGCTAGCTAAATTTGTCATAGCCCGGCCACATATGTACTTTACTTGCCCATAGAGGAATACTAATAGACGGGAAAGTACTTGCCTAGACGCGAGGAAAGTGGACAGAGCTGCTTTACTCATCATGCAACTCGTCATGTCCAACCGCTGCACATTTTGTCGGTTTTTTGTGAACTAGTCAAGGGACCGGCAATATGAACACAAGTAAGCCGGCTACGCTATCGTGAGCCATGAAAGATCATCAGTTCATTTTCTAGTAATGAAAGTGACTACCTATACATAAAACTAGTGGTTCGCCCCGAACTGAGATCTCGTGAGTCTCCCAAAACACAAAAAAAAATATTCTTAGGGCGACTCGCGCAACGATGCCTAAACGTATTTAGTGGCTAAATATGATTTAAGGAGTTGTCAAATCATACAAATTCGTAAAATTTAACCGTGTTTAGTCGCTAAATGCGTTAAGAGATCGTTGTGCAAGCCGGCCTCAATCTTTGATCAATAAAATAGTGCCACGAAATGCATAACCAACTTACTTAACCTACGGTTTCATTCAAATTACAGGTAACGGGAGTTCATGTTAATTGGTTACAATTTTTTGGGGAAGAAATTGCAGTTTGGCAGTGTGGTAGATAATTCCAAATTCAAATTAGGAAAATGTGTAATTTTTATTTGTTTTTCGTACTGTAAAGATGAGTGAATCTAATGAAGAAATTCGATACATTTTAAAATTTTACTACAATATTAGGTAAAAATGCAACGCAAGCAGCGAAAAAAATTTGCGATTTTTATGGACCTAGTGCAGTATCTGTGAGAGTAGCACAAATTTGGTTTAAGCGTTTTCAATTCGGAAATTTTGATGTCAAAGATGCACGTCGCTCTGGTCGCCCTATGACGGATAAAATTGATGCCATTTTTGAAAAAGTGGAGCAAGATCAGCATATCAGTAGTTACGACGTAGCTGAAGAACTAGGAATTGACCACAAAATAGTTTTGGCGCATTTGAAAAAACTGGGTACACAAAAAAAGCTCGATATTTGGGTACCCCACGAGCTCACTGAAAGAACCCTAATGAACCGTGTACTCATTTGTGATTCTTTATTACGACGTAATTAAACCGAACCATTTTTGAAGAAGCTGATAACTGGTGATGAAAAGTTGATCACGTACGACATGAACGTGCGAAAAAGGTCGTGGTCAAAGGCCGGTCAGGCTTCACAGACTGTGGCGAAACCCAACCCGGGTTCTGACCATCGATTCTGAACTCTACTGCAAACAACTGATGAGATTAAAGCAAGAAGTTGAGAGAAAGCGGCCGGAATCAATCAACAGAAGGGGTGTGGTTTTTCATCATGATAACGCTAGACATCACACATCTTTAGCCACTCAGCAAAAATTAAGAGAGTTTGGCTGGGAGGTGTTAATGCATCCGCCGTATAGTCCTGACTTTGCACCTTCAGATTTCCACCTGTTTTGGTCTCTTCAGAATTCTTTAGGCAGTGTCAGGTTAACATCACGAGAGGACTGCCAAAACCACTTGTCGCGGTATTTTGATCAGAAGCCCCAAAATTTCTATAGCAAGGGGATCATGTCCCTACCTACAAGATAGCAAAAAGTTATCGAACAAAATGGTACCTACATACTTTAGTTAAATGTAAATAAACTATATTAATTTTTTTTTTAATTTTCTTTAAAAAAAAATTCCCCAACCTAATATGTGTCACTAAAGCTACTCGCATACCAAATTTCAGCACTGTGGGGTCACTGGTGTACCCTGTGAATTTTGTCAAAGTTCAGTTTTTATTATGACTAATAACTTAAAAACTACAACGTTTAAACTAAAAATAAAAACGGGGTCGAAATGTACCTATTCACAAATACCTTTTAATAGACGTGCCATTTGACCGGATAGTCCCATTTTATTTTTTTTTTACCCCTCTTGAACCCCAATATCTCAACAACCCCCCCACATTTTTAGCTCATTTAGTTACACCAAAATTGTGCCATCACTATATACCAATTTTCACGATGATCGGATAAACACTTCGAAAGTTATCCTCGGACAAACAAACATACATACATACATACAACGCCGATTTGCCCAAGTTGATTTAGAGATCTCGCTTCGTTCTATCAATAATCGCGCGTGAGCTGTGTATGGCCACCTACGGCCATAACCGCGGCAGCACGAGGTGCATAGTGTGGCCGGGGGGGTCAGAGCCCAGTTGGCAACAGTGCATAAATAATATTATTGATTGCTTGCTTGTGCTTGCTACGTAATTACTTGTTTTTTGTTTGTTTGTTTGTCTAACAATTGCAAAATTTGCAAATTTATGGAGGTTTTATAGTACTTTAGCTACGAAATCATCGCAAACAATGTACGATAAACCTAGAGACAAACCGAAATCCCACAAAAAATCTAAGAAACGTGAAAAAAAGAGACACAGTGTAAGTCGAAATTGTTCGTCTGCCGCTTTCTACTAATTCTATGTGCTTACCACAACAGTAACTTACAGACATACTTTTCAGACATCAAGCTCCAGCGGAACAGAATCAGATGCATGGGTCGAGAAGGAATCTACTACAAAACCTGTCCCAGGGAGGGAAGATTGGATGGCCATGACTGGCGTAATGAAAACTTACACCAAAGAAGACATCAGACCGAAAAGAGAAGAAAAAGACAAGAAGAACATCGATTCATACAATCCTGCAACCAGTACCCGTGAGCTCAATCCCTACTGGAAAAATGGAGGTGAAGGTCTGCCCCAAACACCCGAAAATTTTCGTAAATCCAGAAAGTTTTTGAAGCCGTCAGATGACGATGATTTTTACTCGAAGAGATCCAGTCAAGTTAGTAGCACTTCAAGCAGACACATAACTTATGATCTAAGTAAGAACCATGATAGAAAAGATTGTGACCATCATAACAGAAGAGAGAATAAAAACTATGATGATTACAATAGTAGAAGCACAAATTATAATTATCAAAGTGAAAGAAGAAATAACTGGAAAACGAGTGAGGCTACTAGTAGCAAAAGCAGTTGTAATGATGAGAAAGAACAAAATAAAAACTATGAAGAACCAGCAAAAAGTACCAGCAGATCTCATGAACAAAATATTGCAGTTCAAAGTATGAGTCCTAAAAACAATGAACAGAACAGTCTTTATCTCAGTGATGAGAAAATGAATAAACTAGGAGCAAAAATTATAAAAGCTGAAATTATGGGGGATATGATCTTAGTTGCCGAGCTCAAAGCTAAACTAGAAACGGCAAGAGAGTATAGGAAGCAGAACCCTGATGCTGGCAAAGAGATAGACGATAGGGTGATGTTGATATCAACAAGTAGCTCTGGAAGCAGCAGGCCTTTGGTTAAGACTACTAAAGGTGATGCTCGGAGCAAGGGTGGAAAACGGAAAGCTGAAACTCATGTCTCAGGAGAAAGGGCTAAATACTTTGGAAATGATGACAAGTACAACTTGGCACAGATGGTAAGTTGGTTATATATAATATCATGAGTGGAATAACAAATAAAATTATAGTCATCCCACATATGACTTAAGTGTAGTTTTTAATGTGCCTATACATGTTTCTTTGTATTTTTGCAGTTTGAAAATGAAAAATACGGCAACAACTATGACGATGAAGCAGAACTGGCAAGGATTGCAAGTAAAAGTAAAAATCCTAATGATGATCTTGCAGACATATTCATGGATGAGATATCTAAAAACAGAAATGAAGCGAAGGAGAGTGAGTTTGAAAAGCAGAGAGCTATTAGTCAACACAATAAGCTGGAGAAGTCTCTTGAAGGCTGTGAATATTGCCTTGATTCTAAAAACATGATGAAACATCTGATGGTTAGCTGTGGCAGCAAGGTGTATGTTTCCGTGCCGGCTAGAACATCCTTAGTGAAAGACCACTGCTTAATTTCTACAATACAGCATTCTTCTTGTGTCACTGCTTTGGATGAAGATGTTTGGGAAGAAGTAATGGTAAGATTAAAGTCTTAATAAATATTTATAGATTCAGAAACCCTGTAATTGAATTACTTCATAGTTGTATAACAATTACATATTATGTTTTTGCATCTTTCAGAATTACAGAAAAGCCCTCACACAGTTTTACAACTCCCATAATAAAGATGTGGTATTTTTTGAAACTGTCACAAAACTGAACAGATTTCCTCACATGGTCATCAACTGTGTACCTTTACCAAGAGATGTTGGTGACATGGCAGCTATTTATTTCAAAAAGGCTTTACTGGAATGTGAGGCAGAATGGTCCATGAATAGAAAAGTTGTGGATTTGAAGGGGAAGAATATTAGGAAGGGAGTGCCCAAGGGTCTGCCATACTTTTGGGTTGATTTTGGAATGGATCCTGGATTTGCCCATGTGATAGAAGACCAACAGCTGTTTCCTAAAACATTTGCAGAGGTTAGTATTTTAAAATCGAAAAATGTTGTGATCAGGATCGATGATGATCACACAACATTTTTTGATTTACATTTAATCTGATTGATTAATAATCGATCGATTGATTATTAATCAATCAGACAGAAAAATACGATTTTTTTTTTTCAGGAAATAATTGCTGGCATACTGGATCTGGATCACAGTTGTTGGAAGAATACTCGAAAAGAGTTTGGAGATTTACAAAGGAAAAAAGTTATGGACTTCGTAAAGGAGTGGAAACCTTTTGATCCTAATCAAAATAAAAAATAAATTTTATAGATAGAACAAAATCCGTACAAAGATTTTGTAATAAACTGACAGATTTTTGTAAGGAAAATAAGTTAGTTTAATGAATATTTTAATAATAAAAAACATTCTAATTAACATTTTTTGTTTATGGTTAACTAATCAAATAAATATTGTATGTTGCCTAATAACCTTCCTCTTTTCGAGCAGCCTGGTTAACAGAATTTACTTTGCTTAGCAGTTGTACTCATGATTAACACACTTGTTTTCAGTTAGTTTGTTCTCAATGTACTTGTCCAATTTTATGTTTTATTGTCACAATATTATTTATTTCAGTGTTTTTATTACTTTAATTCATAAGTAAATGTTTAAAAAAAATTGTAAGGATGGACTGTGCAAGCAGACATCTGTGATTTCATTTTGAATGGTTCCAACCAAAGATTAGCATTGTACTATAGTGTATCAAATGCTTAGTTTGGACCCTTTTTGTGAAGTCTGATAAAGTCGTGAGACAGTTTGAATCTATAAATTTATTTATTATTTGGGTGTACAGAGGTTTATTAATTGTTTTCCATCACAAATTCATGTTTTTTCTTGTTTTCTTAAAACTAAGCATGATCTTCTTTCATCATTTCTTCTATCAACCTCTGTCTCTCTGCTGCTTGCCGCATTTTTGTTAAAACTAGTGATTCATAATCTTTATCTGATATTAGTGTGGGCCCATCAATTGTTTTCTTTGTGGTCAAAACAAGCCTTTCATTCAACCACTTTAATTCTAGAGGATTATCTGGTAGACCTTTTTCTAATTCAACAGCCATTTCTGATGCTTCTTTACTTGAGAATTCTACCAGAGCACTTCCTTTCTTCTTTGGAGACATTATAAGTGCAACAATAACACCATATTTCTTCAAAAATCTTCTGAGATTTGTTTCATCATAACCACCATTATTTGGGTCATTTTTGTCAGATTTCCATTTTATTTTAATTCGATTCAGACTTGAGTCCCATACAGGTGTATTTATAAGCCCCATTGAGTTCTGGATTTCTTCTTTCATTCTCTTTTGTTCTTGTTGTAAGAGGATACTGCCTTCTTTCTGTAATCTGGCTATTTCTGCTGCTAGTTTCTGTTCATCTGTGAGGGTTGTATTAGTTCCTGAGGCAGCATCTCTTTCCCGCCTTTCTAGATCTTCCTTTAGTTTTTGCCGTTTACTATCTAGCTCTTGATGTCGTAACTTAGCGGCTGCTTTGGCTCGGAGTACTTTGTCGTATGCGGATCTGGCTGACGCATCAGTAAGGATTTCTAGGGCCTGAGAGAGTTCATGAAATGCCTCTGCTGCCTTTGGGTCATCTGGGTTTTTGTCTGGATGGCACTGTAATGCCTTCTTGCGATAAGCTTTTTTTATCTGTAAATAAATTAGGTTGTATTTTAATGGTTTGCAGTTGTTATTCATTGAAATTTAAAGCTTAGCAAAGGATTAGCTGCGCCAAATTTTCGAGTACTAACCTCTGATTCTGTGGCGCTGATTTGCAAGTCAAGTATAGCGTACAAGTCTAATTCGTCTATATTCTTCTTCGTCTTTGCCATTTTGGTATAAAAACAACTGTCTGGAATCGTGCAATTCACAAACACCCAATCACCCACCGACCAACTACTCAACAAGCAAATATAAAACAAACAGAATAGGAAGGAGTAGGTAGGGTAGGTATATTGATTGTTTGAAGGAAGGAAAGGAAAATCTGTAAAAGTCAAGCAAAAGTGACAATTGACAGATTGATGATTAAAATTGTCCACAGACTACAAAATCTCGCATAGAGATGGGATAATTGAGTTTTATATGGGGCAAAATGCCTTTAATAGGCATACACGACGCTTCAACCAGACGCCCAGAAAGAAGTTAAAATGATTAGTCGAAATTGCATGAATGAAACTCATTTTGTTTTCGTGTGAAAAGTAGACAACAAATGTATGTCGATCGGTCCTGACACTGACATACATAATCACTGTCCGACAAAAGTATCAACATAACCTAGAATTTGGTACTTAGAAATAATAGTTTTGAAAAACGAAATATCAAAGCATTTGCAATGCTTTCGTCTTCTTCAAGTAAGTTTTATCATTTAGGCGATACAATAGTAACAGTGAAGAGAAGTATATGAAGACATATCTAGGTAACACGAAACGAATTATCCTGTAATTGTTTTTTGCAGTTAATCCTATTCTTAGACATGGAATAGCATTATTACGAAGAAACTCTACTGCAGTTCAAGCTGCCACTCAGATTTCACCCGAAGGTAAGTTATAAAAGTCGCAAGACTGGCAAAATACTAAGTGTCAAAATTCCTTCATGTAAGACCAGTTTTTCTTTGCTTCTTTTCTACCTAACTAAATATAAATAAAAAATATCATTATCATTCTTAGCCAGTGTCGACCGTGTCTCTTTGTTTATGCCATTCTTCCCGACCACGTACGACCCACGGACTTATTGATATCGTCGACCCATCTCGCTGGTGGACGTGAACTATTTCGATGCTCAGTTCTCGGCCTCCACTCTGTTAGTGCCAAAATCCATCTGTGGACGTCTGGCCAAGTGTCCTGCTCAACTCCACTTGAGTCCCAATATTTGCTTGCTGATATCTTGTGCTTTAGTCTGCTTGCGAATTTCGATATTGGGAAGTCGATCTAAGAGTGTGATGCCGAGCATGACACGCTCCATGGCTCTCTGTGCTACACTTATTTTGTGCACAGCTTCCTTCATGAGCTTCCATGTCTCGATACCATAAGTCACAGGCTTATGGTAGGCGGGACACATTGGTTATAGAGACATGTTTTAAGACATTGTGAAATACACTAGATTTTAGTATGTCATTTAGTTTGCTGAAATCTGCCCATCCAAGTTGAACACGCTTGGTGACTTCAAACTTGAATGTCATTGTTGGAAGCAAGAAACTAGAAATGGTTGACTGATACGTTTATCTTAGTCATGTTTTATCTTTTGGCAAAAAATTCTAGGGTGGGGGGATTAAAATATCTGCACTGATGTCCTGCTTTGGGGTGTATTGTGCATTACCTCCCCTTCTAACCTGACTTTAACATAATACATAAAAAACCTATTTTAGGCTACATGCTAGCTACATTTTGAATTTGCAGTTATACTGTGAAAATCTTATATCAATTTACCTTATTTTAATTGAGTCTGAACAAACATGCTGCCTTATTAAACTAGATTTCATGTCAATTTTCAGATGGTGTTCAGACAAAGAATCCACTTCATCACCCAGACTACTTCCAAGTACATAACCTGTTCACAGTCAAAGACTTATTTGAAGGCAGAGTTCACTACGGACATAAAGAAGGCTCACTCAATGACTTCATGAGACCTTATATCTATGGATCCAGACTTGGCCATTTAATTTTTGACTTAGATATCACTGCAGACCATTTAAGAAAAGCCCTCAACTTTACGGCTCATGTTGCTTACCGTGGAGGCATCATTTGCTTTTTCAACAGAAATGCATTGAACTCTCATGAAGTAGAAAAAGTGGCTATGGAAGCTGGGGAGTATGCTCACACTAGATTTTGGAGAGGAGGTATTTTCACCAATGCTAATCATCAGTTTGGTGCTGTCACAAGGTTACCAGACTTATGCATTTTCCTAAACACTCAAAACAATATCCTGAACCAACACACAGCTGTGAGAGACAGTGCCAAAATGCTCATACCTACAATAGGTATTGTTGATAGCAATTGTAACCCAAATCTTATCACATACCCTGTTCCTGGCAATGACGATTCACCAGCTGCCATCAGTCTATACTGCAAGTTATTTAAATCAGCTATTCTTAGAGGTAAAGAAGCCAGGCTGAAGTTTTTACAAGAAACTAATGAATAGGTTGTTTAATGATATTAAAATAGGTAGGTATAACGAGTAGTTTTATTTATATACATATTTATAGGAATAACAATGAAAATCTCAAACACATGCATATAATGAAGGATCATTCATGTATGTGCTCAAGATTTTCACTTAGATAACATTTGTAAAATATTTTAAAATGGTTTTTCGTGCTAAAATACATACATTTAGATATAACAATTTTTACATTTTACTAAAACTAAAACATGCTTTGGTTACTTAGAATACCTATAGTCTTTCAAGTGAATACATCTTTTGAAGATCTCATTCTAAATAATGGTGTCAAACTGTCCCATTTAAAATGTGACATCTAAGAATAAGAAAATAACCAAATAGCATCACTTAAAAGCACACGGTTTAAACTACATTGATTTATAAGACAGGGTGAATTTGTAAACTACTGTCTGTTATCTATTTAATCAAATAATAATAAAGTTGAAAATACACTTCTCATAAATTGCAGCATCTTCGTTTGTATGGAACGGTGGATTTTCAACTTTCATATTGGATTGAAGTAAATACATACAGATTATTGTTGTGGATTGGGTCTAACGTTCGTCAAAGTCAACTGAATACAAATTCACCCATTGCTCCCAATTAATCAAACTAAGCATAAAAGGTAGGAAGCGATCCGCTCCGAAACGTAGCACTACGCGCCCCAGCCCTCTGCGCACGAGAAGACAGGTGAGGTGAAATGCCTTTCGGAGCGGATCGCACTTACCCTGATGAAGGTTCACGAATTGAACCGAAGCATTGTCGCTCGTAACACCGATAAAACGGTACGTGATAAATCCCGTATTTATAATAATGATCACGAAAGTTTTATAAGAACAAAAGATAGGCATTTCTCATTTTGATGGTTTGAAAGTTTTAACCTAGGAGCACTTTCCTCATCATATGCGGATGAGGGTTGCTGTTTTCTTCGCGACTCTCCCAACTGCCAGTGATGCATTTAGAGCTACACAGGAATTGTAGTAATGGAATACGATATTTGCCGCAAAAATCCACGAACTTTATGTGCTCCACTCGGTTGTCGAAGAAAACACCTGTAAAACAATAATATCATGTATGACAATTGGTGGGAATTACGAATCAGAAATGAGGAGATTCGTAGACAAACTAAGGTTACTGACATAGCCCAGAGTATTAGTAAGCTGCATTGGCAGTTGGCGGTGGCAGCTTAAAGAACTGACGGTCGATGGGGCTCGAGTGGACCACGCACTGGAAGGGCAGCGTAGGACGGACGGATGGAAAGATTACTAGCTACTTACTAGTACTACTAGATCAGTAGCTACGCTCTGGAAATCTATGTTCAGTAGTAGACGCCCAGTTCGGTTCAGTATTTATATGATGAAAATTGTTGTTAAAATTAAATACGTTCTATTAATAATACTTATCAGTCACACAACTGACAATAGTCGCCTGTTTATAGCTCCATTTTATAACAAAAGGTAAAAACTAGTACTTATATAGTAAAAATCTATTTTGAAACAAACTATAGACTGACTTGGTTGATAATGTTGCGAAAAACTTATGTTTCGAAAGGACTTTTATGATCTCATAGTATTTTTTGACCCGTCTGTTTTTATTGCGTTTTATTATTATTTTTTGACTGCCTGCTTACTCGTAATGCCGTAATGTTCCAATGTTTTTGTAACAAATGGCGCTTTGACTTTCTTTAAGTTTCTTCAAAACACGGGTAGGTAATTGGTGAACAAAGAAGTAAACCCCGCCCTCTTTTGTATTAGCCGTTGGTCATATTAACAAAATCACACTTAAGGTGGCAAGGCTTCGCTCTTGGCGACTGTACCTAATTAATTTTGTTGCGAGGCCATTTTCGGCATTAAACCGGCCCGAAAGACGTCGGTCACTTAACATAATCAATTTTTTTAGGTTATCGGACCACAATTCTATTGACTGTGTTTGTTTAGGCCCCACTTAACCAATAGTTACGTTTTTAACTTTAAAGTATCTAAACATACAAGTGCACACTGCCTAATAATTAGTTTATCATTTTAAATAAGTAGGTACCTAATAAACTAACCATTTGCCCCCCCCCCCCCCCCCGACTGTAACATAATTAATGTCGTTTATTAGTCTCATGCATGACAAAGTCAGCCATCGGAAAATGCAAATGGCTAGACAATCTCTAATAGTGCTGACTTGCTTAATGAGGGGTGAAAGATCAAGTACCTACCTACATTATAGAGTTCGCTCTGCATAAATAGGAGCCAACTGCAAGTCAGTTCTATAAACTTATCTATACTTTAGATAAAGGAAGCGAGTATTGCTGCACAAACAAACATACCTAATTATGTTTCCAATTTACTTTGTATCAACGTACTTAGCAGCAGTTAATTGCCAAACGAATAATATACAATTTACTTGACGCGATAGAGTACCTACATATGTAGGTATTTAAATAATTATTTAACCTTTTGTAAGGTCAATAATTAGACTAATTTCATGTCCTCGACTTTGCAACAGCAGTTGATATGAAATGAAATTCCGTACCGGTTTTTCTCTATGAAAAATTATCAGTATGTTAGTAGGTGTACCTACCTAGTTCACTTAATTCCATCTACAAGTATCTGCAGTCTCCAGCAAGCATTGTTGGCCATATACAAGTTAATATTAAGCTAATATTGGAATCAATATTTAAAAAATAATGTAATCATGAAGTTTTGCCATAATGTATCCATTTCAGTTCAAGAATGTTTATTTTGGCATAAATTAATGGCCACATTACTTTGTACTGTTTAGATGATTTCCATAATAATGCAGGCGACGACCTTGTACTATTCAGTTCTTCGACTAAGCAGCGCTGCAGACGCGCTGCCTCCGCGCGGCACTATGCGGCAAATTCGAAGGCGCCCTAATACGCCAATTCGCTCGGTCTTGTCTTTACTCCTCTATATTTGCGAAGTCCTATTACTTCGGTCAAATACAATCCATTTTATGCTCTAACCTATTATTAAAAATACAAACCTTTACACTTAGGATTGACGCAGCATTGAGCGGCACAGAGATACTTCATCAGTGTACGTGGAACCTCTCCTTCTCTGACCGGAACGTCATGTAGCTTGATGGTACGACCCGCCAGCTCGAGTAATGAAGGTGGTTGCAGAGTCATATCCCGAACGAACCTAACCACCAGAGGATTGTCTCGAAGACTCAGCTGAAAATGTTCAAAACAAAAATTCTGAGCATTTCAATCCCACTTTCAGAGAAAGATATAGCTTAATTTATATGTGCACTGTCAATTTTAGTTCCCTGCTATACCACGGCTGAACAATTTGCCGCATTGCAAGTTGAACTATGGAACAACTACGTATCGTCGGATCTTGGCTGTTGTGTATCTTTAGGCACTATTTTGTGATCGCCTCTACATTCTAGCCAAGTGCTTCATATACATGACATTGTATGTTCTCAGGCCAAGCATGAGAATCAAACAGTGCATAGATGGTGGCACTAACTCTCAACGAGTGGCTAATGGCTATGTTTTAATTTTATTTATTTACTATTGTTAAGGTTTGTATGTAGCCAGTGACTACCATAACAGTGATTTATCTAAGCAGGTACCTACCTACTAAATATATATTAAGCATTCTACAATAGTTTCAATTGCGTTATTTTTTATATCCAATGCTAGTTTGTGATAATTTAAATGACATTGCACGATTCGTACGAAAGTTTCCACAAACTCTACTATCTGTACAATTTATCAGTTTATCAACCTACCTCTGTCAGACATCTCAACTTTATAATCTGAGTCGGCAATGTCTTGATTCGATTTTTATGTATGAGAAGAGATCGTAGTTGGTTTAAATTGGCGATGCTGGCTGGTAGATACTCGATGTTATTGTCGCTTAGGACCAAAGCTTGAAGTCCTGTTAAACGGCCAACCGTTTCAGGAACCTCTGCTATTTGGTTGCCTCCCACAGAGAGAATTTGCAAACTGAAAAATAAAATCGAACTACTTAAGTATTTAGTCAAAAAAATCTTACCACTTTAAAACAGTATTATTTTTCAAACTTAAGCGATTACTATTCATAATTACTGATTAAAACGGGTATTTATGTTACTTTCTGCTGCTAAAAATAGCCGGTAGATATAGTACCTAGGTAAATATAATCACCATTTGTTTCGCCGTGTATTATCAAATCTCTCGAAAGAGGACCTAGGTAGATACATTTCAAAACATTATGATTTTAAAGGTTCATTTTACGCTGAAATTTGAAATACCAGATGCAAATAAAGATAAAATGAATACAAGTAGACTTTTTTCGTACAAAGTAAATTATTTATGTCATTGAAGTTACTCTATACTGACTGCCAAGTTGTTTTAATTAATATAAGTAAGCACTTCAACCTAAGTTGAAGTGCGTGCTAAGTGAAGTAGAAAATCGTTTAGGTAAGGTACAATAACGATTTCCCAAGTATGTACTTACCTACCGTAAAAAGGCTATCATGTAGGTACCCTATTAATTCGATCGATGATTTAAATTCTATCAGCAATGGTCTCAAATTAAATTTGACCTACTTAACTTAACTCAACGGGTCATCAACCCTCAGCACTAACTTGTTTTAAATCGTGTCTGTCGCTTACTACCTTATCTGACTTTTTATTTTATACTTATAGGTACCTACTTAGCTACTAACATAGTTACCTACTTAAATTGTGTGTTTGCTAAAAATACCTTTCCTACTTAGCTTATTAATGTTACTAGGTAGGTGGTATTTTCAGGATTTTATTTTTTAAACTGTCGTAATTACTATGATTTGTGAGTTTGAGTGTTCACTGTTCACATACCTACGTAACCATGACAGTTTCAAAAGTTAGTTTTAGATGTTAGGTAGGTACCTAGTTATCTACATAAAACACTTAAACCTAGATAGGGTAGGTAGGTATTTTTTACGACTTCTTTGGAGCTAAAACCTAACCCTAACAAAAGGACAACAATAGGTAGGCACGAACTATCTAGTACAATTTTGGTAGGTAGTCTTTTAGCTCAGTGGTTTTCGCGGCCTATCGCGGGTAATGACCTTGTCCATCGTCGCATTACGAAATAGCGACGCATTGTAGGTACAACATGTACATATAAAACAGAGGCTTTACTGACTATCGAGTCAACTGTGACTTCGCAGGCACTGACTGTACGCGAGTAGGTATAAGTATATAGTTTCTGTAACACAATCAGGAACAATGTCCTCCATTTTTTCAAATATATTATATTTACCACGATAAGATTTACTAAATGCATCAATTCGGAAATCCATTAGAACAGTTAGCAAACAAACATTGCAAACTAAGTATAAGCTCGGAAAAACAAATATTATTATTGATAACGTAAATAAAAGAGCTACTAAAATTTCAAAGACAGTTAAATATTCGCAAATTAGAAATAAGACTCAGCCGGTAAAAAAAAATTACTACAAATCGTGAAGAAATCGTGAAAATAGTTGAACACTTTTACAAAGACCTAAGAGATGCTTCTAAAGTAGGGGAACCAGCTTCATCTGATCCCACCGATGGACGTTAGAGCAGACCCTGTAGATCGATTTGATGAAGTCGAACTAACTTTGATTACAGAAGATGAAGTCAACTTGACATAAAACGGAGGAAAGCGTCGGGTGAAGATGGGAGTGCATGTAGAGAGAGATGTTACGAGCGGGAGGTCTAACAATACTTAAACCGCTTAAGTACCTTCTACACTCTACAGCAAAGTACTTAATAGGTAAGTACATACAGATGGACTATTGCCAAAAGTATGGAAAAATGCTACAGTAACGATCTTCTTGCATTATAAATGGAGATTTATAAATATATTAGTAACAACATGATAAAAAAAATTACCTGCTTAGCTTCCATATATCCTTTGGTATATTGGCTATTCTATTACCTCCCAGATATAGGTATCTGAGTATCGTTAGCTCTAGGACTTGTTCTGGGAAGAAATTGAGCTGGTTTCCACTGAGATTCAACTCTCTAAGGGAGCTCTTAGCCGAGAAGAAAGACTTTGGGAGCGATTCATTTGTGAGCTGATTGTGTTTTGCGATTAGCGATGTCAGAGGACAATTCTTAAACAAATCAGGCAATGTTGTCAATCTATTACTGCTTATATCCAAGATCTTCAAATTGCAAAACTGGCTTATCGTGTTTGGTAACACAGTTATTCTATTATTGTAAAGGAGTATTATCTCGTAGTTTTGTGCGCAGTCCTTTTCATCAACAATGCTTCTCAGTTCGGATGACAGTTCGCCAGAATCCAGTAGCTGGTTGGATAAGTCCAGTGTTTTTTGGTCTCTGCTGTCGCTGTCACAGCTATCCGATGTGTAGCACTCCATTATGGTGGTGGTGTTAGGTTTGTTTGAATAAATTTTGAATTACATTAGGCGTGCGTGAGGTATAAGCCTGGTAGGTTTGTATCTGCGAGCGATACGCCCGCCTCTCACGCGTCGCACGCGCAACTGAATGACTGGTCCGTCCGTGGTCCCATCCCACTATCAAATCAAATTAAGTCAGCCTGTGCCTGTCTGCCTTCATGTAGTAGCGTTTGAAAATACTTATGTAGGTAACTACGTAGGTAGTGTTTAAAGAAACTGTTGTGTTTAGATATTTTTTCAATCTTGGTTTTCATATAGGTACTTACCTATATAAAGGGGCGATAGGATTGGATATTTTGGTGTTATACCACCACCAAGAGTTAATAAATTAAGGAGGCTGGAGTTGAACCGCTGCTCACTCGTGCGTATAGTTTGCTTCTCCATGGATTACGCAATGGTCAATTTTAATGGGTGACCACTAGAACAATCCCTGAACTGAGCACTTCTGAATCTACTTCCAACAGCACGTTGGCCTGCCATGTGTCGAGTGTTGTGTACCCCGGTTCCTAGTCAAGAAGTCCCTAACACTAACTAGGTAAGTTACATACTTAGCCTAAGTAAGAAGGCAGGTCAACCAATACATTTTTATTTTTTGTAAAATGATTGAATCCTTAGTATTTTCTATCAGTTTCGTTTGATACAAGTAGGTATATAAATAAACATGTACCTAATGTAAAGCTAACGTCTGATGGTCTGTTGTTCGATGCTATGTATAATCTATTTTATTATCTTATCGGGTGAGCTGTCCAAATCCAAACAAAGAAGTAGTAATAGGTGAATTTATCCTGACTCGCAAAATAATAGGTGTTATCGATTCTGTGCACAATAATAAATTATCTTATCAATAAGTAAGTATAATATATAATTATATATAGTTGGACATTTCACACAGATCACACATGGGAACCAGATAACTGATAGAATACTTATATACTTTTTTTTTAATACATGCTTATACTAAACTTTTGGTCATAAAAGCATGTTGAGAATAGCTGCGATATTATTTGGAATCACTCCATGCATCGTGCTAATTAGAAGATTTTCTATATTCCATGGACCTAATAAAAGACAGAGGTCATCTGCAAATCTAAGGTGGGACAGGAAAACAGAATTAATGTTGATACTTACCACTATAACTACTTATTGCCCTGTGCAAGCTCAAGAAAGCAAGAAACGCAGTGAAGAGCTTGGGTGTAATGGTGTCTCCCCGTCGCCCCCCCCCCCCCCCCCCTGTTGATGGTTCTGTAAGAGCGTTGAACACGGCCCTGTAGTTAGGTACTAGGTATATCGGCACTCGAGAAGATTTCTACTTCTGCATCTGGATTTGAAAAGATGGGGGTGTTTACTTGTAGCGTTCACTTAATTGTATTACCTACACGGAAAATCGACGCGAGGAGAGATACTGTTAAAGTTTTGAATAGTTGATAAAAAAATAACCCTACTCCACCTAATGAATTCTCAGGGCCGTTTTAAGAAAAGGTGGTCAGTATCGAGTAACTAGTTCTTCGCCTTTCTATAGAACCTCTGATTCCTCTATTGTCTGTCCCAGTTAATGATTTTGGTTTCCTATTCAAATTGCAAAAATCATTCATCCGTCCGCAATATCCTAGTGACGACGGATGCTACGACGCTATGTTAGCATTTTATTGGTTAGCAATAGCAACATTAGCAACTAATAAAATGCTAGGCTAGCCACAGAGAGAGTAGGTACATATATTGAATTAACCAGCGGCTGACCATCAAACTCTATCAATCAACCCCACTCGGATTCGAAGTTACGTGACCCATTTTTTTAGATTTTTTACTCCCCTCCGCACCCTCGGTGACTACCCGTAGTATGTATTATGACAAGGCCCCTCCCTTCCCTCTCTAGTTTTCACGTAGTAATTCATAAATAAGGGTTTAAATAATTTATTGCAAACAGAAAGTTAAAAAAATATTAATTTGTCTTTTATTTGTCTGTACTAATACGGCGCTTGCCGCGTGACACGAGAGTGCGTGAATATCTCTATTTGCGTCAGTGTTGCCACCTGTGAGATTAAAAAGCGCTAAACGCTGCGCGCCATATTTAAATATGGCTCGAAAATTTGCGAGATTTCCCTATAGGATATTGACTACGTGTCGAAATCCTAAGGCCCCCCCACCCCTGTCACCAAGCGTGCTATTTCGAAGACAACCACCGCCCCCTGAACGGGTACCGTAGTATGGCAGGGTCACGTAGTATGGGTCACGTACCTAGTTCCCTTAGCACTTTTTAACTACTAAATCGATTAATCGAGTAAAAGTTGTGAGTAGAAGAACGAGAATAGCTTCTAAATTTATTTGTCTATGGTGAACTACTTTACCGACAGAGATTACTGTACCTACTGTGTAATAGTATCCAAAGTTATGTCTAGATGGCGTTCTTGCAGCTATGTGACGTCACCTTCTCGTTCTTTCATCATCGACGTTCCGTCCGAGTCCGAGCGAGCGACTCGTGCGAGTACCGAAAGTAACCGAATGAGCGTACAAGTCAAGTCTGAAGAAACTAAAATCTGTCGTACTTTTTGATGTAAATTTTGAAAAATTAACAAAATGGTGTTGTAAAACCTGCTGGAATAGTCTTATTTTGATTTCCATTATATCTAGTGATATTGTTTGACTGTTCTGTCTGCTTTGTACATCGTCGGCGTAGTGAGTTTAGTGCGAGTGCAAGGGTGGTAACGAGAAATGTGAAGTATCTATGAAGTTCAGGATTCTTAGGCCGTTTATTTTATACCTATAATAATGAGCGGACGCCCTAGGACCACGTCATTCGCCGAGGGCAGCAAATCCGTTCGAAGGACATTCGATAATCAACCACCGAAACCACCTCTGGGAGGCGTAAAAATCAGCAGTAAGTACCTTCCATCTAACCATTCTTTTGTCGGCCATCGTGATTTCTTGTGCCTGTGACGTATCTTGATACTAACAATTTTAAAAATGGCTACAAACTACCACAAATAAGCTCTAAACCCGCAAATTACTATGCACAGTGAATAAATCAATATGCGCTGGCATTTCCGCAGCATTTGGAAAATGGCCACAGCCAGAGCTTTGCCTGCCACATAGGCCTGGCGTGTGACGGATAAATCATGTCAAAAGACGAATTTTAGGGAAATGCGTCGTATTCTTTACGATCATTCAATGGAATTGCTGACCTCGCGTCTACTTACTTCATTTTCATGAACTGTTATTCGATGGAACACTTCATCCCGCCTCGTATGTGGTTATAATTTGGAGCACTAAGTTACACAAATTAGAAGTATCATTATTCATTTTATGTTGCTACGCAGTTTGAGGTTAATAACTATCGTAATGACGTAATTTATTGTGGGACTTCGCCACTAACCATCTGTGTTTCATATATGCTAAAATAGAAATTAGGGCAGCACTAAGCATGTAGTTTTTGTTTCCAAAAATTTGCTAATTGTTGGCACATAAAATCTAGAAACTGATCTTTACCATTTTAGGTACCAGAAACCATTCCAAAATATTTGATGTAATCAGAAATCATATTCAATCTACTGTAGATTATTTCTATTAACCACTAACACATTAAACAATTTACAAAATTAATGTAAAAATCATTGTTATCATCTTGCTAATTGTGACATGCTATTCGGCTCAAACCACATTTCACATGTCTGACACATTCATGTTCATGCCAAAGTTTTCACAAGAATAGTTCACTTATAAGTCTGACCCTATATTATATACTCTAGCTATGATTTCAACTTCATTTTTTTATACCGGGACCTATAAATGGAACAAGCAAATGGTCCACCAGTTAAGTGGTAACCATCGCCTATAACAAAGCTTTGCCTCGTAGGTTACAAACCTTAGAAACATGCCCTGTGTCCATCAACTTGAGGCATACAGGTGTAAAACCGCAGCAAATTACATGCTGAGTTAAGGACCTTTCTGCAACCACTAATATGTAGGAACCTACTTAGTTTTTGGTTCAAAGATTTGCTTGTGTTTTTTGTTCCAATTATGTGTTGGTGTTATTGCCTGTAATGTCACCAGCTCCCCATGCCCTTTAATGTGAAACCCAGCAATTCTACTTGGCGGTAGAAATAGGTATTGTGGTAGTACATCCTCGGGCGAGTCCTTTCACAAAGAACTTTACTACTACTTACCTTATAGGTCATCAGGGCATATACACCCCGATACAAAAGCTTTTTACAAACTAGTACTTACTCATGATCATATTTTTTAGTTCAACTTTTCATAATAATTCAACACTTTCTTTACCATAATAATCCAATATGACTATTGGTAACCACTTGCTTGTTTAACATATGTTTTCTAAATATTTCAAAGCATATTTACTTGAAAATATCTCTTTACTTCTTGTGTTGATTGTTGGAATCTTTGTCAATATAATAAAAGGCTAGCTTAAGATTGCATAATTAGATCTACCTAAAATTCAATGATGGTAATTATTATTAGCATAATAAGGAAATTCCAAGCTACAACCATAATTGAGGTTTGCAAAAAAAATTAAACATGTACATTTATGCAGGAGTTTGAGATTATCAAACAATAAGGTCAACATAAAGGGACAAAAAAGGCTAAAATGACTAGATCACCACCACATACCTACCTACCACCTGATGAGAGAATGCAATGAAAGATTAGCGAGCAGATATGAAAAATTATGATGAAAATCTTTATCATTCTACATAATAAACGAATTGGATGCTGATATAATAACCATCTGTGTTAACCTACAAAATCCATTATGAATAAAATAGTTTGATATGTTTAATAACAGCTACATATTTAATATGTTTTGAAAAATTGTTGCAAATATTTTTTTTCTTCTATGTATTTCTTTTGTTAAACTTATTCCGAGGATCTGCGATACAGCTACACTTAGTGGGAGCCCGTTGTGTGAACTAAATCCAAATTTTAAGAATTAAGTAGAGAAGTAGGTATAAATTAAAATTTTGGAAACCCCTGAGCCATAAAAACCCTGTAATGAATTTCCATTCCGCATCTGAGATCCCTTAACCAAAAAGGAAAAGTGCTGATCTTTGGATTAGCTGACCATCAGGTCAGGTGTGATGAAGATCACTTCATCACAATAGCTAAGAACTGGCTCAGTTAAACTAGCTTTCTATTTAAAAAAACTGCGTCTAAATCGGTCTATCCATTTGGGAACTATGATGCCACCGACGGACATAAGCTTGATGCCTATGTCTGTCTTAATAACACTCCTCTTTTTGCATTGAGGTTAAAATATTTGTATTTGTGTCTTTATTACTCCTTATTAAGTATTTCCAATTCCAAAATACTGTATGTACTTGGTACTTGAGATGAAAAAAAGACATCAAGTTCTTCTGTGGAATTCCATAATGAACAAGACAAAAAGAAGGGTTGTGATCAGTATTTATTGAATTCGTTTTTGAATGTACTACCACCATACCTATTTCTGCCGCAAAGCAGCATTGCTGTGTTTCGGTTGGAAGTGTATTATGGTCACCAGTGAAATTACAGTCACATGAGGCTTTACACCTGTATGCCTCAAGTTGATGGACACAGGGCAGTGCATCGTAGGGCACATTTCTAAAGTGCGTGACCTACGAGGCAATACTTTGTTGTAGTGATGGTTACCAATTAACATCAGGTGGGCCACACACATGCTTGATCCATCTGCAGGTCGTATAAAAAAAATGTGATTAATTATTTCTAATGAAAGAATAAAAAGATGAACAGAATGGTTTTTATAAGATATTTTTAGGGATCATTTCGCTGTCCGTTATTCTGTCTGACCATTTTACAAGACGCTTTTACTCAGGGACTCGTGGAAATAACACATTGAAAAAAATTTAAGCTTCTAAGTAAACGCAATTAAAAAATACGGCCATTCATGCCCACAAATAATCAAAACCTAGATCAAAATAGGTTACTTTCCGTTGATCTCATCATCAATCAATCTTGAAATTTGGTAAGAAGCAAAGGACACAGCAGTCACAGCTCCAAGTACTTAAAGGAAAAAATCCTAAAAGCCTTAATTTGTAGTTATATCGCAAGAATGGTCGTAATCAACCAACTTATGTCTATACCTAGTTGACCTTGACCAATTTATTTTGGTTTAATACAAACCACCTCAACTGGAAAAGTATTTCAGATGGACAGTGTTTGGCTCAATGCATACTGTCACAGCTGTTTTCCGGTGAGCAGGCAGCTGCCTCAACTGGATCTTCACTTGTGATTTGCTATAATCCTGACATACCTACATGTAATTTTATAAAGGTCCCAGTTTTTTTCCCTCTTTGAAACAGTATTGCTTATCAGTACCCAATTTTTTTGTCTAATATTTTTGTAAATCTATGTTAAAATGTAAATAAAATACTTGTGATTGTATGAAAGGTGTATGAAATTATTTTCCCAAACTGTATAATTGGTCCAACTTGCTACAGTAAAGTAGAAAAAATATCTTGTGAGTAAAGAGTAGACAACTGATTTTAGCCTACTAACTTTTGTTATTATTTACTTGTTAGTGTCCCACTACAGGGCAAAAGAACCCCCCCTTCTTTTAGCCTCAGGCGGCTGGTTTGACCATCATCTTTTTCTGTTCTCGCCTGGACAAAGTATGTTTTAATCAAGATAAAAATGTTATTGTACCTTCAATTTCCACACCCTCCACTCTTCGCTTCGTGCTGTCAGTTTCAAATTAATTTATTTACCTTTAGGGTCACAGGGAGCACTTGGTTTCGTGATTTACAAAATGTTGTCTAGCGGCTGTACTTTAGGCCTTGTCAATAGTTTGCTGTTTGACATTAACTTGGTTTCGGCATGTTCGTCTTCAACTCGACCTTGAGCTTGGTTTTGAAAACTTCGTCGGTCATCAAGCCAAGTTCAGTTGCTGAAGAGGAGACTAAAACAATGTCATCGGCAAAACGGAGGTATGAGAGCCTATTGTCGCCGACGGCAATTCTCCTTTACATGCGGCCGACATTATCAAAGGAAGCTGCGGAGCTTTGTCTTGTTTTAAAGACTAAGACGAGATGACAGAAATTATTGATGCACCTTTTCTTCGGTCCATCGATGTAATAATGCATTATTAAAACTAAAAGCTTTAAGCTTTGCTTTTTTCGGTCTAAAACGAATGGATATGGATATGGTTTAATGAAAAATGTCCCAGCAATATGGGCCGGTGGTATCCATAACCACACTACATCTATACTGTGTGCAGCGAGCGAATATGCGATGTTGATGATATTGTGACGTATACTGTAATAACATTTTGTTCTAGACTTAACTCATTTCACAATTTAGATGACCCATAGTATGCATCGTGTTGACGCCATAAATAGCTATGCCTCAGCGATAAAATAGGGCGACGATGTCACGCCTCCCCGCAGGGACACCACGGTCCAGCCCCCGATTTGCGCAACCTTAGGTGGCGATTCGTTTGTAACATCGTAACGCAACATTTCGCACGAGCTATTCATGGTTTATGGTTTGGACACATAAAAGAAGACCGCCAGAACACATGCATGACGCAAAATGATCACGATGAACATTCCCGGGTCCAGGCGAAGAGGAAGACCAAAAAGGAAGTGGACAGACGTGATCAATCAAGACCTTTGACTACAGTTTTCCACAGACCTTGAGTTGGTTAGAGCGAAGTGAAAAGAGTAGATGAGCAAATTAGACCCCACCATCAGATGGAAGTAATAATTGCTCAGGAGAGATAGTTTTTAAGTTATTAGCCATAACTAATGGTTCGTCCCGAACTGACATCTCGCGAGTCTCCCATAAAAATAAATAAATATTATTTGTAATCTTTGACTATCAAAATAGTGCCACGAAATGAATAACCAACTAATTTGACCTACAGTTTCAAATTACAGGTAACGAGAGTTCATGTTATTTGGTTAATTTTTTTTGGGGTAGAAATTGCAGTTATTCTGTATTTACTACTGACGTCTTTGTAACATGACATATATTTCAAGCAATAAATACATTTGATTTGATGATTTCAGACTTTTCCCTATATTTTGTCACTAAAGCTACACGCATACCAAATTTCAGCATTGTGGGGTCACTTGTGTACCCTGTGAATTTCGTTCAAGTTCAGTTTTTATTATGGCTAACAACTTAAAAACTACGAGGTTTAAACTAAAAATAAAAACGGGGTCGGTATTTACTCACGAATACCTTTTATTAGACGTACCTCTTGACCGGATAGTCCCATTTTGTTTTTTTTACCCCTCGTGAACCCCAATATCTCAACAACCACCCCCCCCCCCCATTTTTAGCATATTTAGTCACACCAAAATTGTGCCATCACTACGTACCTACATACCAAATTTCACGATGATCGGATACACGCTTCGAAAGTTATCCTCGGACAAACAAATTACAACGCCGATTTGCCCAAGTTGATTTAGAGATCTCGCTTCGCTGTATCAATAAAAACGGACGGACCGATAAAGTCGCACCATAAGAGTTCCGTTTTTACCATTTTGGTCCAGAACACTAATAACATGTGTTAGGGGGGGTTGCACAATATTATTTGCATTGTATCATAAATATTTGAGTGATCTCGCTCTCACTCCAACTCATAATTAAATACAGTACCTAAGCCCAATTTCTTCAGAGGTAACGCTACACGATTTAATGGCTACAAAATAATATCGTAGGTACATAAACAGTTTAGTAGGCGCTGTCGAATCAAGCTGTTAAGTAAAAAATTCACGAGTCCCTTCATGGTTAAACACCTCGTGGCCGCGAGCTCTGCATTTTTAATATATCAGCAAGCAACGCAACCTTGACACAACATTCGTGGCACACTAATGAGATCGTTGATACTTGATACACTTTCGCTGGGAACGAACACACTTGATTATTCTATATTTGTGAACAATCTATATTTATATCATGAACATCTCACCAAGAATTAAACATCGTTATTATTTGATGATGTGCAGCTCATTGATAGTGACGGATAGTCTAATTGCTACTCGCCAACAGGAAAAGTGCATTTTACCTGCTTTCATTATATTAATTGTGTAAGAATCCGATCAATTACAATAACGTGACTGTTGCTAATTGCGTACCTCTATGAAACATCACGTCAGTCTCTCGTATGTCATAGCATTGGGTTCTCTGCATTCGATACAGGTAGAGCATTGCAATGAGTGTTTCAAATTATGTTATGTACTAGTCAATTGTCCAACGTTATCGGCAAACGTTATCAGTGAGTCGTCGATCTCGTTATCTCGCGGCGCGGCGTGACCGCACCATCCTGTCATTCGCGGAAGAGCCGTGCCAACGCACTCTCGATTTTCAAGTTGCCTTTCGCTCGTGCCCGTGGTGGTTGAAGCCGGTGCAGTGCATATTTCAAAATTGTCGATTCGTTCGTTTACCCACTTCCTCAGTTCTATATCGCGTCGCCACGAATGCTATCCGGTGCGCGAGCAATTTGAAAACAATTTGTCGTTTCGCATCGTTACACGTTTATTTTGCCAAAATAGTGTGCGGTGTGGTTCACTGTGATACTGTATCAGCGATGTATTTTTGTGAAGCGTGAATAGCTATGAGGATGTTCTACTGTGCTACCGTTATTGTGTTTTGTGAAGAACAGCTGGACGGTCATCATAATGTTGCGACGACGCGGTACTTACACTGTAAACGCTGATCCTGACAACCGGTACAATAGACCGAAATCTACGGAATCAGCTTCGTTTACAGTTAAAAGCACTGGTATGTTAACTGCTTATCGAGCACCAAAACATTCTAAAGTTTTCTTACACAATTTAAATATTTATGAGCTTAGAAAGGAACAATCAAGATTAAGTTAAATTTAAAAAATCCCCGGCACATATCAAATCCGTAAAACTAACATAGCTAAGAACTACCCGCTAGTTAAACTAGCTTTCTATTTAAAAAAATCGCAACCGAATTGGTTCATCTGTTTACAATGCCACAGGTATCTACACAAACGTCAAACTTATAACACCCCTCTTTTTGCGTCGAGGGTTTAACATAGATATTATTCAAGATCGCATGTCTGATAGCAAATCTCTTTATGTTGAGTTGAGTGAGATACAGCATGTCACAAACGCAATGTTATATCTTTCTTACCTATTTACAACAAAGCCAATTTTTATATTCGGTGATATTCCTGTGTGTGAGTGAAAACACCTTGAAGATGAAATGGCGCTGGTGTGCCTTACTGTCAGCCAACCATTTAGTTGAGCGTCAGTTCGTTCACTCATACATTCGAAAGCTATGAATTATTTCCCGAATTTAGCAAAATTATTTACTTATCTAAAATTTGTGTTTTATGGTTCCTTTTCGTAAGTTTTACCTACATAGGTCGATAAAGCTATCGAAGGTTAAGATTTATGGCTACAATAAGCAACGTCATGTTATTTCAAATGTCACGTACGATAAGATTAAACTAACATTGGAACTGGAATTCGAGGTCTAAATTCATCCACATTTACTTATTTCTGTTTATGTCTTCAATATCGATCTGTTTTGTCGCGAAACTGATTTCCTAGTCCCAGAATTTCAAGAGTACGTCCGTCCCAGCGAATCTATCTAATTGCTAATGATCCGTGCAATTAAACAGAGACGTGACAAACAGACGCGCGGACGTACGGACCTTTGCTTCACGCAAATGTGACACATATCACAAGCGTCACAACCATGGCTTGCCTTGGAAATACGCCCAGAATTATTTAAGTAAAACTCGAATCATAAATCATCAGGCTATAATTAGTTGCAGTGACAATCGTTACATTTGGACGTTTACCTTTATCAGAAACGTGATTGTCCATTCTCGCTGTTTTCCTTGTTCCACGTTAGTAGATACATATAGCAAAACAGAAATTTCTACGGATGTTTATTGTTCGTTGGAAGTGCTCGCCTATTTATTGTTTAGAAATGCAGAAATGCGTTTTGAACAGTGAGTAATTTACTACAAATCACCGTCCTTCCTTTCACTTTCTAAAAATTGTAGTCTGTTTAATTATTTTTATTATTTTACGCTCTTACATTGTATTTTTGCAACCATACCGATCTTAGTTTTTAAAGATATGCGTCTCATTAAAGTTACAAATACTTGTTGGCCTGTGGGTGTGTACCTATAGCTTTATGGTTTCCGTAGGTTTTGATGATTTCTTATATTTTGAAGTAATACTCTTTTGGCGCGTTTGGAAAAAAATAAGAGAGGAAATTTTTACACAACATTTAAGTATACACACACGTTTTTTGCAATAGTGAGGCAACATCGATATATTTTAAGTAGAATTTGTCGCCTGCATTCTTAATCGATTAAAAAGATAAATATGAGTATAGGCTACATAAATTGCATTAAAGCATAATGATGCGAGCTTAGCAACACGAAAACACATATTCTAAGGTGAGCGATGCGTCATAGATGCTGGCGAGACCGGTTCCCCCATTATCCGCGGTTAGTCTCTTGCGACAATAGGGCCTTGGTCGAATTCAAAGGCGTGAGCGTGCTCGTCAACCGTACACGCACGGTGTCGCTTTCAGAGAACAATGGAACTGCGCACTCGATACTCTACTTTTGTGAAGAGTTGAGATAAAACTTTTAAGCGCTTGTTCTTATTATTTGTATTCTTTCAGGTTCTTTTATCGTCATTATGGGGCGGCATCTTTTATTAGACCAATTATAAGACGTCATTATTTTTTCTTTGCCTCTGTTCTAAATCGATTCAGGAAAACGCATATCGGCGAAACTGTACCGAGTATTCGCTGACGATATTCTTAAATTTATAATGCATACGATATCAGCACATTTCCTTTCAAATAAGAAGAATATTAATCACCTCTTGGTTTGTTTCTTCTTCATCCATATGCATATTAGGTTTTCTTTTTGGGTACTAGGTAAGTTTTTCTAGGAGCTTTATTGCTTGACACTGCTCTACCAAACCCATCAGAATGTCAGAAACAACCATACATACTTAAGCAGTAGGAAATGTTCTAATATCAAATAGTGCATGACACTAACATAAATGTTTGGTTTTGCAAATGATCATAGAGATCGCAGGTTATTGCCTATTAATACAAAGACGCTCTTCATCTCCAGAACAAAGTTTTGAGGATATTAAAAATACAATGCCATACTTTTGGCACTTACTCAAAATAATGTTTTACTTCCTATATGATCATGACAGAAGTTTAGTTATTTTGCTTTATTCTGTCCTTTTGCTTTGTTCTTAATTAGTACTGCGTCATGGCAATGCTATTATCCTCTTATTTATCCATAAAGATAACTGTTGTCACTCGTTTCGTATACCTATCTACCATTATTTTGGTAAACCTTACATTGACAGTAAACTGCTGAATAATAATGTTTAGCATAGATAGACCATAATAGTCGCGCCGATCGGTAACAAAGCAAGCGTACAAGTGAAAGCGTATCAAATCTAAGACCCTAGTCGGAGTTTTGCATCGCTGCTTACACATAAGAGCGCACTCTTATATTGCATTGCAACTAAAACACTGAAACAGTGCCTCTAGGGGACAGTTTCGGCAACTTCCATTTTATTTTTAAAAGCAAGATTGTGAGCAGTGTATGTATGCAGTCAATAGTGCTTAACTCTGGAGCCTCAGGTGCGTGACAAACGCAACGTCGTCGTCGGGCCTCCTCGCGTGACGAGAATCCAATGAACCCTGCCAAAATTTCTAATCCAATTGTCTAAAGTCGAGACCATGAAAACAAGAGTTAATTCAATTAAACATTCCGTTTTGCGAAGGTTGAACAGTAAATCCAGCCGCTTAGTCGCCACTCGTCATAATCCCATAATACGTTATTTATTATAGGTCCGTAAAGCTTTTTTAAACCAATAGTCAATCATCCTTGATCGGGTTTAAAATACAAAGTTTTATCATGTAGTTGGTTTTTCAGAATATTGCCTATATATGTACCAAACAAGATTTGTTTGTGTTGTTTACCAACGCAATAGTTTTGGAACTGATTATGAACCGGCAAATATTATTACCAAATCTATAAATTTTATTAGTCGTATAGATCATCTTTCACAGTAAGAAGTAGTAGTGGTGGCACTAGTTCAGCAATAGTCAGTGGGTAGCTGCGAATTATCTCTAATAATTCAACGCAAATGACGTCACATTAAAATTATCACCGGCTGTATAAAAAGGAAGGCACGCTTGCATGCGATCCGATACTGATCGTGGACGTAACTTTTCACACGACGACCGACGCGGCTAAGTAATAGGTTTATTTTGAAAAAACTTTTTTCCTTGCATGCCCAATTGTAATGAATTTTGCTTACCATAAGCTCGCATTTAGCAGATGGTGAGCTGCTGATGATGGAAGCGGAAGGTGTTGAGAAGCATTTGGTTCATTTGGATGTATCTGTTAACATTCTTGAATCAGAACTTGGGGCGCCTTTAAATTACTCGTAGATACTCATAGACTTTCTGCAATGGTGCGATTGTTACACGATTGTGCTTCTCTTCTGGCAAAGCGCTTGCATAATCGTTTAATTTAAAGTTGCCTTTACATATTTTATAATCATTTGTTTCTGAAGAATAGGTTTTTTAACAAAACCTTTGTCAAATAACTATGTTCGACACCTAATTTAATTAACCTATTTAATTTAATTTATAATTTAATTATTTAATTAAATATAAATACCACTACTCCTTAAATGAAATCGAGGATTCTTGGTATGATTTGGTTAGCGCCTCCACAGCTGGGAATAATCCCAGTTTCCGTAAAAAAATAAAAACGTTAATTAGTTAAGGTCTTTTGATGTAGTTTGGAGCGTTTTACCAAATTGACCCTCAAAACTCACCTTCTTCTGCTTGCTTGGTGATCTGCGGTATGATATTTTAAATGTATCCATTTGTACCTATACCTAAATTAATTAATGAAATTACAAGCTATACACAAAAACAGAAACAGAAAAATAATACAAACAAATAAATATAAGAATAATGATCGGTCTTACCGCTTAAGAAAGCTATCTCTTCCTGACCATCTTTGTGTGGAGAGGATCTTTACACAATGGAAGATTCATTGTGTATAGCTTCTGTTTTCTGATAAGTGATTTGATTATACTGTTGATTTTCCCAGAAGTCATGAAGTCTTTGTTTTTGTTATGATGACTTATAAATAATGCCGTGTTCATGACCGTGTATTGGGCAAGAAATTGGTATGATAACTTTTGTCGAGAAGTTTGAATTAGCACCCATGTAGGCGAGGGCCGAGGTACCGGGCGCCGGGCGGGGCGGTGGCAGTGCCTATACCGCGAGTCCGACCGGCAGTCTACCACAGCGCGCGCTCGCGTGCGATCCTCTGCCAAGCTGGAGTGTTCAGCAGGGCCAGTATGCTTCGACAACCACGGTGTTTCCGACGGGCCCGCTTCCGCAATCCGCCCGGTCGGAGAGGTTGTTACGCGATCCGAACCCTCTTTGCTCCGTTTACTTGATCATGATAAAAGCGGACAGCTCAGCCGCGCGCGCGACCGTCTTTCGTCTTTCTGTAAAAAACTTCGGCGTACCATAAGTGAGTGTCTAAAGTACTGATAATTCCTGCCGATAACGACCACTCTCACACGGACCGTTTCCATTTCGTGTTTTATATCATACATTGTATTGTTCTGTTCACCATCAATGTTCTAATGCTGCTTTTGTGTTTTGCTGCATCACGCAGGCGAAGTGGAAACTCCTAAAAAGACCGAGCCGGCTCCAGAAAAGAAGGCTGCTTCCTCTCATCGTAAGTGCTAGATGTGGCGCACGACACTTAGCTCGGCTGTATGTGGATTCTTTCGGTTCATGTCATATCACGTTCGTTGTAGAAATGCGACAATCCTTTAATTAATCGAGACCATTAATTGCACATGATCCAATTAATTGATAGGCTGTGTTGATTGGAGGATTATCGTAGCACATCACAGTGACTTTCTGACATCGCATTTGAAAATATCGATATTGTGTCTGTCTTCCGTGTGTGTTTTCCTGGTATTGGTAGTAGTCGTAGAAATTTATATTTGGTTGATTTTGGTTTTCGGTGTACTTTTATTAAAAAATTATTTTTCTAACCACGGGGCTTCGATCCTGCTGCTTTTCTAATCTATGCTTATCGCGTTTTTTTAAACAATCTTATTTATTGATCGAGCGAAGTGAGATCTCTAAACGCTAAACGGAAAAGTCTTCAATTCAGAATAACTACAACTTCTACTCCAAAAAAGAATAAATTAAAATGAACTCTCGTTACCGATAATTTGAATAAAACTGTAGGTCAAGTTATTTGGTTGCGCATTTCGGGGCACTATTTTATTAGTCAAGGATTAAGGCCGGCTTGCACAACGATCCCTAAACGTATTTGGCGACTAAACATGTTTAAATTTTACGTATTTGTATGATTTGCCAACCCCTTAAATCATATTTAGCCACTAAATACGTTTAGGCATCGTTGCGCGAGTCGCCTTAAGAATATTTTTTTTTGTGTTTTGGGAGACTCGCGAGATCTCAGTTCGGGGCGAACCACTAGTTAATTTGTGCAATATTATAATCTCAATAGTATTCGGTACCAACTTCATTATTTAATAACTATTTTATTATTTACTTACTTAAAGATAAAAGTTCAAAAGTTATTTCGAAAACTTTAGATTATCTCGATTTCCACCAGTAATGCGTATAATCAGTCTACAAAAATTTCTCCTTACATTTGCGGTAAATTATTTGTCCTATTTTCGCTATTGAAACATTACACCCATTTTGCTCTTTGTCAACTACCGCTAAAGATTTCAATTTGTAAAGCTTCTTGGAATCTTCAATCGAATCCCTTTTCGTATTGTGTTGTGTGACATTATTTTTATTTTTCAATTGTTAACGTTTTGGCTTGCATTTTTTAATTAATTAAATTTAAATTTCTTTTTACCGAAACACAAACATGTTACGAAATTTTTCATTGCCCTGAAATACATACTCTTACTTTCGCATGTAAATGATTATTTTGTGATCCGTAGTATAGCTTGGTTCTTACCAAGTTCTACTATTATGTATCAGCTATTAAAATTATATTTCAGAAAATAGTTTGTAACCAATTTTTTTAATGAGAATAAAAAATAACGTCTGATCGATGATGAGGCAAGTGGTGGCTTTGTGCCGCGGATCGGAACTCGGAATCTTTACTGACACATACATACATCGTAAAAAATACGAAGATTCTCGTTGTAATATTGATGTAGCAGACAATAATGATAATGAATGATAATCATTATATTGTTAGACGATTGTTTTTACTAACATAGATGGCATGGCATGTGCCATAACAGAATGGCCACACATAATACAAATTGAAATGAGTACTCAGATAGAAAGCTGATAAACAAAGGTGGAGTGCGCTAAGGCTTGCGTCAATAGGGGTTGTTATGGGTGTGGCGGGACAGCGCAGGCCCTGAGAAGTCTTTCATTTTGTTGGTCTTTCATTCATTTGGTTGACATTTATATATATAAGTATAAAAGAACATGTCGTTATAAGAGACAATCGCACAGCACAACCCATAATGATGAAAATACGTATAAACTTGAAACTTGGGAGAGGGATTCTTTTAATGCGCGGAATTTTTGTATCCTAAGGGGTAGAACAGGGGTAATAACGTTAGTATGAAAAATCTTATTCCCCTGCACTTCTAAACTTGAAACGCGCAAGGTGCAAATATTCTCTAAAACGAATAAAAATTAAATATTTAAGGATATTTCGAACCTAAAAAGGGGTGAAACGGAGTATCAAATACGAAACGTGAAATTTAGAGGGAGAAGTTATTTTTAATGGGTTTGTGTGTATGTGTATGTAGAAAGGATTTTTCAAAAAACAACCCCTAAGCGGTTGAAAAGGGAAACACGTCATTTATTCCTTTAACTTACAAAACTTTGCGTAAACATTTTTTTAATTCAAATTTGTCTACTATTTATTGAAGACATTAAACAAAATAAAAACTGAATATATCTTAAAAGTACAGGTAACCAATACGTTATAAACAGCTTTTGCCCGTGGCTTCGCACGCATGGTTTGTCAATAAATTAAATTTCATTCAATTTAATCGAAATCGGTCCATCCGTTTAGTCGTGGAAATGTAACAGAAAGACAAAGTTATTTTCAAATTTATAATATGAGCACAGCCTACAAATCTTGAAATAAGTACGGATTCGAAAGTAATTCTGTCTCTCTGTCTGTTTGTTACGTTTACACGACTAAACGGTTGAATCGAATTCGATTATATTTGGTATACATATTGATAGATTGAGATTGAGACAGGGTACTTTTTACCCGATTGCGCTATTTTACCGAAGGAAGGTAATGTTTTTATTGAAAAACCACGCGTGCGAATCCGTGGGCGTGTCAGCTAGTAATTGATATACATATTTCACTCTCCAGTTATTTCTATTAATTGATTGAGTTTCTCAATTAAAGCCATACATTTAAGGTTATCGTTGTAATGTGCATATTGTCAAGTCAGTGTGGCAGATAAATTGAATATCTTACGTCTTACCAACCAAAGTCTACTGGTGGACCGAGCTTTGCTCGAAAGCTGGGCACATGCATAAATTAGCTGGGTAGGTTTGCTAAGATTTTTCCCAGTTGTAAGATCTAGTGTTCTTCATCCCCAAAATCCTCTCTCAAGTAAACTTTAAATCGCCGCTTTCGAGCGATACCAACAGACATTCCTCGTTAAAATTATATTGAGATAAAGCAACTCGGCTGAAGGCTCTAGTTTTAAGGCTACTGAAATAACCCTGTGGTTATTTCCATACACGATGATTAGTTCAATTTCACACTAGCGTGTTTTGACTCTAGTTTTCTTTAGCATACGTGCAATAGGGTGTTTCATTTTTCCAAAGTTTTGATTTTTTATTCACTTTGACTGATTTCTTGGTCTACCTTATCTATAAGATATTGTGACGCCGAGGCTGTTAAACAATGAGTAATAATCGAACCTTCTCGAACGCTTTTGTCTTGCTGTGTTATTGTGGCTATTGTTTGTGGTTTCGCAGAATGGGGAGTGGCCATTGTGTCGAGGGACCGACCCTTTCCTGGAAGGATCGACATCGTTCTCGAACAATCGAAATGTGTGCGATATAAATAGGCCGAAGAGATGGCCGGACAGTCAGTCTCGAGTCTGAGTCAGTTAGTGAGTGAGTCTCAGCGAGGCCCTGGAGGACTGACGTGGGAAGGGTCTCGCGTGAACAGTAGTGGCTCCCGAGTCAGTCTGGATTTAGCTATACGTGCGAACATTTCGGTGACTTTAAGTGGTGCAACAGTGGTGTGAATTAGTGTGTTGTGATACGTGTGACCAAGTTCGTGTATTCATCGTTTAGTGTTGAATAAAAGTGTTATTTTGGTCAGACTGATTCCCATTATTTTATCCCGAACCCTCAGCTCGTAACAATTTGGTGTCAGAAGTGGGATAAAATAATGCCGGTTCTACCAAAGGATAACGTGGACGGTGTCAGGACGAGAGGTCAACGACAACAGGAAATGGATGAAAGGCGGTTTGGAGATTCTCAGGAGTTCAAGAAGCTCGGCAGAGTCGTCAGCCGAAGGAGATGGAATCAGCCGCCACCGAATCATTTGGAGCATCATCATCATCATCATCCGTGGGGCAAGCTCCTGTGACAGGCGATCTTGCTGCTATTATGGCCATGCTTTGTCGTCAACAAGAAGAGCAGCGACGTTGGCAGGAAGAACAGCGACGTCAGGAAGAAGAGCAGGCTCGGTTGCAGGAAGAACAGCGACGTCAGGATAAGGAAGAGCAGCGTCGTCAGCAAGAAGAGCAGGCTCGGTTGCAGGCAGAACAGTGACGTCAGGATAAGGAAGAGCAGCGTCGTCAGCAAGAAGAGCAGGCTTGGTTGCAGGAGGAAGAACGCCGTCAGCATAAAGAAAAGAAGCGTCGTCAGCAGGAAGAGCAGGCTCGGTTGCAGAAGGAACAGCGACGTGAACAGGTGGAGCAGACTCGGTTGCAAGAGGAACAGCGACGTCAGGATAAAGAAGAGCAGCGTCGTCAACAGGAAGATCTGCGACGTTGGCCATAAGAGCGTGCTTGACTGATGAGGGAATCGTTCGGTTTATCTGGAAAGGAATTCCAGGAAGTGAAAGAACAGATAGAAATCATGAGAGCCGTGTTTTGGAGGCTGGAATTGGGATCGCTGATGAGAAAGGGACTCTGGGTGTCCTGAAGTATTGGAGACGGCAATGTGGCTCCTCTAGTTGCTACATCTTCAGCGCGAGGTGCGCCTAAAATTGTTCGTGTTGATCGGCTGCCGCGATATGGGGCTAAGAATGCTCGGGACGAGCATGTTTTAGGAGGGGGCAGTGTTACGCCGAGGCTGTTAAACAATGAGTAATAATTGAACCTTCTCGAACGCTTTTGTCTTGCTGTGTTATTGTGGCTATTGTTTGTGGTTTCGCAGAATGGGGAGTGGCCATTGTGTCGAGGGACCGACCCTTTCCTGGAAGGATCGACATCGTTCTCGAACAATCGAAATGTGTGCGATATAAATAGGCCGAAGAGATGGCCGGACAGTCAGTCTCGAGTCTGAGTCAGTCTCAGTGAGTTAGTCTCAGCGAGGCCCTGGAGGACTGACGTGGGAAGGGTCTCGCGTGAACAGTAGTTGCTCCCGAGTCAGTCTGGATTCAGCTATACGTGTGAACATTTCGGTGACTTTAAGTGGTGCAACTGTGGTGTGAATTAGTGTGTTGTGATTACGTGTGACCAAGTTCGTGTATTCATCGTTTAGTGTTAAATAAAAGTGTTATTTTGGTGAAATCGATTCCCATTATTTTATCCCGAACCCTCAGCTCGTAACAATATGTATGCAAAATTTGGAGGTAATGAAAAAGTTTGATAAAAGTGTCAATCTGTGCGACCTCTAAACGTTGTCCAATCTTATTAAAATTTTACTAAAGTATCTTTTATATCACAGAGACTCGGAAATCAATCAAAGTTAGCAGAAAAGAAAAAAAAATTCCATACAAAAGTGAAACACCCTAACGTGCAAGTTATACTATATGTTTATCTACTGTCACCGGGCCGCTGGGCCACATGACAGTTACGTACTAGAAAGAAACCATTGATTGACCGCAGCAAATGAAGTCACGAATTCGTTGAATAAACTCAGTTTTTTGCTTCAACTTCTTCGGCTTCCTCTATTGAGTAGCAATCGAGTTGGCCTTGATGGTATACCTGATTACGTGATTCTAGGCCCCTGTGTGACAACAGGAAGTACCAAGTGTAGCGTTACGAAAACACTTTGGAACGTTTTGACAATTTCTTTTTAGTCCCGCCCATATCCTAGCCCTGTTCGTTAGTCTAGATCGGATAGGGATATATATATATATATATATGTGTCAGTATTAAGATCTAGGGATCTTAATACTGACAGTGATACTACCATAAAGAAGCATTATACTTGTAAGTAATTAAATGTTTAGCAATCTGCTCCTAATCTCCCCAGAATATTGTGAGGGAAGCATGCAAGAGCTAAAGTATCGATCAGGATGACTAATTTGGTCTTCGCTGTCGACTTATTAGTTAGTTAGCTAGCATACACTATTTATGTAAATATCTAGTGTTCGCCTGCGTCAAATTGGTTATTAAATACATTAATTACTTGACGAGGTTTTGAAAATCCATCGTCGTGCATTTCCTGTGTTGGACAGTCAAGTAGTACGCAGTACGTAGTTTCTTCTGTTTAAAAATGAATATTAAACCAGTAAATATTGCTAAATAATCATAAAACTATACAAATTAGTACGTAATTACAAATAATTTCAATTCATTTATTTTCCACTGTAGGTACATTATAGAACACTAAGTTACGTCAAATTTAGAAAATAACAATTTTGATAAAATTAACATTATAGTAGCTCAAACAGACACGTATCGGGACTGATTAAGTTAAAACATCAAATAATGTCAACTTAAAATAATAAAAATAAAACAAAATTAATAAAACAAAGAACAAAATAATGTCAAATAAGTGAATCAATCAATGTCAATACTAAATCGATGATTAATGTTTTGATGTCAAAAAACATATCTTACAAATTGCGGCTGCAATCGCAACAGTAGTTTAGTTAAGTAGGTTATATTATAGTTCAAAAGTTACTTGTTTTTTTTTATTTGCTTCTAAAAACCTCCAAATTTGTTGAAATTACTTTTACATTAGGTACTACAGTAGAGCAGCCAAACCGTGACACCGCGCTGTAAATCCGTCTGAATATTTTATGACCCCTCTATTTGTTGCCTCGTTCTAGAATGCCATCTAGTTATATTTTACATTGTAAATTGTTTTCACCACTTAACAGTGTCATATCTTAACTTTTAAAGATAAACATTACAATTACGCCGACTTAGAGTAATTATTAATTTTTGTCGCTTTATTATCTAATATTGCTAAATATTGAATTTCATGGTCGTGATTGAAAGGGCAAGGAAACCATAGTTATAATTTGGCGACATTTGGTCACAAGTAACATTATGAATTCACAATGTCTCAAACTTTGTGGTTGAAGTAGATAGCAATTCGCCGCTTGTCTGGGGCGTTCAAATAGTTAATTTGGCAGGGATCGAATTTATCTTTGATAATTAGTTATCAAGATAAAACTAGGTTGATTTTTTTATCTTTGATGAATATACATATTTAAAAATATTCAATTTGACACTCTTCCACTTGTCGTATCAAACGACTGCTTGTATTTCATTAATTTGAATTCTTCGGATAAAGACAATAACTTTAATAACAAGTAAATGCAATGAGGATGATACTATAACCATTAATTTTACTAACCTAGTATAATAATAATAATGCTGGACATGTCACACAGCGCTATCTAGCCCCAAACTAAGCAGAGCTTGTACTATGGGAACCAGATAACATATAGATACTTATATACTTTTTTTACATACTTATTATATATAGAAAAACATCCAGACTCGGAACAAATATCTGTAGATCATGCAAACATTTGTTCCGCGGCGGGAATCGAACCCGCTACCTCCTGCGTCTCAGCCGGCTATTCGCCCACTGCACCACGTATGTTAGTATGTTAGTAGTTGGCAAGTTTTTGGCTTTGAGGCTTTATATTTCCTAAACGGACTCTTAGATAAAAAAAAGTGTTAAGGCCGCATAGTGTTTTTGAAATACATAATCAACGACACCAACACGATAGGGTGCGTTATTAAAAAAAAATCATCCTCAAATTCCATATAGAGGTACCCTAAAAAAATAAGTTATGTATTTTATTTCTTTACAAACATATCATCATGCCACTAATAGTCTACGGATAAAACGGCTGTAACTGGTCCGATGGACAAACAGACCGTTCCGTAGTTCGACTACGGTATCCTAAAAATGGATGTGCCCTACCGATACTGCATTAAACAACCAAGTTAAGTAGTTTACCCCCCAGTTCTTCTATTGCGTTATCATCATAATCATAATTACCTATATTTGTGCAAATAAATATTTATTCATTCATTCATTGTACTCAACTGGCACTCCATTGCTGGGCATAAGTACATTTTGAAATGTATGCCATTTCTGTACGTTTTTTAGGTATCACTTTCATTATTAATACGGTAAAATGCGAATTAAAATACGTTGTGAGCTATTCACACGCAAGAAGAAGGAGAATTAAATAAATCAACTACCTATTTTTAGCTATGTTTTTGTTGTAAGCTTGCAATGACAACGTTATGATGGCTCTACGTTACAGGGCTCTATTTGAGCATGATGTCAAAATTACACTAGTATGTGATGCTTCACGAGTCACTAACGAATGCACTTCAAGTTTTCACCTATTTAGAGTTGTATGCGTCACGCGTCCTGAACGACATCGTGTGACCGACTTGTTTGCTTAGCATACGAGTTCTATTCATTGTGCTACGTATTTGCTGTTCTTTGCCCTCAACTCGTATTATCACCGTTTATAATTTCTAACCCATCTCCCGGTATTAGTTGGCTTGGATTGTTACCTGACTATGCACACCATAACGGGTGGAAAGTAGCACTAAAGACTTATCTGAACCTCTAACGTAATGGACATATCGCCGCCGCCAGGATCGGAGTTAATTTCAAACGAGGTGGGACGACATCGTTAGAATCGCGGGCCGTCAATGGCTGACACTAGCGCAGGATCGTGGCGGATGGCACAAACTTGGGGAGGCCTATAATACCCAGCAGGGTGAAGTCGGGCTGTGGGTGATGATGATGATAATCGTCGTTTGATTTTTTAATTTGCTGTCTATTGTGTTGGCGCACGTACAACGATAAACTAATTATAAATAAATAAATCCTGAAACTGAATATTTTTCACATAAAAAACCTTTTGTTTTTTTATTTTTAAATAATTGCAATACATACCGCATTGTATAACTTCGTCGCTTGTTGGAGAATCGTCATTTAGTTCTGCTGGAAAAGCCCTTGACACTACTCTGCAACTCTGAGTTTTAGTTAGCTAGTCTGTACTTCAGACTGAATGAAATGTTTAATCTTTGCAACTTAGGGTAAGTTGTAACTTATGCTCTGAAAATCACAATTGTTAAGTGTGGGGTGTGCATGGAGCCTAAATAAACCCCAAAAAATCAGCTCGATTGCGGTCGATTTTAACTCCCCCTGCCTCGCAATGTTAGCTTCTCTGCACAACAATCTGAAAAAACAATGTCTGTCTGCTGTCTACATGTACACATATAAAACTTGTTCTTATTATTGAATGAAATGTGTTTTACGCTTTCGTAAATAGGGTAAACTGAGAAGAGAAGAACTTCACAAATCGATGAAGTTTTCTTTGTTTTCGAGTAGGTTTTCTACAAGCGAGGTTTCAGTAGGCATCTTCATACTTATGAGTACGTCTACATTACTGTTTGAGTAGTTGACAATTACAATGCACATACTCCAGATGGCTAAGATACGTAAAAAGTGTTTGTAAAATTTACAGTACTGTAAAATTGAAAAATTTAATAAAATTATCTAATCATGCTCAAGTAAGTTCATGGAGAGTAGTAAACCTACTGAAAAGCCAGATCCAAAAATAAATAGTTCCAGCACCGGTTAGTTTCGTAGCAACACGTAATTGCCTTTGAAATAATGATCAAATCGTCTTTACACAGAAATTAGATTTCCAACTTACATCCAATCGACCACTCTCTTAACACGATCACGCCATATTCTACGTTGGTAACAGTTGTGAAATGGATTCATTTACTTACGTCATTACTCAATTGCATTAGAGAGGCCATTAAAATTGTTGTGTTAGCCGTTTTTCTATCAATTTCCATGGTTCGCTGCTAATTGACTTCTGAACTTGCGATTAAACCCGATAACCCAGTTATAGTTATCTTATAGCAGAACCTACGTGTTTATATTCCGTATTTATCATTAATTTTTAGATTAGATGACATCACGCCTGTTTTTGTAGGTATTTTCACTTTTTACCAAGACACAACTTGATGTTTTCTTTATTCACGAATTTAATGTGTAGTCAATAAGTCAATCGTGTAATTTCAATAATTATCATGTAAATGACACCGCGATAAAAGTGATCTTTCTAAATAAAGAGGAAGAATTTCCCTACTTATACTAGAGAGTTAGACCGTCTTTCCGATAGGTTAATTCAACGGAAATATTTAACCTGCCTGCTAATGAATTTCTTAGTAACTTTATTAGGAAGAATGGACTCACTAATGATATTATTTTTGCCTTTAATGCAAACTGTAGCATGTTGCTTCTTGAACTAAATTAAACTTTATAATTTGTATTCCTAGGGAACTTTCAGCTCGGAGAACGTCACTTTTACAAGGAACTGTTACACGTGTAGTCATTAGATACCTGTTTTGACAAAATGCTTTGTTATGCCATAAGGCCCTGTTACATAATTGCTACCTATCAACCGCATAAGAAAATGAGATAAAGGTTTAATAGTTAACTTTGACAATTACAGGCAAGGACGGCTCAAAGGTGACGACTGTGGTAGCGACACCGGGGCAAGGCCCCGACAGGCCGCAGGAGGTGAGCTATGCCGACATGAAGCTCATCGGAAACGGCAGCTTCGGCGTCGTCTACCAGGCCAAGCTATGCGACACCGGCGAGCTGATAGCCATCAAAAAGGTGCTCCAAGACAAACGGTTTAAGGTAAGACATCCATTGTTTTATCTTCATAGATACTGTACTCGTTGGAAACCTGGTTCTTTTCGTCTCACCTCAATCTGGTCACTGACCTAATACAAAAGGAGGAGTGGTGATTTGTTTCTGCTGAAAGAATGAATAGTGACTAGTGTCGTTAAAGAATTTTGTGCAGTTGCAGTGGGCAAATAATTATTGAATGCACTTATACGTAACAAGTTTTCGGCCGCGACTTCGTACGCGTAAATTGTCAATTGTAAGTAGTCTATGTCTCAATCCAGGTCATAGTCTATCTATATACCAAATGTTATCAAACACGGTTCAGCCGTTTGTGTGTCGTGAAAACGTAATGGTGCTCCCACACAGGAGGTATATAACATGACAAATTGAAAGATAGACAGTGTAACTTTTTGTTTCGAATATTATGGAATTAGATGTACCGGGTAGGTAAGTATAGTATCAAATGATTGCCTCAAAGCAGCGTAGCAAGTTTGATGTAAACTATGTATCGTCGACAACTATCGTATGTTGGTAAACTTGTAATGCTTGGGGATCAATATTAAAATAAATGAATAATATAAATATTGCTGAACGTTTCACACAGCGCTATCTAGCCCCAAACTAAGCAGAGCTTGTACTATGGGAACCAGATAACTCATAGAATACTTATATACCTTTACTTACTTTTTTTTGCAAATACATACTTATAATATATAGAAAAACACCCAGACACGGAACAAATATCTGTAGATCATGCAAACATTTGTTCTGCGGCGGGAATCGAACCCGCTACCTCAGCCTAGCCTGCCTCTCAGGATATACGCCCACTGCGCCACGGAGGCAGTCAAATATATTATTTACTGCTATAAAGTATGTATGGAAATCTCATGGAACGACATTGACTTTAAAAGTAAAACTACTTGTATAGTGTGGTTGTCAAATGGGGTTTTTGTTTAACACTGCACTGTTTGGGGTTTTTTGAGCTTTAAGCTTTTTGTATTTTATTCATGATCACGGGTACTCTTAACGTACCGAAATCAGACCACAAATGTTTTGAAGTTACACAAGTAAACGATAAAATCGATAGTTTTGAACTAGTTCTTGCCAACCTCACGTGAGACGCTGCTATTTCAATTTACTATCCTTGCCTTGGACGCTGGATAAATTGATTGCCTGTTTTTATTATAATTATTTCTAGTAATATGACAGTCTAATTTGGTGCATGTTAAAATTTAATCAATTTAATTTTAATTTCATTGGAGTTCTTGTCACATGCATGATTAAATGTTTTTATTTAATTCTGATTAAGCGGAACATCTGGCTAGCGGAATGAATGATGATGTATTTGAATGTTTCAGAATCGAGAGCTACAAATAATGCGGCGACTGGAGCACTGTAACATTGTCAAATTGAAATACTTCTTTTACTCCAGTGGAGAAAAGGTGAGCATTGCATCTCAGATTTATATTTTGCTTAGCAGTAGCTACTTATTATTTGCCTGTTTTATTTTTTAGCATTTTAAAGATTATAATAATGTTCATCGAGTAATATGCTGTCGATGTTTAATTGATTGAATGAGGTATCTCGTTTATATCGATTTTTTCGCACTTTGCCGATCCGTTTTTTCTTGTCTTGTTTCTAAATTATGTACGTTTTATTAAGGGTGTATTATTTGTGTGTTTTATTTGGGGGAAGGCGGCAGTGCCCGCAGCAGTGAGCTCAATGTTAAACGCAATGCAGTCACTTGATGTCGCAGTATGTTTACGAACCAATCAGTTGCGCTAGTGTGCTAACGCACAATTACGTTAAAAATAATGCAAAGATTACCAAACAATACTTTAACTGTCATCAACGCTCTTACATTTAATATTAAAAACAATATATAATAGCGATAAAAGTATTGATTGGTGATCTAAGTTGCCAGTCAAGCAGATGTGTGCATAATCGAGCGCAAGTCTAATCACGTCATGAGCAGTAATCCTTAAGCCATGTGCTTCCATCTGAGATCGAGTCCACCCATGATCTTCTTTCACTGTCATCATCATCAACATGTCAGTTTATTCCTTATCAAATCATTCAGTTGTGTTTCTTAGATTCTAACTTTTGCTCGCTTTATATTTTTGTTTTGTTTTTATTGACATGAAATCTGCTTTGAGTTTCATTTGCCATTTACATGGTTTACTTGCACTTATAAAAGAACGTACACAATTACTTGTTAGACGAGTTATGCACGCACACACTAAAAATGTATTTAATATTATTTATTTCATAAATTTCTATGTGCGCAAACAAAATTTGTAGAGTATAATTTAAATAGTTACAGATCTTCCTTTCTGACCTTGCTTATTCAACTAGCTAGTCGATACACATGGAAAATTGTTCTCAAGAGTCAAGGCCAGTTTACTATTATAAAACAAGAGTAAAGGCTTTATTTAAAGTGAATCCAGCAATAACAGTATGTGAATCTAATGAATCGGGAATCAAAACACGTGCAGAAATTAAAGTTGCATTTTTAATGTGTGCTATTCAAGGTCTAACCACCAAATAAATGAGTGTTATTATCATGATTCAATAAACACTTTAGCCAAAGAGCCTTTGGAGGTCGGCCAACTTTGAAACTTATTCACTTGTAGAATTTATTTGTGAGTTTTTGCAAACGGAGTTTTGATACTCTCCACAAATTGGATATTTCTGCATTTTGCATAGTTTTCATGTCTTGTTTTGGCATTGGTTCGAATGGAACATGTGATTCAGGGTTTCTGCTTTTCCTCATAACATGTTTGACATTTTTGATAAATTCTTTAATTTATATTATTTTCGATAAGTAGAAAATATACCTCATGAAGTACATCTTACATGACAGTGGCAAACTCTCCTTAACTATCCTTAGTAAAGTTATGATACTAGCGCACTTAAATTGTTTATTCTATTTGTTTGTATGAAGATATAATAATGTAGTGTTTGTGCTTGCAGAAAGACGAAGTGTACCTGAATCTGGTGCTGGAGTATATACCTGAGACCGTGTATAAAGTCGCACGTCACTACTCCAAAGATGAACAAACCATACCAATTAGTTTTATAAAGGTATTCTAATTATTCCAATCCCATTCGCTTCCAAGGTAGGTAAGTATAGTGCAAGACCCATTACCTGTCTTTTTACTTCAAATTTCGCAGATATTGGGGGATCATACTAAAATAAGTTTGGGTCAGAAAGTGACAGTTATGACAGTTAGTGACAGAAGTGACCACTGTCTTTATGACAATCATTTTGATCATTTTAGAGCAGTCAAACCTAAATTTAGTTTGTCCTACATAATATTTGTATTTCGCTCTCGTGATACGGAAACACTTCGTTACGCTAAACAATTGCATAACAGTCATAAATATTAGCATTTACATTATTATGAAGTCACAATCACGCAAGACAACACAATATGAAAGCATAATTATCAATTATTTGATGCAAGATTACTACAAGAGTGACTCGAATTACACCTTATACAAATTCCACATTCCTTTCAAACTCGTTTTCGAAAATTACTTTCTTGGGAATAGTTAGGTGTTATGTCTCTTTCAATTTGATATTAAACAAACCATTGTCAATGCAAGTCCTATAGCTATGGCAAAGTCTATGGCTGATGTAATGATGATGATTTAAATGCAAAAACATGAAACCTTACTACTCCATAGATGCTTGTTTATAGTGTTAGATCATTAGAACTCAATCACATTACAATGAGGGGGTTTCACAGCCATGTTTTTAAATAACTGCTAACAGATGGCGTTGCTGTGTCATAAGCTGATTATCAAAGAAATGTGAATTGTCGATGTCAATTGCTGTGTCAACATTAATTTCCAAGAAATTTTAAATAAAGGAAAAATCATTTGTGTTTGTTTATCAACAAACAATGATTTTTCAATCTCTTGTAATATCAAAAATTTAATTTGGTATAAAATTTTTTGATAACGGATCTTTGAGACTTTGGGATATAAACCATATTTTTTGGCGGCTTATCTTCAGACAGCGCTATCTATTATGTTGGAATTAATTTTATTTTATTAGAAAAACAGCCTTCATTATTAGTTAGTTCCAGTATTAATCAGTCGTTTCTTGTCCCCCAGCTATACATGTATCAGTTGTTCAGAAGCCTCGCGTACATTCACTCGCTGGGCATCTGCCACAGGGACATTAAGCCACAGAATCTTCTCCTGGATCCTAAGACGGGCGTGCTGAAGTTGTGCGACTTCGGTTCGGCGAAGCATCTTGTACGCGGCGAACCAAACGTCTCATACATCTGCTCGCGATATTACCGCGCTCCTGAACTCATTTTCGGCGCCATTGATTATACTACGAAAATCGGTGAGTTTATTTTATACTTTTAGGATAAACTATTTGCCAGTGTGCAGTGGTCGAACTTAGACCGTAATTCATTTAAAAAAATCTTTTTCTATGCTAAATCTTAAGACTCCTCCTTGCGCGCAATAAACTTAACTTTTATTTTCAACCTAAACACTGCAATTTTAGAAGCATCGTTGAGGTCGAATTATAGGTTAAGTAAGGTTGCATGCGGTTACTGCTTGGATGGTCGACTAGTGCCAAAAGAGAGGTGTTATAAGTTTGACGCTTTTGTCTGTGTGTCTTTCTGTCTGTGGTATCTTAGTTCCCAAACGGATGAACCTAATCGGACGCGGTTTTTTAATAGAAAACTAGTTTAAGGCACTTGTCTCACCGCCGTCGAGTAAGCGATTAGTTATCAACTATTTTCTCGCTCAAGAAACGAACAAAAGATATAAATTCCGTGTCAGTAAAAGAGACACGTATATTAATAGTTGATCGCCGGCGTTGGTACTGCCGGCGAAAACTCGCTCTCCACTGTTTTGTCGCAGCGACTACAAAACTCGCTCAGCGATGCTCGCTTAGCGGTCAAAACACACGCCGTGAGATGCAACAGCGGAACGGAACGACGGCGCCACGCGCTCAGCGAGTGGCGCGAGTATCGGCCGCCGCACTCGCTCACTCGCTCTATAGCCCAGCGAGACAACTATAGGAACTACACACTCGCTTCTCGCTGCTCGCCAACTCTTTTCTAGTTTCTAGCTCTACTCGCTTCTCGCTCATCGCCGGCGGTGAGACAAGTGCCTAACCGGGGTAGTTTTTAGCTATGTCAGTTTTTGACCCCTGACGCAACAAGGTCGTTCGGTTTTTTTTTAGTTGTTAGTTTATACTTGTCTACTGAGTGCTTTCGCTTCTGAGGATAAGATGGTTGCAATGATTCCTTCAGAACTACTAGAGAACTTGTTCCTATTAGAAAAAAATATTTTGTATGCGGTTGCTGAATACGGTTGTGTAGTTTCTGAAATTATCCCCTACACACAAACATACAAGCTTTACCTCTTTATAACGTTAGTGTAAATAAATGCAAGTGCTGTCGCAAGCGTTTATCTAACTGCTTTCTATGATATCCGATATCATTATAATCTCCTACTTCAAAATGCGTACCAACAGGTTGATGCGTGTTATTATGATGTATAAATAGGCGTCAATTTGATATCTATATGGCATAGTTACAGTGGATTTCCACAAGTTACGCCTGATAATGCTTTAAAACTAGTACACTTTGCATCCTTTTCGGAAGGTTTTTTAAATATTTGCTGTCGCGCTTTAGTTTCAAAGCAAAGTGAAACACACCAGTAAAAATTTATTCGTTCTGAAAATAGAATGGGGCTCATTGCATTCTTAATATACTAAAATGATGTACAACCTCCATGACAAATACTTATTTCTATTTAAAAATATAAGTTTTTCGCTGAAAAATTACTTGTTCAAAACAAGCTTTTATAAAATTCATAATCGGAATCGCAAGCAGATTCAAATGAGTTCAAACACTAGTACCCTACTATAATCCATTCAGAAGTACCGTTGTCTAGCATCCGTCTCCATCATGAGACCACCTCCATGATACCATATTATTGCATTGTCACCGAAGTTACATATGTATTCCAAATTTCAGCTCAATCGGTTAAGGGGAACAGGTTTAAAATTAAGTTGCAAGATTCCACCGGACAAACATACGTACATTGCATGTTAATGAAAAGCTTGTAAAAAGAGGCTATGTTCATAAATGCGTCCAAGCATACTACGGCCGATGACAAATTTGTTGTATTTGACCACGTAAATACATAAAATGGCACTTGAACTTTCCAACCGTAGTATTTCTGGAACGTGGGTCGATACCGATAACCCGAAGTTAAAGTTTAGTGACCTACTTCCAAACCGTCTTAGGTTGTTGTTGACATTAATATGAATTGGTAATATCTTTGTACAGATGTTTGGAGCGCGGGCTGCGTTGTGGCTGAACTACTTTTGGGTCAACCGATATTCCCTGGGGATTCGGGCGTAGATCAGTTAGTTGAGATCATAAAGGTTTGTAACATTTTAACTAGTATCTATCTAATTTTCGGCTATGAAAAATTTCCACCTTTGCTGTCAGGTGGTAATGCGGGCACTTTGAAATATTCAGTCTAAATAAAAAGACTCTGAATTTTGACAATTGTAAAGATACTTAGCCAGATTCACTAATTTTACATCAGAATCAACATGCTGAATTTAGTGCACTAAATATTGCAGTGTAAAGCCCTCTTATAGAATACCAACCGCTTTGTAGGAAAGCATGAACCACTCTTAGTTTCTCCATATAATATATTGTATATTAAACATTTATTGTAATGTTTTCAGGTATTAGGCACACCGACACGAGAGCAAATTCGAGAGATGAATCCAAACTACACAGAATTCAAATTCCCACAAATCAAGAGTCATCCCTGGGCGAAGGTATATTCTTAAATCTATTAAGGCTTCTATTTATGTATATATCGCTATATTATTCGAAGGCAGGTACGATTTCGAGTGAAAAAGTCGAATCAGCATAATCTAGTTAGTCAAATCCATTTCACAGCACATATATGGTTTTACGTTCGATCGCTGGCCGCCATTATCGAAAAGACTGAATGTTAATTTACGCGACTCATTGCAGTTAATGTTGGAGCGTATGTCCATGCCACTGTCCGCCACTGACCACCAGCGAATTCGAGTAAGACACCGCTATGGCCTAGATGCCATCATGCTTCCCCATCCATTACAGATTACCTTGCGACCATCAATATTGACTGGGAGATACGAGTCTAGATAACTAAGCCAGGGTCGTGCTAAACATAGGGAGCTAGAATGTAACCTAGGATTTTTCTAAAACACATGACAAACACAGTATCGTGCTAATTGGCCAGTGGACGATAGACTTCGCCTGTAGAACGCCACAGAAATCATTATTGATGTATTTGTACTAAATACTATAATTACACATCATACGTCCGCTGGCCAATTAGGATGAAGTTTACTACTGGCGCTAAATGAAGTGGTCGTTTTCCTGTCAAGGACTCGCTACTTAGGGCTGTACACGTTACAACAGTCGCACAGATCGGTCGTGTTGCAAGGTCGATGACAATTTTCAACGGACCTGCGAGAGGATCTATGTCGTAGTCTTCTTTACGACCAAAACATACACGATCGAACTTGTGGGCCGAAGTTTATGCGACTGTTGTAACGTGTATGGCCCCTTTAAGGCGTAAAACGTGGGAACGAGACGTATGTATGTCGTTGTCGCTCCCATTGTACGGCCTCGTGTCGCCCAGGCATAACACCTATGATGGCATTTAGCGCTAAGTAACTGCGTGGTTTCCAGGCTGTTTAATGCCACAACTAATCAGTTGACGCTGTCTCTTACTACAATCTGTTTGGTGTTCAGTGTGCATTCGTGATGTCGACACTTTGTTTTTATTCTAATATCACGATTTGTCTTTGAATATCGTCATCGTGCAGCACAATCATCGAACAAAACTAAGTCATTTCATTGTTTTCTAACTAATTACAGTGTAAATATAATTTGCTTATAATTTATCATATTTCCATTGCTTACATTTTATTTGTGACTAAAAATAGCACAAGTTACAGTTCTGATATAATTATAGATATTATTTACCATGGAAAAGACGACAATCCGATATACTGAAAACACCAAATAATATCTAAAAGATGGGCAACTTTTGATTTAAAATATCTTATTGTTTTAACTTCGAAAAGAATTTAAATTCCACCTAATCACATGATGTGTCTCGCTCTACAGATATTACAACCAGTTTATATTTCCATACCTTATCTATAACATTGAGCACCTTATATTCAATCATAGCTACTCGGATGTTAATCTTGCAATACTAGTTCGTATCAATAATATTCTAACGGAGTTGCACTTTTTCCGGTTTTCAAACAGATCGCTAACGGCTCTGCCGGCTTAGTATGGTTACTAGTATAGTATTATAACTGTAGTATGGTTATCCTTTATAACGTTTTTGTTAATGTGGGGCTTTCACGGCCAGGTTTTTAAAACTGCTAACAGATGGCGTTGCTCTGTCATGCTCTGAAAGGAAAGTGAATTGTCAAAGTCAATTGCCGTATCAACATTATTTTCCGAGGAACTTGAAATAAAAAAACAGACATTTGTGTTTTTTTTTATATTGATTCAAATTGTGATAAATTTTGGCAAATAAACCATATTTTATGGCGGTGCATCTCCAGACAGCTAGTTGGAACTAGTTTTCTTTTTAAATCGAAAATGAAAAGCCCTCATTGCAGAGAAAACAATAATAATGTTTAAGTGTATACCAAAACCAACATTTCTAAGATGCTTTTATCTTCAGTCAGACCCGGAACAAATATCTGTAGATCATGCAAACATTTGTTCCGCAGTGGGAATCGAACCCGCTACCTCCTGTGTATCAGCTGGCTATTCGCCCAGTGCGTCACGTATGTAGGTCGTTATAAACTTAGCAATTGGCATATAATATGCTTAAAGGTATAATATAGTCTGAGAGAGGAATATAATATTGTGAAGGTATTCCGCGCTTGCACGCCTCCCGACGCGATCTCGCTGGTGTCGCGGCTGCTGGAGTACACGCCGGGCGCGCGTCTATCGCCGCTGCAGGCGTGCGCGCACAGTTTCTTCGACGAGCTGCGCGAGCCGAGCGCGCGGCTACCCAACGGACGCCCCTTGCCGCCGCTCTTCAACTTTACAGAGTAACTATCACACTTTTATTCATAACTTGCTGACCCGCCTTGACACGGGTGGAGACTACGCACTGGAATGCGCAGCATTAAAGGTTGTGGGCAGACCGCACAAGATCTATATGTACTCTGGAAATCTATATGGGGCGGCCTATTTTCAGCAGTGGACATCCTTTGGCTGATATGATGATGATGATGGTGGCAAACAAGCATACATCCCACCTGATGGTAAGCACCGTAGCCTATGGAGGTTTGTAACATCAAAAGCATCACTGGCGCGTTTGCGACCCTTAAAATTCAAAACGCCCCTTTTAAAAAGGTCTGTGGGGAAACCTTAGTTAGATAGATAACGCTTTATTGTACATCACACTTAAGTGCCTTAGCAGAGAGGCTTTCCACAACCTTACCTTATTATTACAGACTGCGTGCGTACTTTTACGAACTAGCACGTGTGAGTAAGCACGACGAGAAGGCGATGACTGTGGCGGGTGATGGGGGGTCGGTATCATGGAAGGAATAGCAAAATTATGCAATTTGAAACGCTCATATAAGTTAACTATTCTTTGATCTCCCGCCCGTGAATGTAATAGGATCCGCTAATTTCCGGTAATTTCAGGTACGAACTCGGCATCCAGCCGTCGCTCAACGAGTTCCTGAAGCCGCGCACGCCGCCCGCGGTGGCCGGCGCGCCCGCCGTCGCCGACGCGCCAGCCGCCTCGCACGCGCACGGACATCACGAAGCGCAGGGTAACACATCAAACAAACCTAACTCTTTACAGTACTACCATTTAAATTGCACGCCTCGGCGAATTGGTCTTTCATCGGAAATACGGAATATATCGGAATGTTACTTCAAAATACTGGAGCCGTCATGAGCCGGCGGATAGCCGAACACACGAACGTTGCCGAGGCGTCTAACTTAAATCGTAGTACTCTACCTATTTCATTACAAGCTTCACTTTTTATAAAAATTCGATAAGCATCGAATAATCTTAGCCACTGTTGTGGTTGCCAAAGTACTTGACAGAAGTTATAGATATTTATTTAGTTGTTTTCCTTAGGTGAGAACGCGGCGGGCAGCGGGCCCAGTGCCGGCGCGGGCGCGGGGGCGGGCGCGGGCGCGTCGTAAGCCGACACTCGGCCGCGTATTATGCCGCGTCCCCCGCCCGCGAGCAGACCCGTCGCCGGGAATCAGTCTGCATAATACCGCTAGGCGAGTGCTGGTGTGATACCCTAGTGTAATTGTCGATAAAGCTTGAGCTGTCGTAGTCGGTGAGAAGGGTAAATCCGCTGTAGATTCTGAACCGTCGCGATGTGATTACTTTGTACTTTTGTAAGCTCAAATTGTCTCTTTATGTACATACCTTAAATGCTGGATTTTAAATGTTTATTTGGTAAACGACAGATTATCATCTGGATAAATCGTCTAGTTTTATTTAATCTGTTGTTAAGGGAGTCTTGAACCCTTGAAATAGTTTCGATGGATGTGAGTTGTTTCCGCGCCGCGCCGCGTAGAAGAGGTATTGAGAGATAGCCGCATGATGTTTAGTAAGCCGCGCCGCGTAATATTGCTTGAGCCGTGTAATCATTAGGGAAACATATTCAGTAGCCGTGCATTAGCGTATTTATTGTTGGAGCATACCACTAACAGATGAAACGTATGCCTAGTGTTGAATCAACGACGAATCTTAGCAGATTAAACATTGTGGCAAAATAGAAGGCATTCTTGTAAATTTTTTATATCTAGCGTAAACTGATCTCTCAAGGTAATTTATATTAATAATATCTCACTATTATGTATTTGTATAAACAATTCAGAGTTTAAATTTTTAGATTTGCTAAATATAATAGATATTGATTTTGGCAACTTGTATGTTAGTTTTTGCAGTGTACTTTGTCTTATCCAATGCTGGGTAAATGTAATGTCTATTTAGCACTGTCGGTGTCCTATGTAACGACATAGTTTTTCGATAATGTTGTATTCTATATTCAATAAATGATATTTCTATAATATAATATTTGTCATTGCGAACACTATGATTATAATTAGTAGTCATTTATGGAGACAATGTTAAAATAATGCTATACATTTCATTGTCATAGTTTTAAGTACTATTCGAGTTATTTCGTTCTGCACTTTCAGCATACAGTTTACAAATTAGGTAAGGTAGTAAACCTTTAAACGTAGACTAACTAAATCTTTTATTCGTGGTGTAGAATTAGACTAAACCTATAACGTTATTGAGGGCGTAATGTAGATTACCTCTTGCGCCACTCTCGTGCATGAGACCGTGGTTACGTGGAAGGCAGCTGGGAGGCATTCCTGTTTGCACGAACAAAACAAACATTGCATTCTTTGGACCAACACACCACAGACAGGTACATCTAGCTTGGCAATATTCAACAAGTGACAATCGAAAACTACACGAACTTGCATAAAATCTCAAAGCAAGTATAAACTTTAATCTGTTTATACTTACTCTGAGCTTCAAATGAATGGGAATGATGCCCTACTTGATGTCTATGAATTTATTAACACTTTCGTGTAATTTTGGTTTCGATTGTCATTTAACTAAAAGGGCAGAATACAAATAACGCATATATGTAATAATGACTAATATTATTATAGTGTACCTATTTAAAATCATAAACTTTTACTACATAATATTAATATTTTGAGAATATTTAGCCTTTGCAGTGAAAGTCGGATGACTCGGGTCTCGCTTAAGACTAGAAATGCCTCATGAATGCCAGGGCCTCGACCATAAAATAGAATAACTATGTGTATTAATACGTACCGATGTACTAATTATTTTAAATTATTGTATCTTAAGAGCGCTCGGCGCATTTTTAAAATCACACATAGTGGAGCTTAGTTGTCGTTGTTAAGGCATCGGTTTGCTGAACACCTTTATTATTCGTGTAAATATATAATTATCTTACGGTATGACGTTGCGGGTCGAGTGGGTACCGGCCTCTGGCACTGGCACTGGCACTGGCGCTGGCACTGCCGGCCGCGGCGGCGGCAGTCGCGGGGCGGCGCACTGCCACCGCTGCCATTCAGCTCGGGCGCCCACTATTTTAGTTACTTTATGCATATTTTTTATTAAGTCTATCTAATATGAATTTTGTAATCGACGTTGCTTCTAAAGAACCCTCTGTGTAAAAAGTTAAGACATACTAGTGACCTGAACGTTTGAAGCGATGTTAGTGAACGTCTTTATCCCACTAAATTGTCACTTTCACGATTTGCGTGCACATTTACTTGAGAATTTACTGAATAAATTGAATAGTTTGAAAAAGTCATAAACTTTATATAAATTATTTAAAAGAAACGATTTTTCTTATAACTATTACGTAATGTAATATTACAATTTAATAGTGAGTGAAATTTGTATGTATTTTGTTTTATTTGTTTTACTGAATTTGAGAACGTCGTAACACCCATATCGTTGTTAGTTATGAATGAAAGATAACATAATTATAAAAGTAAATATTAAATGAATAGTGCCATGGTTTTTTATTTCACCATTTTCACCAAATCACAAGACCGACGAAACACTGCCTGCTCCACACTTGACTGAAAATAGACTAACCCAAAAATATTGTGTTTGTTTTGGTGTTAGTCCCAACCCCCATTCACATGCATTAAGTCTTGTATGGGTTGTACGTGCCAGTGTACGCATTAACTCAGCCAAGCGTATATTTAACTATGTTGCGGACCGCCCCACGCGAGTGAGATAAAAGCAAAGCGGTCACAATTGAGTCAACATTCACGCATCATCTCTGCGGCGGGAACGAGCAATTTTGCTGTCCAACAAGAGAGCGTCCCCATAAACGCGCATCAAAAAAAAACCCACTAACTACCGATGGATCTTCGCTCGCCTGGCTCACGCGACACATTTAGAGCAATCGTGTCGCGTGTCGCAATCGCTATCGTGAGACCAGAGGCAGGATTACGGACTGCGTGTATTGTACACGTACGATGGCAAACCACTAGTTTTATGAATCAGTAATAAAAGCCATTTTATTTGGATTTCGCTCTCGCGCTTCGAATTAGTCCTCGCACTGCGGGTATTTTTTCGCATGGAGTGACCGAGACCATTGCACAACGAAGTCTAGTGGACTCCTACCAGTGTATCATATTGCTGATTAAAGTCAATCGACGCTGTCAGCACTAATTTAAGCCTTCATGTTATATCTTTTAATAAGAATAAGAATAATTTTTATTTGCCAGAACTTAAAAAACAGTTGTACGTGCTAAGTTTTTATATAAATAAACATACGATTTGTTGAGCGTAGATTTGCATTTAATTGATTGGATTCATAAATAAATACCTACTACGATGTAACTACTCGTTTATATTCCGCTCAACCCTGCCCTGCAACCCAACGACGCTCTTTACATGGCGACCCTATGCCAGGATGAATGAAGAAAAAAACAACTAATAGAAGGAACAAGATTCATTACTGAATGGCGCATATAGGTACGTACAGGTCACTTCTACAAGACGACCTCATTGCTACAACAGAAACCAATTTGGATGACTCGGTGACATCTGTCACCATACGGATGGAGCCTGCTTCGTCGAAATATAGGCTCTAATATGGGGGAGGGAGGGTTACTGCTTGCAGCTAGACCTGGACTAGAGCTCTCCCGCCAGCAACTTCTTGAGACCCAGTCTCGAGACCTTTAGGCATCTTTCTGCTACAAAAATAGAACTGTACATTTACTTATGTGTTGTTAACATTAAGCCTTCAGCTTAAGATGAGGATTACATGACTTGGTTTTGTAAAGTTGAATATGACATAGCCACCCTTATACATAACTCGATTGTCATTATTTTGGGTGATTTAAACTCACCCATGATGCATCGATTCATTTGGATTCTCTCCCATGCTGAATTCGTGCGTCTCGGGTGTTACAATTTTTCTACGTATCACACTAGATCCAGGATCCAGCAAAGGCTCACCATTGGGACCTCTGTTTTTCACCATAATAGTCGATAATCTGGCTAAGAATCTAAAATTTGCTAAGTGTCTACTCTATGTAGATGACCACACTGAAATAAAATCAATTGAGGATTGTTGTGCTCTGCATTGGAACCTGGATGTGATACAGTCGTAGAGTGAAGCTAACGACCTTCAGTCGATCTTCGCGCATATTGACCATGCCTTACCATTTCAGAGGAGAAATACCTATTAAAAAGAAAGCAGACTGAAAGAAATTAAGGCATAATAATTGGCGCGGAGCTTACTTTCCATGATCATATTGTTATATGAGCGGTGGCTGCTTCAAGAGATTAGGTACCTATGGTTTTTAACAAGAAGTTGTAGGGATTTCACTAACATCAATGCAATTAAAATCCTTTATACTGCCCAAGTTCGGTCAAAACTTGATTCAAGCGAATGTATGTGGAATCCTTGTCAAGTAATATAGGTAGGTAGGTACCTACACATTAATGATTGAAAAAGTACAAAAACGTTTTCTTGGTTCCTTTACAGAAAAGTATAATGCTATAACCCGTTCATGTATGCTACCAAATACCTCCAGAAATACCTAAAGTACCTACCTTTAGGTATTTATTCTCTGGGAACACGACGCTACTTGATCCGTTGTTAACAATATGCCGTATTCTACGGGGGCCTCTAAACATCGCATCGTCGCAGGACTTTTGGTGATAATTCAGTAAGCAGAAACATGTCAGATGCAGAACATATTTAAGTGCACAAGCGGGCGCGCAACAGCAGGTCTCATCCGTCCCCCCATAATCCAATGAAACTGAAGACCGCTAAAATTGAAGGAGGAGTGGATACAGTGTCTAGCCAACGATAACTATTATATATGACCCCTATTATCGCATTTAAGGCCTTTCATCACTGCCTTCCAGCCTCGCCACAGTGGGTTGCTAACTGCCGAGGCAGTCTTTGTGCACTATACGGGAAGCAACCGCCAGGCCTAAATGTCGAAACACTTAAGCCCCCCTCAACCAGGTTTAGCCCACGAGCCGACGTGGTTTCCGGGGTGTGGCCGCTGCATGCAGGACAACTTCATGGACCCAGTGGTGAGAGTTTATAGACCATCAACGAATGAGTATTCCACCGCCCAAAAGGGCCGGCTGGAACCACAGACCACATACAATCAGACGCTGAGTAGTCCGCGACACCAATATTTCAATTTCAGTCTTTCAGTAAGTCAATGTCACCGTCAATCATGCTGTCAGTCAGTCCAGTCATTATTTTGTTGAATGTTTTGTTAGTTAATTTCAAGTTTTTGAAGAATATTTGATTGCAATTCGACATTTGTATAAGAATTTTGGTTTATCTAGCAAAACAAGTAAATGTTCCTCAGTTCTTGTACGGCTTCAGATAATGACATAGTAAGATGATAAATTATAGTAAAATGGCAAACTAAAAGTGGTTTTCCAAGCCAAGTTTTATTTTCCAATTGTCGAATGAACTAATGAACAAAGAGAGAAAAATCTCCAAGATGCATGAAGCCTATGAAATATCTCATTTGCTCAACGCACAAGCACAAATTGACTCTATTGCTGCTTATGGTAAGTCCAACCTATTACTGCAATAATCCAACCAAAAATTCGGGTTTCCACCCGTTTACTACGTGTCGTTATTTATCGATAACAAACACAAATAAGTCTAACTTTTCACCTGGCAGCACACATAACAACCTTTTTGCAGACTAACTAATAGTAGAATGAAGAGTTTTTCTAAAACCTTAAACCTGTATTGCTGATCCTGTATCATGATTATCTAGGACATACAATTAATCATGTTGATATTACTAAATTTCTAGGATTGAACCTTGACTTTAAATTGAATTGGAAAGCTCACCCTACCACTATTTGTAAAAAGCTTAGTCAGTTTTCGTATGCGTTGTACATGCTCCGTAAAGTTGTAAATTATTCTGCCATCACAACTGCATACCACGGATATGCAGAGTCCGTACTAAGGTATGGAACTGTATTCTGGGGGAATTCCACATTAAAAGACCGAGTATTTATAAGTCAAAAACGATGTATCAGAGCTATATGCAAGTTCAAGAAAACTGATAGCTGCAAACCTTACTTCACTGAACTTAAGATACTTACGCTTCCCTGCCTTTATATTTGTGAAATAACGACATTTGTTAAAAACAATATGGATCTTTTTAAAACCCGTATAAGTAAAAGACACAACAATAAAATTTGTTTCCCCCGAAACAAGACGGCTTTATACAATAAAAGTGTAATCTGCATGGCTGTGCGTTTGTACAATCATCTCCCAAAGAGTGTGCTAGATGCTCCTAGTTTAAATTTATTTAAATTGAAATTGAAAAAGCTATTAATAGAAAAAGCATATTATAGTGTTAATGATTACCTAGCTGATGACAATTTTGTATGACCCATCATAATTTTATTTATTTAGTTTTAATTTTACGTTTGACTAATTTTATTAATACTTTTTTATTGTTTTAAATTTTATATTAGGTAAGAGCTGAGAAAATTATGATTATTATAAATAAATAACGTACTTAATAATAAAATTAACATGCAAAGCTTTGACATTGCATGCGTTAGCGCTGAATATGGCTGTACCTACACAAAAACTGTACCTACACCTTGTTTGTTACCCATATTACGCAATAAATACAATTTGATTTGATTTGATTTGATCCATAATGTATTGTATACACTACGGATATTTCAATTTCCTGAGTAGTGTGCAAGCTATTACTCCATTCTATATTCAGCTGTATTCATGTTGCTTCTACCACATTTTGTTTATGTACCCAGCTAAAGCTAATCATATTATATTTCAGATAATAACTTGCTGCTGGGAACCCGACAGGGGCATTTGCTGATGTATTCCTTGTCTACGGGCAATGACAACAATCAGAAAAATGAATTACAGATTCTGCACTACTGTAAGAACTTTAGTAAGAAACCAATACAGCAAATTGAAGTGATACCAGGTAAACTATTAACTTACTGCACTTAAGTTATTTAACCCTTCTGCACATAATAGATAACATCACTTACTAAAAACAATGGAGTGGATGTTAACATGCTGTCTATATCAATAAAATTATACCTACATAGCTATTTTCAGTGTACCATAAGCACCTTGGAAATTTCTTTGTAGTCTAGTAAATGTTGGTAGAAACCATTATCAAATCAATTAACATTTCTTATGGCACATGATGCTGATAAGTTTTCCATTGAAGGTTTTGTAATTGCAGTATTAAGGTAAGTGTTTTTTTTCACTGGGTCAGTATGGAGAAATCTGAAACCATAGCAGATACAAAGAAACTGTCTGAGGAACGAGTTAGTCTTTTTTTATGAAAATAATTTTGGTTTAGTTAATTTTTTAGACAAGTGTGAGTTTTCTATTAAAATGAATAAAAATTATAATTTTATTTTATATTGCAAATCGACTTAGTTTGTATCGGTGGCGATTCTGTTTACGCTGAATAACTAAAATTGAGCAAAATACGAACTGTCTTATTTTGTTCAAACTAAAGATCAAATTAGAATTACATGTAAAGTGACATTTCTAAATTTAAATATTTTTAACTAAGAAGGCGTGTTGTCGGGCTAGTTTTAGTCAACACCAATTTGGTTGATCCCTAAAACTAGCCCGCAAACATGCCATCATAACAAAAATTACTTAATTTTAAAAATGTCACTTTAAGTCGTTTAAGTTTATGTCACTAATTTGATCTTTAGTGTGAACAAAATAAGACCGTTCGTATTTTACACAATTTTAGTTAGTCAGCGTAAACAACAGAATCACCACCATTATTTCATTGTATCAAACTAAAAAAATCGGGACAGCAGAAGAGGGTAAAATTTCAGAAATATTTTTTCACTGCGATTCGTTTGCAGAGGTTGAACCATTGCTTGTACTTGTATATGCAATTAGCTAAAACACTACAATTTTGACTCCACATAAGCAAATAAGAATGGTGTAAGTCAGATAATTAAGGATATTTTTTTTTTTATTTTGTTTTATTTTATTTATTTAACAAAAAGTTATATACATAAACATACATAAAGCACTGTAAAACCTTCAAGGTTTGTCTCGGTGCTTAAGATTAATAATATCAATACAATTTTTAAGATACACTATAATTGTGATGTAATTTGTGAAGTAGTTCTTTAACCTTATAAAACACTTTTTTTGGAGCCATTGCTTCAATTTAATGCTGAAGTTATCCAAGTGCGCAAATGACATACCAAATACCATTTATACGCGCCAAAGATTTGTAACTTCTCACGTTAATACATAAGTACACACACGCTTTTTATTGTAAACTATGCAATTGCTTGTTACTTACAGAAGACAACCTGCTCCTGTGTCTCACAGATTCAGTTCTGTCCATGCACAATATAAGTGTCAGCAGTTTTCCACTCGTCAAAACATTTGAAGAAACGAAAGGTGCATCACTTTTCGCATTAGATCATACGGTAAGATCAATAATTATTTTATTTAAATTTCATGGCTATTATTATTGGTACAAAATAATTTATAGTAAGCTTATCATACGGCCAATAAAGGATATACATACTATATAAAAAGTATTTATAAACCGACATTCTACATTTAAAAGAAAAACATGCAAATAAAACAATTTCAATGTAAAAAAGTACTTGCTTCTGATAAGCAGCTTATTTAAAATAAATAAATAAATATTGCTGGGCATGTCACACAGTGCTATCTAGCCCTAAACTAAGCAGAGCTTATACTATGGGAACCAGATAACTGATAGAATACTAATATACTTTTTTTTTTAAATACATACTTATCATATACATATAGAAAAACATCCAGAACCGGAACAAATATCTGTAGATCATGCAAACATTTGTTCCGCGGCGGGGATCGAACCTGCTACCTCCTCTGTCTCAGCCTCAGACCCTTATAGTTTCTATGGCAAAATATTTCAGTTTGGTTGGAAATAGAACTGTCTCTACACAATTCTATTTACAACACAAAATAAATCAAATTAAATTACTATCTAATGGAAGTAACGGTACAAATCACACTCTAGTAATGGATAATAAGCATGTAATGATCTTGTGTGCCCTGCACCCAACGGCTCACAGCAACCTTTTTAAGGTAATTTTTCCATCTAGTGCGGGACCGTCGCGTCGCGCGTCGTTATAGAAATCACGAGATTGGTTGCTCTGGAAATCTATGTGGGGGCCTATGTTCGTCGTAGTCTTCTAGTAGTCTTACACTTCCTATGGCTGAGATGATGATGATGGTGTAATGGAAATATTATATCTCCAGCCCACAGTATTAATGAATGGCGAGTCAAGCTCAGTCATCCGGCTCTGTGTGGCAGTGAGGAGAAAACTCCAGCTTTACTTTGGAAAGAAAGGCGTGTTCAAGCAACACCTGTTTGACTTCACCATACCAGATGTGCCTAAGGTTATGGCGTGGGGACAACAGTTCCTGTGTGTCGGGTTCAAAGCGGAGTATGTCCTCTATGATGTAAGTTTACAAAGCTTGTCACGCGTCATTCTAAAATACATACTAATATCTCTTTACATAGTATAAAATAAGTCGCTTCCGCTGTCTGTTCGCTTAGATCTTATTAACTACTCAACGGGTTTTAATGCAGTTTTCAGCATTAGATAGAGTGATTCAAGAGGAAGGTTTATATGTATAATACATACATAACTCTGTTTGTTACTCGGCTGAACGGATCGTAATTAAATTTTGCAAGGAGATAGATTATATACTGGGAAAGGACATAATATGCTACTTTTAACCAACTGCGCAAAATGAGGGTAATAATGTTTTATTGAAAAACCACCCGTGCGAAGCCGCGGGCGGGTCAGCTAGTAATATTATAAATTCGAAAGTAACTCTGTCCCTCTTGTTTCTCTATTTGTTACATTTTCACGACTAAACGGCTGGACCGATTTCGATGAAATTTGGTATATCAATAGAATATGACCAGGATTGAGACAGGTTACTTTATACCCGACTGCGCAGAAGGAGGTTATGTTTTTATTGACAAACCACGCGTACGAAGTCAGCTAGTATGATATATATAATCAGGGCAGTGCATCGTAGGGCACGTTTCTAAGGTGCTTGACCTACGAGGCAATACTTTGCTAGGCGATGTTACCATATATCATCAGGTGGGCCATATGCTTGTTCCATCTCCAGGTAGTATAAAAAAAAAGAATTGTTCGCCTAAAAAGACTTGGCTTAGTTCTATTGAAGGCCTAGGTGTTTAACCCGTGTATGGCTGATGTAACCCATTTTTGCCCTAAAAGTCCGATGACAATGAACACAAGTTAAGGTGCCATTGATGTGGTTATAATTTATATTTGTACATAGAGAATAAAGAACTATTCAATTGTTTCAGCTTTCTTCGGGAAATCCAAAAGAGTTATTTCCAATCAGTAGCTCGAAGTCGCTGGAACCGACTATAGCTAACTACTCGGAGACATCGTTTCTGCTTGGTAGAGAACAGACGTCCGTATTTGTAAACGAGGCCAAAGACAGTCAAATAGAAATTAAACAAACTATCAAATGGAAAGAAGCTCCTACATGTGTTGGTACGGAAAGATAATTACATTATTACTAAAATTGCGTACGGTGTCGTTAATCAATTATAATAATAGCAGGACACGCTTGTGGCGGGCGGTCGGAGCCCCATTACTCCTTGGGATCGACAGAGACCTCTGATCCTTAGCTTACCTCAGTTGGTCCGTTGGTGGAATTAAACAGACCTCTTACTCGTTGGCTTCGCCCCCGGTAATGCCTATCCAGGCCTAAAACCGAATGTGTGGAATAATAATAATATAGCTTACGACTATATTAATCCTGATGATGTATATCCTCGGATCTCTTACTCACCTTACCCGTGAAGGTATCTCGCAAGGGGGTGTCCAAACATTACGTTTGATACATGCTCACTTTATGCATAGAAGTTAAGCATTCACGTGCCAGGTTACAAGTCCAATCGTTAAACACGTGAATTGAAACTTTGCTTCCCTAAAACTAGTCTACACAAAGTAAAAATTCGTGTAACACTGATTCGGTTATGCTTAACGGTGCAAATATATAGTTTGAAGCATCTTCCTAAGTTATTTTATGTTTTTTTAAAGCTAGTGAATGAAATCTTAAAATAAACTTGTTGTTTATCTTAAGTTGGTGTTGTCTGTTCCCTACATAACATTTTTAATAAATAGTTTCAATCTTATCACAAAGGGTACTAAAAATAATGATTAAAGGGGCTGGCATAATCCTCGATATGGTATTTATGTTTCAATTTCGGGAATCATAGCATTATAAAGAATGGCGGTTCGGGGACTATGCCAGTCTCCATACAAAATTTTTCAAATCCCTTTAATAATTTTTTGAGTTTCTGTTTTTCTGTTGCAGTGTGGGATGCGCCATTCATTTTAGGACTGTCGCAAGATAAGGTGATTGTGCAAACTGTTGAGCCAGAGAGGTTTATACAGACCATTACTGAGCCTAATAGAGCAAGACTGATGTATAGGTAAGTTTTTGGTATTATTAAAAAGAAAAAGCTTAAGGTACTAAAGAATTCCACTGTTGAACGTAGGCTTTGCTATAGATTTGCAGAGCAACCGCGCTTGTGCCGCCTGCTCTCAACGACCCCCAGTTTATTAGGTACTATTTCCATCTAGAGAGCGCTTCTTACGTTGCGCTCTCCAGTGCGAGGTCTGCACTCTAGAACTATTCCTTTAAATATCGTAATATAAATTATCAGTGGCGCCATCAGTATTATTGAAGTGGCGCCATCTCGATAGGTTTTTGAAACAAAGCCTTTAAAACCCAATTATCTGTACCTTTGGCTCATATTTTTAAAAAATAATTATCATAATACTAAAAGTTAATCAGTATTTTAGAATTGATACCATTATTTTGATACCCATTGGCTGAAGAGCCGGCTCTATAACCTGTGTGTCCTGTACGTTGTCGAAACATGACCGCTTACGACGGAGACTCTAGTGTACCGAGTACGAGTACCACAAAACACCATGGAGGGAGCTATGCTTGGCATAAAACTTCATGACCGAGTTTGTAATACTGAGATTCGACGCAGACTTTTGTCCAAGATGTACTGTTCTGATCCCAACATCTTGGTCTTTTGTCTTGTGGTGGAGCTCAAACGAAGATGGTCAGGACACCTGGCTAGATGTGATGGCCGGTGGAGCAAAGCCTTGACGGAGTGGCTACCGACAACAGGCCGTAGACAACTCTGGTCGTCCACCAGCTCGTTGGGTAGACGACATTATAAACAATTTCTTTCATATTTTTTTAATTTTTTTTATTATAAAGGTCGCGGGCATCACCTATAACAGAGAAACTCAAGATCGAAGGTAGTGGTAGAATCGACTTCGCGGGTACCTATGGGCTGATGATGATGATTTTAGAAATAAAATATGCCTTTAACATAGAATAGTAGCGACATCTATAGCAACATGTAAGAACTACTTGAACATCAAGCTAACCAGTGATCATTAATCGCGCAAATGTGTTCTGAGAATCTGAGCTAAGAAGGTAATACTTCTAACATCTAAGCAAAATCTGTTGTTCTTAGGACTGCGAGCCAAATTCAAATTCAATTGTTTATTTGCTAGAATACATAAAAATTACAATAAAAGGTCTTAAATCTATGCTTGTCAATATATTCATCTTGCATGCAGGCGTGCAAATGTTTGTCATTTGGCCGCATGGTGGAAGATCTCCCCTTTTCTTTGGCGAAAACTCCCACCTATCGTCTGCCAAAGGTTTTCAACTGATTATTTAATTGATTATTGTCATAAATCTATGCTTTATTTCATGATATTTTTTAATTTTAGATGTAAGAGAGGCTTGATATACGTAGCATCGGTTGGACAAGTCTGGTGCCTGAGCTTAGTGGACGTTCCCAAGCAAATAACGCAACTGCTGAAAGACAAACAATTTCAAACAGCAATTGATTTGACGGTATGCAACTTTAATTTTCTCCCCGTTTTTTCGTGTGCGTAGGTAAGAGTAGTAGGTTAAACTTGGCACATTGTGTGGATAGAAAAAAAAGATAGTGCCTTTAAAATGTTCTAGACTTATTAGTTAGATTAAGCAAATAATACTAAACTATTAAAGTATGTAAGGAGTTTTAATTTTGATAAAATAAAATAAAGTAATAATACACTTGAACCGTCAAATTTAAATTTATTTATTTCGGACAACATAAAGCAATCCATTTTTGTTAGTAATTATTTAAATAAATAAAAGAACTTAGAAGTACAAGTAACTTTAAAAAAATATAACCGACTTTAGAATAGTTTTTTTATAGAAAATATATAAAACATATTATTCGTCCCTATAAAATTTGAGGGTTGCCCTCGATTTTGTTGGGAGACCCTTTTAAACAAAAAAAGAATTTCTCGAATCGGCCCAGGCGTGTTTGAGTAATCGGGGAACATACATAAAAAAAGATTCCGACGAATTGAGCCCCGCCGTATTATTTTGGTATGTGATTGAGACGGGTCGCATCTCATAATCTCAATTACACACCAACAAGTTCGGATATCATTACGTCATACTCATACATCACAATGTGATATAAAATATAGGGCTCTGAGAAAGGAAAGGTTACAAAATATCCTCATGGTTATTTTCCTTGATCAATATTAATATATTTAACCTGCAGTTTCAGCATTTTCCTTGTTCCATGTTGCAATATCTTTTGTGGTTTTGCGACTGGTTTAAAATCTACGATTAAAACTAAGTTTAAAAACTGTATTTGGTCAGTTTATGTGATTGTTTGTATTTTTAACCCCTGACACAAAAAGAGTAGGGGTGTTAAAAGTTTGAGGCCTATGCCCTCTGTCTGTCTGTCAGTCATGTGTCATGTCAAATCATGTGACTAGAAGTGTGTTAGATATTAATGTGGATGGATATTAAGTAGAGGAAGGCCAATAAATAAATAAATTTTTAGTTAAAACTAAACTTTCTTTTTTTTTGTAATACTTTTTTTATGTACCACTAGCTTTTGCCCATAACTTCGTACGCGTTACACTCTAAATGTGTGACTAAAAACCTAAAAATAGAGCTGAACTTGCTGTTGCAACTTGACACCCCAATTATATCCCATGGGATCTGATTTATGGGATAAAAAGTAGCATTATGTGTTAATCCATGTTATAATCTACGTATATACCGTTCATCGAAATCGTTTCAGCCGTTACGACGTGATTGAGTATCCAACAAACAAACAAATAAATGAACAAGTATCCAAACTTACACATTTATAATACTAGCTTCCGCCAGAGGCTTCGCACGCGTGGTCTGGTAATAAAAAGTGGCTTATGTTTGAAACCAGGTCATGTTCTATCTAAATACCAAAGACCGTGATTGAGTAACAAACAAACATCCATCCAAACTTTCGCATTTATAAGATTAGTGTGATTTACCTGATTTGAACTCATTGCTGTAAAGTTGGTGTTGGTGTCTGTAACAGAGTTTTCATACTTATACAAGCATCATCGTTTCAAACTGTACATATGATTTTATATTTGTTGTTCCTCAATAAATGCTTTTTATTTATTTAGAAATGGATGAATTGTGTTAAAGATAATATGGATAAGACAGAAGTGACTACTGAGATGTCCATAAGGGTTCCTTTTTTGCCATTTTGGTCGGGAAACCCTTAAAAGACAAGTTGTGGTGACCCCACGTAATGCGGGAAAAGAGGAGGAAGATACTGATGATGATGAATTTACCAAAGGACATTCAACTGCCACTTTTTAAATTTAGGCACAAATTAAAATTATGGCTTTTAGATAAGACCTTTTATACATTAGATGAATACTTTAATCAATAATGACATGATTAATTTGTCAGAAAATAATTATAATTGAATACTAAATGTTTGACATACATAGTGTAATGTTACTAATAATATCTTTATAAGTTAACAAATATTAAAGCTTTACAAGCTTATTGCACGCCCCTGAGTGGGGTAGAGTATGGTGAAACTAATTTAAATTAAATGTGACATCTTTATTTTAAACCCATATTCTGGCAATAATTTGATATGATAATATGATGAGCAACTATATAAAAACACCATCTGTAGTTTACGATGTTTTCCTAAAAGTATGGTTTCATGCATTATTAAAATAACAGGAAAATAGATCAGTCGCACTAATGGAACGATCGTGTGTTGTGTTGTAATTACTATTAGTGTTTTATAATGTTGCAATAGAAATATCAGCCTCTTTTTACAAAGTATATTATTATGATGTTTTCGATGTATTTAGTATATTTTATAAAAATTTAGAAGTGGCAGTGGGCCGGTCATATCTGCTGCAGAAACGATAACCGTTGGGGTAAACGTGTTTTGGAGTGGAGACCACGTGTGCAAGCGAAGTGTAGGACGCCCTCCGGCTAGATGGAGTGACGATATGCGCGCTGTGGCTGACAAGGATTGGATGAGAAGAGCTGAGGATCGGGCTCAATGGCGCACCCTGGGAGAGACCTACGTCCAGCAGTGAACTGCTATAGGGTGATGATTATGATGATGATAAAAAATTTACACGAGATGTGCCTATTTTACTTCAACCAAATTAACTTATTTGCTGCAACTTGTTAAAACCATGTTGATAGCGCCATGGACGAATGAGTATACATATAACTAACTAACGATGCTAATGATGTAAAAATGAAATCTAAAAGTTTTAACCGTGACCGCCCGATAAAGTAACAAAGATATGTTTTATATAAATCAATACATGTACACGTTGTTTATGGAGCACTTGGTTTGTTGATTTTTTTCTCGATGAGTCGTAATAAGCGTATTAAACCAACTAAAAATGTTGCTAAAATTACTGTACTTATGAAAGTAAGTAGGAATTATAATAATTATAAATTGATTAATTTGTTATTTTAATAGAGGCTGATATTTTAATAAAAATATAAGACTTAAGAAATAATAATGGCTTTCACGATCAAACAAACAGATCGTAGAGAGACTATTACACTATTGGCAATTGTAAGTGGATATTTAGAAACGTTAATATTGAGTTATGAAATACGTACTAGAACAAAAATTAAGACATTTAAAAAGAGCCTAGAATACTATCGCATCATACGTATTATGTGATTAGAACACAATCATAGCCCAATTTAATTTCATAGTTCTAACGTATTCAGTGTTGACTAACTAATAGATCCGTTTGTCTTTGGGTCTAAAAACCTTATAAATATTGAATTTTTCAAATTGAATTTTCTGCCATCCCCAATTTTCGACTTCTTAATCCGTTGTCAATTGCCTAAGCAAGTTTTTTTTTATAGGATGATACAGGTCATAATTTCATCAAGTTCACTTTTATTTGACAGGGCCTGAGCGATTGTTCCGACGAAGAACGAAGGCAAAGAATACACTCAATACAAACCCTGCACGCCCTCGAACTGTTCGACTGCAAGAAATATACCTTATCCATGAGGGAATTCATTAAACTGAACACCGATCCATCTGACGTCATCAAGCTGTTCCCTGAACTAGACGGCAAAGAGGACAGCGAAAACACTGTCAAATTAAAAGGAAAGGACCTCGAAGATGCTTTGAATGCACTCATAGCATATTTGGTCGAATTAAGGCTTATCATTTCGGGTTCATCGGAAGCCACTACTAGTCAGGAAAGCGCAAATGCTTCCCGCGTATCCGTTTTCTTGAGTCAGAGGAACATAACGCAGCAAATGGAACTGATCGATACAACGTTGCTGAAGTGTTATTTACAGGTAATTAATAAATAATGCAGAACATTACACACAGCGCTATCTTGCCCCAAACTAAGCAAAGGTTGTACTATGGGAACCAGATAACTGACATAATACTTATAAACCTGTTTTGTTATATACGACATTAATTTAAAATATACATCCGGAATCTTATTAACTAATTTTAGAGGTGAGTTTAATATCGGTAGCTTGAATATTTATCCAGTAGTCGATACATATCCAATAAACAATTTTTGACGTAAATCGGCGGCTCCTTTATGATGTTGCCGCTTAGTCAGTTTAACAGGTACCTACTTACATGATGTATGAATATGCTTTGTTTACCTATTTTATACAGGCTGGTTTATTGATATTATAGAACTTGATATTAGGGTTGCTTAAAATGTATTAAATTATTGTTATTACCATACAATTTTCTATGGTAACGAATTTGAAAAAAACCTATTTTATAATAATGCTAGCCAATTAGCCCTACCCCTCTTTTCTTTTAATGTTGTATATAACATAACACGTAGTTTATTTTTTGTAAGTAATTACTTAATATTGAAAAATTTGACTGAGAATCACTATAACGACGGGACAATATTTCAGTGTTGTATCATTTGGTTCTGTTGTTCATTGGTAGTGTTTTGACACCTGTCAAATCCGAACTATAAGGTTAACTGGAAGAGAATGCTTGCTGGCATTAAGTTCGCCTATGTACAGATGTATTAAATTATTGCACAATAAAGAATTTTCAATCAATCAATCATCTATTATATTTTCATGAGTAGATAGATAGGCAGATGATAATATCTTTAGTTCTACTGATTCCTGTTTTCTACTTTTGAAATAAATCCATTTGGTAATGTTTAACAGACAAACGACGCGTACGTAGCCCCTCTCCTCCGCTTGAACAACTGTCGCCTGGAGGAGGCGGAGCGGACGCTGCTGCGGCACGGCAAGCACAGCGAGCTCATCATCCTCTACCAGACTAAAGGACACCACACTAAAGCGCTTCAACTGCTGAGGGATCAGGCGAGACAGCCGGACTCCAGTCTCGAAGGGTATCGCGGAACTAAGAACTATTTACAACATCTGGGTAAGGATAACAACAAGTGCCGTCCTACGTGTGGTCTCCACTCGATAACCTTCCGCCCACTGCCACTCCAGCTTGCTAATCCTCCACTACATGGAAAGAAGACCTGTTAAAGGTTGATGGGAGCCGTTGGGTGCAGGCCGCACAAGATAAGTCGCTCTGGGAATCTATGGGGGACGCCTGCAGTGGACTTCCTTTGGCTGATATGATAATGATGAAAAGAAAATGTAATAATAGATGTTAAGTACATCTAAGTGAAATTAGTGTTCAAGAGTACCAAGGGCCTTGAGGAAAGTATTGTTTTATAAGTAACTAACGGACTCGCCGCGGCGTTGCACGGATTGTTATCAAAATAAAATATAGCCTTTGTGACTCAGGGATAATGTAGCTTCTTATAAGTTAAAGAATTTTCAGAATCGGATCAGTAGTTCCGGAGATTACCTCCTACATCCAAACAAACTAAACTTTACCTCTTTATAATATTTTCTTTTTTAATAACCTATACTTTCCCACTGCTAGGCAAAGGTCTCCCCCATTTCCTTCCATTCTTTGCGTTCTCCAGAAAACTCCTGCTATTCTGAGTGGAACCCATTCCAACCAATATTAAATAATATAATATAAGCTACCATTAAATAAAAATTGCGTGTGCGCACTTTCAAGGAGTGTAATGAGATTGAGAATGAATCCACAGATAAAAAATAGAGTATGAGCTATTGAGCAACTTTGGTGTGAAAGGTGTCAGGCCGGCCGAAGGTCGCGCGACCATATAGACTTGGAGCCCTAAGCATACGGCGTACTTTAAACGCGCAGACGTCGCGCAGAGAACGCGCTGTTTTTGGGAATCTACAGCATCGTAAACACGCGTTTAAAATACTCTTAATCTACATCAAAACAATCTAGTCTATATGCCCTGATCTGGTCAATATTATGCAAAATAATTTTTTTGCTTAGCCCAAGATTTTCTTTTTCGATCTACTTTAGACGCCTGTCAAATGCGACGTTTGCATATCTGAAAGGAGATGCCTTTTACATGGTAATGCCGATCGCATCTTATGTTAAAATTGCGAAAATTGGTTCACAGGTGTCGAAGTAGTTTACTACGTTTACATATGAGACGAGTGGTGAGCGTAGCGTCTACACATACACGCTCTTTATACGACTCATCGTGCGAATGTCTTAACTTAATATTAGAAAAACATATTAAAGTGTCTTATTTTAATTGCAGGTGCTGAACACATAAACCTTATATTCAAATTCTCCGATTGGATATTAAAAGAACATCCCGAAGAAGGACTAAAAATATTCACTGAAGACATCGTAGAAGTAGAAAACTTGCCTCGCGCTAAAGTACTCGATCACTTACTAAGAGAACACGACTCGTTAGTGATTCCTTATTTAGAACACGTTATACACACGTGGAACGATTCCAACTCACAATTCCACGATGGCTTAATAAGTATCTATAGAGAGAAAATAACAGCTAAGACGAATATAACTGCAGAAGAATTGCAGCATACAAAGTCTAAACTGGTCGCGTTTTTAGAAAAGTCGACGCATTATACGCCTGAAAGAGTTTTACTACATTTCCCTAATGATAGCCTGTTCGAGGAGAGGGCTATTGTGCTGGGGAAGCTGGGCAGGCATGAACAAGCGCTTGCCATTTACATACTGATTCTAGGTAATCCATTCTTTCAATTTATAAGTACACTCAGAAACACTAGTTAATCCTGGATTAATTTAACGACGGGACGATATTCCAATGCTGTATCATTTAGTTCTGTTGTTCGTTACCAACGAAGTATTTTGATACCTGTTAAATCCGAATCATTATATTTTCATGAGTAGATAGGTAGATGAAAATATGTTTTCACACCACCTTCTCGACAATGCCAAATTATATGTCATGTAAACCTCATCGAAAGCAGGGGATTAAATCTCTACGGCTGAGCCAGGAGTAAACTTGTACTGAATTTCATTATATAGAATTTTACTATATAGTGTAACTACATTATATTGAATATAACTTTTGTACATTATATTGAAAACTAGTTGTATACCCGCGACTTCGCCCGCAATTTTCTAGATCTCGAAAACAGTGTCACCTCGGGTCTAATTATAAATCTAACCATCCAGGGACCCAATCAAACACACACAAAAAAATTGATCAAAATCGGTTCAGCTATTTCTCAGTTTTAGCGCGACTAACGAACAGCAATTGATTTATTACAAATATTATTTCCTGTTTTTATCAGAGACTCGCGAGAATTTATATTCCATAGTGCAAAACCAGCTTAATACTAAATCCCATTTCAGGTGACGTTGAAAGAGCGATTCGTTACTGCGAAAACGTTTGCGCAACAACTGAACAGAACCAAGACGTGTACGTCACCCTGATCAAGATCCTCATGAACCCGGAGCAGGGCGCTGCACTGGGAGGTCCGCTGGCCAACGTACCCAGACACCCGCGTACCTCGGCGCCCGATCTGGAGACGGCTCTTACTATACTTGAGAAGCACGCTGATGAAATATCGCCGATGAAGGTTAGTTGCGTCGCTTTTGTATTCTTCGTTTTTAGGGTTCCTAGCCTAATAGCAAAAAATAATCAATTATACTTACGTTCTCGTGAAATACGGTCCATCCAAAGGTCTCTTCCAGACATGAAGAGATCGCTTTTAACGATAAGACCACCACTTGTATTTCCGCGTATTTTGTTATTTGTATTTATAATTGTTTTGTTTAATTTAAGTGTGATGTACAATAAAGCGTTATCTATCTATCTATACGTGTTTTGTTACGTACGACATTAAATAAAAACACGGATAGGGCTAATGGCCAGTATTGTTGTAAAAAAAGGTTTTTTCAAATTAATTACCATAGAAAATTTTAAATTATCAAACAACCTTAATATCAAGTATTAAAATGTTAATGAAACTGCTTGCATAAAATAGGTAAACAAATCATACGTATCATTCAATATGTAAATAGGTACCTGCTAAATCGACCAAGCTGCATCGTCGCAAAGGCGCCGCGATTTACGTTAAAAATTGTTTATTAAAAATGTATCGATTACTGGATAAATATTCAAGCTACCGGTATTAAAGCCACCTCCAAAATAAGTTTATACGATTCTGGATGTGTGTTTTAAATTAATGTCGTACATACATAATAAAACACGTGGTATATTCCCTCCGACTGTCCAGCCATTATCACAGCCAATGTTGGCTGTTGCATGTAACTGTGGGATGATAAAAAAATCAGTGCAAATAGGGGGTATAAATGGTCTATAAATCTATAGATGGCCTTCAAAAATAATTTATGAGGGTTAAAAATTACTTTTATTAAATTCAATGGTTGGTAATATGCGCTTCTTATGTGAAAAATGTGGATCACTGTAACTAGGGGTAAAAATTCTACAAAATCATTGCGAGACAAAAGTCCGAATCTCTTTATTCAACTTTGACAAAATTTTGTTGATAATTTTCAATCGACGTTTTACACTTTTTAAAGATGTTATAAAAGATATACCTATTTTAGTTGAACAAAGATGTTTATATGAATAGAATAATGCTTTATTGTACACCAAGAATACTTAAAGAACTAGTTAATGCTAAATATAATACAATGAGCGGCCTTATTGCTGAAAGCGGTTTCTTCTAGGCAACCGTTGGATGAAAAGCAATGAGCGAAGCAGTTATGGACAGCGGTGCACAGAGTTTAATTATAAACAAAGAGAAATGAAATAATAATATAAAAACTGTACTTCTAATCCTAATACATAAAGATAGACTAATATATACCCAACTAATAAACCTACGAGTAAATCATTATGCTTACAAATCATCTAAAACCGAGACAATTCAAATAAATTCATAGGTAACTAAATGACAAGAAAGCTAAGTCTGAGCTAAGAAAGCTTGGTAGTGCTGGTTTATTCTCTTATTCTTTACTATAATATAGCTGTTGCCCGCGACTTCATACGCGTTACACTACTAAACGTGTAGGTAACCTAGAAATAAAGATAAACTCGCTGTTGCAACTTGACATCCTATTTTTATCCCATGGGACCTGATTTATGGGATAAAAAGTAAATGTGTTAATCCAGGTTATAACTACGTATATAGATACTAAATTTCATCGAAATCGGTTCGGCCCTTATGACGTGGTTGAGTAACAAACAAACAAACGTTCAAACTTTTGCATTCATAATTTTAGTGTGTTCCCAAATAGTAGCCATATCTAGTCATTTGACTTAACTTTTTTTGGTTCAATTTATTTAAAATGACAGATGGATTACGTATAATGGTGGTTTATTCTCTTATTCTTTATTTATGAATGTTAATTGGTGTGACGTTTTGGTTAGGCGCTATCAGTGTTGCCGGACTCGGTGCCTCTCACTCGGCTCAAGCATTTCCTGGAGAGCGCGCTCGACAGCCAACTGACGCTGAAGCGACGAATGCAGATCCTCAAAGGACTTCTCTACGCTGAGCATGTGCAAGTTAGTAAAGCCAGTCTAGTTTTATATTAACTACTAAAGTAACCAAGTTACCTTGTACAACCTGATCAATCTAAAATTGCGCGGAAACGGAATATGTAATGTGAGATGTCGATTGGTTGTTCACATATTTCTATAAGTTGTTGTTTAAACGTGAAAACCTGTTATTTGCTATCTGGTAAACAATGGTGGCAATTCTGTTATTTACGATGACTAATTAAAATTGTGTAAAAAACGAACGGTTTTATTTTGTTCGCACTAAAGATCAAATTAAAATGAAATTTAAAGAGACATTTCTAAAATTAAGTTATTTTTGGTAAGATGGCATGTTTGCGGGCTAGTTTTAGGGATCAATCAAATTGGTGTTGACTAAAACTAGCCCGCTAATACGTCTTCTTATTTAAAAATACTTAAATTTAGAAACGTCACTTTAAATTTCATTCTCATTTGATCTTTAGTGTGAGCAAAATAAGCTCGTTCGTATTTTACACAATTTTAGTTAGTCAGCATAAACAACAGAATCGCCAACATTGTCTTAAGTATAAGTTATAACAGCTGTTGGTTTTCCTACAAATAAATTAAAATTAAATAAGAAAATCTCACTCGTACATTATTGCATCCAATAGGGTGTGAGTAGTAGTTAATGATGTTCAGCGCCATGTTAGATTCGATTCTACTAAACCAATTCATTATGACAATGGTATCGTCGCAAATTCGCCACTATAGATACTTTCTGGTGTTTTAATAATTTCAATGGCTGCCGTTGCTATGACAACCTTTGAAAGTTTGGCAGCTTATGACGGGAACAACAATCATAATCGTTAAATAATGGTATGGCTCCATAATAGTTTTGCATATAAATTAGCAGAATTAGGCCCCAGGTTCTAATGATAAATTAGACATTGATCATTCTTAATTATTGCTCTGACTACACCAAACGTTCGGACTTGGCTGTGATTATACCCTTGTGGAATATCTTCTCGGATCTGTGTACTGAGTAAGAGATCCGAAGATGCCCATAATGGGGTTTAATATAGTTGTGAGCTATTAATATTGCTTCGACTTGCTTTTGAAAAAGTACCCTTTGTGTGTTAGTTAATTTTATGTATGTAAGTCTATGGTATTTATTGTTTATGTGCCATTTGCCGTAAAGCACGGATGGAAATCCATCATAAAACATTAAATACTACTTAGTAATATTATTTAATAGTTAAACTAATAAAAACCATTATATCAATAAGAATCATTTTTATTGAATTGTCAAGTTTAATTAACATTATGTAGGGATTCATTAAAAGAAATAATTGTTAAATTTAAATAAAAAAAAATATTTATTTAATTCCTCACATATAAATTTAAACAAATAACATTCTCATAAATAAAATTCTAGAATATTTTAAGTCCAATTCACATAAACAAATCTGTGCAATAGCTTATTAGTCATATTTAAGTAATAATTTGGTATTATTCACAGGTACAAGAAATGAAACAGTACCACGAGTCGAAGAAAGTTGTGATAAACGAATACGACGTATGTCCCGTTTGCAAGAAACGCTTCAACAACCAGAGCGCCTTCGTCAGATACCCCAACGGAGATATAGTGCACTATTCGTGCAGACTTGACAAGTAGATCTCATCATTCTCATAGTGCACTATTCGCGCAGACTTTAAAAGTTCATCTTAGTGTATGTGCTATTCGTGCAGACTTGAGAAGTAGATCTCATCGTTCTCATAGTGCACTATTCGCGCAGACTTTATAAGTTCATCTTAGTGTATGTGCTATTCGTGCAGACTTGAGAAGTAAACCTTATCGTTCTCATAGTGCACTATTCGCGCAGACTTTAAAAGTTCATCTTAGTGTATGTGCTATTCGTGCAGACTTGAGAAGTAGATCTCTTCATTCATCATAGAGTGTGTACTATTCATGCAGATTTCGTTCACCATAGTGTTTGTACTATTTGTGCAGACTTGAGAAGTATACCTTATCGTTCTCATAGCGCACTATTAACGCGGCGCTGGCAGCCGCGCAATCCTCAAGCGATACTATGTATTACAGAAATTAAGATTAAGTTTAAAATGCTGTGACAATTATAGATATCTTATATCTATAGATAGGTATCTTTTTTTTTATTGATGATAATCAATAAAAAAAAAGATACCTAAACTGCTCGCCTCTTCGCTGCCATCTCGGTGTGAACTGAGCCTAGTGCAACGTAAAGATAATAATTTAAACTTTTATTACTAGTGGTTCGCCCCAAACTGAGATCTCGCGAGTCTACCATAAAAACAAAAAAAATATTATTCGTAATCTTTGACTATCAAAACAGTGTCACGAAATAATAACCAACTAACTTGACATACAGTTTTATTCAAATTACATGTAACGGGAGTTCATGTTAATTGGTAACTCTTTTACGGGGTACAAATTGCAGTTATTCTAGATTTCAGACTTTTGCCTATATTTGTGATACAAAAGCTACACGCATACCAACAGCACTGTGGGGTCACTGGTGTACCTTCCGAATTTTGTCATAGTTTAGTTTTTATTATGGCTAATAACTCAAAAACTACAAAAACTTTACTAAAAGTAAAAACGGGGTGGAAATGTACTAATGAAGACCTTTCATTTGACGTCTCACTTGACCTAATAGTCTCATTTTAATTTTTTTTTACCTCTCTTGAACCCCAATATCTCAACAACCCCCCCAAAATTTTTAGCTTATTGAGTCACACCAAAATTGTGCCATCATTACCTACCTATATACCAAATTTGACGATGATCGGATAAACGCTTCGAAAGTTATCCTCTGACAAACAATCATACATACATACAACGCCGATTTGCCCAAGTTGATTTGGAGATCTCGCTTCGCTCAATCAATTAGTACGAGTATAGAGTGGAACTTGATGATGATACCATCACTTACAAGGTGAGTTGGTAGTCAAACATACACGTCTATCTTTATCAATAAAAATCAGCTTCAAATATTTATTATTTGTATTGTAAGCTAAAATGTAAAGTTGCAACTATTTGTACACTCAGCAATGAAATTGTTTACGTATGTACTTACCACTTGACAAATGCGTTAACAAGGTTGAGGTTCGATAGACATTCCACGATTACCCGCTAAAATACCTTGGCCCGTAGCCAAATGTCATTCGCCACGAATCTATTCGATTTCTACATACATTTGTTGTCGCTGAATGACGTAATATTTCTATCGCATGTGTCAAATCCCATACATTTGCGGACGTATCGACTAGCGTCATCGCTAATCGACTGTAACTTGGCTAAGCCCTCTTGTCAACCTTGACCTGCGAAAGAAATGCGAGCGTTATCCGCGACACACGCGCCGTACAATCCAAAAGACCATCACCATGGGCATAGCCGGTTAGTATCGGGGGGGGTTTAAATAAGAAATAAAAAAAGTATCAGAAGGTTGGTTGTCGGTCATAAACTTAATCGACAAGGGATAATAATGTTTGCATAAAATATTAATGTAATAATTTATACTCGCCTCTCCTTCATTTTAATACAAAACGTAAGATGCGAAAGATTCGTATACAGGTTTGACAGACTTTCAAAAGAATAAAAGGATTTCATATATGTATTAACATAACTTAGCCGTGTGTGACACCTTAAGATACTATAATTGACTTTCTTATGTTGTTACATAACATAATTATAGCATCTTCATCGTGTGTGCGCTTTAGAGTGGTAAACCAGATTCTTTGCCGACTGTACCTGTTTACCTTAGGCAATGTAAAGAGCAATATGTATGTATATTTGTGTAAAATAATTGTAATTAATTAGGTGTTTGTATAACTCATGTATAATAATGTAACTGTATTAATATATTCATGTATAGAATCAATTTACGAGTAATAATATATTATAAACTTTAAAAGCGATGTGTCATTTCACTTTACACTTGTGAAATCTACCCATATTCCATCAATACTCGAAACTTTCCTTACTAATATTATAAATGCGAATGTAACTCTGTTTGTTTGTTTGTTACCCTCCCACGACTAAACGGCTGGACCGATTTCGATGAAATTTGGTACACAGATAGACTATGATCAGGATTAGGACATAGGCTGCTTTTTACCCAACTGCGTAAAAGGAGGGTAATATTTTTATTGAAACACCACGCATGCGAAGCCGCGGGCGGGTCAACTAGTTTATAGATAATTATAATCAATTAGTTATATTCTTATACTTATTATGGAAAATATTAGATTAAATATAAAGAGTACAGAGTGAACAGGTTCTTTTAGGATAAGCAACTGTGCTCCATCTTCGATAACACCATCACTTACCATCAGGTGAGGTAGTGTAGTGGTCAAGCGCTTGACTATCAACAATTTAAAAATAATCGAATAAATAAAATTTTTACACCACCTGCTCGACAATGTCAAATTATATGTCATTTAAACCTCACCGAAAGCAGGTAACTAAATCCCTACGGCTGAGCCGGGAGTAAACTTGTACTGTACTGAATTTCACTAAGCCATATGTATATGTCATAAGCATAAGGCATATGTGATTTGAATTTGGCACCTCATCTGTTTTAAAATTTGAACCAAAGAGACCCACACAATAAGAACTTATTCGTACATCGAACTAACCTCTGCACAGAATGCACAAACCTAGATTTGGTTTTTATAGTCTCGCAGAAAGTGTGAAAAGTAGAATATTCTCCTTGTGGATAAAGCTGTCTGCATCTTGGGCGTGCTTATATCCTTCTCTGCACTTAGGATTCTAGTAACTCCCTCGCTTCGTTCGTGAGTTCACTCTAGAATCATTGGTTACGTTCGGGATTCAATACAGCGCCCGTGACGTAAGAAACTACTTTATCCCCTCGTTTGATAATCTACTATAAAATAAAGTTGAGTTGAAATGAGTGGTCTAATAAGAGAATGGTCGTTAGGTACTCCTGTTAGACTCTTATTACCATTAATTTTGAAGTGAAACTTCTAATGCGACTTCCAACAATGTTGATGAGGTATGAAAGCACTGTTGCGTTAAACGTTCAACGCTCCTGGGGAGGGGGAATAGAAAGAGACAGAGCGAGAGTGAATGCGTGGCACTCGAACGCATGCGCGTAGTATACCTGTTACAGGCCAGCGCGAGCGTTAGCAACGAGTAGCGTCCAATATTCCAACGCAAGAGGGAGAGAGAAAGAAAGATACACAAAAGTAGAAAGTAGGAGAGAGAAAGAGAGTGAGTCGGTAGATCCCAAGCACATGCGCGTGGTATTTGAAGGTTTCACTTCTATCACGTGTGAATTACACACATGCTTTTTTTATGTAGCTAATTCTATTAATTTTTAATACGAGCACGTAAATTATAAAAAAAATTGGGATGCGCAGGCGCATTTGCGCATGAAACAAATCGGTATTCAGCCATTTGATTCTTTTTCAATTTACGTACATAGTCATAGTCTGCTATTTTTATGGTACCTAATTCCGATTATGTGCATCAAAATTAACATCATCGAGCTTGAAGACACCTACATTAGTAGAGTTATACAAAGTCTATAATGGAATGCTTACATGGCAACTTGCAACGTATTTAGTGGGTAAATATGATTTAGTTAGAGAGTTGTCAAATCATACAAATACGTCAAATTTAAACATGTTTAGTCGCTAAATATGTTTAGGGATCGTTGTGCAAGTCCACAACGACCAAGAACTCCGTACTAGAGTCCATAACGAAACGCATGTATTTGATAGAACTGGCTACTTTATAATTCAATCGTAAAATAATGTAAGCAGACTTCTCTTGTTTTCTCTAAAGTATCATACAAATTATATGCAACTTGTTTTGAAACGCGGTAGATGCTGTTTATGTTAGTAGTAGAAATAAAAATAAATAGGTATATTAGTAACACAGCTCGCAGCTAACCGCTATCAATGTTTGACCAAAATAACATAAATTAATCAGCGCTAAGGCCACCCACTATCTTGTAGTGTGTCGTCACGGTGACGTAACCCGCTCAGCATGTGTCGGCTTGTTCAAGCCGCTTGCCAACAGCCTCTGTGGCCCAATGGATAAGGCATCGGCCTCCTAAGCCGAGGATTGTGGGTTCGAGTCCCACCAGAGGTAAACACAAACCTTTTTGTATTGTAATTAAAAATAGTTTTAATGGCGTAGGTGTCATTTAAAAAGTTTTAAAAAGAGTTGGTGAACAACTAAGTTTGAGTGTGTCGAGTCGAGCAGTATTTTTTTTATTTTTTATTATTTGCTTTTATAATTTTAATGATTGCTTAAGTTAGGTATCGAATTTCCTATTTTCTTCATAGGTACATATTAAATTTTTAGATCATGATTTCAAATTACCTAAGTGCGTATTACTTTACTGAAGAATGCTGTCTATTAATATACCGATTATCCTTTGTAACAGATTGTACTGTTAATAACACAATGGTAATTATAATCATGAGTGAGACCTTTTTTGTTCTCGATTTCAACAGGGATAGGGAACGATAGCTGCGCTACTTTTGCTGGAACAATCCATGTTTTAAAATCATAATTGTGGTACTTAGTAGCTAGATTACATTGTAATGTCTCTAAACCTATTTATTTTGTGCCACACGTAAAGTTTCACAAGGGGACTCTTTTTGAACTTCGGCTTGTGACATTGCGAGTAGACCGATGAATGTTCGACACGGGGGATTACAGTTTGACGATGTAACAGAGTAAAAGTGGTTATCTTTAGCTTTGATTTTCACAAAAAAATACTTGTTGCCGTATACAATTTTGTACTGTGCTATGAGAATGAGTAGTTCGTTACCGTTGGTAAACAAACCTTGACGTGAGTAGTGTAAAAATATATCAACTGATTAGGTAGATAGATAATTACATCGTCGTTTCATCACGTCGGCGTCGTGTAGAGCTTTTGTAGTCTTTGTACGATGTGTTTTGCGCTATTGTTGTTTTTTGTAGGCAGAAATAAGTCAAGTATAACAGGTATAAATATAACAGGTATATATAATATATAATATACAGTGTGGCCCTGGATAAAGTGCAACCCCGAAAGGGGGTGAAACTAGATCAAAAATTATCGACAAAAAAATAGAAAAAAAAATTTAAAAAAAAATCGTATATACTTTATTGATGTATTAAAATTTTTATTGCTCACTAATGACTCTATTTAATAAAAAAATTATTTCTTCCAAAGTAGGAGGTCTATTTTGTTAAAATAAAAACCATAATCATGTCAGATATGTGACGATGACGATAAAATAACAAATAACTGACAAACAAGTGGCTATCGTGACTTAAAGTTTAATTTTTGTATTAAAATTAAATTTTTTAGGCTGTTTTTTTCCAATAAACTCCAAAAATCTTAAAATTAAGCCTATAATACTAGAAATTTTTATGACTTTTTATTATTGTCTATCATAATAGCTTTTAAATAAAATAAAAACCTACGTTCTAACATAAAAAATGTGCTGGCTAGGAGCATTTAAAGTTGACCACTGACGGTCAGTGGTCAACTTTAAATGCTTATTAATTTCCAATAAACTCCAAAAATCTTAAAATTAAGCCTATAATACTAGAAATTTTTATGACTTTTTATTATTGTCTATCATAATAGCTTTTAAATAAAATAAAAACCTACGTTCTAACATAAAAAATGTGCTGGCTAGGAGCATTTAAAGTTGACCACTGGGTCAGTGGTCAACTTTTTAATTTTTAATTTTTTTTTAATTTTTTTTTCTATTTTTTTGTCGATAATTTTTGATCTAGTTTCACCCCCTTTCGGGGTTGCACTTTATCCAGGGCCACACTGTATATAATTTTATATAAAAAAAATGTTTGCTTCTCTAGAGTTCGCATTCGTCACTAGTTTATCGAAGCCGTATCAATCACCTGTCATTCCAGGATTTCATAACATTACTTACCTCCGTTGACAATGGCACGTTGCCTACATCTGACTCAGATAAAGCTATCTATAATATTGGCGTCGGTGTCGCCGCTGTATAAAAGTCCCTATCAGGGGAAAGCTGTTAGATATGATAACGATACAATTCTATTGATAAGGACAGTTGAGGCATCGATTAGTCGATACGATCGGACACAGTCCTGCCGGCAACGCGTTGTCACAAGCAATAAAATCAAGCGTGTTTTTATCTACGCAGATTTGTGGCAATTCGCGATTTATCGGTGAAACTTACAAGTCATTATATCTCCCTAGTGTAGTGTGTGAAGTGTAGAATGAGAATGATGGGAGAAGAGATGGGCTATGATTACTACAACTATGGGGAGAACTGGTCCATGATGCCACCGGACTATGGAGCTGATCCATACCAGGCGCGGCAGCCGCAAATTGAAGAGGACTACAGATACAACTCCTATGCGTGAGTATTTTACTTTTATGTAGTTAGTAGACCAATATAATTGTAGTTATGATGACAACGCGGTAAGTCTTGAACCTATCGATAGTTAGGTAGGTATTTAAAAGTAGGTTTTAGATTTATTAACTGTTCTATAATTAATAAACCTATAATATAGTTTATATGGTAAAATAATAAGTACTTAACTAATTGTATATTGTTATTGTATATTAATATTGTATATTAATATTGTATATTGTTTAATAGAAAAGTTAACTCTACTTTTTAACATTTTGCCGTCGGCTATAGAAGCCGTCGCCCTCGGCAGAAACATCTATCAATATAAGATAATATAAACAGCGCCTGATGAAAAATTGCAAGTAGGTCAAGAATAACCACTTTAGTTTCTGGGGCTTGATTTTAGATGGAGTTAAAATGCCCAGCACCCATACCTTCTCTCAGCTTAATCAGCTTTAATTCGCGCGTATATTGTCTACGAAAAGTATACCATCTAAACGCATAGAAAGTTGGAATAAAATGCGCTTTCAAACCACTTATTTTTAATGCCTAAATTATATTAATTCGCGGTAAAAATAATTATAGTGCAACCAAGCAAAACCGTGTGCTAATATGTACAATAAACATAAAGTTGCATTGTTTTACGTTCATACACTTGCATGTTAGAATGGTAACTAAAATAGAGAGTTGTATAATCATTTCCATAAAGTATTAAAGAGGAGTGCACTATGACTGCACGAGGCACGCGATGTCGTTGAAAAATATTCGGTGGTGCAATTCGCGAATTTACCTGAGTGTGGTGGAATTGACTATAGCGTGTTATACCGGCGCATCCATTAGGCATCCACAGCCAAGTTTTGATCAAAGCTCTACATAGTTGCATTTTACCGTCTAACAAATTTATTTCAGTTTTTATTAAATAAAATAAAGCTAGACTATTTTATTTTTTGTAAGTGATTTATATAGTTATTATTCCTTCTCTAATTAATCACCTAATTTGAAGAAAATGAAGAGTTTTTTTTTCAGTAAGCTTTGTAAATGTAGAGTTGTTTTTTCTGACAACTATCAGAGGTATAGTATAGTACAAACGGCTGCAGGTACCTAGTAAATATTAGGGTAGGTAGGCATACTTTATAGCTACGCTATGTTAGGTTGAGGTACCAGTTCTAATTCGTACGCGTTTTTCGGAAAATATTGGAAGCTTATCTACGCAATAGACTACCGTCTATCGTTGATATCGTGTTTAGAAGGAAATCAAATGACTCATTCTGTTTACGTCACTCGTGTACCTAGCAAGAAGAGGCTAATTCACCAACACACGAATAATAATAAAACCGTGCCCTACGAACTCACGATAGATATTGTTTTTGCTAATGCGGGAAACGTAGGCACTAAATTAAACGGTTTTACCTGCGCTTAGCAAGTAACGGTTGGATGGATACAGACAGGTAATGTCGCGTGCTCCACTCCAGTCCCGATGAATCGACAGTGAGTACCATCGAGCTCGTAATCCACCAGCTGCGCACTCTCCCATGCCTTCGTGGAGCCCTTAATTGGCCCGGAAGCCCTCTTCGCAGGTTGGCGTGCTTTTGCCTATTTAGGCTCGCTACGCCTAACCAGATTGCCACAACGAAATATTCGTGAAACCATCTAGAGACGCAGAACTTGTGTAAAGTAGTTTCGTCAGTCGTAAATTTCCTTTAAGCACCACAGGTGCTGACTACCGTACAAGCCGCTGCCGTTCCTTGTTCCACTATATATTTCCAGGTCACGTCTTCTGTGCGGTTCTCCATAATTTTTATGTCTGCTACCGCGCCGCTGCGGTCGTATTTGCGAAGTTTCGATTCTAATTTCAGTTGTTTATTTCTCAGATCATAAATCTAGATGTTATGCAAAAAGTTGGCATCTAATTTGACAGGCACAGTGGAGCCGGCGTAATGGCCTCGCTAAGTTCGGTCGCGGGTAGTTTTTTCTTGCGATGCCATCGGCGCGGATGGCACGGCCGGTACCGGTTCCTCAATACGATATTCTACTTTTACACAAATTACATTTCTATCGTGTTCGCTATCAGCCCCCATTATTTTATCATTAGCTGATGCAAATATAGGACCGTCGACAATTTAGGTTCTGTGCCTAATTAGAGTTTTTTACGGTTGAATTAAACGATTTGATTAATGGTAATTTATACCCATGATAGTTATCGATGGTATGCGTCGGCGATTGAACATCAACAATAATTCATTTAAACAACCCCTCACCTGATTCATACCGTTTTGAAACATCTGGCGAACCGGTTCTTCTTGTAATGAGCATAACATAACTCTGATTAACAAAACGAATGGAGTTTTTACAATGGGTAGGTAGTTTTGAACTTAAAAGCACAATACCCTTTATGTCCTTAGCGATAATTATTGTATGTATATCTGTATGTTGGTCACTAATGAAGGTAAACATTAGGTATATTGGCTATGAAATAAAGTTTATTATTAATCAGTTTTTGCTAAATCTAAATCATCTCTAACTTACTTGCGTTTTTTATTATTAATTTTCTAAATACTTACTGATATCTGTATAGATAATAAATATTTTACTCGTAGCTAGTGATGAATCCATAATGTTCATCGAGCCCCGGTATAATGTATCGAGGCAATGACTAGTGACCCGTGTAACGGAGGGCGATCGCACCTGCCGCCCGCCCCACAAATCTGACCCTCACCTCACAGCTTTACCTCCCGCAGTATTACCTAAATTCGGAGACAAATCGATTAGATAACTAACTCTTCAAATAATTGAAGCGCGATTTTAACTTCTTAATTCTTTTTAAAAATATGCATACCTATATTTTCATGGGTTTCTGAATGCATACTATAATTTTCTTAATCTCTACCATATCAATAGATTCAAGGTGTTTTTTCTTTAACCTATACTTTTCCAGTGCTGGGCAAAGGTCCCCCCATATTCCTCCACATCTCGCGATCACTCGCCACGTCCTACCAGCCATCTTGAAAGGCATCAAGGTCGTCACGCCAACGTTTTCTCAGCCTGCCCTGGCTTCGACACCCATCTGCAGGTGTTTATTTTTACCAATAACATAATATTAAAGTCGGATTAGGTATAAACCTATTCAGCAACTTACCTAGTATTTTAGCATCAAGCTTAACCTTTATCGTAGCGTAATTTGTTTTAAGTTGGGCCATACTAACAATATTGGCTTCTTAGCATTATGAAACTTACTAAATTTGATATTACATAACACATAATTAGATGGGCAATTTTTGCTAGTTTGTTATACAATTTTTGCCTTTACTACACCATAAAGCGATGAGCATGCAACCGATTCACCGACAGATATTTTAAAAACTCATTCTCAATAAGTCAATTAAACATTCCGTGATCGCTGCACGGCACTTAGGGTGGCTCCAATATAAATAATTGCCCTTTGTTATTGCCCTTTATTGTATGCATCCATTCCTTCTAATGCGTAAATTGTGGTGTTGCTACCTGGTAAGACTTATTGTGTAAGTACCGCTACCCACCTACATCTGCTTGTAGAGTATGAAGGAGAGACAGTATCGCTGGGAATCCCCGGCATGTTTAAAGATTGAAATAAAAACTTGTATTTGGTGTACGTGTTATCATATCACAAATAAATGTTAGAAACATTTATTTGTGATAACACCAATCAATGATGTTAAGTCTATTTATCTCAATGACACCAATAGTTCGACCATAACAAACACACACAGGAGACAGAAAAGATAAAATCAGGGTAAAATTTGTATAGTACTATCAAACTAATATTATAAATGCGAAAGTTTGGATGTTTGTTTGTTTGTTACTCAATGACGTCGTAACGGATGAACCGTTTTTGTTGAAATTTGGTACGTAGATTATAGCCTGGATTAACGCATAGGCTACTTTTTGTTGACAAACGAACGTTTTGCTCACCCTAGCATGCATTGAGCTTAAAAACATTTTATGAGAAACGACAGATTAGGCTCGAAGTACCACATCTCTTTTTAGCCACAGTTTCTAATGTGGTCAGCCATGATGTTGTTCAATCTCCGAAAGGAAGGGAATCCGAAGTTGAAGAAATAATATGTACTAGTTGCCATTGCACAGTGGTCGAAATACGACCGTAATTATTTTTTTTAGCTTTAATTTTAGCATTCGTCCCTCCTTCTCCATTAAACTTTAACTATGCCAAATCCCACACTTCTTCGTGCGCGCAATAAGCTTAAAAAGGGATACTTACAAAGTTTTCTCTTCACTTATTATACATGGACATTTTAAACAAGTATGAGTAAGGACATCACACTAGCAAAAGGGTCTGTTTCTGACAAGACATTTAGAAAACGTTTTTGTCCGACGGCTTGCCTTGGATTTATCGTTAGTCTTATTGTTTTCCGTTAATCCCTGGTTGCACACCTGAAACTCATAAAACAAACCAACTCAAACAATAACAAGAAATACTTAGATATTTAAGTAAAAATAACCTTAACGCTACAATAGTTATTGATTGCTAGATAAACCTGTAAGTTTTGTTTCAATAGACTTCTTGCTATATCAAATCCTGGATTTAAACTTTGGTTTTTTAAAACTAACTAAATAAATATTGCTGGACATTATTATGGGACATGTACTATGGGAACCAGATAACTGATAGAATACTTATATACGTTTTTTTTGTAAATACATACTTATAATATATAGAAAAACAACCAGACCCGGAACAAATATCTGTAGATCATGCAAACATTTGTTCCGCGTCGGGAATCGAACCCACTACCTCCTGCGTCTCAGCTGGCTATTCGCCCACTGCGTCACGAAGGTCGTCAAAACTGCTAAGTTATGTGTAAGACCGCCACTTATATTTCTGCGTGTATTGTTATTTGCTTTTTTTTATATCACACTATTATAAATGCGAAAGTTTGGATGTTTGTTTGTTACTCAATCACGGCGTAACGCCTGAACCGATTTCGATGAAATTTGGTTCATAAGTAGATTATGACCTAGATTAAAACATAGGTTAATTTTTATTGGCACAACATGCGTGCGTAGCCGTGGGCGGAAGCTAGTAGTTTTATAATTTAAGTATAATGTACAATAAAACGTTATCGTATCTTATCTATATGTATTAAAACCTGTAGTTGAAGATGTTTTTAATATTAATGTTTACATGTGTAGTCCAGCTAAGCTAAATGTTGTACCGTGAAGGGTATAGAAGTGGATCTCTTGTCTAAGTCACAAACAAAATCCCTTTTCTGTCACTTTTAATAATCTTGGGTTTTGTTTGTGTGTTCGACGCCAATTTTTTTTGGGGACGTTGTATTTCGCAAATTTTACACTACTCTTCACTCTACAATCCTTGTCAAACACTTTCTTCGAAAATCTATAAAAATATATCTCGTCAATGCGCTGCTCCTAGCTATAATCGACTATATTGACGTAAATTTCTTAGATTTTTCACAAGTCCTAAATAAACTCGATACACTGCTCAACACCTGTTTGTGTTTTCGTTGTATTTTCCACTATTCGTTGTGTTTGCTGTCTTCGTTTTGACTACGTTAGCCATTATTGATCTAAACTTAAACGGCTTCCCATTCGAGAGCGCAGAAATCTAAGAATATTATATCTACTTTTCTCTACCCTTTAAGATCCCTTTTCTCTGCCTACCATAAGCATCTATTTCAGTATCGGACTGATATACACGACATAACCTCCTTGAAACCCCTGAACAGTACATGTTTCCGCGTAAACTCGAGGCAGTTACACTTTGGAATAAACTCCCTTATGAAATTATTAAATAAAAAATGCTGGACATTTCTCATTTCAGTGCTATGTAGCCCCAAACTAAGAAAAGCTTGTACTATGAAAACCAGATACTTAACTGATAGAATACATTTTTTTTGGTAATATCACACTAATATTATAAATGCAAAGGTTTGTATGTTTGTTTGTGTGTTACTCAATCACATCGTAACGGCTGAACCAATTTCGATGAAATTTGGTATGTATATACATACGTAGATTATAACTTGGATTAACAAATAGGCTACTTTATGTTGACAAACAAGGCGTGCGAAACCGCTGGCGGAAGCTAATATTCTTATAATATACAGAAAATATCCAGACCCGAAACAAATATCTGTAGATCATGCAAACATTTGTTTCGCAGCCGGAATCAAACCCACAACTTCCTGGGTCTCGGCTGAATATTCGCCCACTGCCCCACGGAGGTCGTCAAATTAAAAAAGTTAAATCTCAAGACTGTTTCAAAGACTCAATCGGGATCATTATCTCAACGAATTATGAATCAAACACACAACATGGAGAAGGTTTTTTTTGTATTATGTAAGTATTTATTTTAGTAGGTATATATTTCTATATCTATAAGTACACAACGGTTGTACACACTATAAGTTGCCTAGTAAGAAAAAATACTCCCCATGGCAACTAGTTGCCGACAAAGAGTATAAAATCCTCGATGGCAACTGGTTGTGAAACTCAATTGCCATGGCGGCCAAAAGGCTTCCAACATGTATAAAATTTCTAGATATTGGTAATTCTAGTGATAAAATGAGAGGAATAAAATCTGCACTACCATGAAGTTCTACAAAGAGGTATTTTAGATAAACCTAACTTATTTTACTATAAGATAACTTGGTATAAGATAACCATTAATATTTCATCTAAACCCAAGTCATTTTTCAATGGATTCATTGAATGACCCAAAGACTGAAACTGCACACGTGCAGGCCATAAACTGATTCCTGCGGGGCTTTCTACCTGTTCTGGGAACTTTTAAAATCATTTGTATTGTTTTCCGGCACTCTATGCTAAGCACTTCAACATGTGCAAGAGATTTAGGGATGGTCGCAGTTTTCAATGGATTTGCCTGATTGTTTTGGCAAAACGATGACGAATACGACTTTATCATAAAACCTCGAATTGAAAAACGCATTGACAAAAGTTGAGTTATATGAACTGAAAAATTTGATAGATTTTTTTCTCTTGATTTCTAACAATTCACAGTTCAAAAAAATCTAACATTCTACAAACATGGGCTTACACGGGTTTATTAAAACACTAAATGAAAATCGTTATCCGGGCATTTGGAGCGGCGGCGGCGTCCATAACGAACCCGGCCTCAACAATGGGCTTAATGCTCACTCATTACAAAAAGCGACATAACATAACGCGCTACGTCGAAAAGCTCCTCTATTCAAAGTGTATACTCCAGTTTTTTCGCTGGGAAGGCTTCGGCGTGTGTCGCCATTGGCGGGAGCGAGTCCCGCCCAGCGTTCGGCGGCTTGCTATTGGCGGGCTGATCGAGCACCCTCGAGGCTAGTCCGGGGCTGAGTAGGCTGTCGAGGCACGAGGGCGGCGCGGGGTGTGCTTCACCCCGAGCACCACTCGAGGGTTGTTTAGTGCGAACGCAGCGTCGAAGGGCGCAGCACGTGTTACGCGGGTGTTTCGATAGCCATCAAGATTATTCCGAAAGCGAGTTCTCCCGGTCGGGAGATGAAGTGCGAGGAAGGCGAGAGCGCGCGGTCGCCACCACCGCTGCTGCCGCCGGCGTCGCTGCTGGCGTGGAGCCCTATCCTGCTGCCACCGTGGGGGCCGGCCTTTCTGCCGGCGCTCTACCCGGCGGCTTTCCGCTCCGCTTTCCCAGGGTGAGCCTACAATCTGCGATCTTAGAGACAATGTTAATTTCGTTTGAAGTTAATCGAATTCAACTTTATTTTAGCATTGCTGTAACTAATAGAATTCTCTGGTCCAAATTGAGCTTTATTTTTAGAAAGTGGTTAGTTAAATCAGACAGGTTGATATTTTTAATTATTATTAGTTGTGTTTTAAATGTTAGCGTATCAGAAGATGTAAATAGTAAGACTGTAATTGCTAAAAACGGGATGTTTACCAAGATTTATGATTTTTTTCTTGGCGCATGCAACTGCGGCAAAATATCGGAATACTCAAAACTTACAAATCATGGTAAATATCCCGTTTTTAGTGTAATAGTGTAGGTTGCATGCAACGCAATGAGCTTTGCTTTTTCCACTTCTAGCGTTGCGACAACTCGCTTTGAATATACAAGTGGCTGTTTAGCATTACCTGCCTAATCCGAAATCCAAATGGTGACACATCGAGTGACAGTTTTTGCACCTCTCGTGAGAGCTCGTTAATAGCCGTGTTTACAACCTGCTAGCCTCTTAAAAGGCCGCCCATTCATGAAGTCACGTACGGGAATCGCGGGAACCTACCTACCCACCTATCTGTATTACGAATAACACTGATGTATTAATAGACAGACGATGGGTCCAAATGTGTTCTTTGGTACACTTCTTTTATACGGGTCACGTTTCTTCGAGAGGTCCTCTAACAATAATAGCCAAAGTTATTTTGAATAATACAATACGCCATCGAGACGTGCTTGTTACTTGTGAAGTTGATGTGAGCTTTTTGAGTAGGGATTGAATGAAGAGATCTAGCTTCGAAATGAATTATGATTTGGTTACCTTAATGACAGAGTTCAGTTAGTACTACTTTATAGGCACTTTGAGCGCGTTTATGTCTTTTCTTAGCGTAATTTAAGGTCAACTAATCGGAGCTAAACTAAATAGCTTTTATACAAATTCTACAAAATTATTATATTTATAACTATATTTTAAAATGATAAAAAATATTTCTTTGATTTCGATCAACCTCAGTTTATGCTACGATTCGTTATATCATAATCTTACAAGTTATATTATTTTCACTTGCATTGTTATAGGTAAATCCATTTTTAATTTAGTCTTTTTGTCTCCAGATTACTGGACAGCATGAAAATGCCCGGTCAGCGGCCAGGGTTCCAAATCTCCGACATCCTGGGCCTGAACGAGAGCAAGGGCCTCGAGACCACACCGACACAGTCAGCCCTGGGGTGTTCTCTGGATCTTCCTCCTTACGGGCATCCTCATCATCCTTACTCACATGAGCTGCTGAGGCATCACCAACCCTGGCTGTCACTGGATCACCATGAAGGCAACGGTAAATTCTATTTTTTTTTTTTTCAAATTTCTCCTTTGCTCATAACTATGTTAAGAATAGAGCGTTACTTTATTCTGTCGAACGCAATATCATAAAATACTTGAAAGGGCAACAATTTGATAGCTAAAGAGTGGTTCAAAATTCTGTAGACACGCCCAATATAATCATTTCCATCAGATAAAGCATCTTAACTTACCTAATCAAGATACGACATCTTTATCAAAATAGGTGTAGTTTGTAAAGTCGTATCTGAGACATTTTTATCCAGATAAGTTGTCACAGTTTTGTTTGAATCGTTTCAACAATATATTGAATCGGTTAATAAGACTAGTATGCTCTCACCACACATCTATACGGCGAATATATTCAAATGGGGGTATATTAAAGCTGAAATAATGTAACTAGTGGTTCGCCCCGAACTGAAATCTTGCGAGTCTACCATAAGTAATAAATATAATAAATATTGCTGGACATTTCACACAGCGCTATCTAGCCCCAAATTAAGCAGAGCTTGTACTATGGGAACTAGATAACTGATAGAATACTTATATACTTTTTTTTTGTAAATACATACATATAATATATAGAAAAACACCCAGACACGGAACAAATATCTGTAGATCATGCAAACATTTGTTCCGCGGCGGGGATCGAACCCGCTACCTCCTGCGTCTCAGCCGGCTATACTGCGCCACGGAGGCAGTTAAAAAAAAACAAAAATAAATATTATTCGTAATCTTTGACTTCAAAATAGTGCCACGTAATAAATAACCAACTAACTTGACCTACAGTTTCATTCAAATTACAGGTAACGGGGGTTTATGTTAATTGGTTACTCTTTTTTGGGGTACAAATTGCAGTTCTGGGGTACAAATTGCAAAATCCAGTCTTGATTTCAGACTTTTGCCTATATTTGTGATACTTAAGCTACACGCAAACCAATTTACAGCACTGTGGGGATACTGGGGTACCCTGTGAATTATGTCAAAGTTTAGTTTTTATTATGGTTGATAATTCAAAAACTACAAAACTTTACTAAATGTAAAAACGGTTTCGAAATGTTCTAATAAAGACCTTTCATTTCTCACTTGATCTAATAGTCTCCTTTTCTTTTTTTTACCCCTCTTGAACCCCAATATCTAAACAACCCCTCAACATTTTTAGCTCATTTAGTCACACCAAAATTGCATCACCACTACCTACCTATGTATACAATTTCACGATGATTGGATCAACGCTTCGAAAGTTATCCTCGGACAAACAAATATACATATGTTACTTACATACAACGCCGATTTGCCCAAGTTGATTTAGAGATTTCGCTTCGCTCGATCAAAAATCTACAAAAATAATGTTACGAGCTGAGGGTTCGGGATAAAATAATGGGAATCGATCTGACCAAAATAACACTTTTATTCAACACCATGACGATGAATACACGCACTTGGTCACACGTATCACAACACACTAATTCACATCACTGTTGCACCACTTAAAGTCACCGAAATGTTCGCACGTATAGCTAAATCCAGACTGACTCGGGAGCAACTACTGTTCACGCGAGACCCTTCCCACGTCAGTCCTCCAGGGCCTCGCTGAGACTAACTCACTCACTCAAACTGACTCAGACTCGAGACTGACTGTCCGGCCATCTCTCCGGCCTATTTATATCGCAAACATTTCGATTGTTCGAGAACGATGTCGATCCTTCCAGGAAAGGGTCGGTCCCTCGACACAATGGCCACTCCCCATTCTGCGAAACCACAAACAATAGCAACAATAACACAGAAGACAAAAGCGTTCGATTATTACTCATTGTTTAACAGCCTCGGCGTAACACTGCCCCCTCCTAAAACATGCTCGTCCCGAGCATTCTTAGCCCCATATCGTGGCAGCCGATCAACATGAACAATTTTAGGCGCACCTCGCGCTGAAGATGTAGCAACTAGAGGAGCCACATTGCCGTCTCCAGTACTTCAGGACACCCAGAGTCCCTTTCTCATCAGCGATCCCAATTCCAGCCTCCAAAACACGGCTCTCATGATTTCTATCTGTTCTTTCACTTCCTGGAATTCCTTTCCAGATGAACCGAACGATTCCCTCATCAGTCGAGCACGCTCTTATGGCCAACGTCGCTGATCTTCCTGTTGACGACGCTGCTCTTCTTTATCCTGACGTCGCTGTTCCTCTTGCAACCGAGTCTGCTCCACCTGTTCACGTCGCTGTTTCTTCTGCAACCGAGCCTGCTCTTCCTGCTGACGACGCTTCTCTTCTTTATGCTGACGTCGTTCTTCCTCCTGCAACCAAGCCTGCTCTTCTTGCTGACGACGCTGCTCTTCCTTATCCTGACGTCACTGTTCTGCCTGCAACCGAGCCTGCTCTTCTTGCTGACGACGCTGCTCTTCCTTATCCTGACGTCACTGTTCTGCCTGCAACCGAGCCTGCTCTTCTTGCTGACGACGCTGCTCTTCCTTATCCTGACGTCGCTGTTCTTCCTGCAACCGAGCCTGCTCTTCTTCCTGACGTCGCTGTTCTTCCTGCCAACGTCGCTGCTCTTCTTGTTAACGACAAAGCATGACCATAATAGCAGCAAGATCGCCTGTCACAGGAGCTTGCTCCACGGATGATGATGATGATGCTCCAAATGATTCGGCGGCGGCTAATTCCATCTCCATCGGCTGACGACTCTGCCGAGCTTCTTGAACCGGAGACTCCCCAAACCGCCTTTCATCCATTTCCTGTTGTCGTTGACCTCTCGTCCTGACACCGTCCAGGTTATCCTTTGGTAGAACCGGAATTATTTTATCCCACTTCTGACACCAAATTGTTACGAGCTGAGGGTTCGGGATAAAATAATGGGAATCGATCTGACCAAAATAACACTTTTATTCAACACCATGACGATGAATACACGCACTTGGTCACACGTATCACAACACACTAATTCACATCACTGTTGCACCACTTAAAGTCACCGAAATGTTCGCACGTATAGCTAAATCCAGACTGACTCGGGAGCAACTACTGTTCACGCGAGACCCTTCCCACGTCAGTCCTCCAGGGCCTCGCTGAGACTAACTCACTCACTCAAACTGACTCAGACTCGAGACTGACTGTCCGGCCATCTCTCCGGCCTATTTATATCGCAAACATTTCGATTGTTCGAGAACGATGTCGATCCTTCCAGGAAAGGGTCGGTCCCTCGACACAATGGCCACTCCCCATTCTGCGAAACCACAAACAATAGCAACAATAACACAGAAGACAAAAGCGTTCGATTATTACTCATTGTTTAACAGCCTCGGCGTAACAATAAAATAATAAAACTGAGTAGTAACATAGTAATTACGAGTACATTGATTATTGTTGGTAGTGTGTGTGTATCCTTAGTAAAAATATTAGATATTTTGATAGGCACTTACCAAATCTGAAGTTCAGGCCATTGAAATCAAATCAAACATTTTTTATCACTCGTTGTCAAAGTTGTTGAATTATCATACACAAATAAGTTGACCCACTCGAAAGTAATGTGTATTCGGTAGTATGTTGGAGAGCCGAGATTATTTTTTGAAATGCTCCTTCAGTGGAGTGCCTTCAGCGGCTAATCTGCTGGTGTCATTAATTATTTTTATCGCTTATCTAGCACTTTTGGTGATCATTCTACTTGTTCTGTATTGCTTTAACAACATCGATTGTATCAATGATCGATTCGTGCGATAGTTTACGCCTGCTTGATTGAAAGCACTCCGAGATGAAGTGCGAGGGCGCACCGTTCAATTTACATGAATTGCCATTATTCAAAAGATAATTTTCGCAGATATTAGGATTAAAATAAATAGTTAATAATATATAGAAATACTTAAATGTTTGATTGATCGAAATATTTTTTGAATCTAGAAAAGCTTACTTATATATGAACTTACTTTTATACGAACTGCCATCTTTATCTCTTCTCAGCAATGGCGTCAAATAGCAAAAATCCGACCTTTTAAAATCAAATTTGCCCCTCTGGATCACGCCCCTCGGCCAATTTGGGGTAACTAGCAAACTCTGATTGTTTAACCCTGGGGTGCGAGCGAATTTGTCACCAATAGAACTACCCAGCAGCTGTCTGCTATCAATTACATGTTTGCGGCTGTTAGGGACGCTATTTGTTCATTATTCGATGACAGTTATAGATTTTATTGTGTAAAGAAGTAATGGCTTTTGATGGGTGTCATGGCTGATGGATGCGAGTGGGATTATTCTGTGCCTCTGTTTAATTGCAATGTCAATGCGTGGGTTCACACTGTCACATAATTATATTGACCTTTTCATGCTGAAACATATAAATTGTATTATTTATATATGGGTTTTACACTCGCCTACCTAAGTCTTTTGTGGTTGAACCACTAATATTTATTCTCAAAGAACTGGGTTCACTTACAGAGAACATCTAATTACATTATTGTACTGGATTATGTCCAGAGATGTAACAGTAACATTGCTTAACTTAATGTTCTTTAATATATAATATAGTTTCAAAATCTTTTTTTAAATACAGACATACTAGTGACTTCTTTAACTATATTACGCAACTTATTATATAGCTGTGCGCCTTCAAATGTTATGTTTTTTCGTAATTAGTTATAGGTCTCGTTAATTTAAAGTGTTTTAGAGCTTCGTGTATTATGTATGTCACTTTTTATTATTTCCTAATAAGGCAGCACGTAGAGCGTAGCGTAGAGTTGTTTTATACTCATCAGTTGGGTTTTTTGTAAAGTGTTTCTATCCGTGTAAAGAAGTTGTAGTTAAACAAGAATTTGGTTATTTTATTCTGTGCTATTTGCAGTTCCTTTAAATTTGATTTGGCTGTGGTTCCCACAACTCAATCAGGTATTCTAGATTTGATGACATTTCTTAGAAAACATTTAATGGTTGGCCGAAGAAGACCCATAAGTGATAATATTTTGGATCGAAGGCGTTCTTTACCGTTCCCAGTTAGTTAATGTAGGTTAATTAGTATAGTGATTTAAGAGATACTGACGGCCATTTACATTCGGAGACACCACATTATGTAAATTAACCGTAGCCTCAATTTGGAAGCAAACAAGGTGTTCAAAATCCCCGATTGTCCAACACAATGGCACTAAGCGCCAAGATAAAGGGAACCCGTGTCGTGACGCGATACTTTTATTAAATTTCCTGGATGCGCTTATGAAGGTGAGCGGGGAACAGCTGCCGGCACCCGGCAGAACGGGGGTAGGAGTGGCCCCCATCTCCCTCCCCCCCGGCACCACGCCCAGCGCCCGCCCGCATTACCATACCCGTGTGAAACACTATCCGAAGGGTGAAACGAACAATGTAACGTGCCATGATTTTTCACGATCCATTATTTATTTTTACCAACTCTACTAAAGTTAAATAGAGCGCTACCCTATACAGATTAAGTGGGGATTTGGATGTGAGTGCGAATAGTGTTGTTTTGGTATCACTCGAGCTTACAGAGGGTTACAATAGAATACTTGAATTTACTTTCTCACAATATTTAGCATTTTTAGTTTGACCTATTTAACTTAGTATATGTTTGTTTTGTCATAGGTGTGGTCGGTCAACAAGCCAGTCCGGATAGCACTTCTCGCGCGTCAGAACTGTCTTACGTGGGCCCCTCGGCTAACTCGCCTCCGATACAAGACCCTCGCCACGAAGACATCGACCCCGAGAACGATGACGCCGATATCGACCACGACGATGACCCCGAACATGACCAACCCTCCAACATGTCCACCGATCCAAACATGGCGCACAAAAAGCGCAAGCGACGCGTACTCTTCTCGAAGGCTCAGACGTACGAGTTGGAGAGACGGTTCCGTCAGCAGCGGTACTTATCGGCTCCTGAGAGGGAACACTTAGCGAGCCTGATCCGTCTCACGCCGACGCAAGTCAAGATCTGGTTCCAGAACCACAGGTACAAGACGAAACGCGCGGTTCAAGAGAAGGGTGCTCACGAATTGAGCGTTGGCGGGTTAAACTCTCCGAGGCGCGTAGCCGTTCCTGTGTTAGTAAAGGATGGTAGGCCTTGCTTGGGGAAGCCTGATGGCTTGCCTCCGCTGGGCATGCTGCCTCCGTACCATCAGGCAATGCATCACCAGCCTTCTGTGACAGGGCACGGTCCCCAACCTAACGGCTGTTGGTGGTGAGAGCCCCGTGCTTATATTAGTGGTTTGCTAGTCCTTTGTCGTGGTAGAGTGATAATACAAATACAAGGTGCGTCGGAATATATGCCTTAACCTGACATTGGCTATTGTCCTAACTTACGACGGCAATGTGTGTTATTGAATTCAGTTGAACAGCTGTTTTGAGAGCATGACCCGAAGACACATTTTTCTCGTTTGTTTTTCAGTCTTAAGGCCTCCTTGCGGCAAATTACCAATACTCACGGTAATCAAATATTAGAGAAAAAAAATTGAAATTCTATTTTATTATCAGGTTAAAATATATTTTTTTCTGTAGAATCACTCTCTTTCGGGAGCTGTATGTTTACACATGTTCTGAAGTACCTTGTATAACAGCCGTATTGATACAGATACCGCGACATTAATCTAAATAGAGTATTGGAACGTAAATTCCGTAGCGGTAAAGTTTTAATTTTGTGTCAGAATTAACTCGAATATTAAAGAGTACCACATCGGTATTTTTGAAATTTAAGGTATCTGGAGTTCCTACTTATTTGTACTATATTATATATTATATTATAATATAATTCTTATATTAATTGGTCTTATCTTACGGTGGTTTGATCGTTTGCATCTTTGTAAAATGTTAGTAATTCTAAAGATTATGCAGTTGTATAACTATAGTGAGATCAGTAGATGCATTCTGTCTTACTTGATGTTTGTAAATTTGTGTAAAAAGTTTAACAAGATTAGCTACTTAGGTACATAATTTTATGAGAAATGACCAGATTTTATCAGAATGCAATATCTAGGTTTAAGATTCAGTATTATCATAGTCGAATATGTCTAGTGAGTAGTTATTATTTATGAATATTCCAAACAAAGTTTTATTGTAAAAAAATATATACCTAAAGCTCGTAGTTTTAGAATCGGAAATTGTATATCTTGTACATACCAAGTTATCATTATGACCTTGTATCAGTCAGAAATTTTTAAATGTCTGTATTTACTAGTAGATTTACATATTGAAAGTGTGCATAGCTCATGCATATATATTATTCCCTATACTTACTCCTATAAGTATTGAAAGTGTGAACGTAATCTTCGTGGTTTTACCTGACATTCCGTATTATAAGATTGTAAAAATGTGTTTACGTACGTATCTATAAATTATTAAAATAAAATATTACAAATACATATTCTGACTTATTACATATTTTCCTATATCTTAGTTTACTGTAGGTGCTTTCTACTGAGACTTACCTCGCTTAATGCTCTAATTGAAGAAAAAAAATGTATAGCTTAATGTAATATGGACTTTATCGAGATAGATATATTGTTAGACAAGGGGCGTAAGCAAAGGGTGCTATAAATCGCTTCCACCCGAGTATAACACATAATTTTTCATCACGAATGCGAGGATATTTACAATTTGTGTTCCCAGTATTCATTGTTTTATTTTCACTACTGAATTATGGTCTCTTTTACTTATTAAAGCTATCCTTCAGGTTGTATTTAACTTCAGCGTTTATGAATGTAACCTCTTTTATTTTAAATGGAAATAAGGATTTGTCACGGAGGTTGTATTTAATTTTAGTATATTATGAATCCTCATTCTATATTCAAATTTACTTACATCCCTAGGGGCTTAAGTCATATTCACGAATCAGGTATCGAGCTACAATGACCAACTTTCAGAGCATGAGTAATAAAAAAATATTTTCAATCATTGTTTTTTGGTTGCATAAAATGTATCATGCATAAAAAAAATTACTTTTTAATTTTGATACAAAGCTGATAAAATTCAAGTTAATCCTGCATTTTTGGTTGCTAGGGCTGATATATCAAAATGTATTTGTCAAGATATCTTAGCGTCGCCGCAGACGAGACATGCGCCACAGCCACAAAACACCGAGCTCCGGTTTGCATTTTTCGTACATTTTATATGAACTCGCTGCACACGGCTGATGCCAGTGGTCGCTGCACGCCACGCGACGCCGCTTCTCGCGGTCATGTGCCATGTGGTCATGTGGCCGCCATCGACCGAAAAAATAGTTAAAAAGTAAAAATAGTAGCAGTCGCGCGTCTTCGCTTCTATGTGGCCGCTTCCTGCAGCATGTGGCGGCGTTTTGTTTCTGGGAAAGAGGCTTAAGGCATTACTCACTAGCCATAAGAAAATTCTGATGATTCCCTGTAATATTTACAAGTCAACGATCACAGAGTCAAACAGCTCGGTGCGATTGTTTGTTAGTTAAATATTTACTAGTCCCTGCGGTTATCTAATCGCGGCTGCCAACAGAGATAGCCGGCGACCCGATTACTGAAATACCTGTAGCAATACTGTTTTCTCTTCACCTGTTCTATTTATTGCAAACTTATTGGTAAGAGGACAAATTAATAAATATTGCTGGACATTTCACACAGCGCTATCTAGCCCCAAACTAAGCAGAACTTGTACTATGGGAACCAGATAACTGATAGAATAGATACATAATGTTTTTTTTAATACATATTTATAATGCGCTTATAAGCGCTTCCTTGAGAAATTGAAGATAATTAAGCCACCGATACCATCATGCGTTTGGCTTAGGTTTGCAATGTAATTTCTATTTCATATTTTTTATTATTTTTTTTTAACATAAAGGTTTTTATGTAAGATAATTGTACTTATATATACATGTATATATATATATTATAATTATTATCTTAGGCATTTTTATTATGTTCTTATTTAGTCATTTAGGGTCTGTATTTATAGGTATTAGCTAGTAGCTGTATTAGCTGTGAAATACATTTTTTCCTGTGTCACGCCTTACCTTCTTTTAGCACGACTAGGATGACTGGTAAATAATGCTATTAGCATTAAGTCCTCCTAGCACTATTATGTTTTGTGTGAAAGCATTAAATAAATAAATATAATACATAGAGAAACAACCAGACCTGGAACAAATATATGTAGATCATGCAAACATTTGTTCCTCGGCGGGAATCGAACCCGCTACGTCCTGCGTCCGGCTATTCGCCCACTGCACCACGGAGGTCATCAATTGAATATAGAGTAGAGGTGGTGGAGACAATTGTACTAAATAAGGAACAATGACCACGAAATTATCAAAGCTATGTTACAAAAACATAAGTTTTTGTTGAATTCATAAATAAGGAGCAATGACCACGAAATTATCAAAGCTATGTTACAAAAACATAAGTTTTTGTTGAATTCATAAGTATATTTAACTTTTTGAGCAAGAAAATATATGTATGTTACATATTTTATAAGGGTTCCGTAATCAAACTAGGAACCGTTATTGTTTCGCCATGCCCTTCTGTCTGTCTGTCTGACCAGTTACAGCCGTTGTATGCGTAGACTATTACGAATAGTGCTGTAAAGCTGACATTTGGCGTGATTATACATTTCAGTGACGCGTGACAAAAAAAAACTTGGTCTTTAGGGTATCTCCTCTATGGAAGTTGAGGGTGTTTTTTTACTTACGTACCCCATCGTGTGGGTTATTAAATAATTACTAATTAAAACGGGTTTATATCGCCCATATACCTTTTTTATTTGTTATCCCGACGTTTCGAAAGTGTTGCTGTTGCCGTGGTCCGGGTGGACATGGAAAGATGTACATACGCAATAAATACCCGTTTTAATCAGTAATTATGTACTTACAGGGATCGCGAAAATTCGAAAAATACTAAGTGTGGGCTATTTTTGAAAAGGTCTTCCAGAAAAACAATATGGTTTCCATTTTTTGATGCAAAAGTTTGTTTCCGATATAAATAGAGCTTCAAAGTGGCCATTTTCGTTATCGTGTGTGTTCTCTCTACGAACCAACAAAAAGTATCCACACATTACAAATGTCGTTAAAAAGAGATTTTTAGAGCTGAATAGACTAATATTTTACAAGCAGTGGTCGCCCATCTTATGTCCATAGTTGGGTTTGCAACTTTATATACCTAATGTTATTACAAAATGACCAAAACAAACTGCAAAATGAACTTTGGATTTTAAAATGACTAAGATACTGCCATACTGACTACGGAAACCTTTACTATCCGTGATCCGTCACGCGCTATCTGAGTATTAGCTGTGGTATTAGACTGTAGATATCTATAAATATATAAAATAAATAAATATTGCTGGACATTTCACACAGCGCTATCTAGCCCCAAACTAAGCAGAGCTTGTACTATGGGAACCAGATAACTGATAGAATACTTATATACTTTTTTTTTGTAAATACATACTTATAATATGTAGAAAAACAACCAGACCCGGAACTCTATGATCTGTAGATCATGCAAACATTTGTTCCGCGGCGGGAATCGAACCCACTACCTCCTTCGTCTCAGCCAGCTATTCGCCCACTGCGCCACGGAGGTCGTCAAATATAAAACAAAGTCGAGTTAGTTACACCATTTATAACTCAAGAACGGCTGGATCGATTTCTATGAAATTTGGTACACAGATAGATCATGATCGGGATTGAAACATAGGCCGACTGCGCAGAAGGAAGGAGGCTAATATTTTCATGCACAAATCACACGTGCAAAGCCGCGGGCGGGCCAATTAGTTATCTATAGTTTTTTGAAGTTAAAGTAAGCAAACACATAACTAATAAGAATGACCAGTTCAGAATGAAGAATAAACTAGATTAGAAGTAAGTACACAATAAAAAAAAATCCAGAATATATAAGCATTATCCGACGGTTAAAGTTTTTAAGAAGTAAGATCGAAGTACAGAATGCTTTCATTCCATAAATTGAAAACACTTCGACAAAGACGTGTCACCGTTTATTAAATAAACACTCCAACAAAAGCAGGAGTCTTCGGTAGTCGACAATACCCAAACAAAATGGGAATTAATTTCTATAAATTCTCGAAACGCCTCCAATTCTATGGTTAAATAGAGGCATGTTCGAAAAGGGCGGCTAAGCCGATTAGCCGATACACAACAAATACAGCCTTTCGGTTGGCGACACACGTGGGATGCTGTTTGTTTTTCTTTCTCTCATCAGAATCAGACAGACAGACTTTGAAGAATGTGTTAAACGTTGTAAATTGGCCCACGCAGAGTTATGGCTAGATCATCATCTCATCCTTCAAAATATTTATTACTTACATGTATTATCTCTTTTTGATCGAGCGAAGCGAGATCTCTAATTCAACTTGGGAAAATCGGCGTTATATGTTTGTATTTCCGAGGATAACTTTCGAAGCGTAGATCCGATCATCGTGAAATTTAATATTTAGGTAGGTAGATATAGCACAATAATTTTGGTGTGACTAAATGAGCTAAATATGTGGGGGGATGTTGAGATATTGAGGATCAAGTGGGGTAAAAAAATGAAAATGAGACTATTAGGTCATTTGACCTAATACGTCAAAATAAAAGGACTTCATTAGTACATTTCGACCCCGTTTTTATTTTTAGTTTAGTTTTTGAGTTATTACTAGCCATAATAAAACTGAACTTTTTCGAAATTCACAGGCTACATCAGAGACCCCACAGTACTGAAATTTGTTATTCGTGTAGCTTTAGCGGCACAAATATAGGCAAAAGTCTGAAATCCAGAATAACTGCAATTGGTACCCCATAAAAGAGTAACCAAACTATATGAACTCCCGTTACCTGCAATTTGAACGAAACTGTGGGTTATTTGGTTATAAATTTCGTGGCACATTTTGATAATCAAAGATTACGCGAGATTCGGGGCGAACCACTAGTTATATTTAGTTTTATTGTTTATTTCATAATAAACTCTAACTAAAAAATTTGTCTTTAGTAGTCTATCTTTAGGTATTTATTTATGTATTAGAATTATAAGTACAGTTTTTATTAGATATAATTATTATATTTTTTATTTCTTTCATTTGCAAATATACTCTGTGCACCGCTGTTCATTACTGCTTCGCTCATTACTTTCCATCCAAAGGTTGCCTGGAAGAAATGTTTTTCAGCGATAGAGCGCCCCTTGTACTTATTTATTTAGCATAAATTAGTTTTTTTAAGCATTCCTGATGTGTAATAAAGAATTATTCTATTCTGTTCTATTCTATTCTAACTACTAGATGATCTGTAGAGTATTTTATGAAACAGGCCTAAATGACGTTATATTCTTTTAACTAAGAAAATTTAAAAACAAATTTGTTATCTGAGCGTTATGCTCATACCATAAGCATATTCATAAGGGTTTATTACAATGCTTTCATTTATTAGACTCGTATTTATCGTTGTGATTTTTGAGCACATCGATTTTCTCGTAGCACTCTATTTTCAACCCTATTTGTTTGAGATAAAACATATTTGTGGGGTATAAGATGGGTTAGGAAGTGAGAATATGAAACACAATATTGTCGATGTAAGCGCAATATCGTTATGATATGATGGACGACGTCGGTCAGCGCGCAGTCACCTCGAAACTGATAAGAGAGGGGGCATCGGTGCACCTGGTGAGAGGAACTCACTTTTGGACGAGACTGTACCAACAGACTGTGAGTAAAGCTGAGTTATAAAAAGTTAATATACTTTAAACTCACAAGAATCTATAAATTTCTCCCGGTTTTCGGAAAAGGCGATGAAAACTCTTTTAGTAGTTGCACTTACTGTCTGTAAATAACTATAACATAGGTATCTATAGTTGTGTATCTACAATAGTTCCTCCTTTACTGAGATCCGAGATGAATTAAAGAAAGTAAGTATATTGGAACTTTCTCAAACCAGAATCCAACCAAAACTCTCATTAAAGTTTCGCCTTGACATTGGCCAACTCACTATAAAGACGTTAAGCTTCCCCACACATAATTCACACACAACATTTATTAGCACCACCTAATCTAATAAGTAAATCAAAGTCACCCAAATATTGTCATAGGCTCTGAAGAACATCGTTAGAGCTTAGCTAGCACGCGCCAGGGCCATTTTGCGGGTAGACACCACCCTCGCAAACTCACGACATAGCCCACAGAAAAGAGTTAACTCATTAAACCACGCTAGTTATTCATTTAGTTGGATTGTGGTAAATGGCACAATCTTGGGAAGGTTTTAACTAGCAGTGGGTGAAGTCAGGCTGTGGACGATGAGTCATAAAATTTTCTTGATCTTCGAGTATTTTTTAGGGTTCTGTAGGTACCTCAAAAGGTAAAAAAAGGAACCCTTATAAGATCCCGTCCGTCCGTCTGTCTGTCTGTCTGTGTGTCACCACCGATTTTCTCAGGAACGGGTGGACCTAGCACGTTGAAATTTATACCAGATACTATGAGGTCTATAGTCCCTATTATGTTTATAAAAATCAAGGTCGTAGGTGAACACGATAAAAAGGATATGGCCAAATTTAGATTTTCGCGAAATCTTTTAAGTACCAAAATTTACCATAATTTTTCCTTTTTTATTTTTCGGAATTTTCCCTTTAATTGTGCTGTAAGACCTTGCTTTTAACCAAAATTGACAATTCTAGATCAACCGGAAGTACCCTATAGGTTTTTGGGTCGAAAACCTATATGGTAGTACCCGTTGATCTAGAATCACGAAATTTGGGAAATAGCAAGGTCTTTAGCAGCACAAATAAAGGAAAAATTAAAAAAAAATAAAAAAAGTTGAAATTTAAATGATGTCCCCATACATACATATTTGACGCCAGTTAAAATAGTGCTCGGAGTTGTATGGGCGCTCATACAATGTAGAGGACTGGCTTAATCGACATCAACCTCAAATAAGGTAAATAAATAAAATTGTGCTATAGTGGGCTCCCATACAGATATGATTTTTTTGCCGTTTTTATAGATACGGAACTTATCGTGCGCGAGTCCGACTAGCACTGGCCGGTTTTTATTTTACTTAAATCACGGGTTTATTGTCTTGAGCTCACCGACAATGCCGCAGGCGAGTCTGATTTCTGGTCAAAACAAATGTTAGCAAATCAGCAACATAAAGTAGAAGATGGTGCATAGATTATAAGTGAATGTAAAGATATACCATCTACACGACTAACATTTAGAAAACAGGCTATTTTTTGTTAATCGGTCCTGTCGCTTTGGAGAGATTCTTCTTGAACTTAAACCAATCCCTAAAATGGTATAATATGTAGAGCTGCAGTGCCGTTTAAGGTTTAGTTCTAAAAAGATTAAGATGTTTGTCAAAAATCAATTGTTTAGAAACACATTTGGGATGCATAAACATGTAAACATAAATGAAAAGAAAAAGATAGGTACTAAAACAAAATGAAAACTATGATTGTATTCCGCTATTAAAGAGAACCTGCTGTTATTTCTTATAGGCTGTGTCCACGACCCAAGTGGATTTATAGAGCGTGCTCTAATAAACACGTTATGCTGTAACCTAACGAATATTAATAACTGACATTCTGTAGCGATGATTTTCATTTTCTGTTATTGGCTGTCGTCACATCGTTTTGGGCTTAGAAAGCTTATGCTGGTAGTGGGAAAGTTTGAGCTTTTAAATATTGTTCCCGTCTATTTTAATAGAGGGTTAGAAATCTTCTTGACAAATTGAATTTCGCGAACTCCAAAAAAATATTTTATTTGGTTTATATAGATGTAAATGTAGAACCTGTTTGTTTTCTTTTTTTGACGAAAACTATTTTTAAATCAACAAACTGAATTATGCTAAAGATAAATATTTTGAAAAACACATCGACACATACTCGTAGATCAAGCCAACTTTATTACTAGCATGGTTTATGAGCCAAGAGTTATATCGCAAAAATGTTAGTATTTATAGACGGAAATGTTAGTTTTCTCGTGTATCGCTAAGGTCATTTTTCACGTGCCAGCTACAACGAACAGACATAAAGGTTTACGACAGGCCGTCATATTTATGGCTCGGGTATTGTGATATATTTTTTGTTGTGCGCATTAGGTTTTATCTGACTTTCCGCTAAATCAAGTAGCTACTGGCCGGTGTCAGGATGTACCCTCGCATAGATCATGGTGCGGAAGCGACCGTTTTGGGGTTATTCCGTGGGGCGGCCGTATCATTTGTCTTATCGATTGTGCTAACTAGCAATTTTCTTATTTGCAAAGGTTTATTAAATGAGGTGCGGGATAAATCTTTACCAGCATCAGTACGAGTATGTAGAGTAATAAAGAGTCTTGTGAAAGGGCTCGCAAGAAACATTGCTATGTTTCGGTATGAAGGGTATGGTTTCCGGTGAAATTACAGGAACATGAGGCTTTACATCTGTATGCCCCAAGTTGATGTACGCAGGGTAGTGCATCATAAGTAATGCACGTTTCTAACGTGCATAACCTACGAGGCAATACTTTGCTATATGCGATGGTAACAACTTAACATCAGGTTGGCCATATGTTTGTTCAATCTACAGGTAGTAAAAAAAACAATATATGTAAATGTAAATATTGATGTAAAAAATAAATATGTTTCAGGCTTTTCATAATTAACTCGCACATAGCTGTCATCTATATATATAAATAAATAAATATTGCTGGACATTTCACACAGCGCTATCTAGCCCCAAATTAAGCAGAGCTTGTACTATGGGAACCAGATAACTGATAGAATACTTATGTACATTTTTTTGTAAATACATACTTATAATATATAGAGAAACAACCAGACCCGGAACAAATATCTGTAGATCATGCAAATATTTGTTCCGCAGCGGGGATCGAACCAGCTACCTCCTGCGTCTCAGCCGACTATTCGCCCACTGCACCACGGAGGTAGTCAATAAAAATACGTGTATGAAAATCAATTGCTGTTCGTTAGTCTCGTTAAAACTAAAAAACGGCTTGACCGACTTTTATGGTTTTTTTTGTGTTTAAGGGTCCTTAGATGAATTAGATTTACAATTGGACCCGGTAGGTGGAGCTGTTGTCGAGACCCATAAAATTGCGGACGAAGTCACGAGCATACAACTAGTCTGAAATAAATTAATCCGAAACAAGTATTTTATTCTGAGATGACAGGTATGTTCAAATAAATAAATATCAAGATGGGGAAAAAACGCCAATAAACTTTTGGGTCACTGCTAAACTACTTTGTTACACAAAATATTCTGTCTTGGCACTACCCTTGGAAAGACACTCCGATTAAGACATATCGCGCCCTTTTTTTCGGTAAAAAAGGGAAAATGAATAGTCTGGGGCGGAAATATTATGATTTCCGCTCAATAAATCGGAGTCCAATCAAAGGAGATTCCACCGTATATCTTTATTAATGCTACTCTATTTTATTAGAGCTTTTTTATCGGTATTGCTGTCGCTCATCTAGAGGAACTGCCGGACGTTTAAGCACAAAAGATTAAACAAGCTGATATTTTTATTTTATTTAATTATTACCTATACAATAAGTTTCAAAACTATATTAACTGGGGAAATACATAGTAAATTTTATCATATAACTGCGAACGCCAGTAATGCCTATTGATTTTTCATTCTAATTTTAAAGCTACAACTTTTAACAGTCAATTATGTTTGCTTTCAAGTTCCCTTTATTGTCTACTGGTATAAAATTATAAAAATATACAAAGGTGGGCTGTTACCTGTTATCTGCAGGGGGAGGTTAAATCAGAAAATCGATAGCGTCGCTCGCTTATTGCGTCGCCTGTCCGTTCGTTTGAAACTTTCTACTTTCTTCTTCCAATATTGGTAAACTTTACTTGTTTTTACTTTAATACAGTTGGGTAAATGTTATGGGGATGAAATAGAAGTTTTCTCGAGAAAAACATCCACACTGTGATTTTGTTTTTATATAAAGATTTTACTCAGTAGGTAAATGAAGCATAGATATGTGACGTGCTTTAAGTTCGATTTACTTAATCATCAAGGATGAAGCTATTGCGAATCTTTTGGCGTGTAAACAATAATGTTAACCTTTTTGTTTGTCAGCATTTCAAAATGAGATTCTGTGTGATCTAGAGTTTGATTTCAAGAGAAAAATATAGGTAACCTTATGATCGTTTTAATTGAACTACAGCAGACCATAAACTAAGGCCATAAATAAGACGCAGATGTAACTAGACCTGGTACTTTTTTATGCAATCATCTGCTATTGATCATCATGAGACCATTGATCTAATAATGTACTGCAATGTCATCTCCCGCAGACAAGCAGGAAGTCCAGAATTGAGTCGTCAATACGTCCTTCCGGAGGCTCTCATAAAATAGCGCCCCGCCGATTGTTGTGAAAGAGCTGTCAAATTTGTCGATTAATGAGCCACAGATCCAATAAATTGACCACACGAACGGAGACCACACGAGAGGTAACTTGAGAGACACGTGGTGAAAGAAAAAGTGACAGCTGAAACTTTACTGAGTTGTCATATTTAAATAGCACAGCACGAGTTTTGCAGTAACGTTTCGAAGTGCAGTCTATTAGCAGACTTCCAGATACCAAAAGATGGGTTACAAAATTCTACACCATACAATCCTCACAAACTCTATTTAGTTTCTTTGACAGAAATAATTATGACTCAATCAGCACCTTAGGCCAAAACGACGGCTAATTAGGTGAAGGTTAGCCCAAAACTATTTACAGAGTTGGTTATTTGTAAGTTCGCATAAGCCCCGATGTAGAAACGCATGTTCAAGCGAATAAACCCTAAGGTATTGAAAACTTGAGTCTATACAAACAAGTACCAAACAGATTAGAAACGTTTATCTGTAAAAGCCGCGACCACCATCGCCGCATGACTCAGCTCCTGACTCCTGGCTAATGGTCAGTCGGTGTAGAGATGATTAATTATCCTTATCGGGAGTGCAGAGGCACCCATCGGCCTGATGGCTCAATGATGAGAGGTGATGGTCACTCAGCGCGGTAGCTTGATAGATGTGGCAATCTAGCGGAATTTTTGTGTCTGCTGGAAATGTCTACAAAACAGTGGTAGACCAATGCCCTGAAATTCACAAGTATTATTTATTTATACAATTTTCACCATTACATTGATGTAAAAAGGTGGTCATTGTAGGTAACTATAAATATAAATAATAAATATTGCTGGACATTTCATACAGCGCTATCTAGCCCCAAACTAAGCAGAACTTGTACTATGGGTATAGCTGATAGAATACTTATATCCTTTTTTTGTAAATACATACTTATGATATATAGAAAAACATTCAGACCCTGAACAAATATCTGTATAACATGCAAACATTTGTTCCGCGGTGGGAATCGAACCCGCTACCTCCTGCGTCTCAGCCGGCTATTCGCCCACTGCGCCACGGAGGTGGTCTCTTTTTATACTTATATAACTCTTTTATACAGTGTGTCCCTAGATAAAGTGCAACCCCGAAAGGGGGTGAAACTAGATCAAAAATTATCGACAAAAAAATAGAAAAAAAAATTTAAAAAAAATTCGTATATACTTTATTGATGTATTAAAAATTTTATTACTCACTAATTACTCTATTTAATAAAAAAATTATTTCTTCCAAAGTAGTAGGTCTATTTTGTTAAAATAAAAACCATAATCATGTCAGATATGTGACGATGACGATAAAATAACAAATAACTCACAAACGAGTGGCTATCGTGACTTAAAGTTTAATTTTTGTATTAAAATTACATTTTTTAGGCTGTTTTTTTCCAATAAACTCCAAAAATCTTAAAATTAAGCCTATAATACTAGAAATTTTTATGACTTTTTATTATTGTCTATCATAATAGCTTTTAAATAAAAAAAAACCTACGTTCTAACATAAAAAATGTGCTGGCTAGGAGCTTTTAAAGTTGACCACTGATTACGTCACCACTCAGGTAGAGACACGTTTTTTTTTGCTGCTCAGGTAGTATTAAAAATCAAATTTTAGTTACAACATTTTTATTTAACTTATTACATGTAAGTATGAAATAAGGGTTTTGTTTAATGCATTAAATGCTCAAAATGGCTTCCTTGTTGTTGTAGGCACATTGCCGCACGAAGAGCGATTTGTTGTGTGGCTCTAAGCACCATCTCTGGGTCACTTCTTATCTCATCGGCACATCGCATGATTTGATCTTGTAACTCTGCCTCGGTGTCTACGGTCGTTCTGTAGACTCTTTGTTTCATAACACCCCACAGAAAATAGTCTAGGGGTGTCAGGTCAGGTGAACGTGCCGGCCATCCGACTGGTCCATCCCGGCCGATCCACCTATTAGCGTAGTTTTCGTTTAAAAAACTTCGCACATTGCGCCCGTAGTGCGCAGGGCATCCGTCCATCTGCAAATACATCTGTTGCCTTGTAGCCAGCGGAACATCTTCCAGCAGTAGTGGCAGATCGTCTCTTAATAAGTTTAAAAAACTTTCGGCATTTAATGTTGCGGGTAAAATAACTGGCCCAATCAGCGTGTCGTCTATTAGAGCTGCCCATACATTAACTGAAAATTGCACTTGAAAAGTAGACGCCCTCTTTAGGTGTGGATTTTCCTCGGACCATACATGTAAGTTTCTGCAATTTGTGATTCCATTCCGGGTGAATTTCGCTTCATCCATCCATAAAATTTTTTTTAGGAATTGTGGATTATTTCTAATTTTTTGTTGAATCCACGTAGACATTACGCATCTTGCACGATTGTCTACATTTTCATGCAAATGCTGTACTCGCTGATAATGGTATGGATGCAATCCCTTCTTTTTCAAAATTCGCCATACGGATGTTTTTGATATACCGTGACGCAAAGCTAAGCGTCTAATGCTGGTTGTGGGATCAGCAAACAAATCGTTTAAAACGGCCTCTTCTATGGAATGGTCAATAATGGTAGCTTGTTGCTCACGGCGATCTCTTGCTAATCCAAGTCCGATGTTGGATAACTTTCGGTGAACTTCTTGGAAATTTCGTGCTGACGGTATAAGTCTGCTCGGAAACGCATTTATGTATGCAGAACGAGCGACTGTTGTGTGTCCACGTGACATACCATAATAATAATGGATGTCAGCGATTTCTCGCGGAGAGAACTCAGTCAATCGCGGCATCTCCACAACACAACAAAGTACAGTCAAAAACGTAACAAAAAGTCAAAAACAAAACAAAAGCAAAACAACGTAACAAAAACTTGAAGGCGCAGTAAGGTACGGTAGGCGGTAGCAGCGGCGAGAATATCGGAGCGACTGGCGTGCCTTGTTGTGAGTCCTGTTTCGATCCCCACCCTTCATCTTTCATAGAACAGGCCCATCGACCATAATCTACAACAATATAAGTTAAAAAAGGGTCTCTACCTGAGTGGTGACGTAATCAGTGGTCAACTTTAAATGCTCCTAGCCAGCACATTTTTTATGTTAGAACGTAGGTTTTTATTTTATTTAAAAGCCAATAATAAGATAAGACAATAATAAAAAGTCATAAAAATTTCTAGTATTATAGGCTTAATTTAAAGATTTTTGGAGTTTATTGGAAAAAAACAGCCTAAAAAATGTAATTTTAATACAAAAATTAAACTTTAAGTCACGATAGCCACTTGTTTGTGAGTTATTTGTTATTTTATCGTCATCGTCACATATCTGACATGATTATGGTTTTTATTTTAACAAAATAGACCTACTACTTTGGAAGAAATAATTTTTTTATTAAATAGAGTCATTAGTGAGCAATAAAAATTTTAATTCATCAATAAAGTATATACTAAATTTTTTTAATTTTTTTTTTCTATTTTTTTGTCGATAATTTTTGATCTAGTTTCACCCCCTTTCGGGGTTGCACTTTATCCAGGGACACACTGTATAGTCACTTTAACTAACTTACTGAGTTTTATATAGTCTTCATAAAGTGCACTAAGTTTATGTTAATGGTAAATAAAGTGAAAGAAAATAATTTAATTTCTAAATTTTATCTTATTTTTAGGAGATTGTAATTATTTTGGGGTAAATGGTATTTCATCATCGTTGCCTGTTATTATGAATCATTACTGTTATTCATTAACTTAATAATATACCCCGTGGTTTAAAAATTACAACGTTTTCTTTACAAATGGTCCACAAAGAAAGTTAAGGTCTTTGTAACCTAAAAAAACTTATTTGTTTTTTTATATAATTTTGTCGATAAATTGGTTCTAGTTTCACTCAATTTCATAAGTGCATTTTATGAAGGCTCACACTATGGAATACCAGCAAGCGTGGTACAAGGGGTAGTTGATAGATAAACATGGAAAAAATCGATTTATACCTTCTGCAACCTGTAAGTACACTTGTTGGTCATATAGGAAATGCTATCTTATCTATTTCACAGATTATGAAACAAGCACTATACGCTACGTGCGATAAGCAAAAGCATTTGCCACCTTCTATTTTTTATGGTGTTATAAATTGAAGCATTCTCATCCTATCAACAGCATTTGAGTACAAAATATTTCGACACCTATCGCCCTAATTGAAACGGATTAAATGGGCATCAAGCTGATCGTTAAGTTAATGGGTTGCTACCGTACAGATTCACTTAAAAAGAAGAGTCGAGATGAAGGAATAAAATGTTAGTCACTACATCGATCAGAATTTCGGGCCGGTCATTTATTAAAGGGAAAATTGGATTACCCCGGGGGGTCTAGCAAGCTGACAAAAGCATACGCTGGACTGTAACGCTACAAAAACTTTGCCATTTTGTAAATTAATTGTCAAGAGAACGTCCTATACGACATCTTAATTTTTTAGCCTTTTTAATCGTATTTTATCCTTCATGCTTCGCCGTAGGTGCCGACATAAAATCGACTTTTGTGTTTTGAATAAACTAAATTACGCTAATCCTTTTACTCGACGGTTCTTTGAAATTCGGAAGCTGGACTGGAGGGCCTTTTGAGAGGCTATGCGTTGTTAATTCTTATAATTGGTCGCTTTATTCAAGCTGGGACCGGAAAGGAGACCCACGTCAGCGTCTCTCGCTTTTAAAAGGATTTGTAATGGAAGAAATAAAGTGGAGAATATTTATGTGGCGATATAATGGAGCTTTCTCCTCGGCAGACAGTGTGTCGCCAACGGAGACACATTCAGACTATTGATTCGATTTTTGCAAATGGACCTCCATTTAGATTAAAAAGACTTTAAAAAGTTTGATATCTTATAATTAAGTCTCACAGTAAGTTTTATATATGACTTAGCAAGACAGGTTTTAGCTTATTTACCTGTATTGTACTGATAATCGTATCTTTTGCATTTATTGTTATTGAAACAATTGTGTAGTCACGATAAGAAATAGACACTGATTTTATCTTTATTACTGAAGTATCATCTTTAATAACATTTAAAGATAAAAGACAATATTGATAACGGTAATTTTATGTCTATCTATTTGTATTGTTTGATAATATATCGCAATTATTGGTAATAGATATAATGCATTGATTAAAAAGGGAGCTACTTACTTACTATGTAGCTTCAATTGAAATTAAATGACCGTATTACATGTTGGGGGTACGGGAACAATGAAATTATATTGACAGAGTCTTAAATGACAGTTTATTCGTTAAATAGGCTGAGCGATCGCAGCCATGGTTTGAGTCAAGCTATTCTCTGGAGGCGTTCATTCATAAAATTCGTTATTTCTCGTAAATCGTACACCAATGGCGAATTGGACTATAGGCAGGGAGGTTTCACGGGTATGTTTGTGTTTGAATTTGGTTTTATGCAACGGTGCAGAAGCGTAAAATTGATTTGGGTTTCATGTATTGGGAAGGCGGAAGGCATCGTCTCTCTGATTACCTTCATTCATGAATAGACTTTAATACAAAATACAACTCACGCACTACGGTCGTAGATGCAGGTAGACGATAGTTTATGAATGAATTTGCCAATTATTGGTTTATTGGTTTATGGACGACCTCCGTGGTGCAGTGGGCGAATAGCCGGATGAGACACAGGAGGTAGCGGGTTCGATTCCCGCCGCGGAACAAATGTTTGCATGATCTACAGATATTTGTTCCTGGTCTGGTTGTTTCTCTATATATTATAAGTATGTATTTACCAAAGAAAATGTATATAAGTATTCTATCAGTTATCTGGTTCCCATAGTACAAGCTCTGCTTAGATTGGGGCTAGATAGCGCTGTGTGAAATGTATGAAATTGTAATGAAAATAAGTAAGTGCTACGCAATACTGTACTACAGTATCGTGTAGTACTAATTTAGGCCTACATCAGGCGCTTAGGGGATTTAACATAATATTAAAGAAAGAAAGAAAGAAAGAAAGAAAGAAAGAAAGAAAAAACATTTATTTGTGACGGTACAAAACACACACGGCACACAAGTAAGGTACACACAAGAGAGCATATTCATGCACACAAGAACAGCAATACCTAACAAATGTGTGTCTCACAATTACCTATATACCTATATTATATTATTTTATCACTCACTAAATTTGAAATACCTATGTGCATATTATCGTGTTAAAGGAATGGTAAATGTTGAATGCCAATTTGAAGTAAAAACTTGTTTAAACAAGTGTCATTGAGACTCCTCTCAATACAAGCATGTTCAATTTAGCAGACACTCTAAAGATATTTCAAAGAGAGTTTGAATATCCATTCAAACCCATTAGAAGTTGCAAGACTTGCAAGTGTTTTACAGCATCCGACAAAAAATCAGGTAGGATTCCGGATGCGAATGCTGTCTTGTCCACGTTCCCACGACTGGCCAGTTACTTAATACAATGCTTTACGAGGTGACAATTCGGCACTTGGTTAGTTTTTTTTCTTTTTGTTCCTGATGACGAACAAAGCGCCACATGTATTGACTTGAGGATCTGCAATTTAAGTAAAAGATGTTGATATTTTAGACTAGTTTTATTTAGACACGTTTGTCATCAGCGTGCGGTTATACTCTTTTCATGGATTTAAGCTAATAGAGCTTTTTTTTTTCAAGTAAAGCATCTTATTTTTTGTCAAAGAGAGAAGTAAGAACCCACAAATTAATAGTATTGCATTCTTGTGATTTGTATTATCTTTAACTATACTAGTTATAAGTAACAAGTACGCATAGCTCAATAAAACGCATTGATTGTCACCCGCACCTATTAATATGTACCATAAATATACTTAGGTTTTACTTATGTATTATAAAAATATGTCTCATATAAGTGAATTGTATCTAATATTAAGTTCTTTTGAGAATAAAATATTTAAACCGAAGTATCTGTCCTATCCGGAGTACAAAATACCCGTAGCAATTGCCACCACACCTATTTACTATGAATGTATTTACTACATAGTAATTATAATGCGTGTTCTTTATAAAATCAAGAAACTATGTAGTTCTGAAATTGTTACTTGTCCTCAAGTTGAAGTTATTTGACTTGGAGTCAACGCCTATGAATAAAATCAATTTTGGAAGACTAGTCTTATAACGCAATGACATAGAAGAGCAATTATTCCTTTTTTTATGTTCCGTAGCAATTATGCCAGTGATTGTATTCAGTACATCCGTCCGGAAGTGTCCGAATCGGACAGTCTCGACTGTTTACACAGATTGAAGCCGCAGCACCGATGAATGAATGAGATTCGACCACCCATTGAGTGTTGTGTTGAGTAGCCACTCGTGGATTTGCACAGCTCAACGAAAGTATCAACAAATGGAAAGAAAACGCGATAACAAAATATGATTTTTTGTAACTGTGTCCAAAAACACTACTTGTGTGTATTTGAAAAATTGCTGTAAATATTTGTCGGAAAACATAATTTTCTGTAATTGACTGTCCGTACCGTTCGTAATGTTCATCCAATGACGGCGACCCGTGCCAACATTTCTCTGACCTTTGCTTTACAACATTGTTCCAGATATTTGACGGTCAAACTTATTTTTAATTTATACGATCTCGTTTGCAATGTTCAAATGAAATCTTGTAACAATTCAGTTCCCGCCTCGTTTCCTGAAACAAATATGTTTAGCATTTACCAAAACAACACACAATCGTGTCTAGGATCATTCTCAATCTAAGTTAAATTTTAGGTTATTTTGTTTGATACTTTACTGTACCGTACCTTAGGAATGATAGTTATTTGTGTCCATTTATCAGGGAGCTTTAATTCCTGCCCACATTTAGCTATTGTGGACAGGCGTTATTCTGTAAGCGCTTCTCATTATAAAACCACACTTTGTATAAAAATATGTGCTCGAGTATAAAGGTAAACATAGATTTTTTGTATCGCCTGAGAGAAAACATGTTTGGGCCGCCTCTGACAGAGGCACAATAGGACAATGAGATATGGCTATGAATGGACGACCGCACACTCGGTGCGTACTCGCATTCCTACAAATACTTACTATTTATATTAGAAAAGATGCAGTATAATAATTTAGTAAGCATAGCATTGTACCTGACTAAATATACAAAATGCCTAGTTTAATATGATTTACTAAGGTCTACGTAGCGCTACGAACTGCTACGGTTTTGCTACGAAAAATTTTATCGCCACGAATAATGCTTGGCTTTTGATCTATCTTTATTAATAATTTTATTTTCATGTGTTAAGACTGACTAACCTGAGAGGATGGTATAAGTGCATGACAAGCCTATTCCATTTAAAATTCTGTCCGAGGCATGTAAGGGCTACGTGCATTACCAGCAATGCTGCAACTTGCCATTAGACTAGACGATGAATCATCTTAAATTAAGCGATGAAAAGCTCCTTTCCAGGGTTCCGGACCAAAATGGTAAAACGGAACCCTTATGCAACGTTATCTGTCCGTCCGTCTGTTTTTGATTTTTTTAACTTGCAATAAGTAGTTACTGAGATAATCAGCTGTGACAGACGAACGGACGGATGGACTGACAAAGTTGCACCACAAGGGTTTCGTTTTTACCGTTTAGGTTCGGTAGTTGCTGTGATAATCAGCTGTGACAGATGGACGGACAAAGTCGCACCATAATGATTCTGTTTTTACCATTTTGGTCGGGAACCCTAAAAACTTAAAGTAGGCACACCATGTAAAAAATAATTCGAAACTAGAGAAAATAGTTCGCATGCATAATTACTATAATTAAAATTACAGAATAAAATTATATGCACTTATCTACTTACAAAACCTGCATTAGGTTTTTAAAAAGGGCTTTTTTAGTTATGTTAACTGATGCACAGAAGATATAGAAAATAGTGAGGTGTGCATGCTACGTGCATGTACTCGCTGACCGTAGTTTGTGCGACAAGTGTTCATGATGCTCTGAAAGGGAAAACAACGAAAATGATAACGATTTCTTAGCCAGGTGTGATATAACCTCTATATTTTATAACTAATTTGTCAGGCACAATGCGCGGTAACCGCTAAAGAGATCACACCCACTTCTGAAAGTCGTTTCCCGCCCACGGAACGGGCTTTGATAAAAATCTGTTGCAAATAAAACCGCTGCTATTCTTTGTCTGATTAATTGCGGGCGTGTACTTTGCACAAGGTACAAAAATACACGTGAACATCCACGTGTTAGTTGTTTTTAGAGTTCCGTAGTCAAACTCAAAACCTTTATAGCCTTATAGTTTTGCCATGTCTGCTCGGCCTCATAGACTATTAGAGCTGTAAAGCATGATGGCACGATAATACGTTTTAGTAACGCCTAGTAAGTAATGAAATCCTCCAATCATGACATCATCATCATCTCAGCCGACATCCACCCACTGCTGGGTATAGGCCTCCTCGTTATCACACCACTCTCTCCGGTCTTGTGCCAAGCACATCCATTGCCTTCCCGCAACTCTCGCGATGTCATCCGACCATCTAGCTGGTGGTCTGCCAACTGGTCTGCGCCCTTCTCGCGGCCATCACTTGGTGGCTGCCCTCATCCATCTTCCTTCTTTCCTCCTTGCCAAGTGTCCAGCCCACCCATCTCAACTTCAGCTGGTTGATCCTTCTACCCACATTCACGACTTTGCTTCTGCGTTGTATTTCGATGTTGGGTATATGGTCTAAGAGCGAGATGCCTAACATGGCACGCTCCATTGCTCTCTGAGCAATAATGTTACTATGATGCACGCCAATAATGATTTATACACAAAAATATTGTTTTTTTTGCGCATCTTTTTTGGTAGGTACCGTTGAATAGATGGGTATATGATGGTAGTTGGGATTATAAACAGTTCATATTATATTTATACGAAATGACCAGAATCAACTGCAAAATTAACTTTGTATTTCAATATGACTATGACACTGCCGTACTGTCTACGGAAACCTTCACTGTGCGTAGTTCGACAAGCTTGACTAATTATTTTCTTTCTTAGAGGCAGAATGTGGTAAACCCAGGATAAGAAGAGCGAGTCGCGATGGAATTTGCGGCTTAAATACAGTCGCAGTATTGCAAAATGTATACAGTACAATGGATCGCGTATCTGTTAAAAATATTCTTAAACTATTCAGATTAGATCTGCAATTGAAACGCAATAAGATGTCATGATAGCCCACCAGCACATTTTAGTTTATACAGGATGTTTTGGAATGCGTATATTAACCTAAAAGGGTGTTTCTTTTTACTATTCATCCCATAAACCATAAAAGATGTTGATTTTCGGGTATTCCGATCGAACTAACCTGTATACGAATATCTACAAAATAATAAAAAAATTACTGCTCAAAATAAATTTAGCGAAATTAGCCAACGAACATTTGCTAGTGCAAAAATACGCGTAGTTCTAAAGTGCCAATTTAACTAAAAATGTATACATATGTATATGTATAATGTAATAATATGTAAAACGTATATGATACGTTGCATACATTTTTCCTCGTCTGTAGGAACTTACCTATGCATTTTCACTTGCAGTACTTACTAGCCGTAAAAATTCTTGTGTGACTAACATTGTGTTCCACTCTGCATCATCAAGGGACGGGCAGAAAATACCTTTGTGACTAACGCCGCTCACATTTGATGTTGTTGGTTATTAATACGATGGATGACCTCAAATAGGTGAGCAATGTTAAGGACATTTTGGTCTTATTTATTCATAGGTTTATAACACGTTCTCTCTCACTCGTTAGTTGTTTTGCACTAGTGGGATGTACCTTGACTTCCGATCCAGAGATTATCGGTTCTAATCTCGGCCGTGCACCAATTATTTTTTGAGTCGAAAAGATTTGTGTGCAAATCAAACTTTGAATCGTTATTACAATAAATGTAGATATTGTAAAAACGATTAATACGAACATAAGATTGATTGCCTTAATAGATAACTGAAAAAATCATAGACGCTTAGCGCTAAAAAGTTGTGGTTTTGCAAACAGGTAAGCATGGATATATATATATATGGAAGAGCTTACCTACGTTTTTTCACACTCATAACAATTTGAGTAACTTCTACTCAATATGAGCGTATATTACGAGCGAAAAAAATGGAAATAAGTTGCGTCATAAGACTTCCTAAGCGTTCCCAGTAAGGCTGTAGGTACATAAATCTTCACATATTGCTTCTCCCAGAGTATCCAGGCCTGTAAGAGAAACAGCCAACCCTTGGCTGCCTCGTTATTGAGCTCTCACTCCGTTCACTTTGTCCCTTTCTAACCAGTACTGAAACACAAAGTAATATACATGTTCTGTCTCGCTTCAATTTCAATTTACTCGAGACGGATTTTCAGGGCTTTATAAGATCGCTAGCTACAGTATATGCTTAGAAACCAGATGCTGAATGTACTAGAAAAGTTTGCTCTTTAAAAACAGTCTGCTTACAAATATTCCATGATATTTGTTTGTAGGTACGACACATCACCTGCCCGTCTCAGTGTGAATGACGGTCGCAATGCGATGCCATGTGACCAAAGGTCATTTCTTAGTTGAATAAAACCTGTAAGGTAATGCAATTGTTTTAAGCTGAGGCTTAATATCAGCTGGGTCACCTTGTGCCATTACTTCAGCTTGTTTTTTTTTCTTTACAGACTTCTTTTGTAGTGCATAGTACACTGCACTCGTTATATCTTCGTAAATTTCGCTCCAAAAGGTCCAAAAGTCCAAAGTCCAAAGTAAGTAAATATCCAAAAGGTTTCTTGGAACAAGTCACTTTCATTGATAAGGCCGCCCATCGCATTGCCTTTTTTATCCTAGCTTAGTAATTCAATAAAGAGTTATCGATCTATCTTGTGACTTTAAAAACGAGAGTTTTTAGAAGTAAATTTTTCTAAATACTGTCTTCTTGTCAGTTTTTTTTATTTTCATTTAACCTCTACCTCTCTTGATGGTAAGTGATGAAATGAAATGTCTTTTTCAACTAGTCAATCACTTTTTTACCTGAAACCCATTTTATCTATAATCTGTGCATGTACTACACTGCGCATAGCGTGATTCGTTAGGTAGCTAATAGAGACGACAATCTTTTGTTCTTGTTAGGGGGTAAGTGCCTCTATGTGTATAGCTATCTCCCTTCAACGCACAATGGCGTCCTTTCATGAAGACATTGCAACTTGGTTCTTACAGGTCACGTAGAGTACCTACTTTACAGTAAGTAATATTTAAAAAGTTATGGTATAATAAGAGGGATAGTTTTAACAAGGATAAGCTGAAAAAACCTCCCATCTTCTATAATGGACAATTTGTTGATCATTCACCGAAAGGCATTTACAATACCTTCGCTAAATAAAATAAAAATCAAAAATAAATTGTTGGGTTAAAAGTGAGTCGATGTGTATCTGCGAATTTGATAATGAATAACGAAAATTATCATTTTTATACTATATTTTTATCGTATACGAGCACTATTCTAGGATTGTGCTCAAGCGCGAATGGAGACGCAAGCGAAGATTAAAAAGCTTCCAATTAAAAACTGGCAAAAATCTATAATTGTGTATCAATTCAGTTATGATTTTAGTTCTAGGATACAATATTAGGTTTATCAAGGCAAAACAGCCGACCAGTGAAAGATTACGACACGTAAAGCTGTGATGCTGTGCTGATCACGTTCAAATAAGACAGCCGAGACGATGGGGCGTCTGGGCTAATGAGGATTGATGAACCTATTTATTGCTCTATGAATACTGTGATGGACCATGGGGTAGAACACTGGCTCTTGTTCTTTTCATTTTCATACAGTATTCTTTTAATCAGGTGGGTTGAGGCGTACTTTTGAAACTATCATGGTTAGGGAAATTATTTTCACCTAAAAATTTAATATTTACATAACTTGTGAGTATTCATTTAACCCAGTGATTATGACAAAATATCAGGATACTTAAAAATAAAACTCTCGTGATTTATTTCAACGATTATTACGGGATTTGTCACGTACGGTTTATCGGTGTTACGACCGATAATGTTTCGGTTTAATTCGTAAACCTTCATCAGGGTGAGTGCGATCCGCTCCCCACTGCGTCTCGCCTCGCACATCGTCGAAAACATTGTCGTAACACCGATAAAACGGTACGTGATGAATCCCGTATTTATAATAATAATACTCAAAAACTCAATAATCATGGCAAGTATCCATTATTAGTGAAAATAAGAGTAGATATATCTAGTTTAGTACTAGACAATACAAGTCTTTGTAGGCTTTTAGTATATTTTTTACTGAGTTCTCCCTTTTTAGGCCTCGTGTGTGAAGACTAGCTATAGGTATTTTTGGATTTTTGATCTGACAATCTTGAAACATATGACATTAGAACTGCAATACTTATTAGCAATAATACTACCAGTCCCCAAGAGTCATTAAGTTTTTATATCAACAAAAAATTAGTTCCACAAGCCCTAGGGGCAATTCTCGTACCCTCCCACATAATCTCAAAGTATCGCTGGCAAATTTAATAATTTACTCACTCTGACTTATCCTTATAAATCGACGAATATTACAACCACCAGTACATTTGATTGTTAAGTTGTACCACCCTTACTACTTTTGGGGTTTGGTACAAGAGCATGTAAAGACTGCAATTGTAGGGTTCGGGATAAAATAATGAAAATCAATCTAACCAAAATAACACTTTTATTCAACACTAAAATGATAAATACACGATCTTAATCACAACACACTAACTCACACCACTGTTGCACAATAAATCACTAAAAGTCACCGAAATATTCACACGTAGGTATAACCAAAACCAGACTGACTCTTCGGGCGTCTCTACGCACTATTTATACCGTGGCCAGGACATATCACTCGAACGATCTCGATGGTTCCACTGGTAACTAGAAATGTTAGGTATTTCGACCGAACTACTATTTTTTATTCTGTGCAACTGTAGGTAAAAACGTATGTAGGTATATTCCACACCAAATATTACCTATTCTGTGACACAGTAGGTATAACTTCGAGAAGCTGACTATTACCTATTCTGTAACAGCCTTGGGAGCAACAGTATTGTATTTATTTATTTCAGATAAATCATTAATCCATAATATGTCACAAACAAAATAAATTGAATTAAAATTAAATTAACAATATTATAAAATTAAATTAAAAAGATTATAAAAGTAAATTAAATTAAAAATCTTATATACGTAAATTAAATTAATATGGCAATAAGATTAATGAATTAAATTACAAATTAGAAAAATAAAATAGAATCAAAATAAAATTAGCCATCAGTTTATGCACACGTTGGAGCAACACACTGGACGAAGTGTGTCCATATAAGGGACACACACCGCTCTGCCACAGTTTGTAGGATGGTGTTGTGGCTGGCCCGCGTCCTGCTCATCAGAGATGTTGTTTTATCCGAATGATGGCGTGAAAGCCATCAGTTCAATTCTGAGCAAACATCTCTGAGGTATTATCACTGCAATGTTCTGCAACTGATTTTTATGATAAGCATGTTTTATCTCCAGATTTAATTTAAACAAAAATACCAGGTCAAGTTCAATTTAATTTATGAATTGCAACCAATCTTAATACCAATTTAAACTAGCGTTACCAATAATTTCATTAGGAGCTGAGGAATATATGCAAGCTGTTCTATCAGAACAATAGCAATTTCTTATACCTTGCACCATGCTATAAGAGTTAGCACCCTCGCTGTATGCGATGGATTTTCAGCTTATCCAAGCTCTGCCTACTCTTTGTTAGTTTATATTAGACTGAGTTAACTTTATTAAAATGTACAGTAACATCAGTCACGACGATTTAAGTTAAAGCTGACAGTTCGTGCTAATGACAAAAAAGTAAGTCTGTGCCTATTTACTACTCAGTGCTTTCAAGAGCTCGGTAAAGCTGTTGGTTCTTTTTTCCGAGCTCTTTGATTACAACCATACTGGCAATTGACCATTTCTATTGACAATACCTAAAAGACAGCAATTGAAGAGTCATTTAAAATGATTACACCAATATAATGACGATTTTTTTCAGTTAATTAATTTTAACTGAATACAAATAATGTTTATTCCTAAATAGTTGTTTCGTTATACTATAATTCAACATAAGCGACTGCAGGGTGTCATGTTTATTTATTTTCCTAACAAGATTTAAAGTTTCCATAACTAATTAAAAATCTAAGCACGATTCAACCCTTAAACGCGACGGCTGACAATGACTGTCTAATTAAGCGAGCAAGGGTGACAGACTGACACCGCAAAGCTGTTTGATGGATCCGTTTAATATCGTGCTCTGATACCTCCTATTCAGCTTAGATTGTCGTCCGTGACATCCTAATTTCAATGGAAATGGGCTTAAAACTAAATCTAAATTGAAAGTGAGCTCATTTTCTGCTTAAAACAAGTTTATACTGTTTTAGTTTTTAAGGTTCTATTGGTTAATGTGTGTCTGTGAAATTACATGTTTAGTTAATAGACTGTAAAATACATATTGTTACGAGCTGAGGGTTCGGGATAAAATAATGGGAATCGATCTAACCAAAATAACACTTTTATTCAACACTAAACGATGAATACACGAACTTGGTCACACGTCATCACAACACACTAATTCACACCACCACTTAAAGTCACCGAAATGTTCGCACGTATAGCCAAATCCAGACTGACTCGCGAGCAACTACTGTTCACGCGAGACCCTTGTCCACGTCAGTCCTCCAGGGCCTCGCTGAGACTGACTGACTGGCCATCTCTCCGGCCTATTTATATCGCGCACATTTCGATTGTTCGAGAACGATCTCGATCGTTCCAGGAAAGGGGTCGGTGTTTCGACAGAACGACCAATCCCCACTGTGCGCAACCGCAGACAATAACAACAATAACACAGCAAGACAAAAGCGTTCGAGAAGTTTCGATGATTACTCATTGTTTAACAGCCTCGGCGTAACAATATGTATATATTTTATTTGCTAAAAGTCTAGATTGTGCCGATAACTAAATCTTACTGGAAGCTAAAACAACAATAATAACATTTTCAAAATGAAAAATTGTTGATAAACCTGTAAAATCGAACAATATCAACACTATAGCTATCTTCTCGGACACGCCTTCGTAGGCGTAACAGATAAAAATTATGTTTTTAATTAATAAACATTTTGTAAAAATTATCTGTTGTATGTATCTATACCGCTGGCTGTTCAATTTCATGAATACAATTTATCTACCCCTTTTTGGAATAGCACTTGTTCTAAAGCATCTTGTATATTTAATCCTTCTCCTGTTGTTTATCAATACGTTAACAAAATACCAAATCAGACCACACCGAATAAACAATATTGTATCAGATTACCGCAACACGGAAAGCTAATATCGCAGTGTTCAAATCTGATGTCCGATCGAAATAGCTCAGGGGCATTAAGTAAGATGTAAGGGGTCTGGCGAGGCCCAGGATATTGCCTAATCATCCCCGCGTTCACACCCTACTAACTGCCAGTTGTTTTAACATTCATCGCGTTTTATATCGCACCCCGCAGCGACTGATAGGTACCCCATTCTAGATAATGTTTCATTAAAACGGATTTAAATTGCATATTTTGTAATGCAATTAGATTACAAGCTTTATCTCATGTTTGTGATAAGGATGCATTACATAGACGAGCTATTATGATGTCAGACATTGTTAATAACATTTTATATTAGAATACCGTAACAAAACATGCAAGAGCGATAGTCATCTCAGTTATTATTTACGTAATTGGATTGTCGAGTTAATAATGCGGAAAACAATCCCGAAATCAGAAAAGTTCCAGCGGTGTGCTGCGGCCCGGCCGCTTCACGCGTTGTTAATCCTGACAAAGTACTGTTACAGCCTGTCGAAAGGGTTACTGAGTACGGAAAGCTAAAATATTGTGACATTTTGTTACTATTTATATCTTTGCCCAAATGAAATAAATTACCCCCATTTTATTTGTAAATGTTCTTCAAACCAATATAAACTTGATAACAATTAAACTTTACGAAAGATAGTAATGCTCTGTAAATATCGTAGCATTGTGCAATAAAATCACCAAGCCAAATGAGATCGGAAGAAACGGTATGCGCAGAATGGACCCCAGAGTCGTACATCATTCGTTCAATGAGGTTACAACAATCGAACAACACGCCATTGAGCGTCCGTCTCATTGTGTGACGTAATTTTATCAAAAATATCGGACATTACAATAGGATGTGCCGGAGCCGACAAAAGTCGGAAGAGCGGATGCGATTCGCGTCGTCTTGCCGACAATAATGTCACATGGATTTTTTACGCAATCGTTGCGACTGCGGTACAAAGAGCGATCATTTGTCGCAAGGGGATGTTTCCACCCACAACTCAGCGGTACTACCTCATCGGTCATTACATTACGGACAATCGGAAATGACTGCACGAACTTCGGAACTTTTGAGGCACTTGTAGTTTACAATTTTATAAAAAAATATCCTTTGACAGTAAGAATTTGATTCTGTACACACAGATGTGCCTCTTATTTTTTGCTGTGCTTGTAAGTCAATTTAGCAACGTATGTGATATGGTTTTGCCGTAAAATTACTCATTATTTTACTGAAAAAATCCCAAAAATGACATAAATTTTTCTTTTTGAGATTTTATCAGTACCACAAAGTTTTCCCAAGTGAAATTAACCGCCAACAACCCTTCCAAGTTCCTATAAAATTTACAACAAAGCTATTAATCTCGTAGATTGGGCCATTAAGAAAGTGTGGCCAAGTTGACACAGTCTGTGTGACCGGTGCCATTATAGGACTTTTACTGTTATCGCATATCGTAACGACAATCGTAGCACACCGTGTAATTAGCCGTCAATACGAAACTAACCCTCTACTACAACATCGAATTACAACCTTGTTACATGACTCCTGTAAAACCTTGCTCAACCATTGCTGGTTTTATCGACTCTTCGTTGTTGCTGTCGTAGCAAAAGCTCCGATGTATTGATAAAGTACAATAGTGTCTCATTAAAAAGTACCCTCATTGCATGTCGGGGTCACAGACAAAAGGATCACTTTGGTCATTGCAACAATGCGATGGGCACGTCGAGATACAATTGATTTTCCGCTTGCTAGTAAGTCAATGTTATGAGTCAGGCTGGGGCGTGTTTCCGGATGTGATGTTAGAGGGCTCAAATATTCTCATAGAAGAGCATTTTTTCAGATTGCTTTGAAGAGAGTCATGATTATTCAAAATAAGACAAACATATGGGCCATATCTTTGTTCATTTTCAGGTAAGAAGTAAAAATAAAAATAAAAAAAAACATATTTTTTGCACGTACTTCTAGCAGATACACTGGTAGAGCAGGTACATACGCTTAGACTAAAGCTTTTAACCATAAATAACTGAATTAATAAAATCAAAAATGTATCTACCATTTATTGACCTGAATAAAATTAATATTTACCTCACGTCATTTGGACAAAAAATCCTGTGACTACAATGACTTTGTCGGTCAAAATTATCAAAAAGCCCCAAAGAGTCCATAATAGTTTCTCTCAGGTCAGAGGAAGGAAGTGAAAATTTTATATTAGATTAGTATTCGTGCAAAAGGCTCGACACAATGCATACTGTTCAGTGAGATGCTACTGTTGCGTAGTCGTTTTATCAAACAACATGACTTGCTGAATAAGCTGATTAATGTTGAAATGAGAATACCATAACGCAATATAACCTATATAATGCATTCTCAATACACAAGTGGTTGAGATTTTTCAGACATCGGAACATCACTTTATAATGAGAAACAATGTCTAAAAGTCAAAGTCAAGGTCAAATATTTTTATTCATTAAAATCATCACTTTCTCACTTTGAATCACTTTTGATCACTTTGAAACATCAATTTAACTGCCTGTTCCTGACCAAGCCAGGAAAGAAAGGCAAGAAACAGGGCTGGTTGTTTTTTTAATGATCCTTTTAGAATACATAACAATACAGAAAATAAATTACGTCTAAACTATAACATTTTGAACGAGTTGGAGCAATTTCAATCCCAAGCTTCTCTATCATCTAAATAATCCGATATTTAATAGTACCTAGGCTTTTTTATAAAGATTTTGTTTAATTATGTTTTTAAATTTGTTAATTGTCAATTTCTGTACATCCCTTGGGAGTTTGTTATAAAAGCGTACCCCTTGCCCTTTAAACGATTTACTAACTTTATGGGTCTACAAGTGGCAACAGCGAGTTTATCTTCATTTCTAGTATTAAAATTATGATTATGGCTATTTTTCTTGAACAAATTAATATTTTTGTGAACATACATCAGATTTTCGTACATGTATTGACAAGGGAATGTCATAATATTTATTTCTTAAACTTATTCTGAAAAGAACAGAGAGAGATATTTTTTCAGAATTTAAATAAAAAAATCTTTCTGACAATTTTGCAAGCGTTCAACGCCAAACTCAGACTACTCGTCAAAGCCATTAGGATTGGTGAAGTTGACGTAGCCGCCGCAAAACGGCTGTCAGCAAATATCAGCCGAAAGCTTTTCAAGGAATTAATTCCGACTAGAAATATCATTGCCGACGCGTCAGAACACGACGGATATAGCTTCCCGGAAAAAATAAAACACCGAAATCAAAGCAATTTTGTTTTGGGTGGAATTTCCACTTACTGTAATTGCTTTGCCAAATTGCTTGCCGAAATTCAGATTTCCAAAAACGAAAAAGCTTTGAATTCAGCTCTTGCTTTGCAAGTCAAGCTGCCTACATTCAGAATTATAAAAAGGTTCGATTTCACAAACATTTTCTGAGATTATGACTACGAAGCCTACGGAAGCTCTATTACTTCTTCAAAACAGACAAGAAAATTCAAATATTTCTAGTTTCCTGACAGGTGATTTACGCAGAGAAATAATGATACCTGGTTTATGCATATTAATTCACACAAATGAACCCATGGCAGTCTGAAACGACACGCAACCGACATACATCTAATTGTTTGTAAGTAACATGCTAAATGCTTCGCCGTCAAATCTACTTAACCCTTTTGTGAAACTTGAGATAATTATGTTTATGTCTGCTTTCTGACCTACTGACTTTAATTGTAGTTGTTTAGTTAAATTTTTGCTTGAATGCGTCAAAGAAAAAACAGATTTGTATAGAGTTACACTTGGAAGTTTTTTTAGATTTCTTATGCTTGTCTGAAAGCGTTAAGGCCTTATCCAATTGTAAATTCCCGAATGAAACAAAGGAAAAATACATTGGTTAAGCGCGTGTATAGCCACGTTCAATGAAGGGTTCTGTAGTTAGTACAGCTGATCATACTCATTTTAAAATACAAAGTTAATTTTGGTCATTTTGTATGAACATTATATGAACTGTTTGACTATTGCTGGTAAGGTACTAGTAGAGTCTACTCAGCTTTGACAATTATTCTCATAAGTGAACAGCGGCCCCAACGGATTCTTGTAGCAAAAAAGGGTTGAGGAAAAAAGTAAGTTTAAAAAAAATTTAAATCACACTTCCATAAAGGGGAGATACTAACTAGGCGTCACTTAAACTGAAAAACGTATCATCATGCTAAATTACAGCCTTACAATAAATCCAATCAAAATCCCTATTTGTTAGTAAAAATTTAATTAAACATGTCAAATGGGTGTCTCATAAGTGTGATTTTAATTAAACAGAACAAAATCAACTTAGGGTGACTTGCGCAATGATGTCTAAACGTATTTAGTGGCTAATTATGATTTAGAAAGTTGTCAAATCATACAAATACGTCAAATTTAAATATGTTTACGTTTAGGGTTCGTTGTGCAAGCCGGGCTGGCTTTCCTAATAAAATCCCTAAAAGTCTACTAATAAAACGGCTCTAACTGGTCAGACAGATAAGGGGAAAGCGAAACTAGTTCTCTACTAGACTCTAGTTCGATTACAGAACCCTAAAAATAGATATTAGCAATAAAACATAAGGTTTGAAATATACTCAAACTAGATTCAAGTGTTTTTTGTTATGCTTCTACACAAAAGTCAACTAAGGTTACAATAAAAAATTTCATCGTTTTTATTGCCCTTGTCATAAAATCCCGGTTCTTTAGAAAACACAATGATAATTTGTCATCGAAGAATGACTTCGAATGAGCACCTGGTTCCACACGCGACCCCAAAACTGTTCGACCACTTCCTATAGCGGTGATTCTTTAGTACAATTCGCAACGCACCCACTTTTGTCAATATGATTATTTAATTTATATTATGTGATCTTCAAAATGTTATTTAAGTAGTTCTTTAAACATTCGCAGATGGAGGGGAGGCGGGTTGAACGACGGCAGATGTTTCTTTCCCCTCTTTGTAGTTGATGTATTTTGATATTATTGAGCCCATACTTGTACAATATTCTAGTATGCCATATAACACATGATTTTCTTAGTTCTGGTAATAATGCTATCCCATCACAAACTGTCTATGAAAAGTATAATTACTTCTAGAATTGTTTCTGTTTATTTGATGTCGGTTGCTCAGAATACAGAAAGAACCAGAAACCACATTCAGCTGTGATTGCAAGCCGTGCGCTGTGTCCATAAAATAAACCCGCGTCCCGCGCCTACCTCACCCCCATCCACGTAATATAGCTAGCTTAGTCATTATTTAACCGTTTTGGGATAAATGTTTTAGGCAACTAATGAAATCTAAATTATCTAATACTACATATTCTAATAATTACTACAACTATATATATATATATATATATATACATATATATAACAACTATATATAACTATAACTATACATACAGGGCTATCTGTTTGGGGTGTACTAAGCCGGAAAGAGGGTCATTGTACTCATCATTATGAACAACTTTACCTAACGGGGCAATCTTGATATTACAAAAAAAAACATTTGTTTCAAAGAAAATTTTCATTGAGATGCCTTACAAAATGTATATCTTATGTCATCTTATGGAACAGCTGAATTTTTCGTGATTTCAGTGTTGGTTGGCCCCATATTAAAAGTTGTTCATAATACAGGGGCCCTTCTTTCGGCTTAGCACAGCCCAAACAGATAACTCGATATACTGCTCATAAATATGTAAACTAACTTATGTACCTAATCAAATTTTAAAATAAAACACGGATTCGAAAAAACATTTATTTTTAAACAATCATATAATTTAAAACTACAACTAATAAAAGTTTTCATTCTCAGAATTCTAGAATAGGGAAAATCTCGAAGGGGAGCGGAACTCTCGATATTTGGCAACACCAGCAAAATGGAGGTATCATTATTTACGACCATTACAAATCGATAAATTTATTTAATATTCAAATAATGTTAAAATGCGCTACTTACGTATAAAATGTGATCCCATCTTGTTTTTTTTTTGAGTTCCGCTAAATTTTTACACGTTGGGACGACACGTCACACGTGATGACGGTCACAGAGTAACTGTGACGTCGCGTTCGCGTAAAACTACTCTATTTTAGAGTAGTTTTTGACGCTTCAGTATTAGGCGCGTTCATGGCTTCTGGTTCTTTCTGTATTTATTAGAATATTTTAGAATTTATTAGAAATTTATTAATAATTTAAGTAAGAAAAATAAATTCATTAAATATTAAGCACTTACATTCTTACACCGTTGTACATGCCCATTTTGTAATCTTAAATCTTTCTTATCTATTTGTGTACTTACAATAAAAATTGTTCTAAGTTCGTATAAATATAATTAAAACAATTTTTCTGTGGCGTAAACCAGATTTCCATTCACCTAAAAATTAAAACATGAATAACATCACACACTTTTACAAATGACATAATATCTACGTGCGTCAGTAAAAATAACGAAAATAAAAGTGGTAACCCTGCTACGGTGGCGCCAACAACATTCGCGGTCTGCGAATCGACTTCCGGTGTGCCGTTTCCCGCCGAAATGGATCGCTTCCGACGCTTATTTGTCATCTCCAAATCACAAAACAACATGGAGTCGTCAAGGAAAATGTAGGTAAGTACTTACAGTAGTTTTACTAAGTACTTTTCAGTGTTTTCATCTAAGTTGGAAAAAACATAAAATAGTAAACACGACTATTCCGAAAATGACAAGTTTGAAGCTTTTCGTAAGTATACGCGTTCTTATCTTTACATAGTGTAAAATAAAGTCCCTTCCGCTCTCTATTCTCTTAGATCTTTTAAACTATTCAACGGATTTTAATGCAGTTTTCAGCAATAGATAGAATCATTCAAGAGGAAGGTTTATATGTATAACTAGCTTTCGCCAGCAGCTTCGCACGCGTTGTTTGTCAACAAATAGTAGCCTATGTGTTAATCCAGGTTATAATCTACGTAACATACCGATTTGAAAGTAACTCTGTCTCTCTGTCTGTTTGTTACCTTTTCACGACTTAACGATTACGATGGAATTTGGTACCTATATACCTAGATAGATTATGAATGGACTTGAGACATAGGTTACACTTTACGCGACTGCACAGAAGGAGGGTAATGTTTTATTGACAAACCACGCGTACGAAGCCGCGGGCGGGTCAGCTAGTATTAAATAAAAATATTGAGGAAGCCTTATAGTATTTTTGGAAGAACTATTCAACGATATACCACAAGACGAATTGCTTGAGTAAAAAAAGGTCACTTACTTATAGGGAGGAGGTTCCCTAATTGATCGAGCGAAGCGAGATTTCTAAATCAACTTTGGCAAATCGGCTTTGTATGCATGTATGTATGTATGTATGTTTGTCCGAGGATAACTTTATTTTATTTTATTTATTTAAATTCAGTTGCTTGCAGCACTTAAAGCGTAAACCATCACGTGCAGCAAGCTAATGGTTATAATAGGGACGTATAAAAATACAGGAATTAATTTAACTTAAGAATCTAATACATGAATATAATATTTCATTATGTTTTGAAAAAAATAAATCTACTTCTGGGTATTTCGCAACCAGGGCGTTAAGAAGATTTAGGGCTTGAGCGGTAGGAGCATATAGGGCGGTTTTCAAAGAGTTAATCTGATCATTGTAAAATTGTGTGGCAAAATTCTAGTGTGACTAAATTGGCTAAAAATGTTGGGGGGGTTGTTCAGATATTAGGGTTCAAGGAAGGTAAAAAAAATGAAAATTATTATTATTAGGTCAAGTAGGACGTCAAACGAAAGGTCTTTATTAGTATATTTTGCCCCGGTTTTTATTTTTAGTTAAGTCCTTGCAGTTTTTGAGTTATTTGCCATAATAAAATCTGAACTTTGACGAAATTTACAGGGCACACCAGTGACCCCACGGTAGTGTAATTTGGTATGCGTGCATCTTTAGGGACACAAATATAGGCAAAAGTCTGAAATCCAGAATAACTGCAATTTGTACCCCAAAAAAGGGTAACCAATTTATATGAACTCCCGTTACCTGGAATTTTAATGAAATTGTAGGGCAAGTTAGTTCGTTGTTTATTTTGTGGCACTATTTTGATAGTCAAATATTATCTTTCTTAATATATAAAACAAAGTCGGGTTTGTTCGAACACTTATTTTTTTTTAAATTATGATGATTTTTTATTTGTCGTATTTGTCTTCGTCCCGAATAGCAGAATAACTATTAAAATATCGGAAAAAATTACGCAAAAAGGTATTGTTACGAGCTGAGGGTTCGGGATAAAATAATGGGAATCAGTCTGACCAAAATAACACTTTTATTCAGCACTAAACGATGAATACACGAACTTGGTCACACGTATCACAACACACTAAATCACACCACTGGTGCACCACTTATAGTCACCGAAATGATCGCACGTATAGCTTAATCCAGACTGACTCGCGAGCAACTACTGTTCACGCGAGACCCTGCTCCATGTTAGTCCTCTAGGGCCTCGCTGAGACTCACTCACTCAGACTGACTCGAGACTAACTGTCCGGCCGTCTCTCCGGCCTATTTATATCGCACACATTTCGATTGTTCGAGAACGATGTCGATCCTTCCAGGAAAGGGTCGGTCCCTCGACACAATGGCCACTCCCCATTCTGCGAAACCACAAACAATAGCAACAATAACACAGCAAGACAAAAGCGTTCGAGAAGGTTCGATTATTACTCATTGTTTAACAGCCTCGGCGTAACACTGCCCCCTCCTAAAACATGCTCGTCCCGAGCATTCTTAGGCCCATATCGCGGCAGCCGATCAACACGAACAATTTTAGGCGCACCTCGCGCTGAAGATGTAGCAACTAGAGGAGCCACATTGCCGTCTCCAGTACTTCAGGACACCCAGAGTCCCTTTCTCATCAGCGATCCCAATTCCAGCCTCCAAAACACGGCTCTCATGATTTCTATCTGTTCTTTCACTTCCTAGAATTCCTTTCCAGATGAACCGAACGATTCCCTCATCAGTCGAGCACGCTCTTATGGCCAACGTCGCTGATCTTCCTGTTGACGACGCTGCTCTTCTTTATCCTGACGTCGCTGTTCCTCTTGCAACCGAGTCTGCTCCACCTGTTCACGTCGCTGTTCCTTCTGCAACCGAGCCTGCTCTTCCTGCTGACGACGCTTCTCTTCTTTATGCTGACGGCGTTCTTCCTCCTGCAACCAAGCCTGCTCTTCTTGCTGACGAAGCTGCTCTTCCTTATCCTGACGTCACTGTTCTACCTGTAACCGAGCCTGCTCGTCTTGCTGACGACGCTGCTCTTCCTTATCCTGACGTCGCTGTTCTTCCTGCAACCGAGCCTGCTCTTCTTCCTGACGTCGCTGTTCTTCCTGCCAACGTCGCTGCTCTTCTTGTTGACGACAAACCGTGGCCATAATAGCAGCAAGATCGCCTGTCACAGGAGCTTGCCCCACGGATGATGATGATGATGATGCTCCAAATGATTCGGTGGCGGCTGATTCCATCTCCATCGGCTGACGACTCTGCCGAGCTTCTTGAACCGGAGACTCCCCAAACCGCCTTTCATCCATTTCCTGTTGTCGTTGACCTCTCGTCCTGACACCGTCCACGTTATCCTTTGGCAGAACCGGCATTATTTTATCCCACTTCTGACACCACATTGTTACGAGCTGAGGGTTCGGGATAAAATAATGGGAATCGATTCAACCAAAATAACACTTTTATTCAGCACTAAACGATGAATACACGAACTTGGTCACACGTATCACAACACACTAAATCACACCACTGGTGCACCACTTATAGTCACCGAAATGATCGCACGTATAGCTTAATCCAGACTGACTCGCGAGCAACTACTGTTCACGCGAGACCCTGCTCCATGTTAGTCCTCTAGGGCCTCGCTGAGACTCACTCACTCAGACTGACTCGAGACTAACTGTCCGGCCGTCTCTCCGGCCTATTTATATCGCACACATTTCGATTGTTCGAGAACGATGTCGATCCTTCCAGGAAAGGGTCGGTCCCTCGACACAATGGCCACTCCCCATTCTGCGAAACCACAAACAATAGCAACAATAACACAGCAAGACAAAAGCGTTCGAGAAGGTTTGATTATTACTCATTGTTTAACAGCCTCGGCGTAACAGTATTATGAAGAACAATAATTTTCTCATACATTGATGCAGATAATGATGACCGACGTATATTGACAGCCCGCGTCATATGCATGTCAAGGCGGTACGTAGTTCACCGGGTCAACTAGTATTATATAATTATTATAATATTTTTTTGTTTTTACGGGAGACTCGCGAGATCTCATTTCGGGGCGAACCACTAGTATATTTTTTTAGTTTTTATTTCATAACTTACTAGGTGCCACTAAAACGTATCATCATGTCAAATTTCAGCTTTACAACATAGTCCGTGAAAAAAGCAGCTGTAACTGGTAGGACAGACAGACAGACGGACATGGCAAAACTGTAAGAGTTTCTAGTTCGACTAGGGAACCCTAAAATATGAATTATTTGAAGAACTGTGTTATAAAATAACTAGCTGACCCGCACGTGGTTTCGCACGTGTGGTTTTTCAATAAAACATTAGCGCAGTTGGCTAAAAATTAGCCTATGTCCTTTTCCAGGATATAATCTATCTCCTTGCAAAATTTCATTACGATCCGTTAAGCCGTTTTGTGGTGTAAAGGTATCAAACCAACTAACAAAAAAACAGAATTATGTATGTATTATACATATAAACCTTCCTCTTGAATCAATCTATCTATTGCTGAAAACTGCATTAAAATCCGTTGAGTAGTTTAAAAGATCTAAGTGAACAGACAGCAGAAGCGACTTCATTTTATACTATGTAAAGATATCAATTACTTTTACTACTCGTTACCCAGGCGCTAGGCTAATCATTGTGAGTAAATTGACTTTTTTTTGGCGTCTACCCTAGAGTCCATAAAATTGACTCTACAGTTCCCCTGTCTAAGATTAGTAATTTTATAACTGGTTTAATCGGGTTGGGAGCAAACACATCGTTACCGCCCGTATTTTCTCTCTGATGATTAACATTCTTCTAGGGGTTCACCCTTATCCTATGCAGAGAGCACTCTGAGGTTATGGTTAATGAGCCACGTCTATCATCTTATTTATCGTTTAGGACTTTCTTTGTGAATAGAAGAATTATTTTATCGAACTGAGTATCAGAAGACATTTTTTTATCACGAATCTATCTTTGTTTTACCACAATCTCACCTGATGGTAAGCGATAATGAAGTCTAAAATGATATATGAGATGGAGTTATAATTAGAGTTAATTTTGAGTACCTCAAACGGAAAAATGGAATCCTTAAAAAATCACTTCGTTCTCCGTCTATCTGTCAAGACCCTTTTTCTTAGGAACGCGTGGAGATATTAAATTTAAATTATTATCAAACACTTAGGGATAATATTGTCTCACCTGAAAATGAATGTGTAAATCAAAAAGGTAAATTTGTCGTCTATCGCGCATTATCAAACAAATCTGACTTTACATTAGCAAAGGTAGGGTGCGGTAGTGGTAATTGTGAGAACTGATTGCGTAATTAGCGCGACGAGTCACTGAGGGTACATTACACAGAATATTATAATAGTTATTAGTAGGTAGAGGGTGGTAGAGGGCACAGGATTGTATCTAGAGGGCGCGGGACCGGACACCCTCGCTGCGGCGCTGTTGTTTTTTAACACCCGTGGGACTTTTAATTACTAATGTTTATTTACGGTCACACTTTGGCGGTCAAATTACATGTTTGATAATCTAAATATTGAGGTGGATTTTTTGGAATTCCTCATATCGTTAGATACGTTGTTTTTGATAGATTGTGTAATTTTGACATTGAGCACTTTTCTATCAGGGGAGAACTTATCGATCCAAGACATTGTGTGCAATGATATGCAGAAGATAAGGGGTACTTTGGAGAAGAGTTATAAGAGAATATTAACTGCCCATATATTTCAGTCGACTTATTCATGCCATTTTTTCACTTTACGTAAGTCTGAAAACCAGCGCGGCTTACCATTTTAGAATACTTCACATTGTCGGAGCCTGTTTTTTTTTTCTTTAAGCTACATGGAGATGTAACAAGCTTATGACCAACCTGATGCTATGTGGTTACCATCTTCTATAACAGAGAATTGCCTCGTTGCATCAACTTGAGGCATACAGATGTTAAGCCTCATGTGCCTGTAATTTCACCGGCAACCATATCCATCAAACCGAAAAACAGCTGTTTAGCTCACGACGGGGTATTTTAAGTCACTGTTCTTGTTTTTTAATCTATCTAATCCGTGTGTGTTATTGTGTCTCAAATAAATGTATTTACTTCTTTCAATCAGATCTTCTTCTTCTTCGAGTCAACGATTCACTTCTTAATTACAATAAGGTTGAGTAAAAGTCATCCTTTGTGCAGGGCACAGAGAACAGAAAAGCATGTGGGCCATACTTCGAATGGGCACTCGTAGCCAGTTAATGTAGGGTCCCGCATTTCCCATCTATTCCATGCTATCTTAAAGAACTTTTTTCTCTTCTTTTTCCACCTGATCGTCCTTCTCGTTCTTCTCAACATCTTTTACTCAAGACGCCTGAGCATAAAACTTCTTTCTTCACTAACTCTTTCACTGTGAAGGCTATCTGCTTGTGGAACTCTCTTCAAATGAAAATCCGCAGGGAAGCCTCTATGGGAATCTTCAAATCCAAACTCTTTAAACACTTCAACTCTCTTCAAGACCAAACCACCATTGAGCGACTTTTGTAGGTATATTTTATGTATTTCATTTATGTAAGTGTATTATTATTATTAATTTATGTAAGTTTATTTTATGAAACCTAAGCTAAAGTTTTTTTTTTTACCTTTCTATTTTCTGGCACTACCACTTTATCCACACTACAAAAAGGCTAATTAGCATTAAGTTCGCCTATGTATTATTTTTTTAGTGCAATAAAGAATTTTTATTCTATTCTATTCTACACATATTCTTCCTGCACCAGCTGACTTGAGTTCGGAGTCAGTTCATGGACTTCCAAACTGGCCACGGAAGGTCGTGTCCTGGGGGAAGATAAATCAGGTAAAAACTTGTTGCAAAATATTTTAAATTCAAAAGTGTTTTTTGGATGGCCTGTGACTACCGTACATATTCTAAATCATACATCAACAACAATACATCAATTTATTTCAATTTACACGAAGGTATTGTTTTGCGCGCGAGGGCGGATTCCCGCGCTTCCGGCGACGCTCCGCACGCGCGAGACACGTGCCGCCATCTATTGAACCACCCTACAAACAATTGCCTGTTATAAAAACACAACACTAATACGAGACCCTAGCAAAATAAATTCAACTTTACCTAATCTACGCACGGTCGCAATTTACTTGTGGAAAAAAACATGTAATGTTTATAATTTTTTATTTCGGTAAGTTTGATTGTTTTATCTGTAGCGTTAATGTTGTTAAACAATTATCTGAAACGTGGTTTCGTGTAGAGAATGCCTTTTTAATGTTCTTTTATTTCAAAATAACAGTTATTAAAGATGGAAAAATAACTATGGTTACATGTATGTTCCTTGTAGTTGCAAAGTAAAAGTGATACCACACTTAATATCCTAGATATCTCAATGACAACTTAGCTAACTACCCGCAACACCTATTAAAAAGTTATAGGGAGATGGTTCCCTAAGAAACTAAAATTTCAATTTTAGCCACAGTACTCAGTTGAAAGTTTATCAAAAAAACTTTATCGGCTAGAGCAATGTTTCAAAACTGCCAAATCCTGCTATTGAAACTTCTAGAACTATTGTTACCTAAACAAAAACTATGCCATACGATAAAGTCAAACAATATTTTCTGACCTTTCAAAGCAATTAAATCGTCCATTACCGTAACAAATAGTGTAAACATCGATGTGAGAACATCGCTCGTATGCCAACAGAGGCGCTGTACTTGCGTACTATCTGCAAACATTTGCAGCCACTCCCTTTGTGTGCATTCGATCGCTCTATTTGTTACCGAGTTACGGACTCATTTTTAACAAACCTATTGCTTTGTTAATACCGGAGCAGCAGTTTTCTTGTGCTATCATTAGAGATCGGATAAACGGATGCATATTTACCTAAAGTTAAAAGTTGGCCAGTATGGATAGCACTTTTTTATCGAAACAATTCCGTGATTAACAAATTTATCATGTGTTTATTATTTTTTATTTATTTATCTACTTAACCTAGACATCCCTTAAAGCTACATAAGTTTTTATGGTATGTTATTCATCCCTCATATAGTCTAAAAAAATTCACATTCTATGAAAAAACGCACACTTTGATAGGTATATTAGATATACATAATGCCTTGTTACAACGTAATATGGTGGCTTTCCTTTACTTTTAGTGTCAGTAATTTTTAACGAAGCGAAAACAACCTTGTAACAAGTATTAGATCGGGCCTATAAGCATTTTGTGTGAGTGAGATGGGAAATTCCACCTGCTTAATAATTAACGTTAAATTAATATGCATCCAATCCCGGGATCCCGGGATTATATTTTTAATAAAAATATTCTTAGAAGCCGCTTCTATACTTTGTTAGCCAAAAATCAACTTTAGGTAAATATACATCCGTATTCCGATCACTAGCTATCATATTCTTCTTGTTTTGTTTCGATGTCCTAATCATAACCGTTTAATCGTTCTTTCAAGGCCTAAAAATCGATTGCTACAAATTATAAGTTTAATAACTTGCCTATAGTTTTTAACTTTTTCTGTATCCACCTAATGAGTGAAATAAATTAAATATGTATTTAGTATCTACTTGCCTAAATGTGGGTAAGTATAACAAAATCATCCTGAGTAGAAATGCATTAACCATTGGTAATTTGAATAATTTTATTGATGTTGTTAGTTTGCCAACAAATATCGTTTCAGGAATTCAAGTGTGCTCTATCGGCTCAGAAAAATGATACCTACCTATGTTTATCACACGGAGTCATAATACGACCCATATTATATCAACACTTAAGAATAAAACTTTCGACGTAATTTTAATTTCTAAATATGCAACTACGAGTTACGAGACAGTGCTCGTTAAAATACATTGAATTGAAAATAAACTCGCCAACGTATCTGTTTGCCAAACAACTTGTAAAAGGAAACGCCTCAAGAATTACTGGGTGAAGTACGCGCAGTAGAGGGCATTACGCTAGAAAAGTTTTGTGTAACAATATGTAATGTGGCCATTTCTATGCGTAAGATTCCCGACGGAAGCGACGGGAGCTTGGAGCGGCCGCGACTCGTCGCGATGGCGCAACTTTTCCTTTGTAGCGCCATCTGCAACTGTCCGAACTACTGACGTGCTTCCGGCTTCTCTTCAAAAAGTCTCGAGCTGTCAACCGGTGAGGGGACGTCTTGGAGTTTCCTTGAGGGTCTTTTTATTCATTCTATTCTGGAAGAGATTTATTTGCTTGTGAAAAACAAGTCCGTTCCGCTTGCGGTTCATTGAGTCCGCATTTATCATTTCCTCGTCCTTTCAATCAACCTTAAATTGATTCGATTGCAAAAATAACAATGAAATCGTTTTAATTTAGGTTAACAAGTTTTATCCGTCGGGTAATATCAACAGCTAAACACTTGAGGCGGACTGGCCGGCCAGGGTCGCTGTGAGTAAACGTGACCCAATTTTCTCTACATCATGTAAAATCATTTTCATAGCTCGTATTTTTCACTGGGCGATTAATTTTCATTTCAGTTGCGGAATATTTGGCGGGTACAAGGTTAATGATATAATCTGCTGATTTTTCAAGGAGTGTTTTGAATTCTAGGGCTTAATTAGTTTGGCAACAGGTTGTATCACCCATATAATCATCTTGTAAAGAGGAATGTACCTACGTGCGTAGCCTACAAAAAAATAAACAAGTTTGACTCTTAGCTTTGATATGTTCTTTTATTGCTTCATTTATTTCTGTGATGCTTAGTGGCAAAGCTTTTATTGTTAAAATCACATCAAACGAGAATGATAAATATTTTTACTCAAATAGTAATGACTCGTACACTTAAAATTCGGGACGAAAATATACCATCAGTAAACCTTAGATTGAATGATGCAATCTGTTTCGTACTTCAGACTGAATCATTTACAGCCCCTATCTCGTTTATCACTCAAGTACGTAATATACAACCACCTTGTTCATTTCAGTTCACAATTCACTCCAAAACTACTCTCAGTTACATCTGCCCTTTCTTCAGTGAGTTAAACTTGGATGATATCAAAATTTTCACACGGTCCACAAACATTCATGAACACGTTGATATGCTATGAAAGATGCTCTACGTAAATTTGCCTAAGTGATTGGAAAAACTTTAGACTTTGACTTTGATAATATTGAGGAATAAGTAGGGAATTATGATATCTATTTGTACTAAAAACGGGATATTTACCATGATTTGTGAGTTCTTGAGTGTCCCGATATTTCGACGCAGTTGCATGCACCATGATCACGGGACTAAGAAAGAGGGTAGATCGTTATATCTGCCAATAACTATCCACTCGCAAAGACTTCAGTTTACCCGTGATCATGGTGCATGCAACTGCGTCGAAATATCGGGACACTCAAGAACTCACAAATCATGGTAAATATCCCGTTTTTAGTACAAATAGTGTTAATAACCATGATAGTTTCAAAAGTTATATGATATCTATGTTTTAAAGTAGTAATACACAAATAAGTATATTTCTTAACAGATTAATTGAGTGCTAAGATGTTTCGTAGAGCCCTCGTAGACCCTCTACGACGGTCTAAAACAGCAGACCCTAGTCTTATCGTTTCATGCATTTTATTTATTTGTTTTTTCGTGATTTTCATTAATCGAGTGAAGCGAGATCTCCAAATCAACTTGGGCAAATCGGCGTTGTATGTATGCATGTAAGTATGTATGTAGGTATGTTTGTTGGTCCGAGGATAATTTTCGAAGCGTTTATCGTGACGGCACAATTTTGGTGTGACTAAAGAGATGAGATACTGGGGTTCAAGAGGGGTAAATAAAAATGAAAATGAGACTATTAGGTCAAGTGGGACGTCAAATGAAAGTGCATTATTAGTAAATTTCAACCCCGTTTTATTTTTAGTTTAATCTTAACAAACCAAACTTTGACAAAACTCACAGGGTACACCAGTGACCCCACAAATCTGAAATTTGGTATTCGTGTAGCTTTAGCGACATAAATGTAGGAAAAAGTCTGAAATCTAGAATAACTGCAATTTTTACCCTTAAAAAGGTTAACCAAATAACATGAACCCCCTTTACTTCTAAATTGAATGAAACTGTAGGTCAAGTGGGTTGGTAATGCATTTCGTGGCACTAATTTATTAGTCAAACATTAAGGCCGGCAGGTACAAAGATCACTAAACGTATTTAGCGACTAAACATGTTTAAATTTGACGTATTTGTATGATTTGGTAACTCCTCAAATCATATTTAGCCACTAAATACGTTTATTCATCGTTATATATTATTATTATTATTCGCTCTAAGAATAAATATTTATTTTGTTTTTTGGGAGATTCGCGAGATCTTAGTTCGGGGCGAACCACTAGTAATATTAGGTCTTTACCTATGAAATTGCCGTTTTATATGGAATAAGTGAAAGTACTTATTTTTTAAAACTTTTTTATTTCTGTTATTCAAAGTAATCACCCATGCAATCAACGCATCTTTGCCAACGCATTGGCAGTTTATTGATGCCCTTCTTGTAAAAATCAGCTGGACGGGAAGCAACAAACTTTTCAAAGGCATTTTGTACTGCCTCTCGGGAATTGAATTTTTTACCCACTAAAAAGTGGTCTAAATTTTGGAAAAATTAATAGTCGGTAGATGCAAGGTCTGGTGAGTATGGCGGATGAGGGAGAGCTTCCAACCCCAGCTCTTGCAACTTGGAGACTGTCTGTTGTGCAATATGGGGTCGCGCGTTGTCGTGAAGGAGCAATGAGGACGACCGATTGACCAAAGCTGGTTGCCGATGTGCAAGCTTCTCTATCATTGTCTCCAGTTCTTCACAGTACACATCTGCAGTAATGCTCATGCCGTTTTGTAAAAAGCTGTGGTGAATCACACCCGCACTAGACCGCCAAACAGTGACCATCAACTTTTTAGGGGTCATTTTTGGTTTAGGGCATTGCTTTGGTGCTGAACCAGGATCTAACCAACTTGTTGAGCGCTTTCGATTGTCGAACAGAATCCATTTTTTATCGCACGTAACAATTCGGTTCAAAATTCCTTCATTTCTTTGCCTATTGAGCAGCGCGAGGCAGGTCTCGACGCGTACGTTAGGCTGGCGATCGTTAAGTTCGTGGGGCACCCATCTATTAAGTTTTTTTACCTTGCCTATTTGTCGCAAATGGATCAATATTGTTTTGATGCTAACATCAAAAACTGCTGCTAGCTCAGCTATAGATTGAGTTTCGTCAGCTTCCACAATCGCTTTTAATTCATCATTGTTGACCAAAGTCTCCGGACGACCACGAGCTTCATTTTTCAAGTCAAAATTTCCAGAACGGGACTTGAAAAATGAAACTCGTGGTCGTCCGGAGACTTTGTCTGTCTCTCCGTAAACGTTTTTGATGTTACGTGCCGTTTATGTCGCGTTGGTGCCACGACAGAATATGAATTCCATAATTACACAAATTTTAAAAGTATCCATTATGACGAAAAAATGTTCAAATGTAATGAAAATACAACGCTAATCAATAAACAAAAGACTGAGTTGGTAAAAAGAATGTCATGTTTTTAAAACAAAATTAATTTGAATTTAGAATACAAAGCCATTCCAAACTTTTTTCTATTTGAAATGACCAGTACTGAAGAACGGCAATTTTATAGGTAAATACCTATTATTATTTTATGCTGCGTTGTTTAATAATCGTGGCATACTGCCATAATTATGATACATAACATTAACATAAAACAAACAGAGACTGGTAATTGACAGATTTTTTTCATGATATATCTCAAAATCCGCAAAAAAAATAAAAAAATAGCAATAAGTAAAGCATACAGCTGAGCAGACTTGTCTTCAGGCGCCCGTGGGCGGCCACTATTCGCAGCAAGGTCAGGCGATATTATATTACACCGTTACAGCCATCTTAAACTGATCTCTCTCACGTCTCCATTCCTCTCTTTATTTGCTACCTGTGGGGGTTCTACAGGAGGGAGTGGAAGGTCTATTAATATTGGTGGTAAATGGTATCGCCATGGCTGTATGTCGACCCACGCTATCGACACCCGCGTCATTTTCAACGGATAAACAGACGCGTTTTGTCGGCATCTCACTTTTTTATTGGTGTTTACCCTTTATCTAATTAAGATGATATGATAAGTACTAGCTACTTTCCATATACATATTCATTTCCCGGTAATCTTGTGTTGCTTATTTATATGGGTTGAGATACGGTGAAAGCCTGTTATTTGTTTTTAAAGAAGTATATGTGGTTTGGTTGAAGGTTTATGTAGGAGGAATCTTCCTAAACTCTAAGCTTTTCCACTAATATTTACTAATGTATTCACCTGTCAATCGCTACTGTAAGCCGTCAGCCACCACTGATATGATGATAGATAAGTGGACCATGTGTTTACAACTTTCAATTTACAAATTGAAATTCACTAATACCCTGTCACGGTATAAGTTATTTTTAATGTATTTTCCAATTACATCTGTAATGTATTGAAGTCCATACTTTACAGGCTTGGTTTCGAAAATCTTGAAATGTATCATGAAAGTAACAGAAATAACAGCAACACCCAGACTAAAAATATAGAGTTAAATGTACAAACCTTTTTACATATGCTTGTTGATTATACCTTTATGTTTGGTATCACTCCCAATCTGTTCTACGGTTTTCAGCTATTTGCATTTCGTATAGAGATACGTCATCGTCTAGTAGATATTACGAAAGTAGATACTGAATGACCTGCCAACGGTACCAGCCCATACATGGCAACAAAGCTCTTTTATATATTTTTCCTTAATGTATACCATCATCGCTATTCTGATAGACGCGTAGTACTGGTGATGCCAAGACACACGCAGACTAATGAAGCGGCACGAGGCACATTTGTGATGGTATACACAACTGTTAGTAAACAAATTCTGGAATATCTTAAAATACGACTCATAAACGTCATAGGATACAATGATATTGAAGATGCCGGTTACGTGGTTAGATTGTCGTGAGTCGTATGTTAATGTGATGCGTGGCTTGTGCCTACGTCATCGCATTGCTTTTAGTAATTTTCCATGAAATGCTGCAATCATAGGAAATAAATGTCAAAGTCAAAATCTTTTATTCAATAAAACCACAAGGATCACTTTGGAACGTCAATTTTACTGCCTGTTCCTTCGCGACCAAGCCAGGAAAGAAAGGCAAGAAACAAGGCTGGTTGTTTTTTAATGCTCCTTTTCCATAACAATAAAGAAAATAAATTAAGTCTAAATTGTAACATTTTTGAATGAGTTGGAGTAATTTCAATCCCAAGCTTCTCATCCATCTAAATCTAAATGTATTTTACACCATTTTTAAGCTTATTGCGCGCACGGAGGAGTGAGAGATTTAACATAGTTACAGATTATGTGGAGAACAAGGGGCGAATGCTAAAATTAAGACCACTGTGCACTGGCATCTAGTTAACGACAAATCAGTTTGAATTAGGAATTTATTTGAATACCTCGAATAGAAAACGATTTATTGTATACCACACTTAAATTAACAAATCATATTGAAAACACTTCAAACACATAGATACGCGATAGTACAATTGGCGGTCTTATGGCTAAAAGCGATTTCTTCCAGACAACCTTTCTTTTTTTTTCCAACCCGGCATTGAGTTCACAACAATGCTGCATCTTTACATGCTCTAACAGAATAATATTGTTCCGCATTATTGTAATTTATCGGCCTTACAGAGCACCAATTTAACGAGATGTTTATTGACACTAAAATATATGTGTATTCTGTTAGGAAGTTCTTGTGGTATTCTCTTCCAGATTTCCGGACATTGTTGGCAGATAACAAGTGTAGTATTTTCAACAAAAACATCCTGCAATTTGTTAAAAGCAGTGCCTTAAAATACTTGTGGAACACACACCTATTAGAATTACCCATAATATCTCAGAAAAACATGAAAGTGAAATCTTGGCGACTTGGTTTGTGTTCCAAAACTAAGCGTGTTTGAGACAGAGGCATAGAAAAAAACAATTTAGTTGATCTAGAATGTACTCACACTTATGTAACCTGAGAGTTTATTTAGAAAATAACTCGTGTATTACGTATGCAGTAAAGCATTCAATCGGCTGTTGCTATCAGTCAGAGATAAACTATACATTTAGATTTATATCCGTAAATAATAGTTCGCAGAAACAGTGCGTTCGATGCCAAAACTTTGGTTTTCGTTTTGGATATGGTTAGAAACACCATTAATAAGTTAATAGTTTACAGAGCTCAAAATAAATGGAAGTTCTATCAAGGAGAGTGGTATTTTTGGGTATACATATAATTAGGTATTACTACGAAAATGAAAAAATGCCTATGAAAACGAAGACTGTGTACGACATTTAATCTGCACGTGTCCGTAAACAATAGTTTTCATTATCAGTTGCCAATGAGAAATATCTAGCCACTTGGCTACTAACACTTATAAGATAAACAGATTTCAATAAACAAGCTCATTATAGAAGTATATAGGTACCATATAGGTTACCTGTTCTTCAACTACTAAATATTTAATATTTAACCATTTGATGGAAAGACGTTGGGTGCTGGTCGCACAAATCGGTCGCTCTGAAGATCGATGGTGGAATTTCAGTAGTTGATGTCTGTGGCTGATATGATGATGACGACGATGAAATCACACTATTATTACAAATATGAAAGTTTGGATGTTTGTTTATTTGATAGTTTGTTTGTTACTCAATGACATCGCTGAACTGATTTCGATGAAATTTGGTGGGTTGATTTATTATAAATAAATAAAAAATGGCTGGACATTTCACACAGCGCTTTCTAGCCCCAAACTAAACAGAGCTTATACTATGGGAACCAGATAAGTGATAGAATACTTACATACTTTTTTTTGTAAATACATACTTATAATATATATAAAAAACACCCAGGCACGGAACAAATATCTGTAAATCATGCAAACATTTGTTCCACGGCGGGAATCGAAGCCCCGATTATGACCTGGATTCAAACATAGGCTACTTTTTGTTGACAAACAACGCATGCGAAGCCGCTGGTGAAAGCTAGTATTTAATAATTAATAAAATAGTGGTAGATGGCACAAACAAAGAGAGGTTGTACCTAGCAGTGGTTAAGATTAGGATAATGATGATAAACAAAATCGAGCACGCAGTGAAAGATGTTTTTTGCTACCTGGAGATGGAACAAGCACATGGCCCACCTGATGTTAAGTGGTATAATTTCACCGGCAACTTATACCCTTTGAACCAAAACACAGCAACGCTGATTTGCAGAAGAAATAGGTAAGGGAGTACTACCAACTCCCTCGGCGAACTCTTTCACAAGGAATTCTACTACTCTTAAATGTAAAAACATATGGTAAATAATGTAAAAGTTAGTATTTAGGTATTAATCAATGGGTACGGCCAATCCAGGGGGGCAATCGCGCTAATTTTGAACTATAATACCAAAGTAAAACCAAAACAAAAATATTACGTTATGCACATCACGCGTGACATCAGTCTAACCAACGTGAAACCTAAACCAAACACGTTACGTTCCAACGATAGACACGCTCAAAATTAGCGCGATTGCCCGCCTGGTATCGGAGTAGGTACTCGTATATTGCTAAAATCAGATCCTAGTCAAAACATTAAATAAGTAGTACTCGTTCCAACAGGTTGTTGAGGCGTGTGAACTAATGGTCGGCCTAATGAAGAGCAATACGAATTACAATGAGTAATGCGAGTCTAATTTAGTATGCTAGTAACATTAATCACTGAGCCCTTTTGGCTCATACGTCTTCAAGTAATAGTCCAATAATAGTCCTTGTTTGTTAGTCTTACGAGAAAAGAGTAGGATGAATCACTAAAAAACTATTATATACTCAAGTATTTTCAATATTCGATTTAAAACCTTTGCTCTTGCGTTGCAACTGATTCAATTACTGATTCTGAACCTTTATTCTTTTGTATCTAGCTTGTGTAATAAAAAAAATCATTCATTCATTTAATTTATTTAATTTCCAAGGCGGATTTTTTTCTACGACATGACAACTACCTTTTTTATCTGGCTCGTTGATTTGTTATAACTCTCCAACACGCGTCGGTGCATCCGTCATTCGATAGCTTTCGAGGTGTCAACGAAAGTGTGCCTCAAAAAAGTATAGTGCTTTATAGAGTTATAAGCCAAATAGCAACTCTATAAGTCACTATTTGTTTGAATAGCCTTAAGCAAAAGCAGTAATTGCTATGTTACCTAGCATCATACCACTTTTTGCGCAGTACGGCGTGCTTATATCCTTAGTAATAAATAAAATAAATAAATAAATATTGCTGGATATTTCACACAGCACTATCTAGCATTTTATGAAGCTGTTTTTGATAACCAACCATCTTTCCTTTACTATCCTGAATGGGTAAAAATTTTATCAATTTAAGAATAACTATTTGATAAGTGTCTAGTATTAGTGTTTCTGCATTTCTTCATTTGTTTAGTTTTTAGCTGTCCTTCTATGGTAACTTTGAAGCAATAACAAATGTAAGTATAATAGGCGGTCTTATCGCTAAAGAAAGCGATCTTCCAGACAACCTCTTTTTCTTAATTAGCTTATCATTTGAATTCCTACTGAAAAGTCTCATCACTCTGTAACAAAGGAAACAAGCTTCACAATATCGGAAGTCGCTTTCGGTAACAAGTGTTATCTCCATCTGTTTATAGTTGAGCTATTTTAAGGAACTTGAATGCGCGCCAATATTCGATAAAACGTGATTTTTCAGGGTGATGCACGTGGGATGGATGACGGCACGTACAGACAACACAAATGCCACAGTGTACTTACATGTAGTGTTTCACACAATTTTAACCTTCATAGTCCATAGAAACATTAACGCACACTGAGGGCACGTTTATGGAGTCGCGTGGTGCGTCGCATCGTGTTATCAACTGCAGAAGTGTGTGCTTCATAAGTAGCGTTCTTCTTCTTCCTCCTTAAGTCGATATGGTTCATATTATTTTAAATATCAAATGTTGTTTTGCCGATACTTGGCCACTGCAACAGCGTTATCTGTGTCGGTACAAGTATCCCTCAGGGTGCAAGAATAAGGGCACAATAAGTAGCGTTGATCGCGGCGGAGCATGCGGCGGGCATCGCTGTAATGCAATAGTCACAGCGGCGCACGCCGTGTAACGCCCTTCGCAAACGAGGCATCATATCGCCATATATGTTTGTATTTACGAGTGTGATGCTGCGGGCACCAATGTGGACCCCGTCACAGGTATCGCTAAGTTTCACACGCCTCCTTTCTATGAACGAAAATTCCCGTGATGCACCGCGTCTCTATACACGTGCCTTTACGCGATATGCGGTTAGACAGAAGCTACGGACGGATACTACAATTAGATAATAACGTTTGAATACATAAAAAATAGCCAAACATTGATCCTTATGGAGGCTACACACATAACAATTTCTTGCGCAAGCTTCTGTGGAAAGAATCTATTTAAATTTCGAGGCTTGTTGCAAGGCTTACACAAAAAAATCATTGACGTGTGTGTGGCCCCTCAGGCACATGAATGAAAGTATCACAAAATTAAAGTAGACTTTTTCCTGCGTCAACCTCGGCGTGTCTTCTCTGTTTTTATTCGCAAATAAATGACAAGAAAAAGGTATAAGATGTCAGTTGAAACAGTAGTTATTGTCAGTAACGCTGCTAACCCGCGCTTTTAAACGACGGATTATGGTAGGTAGATTCAACTATCAATAATTATACCTATACCAATTTTGGAACTTAAATGCAATATGAAATACGCTAAGACCTCATTTTAATACCCCAATTTTATACCGCCAAAAGCTAAAACAGAGATGATTACAAGATATTATGTGGTAGAGAAGCGATACATCTTAGATTGTACTATATTATTGCCTAATGTAAGCATAATGGCGACTGGATATGCGTACATTGAATTGCACACGTTTCTGGACGATGTGCAATTGTAGGAATCTACGTCTGTTCTTAAATCATTGAATTCATCATTCAGATTGCTATTTAGGGAATATGAATGAACTTTGTTTGCGTTGCGCAATTCTTTTATTTAGAGAACACATGTCATCATCTTTGGTAAAGCTTCGGACGATAGAGAGTGTTAGTTTCATAATCTACCACTTTGCCCCACTAGTGGGCATTATTAAATAAATAAAAAATCGTGCTATAATAATACCCACCGCGCGATTAATGTTGAACCGGGGGGGATTATGAACTACCAAATATTCATAAATTGTCACTTTTATGTTCATTTATTTTTTTACCCTAGCTTAAGAATGAATGAATTAATTAAAAGAAGGTATATGAATATTCATTGGAATAAAAGGGAAGGCACTATCTACCAAGATACAAGTTGGGAACAGCTTGGTTTGGTAGATGGGGCTCCAACAAAGTGTATTTAGAATTTTAAAGTACATAATACATAATTAAGATTTTTTTTTAACATGGGTTTTCATAAATAAATCATTACGAATATCGCGTAGCGAGGATTATGATAGCATGATTTGTTTCATATTCCCCACTACCAACTAGTGGGGAATATGAACAGAGCGGTGGGGATTATGAAATTAACCCGCTAGAAAGCTAGTTACACGCTCTTTCACTGTTTGTACTTGAAGTTTACCCACGGAGAGGTAAACTGAACCTTCGGTTGCAATGATTAAGGTTCATTGCATTGATCAAGGTTATCCTGTATTTATAATACCTCGACCTACGTGGCGCAGTGGAGGTATAGCCGGCTGAGATGCAGGAGGTAGCGAGTTCGAATCCCGCCGCGGAACAAATGTTTGCAATGATCTACAAATATTTGTTCCGGGTCTGGATGTCTTTCTATATATTATAAGTATGTATTTACAAAAAAAAAGTATGTAAGTATTATTTCAGTTATCTGGTTCTCATAGTGAAAGCTCTGCTTAGTTTGGGGATAGATAGCGCTTTGTGAAATGTCCACTATTTATTTTATTTTATAATAATGATTGCAATCTATCACGGAAGTTTTCTAAGTAAAAATGATTAAGTTCGTTTAAGTTTGATGTGCCTATGTTAATTTATAGTTACTCGTATGTAGATCGCAATTTAAGACTGGAAGATCTCTTCATGCAGCATCATAACACCTCGGTTAGCTACTGATTTGCAGGTACGTTTTCTAATCCTTGTAAAATGCTTAAAAACGAGTGGTACCGAGGGTTCTGTACTGTTTATATTTAACTATTTATTTATATTAACGTTATGTCAATTTAGCGGTGCCATCTAGAAATGTGACGCAGTAACCAAGAAAACTTTTAAAGCAGATATCTAAAAACATTTACGTGTGTACTAGATTGAGAATTTCTTTCATTTTTCCAGTACTCTAACAATAATGTTTTTTTGGAACATTTAAATTAAGCTCTTATATGGGGTATACATTTGACCTAGCAACCCTATTTTGACCTTCACCATTTTAGCCTTTTGAGAATCAAAATGTAAATATTTTTGAATGTTAATTACTTGCAATAAAGTTTGGCCAATTACAACTATTCCAAATTACAAGAATAGCTTCAAGAGTTGCTGAAATAATCACATGTGACAGACAGACGGACGGATAAAGTCGCACTTCCGTTTTACCGTTTTGGTACGGAACCCTAAAAATCAGTGCCAATATTCCTGAAATATCCACAACTGATTCCGAGGTTATCTGTCATTGATGGCGGCGACCTTGGAAAGCATTTTCAAAAACAAAAATAAATCAAAGAAAAATGCTGAATGCTTTTTTGATCATTTTGTTGTTCATTTATTTTTCATTTTGGTATGCCACAACAAAATTAATCAAATCTTATAATTATAAAACAGTCGGGTTAGTTACACCATTTATAACTCAAGAACCTATTTTGATGATCTTTGATTTGTTGTATTTGTCTCTGCCCCGAATACCAGAATAACTATTAAAATATCGAAAAAAAAACACGTGAAACACAACTATGAAGAAAATTCATTTTCTTATACATAGATACAGCTAATGATGGCCGGTTGACAATTGAATACAAATGATACCCGTACATTGGCAGCCCGCGTCATATGCATGTCAAGGCGGTACGAAGTTCGGCGGGTTACCTAGTGTTTTATAAAATTAAGTCAAGCTAGAGAGATGGCTCTACAAAGACTACGTAGAACCCATACATATTTTTCTATAAGATAAGGCGATTGCACAAGACCACTCACACTTCTTCTTCTTTCGTGTCGATGTCTCAAGGCTATAGCGATTTTGACGAGTACGTCGCCACGTTCATGGCAGCGTCGGAGCAGGTCATCAGTTGCTCCATCGTGCAGGTGGTAGGGCAGGATGGGCATGTAAGGACGTGTGCCATTGTCTATAATACCCCATTTACTAAGATTACACCTGCAGCGGCCGACTTGGGTACGCAGTCTGCTGAGGGTCCTTCACACTGGCCAAGGTAGGTGTTGACCAGGGGGTAGTTCCTCTGTAGGTGTAACATAGCCAGGTGGGGGGGGGGGGGGGGGGGGCTTTATTTAGTTTCCACAGGGTAACGCGGGCATCACTTGCATTATTTGTGGTGGCTTCAGTGGATCGCAAAAAACCCCTGCGACTATGTAGGCGTTTTCTTGGTGGAGTAACGCCATACGAACAGTGTCGGACATCACATTCCTGTTTTGACTCACACTAAGAATGAATTATTGATAATTCTTTATTATATCTTACAAGCTAGACAAAACAGTTAAAAAGAAATAAAAAAACAAATTAATGTAAGCATAATGGGTGGTCTTATCGCTTAACAAAGCAATCTCTTTCAGACAACCTTTGGATGGAGAGGATCATTGCTCAATGGAATTGCTTAAGACATACAAGTGAAAGTATTATGTGCCTGTAATTTCACCGGCATTCATAGTAAAAACACTTATTCAAACCATATACTAGTCACTGATAATCCTGATAAACAGATTAACTCAAATTTATTTAAATCGCTTACTAAGATTAAGAACTCATACCTTGTTACCACAAAAAAATTAAACAACTTTTCAACGCGTGTTTAAAAATTCCTTACCAATTTTTGTATAGGATTTTTTAAACACGCGCTAAACAGTGTTTTTGTATAGTAATAATCTCATAACAGTGTTTAATTGTTTTTAAGGTAAGAACTCTTTATTTTCGTAATAAAGAGTTCTTAATATTATTATCACCTAACCACGTCTAAAACTAATAATCATTTATTTTCAATCAACAAAGGTGCACTTTAATTTTATACATACGTCGAGTTACGTTTTACTAACTCAAAATAACTTGTGAACATGGTAAGCATCCACATTCGGGAGCACCCTGCAAATATCACAAATTTTAAATCAATGTAGAAGCAGATATATTTATTCAGTAGGTACATTTTGTAGATTCTGTCTATCGAATCAATTTCCTTTTATTAGGAGATTGAGACTCACATAATACGATCCGCTAGTCATAATTTTATTTCTTAATCTGCTTTTCGATATAATATTAGGTATGACTTCTACTAAGCACACACGTTTGACTATTAAAATACAAAATTTATAGCTTTAATTCAAATCCGGGTATAATTAAAGCACGTAAACTAGTGAAACATTAACAAAATATGTTTATCTCTGGTTGGGCGGGCGGGAGCGGGGAAGGCGGGTGGCTTGCGAGGCCCAAGCCCGCCCGCGGGCAGTGCGCGCCCGTCCCGGTCCGACACTCGACGTCGGCTCGTCAACGAAACCACACTGCTAATTTAAACGACCATTATTTAATCGGTAAGATATCGGCCAGTGTTCTTAAAAACGAACGAAAAGCCAAAGGTTGGCCTAGTGTCATGTCACAGCGTTCGCACCAGTGACTCGTCCAAGTGTAGCCGTCCCTCTCTAAACTTGCGCAATTGAATTGCTGTCTCGCTCGGTTTCGGTTTTCGTCTACGATCTTGCTTGCACTCTCGTTAGTGATTGTTCAGATAAGCGGTGATCATTATCGGGTAAGATTAGTACATACAGCAGCACGTAAGTCAAACTAAATATTATTATCATGCTCCAAATTGTACATAACCAAAGAACATTTATTTGAATTCAAAAACATTTCAATTAATAGTGAACTGTTTTTACATGTAGAAAAAAAATTGTGAACGTAAATTCATTAAAAAATGTAATTTTTATTTATATACTATCTTTACTAACAATATATGTTTTAATATTAAAAAATCACCTTGTAAATTATGCAAAATATTTTTTATTTTGGAAATTATTTAGTGGCCAAGATCAAGTGAAGTGTGAAGTTGACGACTCAATGCAGCATTTACTAACCGAACTGAAGAAGCTTACATTCTTTTAGTCTATTAGAAATGTAAGAAAATACTTTTGAACTAAAATATAGTTAAGTTTTTGTTATTCTGCACAAAATCGACACCTCATCAAAATTTTAATGAATAAAATTAATATTCCTATAATGTAGCCAGTTTTATAAAACCGTTATTTTGTATTATAACTGCAAGATTTACCCTCACCGTAATAAGCAAGAATGTAGCTGCTCTAGTGAGTCATGGTACAGAGGGGTCGTTTGTGACTCCTTGGGGTCACAGACGTCTCAATGCGCAGACGCTACACCTGCGCACGACAATGCGCTCGAGATCCGGGAATGCTGTGAATCCGATCCGAGGCGCGTACTATTTCTGGCCACACTCATCCCGCGCCAAATTTGCAATCCCGTCAAATCGACGCGCCTTCAAGTATTTTTGTAACAGTTTCACAATCGTCCAGCATTTTTCTAGCTCTTATCCGATATTTGAATCTCGGGGGTAGCCTAACCTTCGACTTTTAAATAGCACAAGCCATTCCAGAAACGATACGCCTCTCAATTTTAATACATCCAAAACATAATTGACATTGGCCTCGAATCTTGGCCTAATTTGTAAACAAAGGTTGTTTAGTATAATTAATTATTTGTAATTAGTTACAGTCAATGTCAACCGCTGAATGTAAAAGCTTCAATAGTGATTCAACATTATTGATAGGTATCTACTGTCGGTAAAAGGTCACCAATTTAACTTTATTTACGACTAGTAGAAAGCACGGCATTTTTTATAATCTTTTTAAAACATTATTTTAACGATTTGGTGATACAAAAAGATTATGATAAGCTATTTTTATTTGAATGTTAGATCATATAGTTATTAACTCAAGATTACCTACAAAACTTAAAACAAACAAACCAATCCAATAAAGAATTCACAAAATAAAAAACCTCTTGGTTCCTTATAATATATGAATCATATTATTACCATCACCTGCATATTATCTCAAAAATCCTCTGAAACTTGAGCTTTATCAATATGAAAACGAAAGATACGCGAAGCCAAATCGACTAAACCTTTCGCTTTTCAATTGAATGGCTTCGGTGTGGCGTCACCTTGGCATGCCTAACTAATGACTTGCAGCCACAGTCTACATGCGTCCAGAATCTCAAGAAACATTCCAACAATTACAAAAGCATTTCTTATCAGACTATCGACTCTGCTGCTACGATGAAAAGCGTTTTGAATACGGATGACGCACATCTAATCGAGATAGGCGACGGCCTATTTACTGAAAGCGGGCTTTATGGCTTTATGAAAAACAGTATAGGTTTCTGGTTTACGTACATTATTTGGAACAGTACTAACGGGCGACGTAGATGTTAAGCAACTCTACATTTTCATTTGAAGGCAAGTGAAAACGTTTACAACCCGGGTAGGTACTTCTATATTTAAATAATCAACATTTTGACAGAAAAAATCATTATAACAATAAATCAAAAAACATCTAACAACTTTTGAATGTTGAGTTACATATTGAGATTCTATATTAAGTTTATAAATTGCTTCGTAAATACACCAAGACCGTGTTATAATGCTTCATTAGTTGGTCTCCACATACTTGAACCGAGCAATATAATAGTAACTCTCCGAGGCTTACGTAATTATAAATTGTGGCAGGCCGCTGACTTATCCACCGAGCTCGCAACAAGGTCGATGAAAACTCGAAAATAGTTGAGCAATGAACATAGATTTGTAAAAATCGTTTTCAAGTTTCCCCGACATCGGCTACGTTGGCGAAGTTCCAACTCCGCGGCCATTCGACACTACGCCAGCCGCTGACCGGCTATTTGCAGCCGTGCTGCTAACTCTCCATACGTCATTGCTCTATTTACGAGGAACGAGCGCACTATTGTACTCAATTATGTCACCTGGATGTATATTTGAGACATGCTGTTCCTCAAGGTTAATGTTACACGTATCGACAGCCAAATCTGCACGATGAATTACGTGATTAATCGGTGATGTTTGTTGCAGAAACGAGCACGACATAAACCACCAACATGTTTAAAAATCACTTAGAGATGATTGGCAGAAACGAGACGGCATCGAAGAAAGCCAGATTCTGGCAATCCTTCGTCCGTTCTCTAAAAGGTAAAACCACAATACTCTACCAACCAAACATAATATCACTTGGAGTAGGTTATTAACGGATTATGAATGGCAGGATCGGAAGACATCAGGGCCGAGGAGAGGTACAGGCCTTCCCGCCGCAGCGTGTTTCCCGAGCTCATGTCCACATACCCCTATAGCAAATCCATCTACGACGACCCCATCGGCGCTGCCGAGAGGATCAACGTGCCCGGCTACCGCTACCTACCCGTGCACCGCGAGACCTATGGCTACTCCCCCCGTCCCATCTACGCGCACAACTACCCAAGCTCCCTCGATCGGTACAGGCCAGGTCAGTCTACAATACAACAATTTACCAGGATATAATTGCACTGCATGATACTACTGAATGAAGGCAGAAAATGTCAAAAGTTCTAGGTATTAAAAGTTTGTTGGGGTTTACATTTGAAAAGTGTTTACGAAACAATTTTGTTGGTTCCTTACTCGTCATGCAGTTGTGGTTATATCCTCACACAACACGCTACACTAACTCAGTTTGCCAATCATCAACTGTCTCTCTGCACACAACAATTAATTAAACCAAAATAGACCAAACTGCTGACAGATTGGAAGAGCAAGCCGGTTATTGATTGGCAAGTGCATCACTAGTTAACTGTAGTTTGGCAATCAACACAGTAACCTTTGACTATTCAAGAGTCAATACTCCAAGAAAAAGAGAAGTTCGCGCTTCTCTTATTGGAGAACTTCCCAGACAATATTGTAAATATACAGTCACTGACACTATATTTTCTAGTTATAGATTAACATCATCTGTACAGAGATTGTGGCGCAGTTTGGTGCTTTGTTTTACTAAATATAACAACCAAATTACAGGTATCACAGATAAGATCTACAAAATATGGTCACATTACTAAAATCAACCCCAAAATCACTAGAAACTTTCGATTGTTTCAGCGCAAAGAAAGAGCTACGGTGCAGTGTAAATTAACATTTACGTCTTTTGATATGAATATTGTACCTACGAGTACAACTTTATATATTCACGACCGATGATTTTCGATAGCACCTAATTGTATACTTATCTACAAAAACTTCTTCATAGTATCTGAAGAGGAAATACTATATATACTATAGTAGTGGCAGGTTATCTGCTACGTAATTTTTTATTTATTTGTATTTCAATGAAGAATTTTATATAAATAAATAATTCAAATCAGTAATTTTGAAGTAGAGCCTGTTTAAGCTAGGAGATTGAATTCGTTGAATCGATTTAACATTACATGGAGTTACACGATTACAGGCTATCACCGAGTAGGTTATGTCGAACGAATGTGTCCTTGTTTACTAATGTATATTAGAGTTTATAGTATCATCTGCACATATATCGGAACTTATATGATATATTTATTTACATCAAATTTATGTTTCAGACTGTCATTTACGCTTACCTAGAATATTATATGTGAAATCGTTATGTGCTGTTGGCATTAGATGTTTAATTATTGCTTGTGCAAGTGTCAATTTAATACTAATAAACGCATGTAATATAATTCATTTTTATATAACTAGGGCATTAAATAGAAATCACCTCTTATACATAACTATCACTTTACACTTGTACCTAAACCCATGAATGTTACATCGATGCCATCGTATTAATTCGATCTTCTAGCGTTTGCCAGGTGAAACGTTTTATTTACCCCTAAATATAAAATTATTTCAACAATCATTACTTCCAAGCCTCCCCAGGAATGTTTTGAAGAGGTGAGTTCTATGAACAATTTAGGTTTTCGTGTATTTTATTCCCCGCAACCTTCATTATGTACAGAAATAACGTACATGAACGTCTACAATTATTTGTACCGTTTTAATAGAATCTGGGCTTTGCTTACTAACAGCTTTAAAGTACTAATTTATAATTTACCATAGAGGAAGTTTTTATTTAAATTTACAACATAAACTGATTCATTATATTAACGCTTTATGATTGAATTTATCTTTTCTTATACGACCTTTAGTTTTTAATCTTTTTTTTTAAATAAAATCCTACTAAAAGGTTCAGTTTATAACTAAGAATTACCATAATAAATACCTACAGGATTTATTGACAAATCCTCAGAGTGAGATGTGCAATAAAATTTGAGAAGACATAAATACTAGAATAACAAGAGTAATTTGGATATTTCTAATTCGTGTATTTCTCTGTAGTTTACCACGTACCGAGGCGCGTGCGACGAGGCGTCGACCCCTTCGATGCCCACAAGGCGTGGCAGGAACATCTCGACAGGCTCTCTGCTATTGACCGCCTGTACCCCTCTCGCTACGGCCTCTACCTGAAGGACCGTGCCTACCCGATCACCGACCTCAGTGCCCCCGCTGTCACCCCCCGGAAGCTCTCACCCATGAGCCTTAAAGGCGTTGAATACGAGCCCGACAACAAGCCGCACTGGGGATCAGGTAAATACTAATTTTCTACTAGACTAAATAGGTTAAGGCCCACCGTGTTCCCTCTGTGTGCCTCCACCGAGCAAGACTATCTTCTTCTTTAGTGTCTCGGATAGTCTGATTGTTCCTGTGGAAAGTGTGCAAGGGAGAAGCGGTGAACTGTATCCATGTCATAGGCTAAGTATGAAATAATCGATGTTCAATACTATATTGTAGCACGATTATCGACGTAGCGATCACCTGGATTCAGGCTTGTAAGCACACTGGGCATCATTCACCTGTTAGATTCAATACTTGTTTGAATCTGATTTGTGTGACTTGACACAGTCCAATAAAGAACCTTGATTTACCATCATTTTTACTGAACTTTTATTGAATGGTTTAGAAATAATTAATAACTTATTAAGAGCTCGTAAACCTAGGTTGTACCTATATTGTATGTACTTTTACTGAAAATTTGTCACCAAATTCGAAATTTTGTTCATATTGTTACTAATAAACCCATGTTTTGGCCTTATTGAAACTACTATGTATATAATAAGTTTTTCCTTAACGTTATTGTTAAGTTAAATTGGAGTTATCTCACTTAATGTGAGATATTATTATTGGATCAATTTTAGATATTTATTTACCCCTTAATTTGTTTAAAAGTACAAAGTTTAGTTAAAACTAACCCAATGGAAACTATTTTCTATTAAAATATAAAAGACCAATTCGTGTTTTGATTTAGTAGTTTAGCACCTTTATCCGTTAATTAAGTGTTGTTTAAAGTACTGTCACTGCTGGAAATGATGCATAATCGTGGATATTTTGAATGAACTGTGCATGAGCTGCATTGTACATATATGCAAGCAACATTCACATCAGAATGTTCACTTGTTCATCGCATACTCGATATCACCGTCGTAAGAACACTACACTCTACAAATTGATCTCAAGTGGTGAGAATTTCCCAATTGTCAAGTTTGGCCATGGATTCTGTTCCGAGTATAACTCTTCGTTAGTTATTATTTGAGTTTGGTATTGATTATAAGAATTGCGGTGAAGGATTGGCGTCGGACGTCTTCAAAAAGGACCCATTTTTCGCTGAAGCCGATAAATGGGCTGATTTTGACCGCTCACTGCGAGGGAGGTCTCCAACGCCGGTCAAGCCGAGGATTAGCCAGCCGCGAGACTGTGAAGTTGCATACGATTCCGATGGTAAGGGCAGCAGAACCCTCAATTCCTGTATCTTCGTCACGACCCTCTTTTTAAGTTACTGAGTGACAATTCACTCCCAGATTAGAATCCTTTTTGTTAATCTGTTTGTGTGAAAGTATTAGTAGATTAGTTGCTGTCAACTCAATGACTACTACCGTGTATACTCTTGTGAATGAGACAACGCGACATCTTTATTCACGACACATTTTAATGTTCCTACTTTCGTAGCTATTTATGTACCTACCTAATGTTTACGTCCGAGTGTATGTGTTCTTCCTACATAAATGGCACAGCATGTGAGCACGTTACATTAATTTAATATAAAGCAGCTTAACCTAAACCTAAGCCAGATCATCTATTGTATTAATTGCTATCATTAACGCAAATAATAAATACATTTAGGAGTCCTGCGAAAAAGATGTAGCTATAGATTTTCATGTTTTATAGGCAAACCTAGCTTATCATATTGTTTGAACTAGTAGACCTACTGTATCTGTTTGCCTACAAAGTTTATGAAATGTATGCCAAGTAAAGTTGTTTATTATGCATTGATCCGTGATGATTTCCTGGGACTTTTAATCGTAGTTTAGTTTATGCACACTGACATTGCATCATAGCTGCATTGAATGCGTATCTTGTTGTGTGGGCGATGACGAAGTACAGAATGAGCGATTCTGTTGTCCCAAAACTAAACAATTGTGGCACATAGGTGCGCCGCTATACAGCGCTGGTGGACTCCGACGCAGACCTTGGGCTGACATTTTCAACCCAAGCCCCTCTCTGCCGATCTCGGCGATCACTCGGGACCCCTTCTGGTACGACTGGCCGGAGCTGAAGCCCATGGCGCGGTGGGACCGCAGCCCCTCGTACATCCGCGACTCCTACCTGTCGCCTGTCAAACGCACCTTCCTCTGGGACAAACACCCGATCAGGCCCTTAGGTTAGTGCCAGTACTCGCTGTATATATGCCCGACGAGTTTGGAAGCTCAGCTGTATAAATTGGCCTATCATCATGATCAAAACTAATCTGATATTATTTTGTCGCCTCCGATTTATGAAATGTTAATAGTTTCTCTGCTTACAACAGATTTAATGATGGACGACCTCACCGTGGATGATATAAGCAGGACTTTACCATACTTACGTAGCCTATAATATGAGAACTGAGGCAGGTATCTTTAGTTGCGTTCGATTGTGATGTAGAGTCCGGTGGTGATTTCCTGTGCATTTTGTAGATGTCGAGTTGAACCCTCTTTTACCTACAATGTCCATAATATCTCCACTGCATTGAATTATCCACTTCTATCATATCTTCTTCTGTATCATCTATTAGTTGCAGTTTGTATATCTAAATTGATGTGCCATTCTTCGTAGTCACCTGGTTTGCTTGTATTTCATGATGATATCGTCTCATTTTTCTATTAACGATATTATCGTTGTGATTTGGGTATTTTCATTTTCATTTTGTGAACGAATCTATCCTTGATCTATTTTATCAGACACGTAATCATTCAACACAAAATATATCTAACATCCTCATGACAATTACCTACACAAGTAATTACCTAAAGCATATAGAGTATCATGAAAATCATGGAAAGTGACTAAACTGATGTTGTAAATACATGCATCCTACTTCATGCACCATGATACGAATCAAGGAACGAATTGATGTCATCAAGCAAGTGGACCAACACTTTTCATCAATTCAGAAAAAATCTACGGGGCGCAGAAACAAGCTTTTGCTCGATTGCCCAAATGTAACCTAATCTTTACTTAACTTGTTGAAATAACATCATAGTACCTACAGTGCAAGATGTGGTCGCATGTGATAATCATAAACAAGTAAATATATACTTATGGTATATTTAAAAAAAATAATAATGAAAAATTAATGGTTCTAAAATAGAATTAATCTCGTAGAGACCTAAAGTGAAAGGAACATTTACGCCGTCGTCTACGAAAACGTAGCAATTGCGCAGGCGTACGTCGTAGTAGTAGACCGTTTACGAACTATACAGGGTGTTTGGTAATATACTGACGATAATCAAGCGACGGTTTCTCAAAACATAAAAAAAGACTTCTCGAAAAAAACACTACTAGTTATATTATCAAATTAAAAAAAAAATTGACTAAGTTTAGGTGATTCATTCGATATAAAACTTACTGCCTACTCTTGCAATCAACATCCAAAAATAAAGGCCGTAATCCACAAAAGCGTAGATTTGCAAAGATGAGAATACCATGCGAAAATAACTAATAGCATATCGATATTCAGACATCTTCTCCCCTCAGCTTTAGTGGAAACGGTCAAGTGGCGATGTCTTATTTTCTACAGCGCATTCGCAGCGAAGTTGTAAACAGAGAGCGCGTAGAGAGAGGACATAAGTAGCAAATCTACGCTTTTGTGGATTACGGCCTTTATTTTATGATGTCGATTTTAAGAATAGGCAGTAAGTTTTATATCGAATCAATCACCTAAACTAAGTCGATTTTCTTTAAAAATTGATAATATAACTAGTTTTTTCTTTCGAAAAGTCTTTTTTATGTTTTAAGAAACCGTCACTTGAATATCGTCAGTATATTACCAAACATCTTATATAACTCATCAGAACAAATTCCTTCTTAATTCAATGTAAATGTTGTAAATTCCACCTTTTTATTTTCAGCTGCTGCTTTCTAAGGGGCGATTGATCGAGTCTACTTTACTTTAAGTTATATACCAAAACGTATTTAAATGTACTTTTCTTTAAACTTTCCTGTTAATCTATGACTATGTTAATATTAAATAAAATTATCAAGACGATTCTAAAGCTACCTACGCTAAAATCAGATTCATAAATATTTCACAAGATCTCACAAGACTGTAAAAACATAGTCTCCGCGGCGAATTTACAATTGTTACACGTTTTGTTTTTATTACCTGACTATTTTTTATTTACCTACTACGAAAATAAAAAAAAATCTAATAAAACATGGAAAACCTAAAAAAATTGTTTTATTTTATTACATAGAGTTAGTTATTTTTTGTTGAAACCAGAGTTAGCCATAAACTGTTGAATATGAGCTATTGGTACTAAACCTCAACACCTTTTGGAACAATTTAATATTTATACGGCGTCATTTAAATGATAAAATACGTTTATTTAGTCACCAATATGAAATCTCAAAACTAGGCGTAGGTTAAAGCGCCTTGTGCCCGTGAAGAGGCTATAATTATCGCTCACCATACAATCCAATGGAAGATAAAAATATATATATTATTATCTTCGCCGTGTGTGACGGTCCATTGGATTGTATGGCGAGTAATATTTTATTATAACATGAAATAGCATTTTCCCCTATTTACAAAAATGCCCACCACTCTGCATGACTATAATATTCTGCTATGGGAGATTCGCTCTGCCATAGTAGTAGAATTTTCAGTTATCTGTTCTAAAGAATGGCCACTGATCATTGAGTATTGATCTGAATCCGATGGATTACATTTTATAATCTTTCTTAGAAGCAAGATCCGTGTTACGCGCCATAGAAGTGTTGATGAACTACAGGCTACTCTTTCACGGGGGTAGGTATAATACCTAGGTATCTGTGGAGGAAGGGCGGAAAATTTTATAGAATTTTAGCAAGGTTTTGTCTCTATGTATCCGTGCTAAAGGAGGTTATTTTGAAGATAAATAGGGATTCTTGCATAAAACAAGGTGTATTTTTAATAAAATTTACTACTTTGAAAACGTTATTTTTTGCCCACTCCGTATTATGTAATATGTGACTCGTACGTGTGTAATCGTGTGTAATTAATACTAATTTAAGCTCTACACATACCTACTATAATTAAGAGTAGGTAAGTACCTACAAAGACCCTTGATTAGCTTCACGGGTCCTATCTAAAATATCTTGGATGTTATTGATCGCCTAACACCCGAGTATAACCCATAACTTTTCAACACCAATGCCAGGAAATTAAAAAAAGTATTTTTCATATGTAACAGTTTGTTGTTAAAAAGAAAATTTTCGTTCCCCGTGACCCATTGGTTTTTTTTTTCAAAGCCGTAATTTGGTCTCTTTTATTTTTCAACAGAAATAAGGATTTGTCATAGAGATTGCTTTTTCATTATGGCTTATTATAAATGCAATGCGACTAAATGCGATTAATGATTTACGGCCCTTGGGCCGTTATCGAGTTAACTATGACCAACTTACAGAGCGTGAGTGACGAAACTGTATTTACCTGTTACTGAAAAAAAAAACTCTAGTAAGTATACCTAATTCCGTAATACCTGTTGGAAATACATAGTAGGTAGGTATGTAGTTTTCTATTCTGTTGTAATAGCTGATGATATCCTAGCCGATTCCAGCAACGGCGCTTGTGTATAACCTGGACAGGCATAGGTATTTAGCTCGACATAAAAATACCTATTATGCATAAGTATTTAATAATATACCCACTGTTAGAGAGGAGAGAACAACATTGTTATGCCTGTACGGGAATTCAGTAAATGGCTGATGCGAGAGGTAACTGACCTTGGTTTACTCCGTGTTACGCTAATGCCCTTCAGGGCCTCTATGATGAGAGATGTCGTCTTCTTGAGGGATGTAGCGATGTAACACGCGCGAATCTACCCTTTAGTCACCGGCCTGCGCTGTAAACTATTTTATATACATACCTATCTTGCTTGATACTTAAAAATAAGCTCGCTTGAAATACCTAGAAGAGCAAGTCCATAATCACAGAGAAATATTAAACTATTTTACACGAGTAGAGTCTGGTTAATGAAAGTACACTGAAAAAGCGCGGCAAAATTTAAAAATATCATCATGGCATCCCCAAAATTAGAATGTTATTCCTGGAATGATCGTATTTGATTCAAATAATAATGAGGGCTTTTCATTTTCGATTAATAAGAAACAACTAGTTCCAAGTAGCTTAATAGATGGTGCTTTGTCTGGAGATGCGCTTCCAAAAAACATTGTATAATAAATTATTTTAAGCCAAAATCACAAAGACACAATGTCAAAATTTTTCAACAATTTGAGAAACAATCTTACTTCGTAGTCAGATAGAAATTATTGTTGGCACGGCAATTGACATTGACAATTTACTTTCCTTTGTTAATTAGAGCATGACAGAGCAACGCCATCTCTTAGCAATTAAAAAAACATGGCCGTGAAAACCCCATAATCTAAAGTATTCAGGATTTGCTCTGAGACTGCAACGGACGATAATTTTGAACTTAAAATGCCATCTATTGTTGAGTAGGAATACTAGGAACTAATTATATCTATGCGCCATATGTGCGAAAAGTATAAACAAACATTCGTACATTGCTATCCACTGTCGGTTTTCAAAAATGAACTAACAAGATGAACGAACAATTTTAAGGCGACATTTTATTTTTATTTTATATTTTATTTTGCCATCCAGTGTCGTTTGTTCAAACTTTGCTCACATGTGTGGGGCCGGCACTGTTGGATGTGCATTGGATGTGAGTGTCACTGTCACTCATTCCTGACATTGACATCTCATTTAATTGGAGATGGATGGAGTAATGTTGTCGGTTACACTTACATTTTTGAGCGAAAGGAGTTTGAAAACATTTTGTTTGAAAATTTGAATTAATCAGTTTTTTCTATAAAAATGTCTGAAATAGTTGATGATATTATGGATGCCGACACGAGTAACGCGGAAATAACATTTAACAATATTGTTATTTTGAAAGAGTTTGGAAATATCATCAATTTAGTCAGGTAAGTCCAAGACCGTTGGCAGATTTACTAAAATACTTTTTTTCAATTGATTTAGTAGGAATATGCATAATTTCAAAGGGTTTTTGTGTAGTCCCATATTTTTCGCCAAAGTTTAACAATTTGATCAATTTTGGTAGAAATGAAGATTTCCTGGAAACCGTTCCCAAAGCAAAGTTGAGGAGGGTAAAATGGGTTCCAATGTTTAATTGTCTGAAGCAAGGGATCTTTGATGAGATGGTCCAAGAGCTCTCTTCTATGTGGGAGTATGAGAATATGCCAGAGAAATACGAAATTCTTGAAAAACAAAAAGAAAAGTTTGAAGATGTCAATGAGGACCAAGTTCTATGGTAAGTACCTAATTATTGCATATCTAGTTAAAAACCGTAAAGTAAATTTCTATGTAGAAATTCATAAAAACCATCTAGAGAAGATTTCCATATAAACATTTGTAGATTGCATCAATGGCACTTGGCAGATTGGTGATAGTATATTATTTCCATAGATGTACTAGGTACCTCAACTAAATCTATGATTATTTCTGTGATTGTGTCTACAAATTAGGGGTCTTACCACAAAAAAATTAAACACCTGCTAAACACTATAAAAAGAATCTTGAACAAAATTTGGTAAAGACTATTTTAAACAATAATAATTATAAGTTCATAGGCAACAATGAGTTAGTTGATGCAAGGCTCCACAGCCTGGAGCATCGACGAAAGGTTGCAAGCCTCTCGGTTTTTTATCGAGTACATTTCAGGGAGTGAGTGGCAGAACTTTTCAACCTAATCCCACCATCTCCATTTTATCATCGGACAACCAGATGCTCTGCAGTGCGCCACCGCTATATGGTTGAAATACCTCCCATTCGCACAGATTGGTTCTCTTCGACCTTTATTATGCGCACCGCCAGAGTGGAAGGGCTTGCCAGAGTATGTGTTTCCTGATAGCTACAACCTGGATATCTTCAAGTTGCAAGTGAATAGGTGTCTTCTTGGCAATCATGTATCATTGTAGACTGCATCTTCGCTTACCATCAGGCGTGATCATGGTCAAACGCAAGCCTATAATGTATTTAAAAAAATGTGGTAACAAAGCTAGTGTTTATTACCACACACCGCACATCGCTTCCTCGCACAGCTGAAAAAAGTCCACTATGCATCCTTGCACTGCTCAGATTCCTCGCACATCTCTGGTGCAAAGTCACACTGATTCTGTGTGACTAATCACAAGTGATGTCAGACTGAAGACGAGTCTGCAGGAGCTCATCAAATCCTCATCCTTTAACACCACAATACTAAGATGACACTAAGACAGCTAAGATGGCTGGGGTTAGGTTAGGTGGTCAATGCACTGAGGAGCGACAACGTGCGCTCGTAGAATGGCGCGAGCGGTTCGACGAACCGCGGTACTCGCGCCAGCGCATCATTGGCGCAATTCTGCCGAGCTTCGAAGGCTGGCTAGGGAGGGAATGGGGAAATGTCACCTATCGACTTACCCAGGTACTCACCGGGCACGGGTGCTTCGGTGAGTACCTGAATAGGATTGGACGCGAACGGACACCGCAATGTCACCATTGTGGGTGGGACCGGGATTCTGCCCAGCATACGCTCGAGGAATGCTCAGCGTGGTGCGTGGAAAGGCGGAACCTGATCACCAGGATCGGGCAGGACCTCCGTCTGCCAAACGTAGTAGCGGCTATGTTGGCAGACAAGGACGGCTGGAAGGCCGTGGCCTCTTTCTGTGAGACCGTATTGGTTCGGAAAGAGGCCGCTGAGCGAGATCGGGAGAGGGCCGATCCCGCTCGGAGAAGGCGGCGGCGGGGTGCAGGCAACGGCCACCCCGCGCCGCCCGCCCCGTGAAGGGGCAGAGTAATAGTTTCCCCTGCCAACCTTTCGGGTCTGTGGGTAGTCAGAGGGAGGGCTCTGGCCAACCCGGATAGCGGACTCAGGGAGGGCAGCTGTACAATGTGGCACGTGCTGCTGTGCACGCACCGCGAGGGTGCTGGGGGCGACAGCCCCTGGGACGTGCTCTTTATGGGCGACATGCATGAGGGGGGCTCTGGTGCGTTTCTTGCGAGATCCCAGAACCCTTTGACATGCATTGAGGCCGGCCACCGGGGAGATTTAAGTGGGTCGTTGAGTCCGACAACCTCACATAACCCGTATTGTACCCTGCATGCAATACGGGTATCTGGATGCAGATTTCCTCCTCGAAAAGGATGTGAGAGGTGGTCAATGCACAATACACCCCAATGTGGGACATCAGTGCAGATCTTATTCCTCCCACCCTAGAATTAGTCACACTGATTCACAGCTTCGTTACGAATCCCTTGCACCACTCTGCTTCCTCGCACATCTCTAGTGGTGACTAAATGCAACCCAAGGATCGGTTTTCTCCGAAGTAGAGCAGGGAGAGGACTGAAAACAACCTGTATATTATAATTATTATGGTATTAAATATGTTCTTAATTTTTGTAATTCAGAGTCTGTTATTGTTATTAGTGTTGAAATACCTTTTTTCCTGTATCACGCCTTTCTTTTAGTGCAACTAGGATGACTGGTAAATAATGCTATTAGCATTTAAGGCCTAGCACTATTCTGTTTTGTGTGAAAGTACGAGGCATGCCTTTTAAGTTTTGTCGTTTGAAGAAAAAAACACAACTAGAACCTTATAGTACTTTTTATTGTTTTTCAAAGTATTCACCGCGTAGCTTAATACACTTTTCCATTCGCTCAAACCAGTTATTATAACATTTATTCCACTCTAAAGTGGGGGTGTTCAAAATGGCTGACTTGAAAGCGTCGACTGCTTCTTCACCGGACTGGAACCTTTGACCACGAAGACTTTTCTTAATTGTAGGAAATGTAAAGAAATCGTTAGGGCTTAGGTCAGGACTGTATGGAGGATGGTCAAGAATTTCTACTTTTTCCTGCTTCAAATACTCAATCGTTTGACGAGCGCTGTGGGAGCTTGCGTTGTCGTGGTGCAGGATGATGCGTCGCTTTGAGTTAGATTTTCGAAGTTCGGCGATGACTTGTGGTAAACAAACTGTAGTATACCACTCTGCGTTAACCGTTCTACGATCTTCAAGTGCAATAGTCGCAACATGGCCGGTTTTTCCAACGAACGTGGCCACCATCTTCTTTGAAGTGCTTCGAGAACGAACAACTTTAGTCGGCTTTGGCTCGTGAAAGACCCAGATTGTAGATTGTTGTTTGGAATCAGGATCGTAGGCATAGATCCAAGATTCGTCACCACTTATGATGTCGTAGACGTGATTTGACTCCCCTCGGTTGAACCTTTGCAGAGTTTTCTTACACCATCTGACGCGGGCCGCCTTGTGATCGTCGGAAAGCAGATGCGGTATCCAACGGCAAACTAGCTTTCTCTCACCAAGCGCTTCATGCAAGATCTTCTGAATGGTTGTCCCTGAGATGCCTAATAGAGCCTCTATCTCTCGATACGTCACATGACGATCTTCGAGAATTAGTTGTCTCACAGCAATGATGTTATCTTCAGTGAAGGCGGATTTTGGGCGTCCTTCGCGAAATCTGTCACTAACACTAGTATGTCCACGCTGGAATTCTAAATACCAGCGTTCGACAGTCCGCAGACATGGGGCTACATCACTGAACACAGATGTTAGCTCTTCTAAACACTGAAGCCGTGTCAGGCCTCTTCTAAAGTTGTAGAAAATTATTGCACGAACATTTTCCTTAGAAAGATTCATTTTCGTACGTGACCTGACAGATTCAAATCGAAACTGTGACTAAACAATAGCATTAATCCTAATACTTTCAACTGTTTTGAGATTCAAAATGTAAACACATTCGAATATAGAACAGTTCCAAATTCAAAATTGCCGGAAAATATGGAAACTACAGAACTTAAAAGGCATGCCTCGTATTAAATAAATCTCCTCTACTCTCTGCTTTGGTGGAATCCTGGCCCTTAGTCTGTGAATCAGATTATTTAACTTTACAAATGCAGAGGAAGATGCTTAAGATTGCAGTACATCCAATAAATGATTACAACAGAATTTGTTATATTTTAAATTAAAAAGCATTAACTACTCCAAAAGAATGTTAATAAACTATTTTAGTAATTCATCAAGAAATGTGTGATTGTTTTGTTTTACAGGAGGCCCCAACTTGGTGATGTGAGGGCTCAGCTTAGAGCAAGTGATACAGCTAATTTGCAGAAACAGAAAACTTTACTAGAATCACTTGCTAAAGAGTATGAAGTGAGAGTAAACAGGTTGAAGAAAATGGTATCTGCCAAAAGAGGCTACCTAAAAGCGTTACAGATGGACATACAAAAGTATCAAAAGAAAAATGATGATTTTATTGCAAAAGTAAATGATAAGTTTGAAAATCATGAAAGTCTATTAAAAATAATTGCACCTAATAAAGTTGTTATTGATGAGATTGCATGGACAGACAAAGATTTGGAAATAAACTAAATAAACTAATCACTGCATTTTATTTGAATAAATTTATATTTCAGAAAACTGTACACACCAGAGAAAAGTACAACAAAATTTTATAATTGATAATTTCAAACTAAACTTCTCCAGTAACTTATCATTCACTAAGTGTAGATGAAAATAGAGTTAAATTCAAGTGTATTAAGATTAAAGTGTTAATAGTAAATAATGTAAACTCTAATATTGCTGCTATTCAATACCAGCTAATTTACACAGTAGAATTTTACAAAACGAGAACATATTAACATTTAGTAAAGCATACAGACAAAACAGTATGCAAGTCTGTTATCAATAGACATAAACTAGATAAAAATGTATGAAATACAACCATAGTCGTAAATGCAAACCAATCAATAGTAAAACAAAATAAACCTCTTTAGTTTAAATACTAAATTTAATAATGAATATATTTGACATTGTTATATCATACTAAAAAATAAAATTGTACAATGCAAAATCTGCATATAATTTATATTTTTTTATAATTATCATTTAATACATACAGCGATTGCACTATTGTTGCGAGGACTACAACTGCTCTACCACATCAATTCATACCATAGTGAGACGTAAAGTAAAGCCTCAGTTGGGAGATCAAATCTTTAATTTGGAACATCTACCTAATTTGTAAGGATAATACTGCAAGCAAAATAAAACTAATTCCACTGGGTGTGTCGTGTCGCGTCCAAGCACAGATAGCAATGAAGTTCTAGAACAGAAATAACACTTACGCTATGACAGGAGTAAGGGTTCATAATATCATGGTATAGGCCAGCTCCACAAGCTCTATACGATCTATAACTCATATAAATAATTCCCAACTAAGACAATGGGAACAAATACAATCCATTCCAGTTAAACCGTTAATTTCAAATCAACTATCGTCACCTATACGAGACCTATCCAATAATTTACATTTATAGGCACATTAGTTATGAAAACAAAGCGAATGTGCTCTCGATCCACTACATCTTAATAAATTATGTAACGACGCTTCGTCTCCAACGCCCGCATCTTTAAGATAGCTTTGCCACTTCAAACTCTTTAAATTCAACGAAACAATTTAAGTTGTACAACATCAACACAATACAACAGTAAGCTGCCGGACAAGGGATCGAACAAGCAGACAGTCACAGGCATCGCCGAATACATATCCTTCACTCGCAAGTCTGTAGAACTAATTCATAAATTAATATCACTCACATTAATAATAAAAATTAAAAATAAGAAGGCACAAGCAAATCGATAAATAATTTTTAACATTACACAAGAGCGACATTATTCGGCTATGTCCGGTGACCACACTAACATAATAATTATAATACAAGATATAATTAATGATTTGTAGCGTCCTCTCAGTGTGCGGAACACGGGGCGAGACGCGGGAGTTATTTCTTCTTGGGCGGCGACCGCTGGGGCGTGGCGGGCCTACCGCTGTTGATGCCGTTGTACTGGTACTTCGCCTTCTTCTCAGATGGCTTCAAAATCTGCACAAACAAACTCGACATGTTACAACCACTACTATTTTTAATAGTTAAATACTGGAGGCCAGGATTTTAAGCAATATTAAACTACTAGCTGTTGCCCGCGACTTCGTACACTAATAAATGTGTAGGTAACCTAGAAATAAAGCTAAACTCGCTGTTGCCACTTGACACCCCATTTTTATGCCATTGGGCCTGTGTTAATCCAGGTTATAATCTACGTACTTATTAAAACTTATATTCCCCCTTCATTGGGTGATAACCAATGGCTTCCACCTACCTAACTGTGATGGAAAGAGCATATGGCCCACCTGGTGTTATGTGGTAACCATCGCATATACGATACGATACACTGCCCTGCGTCCACCAACTTGATTTATTATTTGAAGAGCAGTCTTACTGAGTCTTCTACTATTTGACCGCCACTCAATATTATTTTTCTCTGCACCAGACGCAATATCGAGATCGTGATGAATGGAAAAGGTAAGAGATGTTTGCCCTGCAGTGGAATCAGTTAGATGACAAGTGTACCTGGAAAGAGCACATGAGCGTTTCGTCGACGGACATCATGCCGCCCGCGTTGTCGAACTCGCCGCAGTAGTTTGGCGCGGAGAACAGCGTCACCAGTTGTCGCTTAGCAAAGAATTCATATCCGTCCTCTACCACCTACAAAACAATTCCAAGATTAAACCACTCCCAATCAAAGAGGGATCTTTGATTATTAGTTTCACTCAACTCTCAGGAGCTGGGTATTAAATCCTTAGTTTTTGCGTCGCTGCGCTGTTTAAGATAGATAACGCTCATTGTACCCCACACTAAAATTAATAATTGATGATTAAAAAGGGTATAAAGATTTATCACGTATGTACCTTTTTTATTTGTTATCCCGACGTTTCAGCTGTGTCACAACAGCCGTGGTCATGAGTGTCCACCCGATAAATACCCGTTATAATCAGTAATTATGTACAGTAATCGCAAGTTTGAAAAACACACAAAAATTAACAATCAATCATACACACTCCAAATAATAATAATATTGCAATCAATAACTACTAGAAACGCGGAAATGCAAGTGGCGATTTTACCGCTTAAAGCGATCTCTTCCAAACAACACAGTTCAAGATTGTTTTCTGATTTTAAATTCTCATCGACAAAAGTACCTGATGAGCCCGGCAGATCAAGTCCAAGTCGTGTCTGTTGAGGAATTTGCTGACAACATCCGGCCCGAAGGTGAACGAGACGCCGCGGTCATTCTCGCCCCAGCCCTGCACGTCTTTGTCTGGGTCGGACCATAACAAGTCGCATAGCAGTCCTGAAAACAAATACCAAGGAGTCAAAACTAGTATTATAAAAGGATATCAAAATTGATGTATAGAGGCTGGCATAGTCCCCGATCCGGTATTTTTTCCCACTTGGTGAATCCATCCAAGAAACATATATTTGGATTGGGATAGTAAACATAAAGATTGCAAAAGTCAAAGTGTCTCCATATTGTGACATTTTAGGTTATGCAATATGACTTTTTTTGTATGTACCTACCCAATCCCATCCAAATTTATGTACCCAATCCTAATATACTGGTTAAGCCATGCAACCCTCTTATAAGGGATGTTGCCCCAGTCACTGATAGTCCCTTGTGTCCGCGTACGTGTATGTATGTATGTGTATGTCTCTCTGTGTGTTGTTATTTTAATTATAATTTTATTTGATTTGATTTTATTTCGTTTAATTGGAATTGGGTAATTTTATTTAATATAATTTATTTTTGTAAAATGTATGAGTAAAAATGCTAAACAAACAAACAAACAAAAACAATTGAAAAAAACAATTTTTATTTTTTTTAATATTAAAGTTTCATTGTGCGACGCGAATTAAAAAAATGAGGGTCGGGGACTTTTCCAAAAGTTTTCAACAGATTTGCCCGAGTGCCCTCTACAAACCCTATAGTTACATTGATTAAAGGTTAATAATATTTTATAGTGTGAAGTTTAGTACATACATACAATCTCATGGCTACTACATTGCTGCACAAAAGCTATCTATAGTATACAGGATGCTGCTTATCATGGTACCCAACCGGGACATAATCAGTAATTTCTAAAGCTACTTTACATTATAAACTAGTTGATTCGCCGAACTTCGTACCGCCTTGATATTCATATGACGCGAGCTGACAATGTACGTTACCCCGGTAGAATTGTTAACCTGCCATCATTATGTATGAGAAAATGAATTTTCTTCATAATTTCTTTTTGCGTTAATTTTTCCAATATTTAGGTTTAAAGAACTTTATTTCTCATAAGAACTACATGGTTCACTTAAAATGAGATACATAGAAATTTTATACTGATAATCTTACACTCTGGGGCCTTATAACTATAATTATTATTTAAGTAGTGATATATTGTGTTATTTCTATAAGTGATATATTCTATAACGTTTGTACATATTTCTTAAGCTTATTTTTATATATATTTATATTAACACACTCTTTAATGTTGTTAGGTAATTTGTTGTACAGCTGTGCTCCCTCAAACAAAATTGTTTTAATATTTTAATAGTTATTCTGCTATTCGGGACAGAGATAAATACGACAAATCAAAAAACCATGAAAATCGGTCCAGCCTTTCTCGAGTTATAAGTGTTTGAACAAACCCGACTTTGTTTTATATAAAAGATAATACTGGACATTTCACACAGCGCCATCTAGCCACAAACTAAGTAAACAACATACATTGTAACATAATTTAGGTAAGATCCTTCAAAGTAGACAATCGCGGGATGACGTACTTGATACCACAAGGCTTAGCGCTCAAGAGATTGTACATTGAAGAAAGGAAATACCTAGAGATTACCGAGTAGATATTTACAGAATGTCGCATTTCGCAACCAAATAGATAACTGATTTGGGGATAACTAAAATTATTTTCATCGCATTGTACCTTTAAATTGAGCGAATCTAAATTTTAAAGTAGTAACTGCAGGTGATTCAGACATCGTGGTCCAAAATAAGCACCGCAAGCAACCGCACATTTTTATAGTTCAGGAGTTAGGACTATTTATGTGTCCAGTCAATTTTCTAAAGAAAAGGTTTATGTTGTATATGTTTTGATCCTGATATTATGTAAAGCTGGTCATATGCAGGTATTTATAAAGCCCTACTCCATTTAAAATAACTGGTCCAGCACTACAGCGACAGCGCCCTTTACCCAGCTATACTAGACGCCAACGATCCTGGCAGACGGGGTCGTAACGTGGGTCAAGTGACGATGATATTGCTATTTCGCTCACTCTTACAGCCCTTACTGGAGACATTAGTGATGCGCCGAGTAGCTATCGATAACACTAATTATCATTAGAAAGGAAACAAACGTGTTTATTAGTTGGCCCCGTCTGCCAGGAGTCATGGCGTATGCTACAGTGCTCCAACTTGCGACCAGGAGCTGTATAAATTACCTTCAATAGAAAGAGAATGAAGGTCTCACTTTACCTGTGTCCGGGACATCAGTGGGTCGCATTATCCGTCTGATCTGCTCCATGCCCTGCAGATCAGGCGACAGGCCGCCGTGGCAGCAGAATATCTTCTCGTCAATGATGGCGGCTATCGGCAAGCAGTTGAAACAGTCTGTGAACGTCTTCCACAGCTTTATGTTGTATCGGCGTTTGCACTCATCGTAGAAACCTGGAATAAGGGTTTGCTTGTTTAAGATAGTTTGTTCTTTGACTGATGCTTAGAAAGGCGTTTTATTTAAAAGATAAATTACAAAACTGGGTGATGTGTGCCTAAAAGTATTCGGAACGTAATGCTGAGACTGCTTTTTAATGCCCAATGCAAAAAGAGGGTGTTATAAGTGGAAAATACTGGAATACTCGGGAGCAATAAAACTTCGTGGTTTAGGAATATAGACAGTTATGTTTTATTCCTGCCGACGGTATTTATACATTTTGCATCAAATTACCTACATTATAAAAGTAAGCTCAAAAACCACAATAAGGTTACTCTGTGTGCCTGTAGGTCTGTCTGTGGCATTGTAGTTTCGAATCGGAAGGACTGATTCGGACGCGGTTTTAAAAAGAAAGCTAGTTTAACTGGGATGGTTCTTAGCTATATGTGATGAAGGTTAGGTTAGCCAATCTGTTGATTATCAGCATTTTTCCTTTTTATTGAAGGGATCTCAGCTGTAAAATAGATATTTATTAGTTTTTTTCGTATAGGGGTTTTACTTTTTTATTTATACTTGTATATTGTGTAGTGTTGTTTTCTAACTCTTAATAATAATTGAATGTGCCAGTTTCCTTACTTATTTGCTAAACTCTTCACTTTAGTTTAATTACAGAAAGTTTATTTGCAGCGAGTTTATCGCAATGCAAAACACGAGTATAGGAATATATTGGATTAGTCAGATCCCAACATAAACTTCAATTGAGAACCTTGACAAAGGCTGCCTTCAATTAATGAAGGTCACGAACGCTTAATAGTAATGAAACAACGTACCTAAATAATTCTTGTTAATACAATTACTGGAATAACTAGAATCGTAAGAATACATACTTCGTTAATTTATATAGGTTTCTCTGATTGGCAACTCTCCAATCGTAAGTACATCGTGCTTATGTTCGATACACGACTGTAGCTAATTATTATAAAGTTTATTTTAGGAATGGACTTAAATAGTTGTTGGTTGGTAGCGTTCTTCATAGATGCAGTTTCGAAGTTGTTCTTCAGGAATTTGTTTCAAAAGTACACTGCCGGCCAAAAGTTTGAGACCACCTACATCAAAGTAGGAAAATGAAATAAAACTCAAAATGCAAAGCAAGAGGTTTAATTATGAATTAAAATACTTATTTCCTAATACACATACATTATGAAGAAAACAAAAAAATCAAGAAAAATCAACCATTTACTTTAAAAATGTCGCTCATATTTTATACAGATTTTTCGTCGAAAAACCCTCCCTTGCATTTTATTACTACTTTCACTATTCTTGGCATACGAGCAATCAATTTGTCGATTGTATCTTGTGATATATTGTTCCAGCTTTCTTGTAAAGCCTTCCACATGTCTTCTTGCGAAGTGGGACAACAACTGCGCACATTTCTATCAAGCTCTTCCCACAAAAGCTCAATCGGGTTGCTTATTAGTCTGAGCTCGTCGTTGTTACAGTGAAGACATCTTAAAATGGGAAAAGTTCGCGAAATTAGCAGTGAAACTCGCTCTGCCATAGTTGTTTTATACGGCGAAGGCAAATCTGAACGTGCGATTGCCTCTCAACTTAAGTTGTCGAAGACTTGTTTTCATATCACAATAACCCGATACAAGGAGACTGGCAGTAATCAAGATCGTTCGCGTTCGGGAAGGCCGAGAACTACCACTTCTCGCGAGGATCACTTCATCGTCACTACCAGCAAGCGGAATAGACGCCTAACAGCACCAGAAATCCGCGTAGAAGTGAACAAATCCCGATCAGAACCTGTATCATTGACTACAGTAAAAAGACGTTTGAGAGATGCTAAGTTATTTGGTCGCGTCGCCGTTCGAAAACCACTACTAAGGCCACAAAACAAAAAGAAACGGATGCAGTGGGCCCTTACCCATCGAGACTGGACTGAAGAAGACTTTAAACAAGTTCTTTGGTCAGATGAATCCAAATTTGAAATATTTGGTTCAAAACGACGAATTTTTGTTCGACGTAACGTCGAGGAAAAGATGATGCCAGACTGTGTGGTGCCAACAGTCAAGCATGGTGGTGGTTCCATTATGGTCTGGGGATGTTTCTCGGGCCATGGAACCGGAGATTTGGTACGAGTCGAAGGAATCATAAAAAAGGAGCAATATAAACGAATACTACAGCAAAATGCCATTCCGTCTGGTTCAAGAATAATTGGAGATGGATTTTTTTTCCAACAAGATAATGACCCAAAACATAGTTCAAAATTATGCAGGGGTTATTTAGAACACAAAGAAACAGAAGGGGTTTTAAAAAACATGGTGTGGCCCCCTCAGAGTCCGGATCTCAACCCGATTGAGCTTTTGTGGGAAGAGCTTGATAGAAATGTGCGCAGTTGTTGTCCCACTTCGCAAGAAGACATGTGGAAGGCTTTACAAGAAAGTTGGAACAATATATCACAAGATACAATCGACAAATTGATTGCTCGTATGCCAAGAATAGTGAAAGTAGTAATAAAATGCAAGGGAGGGTTTTTCGACGAAAAATCTGTATAAAATATGAGCGACATTTTTAAAGTAAATGGTTGATTTTTCTTGATTTTTTTGTTTTCTTCATAATGTATGTGTATTAGGAAATAAGTATTTTAATTCATAATTAAACCTCTTGCTTTGTATTTTGAGTTTTATTTCATTTTCCTACTTTGATGTAGGTGGTCTCAAACTTTTGGCCGGCAGTGTAATTGGAATTAGAGTTAGATTGTTAGGACTTATCACAATGTTTACATGCTAGGTAGGGCCGATCGTTATCGTATATTCAACTTTACGGCTTCTAGTTGAAATTGATTGCGGTTAGTGAATGCATGTACAATTCTACAAGCCTTAGAATGTTATATATTTCGTGTTATATTTCATACTCATATAGAGGCGAGTAATTTGAACCAACTAAGACAAATGAAATTGAAATATCGACGCATTTTACATGACCGACGCTCGAATCAGATTACAAGTTTTTTTGTTTAAGTAAAATATCGCAAATAAATCCGTGCTAAGTACAGTCAGCCTAGATTGAGAAGTGGTGGCTTACCCACTTCTCACCGAATCACTGACCAATGCAGGACGCGTATGAAAAAATCGGTACCCTGACAAACGAAAAGGATCAATTTATTGATCGAGCGAAGCGAGATCTCCAAATCAACTTGGGCAAAACGACGTTGTATGTACGTTTGTTTGTCTGAGGATAACTTTCGAAGCGTTTATCCGATCATCGTGAAATTTATAGGTAGGTAGTGAGTGATGGCACAATTGCGTTGTTGAGATATAGGGGTTCAAAAAAAAACAAAAAAGGACTATCCGGTCAAATGGCACGTCTAATAACAGGTCTTTGTAAGTACATTTTGACCCGTTTTTTTTTAGTTTAAACCTTGTTTTTTTAAGTTATTAGTCACAATAAAAACTGAACTTTGACAAAATTCACAGGGTACACCAGTGACCCCACAGTGCCGAAATTTAGTACGCGTATAGCTTTAGTGACACAAATATAGGGAAAAGTGTGAAATTAAGAATAACTACAATTCCTACCCCAAAAAAATATAACCAATTAACATGAAATCCCATTACCTGTAATTTTAATGAAACTGTAGGTCAAGTAAGATGGTTATGTATTTCTTGGCACTATTTTGATAGTCAAAGATAACAAATAATATTTTTTTGTTTTTATGGGAGACTCGCGAGATCTCAGTTCGGGGCGAACCACTAGTAAGATAAGAGTTTAAAATTACCATAGATACGGTTTATGCTTGCGCACTCGTGGTTGCCTCTGAGAAGGAAGAAGTTCTCTGGGTACTTGATTTTGTACGCAAGTAGAAGGCATATCGTCTCCAGCGACTGCTTGCCGCGGTCCACGTAATCGCCCAGGAATAAGTAGTTCGCTTCTGGTGGAAAGCCGCCGTATTCGAAGAGGCGCAGCAGATCCGTGTACTGGCCGTGTATATCACCTGAAATAAATGATATTTGGATTGAGCTGTTTAGTTCCAATATAAGCAAATTAGTGACTCAGTTGCGCGCTGACGTTCCAAGGCATAAGTATATTATTAATAGGACATGGTAAAAGCAGGATTTTAAAGATTACTAAGTTTTTACTCTAAACTAGATACTGCCACTAACAAAACCCGAAGAATTTAGTCAGTGTCCATCCAGGGAAAATCGACTAGAAGTTAAAAATAATAGAGATTTTCTAAGAATCTGGCTAAATATAAACAAAGATGTATTAAATTTATAGACACTTAAATTATAACGAGTGTTCTGTTTGAATTTAAACAGTTTTCAAGGCAACATTAGAGAATTCTGTAAATAATGTTACATACTGTAGAATTTGCGTTTAAGTTGTATACAAACATCCTGTCTATTAAATAACTTAACGGCATAATACTAATTAGCATACAGAACACCTGTCAACCTAACATTGACCATTATTCTTTACAATCTATAATATAATAATAATCAATAGTTTCCAATACATCTGTTGTTGGATTTGGATGAGTCCTTCAAAGGAACTACAGTTACTTACAGACACATGACAAACATCTCAGTCGGTACTATGCATAACATTCTCATAATAATACCTCTGCTCTGTAATAAACAAAGAGTGGATAAACGGAAAAGTTGCTAAACAAAAATATATCCTGTTCTGTAAAAGGTAACAAATCTGACTTCTTTTATTTCCTTTGGTGTAAAGCAAGGATGCGTTTTAGCACCTACTCTCTTTACTTTTCAGTTGCAATAATTTGATATACAACTGAAAACATATGGATTTAGTAAGATACAATATCTTATCTTACAACTGACGGTGAACTGAAGATGACAAGATCTTAAACTTCATATAACTATATAGAAATAAAACACGCACAAAGGTATCGTGTGTCATTATTACAGAATAGAGATATTATTTTCAACAAAACCGGGGTATTTACAATAGTTTGCGGGTTTTTAGTGACCCGACATTACAGTTGCATGCGGCAAAAAAACTCACAAACTACGGTCAAATCCAGATTTTAGTGTAAATTGTGTTCACAATCATAAAAGTTCTAAAAGTTAGTAGAGACTATCTTCTCTAAAAATGAACGCTCCTGCACTTCATTACTGGGCGTAAATACCACGGCGAGACACTTCAAAATAAGCCTTGTGATTACAGTGAATATAGAACATTTTGCTTTGACGTAATGAAGTGGTGGAGGGGCGTTCATTTTTAGAGTAGACGGTCTCTATAGAGTTATGTAGGTATGCCGACGATCTCTGTTTTGTGGTGGAAAATTCAGATGGCTTACAATAACTGATATATAGACCGGTTCTGCTGTTAAAGTGGATTGAAAAGTCATCAAAACTAAGTTTATAGTAATGGACAAATCGAAACATAGGTACATCTCTTAATCTGCAGCTGGGCGAATTTAGGGCTTGCAAAAAGTAAGTTTATTTAGATTCCTCGAAAGCGCACCCAATAAATGTGATCAAAACTCGATCGACGGAAATCAACTTCAGGATTGGTCCTGCATCTGCAGTTTTTTTAAAAGCTCTGAGAACAGATTTTCCGGAGGAAGATCAAAGTGTGCATGTCTGTTGTATGACCAAGTCTTCTGTATTCCTCGGGGACATGGTCTCTACGTAGGTATATCGTAAGCACATCCGCGCGTTATACAAATTTCACCTGAAATGCCTCGGCTCCGTGGACATAATGAATATGAATTGGTCCGATTACATTCGTAATTACACAAATTTTGGGACGTGAGTCAACTGCATTGGGGTGGAGTGCATTTACATCCCCTCGTTGGGTAATATTATAGCGGAAAACCGTCTGAAATTGAGGAGACAAGTTCAGCAGAATATTTGGTCATTTGAGAACAATAGAAGGCGCGATTTTTTCCGAAAACGCAACTCACTGAAATACGAACCGACTTCTAATGTAGGTAATTTGTCACTAGCCCTACACGCAATCTTTGCAAACACAACTATATCCATAATAGAGTATGTAAGTCATAATAAGGCTCCGCTGATACGATGTAATCATCATCATCATCATTCTATTTAGCCAAAATTTTGGTCTTTTGAACAATCAGTCTCTGACCAATACATAGATAACGCTTGATTGTACACACTTAAATAAACAAACAATATAAAAAATAAGACACGCGGTAATAAAAGTGGCGGCCTTATCGCTAAAAGCGATATCTTCCTGACAACCTTTGCATGGACTGGATTTCACATACATAGGTTACATATAAACAGAACCAATTGCAAGATCTAACAGATTTTATTATTTCATAAGTAGGCAAAGCAATTAATGAACTGTAACCACATAATCTCTTTTAAAATACGACAGCAGGATCTATGTCCCTCCCCTGTGAATAGGGAGTTAAGCAGTGCGTAAATATGTTCACTGGTGCAAAGCTAATATGTCAAGTCATGCCTGTAATCCTGTGTTTTAAACAAAATTGTGTCAAGGGTATTCTGTTCTATACAATGGTTACTTAATGTTGAATTTATTGGATTACAGGATTGGCCTGTCAAACCGATAGCTTGAAACTAGATTTAACTCCAAATACTTAAGCTTTACGAGGCATGACTTTTTAAGTGTTCTAAGAAACAATTATCATTCATAAGGAAAATAATAGATTTTCTTGTAAATATATTGCTAAACTTATGAGTCCCTTCATGTCAAAATAACAAATAAATTAATATAGTTACCACAAATTTTGAGTGGTGCCTCCAACTCCAGTAGTATTGGCTGCTGAAGGAATATCTCCCGAGACTTGGTGCAGAGGCTGCGGACCTCTGACTCTGACATTTGAACAGTCTTCCCGGGCCTGCATCCTCGAACTGACAAAAGAAACAATTTTACTACTGTTACAAAAAACTTATCAAAAAAACTATGCACCAAACCAGGCATCACAGTTACTTTTCATTTAACATGTTTCTAGAATATTTATTAAGTCTACAAGCTTATACTTTTTAATGCTATACGGAAAAATAAACAATTTGGTCTATCATTGAGCTTAAGCGCCAATTAACTCCAAGCAAAATGGAAAATGCAGTAGAATTTGATGATCTAACAACACAAGACAGCAGTGTTATTATTTCATTATAAACTCTATTTAATTTTAGTTTTTATTCATGCTCTCATTTCATGTCAACAATTCTAACAAGACTCCATTCAACATTACAACAGGTTTCAATGGACAATCACAGACATAACACTTTATACAGTTCAGTAATAAAACATGCTGCATTTATTGGAAGTATTCACTGGCACAGGTGATTTGGAGTCTAAATACAATCTGAAGCACATCAAGTGTTTCTTGTTTGGGTTCATATATAGTTGTGACTATTTATATGGTCAGCAGAAAGGTGGATGGTCTTTGGGCAGGTTTAAAACACTTAAGGCACTTGATGCCAGCCGTTTTGGGCATTGCTTGGATTTACTTCTGTGGCTATTTATAGGCAGATGAGAACTCGAAACAAAAAGGTACAAAACATTTTATGATCGAATTGGAGCTTTGATTTAGCAGAACACTAAATAATAAAAAAAAACAATCTAGCTTAAACTTTGGCAAGAATTTTGGGTTGACCATACATTCTCCTGAAAAGATGTCTTTGAATTTCCCTTTTCTCCTTGCTGTTTCCTGTTGCAGTCTGTATACTGTAGTAACCCGTCAATAAGCAGCATAATAAAGTAAAATAAACATGTTTAAATCAAGTAAAGTATACATAATGCGACTAAAGCGTAATAATAGGCCTATTGAAGGTGCTCCATGCTATGATTTCTGTCATCCTATTGGACTAACTATTCTTGCGATGCCTTCTAGCATTATTTAAAGGGTGTATCTCTACGATAAAAGTGGTTATCTGCTGCTCTTCTAAATATCTAACATCTATAGTAGAATTAGATAAGAATTGAGGATAATCGATTTATTTATGAGTTTGACGTTTCTGCACCTACTTAGAAGTGATAATTACGCAACAAGAGCTTACTGAGCAAAGATCCAATAAATTACAGCTAAAGTTTATGAGTAATAGGATTGGAATACATGTTATTTTGAAAAGAAAATGTATAAATACCTTCTAAAAGTCTGTGAATCAGACTGTCAACATTGAGTTCGTCAGCCATATTTACTACACGATTATTTTACGTCAAAAAAATTCACAGACGCACACAACCACTGCCGAGGCTTGTTGTTGGTTTTTTGCTAGACGGATACCGTTTCGTTCTACGCCGAATAGCAAGTTTGCAAGAAAAACCCCTTTAGCTCATCTTCGACTACAAACTAAAACGATTCTTTTGGTTTGGACTTGCTTTGCAATGAATCATTTCTTTTTTTGGTTATTCATTTTGTGTAAATCTGAGTGAAGTAGTATAAGCTTGAGTCGATCGATTTACCCAGCACTAGTGTTGTCCATGGTTCTGAGCATCATTCGTTCACAATAGACAATGAAGAACTGGCAGTAGACAAGTCAAGATTTATTTTTAAAGTTCCATTTTGCAGGCAAAATGTCGCCGTTCTTGATTGTCAAGTTATTTTCTCATCGTAATGTTCCGTTCTGGCGCATAGTATGTATGAAACACCGTGGTTTGGCGTGTGCGTTCTATTTTATTTTAGACAAGACTTGACGGTTGTTTATAAAAACTTCATGGATGATTGTTCAAGTTCCTAAAACATTGCTCGGATTTTTCGTAAACAACACTAACAAAACACTGTGAATTATCAATGTAGTTAGTGGAAAATCTTTGTCGGAGCCCTTGGAAAAACTAGGCATTGCATCACGGCAACCTAAAACTTGTATCACGGTCGGTCCCCAATGGCAGAGAAGATGGATATCGATCAAAGTTTCAGTGAGGAGAGCAGTAGCAGTTCGTCAGATAGTTCCAGCAGCGGTAGTACGGACGGAGACGATGATCCGCTAGAGATAGTACGCATCTTAGGACACACCTTCGAGCTGCCGCAAAGCCTATGTGAAGACTACTCACTATTCAAAGAGGTCTTCTCTATGAAAACTTGGGAATCTCTAGAAGATAAGGAGAAGAAGCATCTTATGAAGCTCTTACCGGAATTCAAAGAAAATGATGAAGAAGAAAAGGAGAAAACAATCAAAATGCTGTTTGACTATGAACCTTTCAAATTTACTTCACCGCTTAGTGATTTTTACAATGACCTGAAGCTGGGAAACTTTAGACCTGATATTAACAAAATAAAGAAGTTACTAGCAAAAGCCAGGAGAAAGCAGCAAAGACAATGGGTAAAAATAACATATGAATAACCAGATTTTATTTGTATAGGTATCATTATTGTTTCTAGCATAAACCTTATGTTTTCAGATGAGAAATTACTATGCTGATTTACTACCCAAGATATTGCTATCCCGTGAGAGATTGCTGGCAGCTGCGAAAGGGGCTCCACCCGGCCCAATTCCCCACCTACCACGGTTGCCTCCTAAACCTAAATTGAGACCGGGAAACAGATCTATTTACCAGAGGGCCAAGCAGAGGTATTTTGAAGAGTTAAATGCAGTGAGCAGTGAAGTTGGAGGTGACACTTCTGAAGATGAAAACTACCCTGAAGGACCTGATGAATCATTCCAAGATAGGAGATCTGTGTCACCCTGTCCTGTTGAAATTGTAAGTAACTACACCACAAATTGACTTGCACTATGTTATTTGATTGTCATATTAAGTTAAACAAGAAATTGTAAGGTCAAACTTACTAAGAAATATCCCATTGAGATGTAAAGATCTCATGTTTTGAATAATTCTGTGCATAGAATTGCACTTGTTCGCATAAAGTATCATCCAAACAAGGTATAATTGTAAATTGTTTCTCAAAATAAAATGTGTTATTTTATCCTTTACAGTTTTCTCTTTAAGCTTGCTCTTCAACAAAGCATTTATTATAATTGTTTAACTGTGATTATTTTTAGGATGAAGTGGTTCCTGTATTTGAAACCGTCTCAGGCTCCAGTCAGGCCTGTCCAGAGCCAATAATAGATGAGAAGGAAATACTTGCTACTCATAGGCTCAGAAGGATACAAAGAGAGGTACTTATTAATTTATTTTAGTTAGATGACACTAATTTAAAGTGCATTATTAAATAGTGAAAAATCTCCATTCAAAGTTTAGAAGTAAGAAGGCAAATGCCTAAATAAATCATAGATAGTAATAAAATACCTTTTGATAACTCACCACACTATCATCACGTGTTTCTACATGATGCTAAGGTTTACTGGAAGAGAATGCTTTTTATTATTAAGCTCGCCTATAGTAGTACAGACTGATTTATTTTGTGCAATAGAGAATCCTCTTTCTGTACTCATCTGTTTGTATCTAATTGTTCTTACAAAAAATTATAATTATACTATAACATTTTCAGATTCACCCAGATCTGAATACAAATGGCATAACTTTAGAGGACATTGAGCAAAGAGTAATTGGAGGCAGAAAAAATATGTTTGGTGGAGCAAAATCTGAATCACCTGTTCAAAGGATGAAAAGGGGATCTAAGAAAGATTCAATTTCCAGAGGAAAAGTTAGTGAAGGAAAAACCATTCAAAATATAAAAGAGGAGAATGATGTTGATAGTAAATCATTGACAAGGATCAAATATGAAAATGAATCTGACTCTGAGAGCTCCTCATTTGTAGATCCGGTGGCCAGTCCTAAAGCATCTACATCATCAATGGCACAAGTTGAAATTAAGCAGGAAGTGATGGATGATGCTGAGAATGAAAACTATCCTAGTACTTCAATGTGAGTACCCAATACCCATACTAATATTATAAATTCGAAAGTAATTTTATCTGTCTGTTTCTTACATTTTCAAGACTAAATGGCTGGACCGAGTTCAATGAAATTTGGTATAAGGATTATGACTGGGATTGAGACATAGGCTACTTTTTATTCAACTGTGCAGAAGGAGGGTAATGTTTGTATTGACAAACCACGCGTGCGAAGCCGCGGGCGGAAATTTGTCAATTAGAAACCAATAAAATGTTTGTTTATTTATTTAAAAATCTATTATGTAAATCAGTAATTATGTAAACAATTTTTATGAATAGTTGGCTTCTCAACACTTTACCTGCTAACTAAATAGAGATAATACCTATGTAATACATACTTTTAAATGTTTACAGGGAAAACTATGGCTCTCCATTAGAGACTGTTATAAAGGAAGAACCACCAGATGTTAGCCAGAACTCTGGCAATGTCCATCTTCCTATCAAACTGGAAGACTTGGATGGAATAGGTAACTATCTGCAGAATTAAGCGCAAGGATAAACGACGCGTCAGTTATGCATCATGATAGATCAAAGAATATGTGTCTATACTATTGAAATAGGAGTTAGAAAAAAGGACAGTCTCCATAAACAATGTGACCATTTTTTAAAAATATGATTCAAATCAATCACGAAAGTTTTCTAGTTAAATATGATTATAGATGTCTGCACAAAATAAGCATTTAAAACTTATGTGTTTAATAACAAAAAGAATGTACAATTATTTACAATAAAATACAGAAGTAACAATTGAATCATCTAAAGACCGTTGCAAACGATCTATAAATAGCTCAACTGCTCCAGATCTCTGTGTCTAGTGTCTCCAAGACACTGGCTGCATTGCCCCATTTCAAACTTATTATGTTTTAAAGAAACTTCAAGAATATTTTATTGCGTTGTCTTTTCTACTTTTTTGCATTATCTAAAAAGAAAAAAATAGATCTATAAATTGTTTTGGATACGTAAAATTGTTTAATAACTTAAATTACAGATATGATGGCCCTTCCTATCCAATTAGCAGATGAAGTCGGTGAAGTGATTCAAGTGGAGGCGTCTGCGGACGCCTTGCAAGAGGAGCACGTTGTTGAAGTGGACGAGTCACTCACGGAGACGACTCACGCAAACTTCTTGTCGATGGTCCGCGCGCTGTTCCCGGCGCGGGACGCTCACCGCGCGTCAAAGCACCAGCTGCACGCACGCTGCGGGGCCGTCATGAACTCGCCTATAGCACCGCTTAACACTTGGTATTCTTGTAAGTACCACCTACTGAATATCTATTTTACTAATTACAAATGTTTCATATTTACAATACATGTCTTATTTATCAAATTTGGATTAATTGAGTAATTTTAACAAATAATGTCAATGTTATAAAAAAAAATGTCAAAACAATAAGATAAAAAACAAATAATAATCTATCTATATACAATATAAAACAAAGTCGGGTTAGTTATACCATTTATATCTCAAAAACGGCTGGATTTTGATAATCTTTGATTTGTTGTATTTGTCGCCGCTCCGAATAGCAGAATAACTATTAAAAAAAATAATATAAAAAATATTATTTTTTTATATAAAAAAAAATATCGGCAAAATTCACGCGAAAACAAATTATGAAAAATATTAATTTTCTCATACATGCAGCTAATTATGGCCGATTAACAATTGTACCCGCGATGAACATTGGCAGCCCGTGTCATATGCATGTCAAGGCGGTACGATGTTTACCGGGTCGGCTAGTAATAGATAGAAAATATCTTTATTGCTATTAAAGAATAAAATAATGTTTAAATCACACACACAATAGGCGGCCTTATCGTTGGAAAGGCCCCTCGTACATATAGGCGCTGGTAGACGACGGCTGTAGATCAGTGCCAGATTAAGCAAGCGCGGGGCCCGTAGAAAATTATATTGGGTGGGGCGGGGGCTCTTAAAAAAACAAGACTTAAGCGTCGATTACCGGGCCAATTCAAATTCTATAGAGAGCGACTTTTTGTAGAACTTGTGCATTTACCGTACAAAATTCTGTGTTTTATTTTCGCTTACGAAATAATCGGTTGCCGATTTGCGGGTTTCCGACTAAGATAGTCGGAAAGGGTGATACGTTTCACGTTTTTGTGACGTCAAGTAAATTCAATATTAATACTAATTACATCTTCATAAAAAAATATGCTCAGGCGGAGGTGGAAAGGTTTGGATACGCGGGGTTCCCTTTTGCGCGGGGCTTGTAGCAATTGCTACTTTTGCTACGTGGTTAATCCGTCCCTGCTGTAGATGGTGGATCGCTGTTGATGAAGGTAGCGGAGTATTCTAGCTATCGGGCTTCGGCAAGGTATTGCGTAGGGGCGACGGCTGGTACGTACGGGGTCACCACAATTTGGCATACGACAAGTTGAAAAGTGTCCGCGAACAACATTTGGCTTAGGATCCTAATACCAACAGGTCTGATTGAGAAGTAGAAAGATGAAAGAAAAAACATCTATTTGAATCCACATTAACACACAACAATAAAAACAAACAAAGTAAGAGTTAAACTTCAGAATTGTACCCACTTATCACAAAATAGAGAAGTAGGTACCATTCTGTTTCCCTATTACCGTATAGTAGGTAGCCTACCAACCCAAACAGTTCTATAGTACTCCTTGAGCAAGCACGGCAAGAAGTATCATATAATATGTTACAATCGTTAGATTATTTAGTTTGCGCGGTCTAGGATAGGTTCTTACAATTGCCGTTAGATGTCGTCGCCATCTCATCGTCTCAGTATTGGCGCTTTCTGTAGGTTAGCTTGATGGCAAAGTAGTTCTTCCATGTAGCGGTACAAGCCCATTATTTAACTTTCCAGGGTAGATATGTTTTTTTAAATGTTTGGACCAAATTTTGTTTATTTTTCAGTTTTACTAAAACGCTACCTGTAATGCCATCTATTGAGATCTGTTTGAACTAATTCTCTTATATTTAGAAATTATTGTTATCTCTAGAGGTGAGACATGACAGCGGTAAATCCACGATATTTATTCACAGTCGTAAAGTGATTTGGCATAAGGTGTATATGGGCAACGCTTATTTGCACGTTGTGTTGTTTAGCATTGTTTAGTTAGACAAATAATTTATATTCATATGTTCATTTCTATTATAGTGTCCGACGACTGGTGTGCAGAATTGGATTCAGCTTTGGAATTTCTTGCTGGTGAAAGAGGAACACATCCAGATGATTTTGTACCATACCTACAGTATATGCCAAAAACACAGGTAAAGTGCCATCTATTTATTTTGTTTTTAACCTCTGATGCAAAAAGAGGGATGTTATAAATATAATGCCTATGTCTGTGGCATCGTAGTTCCTGAATAGATGCGGATGAAACGATGCAGACGCATTTTTTATTATAGAAAGCTAGTTTAACTGGGGTTGTTAAGCTATTGCATAGCTTCTATCGCGGGCCTTGAGCGTGGAGACCGAATCCAGAAATTCCGTAACGAAAATAACCTAACACCCCGACCGGCACAGCGGTGATACTTTTTAGTTTTGCCATCTATCGATGAATAGCAGAACTTTTAATGACTTTTTGAAATATCACGCTTGTCTCTTTAGTTCAGCAACTTGCCTCTAGGTGGCATTGATTGTATCGGCGTTACTGCGCATTAGAGATGGGTCGTCGACGATTTTTTCATAAACGAAACGAAACCGTTCATCGTCGATCGTCGACTAGTCGATCAAGTAGTTGAATTTTTCGACTAGTTCATAACGTGACCTATAGTCTATTCGTTGAGAAAGTCAACGATAAAGCCGCTCGACGTCGACGCAATCTCGTCGCGACAAGTAGATATAGTCCTACGGCTGGCTGCGATATTTAATTAGCAGCAGTGTGGTGTCCCTGAAATTGGCAACATCCAAGTAACACTGTTTTGAACTCGAGGTCGACCGTAATGTAATGTCCAGTTAGATTGTTGTGAAAAATTAAGTAATTGGTATCCTTTTTCTTTAATCGACAGGATAATTTTAATAAATGCTTAACTCACTATAACTATTTATTCAAATATGAACGCTACCTACGTAACTTTAAAGTTCAAATTTATTTTATCGTCGCGTCGAGCCAGCTATCTACCGTTCCCGTATTATACGACTATGTTTACGCGTCGAGCCGTCGCGCTCTAGTTGAAACAAACGTCTCAACATTTTATTCAACCGTCTACGAATTCAACTAGTCTACGAATAAACGATAGACCGTTGAAGCGTCGAATGTTAATCGACGGTTGATTCGACTAGTCCGTTGAATAAACGCCCATGCCTACTGCGCATGCGTAATCCCCCTCGAATCGTATTTATAATTGCATAAGTTGATAAAAACAGCTATGCAATAGCTTTACCGCGGCAGTCTCCGAGTGCCACACGTCTTTTTTTAGCTATGTCAGTTTATAACATCCGTGACAAAAAGTTGGGTCGGTTTTTAAATTTTTTAAAAATTTACTTGTTAGGGATATTGTTCATATTAAACAATAATTATGGTCTACCTAACAACAATGATTTGTCACAGATGTACCAATGGATCGGCGCTGGAAGAGATTGCGACTCGATACTGGACCGGCTATGTGACAGATGGCTTCGAGCTATGTCGCCGCGTCTTAGCAGTAAAAACCCGCCTCCTCCTAAGTAAGTCAATCACAGTAATAACCAAGTAAAAAATAAACTCCCACATATGGAAAAACACTTCTTCAATACATGATGTATCACCACAACACGAGGCCTTCTCACCACATAAACGTACCATCTCAGTTTATTAGCTTTGGTTATTTTTTCTGTAGTGGGTGCTACTTTAATACTTCCCCTTATGTACATGTAGCGCGCCTTGTCCCTGATGGTAACTTCTTTTTTCCGCATTTTCATTAAAAATCACAATCAAGCTTTATTGTATAAAATGTAAATGATTTTTATGTAAAATTAGCTTCCGCCCGCGGCTTCGCACGCGTATTTTGTCAATAAAAAGTAGCCTATGTGTTAATCCAGGTTATAATCTACGTACATACCAAATTTCATCGAAATTGGTATCATCGAATCAGGTGGGCCATACGCTTGTTCCATCTCCATTTAGTACACAAAAATAAAATGTATTCTGTGGTTGTAGATACCCTACTTCTTGGACGGTACGGCCACCGACCAGTGCAGATGTATCCGAATTCCGTGCGCAAGAAAGGCGGCGATTCACATCCGCTTCCAAGCCGTTTACATACGTCCAGCATGGGTATGTATTTATTTGCACTCACAAACATACCACTCAGGGATAGTGTAGCTTTCTATCAGTAAAAGAATTTTCATAATTGGTTCAGTGGTTCCAGAGATTATCCATTACATATAAACTCAAATACAAATTTTACTTCTTTATAATATTAGTATGACTATTTTATTTGTACGCCAAGGTTTTTATCCCTGTAAATTGTAAATGTCTCCGAAAGGTTCATAAGGTTTCCAAACTTGCAGGCTTATTGCTATACCTTCTATTTATACAACCTCATTGGCAATGTATAAATAAAAGACCTATATAATTTAATTAATATTACCGTTACTTCAAATGCACAAAAAATAGAGTACAAAGCAGAATACCTCATTTTATTGAGGTTTTACTTTGTATGGGGTGCTTATCAAATAGGCCCAAAGAAGCTGCTGTCGTCAAAGTAGGTCGACGATACAATCGCAGGTCTGAACGTTGGATTTGATAGACCGACAGTAGCTGCACATGCCCCAAACTAGGGATGACAACTTTGTTACGGTAAAGCTGATACCTAACTATAAGCCGTGTCTTACTTATAGTCCGTCGCATATCAGACGCGCCTCTCAGTCATTCCACACAGATTAATCGGGCGTGTGTTATAATGCGTCCGTTTAATGATTAATGCGTTTGTAGATAGACAGACAGACTCGGTGATCGGATATTCGGATGCATATTTACCTAAAGTTGATTTTTGCCTAACTAATTATGGAAGCGGTTTCTTAGAATATTTTTATTGGAAATCAAATCCCGGGATGCATCCAGCTTATTAATTTAACTTTAAATATCAAGCAGGTAGAATTTGCCATCTCACTCGCACTCTTACAAAATGCTTATATTCCCTGAGGTCTAATAGGCCCGATCTGACACTTGTTACAAGGTTATTTTCACTTTGTCAAAAATTACCGACAGTAAAATAGAGAAAATCAACCATATTACGTTGTAACAAGGCATTATGTATATCTAATATACATATGTGCCAAAGTGTGCGTTTTTCATAGAATGTAAATTTCTTTAGACTATACGAGGGATGAATGACATACCATAAAAACCTATGCAGCTTTTAGGGATGTCTAGGTTAAATAGATAAATAAATTTAAAAAAAATTAACAAATGATAAATTAGTTGATCCCGGAATCACGGAATTTTTTGTTAAAAAAGTGCTTTCACTACTAGCCAATTTTTAACTTTAGGTAAATATGCATCCGTTTATCCGATCTCTAATTATAACACCCTTCTTTTGCGTAAAATATTAACAAACGAACAAATGTGCAATACACAACCTTTGAATGGAGATCGTGTTTCCTAAATTTCTTCCACGTAAAACTCGCCTTGTCTAGGTATCTAGAATTAGGTGATGCATGGATATTTCGTCCTCAGGTATCGGTCTGTAGTGGGTCCTTGCGCCCGCGCGTGGGTGTCGTCCGGTTGCGCGGGCACGTCCCTGCTGGTGCCCGATAGGCCACGACATGCGACGTTCACCTCACTTGTACGCGATGCGTTGGCTCGTCTACCGAATGGGGAGGGCACGAGACATGATGTTATGACGCTGCTAAAGTGAGTTGGTACTGTTTTAGTAGAGAACTAGATTTTGTTGTTGATCGTTCTAAAAAAATCAATGAATGATACTTTCGTTAGCAATCGATTAGTGCATAATTACTTATTAGCTCTAACATTAGTTAACTCAATACTTAATCATTTATTGTATTTCACAATGTAAAAATATATGGTAATTAGATAGGTACATGATCATTATGGGCCCTGTTGGCCACAACAATAATAACGTAGCTTAGCTTCATACTCTTGAGTTCTGGTTCTCTGATCTAAAACAGGATCAATATTTCCACAGAATGTCCCAATACATAGCTCAATGTAGCGAGCAAGCCTTGCTCGGGGCGGTGTCGTCGGTCTTGGAAAGGTTCCAAACGGCCAAGCGAGATCCGGTCGTGAAGTTTGACCAACGAACGGCAGTCTGGACGTATTTACACAGAAACAGGTGAAGCTGTTTATTCCCTCTTAGTGAATAGATTGCTGATCATCCTGGCTTAGATGGCTTTTATTTCAACCATTTTTCAAATCGAAAGAAGTGTTCGGCCTCCACTCGATGACAATACAATAGTCGAGGCCTATGTTCGACTTCTGCCTCAGATGATGCTGATCACGGCTTTTCACAATATTATTTTAATTCGTTTCTTTAGAGTCTAAAGTTTAGACTATACTCTGTTCACCGAGAAAGACAAATAGGAAAATCAGGACTGCACGTCATTGGTCGCAGGTAACGAACTCACGGCGCGTTCATACTGCGACAAAATATCAGTCTGTGTCTCGAGTGTTTGATTTTAGGCTCGAAATGATTCTTGTTATATCATTATTGTTTTGGCTTGGCTTAATCATTGGATAACGTACGGTAGACGACGTAGTTAAAGTTGCTTACCGTCGATGGAGGAGTCGATGATGGCCTATACCCAACAGTCTGTGAAGTCAGACTGTATGATGATGATGAGTCAGCAATATTAACGCACCCTGACATTTTTAGAGAATGGTCACATCCACTGAAAAATCTTTCACTCACTTTTTGTGCAAAAGTGAGCATCCTATATTATTCTTTCTCGGTGAACAGAGTATTTAGCTAGAATTTCATTCATCCATCGTACAATCTTTGCAAAAATTCTTACTCAAATTCATGCTTGTTTTCATTAGGTATATGCCAATCTTCATTTTGCGACCCCTTGTTTTATTCCTCATCTAATTTTCTTACATATATTATGTATCAGCCTTGGGTAGATTTAGTCATTCTTCAAAAACTGCTCCATCAAAACTGCACTTTATGTTGCATTCTAAAAACCTACTACCTTCTAATTTTCATTATGTGCACGCACGCAACAAAAACCTTAATATCTTTCTCTTTTCTATCATACTAAAATATATCATTACTGAAATAATATTTGTGTGGGTGTGCGTATGTTCATACATTAAACTACCTACAACAGATACTTAACATACTTTCATGCCTCAACACATTCACCATAATTGTTCATGGTCTTCATATTTCCATTGTTTTACAGAACCGAGGAAGACTGGATGAAGACCACCTCTGGCCGTAGTCGCGGCGCCAAAGCGGCCGCTGCGATATCTCCCACTTTCCTACTCCCAGCATCCCCCCCACCTGCCTTGATCCCGCGACCGCCCACCGCGGCCAAACCTACCACTATTACAAAAGTAGTGACCAAACCGGCTGGTCCTTCCAAACCTAGCGTCACCTGCCCTCCCCCGCTAGTGAAGACGATACAGCCTGTTAGAGATACCCAGAATGTTCTACAAACCGTAAGTACATTAATACTATACTAGACGCCAATGCTACTCGTCAGGTCCCACGCTTCTCAATCGACAGTGATGTTGCTATCTCGCTCGCTCTTGGAGGAGCCGTTAGTGATGCGCCGAGTATCAATAACACTTATTACTACTTATTGGATTGAATAAGAAACATACATTTTTATCAGTCTGCTAGGAGTCTTGGCGTATACTAAAGGAAGACGATGAGTTATCATGACTATTTATGACTGTCGTTCCTGAATTGTTTAAAATATGTATAAATTCCTCATTCAGATGGAGGTAGATACCACTGGCACGGAAGAACTGATCGAAGCATCCGACAGCGATGTAGATGTCGATGATACCAGTATACCAACAACAGCTCCCCAGCTATCGTCCGCTCAATTACTGATACAAGCAACGCTCGGCCAGCCCAAGCTAATACCAGCGGTCAAGCCTAGCAAACCCTCCTACACCCCCCCCTCGAAACGAGCGTATACACCGAAACAAACAAGTCTTACCAAACAAAACAAGCACGCCGCATTGATGAGCCAGTCCGTGAAACAAGCTAAAATACTAGCAGAGGCAGTAAAGCAAGCTAGCGCAACAGCTCAGAACAAAGCTAACTTAGCACTAGTGAGGAACATTTCTAAACAAGCAGCTCTACTATCCAAAGCATCCACATCGCAGAATTTGCAAGCGGTATTACAAGGGAAAATACAGAATAGTGGGCCGAAAACAGTAAAACTGCCGAAAGCCGCGCAGTCTCCGAAACAGCCGCTGGCCGTCAAACACATTGTGACGACGCCGATGCAACCTTCCCCAATGCAACCTCCACCGTCACCTAAACAAATGCCATCGTCCCCTAAACCACCCCCTTCACCCAAACAAACCCCCTCACCCAGACCGCAATCACCTCTACAACCTCCATCACCTAAAGCGATCCCCGGGCGACAACTTCAATCGGCCAACAAACCGGCTGCATCTGCTAAACAACCGCCTCTTTCGGGCAAACAGCTCCCAGAATCTAAACAACAACCGATTTCTGAAAAACAGTTTCCTCCCGTCTATCTAACTAAGGAAGAGTTATCGCTATCCAGCAAAGAATTGTTACAAGTAGCGAAACAGCCAACACAAATAGAAATTAAACCACAAACGGTGTTCCTAGCTCCTCAAGCACCCTTGCAACTTCCGTCATCATCGAAACAACCTCAACCGACCATGCCACCTCCAAAAGCACCAATTCCACCCCCTCAACCATCCATGCCTCCTCCCCAATCGCCTATCATGCCGCCTCTTAGTAAACCACTGCCCCTAATGTCTAAACAACAGGCTCAGGCGAAACAAGTATCTCTACCAGTAAAACAGCCTCCTCTAATAATAAAGCACCCTGAATCATCTAAGCCCGCTATTCTAACGAAATCAGTTGTATCCTCACAATCAATCAAGACTATTACAACTCCACAAATATCTATACCATTGTTGAGTCAAGCCAATGCCACACTATCGAGATCATCGAGTCTACCTACGATCATCGCACCGCACAAACCACCTCTCATCAAACAGAGAACTTCGATAAAAACCGATGCCGTCCAAGCAAGTGTAAGTAAAATAATATTAATTAGCTTATTTTATGACAAGAAAATATTGAGGTAATATATTTTTGTTGGTTTTTTTAGGTGGCGAAAGCGAACGCATTGGCTCAACAAATATCAACGGCACAAACTGTAATACATCCTGTTGCGAATACCTCAGTCCTTCAGACACAAAAAGTAAGAACAAATTTCATTTTTAAATCATATTTTTAGTCTTTCGGATGTGCATAACCTATTATCTTCTAAGAAGAGGCTAATGACTTTTGTAAGGTTCAGGTTTTTGCACCTAACTCAGATGTCAGAGAATTCATAGGACGTTTTGAGTCCATAATATTTTTTAGATTTATATTATTTTTTCTTAAATTTTTAATATATCTATGATCCGTTGTAGATCTATCTATGATCCAATTAAAAGAGCCGGCTTTTGTAACTTAGATTTTGTAATTTTCATAGATGGCGCCGGGTACCAGATCGTTGTTAATACGACCACCTAGCTTACAAACGTCAGTTAATGCATCAGTTGCTACACCTAACACTCAGGTAAGTACTTCATTTATGTGCACATCTATTCATACTAATATTATAAATTCGAAAGTATCTCTTGACTCTCTCTGTCTGTTTGTTACGTTTTCACGACTATACTGCTAGACCGATTTCGATGAAATTTGGTATGATAAATTATGACTCGAATTGAAACATAGGCTGTTTTGTTTTTAAAAAGGTCTTTATTAAACATAAATGTTATAAATGTATTACAGCTAAACACAGTTTAGTATAATAATATCTTGATTTAGAATAACTCAGCAGGCACCTTTATAAGTTTTTGATAAAATTACTATTTATAATAGAGTTGCACTTTGTAAATCAATTTTCTTAATTTTATGTACTTATCAAACATAATACAGAAGTAATTACTTATTTAAAAGTTCATATGAGCACTGTATAGCGCGCATTTTTAATGTCAAGAAAGAGACATGAGATGAGACATAGGCTACTTTTTACCGGAATACTCAGAAAAAAAATTGACAAACCATGCGTACAAAGCCGCTGGCGGGTCAGCTTGTATTTTATGAAATAAGAGTATATAACTTAAAAATAGATTTTAAAGAGTTTACTTCCACATACTAACAGACATATTGAGTAAGTAAGTGAGCGTATACTAGTTGGCAACTTAATTGAATAATATGGTGTTTGCAGGCAACTGCGGCGAGAAGGGGCGTCGTCAGAGTGTTGAGCCCAGCTAATCCGTCCTCTGGGAAGTCTTTGATATCGCCACGCGCATTATTACAAGGTAACATTATATCCTGTACTACCCCTTTTCTGTTCTAAAACATAAAGGAAGAGGAAACAAAACCAAATAAACTTAAACAGGTGTGAAGAGAAATATTAATTTAGTAAATGATTATTTTTTACAGATACTCCTACAACCAAAAAACGAACAACTATATCTAGTACGTCCGTCATCACGACTCCAGCGCAGGTATGCATTGAAATATTTCTTATATACAACCTGTTTTGTTATATGTACGACATTAATTTAAAACACACATTCGAAATCGTATTAACATATTTTAGAGGTGTGTTTAATACCAGTAGCTTGAATTTTATCCATTAATCGATACATTTCCAATAAACAATTTTTAACATAAATCGGCGGCGCCTTTGCGATGATGCCGCTTAGTCAGTTTAAACTACTTACATGATGTATGTATATTATTTGTTTACCTATTTTATTCTACAATATCTGAGTCATTGATATTTTAGAAAATTTAAATTTCGGGTCTATAATAATGAATTTGAATAAACCTATTTTACAACAATACTAGCCAGTTAGCCCTACCCATGTTTTCATTTAATGTCGTACATAGCAAAACACGTATTTACAGTATAACTAGAAATGTTATGTATATGATCTATTTTGTTCGCAGAATCCGGTAAACGCAACGGCAGTAGTGAGCAGTGTTCAAACCGCAGTGACGACTGCAGTTCCTACGCGAACCGTACAATTAGCGGGCGGGAGAACACTCCAACTATCCGCGAACCAAACTGTCCATTTCCCAGGCGGCCAAGCGGTCCAACTCAGCCCTGGCCACGCTCTCCAACTGTCCTCCCTACATCTACCCTCGCTCCAGATGCAGCATACGACGCATAGCGTCCGACTGCCCAGCGGTCAAACCGTGCCCTTAGCGACCCCACAAGTCATGCAAGCCCTCAAAGCATCCAAAAGCCAAACTCCCCGCGTCCAAACCACATCTACCCTCAAAACTCTCCAAACTAACCAGACTGTAATACCCGTGTCTTCAGTCCAACTTGCTGGGCAAACTGTTCAATTCGGAAATCAAACGGTTCAATTAGCGGGGCAGAGTGTTCAACTAACGGGGCATACGGTAAAATTACCGAGCGGTCAAAGCGTTCAAGTCGCAAGCCCAAATGTTTTACCCTCGAGTGTGCAGCTAGCGGGACAAACGTTTCAACTGGCCGGTGGGAGCGTACAAACTGTCCAAATGGCGGGTCAAACTGTTCAGCTAGCTAATAGTCAAACTGTTCAGTTGGCGGGCAGTCAAACAGTTCAACTACCCAGTGGTCAAACACTACAACTGCCAAGTGGTCAGACGCTGCAGTTGGCCAGTGGGGTGCAACTGACGGGGCAAACTGCGAAAACTCTACCTCAAGTTGTTAGGAGCCAGAGCCAGGGGGATAAGGCGACTAATCAACCCATTGTGGCAAAACTACTCACGAATGCTCAAGTAAGTGCTGCTAGCAGAAATTTCTGCATTCATTCTTCTAGTAATAAAACAATTCGTACCCTGCTATCATAGCCATCTCCAATATAATTGATTATGATTCCAAGGAACATTCAAAATTCATAATGGATTGTACCACGTTTCTCTCTAAAATGTATTTTATATTATAATTTTGAGAGTAACTCTGTCTGTCTGTCTGTTACGATTTCACGACTAAACGGCTTGACCGATTTAAATGAAATATGGTATATAGATAGATTATGACCGGGATTAATACATATGCTACTTTTTGCCCAACTGCGCAGAAGGAAAGCAATATTTTCATTGGCATGCTTTGCCAACAATTTTGTATAAATTGTTTCCATTATTGACTGTAAGGATCGAAAACAAATACGCGCGAACAGAGCACGTAAATAATATATGAAAGAGGTCAATTCTAATTCAAAATTGGTTATTCCTTATGTTACAATCACTAACTTCATAATGGTGGCAATTCTGTTGTTTACGCTGACTAACTAAAATTCTGTAAAATACGAACGGTCTTATTTTGTTCACACTAAAGATCAAATGAGAATTGTATTTAAAGTGACATTTTTAAAATTAAGTTATTTTTGCTAAGATGGCATGTTTGCGGGCTAATTTTAGTGATCAATCAAATTGGTGTTGACTAAAACTAGCCAGCTAACACGTCTTCATACTTAAAAATACTTAAATTTAAAAATGTCACTTTAAATTTAATTCTAATTTGATCTTTAGTGTGAGCAAAATAAGACCGTTCGGGTTTTACACAATTTTAGTTAGTCAGCGTAAACAACAGAATCGCCACCAATGTGTAATACATATAAAAATATAAAAGAATGAAACTGTGCCTAGGGTCAGATGGTGTCACTAGAAGGCGTGGTGGGTGGCGGAAGGATAGTGTCCGGGATCCGGCCGCGGCCGCAGGTTCGCGTGCTATCGCCGGCCACGCGACTCACGAGGCCACTTCTATTGACGTCGGCGAAACCTCTGCATAATATTATATTGCAGGTGAGTTTTGCACTGTATTCCTTGATTCATTTATACATATTCACATTACATATTCACATCTTCATAGCGTGTCAGTAGTTTTTTATTACTACTTACTACTACTTGGCTACATTGATGGCGTCAGGAGCAGACGAGTTCAAATCTTTCCTGGCGCAGCTAATGTTGCATTGTATGTAGGATTACCACAGTCATGCGTTAGACTGGGATCCCTGAACCTCCATTTGCACATGAGTCTGCAGCGACTAACGCGTGTGCGAAGCCGATTTAAGGACTTCCACGCTGGCCAGGGTAGATTGTGCCCTGGTGGAAGCTGTTCTTGAGAGGGTATAGCGGTAGACGGTTTCTATCCATCCACAATATCTAGAAACAGACGGGTAACGCGGGTGGTCTGCCGGAAAGTTGGATTTTCTTTCGATTTTATAAGAAACTAGTAGCCATGGCACAATGGTTTTAACATCCCCCTTTTATCTTAATCTTAGATCTAAAATCCTTCCCGCAATAAGCTTAAAAAGGGGTACCAAGTTTTCTCTTCAAGCAAATAGATTATTGTCACCTATAGTATATAGATTACTGAATGGCCGAGGAGGTTTTGTTTTAATTGTGCTTCAATATGTGGGCCGTAAGCCTGTTTCCTCAGCTAGAAACATCTATAAACCATAAACATTAAAATGTTTTCAGAGCGACGGAAGTGCAGTTCGGGTCACGTCGAGCGGTAGTGCAAGCACTTCGCAAACCATAGTTATAAGTAATATGGGTAAGTTACTCCTTGAATCTCATCATGCACAACTTGACTCCACCCACTGCTCCCAAAGGTAGTGTCACAATGATCCTGCGCTGGTCTCAGCCATCGGCCAACGGACGGCCCGCAAGCGTTTGAAGGCGGAATTACAGAAATGTGGGAAGTCCGCTAGCGAGATGTTAAATGTAGGTATATTTTTGTAAGTTAGCAACTTACATAAATCGGTTAGTTTCACGAGTTTCACATATCTTTTTGTATGTACATACTGTTACGCCGAGGCTGTTAAACAATGAGTAATAATCGAAATTTCTCGAACGCTTTTGTCTTACCTGCTGTGTTATTGTTTGCGGTTGCGCAGGATGGGGATTGGTCATGCTGTCGAAACACCGACCCTTTTCCTGGAACGTTCGAGATCGTTCTAGTGTAGTGAATTGTGTGCGATATAAATAGGCCGGAGAGATGGCCGGACAGTCAGTCTGGATTTTGCTATACGTGCGAACATTTCGGTGACTTTAAGTGGTGCAATAGTGGTGTGAATTAGTGTGTTGTGATTACGTGTGCCCAAGTTCGTGTATTCATCGTTTAGTGATGAATAAAAGTGTTATTTTGGTGAGATCGATTCCCATTATTGTATCCCGAACCTTCAGCTCGTAACAATTTGGTGTCAGATGTGGGATAAAATAATGCCGGTTCTGCCAAAGGATAACGTGGACGGTGTCAGGACGAGAGGTCAACGACAACAGGAAATGGATGAAAGGCGGTTCGGGGAGTCTCCGGTTCAAGAAGCTCAGCAGAGGCGTCAGCCGATAGAGATGGAATCAGCCGCCGCCGAATCATTTGGAGCTTCATCATCATCATCATCCGTGGGGCAAGCTCCTGTGACAGGCGATCTTGCTGCTATTATGGCAATGCTTTGGCGTCAAGAAGAACAGCGTCGTCAACAGGAAGAGCAGGCTCAGTTGCAGGAGGAACAACGCCGTCAGCATAAAGAAGAGAAGCGTCGTCAACAGGAAGAGCAGGCTCGGTTGCAGGAGGAACAACGCCGTCAGCATTAAGAAGAGAAGCGTCGTCAACAGGAAGAGCAGGCTTGGTTGCAGGAGGAACAACGCCGTCAGCATAAAGAAGAGAAGCGTCGTCAACAGGAAGAGCAGGCTCGGTTGCAGGAGGAACAACGCCGTCAGCATTAAGAAGAGAAGTGTCGTCAGCAGGAAGAGCAGGCTCGGTTGCAGAAGGAACAGCGACGTGAACAGGTGGAGCAGACTCGGTTGCAAGAGGAACAGCGACGTCAAGATAAAGAAGAGCAGCGTCGTCAACAGGAAAAGCAGCGACGTTGGCAAGAAGAGCGGGCTCGACTGATGAGGGAATTGTTCGGTTCAGCTGGAAAGGAAGTCCAGTGTGTGAAAGAGCAGATAGTGATCATGAGAGCCGTGTTTCGGAGGCTGAAATTGGGATCGCTGATGAGAAAGGGACTCTGGGTGTCCTGAAGTCTGGAGACGGCAATGTGGCTCCTCTAGTTGCTACATCTTCAGCGCGAGGTGCGCCTAAAATTGTTCATTTTGATCGGCTGCCGCGATATGGGGTTAAGAATGCTCGGGACGAGCATGTTTTAGGAGGGGGCAGTGTTACGCCGAGGCTGTTAAACAATGAGTAATAATCGAAACTTCTCGAACGCTTTTGTCTTGCTGTGTTATTGTTGTTATTGTCTGCGGTTGCGCACAATGGGGATTGGTCGTTCTGTCGAAACACCGACCCCTTTCCTGGAACGATTAAGATCGTTCTCGAACAATCGAAATGTGCGCGATATTAATAGGCCGGAGAGATGGCCGGACAGTCAGTCTGGATTTTGCTATACGTGCGAACATTTCGGTGACTTTAAGTGGTGCAACAGTGGTGTGAATTAGTGTGTTGTGATTACGTGTGCCCAAGTTCGTGTATTCATCGTTTAGTGATGAATAAAAGTGTTATTTTGGTGAGATCGATTCCCATTATTTGATCCTGAACCTTCAGCTCGTAACAATACTGTGTGGTATAAATGGTTTTTTAGATTACTAAGGTCTACGGTCCCTTGGAGCTGTAAAAAATGAAGCTTCTAAGTCAACGCAATCATAAAATACGGCCGCATATTTTGACACTCACAAATAAATTTAAACCTAGACCTAGTTGACCTCGAATAATCATAAAATTTGGCAAGAACCAAGGTCTCACAGCGCAAGTAAAGAAACAATCCGAAAATCGTTACTTCGTAATTTTTTTTTAACTAACCTATGTTGTGCCACGGCTGGGCAAAGGTTTCCTCATCTTACCTCCATCCACCACGGTTCACAGCCAAATCTGACCAATCTGGTTTGTAATTATGTATATATAAAAAAAAAACTTACGGAAACCTCGGTGCGCGAGCCAGGCTCACACTTGCCAGGTTTTTTTACTTAATGTTGTTTATTTTTCTCATTACAGCTGGTCAAACCATAACGACTCCTACAACGACGACGCCAGTGCTCAAATTACAACAGGTATTTCATTTATTAACTGACAATCAATACATCTGTATTTCATTTCATCTACATACATTTTGTTTTATTTTATCATCGTTTTATAGGTGAATCCGATTCAACAAGTAAAACTCGCGCAAGGAATAAAAATACACCAGGTGAAGCAATAACTGAAGCATGTTGATTCCAAATCGAATGCAATTTACTTAACACAAATGTAGTTTGCATGAAAGATGCATGATTTGGGTAACATTTAAACGCCTATGCATAACAATAAAACTAGTAGCTCACCCTGAGTTCTGGGGCTATTTTAAAACGTCAGAAAGTCGGATCGGAAATCTCAGTTTTCAATCTTCAGTTTTGATTTCGAATCCAAGAACTCTTTTTTGTAAACTATCAACTTTTGAATCCGTCTCAGAAAAGTATCCGAGCCCTATGATCAATCCGAAATAATTTTAAAACAGCGTTTTGGATTTGAAATTGAATACGAGCTTTACGGAGTTTTAAAATAGCTCCACTGCTGGTTCGTTTGTCCGATGATAACTTGAATAGAATTTGGATATAGAATAAAATAAAAATTGATTTGCAACATCACAGTAAATACACAAAAAAAGATAAAGGTACAAAAGATAACTTAAAACTAAACAATCTACTGACATAAGTTACAAAAAGGACTGTAACTCAGCATGATGCGGGAATACGGAATATCCATAAGTGGGTTCTTTTGTGGGATACAAGGGTAAAACAATCTGGTCATGCGAACTATCATAAAGGGCTTTGTGTTATGTCAACACATTTAAGATATCTCAAAGATGGAACCAGCTATTCTAAAGTAATCGTCGCACAAAAAACATACATATACTAACATACAGCGCTGATCCGTCCAATTGAACTAAGATATCTTCGCTTCGCTTGTTCGATCAATAAGCACATTAAATACTAAACAATAAATCATATAATTATTACAAATAGGATTTGTAAAAATTACAGCTTCATTTGAATTAATATTTCTAAAAAGCGCATTATTATAGAACATGTTCCTAAACCCGTTTAAATATTCAGATAGTATTGGAAGATCTTTATGAAAATATATTTCAGGCGTCATCATCAGCGACGGTTCCGACATCTAGTGGCGTCCGGAGCGTACTAATGGACGGGCAGCAACTGAAGCTCGTGTCGGGGCGCCACGTACTAGCCAGGATACTGCGACCTAACCATCCCCCTCCCCAGTGATTGTACATACTAGCTTAAGGTATATTTTTGTATTATATTGATGACGTTGTTATGGATGGTGCGGTCGAATGGCAATGTTTGTATTGGCGCGTGTATGCGAAGGGATACGGAAAGTATCAGTTCCGTAAAGTTGCGGAGTGGCGCGGTCTACAGAACTCATCCCTATGATATCAGTTTATCATCATAAAGGAAAGCTACGTGTTGATTTTGTCTGTAGTACGCGTTTATATATTAGTACTGATAGATTTGGAAATCCCTAAACGCAGATAATAATGTTGATAGATATTAGGAGAATCGATGCTTAGAGCCGCTGCACCATAACGAATCCGATAAGTCTGAAGGACTAGAATGGTTCCTTATTTAGTTTTCATTAAGAAAAGGTAACGCTTGTTTGAAAACCACCAATGAAAACCACCTGAGGAAATCATCCAAATGTGATTTTTTTGTATCTAAAGTTCAAAGCAATAATTGTATCATAAATTATGAATTAATTAGAATTTGTACTGATGCTTCATTTACATTGTGACGGACGGAGTAAACTAAAAATATTTTATTATTTGGTGCCAGAATCAAACCAAATACAACAATGATGTTTATTTTACTAAGGTTATATATTTAATGTTTATTTCGGCTATTATCAGAGATGATGTTTAGTTTTGTTTTAGATTATTTAGTTTAATATACTTCCTTAAAAAGGTACTAACGTAGAAAACAGTATTTTGCATTGTATGTAACTGAATTATTACATAAAGTAATATTAATGTCTCAGAGAGTTTACCTGTTTACGTTACCTTTACAAAGGTAAAGTAATGAACACGAATCACTAAAAAGAGCTCATTTACCTGAATCTTTCTTAGTCCAATAATATACAATTACGTAGTTTAATTTTATACATTCTTAAATGACAGTGTTCGCACTGAATAGCCTATAATTATTATCTTTACATGTATAAAATGAAGTTGCTTCCGCTGTCTGTTCCCTTAGATCTTTTAAACTATTCAACGGATTTATATGCAATTTTCAGCAATAGATAGAGTGATTCAAGAGGAAGGTTTATATGTATAATACGTACATAACTGTTTGTTTGTTACCTTTACACGACTAAACGGCTGAAATTTTGCAAGGAGATAGATGGACATGGGCATAGGCTACTTTTTAGCCAACTGCGCAAAATGAGTGTAATGTTTTGTTGAAAACCACCCGTGCGAAGCCTCGGGCGGGTCAGCTCAGCTAGTATGAATATAATATGCAAAAACTAAGTGAGATAGACTAAATAAGCAATATTTTTTGTAATATTGATGGATTGACTCCTACTTGCAATCAATTGCTATCACTTGACGTAACAAGATCGTTATTTAAAGAGTGCTATAACAGTAATTTAAATAAATACGAGTTCAAACATAAAGTTTTCTTCAGCAAGCGTTTACTTTGCTTGGTTAATATGGGTTTATGATTATTAACGTTGCATATGAATTTGACAATGTTTAAGTACATATTTAGAGTATATTATGTAAAATATATAAATCACAGTATAAGTTCCAGTTATATAACCTGAATGCACCGTAGATTTGAGTTATTATATCTCTTATATTATTGTACAGTTTTGTTGTGTATTATATTAGGTCTGATTTCCTTCTTTTTAATAAAAATAATGTAAATTTATTGCTTTAATATATATGACTTTTATTGAATTGATAGTTTATGTCCATAGAGCGTGTTGAATTGAGCTCCCAAGTGATGTACAAAAATTGACAATTAACAAAATTTAAAAACGTAATTAAACAAAATCTTTATAAAAAGTCTATTATAAAATATCGGATTATTTAGATGATAGAGAAGCTTGCGATTGAAATCGCTCCAACTCATTCAAAAACGTTACAATTTAAACGTCATTTATTTTCTTTATTGTTATGTATTCTAAAAGGATCATTAAAAAACAATCAGCCTTGTTTCTTGCCTTTCTTTTTTGGCTTGGTCGCGAAGGAACAGGTAGTAAAATTGACGTTTCAAAGTGATCCTTGTGATTTAATGAATAAAAAGATTCTGATTTTTGAATCAGAAATATTTACTCCGTCAGTAAATGTAGATAAAAATTCAATCATTCACTTTATTTGATAACAAATCAATAATTATCTTATAGGGTATTTCAACTGGGTGGTGAATAATTTAATACGCAAAATTGGTGGGAAAACACAATTTATTTCAATACATTATATACATGGAATGTGTTGCAATCAATACTGATGATGGCATCCACAGGACTATTCTAACGCATAGCTAAACATAACTATTGGTACTGTGCGGCGTACTTGCATGGTAATACGATTACATGCTTACTTAAAACGAATTTGTTATTAAAACTTTTTAAATACAAGCCAACTTATACACATCGCGAAAACCCACGGGTGTATTAGAGACCTCAATTCCTTCTAGGGGGAACGACAATACGAAGATACTAAGGGGTATCACATTTTAATTTCTTAATACCCCAATCATCTCACATACTATAAGTTATACAATTATAATATAACACCGAATATGGAAATATGCTTATTTATACACACAAATATAAGGATATAATTGCAGAATACTTTAAAACTACGAAAGGAAATCTGTTAAATGTAATCCAAAGAGCGGCTAGTGGCTTTTAAAAGTGAACAACATTGGCGATTGCCGTATTGGAAAGCAGTACCGTTTAAAAGCATTTTAATAAAAAAATCTAATCCTAAAAACTCAAACCTACCATCAGTCTTATAACTATGTTTTAAAATATAAATATTAATTGAAATATCAAAGTTAATTGAAAGTTACACAAATAGCAGGGAACATAGATATAAAGTTACACCAAGAATGATATTTCATCTTATGCTAATCGACTACATAAAAATATGTATGCTTATGACATAATAATACCACAGGTTTTTATTAATACTGACGAGGCGTTTAATAAGAAATTTCAGAGATATGATATATTTATAACCGTTTAAAACATGTACTTATTTATTTAAATATAGTTGTGTTTAGCGATGTGCTATTTATATAACTGCTATTATGTATTTTCTGTTAGGATGATAAAGCTTTGAATAATGTGCGTTTTATAGACTGATTCAACTTTTGTTAAAACCGCTAATCTGCAATTACAATGAATGTTCTACGCTTCCAAAAATACAGTCACTAAAAAGCTCGTGTGGGTATTGGTATCTAAATATTATGTCCCTTTACAGTGGCGAGTGACATCATAAAAAGTATTTATTAATTAATACCGTGTAGATAAATTTTATAACAAAAATATCTTAGCAATTTTGGCATTCGAAAAAGTACTTAACTCTAATGTATCTAATGTAATAGATAAACTATATTACTGTGTTAAAAAATATACCCTACATTTATATCGTATCTCTGAACATGGATGCACCTCCAAGCTTGGGCTGTGTAGAGCCAACCGAACGAACACTCATTTATATACAAACAATAGGCACCCATATATATAATTATGATTGGTTTTCAGTATGTATTTAGAAATATAATTACGATTTCAAGAGAATATTGCGGCTAAATAATTAACAAGGTGTGTGGAATGCCTAATATACAATCTAGGTAACAAGGACACTCGTATGCTTATTACATTGTGTCAAATAATTTTCGTTCATAGTTGTACATTTGCACAATCATCATTTACGTAACTGAACATTCTGATTACGAAATGATAACTAGGAGTACTGAAGCTATTTGTATTAGGTACGTATAAATAGTTGTCTTATGAATCGATATGATTGAATGTACAATACCGTTGATATTGTATTGGTCCTGATTCACATCTCTTGCCCGACGAAGCAATTTACAAACTTGCTGAACATTGAACGTATCAATCGGTTTCTTATACTAATCAAAGATACTATTAAAAGTCCAATAAAAGTATAATCCAATATATCCAAGCTATGTGGTTCTACGATATGCACCTAAATTGTACACGCAGCACTCCGGGAACAAGCTAAAGCGGTGAGGGAAGTGTTCACTCCTCGGCATCTTCCCCGTTCTCAGCTGTCAACAGATTTGTGTTGTCATCAGCTGCCAATTCCGTGGTGTGCTGTTTAAACAAAGATTTCATCATAACAGTAATGAAAACAGACAGTAAAATTAAAAAAAAAACAATAGGAAATAAGAGGAAAAAGAACATTTAATTGACACTATATGGCTTTTCTTCTTCTGCCGCTAAACATTCGCTTTTAGCATTACATTTAAACAACACAGACACATTGTAAGCCACAGTATAAAAAACGCGGAGCTTAGTGTGGGGTGGACAAAATTACAGCACAACACGAATCAATGTGCAGACTGCAGCATGGAGACCAAACACACTCAGTCACTATTCTTGAGGCCGCTTGAACACTACGCATTGTCAAAGGGAGCTCACAGTGCACGTCTACGCGCTAGAAAGACGTGTGCATACGTACAATGCGCTCCTCATTCAACCGTGTATACGGCCCTTGGTGTTTCTAAAGAGTGCACAAGGCTATAATAATATTCACCAACAAACTATTTCTCCCAGTCATTGTCTTTCTTCTCCATTTAGTAGGCGAAAGTATGCTGAAGTCACGCGTGTTACGAAATAAGATCACGTCGAATTCCGCAGCGGGTATCCCAGTTGAGTACTACCGGTGACATGAGTAAAGGGGGGTTGAGCATACGATCCCCCCAGCGATCCAAACGTATCTGCGACGCAAGCGACTGGTTATACTAATCTGGTTATACCGCTGAAAGTCGCAGTCCATGTGTATGACGATCTTTAGCGAAAATATAACATGAAAGTCTCGGATGAAGCTAGTAATGTCATTTGTGAAAATAATACAACATATGACCTCGATTGAAGCCCTCTTGAACTCGTAAAAAGAACAAATAAGGGGTAAACAACACCCACTATCTGCCACCTTAAATGATCAATTCCTTATGTCAAGAAGAAAAATATGTGAACACAAAATTCCTAAAGTTAGGAGTCGAGGAAGCAACTGAAATGATCGACTTCGAATCGTGGAATGCACCTTCTCAAATCAATATAGGTACACACGGCTACACCTTAAGCTATACATTTCCAGTATAAGCTGACCTCGCATTGTGTAGGTTTTCCGTACAATGAGAGGTCAGCATAGACTGGAATAACTTGATGTGTAGCCTTGTGTACTTTCTTCTAAGACGACGCGTGTGTCTTTAACCGACTTCAAAAAGGAGGAAAAGAAAGAAAGAAAAAACAGAACATTTATTTGTGACGGTACAAAACACACACAGCAGACACATTTTTTTTGTATGTTTCCCGATTACTCGAAGACGCCTGGACCGATTCGAGAAATTCTTTTTTTTTTTTTGTTTAAAAGAGTGGTCTTCCCAGTTGGTATCATCGGCACCAAGTCAGGATCTGATGATGAGATCCCAAAATAATCGAGGGCAACCATCAAGTTTTATAGGGACGCAATTTAGTTTTATGTTTTTACCACAGAACTCCGTCATTTATCAAACGATTTGGAAAATTCTTTTTTTATTTGAAAGCATATACTTTCATATTAGTCTCACAGAAATTTCATCAAAATCAGTTTAGTAGTTTGGTTAAGTTAATTATATTTTTTTTAAAAAGTTACTCGTATTCGAAACCCTCCGTTTCTCATTATTTTAAATCATGATGATGATACACCTACTCTTTCACACCAAAAAGTGAACCAATGTTTTTTGCTTAAACCCGTTACCGCTGATTCTTCACTCCTTGTGTCACTCATTTCATTACCACATCTACCAAACTAAATGAACGTTACAGAATCTGATTACAACTCAAAGATGTAAATATATCCACCAAACCCTCGAACTTCTCACACTAAACTTCTCGCGATTAGAACAGAGGATGTGTGGGGACATCTCGATATCTATAAGTTTTCTTTATCCTTATCCGAACATTATATGAGTTGCTTAAAAACTGCATTGTTGCATACCCCACTTGCAGCAGAAGCTGATTGAGTGCGTCTGCGGCGTTTAGCTGCCAATGCTAGCATGCAGACCAGCGCGATCGATGACAGGGCTCCAACCAGAAGAGGTAACAGCAAATTGTCCCCGCGAGAGTAACCCTGAAAAGATAAACATTATTAATAAAGCGAAGCGAGATCTCCAAATAAACTTGGGCTAATCGGCGTTGTATGTATGTATGTGTGTTTGTCCGAGGATAACTTTCGAAGGGTTATTCCGATCATGGTGAAATTGGATGTATCTATAAGTAGGTAGTGTTGGCACAATCCTGGGGTCACTAAATGAGCTAAAAATGTTGGAAGGTTGATATCTCGGGGTTCAAGAGGGGTAAGAAAAGAATCAAAATGAGACTATTAGGTCTAATGCCTCGTTTTTATTTCTAGAATAATACTTGTAGTTTTTGCGTTATTAGCCTTAATATAAACCGAACTTTGACGAAATTCACAGGGTACCCCATAGTGCTGAAATTTGACATTCGTGTAGCTTTAGTGACACAAATGTAGGGAAAAGTCTGAAATCCAGAATAACTGCAATTTCTACCCCTAAGATGTATAACCAATTAATATGAACTCCCGTTACTTGTAATTTGAATGAAACTGTAGGTCAAGTTAGTTTGTTATGCACTTCGGGGCACTATTAGTTAAGAATTATGGCCGGCTTGCACAACGATCACTAAACGACTAAACATAACACAAGTATTTAGCGACTAAACATATTTAAATTTGACATATTTGTATGTTTTGAAAACGCCTTAAATCATATTTAGCCACTAAATACGTTTAGGCATCGTTGTGCAAGTCGCCTTAAGAATAATATTTATTTTGTATTTTGGGAGATTCGCGAGATCTCAGTTCGGGGCGAACCACTAGTAAATAAATAAATAAAATATAATAAAATAAAGAATTCTGAAAAGTCTTGTTGGTGATTCCAGCCGGAGATAATGAGAAGGGCCTTAATCCAAACATAACTGATATTATTAAGTGAGTGCATCTAAGTAAACCCATGTCACCTTATTGCCTGCGGAAAAACCAATTCAAAGAATATTTAAATCCGGATTTCAGCCATCTGTCGTAATGAGACCGATAAACTTTAAACAGCTACGAACTTATGAGAAATATTTTGTACAAAGCTGTTTGCGTTGTTACCTAACATGACAGTTCGTGGATATGGTTGTGATTACACAACGAATCCCTCGGAATAAATCCGGTGTTATTCGGATCCTATCTGTGGTGTACGCAATATCGTATGGAGATTGCCTTAACTAAAATTATGAGTCCCACCACTAGGTAGGCACTAACGCGTAAACCATTGCGTAAACCCTTACGTAAACCAAATAAGTACCTAACCATAATTAAATGTAACAAGGATAATTTTTAAATATCTATATTATGTAAAACTGATTTTCCAAAATGATCTTTGTTATATTCTGCTTCATTTTAATTTGAGTACCTAATCCTTAAACATAATGAGATTGGAATCGCGAAGTTACAAGTATGAAAACAGATAGTATTTCCCCCCCTCCACTATCACTGTCAGTTACCTAGTTGCATATAAATCTATAATATTATATTACCGCACTCGTGTTCCGTTCCGTAGTGTCAGCGGAATAGTACTTACCTAGCAATCATGTTACATAAAGACTGGAATCGCAATACGTTTCGTAAATAACTTCTTCCATATCCGATTTCATAATTCAGATAACTAGTTGTTACCGAAGTAATCGTAATGTTTAAGTATTACTATCACGCAGGTGGTGCCTTGCGTTCGGGTAAATATAGATTGCAAATATTACGTAAAGGTGTTGCATAGAGCATCGCAATACTTACACTCCATTGGAAGTATGATGAGGTGTCAACGAAAGGCCATCGGGAGCCGTACCATGTGACTGCAGGCTTCGACATTGTCACTTCGTCTACATCAGTGTAAGGGCTTCCAGATTCCGGTTTCAATGGCGGAAGCGAGAATACTTCGTCTACTTCCAGAGACTCCTTAAAATCATCATCGTCATCTACAGACAGTAGGGCATCTTTCAAATCGCTCATCTTTGTGTTTTCAATAGCATCCTTTACAGGAGTGTCCTTTGTAGTTATCAATACATCATCGAACATCTTTGTCGTAGCTACAACGGGTTTTTCCGAAGGAACAAATGCACGAGAATAGTATTTGATTATATTATTGAGCGTAATTGGTTCCGGAGTTGCGGTAGGTCGGATTATAGTGTCCTTTTCCCATGGTTTAATGGACATGTTGTCTTCGGCTGTCAGTTCTTTGCTTTGAGGCTTTTCGGGAGGTATATCGCTGCCTTCCGTAGGAATAGTTTGAATTGTAGACGAACTCTTCCACGACCTTAAAGCGGGCATTATCCATGGCGGAGAAGTTGAGAGCTCTACCGTTGTAGAAACTGTAGGCACGGTGACTGTCGTAGTTGAATAAGTGGCAATGGACGTAGTCGGGGTTGTCTCCAGTTTGGACACTTGCGAAGATGACACTTCGTGAGCATTGGCCTCAATACCTTGGTACTTCCTGACAACAGATGACACAATATCGCGTCGATTCGCTTGAAGCCAAGGATCGAGCAGCTTTTGTCCCAATACGTAAACTACTGCTATACCCGATATGATCAACACTGACAATGTGCACATGACAATACAGTAATCTTTTATAGAATGCCTCCGGGGAGATCGTCGCACATGGATCGAGGGACTGTAATCCCGTCCCTTGCCTTTCATTCCGCTGTTGTTCAACACTTCTTCCGTCTGCGGAAGGATAGTGTATTGCAGGCTGTTCTCGCCATGTCTCACCGTCTTGTACATGTTGACGTCGCTAATTTACCACAAAAGGAAACACTACGATTTGCAGTCACGGGTTTTATCACATACTCGCGTTTCGGTACGGGAATATCACTTCGATTCAGTGACTCATCAATGTAGATAAATGTCGGTGCGAGACATCGCGGCCACTCGCGCTTTGTGCTGCGTCTTGTGGCCGGTGTCGGCTGGCGCGTGCTGGGCGCATGCGCGACAACATCGAGCGGCTGCTCCCCTGTCTCCTGTGCCCGACAGCCGACACCGACGACTCGTCGGCCCCGAGCTTTTGAGGTTATATGACTTGGCCGGCGTATTCACAGTACATCACGAAGTTCCACAACAACATCACAGGCTCATCAACAACCTTAATTCGTTACCTCGCCGAGAGCTACAATTCCAATTTCATACCCAGGCGGCTTTTAACAAGTTTTTGGTTTCATCGACACATCCAAACCCTACAACGAATTTAAAATCGAATATCACAAAAAAGATTATATTTCGGTATGTAACAAATTGTTCTTAATCGCAAATCAGTAGGGGTCAAATGACCAATTTAGCACGAACTTCCATAAATATCGCCTTTACCATGAGTACCTATATATATCCAGAGGGATACAAAATACCTACTCATCCCTGAACAGGTTTTAAAACTTGTTTGAATATGATCAAGAATGTCGAATGGTTAAATGATAACACGGTAGGTGCCTACGTATGACTCACGATTTCCGTAAAATGCAACCCGTTTCTTTATAATCGATTGATCGATCGAATGCAATTTCAAATAATTTATGATGTGAGCAAAAAATTCGGTCTGGTTGAATGATAAATCATATCCACTTCACAATAGCGGTGTAAGCACTATAAGTGTCTTCTGCAAGGCTAGCACAGCGATTTCCTTGTCTACTTTTCGAAGAAACGACAAGACTATCGATACTTCCTAAGTTATCTTGGTTCTGAGCACGCTCGTAATATAATTTCTTCGTAGAATAGAGATGATAGCACTGTATATACTATAGAACGGGCACGTTGTTGTTAAGCGTTGCTATAGCCTCTATAGCAACGCGCCCGTTGCTAAAGACAGCCGAACTCTTCACCGAACGATCTATAGAGTCAATACGAGGCATGCCTTTTAAGTTCTGTCGTTTCCATATTTTCCGGCAATTTTGAATTTGGAACTGTTCTATATTCGAATGTGTTTACATTTTGAATCTCAAAACAGTTGAAAGTATTAGGATTAATGCTATTGTTTAGTCACAGTTTCGATTTGAATCTGTCAGGTCACGTACGAAAATGAATCTTTCTAAGGAAAATGTTCGTGCAATAATTTTCTACAACTTTAGAAGAGGCCTGACACGGCTTCAGTGTTTAGAAGAGCTAACATCTGTGTTCAGTGATGTAGCCCCATGTCTGCGGACTGTCGAACGCTGGTATTTAGAATTCCAGCGTGGACATACTAGTGTTAGTGACAGATTTCGCGAAGGACGCCCAAAATCCGCCTTCACTGAAGATAACATCATTGCTGTGAGACAACTAATTCTCGAAGATCGTCATGTGACGTATCGAGAGATAGAGGCTCTATTAGGCATCTCAGGGACAACCATTCAGAAGATCTTGCATGAAGCGCTTGGTGTGAGAAAGCTAGTTTGCCGTTGGATACCGCATCTGCTTTCCGACGATCACAAGGCGGCCCGCGTCAGATGGTGTAAGAAAACTCTGCAAAGGTTCAACCGAGGGGAGTCAAATCACGTCTACGACATCATAAGTGGTGACGAATCTTGGATCTATGCCTACGATCCTGATACCAAACAACAATCTACAATCTGGGTCTTTCAAGACGAGCCAAAGCCGACTAAAGTTGTTCGTTCTCGAAGCACTTCAAAGAAGATGGTGGCCACGTTCGTTGGAAAAACCGGCCATGTTGTGACTATTGCACTTGAAGATCGTAGAACGGTTAACGCAGAGTGGTATACTACAGTTTGTTTACCACAAGTCATCGCCGAACTTCGAAAATCTAACTCAAAGCGACGCATCATCCTGCACCACGACAACGCAAGCTCACACAGCGCTCGTCAAACGATTGAGTATTTGAAGCAGGAAAAAGTAGAAATTCTTGACCATCCTCCATACAGTCCTGACCTAAGCCCTAACGATTTCTTTACATTTCCTAAAATTAAGAAAAGTCTTCGTGGTCAAAGGTTCCAGTCCGGTGAAGAAGCAGTCGACGCTTTCAAGACAGCCATTTTGAACACCCCACTTTAGAGTGGAATAAATGTTATAATAACTGGTTTGAGCGAATGGAAAAGTGTTTTAAGCTACGTTGTGAATACTTTGAAAAACAATAAAAAGTACTATAAGGTTCTAGATGTGTTTTTTTCTTCAAACGACAAAACTTAAAAGGCATGCCTCGTACAACCCATAAGCAACTTATTCATAACGTTATTAATGTTAATACTTTCAGTGCCTCTTTTACAACTTCCGAGTAACTTTAATTGACCGATAAAAATCATTCTCTCATGTGAAAGTACCGAGCACGATGGGCGTTATTTTATCTATATTACTGGTATACTGTAGACTATTGGCTGGAAGTGTAGAGAACGTTGCTTCCATTGTCACAATCGCTGTGCCCGAGACTAGACAAGTTTCTTCTTTCTTCCGAAAAATTACTTTTAGATCAAGAAAAAACCCTTCTCTACATTTACTGTGCTAGGCCTGCTATTCGATAAAGTAGGTAGGTGTGTTGAAACATTTTTAGCAGGGACTTAAAATAATTAAAAAGAAATTACTTAGGTACCTAGACCTACTGCGTTTCATTCTTCTAAACACTTATTATGTAAGTAACTAGGTATTCTCATATACATCTACGAAAATCTATGAATACACATCATGATGATATTTGTTTAAGAAAAATAGCGATGATCATAATTTGAACGCTAGCAATAAAGATAGAGAAGAAAGAAAGATAATCCATAAAGTTAGTAAATCATTTATAGGGCAAGGCGCTTTTATAATAAACTCCCAAGTGATGTACAAAAATTGATAATTAACAAATTTAAAAACGTAATTAAACAAAGACTTCAGAAAAAAGCCTACTTTATCATATCGGATTATTTAGATCATAGAGAAGCTTGGGATTGAAATTGCTCCAACTCTTTCAAAAATGTTACAATTTAGACGTAATTTATTTTCTTTAATGTTGGTATTCTAAAAGGATCATTAAAAAAAACTCAGCCTTGTTTCTCGCCTTTCTTTCCTGGCTTGGTCGCGAAGGAACAGGCAGTAAAATTGACGTTTCAAAGTAATCCTTGTGATATTAATGAATAAAAAAAAATTGATTTATGACATCAATATCAATTTTCAAATCAAGTGAAAAAAATAAGTGCCGTTTAAGACGAAACTTCAGTTGGTAATTTTCGAGGATCAGAAGGTATTAAAAGCTGTACAGGCGATTCTATGCCAGCAATAACAAATCGCCGATCGCAGCCAATTCTAATCAAGCTTAGAAAAACGTCTACAAAGTACCTACATTAGCATGTTTTTGCGGGCGGGCGGTCAAACAGCGAACACTCCGCGAGAATACTAATTCCCCTGGCCTTGGACAGACTCACGTTTCCTTTCCAAATTGGTTTGTGAATGCGATATTTTTAAAATAAAAGAAAAAGAGAACGGCCAACAAATAAAAGGGTTGAACCGACGAATCGTCGAGCTTTTTTTGCTTGACGCTCATCTTTTCTACTCCAATTTTGTGAGCGAGATGAACAAAAGTGTGGGATTCTCAAGTTCCTGCCGTATAATTTATATTTTTTTCCTAAAATGCCCTTGTAACCTACCTACTACTTTATATCTACGGAGCTTTTCAACAGCGTTGTTATTCAGCTCTATTATCGAATAATGTGGACTTAAATCACTGATAGTCTGCTGATTTATGTATCTGGTTTCGCAGCTTTAAATTGTTATTCTATTTGCTTTTATTAAATTCATTTAACATTTGAAGAGGTTTCTCTCGCGATGTCTTTTTCATTCTCCAATTACCAAGATGCAGTATGTAAATCTAAATATAATTTGTTTGTAGAATAGCACAATAAATTAAATTTAATGATTCTACGAATTTAAAGTAGGTAATAAGTAATTTTAAGTTAAGGTTTAAAACATAAATAAACACCGATTAAATGCCTACCTACTGGTATCTACGCTACGTGACGGTAAACCTTTCTTACCGATTCCTGGAAAACAATATAAAAGTTAACGCAGTGAGTTCCTACTTGGTTATGCAGGAGCGTTCATAGTTTATTGTTTAATTACTCATTAGCTTTCCGTTCTAAAGCTGCACCTGGGCCGCACCTAGGACTAGTGAGAACTTAAAGGAATCACACCCTTTCTGATATAATTGGAGATCTCAAACTACGACGCTTGTAATGCAAGTTACCGAGCAAACATGTAGTATAAAGAGTAGGTCCCTCAGAAAATATATCCTTGCTACAGGCCTGTAGGACCCTGTAGGGCTGTTTGCTCTAGTACAATGACTTCGGCAGAGCTGCTATTTTCGTTTAGCTGGAACACGGCCAGCTCGAGGGGGCATCGTGTAAATAAACGCATATGACAAACGCACACTCTCTTTGGTGCGATTTCGACAAATTTAGTAATACCCGCGGTAGGAAGTGACTGGCAAAATATAGCTGTGGATTTAGCCTGGACAGTAGTTGCGGCGTGAATATTTTGATAGTTTGTGAAATTACGAAACTGCTGACATTCCCGCAAATTTTTAGATTGAAAAACTTATTTCGCTGCACATGAAGATCACCAAACTATGTGCTCTCTAAACGCCGAGTTCGACGTCGTTTTAGTGGTTTGGGGGAATAAAAGTCAAAAGTCCCTGCTCTAAAATTATGCACTAGATAGGTATATCGCCGCGACTTCGTATGCCTAGAACTACTAAATGTGTACAGTAGCCGAAGTTTGACTAACTGTTAAAAAGTAGTGCGCTGTGCTGTGTAGCTCTCTAGGTACATTTTAAACATTAGGTGCAGCTTACGTATTATCAAAAACCCAAACACGACCCTTCTATTGTTATCCATTAAGAACTGCCGATCTCCCCCGATTTCGGACGCTGGTAGTCAATTAAACCAGTAAATGTCTCGCAAAAATAATATTAAAAAATCAAACATGATCCTTTTACTGTTTTCCATTAAGGAGTTATCTTCATTCTTTCCTGGCTTCATCATCAGGTCATGGTAAAATGTATTTTATATTTTCATACGAACCAACACCCCTTTCCAAACCTAGGGGGTGATTAAACAAACTATCCCATGTTTAACAATATTTATAGACTTATCAGAAGATGTTAATTTGATTGTGTTTTTATTTTATTATTTCAAATTGTACCTACATAGTTGCTACAATTTGAAGTCACCTTTGAAGTCACCTCGCGAAAAAATATATTTTGATGTCACATACATAGGCAACGAGTTATTTTATATAACCTAAACAACCTTGAGGGTTCATAGCACATCCTGTCAGCGAGTTTTATGAGGATTGCCTAAATAAACATTTTCAAACACGTGTTTGGACGCTAATGTTTGGCAATCTGTCGACCAACAGTGCACCAACGAACCTCGTCGCCATAAAAAGTATATTTATTGCCTCAAGAATATTATTCTTTCATCCACTTATAGAACAATTTAACAGAGAAACTATACGTTACTTTACTACCTGCTGTGCTGTAAAAGGATGGAAAGGTTTTTATTGCCACAGGGTTTTTTTATGCCAACGCTTTCTAAATATTGTTTCGCCCCAATACCAAGGAATTTAAGATAAGCTTATCTTATCCGCAGACACTCTAAGCTCGAGATAATGTTTGAATTTCTTGCATTTTATGAATTTTAATAAAACATCGAGTTGGTCGTTTTCGTATGCAGACTAGCGATGTGGGGTTCTCCACGGTATATTTTGCATTTGGATGGCAGTTCCAGTTAGCGGAATGCCAATCTCTATCAGTTGTTGATTGGCTGCGTGACGATGTCGAGGGCATCGGCCGCTCCTGACCCTGGCTGGCCCAATGCCACGATATATCTGCTGGGCTCCGGGCATCTAGCCAAACTCTACACTCTTCCGCATCGTTAGCAAATCATCCTGTTGCGAAAACTTTAGGGATGATTATTTTCAGATTTCAAAGAAAGATTCACTGTCTATAATATCTAGGTATGAAGCAAATGGAACAGCCGATGTCGTTATGTTGGTAATTAATATGATAAACATGATGAAGCCATCTATCATGATGACTGGCACACACAGTGCGGGTTTGTTTACAGCAGGCTTGGGTTATTTATTGTGCATTATAAAAACATCTCGTAAGATTTATCTCATAGGCGTATTTTTCTAGAAGTAGGTAGGTACACAGACGTATTATTTTAAATTCACAAAGCATTTAAATGTTACGTATAGAATTGCTGCAAAAAAATGTATTGGTCTAGGATTATAAACATCTCTGAGTAAGGAAAATAACTTTCACAAATTAAAGTTATGAATAATTTTACGACCGTTTGCATAAGCTGAGCATCACTGCCGTCAATTAAACCGCAGTAATACCGAGACACCATGTATGGTATAAATGTGTTTCACAATCAAAATCAGTAGGTCGCGTAAATTTGTTATGATTCTATGAATTGATTCATTACTACACCCACAACTAAGTAATTATTGTTGATTATTTTGATTTCTAAACTTCAAACCCAACGGACCTTGTTGGGGCAGAAAGGTTCTCGACCACCCACTGAAAAGCGCATAGTACGGCCTGGATGGAAAGACCTAATAAAGGTCGCTGGAAGCCGTTGGGTGCATGCAGGCCGCACAAAATCTGTCGCTCTAGAAATCTATGAGTCCAACGGCTGAAATGATGACGATTACGGCTCCATGCCTTCAGAGTTCGGCCCTTCAAAAAGATTTTTAAATTAGACTATTTTAACGGTGCGAAAGTCTCAGGGCGTGAATTCTACTCGCACTATTAAAAAAGTTCTGGTTTAGTTTTGTCTCCAACTGTAGCTTCACACAATTAAACTGAACGGTATTGGCAGGAAACCTGGCATTGGCATAGGGTTGGTACGTTGAACCACGCACGTGTGTACAGAATGACTTCACGAGACGAGACAGAAAGTGCAAGTGCATCGCCCGATCTTGTAACTATAAACATTAGACTGTTCTAGTCTATTTTTGTGAACCGATGGACATGCAGTTGTCTTTACCAGTGCCTACACATGGGTAGGTAAGTACTTAATACCTGAACGATATCTTGGTGAGAACTTGCTGGATCGATACGTGTGATAGGTATGAAGGTTCCCAGGTTTTGAGGATGATCTGGCGAATTGCCCTTTTGGTGCGCTCTGAGATGAATTGAGTGGTAAATTTATAGCCTAGGTCCTCTACCAACTTAAGGAGTTTTAGTGTAGGTATATCTGCTGGACAAATGCCGCTTAGGGTTCCTCGTACAAAAAATCAAAACAAAAAGTAACTTCCATTCAGAGCTTTCGATTGTCGAAGGTTTAAGTAAGTACGCAGTAGTCCGTGAGTAAAAGCTCTTTTCGAGAAGGTCGAACAAAAGCACTTTGTCAATGGTGCTGATCGGATTTGCCATGATAGCTTTTTGGCTTCGTGCCAAGGGTACCTACCTCCCGATCAAATATTATTTCAACCAACGCTCATTCGAAAAAACTAGCGGTTGAACGTAAGTTGTAAAATTCCACATTGTTTCTGGATTTCCGCCAGTTTTTAGATAATAGATCAAAATAAAGCACCTTGGACTTGACTTTTTTCAATTGTATCTTGGCAGGGAGCGGCCTTGGTACGATTGACCAGGTACGAGCCAACTTGTCAGTTTAACTCTTCATCCAAACCGACGCACAGACCCAGGTAATTGACGTTAACATCTCATCGCCAAAATTAAATAGGAGTCGTATGTTTTTATAATGTGTCTGTATCTAGGTTGGTTACACAATTAAAATTTATAGCTTCATAACTGAGATAATAATCACAAAGGTATCGAATTTCACCATTTAGTCTAGGAAAAAATAGTTACCCATCGACTTCAATCAAAAATGCTTCAATTAGTTTTATTATATTTCTAATCTATCTAACACTCAATAAAAATGAATTACAATCAAATCATACAGACACGTGACTCATTCGAACTACTAGAGGATAAATTTTCCGAGAAACCCATTTTAATCCGAGTTAACCTATAATTTTTGAATCATTGACCCTAATGTAGCCATTCAAGGCGAGCCTATAATATCGTCGGTTGAACATGAGCGTTAACGACTGTTTATAACTCAATCTAAATGTGCAAGCGCGGTCATTACAGTGTAGATTGTGTTAAACTAAACGTTTTTATTTATTATGTGCGTCGCGTTATATTATGATAAAGCTGCGGTCCATATGTGCGGCTGTGTTCCCACGCCGCGCCCTGTCCCGCCACCCCCTCTGTGATACATGTGGCTTCCACCGCTTTCGCATGACCCATCTTTCTCGAACAATTCAAAACGACCGACACAAGAGCACACAGTCCTAGTTTAGTTGGAGGATTTTTTACCTCCCGGCTTTTCGTGTCGCATGTTCACGCCTATGGTTTCAGGAGTGACGGTCCGACGATAATTGATCGACGGGTAATTGACTAATGAAATAAGGAGTTGGGTAATGTGCATTGCCTTTTGTCGGTGTTGACATCCGCGACGTTTACAAAAAGTTTTAGTCCCAGCTTGTATTATAGTTATATGGTATAGGTACGTGGTAAAATATCTCCACCACATAAAAATATCAGAAAGCGCTGATTTATATTTATTTAATAGTTTATTACACAAAATACACATAAAATGTACAAAATGTGGGCCTAATGCTTAAAGCATTTTCTACCTGCCAACCTCCAAGGTAGCAAAAAAGGTTGGCGAGATAGCTTAAAAATATTAACTTATAGGTACATTTCACGCAATAGTGATTGGTACCACTTACACTGCGAATGCATATTTTATTAATTTGTCACCATAAATATCTCAATTTATTGATCTCTGAGTTCATTCATTTATTTAAATGGTTTCCTCGAATTTACGTGGCAATCAAATTTGTTTAAAATTCCAATATAAAGCTAAAGTATTGTCTGCTTGCTTAGAAGCTGCTGTAAATTTATTTGCCCAACAAAGATATTAATAAGTAAATAAAATTATTGATCGTGGACCAGTTTCTTTGTTTATTCTGACCAGTTTCAGAATAAACAAGAAGCTTATTAGAACTGTCCTTGTTCGTGCTCAAATATGTTACAAAAAGGTTATCAAACAATATATCCGCTTTAATTTGCATGACTAATTCGATAAAATCGCAAAGTTTTTAGGCAAATCGGACTCATTTTGCACAATTTCCAGCTAATCAGACAGTATGAAACGTTCTGACGACATATGACTATGCAGGATATAAAATTAGCCAGCTAACACGATGTAGCACGCAAATGCAATATGAGACCCAGACAATTGAAGCATGCATCCCTAACGAATAGATTTGCAGTTGCTGAACTTGTGTAAAATCTCTACTTATTTTTATGGCTTCCTTGTCCAGATTATTATTGCACCTGCTTAACATGTGATTACATGGTATCTATCTACCAACTTGATAACGAAATACTAAAATGGGTAATGGCATTCATGCTGCATAGTGAGTTTTGTTTCAACATGATAGAAGCACAAAATAGATATAAATCCTCTTCTGTGATAGAAGGAAAGATCCCAAAACTCTACATAATGAAGTTTGCAAAAAATGCTGTAAAATAAAAATTCTGCATAGTGAGTTTTGTTTCAACATGATAGAAGCACAAAATAGATATAAATCCTCTTCTGTGATAGAAGGAAAGATCCCAAAACTCTACATAATGAAGTTTGCAAAAAATGCTGTAAAATAAAAATTAAACTTTCTACAAAATTGCTGCCAAGTAGGTAAGATTCTCGTTACTTCGAGATCGTTCTATCTATTCAAACCACCACCCACGACAAAAACTCGTTAAACACAGGTCTTATTGTTGGTGTGGTATATCCGAACCATACATGTGTGCACCGAAGTGTGGCACCTGACCTAACCCAACCCTGCACTTGTCTCCCGGAGCGAAGAACTAGTGACGTAATGTGACGATTGACTGATTTCATCGATATCGACGGAAAGCTAAGTGCTCTCTTTGTGCCGTACACATATGCCCATTGAAGCGTGTTAACTACAAAAGATCGCAATATAGATGTGAAGCTTTCCAAGTGCCCTTTTCTGAAGGCTCAGGCTCTAATAGACTGAAGACGACTTTTTTAACCCTGTGATAGTAGGGACGTAATAGTATAGATTATGCCGTTGATAAATACATGGACAACCTATAGACAACCTATATTTTATCAAATTAAATTTTAACCCGTCATGGATCACGCCAATACATTTTTGTGTGGCTGTGCTACCTGACCGATTACGATAATAATATTTGTCTAAAAAAAATATTTGTATGTTTTCAGTAACGTGGGTGATTTAAAATATAATGTCTGATTTCTAATTTGGTATAAAGCAAAATGACTTACTATGCGATCTGTGACTGTACGGTAATTTGCCGATATCGAATTGATAAAACAAACAACTAAGATTTGAATAAATTCTGCTAATTGGTAAACGTTATGCGGTTACTAACAAGGGTAATACTTTATTCTGTAATGAGTGTTAGGTCTAAACTAATATTGAAATCCGTGTAATAACCTAAACAAACGAAGCTAATATGTAGGTAGGTACCTAATGGATGATGGCTCTTACCTAACTGTTTGAGAAATCTTAAACAATACTTAGCCCTTGGAACAGGTAAAATCGAACATTCGAATCTTTGAACGAAGCTAAGGGACGACAGGGTGATATTTTATCGACACTTATTAAATATTTATTTCCACTCGCACCCCTATAATGTTTTGTTTTTAAAGTAAGTGGGGTTGACGGGTGCTACAAAAAATACGGGTTCACTTTTGTGACAGCGGAATAATTTGTATGCTACGTCTTAGAACAGCTTTTCAGAGAATTTTATATTGAATTCCGCACGTAGCGACGAGGACGCTCGTGGGTCATAAATATGTTGTGGTTTCATAATAAATAACCACTTGACGCTTAAAATTGTTTTAACCATATTTTTGCTGAAGACTGAAATAATAAATCCTGCTCTTAAAATTTTAAATTGCTAACACATCCGCTAGACAAAACTTAAGGACCATTAATGTTTTTCGGTGCAGATTGATTTTCCGAATTCAAGTAGGTACTTTAGCATTGAACCTCGAAAACTTGGAAGTCTGAAAAAGCTACGATTGGATTTGTTGTTTAAAACTTTTACGTTGTCATCTGAATTTGGGGATTTACTTCAGCTTCGATCAGCGATTGAATTTGTTTGCTGGTATTTCCAAGGCTTCTTGAAGCTTGTCATACGTATTTTTGATCGAGCGAAACGAGATCTCTACATTGGGAACTCAACTTGGGAAAATCGGCGTTGTATGTATGTTATACATACTTTCGCTTCGATAACTTTCGAAGCGTTTATCCGATCATCGTGAAATTTGGCACATAGGTAGGTAGTGGTGGCATAATTTTGGTGTGACTAAATGAGCCAAAAACGTGGGGCGGTTGTTGAGATGTTGGAGTTCAAGAAGGGTAAAAAAAACAAAATGGGACTGGATAGTCCCATTTTGTTTTTTATTTTGTTTATGTTTAAGCTCCATTTTTATTTTTAGTTTAAATCTTGTAGTCATTAAGTTATTAGCCATAATAAAAACTGAACTTTGACAAAATTCACAGGGTACACCAGTGACCCCACAGTGCTGAAATTTGGTATGCGTGTAGTTTTAGTGACACAAATATAGCAAAAATCTGAAATCCTGAATAACTGTAATTTCTACCCCAAAAAGAAACCAACATACATGAACTTCCGTTACCTGTAATTTGAATGAAACTCTAGGTCAAGTTAGTTGGTTGGGCATTTCGTGGCACTATTTTATTAGTTAAAGATTAAGGCCGGCTTGCTCTACGAGCCCTAAACTTATTTTGCGACTAAACATGTTTAAATTTTACGTATTGATTTGACAATTCCTTAAATCATATTTAGCCACTAAATACGTTTAGGCATCGTTGCGAGAGTCGTCCTTAGAATATTTTTTTTTTGTTTTCGGAGACTTGCGAGACCTCAGTTTGAGGCGAACCACTAGGCATAATAACTAAGGCCTAACCGTGAGAATAAACAATTTTTGACATAGTCGTAATTACTAAGGTAATACTTAGGTACTCCATCGGCAGTAAAGTGTTTGGCAAGAACTGTGAAACGGCTCAAAACAAAGAAAAGTCTCCTCAATGACTTTTAATTCTCAACCAATGTTTTTATTACGAACACAAACCTGTTCTCTGTTGTTTATTATTGCCATTTCAAAAGTGTATAAGTAAATAGCATGTGTGTTTATGTTATTGGTTTGTAATTCGTTTCTACATTTTTATGTGCTACAACTTGATTCTCAAGTTCAGTTTGCACGAAATAGGCCGATAAGTCAAGCTATTTAGAATATAATTTTTTATAAAAAAAAAATAGAAATTAATACTTCGAATAGAATACTTTACTTTTAACTAGCCGTATCTCAATTCAACGTGAGTAAGAGTTTTTTGCAAGAATGTGGATCTAGGTTTCATAATAGTATTCTGTTGAGAATTTTTGAATCTTAGTCATGCAGAATTCAACTTGAATTTATTTCTATGTCTCAGCAAACACGATTATTAACATAAATTAAGTATTTTATGTACACACCACACCTTTAAAATGTATGTAAATATAATGTTGCAATGGTCACGAACATTTGAAGGTAACGGCCTAAAAGTTCAACTTATGTCGACATTTGAACTCACTTTGTCCACTCAATTTTATCTAATGAGCGATGTAATATAGCGACTTGGAACTGGTTTATGTCATTGTCGTGGATTGTATTTTTGTCTTCTACTCCATAAAAACTATCACATCATCTATGTATTTTAGGAACGTAATAGCCTTTGTTTGTTTCGGAGAAGCACTCGAAGATGCGAGCTTTGAATGTAAAAATATTTGAGTATTTATATTTAACTAGAATATCCATTCATTTGTGAACAATAGCTAATGCAAATCTTGCCTAAAATTTTATAAAGTCAGTGGAGACTTTTCTACGTACGAGAGTAAAGTAAAGAGTAAAATTTTATAAAGTCAGTGGAGACTTTTCTACGTACGAGAGTAAAGTAACGAGTAAAGAGAGTTTATGTTGTCATAAACAACTGAAATTCTTGTAAGGCTCGGACTATATGGCATCCGGGTCTCCCCGATCCTACGAATCCGGACCATGTCTCGGTTGTTTCCAGGTAAAAAGCGGAGTCGGATGAACAGCAAAACAGACGACGGCAAAGTGTTCCATACCTTAGCTGTGCGTATCAAGAACGTAGAACCAAAACGGTGTGTGCGAATGGGTGGGTACGGATGGTACTGAGCCGTGCGCCTGCTTGTTCTTTGGTGGAAAGGAGAATTCAAATGTTTGGTTGTGCGACGGATTGGTCAGGGGCCGTTAAAAAACGGTCCCTGACAAGCCCGGATGCCATATAGTCCGAGCCTAAAAATGCCTTCGAGCTTAAACTTGCCATAAAATTATATGTAGTATTGAGCTTCAATAAATCATTATGTACCTAATCGAATTGCGAACAGTAGGAAATTTATCACCTTGTGAATTTCATAACAGGTGTATTATTGCAATATCCTGTTCACAAATAATTATAATTTATTTATATACTTAATAATCTGAGTTGATTTATTTGACCGTAAGTTACCAAGTGCTTCATAAGTTGAAATAGGAAATACTGGAAATAGGCATTTATCCTGGATGTAGGACGTAGGTATTTATATTTAATATACCTAGAAAGACAATATTCGGGCAAAAAAGAAACAAATAAGGCTTGTAGGCATGTAAATGTATTCAGATGACGTATTCATATTGTTACGAGCTGAGGGTTCGGGATAAAATAATGGGAATCGGTTTAACCAAAATAACACGTTTATTCAACACGATAACGATGAATACACGAACTTGGTCACACGTAATCACAACACACTAATTCACACCACTTAAAGTCACCGAAATGATCGCACGTATAGCTTAATCCAGACTGACTCGTGAGCAACTACGTTCACGCAAGACCCTGCTCCACGTCAGTCCTCCAGGGCCTCGCTGAGACTCACTCACTCAGACTGACTCAGACTAACTCGAGACTGACTCACAACTGACTGTCCGGCCATCTCTCCGGCCTATTTATATCCACACATTTCGATTGTTCGAGAAGGATCTCGATCGTTCCAGGAAAAGGGTCGGTCCCTCGACACAATGGCCACTCCATTGTGCGCAACCGCAGACAATAACAACAATAACGCAGCAAGACAAAAGCGTTCGAGAAGTTACGATTATTACTCATTGTTTAACAGCCTCGGCGTAACACTGCCCCCTCCTAAAACATGCTCGTCCCGAGCATTCTTAGCCTCATATCGCGGCAGCCGATCAACACGAACAATTTTAGGCGCACCTCGCGCTGAAGATGTAGCAACTAGAGGAGCCACATTGCCGTCTCCAGTACTTCAGGACACCCAGAGTCCCTTTCTCATCAGCGATCCCAATTCCAGCCTCCAAAACACGGCTCTCATGACTTCTATCTGTTCTTTCACTTCCTGGAATTACTTTCCAGATAAACCGAACGATTCCCTCATCAGTCGAGCCCAATTCCAGCCTCCAAAACACGGCTCTCTTGATTTCTATCTGTTCTTTCACTTCCTGGAATTCCTTTCCAGATGAACCGAACGATTCCCTCATCAGTCGAGCACGCACTTCTTGCCAACGTCGCTGATCTTCCTGTTGACGACGCTGCTCTTCTTTATCATGACGTCGCTGTTCCTCTTGCAACCGAGTCTGCTCCACCTGTTCATGTCACTGTTCCTTCTGCAACCGAGCCTGCTCTTCCTGCTGACGACGCTTTTCTTCTTAATGCTGACGGCGTTGTTCCTCCTGCAACTGAGCCTGCTCTTCCTGTTGACGACGCTGCTCTTTATCCTGACGACGCTGTTTTTCTTGACGACAAAGCATTGCCATAATAGCAGCAAGATCGCCTGTCACAGGAGCTTGCCCCACGGATGATGATGATGATGATGGTGCTCCAATTGATTCGGCGGCGGCTGATTCCATCTCCATCGGCTGACGACTCTGCCGAGCTTCTTGAACCGGATAATCTCCAAACCGCCTTTCATCCATTTCCTGTTGTCGTTGACCTCTCGTCCTGACACCGTCCACGTTATCCTTTGGTAGAACCGGCATTATTTTATCCCACTTCTGACACCAAATTGTTACGAGCTGAGGGTTCGGGATAAAATAATGGGAATCGATCTAACCAAAATAACACTTTTATTCAGCACTAAACGATGAATACACGAACTTGGTCACACGTAATCACAACACACTAATTCACACCACTGTTGCACCACTTAAAGTCACCGAAATGTTCGCACGTATAGCCAAATCCAGACTCCTCGCGAGCAACTACTGTTCACGCGAGACCCTTCTCCACGTCAGTCCTCCAGGGCCTCGCTGAGACTCGCTCACTGACTGACTCACTCAGACTGACTGTCTGGCCATCTCTCCGGCCTATTTATATCGCACACATTTCGATTGTTCGAGAACGATGTCGATCCTTCCAGGAAAGGGTCGGTCCCTCGACACAATGGCCACTCCCCATTCTGCGAAACCACAAACAATAGCAACAATAACACAGCAAGACAAAAGCGTTCGAGAAGGTTCGATTATAACTCATTGTTTAACATCCTCGGCGTAACAATATTTTATTTTCCAAGAGGTGTGCGTACAATGCACTTTTATAGTACGCCAGCAGTGAAGCTTACCGCAAAAGTGATGTGCCATAATAATCGATATCGATATAAATAAAATGTGTATTTTGATGATATCCCTATGTTTATTATAATATAACAGCCAGTACACTATTAATATTATCTATCGAAATAAAAAAGCACTAGACACAGCTATATTCGAAGAACTTCCAGAAGGCTTAGCCAAGTTACATTCGATTAGCGATGACGCTAGTCGATAAGTGCGAAAGTGTATGGGATTTGACACATGCTATGGAAATATCACGTGATATATTGACAACAAACATAGGTAAAAATCGAATCGATTCGAAGCGAATGTAATTTGGCTACGAGCCTTGGTTCGTGGAAGTGAATAAAAAAGTTTATGAATTTGAATTTATCATCGGTTAAACTTTAAATGAATACTAATATTATAAAAAGGTAAAGTTTGTTGTTTGTAAGTGGTAATCTCAGAAATGACGAAACTGATTCTGAAAATTATTTTAGTGATCGAAAGCTACGCTATCCCTGAGTGCTCTAAGCTATATTTTTTTTATAAAAATCCAGGCAAAGCTGGGGTGGGTCAACTAGTATTAATAATAAATACTATAACGAGTAAGTAAAGTAGATACGGCCTATATAATGATGTATAAGGAATAATTTGTATTCTTACAAACCTTTGTAGCTAGAACGTAGATTTACTGACAAACTCAGTTTTAATTTTACTCACATAGCAAGTAAATTAATTTATCGACAAAACACAGCACGCATAAATATACGAATCTATCGATAAAAATGTCTCCTAAAACATCGTTTGAGCACGTCTCGTCGACCGCAAGTTGAAAGGCAGATCACGCACTTCCCTAAAGGCAGAAAAGGCCGGCCGTATTGTCCCGCAGACGACTGAATATCGAAAACACGACGTGTTTCAACTTTTTACATTAATACAAAGCCGTAAAAGGATAATTAAAATGCAAGGGAATGCACCAAGGTACCTATAACCGGCAGGCAATATGGTCAAACGATTGCATTTAACGGTGGACGAAAATAAGTCGACATAATATATGTATGTAGCTCTCATGCAAATAAAACCGACGTCATGCACATTTATACAAAAAACATAGAGTCATTCAAATTAAGTAAGTCCTTCAGGAAGTAAAGAAAAAATTGTCTCGCCTAAAGGTTCAACTCCCATCACTAGGTATAGTAAGTATTATTAATGTAAGATCGTATCTGGTCGCTGAGATTCATTTTTCACCAAAGAAATTATAATCTCAGGAATCACTGTCCCTAAAAAACTCACCGCCGAAAAGCGGCGAGCGATACCTTGCATTTGTGTGAGTGCCGAAAATGCCTAACATTATTAATACCAAAAGTTAAATAGTCTAAACTCGACTTTATTCCGCAGATTAAAAGTTTCATTTCAAGCATTCGCATTTTGGAGATATGACGTTATGAAATGAAGCAGCTGTTAAGTCGTAAAAATTTATTGCCTTCTTTTGTCCTTTAAAAAACTGTTGACTTTAACGGTATGGCAATAAGGTCGGATTCAAAATGTGCTGTTCGAAGATCGTAAAATTACTCCGTTCGGAACAGAAGTGTGGAGGAGTAGAAACGTACACAATATTTTTTTGTTGAGAAATGAAATTTCGAATCTATTACGTAGGGATAAATCATTTGTTAACCAAATTCAAAAGTCGGATTTTTTAATAATCTGATAGTTTGATAAAATCTTTCATTTTTACAGGCTCCTATTCAGTTTAATGTGCCTCGTTGTCTTGTCTATCGTTTATAGGTAATAAAATATTGCGATATTAGACCTGCCCGGTTTCTGATTTGAGTTGAAATTTTGCATGCATATGCGACATGAAGCTGATCTCATGATGCAGTAAGATGGTGCATCATCAGATGCTTAAACTAAACTACACAACAACATCGACTTTAGGTTCATTTGATCTGTCTTAACTAGTATTCGGATCCTAAATGATATCCAGGTCAGGGTTTAATGACGGAGCCAGGCTATGGGAACTCTGTAATAAAATGACATAGTTACATCGAGTGTGGGCTCGTTCGATTAGTGTTAAAGAGTATTCTTTACCTAGATGATATCCAGGGTCTGATGATGGAGCCAGAAGATGGCTATGGGAACTGTGATTAAACGATGCCACCTCATCGAGTTTTTGGGCTCGATTAATTTGTCTTGCCGACTACTCGGGTCCTAGATGAATTCTCTTCTCTACAATAATAAAATCGTAAATCTCCCTTCAATGTATGAGACCGAGGTCAATGATGCAAAAAGGAGGGTCATAACATTTTCATCCTCGCGTACGAAGTTCCCGGGCAACCTCTAGTTTTGGATAAAATCGAATTTTGTATTGTATACAATATTGCAGAACCATGTTTAGTACTAGAACTTTAACAGTATAGGCAGAAATCAGCAAAAAGTAAATATTGCAAGAAGTAGGACAAAGATATAGAGTGCTGTAAGCCTAGCTAAGAGTTTCAATTTCTCTTTTGCTGTTAATTGTGTATTTTGTAACAGATAACGAGCAGTTGACATTAGGCTATTGTACTTCAGATAAAGGGGCTTGGTGGCGCTGGTGGTAAAAATGCCTGTATTTTTAGTACCGAAAAGTTATCTCGTTGCCCACAATTTAACGGTAGGGTAGGCTACCGCGTGTTTTTTTAATGAATTTGATAAAAATAAAACACGAGAGTTGTTTGTTTCATGAAGGTAGTTTTAGAATTGGCCGCATCTGATTAGTATATAATGCTTACTAATAAAATTGTTTTTTAAACTTGTTAAAATGTTTTTAGTATGCGACTCCATTCATTCGAAATTTAATGTAGTCCGGTTCATTGGTCTTCGGTCACGTACAGATAAATGAACGATGCAACGCGAGGGAAAGGGACAGTAGCGTAGCGTAGTCGTGTGTCTGTAGTTACAAATATTTCCGTAAAATATTGTTTTAAAGCATATTATAGACTAATTCAAAATCAAATTCATCAAATTATCAAACTTTAAGGTAATACTCACCGGAAATACGAAATTCCATCTTTTTTTAATGTAGTTAAAGTGTTGTTTTTGCAACTTTTGACGGAGCACTTGGGCATGTTGTCACTTCGACGGCAAGCGCGCGACTAAGAGCCGAGAGTGCTTAAGCGGCGTTTAAGCACTCTCCAGCGTGGACATCCTTGACGGGCCGATCGTATATCTAGTATTTTATTGATCGTTGTTTTTCACTGTCTCGTTGCGGATCAAAAGCTTATTTTCTGTATATTGTTTAAAAGTTATTGTTTAGGGGAGTGATGTACAGTTTTAACTTAATTAAGGAAAGGTAGAAGGAGAAGGTAGGTTAGAGTACATACCGGCTAATTTATTTTTCATTAATCATGCTCTGAAAGTTGGACATTGTAAATCAACAACGGCTCCGTAAATGCAATTTACGGCTCCAGGTTCGTAGTAAATTCAAAAATAGAATGAGACTCTTTTGCATTCATAATAAGCTAAATGAAATACAATCTTTATGACAATCCTTATTTCTATTTAATAACGAAAGAGGCCACATTCATAATAATGCTTTAATGAAATATAATCTCTATGACAAATCATTATTTCTATTTAAAAATGAAATAGGATACACTCCAGTCGTAAATAAAAGCAATGGATATCGGGAACGAAAATTTTTTTTTAGAACAAACTGTTATAAAAAGGCTTTTTTAATTTCCTCGTATTCGTGATGAAAAGTTATATGTTATACTCGGGTGTAAAAATAAAAATGCGTATTGCGAACTCACCTGGCTTTTAGAACACGAGTAATAAGTCACTAATTTATTTCCACTAGAAAATTATCCTTCTTATAATTATTCTCCTTTCTTTTTTGTTTCTGAGTCAGATTCCAATGTACACCCTAACAAAGCTTTGGCTTAAAAAATCTTTTACGAAAGTGTAATTTAAAAAAATATGAAAATAAGTCTTGTTTGGTAATAATCTTACAACAAAATGGATGATCATCAGTTTAATTTCGATCGAGAGTCGAGACCAATACAAAAGTAATAAAACCAGAACTCAGATCGATAGTAATGATAACACAAATGGTGAAATGTGACGTCATTGCTTAAAGGAAATACATACGTTATATTTATGCCTAATTTATTATTCAGTAAGATTAGACGACCTCGTTGCAGTCCGGACAAGGAAGACAACGCAATCTCGTTTTAGTTCCTACATTTCAACGTTCCTTGTCGAGACATGTGCGGACGTAATAACGACCTTTGATGATGGCTTCTGGGTTCAAAATGTACCTGGCTTTCAGTGTGATTATGAAGTTGTACAACTGAAATTTTATTGTCTTTACGCTGCTGTATTTCCATTTAGGGTTGCCATAAGTCCGGAATTTCCCGAACATGTAAAGTAATATAGGTCTTTGTCCGGAATGCGGGGGGAATCCTAAACCGTCCGGAATTTCTGCAATTTAAGTAGGTAACGAGTAAAATAAAACATAACATAAACATTTTTTTTTATTACAAATCAATTAATGTTATAAGAAATTCCGGAATTTTCATCAAATGTCAGACATTTACTCCGGAATTTCGCTTTTTGAATCGGGGAACCCTATTGCCATTGCTTTTACAAGATTACTGTGTCATTTTCAAAATAATTACCAAAATTAAATCATAAAACAAGCCAGCTAAAACATGACTGCCACTCGCTATGTTTGATGCAATATTTACAAACCCGGTAGACCCAACAAAATTATGCAACGCCTATACGATGTTTAGATGCAAAAATGATTCTTAAAACTAAACCTAATACGTAATTTCTAAAAGTGGATACGTAAAGCTCATCTCTTAAAATACCTAGGGGGTAAAGTCTGTAGCCAGAGGCGATGTTATTCAAACCGTTGATCTAAAAACTGGTCGTTCCACTTGCGGCCGCCTTTGAAGGTTCTGCTTGTGCACGGTTGAAAAGCGCGACTTCCATTTGCTTAATCAGTTTTGTCGCTTTTTTTATTGTGCTTAAAAATACACGTATTATTTGTTTCAGTGCAAGTGTTGTAGATGGGTGGCAGTAACTCGGTACTTGCCCACATAGGTATTGCAATTTGCAAATCCATGATAATATAGATACCTGCGCTGGCTAACATGTGAATAAATACTACTAACCGTGTTTAAAAGCTTTGAAAGCGAATAAATATTTATTTATCTGCAATTTCATGATTTGAGTAAACTTGACTAGGGTACCAATCTACCTAACCTACATTCAAAACTATCCACAACATTTCACATCTTGTTGTTCGTAGACTCCAACTGGTACATACACTGCCGGCCAAAAGTTTGAGACCACTGTAAAAATCTTTGTCACCAACAAAATATTTCAAAGTACACATATGATAATGAGCTAATTTGAACACCTGCGTATTCTATTATTATTAAAGAATTTCTAAGAGTCATTATTTATGTTGTTCTTTAAGTTATCATCCTAAAAAGGTCTATTGTTTCAAAACATCAATGAGCGCCGCGCAAGGACCAGGTGGTAGAGTCATTGTAATATTTTATTTTTATATTTTTTTTTATTTTTTTTTTTATTTTATTTTATTTCCGATATCAGGGATTATGTTAGCTTCCTAAAACATATTTAGTACCTAAGTTTTTATGGAGTAAATTATTTTCTACCTTATTAGTCTGAGCTCGTCGTTGTTACAGTGAAGACATCTTAAAATGGGAAAAGTTCGCGAAATTAGCAGTGAAACTCGCTCTGCCATAGTTGTTTTATACGGCGAAGGCAAATCTGAACGTGCGATTGCCTCTCAACTTAAGTTGTCGAAGACTTGTGTTCATAACACAATAACCCGATACAAGGAGACTGGCAGTAATCAAGATCGTTCGCGTTCGGGAAGGCCGAGAACTACCACTTCTCGCGAGGATCACTTCATCGTCACTACCAGCAAGCGGAATAGACGCCTAACAGCACCAGAAATCCGCGTAGAAGTGAACAAATCCCGATCAGAACCTGTATCATTGACTACAGTAAAAAGACGTTTGAGAGATGCTAAGTTATTTGGTCGCGTCGCCGTTCGAAAACCACTACTAAGGCCACAAAACAAAAAGAAACGGATGCAGTGGGCCCTTACCCATCGAGACTGGACTGAAGAAGACTTTAAACAAGTTCTTTGGTCAGATGAATCCAAATTTGAAATATTTGGTTCAAAACGACGAATTTTTGTTCGACGTAACGTCGAGGAAAAGATGATGCCAGACTGTGTGGTGCCAACAGTCAAGCATGGTGGTGGTTCCATTATGGTCTGGGGATGCTTCTCGGGCCATGGAACCGGAGATTTGGTACGAGTCGAAGGAATCATGAAAAAGGAGCAATATAAACGAATACTACAGCAAAATGCCATTCCGTCTGGTTCAAGAATAATTGGAGATGGATTTTTTTTCCAACAAGATAATGACCCAAAACATAGTTCAAAATTATGCAGGGGTTATTTAGAACACAAAGAAACAGAAGGGGTTTTAAAAAACATGGTGTGGCCCCCTCAGAGTCCGGATCTCAACCCGATTGAGCTTTTGTGGGAAGAGCTTGATAGAAATGTGCGCAGTTGTTGTCCCACTTCGCAAGAAGACATGTGGAAGGCTTTACAAGAAAGCTGGAACAATATATCACAAGATACAATCGACAAATTGATTGCTCGTATGCCAAGAATAGTGAAAGTAGTAATAAAATGCAAGGGAGGGTTTTTCGACGAAAAATCTGTATAAAATATGAGCGACATTTTTAAAGTAAATGGTTGATTTTTCTTGATTTTTTTGTTTTCTTCATAATGTATGTGTATTAGGAAATAAGTATTTTAATTCATAATTAAACCTCTTGCTTTGTATTTTGAGTTTTATTTCATTTTCCTACTTTGATGTAGGTGGTCTCAAACTTTTGGCCGGCAGTGTACAAGTAACGATGTCTATGACAAAAATAATAATAAAATAAAATTAAAAAATATTCTAGCCCAATTTAGGCATATCCTCAGGCGATTTGCGGCATTATCTGATGAACTTAAATAGTCCAAACGTGCCAAAATTCCGCAAGAAACAAAGAGAGGCTGTTAAGAGACTCCAGTAAATTGGTGCGACGGAGCAATACTGAGAACAACGTCGTTTCAAACAAAGGTTTTTAATAACTCCTATGAATAAAAAAAAAAGAAATAAAATCCAACTAACTTTTGCAGTGCCAACGTTTTCATTTTTTTTTGATGCTCTGCTGTATTGTTCCTAATAAATAAATATTGCTGGACATTTCACACAGCGCTATCTAACCCCAAACTAAGCAGAGCTTGTAATATGGGAATCATATAACTGATAGAATACTTATATACTTTTTTTGTAAATACATACTTATAATAAATAGAAAAACACCCAGGCACGGAACAAATATCTGTAGATCATGCAAACATTTGTTCCGCGGCGAGAATCGAACCCTCTACCTCTGCGTCTCAGCCGGCTATACGCCCACTGCGCCACGGAGGCAGTCCTAAAGAAATATTTTGACATTAAATGCAATATCGGCTAAGCTCCTAACGACAATAATCAGTCAGTCCTGTGTTATAGCAAAATTGATCTTGTAAATCTTTTGTTTCTGTGCATCAATTCTCAAGTATGAATGAAAAGCGTACTCTATTAAATATAATATTTAATTTTAATTAGCGCAGGTAGAGAAAAACCAGAAAACGATGTGTCATCTGTCAAATTAATAAAAAAATAATAGCAAACGTAAAAGTAAATCCTAATAATAATGGTAACAAGTAATGTTTAATAGTTTTTCTTATTTAACGCTTAGTTGATTCCGCTATTTGGCAAAATGTTAGATAAAAGTAGGTTTTTGTCTGGTACAGTCAACGTCAAAAGTCGCTGACCATTGACAAACGTCCAAAAATCCTATACACCAAAAAGTCGGTGATCTGTTATGGCCACGTTATTCAGTGAACATTGTAAGGTTGCAATTATCGGTGTAAATCATCGGAACAAAAATTACTGAACGCATAAAAAGTACCACCCATATCTCCAAAACTAGACGTTCTAAACTAAATGCAGATCTCATTGATACCTACCACTTGTCTCAAGGCACCGCTAGCCTAGAACGTCTAGTTTCCGAGATACGGCTGTTTGAAGTTTGACAGCTGGCATCAGATATGTAGATCTTATTGTTATCTCCCATTTGTCCCAAGACACAGGTAGGTAGCTTAGAACGTCTAGTTTCCGAGATGTGGGTGGTACTTTTTATGCGTTCAGTAATTTTTGTTCCGATGATTTACACCGATATTTGCATCCTTACAATGTTCACTGAATAATGTAGCCAAAGCAGATTAACGACTTTTAATACTTTAGGTGTATAGGATTTTTGGAAGTTTGTAAATGGTCAGCGACTTTTGGCGGTGACTGTACCTACCACGCGATCGAAGTCACAGGCGGATTATAGTAAATAGATAAATTGTCAAAATATAACCTGTAGGTCGTTACCGTCGCACAATTCAGATGTCAAAGATGTTTCTTATTTCTATGAATATATGTATTGTTGGTAGCTAATTAGCTTGTGATTTATTTATTATTCAGTGCCACCAAGGCATGGTCATGAACCTATCGATCCATCAGGTAATCGTGCCTTCCTATTCCTATGAGTCAATCGGGCAGCATGGTTGCAATATTTTCTTGGTACGAGAATATTGAGTAGCAGTGTGCAAAGGTACAGGCTGAGACGGTCTCGGCTCGTACGGTTGACACAAAGGAGCCTTGTTCGTGAACCACTGAAGGCCAACGGGCCCGACGGGTTTCCTACATGCGTTAGCGATGTACTCGCACTCACATTTTGAAGTTCATGGCTACTTTTATTTTTAAATGAGATAAACTTTACCAAGGTCAAGGACTTTATTTTTAGCGGATGCCGCTGTCTGTTGTTGCCAACGATCCGCTTACGGAGCGGCCGTGTTTATCTTTCTCCGGCGATGTTCTCCGAGGTGGTATTAATGGGTCTAAACTCGTAGTAAACATAGTAAGTATCTGTGTTTACATTAACGTCATTCATAAAACGAATGTAGAGTCAGACGCAATTGTACTTATCATTCGTTACCAAGATTTAGTAGATTGATTACTTCCTAGGTGGTACTTAACTTTGCTATAAAATTGTCCACGATCGAGCCTGGTTTATGGTAAACTCCATTCGTGCCCAAATAATTAAGAGCCAGTAATTGGACATCCTTGTCTGTACTTATAAGAGTCGCGCGCCGTGTTTATCTTTGGCATTTTCCTATGGCGGTCTCGAAGTATGTAAGATAGGTATGGTAGTTTTTTACTGATCGCATAAGGTATTCACTGTAGCGTACGAATTAGCATTTCGTTCGCGATTCGTCGTCGGCAATACTGTCCTTGGAATAAGGATGTAGCGAATGGGTGTCTTATCTGACCGTTTGAACTGTCAGTAGGCTTCACATAGGTATATAAATTGCCGCAGTAGGCGTGGTGGCATTCACTTCAATTCAACGAAAACCTGCTTTGCATGATACGTTTCGACAATCGTATATTATAGGCCTATTGTTATCAATGTAATATTCGGTTCGTGAATAGGCATTGTTGGTGTACGCAAGTTGCATTTTGAGTGTTCCGTAAGATAATTCCGAAACACACATACCTACACTTAGCTAGGTGTCTTCGGGTCTGTCACACATGGTTTTCTGCGAATCGATTTGTTAATATGTATTGTATTTTAAATCTATACGTATTTTAGACACGACCATAGGAATTGTTGGCTGCATGATAAGCGAAGCGATAAAAAACCTTTTCCGGTCATAAAAAGTGATAAACAGGTAATTTGAGGATCAAATCAAAATTATTGGAACCCGTTAGAAAAAGTACAAAAAGAATACCTAATACGATATGTAATAATTGCACAATTGCAAACCATTGCGTTATAATACGACACCGCTGCGAAATATAAGAACAATGAAAACGACATCTTAAGCTTTAACAAATTGCAATTTAGTTGCGATAATAGCGGGTCCACCGAATCACTGATGTTATGATTTCCTGCTTAAATCCACGTGTAATTTAATATAGGTACTATAATTTATTACGGAGTGTTAGTAGGTAAAATAGCTGGCGAATCAATTGCTAAACATCATATAAGTTTTCTTTGTGTATTATTCTGTGTGGGCATGTTGTTTTAGTAATATCATCTTTGTATCGGCTTTACATGTTAGAAACAATATCACAAACTACGAAACCTTGAACAGCAACAGGCATAAAAGGCCACCTTCGATCAATGACGTCTTAAACAGCTTTGTTTAATAAGAGTGTGTTTTGTATGGGAGTTAAGATATATAATAAGCTTCCTATTCATATAAAATCGATACACAGTTCCGATCTATTTAAGCTAAAACTAAAAAAACTACCTGACCAAAAAAGCATATTACACAATCAATGAATATTTAAATGATACACAATGACATTTCTAGTTTAAAATTTAATCTAACTATTTCATTAGTATGTGCTGGCACTATAACCTATTATTATTTCTTAGTTATTCGTATATTAAATTTAATTTAATTTTATGTCACGTAATTTGCACGTCACTGTGCCTGCATATGGTGAAACCATTTAATTTTGTAACATCTGTACAATTTTACCCATGTTTTGGCAATAAATAAATCTTTATCTTCGTTATTAGATTAGAACTTGAAACCCTAGACTTTTAAAAGCACCGCATTCACTAAATAATTAATTAATTATCACAACAAATGATGAATGATAAATCTGGATCAAACTAAGTAGTAACCTATTGAGTAATTCTTAATTAATTATTTGTATAATCTAGCCAAGCAAAATAAATAGATGACTGCACTCTTTACAAAAGTTACCGATTTACCATCTTTTTTCCTTGATACGTACGAATACGATGCATTTCCATTCATTCATAAATCAGCGATATTTCAATGTCACGTAGGTATACAAATAAATGCGCATGAGGATAACCTTTAATACTATAAAAAACTATGAAGTTCAATAAACCGATTAAACTGCGTAGCGGCCATACCGTAAAATATTTACCAGAAATTACTATAAACATTTGTGTTAATCGCAGATGCCTTGGTGCACACACACTATGACGCAGTCTGCAAATGGTTTCTAACTGTTGGATTCTTTGATCATAATATGTATGATTGCAAGAAGTGTTATATATTACAAATACATTATTAGTTAGATAATTGCAAAGTTGCTACATATTAAGTTAGTTAATTGCAAAGTGCTACCTTTTTGTAACATCTTATCCTGCAGTATCTAATTAATAATATTAATTCTTGCAGTGGCTAGTTCACCGCATAATTCGCACATGGCAATTAAAATGGATGAATGTACCTAATATGATGCTAATTCAATTTCATATAATATGGAAAATCAGCAGAAATTTGCCAATTCTAATGTTAATGATATGAACGAATTCAAGTTGGGCTGTCGCATTTTCAAACGACATTTTAAGTTGTTACGTATATTTTGTGTTTATTATTAAAATAAAAACAACATTCAGCTAAAGTTTTTCGAAAAATCGTTTTCAATTTCAATTTTATCTTCCGTCCAACCATTCAAAACCACTAAAACTTAACGCGGCTAAGCAAAAACACTAAACTAATTTATGCTTTACAGTAATAAAACCTGAGGAAGGTGCTAATATTATATTTTTATATTATTTTAAAGAGAACTCGTATCATTTGACTGGTTTAACATGAATGCTGACGTTAGATCAGCACTTTGAACATAGCCATAACAATGTCTGGTCAGACAAATCCCAATAAATATAGGTAGGTACAGTACTAAGTATCTAATATTGTTATTCTTTATCCAAATGAACAGGCTTTCTGGCACAGAATGTGTAATTGTACAAAGAACCTAAGTTTAGTAAGTATGAAACTTTTCTCAAAAAAAAAGACTGCGAGAATAACCTAAGATAAAACGTTTATAAATTAAATTAAATTGGTTCTTATCAACCAAAATGTCTATTTTGAAGACATATAGGTCAGAGGGTCAAGAAATGTATCACAATAATTACGCAACATGACAATAACGTGAAATCCAATGAGATTTGTATAATTTTTAAATTTATATAGACCTAGATGTTTTAATTAATTTTTGATCTGACTTGCTAAATAAAACTGGCCTTGGGGTTACTTAGAACCACGAAGTCCGTGCTCAGAACACACATTATATAAATTAATCTAATGTTTAACCCGATTCGTCTGTGACGTAGATAGGTATTTTTACTCTCATGTTATGTTTACATTTATTTTATAGGTACCTACTTTATCTAAATCAATACCTAAGTGTTTTGCATCTACGTAATTCTTTAATTTGTTTACGCACAATGCAATCTACGTCATTAATTTCGCAAAACTTCCTGTTTCAACAGCAAGTCTCCAAACGCTCAACGAAATTAAGCTGTATTTCCCTAAAGAGTCTCCAAGACAAAGAGTCAGTAAATCATCGGTGCTGTCATTATAAAGCGGAACGTCACTTGACCGTGGAAGTCAGGAAGCTGACCGGCATCGCTTCCGAGCGGAAGTCTACAGGCTCAGACGACTCGTCACTTCCGACCGGCCTTACCTACCGTACCCCACTGTGTGCTTCAAGATGATATTCAAATAAATTGAACAAAACTCATTTAAAACTTCACCTACGTCTTCGTCTTCCGGACTCACGCGTCACTTCATTGCGGAAAATGTCGTAAACCGGAATTATCTTGATCCATCTTTACATACATAGCTTCACGCTTTTGTCGTAAGCGACTGGAGTTCTTAGGAATGTATTTTTAGTTTATCGCCGTTCCGTATCCATTTATCACAGAGTGGATAAGCAATAGCGATTTCGACATTAATTTATAGACAAGACCTGAACCGTTAACTTTTCTGGTAAAGCAAGTAAAATAAAGGCAGGGCTGAGTGTTTCAAGGAAAAATACCGTCAGATGCAAATACTTGGCTTACTAACTCGTGGTTATTAGGCATCTCGAAAACTTGCGATTTTATAAAACCATGTTTTACAACCAGCCTTAATGTCAGATATCGAAAGCTACCTTATACATTGCTTGTCGGGATCAGTAGCTTATTTTACTTTTAGCACTGAGCAGTTAATAGACACGATATGATTACAAAATGTAGAGTCAGTGGTAGATGGTAGAGGGCAGAAGTTGCGTGGGTCTGGCAGAACGAGTGAGACCGGTCCCCAGATGTTGGCTCGGCACTTAACAGGGATGTACTCTGCAATAAAAATTCTTTAAAATTCGTTTAACAAGTTGCAGCGTATTTGCCAATAGCGATTTATTATGTGGGCGGAGATTTATCACATGTATTTATGCAAAACTTCATAATCATAAGGAATGGTACCACTGCAAGTTTGGTTTAAGCTTTAGAATAGGATACAATATCTTATACGACATCAAAGTAATCTAAATACTTACCTACTCATGTTTATGTTGGTTTCGTTAAATTTCGTGCTGGGTAAAATTACAGTCGAAAATAAATTCAATATTTAAATTAAGTTCTCTATCAGTAATGCTTCTTTTCTTGTTTGCACCACTAAACCAAAAATAACATAAAACTGGCCCAACTAGGATATTATTGTCCATCAATCACATTATGCATGCTCATGTTAGAACTCCGGTAGATTTTTTTATTTCCTGCTCTATCTATAATTAGCAACTTAAAAAACTACTGACATTTCGATATATTGAGGCTTTAAATACTTACATCGTAAAATGATTAATTTCTAAAAGCCCGAAGTTATTGATAGGTTTGGAATAACGTCTGGGCTATCAGTGTTAAACTGCTAATTATTATGAGAGGCCTATATTGCGGCTAGAAGGTATAAATTGGTAGGCGTGCCAACTGGTTTGATGGAAATACTGTTCAAAGGTTTGATAAATCGAATATTAATTCCGAGTAATTCTAACAGGAAAAGAAACGTAATCTAATCTCATAGAACTGCCTCATGTCTGCTGCAAGCTTTTAGAATGCACAAGACGTATAAGGTGCATGCGCATTATGAACCTTACTATCGATAAATTTCAAGGGTAATGCGTGTTTTCTATCGTGATTGATTATCACTTTCTTACAAACCATCAATGTATAGTAAAAGTGGCGATGTTTTCGAGTTTCACGCTTCAGCTCGGGAAGTTTAGCGTTCTAGGCACGTTCTCGGCCAGGTACAAGTATCAGCAGGTACAAGCATCGTTTTGTAAGGTGATAGGACGTGTTCTACACGGTGTTACCACGGTGATGTAATCGCTCACATGTAGAAAGAGGCACAATGTCAAGGTGCATGAATTTCTCTGGGCGACAATTGAGGAATGTTTTGATGGTCAGGTGATCGGTTACCTCATAACTCTTGGCCTGTTTATAGTTAGAAGCACGTTGCGCTTGAGTTTATTGTTGTCAATGAATTTCTCACAGATTGTGTACTTTCGTAGCGTGGCATATTTTGTAAGCGAGGCTGTTTAGGTGTACAGGTATAAATAAAATAAAACTACAAAGATTAACTAAAGTTACTGTCATACTCCGGAGCATTAGCAAGCTGAAGTAGCAGTGGGAGGGGCACACAGCTCGAAGAACTGACGGCCGTTGGGGCAGAAAGGTTCTCACGTGGAGACCACACACTGGAAAGCGCAGCGTAGGACGCCCCCCCCCCCCCCCACTAGATGGAAAGACGACCTGATAAAAGTTGTTGGGAGCTGTTGGGTGCAGGCCGCACAAGATCGGTCGCCTCCATCTATGGGGGAGGCCTATGCTCTATGCTCAGCAGTCGACATCCTATAGCTGATAATATGATAAGTATCAAGCAGGATAAAAGTTTTACGCACATTGAACAAACATATGTACCTATATTCTATCAGTTACTTGGTTCACATAGTACAAGCTTTGCTTAGTTTGGGGCTAGATAGCACTGTGTGAAATGTCCAGCACTATTCATGTATTTATTTAATTCCAATTCATACAGGGAAAGTCGATGATCGGTTTCCTAAACGAACGTAAAACAACCAGATCTTTGTATATTTTTACCAACTCTTTAAAAAAAAAGTTTCCATAACCAACTTTAACCACTTTGTAACTGCTAGAGTTCGTTCCCCCAAAGGGTGCCATTTTTCATTACAAAGGAAAGTTGGCAAACTAATTTTGCACTCGACCATTTTTCACATAATTAATAGCGTGGCGGGCTCCTACACAGTCAAGCTGCCCCTAGAGTGCCGGGGACGAACTTTGGTACAGGGTGTCTAGTCTACGTAGAAATAGGATGCTTTTTGTGTTTGTTGTCACATATAAAATAGGTACCTAACTATGCTGCAAGAAAACCAGGTTTCGTGAAAGATACGGAAAGATATTAAATTCTGATTCATTTTATACAGTAAATAATCTTCGTGATCTAAAAAAGTACATCGGCGACTTAATGCTAGAAAGCATTCTCTTCTAGTTTGGAAAGAGTTTTCTTTCTCAAAATCTGTTTTTTTAGCATACCTAGCAGCGTACTTACCTAGCATAGACTATAGAAACGTCTATAGTCTATGCTAAATCATCCCTTTTTATCACGAAACTATTTGGGTTCATCGCTATAATCAGCTCTCACAAACTTCAAAAGTTCTCTAAAAGAACCCTTCTTAGTTAGCGCACACGAGCCACGCGCGCCGCAGCCTCGTACATTTTATATGAACTCGCCGCTCAGTGGTCCTTACACGCCACGAGACGCTGCTTCTCGCTTCGTGTGGTCGTGTAGCCGCCACCGACCACAAATGAAGGAAAAATGTAAAAAAAGTGGCGGTCGCGCGCATCCGCTACTAAGTGGCCGCTTCCAGCTTCATGTGGCGGCGTGTTGTGGCTGTGGCGCGTGGCGCGTGTGTGGAGAGGCTAAGGTCTCCTTTATGCCCTACATAACTCGTTTGATAAGTTTATTGTAATTAAGAAAGAATTGTATAGACATCCATTTATCTATCGATTTCAGCCGTTTGAATTATTTGTAGAGTAGATCGTACACCCTGTATAGGTTGTTGAGGTTTTATTTTACTTGTTATCGCCATTTATTATTTAGAACTTGGCTCTACGACAATGCAGAAAAAATAAAAAGCTCAAAGAGAACTCTTTTCTAAGTTGCTTAGTAATTTTATAAAAAACAGTTTACCTATCATCCTTCAGGGTACGTATTTGAGTACCACTTATTACTTATTATTATGACGGGGTTGGGACATAGGTTACTTTTTTCCCGTCTGCGCAGCAGGAGGGTAGTGTTTTTATTGACGAACCACGAGTGTCAAGCCGGGGGCGGAAACTTGTACTTAATAATAAAAATGAGGCCTAGTTAGTAGGTAGAATTAACTAACCTATCAAGATGTACATACATAGTTGTACACGGAGAAAAATGAATTTTGTGAGAACGAAAAAATGACAGTACAAATGATATTTTTATAGAACTTTTGTTAATATATGGGTTTTTACGCACACTTTAACGATAAACTGATATTTTTTACCGTTATAGGTATTGTCATGTTAAAATAAATTGCTACGAACAATAAATTGTCATGCTTTTTACCTAAAAATACCTTCCGATCTTTTATGTAATGGGGTATGTAATGCTGGTTTATCAGTTTCCTGTTAATATTTGCGTTTGGACGCCTAGTCGTTTTTTAAGAGGAATACCTCATAATTAGTGCAGAATCCCGCTTAAAACCATTTGTATATTTTTCTCCGTGTACGTAGTTGACAATGTACAGTAAGTAAGTTTTTACTCAGCCTAGGGGCGTGGGAATTAAATTTTAAAGTTATCCCGTATTTAGGTATTTTATTATCCTAGTGTTGTAGTCAGCAGTAGAAAAATAAATTGTATAGAGAATTCCATGTATAGTTATTAGAGTTTGTTTATGCGCGTAAATACACCTCAACGTTTACATGAATCATTTATCTGTTTCTTGAAAGGTGCCAGGTATATTTATTACTACTAACTTTACAGGAATATGTACCTTAAAGCGGTTAAATAAAGTATTTTTTCTGTAAATTCATGACACGTACTTGGTTATAATACTTAATTCACTTTTCATTGCAAATACCATAATACATATTCTGTAGACGCATATCAATGTGCTACGAAATCGAAAAATTTGGCATATCAAATTGATAGTGGTATGAATGTTTTCTAGGGGGGAGCTGTCCTACGCTGCGCTTTACAGAGCGTGGTCCCCACTCAGCGAGACCATTTCTGCCCCAACGGCCGTTAGATCTTCGAGCTATGTGCCCTGTCCACTTCAGCTTGCTAATCCTATTGCAAGCTGCAAATATGAAGACCACCTAATAAAGGTTGCTGGGAGCCGTTGTGTGCAGGCCGCACAAGATCGGTTGCTTTGGGAATCTACGTGGAAAATCTACGTGGGAATCCTATATTCAGCAGTGGACGATATGGCTGATATAATGATGATATATATTTATTTCGGGATTTCTAATCTTATTCCTGGTTTAATTAGGTACTTGGACCATGATCAGGATTGTAGCGGATTTCATAAACGTAAGGAGGCCTAAGTCACGTTGTGGATGATAAAATAAATAAATAAATAAATATTGCTGGACATTTCACACAGCGCTATCTAGCCCCAAACTAAGCAGAGCTTGTACTATGGGAACCAGATAACTGATAGAATACTTATATACATTTTTTTTGTAAATACATACTTATAATATATAGAGAAACAACCAGACCCGGAACAAATATCTGTAGATCATGCAAACATTTGTTCCGCGGCGGGAATCGAACCCGCTACCTCCTGCGTCTCAGCCGGTTATTCGCCCCCTGCACCACGGAGGTCGATGAGGGTATGATTATGATGATGTTTGGGTTTTTGGATAAAACTTAAGGCTTAGGCAAAAAGTTTGCCTTTTTATGCAAAAAATGTATCATAATGTATTTTTTTTTCAATAACCTATACTGTCCCACTGCTGGGCAAAGGTATCCCCCATTTACTTCCATTCCTTGCGTTCTCCAGAAATCTCCTGCCAGTCAGTCAGCATAATGTATTAGTGTGCGTAAAATTAATGAGACAATAATAAAGTGATTACAATATAGCACAAAAAAGCACCTAAGCAAATCAATGCCAGATTTTTTTCATGACATTTATCCGTTTTATTTGTAAGTAGGTAAGTAGTAGTCAAGTCATTGAAAAAATAAAAGAATCGATAAAAACGTTATTTTTTATCGATGCTTTTATTTTTTTGCTGCAAGTGTGTTTGCGCGAGGCAGACTTGCGGGCGTTGCGGGCATCAAACCAGTTTTGTCTCACTACGAGTTTACTATCGCTTTTTAAAACTTCCTACGACTATCCTTCAACCCTTCTTAAAGAATAACAATACTTGCAGAAAAATAGTTAAAATAAAATAAAATCGGGGACGAGATGACGAAAAGAAATAAACATTATCATCATCATATCAGCAATAAAACGTCCACTGATAAACATAGGCCTCCCCCATAGATTTCCAGAGCACCGATCCAGCAACCTTTATGAGGTCCTACGCTGCGCTTTCCAGTACGTGATCTCCACTCGAGAACTTTTCTGCCCCCGCATCCCTCCACTCGCCAACCCTCATAACTACCTGTGGAGAGTACGGGCATTTCCCCAATCAAAGAAATACTATTATTTTTAAATTCCCTTTTTGACCGAGTCCAAAAAAATGGGGCGTTATGACAAAGGACACATTTACTCAAAAGTGTGGTGCACGTTTTTTTTACGTGTTGGTCCGACTGATCGAAACACAGCACAGATCAGAAGAATACCCGTCCGTAGACCAAAAATATCTACCTACATACTTGAATTTCCGTGGGTCATTTCTCACTAGAATTTACTTTGAACCTCGATCCGATCGATTTTTTAAAGTCTCGATCTCATAACGACTTGCAGTAGGGGCACTCAAGTCGTCTCGCACTTTGTATGGTGGTGCTTGAGTCAGATGGGTTTTTTAATATGATAGACTTTAGTCTAGTACGTACCGTAATTGCCATCGTTATATGGCCGAGGCAACGATATTTCTACGAAGGTGTTTATAGTTTTAGCGATACTATTTTAATCGAACTCTTTGGAATAAAATAAAATATATTTACTGTATTTTTCTAGACGTTGAGTAGTACGAATGTATTGTATACATGTAAAAATAATGTAGGTATACTAAAATGGGTGGTTCTATACTTTAAACTGAACAAGTTTTCATAAATTTAAAGTTAAAATTGCTTTCACTGTCCACTGTGCAACACTTCCTCATTATATCCGCGCAAGTTCAACATCACTAAACATTTTAATGCTTACATTCAAAGAACACAGAACACTATATTTCTTTGTAAACAATGAATTAGGTAAAAGTAAGTATGTATACGTATTATATTATATAAAGCTCGATTACCACTGACTGACTGACTGACTGACTCATTGACATGTTTGTTCTCCCAGATGCCACCTCGTAGGGTGAAAATGTTTGGTGGGATCGTATAGAGGGAGTTACGATGAGTTGGGAATAAATCCTAAAGTACCCCTTTTGTCCCCCATTCGCTCCCATCGACCTCGTATCTCGGAAAGTATAGGTCTTAGAGCGTTGGTGCAAAAACTAATGTTGCAGAGGACATTTTTTTATATCCGGTTCCATGAAAAAAAAATTGTCTTTCATACAAAAAAAAAATTGTCCCATACAAAATATTTCTGTATGAATACCGTAAACCGTATATTTCGTTTGCCGTAATTTTCATACTGTTTTTGTAGGGAGCCCATGGCTTGTGTGTACTATAAAATTACTGTAAATTTGCTTGATTCTATATAATGGTGGTGGAGGGGCATGAGACAACTTTCATAGTTTTTGCAAAGGTCATCATCATCATTTTGGAACATCCAATTTTTTTTTTTTTTTTAGTATGCAACGTTCATCATGTTTATTTTGGAACATCCACATTTTTTTAATTATGCCTCATCCACAATGATCACTTTGAAACGTCATTTTTTTTTTATTATGCAACATCCACTGTGATCATTTTGGTACATCATTTTTTTAATTATGCCTCATCCACAATGATCACTTTGGAACGTCAATTTTTTTTTTTTTTTTCATTATGCAAAATCCTTTGTGATCATTTTGGAAAATCATTTTTTTTTAATTATGCCTCATCCACTATGATCACTTTTGGAACGTCAATTTTTTTTTTATTATGCAAAATCCTTTCTGATCATTTTGGAAAATCAATTTTTTTTAATTATGCCTCATCCACAATGATCATTTTGGAACGTCAATTTTTTTTTATTATGCAACATCCACTATGATCATTTTGGTACATCATTTTTTTAATTACGTCTCATCCACAATGATCACTTTGGAACGTCAATTATTTTTTATTTTTTTATTATGCATCATCCACTGTGATCATTTTGGAACATCATTTTTTTTCAATTATGCCTCATCCACTATGATCACTTTGGAACGTCATTTTTTTTTTTTTATTATGCAATATCCACTGTGATATTTTGGTACATCATTTTTTTTAATTATGCCTCATCCACAATGATCACTTTGGAACGTCAATTTTTTTTTTTATTATGCAACATCCACTGTGATATTTTGGTACATCATTTTTTTTTAATTATGCCTCATCCACAATGATCACTTTGGAACGTCAGTTATTTTTTTTTTACTTTGCAACATCCACTATGATCATTTTGGTACATCATTTTTTTAATTACGCCTCATCCACAAGGATCACTTTGGAACGTCAATTATTTTTTATTTTTTTATTATGCATCATCCACTGTGATCATTTTGGAACATCATTTTTTTTTCAATTATGCCTCATCCACTATGATCACTTTGGAACGTCATTTTTTTTTTATTATGCAATATCCACTGTGATATTTTGGTACATAATTTTTTTTAATTATGCCTCATCCACAATGATCACTTTAGAACGTCAATTTTTTTTTTACTATGCAAAATCCTTTGTGATCATTTTGGAAAATCATTTTTTTTAAATTATGCCTCATGCACAATGATCATTTTGGAACGTCAATTTTTTTTTATTATGCAGAATCCTTTGTGATCATTTTGGAAAATCAAATTTTTTTTAATTATGCCTCATCCACAATGATCACTTTTGGAACGTCAATTTTTTTTATTTTTTATTATGCAACATCCACTGTGATCATTCTGGAACATCAGTTTTTTTTAATTATGCCTCATCCACAATGATCATTTTGAAACGTTATTTTTTTTATTATGCAACATCCACTGTGATCATTTTCGAACATCAATTTTTTTTAATTATGCCTCATCCACAATGATCATTTTGGAACGTCAATTTTTTTTTTAAATGCAACATCCAGTGTGATCATTTCGGAACATCAATTTTTTTTAAATTATGCCTCATCCACAATGATAATTTTCGAACGTCAATTTTTTTTTATTATGCAAAATTCTTTGTGATCATTTTGGAAATACATTTTTTATTTAATTATGCCTCATCCAGAAAGATCAGTTTTGGAACGTCAATTTTTTTTAATATGCAACATCCACTGTGATCATTTTGGAACGTCAATTTTTTTTTATAATGTAACATCCACTATGATCATTTTGGAACATCATTTTATTTTAATTATGCCTCATCCACTATGATCATTTTGGAACGTCGAAATACTTTTTAATTGCTTCTTCTACTTGGAGATCTTTTTTGATTGCTTTTTCCACTTCGATATCCTCTTTGAATGTTTCTTCCACTTTCATATCTTCTCAACAAAATTATGATTTTACTTAAAAACTTTAATCGCTCGTATCGTCTTAACGAAAATAAATAGGCATAGTAAACTTTTACAAACTGGTAGCACAAATTTTGGGTAAAATCGTTTTTTCATTGTCATGACAGTCTTTTTACATGCTTCTCTCACTTCGATATCCTCTTTGATGGCTTCTTCCACTTCGATATACTTTTTAATTGCTTCTTCTACTTGGATATATTCTTTGATTGCTGCTTGCATTTCGATATCCTCTCATCAAAATTATGATTTTCCTTAAAAAACTTTAATGGTTCGTATCTTTTAAACGGTAAGAGATAGACATAACAAACTTTTATAATACGGTAGCACAAATTTTTGGTGGAATCGTTATTTTACGGTCATCATCGCCCTTGACATCATTTTGAATTCTTCTCTCACTTACTTTTCGTCTTCGAATGTTTCTTCCACTTTGATATCCTCTTTGATTGTTTCTACAACTTCGAAATCCTCTTTGATGGCATTTTTACTTCAATATATATTTTTGAATTGCTTTTTCTAATTTTATATTTTCTTCAATTACTTCTTTTACTTCAATACTCTACAAAATTATGGGTTTTATTACAAATTTGAAATCGCTCGTATCTTCTAAACGGGAAGAGTTACCCCCAGCAAACTTTTACAAAATATTGGTACTAATTTTTGGTGGAATAGTTTTTTAATACCATCATTGCCCTTGAGTTATGTTTTGAATGCTTCTCTTACTTCGTCTTCCGCTTTGAATGCTTCTTTCACCTCGATATCCTCTATTTTTGCTTCTTCCACTTTGATATCCTTTTTAATTGCTTTTTCTACTTATATATTTTCTTAATTGCTTCTTTTACTACAATTTCCACTCTACAAAATTATGGGTTTTAATACAAATCTTAAATCGCTCGTATCTTCTAAACGGGAAGAGTTACGCCTAGCAAACTTTTACAAAATATTGGTACAAATTTTTGGTGGAATAGTTTTCTTAATACCATCATTGCCCTTGACATCCTTTTTGAATGCTTCTCTCACTTGGTCTTCCTCCTTGAATGCTTCTTTCACCTCGATATCCTCTATTTTTGCTTCTTCCACTTTGATATCCTTTTTAATGTCTTTTTCTACTTATATGTCTTCTTCAACTGCTTCTTTTACTTCAATTTCCACTCCACAAAATTATGGGTTTTCTTACAAAACTTAAATCGCTCTTATCTTTTAAACGGGAAGAGATAGCTCGAGGAAACTTTTACAAAATATTAGTATAAGTTTTAGGTGAAACCGTTTTTTATTTTTTTCATTGTCCTCGACGTCTTTTACTCAATTTTAATTTCTTTTTAATTGTTTCTACTACTTCGATATCCTATTTGGTTGCTTCTTTCACTTCAATATCCTCTTTGATTGCTTCTTCCACTTCGATATCCTCTTTGATTTGATTGCTTCTTCCATTTCGATCGTCTTTGACTGCTTCTTACACATGGATATCCTCTTCGATAACTTTAAACAGCTCGATATCCTCTTTGATTGCTTCTTCCACTTTTATATCCTCTTTTATTGCTTCTACCAATTCGATATCATCTTCGATTTCCTTTTGATTGCTTCTTGCACTGCAATATTCTCTTTGATTGCGTCTTCATCTTCGATATCGTTTTTGATAGCATTTTCCCTACGATATCCTCTGTGATGGCTTCTTACACTTCGATATCTTCTTTGATTGCTTCTTCCACTTCGATATCCTCTAAGATTGCTTCTTCGTTTTCGATATCGTCTTCGACTATTTGTTTCACTTCGATATCGTCTTTGATTGCTTTTTCACTTCGTCACCCTCTTTGAATACTTCTACCACCTCGGTATCCTCTTTGATTCCTTAGTCAACTTCAATTTCCTCTTAGATTGTTTTTCCTACTTCGATATCCTATTTGATTGTTTCTTCCACTTCAATATCCTCTTTGATTACTCCTTCCACTTCGATGTCATCTTCAATTTCCTTTTGATTGCTTCTTGCACTGCAATATTCTCTTTGATTGCGTCTTGGTCTTCGATATCGGCTTTGACAGCATTTTCACTTCGATATCCTCTGTGATGGCTTCTTCCACTTCGATACCCTCTTTGATTGCTTCTTCCATTTCGATATCCTCTTTGATTGCTTCTTCCACTTCGATATCCTCTTTGATTGCTTCTTCCACTTCGATATCCTCTTTGACTGTTTCTTCCACTTCGATATCGTCTTTGATTGCTTTTTTCACTTCGTCATCCTCTTAGAACGCTTCTACCACCTCGGTATCCTCTTTGATTGCTTACTCAACTTTAATTTCCTCTTTGATTGTTTCTGCTACTTCGATATCCTATTTGATTGCTTCTTTCACTTCAATATCCTCTTTGATTGCTTCTTCCACTTCGATATCGTTTTTGACTGTTTCTTCCACTTCGATATCGTCTTTGATTGCTTTTTTTTACTTCGTCATCCTCTTAGAATGCTCTTACCACATCGGTATCCTCTTTGATTGCTTATTCAACTTTAATTTCCTCTTTGATTGTTTCTGCTGCTTCGATATCCTATTTGATTGCTTCTTTCACTTCAATATCCTCTTTAATTGCTGCTTCCACTTGGAAATCCTCTTTGATTTGATTGTTTCTTCCATTTCGATATCGTCTTTGACTGCTTCTTACACATGGATATCCTCTTTGATGGCTTTTAACAGCTCGATATCCTCTTTAATTACTTCTTCGACTATAAGAAAAACACGCGAGCTGCGAGCAGCTCGCGCACAACGCAACCTCTAGTTTATTATATGTAATTAGTTACCACTGCAAAGTGGCCGAAGTTCACCATAAATAAAACAATAAAGTTAAAATTCATTACTTACATTACAAAAAAACAATTGTAAACATTAGTTTTACAAATTTTTTTCCAATGTTTCTTTTCTGTGCACGTACCCACTACAATAATCAGCTATGTCTATCTTCAAAGGTTTGCTGTAAGAAAACTCTTATTATTCTTATCGTATTTTTTGTCCGTAATTTCTTTGTGTACAAGGACATTGGCTAGAAGGGACGGGCGATGGACTAGATAGATAGATAGATAGATAATTTCTTTATTGCACACCATTTAAATACTAACATTTATAAGAAAATACACTTAAATAATAGGTACAATGGGCGGCCTTATCGCTAAAAGCGATCTCTTCCAGGCAACCTTTGGATGGACAGGATATATGTGAACAAAATAAAGACGGCGGCGTAAATCCGATATAGTACACGTATATTTATTAAAAATATAGATAATATAAAATAAAATGCATAATTATAATGTATAATATAATCATAAAATTACATAAATATTAATATTATAATACATAAAATATATATTGTCATACTTACATATATAAATTATAAAAATGTAATAATTAATAAGTGGCCTAGTGAGCGATGGATGACAGATAGTGAAGGCGATGACGGAATTGTAGTCAAGAGGCAGACCAGCCCTATGGTCGGACGACATTGTTAACGTGGTAAGTAGTGGATGAGGATAGCGCAGGACCGGAGAGAGTGGCGCAAAGAGCAGTGCCTACGGGCTGAATACATAGATAGAAAAGATAAAGAAATTCTACCATAATTTTTGTTGGAAATCGTAAATATTTGCAACTCGCCTCAAATGATTCAAGTGTGTGTATAAACAGATCTTAATGATATATTCATAAATACCAAAAGACTGTGCTAAAACTATAACACCCAATCTAAAATCATATGATTGGGTGTTACTCGTTGGGAATTTTTCTTCCCAACGAGTTACAACTGTTACTCGTTGCAACTTTTTTTATCAGGAGAATTACCAACGAGGACTTAACTTAAGCGTATAGTATAAGATGTTTGACTTCAGGTTATTTACCTGCAACAATTACAAGTACGAGTATGAGAGGATAACAATCCCGTTTTGGGTTAACATACTTAAAACGAAGCACCCTGTACCTACATGATGCATGTAAGTGTTCGATAACAGGACATATGACAGTGACGATGTTTTATTTTCCGCTTATAAACTAAAACTATTTCACACAAACGTAAGCGAAATGCAATAATGATATAGGATACTCAGCCATATGCATATTGTGCAATGTTTGTGATGTTAATACCAGTTGGTGATAAAACTTAGTTATATTGGTACTATATTTATAGTTAAATTATAGCATTTACTCAACAAAGAAAATGCAAGACAATGAATTTAGCAGCCTGAGCATGGCTAAAGGCCTCTGCACACCGGATGCGTACGCGCAGACGTGCACTGTCCACTGCGTTTTGATGATGAGACTATATGACACATAGATTTCGATGTAAATTAGGGCATGCAGTATCAATACCATCTCAGTCCCGGAAATTTATAGTCCGATACTAACACGGAACCGGGAAGATGCGGGACTTTCGATACTGCTATGATAATATTAAATAAAAAGCCTAATAAAGTGCATGGAATCAGAAAAACAGTTTAGATTTTTCTTTTTATATATTGTTAAAATGGTCAAAACACTACTTTACTCTTGCCCTACTATCGCACAAAATTTAAAAAAGTAATCGATATTTTAACTGTGACTTCAAGTTCGAGACTTGAAGTCACAGTTAAGTACCGAAAGTACCGGTCTCGTGATGTGGAAAATTGAACCCGAAACATCCTGCGTCTTAGCTGGCTATTCGCCTAATAAGCCACGGAGGCCGTCATACATTACAACGCAGTGGAACGTGCACGTGCACGTCTACGCGTATGCATCCGGTGTGCAGCAGCCTTAATTGTTATGATCGACAAAGGCATAATTTAGCACATCGAACTAAGTCACATAGGCATCTTCGGATTTTCCAATCTATTTAGGCATCTTTTAATTTTATTTCTCGAGTTCAATCTCTTCATCTGACTGTACTTTTGCAAACAACTGTATTGTAAATCATGTTAAACGTCTTCATAGCAAAAACCCGCTAAGTATTACCGAACACAATAGTAGATAATTATTTAATCCCCATATAATATTTCCTTAACATACAAAAAGAGAAGTGAAGTTTTTCTCACAGAACACAACCCGGACCTTCGATTCACGAAGAATATATTTCTTACACGCTACGTCTGCATACGTATGTTAGATATTAAGAACTTTAAAAATGTAACATTCCTACCATAAAAATAATATCAATATACATAGGTATATGAATATTTTATAAGTTCAATAAATATCTTACTGCCTTTACAATTTTTATGTAATTTTGTTCTCGTATAATTTATGGTCCTATAATTTCATAAATTGTACTTTTTCTTCCCTTTCTTTTGTTTTGTTTATACTTCACTAAGGCACTTGTCTCACCGCCGGCGAGTAAGCGATTAGCTATCAACTATTTTCTTGCTCAAGAAACGAACAAAAGATGTAGATTCCGTAGCATTAAAAGAGACACGTATATTAATAGTTGATCGCTGGCCGTTCACACTGCCGGCGAGAACTCGCTCTTCACTATTTTGTCGCAGCGACTACAACACTCGCTCAGCGATACTCGCACAGCGATGCTCGCTTGGCGGTCAAAACACACGCCGTGAGATGAACCACCGGAATAGAACGCACGTGCCACGCGCTCAGCGAGTGGCGCGAGTATCGCCCGCCGGCACGCGCTCACTCGCTTTAGAGCCCAACGAGACAACTATAGGAACTACACACTCGCTTCTCGCTGCTCGCCAACTCGTTTCTAGTTTCTAGCACTTCTCGCTTCTCGCTCATCAAGACAAGTGCCTAATAATGTCTACTGAAAACTATTCTTCGGCCTTCTGTTGATACGGATGCTGCACCGCAACAGGGGAATGGGTAGCGCAATTAAAAAAATTATTAAAGCTGTGTAGACTCTACTCAGTGGTAGCCAAGAGATGGACGCCGACCGCAGGGCAGACCACCGGCCCGATGGTCTAACGATCTTGTAACGGAAGTTAGACAGCAATGGATGAGACTTGCTCAAGACCGATTGGACTGTCGACATAGAGAGGAGGCCTTTACCCAACAGTGGGTCCTGTAGGCTGGATAGATAGATAGACTCTACTAGTTCATGAGATGTAGTAGACCATCTTATGTCTGGAGTCTTGTTTGTAAACCATTTATATTATGTTTGTACAAAATGACCAAAATCAACTGCAAAAACTAAAGAACCCTTCTGTGCGTGGTCCGTCACACCCTTGATCAATTGTATAATATACCTTTGTAATTTGTAATATGCAAACTTAGTGCGAACAGACTATAGTTTGGACTTCACTAAAAGAGGTTGTTCTACAAATCTTATAAAAAATCAGGAAATGTAGTGTAGCAAAAATAATGTAGTAGGTATATACATATTTTACTTACGCTACGTTTCAAGGATGCGTTTGCGCATAATATCATAATTAAATCGCACTTTTTTGCAGAACAAGTTGTAATTTGATAATTAAGCAAGTTCAGACAACTGGTTGAACGAATAGTTTCTTATTACAAGTATTAATTGGATATTTTGAAGAAGCGGAACCCTTTTCTGTCTTTCTGTCAGTAGTACCTCTACCTACCAAAGTATCAACTCTATATAAAAACGCAAAAATGTGTTTTTTGAGTTTTACAAAAACAAAATAATGTGACCATTTTTATCAGTAGCTGCAATATTTTTAAAATCTGTTTTATACAGAAATAAGTTTCTCCAGTTAGGCTCAGTCATCTAAGAAAAATTTCGTGTATTTTTTTAACAGTTCTAGTAATTTGTGCCTAATCGTAACTTTACACCCCGTAATTACTGGGTTATATTGCTTAGTCAAAATTAATTTAGAGGTTGCCTGCAAGAGATCGTTACTTAGCGATAAAACTGCCAATTGAATGACATAAATTTATAAATCTGTCTTGCAATTGGCAATTTGGCGGATGTCAATTGACAGTTACAATTGACTTAACTTAGAATAGTATACTTGATTAGTAGATTATAAAGCAGTGGCTTGCCTCACGGGTGCTATAGTGAATCCCTAACGTAGCAATAAAAACTAAATTTAGATTGGTGCATTTTGTGCAGAGTTTAGTTCGATTTACGAATAAGTTATTACGGTCTCTGTGGTTAAAATTTTAATACAGATGAGGTTCCAAATTCAAATCACATTATGCCCCTCGCGGGCATAGTGTGATTTGAATTCAGTACAACTTTAATCCCGGTTCAGCTTTAGGGAATTTAATCACCTGCTTTCGGTAAGGTTTACAACTTATATATACAGTGTGGCCCTGGATAAAGTGTAACCCCGAAAGGGGGTGAAACTAGATCAAAAATTATCGACAAAAAAATAGAAAAAAAAATTAAAAAAAAATTCGTATATACTTTATTGATGTATTAAAATTTTTATTACTCACTAATGACTCTATTTAATAAAAAAATGATTTCTTCCAAAGTAGTAGGTCTATTTTGTTTAAATAAAAACCATAATCATGTCAGATATGTGACGATGACGATAAAATAACAAATAACTCACAAACGAGTGGCTATCGTGACTTAAAGTTTAATTTTTGTATTAAAATTACATTTTTTAGGCTGTTTTTTTCCAATAAACTCCAAAAATCTTAAAATTAAGCCTATAATACTAGAAATTTTTATGACTTTTTATTATTGTCTATCATAATAGATTTTAAATGAAATAAAAACCTACGTTCTAACATAAAAAATGTGCTGGCTAGGAGCATTTAAAGTTGACCACTGACCGGTCAGTATATAAAACTTGTATGTACCACACTGTATATAAAAAGTTGGGTTCGTTACACCATATACAGTGTGTCCCTGGATAAAGTGCAACCCCGAAAGGGGGTGAAACTAGATCAAAAATTATCGACAAAAAAATAGAAAAAAAAATTAAAAAAAAATTCGTAATATACTTTATTGATGTATTAAAATTTTTATTACTCACTAATTACTCTATTTAATAAAAAAATTATTTAGCGACTGGCGTGCCTTGTTGTGAGTCCTTCATCTTTCATAGAACAGGCCCAGCGACCATAATCTACAACAATATAAGTTAAAAAAGGGTCTCTACCTGAGTGGTGACGTAATCAGTGGTCAACTTTAAATGCTCCTAGCCAGCACATTTTTTATGTTAGAACGTAGGTTTTTATTTTATTTAAAAGCTATTATGATAGACAATAATAAAAAGTCATAAAAATATGTAGTATTATAGGCTTAATTTTAAGATTTTTGGAGATTATTGGAAAAAAACAGCATAAAAAATGTAATTTTAATACAAAAATTAAACTTTAAGTCACGATAGCCACTTGTTTGTGAGTTATTTGTTATTTTATCGTCATCGTCACATATCTGACATGATTATGGTTTTTATTTTAACAAAATAGACCTACTACTTTGGAAGAAATCATTTTTTTATTAAATAGAGTCATTAGTGAGCAATAAAAATTTTAATTCATCAATAAAGTATATACTAAATTTTTTTAATTTTTTTTTTCTATTTTTTTGTCGATAATTTTTGATCTAGTTTCACCCCCTTTCGGGGTTGCACTTTATCCAGGGACACACTGTATAACTCAAGAACGGCTGGATCGATTTTGATGATATATGATTTGTCGGATTCATATATCACCGAAAATCATATATTGCCGGAAAATTTCACCCAAAAATAATTATGAATTGAATTCATTATCTCATACACAGATGTTGCTAAGGATGGCCGATTAACCGGCGAAGTACATTGGCAGCCCGCATCATATGTATGTCAAAGCGGTACGAAGTTCGCCGGGTCAGCTAATGACATATAATTTGACATCGTCGAGCAGGTGTTGTGAAAAATATTTTCTATCGTTTATTTTTCTAAGCATTTGTAATTTATTCCTCGTAAAACTATTGATTTGCCCAATACCACACCTACGACTAAGATCCAATTTGCAACGCCACGTAACAAAGTTATTAGGACATGCATCCATCAATCCTAACCTGCTATCAAACTGTCAGAAGATGTAATCAAGTTGCTAATCATCAAGCTATTGTTTCAAATAATTGTGGCGGAATTACGAATAACACCAATGTGATTATCAGCTTGACATAATCAACCTTGAATAATTCAAATGCTTTGTCCTTTGAAAGTACTATACGGGGTGTATTTATCGATAGTTTATACTGGCTCTCGACTCATGTAGAAATGATAATAATAAAAATATACGTTTATTTCAGTCAACATTGTGCACATACAAAATTGCAGGCATTGAAATTACAGGCACATGAGGCTTTACACCTGTGCCTCAAGTTGATGGACGCAGGGCAGTGCATCGTAGGGCACATTTCTAAGGTGCGTGACCAAGTGATAAGGCAGTTCTCTGTTATAAGCAATCGTTACTACTTAATGGTGGGCCATAAGCTTGTTTCATCTCCAAGAAGATTAAAAAAAAAAATTAGGATAACGTGGCCCATATCTTCAAATAACTTAAAGACTAACTACGTACTTAATAACATTACACTTACTTAACTCTCTCTCTCTTCTAAGTAATTATTGTTCTCATCTGATGGTGTTTCTCGTCTTCTCTTTCCACTTCGCTCTATCCAATGCAAGGTCTTCGGAGACACTGCAGTCTAGAAGGTATTGATTGACCCAACTATTGCAAAGCCAAAAGGAAAGGTTATGTTTTTAGCAGTCTCTGTATGTAAGTATGTATGTTTGTATTTACCTATGTTCCACCGAAAGACTTAAACTGCTCATCCGATTTTGATGAATGAGGTGTCAATCGATTCGTTATTGTGGTGCGGATGACATAGGCTACCATCGGCATAGGTATTACGTAATTTTTTTTTTAGGTTTTCCTCTTTGCCTGGATCCGGGAATTATATAAATTATTGTTTGATAGATTTAGCTTCGTAGCCGCTTCCCGATAGCGCCTGTTAACGATGCCGGCTGGCCAAAAATCCGGATCAAGTACATCCTCATACTTGGTCAGCATCTGGAGAGAGTGAACTTGAAGTTAGTAGTCCTACTGCACTCCAGTCGCTGGAGAGACTTCGGAACATAGATATTGATTGTTCGAATATAGATTGTTGTAGATCCTACTAATATTCAAAATTCTAAAGTAACTCTGTTTCTATGTCTGTCTATTTGTTACGATTTCACGTCAAAACGGCTGGACCGATATCGATGTGGTATATTATGACCTAGATTGAGACCTAGGCTACTTTCAACCGCGCATTTGAAGCCGCGGGCGGAAGCTTGTGATATTATATCTGGATGTTTTCCTATATATTATAAGTACCTACATATGTATTTACAAAAAATGTAGAAGGTTCATTTTACCATCATTTTAGGTTGTAATAGGGTCTTGACGCTATAGTTATTAGACTTATTAGCTTGACACCCATTATTTTCATAATCAATAAGTTTTGGGCGTATACGAGCCTTACTTAAAATTAAAAAAAACTTTGGCAGAATTGTTCAAACAACGCCAATACATCAACATGTCTAACCTTGAATACTTAAAATGTTTTGTTCTTTAATACGGGGTGCATAAATAGACTCAGATAATAATATAGGGTGTACAAACAACCTTTTTGATAATACTTAAGTCGTAAACCCACGTGTTATTCAAATCATCAAATTAAAAATAATAAGAACAACAAGTAGGTAAGATTTTACACAAGATATATTAAAGGCTATAAAAAGCTCTCATGAATTAACTGAAGATTAAATTATCACTACAGAGAAACCATAAAGTTAATATTGAGTATAGTTTTAACTTCTAACGCTCTAGACGCTCTAGGCTGACCCTTTATTATTTATTTGACTCTTATGTTTTACTAGTTTTAGCTCGTGACTTCGTACTGAGTAAGAGATCCGAAAAGAGTCGCAAGCCTATTTTTAGGGTTCCATAGTTAAACAGAGGTCACACGAATAGCGAACTGCGAAGTGGCCCAATCATACGTATAGCTTGGAGCGTTGATCACAAATAACGGGGATTGCGTTGATGAAATCAAGCGTCGTATGGCAATCTCAAGGTCAGCTATGGACAAGCTGAAAAAGATATGGGGGAATCGCAATATTACGAAAGCCACCAAAACCCGGCTCGTTAGAGCGTTAGTATTTCCTTCGATCAAGGTATCGAATAGTATTTCCCATATTTCTTTACGCAGCGGAGACGTAGATCCTTCGAGAAAGCGAGAAGAACAAAATAGATACTCTCGAAATGTGGTGCTGGAGAAGAATGCTTGGGTTATCATGGACAGAATTCTGTACCAATCAGTCCATACTCCAAGAACTCGGCATCAAACAGCGTCTTTCTTCTAGTGTGCAATCTCGTATCCTCACGTTCTTCGGGCACGTGTCGAGACGTGGATAGGTGTCCATTGAACGACTTGTGGTGCAGAGGAAGGTTGAGGGTACACGACCACGCGGTAGATCACCAATGAGATGGACGGATCAAATCAAAGCAGCACTTGACGGTCCCCTACACGAGTGCACCAGAAAATCGGCAATACGAGAGTAGTGGAGAAGGATTGTCAAGCGCGCCACTACACCCGAAGTGACGGAGTAGAAGTTGAACTAGGAATCCTTAGATAGAACATTACCTATAATTTTCCCAAGTAAGTCTGTCAGTCTGTCTGTCCGATCAGCTAGAGCTGTTTTATCCGTAGACGATTAGGGCTGTAAAGCTGAAATTTGGCATGATGATACGCTTCAGTGATGCTCAGTAAGTAATGAAATAAAATATAAAAAACTTGTTTTTAGGCTACCTCTCCTTTATGGAAGTATTGGGTATGATTTTTTTATTCACTAACCCTATTGTGTGGGGTATCGTTGAGAAGGTTGCAAAATTAACTTTGTATTTTAGAATGAAACAGTCATACTGACTAAAGAACCATTCATAGTGCGTGGTCCGACACGCGCTTAAACACTTTTTGACGTTGTACAGAGTGACGAGCAATAATATGCAGGCAGGTAAACAACTTTGTACCATATCACATATCACGCTGATTATTTTTATACTGTGCACCCTGTATGAGCTATTTTGCTACTCAGTGCGCGTTGCATAGGAGCGTGTTTAGTAACACACTCTGAATGCGAATCGATGATTTTTTACCCACCATCGACATATCAATCGTATGCCATTCAAGGCATAAACTACTCTACCGGTTTTAAGGCACCTGTCACATATTATAAAGATAACGAGTTACATGGAATGCTCCTCGCTTTAACATTCAATCGCGTGTAGTGATACGCGATTCAGAGGTTCCTTTGACTAAGTTTTAGCCCGTATGAGTCATTGTAAAGTCATTACTCATTACATAAAAACTCCTGTAACTCGTAGCTCATGCATGAGTGACTACATACAGATATCCCTTATAGTAAACTACTCAAAACAAAATAGGGCCCACTTGAAATATTTCGATATTTTGCCCGACACATTTTTTTTTGCGAGTTGTTGGCATACTGATGTATGGAAATGTTAAGTAGGCATATTTATTGATCATAAATTAACACTTAAACGCCAAGTTTAGGGTAGTTCTTAAGTGGGTAGACAAGAAACAAAAACTTACGATATACCGCAGAATCTGTGAGTGCCCTTACATTGTTGCTCAGTGGGGTTTGTTGTGTCTAACAAAGATGTTATCGTAACCATACCTTTAATTATCGATTACATTACTGTTTGCATAAACAATTCCTGGTTCTCGACATCACATGGATACGGAATCCGCGACTAGAGCCATTGTTTTGCTTCAGCAGGGAAATTCGGAAAGATCGGTAGCTTCAAGCTTAGGTGTGTCAAGACGAGCTATTCGAAATGTATGGGAACGCTTTCAAGAGACAGGTAGTGTGAGTAGGAGGCGCGGTTCAGGTAGAACCCGAGCGACAACCTCCCAAGAAGACCGATACATCCGACTCTCTGCACGTCGCGAGCGAACTGTAACTGCACGCATATTGAGAAACCGCTTACGTGACGCCACTGGAACGCGAGTGAGTGACCAAACTGTTCGCAACTGACTTCATGAAGACCAACAACGCTCCAGAATGCCAGTTATTCGGCTCAAATTGACCAGAGCCCACCGTGCAGCGCGATTAAGGTTTGCACGTGATCACCTCGAAGGGACCATGAATAATTTTAGGACAGTGCTTTTTACAGATGAATCTAAAGTAAAGTTTTTTAATGATGACAGACGCGTACAAGTTTGGCGACGACCTGGAGTACGTTTTACAGAACCATGTGTGTTACTAACCAGAAACTGACCGCTTTGGTGGACCCAGTATTATGGTATGGGGTGGGATTAGCATAATGGGCAAAACCGAGCTAGTGATTTTGGATGAGGGCAATGTAACGGCCGCCAGCTATGTTCAGCATGTCATCCGACCTCATGTGATCCCATATTCACAGCGAGTAGGCCCTAACTTTAATCTGATGCAAGACAACGCTCGCCCTCATACTGCCAGAGTGACCCAAAGTGCAATCTCCGAAGCTGGTATCGCAGTTCTACCCTGGCCTGCCATGAGTCCGGACCTGAATCCGATCGAGCATATCTGGGACCAGTTGAAAAGAAGCCTTAAAGACAACCACACTGAAATTCATAGCCGACAGGAGTTGATAACTGCTTTAAAAGTGTGTTGGGAGCAAATTCCAGATGAAAACGTCATCCACCTTATAGAGAGTGTTCCAAACCGACTCAGAGAGTGTGTGCGCAATAGGGGAGGACCTACGCGTTACTAAACATAAAGCATTGAAGCAACCCTAAGAACATGTTTATTAAAAAATGTGCTCGTGTCTTCAACGTGTTGTTTTGGAAAACCGTGTAATTTTAAGTTAATGTGTAAAACGCGCATTTCTTGACGATTTTTTGGCAAAAATAAGGCATTGTAATGTTTTTTTTTAATGATTCTGAATGTGTTAACCTATTTCTAAAATTAAACTTGAAATAAATTGTACGTATTTTTTTTTATTTTAACTTAAATCGTATTTTATTGGGTGGGCCCTATTTTGTTTTGAGTAGTTTATAAAAAAAATCAAAATGTTGAAGAAATATCTGAAAATCGAAAAAGCATTATTTTACCTTAGTTGTAGGTGGGCAATATTAGGTATGTCCTCAAGTACTTAAGTAGATATAGGTCGATTGAAAGATAGTTCGTTTAGTATCATCATGGAAGCTAATAGATCAGATAAAGAGCACTAGAACAAAAAAAATCAACTTTTGATAACACCATAAAACCATCGAACAAAAAAGAATAAGTTCATAATTTCTTTTGCAAATATCGAAAAATCTTCCACAAAATCGTAAAATGATTTTGCTCTTTCTATTCCTAAGCTCTTAATCAAGGTTGGTGTCATGATGACATCAACCTTTCGGTACAAGGTCATACGTTCTTTAATCAAACAAGCCAATGGAGCCTCTAAATTTTGTGGTACCATTAATTGCATACCCGTTGAGCCAAACTACCTTCATGATCGCTACTTCCTGCATTGTTACGTTTACTATTCCGATAAACTATCATTTAAAAAGGTTTATTCTTAAGAGCTCCAAAATCTGACTCAAGAGAAGTAAAAATATAATGAATGAATGAAATACTCTTTATTGCACACCAAACAAAAATACAGTAACAAAGAAAATAAACAATAAATAACGGTACAATGGGCGGTCTTATCGCTAAAAGCGATCTCTTCCAGACTACTTACACGTTTAAGCATAAACTTACGTAAACAGAACCCATAAAATAAAATATACCTACATATTGATTATGTATAATAAATAACGTAAACTTAAATACATACAAATAATATATAAATAAACTACACTATATAATATTGAGGATAAATAACATAAACACTAACTAGCAGTTACGAGACAACGAAAGAAAATGGTTGTATACCTTGACTTTGAAAATAGGAAGAGATTGGGACGACCTAGATGTCATTACAATTTTTAATCAAATTGTAAATAAAAAATAAGTGTCACTCCGGGAGTGCCGACAGAAGTGAAAATTTGAATAAAAGCAGACTACACTACAGATGTGTAGATGTGTGATATGTATTCAGAGGTGTCGGTAACGGTAACAGAGTCGCGAGTTCAATGGTTTTATCCCATCTCAAAAATGCCCAACGCGCCTAAAGAAGTTTTCACTTCTAAAACGTATATTGAAATTAACATGACCGATGAATTAATAGGCTGGGTGGGCGTGGCACAGTTTAGAGGCTTTTGCACATCAGTGGGACAAGATTACTTGTACTTACCATTGTTCCGTGTTACCCATAAGTTATGTAGGTATTTATTAGTGGTGCAAATGAGACTAAGCCCTGTAAAGTTCGTGTACGTATTTATCTGTTAATTCAACGATAGATTTATTTAGCCGATTGCGACAGTCTTATCAACCTGGCAATAGAACTGGGTTAAGATAGATAACGGCGGGAAAGCTTGTTGAATGCTAATGAAACGCCCGCATTATGAAACTAATACTGCACAATCAACACCTATTTTGTACCTCTACTAAGCCGTAAGGCCTGCCTAGCTGAATAGTCGTATATTCTTACTTAGCAGTATCTGTCAGTGTTGAGTGACAATGCTAGCTGGCACGTGTTAAGTAACAACTATATTTTAGGCCTAGCTAAGTCAGTAGATCCATAATTATCATCATCATTTCCAGTTCGTTATATCATCGGCGCTTTGAGTCGTAACATTAAACATTTATAACTAATTTCATTCCTGACGAGAAGTGAGCCTGGGCGCAATTGGTGGCACATTTTCGTATAAAGAGGAACATTACGGGCTCCAGTTCCGTCCAGCTCGGTTGAGTTGTTAAGTTGATTTTAAAAATCTTATTAAATTATCATTACTGAGTCATCGATGATTTTGTGCGGCCTATACCAAAAAACTTTATTAAAAAGCCTTTATTAGGTCGACTTTCCATCTAGTAAGAAGGTGTCCTATGCTGCTCTTCTCAATGCTTGATTTTCGCGAGTTTTGCGAGTTAAAAATAAGGTACTTGCATTGCTTATATTTTCAACATCATTAAAAAGGTTGAAACTTATATGGTAATGAAACCACCCGCATAACAAAGAGCACATATTCACAAATTAAAAGTTATTTCGGTTTGTTTGTTTTGAGCAAACATCCGGCACCCTACACCGTATTTTATTAAGTGCGTATTGTTAAACTGTTGTTTTAAATTTAAAATACTGCTATTGCTCTGACTGGTGGCCGTGGCATAGGGGTTCAAAATACGTGTGTGCAAACATAATACCATATTTTTAGTGTAATTGAGGCAAGATTTAGTAGCGAAACGACGACACGAGGAGAATGAAAACCTCAATCAATCCGGGTCGTCTACCGCTCTTTGCGTCGGGGTGTGTACGTGACGTGCACACTGTACGACACGTGTCGTGAGAGCTGCGAGTAAGGGCCTCAGGTGTGTGACCCGTCGCCCTGGCTTCTACACACAGGGACTACAATTCATGGGTCATTGAGCTTAGCTCTTGGGGGCCTTCCTTTAGCAGATGGCTTCACTGGAGCTTTTCGTTGGCCAGTCAGTAACCTACCACGTAGGCTACCACGTCTTGGCGTTACGGTGGAAATCTTATGTTGCTAAACGTCGTCGCCTTCGTCGCCCATCGGTGAGGACAGGCTGTACTGTATAGCAGCTGCTGGCTGCTATCAAAATAAACGTACATGACGTTAACACTCGAACCTGAAGTCTATCGCGTATCTGACAAAATAGGGTTTAACGTTTTATAGTTTTAGTCCTATTATACATCAAATAGCATTATAAACCACCAAGCTATGCAAACAATAAAACATATTCTGCTAAAATACATTCAGCCCACAATCGCAGCGTAACCTTGCAATTAAATGCGCATTATTTCAGGATAATTTGCTTACAAGTGATAAATTTGAATCTGGGAACTGTTGGTGCTTATTTAAGTTCCTAGAAACAAAAGGTAGTTGGAGTATTTACAAACTTAAAACGTAATCATAATCATCAAAATATTAGCCATAGGACGTCCACTGAACATATGCCTACCCATACATTTCCAGAGCGACCGATTTTTGCGATCGCACACAACGGCTACTAGCAACCTTTATCAGGTCGATGGATGGATGGAAAGATCCATCTAGTCGGGGGTCTTCCTAAGCTGCGCTTTCCCAGTGTGTGGTGTTCACCCTATAACATTTCTGCCCCAACGACCGTCAGTTCTTCATGTTATGAGCCCCGCCTACTGCCACTTGAGAATGCTAATCCTCTGGGCTATGTCAATGACCTTAGTTTGTCCATAAATAAACCTTAATAAAACATTCAATCAGGTAACTTTCATGAAAATGCTTCGAAATGTCCACAGCAATTCAGTTTAGCGTGGATGTCTCCATTTACTCTGGCTATACGTTCCTGTGTTCCCAGCTTATCAATTATTGGAAACATGTCAGTGCCAGCCTAGATACGCGATAAGTGCGAGTAATGTTTCATTGGTATGTTTATGTTAATTTATTTTATTATAGGATTAACATGTTCACTTTGAGTCGCATATTTTATGCAATCATTCATGACACATACATTCGTGAATAAAAGGTGCAAGCCAATTATGTTTTGAACAAAGAAAACCTACACCAGAAGCTGTAAGTCACAAAGCGTTGAAGTGGCAATGCGGGGCACACAGCTTGATGATCTGACGGCCGTTGGGGCAGAGAGGTTCTCGAGGGAAGACCATTGCACGCACTGGAAAGCGCAGCGTACTAAGCCTCCCTACTTGATGGAAAGATGACCTAATAAAGGATGGTGGGAGTCGGTGGGTGCAGGCCGCTCTAGAAATCTATGGAGGAGGTATACATTTCTAGAATTGCGGTCGTCATTTGGCTGATATGATGATATGATAATAATAAAACAACTCTTTAACTATTTCTACATCATTATGGCGGCTTTTATTCTATACATATTCCGAAGCACGCTAGTTAAACATTTTCAGCATCCCCTCCACTCAGTTCTCTAAACTTCTAAGGCGATGTACCTACGAATTATTAACGGCAATTTTTGTACCTGATTAACTATATTCTCTGTACTAATAAATTACTAATATTAAATGGGTATTTATCGCGTATTTACCTTTTAGACTCTTAGCGTCCTGGAATCCGTCATCTCGTACGGTTAGTGTCGCAATCGCAGTTCAATTCAATTTCTTTATTTCAAAATAGCACTAACATACAATGCCGAGTCCATATAACTTAAATACAATACAACAATAAACAATGAAATAAATAAATAACAAAAATAACATAAAAGTAACAGTCAGGACCATTCGACTCTGGAGACACTAGACGTGCACAATGTGCGCTCTCGTTCAGTGTTCCATGAAAGGGCACTCGAAGTCCAGCCTCTCTGCAATGAGTTGCAATATGAACGTGGACTTTTCTAATTCTGAAGACCAAGTGAGGGTCCCTGCAGCTGCCATCACTTCTCGACGGTAACTCCAAGTACCAATAAGTCTGCCCGCGACCACGGCTGTTGCACTGTGTTGCAAACATCGGGATAATTGATCGAGCGAAGCGAGATCTCTAAATCAACTTGGGCAAATCGGCGTTGTATGTATGTATGTATGTATGTTTGTTTATCCGAGGATTCGAAGCGTTGATCCGATCATCGTAAAATTTGATACATAGTAGGTAGACGTCAAAGTAAAGGTCTTCATTAGTGCATTTTGACTTTGTTTTTATTTTTAGTAAAGTCTATATAGTTTTTGAGTTATAAGCCATAATAAAAACGGAACTTTGACAAAATTCACAGGGTACTCCAGTGACCCCACAGTGCTGTAATTTGGTAAACGTGTAGCTTAAGTGACACAAATATAGGCAAAAGTCTGAAATTCAGAATAACTGCAATTTGTACCCCAAAAAAGGATACCAAATACATGAACTCTAGTTACCTGTAATTTGAATGAAACCGTAGGTCAAGTAAGTTGGTTATTTATTTCGTGGCACTATTTTGATAGTGAAAGATTACAAATAATTTTTTTTGTTTTAATCGGAGACTCGCGAGATCTCAGTTCGAGGCGAACCACTAGTAAATAAAAAAGTAAAAACGCTATAAATACCCGTTTTATATGGGTAATTATATTTTCTTTGTATTTAACTATATTTATCGACAGTACACCAAGCTTTATGTTTGTTTACAATTAAAACTGTTAGGTGTAAAGGACTCGTAAAGGATATGCAAGCTATGCTTTGTAAACAAACATCTGCATTAAATCTGTATATCATTGCCTACCATTGTTCCGGGATCATAAACCGATGGCCTTTGATTTCGGTATCGCCGTGCAATACTAAAATGAAGTTTTACAATGGACATCAAATATTTTATCGATGCACAATGTGAATTGAGATACCGTATCTCTTCACAGGCAATGAAAGTTCGTCTGCGCTAGAGCACATTTGCATCGGCACATTGTATGCAATTATGACTTTCATTATGACTGACATAATTAAGACTACAAATATTATGACCACAAAATTATAGCCAATATTATGCCAATTGACTGTAGGTGTCTAGATAATATATTTGGATAAAATGTTTGGTTTACCTAATCATAGTTATGATCTGAAACAATAAGGGAATCTAATTTAGGATGTATCATAATAATGGGAATCATTTTTGGAGGTAGTGGGTTCGATTTCCGCCGCGGAACAAATGTTTGCATGATCCACAGATATCTGTTCCGGGTGTGGTTGTTTTTCTATATATTATAAGTATGTATTTTGCAAAAAAAAAGTATATATGTAGGTATTCTATCAGTTATCTGGTTCCCATAGTACAAGCTCTGCTTAATTTGGGGCTAGATAGCGCTGTGTGAAATGTCCAGCAATATTAATTACTTTATTTTATTTATTTATTGCTTGATGCAAAAGTTTAATGTCTGTCTGTGGCATCATAGCTCCGAAACTGATTTGGGGTTGGACAATGGGGTTTTATTTGAAAGCTAGTGTGTTTGCGAGATAGTATTGTTACGAGCTGAGGGTTCGGGATAAAATAATGGGAATCGGTCTGACCAAAATAACACTTTTATTCAACACGATGACGATGAATACACGAACATGGTCACACGTATCATAACACATTAATTCACACCACAGTTGCACCACTTAAAGTCACCGAAATGTTCACACGTATAGCTGAATCCAGACTGACTCGGGAGCCACTACTGTTCACGCGAGACCCTTCCCACGTCAGTCCTCCAGGGCCTCGCTGAGACTCACTCACTAACTGAGACTGACTCACAACTGACTGTCCGGCCATCTCTCCGGCCTATTTATATCCACACATTTCGATTGTTCGAGAAGGATCTCGATCGTTCCAGGAAAAGGGTCGGTCCCTCGACACAATGGCCACTCCATTGTGCGCAACCGCAGACAATAACAACAATAACGCAGCAAGACAAAAGCGTTCGAGAAGTTACGATTATTACTCATTGTTTAACAGCCTCGGCGTAACACTGCCCCCTCCTAAAACATGCTCGTCCCGAGCATTCTTAGCCTCATATCGCGGCAGCCGATCAACACGAACAATTTTAGGCGCACCTCGCGCTGAAGATGTAGCAACTAGAGGAGCCACATTGCCGTCTCCAGTACTTCAGGACACCCAGAGTCCCTTTCTCATCAGCGATCCCAATTCCAGCCTCCAAAACACGGCTCTCATGATTTCTATCTGTTCTTTCACTTCCTGGAATTACTTTCCAGATAAACCGAACGATTCCCTCATCAGTCGAGCCCAATTCCAGCCTCCAAAACACGGCTCTCTTGATTTCTATCTGTTCTTTCACTTCCTGGAATTCCTTTCCAGATGAACCGAACGATTCCCTCATCAGTCGAGCACGCTCTTATGGCCAACGTCGCTGATCTTCCTGTTGACGACGCTGCTCTTCTTTATCCTGACGTCGCTGTTCCTCTTGCAACCGAGTCTGCTCCACCTGTTCATGTCGCTGTTCCTTCTGCAACCGAGCCTGCTCTTCCTGCTGACGACGCTTCTCTTCTTAATGCTGACGGCGTTGTTCCTCCTGCAACCGAGCCTGCTCTTCCTGTTGACGACGCTTCTCTTCTTAATGCTGACGGCGTTGTTCCTCCTGCAACCAAGCCTGCTCTTCCTGTTGACGCCGCTTCTCTTCCTAATGCTGACGGCGTTGTTCCTCTTGCAACAAAGCATTGCCATAATAGCAGCAAGATCGCCTGTCACAGGAGCTTGCCCACGGATGATGATGATGGAGCTCTAAATGATTCGGCGGCGGCTGATTCCATCTCCATCGGCTGACGACTCTGCCGAGCTTCTTGAACCGGAGAATCTCCAAACCGCCTTTCATCCATTTCCTGTTGTCGTTGACCTCTCGTCCTGACACCGTCCACGTTATGCTTTGGTAGAACCGGCATTATTTTATCCCACTTCTGACACCAAATTGTTACGAGCTGAGGGTTCGGGATAAAATAATGGGAATCGGTCTGACCAAAATAACACTTTTATTCAACACGATGACGATGAATACACGAACATGGTCACACGTATCATAACACATTAATTCACACCACAGTTGCACCACTTAAAGTCACCGAAATGTTCACACGTATAGCTGAATCCAGACTGACTCGGGAGCCACTACTGTTCACGCGAGACCCTTCCCACGTCAGTCCTCCAGGGCCTCGCTGAGACTCACTCACTAACTGAGACTGACTCACAACTGACTGTCCGGCCATCTCTCCGGCCTATTTATATCCACACATTTCGATTGTTCGAGAAGGATCTCGATCGTTCCAGGAAAAGGGTCGGTCCCTCGACACAATGGCCACTCCATTGTGCGCAACCGCAGACAATAACAACAATAACGCAGCAAGACAAAAGCGTTCGAGAAGTTACGATTATTACTCATTGTTTAACAGCCTCGGCGTAACAGTATTAGCAAAACAAGTTCTTAGTTCGATGAAAATTGGTGCACACGAAAATAGTTAATTTTATGCTAAAATTAGCTGGTTCTCGTCTGTTTATTCATGAATTCCTTTTTGTTATTATAACATCAAAGATTAAACATAACTTGTTGCCAATTTTCTCACTTCAAAGTTTGATAAGGATACCGATTGTAATGATCGGGTACCGACCCCCTTATTACCTAAGCCAAATTGCTGTTGCTTCGCTATCGCTACTCAGGCCATCCCTTTCACATGTACAGTACGTACCTCACGTGTGAAAGGGATGGCCTGAGTAGCGATAGCAAAGCGACAGCAATTTTGCTTAGGTAATGGCCCCGGATCTTCCTGTAACTATATCAAGTACTCAAGTATAACTCCAGTTATTATTTTAAAAAGGAAAAATATACTAATGATTACTTGGAATTACATGGAATAATACGAAACTCTTGCTTTGTTTATCCAACGTGCAATCTCTATTAATCCTGTCGTATAACAGGATAGAGAAGGAAGCCCAATTAGTGACCGCTTTTAAACACATTCACGTCAAGAGATGATTGCCGGTGCTTCTTTGAATTAGGTCGATGAAGTCTCCTTGGTTTCCTAATATGTAACGACCGTTGTTGAATAAATAAAAAAGGATATGAGGTTTGAAGTTTCCTGGTCTCACCTTTGGTCAATGCAAAGTTTCGCCTACTTCAATAAAAGTCGGCTAAAGCTGTCACAGTGGTAAATCTGGTTTCTATGTAAATGGAGCCTTTATCCGCTTTGCGACCCGCTCTAATGAGATTCCAGAGAGCTTTATTGTGATACCTCAAATATTTCACTTAATTATAAGGCTTTAAATTCCCTTTCTAAAGCCGAAATTTAAGGATCCATTAGTGTCGCAATTCGCAAATAAGTAAAACAAGATTGTGGATTTTATGTGTTTCTGCGGGGCTATTTTAAAACGTAGGAAAGCTATTGGATCGGTCTGACAGACAACACTACTTTGTGAACTATCAACCTTTGAATCCGTGTCGGAAAGGTATCCAAGCTTTATGGCCGATACGAAATAGTTTTCGAATAGCGTTTTGGAATAGAAATTGAATCCGATTAAAAATGTCGGCTCGATCTGACAACTTTCTGACTTTTTAAAATAGTCACGAAGGTATTTAATTGTATGTGGTAATTTTTCAGTTTCAGGGCGAGCAGGCGTTATTTATTAGCAACATACATATTGTTTGTTTTTATTATGAGAACTCTAGTCTCATCCAGGTTTGTCTCAAATATTTCAACTACATCTTCAATGCTGGACGATTGATTTTTTTATACTCCATTGCAACCATTTATGTTTAGTCCTCTATCATACTGTCTTCCTGCCATCATGTATCGGATCTAATCTCATTGGTTTAATAAGAGGACATTTGGTTTGTTCAACTATTTACAAGCGGTTATTAGTTTTGCGAGATAAAGCTGTCTATAATAAAGCTTTTCAAGCCCATTTTCAATAGGGTACAAGCTGCCCACAAGTTTAGGCTGTCGTAATTCGCGTGTACGAACTTTGTAACACAAATAATTTGTAACATTGCGCAAGAAATGTTCAGCTGTGTACTTTATAAAGTCAGGAACATGATCTACAAGGCACAGTCAGCAGCAGCATAATTTAAACGACCACTAGATGGAAACTGGTACAGTTCACCACTATTTTTACTATTCTGACACGTATTCGATCTAGCTAAAAGATTCAAAGTAGCAAAATAGTACGGCGGAAATTTACTGACACAAATCGCTGAAATGTTTATCAACTCATCAGCGAACATGACCTAAAGGTCAAAAACAAAAAAATAGACCTGAGATTTGAATGAGAATGGTCTTGTTACACTCGCATTTCAAAGGTCCTTGTGGAAATTGTGACATTTAGATCCACTTATTCCTATCGCCCAGAGTCCAGTGCAACGAATCCATCAATTTAGTTAATGAATAATAATAATAATAAATCATTGACCGAGCGAAGCGAGATCTCCAATTCAACTTGGGCAAATCGGCGTTGTATGTATGTATGTTTGTTTGTCCGAGGATAACTTTCGAAGCGTTTATCCGATCATCGTGAAATTTGGTATATGTGGTGAATGTGGTAGGTTATGATGGCACAATTTTGGTGTGACTCAATGAGCTAAAAATTTTGGGGGGTTGTTGAGATATTGGGGTTCAAGAGAGGTAAAAAAATGAAAATGAGACTATTAGGTCAAGTGAGACGTCAAATGAAAGGTCTGTATTAGTACATTTCGACCCCGTTTTTATTTTTAGTAAAGATTTTGAGTTATTAGCCATAATAAAAACAAAATTTTGACAAAATTCACAGGGTACACCAGTGATCCCACAGTGCTGTAATTTGGTATGCGTGTAGCTTAAGTATCACAAATATAGGCATAAGTCTGAAATCTAGAATAACTGCATTTTGTACCCCGAAAAAGGGTAACCAATTTACATGAACTCCCGTTACCTGTAATTTGAATGAAACTTTAGGTCAAGTTATTTGGTTATTTATTTAGTGGCACTATTTTGATAGTCAAAGATTACGAATAATATATTTTTTGTTTTTATGGTAGACTCGCGAGATCTCAGTTCGGGGCGAACCACTAGTTTAATTAAGGCAACAATAAAATAATTACAGGATTAATAATATATTCTACGGCTCATAAAGATTAGTCTAAAATACATATTATGAACTTCTATTTATAAAAAACTGCAATTCTAGACGTAAGTTCTGCGTATTCGGTATCGGTATTAATCAATAAATCGATTAAGCATCAAATGTGGCGAAGTGTACCTCTGGAGCATTAGTTGTGGCATTAGTAACCAATTGGTGCGCACTCCAAGGTCAATTGCCCCACTGTAACCATCACTTCCTAGTTGGCAACGCTTGGGTAATGCCTCTCACTCGAATTAGGCTTCTGTTACAACACGCACTTGCAATCTTGAGTTTGAAGAGCCGATGGGTCGATAGTGGTTAGTGGTTGCACGGTTGGTTACCTGCATACCCTTTGGCTGATTTAGCCAAGAGATCAAATATAATATAATTTTTACAAAAATCTATCAATCATCTAACAATCTTCAAAGTTACCTGGACTATTCACACTGAAAAATACAGTCGAATTGAGAACCTCCTCCTTTTTTGAAGTCGGTTAACCAAACTCTCATCAAACTACCCTTAAAGTACATCCTTTCCAATAAAAAAAGAATTATCGAAATCGGTGGGCGTAATATTGAGTTACTCGTCCATTTGTCGCGCACATACTTAATGCAAATTTAAGACGTATATGGTTTTCTCATGGATGCCATTGTCAGAACTGGACCAAAGGGAAATGGGACCACACGGGAAGCACCAGCTTTCAAATAAAAAAAACGAATCATCAAAATCGGTTCACCCAGTCGAAAGTTCTGAGGTAACAAACATAAAAAAGTATTTATTTTATGATTGTTACCTCAGAACTTTCGATTTCGTCGAATTGAGAACCTCCTTCTTTTTTGAAGTCGGTTGAAAAGGTTACCAAACATCATGGCACATCTGGATCAACCCCGTTTATGTTCCACAAGCTTTGTTATTTTAGGAAATATGATTATTTTCGTATAGGTACGTAGTAAGTTTTAAACAAACACATTGGCATATTTCCTAGAGTTTCCATAGAGTTTACGGGTCTATATTTTTTGGAATAGCATACACAACCTGTTTATCTTTGCCTATTACAACAAGATTTACAGGGTGATTAGCAGGAGGATTGATATTGTTACGACTTAGTACTCACCAGTAGTAATTAATAGTAATCCAAGATCGAAAGTTGTATTACCTACGCGATTATTGAGATCGCAGTTAGGGTTGCCAACATTTTTGCGGGGAAATATAGTACAAAATAAGCCATAAAAAATATAGTACATTTAAAAAATTATAGTATTTTATGGAAAAACCAAAAAATAATCACAGATATTATTTGTTACGTATCTATTTTTATAAAAACTATATAACTTGGCACTTCTTGCACTGTATTTTTGTTTAAAATTAAATAATATTGTCTCACAGTCATTAAATGAAATCTCCTGTTTTAAATTGAATTTTTGTATTTTGCATAACCAATTGCTTTCACCAAAATCAAACCATTTATTACGATTGTCTAAACATTTATCAATAAATAACAAACAATTCTTTTGAATTTCATATCTTTCTATGGGAAATTTTACTTAACATTTTTTGGTTTCATATTTTTTGCATTAGGACACGATGAGTTCGGATACGTGCTTTCACGTCAATTATATTATAACTTATAGGTTAATGTAAAAGAGCGTCAAATATTTTTTTAAATGAGGGATTTGTTTGTTGGATTTCGGTGTTGAAAATATAGTATTTTTGCATACTATAAATTTCTTCAACTGTATTTAGTACGCAGACTCGAAATAGGTACTATATATTATAGTACGGGTGGCAACCCTAATTGCAGTTTCGGCAAAACTAATATAACTCTCAATGACCAAGTTCGTTCGTAAGTCTTCGTTGTACTATCACACTAATATTATAAATGCGAAAGTTTGGATGTTTATTTGTTACTCAATTACGTCGTAACGGCTAAACCGATTTCGATGAAATTTGGTATAACGATAGATTGTGACCTGGATTGAAATATAGTTTTCATTGACAAGCACGCGTGCGAAGCCGCGGGCGGATGCCAGTCAATAGGTCAATATTGCCCAGTTTATAACAGAAGCTTTATTTAACAATCTCGTTAAAATCTGTTCAGTCTAGGTAGAGTTAATAACACAGACCTACAGGTATACCTAAGATTTTTTCCTTCGCAGACTATGCATCATTGATAAATACCTACTGTCAAAGATCGTGTCTATACCTTCAAAGGTAGGTACTGATACACATCGTATAGTGCGTGCTCTAGCACTCGGCTTGATTATAAAAAATGTTTTTTCCTTGTCCATAATGCGCATAATAACCATATAGGAGCGCGAGATGCTATTTCCTTATTGCACCATAATTGTATATAGGCAGTATATTAGTATACTGTCTACATCGTAAAGGCAAGAATAACTTGGAAACGAGCGCTCTTGTGATAAATTTTGCGTAAAAAATATTGTTTAGTCTTACAACGATGTAGATTCAATTTTTATACATTTAGCTCGAAATGAAGAGTTGGTACTTGAAAGTCTTGATAAACTTTAGCTAAATTATAATTTAGTGGCCCTTTTATTTTGCGTAGGTACTTATTTCATTTCTAACACAAGTTTATAATATACTAACTGACCCACCCGCGGCTTCGGACGCGTGGGTTTGTCAATAAAACATTACCCTCCTTCTGTGCAGTTGCGTAAAGTGTATCCTATGTCTCAAGTCCATTTATAATTTATCTAGGTATATAGGTACCAAATTCCATCGAAATCGGTCGAGCCGTTAAGTCGTGAAAAGGTAACAAACAGACAGAGAGACAGAGTTACTTTCAAATCGGTATGTTACGTAGATTACGAGTATAACCTGGATACTATTTACATACATAGTCTACTATTTGTTGACGGACAACGCGTGCTAAGCTGCTGGCGAATGCTAGTTATACATATAAACCTTCCTTTTGAATGACTCTATCTATTGCTGAAAACTGCATTAAAATCCGTTAAGTAGTTTAAAAGATCTAAGCGAACAGATAGCGAAACCGACTTCATTTTATACTATGTAAAGATGTACTAAAGCGCGTCACAAACGATGAAGATGCTATAATATTTTATTTTAACTTAAATACAGTCCAATGTAAGTTGAAAATATATATGAATTACATACTAACTTCCGCCAGCGGCATCGCACGCGTTTTTTGTCAACAAAAAGTAGCCTTTATCTGAATCCAGGTCATAATCTATCATCACACCATATTTCATCGAAATCAGTTAAACCATTACGATGTGATTGAGTAACAAACAAACAAAGACACATTCAAACTTTCAAATTTATAATACTAGTGTGATATTCACTGTGTGTGACGGTCCATTAGATTGCATGGCGAGCGATATCATAGCATCTTCATCATGTGTCTGTTCATTGCTTTAAAAGAAGATCCCAACAACCTTGAAAAAATTGTATATTTTGGGTACAAAAATAAAAATATTTTGATCTTGATTTTTGATTCAGTAATCTTTCGGTCCCATAACGATGCTAGATTTATTTACAGATACCTGTGAGAATATGTTATATTTTTGAAAAATTATAATGCTCTCTTTATAGAGTAGGCCATATATTTGCAACTGACAGCTTCAATTAAATTAATGTAACACGGCCGTTACTAATCTAAAATTTAGAGTAGAGACCCGATTGCGTTGCTGCTGAATAATACCAGAGAGTATAAAATATACCCACTGCCATTTATACACGTCCAAGTCAATTTTCATATTCAGATTTTGTCCGGATTTCATGTTTTAAATCTATATTTTTCCCCCTCAAGGGCGTTTGATTCTATCGCTAGGATATTGCGTATTTGTTTTTAAAATACCTGAGGAATTCTGATTCAAATTATAGGTATTAGGTATATACAGAACTTCAGAAGTTCTGTATTTTATTCATAATGTAGAAAGTGGTATTTTCAATTAGTATGTACGTTACTAGAATTTAATTAGAGCTTTAAGTTGAGCCCGACTAAGGGTTGTTTCTCTACAGATTCCAGATTAATTTCAATGAGTGACAATATGTATGATTTTCTTTGTTTTGTAAAAAAAATCAAGGTAATTTTGAATGCAGTTGAGGTCAAGAGACACAATACACTCACTGCTGGATGTCTTGTCACCTCACTAGAATTAAAATTAGTAGACCATTGTTCTACGAAATCTGTAACGTGAAAATCATACAAACATCGATTTGTTTATTCTAGAATCGAACTTATGTTCCTTGTTTCCCAGCGGTTTCATTTATCTATTAATTAGATGGTTCAAATACAATCACGGTGGTTGGTCATTGTGGGTGGGTCTTTTCTTTATCAACACAAGCCAACAAGATATACGGTATGACAAAATTAATTAATAGAGCTTCACTGTAATCATAATACCTAACAGAGTTGACATAATAATGAAGAGATTAAAATTATCTATGCATTTGTGCACTTTATTTATAGCACCCTAACTGCATACTCTGAGATAAATAAATAGACAATACTGGGCATATAATGCAGCGTTATCTAACCCCAAACTAAGCAAAGCTTGTACTATGGAAACTAGATATTTGATAGATAATAAATATAACATGTATATAAGCATGTTTTTTTGTATATAACCAGACCTATCACTAGCATTTAGGCATTCGCTATTAAAAAACTCACAAAATATGTGTCTACGTGAGTTAATCTGCTGAGTTAGAATGAAATTCATTCAATGACGCAGAATCTATAATATTTAAAAAAGGATCAATATAAAAATAAGGCGCAAAAATTCTGTGGAAACTAATGCAGCGCAAGAATTTTTACGTACCTATGTTATGTTTCTCAAGACATCCATCGTCTCTTTTATTAACTCTAATTTAGTTTAATCGATGATCTGAACCATAAAATGATGTTACACAAATAATATTATAATATTTTCCATTCATTAACATTTTATACCGAGGACAACATATGCATAAGTAACTGTTGCAAAACGGCCCTTCATTTCCATCGATGTAACCCATACTTTAATTTTAGTCAAGGCAAAACCCTTGCATCAGAATTTATATTAGATTTCGTATATCCACGTGTATAGAATAGAACTGAATGAGCAATATATGCCATTTTAAACCACTATCTCTGACCCAAGATGACTAAGCGCGAACAAAACTGGTATGGCCGAGGATGATACCATAGGGAGGCCGGAAAGAGATAGATTATATGACCTGAGCATACGAGTAAAAGAGATACATTGTGTGTCATCCCTCCTCTTTTCAAGAGGGAAGTGAGTACACAATACTTCTATTTATTCTGTGGTACCCTGCGGTTGCAACGAAAGTAAAAGTGAACGCTATTCTGTCTTAGAGTTTATTACATTATGAAACTATTATGTTGTGCTGTGGGTGTGCATATTTTTAACATGATATATCTAACAAGTACCAACATATAATGGTAATGTCGTTGTAGAATGAATCCGGGTTCTACTTGTGACGTCATCTGCGCTATCTAAAGGTTTTGTATAGGATACCTAGAGATCGTTGAGATCAGGTCACGTTCACATGAATATGAAGACTTCGTATGATCTATTGAGTACGTTAGTGCAATACAAATATTAATTAAAAAGTTTTGCTCGACAGCTGAACATTGGCTATGTTATTGCTAACTATGTAAGTATACCTACTCAATAAGTACCCAAAAGATTAGCTAATATGATTTAAGGAGGTGCCAAATCATACAAATAAGTCACATTTAAACATGTTTAGTTGCTAAATATGTGTAGGGATCGTTGTGCAGTGTAAGCCGGGCTAGGTGAAATTAAATAAATGGGATGTCAAAAAAATTGTTGAGTCCTCTTGAAATAACAAACATAAGAAATAACAAAAATAAAAATGGCGGCCGTCTAAAGGTATAAAGTCTGGTATGTGAACTGTTTACTGTTAAATATAGGGATATTTGTATCAAATTGGGCCGATTTTTATATTTTTTTTAAATATGTTTGTTTCTTTTACAAATGGTTGCTGGATGAAACGTAACAATATTAGGTAATCGATTATGCAATCAATGAATACGCTGGATACTTGTACTCTGCGGCTTTAGTCCGCCCACGCTTAGTCTACTTAACGGTAACAAAGGTAGGTTGATCTCCTACCATTGTTAGGAGTTAGGAGGATGGAGAGGATCTCTCAGATGTCTTTCAACGATCGACAACTTTGGAAAATACGGAGGCCTAAGTATACTGAAAAGTTTGAAATAGACACTTCGGGTATTCCATATTGCTTTTCAGTTCAGATCTCCATTTTTTGTCGTAGTAAAAAAATCAAAGGTCGCTTTTTTAGCGATAATATTGCCCATTATACATTTTCTTGTTTCTCATATTGTTGTATCTGGCTTGTATTTATTTGTATATAAATAATTTTCGTTCATTCAGATATGAAATAATTTGCTTCCAATTCATGTAAAATGTATATTCATATTACGAATAATAGACAAATACATTATTATCTACTTACATAGCTGGTAATTTTAAATGTACATACAGCGTGGAAAATGCAAAACGGCAGTTTTTAGAATCGTTATAGCTACAAGAAAATGGTTGAAGGAAGTTCCATCAAGGAACTTTTGGAGACATTCGCTCCTCCATCTACTTACTGAATTTGAAAATAATTTTAACAGTTAGAGAGGAAAGTACCCATATTTTTTTTATACATGCCCATCGATTATCTTAATGTTAAGGAACTATAGTCTTCAAGAAGTCAATTGAAAACAAGTCTAACAAATCGCTAAATAAGATTTAGGGAGTAGTAAAACTATTGCTATGATGATTTACTACTATTTTACATACAAACATTGTAGCTCAAGGGGCACTTTTTTCATTAATTTAAATATTCTAAAAATTTGTAATACTCACTTTTTCTTGTAAAAACTAAGTTTCAAATAGGTATGTTAAAGTTAACAGGCGGGCTATTTTGCCGCGTCAAATTTATAAAAGTTTAGTATTACATAATGTAGACTCAATTTGGTTTAAGTCCAGCACTATGTTAATTAATATAGTTTATAATACACGGTAATGTTACTGTGAATCTAAGTATTAATAAATAAAATAAAATATTTTTTCTCTTCAACACCAAACACGTAAACTTTTAGAATAATAAGTAGGAATCCTTGAGCTTCAACATATCATGAGTAAACTCAACGGTTCTTATCAGTTGGTACCCTCGACCTCTTCCCCTGCTTCTCACTCTGATACCAACCCGAAATGAAGTTATTAGCCAGTCCAAACTCACCCTTATTCCCAAAGCATGAAGGCTGACGCGATTGGAAGTGTTTCGTACCCCTATCCTGTTGGCATACAATGATATCGACAGTACAATGCAATAAGTCAAGGAACGAAACATTTGTGGATGTGGTATCTATTAATAAACAAAATACGTCATATTCACCGAAGACAATGTTATCAGTTCCGAACACATTGAGTGCCAAATGGATCTAAGCGTCGCTGCACACGAGCCACGCGCCACAGCCAGAAAACGCCGCCGCATGTAGCAGGGAGCGGCCACTTAGTAGTGGAAGCGCGCGACAACCACTTTTTTGCTCTATTCCTTTACTTTCGGTCGGTGGCGGTCACACGACCGCACGACGCGAGAAGCAGCGTCTCGTAGCGTGTAGCGACCACTGGCGTCAGCCATATGCGGCGAGTTCATATAAAATGTACCTACTAAAAACGTTGTCCGCAGCTCAGTGGCGACGTTTTATTTGTGGTTGTGGCGCGTCACTGTTGACGCGTGCCTCATGTGCAGGTACGCTAGAGTCATGGTAAGTTCTCTTTGAAATTACAATTTTTAAATTACAAAGTTTATATTGTGGCTGAATCTGTACAAAAATAAAACATTCGAATAACCAAATATTATAAACAGAATTTATCTAAAACTAACATTTTTCGTATCATCGATAATATTACGTCAAAAAGCCATATCCATTCCAACAATTTTCCATTGCCAATGTGTTATGATTTATGTAGTTATCATTTATCGCAAGCCTACACAAACAAGCGGACAGTCTGGCTTAACTTCAGTAGGTAAATATAGCGAGTTGCCACTGGGAATTATTAGAGTTTAGAACCATTCTGAAAACGACAATGATATAGCCCAAATAGCCCAATATATTCCTCTAGGCATAATAAGTGGCAGTGTGTTGATCGTTGCAGTGTGCACATAAAAGAGGTCTACAATTACTAATACTGGTAACTAAAATAGCTTTAAAGTTTTGAGATACGAAAGAAAAAGGACAAATAAAATATCATAAAATAATCTAAGTATTTACATATCACTTAAAATTCAGTATAGTAGAACTGTTTTTAACATCCGGCGCTAAAAAAAACAGGCGTTATAAGTTGAAGCTTTTATCTTTGCCTTAGTAGCAACGCAGCTCCTAAACGGATGCACAAATCTCAATATGTGTGTTTGTTTTGCTTGATGGTTTTTAGTGTTGTTTGGTGTAAATTGGTGCAGCCAATTCAAATATCGCGAATTTTAAAATTATACAAAAAAAAATAAGAATTGAAAAATAATGACTGCACTTCTTTTAAATTTTTATTTAATTAAACAGAGTTTCTTAAGTATTTACGGGAGTTTCTAAAGAAAATGCAAAACCTTTTCAGTTAAAAGCGAATCTGAATTCTCTCCGTCCCCCAGTCCCGGGTTCCAAGAAAGCACGGCGCGGCGGTGGTCGCTTTTCTTTTGTTTTTGTACGTGACTCGCCTTTTAGGAGCACGCAAATTAGCTAAAAATAGTTCATTTACACTCCAGCGGAGATATTTCGAGAATAATAACATCACGCTCGACCAACCGCGAGATCTTAAGGGCTAGTGCGATCCTGTCTGCCCGCGACTTTGCTGAAACCGCGAGATCTTGAGGGCTGCTGCGATCCTGTCTACCCACGACTTTGCTTGCGCTGTATTCGGAAAAAAGTAGCCTACGGTTCCGGTTTCAAAGGTGGGACTATGGGTGCCAGTGACGTTACAGGAACATTACTTTTCATCTCTTCTCTCGGAGTGACGGGTGCAATGCAATGCCATGTCATGCCAAATCAGATGATCGAGTTTGGTTGGACACAACCATCCGACGTGACGTCACGACTAACCCAATCCGTAAAAATAATGAATTGGTTGGCCCGACAGCGCCCGACCAGCCTACACACAATGTAACATAATAATAATAAATCTTTATTTCAGGCAACCAAAAGTACAAGATGTTAAAACTTAACTATACCCATATAAATACATACCTTATTAACTAACTACATATTATAATACTTAAAATAAAACTTTTTGGTCACACGTAAATTCTGCGACGTGTTTGTGACGCACTTGCGCTGTGACGTGTAGTCGCTCGCGAAAACGACAAAACAACACACTTTTCAACCAAAACTCTTCCTTAATATGGTTATATGTGACGTCACATCGGATGGTTCGGTCCAGCTAAAACTGGGTCGTCTATCGATGCTTGCCAGTGTCATTTTTTATAGATTCTAAGTTTGTTAAGTTGAGTATTCATAAGTTACCCCAGACCAGCCTTTTTCGCCTAAGATACAGGTTTTCCTAGTTCAGGCAATGTATAAAGTGTTACCTACAAGTAGATACATATTAATTCCTAATGTTAATCTTAGCAATATGAAAAATGAATAAATATTTATTTATTTATTGTTATAGTCTGGTAGATGGACCATGGACCATGGACTTGTGCCTTAATAAAAAAATATTTTGGGTCACAACATTATAAGGTGAAATCCAGCTTTAATCTAAACTTGAATGTATCTAGATTGATTTACACATTTATGGAGACATCACAAACATTTAGACATCCAAACCATTTTGTTATAAATTCTCAAGTTTATAAACACCTTATCTTTGTTTTATTAGTTTAGGATGCAAAAAAGTAGTTTTAATGCTAGCACAAGGTGTTTTGGCAATTTGGCATATAAAATGTAGGCATTTTGGTTGACTAATTGAATATCAATGTCAAAAAACAGGCAAATAAATACGTTTACCTGTTTATTTTACAAAGCTAAAAATAAGTTTAAATATTATATCTGATCATTCTATCACACAAGTTAATTTCTTATTCCAGAGTAACCCGCTGAGCCTAAATTTTGAATGAACTGCAAATATTTCCAAGGTCTGGAACAAATATTTGCGGATCATGCGAACCATTGTACTCATAGTTACTGATATCCACCATACCAGGAAATCCAGGAATATTAGAGTTGGTCAGGCAGGACTATGTTAGTAACTGTTGGGTGTTAAACTCCCTAACATCCCCCTTTTTACGCTAGGGGTTAAAAATTAAACTTCGGTACTTAATCTTCAATGAAAAAGTTATAATAACGAGTGTGTGTTCATTACTCTAATGTTTAATTTAAACAGCAAAGCATTTAATGTGTTTTCGTTCGACACCCTATCCATTTTTAAATAACCGAGGGGAGGCGCGTCTAAATTGGCGCACCACTAATAACGATGCGGGCGCTTCGTTACACCCGCAACTCCCCTCATTTAGAACGTTATTAGTTAACTTTAACAGTATGCGCCGGAAAGTTGGAATACAGATTGGGACGACACCAGCAATACTAAGGGTAGATATTACAGATAAATTCAAACAATGATTCCTATCAAACCATGTTTTTTTTAAAATGAAACTCAGTAAACGTGCCACTACTATGACGACCTGGGTGGCGCAGTGGGCGAATTACCGTCTGAGACGCAGGAGGTAGCGGGTTCGATTCCCGCCGCGGAACAAACGTTTGCATGATCTACAGATATTTGTTCCGGGTCTGGATGTTTTTCTATAGAATATATTATAAGTATGTATTTACAAAAAAAAGTATATAAGTATTCTATCAGTTATCTGGTTCCCATAGTAGTTAGTTACTCTGCTTAGTTTGGGGCTAGATAGCGCTGTGTGAAATGTCCCCAATATTTATTTATTTATTTATTATCTTAATAAGAATGCGACTAGGACACAGGTGCACGCCAGCCCATCTGGCGCAGATGAAAATCTTAGATAACCCATCGTGGAGATAAATTTGGTGATGTAAATCACATTTTCTCTTCGTGTATTCAATGACCACGTCCCATTTTATAGAGATCTTGTATCTTTCCATGTTCCGCTTCCTTCAAATTTGAACAGCCTTCTCTCCTCTTTAGATCTATCCGTGTACCAAAGTCTAGAATCGTTTATTTGTACAAATAATATAAATATATAAAATCAAAAATTTGTAATAACATTTTGTAAATATCTCTTATCCCACTAATAACCGCGAAAGTTTGTATGGATGTTTGTTACTCTTTCACGTCGTAACGGCTGAACCGATTTCGATGAAATTTGTTATGTACGTAGATTATAACCTGGATTAACACATAGGCTACTTTTTGTTGACAAACCACGCGTGCGAAGCCGCAGGCGGAAGCTAGTCTTGTGTAATTTCTCTTTCGTGTATTCCTTTCCTCTCCTGATCCTTTCCTAATTTTGTATAGGAATCTCCCGGGTTTTGTGTTTATTCTGTTTCCCTGATTTTTTTATTTGCTATTGGCAAATGCACAAAACCGTGCGACGCCAAAAAAAAAAGTTACGCGCCATGTAGAATTCCAGCGTAGAGTGGATATGATTTTTCATGCAAAGCCTCCTCAAATTATTCATTTAAGAAAGAGCTAAAGCTACCAAGCTATGTATTAAATAATTTGAATTCTTTCTCACATGTAATCCAAACCAAATATTTAAAATTATTTTATAAATCAATATTTAAAATTTTAAAGTTATTTAGTTTTCGACTATTGTCTGCCCTGCCGCTTCCGCTCATCAATAGCTATTTTAAGATTCTCTCCTCATGCATATAATAAAGTGACGCATACTGTATTGAATACGACGACCGTTGGTTGGCACTACAATATTACCATATTGGTTTTTAAGATAAAAGGAACGTAGGTCTACAGTTAATTCCTACAAATTATTACAGTGAAACGCTGCGATCATCATAGATAACGATTTAAACTTTAAAGGATTTTATGTTTGAGAAAAAAGCTCTGCTTTATCTAGTCTATGTCTGTATTTGTGTTTATCTGTGGCATCATATTTCCAAAACGGATCGTCAGATTCAGACGCGGTTTTTTTAATTGAAAGCTAACTGGAATGGTTCTTAGCTATGTCGGTTTACGTGGTTTTTTATATTTTGGGAGTTTTTTTTAAATTTTATTTGTGATATTTATTCTCAGTATAATTACTCTGAGATACAGTAAGTTGCTATTTCGTATTATAATTATCTAAAGCAAAGATAACTTGTTAATTAGATGCTTGATGGAATTCACGATTATTATGAATTATTTTGAGACTAAGGTAATTTAATGAGCTTATGTTTTGGAAAACAACGTTTTCCGTGATCATGGAATTTGATAAGGCTGGTATGTAGCACAACGGGCTTTTTCCTTTGTTTCTATTATTTAGATTTTTTATATGCTCTGATATTATTTGCGATACTCAGAGACATCTCTCAACTAAATGGACCATTAAAAATATAATTACACTTTGACATTTATTTTTGAAATTCAATGTTAGGTTATTTGTATGGATAGATAATATACAAATTGTAATTCGGTGTGTACATCGTAAAAATATTTATAAAATATACAAATTTAACAGTCGCGCAATCTAAAGGCCATTTCAAATAATCAATTCAAATCATTTGAAATTACATATTATATAATATTATTTATAATAAATTTAAATTAATAATAATAAAATAAAAATATCTTATACTCCAAAAAAAAAAGATAGTTCTCGCAGCTGATTCTCACTACCAGGCGGAAGTCTCTCCAAGCCACTGGCTATATTGCTACGCTAAATTACAATTTTTGGTTCATCTGTGCTTGGGGATTGTTACTGCGGCCGTCAATCTGTTCCATAATTAATAATGGTATATTTAGGTAAGTTTGAGAATATTTAAAAATACTTTACCTTCTTAGTAGGCAGTTAAGTTTTACGGCTGGCTTGGTTTTTATAATTAGATCGTTGCAAACTTCGAAAATATTGTATATCTACTTAAGAAAGAAAGGAAATTGGCGAACGTCTAAGAACATGGGATCGGAAGTAATTCACAAAAAAAAATCGTGAGTCTAAAATTCATCGACACGTTTCGTTTTACGATATTAAGATTTGTTTATCAAAGTCCATAATATAATTTCTTACTTCTAAAAATGCAATACGTTAATTACTTAAGTCACATGTACATTTGGTATGATCATAAACAGTTATTTATCTCTTTTGGGTCCAGTCTGGCCAATTTTTTTTATTAACGGTTGATGCTTGTATTTTTCCCACGAATATCCTAGAGTACTTTACACGTCTAACATCATATGGTTTTTACTAGTAGGTAGGTACTTCACCATTTATGAGTAAGGGTAGCTAGAGCCACCCTTCAGTATGAACTTTAAATTCAATCTGGATATGGGAAAAATAATGCGGGTATTCCGTGAGTGGATCATCAATGTATTTTTTGATCACCCTATATATTACAAGCTAAAATAAACCTTACTGATAAAGGAAATATAGGATATTTTTGAATAATGATTGTAAAATTATATTTTAGCAATCTGCTCCTAATGGATAAATCAAAACAGGGAAGATTGATGTCATGGGAACTTATCGTGGGATTTTGATAACTTTTTGTTATTGTTCGCTAATTGCCTGATCATACTATTGAATTTGGCCTATGTATTTAAATTTAAAATTAAGGTTATTTATAGTGTTAACGTCTTAAATAGTTAAAGCTCACAATTAAAACATTTTACATAATAAAACACTTATTAAAACCAAACTTTGAAAAATTAAAAGGACCAATATAGGATACAATCTTATGTTAAATTTTCAATGATGATGAGGCTAGATTTATTTAAATACTTACCACATAAAAAATCCAGTTGCATTTTGTTATAAAAGCCGGCCTGAATGCATCAAAACTATTTTTTAAATTTGGTTTAACCGTCGGTTTTCTTCTTCTTTTGTTCGTGGAATCATAGCTCTTAAATGCAGCTTGGTTTCCGGAAATATACCTAAATACCATTTTGGGAAATGTGCCCAGGAACTATACGATCTGATGCCGCCATCTCCTTTCCATCAAAGGTCCAGTACGATCCGTACCTAATTGATATACCACCCATTCGCACACACCGTTTTGGTTCTACGTTCTTGATACGTACAGCGTATGAAACACTTTACCGCCGTCTGTTTTTCATAAAGAATACAATCCGGGGCTCTTTAAGGTCTCTTTAAGGATCGAAGGTCTAGAAGATTCTATTCATGTTGTTTTTTATTGGTATACGGTTTCTTCTAGATCTTCGTGCTTCATCTTAGACCATACATCGCTTACCATCAGGTGAGATTGTGGCCAAACGAAGATCTATCCAGTTTAAATAAAAATAAAAATAAACCGGCCAAGTGCGAGTCGGACTCGCGCACGAAGGGTTCTGTACCATTATCTATAATAAATTGTATGAGCGCCCATACAACTCAGAGGACTATCATAATTGGCGTCAACTATGTATGTATGGGGACACACTTTAATTTTCAACTTTTTTATTTTTTGGAATTTTTCCTTTATTTGTGCTGCCCTTATTTGCCAAACTTCGTGATTCTAGGTCAACGGGATTCTAGACCATATAGGTTTTCGACCTAAAACCTATAGGGTACTTCCGGTTGACCTAGAATTATCAATTTTGGTTAAAAGCAAGGTCTTACAGCAGTACACAAGTAAAAGGAAAAATCTGAAAAATAAAAAAAGTTGAAAATTAAAGTAAATTTTGGTACTTACAAGTTTTCGCGAAAATCTAAATTTGCTCATATCTTTTTATCGTGTTGACTTCTTGTCACGTTCGTGTTCTTCGTGAGAAAATCGGTGGTGACACACGGACAGACGGAAAAGAGAGTGATCTTATAAGGTTTCCTTTTTTTACCTTTTGAGGTAGGTACCTACAGCCAGACCAAAGCCCCGGTATTTAGTTGGAAAAAAATATATCGTAATTGGTCATAATCGTGCATTAATCGTGAGATCAACTTGCCTATACGAAACGATAATAGGTTCTGAGTACGTTTAGATTTGACCGTGTAATAAATAGACACCATGTGAAGTAATAAATAATCAATGAAAGCAATAGATCGTAATCAAGTTCATAGTAACATGTTTAATTTATTTCGCTCACGTCTGCTGTGACTGTAAACAGATCGCTTTACTGGTTTACCGGTACGAAGCCGGCTAGATACAGCACGGCCGTTATAACTTTGCGATCCTGAAGTTAGCCGTATGCTTGCCGTACGGCTGGATTTCCTAGAACTAAGTGGTCTTTCTTTCTTCTTCTTTTTTTCTTTCTGTAGAAGGGTACAACGTCCGGCAGCGAGATGGGTGGAGTGGACGATATCGTTAAAGTCGCGGGCCGTCAATGGGTAAGAAGACTAGCGCAGGATCGTGGCGGATGGCACAAACTTGGGGAGACCTATACCCAGCAGTGGGTGAAGACGGGCAGTGGATGATGATGATAATGAAGTGGTCTTTCGCGCAGCAAAACGGCCAACTTCACGATTTCTTAGATCCGCAGTCGGAACTCGAACTCAGTGAATTCTTATGGCAAATAAATAAATATTGCAGGACATTTCACACGGCGCTATCTAGCCCCAAACTAAGCAGAGCTTGTACTATGGGAACCAGATAACTGATAGAATACTTATATACTTTTTTTTTGTAAATATGTACATACTTATAATACCTATATATATAGAAAAGTAGAAATAGATATAGCAAATAGATGACTAAGGTAAGGACATAATTGTCATTACTATTATTGTAATTAATATACATTCAAAAATAAATTGAATTGCATGCTTAGTTTCATAGTCTCACATCTCATGCATGTACCCAATAAATTTCATTTCATCTATTTGACACACAATTGCACACGCACAAATACTATCAAACATTATAAGAAAATAACAAGTTGAAAATAACAAGGTGTTTCTGATATTTCGGTCCATCCGATACAATTTTATTGACATTTCATTGACATTTCTTACATAGTTAAAACATTTTCTTAGCTATGTCAGAAATAAAGTTAGCTGTTAAACCAATTGGTGTCGATAATTGGTTTGATTGGCTGTAACTGATTTTGCAAGATTTGAGCTACGCCCTTTCCGGCTTCTATTTTATTTTATTTATTTTTATTCCTTTTTGATACTATATGTACACTAGGAAACGTCACAGCAGAATACATTGTAAAGTAAGTATCTTTCTAACAGTATGTTCAATTAGCCACATTTTTCTTATTAAATGTAACAATTTCTTCGTACTTATCGAAATAAGTAAAAAACTACGTTGTTAGTAAACTTGGAATACTGGTATTGAAGTCGCAATTACACAGTGCGTAAATTCGTATTCGCCGCCGGTCGGTAGTCATAGGAAATCTGTTTTCTATGTTAATGCGTCCAATGTTTTGCAGATCTCTTGTATTCAGCGGATATTAAACAGGAATTCAGCGCCGCAATTATAGAGATCCCATCGATTCATCGCTGGCTTTTGAACTTTTTTGTTTAATAAACTAGCTATGGCCCGCAGCTTAGTTCGTATATCTAAACAATACAAAAACAGTTGATTAATGTTATTTATGCCTACTATTTTTACAAGAAGCGCACATTTTTTTTACAATGTTTGTGATATATAAACAAAGTAAATATTTAGCTAAATACCAAACGCATTTATTGTCGTTCATTATGACCATGACAACTGACATTTAAAGATTTTATTAGGTATATATAATACAGTTAATACCGAGTTTTATTATATTTAATACAGAGTATTCAACAATTTTGTAGGTATGTCTCACATATCATCTACCGTCTAGTTAATTCTAGTCAATGTTATCTAGGTGTAGGTACAATGTAGGCTATGATTTTGAAGTGCACTCTGTAAAACGATAAACGATATATCGCAACAATAATCGTGTCGAACCCTACCTACTTGAAAGGCACAAACGATATTAGAGTACTTTGACAATCGATTTCGTAACCCCGTCACGATTAACGATGCCCACCTACGATAATTGGAGCACTGTCTGTCGTATCACTCGTATCTTTCGTATATCGTAGTACTTTTTCAGAGTACCTTCAAACAAGCGGACAATCTTTCTTCACGTATTGAAGGTATTGAAAGGTAATGTGGACAAAGCAATTGCTATTTACGGAAGTAATCTTATATATTACGCGAACCTTTTAATGCGTGCAGTGTTTATACTCGTGATTCAAATATAGATTAAATAGTAGTATGTACAATCGAAAACATATAGTTAGTAAGATTTATGTTCTTGCTCGAAAGATGTTGTTTACTATTAATGTAAACTTGAAACTCCGATTTAAATAAGACAAACACCCTGTAAGGGCACAGCAATGGATTATTTAAATCATCATCATTCAAGCCAGGACTTACTCTATGACCAGCAGTCATAGATATCCCTTGTTTTCTACCGACTACGCAAAAGGAGTTCACTCCTGCTGTGCGACAAATTAATGTTTGGATTATCCGCAAATGCATTCCAGTAGCCTTATTTCTCGAGCCGGTCGCTGTCGCCCGATTGTCGTTTGGGTCAGGCCGTTCCTTTCACACCTACAGTGCGTAATTCACTTGTAAGACCCGAGCGACCGGCGGGTGATAGCGACCGGCCGATAGCGATAAGGCAAGGATGCAGTGCGATACAGGGAAACTTAGTGTAAGGACTGTTTAAGACTATTGGATATTATTTGTGTATTTTTATTTTATTCATTAGGTATTCATTAATACGAGCCTGTTGCAAAGTCCTACTGCAAAGGTCTCTTCAATTAGCCTTTTATGTTAGCGAATTAGCGATTCAAAAATACATAAATAAAACGTTTATCTTTACGTCGCTGACGATACGTAGCTAAAAATTTACGTCATAATAATGATACCTATCCATAATTACGTCAAGTGTTTCGAATCGTGTTTCACACACGGAATATGACGTGGCGATATTTGATGCGATAAAGCGATAAGTTCTTGTGCACTTAGTTATATCTGTCTTTTGAAATATTATTACGACTTATGTACCTAGGTAGGTAGGTAACTTTAATTCTCAAAGTTTTATTACAGTAAATTTTATGTTCAGCCATGGTTTAATTGAATTCACGTTTCGTATACTCTGCTCTTATGGTCTACAATATCTACCGTACCTCCATGGATATTAATAGCTTCTAGTATTCTCTGAACACTAGAACCTTTAGTTAGCAAGTCAGCAGGCATTTCCTCACCTATAATTTTAACAAATTTGTAATATTCGCCGCAGGAACTACAGTATGTTATGGTGCAGTACAGTATGGGGTTCTTCAAAACTTCATCAGGTGGACCGTATGCTTGTTTGCTACCCTAGTAGAATTAAAAAAAAATAAGATAAGACGTATTAGTCTATAACATAAGCACATTTATGTTCTACCCTAGCTAGGAATGCAAATGTTCAAAACTAAATAATTAAATAAATAAATAAATACTGCTGGACATTTAACACAGAGCTATCTAGCCCCAAACTAAGCAGAGCTTGTACTATGGGAACCAGATAACTGATAGAATACTTATATACTTTTTTTTGTAAATACATACTTAAAATATATAGAAAAACAACCAGACCCGAACACATATCTGTAGATCATGCAAACATTTGTTCCGGGGCGGGAATCGAACCCGCTACCTCCTGCGTCGCAGCTACACAAATATAAACAATTGAATATTAATTAATGTCAAACGCTGATTTATAATGTGTATTGATGTATTTTACAACATCTCGGATATAATGACAGTGCATATACATCAATATGCTTCAATCTGTTGAGAGCGGTAATAATACGCATTATGCCTCTATTCATCTCAATTATATTACTAAGGTTAGGAATTAGGTTCATTTATATTTTTAGTATTTTTACCATCAATTCGAATATTTTGACCTTTGCAAAGTATACCTACGTTTATTTGCATAGAAGAGGCAAAGACGGTAAACATAATTTGAACATAATTCAAATTGAACTAAGCTAAACATAATTTGTGTAAGTACCCCTAAAATCTAGTAGATAGATAATAACTTAAGTATATTTTACACACGTCACGTATGACTGATAGAATAATTTGGCATTAGGATTCCCCTTTTTATACATTTTAATCCTTGTGCAAAAAATAATTAAATAAATAAAATCTGAATTCTCTATTTTTTTAAATAAGTCATATATTTAGTAAAACTATTTTATTGAAAAACGCTGTTGATTTTTTTCATTATTTTTGTCATAGTATTCTGGAAAGTGATCAGGAATATTTTAAGTTCATTTGTATGGTAAGAGCAAATCGACAGTTATTTTACAAATCGTCGGGGGTGCGTTTAGTTAACGGCCGTCGGGGTTGGGGGACAAAGGTTAACGTATTCACTTATCAACTTTCACTACAAAAACGGATAGGGGTTGATCGGAACGGTCTTTTATGCTTAATTTAAATATCGATTATAAATAACGACATCTTATTTCCTAACTATCAACACAGTCCTTTATAATGTTTGTCAAAAAAAATAGCCTATATTGGAATCCAAGTTATAATCTATCAACACACCAAATTTCATCGAAATCGGTTCAGCCATTACGACGTGATTGAATAACATACAAACATCCAAACTTTCACATTTATAATATTAGTGTGATAAAAATATATGTATAAGTAGCCTTAAGTGGGTAGGTACTATAGGTACATAAGTATGTGCAAAGTCGTCAAGTAGGTACCTAACATACAAATACCTACTTAGCTGATGGGATTAAGATAGCAACTAGAAACTTGAATTTAAAATGCTAATCGAGATTATTCTCTGATCTTTGGAATGCAATTTCGTTTAGCATAAATAAACCTATTAAAAAATATAATTTTGTGTCGAGTCAACCAGCTACTTTTATTAGCTCTCGATGATACTGGCATTTCTTATCAAAAACCAATACTTTAGCCAAGTGTAAGTGTGTAAGTAAGTGTAGATTTCAAAAATCCAACGACAAAATGTCGTCTTCTTCGACATTGCGAGCTCATTATTGTCATCATCTTCTACTTATAGCATCCATTGCTACTCGTAGGTCTCTCCCAAGGTGAGCCTCTGAGCCCGATTAGCGTCTCTTCTGATTCAGTCTCTATTACCTACATAAAGCCAGTTCGCTGGTCGTCGCTACCCAATGTGAACCACAATCAAACAAACAGAATCACTACGAGCTTCACCAGCACTGATAATGATGTCGGTCTATTTTTTTAATCAATCCCATTCCACTGAACCGGTTTTGAAATATCAACCGGTGTACTCTTGCAGCGACTGTACCGTGAACTGTGGTGTTTACCTACCTAATTATGCAAATATCGTTATTTGTGCGCTCGAGCGAGCCTTGATCTTTCGCACCTTCCCTACGAACATCATAAAGCTGTATAGAAATAGCAGAGCTCGTGTTTTGAGAGCGATATTGTGATCAAATTTGCGTGTTATGGGGGACACGCGCCAGCACACGACCCGCATACAGAGGGTGAAGGGCTTTTTATAACAATTCGCAAATAACTGATTTAGTTTGTGGGACCGTAAAAGGGGGTGACGGACGACTTTGTTCACGCGAAAAGCTGTTTGGCGCCGGCGCATATACTGTGCGAAGCCACTTTTATCAGGAAATGGTCGGTTATAAAACTGATGTTAAAATCTAATAGTCCTATGGGTATTTTCTATGATACATGGAGATTGGAACTAGCTTATGGCCCACCTGATGTTATGTGGTAACCATCGCCTATAACAGAGAATTGCCTCGTAGGTTACGCACCTTAGAAATGAGCCCTACGTTGCACTGCCCTGCATCCATTAACTTGAGGCATACGGGTGTAATGCCTCATGTGCCTGTAATTTAACCGGCAAACATACCCTTCAAACCGAAACACAGCAATGTTCCTTAGCGGCAGAAATAGGCATGGTGTTAGCACTTCCCCGGGCGAGCCCTTTCACAAGAAACTCTACTACACTTAAACATCAAAGTTCTCAAATTGATATAAAATGTTTTGTTTTAAATTCTCCTAAAATGTGTTCTACTTTACGAATAATGTACGATCAAAATAATGATCTGCTTACACAGCTGATGAAACGATGATATTTTTGATAGTTTTTAGACCCTCAGGTGTGTCAGTATATTAACACTGTTTTCTGGGACCCTGAGCGCTTACGTGCAAGCAACTGAACCAAACCAACCGGTTTTTTTCGTAAATGGACTCAACTATAAGTATTCGTTCCTTGCGGTTTGCATTATGTGGATTCTTTATCGCTTCAGAGTGCATAAAGCCAGTCGTGTTGTATTGCCATTTCTCGGGGCCTGTTTGTTAGCCTTGGAGGCCATAAAACCGTTTATTGTTTTGTATTTTTAAATTAATCAATCAACATTAACTGAGATGAGAATGTTGTTAGGTAGGTGTACGTATAAGTATTTTGAAGTAGATTATTATATGAATTCTTATGTTTAATTAAATCCTATCCAACTTCGAGTATTTGAGTAACATTTAAGGTAAATTAATAATTTTGTTTGATAAGACGTTAATATTGTTAACGTAGAATAAGTATAGCTGAAGATTTGTTAAAAAGTATCTACAAATTGATACATATCTAGGATACCTACTATTTTCATAAGTGAGGTATAACAATCTAGAAAGGGGCATGCCCATATAATGCTGTCAACTGCACAAAAAATTGCGTTCATCCAAAAAATATGTTACATTTTTTCGTTAATCTACGTATCAATCGATTAACACGAAAAGTATCCTACAATATTTTAAAATAATAATGAATATGAAAACGACAGGAAATGAAATGGTAGCAAATTGCCTCCAGTTGCAAACATTAGTGTTGAGCCAGAGTTGTTCTGAGACAATAATCGATTGTTGATAAAAGACCATAAATAAAACAATCGATTTATTTGACTGTATTTTCACTGACACGAAAAATCGGTCACCGATTTCAGAAGTACGAAACCAAAACGATATTTGTTTCCTAATGAGCGTTTTGTAAATCGTTTTTTTTTCTCTTTAATTAACCCGGGGGTGGTATTATGCTTGACTCGCGCTGGTAGCGAGCGCCCGAGCGAGATAATCTCAGCCAATCGCAGTGCGCGCTGCAAATCCAATGATTGCAAATGCAAAATGGATTTAGATCAAAAATTGATCTAAATCCTCTCGCTCTCAGCTAACCTTGATCATAATCGGCGGGCCGTTGATCTCAGCGCCACCTTCTAGATGGCTTTAGGATTAACCAGTGGAGAGAAAAAAAGCGGAAAAAAAATAACTCTGCTTATCTGTAGCATTATCTCGATTTTAATTCGATCAACAGATGAGAGGTTAAAGCTTCGCACGATTTTTGCATAAGGCCATGCAGAGACGAATTAATGACACAGACATGAGATATTTTTAGTTAGGCACCTATCACTCGTTATTCCTCCCAAATCATCGAATTAAGAACTAACTCAAACGATAGTCGATATCGATCGATATCGACTACCTATTCAATCCAAGTTTACAAAATTAACACAGAAATACATAATGAATTCTATTAAATATCTCCAAAGGCAAATAAGTACATTTTTTTTCGCTTGGGTACAATTGGTACTTACATTTTTCGTACATTTTATTACCTTATTACTAAACCTGACACACTAAATATCTGATTTTCAGAAGTAAATAGGTAGGTATATTTTTGTATTTATCTGTGGCGCTCGTGTTGAATCGAAATAAACTCGATTTTACTTCGATTCAACATTTGCTCAACAGAATCAGATGATTATTATTTCTTTGCATTAAAATATTGAATTTTGATTTACTGGAATAATTGCCCTCGTCTGTAGATTGTATAGGAGCGCGATGTCAAAAATGGCACTTCTGTGCGCGCGCGCCTGAAGCCCGAGATTAAATATAATCGATTGCTCGATTTGACCGATTATTTTGCGCCGATAAATCGATATTTCGGATAATAGTCGATGGTCGATATGCCAATCCCTATGACTGTGCGCGTACGTCATTCACAAACAAGTACCTACACAAGCCGTTTCCTGTGATCTGTGTCTGTGGCCGTTTCGTTTGTTTTCTCGCGTATTTTTGTTTGTTTGCTGACTTAAAGCTTAAACGGTTAAATTGATAGTAATTATCAATATCATAATTTATCTAGGAATCGTTATAATTACAATAATAAACTATTTAAGTTGTAGTTGAATACAGTGATGTAAAACTGGTTGTGAAAAATAAAAACTGATTTTTCTCATTATAGTAAACTTTTTTATAACTAACTTCTTAGCTCTTTTATTACTAACTAAGCCTAGAATCATTAGCAATTAGTTTCAAGTGTGTGCAGTGACAGCATTTTTTACAAGGGAGAGTGGGCATGCCCCTTTACCAGTTGTGCTAGACGAGCCATAAAGTACCTACCTATCCATACATTTCCTCCGTGTCTTAGGTCAACGGCCAGATAACAGCAGTTTGTTTGTTTGTTTAGTAATTAGGTAGTAGCCGATAACATTGTCTTAACTTGTTAACAGATAGGGACGAAGTTGATAAATGTTTAATGTGGTTATCGTACGACGACCCGGTGTAGGTCCGCCTATCGCGTCACCTATTGATTTGACAGAATCAGCGCGATCGGAGGAATACATGAATCGATGAATGTTTGAACAAGTCATCTAAATTCAATTTATATTCATAAGCTCTTTACACACCGATACCTTGATTCGCTTCTTGCTGAACCGGAGAAGTGATAAATATTTAATCGCCTCATAAACGTATGCCGAACACGAGTGGAATTTTTTTGAATTACAAAACCTAAAGTGATATTTTGAAATCAGAAAAACATCAATCCTTGTTGACGGTTTGGCATTTCTGTAATTCGTATGTGAGTGGAATCTCATCCAGAATCCAAATTTCACAATTTTCAATTCAAAATGAGCACGCGTGAATCAGTTCACTTTCTCTCGCTAACTACAATTTGTAAATTGTTGCCAATTAATCTGTTAGTACGTAGTGCATTCGGTACGCTATTCGATTTTGAACCAGACATTTTGTTTTAGCATCATGCATTTAGCATGACATTTCTAAAGAATCTTCTTCTATTCGTATGAGCTTACTTTAGTTTCATGCAACACCACCTCTTTGCAAGATCTTATGCTAATGTTAAAATTACGAAGTTGTTTGATACTGATCAATGTAGATAAAATGATAATTGTTTACATTCGTGATGCGTAGCGGTAATGCGGGCGAGTCGATTATTTTTTATACCGTATTGTTGGTTCATTTAAATTAAAAACCAACGAGTGTATGTAGTGTAACGATATCTGTTTTTATTTGTATATGTTATCTTTTTATCACTGTATTAACCTGGGGGTCTATCGTGGTCATCATATGTTTCGTAAAGCATATTTTTATCATCATAATATGCTTTGTAAGAAGTCATATTGTGTTTCATTATTTTTTGTAAAATGGGAATTCTTTAATAATTTAAATAATTTTAAGCAATTTTAAGGCTACGACAAAAAATATGAGATGAGTACTATCGGAACTGAAGCGCAATATGAGAAATCTGCAGTAGCCACTTTATTCCCTACTCTTTTTCGGGCTTCGATCCTATACCCTTCAAACCGAAGCACAGCACTGCTCGGTGGCTAAAATAGGTATGGTGGTAGTACGTCCCCGGGCGAGCCCTTACACAAGGAACTCTCTACTCTTAAATGTTTGTTTGATAAGTTTGTAGCTTGAATATCAATATTTCTAAATTAACATTTATCTGAATAAAAAAATGTAATGGTTATGAGTTTAACTGTTTTCTTATATTCTACAAACAGTCGTTAATCAGACAGTTAACGTTGTTTAGTTCAAATTAAAAATGAACCAAAACTCTTACATATTACATTATGACCACCTCGAGCTTCTTGGTATCTTAGTAACACCCACCTTAATTTCGGCTCCTACATTGAGTCGAAAGCCCAGCTGGCCGCTAAGAAGCTTGGAATACTTGCAAAGGTGAGGCAATACTTCACGCCGGGCCAGTTGCTCAACTTATACCAAGCATAAGTCCGATCATGTCTGGAGTACTGTTCTCACCTCTGGGACGGATCAGCGAAGTACCAGCTAGAGGCTCTAGATTCAATTGAGAGAAGAGCCAAGAAGCTCATTTGCAATGACGAGTTAGCAAATGCAAGGCTCCACAGCCTCGAGCATCGTCGAAAGTTCGCAAGCCTCTCGGTTTTTTATCGGATACATTTCGAAGAGTGTGCTGTGGAGCTTTTCAACCTGCATTCTATGATAGGATAAGCAGACGCTCCTCGATGCGCCACCACTACATGGTGGACATACCTCCCATACGCACAAAGCGGTACTCTTCCACCTTTATTATGCGCACCGCCAAGGAGTGGAACGCCTTGCCTGAGTCTCTGTTTCCTGATAACTACAACCTAGGGATCTACAAGTCACAAATGAATAGGTTTCTTCTAGGCAAGCGTGTACCATCGTAGACTGCATCATCGCTTACCATCAGGCGAGATAGTGGTCAAACGCTAGCCTATAATTCATATTAAAAAAAAAAATGATTTCACACGTGCGTGTAGTTTTTTTTCTTTAAATGCCTATTAATTAGAATCATAGTTACCAGAGTACAATATTTAACGATAACCACATGGATCCAACACCAATTATATGACTAACAAAACATCAAGGTCACCCAAAGCTATACGTTTTTGTCTGTGTTCGTGACTAAAGTTGAACACGAGGAAAAAACTGCGTGTAATTTTAAATAACTAGGTCTGAGAAAACGAAACATTAAAGTGTTATGTAAATGTCTAATGAATACATAATAGTAATAATAACATTTCGCAATTAATTCTTGAAAGCTTAATAACTACCTTTATCTGTTAGAGGGATTAAGGTATTGAATCAAGGCCTTACTGTCTCAGTAACTTAGTAATGAATGAGCGTTAACTAGCCCATAGTCTTATTTCCTTGCTCGTTCGTGCTTTTAAATTTATCTTTAAATTTTTATTGTTAAAATTAATTCTTTAAAAATTAAATTCTTTAAAACACCAATTTAAGATATGGACTGGAAAAAAATTTTGGGTACAGATATTATAAATAAAAATGAACATATATAGGTATATAATAATGCTGACATTTAGTATACCCACATATATTCCTCTTTTAGTGACATTATTAGTTCACAAATTGCTTTATGCAAAATTGTATAAACCCCTTACTCCCTTCTTTTTGCATCAGGGTTAAAAACTGACAGCTAAAAACCATCCCAGTTAAACTAGCTTTCTATTAAAAACCCGTGTCTGAATCGGTACCGTTTGGGAGCTATGATGCCACAGATAGTTAAACACACAGACACACAAAAACACATAGGCATCTTATAACACATAAAAACATCTTATAACACCCCTGTTTTTGCGTCGGGGATTAAAAACACGATATATTGTAACTTAGTCGATCAGAAAAAACCGAGACATTGACGATTTCATAAGTGATTGGGTATACTATCGTTATTTTAAGGGATTTTTTGTCTAATTTGTATTATGATCCTACCAAAACCCAAACTAGATCGTAAATCCCTATTAAAGCACCTAAGCACGCCTCTCCGATGTTCATCACGATACGGAACAATAAGTACAGAATAAAATTACTAAACCAAGGCCATTCTCCACATGCGGATATAACGAATATTAATAGTGTGTTACTAGCCCACGGATACAATCTATTGACGAGCTTTTGTAATGATATTTAGGGCGACTTGCGCAACTATGCTTAAACGTATTTAGTAGCTAAATATAAATTAGAGAGTTGCCAAATCATACAAATACGTCAAATTTAAATATGTTTAGTCGCTAAATACGTTTAGGGATCGTTATAAATAAAATAAAATACATAAATAATCTTTATTTCAGACTCATGAGGTCCATAATCCCTATACATTTACTACACACAATACAATACACATATAACATATAACCACACGACTGAAGTAAAACTTCTTTAGCTCCATCTATATGTATGTATAGTATATATGTTAAATTAAAGAGAGAAAGAAAATGTGTGATCGCACCTCTCTCTCTTGCCTCTACAGTAATATATGAAACATAACTCTTTCTCTTTCTATCTTCACTAACTTATATCTCCTTCTCAACTTCCGTTCGCCTCGCCCGATCACACTTTTCGTAACGCTCTCGTCATGCATTCACTAGCTTACTCCCCAAGTTAAGCGTGCGTAAAGAAATTTACTTCAAAAAAAAACGATAAAATGTAACAAATATTAGATAGGTACGTCCCTATATGTAGTTAAGATGGCAATGTCCACCCAAGGTCTATACATCTTAGAAGCCGGCCCATTTATAATTATAAACTGTGGTATAACTTAGATTCATCTGTCATTCTCTCAGATCAAGGATACACAGTCATTCCTCATGTCTGGCATGTTTAGAACGAGAGAAACTAACCTGAAACGAAGTTAAGATAATAGCCGAAAGACGAAGAAAATGTGAAAAAAACGTGGTAGGTATAACCCCGAACATAATTATTCGGGATGCGTTTTTCTACATCTACAGTCTTTGACCAAAAGCGCTTTCTAGAAATCTTTTTTGATCTAAGACTCTGCCACCTCTAGATTTCTTTGAGATGGAATATGTGATGTATTTGCTTAAACATGTTTTGTGTCTTAAATTTAAGTAGTTGAAGATTATGTTCTGCCACAGCCAGACATGCAAATACTTGAACCGAATCTTTGCCGAGCAGTGGGTAATATATTTTGTAAAGGCATTTCCCTCAGCCTCGCCTCATCGCCTGTCTCGAATGTATACAGATCAGAATATGAAAATAAAATATTTTGTTTTCTGATGGAAAATTCCTACTAAATGTGTGTCGCCCGGGTCGTCTGAATTGAGGAGACCCAAATCATCCGATTCTTTGTTTTCACTGAGCACTGTAGGTCGTAACGTTTTACTATCTAGGTCTTAAGTAATGAGACCCAAGACTAACAAAAAAACAGCGACTTCACAAAAAAATAAACTTACTAAGAAAATAACAGCCATATTATATTTTGTCCTGCCTGACATATATTATATTATATACATTACATATAATGCCCTAATATCGTGACTACCACGGTACCACAACACCAAGCCCTGCAACAAATATTGCAGATCATCCAAATATATTTCCCACAATGACGACCTCCGTGGCACTGTGGGCAAATAGCCGACTGAGACGCTGGGAGTAGCGGGTTCGATTCCCGCCGCGGAACAAATGTTTGCGTGATCTACAAATAATTGCTTTCGGATCTGGATGTTTTTCTACAGGTATACTATAAGTACTTATGTAATTACAAAAAAGTATATAAGTATTATATCAGATATCCGGTTCCCAATTTCCTTAGTAGGTACAAGCTCTTCTTAGTTTGGGACTAGATAAATCTGTGTAAAATGTCCAGCAATATTTATTTATTTATGAATGAGAATCAAGTATAGTCTTAACTTTATGTACCAAGTTGGATTACAAGTTATTAGTATAGTTGGTATCAGATTAGCTTGAGGCAGCTTGCGGCAATGACGGACGTTAGACCGGTCAAAGCGGGAAGGAAGATTATGTAACTTACTGCTTGCGATACTTGTTATTGGGTTTATTTACGTCAAAAGCAGGTTGGCGCCGGCTGACACCAAACAACTGGTACGAAGCCTTTATATCTATCAAGATTTATAGTGCCTAGTGTAGTTGGCTAGGTGAAGAACGACGCCGATATAGTGCTTAAGACAGGATCCAGTGGTTTCGCCTAATCATAATCATCATTATCAGCCATCACTTCAATACTTACATTTATTTCTTTTTTACTGTTATGCCTAGCTTGTAAGGTTGTAAAATTTTAATACATTCATCCATTCATCCATATGACGACACCCTTTCCTAAACATGGCCCTTCTAAATGCCAGAATGACAGATTTTATGCTGCCTATACTAAACGGCAAACGGCAGCCTTTATAGGTCATTAGTCAACTAAAATCAAGATACTTATACTATACAGAGGTGTCGGTAACGGTAACAGTGTCGCGAGTTCAATGGTTTTTTCCCATCTCAAAAAAAGCCCAACGCGCCTAAAAAAGTTTTCACTTCAAAACAACCAAAACCAATTTATTTTAGCTTTATCCCGGTATGGTATGCACCGGTAAAAAATAGTCTGTTTTTCATGTGATTGTCGCTGCTTGATCGCGTTGGAAATAAATAATAGCAACCTAATTAAAATGGACAATTTAAAACCGACAAATAATTACGGTCTTGTTGTAAAAGTAACTATAGTAGGTCAATTAGGTAAAAACAAACAAAACAACATTTTTGTTTTAGTTTGATATATGATAAAGTTAACAATCTTGTTAAGTAATGATTATTGCCCGATAATTATAAAATTCTAGCTTCCGCCCGCGGCTTCACACGAGTGGTTTGTCAATAATAAGTAGCCAATGTGTTAATCCAGGTTATAATCTACGTACGTACCAAATTTCATCGAAATCGGTTCAGCCGTTACGACGTGATTGAGAACCAAACAAACAAACATCCAAACATTCGCATTTATTGATCGAGCGAAGCGAGATCTCCAAATCAACTTGGGCAAATCGGCGTTGTATGTATGTATGTATGTTTGTTTGTCCGAGGATAACTTTCGAATCGTTTATCCGATCATCGTGAAATTTGGCACATAGGTAGGTAGTGATGGCACAATCTTGGTGTGGCTCAATGAGCTAAAAGTGTGGGGGGAGGTGTTGAGATACTGGAATTCAAGAGGGTTAAAAAAAAACAAAATGGGGACTCGGTCAAACGGCACTTCTAATAAAAGGTCCTTGTGAGTACATTTCGACCCCGTTTTAAATTATCGTTTAAACTTTATAGTTTTTAAGTTATTAGCCATAATATAAACTGAACTTTGACAACATTCACAGGGTACACCAGTGACCCCCACAGTGCTGAAATTTGGTAGGCGTGTAGCTTTAGTGATACAAATATAGGCAAAAGTCTGAAATCCAGAATAACTACAATTTCTACCCCAAAAAAGTATAACCAAATAACATGAACTACCGTTACCTGTAATTTGAATGAAACTATAGGTCAAGTTATTTGGATCTTATTTCGTGGCACTATTTTGATATTCAAAGAATACGAATAATATTTTTTTGTTTTTATCTCCCACTCGCGAGATCTCAGTTTGGGGCGAACCACTAGTAATATTAATGTGATTTACCTATATATTGTAAGAATAACTATTCATAAAATATAAATAGGTATGCTAATAGCAAATAATACGAACTTATCGCATTGAAAATGAACCATCCTAGATTGAAATTACCTAATAAAGGTTGCCGCTCTGTAAATCTACCGGAGAGGCCTTTATAAATCAGTAGACGTCTTACTGCAGAAATGATGATGATGGCTTTGATCACTAGGTTTATTATTAAGCAAATAGGTTAATAAGTGTCACATAAATCTTCCCATAGTTCTCAGCTTGTTCAGTTGGCTTACGTTTCCAGGAAAAGTGAATAAATACCTAGATAATGTTGACGCTTACATTGTCTCTATAAGGAAATGAAAAGGAAACTTATGCACCGACAACAGTGTAAGATTACACAATTGTTTTCAGCGTTTATGCATTTATATTAATTTATTATGCCATCTTATTAAATACAGAGTAAATTGGTATATAGTCGACAAATTATGTCGCCAAAAAAACAATAATTATTTGTGCGTTTATCGTTCTGACTTACATACAGAGCCAATTCTCATAATTTGCCAACTGTATACAAATTCACCCAGTTTTTTAAAATGTTTGTGAGTAAAATGCTAATTTAATTCGTTGGGTTACTTCCCAAACCAGATTAAGCACAGGCACCATTGTTAGATAATTTAAAGAACCTACATAAATTAATCACAAAATTGAAGAATTAATATTTTCGTCCTAAACAATACAAAAGGCTGGTACGGTCGAAAGTAAAATGACATTTTAAATACATAACTACGATTGCGTACTCATTAAATTCATATAAAACATCGTTAAACATCCAAACCACTCTACATCTCCATTATCAGAGCAAGGCAATAGAACGCCTTCCTATTGTGTGTAAGTAAGCCATTGGAGTTGTGTTGGTGTATTAGATAATACTGACAGTGAAAGTGTATGTGTGTGCTGCGATGACGTAAGACGTGCGCCCGCGCACACTATAATCTCCGCGCTTCACGAAAGCCTTCTGGGAAATAATATCAATGAACACTATGTGAGATGTTTTTTTTACAAGTTTCCACTCGCGTCTCCGGACGCGTGGTTTGTCAATAAAAACATTACCCTCCTTCTGCGCAGTCGGGTAAAAATTTGCCTATGTCTCAATCGGCTCATAATCTATAATAATACTAGTGGTTCGCCCCAAACTAATATCTCGCGAATCTCCCAAAATAAATGTGTATTTTACTTAGGGCGACTTGCACAACGGTGCCTAAACGTATTTAGTGGCTAAATATGATTTAAGGAGTGGTCAAATAATACAAATACTTCAAATTTAATGTTTAATCGCTAAATACGTTTAGTGATCTTTGTGCATGCCGGCTTTCATCTTTGACTAATAAATTGGTGCCACGAAATGCATAACCAACCTACTTGACCCACAGTTTCATTCAAATTAGATGTAACGGGGGTTCTTGAAATTGGTTAATTTTTTTGGGATACAAATGGCAGTTATTCGGGATTTCAGACTTTTGTCTATATTTGTGTCACTAAAGCTACACGAATACCAAATTTCAGTATTGTGGGGTCACTGGTGTACCCTGTGAATTTTGTCAAAGTTTTGTTTTTATTATGGCTCATAACTCAAAAACTACAGATATTAAACTAAAAATAAAAAAAGGTTCAAATGTACTAATGAAGACCTATCATTTGACGTCCCACTTGACCTAATAGTCTCATTTTCATTTATTTTACCCCTCATGAACCCCAATATCTCAACAACCCCCCAATATTTTTAGCTCATTGAGTCACACCAAAATTGTGCCATCACTACCTACCTATATACCAAATTTCATGATGAACGAATAAACGCAACGAAAGTTATCCTCGGACAAACAAACGTACATACATACATACATACAACGCTGATTTGCCCAAGTTGATTTGGAGATCTCGCTTCGCTCGATCAATAAACGCGAAAGTTTGTATGGATGTATGTGTGGATGTTTTTTACTCTTTCACACAAAAACTACTTAATGGATTTTAATGAAATTTGGTATGTACGTAGATTATAACCTGGATTAACACATACGCTACTTTTTATTGACAAAACACGCGTGCGAAACCGCGGGCGGAAGCTAGTTTATAATATTAGTACTACACTAAAAAAATGGTATTGCTAATTGTTGGACCCTGATAAAACACTTGATAACCTAGGCTGCCTAAGGTATAAATGTAGGGGAACTAACCACTACACCGACAATAACCTGCAGATAATGCGGTCGTAGCTGTTGCCCCCCAAACGTAACGAGAGGTTTTCAAGACCATGTTTTTAAAACTGCTAACAGATGGCTCTGCTCTGTCATAAACTATTATCAAAGGAAAGAGAATTATTGCCGTGTTACGAGGAACTTGAAAATATAAATAAAAATAATTTGTATTTTTATTAAAAACTGACGATATTATCAGAGATATTATATATACTTTGAGACTTTGACAATTTGGCATATAAACCATATTTTATGGCGGCTTATCTCCAGACAGCGCCATCCAACGCCATTCCAACGCTAGTTGGAACTAGTTTTTTTTTAATTGAAAATGAATGGTTCTCTTTACTCCTTACTACTCTAAATCATCTCTCGTAGGTGTTATAGTAAAGAGGACAATGGTGATAATGAAGTAGGACCAGTTTGATATAATGTCGTATGCTTCTACCTCGGAAGTTACACAGTGCTGCAACATATTGAACTCAGAATGTAATTTCATAAGACGTAACTAATTTGCATAATACGAGATACTGTGGATGTTCTAGGTGTATCACATTAGTCCAATAATTTGACACAGTGACATGTTACGCTTATTGCTTATTATCTCTAAATCAACTTGGGCAAATCGGCGTAGTATGTATGTAAGTATGTATGTATGTTTGTTTGTCCGAGGATAACTTTTGATGCGTTGATCCGATCGTCGTGAAATTTTAAAAAATAGGTAGGTAGTGACTTTGGTGTGACTAAATTAGCCAAAAATGTTGGGGGGTTGTTGAGATATTGGGGTTCAAGAAGGGAGAAAAAAATGAAAATGAGACTGTTAGGTCAAGTGGGAAGTCAAATGAAAGGTCTTCATTAGTACATTTCAACCCTGTTTTTATTTTTAGTTTAATCCTTGTAGTTTTTGAGTTATTAGCCATGATAAAAACAAAACTTTGACAAAATTCACAGGGTACACCAGTGACCCCACAATGCTGAAATTAGTATTCGTGTAGCTTTTGTGACACACATATAGACAAAAGTCTGAAATCCAGAATAACTGCAATTGGTACCCTAAAAAAAGGAACCAAACGACATGAACTCCCGTCACCTGTAATATAAATGAAACTGTAGACCAAGTAATCTGGTAATGCATTTCGGGGCACTATTTTGATAGTCAAAGATTACAAATGATTTTTATTTTGTTTTAATCGGAGATTCGCGAGATCTCAGTTCGGGGCGAACCACTAGTGCTAATAAGTATAAAAAACATACTAAGTATATGTAGTGTAGTAGTGGTATATGTGGTATGTATTTATGTATGTATGTTATATGTGTTGGTATGTGCCCCGCTTTAATAGACAGTATAATTTAATACTTTTTGTATGTAAGTTCTTTAGTTTTTACTTAAAATGAATAAAGCCTTTATTTCCAACACTTCCTAAACATTGTTATAATATGTATTTAAGTTTATTTAAACAGGTTTTTACTTACCGAAAAAACTTAATCCTGTCAGTTTTTTGCGAATATAATTCAAAAATAATGTAGGTATTCCGACAAGTAATAAAACAGATTAAAAGTTGAACTGTGATAAAATATATACAATTTTGATATAATAATAGCTACAATCTATCTATATATATATAAAACAAAGTCGGGTTAGTTACACCATTTATAACTCAAGAACGGCGAGACCGATTTTGATAATCTTTGATTTATTGGATTTGTCTCCGCCCCGAATAGCAGAATAAAATATCGGAAAATTCACTATATGAAGAATGAAAACACAATAATGAAGAAAATTCATTTTCTCGTACATAGATGCAGCTAATGATGGTCGATTGACAATTCTACTGGGGCGATGTACATTGGCAGCCCGCGTCAAATGCATGTCAAGGCGGTACGAAGTTCGGCGGGTCAGCTATTAATCATAGATTAAAAAAGAACCTACAATTACATATTACCTATCTCATTGTTGAGCTATCTGTGGCTCAATTGTAAAACTTATACAAGTTTACACAAAATGCGTGACGAAATGAGCATATGTAGACGACTGAGATGCAAAAGATGCGGGTTCTATTCCCGCCGTGGCACACATATTAGTATGATCTGCAAAAATATTTGGGACAGTGAATCCTAGTGCGGGGTTAGGCAGCTCTGTTTCGTTAAAAAGTACAAAGAAAAGCTTTGTTACAAACTTAATTTAACCAAATGAAACCAAACCAAATAAACTATTTATACCTAAATACATTTCTACTAGCCCATGATCAAAAAGTAATAAGTGATCTGAAAATAGTTGTTCGTTGAAGCGAGGCGACTCAAATTGGGCAGTGCGTGCCGCCGCGCCGCTCCACTCCAATGCGCAGGAGTTGGCTAAGTCATCGTCCCTCGGTGCTTGGTTATATGACTGAGCGAGGTTTAGGTGCTTGAAGACTTGGCTATTGTAGGTGACAGTGAAATAGCCGAAGGACTCATAACTTAAGACCCTTCAAGTCTTACGTAAATAGGTTATTTCTTTACATGCGTGTTTTCAAGGTCGCTCAGCGTGCTATGGAGAGGGCAATGCTTGGTGTTTCTCTAAGAGATCGAATCGGAAATGAGGTGATTCGTAGACAAACTAAGGTTACTGACGTAGCCCAGAGGATTAGCAAACTGAAGTTTCAGTTGGCGGGCACATAGCTCGAAGAACTATCGGCCGTTGGGGCGAAAAGGTTCTCGATTAGATACCACGCACTGGAAAGCACAGCGTAAGACGGTCCCCCACTAGATGGAAAGACGAACTGATAAAGATTACTGGCAGCCGTTTTTTGTTTTTTTTTACCCCATTCGAACCCCAATATCTTAACATCACAACTATCGCCACATTTTTGAACGATAAATATATAGATATACCTACTCTTTATTGCACAAAAAGAAATACCCAAAAATAACGGTGTTAATCTTGTAGGTCGTATTTGACAGGTGTCAAAATACTACCAACGAACAGCAGAATCTAATGATACAACATTGGAATATCGTCCGATCAAAAAATATTTTGATCAATAGATCTGAGTGTAATTTTTCGATATCAAGTGAAGCTTGGTGCTTATTAATTATACTCATTGTTATAGTGTATAAATAACATGATAATTATTTGGCATTATGTGGTTGATTTATCGATTTCTTGTGTAGACGTTTGTAGACGTCAAATCGGACATTTTAGATTTCCTTTAGTTTAACCTGCATATAAATAAGTCAAGTCAAGAACCAGTTGAGTTAAATGTACAGTGACTGTGCGATATTGACGCTCCGTTGATTTTGTTAGTCACTGTTGAAAAGCAGGGTTTCAACAAAGATTTAATAGAACAACTCGTAGGAACTATTTCTTCGTATTTCTTGCGAAGGTGGTCGTAATTGAAGTCAAGGATTTTGCATAGGTATTTGAATTGTGTGCTTTATGAGTTAGCGAACTTTAGGACCTTTCGGTTTATTATACCTTTTGTGTTAATATACGAGTATTGGTTTTATTGAATATGCAATGCTTCTCGGGTCATATATGGGTACGTGGTACGTACTCTACTTAGCAATGTATTCTAATTGATCGAGCGAACCGAGATCTCCAAATCAACTTGGGCAAATCGGCGTTGTATGTATGTATGTTTGTTTGTCCGAGGATAACTTTCGTAGCTTTTATCCGAACACCATGAAATATGATAGGTAGGTAGTGATGGCACAATTTTGGTGTGACTCAATGAGCTAAAAATATGGGGGGGTCGTTGAGATATTGGGGTTCAAGAGGGGTAAAAAAAAATTAGACTATTAGGTCAAGTGGGACATCAAATGAAAGGTCTTTATTAGTAAATTTCGACACCGTTTTTATTTTTAGTTTAATTCTTGTAGTTTTTGAGTTATTAGCCATAATAAAAACAAAACTTAGACAAAATTAACACGGTACACCAGTGACCCCACAATGCTGAATTTGGTATGCGTGTAGCTTTAGTGACACAAATATAGGCAAAAGTCTGAAATCCAGAATAACTGTATTTTGCACCCCAAAAAACATTAACCACTTTATATGAACTCCCGTTAGTTAGATGGTTATTTATTTCGTGGCACTATTTTGATAGTCAAAGATTACAATTTTTTTTTTGTTTTTATGGGAGACTCGCGAGATCACAGTTCGGGGCGAACCATTAGTTATTATCTATGTATTTTCATGTTTTGTATGTTTTAATAGTTAGTAAGTAGGTACTTAAACGAGTCTGAAAGTTTATATCTACTAGTAATATGTATCGATAGGTAATTGTAAACACAGTTGGTGCCCTGCACACACAAAAATGGCACCACGGAAGACCAGCGCTATAGTAGTATAAATATGCACAATGCTGAGTGGTGACCGTTTTTGCTCACAAATTTGCTCGTTAATTTATACTCATTTGTCTAAGCTGTAATGTACACTTGTGATGCAAAATAAACGTTTTTCTATTCTATTCTATTCTATTCAATGCACTACGCTTCACCTGCCACTTTAAGAGATTTTTTAATAAACCTAATAAAAGTTTTAGCATCTTTATTCATTATAAGTTACTAATTTCATGTGTCTGGTATATAACACGGCAATGCGTTAATTACTATCCCATCAAAAACTAAATGTGAAATGAGAGCCAAGTTCAATATTATGATATATGCCTTGGTTGTTGACTTCAACGACAAAAGAAGTGAGATCTAAATGGGCGCCAAGTTCAGTCCTGAAATTTATTTATAACAACATATAATATTTTATAACAACTTAAAATATCATTTCTTCTTATAGGGAAGAGGACTTAGGATAATGTATTGAAGCCTAAGGTCAGGCTTGGCTAGTTCTCATATACGAATTATTATTATTAAGTACCTACTAAAACAGTCATGGAAGAGCCCTATATTCGATGGCTAGTTTCTACCAGCAAGCCAAATTTTCAGAGAACTTACAGCTTTAGAACTTGCGAAGGCTATAATATAATTCTTATATGAAAACTAGCCAAGTCAGACCTTAGTCTTCAATATATTATCCTAAGTTATAAGAAGAAATTATATTTTAAGTTGTTATACAATATTTTATATTGTTATAAATACATTTCAGGACTAACCATTGAACTTGGCACCCATTTAGATCTCACTTCTTTTGTCGTTGAAGTGAACAACCAAGGCATAGGTATGTATATCATAATATTGAACTTAGTTCTCATTTCACATTTATGTTTTTGATGGAATATCATTATTTTTTGCACAGAAATTATTAGTAGGTACTTATTCATAATAAAATTAATACCAAATGGTTTTAATTGAAAAATTATAATAAAAAATAAAAAATTTACTAGTTTCTGATTTATTCCTTTGTATTCACTCAACTACCTATCTGGATGCCAAATTTGAACTTTCTAGGTCATCTGGAACTGGGTTAGAGTTTTGATCTATAGGTCAGCCAGTGATAAAAATTTTTGGACGTTAATATCTAAATAACCGTTTGAGATGTGTTTATGAACCTTGGAGGACATATGTATCTCGCAAGTCTCAATATATGAGCCAAATTTGACATGTTTATGTGAAATCGATTTTGAGTTATGAGGGGGTCAAAAGTGGCTCCAAATGGTTCGTGTAACAGTGGCTCCAATGCGCACACGGTGCTGCTCGCCAGTTCTGTTAGCTTGCACTTGGCTTGATAAAAATGTAGGTATAGGATTATAGGTACTTGAGGGCAGAAATAGAGACTGTGGTAGTAATTCCACGGACGAACTTTTCTCTTTCACAGGAAACTCTACTACTTCACTACTAGATCCATATGTTCAGTCGAATGAGACTGACATTTCATCAGCTTCCTTCAACACAGGTACACAGCAATGCGGACACTACTGACTGCAAAAACATGATATTCTAGTACTTCTTTGAACCACAAAAGAGATAGACACAGAAGTATAGTATGGTATAACGACCGTAAACAGGCGCACGCACGCGTACGAGGATTTTGGAACAAAACTATCGAACGTTCGGCCGAGATCGAATCCCAAGTAATGTCTATACTGTGCATTCCATTCCATCCAAAGGTTGTCTGGTAGAGATCGCTATGTATCACATAGTTTTACGTTGTTCTTTTTAATAGTATTATTTTATGGTATGCAATAAAGAATTATCTATCCATCTATCTACGCGCGTGTCTGTTTCGCTCGCTGTACTATACTTAACTTCTGTAACTATCTCTTTTGTGTCTAAACGATCTCTTTCAATAGTGAATATTTAGTTTGAATAATTATTTCTGCATCTTGACCTTGTATCTGAACATTGAACAGGCATCATCGCATGTCTACAGCACATAAACTTCACACGTACTCCTCACGAGCAATCAATTACAGATCCCAAATCCATAAATGAACAATATCAAGTCACGTGGTGGGAAAACCCGTATTCCAATAAAATATGAACGTCAACAAAATTGCTGATAGCAACATTTACTTAGAAAGCAGGTTTAGCTCCTGTAACTGCACAATGTTGTTCTATGCGGTTGTCGCCGTGAAGTCGGGGGCAATCAGTCATCCATGCGCTTTACATTTAATTACCAAAACATATATAATGAGTGTATCATCATCATATTATATCATATCGGAAGCTAGTAATTCATAAATAAACATTTCTACTGTCTGAGATGCTAAAGTATTAAATAGAAGCTTTGTCTTTTAACGGAAGAGAAAACAATCCCTAAGCGTGCTGAAGACAGTTTTTTCCAGTCAAGCCGGGTAAAATTTCGTGAATATTCGTAATATCTAGTGTACGCACGGCTACACATCTAGCTATACATATCCAGTATAAGCTGACATTGCATTGTATAGGCCTTCCGTACAATGAGAGGTCAGATTATACTTGAAAATATAGCTTGATGTGTAGCCGCGTGTACAGTTTCGTACCGGTAAGCTTTGATAGACAATCTGTCAAGACCGGCAACCTGCTTTACACGTAAATACTCTCCTTATGCAATGTGTTGTCTGTTGACGCAACCGACTCTTGTTTTCGTGGATCGTGGTAAGTGTGCCGTGGCGATTACGGTCAGCCGATGTCCCAGTGAACGGTGACATAACCGAGCTTCCGCCTGCTAAGTGAAAGGTACGCGAGCTTGCTTCAGCTGCAACACTATCCATGTTTCACTGACTGTTAGTCAACTATGCCATATCTAGTACTTACTAACTATGTATTATAGTAGTGTATCCAGCCATTGAACAATTATGTAAAATTTAAAATTTATGAAACCCCATTCACCTAAAACTCGTTAAACTCACATAGCTAAGAAACACCCCAGTAAACTAGCTTTATATAAAAAAACGCGTCCGAATCGGTCCTATGATACTACAGACAGACACACAGACAGACATTAGGCGTCAAACTTATAACACTCAGCTTTTGTGAAGCACTAAGTAGTAAATTATTATACTCCTCAAATTCATGATTTTGTTATATTTGTAATGTTTTATATCATCATCATCATCCACAGCTCATAAGTACCCCTCTGGGTGTAGGCCTCCCTTTGTAAACGCCACCCTTCGCGGTCCTGTGCTGCGCGCATCCAGGAGTTGCCCGCGCCTTTCTTTATGTCGTTGGCCCACCGCGCCGACGGACGTCCTGGACTTCTTAGGTCTGTTCTTGGCCACCATTCGGTCAAAGATTTACTCCACCTGCCATCACCTCGTCTAGCCAATTGTCCTGCCCAGTTCCACTTGAGTTCCACCACCCTTGTGCCGACGTCTTGGAAAGTTTTATATAATATTGATTAAATTAGTGCTATATTTTTGTGCAATGCTAATTGGATTTAATTGTTAATTTATATTTTATTATGACTATTTATTTGTCTTGTTTGTGTAACTTTTTTATTCTTATTGTTGTTTTTATTTACGTAGGTATAACAGTATGTTTTATATTTTCATTTTTGTTTGTAGTATAACGTCTTATACATTTTTATTGAATTAAACTGAATTCTGGGTCGACGACATCCATAAGACCGTCGTAACTATAAGGGTCGTACGTGGTTCAGACTGGCGCAGGATCGGGAAGAGTGGTAGAAATAAGGAGAGGCCTATGCCCAGCAGTGGGTCGACACGGGCTGAGAATGATGATGATGATGAAACTGAATTAAACTGAGCACCTCACTTTTTGGATCGGGTGTTTATAAACTAACCTTAATAAACTAAATTATATAAATAAATATTTAATAAAACTAAATTACTCATTAGCCTATACATGGCTAGATTGTAATAATATTACTAAGGTATAATTGAAATTGTACACTATGAATTACTAAAAAAAAAAACTTGCTAGGTCCACCCGTTCCTGAGAAAATCGGTGGTGACACACGGACAGACGGACAAGAGAGTGATCTTATAAGGGTTCCTTTTTTACCTTTTGAGGTACGGAACCCTAAAAATTGCGTTCACCTAATCTATAACATAATTTGCATAATTGCCCCTACATGCTTCTACTCGGAATTTACTCTCAGTAAGATGTATTAAAATGATAAATTTTGCGCCACTTAAAATTCAATTAATTAATTTTATTTTAAAAATATATTCTCGGGATTTTTTTAAAAACCCCTCTGGATCAGTAGACGATAATTGAAATGCTGAGTTACGGGTTCGATTCACGCTGCGAGATGTTTTCATGATCTGTAAATATTTGTTCTAGGTGTTGTGTTACCATGGGACACATAGTTTCTGATACATGATTCAAAAAAATCTCAATGAGGGTGGGGTCAGGTGGGGTCAGGGACAAAAATGTCTATGTTAAATAGGATATAACTCTTTAATGTTAACCACACAGTAACAATATACAACTTTAAAAAGGTGACTTTATCTCTTCCAGGAAACTTTTGAAGAACGAAATTAGCGAAGCTATAACGGAGTTACATGTAAATTCTTTGTTTACCTCCCTAATAGATTCTTGCAATGAAACATTTTAACCATAATATAAACTCAATAACTCAATATTATCGCGAAGTATAATCGGCGGTCTTGTCAAGCAATCTCTTCCAGACAACCTTGAGATGGACAGTCCATCCAGTCCTTCATGGAGACAGGGCTAATGCGGGGCCACGTTTCAAAAAATGGCCCACCCACTCTCATGTTTTCTCTGCCCCACCACCTGCACATTGAGAGGACTTGTACCAGGCAACAAAGAGGGGTGTGGAAGTTGTTTTCTATTGGGCTATTAAAATTTATATATCAAACAGCCATTGACAAGAAAGAAGATCACGAACTGGATTTACAGTTTGATATAGGACGTTGGCGTTTATGGGATAAACATCGGTTTTAATTATGATTTACTTACAGTGTTGCGTTTTGATGTTCGTGACTGAAATGAAATGTTTCTATTGATAGAAATTGAGACTGTCGCGTTGTTTAGACATTGATCTTTCAATGAGATCGAATTGAGAACAATCAACAGTGAACCCAAAACTGGTACCTATGTATCAAATGACAACTCTTGTTAGACGAGTGGTAGGAAGTAGGCACTATATAGAATTGTAGAGTACCTAAATATCTATGCTAAAACTCATTTCGACACCTATTTATCATTTATCAATCAACCGTAGGACGTCCACTGCGGCCTGCACCAATCGGCTCCCAGCAACCTTTATTAAATGTGTTTGCGGATGACTATAAGACGATCGAGCGAGTGTGTCTCAGGTATTGTGAGAGTATTTAATTATGTATACCTATGTTATGTTAGTTATTTTAAGTGCCTGTTGTATTTGTATATCTGTTGTGTTTTTTTTTTGTGTATCTTGTTAACCTAAAATAAGTTAATAATGAATGTAGGTAAGTATATTATAATTTGTATTTTTTTTCTTGTAGAAGTTTTAGATATAGCGTATTAGATGAATTCTGTAAAGTTATACTTAAGTGTAAATAAACGAATTTGAATTAGGTCATTATTTCATTTAGTGGGGACCGTCCTTTGCTGCGCGTTACATCCTTGCCTAAGGGCGAAGAAACAAAACATAGGTTACTTTATCTTCCAAAATCAAATTGATGTGTTCCACAAAATCCAATCCAATTAAAGTTATATTTCAAAATTTTTTGCACCGATATTTGTCTATCATTATGATATTTATAAAAAACACGAATATGCATTTAATCTTTATGCTGGTGGCTATGATCATCTCAGTTTTTCGTGGACTCGTCTCTTGAGAACTTGTTTACAATGGCTACCGGTTTGGTAAAGATTTGACGAGATGAGACAACACATAGCTTCATTTAGCGTACGAGTCGGAATGTGATGAAAGATCATCTTACAGCACAAAAGGGCTAAAGCCTAGATTCGGGAGTATTTTCTACCTTCCTCAAAAATTGATCCGGGGCACTTACACTTTGGACAGAGTTCTGGTTCACCCTGCTGTGTTTGACAAAGCATCTAAGTTGAGTCTTATAATTAATAAGTGAATTTAGATGTTATAACTATAAATTATACATAGGTACATAACTGAAGATTTAAGGTGGATAAAGATACTCCTCAGTTTATATTCGTAGCAGTTGTTTTGTTTAAATATAGAGGCCGCATACTTTTAATATTATACTGATTTATGCAGCTAGTAGCTACTCTGAACGAATCTCTCCTATAGGTTTTGCAGATGGAATTGTCGGTAACATACTAAACAACTAAAGATTTTCCATAGATAATGAAATACCTACTATCAAAATATGTGTTAATTTCAAAACAATGGCCAAACCAAATGTTCTACTCTTTTCAATAAACACTTTTCCACAAAATTATTTCCACTTAAGAATACAATCCGGGCCTCTTTAAGGTAAGAGTAAATAGGTTTCTTCTAGATCTTCGTGCTTCATCTTAGACCACATCATCGCTTACCCTCAGGGGAAATTGTGGTCAAACGAAGATATATCCAGTTAAAAAAAAACTTAGGGCAATTTTGTAAACTTGTCAGTCGACTACAATTTATTAAAGTAACTGAAGAAATTAAATATTTCTTAAATAAAAAATTTGGGTCTCTTTTTTTATATTTTATATAGGTACTCTTTAAGTAGGTAGGTACCTATTATAAGTTGTGTAATGATTAGAGTTCCAAAAAATTCTTGAAACTAATTAAAATACAGATGTTTCTAATTTAAAAAAACAAATTAAAGCAATCTAATTGAGGACGTCGATACAAAACACTGTGGCTCTATGGTGGCATATTCCAAGGTCTTTGAGCACGTGATAAGCGGATGTAGTCTTAAAGACTATGAAAATAGGGTCGGCGAATGGCATTTTAGAAAACTCAGATAAATACGTTTTATATAAATTGGTACATAAAAATGTATGAACGCTTTATTTTTCCGAGACGGACACAAGCAAACACTTTATTACTTCAAAAAGATGTCACAAATTTCTGCGAAATTGGCATAATCAAGTCAGCAATTGACTTGGGAAAAAGTCGAATTGAAAAAACTTCGTTGTTTTTGGTCCTTCGTATTCCACAATGTCTTAAAAGAAACAAAGAAAAGTGTGTTTTTGTATGTAACGGCACATTTGATTAAAAAGCGAGACACAGACACAGGAAAACACAGAAGTTAAAGTAAAACACATCTCTTTAATCAATGAGTACTGCCAAATACGTCTTATGGTGCCGAAACATGGAGGTTCACAAGGCTGTATACAAAGAAACTGGGTGAATACGAAAAAATGAACGAAAAATATTAATGATAATTACGATGATGACTAGATTCGACTGCTGCAGTCTTATCATGGGACATTTTAGGGATTCTACCATGTGTTAAACCGTCCCCGACAGCCCTATGGTGAGTAGAGGAGTAGAAGAGTATATACATAATGTAGAGTGGCGTCTCCAATCCGAACGTAGGTCAATTGGCGGCTAATTGTAGCCGGCTGGTCGGTTGTGTCGTTGCCCTAACAATTTGTATTTATAGCGCACTTCTATTACTGATATGAACGATGTTTTCAAAAGTCATTTACAGAATTACGATGCATTTTACAGAATTAGTGCATTTTACAGCAGTTTACAAAAATTCTACGGCAGTTCTCAGCTTTTCTTATTGTTTTAATTTTAACTAGCTTAAGCTAACGGCTTCCCACACGTGGTTTGCTTCCAATCCAGGTCATAATGTTATTTATTATGTACCAAATTTCATTGAAATCTATCTATTTCGGGGTTTTCTGACACAAGATTATTTATAAGATTATATTTATAAGATTATATTATAAGATTAAGTTTTGTTTGGAAAGTAGTCATGCTGCTATCAAATCCTACCTTATCAAAATAATCGAAAGTAAAACTTAGCCCCCCCTCTCCCCCCCCCCTCTTCCGCCAAGTGGAAGGTTGACCTTATTAGGTTCCTGAAGCCGTTGGATGCAGGCCGCAGAAGATTAGTCGCTCTTGGAATCTATATAGTGAAAGCCTATCTCAAAAACTATGTCAATTTGAGAACAACTTATCAACAGCATAAGAAAAGATTTATAAAACCCTATTTAAGTAACAATATATTATAATACCTATTTGACTTTAGATTTATTCAATGTGACACACATTTCCCCACATAATGTAACCTTCAAATTATGTAACTACCAAATGTTTTATATCTAACTTATCTAAGCGATGGTTCCGTTCCGACTATTAATTAAGTCGTGGGCACGCATTTACTCGTAGATAATAAATACCTACTTTACCTAAGTACTTACAAATAAAAATAAAAGAAGTTTAGTACGACGTGCGAAAACAGCTGCAAACGCGCGCGTACGATGAACTCGAGTCAATTGACAAATTGTCAAATTTGACGAACTCTATGGCGCAGTAGGCGAATATCCGGCTGAGACGCAGGAGGTGGCGGGTTCAATTCCCACCGCGGAACAAATGTTTGCATTATCTACAAATATTTGTTCCGGGTCTGAATATTGGTCTATATATTATTAGTATGTATTTACAACAAAAAGTATATAATATACATAGTATACTATGGGAATTAGTTATCTGATATAATCCTATTCAGATATATATGATGTCTGAGTATGGGGCTAGATAGCGCTATGTGGAATGTCCAGCAATATTTATTAATATATTCTCTACCTCACTCTATCCATCAAGTCCATCACTAAGCATTTAATCAAACAGCATATACCTATATTGTAAACTTTTAGTATAATATCTATAAGTAGGTATATTATGTATAATGTATAATACTCTATAATGTAGGTATTATTTTTAATATGTATAAATATTGTATTTATTATGGTAGATTTATTATGTATATCTGTAGTTATATATGTATTAGTTTTTTACTCCAATGTCTTTTTCTGTGCACATACCGACCACTATAATCAACTATGTCTTTCTTCAAATGTTTGCGGATAGAAAACTCTTATTAGGTTTAAGCTCGCCTTTGAACATGCCTATTTTGTAAGCAGTTTCTGTCTGTAATATAAATATTTGTATAGTATAAAAAAGACACTCTTACGGTCGCGTCCATGTGTGCTTGCTCTTTTCGCTCGTACTAATAAACTTAACTTCTGTTTCTTACTATTTCGTGGCATTTATTCCATCGATTTTAATATTATAAATCATTCTAATCTAACCTGTTTCCTGACGTCACTGGCAGAAGCCTAGGTACTCATAGATAACTACGAGTATTTATAAAATAGGTACATGTAGAGTAGTAATATTAATTTAGTTGTAGGATTCGAAGTGCCCACGAGTTTAAGTACGTGTTTTATCTACACGAATAGTGAGCACTCAAAACAAGCCATGGATGCGTTCATTCATAGCTCAAACGAAAACAAATGAAACAGGTACAGGAAGCAGACGTCTACACTTATACCTAAGTATGTATTTTTCTTATTAGAGTTCCGTATCTCAAAAGGAAATAAGAACTCTTACAGAATCACTTCTTTGTACATCTGTCTGTCAAGGCACTTTTTCTCAGAAACGCGTGGAGGTGTCAAGTTGAAATTAAAATCAAATAGAGAGAGTTTGGAGCTGTAAAACAACTCGCAACTTTGATTCAATTGAATAGCAAATAAATCAAAACCTATCATCCCGTTGACCAGAATCATGAAATTTGGCAAGAAGCAAGGGTTCACAAGTAAAGGAGTTAGGTATATCACATAAAAATATATATTTACGAAACCTTCGGTGCGTGTTTCAAACTTGCACTATTTCGGTTTTATTTTTTATATGATGTTACAATATTTAATTTGACGTAATTTTGAACCATAAAGTTAATAAAAAAATGCATTTATAATGAAGGCAAATGTACAGTTAGCGACATTATTTTCATTATTATTTTAGGATTATTTTAGTCTTATTTTCATTTATAGTATTCTTAAAAACAAATTGATAACCTTTTATCAAACAGGCAAAATCTTAAAATGGCCCAAATTTTTATTTTAAAAACTCAAATAGTTGGTCAACTTGTATCACTGACGATCGACATCTACTTGAGTGATGTGTTTCAAATGTAAATCAAAATAAATTAAATACCTATTTAATAATTTTAATGAACCTACATTCGTTTATTATATTTTATATGTTGACCCGCAATTGACTTCCGTTGAGATAGGAGGTTTTTTGTTGTTGCCAACCAAAATTGCTCCACTTAACTAATCCTCTCTGATACGCTATCAGGGGTCGGTTATAGACAAAATCGTATCTATTACTTATCGTAAGAAACCGGCGAAGAATAAATTAGACTCGTGCAATTAGTATTCCGTACTAATCATCAAGTTACAGACTTCTCTAAGGTACCAATACACCTAGGTATTTTTATTTAAAGAATGTTTTGACGTGAATACGTTTTAAAATTGTTTCCATGGTGGGAGGCAATTCAAAAAACGAATGATAACAAAATCGGGAATACAGTTTGGTGTTGCAGACTACATATCTGATAGATATCAAAAGTTTAATTACACCACAGGATAGCTAAAGGATCAAAGAAGTGAGGCCTTTAACGCATCGCACGCGGTGAAGGGGGAAGCGCCGACATTTTGAGGTAATTTTGCTGGGTTTCGTGATATCCATTTAGTATGACCGAAGGACTTCTTAGTGTTCAAACATGATTATAACATTAAATAGCGTATTTTATATAGAACATATTACCTGTTACATACACGTATTCACGTACAGCACACAACCGTGTCCATGACACAGCCACACCCCATTTTTTTGACAGCAATTATGACAGGGTCTATAAAACTTGCAGTTTTTCTGTATCCTATGAATCAATATAACAAATACCAACCCAATTGAAATCTTAATTTTAATAGGATGAGTACTAGGGTTGATAGCAGTTTTTATTAGAGTGAGTATTATGTCCCAGGAAATAAGGGAGCGGACAGTAATTTCTAGCTTATTTTGAACTAGATCTCAATCAAAAATTATAAAATATAATTTTAGAATGCTTAGGGGTGGCTCTTTAAAATAATAACTCACACTTTTATACTATTTTAATCAAATCTTTTTACGCAGATCAAACTATATAATTATGTATAGATTGTTAACCCCCCCCCCCCCATTATAATTTTAAATATATTTTTTTCGACTCTCGGTATATCTGCTCTGCAGAAACATTATTCCTTTCAAATTCCTACGTTTTAAAATTTTCGAGAAAAACCTCCGTGGCAGGCGATAAGCGGATACGAGAACGATCTTGTATGAGTTTTTTTTTCCTTTTAAGGTATGGAACCCTAAAACATAAATTTGTACAAGATAGTGTCCAACTCTGGTATAGGCCGCCCGAAGGCCTCCAATATGAATAAGTGAAATGGTTAATGCTCCTAAAGTAAAGTCCTTAGATAGTCGCTTCTGGTAACCATCTATAGTTCGAATTTAGAGTATATATATATATGCCATGTTGTAGGTCTGTTTGTTTGGACTTAAGAATTCCAATAGTACCTATATTAAAAAATCAACAAGTAAATTTTTACAATAGATATTATAGATATGGGCGAGGCCTTTGCCCAACAATGGGACAACATGGGCTAATAGTAATAGTAATTGCTACACCAAATACCTACCCGTAGGTATTTATACTAAAAATAACCGTTTTCAAATATTGTTATGATCTATCTTTGTGTGTGTAAAAATTACATGCAAAGCCACTAGCGAATCGTAGTAGTGGAATAGTTATTTGATATTGGGCACAGTGGGGTCGACGAGCTCTGTGATAAGAAAGGCTATCGGTCGCCTCGCAGCCGATGTCTCAACCAAACATTCGATTTATCAATGAAATTACTGTAGCATTCGATAAAATTGGGAACTCAAATCCGGCAGTGATCTCAATGACGCTATTTTAAAGTTCTTTGTATGTGCGCGGAAAGTTTTAATTTTGTTCTGGGTGGTCTCATTCCGATATTAACATATTGTTACGCCGAAGCTGTTAAACAATGAGTAATAATCGAAACTTCTCGAACGCTTTTGTCTTAGGTACCTGCTGTGTTATTGTCTACGGTTTCGCAGAATGGGGAGTGGTCATTCTGTCAAAACACTGACCCTTTTCTGGAACGATCGAGATCGTTCTAGTGTTGTGAATTGTGCACGATATAAATAGGCCGGAGGGATGGCCGGACAGTCAGTCTCAGCGAGGCCCTGGAGGACTGACGTGGAGAAGGGTCTCGCGTGAACAGTAGTTGCTCGGACAGTCAGTCTGGATTTTGCTATACGTGCGAACATTTCGGTGACTTTAAGTGGTGCATCAGTGGTGTGAATAGTATGTTGTGATTACGTGTGACCAAGTTCGTGTATTCATCGTTCTAGTGTTGAATAAAAGTGTTATTTTGGTGAGATCGATTCCCATTATTTTATCCCGAACCCTCAGCTCGTAATAATATCTATCTACATATATCAGTCGCCTATGTACGGGATGTAAGTCACTAACATAGCACTAAGGATTAGCAAGCCGTTGGGATAGAAAGGTTTTCGAATGGAGACAACAACTTGTTTAGTAGGTAAACCTTTGAAATCGTTATAACAAGATTCACATTTTGAAACCCATATAGTTAAAATTGAAAAAAAAGTTACCATGTGAGACAACACCTCGTTTATCGAAATCCAGTCGATTGATTGCTGAAAAGTGAAATAAGCCTTCTAGTCGGACAAAAAGCATCAGAATGATCAACCAAATACGTAATTCTGAAGAACGTCCCTTAAGTAGGCTGTCATAATTATTGTTACGCCGAGGCTGTTATACAATAGGTGATAGTCGAAATTTCTCGATAGCTCTCGGCTTACCTGCTGTGTCACGGAATACGTAATACTTGGTATGGAATATACCTGCATGCTGTGTTTTTCTCTGCGGTTGCGCAGAATGGGGAGTGGTCATTCTGTCGAAACACCGACCCTTTCCTGGAACAATCGAGATCGTTCTAGTGTAGTGAATTGTGCGCGATATAAATAGTCCGGAGAGATGGCCGGACAGTCAGTCTGGATTTGGCTATACATGCGAACATTTCGGTGACTTTTAGTGGTTTATTGTGCAACAGTGGTGTGAATTAGTGTGTTGTAATTACGTGTAACCAAGTTCGTGTATTCATCGTTTTAGTGTTGAATAAAAGTGTTATTTTGGTTAGACTGATTATCATTATTTTATCCCGAGCCCTCAGCTCGTAACATTATGATAGAAATAAGTTAACATATTTATTCACATTCAACAAGTATAAATACTATTCTAAAAAAGTTGGTACTTTTTACCCAGTTATATGAGACCTTATAATGATCATTAGCCGGGTCACCTTTCCTAATCTCACTTCCTACCCATAACAATGTGCGGCCAACTTTATTATAATTATAAGTACTTAATTATAACTTTATCAGTGATTATGGTGTAAGACAGGTTTTCTTAGTTATAAATTGTAGACACTTAATAGTTTATAAATATACCTACTGGATGACTGGGCTATAAGATGTGTTAATGATGCTAATCAATGGTTATAAAAAACGCTTGTAATAACCAAACACCAAAGGTTTTACGAGTACAACGATGTGAATTACAACGAGCAAAGTAAAACAAACTACAAAGCGTGTATGAACAGAAGAAGTATGAACAGTAAGCACTATTACTGTCCAATCTACAGGCAAATAGACAAAGTGTATAAATAAAGAATGAGGAATAGGATTGAAATCTGATCTGAGCAGTACGACAATATGAACATCGGATAGAAATCGTATCAACTGAATCTTATGATACAAAGAGGAAGGTTAGAAAAAAGGATTTGGTTTACTTTAATATACGCATATATGTATAAACATGTTTGTTTCCTTTTCTAAACAATTACTGGTTAATTAGTATTACCGATAGTTACTCAGAGCATCACTAACAGCTTCCGTAAGCGCTGCAAGTGCTAGCGAGATCGCAATATTATAGCCGCTTGTCCCACATCATATTAGATTAGAAAATTCTTTAATGCACTAAAAAATAATACATAGGCGAACTTAATGCTAATTAGCATTTTCTTCTAGCTAACATTTGTGTAGTATGGAGAAAGTGGTAGTGCCAGATAATAGAAAGGTAAAAGTTAGCTAAGGTTTCAAAAAATAAACTTACAAAAATTAATATTAATAATAATACCGCAGGGCACGTTTGTGGCGAGCGTTCGGTGCGTGGCGACACCGCGGAGCCCCAGCCCTGGGGTTGACAGAAACCCCTGACCCTTGGTTTGCCTTAGTTGGCCGGTCAAGGGTGGAGGCGCAAGAGCGGAACCTATGCTCCAAGGGTTGAAGTGTTAAAGGCATAAAGCCGGGAGTAGCGCTTAGTGAAACTGCAGCACACCTCTCAACACCCTTTAGCCGCCCACACCAACGCTGCCCCTTACGCTGCCTTCTATTGGCGGCACTTATGGAGGCCCGTTTAGTGGACGGCTACCACCTGCCTCAATCATTCTTAATATTACAGGATTGGCAGGTGCCGTATCACATTTCTCTGATAACCCATACTCTTTTTCATAAGCATTACTCTAACAATAGCCCGAACTCTAATCCATGTGTTGCAATAGTACTACCATCTGTCTCACATCCATCTTGTCATATTATTTTTTATAAGAACAAACAGGCTTCTTATTCGATGGCTTCGGTCCCGGTAATGCCTTTGTAAAGGTCCAGGCCTAAATAAAGCCTGTGTTAAGCAATAAATGTCTGGAATAATAATACACTTACATAAACGAAATACATAAAATATACATACTAAAGTTGCTCAATTTTGTTGGGTATCTTGAAGAGAGATAAAGTGTTTAAAGAGTTTGGATTTGAAGATTCCCATAGAGGCTGCCCTGCGGATTTCCACTGGAAGAGAGTTCCACAAGCGGATAGCCGTCACAGTGTAAGAATTAGTGAAGAAAGAAATTTTATGCTCAGGCGTCTTGAGTAAAAGATGTTGAGAAGAACGAGAAGGACGATCAGGTGGAAAAAGAAGAGAAAAACACTCTTTAAGATAGCATGGAGACAGAGGATTTTGAAGGATGTTATAAAGAAGACAGAGTATGTGAGTATCCCGACGAAACCGGATTTTGAGCCACTTTAACTGCGAGAGTTGTATGACCCCGTCTGCCCGGAACGTTGGCGTCTAGTATTCCTGAAGCCTTTCGATGCTCTATATCTGGCTGTACATTGCTCCGTTGGCAGTTATAATTCTCGCCAGGCCGGCCGCAACCCACTTACAGCTGATAAGCGTCATATTAATTAATGGTGTCGCGATAAGCCCAATAATTACATTATTTATTGTATTATTCGTACGAAAGCGAAAACAATAATAGTTTTGGTACAAGATAAAACTTGTTTACTTAAAATGAGATGTGACCGGTTTCCTGATAATAATATAAAAACGCGGACGTGATAAGAAAAATGCAAATACCTAGGTGTAGGTACAATCAATTCCACAGCAAGTCGCAAGCTACAGTGAAATATGATCAAATTTGCATTTTAAATGTCATTGAGTCCGCATTATGTTTGCAAGTGTACTTTAAATTAACAACCGACAAGTTGTAGCTATAATAAAATTATTAATACTCTATATAATATCTGCTTTTACATAATTCATTTTCGCTTGAGAGACTTCCTTGTTTTTTATCTTCATAGGGAACTTGTAAGCAAACTCACTTTTCTGCTCAGTGGCTTGCATTATGAACATTTTCACAACTTTGTTCGTCCAACCTTTAAAACAAAACTGAAAAAGAACAAGTTCGCTTATTAAAACTTAGCGGACAAAGAAACATTTTTTGCAAATCCTGTTTTAAAAATATTAGCGGAGATCAAAACAACAGAAATTCGAAACAATGTTAAGACATAGAAAGCCAATCGAATGAAGTCAGGCGGTCGCTTTAAAACGGTATCGAATGCCAAGCGATCTGATGTAATATTGAGCTAGAACAGCCGGCAAAAAAACTCCAAAACATAATGGCTGCTCTCATTGTTTCCACTCGCTGACGATTTATGTGGCAGTTTAAATGGTCAGGCCTACTTTAGGCAGAACCTAAAAACATAACTTGGCGAATGTCAGCTTTGTTCTCGGCCCAACTCTGCGGGCGTTGATTTTTTTCGGGGACCCCTTTGTTTCAAATTACGTAACGTATTTCGAAGGAGCATAAAGTAAAGCAGTTTCGATGATGAATTGTGGGCTATTCAGTTTTAACTAGGTTGTGGGGCATCGTGTCGCCCGAATATGTCACGTGATACATTACGGACGTCAAGCCCTTCGCTATAAATCTGCGGTTATACGCTTGCGTCCCATCCGAGCGATTGCCAAAGGTTTTACTGCGCAATGTTATAGGCCAGCATCCCTCGTCGTGGATCGTAAAGTTGCGCGCGCGCAGGCCGATCGCGTGATCAAACCGGTTGTTGGGGTAACATTGTTCATTATTCAAATTAGGGCGTGCTGTAATAATTCGATGCGAACGTTTCGGACTGCGTTTAGGCTCCAGGCTTGCTTGGTTTAAAATGCACTTCAATCGGTGATTATGAAATAACTAGGGTCCTGTCAAATAAAATGTAGCTCTTGCTTGTATACTTTTAGTTCATGTACACAGAAAGGAAAATTCTTGAACTTAGGAAATATTTGAAATGTTAGGATTCATTTACGAAAAGCGACTTTTTACGAAGCGAATAAAATACGAATTATTTATTACTTTTTAATCCCCGATGCAAAATGAGAGATTAGTTATAAGTTTGATTGATGCCTATGTCTGTGGCATCACAGTTCTCAAACGGATAGACCGATTAGGACGCGGTTTTTTTAATAGAAAACTAGCTTAAAACCTCCCCGTTTTTAGTTATGTTAGTTTTTAACCCCCGAAGCAAAAAAGAGAAGGGGGGGGGGGGGGCAATTTGAAATTTTGTAAAGATTTATAAGATTCACCGCTATTTTTCAGCTGTCTTGCAAAATGGCCGCAGCTTGGTAGACCTGAGCCATGGACTACTCAATGACCTGAAATGCCTGAGCATAAGAGGGCACTTAGGTCACATAGTGGTAGTTGTGAGACTAATAGACCATAAAAGCTCCACCTACTTATCACTTTTATAGACATTATAACAGGATCCACCATTTAATCCAGACATTAGCGATCTGAACGTACTTATTTCAGTCCATAAAGCTACCTGTACTTAGTATTTATCTCCATAGATAAAATGATACACGTTATATATTAATAAACTCGAATTATCCTCTTCATACTGTTTCGTCTTTTATGATTGGATTTTAAACTACCTGATGATGCAAAAGATACAGGTTTATTTTTCTAATAACTTGTGAATTGTAGCATTACCAATTATCAACATAACTAAAGAACCCACTTGCAAACATCAGCTTTAAACAAACAAGATAAGCCGCAATGAGATTGATCCGTTTGGGGCTACGATGCCACAGGCACAGACAAACAGACATACAGATATGTACTCCATACTCCCCTTTTTGTCCATCCGTTCCCTTATCGCGTCTCTCTACGTCACGAGTTCGATTTTCGTCAGGGCTTTAAAACACGGTAGATCCAAGCCCTAAGATTCATTTATAACGTACTTTTTGAAACTGCTACTCCTGCCCTTAGAATCATTTTGAAACTTCGAAGAGACACAATGAGGGCGCGCAATTTCAGACTGGAATATATAACTGTCGTGTATTTATTATCATCATCATCATCATCATATAAGTCACAGCATGTCCACTGCTAAACATAGGCCTCCCCCATAGATTTCCAGAGCGACCGATCTTGTGCGGCCTGCGCCCAATGGCTCCCAGCAAACCTTTACCAGGTCGTGTTTCCATCTAGTGGGGAGCCGACCTACGCTGCGCTTTCCAATACGTGGTCTTCACTTAATACATATGTATACTCATGTACTAGTGGTTCGCCCCAAACTGAGCCCTCACGAGTGTACCATAAAAACACAAAAATATTATTCGTAATCTTTGGCTATCAAAATAGTGCCACGAAATAATAACCGACTTACTTGACCTACGGTTTCATTCAAATTACAGGTATCGGGAGTTCATGTTAAGTGGTTATTTTTATGGGGTACAAATTGCATTTATTCTGGATTTCTGACTTTTGCCTATATTTGTGATACTTAAGCTACACGCGTACCAAATTACAGCACTGTGGGGTCACTAATGTACTCTGTGAATTTTGTCAAAATTTAGTTTTTATTATACTCATAAACCACATAAAATTTACTAACAATAAAAACTGGGTCAAAATTTACTAATAAAGACCTTTCATTTGACGTCTCATTTGACCTAATAGTCCTATTTTCATTTTTTTTTACCCCTCTATACCTCAATATCTCAACAACTCCCAACATTTTTAACTTATTTAGTTACACCAAAATTGTGCCATTACTACCTACCTATGTATAAAATCTCACGATGGTCGGATCAACGCTTCGAAAGTTATCCTCGGACAAACAAACAAACATTACATACGACGCCGATTTGCCCAAGTTGATTTAGAGATCTCGCTTCGCTCGATCAATAATATATACAGGGTGTTTGGAGTTACGGTTTCTCAAAACATAAAAAAGACTTCTCGAAAAAAAACTACAAATTATATTATCAAATTTTAAAGAAAATTGACTAAGTTTAGGTGATTAATTCGATATAAAACTTACTGCCTACTCTTGCAATCGACATCCAAAAATAAAGGCCGATTTGATATCTCTTTCGGAAATGACTGCGGCTTTGGGTTAGAAAGGGACAACAAGAGATATCTCGAGACGTCACCAATACAGTATCTGTGGTTAGATGGCAAGCATTATGCACAACATAAGTTTAATAAAGTGTTTGTTTTTACATGCCAAAATAAATTTCACATTTCTATAGTAAATATTTCACAAATTTATTTATTATGCTCATCAAAATAACCCCTTTCATTTTTGTGCGTATATTATCAAACACCCTATATATAACCATCATGTGATTATGTACTATCCTGTCCATCCAAAGGTTGTCTGGAAGAGATTTCTTTTAGCGATAAGACCTACTAAATCAATTTTTTACAAGTTTTTGTTCTGTAATTTATTTCGGTGTACAATAAAGAGTTATGTAATAACTAGGTAGGTTTAACGAGTTTATTAGTAAAGCGGTGTATCATGAAACTTTCCGTAACAATAAACTGGTTTAGGATCGCGTCATACAGGCAGAACTTCCTAGTTGTAAACTGTCAGAGTAAGGGAGTATTATAATAAATGGCGTGTGTGTATCGTTGGCGACACGGCGTCGTACCATAGCTAAAAGGTTACCAGCTGGTTCAGTGTTTATTACACAGAATCTCTCGCACCCAACTCTTTCCAATGTTCCAATTGTTCTTCTTTCCAATGGTCTGCTTGGAAATGTTGTAAACGTTTATTTTTATTTATTTCTATTGTTAACTAACATTATTAATATATTTTTGACATACCAATCAGGGATGTTGCTGATGTTGATTTTTTGAAGGCTCACATCCGTGGATAATCCTTAAGATTTTTTTAAGAAGCTTCGTTTTGGTGCAAAAATAAAACAAATATATAAACTATTAACAGCAAAAAACTCGCTTAACATACAATACTCACTGTATACTCACAATAACACTCAAAAACTGCAATGTTCATACAATAAGCGCAAGTAAACACGTTATGATTGCGCTGCTTCTGCATCCGCATGAACATCCTCATCGATTAATGCGGATGCAGATGGCCAAATCGATGCGGAGGCTGCAGATATGGATTAGAATATTTGCAACATCCATGATACCAATATTATGAAATGGTGAATAAATTAATACTTACTGTATACTTTTTTAATATTTGCTCTAGTACTTCTGTGTAATAGACTCATGCACACAAATCAAAGGTGTTTTGAAAAGGCGGAATAACTCGTACTCTGTAGACGGGATAGCGTAGGCGTTTTTTAGAGGTTGCGTAGATCCAGCGTAGATGTTGCATAGGGCCAGCGTAGACGCTACGTAGACCCAACGTAGGCATAGCGTAGACGTTTCAAAGACGTAGCAAAGGCCTAGCGTAGACCTGATTCTGTGGGCATATAATTATAAAAAGAATATTAAAGTCGGTTACCGCCAGCAACACGTTTCTCTTTAAAATAGTGTTAAGTTAAATTACATTTTGATGAAGTTTAAAACTTTTGAAAAGAACAAGGTATGTTGGGGTTTCCTATGTTTAACGATAACGTGCAATAGTTTCTATGAGCACATTATCCTGTGTCGAAAACGGAGTAGGTATAGCTAAGTATTATGCTGAAAATGGTTTGCTTTGCGCTGGTTTTCTGCCAAAAAAATCTGTTGTGTTGACGCTACGGACATCAGTTAAGAGTGCCTGTTGTCTTCTAGTCAGATGGAACCAGCTGCTCTGTTCATAAGCTGTTCACATAAGGCAGAACCGGTCCTTAAGTTCTTCGAGAACGATCAGCTTATTGGAAGTATTAGCGACTTGCGCATGCGACTCGTTCCAATCAATACCTAATGTAAAGTGTTGTGTAAGAAGCCGTTTACGCATGTTTGAGGAATTACTGGTATTGTTCAGAGGCGCGTGGGGAAATGATACTAACTCGGTTTGATACTAACCAGTAATTTTCAATATTAAACTTTGATCTAGGTTCATTTTCGTAAATATTTATTGATTGAAAGTTCAAATAGTACAAACGGAACTTGATATTTTTCTTTTTTTTTATACGTCTTGGAGGTAGACCAAGCATATGGACCACCTGATGTTAAGTGTTAACCTTCGCCTATAAGTATTATCTCGTAGGTCAAGCACCTTAGAAACGTGCTCTGCGATGCACTGCCCTGCGTCCATCAATTTCATCGGCAACCATACCTTTCAAAACAAAACACAGCAATTCTGCTAGACGGTAGAAATGGGTATGGTGATAGTACTTCCCTAGCGAGCTCTTTCACAAGGAACTCTACTACTCTTAAAATAATCAGCATTTTCTGATGACCTTTGTGTATTTCGAATATAAATGTACAGAGTACAGAGAAAAAGCTAAAATTTCCAGAAAGAAAAATATTTGTGTAAGAAATCTAAAAACATGATTTTTTAGGGTTCCGTACCTCAAAAGGTAAAAAGGAACCCTTATAAGATCACTCTCTTGTCCGTCTGTCCGCCTGTCCGTGTGTCATCACCGATTTTCTCAGGAACGGATAGACCTAGCAAGTTGAAATTTATACCAGATACTGAGGTCTATATAGTCCCTATCAGGTGTATAAAAATCAAGGTCCTGAATCAACACGATAAAAAGATATGGGCAAATTTAGATTTTCGCGAAAACTTGTGAGTATGTATGTTGGGGAAATTAATTTAATTTCCCTTTAATTTTCCACTTTTTTATTTCTTATAATTTTCCCTTTACTTGTGCTGTAAGGACCTTGCTTTTAACCAAAATTGACAATTCTAGGTCAACCGGAAGTACCCTATAAGTTTTGGGTCGAAAACCTATAAGATAGTTCCCGTTGACCTAGAATCACAAAATTTGGCAAAAAGCAAGGTCAGCATAATTAAAGGAATTATTCTAAAAAATTAAAAAAAGTTGAAAATTAAAGGGTGTCCCCCATACATACATACATACACTCAGCGGCACAATTAACCGCCCACCTTGATTTTTTACGATTTTGGTTAAAAAAAAGAAATTGTGGCCTTACTTGTGAATGTTATTTTATAATGTAGGTATATTGAAGTAAAATGAAAGATAATATTGTTTTTAATTATTACGTTTATTTATAAAAAAGTCTGAAAAACACTTTGACCGTAAATTAACAAACGTGATGAAATGGCTTAAAAATAAAAAATCTGCTGAATAAATGAATTCTAATAGTGCGTATTTCCACCTCTAGCCCTCATGACTTCCATCAAACGGTTTGGCATGCTGTCGATGACATCTTTGATCTGTTGTTGTGGAATGTTCTGCCACTCCTAAATCACGGATTGTTTTAATTCATCTATGGTGGTTGGAGCTGGCATGCGGCTTCGAACACGTCTTTTTAAATTGTCCCATATGTGTTCAATAGGATTTAAATCTGGGCTCCGGGATGGCCATGTTAATTTTCGAATGCCGACGGTATCCAGGTACGCGGTAACAACTCTAGCAACGTGTGGGCGAGCGTTGTCCTGCATTAATAAAAAATCTTCGCCAATAAATGGAGCAAATGGCATTACATGAGGTTCCAACACTTCTGTTACATACCTCTGAGCATTTATTCCACCTCTTTCGAAGATAACCAAGTCGGTGCGTGCTTCGTAAGTAATGCCGCCCCATATCATGATAGAGCCACCTTTGTAACCTACTGTTTCCATAACAGTACATGGTGCAAACCTTTCATTCTTGCGTCTGTATACACGCTGGCGACCGTCAGGACCGTGCAAGCATATTCTTGTCTCGTCAGTAAACATAACATTCTTCCATTGTTCCATATTCCATTCGGCGTGCTCTCGGGAAAAACGAAGTCTTTCTCTCCGGTGGCCTACGAGTAATTGTGGCACTCGAGATGGTCGAAAAGCTCCAAGGGCATTCTCTCCTAGTCTTCTTTTCACTGTTCTTTCACTCACTTGAACATTGCGAACCTCACGGAGTTGGTTTCGTGCCTCAACAGCTGTAGTGAACCGATTTCTTAGAACATTGGTCACAAGAAATCGGTCGTCACGAGCGGAGGTGCATCTTTTTCGGCCCTGTCCTGGTCTTCGCTCATAAGAGCCAGTTTCCCGAAACCATTTCACTGCATCCCTTAAGGTGGTACGTGCGACACCAAGCTTCCGCGCCACGTAACGCTGACTAAACCCTTTGTCGATAAGAGCGACGGCTCTCGCCACTGAATTAGCATCAAATGGCATGTTTGTGATGTCCAAACACTAGCTTTAAGTTACGAAACCAAAACAAACTCAAATTGTTTACTTTTAATGCCACTGAAGCAATGTAAGCAGTATGGCAACGATAACGATAATGAGACGAAGTTCGATATTTATCCTATTCACAACTTATGCGTAAAAAAAACAAAGTTAAGTGGGTAGTTTGTAATTTTTTCGTCACTACATTTCTTTCACACTTGACTTATTTATGCCCAATAACTTACAACTGCGATAACATCAAAATTTGCCACTTTAAAAGGGTGGGCGGTTAATTGTGCCGCTAAGTGTAGTTGACGCCAATTAAGATATTCCTCTGAGTTGTATGGGCGCTCATTCAATTTATTATAGATACTGGTACGGAACCCTTTGTGCACGAGTCCGAATCGCACTTGGCCGATTTTTTTATATTAATCTTAGACACACAAGCTGATTGGCTTCCTGATGTGAAGTGGTCACCGACGCTTATTAACTCCTGCAGCACTCGTGGTACTGGTCTTATTCTTATACTAGCAAGCTTCCCCTTCCCTAAAGCCAATCTCGTCTACGTCCTCATACGTCTCAGTTTAAAGTCTCAAAACAAAACATATACTCGTGTTACATATACAGGGTGTTTGGTAATATACTGTTACGAGCTGAGGGTTCGGGATAAAATAATGGGAATCGGTTTAGCCAAAATAACACTTTTATTCAACACTAGAACGATGAATACATGAACTTGGTCACACGTATCACAACACACTAATTCACATCGCTGGTGCACCACTTAAAGTCACCGAAACGTTCGCACGTATAGCTTAATCCAGACTGACTCGCGAGCAACTACTGTTCACGCGAGACCCTGCTCCACGTCAGTCCTCCAGGGCCTCGCTGAGACTCAATCACTCAGACTGACTCGAGACTAACTGTCCGGCCATCTCTCCGGCCTATTTATATCGCACACATTTCGATTGTTCGAGAACGATGTCGATCCTTCCAGGAAAGGGTCGGTGTTTCGACAGAACGACCCATCCCCATTGTGCGCAACCGTAGACAATAACAACAATAAAACAGCAAGACAAAAGCGTTCGAGAAGTTACGATTATTACTCATTGTTTAACAGCCTCGGCGTAACAATACTGACGGTATTCAAGTGACGGTTTCTCAAAACATAAAAAAAGACTTCTCGAAAAAAAAAACTACTAGTTATATTATCAAATTTTAAAGAAAATCAACTAAGTTTAGGTGATTAATTCGATAGAAAACTTACTGCCTACTCTTGCAATCGATATCCAAAAATAAAGGCCGATTTGATATCTCTTTCGGAAATGGCTGTGGATTTGGGTTAGAAAGGGACAACAAGAGATATCTCGAGACGTCACCAATACAGTATCTGTGGTTAGATGGCAAGCATTATGCAATAGCACAACATAAGTTCAATAAAGTGTATGTTTTTACATGCCAAAATAAATTTAACATTTCTATGGTAAACATTTCACAAATTTATTTATTATGCTCATCAAAATAACCCCTTTCATTTTTGTGCATATATGTATTAACAAACACCCTATATTATGTAAATTTAAAACTAGGGCCCCTTTGAAACAAATCACATTGTCAACGCATGGTCACCATTCTCGATAACAAGTACCTACATAACGATTAAAAGATGCTTTCAAAAACTACCACATGTCGGCACCGGCCACGCTATGTCCGCATGACCGTAGACTTTAAAATCTAACATTACTACCATCAAAACCGTTACAATACCAATATAATTGATTGAGCGAAGCGAGATCTCTAAAACAACTTGGGCAAATCGGCGTTGTATGTATGTATGTATGTTTGTTCGTCCGAGGATAACTTTCGAAGTGTTTATCCGATCAATTGTGAAATTTGTTAGAAAATGATGGCACAGTTTTGGTGTGACTAAATGAGCTAAAATAGTTGGGGGGTTGTTGAGATATTGGGGTTCAAGAGGGGTAAAATAACCCAAAATGGGACTATCCGGTCAAATCGCACGTTTAATAAAAGGTCTTTGTAAGTAAATTTCAACCCCGTTTTTATTTTTAGTTTAAACTTTGTAGTTATTAAGTTATTAGCCATAATAAAAACTGATCTTTTACAAAATTCACAGGGTACACCAGTAACCCCACAGTGCTGAAATTTGGTATGCATGTAGCTTTAGTGACACAAATATAGGGAAAAGTTTGAAATACAAAATAACTGCAATTTCTACCCCAAAATAAAATTAACCAATTAACATGAACTCCCGTTACCTGTAATTTGAATGAAACTGTAGGTCAAGTTATTGATTGCGCATTTCGGGGCAATATTTTATCAGTCAAAAATTGCCGGCTTACATAACGATCCCTCAACGTGTTTAGCGACTAAACATGTTTAAATTTTACGTATTTGTATGATTTGAAAACTACTTAAATCATATTTAGCCACTATATACGTTTAGGTATCTTTGCACGAGTCGCCCTAAGTATATATTTTTTTGTGTTTTGTGTGACTCACGAGATTCTTCCGCGAGACTTCGGGGCGAACCACTGGTAATAATAATAATAAATCTTTGTTTCAGGCAACAATAGAAATGTACAAGATGTTAAAACTTAATTCTACGGCCCAAATATACCATATACCTTAGTGACTAACATACATATTATAATACTTTGAAATATTTGCTGACACGTAAGGTCTGCGACGTGTGACGCACTTGCGCTGTGTCGTGTTGCCCGCGAAAGCGACGAAACAACACACTTTTCGGCCAAAACTCTTCCTTTGTAAAGGTCGAAAGATTTGCAGTTGGAACACGCAACACAAAAGATTTGAAATCATTGTGCTGCGATTCCATCTGTTAAAAATATAAAGGCATAGGCAAAAATACTTTTTAAGGTTCCATACCTCAATAGGTAAAAAAAGGAACCCTTATAAGATCACTCTCTTGTCAGTCTGTCTGTCCGTGTGTCACCACCGATTTTCTCAGGAACGGGTGGACCTAGCAAGTTAAAATTTATACCAGATACTGAGGTCTATATAGTCCCTATTTGGTGTATAAAAATCAAGGTCCTGGGTCAACACGAGAAAAAGATATGGGCAAATTTAGATTTTCGTGAAAACTTGTAAGTAGGTACCAAAATTTACCTTAATTTTCAACTTTTTTTTTCGGAATTTTCCCTTTACTTGTACTTGTATCTTGCTTTTAACCAAAATTGACATTTCTAAGTCAACCGGAAGTACCCTATATATAGGTTTTGGGTCGAAAACATATATGGTAGTTCCCGTTGACCTAGAATCACGAAATTTGACAAAAAGCAAGGTCGTTACAGCATAATTAAAGGAAAAATTCCAAAAAATAAAATATGTTGAAAATTAAAGGATGCCCCCATACATACACAATTGACGCTAATTAAGATAGTCCTCTGAGTTGTATGGACGCTCATACAATTAAGAGGACTAGCTTAATCGGCACCAACCTCAAATAAGATAAATAAATAAATAATATTCTGTCAAGCCTCAGTAGTCCATCGAATTTTTTTATTTACTTTCTTAACGTCTTGCAGATTTAGCGTGACCGGATTGTATAATATAGTATGTAATTAAGTGCGAACATTAGTATAATTACATAACCATTAACTAAAATATATAGGTTACAATACGAGCTACAAAAACAAGAAGGAGTTAATCACTTGTTTACATTTGAAGATGACTGATGATCGGATTTAAATATGTAAAGGCACATACTCGTAGCTCGAACAACTGACGGCCGTTGGGGCAGAAAAGTTCTCGAGTGGACCGCGCACTGTACAATCCGCTCAGCTTAGTCTAGGTACCATAATTGATGGCACGTGATGGCTTGTCGCGTATACAACGCACTGCCGGGCAAGGTGAAGAATGCGCTAACTCTAATTAACTTTAAGTTAAAATTAAAAAAACTGGCTCGTCTAGGACCTTCTACAGTGTTCTCGAATTTAAAGAGTTTAATGAATCAATTTTAATTTGTTGTGTTTCAGTATTTTTTTTTAAGTTAACAGCTTATTAAGCCCCCCCCCCCCCCCCACTAGATGGAATGACGGACGCCCTGATAAAGGTGGCCGTGGGGAGCCGTTGGATGCAGGCCGCACAAGATCGGTTGCTCTGGAGATCTATGGGGGAGGTCTATGTTCAGCAGTAGACGTCCTATTACTGATATGATGATGATGAATATAAGATCTATAGATTAATTGTATTGAAAACATGTATATAAAACTAGTCAAGAGCGATACCTTGAGAAGCACAATAAGACTTGTTAGTTATTTATATTATTCTCGAAGATTATCCACAATGTAATGTTTAGATTAGCTGCTCGATTAATTATGAATCCTACGATACTATTGATTTCTGTAATATCTCTTACAAATTCAAATCAACAATCTACGATTTTCATAACATAATTTTTAATAAATTACAAAGTTGATCAAGCGGATATTTTTCAAAAATTTTTGAAGCTATGTCATATTGGTGGGATGTAGGTACACCATCATCATCATATCTCCAATAGGAACTCATAACTGAACACAGGCCTTCCTCAACGGTTTACAGAGCGACCGACTGCGCAGGAAAGTAATGTAAAACCACGAACAAATTCTTTGTACTTATGTGGAACTGAAACAGCTACATTATTTCGTATGATATCCAGCTTTTTGCCATTCCAGGAGCTTGAAGGGATCCTCTAGAGAAGCGGTAAACCGTTTCAAGATATTAAGTACATCTACCTGTCTAACGCCTCTCTTCAAAGTGATCGCCTTCGCATTGCACCTGTACTCGGACCGACATGGTGGCGTTGTTGCACAAGCACATCAGCACTTCATAATTGCTCATGATTGTTAACTAATTCATTTTCAAAGGTCTTTATGATGTTAACTGTTGTTTTATATTAGTACTTTATTTTGTTTATAAGATAAGATGGATAGATAGATAGATAGATAATTCCTTTATTGCACACCATTTAAATACAAACATTTATAAGAAAATACACTCTTAAATAATAGGTACAATGGGCGGCCTTATCGCTACAAGCAATCTCTTCCAGGAAACCTTTGGATGGACAGGATCTATGTGAACAATATAAGGACGGCGGCGTAAATCCGATATTATTAGTACACGTATATTTATAAAAATATAGATAATATAAAATAAAATGCATAATTATAATGTATAATATAATCATAAAATTACATAAATATTAATATTATAATACATAAAATATATATTGTCATACCTACATATACATATAAATTATAAAAATGTAAAAATTAATAAGTGGCCTGGTGAGCGATGGATGACAGATAGTCTTGTCTGACCAAGTTTTTAAAGATAGGGAGAGATTTAGCGTGACGAATTGAGACAGTTAGGGTATTCCAGAGCCTGGTAGCCTGCAAAGTAAAAGAGGAACTATAAAATACTGAGGTATGATGGGGAGTTTTTAATTGAAGGGTTTCAGATGAACGTAAGGATCGAGAATTAAGTTTGTTTGTTATTTATTATTTACTAGTTCTTATGTACCTACTAATACGCACAACTGATGTTTGACTCGGTTGCTGTCCTTCACGCACGGCAATGGCACCACGGAAGACCAGCGCTGTAGTGGTGTAAATTTTATGCTACTAAAGCATAATGCTGAGTGGCGACCCTTTTTGCTTTCACATAACCAATATATTCTGTACCAACAACAACCAACCAACAACGCGGAACAAATGTTTGCATAATTTACAGATATTTGTTCCGGGTCTGGATGTTTTTCTATATATGATAAGTATGTATTTACAAAAAAAAAGGTATATAAGTATTCTATCAGTTATCTGGTTCCCATAGTACAAGCTCTGCTTAGTTTGGGGCTAGATAGCGCTGTGTGACATGTCCAGCAATATTTATTTATTTATTTACCTATTGTGCTTAATGTACCCGCGTGAAAATAAACAATTTTTACTTTACATACTTACTTTACTTCGATACGGCACCGCTGAAGAGACTGCAGCACTGCCCAGGTTTCGAATTCATCTAAGGTTTTTCGTAGTCCACGAAAGCTAAACATAAAGGCAAAATAAACTCCGAGGAGTTTATTCTTCTGTATAATCTGCCGTACCATTTAAATGTGGTCTACGGTACTGAAGCCTTTTCGAAACTAGGTTTGTTCGGAAGTACTACTGTAGAAATATTACGTGAAGTGAAGTGATAACCTTGTATCTAGTCCTTTTTTAAGCTTATTGTGTGCACGGAGGAGTGTGAGATTTGACATAGTTAAAGAAGAAAGGCGGGCAAATGTTAAAATTAAGCTAATAAATATTATGAATTTCTGTCGAATTTCGACCACGGTGCACTGGCAACTAGTAATGATAAATGCTAAATAAGCTTTCGAGAAAAGAGGATTCAAGTTATTGATAGTAGACAAAATACCAAGAAGCTCCATCCCAGATTTTAACCAACCCCGGTTATCTATTCCCATAGTACAAGCTCTGCTCAGTTTGGGGCTAGATAGCGCTGTGTGACATGTCCAGCAATATTTATTTATTAATTTAAATACAATATTTGAAGGAGTATGCTAAAGGTGTGTTGTTTTTTTTTTATTTTTGATCTTCAGACTCCGACCCTGATCCCGAACAGGATCTAGCCCTCAAGAGCTTTTAATCGACTTTTAATGGAAAACTCCTAAGTACCTCTGTCACTCACTGCCTATACCGCACTTACTAAACAAGTTTATGGGAAACCGGAGGACCTGGGCATAGACAAACGGCATTCCTATCGTAAGCCTGCCCCCATTGAGCCCCTTTTGAACACCAATGAACATTATTTATTATAAACATTACCCTCCTTCAGCGCAGTCAGGTAAAAAGTAGCCTATGTCTCGAGCCCGGTCATTATCTATCTATATACCAAATTTCATCGAAATCAGTCAAGCTATGAAAACGTAACAAACTAAAGACAGAGAGACGAATTACTTTCGAATCACACTAATATTATAAATGCGAAAGTTGATGTTTGTTTGTTACTTAATCACGTTGTAACGGCTGAACCGATTTCGATAAAATTTGGTATAAACGTAGATTATAAACTGGATTACCACATAGGCTACCTTTTATCCCATAAATCAGTTCCTATGGGATAAAAATAGAGTGTCAAGACAAGTTGCAACAGCGCGTTTAGCTTTATTTCTAAGTTACCTATACATTTAGTAATGTAACGCGTACGAAGTTGCGAGCAACAGCTAGTTTATAATAAGGATAAAAAGGGTTATGGATTATTGGCTTACAACTTTACATTCGATTTCATTTCGCTATAATCGCTTGAAAGATAGACGAAGATGATAGAAGTCATCGTACGGAACTGTAGATTCGTTTAAAATTGAAAAATATTTACATGTATTATTATCGTTAACAATAGACCATGTGACGTTTCAAAAACTTTTCGACTTCGTTCGAGCGGTAAAGACTGGAAATAGAATCACTTCGAAGTAATAACCGTTTGTCTAGGTCCACTGTAAAGCTTTGGTTTTCTAAGAAGCGGCAGTCGTTATATGATGGCCGTACTATGTGGCTAAGACGTGAGAGTTCGATTCCCGCAGTGAAAAAAATGCGTCAGCCTGGTGAGCTGATGAATAAATGATTAATGAATAAATGATTATTTTGAATAAATGATCGATGAGTGAAGAGATCGAATATAAAGTGCCATTACCTAGTTTTTAAGACCTTATTGTACACTTGTTTATGCAAATAAATATCTTGTACCTTGAGATGTAAGGCGACGAGGACGAGGCGAAGACATCGCGCCCCTTTGATGTACTTCAAACAAAATGTTTAAAACCGTCGCGCCTGCTTCAGGTAATTCTTATCGTAATTCTTACACAAATAGATTATAAACAAAACTGCTTACAAAAAGAACATGTACAAAGGCGAGCTTAACCCTAGTAAGATTTTTCTATTATTTTTCTAGCAAATTTTCGAAGCATTATTCTGTCTAGCCTGCGCCTGTATATCACTGTCACTGCCAATGCGATGGCTCTCACTTGTTATGAACCTAGAGCATAATTGGAAATTAACGACCAGCTTTGTTTTGTTTGAATAATCAATAGGCATAATTTGCCAGGTGTGCCGCTGAGTTCTAGGTCCAACGGTGAATACCGAATCGAAAAAACTTGATCTACAGGCTAGACCTACTAGTAGTTCTGCAAACAGTAGACCTTGCAAGCACAAATTAATAGAATTCCCTAGTTTTGTGATGAGAAGGTGGTCCCAGGTGCTTCAACAATCCCTACCTAGTAGTTAAAGGGCCGATTCCACGGGTAGAAATCTAAAAGTGAGCAATTTACTGCACTTTGAGGAGCTATTCTGCTCAGACGAGACCAGACCGCGCAGACCAGATCTTCATCAAATTTTTATGAGACCATATTAAAAAAGAAGCCATCAGAATCGGATCTCATAAGGCGGAGATATCCAGTAGCCCTCTTTTTGCCCCTTTTTGGAAAAAGTACCCCTCTAATCAAAAATCCCTGACGACAAAAATATTAAAGTCTTAAAACCTGTATACCAAGTTTCGTCCAGATCTGTTGTAAAATACGACCTGTGGTTCACAGATTAAAACATCGAAATTCCGGAGTAAATTCCTGACATTTGATGAAAATTCCGGACGTATGGCAACCTTACCTGTAGAGGAGTACCAACAATCGGTCTTCCCGTTTAGTCGTAACAAACAAACACGACAAACAAACAGTAAAACGTAACAAAACAGACAGACGAAGACAGTCAGAGAGTTACTTTCGAATTTATCATATCAGTATGGATAAACACCCAGCAATCCTATACTAGTCTCCCAACCACCACTTTTGGTTACCAGTTTCTTAAGTTACCAAATTTGATTGTGGAAATTTGTGGCCTCTAGCGTGAACGAATTAAGAACGTTCGTATTTTACGAAATTTTAGTTAGCCAATAAACAACAGAATCGCCATCTTTTTCGTAATAGTCGTGTGTGTGTTCCATAACCCTCCCCCCCCCCCCCCTCCTCCTCCCAACAAGCCAAACCGCTTTTTTCTTGTATAGGTATCTAAAAAGTATCTACAATAGTAGCACATGTAGGTTTACTGTATTAGTTGTAAGAAGAATTGTTAAAGATACAGTACAGAAAACTTTCGTGATTTATTTCAATCATTATTATAAATTCCGTATTTATAATAATGATACAGTACATATATGACGAAATTTTTCACTGTGCGTGGTCCGACACGCGCTCAACCAATTTATTAAATTCTAGCAAGTGTAACCCCTAATTATTTCTAAAATCTGTTTTCTTGAAGTCCAAGAAATATATGCTATGTTCTACGAGCATGAATAATTTTCCCTTCCATAATGGTAGTAAAAAGTATATTTGGCGTGAGTTTCTTTCCGATGATCCATTAAAAGGTAGGATAAATGATGCGTTATATTATAAAACCCTTTGATATAAACATATCTTCTGTCTGGATATTATCGACACCATTAAGCAATCTGTCTTATGAGCACTAGGTTGAGTCATGGAAGAGGAAAAAGTCGGGTCGAATATTGGTAGATTTTCCCAAATTCAAAATTATTTATTTATTCTATATAATATATATAACTATATTTTACTAAACACATCGTAATGTTTTTTTGTTAAATTTATCAATTAATTTTGTACAAAACCCAGCTGATTGTGCCTATATAGGCTACTATAAAGGCTAAGATTAAAACCGCTATTTTGTAACCTCTACTTTAAAATTATTTTAGTAGAGTTAGCTCTACTAATTTCTATAAACCAACGTGTAACATTAGTAATATATAGTAGTTTTTACTTTTACAATATTTTGAGTTTAGTTGGTACATCTGACCTTGAATCCTATGATGAGAAATATTCAGTAAATAAGACAAACAAATATGCAATGACTCAATTATGAATAGATGCACAAAAATGTTCATATAGGAAAAGCCGATGAGAAAACGCGCAAAATCTCAGAATAAAAATCCCAGAAAAAAAACTTCTTCATCTTTCGGCTAACAAATCATTCGCTATTGGTCGATACAACCTTATCCAATACTAAATGTTGACTCGCTCTATGACGAAACGATTACGATTGCACGATAATTGCAGTGAAACACGTAAACATGTTGTGTTTTTTTTCTGCGCATATCGGTGTGCGTGTATCCACGATTTCATATGGATGCAGTGCCAGAGTAGCACCAGCAACTGTATTACACAATACTAGTAATAACACAGATTGATGAATAGTTAGTCTAGACGTGTTTTGTAAGTAAAACTGCAATTAGTAACAGTCGTTGATAACTGGCTAGACGTAAGTTGTCGACATCTTGTCGAATAACGTGTATGTTTCGAAGATAGTCTGATACCTGCTGGCACAAACCATACTGCTTCCCCCAGAATTGAGAACTGATCAAGCTTATAAAGAAACTAATGGTTCGCCCCGAACTGAGATCTCGCAAATCTCCCAAAATAAATATTATTCTTAGGGCGACTTGCACAACGATGCCTAAACGTATTTAGTATCTAAATATGATTTAAGGAGTTGTCAAATCTTACAAATACTTCAAATTTAAACATGTTTAGTCACTAAATACGTTTAGTGAACTTTGTACATGCCGGCTTTAATCTTTGAGTAATAAATTGGTGCCACGAAATGTTTACCAACCTACTTGACCTACAGTTTAATTTAAATTAGATGTAACGGGGGTTCTTGTCAATTGGTTATATTTTTTGGGGTACAAATGGCAGTTATTCTGTATTTCAGACTGTTGCCTATATTTGTGTCACTAAAGTTACACGAATACCAAATTTCAGCATTGTGGGGTCACTGGTATACCCTGTGAATTTTGTCAAAGTATTGTTTTTATTATGGCTAATAACTCTAAAACTACAAAAAATAAACTAAAATTAACAACGGAGTTCAAATTTACTAATGAAGACCTTTCTTTTGACGTTCCACTTGATCTAATAGTCTCACTTTCATTTTTTTTACCCCTTTTGAATCCCAATATCTCATCAACCCCCCAATATTTTTAGTTCATTGTCACACCAAAATTGTGCCATCACTCCCTACCTATATACCAAATGTCACGATGATCGGATAAACGCTTCGAAAGTTATCCTCGGACAAACAAACATACATACATACAACGCCGATTTGCCCAAGTTGATTTGGAGATCTCGCTTCGCTCGATCAAATATTTAAAAAAATCTTTAGAATATGGGAACCATTGAATGTACTGTCAGAACAACAAAGAGCTAAATATTTGACTTGTAGATTGCCGCTCGAGACAGGTTATGAAAATCTTTTCTCAGAACTTTTATGTATTCAAAATGCTGAATTTCAAATTGCATACATTTGGAATAAGTAATTCTATCATTTCAACTCGAACTTTATCATTTCCGCCTTGATAAAATTATTAGCTATAAAATTATAGCAACGGCCTGTAGAGATAACTTTAGAAGCAAAAAATGTGTTGGTAGCTTACACATCTGCCAGAATTTTATCAATTAAGCAACATTGTTGCCTTTATCTTGTCCTTGCTTCCCGGAAAGATAAGAAAAAATCAAACAGTTCAGATAAACATGGTTATTTTACTCAACTATTATATATATTCCTTCTTCATGATTTAGAGAAATTGCAATAAAATAATAGAAGGGAAAGTCTTCAAAAAAATAAATGAAAGCCAAATGTAATTTGGGGTCTTCAAATAGAGCATTTGAATTTATTTAAATGATATTTTATTTTTACCAAGATAAGATCTTCTTTTGACCACATTCTCATCTTATGGTAAACGACGATGTGGTCTAAGATGGAGCACAAAGATCTAACCCAAGGAACCTATTTACTCGGGTTGTAGTCTTCAGGAAAAAACGACGATACTATTCTCATTAAAAAATGAAAAAAAAAATTATTTACAAGCAAAAACCTTATAAATTAAATTAACTAAGTGACAATTTTTTAGGTAAGTAACTTAGTATGCTCTTGGAAATCGAATAGGTTGGAGTTGGCAGTTGTCAACAACTCTAACTCTGCACTGTTGTATTTACTTGTCTATATGAGCTGTACATAATAATCTGCGGTGGGCACTATCGGATGACGCAAAATAATCGACGTAACCCACTTTAGCACCCATCAGTAGATATAGGTAGTGTCGAAACGTGCTCGAACCTAGGTCAATATTTCCCCACACATTGACACACTCTGACTATACTATTATTGTTTCATTGTCTCTAATGATTGGCGTATACAACAGAGTATTACAAGCTGAATAATTATAATGTCTGTACACTATTGTAAAGCGGTTCTAATTATTATTTCAGATAATTATATGTAATGGGAAAGTACTAGCGTGGTTTGCCCGTTTTTGGCAGCGTTCAATGATTCACCCTGACCTGCCAATCGTTTTACAATTTTTCGTCTGCATTCTAATGAGTCAGATTTATAGGACCTATTCCAATAAATGGCGATGGACAACCTGTCACGTATAAAATACTAGTAGGCATGAAAAAGGTTTGCACCATGTCGTGTCATGTCATGTAACCTGGTGTTAAGGTCGGCAACAGTTTGCAACTCTTCAAAAAGTAGGCAACTTTTGTTTTTTTTTTGTAGACACCAAATTAAATAAATTTTCAACAGTTTGAGGAATATTATGTTGATATCTGAGCAACACATAGGGCATTTAAATATCGGCAAAACAATGCGTGTTTTGATGTTTACCGCTAAAACGGAAATATGGTTCCCAATATTTGTTTATATCTTTTGATGACAACTTATAGTGATCACCTTTTGTCACCAACACGCGTTGTCGAAACAAAAGTTGGCAATTTTCGTTCGGTGGAGACTGACTTTTAGATGCAAAGTCAGAAATATTATTTGGATTAACCGCTGACTCAGGAGATAAAATCCCACTATGAAGGGCTAGTCTGCTTATTGGAAATAGAACGTGTGAGCCCATTATTATTACCCTTCGGTTCCAGTTGGAAAAGAAAGAAAACAAAAGCAAATCTAGAATATCTAATAATATTAGCAACCACTGGAACTGTCCGTCCCTGGTCGAGAAGGAGAACACCGTGGACAGAGGTTTTTTTTTATTGGTGATAGCCAAGCGCTTGTCCACTACCTCACCTGATGGTGTGATCAAGGATGGAGCACGCTTGCCTAGAAAGACAAAGCGTTTTGCGCAAAGACATGATGGCATGTTTCCGAAGAGGATGTCAAAGATAGAGCGAAGTGGATGCAAAACTGCAGGAAGGCACAACCATGTGAGATGAATGAATACCCAAGAAGATAGAGTGAGAGAGAGAGTCACACCATCATCAACATATTAGCTATATGGCGTAAGTCTCCCTTACTTTTCCAGAGTGACTGATTTTGTGCAGGCCGCAACCACAATATACATATTCTTACTCTACTGGGGCTCCCTGTGTCGTGAGTACCACAAACTTAAACGGAGGAAATACAGTATCATGGTCACTACAACACCAGAATATTTGCAGATCATGCAAACATTTCTCTCGCAGTGATAATCGAACCATACTCGGCCACTGCGCCACAGAGGTCGTCCATATCACCACATTAGCGAAAATATACCTATGTAAATACGTAAGTAAAAACTTACCAAGTAAATAGTAAGTACATAATGATTATACCTAACAATAGTACAACTATAGAACAGCGCAGGACAGAGCCGAATGGCGACAATGAAGAGGATGTATGCGCAGCCGTGGGATGAGAAGGGCTAACGATGATGATGATGAATAGTGCAACTTCTTGTTTACATTGTATACAATGTAAACAAACAGAACCAGTAAATAAAATGTTGTCCACGTAAAGCGACAAAAATAAGATTTTACACTACGTACAAGCATGTTACTGAACAGGAAACTTGTGACTTCCCGATCGACCAAATACGTACTAGGTACTATTGAAAGTAACATGCACTTGGCCTTTCGTCTTAATATATTTGTACTGTTAATCACTTAATGGGAACTTCGAGACTGGGCTCTATAGCCTTGGAGTTAAGGTGCATAGAATGGGAACCCGGCAGTGAGCAGGAGGTCAGTATCGTCTCGAGGTAATCTGTGGACTGCCCTTTAGAAACTTGAGGCACCATGAAAGGTTTTAGGGCTACGTGATAATCAGGGAAAAGAGTGGATTTTCAAATGGATCAACATTAACTGACATAAATTAAACTATCTTGCCATTAAACCAAAACCACGTCCAAATCGGTCTATACGTTTGGGAACGAATCCACAGACACGCAGACAGACATAGGCGTCAAACTTATAACACCCTTCTTTTTGGGTCGGGGGGTACAAACTACTCATACCTACTTAGTACAGCTACTAACTTTCACCCGCGGCTTCGCACGCGTGACAAACCACGCGTGCGAAGCCGCGGGTAAAAAGTAAAAAGTAAGGTCAAAATCTATCCATATAAGTACCAAATTTCATCGAAATCAGTTTTGCTGTTGACAGTGGCAAGGTGGTAACCACGTGGGCCATGGGCCTGTTCAGGTATATCAAGTAAGGTATAAAAAAATCCTATGATCAAGCAAGCATAAGTGAGTCTAACGAGTCCAATGAAAGATTACTTACCTGCTTTCCTAAGTTTGTTTTGTGTAGTTATTACCTACCTACTAGATTACTATTTCAACAGTTTACAAAACAGTACATTATCTTTCAGATAGAGAGTGAATTACAAAATTCTTTAAATTAGTTTTCGAGTTGCAATAAGTAGGCAACCCTATTGCGATTCGACTTGTGAAATTTACAATTGCCTCTTTGTAACTGATAGAATGATAACAGATTTGATGACCGATAGTTCACGTCACGAGTGGAGTAACGCGATCGTTTTACAATAGGCACTTGGTGTAAGGTAAGGAGCAAAGCATACTATTATTTACCATCAGGTCAGGTAGTGACAGTAGGAAACACAGACGTATCCACTTTTCCGTACTCCCCTTTACCCATGGAACTGATAGCCGCTACGATCAGAGAGGAGTAGAGCTGCTGTGTCTGGGCGACGATAACAAGACCCCTATCGCTACCCTTCAGGCCATCCATATTGTCTAGCTGCCTCGCCACCGAGGAGGTGGATTGCTATTACAGCAGAAGCAGACCCTATGCAGAGGGTGACTACCAAGATTGAGTGCTGAAACACGTGGCCGCTGCGTGCAAACAGCTGATTATATTATCATGCACATAAGTTAGGTTATCTAATATGTCCTTCTATCAACAATACACCTAGATAAAGGGTCGGCGCAAAAAATCCGTCTCAGTAAATAACAGCTCACTTGCGGCGTGAGCTCTTATTTTGTTTAGTCAGGTTGAAACACAGCCAACGTCAACACGTACCACAATGCCACAAAGCGCATTTAAAAGTTGCAAAAATAATGCCCGCAAAAGCAATTTATCAGCCGGAGTGTCTTACTTTCGGTAAGTACATGTGGAATAAGTTATATTTTAAGCTTTAAACTGACGATTAATATCCATTTTTTAACAATATTGGCGATTTTAAACTACCGCTAAGAATGTTTGGCCAACGACAAACGTGTAATAGCGTTGGGCCAATAGACGCCAATAGCAAACAGAAACGAAATAAAACGATGTAGCTCGCAAGACAATAACAGGAAAAAGTACTTTATGTATTGCTTCATAAGGTTGATTTCACAATAAATATTAACCTACGTCTGTTCATTTTTAAATGACATGTGTAATTTATTACTTTGTTTGTTTTTTGAGACAAATGATCGTAACATTTAAAGGATTTGTGACTTTATTACAAGGTGCTGTGGTTGTTATTAGGTTGAATTTAAATCTTTTGTCTCATTCTATTGGTAAACGAATATAGTTGTTCTCATCGACATGTGTATCCTGCCTATCCTCACCTACGGAGCGCAAACATGGTCATTGACCGAGCTGCAGAAGTCCAAGCTCAAGATTTGCCAAAGGGCAATGGAACGCAGCGTTCTAGGATTCCGGAGAGCCGATCGGGTGAGGAATACCACGCTTCGTTCATTGACTGGCATTGCCGATGTGGGAGCCAAAACCGCGAAGCTCAAGTGGGATTGGGCCGGGCACGTGAGTCGAATGCTTCCGGAGAAATGGGCCCACATTGTAACAGATTGGGTACCGGAAAATGGACAGCGACGTCGGGGTCGGCCGCGAAAGCGTTGGCGTGACGACATCAATGGATTCGAGAAGGAATGGTGGGAATCTGCCAAGGATCGTGATAGGTGGAAGGAGTTGAGGGAGGCCTTTGCCCAGCAGTGGGAAAATGTAGGCTAGTTAAAAAAAAAAAAATTTATATGTTTACGCGGACAGCATTTAGCTTTGATTTTGTTTATGACCCGTAATCTAGTTGTAATGTTGATCGAAGAATATATCATAATATATATATAATATATATCATAAGTTAACCTATCTAACTCTGGTTTTGTTTTAAGGATTTTTTTCTCAAGATAGAATGTATTGTCCAAGTTTGCTGAATAATCTGAAACTGCAGCAGGTAGGTAGCTTGGAATAAAGCAAACGCCAAAAATTAATAACTAGGGCTTTCTGGTGGGAAGTAGGTATCAAATAAGTGGGAAGTTAGTTAGGCGCCTTACCTGCCATGAGCACTTATATTGTTTCGAATAGAAAGCGAAAGTAGGTAGTTATCCTACAGCTGGAAACTATTAAAATTCAGTATTTAAGACTCGTTGCATAAGTATTCAGAGCAGTAAAGTGTTATCAGATAATCAGTCGAGCTAGTTGAACATGCACTGTGATAGAGAAACGCTCGCACCCGCATTATTTTTACAAAATACCTAGGTAGGTACCTACCTACTTAGTATACCTATTACCTACCAACCTACCTATTTGTATTCTTCTAACCTACTGGCGACCGTTGAACATTTACAAACATTTTTGTACATAATAAACTCCTTGGTGGATCACAATTCTACTGATTCCCTCCTTAACGATTTAATTTTCGATTGGTTAGTTGTTGTTATAGCTACCTGTAGCTACGTAAATGTATACAGGGTTACAGGAAAAATCGTGCTAGATCCGTTAAGGGCGTGGAGTACCCATCATTTCTGACTTATTTCACTATGAAACACCCTACCCTAAACTTAACCCTTTTCGAGATATTCGACTTTTAATTTTTTTATTGAAAATTGCCGATTTTTAGGCTACTAAATTTATTTTTGTTTATTTTGTGTATCTTATTATTATTATTATTGCATTTTTACATGTGTAATAAGATGCTTTAGGACGTCTATCATTAAAATAGTGCATAAGTTAATTGAATAGACCGTAGTAGACAAGTGAAAGTTAAGAAATAAAAAAAAATATTAGAAAGTTTATTTTTCTCTAAGGGATATCTAAAAAAAATATTATGGCAATTGTTCGGCAGATGTTTTTTTAAAATATCTACGTTTCATCAGCTATCTAACGAGGTATAATAATCTAGGGTTTTATTCAAATGCATTGAAAAAAATTTAGTTTTATAGGCGACAGTGGAGAAGAAAATTTATACTTAGCCCTAAAAAGTAAAATAAAATAATAGGTAAGCATGAAATGTCATTTATTAAAGATTTTCACACAACTTTTTCTTATTCTACAGTTCATGTTCAACATGGCCGCCTCTATTTCTGATACATTGTCGCATCCTTCTATGGAGACCAGTCTTTACTACTCCAGTGGTTAACGTGGTCCTCATTTTATTGGCTGCATCCACAATCCTTTCTCGTAAGTCTTCCACAGACGAAACTGGATTCGGCTCGCTGTACACAAGACTTTTCATGCACCCCCACACGTGAAAATCCATGGGGGTTAGGTCCGGACTTCTTGCTGGCCATGGCAACGGTCCACCTCGTCCTATCCATTTGTTTGGATAATTTGTGTCCAGCCAGTCTCTGACACTTCTCCTGAAATGGGCAGGGCAGCCATCGTGTTGGAACCACATGTCCCTGATCAGGTTGAGTGGCAGATCATCCAGCAAATCACTTAAGTCTGCTCTCAGGAAATTTTCGTAGCTTTCCCCATTTAGATTATCCGGGAGAAAGTAAGGTCCAATCAAATGATTGGAGATAATGCCCATCCACACATTCACGCTGAATCTTCGTTGGGACCCCTTCACTCTTTTCTTATTGGGATTCCTTAGCTCTTTTGGGGCCCAGTAATGGGCGTTGTGATAGTTAGTTATGCCATCTTTATCAAATTTGGACTCATCCGTCCACAAGATATTTCTTAGAAAATCTGGGTCTTCTACGTCAGCATTTAGCATAAATCTGCAAAAGTCCAATCTTCTCGCGGGGTCTCCTTCTTCAATAACGTGTACCGGCGTGTAATGGTACGGGTATAGGCCAGCAGTATGCACTGTAAACCACACTCTCCATTGCGAAAGTCCCAGATCACGGGCAACAATATTAGTGGAAGTAGTCGGATCCGCTCGAAAGCGTTGCACTATCTCATTGTCCTGTTCTTCGTCATCAATTCGTGGTCTTCCCATGTCTGTATTTCGTTTCAAAACAGAGCCAGTTTCTCGAAGTCTTCGATAGACTCTGTCAAAAACGGCCACATCCGGCACTCGACGACCGGGGTAGCGAGTTATGTTTTCGTTGCGAGCTTGCGTCCCAACTACTTTTTTTCCACGAAATGTAATACAAACCCTAGATTGTTATACCTCGTTAGATAGCTGATGAAACGTAGATATTTTAAAAGACATCTGCCGAACCATTGCCATAATATTTTTTTTAGATATCCCTTAGAGAAAAATAAACTTTCTAATATTTTTTTTTATTTCTTAACTTTCACTTGTCTACTACGGTCTATTCAATTAACTTATGCACTATTTTAATGATTGACGTCCTAAAGCATCTTATTACACATGTAAAAATGCAATAATAATAATAATAAGATACACAAAATAAACAAAAATAGATTTAGTAGCCTAAAAATCGGCAATTTTCAATAAAAAAATTAAAAGTCGAATATCTCTAAAAGGGTAAAGTTTAGGGTAGGGTGTTTCATAGTGAAATAAGTCAGAAATGATGGGTCCTCCACGCCCTTAACGGATCTAGCACGATTTTTCCTGTAACCCTGTATATAATACTTATCGTTTTCGAAATTTAAAATTAAATAGTGAAAATGATGGGACATTCGCTCTTTATCGGATTTCGAAACCTGTCATAGATCTGTCATAGGAATGTCTGGATTTTTTGTTTTGGTTTATTGTTTTTGTTACGGATGAATATATTAGGTTAAGTACCATAGTAGGTATTTGATGGAGTCATGCACGTAAAATATTTTTAGTTAAATTTAAATTATGGTGCCCACCTTTTACGTAGTACGTACGTACCTAGTTTATAGGTCTACTGCCCGAAAGAAAAAATAACTATGTACCTACTTAAGTACCTACTTACAATTGTAGACCCACTTGAAGTGAACAAAACTAGGTATACAAACAGTTTAAGGTGAACAAACTGGATAGATGCAAAATGATCTGTGCAGAAACAATAGACTCCTAGGAACTCCAGTCTTGAGGACGATATACCGAAATGAACGAAGGATGCGTGTATACAAAATAAGCACTCCAAAAGAAGTTAAACTGTAAAAGTACCAATTCAGCAATCAGAATAATAGCCAATAATATGTCACTTTTATTATTTTATTATTAACTAGCAGACCTGCCCGGCTTCGCACGGCATAGCACTCAGGGATAGTGTAGCTTGGTATTAGTGAATGAATTTTCAGAGAATCAGTACAATAGCTTCTGTGATTAAACCTACAAACATACAAACAATAAACTTTACCTCTTTATGATTTAGTATGGAAAATACTGATACCTAAGTATTTATTTAAGTCTTTCTACTCATATGAATAATACAAAAAGTATGAATATTAAAACATAGTACTCATCGTTAATATTGGATTAAATACCTTGTTTCAGTACCCATCAAGAATGTAGGTAGTTATTGAAAAACTGGTGTTAGCGATAGAGCTTTTCATTTCAATAAAATTATTAAGAAAGTCAAAGTTCCGGGCTGTTGTGAAATAGGACGCAGCTGATATTACCACCTGTCAAGCCAACTTGGCCCAAGGACATTTTGCAACATTTTGGCCCAATGCTGAACGAGTGCGGTACACCTTAATCGTCCGTAAAGTCATTTTAGAAGGACCTTGAAAAACGAATGGTTCTTTATTGCTTGCGAGATACTATTATTTATTAAAATATACATACCAATTTGTTAACAACCTGCTTCTAGTTTATAGTTTACAAGGAGGGCTACACTAGCTTGTAAATTTTTATTTGAATATAGAATTTTAATAGTTGTTTTGTCTTCTCTCTTTCCGGCTCCTGAATAGAAAGCTTAGATATTTATACCAAGAATTTGTTTTTGTACGGTATATCAGTTATGCCTTTTATGTGCCGATGCCGCTTTTTAACAAAGTTTGCATACTGCACAAACGTATTGTATTTCCAAGCGTCAGTTCAGCAGTAAGCGTTATGTGACTGTCACTTGACACTGACCTACTCTTTTAAATTATTATGCGTTGAAAGAAGAGCTTGGTATTTGTGGGGTTCCGCAACCTCATTTATTTAATTCCTATCTTTCTGCCTTCAATAATTTAGCGTTACCTATTTACCCACGTGTTTTGAGTAACGTAAGTACAAGCTAAATGTCTTCAAGTCGCGAGCGAACATGTTTCTTCTAGGCAAGCGTGTTACATCGTAGACCGCATCATCGCTTGCCATCAGGCGAGATTATGGACAAAAGCGAGCATATAACATAAAAAACCTTGTAGGTCCTCCTCCCCTTCAGTTCATCCCTCATACTTGAAGATCATGACTCCTCTCCATCCTCTTGTGGATAAATAATCACGATTTGGAGGGGTCGATGATGTAAAGCTTTGTTCACCGGCATTTTCAGTTGCTCTTAAATTTGGTTATAACGCTAGGGGTACTCATGGTGTTTTGCCCTCGACTTTTCCCGTCACAATATTAACGGGCAATGTGGTCAAAGTATTTAGGATTTTGTGCATGCGAATAGAAGTCCTGCCACAATGAGTCTCTCAATATTAACGGCTGGTGAATAGAAAAAAAGAAAGACGCTGTTGATGTCGAAGCTTCAATTGTTGGAGTAATGGTAGGTACATTATTAGATCTGTGTACTGACTATGGGATTCTCAGAAAGCGTCGCCAGCACCACATTTCGAAAGCGTCTATTCTCTTTCTATCAGTGTAGATAATTTAGTAGGTTTTTTTAAAATGTGTATTTAGTTATTTACGATCTGCGTTCTCAAATAATCGCAACAGATTGTAAGTAATCATAACAGGTAATTTCTTCAAAATATGATCATCTTAAAAACATGGATTTGCATAATTATCCACGGAACCATGTAAATATTGCAGTTTGTGTATCTCACCTCATATTTCAATATATTTCCCAAGAAAGAACATTTAAATTAGCTAGGTACATAATTACTTACTAAGTATAAAATAAATAATGGTTGCTATGGAATATTGTGTTAAATTAGTACAACTACCAGCATATCAGTCTGTGTGAAAAATTCCTCCCGTCAGTATTTACTTTAAATGATTAAATAATTAGATTCTGCAGGAAGTTAACCGCAGGTCACGCTAAGCCATAGATTACAACTACATTTCATAGTAACTCTGTTATTATGTCGCCGCTAATTTCCTGTGATAAGTTGCTGCTCATTATATTATTCCACAGTTTAAATATTTTTATTATAACGGTTAAATTGCTGTACTAAGTAGGTATCTAGACTCGTGTAAGTACTTAGTTAAACTTTGAGCTTCACATTTTTATTATTATTCTTACGATATTTTATGTGTAAAATGTTGAATGGAAAATCCAATGGTCGATGTAAAACCAGAATTCAAACTCATAACTTTAAGGTTAGAAAAAAAACCACTACACTTTCATGTAAAGTTACTAAGTAGGTATTTACCTAACTTAGCATCTGAAGTAATGCTGCTTACACTGCGTCAAAGATCCTGTCTCGGTTCCGATTCCCGTAAGCTTGGTGAGCTCAGGATAGCGCATAACACTAAAACCGTCAAACGGGTTTGCAACGAATAAAAAGTTGTTCATGGGACGCGAACGCAACAAACAGAAAGATAGTTTGGTGAATAAGATACAGCGGAAAGAACCCCCATGATAAAGTTTGACTTGATTGCGCGTCTAATAATTTATTTATTTAATTTTTAAGGCAAACCAACAGCTATATTAACTTAACAATTAAATAATTTTCACGTATAGCAACATTTTAGCAACATAACTAGGTAAGAACATAATTTGTAGCAACACTCGGTGAAACAGTTATCCAAATAGTATTCAGTTATTAATCTACTAATTAATAAGTTAAACCATACTAACTTTACCGCCAACAAAAAAGACTAGTAGTAGTACCTACTAGGTCCCAAACTCACAAGGACGAACCTTGTAGAAAGATCTGTGGATTGTATGAGTCGGTTTGCGTCTCTGCCGCCGCCATGCCAGTGCAACAGTGGAAAAGAAGTTGATGAGATTATAATCACTTTCTTTTAAAATAAATATCTATTGGGATAATGCCCGGTATTTATAAGTGGAAGGATATTCTAAAGAAGAGAACTTCTAAAGAACTCTATCATCTATCGCACGCTAGATAGCTACAACAAGGTTTTTTCGGATATAGACATCTTCTCTAATAGCAAGGCATCTTTTAAGAAACAAGTTATATCTGTTCTTAATCATATATAGCACGTTCCATAAAATATTCTGAAACTCAAAGAGCTACACTACACAAAACACTACACAAAACACAAAACACTACACTCTCTCCCTCACTCCCTCATATATACACATTTACACAGCATCCCTCCTCCCCTTTCATTCTTCAAATGCGTACCTACTAAATTACTAAATTCCTTGAAAATCAATTATTATTTTGTATTGTGTTTTTTAATCTTTTTCTCTAAGCGTCTAATTTCTAATTTCTTAAATGTCTATAAAATGTGAATCTGTTATTGGCATTAAGCATTAGTTATAAGAGTTTGTATACATTGATATCAAGTGCTGTTGATTCTGTGATGAAATAAATAAAAAAAAAAAAAAAAGAGGTGGGACAATATTAGTCTAAAAAATGGTGGCCACAGACCACCAAAGTGAAGTCTAAGCCCCGACGTGTCTCGCGCGCGACACGTGTTCCGGGGCATTGGTCGCCTAGTAAGTGATTACTGGGCTATAACGTAAAAAATACCAACAAATAGGTTTTTCGCGATTCTTATGATCGTGTCCACGTCCTCAATGCGGGCGAAGGCGGACTGTATGGCGGGCATCTCGATTGGTGGAACCAGCTCTAAAATTGCAACTTTTTGTTCACTGTCCTGTCTTACCACTCATTTATATTAGGTATGCGTGTATTTAAATTGGTACCTGTCTACTTCCTTGGTCGCTATGCTGCATTGGTTAGTCAAAGTAAAGAAATGAAATAGATATTAGGTACTTCTTTTAATCGTAGGGACCTACTTTCAGTATATGTATTACGTTACGTCACAAATCAATCGGGAGATTTATATGAGTCTATTAAATGGTGAATCAAAAAGTTAAAATGAAAAAATAAGTAAATTATGACTTTAATTACGTAGTTATTTTTAATATTTATAATATTGAAGTGTCCCACAGTAGAGCAAAAGCCTTCCTTCTTTTCTTTCACTCTTCGTGATCTAACGCTGAAAGGTCATATAATGCCAAGGCGTTACACACATGCCACTACCATGACCGTGTCACGCCGTGTGTGTGAGTCAAGCTCGTCCCGACATCTCATTCAAGATTTTCCATGTCGCTGCTCAGCTTTGGATGGAGACCACTCTGCTGTAAATAGGTAGTTCTCGCTGCCCACCTTTGAGATTTGTGTTTTGAAGCGTAGTAGGTAGGTAACCTACTGTTCCACACGCGGTCTGACAATGTTCTAAAGGTCCTACGTCTGTATTTATTTTGAGAGACAGTGGAAATTCATCCTTATTGAGGTTTTTTATTGGCGTAATTATTGATTTTCACGATTGAAAACGGGAATTTATCGCGTATGTACCTTTTTAATTTGTTATCCCGACGACGTTTCGGCTGTGTTGCAACAGGCGTGGTCATGGGTTGACTCCTTACTTTGACTGTAAATTAATTTTTAACTTGTTGACTGAAAATTAAAAAGGTACATACGCGATAAATACCCGTTTTAATCAATAATTATGTACAATGATCGCGAAAGTTTGAAAAATACTATTTTTATTGGCGTTTTCTATTAAACTTAATACTAATCAACAATCAGGTCAAATGGGACGTGTAATGAAATGTAAATCTGCAAATTTCGACCCCCATTTATTTTTAGTAGTTTTTATGTTCGTTACTCGTGCATTTCGTCAACTGTAAATAGGTCCATAGCTTTATTGTAATAGTTAAACATAATAAATACTTACCTAATATATTTTTGTTTATATGGGAGACTCGCAAAAGTTCGTGGCGAAACACTAGTATATACCTAACATGTGGTGTGTGTGTGTGTGTGTGTCAGTCACTGTCACCATGTCTGTCTAAACGTTTTGTTGTGTCCTTACCCTCTGATAAGGAAACATACATGTTCATTTTATGTAAGTATGTAGGTACCTACAGTAGGTACCTACCTATTTTACTAAACCTCCTTCATTCAGACTACAGTTTCTGTAATGACATAAGTAGGTAGGTTCCTAGGTACTTTAGATAAGAACGAACGACAACTATTTATATTAGCTATGAGCTAATAAAAGCTACGAATCCTATTCCAAAATGTCATTGAAAAGATTTGTCTACGTTTGTGCTGTTTGATTTGAAAACCAAATAGGCACCCGCGCCCGCTGCCGCTTGTGTGTACGGCCCGCGATTCCGACTCGCGCGTCGTCGGCGTCTTTCGGCCGGCAAGCTAACCAACCAAACTTCACTCAGCCGCCGGCCGACGAGAGCTCAGTGCGCGAGCAAGCGTGATTCGGAATGAACGTGTGGTGCGTTTTGCGCGGACTTTGACGATTTGTTTTTAACTTGCGATTTATACAACCAGAATTTAAACTTTTTGGTGTATAAAGTCCATAGAAACAAAAAAGTTTTTAATGTAAAAGTTGACATAGAGACAGTTCGCGCAGAATTTTGACCAAAACTGTGATTTTCCGTATAGACGCGAAAATATAGTGAGGGAGACATTTCGAAACAAAGGACTGTTTTGTACATTTTCGCAACGTTTGCGAAACTGTGTTCAAAAATCTGATTCGCCATAAACGTGGAGGGCTTTAAAAATTATCTCTCCGCTCTCGGCCATCTAGTTGGGACCACTGTTTGTGGTCACCGAACGGAAAAACAAATGAGCAACGATCTTTCTATTTCAAATTACTAGAACTTTTACGAAGGTTTCCCTAAAAATTCTCGTTATTTTGACCCAGACTTGATATTTCTTCTCAAAATCGAAGTGAGTTCAACGACCCAAAAGTAATCGTGCTCCAGTGGATCAGTTTACTCATAATTCAAGCGAAAATCATAAAATCTGGATTGAGTGTACATGATGTCTACTGCCATCATGCATCAGTCTGCGCTGTACGACTTTGGTGATCTGTTCTTGAAGGTAAGTTTTATCAGTTTTCTGTTGTTTTATTTATGTGCCTTGTCCTTATAATGTCAACCGGTGGCTTCAAAAATGTTTTATGACTTCAAATGTTTACGAACTTCAATTATTACGTACCTAATTGTTTTTTGCTTACATTAAAAAAACCTAGGCCAATAAACTTAAACAATTTTTTTTTCTAAAAACAGAAAACATCCTGAAGTAGTAGGTACCTAGAATAGTTGTAATGATGAAAATACCAGTTCCATTAGTTTTGCCATGATGAGCGGAATAAGACTACCTAGCTGGCTTACTAGATCATCTGACAACATCAAACAATGACATGTAGGTATTTTTGTCAACATGCCTAGATACCTACCTTATTGTTTCCACTATAGGTAGGTACGTTACCTACACTTACCTACTAGACTCTTGAACTCGTAGGAAGTAGAACGTAAGTAGGTAAGTACCTATTAGAACTCGGGGACGTAGGTACATAACCTACCTAATAGCACAGAATACTTTTTATTTTATCTCTAGGCTCTAGGTGCCAGACTCGATCATAGTACTTAGGTATTTGGTTAAACAAATAAGAGACTAAAAAAAGGTTTTTCAAGGGAACTGTCAAAGAATTTGATAAGGTAAATGCAGTGATCGTTGACCCTTTCGAAACGAGCATAAAATACTATCTACGTAATGCCAATTATTGTACTAGGTAGGTTAGGTTATATTTATTATACCTACTAACTCGTAGGTGCTTACAGTAGGTAACCTACTCCTATGAGAACAACAACACAGTCAAATGGTCGAGTTAAAGCTGGCTACACACTTGCCAAGTCAACGTTCTTTTAGCTGCACAATTACAAGATACGGATAAATAAAACCAGTTGCGTGCACTCGTATGTTGTGTTACAAGTTGCACGACTGGGCCTTCTCGAAACCAATAATACACTTGCGTTTAATATTCAATGTGGGTAGTCGAAGACGTGAATCTTGTGATAATTGCAAATTAAATTCTTTCGCATAAAAACACACTACAACTATTTTTTTGCTTTTATAGGTATACAGAATGTTTGTACATAATTAAAACCACAACGTTCGTATTGAACATTTTCTAATTAGGGAGGTGCCATAAAGTATATTTTTATATATTTTTTACAAAATCTACTGCGAGCGAACGCAGTAGATTTTGTAAAAAAAATATGGAATCTTTTCAAATCTCTCTGCAGGGGTTTGTACAATAGATGGCACACATGCCTTGATTCCGTGAAATGTTGCTTCAGCTATCGTAATAGGGATCAAAATCGTGTACCACAGCAGGTTTTGGGTCCTTTACGAAACGATATAGTAAAACCATTCTTATTTCAGCGAGTTTAGGTTGAAAATAGCAGATACGTCGAAGCGCTACCTGTTTTCAGTTTTTGTGGTCTCTTCTCCGTTCGTAAAGACACTTGTTGCTTGGGGTTGCTCGTTTTCTTTATTATTATTTTCAAGGGCAGGCAAGTTATAGGCCAAATCAGGGGGTGAAGTTTTTTTAAGCTTGTCCAACAAGTGTTTCTCTGATCTGCTGTTTCTTTCCAAAACAATAAAACGTGTTTCTTACTCATGACACGAATCATGTGAGTTTCTCGAAAACTGATTTTAGTACATACTAACTTAATATATTCTATGCTTGAATAATGCTTTATTATACTCCCCTACTTGGCTACTTAATATAAAGTATTTATTGTTTACAAGAAAACGTCAAAATGAAGAATAGTAGATACAATTATAATCTGCCCCTAAGCGGTAAGCCTGCAGGTTTCATTCTGCAATCTGCATAATATGAACTATGAATACATACATACTTAACATTTAAAGCAAAAAATCATGCGATGTTAAAAAAAATAAACCAGGACAGGTCGTAATCATAGGTAAAATTAATTCTACCATGCAATAATGTGATGAAATGACACACCGACCCCAACTTAACGTATAAAATTGCAGCAGTGACTGGGAATTTTAAAAGGTGCATCATATCACGTGGTTTTTTCATATTCTGATGCCTATTTTCTTTTCTATAATCATCAAAAACGTTTTGGGGACTTGAATACACCCCCACGACCTTCTACCTGCTGCCTATTTACAAATACCTACCTACCTACAACGGTTCGCCATATTTTTTTTGTGTTCCCAAGTCCAGATAAAGAGGCTTTTGTGTATCTCGCCTTTGTCCCAAAACTGATGGAGGTTCTCGTTCTCTGATTATTATTATTGTTGAGCCATCATTTGGTTTATGTAGTTATGAAGTAGGTAGGTACTTACTACTTGCCAAATTTACTAAATATGTATTTTCTTACGTTAGGGTTACGATATATACGAAAGTCACTCGATATATTGAAAGTACCCATGTATTTCTTAGGTGCATATTCCAGAACATAACTCAAAATTGTATCGAGATTTTTGACAGTCATTTCATTAAAAACTGTCGAAAAATATAGGCTTGAGATGGTGATCGGTCCAACGGTGTTTGAGTTTATCAATCTCTACTATACCTACATTACACATTTTTATATATGTATATAGGTAATTAGGTAGATGCATTTGGTCACCTATTTCGGCGATCATTAGTCGGTCAGTAGGCGTGTAATCAAGTGGATCGGCAGACCATGTGTTGCGTTACGCTCGCACGCAATCACGCAACTTTAGCTCAACTAGGTAGGTATTTTTACGATTAGTCAATTCGAAAATAAATATTGTAGCACTTGATTCCTCTGAAGGTATATTTATTCTTGGAAATTCTGGATTTCCTCTGTACTAAGCCATTAATTAGGTAGGTATATTTTTTAATGAACAATTGCTTTGTTACCAAGGATAAACTCAAACATATCCCCACAGAAATGAACTCGAATCTTTGTTAAAAAATACTAAATCATTTACTTACTACCTAGCTTTGACGAAAATAAGGTCAACATCCCTCCAAAAATGACTTCTGTCTTTTTACGGAGGTTATTTGTCCGGATTCATAATTGATTTATCGTGTTCTAAAGTGTTCATTTAGCAGCCCAAGATGTATAACTTTTAAAGTGGTTTTAACATTTAGGGTCTAAATAAAAGGCTTCATGTCGGGCTGACCATTTTAAGACATATGTAATTGTTTTTTTTCCAAGCTTACGAGGTGACAAAATCATCTAACATTTCAGAGAATTGTTTAGTTGTGCATAACTTCTCTGAGAAGTAGGTAAATACAAGCTTTCCACACTTTTCGCAATCTAAACTCGAAAGGTTTCTCAAACACCGGTTCCAGTCGGGTAGCCGACACCTCCGTTTCCCAATACCTAGACGTTGTAGAAACCTTCGAGTGCAGCTCAAACAATAAGTGGCGATCGTGGGAGCTTGCTACCGCCAGCACAATAAAGTAACTTTACCTGCTGATTATTTCCTATTATGCCTCATTGGCGAAATGCGAAGCCACGTGTACCTAATGTGGGTAGTCTCAGGCACTCTAGATGTAGGTTTTTAAGTTGTGGCGCCATTCTGATATCACATGTCTCCTCGATTCATCTATCCTCCTCTATCTAAGCGGAAATATTGTAGGCGTGTGTTCCATTCGTCACATAGCAAATGATTAGCATTTATGTATTGTATACTGATAGTTGACCGGTTTGTTATTCGGAATTGTTGATTTCGTTTCAACCAGTTTTTTGGTGTCATGCTTCTCTAAAGCATAAGTTTGCATAAAAGACTCGATATTGTGCTGCCAGATTGCAGTAACAATAGGTAATGTGTCAATGCATCTTAAGTCATAGTTTTGGCAGTAAGTAAATTATGAATTTAAACAACGGTATCCAAGCCACATCAACGTAGCACATTAAACAAAGCAAGGCACTGAAGGCACTTAAAACGCATTAGGTTCAATAAGGTCGAAACTCTCGACCTTATTGAACCTAGTGCGTCTAAGCTTGCAATCGAATATTCGAATATATTAAAATCTTCGACAGATTTTTGTATTCGAATATTTTGTAATAGCGTTATTCGAACATTCGAATAATTCTAAATATGAGAGTCAGCCGCGTAGCCGTGGTCTACTAATCGTGAAAATGAGTATATTTGCTTGATAAACCTTACAATCAGTGTCTTGATGATTTGTACTTATTAGACACACTGTTTTGTTTGTTTTTGTTAGCCAAAATACTATAGTTAACAGTAATACCTAATTTTGTTGTTTTATTTGTAAACCATTTTATGGTTCTGATAACAAGGGTTCACCAAAGAGCCTTATTGGAGTATTCCTAAACAGTTTTGTGATGATTTTCTATAGTAAAAACTAGTTAAAATTGACATATAAAGTTTCGAATGATATTCGAAAACCACACTAAATTGATCGAATACTACAGTTTCGAATATTTGCGAACCCGAGAGTCGAGAGTAGTCGCTCTGGTGGGCGGCGCGGCTCCGGGATGATTGTGCAGTGCTCAGGGCAAGAGGGCAGTCGCGAGCTGCGTAGGCCAGGTCCAACGGCCGTACTCGTAACCGCCACTGTACTATTTTTAGCTCGGCTCCTTTCTCCGACGGTCTCCGGACGTGAGTCAACCCTTTGTTCCCGCGAAGCGCAACGGCCTCGTACTCGCAGCACGTCCCGCAGACGCATGGTCAACAACGTCGTCAAGGTGTTGCTTTCCAAACACACGTGAATATTGTTTAGGTTTTTAATATGTGGTTCGCCTTGGTAACTCTTTCTTGCACAATGTGGAGATGCCATTATGCTCAAATAAATACTAGACACTTATTTGAGGCAAAGATGGAGGTTTCGCGGCTCGGTCTGTCATAAGACGCTGTGATTGCGACAATCGCCTTGCGCCGCCCACGCAGTCATGAATCCGAAATGAGAAACACTCCTTGGTTCTCTTGAAATGGCATTAACTTTTGTTTGATGTGTTAAAGGAATGACTAATGGGATAACAGAAGCATCCCTTTATCGCAACAAGGAAGATATTAACTTGATCCTCGAACTATATAAGTTTAATAGGTAGGTACCACCTACCCACTTTAAAATACATTTCACATACTGATGATGAACCACTGGCCCCTGAAACACAGTTTTTTAACTAGTTCGGGGGCCTATGGATTCATAATTGTGTATTATTATTAAGTTTTTTATGGATTCCATTTTGATCGAACAAAAATTTTGGAACCTCTAAAATTGACTAAAGTTTTATCAGTCTTTTAAAAAATATATTTTATATAGATTTATCTCTAAGTCAGTTCCCTTAGTATTACTTAGTAGGTTTTATGTAGGCAACATATTTATCATAAGTATATTTAAGGTAGAAGCCTTAATGGCTCTAAAACCAGTTTACGATATCAACGCTTAAACACATTACTGTCGGTTTCATTTAACATTGAGCCGGTTTTGTTTCTTGACATAGTAGTTCTATAATCTAGGTACCTTTAAATTACATTTACCAGGTACTAAACTAACCTAGTAATATCAGCGGTAAAAGTAATTCTTGTCGTGTAAATTCAAGCGCCTCTAGAACACTTGATATCCATTTTCATTATTTGTTTCATTATGATGATATTATATGGTTCAAGATCAGTTATCATAGCAAAGCTGTAATTTTATTTGGAAAATAAACGGAGCTTTGATCTCAAAAGTAGGGTTAACTGCGTAGTTGGCCAGTCAGTATCAGTAGCCAGCACTATGGGTACTGTAAAGACATCAAGACAAGACTGGCTGTGTAAATAGTCTCGTTAGATTCGCGGCGCGTCGCTAATTGTTTCGGCAGAGTAAATGCGAGGGTTCATTGCCGGCCAAGCGTCATTGTCCACGCCCACGGCCATCGAGATGACACTGCCATACGTAAAAGCATGTTGAAAAACTTTTCTAAAGAATTTTCAAATCAGTATATGCATTTCCTTGTGAATTTTGAGAAGAGCATTGACCTGGGCAAATGTAAAATATTGTTCGACTCCTCAGCATTGTCAACGGCATGAATAAAGGTCAAAAATTAAATATTATAAGGTACTGCTGGAAATGGAACCTTGATACGGAAACCTGCCTGAATTCAGGTATTTCGAGGTCGTGTCCAGAAACAATGTGTCACGATAATTGTACAAAATTAAACTATTTAGAAAAACCTGTAGGTTTTTGTTAAGATCTGGCCACAGACCAGCGTAGGAAGGAAAGGAAAGTAAGGCAAGAATTACAAAATGTTTAATCATAAGTATAGAAAGAACAATAGCGTGTTAGCTCACGTGTGCCAACGCCAATATGTTATACAAAACCAATTGGTTTAAAGCAATTCACTTTTATTTGATTGTGCAATGAAAAATTAGTTAAATTAATTTTACTGCAAAACACAACAATACGATCACGTCGCACATGCGTCTGATACAATACAGAGTGATACTTAATACCTACAGTCGATATTATTAAGGAAAATTATCTCGTCTCAACTCGTCTGCGACTTAGCAGAATACGAAATGCCCTTCGATTCAATATTTTGCCAGAGTATTCGTTAACGACAACTGAATAGTATTTACACTAAAAACGGAATATTTACCATGATTTGTGATAACCTACGATGTCTAGGAAATATCGACATTGCCAACTCAAAAATCCTTATTTTCATTGCCGATCAAAAGCTTCTTCTATTTATTTAATCATCGTTTCTGTCTTATTATTTAGTCATAGTATTTAACTAACTTACCAACCTATTAGGTAATAGTTCGGTCGTCCTTGCCTTGACTGATTGTTGACCTTTACACACCAAATATGATTTCTTGTGAATCCGGCCGCCATCGACAAAGTTATCGAAGTAATTTATTTCCATGCTCATATTTATTTTAAAACCAGTGTTATCTAACAACAAATAAATGATTATCTATTTGATTATCAGCACTTCGCAGACAATACTGGAAAATAACAATTACAGCGATATTAAGAAACGATAGACACCATTCTGGCAGTGTTACTTGACCCACAATTAGTACACTTCGGGGTAAAACATTCCTCGGCTGCTGTTAGCTTTAGCTGCGTAAATCAGAAAACAAGGTTTTGGGAATATTAGCGTTGTTTTTTTCAATCTATACACTTGATAGCCGTTCAACAAATCACGTAAAACTGTAGAGAAAGCACCTTATAAGAAAGTAGTTTGTGTTATTTATTAGGTTCGTTAATATGGAGTGTTATGAATCTGCCAAGTTAAGAGTGAGTAAGCAAATAACTAGATGCCGTACTTATTTAGATAAATTATCTAAGGTCTTATGTTGGAGTGCACCGAGTAAACAAAAGGGTACTGTACTCTATCTTATCACTTCGCCTGATAACAGCTAGAAACATTATTAGCCTTGTGAAAAACAACGTGGTAATTTCATGTAGTCTACGCATAACCTAGCTATTAATTTAATTTCCCTTTCTCGACAACTGTTGATTTCTCTTGTCCAATTAACTTTGTTGCATAGATATTAAATGCTGCCGTAGATTAGCTTAAAATACTGCCTTCTACACTGCAAAGTTATCTGCAGCCTCGTCACATAATACCAGCGCTACAGTAGCTATATGTTACAGTGGCACACCGCTGAGTGACGACCTATTTTTTGTAGTCTTGTATTTGACATAAGTGTATAACTGTATATTCATAGAATGTAAAACTGGACACAAAATAAAAAAAATTATATTTCTATTTCATAGCTAGAAATCAGCCACACATTTGAGTCTACTGATAAGTAGGGCGAGGATTCAACAAGCGTTAACTTAAAGTTCACAGTGAGGTAATCGCGGCTGGGAGGGCGAGGTTAGGTTCTAAAGAGAGTGTTTGTGTGAATCGAAGGTTCTGCTGCACTTTTGGCACACATTCGCCGCAGTTGCGTCACAGGTGGCTGCAGAATCGAGCACACCGCGTAACACTTACCATTACTCGCTATTGCGCGGGCCCGGGCGGGCCGGTCTCTCGCCTACTTACGCTCGAACTCGAACCGATCCACCGCTTTACATAATTGCCCGTAAAGAACACACCTTACGCAATACCAAAACAACATTTTGATATTCTGGTTGTGCTAAGGGGGTCAGTATCGTGACCGGTCTAGTCCAGATAAATAAATGCATCGCTAATTTGGTAGTTTTTTAGCGCAGTTGTGATGATGGTGTTGACATTGAATTTATTTGACGATTGAGTATGTTTTTAAGTGTTTTACTTGTGGTAATTGACAAGTGTGCTTCTGCAGCATTTAGTGAATCAGCGATATGGGCGTCATGTTAAATTATTGGCAAATTTGCGGTCACTTAAAGGAAAACGGTAGTGGTTAATTCTAGTTCAGTTACTGATTTATTAACTTACACGATCTCTATATCGAGACCTCACTGACGCCAGTCATTTTCTCATCACTATAAATCCTTTTCAACCTGCTTTAGAGATTTTTGATCGAGCGAAGCGAGATCTCCAAATCAACTTGGGCAAATCAGCGTTGTATGTACATATGTATGTATTTATGTTTGTTTGTCCGAGGATAACTTTCAAAGCGTTAATCCGATCATCGTGAAATTTGATACATAGGTAGGTAGTGATGGCACAATTTTGGTGTGACTAAATGAGCTAAAAATGTTGGAGGGGTTTTTGAGATATTGGGGTTGGTAAAAAAAAAATTAAAATGAGACTATAAGATCAAGTGGGACGTCAAATGAAAGGTATTCATTGGTACATTTCAACCCTGTTTTTATTTTTAGTTTAATCTTTGTAGTTTTTTAGTTATTAGCCATAATAAAAACAAAATATTTTTATTTCAAAAATTTGGTATTCGTGTGGTGTGGTGTCTAAAATTTAGTGACGTAAATATAGGCAAAAGTCTGAAATCTAGAATAACTGTATTTTGTACCCCAAAAAAGAGTAACCAATTAACATGAACTCCCGTTACCTGTAATTTGAATGAAACTGTAGGTCAAGTATAGTGGGTATTATTTCGTGGCACTATTTTTATAGTCAAAGGTTACGAATAATATATTTTTGTTTATAAGGGAGACTCGCGAGATCTCAGTTCGGGGCGAACCACTAGTTAACAAGTTTTGATAATTTTATAAAACTAACTTTGTCCGAATGACGCCATCTCATGAAAATTAACTGTTTTCTATAGTTTGTTATCAAATACAAGTGCAAGTTGTGGTAATGTTGCGATTACAACACGCACGAGGCTTGCAAGGAGCGTAAGTGGGTGTACCAGAGGAATGGAACATACACTAGGATCGCGTACCATAACACTTTCCACTGCAGTCAGAGTCAAATCATACCTACTTAAACTTTCTTATTTCGTAATAACACGGCTGAATGGAGAGGAACTGTCTCGGACCAGCGGGTACAAGCCCGCTGCAAGCACATTAAACACCGTTCCACCAGACAGCAACCACATCACCCATGTTCTTTTTGGTAACTGATTTTGGATCTTTGGTGCCAGTATCTGGCGGTCACTGTTATATTTTGTCATTTCACGGTTATAGAGCAGAGAGAAACGTAAATTGGTTTCTCTAGGGCGGAACTGAACTGTACTAAGCGTTACAAAATACAAAAACTTGAGATTAAAATAAACTCTGCCAAGTGCGGGTTGAAAAGTCTTTTTTAAAGTACAAAACGCTATCGAAATACGATAATCTTAGCAGAGTGTGTATCGCAATGCCGGTGTACGTTGCGCATGTTTTACTCGATTGCAGTTTGCATAAGCGCTGTTGCACAAACTTGGAGTTAGGTATTACCGTGGTTATAATCCGCGCGTGCCGCGATATCTTATGCGCTTGCGATGCAGGAAGTGAACCATCGAACTCTTTCACTTTTATTAGCATCGTTGTAGCTCTGCGACGCATTACACTGCAGCTGGTGTTTAGCGCATAATCATTTAGTAAACAAATAGGTAGTCGTCATGATCGTTCAGTTCAATAAGTTATTTATAAATGATATCTTTGTATTTGTAGTAAATATACTTACATACATAATAATAAGTATGGTAATTCATCTTGTTAATTACGTAGACTTATCAGACTGAATATTTAAGAATACATTTTAGGTCTTGTAGTGCATTTGGTTCTAAATAAACAAGCATTCGCTGTGCAATTGGAGTATTATCGGATCAAGCGCGGTTAGTCCTACCTTTACCTGCTGGATGCGTCACCCCGACCTAATAAATAGTGTACCTTTGTTTCATCAGGTACTTACTTTTGTTGTAACTATGTATGTGTCCGGGTTCCACTGTCCATAACTATTTGTTAAGTCATTGCAAAAGCAATTTGAATAAGTTTACTCAACCCACGCTTCATTAGTCTTTTTTTTAAATGCAGATGGAATAAGCTTTTGTTATGGCCCATCTGATGTTATGTGGTAACTATCGCCTATAACAGAGAATTATTTCGTAGGTCACGCACGTTAGAAATTCGCCCTACGTTGCACTGCACAGCTTCATGTACCTGTAATTTCACCGACAACCATACCCTTCAAACAGAAACACAGCAATGCTGCTTGGCGGCAGAAATAGCTATGGTGGTAGTAGATACCCGGGCGAGTAATTTGACAAGAAACTCTACTACTCTTTCCGTATACCTACAACTTAACTTTTTCCTTCCCTTCTAATCAGTATTACTTGCAAAATAAAGTTCACCTATTTTAATCGAGGACATATCCGAATAATTTCTTTTGTACTCAAATTAGGTGAACCGAAACATCGAAGAACTTGACCTCACTTGCTACCACGGCTCTTTAGTCACAACTCACAGCAATCGAAAATGCTAATAGCATTGTATATCACGTCGCACATAATTGCAGCAAATGATGTCGCTATTGAGGAGGAACCACCCACGGATCAAGATCGTTTGGTTGCGAAAACGTGCTCGTTAAAATTGGCGAAACACAAGCATGCATGCATACCACTTTGTTTGCTATGCGCCGATGGCCCCTTGCACGTTTGGGTTTGGTTCGCACGTAGACATGTTTCTACGACAGGACTGGGCACACCTTACTTTTGTGATAAACTTCGTTTTAATTAACCAAGAATTTTAAAATTGTATTTTAAGTCAAGGTTAAATTTAAACTTCCTGTAGAATATTAATGATTTTTTTTCACTCTTTCGAATATAACTACTTTTTAATGTGCGGGGTATTTCCCATTGAGTCATCTATTACCAATTCAAATTTAGTTTCTGCCACACATAATATTATGTAATACACTCCTTACTAGCGTATCAATATAATTGCCTACGCCTTACCGGCTACATGTGCGCCAGATGAATTAGTTTGTATGTCTGTCCGCTCAGTTTATATTTGAGTTTGTCTCAGTCAAAACTCTTAGGCGCTGCGCACACGCAGATATTTTGTGTTTTGTGTCGGATCGGATACATACAAGCTACATGGTCTATCAACCACTACCTGCGCAGGCGTAGACACTGTTTGTGTCTAGTTACTTTCACTTGACAGACAGACAGACAATAATTGAAAGAAAATCACGGTTTCCTGTGGTGGTGTCCCTGTGTCAGCAACAAAAAATGTTTGCGCAGCGCCTTAAGCGCAAAAATTTACAAATTTAGTTTTGATTATAGTAAAGACGTCGGCAAAAACATATTTTAATGGCCTACTACCAGCCAATTTTCCGGACTGGCAGAAGTGGTTAGTTTTTTTTAATTAACACGTGGTTAAAGAGATTTCTGATTCAAAGGGGATCCTTTTGCCCGAGAGAGTTTAAAAGTTTTGATTGTAACATATATCTCCATATATGATTGCATATGGGCTACTCTAACCCACCAAACCATCATCGTTGGCCGCGTAAGAGAGACAACCGTTTACGGTTCTCCAGATTATGTTTTTCACTGTTCAATTCATTTAATCTCCGGGTGATGAAATGGGCGGATGACGAGTCTCGCTTCTTTACGCAGCAGTTTTTGGTATTGTTTGGTTCTGCGGTGCGAGCACGTTGTGCTAAACGCCGCCCGCGCCCCCACGCGCCGGTCGGTGGTAGCGCGCCATAGATTGTGTGTCAATAATGAAAGGAAAGTGGCACGAGCGGTCGTCGTCGGTAGGTCATTGTCGGTCCAAGACTTACATAACTTATGTCATACCATCCATCTGAGACAGCTGACTTTACATTGTTTGTTTCTGTGTGCCACATTTGTTCTTGTTGAATTTATGTCGGTCATCTATGATGTAATCATTGTTTTGGAGCTTTACGATTGATTTTCAATGTCTTCCAAGGTTTATTGCTATAAGTGGCAAAACGTATGCCCTATCTTGATACATCGCATCGTTCGCACAGCTCATTGAAATGCAGACGAAACTGGTCATTGTTTTATAGTCTGTAAGTTTCACACAGTTGTGTAACTGACCGTCGCGTCTATGCAAGCTTGCATAATGCCTGTACCATCTCAAATGTCTATTGCAGCACGCAAAGTTCGGAGGTCAATTTTCCCTTGATAGCGGAAGCTGTGTGCCTTTTGAAATGTCACTCAGTACTGTATTAATCTGTGGTGTGACTGAAGTAAGCGCTAAAGTATCTGCGGTCTGTCTTCGTGACAAGAGGCGTTGAACTTTGCAAGGCCTTATTAACTTCCTGTTCAGCTCGATCCGAAACCTCGTATGTAAGGCCGTTTTCACAGTTTGCTGTATTGACTGATTTTACATGTAAACAAATGTTTATTTATTATACTAAAATGGATCTGGTGAATATACTCATAATATTCACCATATATGACAGTTTGAAAGGCGCATACTGGAATACCAACTGCAAACTCTTCTCTGTCCATCCAATTAATTTCTAAATTGAACTCATTAAATAAGGCCCCGGACAATCTGCCATTTAGGTTAATGTTTTTACCTTCTCTATGAGACCCTATCTGTTTGTTATGATAACACGAACGAGTTAGTGTAAAGATCATTCATTTACTGCCTATACTTTAATGTTCTATTCATTTCCATTGTGAACGTTGCCTGTTCATTTAACTTCAAACGCATGACTTAATCCTCACTGATCGACAAAAAAACCTTACAAAATCTAGTTAGTAGACTTGTTACTAACTGTCTATATTGTGGAGGAAGTGCACTGAATTTTTATGCAAGTAAGTGATGGAAGTTCGTGCGGATGACATTATCTATTCAGCTCTAACTAGGACGTATAAAGTTGGAAGTTTCGTTTAATTTAAATTACTCTCAAATGAATTCAACAAGGAGTTTATTCAATGCTTAATACATTTTCTATAAATAAACACTACATGTAATAAACAGGTACATAACATACACGATAAATATTACCCGTTTAATATTAGTAATCACTTATATGTAGTCAATATTATTCAATATACCCGCAGCCAATGGGAGACTTGATTGCGGCAATGATTAATCCAATTGCTTTAGCTATTAAATATTTTCAAATACCTACCAGTTGTATTATCAATTTATCTGACTATAAAATTTACACTGTGAAACAATATTGAATGTTAATTCTGTAGTGAATTAGTGACCCATAAAATCTATCTATTGCGACTTTGACCTTTTTTTACTTGATTTGGTGTATTTCGTCACATAAGTGTTTCGTGATAAGTAAAAAAAACAGATCTTCCTTCTCTCATAAGTTATTTATTTCATTTCTTAAAACAGAACAACATTAACATTGAAAATAAATTTAACGTAACTATTTAACCGCCGCGCCGCAATAATGTATCTGCTCGAAAACACCACAGCTACCTAATGTCTGTTGAAATAATTAAGAAATACGGCGTTGTTTTTGTCAGTCTAAAGCAATAATGTTTTATTCATTGGCCATTACCTAAACTAGCTCAGCGAGTGTGGTCAAATCAAATAACAGGTTGGCAAACAGGTGGAACTCTCCCTAACCAACATGATACCGAGCAACAATACAGTGCATTATCAAATCGGTGCTCCGTGCATCGGTGACTCCGGTGCCACGCCAGCATGACGCTCCGTGCCCAAGGGTCCATGAAATGCACCACACGTGAAATATTAATACCGCGCATCCAAGTTACAGAGAAACCCACTTGCCGTTAACCCACGATTAGCTTAATATGGACCATCAACACAACGGAATACCACTCACCCTACCCGGTATTTAAGACTTCCCTGAAAGTTATTAAAATGAATGCTGCTGTGAAACATTGTTGCATCAGACTCGGAGTTCATATAAATACAAAGACGACCGGTTTCGTGACGATGCAATTTGCCGATTGGAGTGTAAGTCGCAACGTAAACGTTGTTTACAGTAAACGTTTCGTAATACGTGCTAATCATCTACGCGAGCAAAGACCCTCTCACTATTGCTAGGGGAAAAGTCATCACCGTGACAAATGGGGTGGTTTATTCCATGACGTGGAAAGCCATGCTTCGATGACCGGCAACCGTGGAAAACGATAACGAACTTAGTTTCACGTAATAACGAGTTTCCACAGCGAATAACAAGTTTGGCGCTCGCTCATTATTTTGTGAGTTATTGTTATTTACAGGGCCATATTTTAAGTAAATCATTTGTGACGCAAGTTGATAGCTTATCCAAAACTAGTTCAAAAGCTATCGTTATCACTTGACCCGTCGAGGGTCGGTTCGATAGCGTTTCCTCGAGCTTGTTTTACGAGCGGCAGTTTGTTCAACTTGTAAGGAATCGTCACTGTACTGTATTTACATTTTGAGCTTTATACCTACATATTTTGTTTTCGACGAACCGCCTCTCATGATCTTTCATAATATTGATGTAAGTGGAGCTCTATGCATGTGCATAGCGCTTCATATGACATGTGTGAATTCATACGAATTGCATCTCTACAGATTATTTTGCTTTTGTTATGTGACGATGGTGACTACCGTTTCTCAGATAACTTATCTCTATCAAATTCTATTTTAGTTTATTTTGTCTAAACCAATTCATCTACTCATAATAAGTTGTTTGATTAGAATTGTATGTAATGTAAACCAACTATGCCTGGTTATACTATCAACATACGTACCTTACCTACCTACTATCATTCTCGTATCTAGCTAGGCAATTGGAGGTCAGTAAAGTAAGTAAACGCGCGGGCAGTCGCATCGTTGCATTGCACTGACTCTACCGAGCGCTCCCGATGAAAGTGAAAACCAGACGTAATAGTAGCCTATAACATAATAGCTCGTTTGTTCTCTATTTTCGTTTGCTATGTTCCCCTTTGAACAAACAACTTTTTATCGACTGTAACCATTTCCCTAGTATTGGAAGAGTTATCTTCAGTTGGTCGGTTAAAAAGGTTTGATGACCAATCCTTGAATCTAGCGGAATACGTGGATTAATAACGTATTATTTTCCATACGGCCTGTATAATTTGCCAGCAACCACAACCTTGAAACTATGATAAATGACCTGTTGCTGCATAGCCTGCTCATATTTTAACCGACCGACGACTGATGACCCAAAATAGAATAAAGAGCTCTGTTCGACTCGCAATTATTAATTGACACTTGAAAAAAACGCCCTGAGAACGGATGTGGCACATCTGCTGCCTTGGAGACAAGTAATTAGCGAAGGAACTGGCGTCCAGCGGAGACAGCCATGTCTCATATGAGTTCGCACAATGTGTCCCGCACGTTTCTCCGCTTCCGTTCCTCCCCGCGCCGCGTCTCCTACGCACCCCCGACAATAAACTAAATTATTGGACACTCACAAGGCAATTGAACAATTGAAGAACGACGAGGGAGAACGATACGAGGAACAATAAAAAATAACGACAGACAACCACCAGAGAGCGTAGAGCTCAAACTTAATTAACATTTAAAGGCAACATGCTCGAACTGGTTGCTGTTATAATGTTTAAAATTGTATAGCAGTGTAATAATGTTTGATGCGTTATAATAAAAATATAATTAAATTAAAGCTGTTTACGAAACGTGTTGAGCGTTGATGAGCCCATTCGCCTGCTCCTCCGACGAAGGTCAGCCGCTCACACACCTACTTACCTTACTATACAAGACGCGACCGTCAGGTTCTTAGTTAACCTAACGTTCATTAATGTGCTTTCTTACTGCAACATAATATTTGTTTATAGTTAGTAAAGGGCACTCTAAGCGAACGCAAATCCTTTGACAGAGTTGATACCTTCTCTTCGTTCCGTGCCACTTTCCTGTACTTCCTATCCTGTTAAAGTTTTTAAGTAAACCTTAAATGGTTAACAACCTGATTACCTAAATACTTTTAATTTTTATTCTATTGCTTTCATGTTTATTTTGATCTTATTTTGATGTGTGTTTCTTGTTTCAGGTAAGAGTAACACATTTTTTAAGATGACACATTAACGACCATGTTAGTTATGAGTAAGTTATTCACATTCTTCTTGTTGTTTATAAACTATTTTAAAATAAAACTTTTTTCTGGCATTTGTTAATGAAATAAATTTGTGAAAAACTGGATACATATATGCTAATTTATAATTATACTAATTATAAAAGCAACTTTAATTTATTTTATTATAATATTCTATATGCATAAATAATTGGTATAAATGTTGCTATAAATCCTGCTAAAATGTAGAATATATAAAGCACACATATACACACATGTTTATGCTGAGTGGGCCTATGTCTGGCTGGGCAATCGGGGCATGGCGACTAATCCACTATTTTACGGAATTGTGTAAATCTTGCCCAACGCAAACAGGCAGGCTTTGCCGCTGAGGCGCCCACTTAAACTATCACAATGCTGCTTGCCACCATTGCCTTGCATTCAAAGACCTTCGATTTCTCCCATTATAACACAATGTAGCGTTTGTTCGTCAAAACCAATTTCTGTCACAACGTCAGCAAATATTTACGTAAATCGCAATTTTCACGATAATGACGCCAGTTTCACACTCGCTTAGGTGTAACCGGCCTTACTTGCGCAATAGACTTGGTGGTCGCGTTTGCTTTGGAGGTATTAGTATTCAAATTGTTCTACTCCGACTTACTATTTCAATGAAGTTGTTCGTCTGACTGGTCTGACATGCACTGGCATAGATTAGATAGGTTGGTTTATTTCATATTCTCGAGAATGCAGAGTATGACGCAGGCAGATCATTATGTCGGATTTATAATCTACTTGACTTGAATCGAGATCCATATCATATGGAGCATCGTAATTCGGCCGAAATCAATTACGTCATTGATGCAGGCATTAAAGTATCAGAATATATAAATACATGTAAGTACCTATTTGCATTTTCGCATAAAACTCTTCATACAAATGTTCACAAAACGACAGTATAATGTGTTTCTGCCTCGGTTATATGGTTTCCATAGAGTAATAAGAGAAGAGAATGTACAAAGTGTGCCAATATCCATATAAAGAAACAACGTTAGATCATGATTAAAGAAATAGAACGCCTCGTCAGTCGTCACAGCTAAAACCCAAGGCTTTGTTTAAAAAAGATGGAAGATATACGCTAATGTTAGCTGAATTGCGCTCGGATAGTTTGTGTATGGAACTTGTAATTTCGGGTGATTATGTCAGTTGTTCTGCATAGTGCGTCGGCGTAACCGAGCTTGCGGAACGGCCATTGTTTTACGAGACGTGGAACGCACGTGGGCTACTGCAAGCAGCAGTGGAGAAAGTGGCACAGCCAGCGGCAAGGCCGTCTCGTCGCTCTTCGACCTTCAGAACGGAGCTTCCGGGATCTACTTACTATTTATAGCAATTGCCACCCACCGTATCTTGAACGCCCAACAACAAATGTCATTTCGAATACTCGAAGTTGCCTGCCGTAAAGGTTGTTTCATAAAAAATCAATTGGAGCGAACGCCTAATTGACACAGTGAATCGAACCTTCAGCATAGATGATTATTAGATTGATTAGCACGGTTCGCGTGACAATCGCAACGTATGATTGCAACAGCGACCGGTTGCATTGCTTGCGTGCGTCACGCGGGCGGCGGCTACCATACCGTAGATCCGCACAACTTGACGACTCACTGGCAAACCTCACACCATCTGAAAAGGCCAACGACGTTGTACTTTTTGCCTATACCCGGTGTAAAATAAGATAACTACAGTAGATAAAGATTACTCACTGTAGATTGTTGTTGAATTTAGAAACGCACTGTGAAGTTTTGCCTTGATATGACTCAAGTTGCCTATAATTCCAAGAAAACAAGCAAAGTAATTCGACATTTCCACAGCACATCAGGTAAAATGAGAAGCGTCAACTAAACTAACGTATGTCAGTACATAATATCGTGGTCAGTCAATTTTAAATGTCCGGGGACTTTTCTATTGAGTGGAGAATTAACACGCGGCCCACGGACTGGCCAAACGAGTTATATTATAAATATTTAATTAATATTTGGTTGGCGAACTCTTTGTAGCTCTGATCAAGGTCGCTGTTTAACGTTCTATAGAAGATGCTTCTGAATATTTTTTTTTTGTTTATTTTGTAACTTCTCGTAAGGATTCTCGAAATACTCTGTTTGATATTATTAGATTGCATTATAGCATTTGGAAATTTTCCTCAATCAACTGGTTTAAAATGATGCGATTTTGTCGTTACTCGATTAATAAAAGTTGTTTAATTAATAATAATTAAAGCTGAGAATTGTTTTACATCTCTACTAAGAGCTTATATCATGGTACATGTTATGTATTCTTATAGATTAATTTTAGGTGATGGGATAATTGCCATTTTTGCGTGAATACGTAAATGCGTGAATGGTATTCCCATAAAAATTATAAATTGTACTGGTTATTAACGTAATTTATTTAATCTGAGGTAATATCTCTCGTTCATTATGAATATGTAAACTACAGTTAAACTGAGAGATTTCAATAAAGCATTCGGTTGCCACAAGGCAAACCGGTTTGCTGGTGAGCTCTTATAAATCAGATAAACATTGTTAGTTCAAATTGTTTGATAAAGTACCTGAATTATTAAATAATACTTATTTATTGTTACTAAATAAATTAAACAGTGATTGAAGGTTAACTATACAAAATAAATATTACCACGTAAATTAAAAGTAGCCTATAGATGTCTCATTCCGGGTCACCTACCAATTTTATAAAAATCGGTCCGACCGTTTAGTAGGTAGTACGTCGACCGTTTGCTACGTTTAGTGTTAACGTAACAAACAAAGAGACAAGAGTTAGTGTGCGTCCACACTGAATGCGCGGCGACTAGGGCCTGATGCTAGTGCGGCGAGCGGGGGCGTGCGGTGGCCACAGTGACGCGCGAGCTCTTGCAGCGGTTCGAAGTATTATCAGATGTTATAAACTATGGACGAGGATTTGGCATTTTTACTGGACAGTCCAGTCCTAAGATGGGAGGTGTTGAACACTAGAGATGGTGTGCATGAAATAAATAAAAACAGAGCAATAACTGGTGAATTTTTTAATTTATATGAAGAATTGAGATTATACCCCACCAAATTCTTTGAGTACACTCGAATGGCCGTGTCAACGTTTGACTACATCCTAAGGAAAATATCACCTAAAATCACCAAAGAAGATACTAACTTTCGCAAAAGTACGAGCGACAAGACCGAATAGGTTTGTTATCCCCGCGCATTGGGTCGCTCGCTGATTAGGCCCGTAATGTGGCCAGAACGCGCGGACAGGAACGTTTGAAAACTACGCGCTCAGTCTCGCTCGGTCCCGTCGCACTAGGCTTCCGCCTTAGTCACTACAGTATGGACGCAAAGGCGCTTTTCATATGTTTAATACTTCGCGCCCGTCGTCTCAACCGCGCTAGGCTCGCAATGTGGACGCACACTTACTTTCGAATTTTTACGGTCCCTTATAGTTTCGGCATGTCCGTCTGTAATTAGTTGACTTCTAACATGTTTTAGACCAGGGTTTCCCAATCTTTTTTGTTTGACGCCCCCCGGATCATAAAAAATATTTTCGTGCCCCTTTTTTCCATTGTTTCAATAAAAAATACAAATTATTTCCACGATATTTATTTCTCACAAAAATTAAACCACATCTTTGGTGTTTCATATTTTATGCGCCTTGTTTAGTACAATGAATGATCGAACAAATAGTGGTAGCTAGCTCGCCCGATTGGAACTAGGTGGCGCAACTAAATCTGTGTGTAAGTGTTAAATCATGAACATTAATGAGTAGGTAGATTAACATGGCCCCCTTAGGATCTCTCTACGCCCCCCCCTCCCAAGGGGGGCGCCCCACCGGTTGGGAAGTCCTGTTTTTTACTTTTATTTGTCTGTTTAATTTCCTTTCTGAATTATCATTCTGAATGCACTGCGCAGACAATTGAGCACCTTACTTCAGTAGTTTTCCGTGTGCATTTATTGCTATATGTATTTTCTTTGTATGAATGTAAACAGAAGCGCGATGCGCCGCTGAATTATTGTCCCCAATTCAATTGAAGTGTTTCATTAGCACAAGTGGCTCCGATTGCTTCGTTGTTCGTAACTGCCGATCGTCGCGAAACCAAGGCACCGTATGCCATTGCTAAGCCAACACGCTTCGATTGCCCATTTAATTCGTATCAAGAAAATCTACTTATGATTCTTGAGTGTTTTTGCTTTGTTAGCCTTTTCCAAACGATCTATTTTCTCATTCATTATCCAAGAGCGAGTACCTGAGTTTAGCGAAAAAAATTGTCTTTATGTCGGTGATTAGGTGTATTTTGGGACTGATTTCTAAACCTTTAATTATTATGTCCATTTATTTTTTAAATACACATAAGAACGGCATTATGAAGTTAATCAGTTTCTGTTTACTTAAGATTAATCTCAAAGCATATATAAATTATTCGCACGCTCATAAGTTTCCGATTTAAACTTCATTTAATAGTTGGTGTATGTGTAGTTTAAAGATGGATTTAAAAACAAACTATAACTGGCTACGAATTAATAAGACATTGCTACAAAAGTTATGATTAAGGGACTTTCAGCACTGTGGGATGTAGACATATCAACAATAATGCTGCTCGTATATAAACCAAATAACTAATTAAAAATATTCTCGCCCCTGTAGATTAACCGCAGCTAATAAAAAATGTAGCTGTTGTTTTATGTATAATCGGAGCTGTCTCCAATTACCTTACCTCTTTTGGTCAATAAGGTTGCGTTGGTGAGTTCGTGATCCGCACAAGACCTTCGCGCGCTGCCGGGTTCAATTAGAGATCACCCGATTGCGCTAGAAACGTAGACTCCCATTATAAGCGGGTCGTGACACCGCACGTCTAAACACGGTGGCGTAATATCTGTATTGTTGTCAGTAATTTCCACGTGCAGTGTAACTTGGTAGTTAATTGCGTGGAATGAACGCGGCGTTGTTGCTCGCTAGGTACTAGGTGCCTATAACTGCCTATTCGTAGTTAACTAGTGGCGGAAAATGTGGGCATTATCGCGCTCTATCGCTACGTGCGAAGGACACTTGCAAATTACAAGTTGTAGTTATTATTGAATTTGCACTGTGATATACGCTTTTACTGGGTGCCTTGTGGCTAGGCGGCTGCGGCTGCGCCAAAAAGGAGTGCAATTCCCGCACGAATGGACTGAAGCGTCCTCGTTCTGTCTAAGGTCATAACGTCAATTTAATCCATACTGTCAAAGGGTCATCTCACTATCTATACAGCAGAGCCTTACTGAAGAAAATACTGTATAACTATATATATTTGGGTATGGGTATTATACACATGGTTTTTTTTCTTAAACTTTTCCTACTACTTGTCGACTATAACATATTTTTTTCACATTACGCAAATGTTAACTGGAAGAGAATGCTTGCTAGCATTAAGTTCGCCTATGTACAGATATATTAATTTTTGTGCAATAAAAAATTTTCAATCAATCAATCAAAGCCAGAAGAAAGAAATTCCAGAAGATCAACAATTGAAATTAGAAGCTTCATGCCCATCCAATGCTGGCTCTGGCTTTACACACACTAATACAAATAGTTGGTAAATCCGTTAATTATGTCTATATTTTAATGTTTATGTAAATAAATAAAGGTTCAACATAAATAAAAAGGTAAAGTACCATGAGGTCACGTAATTAGTAGTTAAAGCAGCATTTATACCTTTAACCTATATCCGCGCAAGTAGTAACAATTTTATAACTGATTTATGAGGAACTTGCGTAACACTCATCTGATAGCTTACCACGAAGCGTTGTCGGGTGCAGTAAAAACATCATAATATATAATAGTAAAGATACCTAATTGCTACGTTACTCCGTGTAATTTATTAACAACTAGCTTTTGCTTACGGCTCCACCCACATAAATTTGCAATCCTGATTGCAAGATCATTTTACGAGGTGAAGATACTCCACTCACTTTTGCGACAATTGATGATGGTATTTCAAAAACCTTTCATTACTTTTATGTGAATGAATGAAAACACTTTATTGTACACCAAAATAAAAATTACAAACAAAATAGAGGATACAAATAGTACAACGGGCGGTCTTATCGCTTATGTATGTGGTGTCGTGTGGGACAGTTCTAAAAGTAAAATATGTATTCCTAAAACTAGGAACCGAGCAAAAGTAACGTTGCTAAAAGCGAGAAGGCATAAAGCAATATAATCACTTCAGTTACATCGCACTCGGTCTCCGCGAGTTTTCCGGACAGCTATTGGAGTATAGTTTTACTTTCATGTAGGAAATGCTGTCGCTTTCAACCAAGACCGGTCGGGACTGGCTCGCTAGTTACACCATTTATTGAGACATAATGCTATAAAACTAATAGTGGAAGGTATATAATGTAATCTTAGGGCTTTGATATAATAATGAAATAAATATTGCTGGACATTTCACACAGCGCTATCTAGCCCCAAACTAAGCAGAGCTTGTACCTACTATGGAAACCAGATAACTGATTGAATAGATATATATACTTTTTTTTTGTAAATACTTACTGATCGAGCGAAACGAGATCTCCAAATCAACTTGGGCAAATCAGCGTTGTATGTATGTTTGTTTGTCCGAGGATAACTTTCGAAGCGTTGATCTGATCATCGTGAAATTTGATACATAGGTAGGTAGTGATGGCACAATTTTGGTGTGACTAAATGAACTACAAATGTTGGGAGATATTGGGATTCAAGAGGGGTAAAAAAAAATGAAAATGAGATTATTAGGTTAAATGGGACGTCAAAAGAAAGGTCTTCATTAGTACATTTCGACTCCGTTTTTAAGTCTTTGTAGTTTTTGAGTTATTAGCCATAATAAAAACTGAACTTTGACGAAATTCACAGGGTACACCAGTGACCCCACAGTGCTGTAATTTGGTATAGGTACGTGTAGCTTATGTGACACAAATATAAGGCAAAAGTCTGTACTCCAGAATAACTGAAATTCGTACCCCAAAAAAGGTTAACCAATTTACATGAACTTCCGTTACCTGTTATTTGAATGAAGTTGTAGGTCAAGTTGGTTAATTATTTCGTGGCACTATTTTGATAGTCAAAGATTACGAATACTACTTTTATTGTTTCTAAGGGAGACTCGCGAGATCTCAGTTCGGGGCGAACACTAGTTAGTTTAAACTTATACTTTTAAGATAAGTAAACATTTTATCATAGTTTGACCATCAGGCTCTGATGGTGGAGCCAGGAGGGAATCAGAATTAACAGTAGAATAATCGTGTTTGATTTCTTTTTAATTGTTTTTGCGCTATACTTGACGAAATAATTGACTACCAGGGTCAGAGACAGCTCTTAATGGATACTAACAGTGAAAGGGCCATGTTCGGGTTCTTTGACAAAGTGTACTTTCGATTTTCAAAATGTAGCGATGCATGGGCATCACTTTTTACCAGTTGGTTAAAAACTTCGGCTATTTCATGTTTAGTAGTTCTACGCGTACAAAGTCGCGGCGGCTACATCTAGTATACTATTTATACATTATATCTCTTATTTTGTTAAAGACCCGGGGGTTTGTGCTACTTTACTTAACTAATTTTGGTTTTCTTCTTTCGCAGGTTAGTCCAGAAGTCCTGAGTGACGATGAGGTGACTCTACTTCTTGTAAGTTTAACATTGACTCGACCTTATTTCAATGACGGACAATGATTTCTAAACAGACTTATCAATACTTAAAACGGCAGGCACATACAGTTTTATTAAACAAGTTTCATTAACCACATACATAAAGATTCAGCGTCCTATGTAAGCAACAACATTACGTTAATGTATACGCATTTCAAAATAATACTTATCAATCGATGTTGAACTCAAGATGGCTGAAACAATTAAGTGGCCACTTTATTTGTAATTACCTGATAACTTTCTAAGACCACAAAGGGCAGTTAGGTCTGCTTGATAACCGCGCCATAGCGGTGTGCGTCGCTCTTGAAACGCTTGCGTGGCAGCCCCAACAACATTCTGAGCACATTGGCGGACAGGTGGGACTCTCCGTTTCTGGGGCACTGGTTAAGCTTCCATGCAACCCCCTTATAAGGGACCCTGCCCCAGTCACTGATAGTCCCTTGTGTCCGCGAATGTGTGTGCGTGTGTGTTGTAATTTATAAATTATTTTAATTTGATTGATTGATCGAGCGAAGCGAGATCTCCAAATAAATTTGGACAAATCGGCGTTGTATGTATGTAAGTATATATGTAAGCATGTATGTAAATATGTATGTATGTTTGTTTGTTTATCCGAGGATAACTTTCGAAGCGTTGATCCGATCATCGTGAAATTTAATACGTAGGTAGGTAGTGATGGCACAATGTTTGTGTGATGAGCTAAAAATGTTGGGGGGTTGTTGAGATATTGGGGTTGAAAAGGGGTAAAAAAAATTGAAAATGAGACTATTAGGTCAAATGGGACGTCAAAAGAAAGGTCTTCATTAGTACATTTCGACTCCGTTTTTATTTTTAGTAAAGTCTTTGTAGTTTTTGAGTTATCAGCCATAATATAAACTGAACTTTGACGAATGTCACACGGTACACCAGTGTTTTTATTTTTAGTTTATTTCTTGTAGTTTTTGAGTTGTTAGCCATAATAAAAACAAATCTTTGAATATGGGCAAAAGTCTGAAATCCGGAATAACTGCATTTTGTACCCCAAAAAAGAATAACCAAGTGACATGAACACCCGTTACCTGTAATTTGAATGAAACTGTAGTGCTAGTAAGGTGGTTGTTTATTTCGTGGCACTATTTTGATGGTCAAAGATTACGATATTATATTATTTTTGTATTAGATTACAATTATTTTTGTTTTTATGGGAGACTTGCGAGATCTGAGTTCGGGGCGAACCACTAATTTAATTTGATTTAATTTCTATTTGTAACATGTATGAGTCAATGGCTTGAAATGAACAATTTGTTATATTTTTCATTTTAAAGCACAAAAGTTTGAAAATATTTTCCAGTTTTATTATGTCCGAGGTACGACTCGCACAAACGTACCTGCGGGGAAAGTAGATTATACTCCGGTAGCGTGATGCAACAATAAAAATTGCTCAGACAAAGGAATTGCTCACACCAGAGGCGTTTGACGTATGGGCCTAGTTTGTGGCACTAATAGACTGGGCACAATGATTCGTATGTCACGGTGTAGTTGCTAACTGCCATACCACATAAGTACCTACAAAATCAATTAAGATGACCACCGTAATGAACATGGGAACAACGTCATAATCTTATATGACATTCTAGACAGCAGCTCACCTTTAAATTAAACATGAATCCATATGCATGAAGCATCGCGACGCGCGACCAACTTTGTTTACAATGCGTTTCTGCAAATGAGCATTCGACTTCAGAGCAGCATTCTATGCGTCTATAAATAAGGAGGTGCTAAAAGCGGTCCCGACCGGGGGACGTGCTTCCTTCGCTTTGAGCGGCCGGGGGGTAAACGCTCGGCTTGAACGAGGGCCTTTGTTGACATACGCTTTACGGCTTTGGCCCACCACCACGAGGGTTTATAACGCGCAATAAACGCGTCGGCCAAGACCCGACGACGCGGACGCAGACCCGAGCTGAATGCTAACAGAGGTGAACAACACTGCATCACGGTGTGTTGTGATTGTGACCTCATCAAAGTACTCACCGTAGAAATATATATACATATCTCTTATCAAATGTTTAAGTGCCCGTCTATAAACTTTGTTCAGACATCCACGATAAAACATATTTATTTTTGCATGTCATTGGACTGAAACAAAGACAGCGAAAACGCGTTTCTTAGAAAACAGAATAGTTAATACATATATGAAAAATTCTCGAAACACTGCGAGCTACGTGATTTCCTTTTCACCATGCCAATGATTTGCCCAGTTACGTCTCTGAATATATTTACATTGTTTCGTTTATTATAAAGAGCGTGAAGACAATTGGTGAGCGTTAGTAATATAAATAAAGCCCGTCGGTGTTCATATACCTATGGCATTTAAATACCATACCGGGTTCGGTCTCGCATTGCAAGCACTCTATGGTAGCCATCTGCATGCGCGATGGTACGCCACGCGTCCGGTCTTACTCATCTAACAGTCGCTAACTATGTGAACTATTGTCGACCACGACCGTTTACCATGTTTATAATAATACCATAAAAGTATCATAGCCATCTTACTAATTAGCGCAGCGAAATAATAGGGGTTAAAGTATGAAATTGCCGTTTTGTACTGAAAAATTCGAACAATTTTTTTTCTCTTCATGGGAAGGTCATTTATAACTTTGCGGTAGATCTCTGGGGACTTGAACTCAACAAACTGTGTGAAGACAGTTCGTACTGCTTTCTGGGTAGAAATTTTTTTACCATGTAAAATATTGTCCAAATCGTAAAAAAAAGGTAGTCGGTTGTGAGTACGGAGGATGACGGTTTGTTTCTAACTGCAGGTTCTGTAGTACTAAAACAGTTTCTCGATCAGTGTGAGGTCTTGCGTTATCATGGAACAATAGTACAGAAGATCGGTTGACGCTGCGAGTTTCGCCATCATTGTTCGAAGTTCTGTACAGTAGACATCTGCTGTTATTAATTGACCGGATCTAAGGAAGTTGTAGTCACTTACACCATGAAGTGACCACCAAACATTTACACCCCCCCCCCCCCCCCCCCCCCCCCCCCCCCGTAGTAATCACTTTTCTATGGGTAATTTTGGCTTTAGGGCATTGTTGCGGCGTAAAGAATCCATTTTTATCACACGTCACAATTCGATTCAAAATCCCTTCATTTCTGTACCGGTTCAACAAGGTAAAGCAAGCATCAACTCGCGCTTCTTTCTGCAAATCAGATTAACAAAAAACGCACAGTGCGTTCATTTGCCGTTCCTATCCTCTCCAAACACAGCATTGATATTGTGAGCTGTTTCTGCTGCATTAGTCGTCGGAACTCTATTTGTACTAAAACGGGATATTTACCATGATTTGTGAGTTCTTGAGTGTCCCGATGTTTCGACGCAGTTTCAAAAGTTATATATCGTCGGAACTCTTATTCAAAAATTACTCTAATTTTCGATGTATCCATATTGAACAATTGAAAAGTTGAATGAAAAAACAATTGAACGTCAAACAATCAAATGTTGTACTTTATTTCAAATTAAGAATGTAATAGTTATCGTGTTAAAAAAGTTTTACTTTGGAATCGCACACCATGCAGGTTTAATTTTAATTCAAAGTGACCACTATGTTAAAAAGGCAATTTCATATTTAAATTAAACCCCTAATATATCAATTCACTCGTAATTAAACAACCGTTGAACTCGGAATTATTATCATTAGGAACCGTTAACATATATGGTTAAATGTGAGATTTGACAATATGACTAGAACTAAATAGACCGTTAATTTTTTTAAAGAGAAGATTTAATCCAGGATAAATTAATTTCTGAAATCATATGTGACACAGTATTTCAAGAAATAATCTGAAACACATGTTGGCAACGTTAATAGCTTTGCGGGAGAGCAATGCATTTGTTACTATCCGTTAGTCTTAATTAGTACTAGATAGTCTAGACTTAGCTTCATTAAAATGTAGGTACTATTCGTCACTTACATATCCACAAATATATCATCTACAACACACGCCAGTAATTACTCTGCGTGATTCACATAATGTCCATTGTTCACGATCTCGGCTACAAACAAAGCGCTTTAAATATTTGTATAAATTAAGGGAAATCTGTTCTGTTTTCATTTTAACAACAGGAAAAGTGGAGCAGTCTGAATAACTGCGACAATTGCGACTAAGCGACACTGTATGCAAATTGTGTTAAAAGATGACTTCTGAAACAAAGGGGAGACGCGGAAGGTTGATGACTAGTCTCTCAGCTTGAGGTTGTGCTTCTGTCAGAGGGGACCACAGCATCTCAACACGTTTTCGCGCAATCATTCAATAAAACCTGATAGGTCAATCACCAAGACCCTCCGTTGGCTCCTCGGAGAAATGAACCAATTCTTATAATAGCTATCTAAGAGGACAGCCAACCGGTTTGCATTTACCTACTCCTCGCTAAAGATCTTTGCATTATTCATCCAACCGTTGACAACGTTTTCTGCCAATGCCAGAGCTTTAAATCGTTAGAAGTTAATTTAAATATAGAACGCGTTTGATTAGAACCAATTAACGGTCAATTAAGAAGTTCTCTTGTTTATCGCTGTATCAATTGTCGCGAGGCAGCCTATCTTGATTCGAATTTGTACAGTAGAAGACCATTACTGATCATCTTTAATTTACTGACTTCTTAAGAAGAAAGAGTTTTAGTTGAAAAGTTATAACAGATAACGCTTCATAATATGAGTGTAAATGTGAGGCAAGAGATAGATCACGGTAGTTTCGTAAGTATAATAGATATTATTTAAATACTAGCAAGACGCGCCAGTTACATAACATCAATTTTAGACAAAGAAAAACAATTTGACTTGTAAACTTTTAGAGCAAAGTATACCTACATTACCTACCTCTACACTAAAAAGTCATAAGGCATAACCTATAAACCTATATTTGTTGAAGACTGCGTATACAGGAAAATCTTCTGTTCTGCCAGGTTATCTGCTGGTATGTAGACATTGGTATCAGCAAGAGAATAATTGATCGAGCGAAGCGATATCTCCAAATCAACTTGGGCAGATCGGCGTTGTATGTATGTATGTTTGTTTGTCCTAGGATAACTTTCGAAGCGTTTATCCGATCATCGTGAAATTTTATACATAGGTAGGTAATGATGGCACAATTTTGGTGTGACTAAATGAGATATTAGGGTTCAAGAGGGGTAAAAAAAAAATGGCCTAACCACTAAGTGGCACGTCTAATAAAAGGTATTTGTGAGTACGTTTCGACACCGTTTTTATTTTTAGTTTAAACCTTGCTGTTTTTAAGTTTTTAGCCATCATAAAAACTGAACTTTGACAAAATTCACAGGGTACACCAGTGACCCCACAGTGCTGAAATTTGGTATACGTGTAGCTTTAGTGACACAAATATAGGCAAAAGTCAGAAATCCAGAATTACTAAAATTTCTACAATTCCCACAAAAGTATAACCAATTTACATGAACTTCCGTTACCTGTAATTTGAATGAAACTGTAGGTCAAGTAATTTGGTTATTTATTTCGTAGCACTATTTTGATAGTCGAAGGTTACGAATAATACTTTTTTGTTTTTATTGGAGACTCGCGAGATCTCAGTTCGGGGCGAACCACTAGTTTAGCAAAAATCCACCTTGGAAAACATCGAGAATAATGTAGAGGTGATAATTTTTACTGATTGTGAACGCAAAGATTCAAGTATCTACAAAGAAAATCATGGTAACGTTGTTCGGAAGAGTTCGACAACCTTCGAGAGTTCACGCTCTTTTAAAATTGCTTGGTTTCTCTGAAATAATCCAAAGCTCATTTTCCAATTATTATTGGCCAGATCTGCTGTTTATGTTGCATTCTACCAATCTGTATTTATTTACATGAGCGGAAAGTTCGAAGGTGCCACGCTTGTTTTCATTTGAATGAGTCGATGCCCTCTCCTCATTTATAACCTTCGCATTACCTACTCGTGTTTACTCTAAAATTTCACAGATGCAAATCTGATGCTTATGTCATTCTTTAACAGCAAACACTATAATTTAGTACCCAAGTGGCAGAACTCAGACTAGCATCAGTAATAGTCGATAGATAACGGCGAATATATTGCTCATAAAAAACCTCCACGTGTCTAACGCCCTATCTTTTACGTGATGACATTATAGCTCCATTAAAGCTACCTAACCTTTATAATTGGTTATGCAATTTTCTACCACCGATATAATTAAGAGTACAATCACATTGGCTCGAGCTAGCGGCGTGTTTGACTCGTTGTCAACGCGGCGTGCTAACCCACCCTGTAAACAACAGAGCACGAGGCGATCTATGCTCTTTTTCTTAAACGCAGAGGTTATCTCGGTTTTTGCTGCGGTACAAAAATTTGTTCCTGCATATATTTGTTATGGTCTGGGTGTTACTATTGCTGCAACTAGGTACTTGTTGGTACTGACTGCTTAACTGACACCGTCTATCTATACTTTACAGGTTATTTATTTTGCTAAACCACCTAGCCTTATACCAAAAAATATTTAGCAAATAAACACTCATAGCGCTATTATGGATTAGTCTTGAAAACGTAAACTGTTGGCGTTCAAGACTAATGGCTAAACATCTCGTGTTAAGATATACGTGGTGTCTGATTGGCCGCTGCTGGGCTTTCAACGTAAAGGCCACGACCATTTGAAATCGACAGTGATTACAATTTTCGCTGGAGCTCTATTGCGCGAGCAACGTAACGTCCGATGGAAAGCAGCGTTTAACCAATGTTACGCTCTGATAACTATCTAATTACGCATTGGCTATTTTCCGTCGGCACTTGCGAACCACCAACTTAACCCCTGGCTTTTCACTGCAACATTCCACCCGCGATTGCACCGCTACGCTCATTTGTTTGCTACACTTTCGCCTTTGACATTACTGATGGATTTTGTTTAATCATTTTTAAGATTCCCAGCAAGAATATATGTCAATCTTTTAACTGCTATGCAGACTACTTTTAAAACATGAGCAGATACATACTCGTACAGTTCCTAGTAAAGTAGTTGTTGGTTGTTAATATAGTATGGTGCCGGTTGCTGGCCACATCGTGAACAACAAATTCAACTTGTCATACTCTACTAAAAGCGTTTGTGTGTAATTGTTTACTAAGTGATTGCTATGCTTGTCTTACTGCAAATGTTTATATCCACAGTTTTGCATTTGAACTTTGAATAATGAGTGACTTTGTGTGTGACTCATTTAGCGCTTTACCAAGTAAATAAATTCATTGAAACAAAAATGGTCGAGCAATTGCTAAAGTGACACATTTATGAGTACAACACGTCGTTATGCTAATTTGATACTCGTTTGTTTACTGATAAATCTGATAGTTTTAATCGTATATTGGTTCGTTGTATTTATTTCAATACACAAGTGTTTGCGTGTTTACGATCTCCGGACGACGCAGAGGCGAATAGAATATACAATGACGTGTCATTCACATCGTTTGAGCCCGCTTGCAAGATACGTTGTAGGCATATTTAATACGCGGAACATCAGGTCTATTCATAACATTATTTTATTTTTTTAATAACTAATTGAGATTACTCGCATATTTGGTGCTTCTTAATTTTATGTAAGTCTGTTTGCCAGTTTGCAAAAAAAAAAAAATATTTATCTAAAAGTGCAATAGTTTAAGAACCAATTGTATAACTTTGTCCGAATAAAAGGCTTTATTATTATGATGAACTCCAATATAATTTGAATTGGCTGTTGCAAAACTTGTAAAACCGCGAGAGCCGAAAATTGTTTTAGCGATTGTTCACTCTATCTTATAAAGACATTGGGTTGCAAAACAATTGAATTCTAACGACATTACGGAAAACCTACTGCAAATGAAGCGCACAGCGCAGACTTCGAATGGATCATGAATAGATCATAGGAGTACTGTTACCTAACACGATACGACACGCGTCGACCGTTGCCCCTCGCCTCGCTAGAGTAGAGGCGTAGTGTAAGTCGAATGACCTGGCGACAATTATTCCTCAGTCGGACGCGGTGACAGGCGACGCTTGAACAATAGTGCACAATCACCGTGAGCCTCGGTACTCGTACCGAGTGCCATGTTGCATGCCGGTGCCCGTGTCAACTGCCTCTCGCATGAACACCGCCATTGTTATGGTGATGTTCCGGAGCGCCAGCCAAGTTCGATGTACCAACCAACAAAACAAAATACCACATAATACATATTTGCATCTGTAAGTAAAGAACTGAAGACGATGCGATTTGAGCGGAGAATATTGATGGGAACTAGGAGTTTAACTTATATTAATAATTCATGATCTGGGACCGGACGAACTCTGGTTTAGGATAACATTTAAATTCGACTCACCCCGAAGCTCTAAAAGCACCACTTTAGCTCGTTTAATTGGTAATATTGACCATTCCAAAACGTAGGGACCATTAGTGTAAACGAGACGACGGAGCGGAGCAGGTAGACGTTGAAACCTTCCAATGGGGATCACTTTTTGTGTGTTAGCAGGTATCCGAGCCCGACCCTTCGGCCCAGTGTATGTTTTTTTCTGCTTCACAAATATAGTAAAAATACGCACTTAACTTTACGGTTCCTTTCAAATTATGTTGAATTTTATACAACAGCCTCAGAATTGTTTACTTTCTAAAGGAACAGCGTATTTACGATATACCATTAACAGACAAACATTATGTGCCTGCGCAAAAAAAAAACAACATTTTATAAAAGACAGGAAAAACTTCCAAGAAATCTTTCTAATCAGTCAGAGTCAGAGGTCCAAGTTTAGTTGGATTTTTATCTTTCCAACTTTGTTTATTCGACCAGAACATGACTTGTATATTCTCGTTACCAAAGTGATAACACGAATCGTTTTCTTTATTCCAGAACCAATCTCGACCAGTGCAGACGATGAGCGGAGCTCTGAGCAACGGCATCGGGCCCGCCGGCGCCACCGCAGTGAACGGCTCGTTGAACTGGGAGCAGCACCCGGTGCTAGCGCGTGCAGCCTCCGTGCCCCCTCACCGTGCGCTGGCTGGTCTGCTGGACCGCCTCAGCCACCGCCGCCTCGAGCGCACCACCAGCGAGCCTGCGCCACCGCCACCAGCCACCAGCCGCTACAAGACCGAGCTCTGCCGGCCCTTCGAAGAGGCCGGCGTGTGCAAGTACGGCGACAAGTGCCAGTTCGCACACGGCATGCGTGAGCTGCGCAACCTGCAGCGTCACCCCAAGTACAAGACCGAGCTGTGCCGCACCTTCCACTCGGTTGGCTTTTGCCCGTATGGGCCGCGCTGCCACTTCGTGCACAACGCGGAGGAAGCGCGTCGCCGCGAGCCTCCGTCTCCAGGCGGGTCCGTGGCGTCGCTGTCGTCGTCCGGCGGTTCGCTCGGCTACGGCAGCGACGGGTCGCGGTCGCCGCGCTCGCCGCACTCTCCGCACTCGCCGCTGGCACCGCACTCGCCGCCGGCCGCGTCTCCACCGGCGCAGACCGCATTCGCGTTCCGCCGCCCGCCCACTCCAGACTCTGAGGAAGAGCGGCTGCCCGTGTTCAACCGGCTCGCCGGCGCGTTCGGTGACCTCGTCATCGCCTAGTCCTAAGTTAACTTATACCGAGCTAGCGTTAAGAATCTTCCGTCACCCTAGTGCCTACTAGACGTCTTCCAGCCGCGCCCGGCGACCGACGGGCCGCGCCTCGCCCGCACACGCTCAACGAATGATCTCCAGATTGTCGATGCTCTTTTACTACTTCGGCCTGTAATTTATAAAGTTAACGAAGTGTAGTGGGGCATCTCGAAAGTTTGCGGTGTGAATAATGTGATTGGTAGTGGTCGGCACACATTTGTAAATGGCACCTTATATTATTAAATACCTATTTATTATTCAGTAGCTCGCGGAAGTGTTCCCGATGCGATCCTCCGCCGAGCGGTGGTCTTGTAAAGTTAGCTCATAGAACATTTTATTTATTTGTAACTGCCTATCCGCGCTCGGTACCGTACCGCGAGAAGGCGCTCGTGATCTATTTTTAAGGATTTAAGATAATAATTTATTATTTATTTCGAGTCTCTTTAACTGTAATTATATTGTAGCCAGCAGCTGCGATGTCGCACCGCATACGGAAGAGGCCCGCGGGGCGCCGAGACGTGGCTCACATTGCCTCCTGCGGCCGGTTCCGATCTGCACGTTTCATACACACCTCAAATCTCATTTGTCATGCCCTGCGGACGGTATCGGCTGACATGCCATCTCGGGTGCTCGTTGGGTTGCAGTCCCACACTTACATTTTCTGTTCTCAGTTTCCCATCATCAACTAATATTCATCTGTGCTCAGTTGCGGGGCCCTGTACAAATTGCAATCTCAGGTCGCTAGCCAACACCTCTACTAGCGTCTCAAACCGCGGCCCATCTGAAGCCAGCCCGCGACGGAGCTCCCCTCTCGTCCACAACTCGTCTGTGAAGGATTTTTTTCGTTTTTCTTCGTGCGGGAGGACGAGCGAGCCGAAACCCGTTTGGAGTTTTGGTGATTGTTTTTTTCGTCCTCGCGGCGATCCGTGTATCTGAGACTTGAGTGTACCGCCGCGGCGCTCGAAGAGATCGCATCCGTGCTTGCACTCGCAAAAAAGGCCAGAAACCTGAGAATACGCCCGCCGAGCTCCCGAGGTCTCGTACATATAATCGTAAAGAAAGATATATAACTACATACATAAATAATATAATAACGTTAGGCGTATAAAGGCGAGCGATAGAGGCGCGGTGGTGGCGGCATCTCTCTGCGCGCTTCCAGCCGCCACTTCTCGCGCCGACAAAAGATGTGCCTTCTACTTTATATCGAAATATGTAAATCGATTATATTTAATTTTTAGTTTATCGAGATAGATTGTTTGTTTATTTATTGTCTCCTTTGAATAAAATATTCAAATTGGCACGGTTATTAATTTTGTACTTTGACAAAACTACCTAAGTGATTAGTTTCGACGTAGTATAGTTTTCTTGAATTTAAAGTGTGATATTTTATAATATTTATATAAAAAAGGTTTAAAGTTTTAATTAAGGGACCAATGTAAGTGATTAGGAGAAATTCTGATAGATCCATCGTACGCTTTGATTCTTATAACCAAGAGACTGTATCCTCGCGCCTCTTGATATAATTAACTTTGTTATTAGTATTTACTACTTGACATACAGATTTCGTACTTTCAATAAAAATATGACATGTTTACCATTGCCCCGGTTTTGTGTTTATTTATTGTAGATTTAGTGACGAGATGGTATTTTGATTAGTTTTACATAATAGTTTCAGATTTATCTCCATTTTGTCAAGTCGTTGCATGATGACCACTAAGTTAATAATTTTGTACCTTATGTTAAGAAAAAACTTAGTTTTAAGCGTTTCTTCATTAAGTTCACGTATATTATTTATTATCAGTTCATTAAGAAACATTAAACTGATTTATTTAATTTCTTTTGTATTTAAACAAACATTTATGATTACACGTAACTTAATGTTTAGTTATTATTTACATCAGTCATTTATTATAATTTATAACAGACATTAGCTTAGGTTCGTAGTACCTACGTCATTTCTAATTTAAGTATTTAATTTTTTTAATTTAATTGCAATTATAAGTTAATCTTCCAAATATTGATTACCTACGTTTGTTCTATTTCTTATCAACAAAAAAATATGGTCAAGCTTGTGACATTTTCTTGTAAGTTTTCCTTATTTCCATCTGCATTTTTTTATTTGAATTATAGTCAAATTATGTTAAAATTCTTTTGTTTTAATTTTTGGCATTCATACCTATTTTACCTTTACCTATCCTAACCCTCCTCAGCAAACATGTAGGTAAAAGTAGGAAGCACACTTATCATTATACTTATTTAATAAAGTTAACTTCATGTGGTGGCACGATAGTGCCCCCCCCCCCCCCAAGTCGAACGCAACGCAAACTGCCGTAAATACCTTTTCGGCCGATTTTCGAGCCTGTATCTTGGCATCATACTAGGTAGTACTTCCATATACCTAGAGCTGAAATTTGGTACAAGGATAGATTTTAGTACCCACACAAAGGAATAACTTTAAAACCGAGGATTAGCCCCCATTTCACCCCTCTTACCTGACCAGGAACCAAAGTTCGAACAGTTAAACTATTAGAGATAAAGAAATGCCGCCTTAACAAAAGTTGTCAGTATGATAAGCATTTCTGTTGACGAATATATATTTAGCCAAAAGTTAGGTAGGTAGTTGTTCATAGTAACGTAGAGAAGAAAACACTCAATTTTTCCGGAATGTTCATATTTACCGGACAACTTAGCAAAAATTTACGTTCATTCCTTGTTCTGAAAATTACGAACACAATAAAAAATTTCAGATTTATGTACATACTGCATTTGATTTGAATTTATATTATTAGTAAGGATATTGAATTGGTAACGTTAGTACTACGGGTAGATAAATAAATAATGCTGGACATTTCACACAGCGCTAGATAGCGCTGTGTGAAATGAAGCAGAGCTTGTAGATACTATGGGAACCAGATAACTGTTTTTTTTTTTAATAACCTATACTGTCCCACTGCTGGGCAAAGGTCTTCCCCATTTCCTTCCATTCCTTGCGTTCTCCAGAAATCTCCTGCCAGTCAGAATGGAACCCATCCAGATCGTCACGCCAACGTTTTCGCGGTCTGCCTCGTTGCCGTCGTCCTGTAGGTTGCCAGTCGGTGGAGGCCTTAGTCCACCTTTCAGGGTGCATTCGAGTGACATGACCCGCAGATAACTGATAGGATGCTTAAATTTACTTTTTTTGTAAATACTTTTTTGTTAATACATACATACTTATAATATACAGAAAAATACCCAAACCCGGAAAAAATATCTGTAAACCATGCAAACATTTGTCCCGCAGCGGGAATCGAACCCGCAACCTCCTGCGTCTCAGCCGGCTATTCGCCGACTGCGCCACAGAGGTCGTCGAAGATGATAAACTATCATACAGTGTTTAAAACTGCTGCAACGAAGTATACCTGGCAGGACTCTTAGCGTCTTGTAGGTAATGTTCTGTAGATAAATAAAGCTTCCTACACCATCTTCGCAGTTTGTTTAGCTAAATTAAACATTGAGTAACTTTAAACCCTTTGAAAACGTGAGTAACCGGCTGACCTCAGCAAAGACGAGCGTCCAAACACTCTGTTCGCAGTAGCCGGTAAACTGATATGGGTATGTTATGTATCGCTCGGTTTCGCATTAGGTTTAGCTGAGTCGGCGGCTCTGGCAACCGAACACCGAGATAAGAATTATTGGCCTTGGCGAATGCTGGTAGTTATCCTCCTGATATAAGTAAGTATATTAAACATACAGGATGATTCAGGCACCATAGGCCAAAATGAGTAACGCGATGGCCCCGTGGCCGATCCGAATCACCCTCCATGCAAGTTTTACGATTTTTTTATAGTTCCAATTTCCTAAGAAAAAAGGTAAGGTAGGTTTCCTTAATATTATAACCCTTTATTATATTATGTAAAGTTTTTGAGATATTTATTTATAAGCTGTTTATAGACAGGATCATCAGCTTTCAAAAACTTTTTCCAAAAGACCTTGAGGGTTGTTGCAGCTAGAAAACTTTGGTTTGAGATCAAAATGTTCAGTTTTGACAACATCCTACTGGAGCTCAGTGTCTGATGATGACCAGCAAAGGATCATGATCTACGGTAAGTATTACTACGGGTAAATTGGATGTCATTCCATTCCCCAATTTTAATGCAACATTGGTTTTTTTTAATGCTTAATAGAGATGGAGCAGCTTATGGCCCACCTGATGTTAAGTGGTAACCATCGCCTATACCAAAGAATTTCCTCGTAGATCACGTACGCTAGAACTGTTTCACTGCTATGATGATGCACTACCCTGCGTACTGTACTACATTAAGTAATTTCACCGGCAACCATACCCTTCAAACCGAAACACAGCAATGCTGCTTTTCGGCAGAAATATAGTCTAGTCTAGACTCTAGTTTAGGTACACTATTTTACATTGTTTAGTTATGTTCGACAATCGAGCATAAAATAAGTTTTACATAAAATATACCTATTTTTTGATCTAAATTTTATGTGAGAGCATTGTTTTGGTGAAAAAGTATCTTCTGTACCTAATACAGTTTTATAACTAAAACAGAAGTCAGAGGACTCTACCATGTACCCATGTTTCATTTGAAACAATTTTGATAAAAATGAAGATTGATTGATTGAAAATACTTTATTGCACTTATAAAACTAGTACAAAGGCGAACTTAATGCTAAAGAGCATTCTCTTCCAGATAACCTTTGTGTATTGTAGACTAGTGGTTTTCGTCCCGAACTGAGATCTCGCGAATCTCTCAAAATAAATATTATTCTTAGGGCGACTTGCACAACGATGCCTAAACATATTTAGTGGCTAAAATGATTTAAGCAGTTGTCAAATAATACAAATACTTGAAATTTAAACATGTTTAGTCGCTAAATACGTTTAGTGATCTTTGTGCATGCCGGCTTAAATCTTTGACTAATAAATAGGTGCCACGAAATGCATAACCATCCTACTTGACCTACAGTTTCATTCAAATTAGATGTAACGGGGGTTCTTGTTAATTGGTTATATTTTTTGGGGTACTAATGGTAGTTATTCTGGATTTCAGACTTTTGCCTATATTTGTGTAACTAAAGCTACACGAATACCAAATTTCAGCATTGTGGGGTCACTGGTGTACCCTGTAAATTTTGCCAAAGTTTTGTTTTTATTATGGCTAATAACTCAAAAACTACAAAAATTAAACTATAAATAAAAACGGGGTTCAAATGTACTAATGAAGACCTTTCATTTGACGTCCCACTTGACCTAATAGTCTCATTTTCATTTTTTTTTACCCCTCTTGAACTCCAATATCTCAACAACTCCCCAAAATTTTTAGCTCATTGAGTCACACCAAAATTGTGCCATCATTACCTACCTATATACCAAATTTCACGATGATCGGATAAACACTTCGAAAGTTATTCTCGGACAAACAAACATACATACATACAACGCCGATTTGCCCAAGTTGATTTGGAGATCTCGCTTCGCTCGATCAATAAAGATGTGTAGGTAGTGCACATAAAAAGAAAAAAATTAATAATTTGCACAGGACTAATAAACATAGCATAATATAGGTATATACTACATAAATAAACCTACTTAAATACTTTATATGATAGACTAAACTATACCAATATCAAATAAAAATATATACTTATTGAGATGTTGTTCTGTGAAAGGATGTTCTTATTTCGTCTGTAAGTACGTTGTCAGAAATAAACGCAACATATCAACTTGGTACTATCACCGTATCAACTTAGAAAGTAAACACTTAGTTTGGTGTTAGTTTTCTGATAGTAATAATTGCTGCTGGATGATAAGGTATCTAATATTTGAACGTCGGCGTCGCACTGATTAGATAACGGATGAAGTTAAAGGCTCGGTTTTAGTAAACCAAAGCGCATTTTAACGCGCAACCAGTTGATAACTGGGGCTAGCTAGGGTATGGATTATGTAGGTCATTTTGGTTTCGTCTTATTCTGCAGGGTTCTCTGATAATACCCACAAGTGCTATGCAATTTTTATATCGCGCGAATGTGGGGTAGGTAGCTATGTAAAGTTGATTAAGGTCTCATATTCATTATTTCGTCCACCCATTTAAGGTAGTAAATATACCTGAAATAAGGAGAAATAATAAAATTATAGAAAAATATAGGCCATACTGGTCCAGTCCCACTTTAACTTGATAGTGCCCAACGTCCGCGATTTGTGATTGGGAGTGCAGTTTGTAATGCGGTCTGTTAATTTGACTCCTTCCTCTGAGTTTGGACTTTTGTTGATCCGTCAAAGGCCAGGTTTGAGCGTCGGTAAGGATGGGGAGAATGCACGCGTCTATGAGCTTACGTTTGATTATGAGTGGAAGGTTACCCTTCATCATGTTTTTCATGGCCCAATAGCCCTTCCAGGCGTTTTCTGTGCGTCTTTAACTTCAGAATTTTGTCTGCTCTGGAAAGATACCAATTGGCCTAGGTCTAAATACTCACTGACGTATGCAATCTCCCCACCACTTACCTTTTAAATATAAATAATCACAAAATAATTTATACTCTATGAACTTGTCATAGCTATAGATGCTCAATAAGCTTAAAAATAGGAACTTCACGCTTGAGGATCGAACTTGTACGAAATCATCTGAGTGGATTAGATTGAACCATAATATTTACACAGAAGATAAAGTGAAACGGTTTGTGTGTTTTAGGTAAGAACATCCACTTCCTGTGTAATATTTGAAACGTCACGTTTTCAAGGGTAGAAGGAAATCGCGATTTGGCGTTCCATCCAAGATCGGTCGTTCCGTGTACCTACTTAAGTACTTATGTGGTTATGATAAATCACATAGATTTCACGAAGAACTATCCAATAAATCAGACTGCAGCGTCAAGTTCCTCGAACCGAAATTGCCCATGCATTTGTACCTTGGGAGAAGGGTAAGCCCTTGCGCCATCTTATCTGTCTGGGACAGCAGTATGGCGGCCGACCTACGATCTCAAGTGGCGCAAATATGGTCTCATCAGCTTACGTATTTGAGTCTCTGGATCCATGGGGTACCGGTGCCCATCGCGTTTTCAAAAATATTTCTGGGCGTCTGGTCGAAGCGACGCATGATCTGAGAGTTGGTTCTTATCTGGGTCAACGCATAAGCATTGCAATGCAGCTAGTGTCTTGGGGATATTTCCGCCTGGTAGTGATCCTGGAGCAGTTGAGCTATCTATAGATCGACCTTATCTCTTTAGATGATTTAATTGTTTTTTATGTGTACTCGTATAATAATCATTATACTTAAATAATTGTACATTATTTCTGTTAATAAATGTACATAATATCATAAATAAGACTTGGCGCTGTATCTTCATTTGAGACAATATGTAAAATCCTCAGTTTATAGGGTTCCGCAGCAAAATGGTAAAAACGGAACCCGTGCGAACCCTCGATGCGCGAGTGCTACTCGTACTTCACCGGTCTTGTTTATATTCTACCTATAACTTCTACATACTACTTACATACTATAAGGTTAATATACAACGAATGACCTGCAGCCAGGTTAATGTAATAATATAATTTTTACTACCAGGAGCAGGACTCGCCAGGACTGGTGAGACCAAAAGTGTTAATCGATTAAATCTCCACTATGCAGTGCAAGCCTAACACCAGTTTTCACTAACCCTAGGAAACGACTTTGAAAAAAAAATATGCCGAGTTGCCAACTCTTTTTTAAATAAATAAAGTAATTCAGGCTCCAGAGGCTAAAAAAATGTATAGGTACCTATTTTATTTACTAAATTGTACTCTTGAACATAAGTAAGAGCGCAGTAATTTATCCGCACTCTAACATCGTTTCAATCGTGTTTTTGCTTGTGTGCATAAGAAAAAAATGGAAAAAAGAAAGAAATATACAGTGTGTCCCTGGATAAAGTGCAACCCCGAAAGGGGGTGAAACTAGATCAAAAATTATCGACAAAAAAATAGAAAAAAAAAAATTAAAAAAATTTAGTATATACTTTATTGATGAATTAAAATTTTTATTGCTCACTAATGACTCTATTTAATAAAAAAATGATTTCTTCCAAAGTAGTAGGTCTCGTGCTACGTTAGTAGAACAGGCCCAGCGACCATAATCTACAACAATATAAGTTAAAAAAGGGTCTCTACCTGAGTGGTGACGTAATCAGTGGTCAACTTTAAATGCTCCTAGCCAGCACATTTTTTATGTTAGAACGTAGGTTTTTATTTTATTTAAAAGCTATTATGATAGACAATAATAAAAAGTCATAAAAATATGTAGTATTATAGGCTTAATTTTAAGATTTTTGGAGATTATTGGAAAAAAACAGCATAAAAAATGTAGTTTTAATACAAAAATTAAACTTTAAGTCACGATAGCCACTTGTTTGTGAGTTATTTGTTATTTTATCGTCATCGTCACATATCTGACATGATTATGGTTTTTATTTTAACAAAATAGACCTACTACTTTGGAAGAAATCATTTTTTTATTAAATAGAGTCATTAGTGAGCAATAAAAATTTTAATTCATCAATAAAGTATATACTAAATTTTTTTAATTTTTTTTTTTTCTATTTTTTTGTCGATTTTTTTTGATCTAGTTTCACCCCCTTTCGGGGTTGCACTTTATCCAGGGACACACTGTATATTACCGGTAGGTACTTAAGGTAAGGTCTCCACTAAAGAAAGGGTCGTACGTGACGTGACGGAAAACTCTTACACTTTTTTAGGCTAGCCCCCCCCCCTTCCCCCATCCGCCAAGTTCGTACCGTGCGATAAGGAACTGCGTTCCAACCGAGTGTTCCACAACACACACGCATTTTTTTGTACTTACGTTTAGGTATAAAGTACATTTTTCTATTCAAAAATAGATGTAAAATGCACACAGATGAAAAACAACGTAAGATACTTATTACAAAGTAGGTACGATAGCCAACCCAACTCTTGGGTGTTACCTACCTGACTAGGTTGCACTATACTGTACAGATATACGGTAGGTAGATCCTAAATCCAAAGGTATGACCTCTATAATGGTGATCGATCATAGATAACTGGTACAGAATGAATAGTGTACGCGTCAGTACCATACAATACGGTTGCTGTACGATTGGCAGGCGAGACAAAGGCTCGTAAAGATATGCAAACGTGTCGCCGACTTTACGCAAACTAACGCACGCATTATTAGTGTGGTCTAATTAGTAAGTTCTACGACCTACCTGGGACTACCTTTAATATTTGTTTATTATTTATTTAAGATGTCCCACAAAGAAATCACTTGACAATAAAATATTAAACTATAGGATTAACTATATTATAACTATATATTAACTATATTAAACTATATTAACTATACGCACTATACGATAAACTTATTGCAATCATAATGTTGTGTTCCTCCAATTATAGGACGCCACAGCGTGCACAACAAATACATGACTCAACATGTACTTACTTATTTCCTTGTGGACTCTAAATAAACTTTAGATACTGTTTCATAAAGGAAGACCTTTGGTCTCGGTCGGCGCTAGTGTCAGTGTTTGGGACCTAGACAATCTGATGTGTTTCCTTCGACCACACAGAAAATCTATTTATCAATATTCTAAACTACAAAAACAACTTGTTTTTAAATCCTTACTAATATTATACATTCGAAATGTACTCTGTCCCTCTGTCTGTTTGTAACGACTTAATCGATTTCGATGAAATTTGGTAAATAGATAGATTATGACCGGGATTGAGACATAGGCTATTTTTTACCCGACTGCGCAAGGAGGGTAATATTTTATTGACAAATCACGCGTGCGACGCCGCGGGCGGGACACAATTGAAAATACCGGTAAATAAATTATTGAAAAACAAACTTTGTTCCCCTTAAACTTCTCAAAAGAAATCCCGTCTTTTGGACTCTACACCTATACTCCGATTTCCTGCAAGTTGTCAGAAGGACTATTTGATCTTGACCTTGAGACATCGATCTGCATCGAACATCTTATGTTTTGCGAAAGATTAGTGTGTCTGTGTGCATGTTAAGGGGGCTAATATCTTTCTATCATATGAACCTCCATATACATATGTACCTCGACCTGAATTTAACGATACACCTCTAACCAAAATTACCTAAAACATTAATATCACTATTAAAAAAAACATGATGTGTATATACCTATTTATGTAATTAAGTACTATTACCACCATCTACTTCACTATTACCACCTAAAATTCTAAATAAAAACATTGCAGATAAACGTAGGTACCTACGGGCACTGACCTAATATCGATAAATCAAAATTCATATTGTCTTATCAGTAGACAAAGCAGGCAATGTTTTTTTGGAAGTCAATAACCTTACGTGCTTACTTTCTTTATCACATTATTGAGTTAAGGTAAAAGTGCCTAGGTACTCGGTTGGTTTGTTGGTGCTATTTTCCGATTTGTCGTCTGCATTATCTTGGAAGACGTAATTCATACACGCAAAATAACATATCAAATCTACTCAAATATTGCGAAAGCTATTGATAAGATTAAAATTGTTTCCTTGTTTCGTACTAATTAATACGATAGTGACTATTCTTGTTTAAATAATAAGGTATTTTTAACAAAATAACATTTCTCTCTACTATACAAATTTAGAGAAAACGATGTCTTAAACAAATATTTTATCATCGGTTGTTTATTTTTTGATCGAGCCGAGTGAGCACTTCAAATCAACTTGGACTAATTAGCGTATGTATGTATGTATGTATGTTTATTTGTCCGAGGATAACTTTCGAAGCGTTGATCCGATCATCTTCAAATTTGGGTTAGGTTAGTAAAATTGACGTTTCAAAGTGATCCTTTGATTTTAATGAATAAAGATTTGACTTTGACTTAGGTGGTGATGGCTAATTCCGATTCGTTCATGTTGATTTAGAGATCTCGCTTCGCTATATTAATTATGTAGTTCTAACCATTGACCTACGTCCAGCAGTGGACTGCTATAGGTTGATGATGAACCATTGATTTATTATAATCACATAACTAAGGAGAGCACGTACTAAACAGTGCGAAAAAACTGGCACGATACAAGATTACACTAGTAATTACTGCTTTCTGCTACACTTTTTTAATGGGGTTTTTTAAGGCTTATATGACCAAATATAAAGAGAAAAGTAAAATAAGTTTCTTATTCTGCAAAAAAAACAGAAGCCAAAATCGGCCTCCCATGCAATAACGTCTGCCATTACAATGGTCAATTTTGTCTGAATGTACTGAATTTAGAGGTAGGTCTAGCACTTTTGCTGGGGTTTTCCGTGCCCTTTTCCGAGGTGTCGGAGATTCATTTCGATCTCTTAGTATCTACTCTTGACGAGGTAGGTGTACCGGGATTTTTGATTCTAGGACGCCCTCTTTTTCTTGAGATGATCTTGCTAGCCTTGCAATAATGTTCAGCAATGGCGAGCTTGAAGTCAAATAGTGACATGTATAGGTCAGTCTTGCGTCGCCATAGTAACCAAGCATTAACTGCGCACATATCAACCAAGTGGAAAAATATTTTTTTATACCACTAACGAAACCTTATTTGCATACGAAGCCAAAAATGGCTCCCGTAGAAAATAGTTTTTTTAAGGCTTTAAGAGGCTTTGTAGAACATTATTTATATTTTTGAAAATAAATTTTCTTACTTTTCTATTTAATTTCCACCAACAAAGCTGAAAACAAAGTGAGGTTATAATGACATACGACATTGGCCATAGGCAATAAAAATTGCTTTTCGTTTCAGTTTGAACTCTCTAATATTATTAAAATAAAAATTTATAAATTTTGTTTAAAATTAGGGTAGAAAAAAAATACTAAAGTTTAGCAGTCAAAAATGGCTTTGTATGCAATAGAGGGTTAAAAGAATAAGGTTAAAATGAAGTGCATAAAAGTAGGTTTATAGAATACAGCTCTCGAATAGTTTTCGATCCATTATTATAGCATTACAATTATTTGGTACAGCCATGGTACTATGTACCGATATAAAACTATTTGAACTATGATAGTCGATAACCGATAACAGCTTTTTATTGGTTTGATAACATGGCCTAAACCGATTTAAAAAAAAATATTTACTTTGGATAAAGGTTCGTGTTTTCCGATATTTCCTTGAAACTTCCTTACGTTACACAACTTTTATCGCTACACTCCCTAAATATACCTAGGTATCGATGGGATGCGATAAGGCGGGACCTTGGTAAGTGTATCTTCTTTATTTGCACATGTACGAATAGAGAATAAATAAGAATAGAATAGAATAACGCTTTACTGTTCACCAGAAATAAAACTAGTTAATGCTAAATATAATACAACGGGCACCCTTATCGCTGGAAGCGATTTCTTCCAGGCAACCTTTGGGTGGAAAGTAATGAGCGAAGCAGTAATGGACAGCGGTGCATAGAGTAATGAAGATAAATAAAACAATAATATAAAACTATACTTATAGTCTTAAATAAATACCTAAAGATAGACTAATATACATATACCCAACTAATAAAACTATATCATTTATATTATAAGATAGAGGTGTAAATGGCTTGTTAAATAATAATAGTTGTCTTTGAAAAAATTAGAAATCGTGTGAAAATACTAATTAATCTGCCATTTCTAATTTTAAATAGGTAGGTACTTCTTATTAAAAACAATAGCAACTTTAAAAGCATACTGCAATTATTAAACTTTAATAAAACAATTCCCTTTTTGATATATTGCTGTTTTCGAATATAGAATATCTACTATACTAACTAGGTACTGCATTGTCCCTTCTTTGCATACTTCACAAATTGGTCACAGCTGCAATATTTAACTTCTATTTTGCTTTTACATTTAAAACCGTGATTTCAGTATTATTTTCTTCTTTATTATGTGTTTATGCATATATACTGTTCTGTGACACATTCAAAAATATCATCGCCGTAGCCGATTTTAATATGAGAGCCTTTTTTTGTCAGGTTTTTTTTTGTTTAGGATAGGAACCCTAAAAACGATTGAGAAACTTTTGTTTTTACGCAGTGTCGTAGCTAAGGTAATGAGCGCTCAGATTGGAATTTTGCACCCCCCAAAACATATTTTGTAGGAATATAAACAATACAATAACTTTTGCATGAATGCAAGAACAACCAGACCAACAAACAAAGAGACAGATACCTTTGAATTTACAATATTAGTATGACATTAACTGATTTAATTTAGCCCCGATTTTACTAGGCGACAAATGTCCCGGACCACGTGTCGCGAGAGAGGTCGTGCGACATTACGCGACATCGGCAAACTGTAAAAAAATTGTGTCGCGATTCTTTCTCAGATAACATGTGAGAGACAAAATGTCGAGCGACGTATCCCGGGACATTTGTCCCCTAGGGAATACGAGGCTTAATGCTGTCAGCAATTATTTTCTTTTCATCACTTCATTCTTGCCAGCTTGCCACTATAAATAATTTAATAGGACACAGACCAGTTTCGACCGCAACCCGCAAGCCAGCCAGCATGGCGGATGGCGTGAGCTGTAAGTACTTATCATTACACCATATTATGTATATCAGCTTATGTACTCGTAAGATATGTAAAAGGGTCGAGTAAAAGATAGGGTAAGCTTAAGAATAGACCCTACTTATCTTCGTACTACTTATTGCAAACTTGTATTTTGAAGGTCGAGGGGTGAGATTATTAAAGCACGCCCAACTCTACGACTCTACCCGTGCTATTTTATAAGCGAGTTTAACTATGTATATATATATCTCTTCGATATGCATTGGTTTAACGAGATGACTCTCTTTTCTTCTTCAAAGTGTAAGACGAGAGAAAATTAAACCAATGGTATTCCGGTTAATATCACGGGGTCCAACTGCTGGCCAAGGTCTCACCGATATTCTCCAAAATCTCACGGCATCATCAAATTTTTTTTGCAGATCTCAAAAATGATCACCATCCTCTCACTTATCCCTCGATGCAAAAAGAGGGGTGTTTTTTTTAACTGGATAGATCTTCTACAATCACACCTAATGGTAAGCGATAATGTGGTCTAATATGAAGCACGAAGATCTAGAAGAAAGCTACTTATTTACTCTTACCTTAAAGAGGCCCGGATTGTATTCTTTAGGAAAAACAGATGACGGTAAAGTGTTCCATACCTTAGCTGTACGCATCAAGAACGTAGAACCAAAACGGTGTGTGCGAATGATCAACTAGGTGCGGGTGGTACTGAGCCCTGCGCCTGCTTGTAATTTGATGGAAGGGGGATGGCGGGATCAGATCGTATAGTTCCTGGGCACATTCTCCAAAATGTATTCTGTAAAATATCGATAGGCTTGCAACTTTACGGCGGTGTTCCAGACTTTCGGTCTTAGTCTCCGCCATATACTGCTCATCTATAAGCCTAAAAGCCATACAGTCTATCGAGTCTTGGGTAGCGACCTAAGGTAAAAGGTAGGTAGGTAGTCCAGGAAGGTGTTTTAGGTTTAACGCCTATATCTGTCTCTTCGTTTGTCTGTGGCATCGAAGTTCCCAACGGATGGACTGAATCGGAATGTGGTTATTTAGTTTAACTGGGGTTGTTCTTCTGGGCGGTTCATGGCATGTCCCTGTATACCACTTGTGTCATTTCCCTAAGTGGCACAAGTAGGTAGGTACAGGCTACCGCTACAGCTACTGACTGTTATTTGTGACTCATAGACGATTGTTTCTTGAGTTGTATGTGTTGTGACTAACGCTTGTATCTTTATTCCCCCACAATTAGTGGAACCCTCTTTCCTGTTTTGTTTAATGACTTTTACAATCTTTCATGTTACCTACTTTTGAAATACTCGTGCGGCTACTAACAAGATTTTATGATAATAATATTATGTAGAAAATAGTTTCAGTAACATCTGGGTTAAATGAAGAAGGCTTTGTAATTCTGATTATCCAGCGACTTTAAAAAAATTTAAATACTGGTTCGCTAGCTCAACTTGTTATTTTAGGTCACAATTGGAAAAAAGAACATGATAATAAATAGCCCATATGATCGAAATTGAATCCAAATTGGATCAGCCATTACAAGTGCATATAGCATAAATGTTAATCCAATTGATTTTTACTTTAAGCACCTACTTATACTTGGTATAAGGTACTAATTATACCTCTAAATTTGTTCACTATTTCTAAATGCCTATACTTGTAAGTACTATGTTCTGGCCGCTGCCTGTGATTCTCGCGCTGCTAGTTCTGTAATAAATAATAGCTAAGTACATAAGCAGTATTATCGTTGTCTGGTTTATCGGACGGCAGTAACCTACATACGTTATCAGAATATTTCCTATATTCCGCTGAAATAATGAAAACATGTTATTATACTTTTGTTATTGAATAACTTTTTTTTAATGGGGGCAAAATGCCTTTAATAATAATAAATATTAACATACTAAAATACAGAAGAAACAGTTGAATCATCTAAATAAATACCGTTGCAAACGATCTATAGATAGCTCAACTGCTCCAGATTAGGCGATAGTATCCCCAAGACACTGGCGGCATTGCCCCGCTGAATTGCAATGCTTATGCGTTGACCCAGCTATGCGCCAGCTCTCGGATCACACGTCGCTTCGACCAGACGCCCAGAAAGAATTGAGAAAACGCGATGAGCCCTGGCACAACATGGTCTCGACCCCAAATGGCTCAAATACGTAAGCTCTGTCGTACTTCCACATTTGCGTCGCTTGAGATCTTCGGCTGAATTTACCGACGCACCGGCCCCAACTGCCGTACCAGACAAACGAGATGGCGCAAGGGTACTGACGAACGTGGCGTCCCACACCGAAGGCCTACCCTTTTCCCTAGGTACAAGAGTCATACCGTCAGGCCACTTACCACCGTCACGTATCAGACCGTTCGGTTCGAGAAATGAATAACTTGTGTGTGTGTGGTCGGATTTCGGCACCAGTACAGCAATTACACCCACGAACAACGTTTCCACTTTACAGCTGAGATCTTATTATATAAAACAAAGTCGGGTTTGTTCGAACACTTACATAGGTATAACTCGAAAACAAATTTCATGATTTTTGATTTGTTATATTTGTCTCCGTCCGGAGTAGCAGAATAACTATTAAAAACATTGGAAAAATTCACGCAAAAAGAAATTATGAAGAAAATTCATTTCCTCATACGTAATGATCGCAGGTTTTCAATTCTACCCGGGTGACGTACATTGACAGCCTGCGTCATATACATGTCAAGGCGGTACGAAGTTCGGCGGATCAGCTAGTCTTTTAATAAAAAGAAAAAGTGCTGATGTTCGGATCGGCTGACCTGGGGGCTTAGCCAAGTTACAGTCGATTAGCGATGACGCTAGTCGATAAGTCCGAAAATGTATGGGATTTGACACATGCTATAGAAATACTACGTGATTCAGCGACAACAAATGTCATACACATATGTCATGTCATATCTTCATTACACATAGCTAAGAACGACCCTAGTTAAATTAGCTGTCTATTAAAAAACCGCTTTCGAATCGGTCCTTCTGCTTAGGAGCTACGATGCCACAGACGGACAGACACACAGACATAGGCGTCAAACATATAACACGATTCTATGTCTTCTCTTCCTGTGTGTGTGAGGATGAGTTGAATGTATTGTTCTGTTAAAAAGTTATTATAATATAATGTTCCATCGAGTGTCAAAATTCCTGGGATTACAAAAGAGTTGGGTAAACATGAGTATTTTGAGTATGACATAATAAAGCGTGAGTTTGCCTACCAACTATTAGGAAATGGCATGCAGTGACTAAATAGTGTTGCACTGCACCTGTGTCATTCCAATTCTCTGTTTGAATAGACACTTTTTGTTGAAACCAAAAACTGTTGAAGAAAATTTTCTTTGACAAATGGTTCTTACTTACTAAGCCCGGCTTGCACAATGATCCATAAACGTATTTAGAGACTAAACATGTTTAAATTCGACGTATTTGTATGGTTTGACAACTCTCTTAATCATATTTAGCCACTAAATACGTTTAGGCATCGTTGCGCAAGTCGCCTTTAGTTACAATAAAAATAATAGCTTACGCACGACTATAATTCTTATTCCTCGAAAACGAACAGAGTTACTTTCGAACCACACTAAAATTATAAATGTGAAAGTTTTGATATTTGTTTATTTGTCGCGTCATAATGGCTGAACCTATTTCGATAAAATTTGGTGTGTTGATAGATTATGACCTGGATTCAAACATAGGCTACTTTTTGTTGACAAATAACGCGTGCGAAGCAGCTGGCGGAAGCTAGTTTATTTTAATTAGTATGGATTAATTATGTAAGCCGGTCGCTGTCGTCCGCCTGCCGTTCGAATCCTGGCCCTCGAAAGGTGGGGTGTGAAAGGGACGGCCTAACCCGAACGCCAGGCGGGCGACAGCGACTGACTCACGTAATAAGGCCGTTCCTCAAAATTGTTTGACTTTTGATACGTGTTCTACACGTGTTGACGACCGAAGACGGCTAACAAAATCCAATATATTCTCGAAATCCCCACCGCTACGTCCCCACCGGCGAGTAGAGGCCTCGTAACTGGACAATAACTACAAACATACATACATGCTAACACGGGCAATTTTTTAATTATTTGACAACAAAATTATGTACATTTGTAGTAATTGTCCAGTTCCAAGGTCTCTACGCACCGGAGACGTAGGCGTGGGGACTTTGAGAAACCGATAAATACATTAAAAATTTAAAACACTAGACAGGTAGCAGTATAAAAAGTAATGAGGACAATACGGATATTTGTTTTATCTGTCATTTGTTTTACCACTTGTGTGTTGACTCTGTAAATGAATGTGCTACGACATTGTAAGCATTTCTTGACACAACAGGCAAGCTGCTTGCATGAATGAATGGTGAAAATACTTTATTGTACACCATAAAACTAAAAATTACAAACAAAATAGAAGACACAAAGCAAATCGTACAATAGGCTGCTTGCTACAAGTTATTTTACCCTATGTTTACCACATGCTTGTCAAGTTTTAGTTCCTGTGTATCCATCCATACCTATCATTCGTAATATTATTTCTATTTTCGAAATAAAATATTGTCTCTCTGTCTCTTTGATAATTGAATAATATTGAATGAATAATTTATTATTTTATTCAATTCATTATTTAAGTTCCACCGTTGATATTTGGTATGGAAAGTGAACAGTTTACCCCCTGTATTCTGTGATATACCTAGCTAGGTGTAGTAGCTAGCTAGGCCTAGGTGGTTTTATGTCGTTCTGCACTATTGTTTAGTGTTGTGCGTTCGATAAGCTTTGTTTATGGCTAAATGAGCGATACAGAGGACATTGAACTGGAGGGAAATGTGTTGCGTAGATGGTCCTGATATGCGTACGAGTACAATCGCAACCAGAAGTAGCCGAGGAACCAGCTAGATCGAATACAGACATTAGCGCTTGCTGCTGGCATAATAATATAGTTAGTTAATTTAAATGCAGTAAGTAGGTACCTATAGCAAAACCGAAAGCGGTTACCGTAACTAGGACGTAACCTACGGTAACCGCTTTCGGTAGACTTGATTGCTCAGAAGAATAATTCGACAGTGCATAGTGAAGCTATCTAATCAAAGTAATTAAACTGGTAGAATAGTGTTGTTATGTTAAGCTGGCGTGGAGACTCCAGTCCAGCCTGGCCACTTATCTCTTCATCTGAGTAGGTAGGTACCTCGTTAAGTATTTTCAACAGATTGCAAATAGGTAGGTAGGTATTTGCAACCAGACAGCCGCAAAGGTTATCGGGAATGACCTAACCCATGTCTGCACAATAGATGACTGTGCGATGTACTTTGGTAGGCACGTTGTTGCTATAGGGCTCAGTTTAATTAAATTTATTCTCATCACCACACATTTTTAGTAGATACCTACTATTAAAAATCTTTATTTAAATGGAACATTCAGTATGAAAATAGATGTGTGATTCTCAGAAATGAAGAACTAACAATTTGCCTTAATCGCCTGTAGAGTAAAGGATTCCATTGGCCGCCAGAACTAGGTAAAGTGATTATAGTTTAATCCATTGTTTATTCAATAATTAATAGATGGTCATCATAATTGATTACTGCAATTAGGAAGTGACAAGTGCATGTGCGGTCAGTTCTTTATCTGTTTATCTCTTGTTGTTACCTACTTATTATAATTAGAATGAGGTAGTAATTAGTTTATAAACGATGCCTTGATAGATAGGTACAAATCTATAAAGTCCATTCGAGTTAAAACTACGTTGGCTCTACTTCAGCCACTTAAATAATAACAAGTATACCTATAAATTAAACATTTAAAAAACCCCCGTCTGTTATTTCCATAAGTAGGTACCTACATACGAGATACGTAATTAAAAAGTTTTTTAATTAATCGGTTATGGATCACGCCTAATATACATTTTTGTATTATGTATGAGGCCTGAGGCGACAGTAACGTAAACATATTGCAAAACAATAATCTGTCCTTGGCCCGTAGGATCAATGGCAGTTTAAACTAAAATTCTAAGCTTCAATTAATAATTTTCTGGTTTAAGCTTAGAATTTTAGTTTAAACTGCTATTGATCTTACGGGCTTTAGGTATTTATTTATTTGATTAGATGGGAACTCAACTTTCGATGTTGTCGACGAGTACGTCTACCTAGGACAAACGGTCCAGTTAGGTAGGTCCAACTTCGAGTATCATTCGATGAATCCAACTCGGCTGTGCAGCGTTCGGGAACTACGTTACAACTTCTCGTCCAAAATACCTTAGTGTCGGACTGATGACAGCGATGACATTATGGCACGGAAACGTGGTTTCTCACTATAGGCCTCATAAAAAGGCTCAAGGTCGCTTAGCATGCTATGGAGAGGTTTGAGACGAGGCGATAAGGGTTGTTGGGAGTCGTTGGATGCAGGCCGCACAAGATAGATCGCTCTTGAAATCTATGATGGAGGCCTATTTAGCAGTGGAGGCGACGTCCTGTGGCTGATATGATTACGTAGTTTACCAAAATTGAGAATATAAAGCGTCAAGACGAAAAGAAGGAGCATATCATAGCACCATAAGTAGGTAAGTACTACCTAGGTATTGCTGGGTAATAATTATAATTTACTAAGTGCATGACGTAGTGTCACCCTGCGTAATGCATGACCGATAGAACAGTCATTGACCCTCGTATCAATATCACTATTATTTATTCTGTGGTCCAGTTTCGTTATGTGTGTCTCATTTTCATTCGTCAAGGTTTTCAGTAAAATAAATAATTAGTGGTGTTTAGAAGCAAAGCTTAATGGCGCACCCTGGGAGAGACCTATGTCCAGCAGTGAACTGCTATAGGGGGATGATGATGATGATGAGAAACAAATCGATTATGAAAAAAAAAGCGTTCTGATTGTTTATACAGGTTACATCTATCCAGATGGAGCTCGCTCTCAAACTCTAAAACTTTTTTCATTTTATGTAAGTATTTTACGACTTCTTCAGAATTTATCCAATGACTCCATCCATACTTACCTACCATTCCTAGCGGAGGATGATGGTAGGTAGATAGGTCCACCAAGACGTTACAAAATGACTTAAAAATTACTACACAGACAGACTAAAGTTAGCATATCGAATCTGATGTAATTGCTGAATTTAGTCTGTCTGAGTTTAGGGCACTGAATATTGCAACGTGTATCGAACTACATAGTTTTATGTAGGATGGTTATGGGTGAAAGGGAATTTGAAAACCGCTCAACCACCTTCATGAGTTTTAATCATGAAGGCGGTTGAGCGGTTTTAAAATTCCGTCGCGTTGACTATAGAATCTAGAGACAACACTAGGGTCTTTCGTTTTCGCCATCTGATACGAGAACCGTTAAAAAGTCTAACCCCAGCGCCACATTGTGCGCAAATCGGTTTGCCTTAACATTTTTGTCAGGCGGTAATATACATAAGTACTCATCTACCTTACACGTACACAATTAGGTATACAACCTACTACATTAGATAACATTAGGTCTTATTTTCAACATAGTCCGCGCCACCAATGAAGTCCGATAGACGCGGCGCTGCTATCGCAGAAATCGAGAAGTTATTCGAGATTTAGTTCCCGCTTTTGCCGTAAGACTTTACTCGTGGCGCGGACTCTAGGTAAGTAGCCACGTTGAAAAAAAAATAGATGTTATAGCTCTGTAAAGGTGTATCTCTCTCTGCTACGTACATAAGTATCTAGGTACATACTACATAGGTACCTACATAAGCAATCTTTTGTAGAGAATTCATGCAATCCTATTGGTTAATATTTCTCCGTTTCTCCGCTCCGCTGCCTCTCTCCGCGTCAATGGACAGGCAGCCTTATAAATATGTAGACACAGAAGGTATTAGGATAGGTATCTACCGTACCTCTACCTACAGAGGAGTTACTATGTGGATGTTTGATCAAGTGTTCGGTTATCAACACAGCCCGTTGTATCGTTCAAAGAACAGGGTTCTTTGACAGGCAACCCTACCGGACGCGCGCCGCGCCGTAAAACGAGAGCATCGGTAAGTATGTAAGTAATATTACACATTGGCAAGGATCCTGCCTGAATGTCAACATGATATCATAGACACACAATTCAGTTATCTGGTTTTATTTTATGGAATAAATTAAATTTTATTTTCATAGATGCAGTTTGAAGGTAAGTTTGAACTTAAATAAATACTTACAAGGCATAAATAAAAGGCATGTAATTAGGTAGGTAGATAAGTACCTAATTATGTTCGAACTTACCTAGTTGTAAAATTTGAATAAACATAATGTTGTACTTTGCCGGCTCCAGTGGCGGCTTTTAGAGTAAACTAAGTTCAAAGTACTTTGAAAACCAACAACAAAAGGCAAAATTGAAAATGTTTGTTCAAACTTTGAGCACAATTCATTGTCGCGCTTGCTTTAATCAACCTATTATTTCCTTCTGACATTTAGTTGATCGAGCGAAGCGAGAGATCTCCAAATCTACTTGGGCAAATCGGCGTTGTACCTATGTAGGTATGTTTGTTTGTCCGAGGATAACTTCTCTCGGACTCGAAGCCTTGATCCGATAATCGTGAAATTTGGTATATATATATATATAGGTAGGTAGGTAGGGTCAAATGGCAGGTCTAATGAAAGGTCTTTATGAGTACATTTCGACCCCGTATTTATTTTTAGTTTAATTTTCGTAGTTTTTATGTGATTAGCCATAATAAAAACTAAACTTTGACGAAATTCACTGGGTACACCAGTGTCCCCACAGTGCTGAAATTTGGTATCCGTGTAGCTTTAGTGACCCAAATATAGGCAAAAGTCTGAAATCCGGAATAACTGTATTTTATACTAAAAAAACAAAAATACATGAACTCCCGTTACCTGTAATATGAATGAAACTGTAGGTCAAGTTAGCTGGTAAAGCATCTTGTGCCACTTTTTGATAGTCAAAGATTACAAATAATATTTTTTTTTAGTTTTCTTAGGGGACTCGCGAGATCTCAGATCGGGGCGACCCACTAGTTATAATCTTTTATTTAGTAGCAAACCATAAAGCTACCGCCACACATGTTCAGTTTTCAAATGGAGTTTGAACTTTATTTATATGAAATCTGACAAATGCAAATGTTTGTTCAAACTTTGCGCATAATAGTGCCGCCCGGCGCCGGCATGATAGATATCTCTAGATAGATAGATCTGTTTTTCGTAGATAGGTATTTTAATTTTGAATTTGAACCTCCTCAACTTCTTTATTGGTTTGGTAGCCGCAGAGTTCAAAAAACATATATTTTTTATGGGTATTGGTAGTGGTAGGACAGGGTATGTACCGCCATCTATTTGAATAGTAGTGTAACTTTTGTAAAATGTTGTTCAACTTCTAAGTAGCCTCATTTTATAACAATAACTCCCTAATCGAAAACATTATTTTTTAGATAGATATCAAATGTTTTGCTTTTACCTACTCTAGTACCTAGAAGCAAATTATAAAGAGTATTAATTAGTTTATGCTTTATCTTTCTATTTTTTAATCGGTCAGGCACCATAACCATACAACAATGTATGGATGGGCGTAATCCTTGACCGGTGGAGTGAGTAACCAGTGACGAGTTTTGTGATTTTAGGTAACTTTAATTTGGGACATTGATTGAACAAATCTTACCCCCGCACCACACATGTGTGCAAAAACCCAAATACCAACCTACAAAGTCATCAAGTGTGGCATCAACTTTGAAAACCGTCACTGGATGGCTCAATGCAAAATTAAATGTTTGTTACAATTAAAAAGTAAGAGAGCTTTTCAGTAAAAAAAAAAACTAGTTCCAGCTAGTGTAATAGAATGCGTTGTCTGGGGGTAAGTTGTTAAAATATAATTTATATGCCGAAATCTCAGACACAATATCAAAATTTGTCTAAAACAATCTTACTTCGTCCGATAAACAAACATAAATGTTTTTTTTTTGTTTTTGTTTCTCGGATGTTCAGTTTTCAAATGGAGTTTGAACTTTATTTATATGAAATCTGACAAATGCAAATGTTTGTTCAAACTTTGCGCATAATAGTGCCGCCCGGCGCCGGCATGATAGATATCTCTAGATAGATAGATCTGTTTTTCGTAGATAGGTATTTTAATTTTGAATTTGAACCTCCTCAACTTCTTTATTGGTTTGGTAGCCGCAGAGTTCAAAAAACATATATTTTTTATGGGTATTGGTAGTGGTAGGACAGGGTATGTACCGCCATCTATTTGAATAGTAGTGTAACTTTTGTAAAATGTTGTTCAACTTCTAAGTAGCCTCATTTTATAACAATAACTCCCTAATCGAAAACATTATTTTTTAGATAGATATCAAATGTTTTGCTTTTACCTACTCTAGTACCTAGAAGCAAATTATAAAGAGTATTAATTAGTTTATGCTTTATCTTTCTATTTTTTAATCGGTCAGGCACCATAACCATACAACAATGTATGGATGGGCGTAATCCTTGACCGGTGGAGTGAGTAACCAGTGACGAGTTTTGTGATTTTAGGTAACTTTAATTTGGGACATTGATTGAACAAATCTTACCCCCGCACCACACATGTGTGCAAAAACCCAAATACCAACCTACAAAGTCATCAAGTGTGGCATCAACTTTGAAAACCGTCACTGGATGGCTCAATGCAAAATTAAATGTTTGTTACAATTAAAAAGTAAGAGAGCTTTTCAGTAAAAAAAAAAACTAGTTCCAGCTAGTGTAATAGAATGCGTTGTCTGGGGGTAAGTTGTTAAAATATAATTTATATGCCGAAATCTCAGACACAATATCAAAATTTGTCTAAAACAATCTTACTTCGTCCGATAAACAAACATAAATGTTTTTTTTTGTTTTTGTTTCTCGGAATTGTATGTTCCATAAATAATCAGCAAATGAAAGAGCAACGCCATCTGTTAGCAGTTATAAAACATGGCCGTGAAAACCCTTCATTTAGCACGACCACCGTTTCCGATTTGCGTACCTACTAGTGTTCCTCAAAATTAGGGATTGTTTGCAGACAGTTGATTGATATTCGATTTGATAGTGCGTACGTTTCATTTTGATCAGAAATGTACCTATTGTTACGAGCTGAGGGTTCGGGATAAAATAATGGCAATCGGTCTAACCAAAATAACACTTTTATTCAGCACTAGACGATGAATACACGAACTTGGTCACACGTATCACAACACACTAAATCACACCACTGGTGCACCACTTATAGTCACCGAAATGATCGCACGTATAGCTTAATCCAGACTGACTCGGGAGCAACTACTGTTCACGCGAGACCCTTCCCACGTCAGTCCTCCAGGGCCTCGCTGAGACTAACTCACTGAGACTAACTCAGACTCGAGACTGACTGACCGGCCATCTCTCCGGCCTATTTATATCGCACACATTTCGATTGTTCGAGAACGATGTCGATCCTTCCAGGAAAGGGTCGGTCCCTCGACACAATGGCCACTCCCCATTCTGCGAAACCACAAACAATAGCAACAATAACACAGCAAGACAAAAGGGTTCGAGAAGGTTCGATTATTACTCATTGTTTAACAGCCTCGGCGTAACACTGCCCCCTCCTAAAACATGCTCGTCCCGAGCATTCTTAGCCCCATATCGCGGCAGCCGATCCACACGAACAATTGTAGGCGCACCTCGCGCTGAAGATGTAGCAACTAGAGGAGCCACATTGCCGTCTCCAGTACTTCAGGACACCCAGAGTCCCTTTCTCATCAGCGATCCCAATTCCAGCCTCCAAAACACGGCTCTCATGATTTCTATCTGTTCTTTCACTTCCTGGAATTCCTTTCCAGATGAACCGAACAATTCCCTCATCAGTCGAGCACGCTCTTATGGCCAACGTCGCTGATCTTCCTGTTGACGACGCTGCTCTTCTTTATCCTGACATCGCTGTTCCTCTTGCAACCGAGTCTGCTACACCTGTTCATGTCGCTGTTCCTTCTGCAACCGAGCCTGCTCTTCCTGCTGACGACGCTTCTCTTCTTAATGCTGACGGCGTTGTTCCTCCTGCAACCGAGCCTGCTCTTCCTGTTGACGCCGCTTCTCTTCCTAATGCTGACGGCGTTGTTCCTCTTGCAACTGAGCCTGCTCTTCCTGTTGACGACGCTGCTCTTCTTTATCCTGACGACGCTGTTCTTCTTGACGACAAAGCATTGCCATATTAGCAGCAAGATCGCCTGTCACAGGAGCTTGGCCCACGGATGATGATGATGATGGTGCTCCAAATGATTCGGTGGCGGCTGATTCCATCTCCATCGGATGACGACTCTGCCGAGCTTCTTGAACCGGAGACTCCCCAAACCGCCTTTCATCAATTTCCTGTTTTCGTTGACCTCTCGTCCTGACACCGTCCACGTTATCCTTTGGTAGAACCGGCATTATTTTATCCCACTTCTGACACCAAATTGTTACGAGCTGAGGGTTCGGGATAAAATAATGGCAATCGGTCTAACCAAAATAACACTTTTATTCAGCACTAGACGATGAATACACGAACTTGGTCACACGTATCACAACACACTAAATCACACCACTGGTGCACCACTTATAGTCACCGAAATGATCGCACGTATAGCTTAATCCAGACTGACTCGGGAGCAACTACTGTTCACGCGAGACCCTTCCCACGTCAGTCCTCCAGGGCCTCGCTGAGACTAACTCAGACTCGAGACTGACTGACCGGCCATCTCTCCGGCCTATTTATATCGCACACATTTCGATTGTTCGAGAACGATGTCGATCCTTCCAGGAAAGGGTCGGTCCCTCGACACAATGGCCACTCCCCATTCTGCGAAACCACAAACAATAGCAACAATAACACAGCAAGGGTTCGAGAAGGTTCGATTATTACTCATTGTTTAACAGCCTCGGCGTAACACTATGTACAGTAATACCCCGGACTTACGCGATAGGTGGGACCAAGAGATAGCCGTGTAAGTCGAATTCGCGTAAGTCGGGGGGTTCAACCATGCATATAACGTATAAAGTTTGCGTAATCAGGACCAGAGTCTAAAGAAAACAATAATTTAGAAGAAACTAATTTACATTAGTAGGAATAAAACAACGTAAATCAAAGTTATTTTGATGTCGAAGGCTTCATATAGGTATTATATTCTAACAATGTCGCCTGACAAGTTACGTTTTTCTTCTTCTCACGTAAAATTTCCTCGTAGCATGCCAGTAACTTTTTTATTTCCCGTTTTGTAGTAGACACGCGTTCTTCATTAGAATCTATTTTTTCTAAAATTTGCAACCCCTTTTCAATTGTACTGAGGCCTTCTGTTAAGTTTGAAATCGTCATTTGATTTTCCAATTCAACAGAGTCTAACGAATCAGTTTGTTCAATGTTTTGATCATGCTCGCGCATTTCTATAAGCTCGTCAATTGTTAGCTCTTGATTGTGTGAATCCAGCAATTCTTGGACGTCATCAGCATCCACCTCTAAATTTAATTGTTTGGCAATATTGATCACTTCTTCTATTATACCATCGATTTGTTCAGGATCTGAGGATGATTCTCCTTCGGTTTTTATGGTGAAAAAAAATGGACACAGCTTTTTCCAGACGTCATTTAAAGTTTTTTGTGAAATCTCATTCCAAGATTGTCCAATAATTCTTACAGCATCTAAAACATTGAATTGCTTCCAAAAGTATTTGACAGAAAGCTCGCTATTTTGTCTCATAGCTTCATTTAGATGTGCAAATGATCGCCTTGTGTAGTAAGCTTTAAGTGTTTTAATGACTCCCTGGTCCATTGGTTGAAGCAAGCTGGTAGTGTTTGGTGGCAAAAATACAACTTCCACCCGTGGATCGAAATTAATTAGAGTTGTAGGAGGATGGCCTGGTGCATTGTCAATTAGTAGCATCACTTTAAATGGAATTTCTTTCAATTGGCAATAACGTTCGACTTCAGGAATAAAATGATGACCAAACCAGTCTTCAAAAAGAGAAGCTGTCACCCAAGCTTTCGCATTAGATTTCCAAATAACGGGCAAACCAGCTTTAGATTTGTTTTTTAAGGCTTTTGGATTTTCTGAGCGATAAACTAAGAGCGGTTTCAATTTACAATCACCAGCTGCATTCGCACCGACCATCACTGTCAATCGATCTTTGGCTGCTTTGAAACCTGGAAAGGTTTTCTCTTCAAGCGAAGTAATAGCTGTTTTAGGCATTTTCTTCCAAAAAAGACCGGTTTCGTCTACATTGAAAATAGTTTGGCTAAAGTAACCACCATCTTCAATCATTTTCTTGAGTTTTTCTGGATAAAGAGACGCAGCTTCTTTGTCGGCAATTGCCGCCTCTCCACTTTCTGCGAAGTTATGCCAATTACAACGTCTTTTAAATCTGCTGAACCAGCCGTTACTAGCTTTAAAGTCTTCATTTTTGGCCGCCTCCCCAGCTTCTTTTTTTAGTCTTTGAAAGATCTGCTTAGCTTGAAAGCACACTGTGTTTTGGACAACAGGACAATTTTTAAGTCTTACTTGATTAACACACCATAACTGTAACATTGTTTCCATCTGAGCAATAATACCGTGACGTTTACGAATAATGCTTGAATTCAAAGGTTGAGAGCCTTTCACAGCTTCAGTAATTTTTTCTTTATTTTTTATAACCGTTCGGACTGTTGATTCCGGTAGGTCAAATTTGTTTGCCAATTCACAAATTTTTATTTTCGATTCAAAGTCTTTGATAATATTTAGTTTACACTCCAAAGACAGTGTTTTTCGTTTCTTGTTAGGTTCACATGACTCATTTTTTGGTCTTTTATACGACATAATTAAAGATAAACCAATAATGTGCACTGCGTACGTAAAATAAATTTCACAATTTCACGTCCGAACTTGTCATAAACTGAATTTGCACTGCGTTGGTAAGGTACGTAATATTTTACGGAATTGGAATTGTTGTTCAACACGGAACACGTTCGAACTTGTCGTAAACCGAACACGCCGATGCGCGCGATGATCAAAAAGAAAAACCGCGTATCTCCGAATTCGCGTAAAACGGGGTAGCGTAAGTCGGGGGGTATTACTGTACTGATTACGTAATCCATATAATTTTAACGTATTTTGTTGTATCCTTAGGCCTTCGGGCTTGTTGTATCACATCACAGACCACTTTTAGGAGTGGGCATTTTGAACCGTAAATAGTTTTGAAAAGCAGCTATTGTTCCAATAGCATGTTTTCGGTTTCGTATTCAAATACAACTATCTATTTTCCAGTACCTAGATTCATGAGAAACGACTGGTTAGCTGGGTTTACTAAAACGATATCGGCTAGCTATTGGCTCGGGCCGCCGTTGTCAATATTACACCGAACCAATCAAGTCGCTGAAAACAAGCTACTGGAAAATAACTTGATTAGCTTGACATTGGAAACAGACTCATCAGCTTTGAGTCTGTCAGCCCTAAGTCTATTTCCAATGTCAAGTAAAAGTATTTATTTTCTAGTAACATGTTTTCAGTGACTTGATTGGTTCAGTGTAATATTGATAACGGCCCGCTATTGGCTGCTTTAATATTCTTTTCCAAAAAGGTGCGTTCATTGGTCGGACTCATGATCGTGAGCGAGTTGTATGAAGTGTATGAGATGAAAACGGCTGACGCTTACGAAAGAGAGGGAAGTACATACTACCTGTTTCACAAAATCACACGTTTTTATGTTTGCATAAACCTTGACCCTTGCCATTTGGTAATAAGTGCATTTTTTGCATGATTGTAAAAAAAGTAATTATGTACTTAGGTGCCTGAGTGGGTGGATACAGACTTACCAGCTTGGATTTTTATTTAACTGGCTGGTTGTTTTTTTTATTATCCTTTCAGAATATTATAACTGTAACGGACGATCAAAGACGGGGAAGGATCGAATCTAGATTTGAAATGTATTAGGTAGTTATAAGATCGAATCAGATTCAAATGTTAACAGGTAGCTAAGATTGTAACAGTTTAAACTTGTAAAGGTCAAAAGAGTGAGATAGCTACATGTAAGTCCCCGTCTAACTTTGCTGGAAACTTCGATGTATTAAGAATTGTATAACATGATTTGTGAAAGCGTGAATTACGATCCCCGCACCATGGCTAGGGCGAGGAGTAGTTTTGTATAAAGATAGACCGTTTTCAAACAGAAATTTGTGATCATTCAAGAACGCGATTTATACCTTGTAAACTAGCAACTAAGAAGAAAAATAAATACAGTCCACTTTTGCACCGAGTCTATCAATGAAGCCTGGGTAGGACCTCTACAAGTTTTGGTCCTCCGACCCGGATAAGCCGTTCCTGCGACGACCGGACCAGTTGTTCCTGCGGAGCCGACAAGACCCGCTCCACTGGATTTCAAGAAACAGTTACATCGTATAACCACTGAAGAAACGGCGCGGGCTTGAAGATCACCCAACGGTGCGACGAGCATCGTTGTCAAGACCGGCGCAAGGGCACGGGGTGCCTGAAGATCACCCAACGGTGCGACGTGCGACGTTGTCAAGACCGGCGCAAGGGCACGGGGTGCCTGAAGATAAGCCCGCGTCCGTTGAAGACAACCGAACGAGGACGTCACCCGAAGAGTGAAGACCCCCCGCCCCCTCACGTGGCTGGTCCACGGCCCGTTTATTCCGGCCACCTAACGGTGCCAAACGGTCGGAATAGCGGGTAAACGCCTTAGAGCGGTTTTAGTGTTAGTGTTAGGGACCGCTAGGTAGGTAGGGGCATCAAGTGCTGAAGAAGATGACCACCAGGAGCCCACCAGTGACGAGGGGGAAGAAGGCTGCACTTCGCGTCTACGAAGACTACCCCGCGTCCCCGTCCGAACCCGCGCTTCCGAATGCTCCCGTTGAGCCGCGACCCGCCGAAGCGGGACCCTCCTCCGCTCGCGTAGCGTCAGAGACGACCGCGCCCGCGCCCGCGACCGAGGTAGCACCGCGAGTGACCGCACACGCCGAGCCCGAACGCCGGCGTGCCCCGTCCGTCCGCTCGCAACGCTCCAGCGCCAGCGCGATGGCAAGGATACGGCAAATTGAATTTGAAGCTGAAGAACGACTGGCCGAGATTAAGAGGCAAGAGCTCCATATTCAAGCGGAACTTATAAGGAAGAGGTTGATTGCCGAAGTCGCTACAATACGGGAAGAAGATGAACAAGAAAGCATCCAGGGCACGGGTGCACGGAACGGAGCCCTAGACACAGAACACAGAATAGAGGACTGGCTCCAACGCCATCATAAACGGGGGGAGCCAGAACAACTGCGAGACAGATCACTCACGCCGGACCGAACGCGAGACAGAGGGATTGATCGATTAACGGAAGCCATAGAGAAGATGGCTCACCGTAGACCACCTCCGAGACAGACGTACGACCTACCTGTATTCGGAGGTGCTGCGGGGGATTGGCTACCGTTCAAGGCAGCCATGAAGGAATCGACGACCATCCACAAGATCTCATCGGCTGAGAATCTAGCGAGGCTTAGAACATGCCTGAAAGGCGAAGCCCGTCAAGCAGTGTCGGCTTTGTTATACACTGCAACCGAACCGGCAGTTATAATGAAGACTTTGGAGCAATGCTACGGTCGCCCAGAGATGATTATAGACAACGCGTTAGAAGAGATTAAGAAGCTACCGCGACTGGGCGCGACCGCAGGCGAGTTAAACGCTTTCGCCATCAAACTACAGAACGTAGTAACCGCCATCTCTTGTATGGACCAACGCGGCTACCTGCAGAACCCGATGTTTGCGCGACAGGTAGCCGAGAAGTTGACACCGCACATCCGATCAAAATGGTGCGACTATGCGGAGGAATTTGGCAGCCGAAATGAACCAGAAATATTGACGCTGTCCCAGTTCCTGATGAGAGAGGCAGATCGCGCAATGCGATACGCGTATACAGCTACGCCTTCGCAGAGCACTTCAAAGGCCCGACCCATAGAGCAGCGACCCAGGGTGAACGAACGAAATCGTGGGTCGGTGTACGCTACACAGAACGCGGCATCGGAGGAGGAAGCCTCAACGAGACAGAACGCAGCAACGGACAAGAACGAGTGCCGTTGCTGCGGGGGCGACCATAGAACCGTCGAGTGTAGAAAGCTCACGGCGATGCCAGTAGACAAGAGATGGGAATGGGCCAAAGAGACAGGCATATGTTTTCGCTGTCTGAGCAGCAAACATAGACGCTTTATGTGCAAGAGCAAGCGATGCGGAGTAGGTGAATGCACACGTCCGCATCACGCACTGTTACATGCGCCGAAAATAAGGAACGAGGGTGCCAGTGAGCAGGGCCAGACCGAAGAATCAGCCATCACTGCATCTGCGCATGTAACAGCAAGGAATCAAGTCCTACTGAAGGTGTGTCCAGTCGTGATTAAGGGCAGTAACGGCATGGAAATAAATACGTATGCGTTACTGGACGAAGGATCAACGATAACTCTGATCGATGAAGAGATCGCCGCGATGATCGGAACGGAAGGCCCGACAAAAGCCTTGAACATCGTGGGGGCTACGACTAGTCAGAGGGAACCCGAGAGCCGGGTAGTGGATATCGTGATCCGAGGACACAAGTCGGACTCACATCGGATCACAGCGCGCACTGTGAAGAACCTGACCTTAGGAAATCAACTCGTCAGTACCGATGTGTTAAAATACGCGCATTTGAAGAAACTCCGTCCAGAAGCCGTGTGCTATGCGTCAGCGAAGCCACGCATACTCATCGGGGCCGACAACTGGCATCTTATTGTGACGAGGAAGCTTCTGACAGGGAAGAGAACCCAGCCAGCTGCATCACTAACGCAGCTGGGATGGGTAATCCATGGATCAATCCCCAGAAGCACAATAAGACAGCAGGAGACGGTACTACACGTCCATACGTGCCAAGGTGTCCAGAACGGATATACTTTGAACGACCAAGACGAGGAATTAAGCAAGCTCGTGAAAGCACACTTTGAGATAGATGCTTTGGGCGTTTCAATTAAAAGAAAGCCAAATGCAAAGGATGAGCGGGCTCAAAGTATTTTCGACAGAACAGCGAGACGAGTGAACGGTCGTTTTGAAGTGGGACTACCTTGGGCCAGCGATGAGGTGAAGATGCCGCCCAGCTACGACATGGCCATACGACGCTTACATGGGATCGAACGTAAGATGGACAGATCGCCGGAGTTTAGAAGTGCATACACCGCGCAAGTGGAGAAGCTGCTAGAAAAGGGATATGCAGTAAAAAGCGAGGAGGAACAGAGTCAGAACGAACGTCTCTGGTTTCTCCCTCACTTCGCGGTGACAAACCCCAACAAGCCGGGGAAGTTTAGAATGGTTTTCGATGCAGCCGCGCGCGCTAATGGAACATGTCTCAATGACGCGCTGCTGGACGGACCAGATCTACTACAGACATTACATGGCGTCTTGTTTCGCTTCAGAACGAAGCCGATCGCGGTCACTGCGGACATTCGGGACATGTTCCTGAGGGTGACCATAAGACAAGAGGACCGTACAGCCCAACACTTTCTATGGCGCGGCGACAACCGAACAGATCCACCGCAGAAGTACACGATGAAGTCCATGATATTCGGAGCGAGAAGTTCTCCATTTCTGGCTCATAGCGTCAGGAACAGGAACGCGAAAGATCACGAGCGTTTGACGCTATAACTCGGAACCACTACATGGACGACTGGGTGGACAGCTTTGAAACGGAAGAGATAGCCGCCAGAGCTATGGCACAAGTGCAAGAGGTGCATCAACAAGCGGGTTTTGAACTTGCAAGCTGGAGCGCAAACCGTGAAGGCTTACTGGATAGTATTACCCCGGAGAACCGAGCGCATGCACCAAAAGAGCTAGCGGCCAATGCACATGTATATGGCAAGACATTGGGTATTCTTTGGATTACCGACACGGATGAACTCACCTTTAACACTGCCATGCCTCGCGTACCTGAAGATGTTAAGAATGTGGCACGAACGCCAACGAAGCGGGAGGCATTGGGTGCAGTTATGTCGTTGTTCGACCCACTAGGCCTGCTGAGTCCATACACGATTACGGCAAAGATCATGTTACAAGAGTTGTGGAAAAAGAACGTGGATTGGGATGAACCTTTGCCAGCCGAGGAGGCGGCGACATTTTTTGAATGGCAAAATAATTTACGCTACGTCGCCGACCTAAGACTGCCGCGATGTTACGACGCAAGACCAGACATAATACAGCGACAACTTCATGTTTTCTGTGACGCCAGCGAGCAGGCGTTCGCTGCGGTCGCGTTTTGGCGAAATGTCAGCCAAGACGGCGTGAGCATCGCTATTTTAGCAGGAAAGGCGAAGGTTGCGCCACTAAAGGCACAGAGCATACCACGAATGGAGCTGCAGGCTAGCTTAATCGCCGCTAGACTTGCCGCGGAGATTGTCAAAAGCCACGACTTAGAAACAAATGTAACATTTTGGAGCGACTCAAAGACGGTGCTACATTGGATTAGGAACGACGAAACGAGATTCACTCCGTACGTGGCGCACCGACTCGGGGAGATAGCAGAGTTAACTCGCCCAGAACAATGGCGGTGGGTGCCCACAGCGCTTAACGTAGCAGACGACGCAACGCGATCGAGGAACACTCAGCTACGGAGCGACGATAGATGGTTTACGGGACCGGCGTTTCTATTTGAAGACGAAGAACGTTGGCCTGTAGAGGTTTCATCGCCACCAGAACAAGACGAAGAGAGAACATGTGCAGCGCACGTGAGCCAGGGATCAACGCTCATCGACATGAGCAGGTTCTCATCCCACGAACGGTTAGTTCGCACGCTGGCCCACGCGCTCACATTTTTAAAGAAATGTCGACGACGCGGTGGGCAGCTTGGGATGGGAGAACTGCGGGAGGCAGAACGCCTGCTCATCAGAGACTCGCAGCGAGCATGTTTCCCTGACGAAGTCCAGCGCCTGAAGAAAGGGATGAGCGTCGATCGAACGAGCAGGCTGTACCAACTCGACCCTAAGTACGGTGACGATGAAATAATAAGGCTGAGCGGTAGGATCAACGCCGCTACAGTACCGGATCACCTGAAGGATCCACCCATTCTGGACGGAGCGCACCGCTTATCACGTCTACTGATCAGGCGGGAACATGAGGAGAATAAGCACGCGGGCAGAGAACAGATCGTGAATAATCTGCGCCAGCGATTTTGGATACTGCGGTTGCGTCCGGCGGTCAGAACGGTTCTGAACGATTGTACGCTGTGTAAGATAAGGAGAGCGAACCCAAAGAAGCCAGTAAAGGGTGACCTGCCGAGGATGCGCCTAGAGATGAACACGAGGCCGTTCACTAACTGCGGCATCGATTGTTTCAGCCCTATGTGGGTGGCGATCGGGCGGCGCCGTGAGAAGCGATGGGGTATGCTCTTTACGTGTCTGGTAACGAGAGCTATACACGTGGAGCTTATAGCGAGTCTCAGCACCGACTCGGCTATTATGGCTATCAGGCGAATGGCTGCCCGACGGGGGACTCCTCGTACAATCGTATCAGACAATGGAACGAACTTCCACGGATCAGAAGTGGAACTAAGAAAGGCGTACGATGAGTGGCTTCCAGGCCTAAAAGAGTACGCACTCAAAGAGCGGATCGAGTGGCGGTACATCGACCCTGGTGCGCCAAACCAGGGGGGAGCCTGGGAGCGAATGATAAAAACGGTGAAGAGAGCCCTAGCCATCACCTTAAATGAACGTGCCCCGCGAGAGGAGGTATTGAATACGCTAATGACAGAAATCGAGCACACCGTAAACTCGCGGCCTTTAACGCATGTACCCGTGGACCCAGAGGAAAAGGAAGCTTTAACGCCGAACCACTTTTTATTGGGGACGGCAGTAGGTTTGCCATATGTGGGAGACTGCGACGTAGCCGACAGAAGAACGTGGCGCGCCGCACAAGCTCTGGCAAACTCTTTTTGGAAGCGCTGGATCGACGAGTACTTGCCTACGTTGGCGCCGCGAGGCGACGTCAGAAGACAGCAAGAGAACGTCAAAGAAGGGGACGTCGTCGTAATCGCGGACGGTTTGCTACCTCGGAACGTATGGCCGCGGGGCCAGATCGAGCGCGTGATTACGGGTCCGGACGGAGTAGTTCGGAGCGCTGAGGTGCGGACGCGGGGAGGCGTTTTCCGGAGGCCAGTGAGAAGGTTGATCGTCCTCCCGATTGAATAAGAAGGCTGCGAGGATCTGCGCCGGGGGGAGACTGTAACGGACGATCAAAGACGGGGAAGGATCGAATCTAGATTTGAAATGTATTAGGTAGTTATAAGATCGAATCAGATTCAAATGTTAACAGGTAGCTAAGATTGTAACAGTTTAAACTTGTAAAGGTCAAAAGAGTGAGATAGCTACATGTAAGTCCCCGTCTAACTTTGCTGGAAACTTCGATGTATTAAGAATTGTATAACATGATTTGTGAAAGCGTGAATTACGATCCCCGCACCATGGCTAGGGCGAGGAGTAGTTTTGTATAAAGATAGACCGTTTTCAAACAGAAATTTGTGATCATTCAAGAACGCGATTTATACCTTGTAAACTAGCAACTAAGAAGAAAAATAAATACAGTCCACTTTTGCACCGAGTCTATCAATGAAGCCTGGGTAGGACCTCTACAATAACAATACAGAAAATAAATTACGTCTAAATTGTAACATTTTGAACGAGTTGGAGCAATTTCAATCCCAAGCTTCTCTATCATCTAAATAATCCGATATTTTATAGTAGGCTTTTTATAAAGATTTTGCTTAATTACGTTTTTAAATTTGTTTATTGTCAATTCTTGTACATCACTTGGGAGTTTGTTATAAAAACGTACACCTTGCCCTTTAAACGATTTACTAATTTTATGGAGTCTACAAGTGGCAACAGCGAGTTTATTTTTATTTCTAGTAATAAAATTATCGCTATTTTTAAAAACAAATTAATATTTTTGTGAACATACATCAGATTTTCATAGATGTATTGACAAAGGAATGTCATGGGAATATTGATTCGAGGCGAACCACCAGTATTCGGTTTATTTATGTATATAATGTAGGTAGGTACCTACCTAAGTACCTACCTACCGTGAAAACGTAAATTATGAAATTAAATAGTTAGATAGTAGGTAGGTAGGTTCTATGTACTAAATAAAAACATTAAAAAACAATATTGGCTGGAAATTTCACACAGCGCTCTCTAGCCCCAAACTAAGCATAGCTTGTACTATGGGTACCAGATGTTGATACATATGTATATACTAAAAACATCCAGACCCGGAACAAATATCTATCAGATTATACAACATTTGTTCCGCGGTGGGAATCGAACCCGCTACTTCCTGCGTCTCAGTCGACTATTTGCCCACTGTACCACGGAGGTCGTAAAAAAAAATAAGCGGTAGGTACCTATTTCCCTAAATTATGAAATTAAGTTATAAACGTAAATTATTTGTGAAATAGGTTGGTAAATTTTGTATCTTATTATTACCTACCAAAATAGCCCTTAACGGGGATACCTACTTTAGTGTGAACCTTTGTTAGACTAGAGGCACTTAGTGCAACCAATATTTTTTTTGCTTTGCTTTCATGAGTATTTTTGATAGTTGGCAATGACTAATTTTCCTCCTTATTAATTTACGATAGCACAGATCAGTATCATTTAAAATGTTAGTAAGCTAGGTCACTTATATACTTGATTATTTTATTTATTGAACGATTCGTAATTGCTTCCTAGCGACATCTCACGTCCTAGCGAGTGATCAGATAGGTATCGAGTTACTTATGACAGTAGATTGTTTAGCTATAAGTTACCTTTTGTACCTTAATCTTTTTTTTGTGTATTTATGTTGCAAATAAATTTTTATTCCATTCTATTCTATATTTTGTAGGATAGAGTCTTTTAAATGATACTGATCTGTGCTATCGTAAATTAACAAGGAGTCGTAATCTAACGGACGTGCCTCTGTAAGATTGAGGCAAAAACATTATAATAATTTTATTGCATTTTTAATGCAGAAACATTGAAGTACAAAACGAATTTCTAAATCTATAAAGTACATATCTTTATTTATTGTCCTATGTATAGGTATTCTATTCATTATATATACCATTTGATTTAGATACCATTCCTTAATTACAATACCAAATAAGTATGTAGGTACACGTAGGTACATTTTTTATCAATCGACTTTTTGGCAGGAAGCAGGAAAAAGCGCTACTGAAGATAAATTGTTTCAAAAGCTGCTATTGAGTATAGAAAGCCGCTATCGTTTCGTTTCGGCAAAAACCTGCTATTAACCACTTAACTTAAAATGTACTAATCACATCTTGTACGTAAGTTAGGGTTGCCATCTCCAAATTTTAGAATCCAGGATTTGAAGGTAGAAATACCAGGACATTTTGGTTTAAAACCAGGTCGTACTCTTGTGTCCTGGTGCCATATAGGTAAAAAAAATACAAAAGCGGTTTGCTGACAGTTTATTATAAGCTTGGATAGCTTACAATAAACTGTCTTAAATCATAAATTTGTTTTTAATTTTTTAAAGGTCAATTTACGTGTTAATATAATTTTAAACAAAACAGAAAATCCTTTTAAAACCAGGACGCTACTTAAAAACTATCAAGAACAGCCCAGGACACCCCAAAAAGCTGGACATGTCCTGGGAAAACAAGACGGTTGGCAACCCTAACGTAAGTACAAGTAAAACAAATAATACATAATATTGATTAACAAAATTTTTATATTTCTATGCGATTTTAATGAGCTCGAGTATGTAATTATGTCAAATATTAGCAATAACAAATAAGATCGATCCTTTTGACAAGATTGCGACGCACGGACGTGGAATGGAACGGAACAGGCCGGTGGACGACCGACCGACGCTGATGCCAACTTTGCAACTTTATAGCTAGATCTAGCAACTTCTTTATATGTTCAGCTCACTTGCGTGTAAAGGTAGCCATTGACGATGCATCCATTTAGAAGATTTCCAAATGGACGCATTCCCAATGGATATACTCCAAATTATGGGCACATTGACTGACTTCCATTTGGACGTACGCGCCGCCGCCACTTCGAATATTGCACGCTATCAAGTAACACGTACGGAACAAAACAATGGATTTTTTAACGGTGGCAACAGCAGTGTGCATTTCGATAAAAATACAGAAAAGACGTAGGAGAAAATGGATGAAAGGGTGGTTGGAAAAAAGAAGTACATTAACACATACCAACTTATTGTCTGAATTATCATTAGAACCCAGCGATTGGAGAAATTACTTGAGGATAGACGAACAGACTTATTTCAAATTACTGCAACTTGTGACACCAATAATAAAAAAACAAGATACTAACATGAGACAAGCTATAAGTCCCCATGAGAGGCTATGTGCTACACTTCGCTTTTTAGCTTCAGGAATGACGTATGAAAATCTGAAATTTTCAACAGTAATTTCTGCACAACGCCTAGGAGTTATTATTCCTGAAACTTGTAAGGCAATAATAACTGTTTTGAAAGATTATATGAAGGTAAGTAAATGATACAATTTGTATTCAGTTTTTATTATATAAGTGTATTAAAGTAAGTAAATTATAACTTCACTCTGCAACATCAGTTATTATTATATTATTAGTGTTTTCTGGTGTTTCGCCTATAGCGGCAACAAATGCGTCATATAATATATTATGGTCACTTGTACTCTGTGTTATTTGTGAATTTCGTAGCTGATGTAACGAATTGTTGGAATTGAATTGTTGAATAATCGAATCATCGCGGTTTTGAGTTGGTGGTCTGAAAAGTACTTGTGAATTATGTACAATGCGCGAGTCCACGGTCAAATTGTTAGTTTCAGCCATAAATACCGCATCGTTAATTATTTTTTGGCAGTATATAGCCATCATAGTCGGCAAATTTCTTAACTTTTCCGCAATATGTTCTCCAAACGCATCGTATTCCAGTTTCGCCCGTTGAGGTGGAGTGGGTTCGTCCATTTTCTTAGCAATTTTTTCTAGAATATCATTCGCTTGGGCCTTGGTTTTTCGTGATTGATATCTTGATGATGAAGCCGTACTACTTTGTGATAGTGGAGATTGCACATTGGTTGATGCTGTGTCTTCACTTTCATCGTTGCTGACCTGTAAAACATTTTTTTTTGTTACAGATGCCAGATACTGAAGAAAAATGGAGGAAAATAGCAAAGGACTTTGAAGAAAGATGGCAGTTTCCTAATTGTTTAGGGGCTATTGATGGAAAGCATGTACGGATTATACCCCCTCCTGGCAGTGGTTCATATTTTTGGAATTACAAGAATTTCAATAGCATTGTGCTTATGGCGTGTGCAAATGCCAACTATGAATTTATATGGTGTGAAGTTGGTACAAATGGCCGAGTTTCAGATGGAGGCACCATTCAGAATACGCTTTTTTACAAAAAATTGCAAACAAAGGAGCTGAACATCCCTAATGATGATAGTTGTCAAAACAGCAATACTAAATTGCCCTTTGTATTTGTAGGGGATGAAGCGTTTGCCCTCAGAACTGATTTTATGAAGCCTTTTAGTAGAGCGGCTCTGACCACAGAAAGAAAAATTTTCAATTATAGGTTGTCAAGAGCTAGGCGAATAATAGAAAATGTATTCGGTATAATGTCAAACCGATTCAGAATCTTCCATTCTGCTATAAACTTAAGTTTGGACAGAATAGATCTAGTGGTTTTAACATGCTGTCTCCTTCACAATTTTCTTCGTAAATCAAACTGCCCTTATGCAACAGACAATGCATTCGATATTGATAGTGATGAAACTACTGCTACCATCGGGCTCACTCCATTAAATGTTACAAATAGAAATGCCAGCACTAATGCAAAAAATGTAAGAGAAGCCTTCGTACAATATTTTAACGGGGAAGGCAGTGTTACTTGGCAATATGATAAAATAGCATAGTAACGTAAGTTCTGTATGTATGTACCTCAGCATCTTCAAACGGCATGTCATCAAGGATTGAATTTACTGATCTCGAGGGCCTTGGTACATCCACATCTGCCAAGAAGAGCAATTCGCTGTAGTACCACAGCTTAGGGACATGAATATCTGCTGTTCCTGCACCAGATCTGCTGGACGTTTTAACCTGTAACGCAATACAAAGTTGATTCGAATATAATAATTAAGCACCTAGTTCTCGCAGAACATAGTTATACTAAAATATATACATATTCGTAGAACCAAATAAATGAATGGGAATACTAAATATATGTACTTTCATTTGTCTCTCAGATATCTCTTAGAACAGGACACTGCCTATCATCATCATCAACAGCCCATAACAGTCCACTGTTGGACATGAGCCTCTCCCGTAGGAGGATTTTGCCGTAATCTCCACGCTTGGCAGGCGGGTTGGAGATCGCAGTAAAGGAAGACAAACAGATAACGCTGCTGCTCGTTTTCTGTTCTATGGAGGCTTTAGGTGTTCCGCCTCAGACATCAGTCGCCTTGTACGACACCCAGTCTTTGTAATGGGTTGGTGCTATTCTACTCTGCCTATAGAAAGTAAATATAAATACTAAAGTGAAATAGGTTACTATAATGAACAGAATAAAATAAATACCTTATTTAATTCCTTTTTAAAACAATTTCTCATAGAGGTTATCTTTTTTTTAACGGTATCTAAGTTGGCGTCAGGGTCCTTTGTTTTAAACAATGCCAACAAATCATTCATTGCTGCATTTCTCTTTTCCCTGTTGTGATAATCAGTATGTTTCACTTGCCATAAACATGGGTGCGATTTATATTTTTCAATTACTTCTAAAACAAAGTCACGGGCAGACGTAGACATAATTACAACACATGTATCCGCCGTCAACACAAAGCATAAACTGAGACGAAAATCACAAAAAAATGGACGCGGTTTTGCCCATTCACGGACAATCCGGACGGCTTCCAAATGGCGTGGCGCTCGTTTTTGACATTGACAGTCGGCCGTGGATGACGTCCATTTGGATTGGATGCATGGATTTCAATCCGTTTGGAAATCCAAAGCTGGAAGATATCCATTTAATTGGCATACGTTTAGCACATTCACGAAACGATTTTGGAAGACGTCCACTCCATTTGGATTGATGGACGTATCGTCAATGGCTACCTTAACTGATTTATCTGTGACGAATATTGAAATATGATGGATATTGGAATAATTACCGTATGTTATTTTAGCGATATTTTACGTATTTATCTACCTAGGTACTTATAAGTTAGTTGGTGTGGATTAGGTACGCAATTACTTGTCATTTTTCCTCCTCAAAGTTGTCTATTTTTAAAAGATACCTACTGCCTGAAGAATATTGATGAAAACTGTTATATCTTCAGTGTTCTTGTGGAACAAAGCTTCTCAAGAACAACCATCAACATCCGTTCAAGATACAGTGTATCGATTAGTCAGATTCCACACAGGTCTAAAAAATAATACGATCACAAAAGAACATTGATTCCCACATACAAGACGAAACAAAAACGGAGTAAGCATGTTTCCTAGAAATTTTGATGTTGCCTTTGCGACTTTGACAGTTGGTAAGTTTAGCAATATATTTTTAGCGGAGCATGTCTTGGGTGCTTGGTAGACGGTGCCATTTATTACTCTAGTTGGAACTACTTTTTTTAAATCGAGACTGAAAAGCCCTCATCGGAATTCTGGCAACTTTTTGCAAGCGATCTAGCTACACAGTTTAGGGTACAGTTGGCAACAGGGCCGACCGATGAAGGCGACGAAACTCGAAAAACAAGTTTTTGTTTGTGTGACGTGTGAAAATGAAATGATAATTTTATCAATTCAAGGTCAGAACATTTTGTATTTTAATCAGTTGGCTTTGCCCCCTTCCCGCCCAATAGCCGCTTACCGGGTGTTTGACTGATAGTTTTCTATAAATAAATTGTGAAGTATCTATGGCTTCAGCAATGTTGAAACTATTGAAATCGGAAGTAAGTGAATAATTTGAATATTCTACTGACTGTAGTTCAATTCTAATTTCTTTCAGCTACACGGTTTTTTTTCTGAATCTGGATTTGGTTCCAGAAAATAATGAAGCGGCTTTCATACATTTTCACTGAAGTACCTACAGCTAGCATTGTTTTCAAAAACAAGTGGACTTCATGTTTCATTCACTAGTTTTGTAATTTTGAACTCCTTACATTATTCATAGTTGATTTCTTGCGAGGTTTGTTGCGCAGTAGAGTTTGAGAGGCCCATGTTTCAACATACTTCTCATCTATTTGATATTCGATTATGTAGGTAATATTTGCGCAACCAGTGCTCCTTATTAGTAAACACATCTTGACCCGGTAATCTGTTGCAATATCACAATTACCATTTTCTCTGTTATGGAGTTTGTCTATGATGAAAACCAATGCTCTGTACTGAATGATCACACCCAGCCTTCTACTGTAACTCTTCTGTGTACTGTGTTCTACTGAATAATAAGTAATTTTGTAAAATTGGCTGCAGATGCACCGGTTGCACCCCAGGGCAGAGAAGGCCCTGTAGATAATTTTAGGATTACTATTCTAAAGTTCTTGTTGGAGGGTGTTGGTCATTTGGAAGGAAACTTTTGGAGGAGGTCTATGGGTATAGGGGGGTTCTTAATTAAAACATATACATGTATAAATATATAATATAACTATTAAAGTGAGAAAAGAAATATGTACTTAATAAGACATCAATAAAGCCTTTTTTATTTTTATTTTATTTATTATTCTAAAGTCCTATAGTCAGCTTTCCTATTTAATTATTATATATTTACTATATTATTTTTACTCTACTTTTGTTCCAATGTTAGTTGCATGTTTAATTAACATGTGGAGTAAAAGATGACCACCTTTTATTGGAATGTGCCCAGAGTACATCTATGAGAGTGGAACGATTTGGAGCCTACAAAGTCAAATAGCTTGATGTGGGCCTATTTCAGAGCATGGTAGCTGAATAATCATCAGATGCAGTAAACATGCTCTACTGGTTCACATACGAGCTGATAAATGAAAGTGTTTGAGTAATTTTAATTGTAAATGTACATAGAGAGTACTATGGAGTTGATATCGTTGTTGAACAACACAAAGCTTAAAAAAACTAGAATAAAAAATATATTTTGTATTGCATTGCAGTCTCAAGTGTTTCTACGGAGAAACTACAGCGGTTCGGCACCCGCCACTAAACTTTACATTGATGGGAAACATGTAGACTCCAAAACCAATAACTGGATTGAACTTACCAACCCAGCTACAAATGAAGTTATCGGAAGGTATGTTTTGTTCCATCTGAACATCAGCATGTCAACATAGATGATAATGCCTTAAGAGTCAAGAGTTTATTTAGTTCTATCATGGTATGCTTGAAGAAGTGGTTGTCTTCTGTCTGTGAAATCCCTGAGATTAGATTAGATAATTCTTTATTGCACACCTAATAACAATACAACTACAAATAACACGGTAAAGCTCTGTGATACAATTGCCAGTCTTATCGCTGAATAGCTCTACCAGACAACCTTTGGATGGAATGGACTGTGTGGACATTACCTGGGGTGTAATGGTGTAGCTAACATACTACATATACATACTTAATACTTAATATAACAAATAAAAATAGCATGAATAAACCTAAATAGTAACTACTTATCTAAGAAACATATTAATTAATAATAAATACATGGATATTTAACGACAAATACTCAAATAGTGTTCTCTGACCATATGTTTAAAAATGGCAAGTGACTTGTAGCTACCGGCAGCGCATTCCATAATTGGACAGCCTGCCCTGAACACTATTTAATAGTATTTAATTGGTCAGGCACTACAACCATACACAAATGTAGGTATTTGTGTGATCCTTGAATATCAAATCATGTTATAAAATCCTTTTTCTTGTATGGTGCATCATAACCAAAAATAGCTCTGCGGTGTCATAGCTAATATCTTTATTGCATCAATAGATCAGGAGTAATCTTTTGAATTTGGGGTTTTGACATTAACAATGCTTCATTCGGTCAGGCACCACAACATACACAAATGTATTGGCGTAATCCTTGATGGGTTAAACTATTTCTATCAAATACAAAGTCCAAGAAAGAGCATCCATATTCATTTGAATTGTAAATTCCTTTATCAATAAAACGTTTTACATGAATTAGAATGTTTTAAATCTAGTTTAGTACACTACACCAATGCTGCATTGCGTAGTAAATTATTAAGTAAACCATATTGTGACAAAATATCAATATTAACCATATAATTAAAATAAAATAAAACATTAAATAAACAAAAAAAAAGATTTACCAAACTCTACAATTCATACATAAAATAAAAAAGTGGCACTCCGGGAGTGCCGATAGAGGTGTCGAAACGGTAACAGTAACAGTGTCGCGAGTTCAATGGTTTTTTTCCATCTCAAAAAATGCCCAACGCGCCTAAAGAAGTGCTCACTTCTAAAAACACTGAACGGGTAGTCTTATCGCAAAAAAAAGCGATTTCTTCTAGGCAACCTTTGGATGGAGAGAATCATAAAGAATGAAAGATTGGTTGAAGCATATTTTAGTATTATGTATTAAGAGATATTAAATTTTAGTTATGTAACTTGTAAGTTTAGTAAGAGATCACTTTGTGGGTCAAATCAGTCTTATCTGTTTTATAATAACGTGATTTTAAACATTTAACTGAAGTAGAATCAAATATAAAATATTTTATCTAAATGTACATGTATAATCTTGCATGGTGACAGGCCCCACATGTTTTCTTTTCCTTTATCAGCTTTGCCAAATCTGACAACGCTCAGTACTAAAATACGTAATAGCATCTGATAACACTGATTTTCACTATTACCTTTCATGTTATTGTATTTACTCTAGCATGCCTAGAATAATTATTCTGCGCAATTTATCTTATAAATTGCGACACAGTATTATAGTAACAATAATAAAATACAATCTTTATTATAATTCCCGTATTTATAATAATGATTGAAATCAATCACGAATGTTTTCTAAATAGTTTTTTTAATACTATAGTATTCACCATAGTAAACCACTTAAAAACAAAGATGTTAATAATACCTTCATAAAAGTAGCGAATTACCTACAATCGGCGGTCTTATCGCTATGATAGCAACAATATATACTATTACGCTGTGATAACAGCTTACTCAAGCTTATGTAGGTACTATTTTATAATGAGCCAATACATACAAAACAAACTACAAGATATAATTTTTGAATAAGACTCATTTAACCTCATTAACTAATTCTCATATCACCTCATTCTCATATAACCTAGTTAACTCTTTCTCATGGCAACCTATATTTACGACAAATAATTTGATTCATATATTTGAAGTTTATAAAATGACAAAATGCGTATTAATGTTACTACATCGCAACTGCTTGTATTGGAACAGCACATATTAAAACGAAAGAGTGATTCAACTCAGCTCAATGTCAGTTAAATTTTCTTTAAATTAAGTCAATGTCTCTGACCCATTTCAACTCAATGAGCCAATGAGTCGTTAGATCAAGTGTTTATTTTTGCACGTCACTATTTATTTTTACTCTAAAAATAGCAACCTACTAAACGTCAAAAATATGAATCAAATATGAAGTAAACTAATTCTCATTTGATCTGTTAGCTAACTCACTGTTATTTTATCTGGTTTCAGAGTGCCAGAAACAACACAGGAAGAATTAAATAGTGCATTGGAATCAGCAAAGAGGGCTTATAAAACATGGAGCCAATCTACGATTATGACCAGACAGCAGCTTATGTTCAAGTAAGTAATATAAGAACCGGATTTCTGTGGTATATTATATTTGGCCACGGATGACTTCGGTAGCGCAATGGGCGAATACCCGGCTGAGACGCAGGGGGTTGCGGGTTCGATTCTCGCCGCGGAACAAAATGTTTGCACGATCTACAGATATTTGTATCGGGTCTGGACGTTACTCTTTACGTAGTAATACCTAGGCATTAACAGTTATAAATAAGCATTCTAACAGTAATCTGGTTCCCATTGTACAAGATTTGCTTAGTTTGGGGCTAGATAGCTTTCTGTGAAATGTTCAGCATTATTTATTTATACTTTTATTAAATATAATATAGTACCACAGAAATCCGGTTCATCTTCCTTCACACCGACAACCAGACCTGGAACAAATATCTGTAAATAATTCAAACATTTGTTCCGGGGCGAGAATCGAACCCGCTACCTCCTGCGTCGCAGCCGGCTATTCGCCTACTCCACCACGGAGGTCGTCAATTAAAAGAAAGAATTTAAGAATATAATATAAAAAAAATAATTAAAAGAGAATATAGCAAAATAGGTCATAAGGCACTACCTTATGAAACAACTGTCAGAAGCGAAATTGTGTATTTCGCTTCTGACAGTCGTTTCAATGTGAATCTAAAGTCTTTACTAATGTATTGTAGTGATTATGGAGGTCCACAACTCTATGACCATTACACTAATAAAGTGAATACACCAGTTAAATTCTGAATGCTTATTTATTACTCAAGATCAAATGCAAGATAGACTATGTAGGTACAATATTAACTTATATAATACAGTTCCTCAGCCCAAAGAGATCTATCTGTCCGCTGCTTCCAAATTATCCTCGTCAAAACGTTGAAGTCGAGCAAAAATGACGTCATTGGACACAGTCTGCCGTTCGTTCTCGTTCTCGTTTTAGCCAATCCCAATCACGCACGCGCAGTGCTGTCAAGTTATAAAATTCAAGTCTTAAATTGTATTGTTGCCATAACGAGAAAAAACATTTTACAGTCAAATAATCAAAATCACGACACTAATATTATAAATGCGGAAGTTTAGATGTTTGTTTGTTACTCAATCACGTTGTAACGGCTGAACTGATTTCATTGTAATTTATTATAGATAGATTATGTTTTAGATTGAAACACAGACTACTTATTATTTAAAAACCACACATGCGAAGCCGTGGGCGGATGCCAGTAAGATGATTGAGTAAGCTTATGAGCTAGTACCCACAATGTTGAAGTATTTGTGCCGCCCGATGGTATCTGACATGGCTAACGGTTGTGCGAGGAAATCCATGATAATTGATCGAGCGAAGCGAGTTATCCCGCCCAAGTTGATTCCAAATCAACTTGGGCAAATCGGCGATGTATGTTTGTTTGTCCGAGGATAACTTTCGAAGCGTTATTCCGATCATTGTGAAATTTGATATATAGGTAGGTAGAGTTGGCACAATCCTGGTGTAACTAAATGAGCTAAACATGTTTGGGGGTTGTTGAGATATTAGGGCTCAAGAGTGAAAAATCAAAATCAAATAGAGACTATTAGGTCAAATGGGTCTCATGAAAGGTGTTTATTAGTACATTTCGACCTCGTTTTTATTTTTAGTTTATCCCTGTAGTTTTTGAGTTATTACCCATAATAAAAACGGAACTTTTACCAAATTCACAGGGTACACCAGTGACCCCACAGTACTGAAATTTGGTATTCGTGTAGCTTTAGTGACCCAAATATAGGGAAAAGTCGAAATCCAGAATAACTGCAACTTCTACCACTAAAAAGAGTAACCAATTAACATGAACTCCCGTTACTTGTAATTTGAATGAAACTGTAAGTCAAGTTAGTTGGTTATGCATTTCGTTGGACTATTCTATTAGTAAAAAATTAGGAATAATATTTATTTTTGTTTTTTGGGACACTCGCGAGATCTCAGTTCGGGGTGAACCAGTATTATAAATTCTAAAGTAACTCTGTCTCTATGTCTATCTGGTGTTACGTTTTCACGCCTAAACGGCCGGACTGGTTTCGATGAATTGTTATGATCAGAATTTGAACATAGGCTACTTTTACCGTTACTACTACGCAGAAGAGTAATGTTTTTATTAATCAACCCCGCGTGCGAAGCCGCTGGCGGCAGTTAGTATTTAATAATTTAAATAATTATAATGGATTTCAGATTCGCTCGCCTTTTGAGAGAAAATCAATCGAAGATTGCTGCCAAAATCACAGAAGAACAAGGCAAGACCATAGCAGACGCCGAAGGCGACGTACTCAGAGGAATTCGTAAGTTTCTTGAAATCCAGACAGGCAAATTAAATTTCCGACTAAGCCAGGAAAGAATCAGGCAAGAAACAAGGCTGGTTATTCTAATAAGGGAATGAGGGTTCTGGACCAAAATGGTAAAAACGGAACCCTTATGGTGCGACTTTGTCCGTCCGTCTTTCACAGCTGATTATCTCAGCAACTACTGAACCTTATAAGGCTTGAAATTTGGAATAGTAATATATTATACTTACCTTCCACTATTGCAAGTTAAAAAAATTAAATATTATATTTTTGATGGCCAAAAGAGCCAAACTGGTGGGGGTAAAAATTTCAAAATAGTTACTAAGGTCAAGTGGGGTGTCATATCAAAGAGATTGATTTACACATTCCGAAACCATTGTTTATTTTGCACAGTTTTGTAGTTTTAATAGAAAATGTTGAAAAAAATACCGTTCCCCACCCTCCTATCTCCAAGGTGAAAAATCTGATAGACATAGACATCGTCTCTATCTAGAACAGTTTATATTAAATATCTGTCTTAAAAGTTTTCTTGGTTTACTGGTCACATAACTGCTGCTTAATTAAGATAAATAAACCTATTACCGAACCTAGGTTCGGAACCCTCAGTTCGGGAGTCCTATTCGTACTTGACGGGTCTTTTTTTTTAATGACCTGAATCTGTATTTTTTTACGTACCTACATAACAATAGAACAAAAAAAATGCTATTATAATAAATTACAGGAAAATGTCAACAGATATTATTGTCAATATACTTAATTAGCTGTCGAGAGGCGGAGCGACTTTGAGCCGCGCGGTTTTATCATTAATAGAGGCAGCTATAGTACCTATATTATGTATAGTACCTATAATATGTATACAGTAGAGTCTCACTAATCCGGCACTATTAAAAACTAGGGGGTGCCGGATTATTGGACGTACCGGACTACTGATGTGTCGGATTAGTGAGGCTACTGTATATGTATTTTAGGCTATGGTATATATATTTATGGGCCGTAGAATAAGTTAATTAATATCCTGTAACTATTTTATTGTTGCCTAAAATAAATTATTTATTTATTTATAATGAAACGAGGTAGAACAGTAGCTAAGAGAACATTCAATGAAATAAATAATATATTCTGCAAATTTAATTTTCGAGTAAAAAAATATTATCTGACTCCCTAAACGTGCACCATACATTATATATTACTCTACAATATATACAATATACATTGCTTGTATATTCATGTGTTGTAATAATTAAATGAAAATTATTACTAATTTTGTAAAAAAATGGTATTGCGACATTATTAGGTACTATTGCTTAAACTAACTTAATTTATGAAATCAGACAAAAGTGGTTTACAAGTCAATTTGTGTTAGTAGTAAACTTAAATATCTAGGTTAGTAACATTAAGTATGTATTTAAAAAAAAAATAATTCGTTTACTCAAACAGGGTGGAATTGTATAACACTTTTGTATTGACAATGAAATCCACGTACAATCAACATTATCTAATTAAAGATGACATGACGTGCTGAATACCGGTCAAATTCTTGATATACTATCTCCTAATAAGTTTATAAAAATATCATGACATTGACATTGACGTCACAGTAGCCACAAACAAGAACTGAACTGACTCGCCCCGGATTCGGTTGGATTTTAATCAAAATAAAATATAGCCTATTATAGCATTCAGGGATAATGTAGCTTCCTATTAGTGAAAGCGTTCGGAATCGGATCAGTAGCAAATATTGCAGGACATGTCACACAGCGCTATCTAGCCCCAAACTAAGCAGAGCTTGCACTATGGGAATAAGATAACTGATAGAATGCTTATTTATAGCTGTTTTTTTATGTAAATACATACTTATCATATATAGAAAACCATTCAGACCCGGTGCAAGTACGAGGCATGCCTTTTAAGTTCTGTCGTTTCCATATTTTCCGGCAATTTTGAATTTGGAACTGTTCTATATTCGAATGTGTTTACATTTTGAATCTCAAAACAGTTGAAAGTATTAGGATTAATGCTATTGTTTAGTCACAGTTTCGATTTGAATCTGTCAGGTCACGTACGAAAATGAATCTTTCTAAGGAAAATGTTCGTGCAATAATTTTCTACAACTTTAGAAGAGGCCTGACACGGCTTCAGTGTTTAGAAGAGCTAACATCTGTGTTCAGTGATGTAGCCCCATGTCTGCGGACTGTCGAACGCTGGTATTTAGAATTCCAGCGTGGACATACTAGTGTTAGTGACAGATTTCGCGAAGGACGCCCAAAATCCGCCTTCACTGAAGATAACATCATTGCTGTGAGACAACTAATTCTCGAAGATCGTCATGTGACGTATCGAGAGATAGAGGCTCTATTAGGCATCTCAGGGACAACCATTCAGAAGATCTTGCATGAAGCGCTTGGTGTGAGAAAGCTAGTTTGCCGTTTGATACCGCATCTGCTTTCCGACGATCACAAGGCGACCCGCGTCAGATGGTGTAAGAAAACTCTGCAAAGGTTCAACCGAGGAAAGTCAAATCACGTCTACGGCATCATCAGTGGTGACGAATCTTGGATCTATGCCTACCATTCTGATTCCAAACAACAATCTACAATCTGGGTCTTTCAAGACGAGCCAAAGCCGACTAAAGTTGTTCGTTCTTGAAGCACTTCAAAGAAGATGGTGGCCACGTTCGTTGAAAAAGCCGGCCATGTTGCGGCTATTGCACTTGAAGATCGTAGAACGGTTAACGCAGAGTGGTATACCGCAGTTTGTTTACCACAAGTCATCGCCGAACTTCGAAAATCTAACTCAAAGCGATGCATCATCCTGCACCACGACAACGCAAGCTCACACAGCGCTCGTCAAACGATTGAGTATTTGAAGCAGAAAAAAGTAGAAATTCTTGACCATCCTCCATACAGTCCTGACCTAAGCCCCAAAGATTTCTTTACATTTCCTAAAATTAAGAAAAGTCTTCATGGTCAAAGGTTCCAGTCCGGTGAAGAAGCAGTCGACGCTTTCAAGTCAGCCATTTTGAACACCCCCACTTTAAAGTGAAATAAATGTTATAATAACTGGTTTGAGCGAATGGAAAAGTGCATTAAGCTACGTGGTGAATACTTTTAAAAACAATAAAAAGTACTTTAAGGTTCTAGTTGTGTTTTTTTCTTCAAACGACAAAACTTAAAAGGCATGCCTCGTATACGCAGATCATGCATGCAAACATTTGTTCCGCGGTGGGAATTGAACCCGCTACCACCTGCGCCTCAGCTATTCGCCCACTGCGCCACGGAGGTAGTCAAAGTTGTTCTCTTACATCCAAGTAATCAAACTTTACCTCCATAAAATTAAGTTTAGGTTTGATTTGAAAGGTCTTTGTCCATAATCTTGGACTCGGTTGATGGCCACATGTAATGGAGGAGTCCGCATACAATCTAACCTTGCTACCACAAAAAAATTAAAAAACTTGAACGCGTGTTTACAAAATTCCTTACCAATTTTTTAAACACTCGCTAAACAGTTGTTACGCAAGGCTAAAGTATGAGGATCGCTGCGCTTGCATCGACCTGAATAACCAACAGTTGCACGTTCCAGCTACATCAGCATAACGTGACTCCGATTGACGTCAACCGCGCCTTCCACGGAATTTACCTAGCTTTGAATTTCATTCTTTGTTCAAACTTCGAGCAAGTCTCATCATAGATTAATTAGTTGTACTCTGTAATAATTTAAGATTAAATTAGATTAAAATAAATCAATCTTTTTTAAAACTTACCCTTGAGAGCGGCCTACGTATTTGGCGCAGTCTCACGGATGCTTAGAGATATCTCATCTCAAGGAGATAAATCTGAGTAAAAAGAATCTACTAGTGCTGTTTTCAAGGAGGAATCCAAAATTCGATTCCACAAAGTGTACCCGACGACGACGAGGAAAATGCTGTAAGTTTTTGAATCTTTCAAATCCTTTCTAATCCTTAGATCATATCCTTTCTATTGAATATTTTATGTGTATTTCTTTTACTGTGTGTTAGGTTAAACTTCCAAGATTTTTCATCCTAGAGAATCACGGAATTCTAGTTTTAGTACTAGGGTTAGTAGTAGTAGACTTAACGTTATCGACGAAAATAGAAATTTAGAAACCATGACTCAACAAGCCAACCCCATTGACACGATTTATAAGTCTCTCAGACTTGTGCCGGATTTTGATGGAAATCCGCGCGTCCTCACGAGATTTATTAATCTCTGCGACCAGCTTGTATTAACTCATTTCTCGACTCAGCCCGGTAGCGAATTAACAAATTTAGCTCTTATAAACGGCATATTAAATAAAGTATCAGGACCCGCGGCTAGGTTGATAAATTCGAATGGGATACCAAATAACTGGCAGGGTATTAGGAGTGCGTTAGTGAATAACTTTGCAGACCATCGCGACGAAACCGCTTTATACAGTGACTTGTCCTTAGAGACCCAAGGATCAAGTACACCGCAAGAGTTTTACGAACGATGCCAAAACATGTTCAGTACTATAATGACATATGTCTCACTACACGAGTCAGTTCCAACGACCGTAGAAGCAAAACGCGCTCTATATCACAAGTTGACCCTTCAGGCCTATTTACGAGGACTCAAGGACCCACTAGGATCCAGGATACGCTGTATGCGTCCGGATACTATGGAAAAAGCTCTGCAATTTGTCCAAGAAGAGCTCAACACGCTTTACATGCAAGAGCGTAGTGGTAGTACACCGAGTAGGAAGGAATGGCAACAGCCGATCTCAAATACGCCCAAGTATAATCTGCCCCTTAATAACTTCGTCCCTAGACAGACTAACGGATTCGGATCCGGACCAATGAAGCCAATATTTAGCATGACCGGTCCTTCACGGCAGAACCCACCTTATCAAGGCTGGAGGCCTAACCCTATGTCTCAGTTATCACCACAAGGTCTTTCTCGCACGCAGCAAATGTTCCGTGCGACCCCACAAAACTATAATCCTCAAAATAACGCATTTAGGATGCCATTCAGACCTCAACCACAGCAATCGTTTAATTTTGGTAACAGAAACGTGGCCAATGCCCCACGTCCTACTCCCATGAGTGGTGTTAGTCACTTCGTTGAAAGACGACTACCCCTGACAGGACATGACTGGCGAAAACATGGAAATCCACCCCCGACTAACTACCTGACTAAGACCCGCGAGGTAAATTTCAATGAATTTGACGACTACGAAAACTTTTACGGTGATGATGGTGACTGTTATTACGACTACTACCAGGATTACTACTCATACGAACCTGACTATACCTATGAGCAGTACGGTACTTCTTATGCCGAACCGACAGTAGTAGAAGAAGTAGCTCAGACTAGTGATGAAAATTTTCAGAAGGATTCCAAGTTAGACAAACCAAAATAGAACTCAACTTCCACATCCAACGACAGCTAGGATACATTCAGACCGTTAACCCACCTCTTAAACTTTTAATCGATACAGGAGCTAATCAGTCCTTTATTAGCCCTGATGCTGTAGATAAATACTTCAACCACATTCCTTTAAACTATGATCCGTTTGAAGTGACCAATGTGCACGCAACCAGCAAGTGCAACTACTCCATCACGTTACCTGCTTTTCAGGAATTTAACGATCCGAATGACACGACCTGGTACGTTTATAAGTTTCACAATTACTTTGATGGACTTATTGGATTTGATTTACTTGACTTATGGAATTCTAACATCGACCTGAAAAATAAATTACTTGTGACTCGCAATACACAGATCCCCATTATGATGTATGATTCCAAGAATGTAAACCTGTATGAAGAGATTATCCCAGCCAATTCTTCAAAAGTAGTTCGATTACCTGTAAATTCACGAGATGGTGAAGTCTTTGTAGAAAACCAGACGATTTGTAATTGCCTTATTTCAGATTGTATGACAACGGTCCATAATAATCGAGGCTACGTAGAGATCACTAACCCAACATCTAATGACATAATTTTTTCTATGGATCGCCCCGTCGAAGCTGAAATATTTAATTTTGAATGTGACAGTACTGAAATTTTATCAGACCGAGCTAAAGATGTCTTATCGCGTCTCCGAACCGATCATCTTAATCCGGAAGAACTCGCGAATTTACGGCGCTTATGTGCTAACTACGCGGACGTGTTTTATCTTGAGGGTGAACCACTTACATTCACAAACAAGATCAAACATAAGATAAGAACAACTGATGAAATCCCAGTACATACTAAGAGTTACCGCTATCCTTACGTTCACAGACAAGAAGTTAGAGATCAGATTAACAAGATGCTTGATCAAAATATCATAAGACCCTCAGAGTCTGCATGGAGCTCTCCGATTTGGATTGTACCCAAAAAGGTAGATGCATCTGGTAAAGTTAAATGGCGTCTTGTCGTGGATTTCAGGAAAGTTAACGAGAAAACGATCGATGATAAGTATCCAATTCCGAATATAACAGACGTACTAGACAAACTAGGTAAATGCCAATATTTTACGACACTTGATTTAGCTAGTGGATTTTACCAAGTGGAAATGGACCCCTCTGATGTCCATAAGACCGCCTTTAATGTCGAAAATGGCCATTATGAGTTCTTAAGGATGCCAATGGGACTTAAAAACAGCCCTTCCACCTTCCAAAGGGTAATGGATACCGTCCTGAGAGGTCTCCAGAACGAAATATGTCTAGTCTATCTCGATGACATCATTATTTTCAGTATTTCCCTTCAGGAGCACATCGTCAACTTAGATAAAGTCTTTAAAAGGTTGAGAGAGTCAAACTTCAAAATTCAAATGGATAAATCTGAATTTTTGAAGCTTGAAACTGAATTTTTAGGCCATGTCATCTGTAAAGAGGGTGTAAAACCTAACCCTAATAAGATTAAAGCCATAGAGAACTACCCCATTCCAAAGACCCCTACTGAAATCAAACGTTTTCTCGGATTACTCGGATACTACAGAAAATTTATTCCAGACTTTGCACGTTTAACTAAACCACTGACTCAATGTTTAAAAAAAGGCGCTAAGATTAAACTAGACCAAAACTACACTAACTGTTTTGAACATTGTAAGACACTCTTAACAAATGACCCAATCTTGCAATACCCAGACTTTACACGAGATTTCATATTAACAACTGATGCTTCCAATGTTGCTATCGGTGCCATTTTATCTCAAGGTACCAAGAGTTCAAACAAACCGATCGCATATGCATCGCGAACTCTCAACTCTAGTGAACTTAATTATAGCACCATCGAGAAAGAGCTTTTAGCTATTGTTTGGGCAACTAAGTACTTCCGTCCGTACCTCTATGGTAGAAAATTTCTGATCCTTACGGACCATAGACCCTTACAATGGGTAGTAAATCTTAAAGACCCTAGCTCACGACTTACAAGATGGCGTCTTAAGCTTAGTGAATACGATTATAAAGTCGAACATGTAGACGGTAAATGTAACACAAACGCAGATGCATTATCGCGTATTGAAATTAATAACGAAGAGCTTATGTCTATAGTAGTCAATCCATCTGAAACTGATCCCACGTTAGATGAATCTAGAACCATTACAGCTACAGAAACTGCTGCTAGTTCAAGAACCGCCACTGTTCACACGAATAATGAAAGCCCTATCTTGGAAGTCCCAATCTCAGATGATCCTTTAAACAGATTCACTAAACAGTTAATTTTTAATGTCGTAGGTGATATTAAAGGAAAACCAGTAGTCACCAAGCCTTTTGATACGCACACCCGAATATCAGTTCAAATATCTGAATCCAATATGGAGGAAGATGTCATTAATGCAATCAAAGAGTATGTCCATCCTAAGATTAAAACCGGACTACTGATAAATCCCTACTTGGCTATGTATACCATCATACCTATCATTCAGAAAACATTTAAAAATTCGGCTATGAATCTTACACTAACTAAATCAGAATTAGAAAACGTTAAGGAATACTTAAGACAACAGGAGATCATTAACAAATACCATGATGGAAAAACCAATCATCGCGGTATCAATGAATGCTTTTTGGCGTTATCTCATCGATACTATTGGCCCAAAATGCGAGAGCAAATAACTAAATTCATTAATGATTGTACCATCTGTGGCCAAGCGAAATATGATCGCAGCCCTATAAAGCAACAATTTAAAGTAGTTCCGCCCGCTAGTAAGCCTTTTGAACTGGTTCATTTAGATCTCTTAACTATTCAAAGTGAAAAATTCTTAACCGTCATAGACGCATTCTCTAAATATGCACAGGCTTATCACTTAAGAGATGGCACAGCTGTCAGTGTAGTGCAAGCCTTATTAAATTTTTGCACTCACCATGGTATACCTATAACTATAGTAACCGATAACGGAACCGAATTCACAAATCAACTTGTTGCTGAATTTTTGAAGATGCATAAGATCCAGCATCACAGAGTGGCTCCTCATACACCGAATGAGAACGGTATGGTTGAAAGATTCCACTCAACGGTACTAGAACATCTTCGTATTCTAAAATTAGGTCAGAAATCTGAATCTGTAATTAACTTAATGCCTTACGCCCTTTTGGCTTATAACAGTAGTATTCATAGTTTTACTAAGTGCAAACCAATAGAAGTAATAACAGGACACTACGATCCTCGTGATCCTTTTGATGTTGACCTTTCAGCTCATCTACTTCAACAGTATATGACCAACCATAAAGAAAAAATGACTAAAGCTTATAACACGATTCATGACATGTGTAGTACGACTCGAAAAGACCTCACAGACAACCGAAATAAAACACGAGAAGCTGAGGCTGAATACTCTCCCGAACAACAGATTTTCGTGAAAAATCCGTTCGCTTCTAGACAGAAATTAGCCCCTCGTTATACTCATGACGTCGTAATGGCAGACCTCCCGATTCATATTTATACTAAGAAAAAGCGAAGTCCGATTGCCAAGTCTAGGCTGAAGCGTCTCCCTAAAAGCGCCCAATTGTTACAGGACGCTCCTGACATTCCTCCTGCTCCTGTCACCAGCCCTAATGCAGGAGATAAAACTTGAAAGTCTCGGTGATGGACCTGGTATTTTACCCTTCAAACTAGGTTCAGCCAAAATAATTTCGCATTATCATTCCTTTCTACAATACGTGAATCTACAAGAGTTGCAAGATAAAGTAAATTCAATTAGTAATCAGATAGATAGTTTTAGCCCTCAGCTGCATAATAAAACTAACTCCTTATTCGAGCCTCACTTAACTTATCTTAGAGGTAGACTTGCGAGTGTATTAGATCAGCTGCAGACCTTTGAGACAATTCGTGTAAAAAGGGGACTCGTAGATGGTCTCGGATCGGTAGTTAAAAGTATTACAGGAAACCTTGATTATACCGATGCATTGCACTATAACCAAGCTAGTCGAAATTTAGAGAACACAGAAAATAAATTAGTAACGGAATTTAATAATCATGTCAGTCTAACTAAAAATTGGAACTTGCAATATTCTAAGATTATAGACAGTATCGTAGATAATCAGAATAAAATCGAGATTATATTAAAGCAAATTGAACAAGCCGAAGTAACCAGGGATCATGATCTTGTGAAATATGCTCATTTAGCTCAGATCCTTATTGTCCTGACTGACAACGTAGACTCTATATCGCAGGAAATGTCTAAATTACAGAATATCCTAGCTTATATTAGAGCATCCGCTACGCATCACTCAGTCTTGAGTTTGAATGCAATTAGCGATATAGTTCGTAGATTAAATATACTTTAAGTTAGTGAGAAAGTGGTAGATTTAGATATTAGAGAGTATTTCGATATAATTAGATTAGGATTTTACTATGTAGGTAATGAGATAGTTATAGTATATAAATTTCCGATTGTCCTTCCATCCACTTATGATATGTATAAATTATCTATCATTCCTAATAAAAACCATGAAATCCTTACTCCTCCATTCCCATATCTAGCTATCCATGAGAAAGATTTCAATTACATAGAGGCTGAATGCCCGAAGACAAGTAAATGGTACCTTTGTGAGGAGGAAAAGAGCCTACAGAGCCGATCATCAGATGACTGCATCCAGCATCTCATCTCGACACAACAACGAAACAAAATTTGCCGCCCCACCACCGTCATCCTAGCTAAACCAGCTTATGAAGAACTTGACGAGAAACATTACAGTATCAGCTTCCCAGTCTCTACAAAAGTACATCTCTCCTGTGGCCAGGATATCTACAAAACGCTTCAAGGGAGCTTTCTCGCGATAATCCCTCAGAAATGCTACTTGGAAACGCCAGACTTCACGATCTCCAACACTAACGATCGTTTGAAGGGACAAGCATTGAAGATCATGGACCTACCAAAGGAAGACTTCGTGACCTCATCTACCGCTCCAGCACTCAAATTAAACTCTATCAATTTGGACCATCTTCATCGAACTAACGAAAAAATCTCACTGCAGACACCGCTACACTTGGATAAAGCCGTCGACAATAGCTTATACCATACTACAATACCTATGTACGTGGTTATAGCTCTCAGTGCATGTGCACTTGTTAGTGGCCTGCTATACAGAAGATATCAATTAAAACTGACGAAGAATTCGCACAAAGTATCTGAAATTAACCAAGCTGAACTACAAGGAGTTTATGCCATTCCAGCTACCAGAAGGGTTAATCCCAATCAACCCCCAGCTCAATTTACGACAAGCTTCAATACTCGCTGTTCTTCGGGTGGAGGTGTTACGCAAGGCTAAAGTATGAGGATCGCTGCGCTTGCATCGACCTGAATAACCAACAGTTGCACGTTCCAGCTACATCAGCATAACGTGACTCCGATTGACGTCAACCGCGCCTTCCACGGAATTTACCTAGCTTTGAATTTCATTCTTTGTTCAAACTTCGAGCAAGTCTCATCATAGATTAATTAGTTGTACTCTGTAATAATTTAAGATTAAATTAGATTAAAATAAATCAATCTTTTTTAAAACTTACCCTTGAGAGCGGCCTACGTATTTCAGTGTTTTATTTTTTTTGTGGTAGACTATAAATTTCTATTATGTTACAGAGTCTGTGGAACACTGCTGCAGTATCACGAGTCTCCAGCTCGGTGACAGCATACAAAATATTGCTAAGGACATGGACACACACAGCTACAAAGTACCTCTCGGTGTTGTTGGAGGTAACAACATTGTTAAATTTTTACTTAAAAAACTTTCGGGATATATTTTCACTAAAAACGGGATGCATACAAAATATTGCTAAAGACATGGACACACACGACTACACAAAGTACCTCTCGGTGTTGTTGGAGATAACAACATTGTTAAATTTTTACTTAAAAAACTTGTGATTATTTTCATTAAAGACGAGATAATTACCATGGTTCGTGAGTTTTCGTGATGTTGTCTGTGGTAACACCGATAAAACGGTACGTGAAAAATCCCCTATTTTAAATAATGACTATTTCATTTATTTATTAAGGTAAATCAACAGCATTATTACAAGTATTTATACAAAACAGGGGTTTCGAAATAAAATTTAGTCTAGTAAGCAGAACAAAGAGGATTAAATACGAAGGTTTTCTTGACTAAAAAAAACTGAATCCTTCTGAGACTGGATTTCGAACAATATGTACTTACTTATGGGCTAATTCTATACAAAAAGCGATGCTTGACTACAAGTAATGCAATCAAAACCACTAATAGTGTTACCACCGGAAAAAGCCGATTTCTCAGATTATACAATCTTTGGTCTAAGGAAAAAAAACCCCTTTACCTTTTTAGTATCTGCGCCTGCGCTGAATGTACAGATGCAGTGGAATCCTATTTAGGATAGTCCTAAAGCTGGCCATACACGGGTACGCGACTCCACAAGATTCCACGCCAACACTCCAAAAGTCTCGAAAAACCGTACGTGCGTGCGAAATCTCAAGTAGATTGCGTGGAGTCCTAGGAATATTTGGATATCCGATCATTCAGAAATCCAAGACTCACGGAGTGCGGTGACTCCTCGCCGCGCGCGCTCTAGACCGATACCACATTCCAATAAATCCAATTTGAGCTCAGTTGGTAGCCCGCTGGTAGAGTAAGTTTTCGCGAGTAAGTTTTTTTTATATTTCTGATGATTTTACACAAGATACCAAAAAAAAGAAACTTCAAGGGTATAATTTAAGACACGCCCATTTGGAGTCGCGGCAGTGGAGTCTTCGTGGTTGTGTCCATTTTTTAACTCGCGTCCCGCCAGACTCCACGAGACGCGGAGTGATGGACACTTCATACAACATAAGAGAAAAACCCTGTTTTATTCTGTTTAGGTGTCGCAGCGTTCAACTTCCCAGTAATGATTCCTTTATGGATGTTCCCCCCTGCACTGGTCACTGGTAACACCTGCATCATCAAACCTTCGGAACAGGACCCCGGCGCGACCCTGATGATGATGGACCTTCTTGAGGAAGCAGGCGCGCCTCCTGGCCTTGTCAATGTAAGATTATTATTTTTTACACTACAGTATGGAACTCACCTGAGGGCTTAGCCAAGTTACAGTCGATTAGCGATGACGCTAGTCGATAAGTCCGAAAATGTATGGGATTTGACACATGCTATAGAAATATTACGTCATTCAGCGACAACAAATGTATGTAGAAATCGAATAGATTCGTGGCGAATGACATTCGCCTACGGGCCCTGATGTTAACTGGTAACCATCGCCTATAATACAGTATTGTCTCGTAGTATATGCACCTTAGAATATGCCTAGCGTCTATCAACTTGAGGCATACAGGTTAAGCCTGTAATTTCACCGGCAACCCTTTAAACTGAAATATGCTGCTTGGCGGCAGAAATAGGAAGGAATTATTTATTATTTTTGGAGAATTAACAGCTAATTACATTAAATAAATAAATACATAAACAGGTTACACAAAGCCTCACAGGACTTGTGGAACAACTAAAACTCTTAATATAGATATTATGTAAAGTGTGTTATTTTTTAGGGCTACATACTAAAATGGTATGATAAAACTACATTACCTCGGTTTCTGAGTGGTAGTTGATTTACTAGGTACGGAACCCACTCGGCGCGCGAGTCTCACTTGTATTGACCAGCTTGTTTTTTAAACATATAATTTGTGTTAGAGGTAGTGCACGGAACTCACGACGTAGTGAACTTCATCTGCGACCAGCCCGACATCAAGGCGGTCTCGTTCGTGGGCGGAGACGGCGCCGGCACACACATCTACACCAGAGCTTCCGCCGCAGGTAATGCACCGTTCATACTAGATTGTGTCATAAGGGACCAAAATAATGTATTGAGGGCGAGAGCGATTGTTTGAATCAGAGCGAAGCGAAGGATTCTGGATTCTAAAGTAGAATCCTAAGCGTAACGAGGGGTCCGAAGTACGTCGCTCGAGGTTAAATAATTTTGGTACTGTGTGGCACACTGTTAGTCTAAGAGCCCATGGCCGGCTACCTGTATGTATTTGACCAGACCTGAGTTTTTGTACGTTAAGGCCCCTATACCTACCATACATAAGTAGGGGACTCCCTAAGCTCAAAGTGGTGGACGCGTCGAGCGCTCAGGTAAAACAGGTATCGATTTTTGACTAGTTTTAAATACATTTGACCACGTCTGCCGTTTTAAAATTTGAAAATATATTATTAACACTATCGGAAAATAAGAATGGCAGACCATTATCGCGCATTTTATTTTGTGGCAGACAATTTTGAAAATGCTAAAAAAAAAAAATTTGAAAGGTTTTGACCAAATCTGCCATTGATATATTTTATTTATTATAGTCTTAAAAACTTATATTGAACACGGCAGACGTCTACATTGCATACACACATCAACAAATAATAAAATCTTAGCTACTATCCGGCCAGATGGTTGGCATAGATTTTATACAGCTCTCTCTTCTTTTTCCTATGTATTGCTATTGTACTCATTCTAACCTATAGTATGTTCTTTACAGTTATATTACTAGCATTCGAATAATGGAGGGTTTATACCTGGAAGGGCCTTGTAACAACCCCAACGTAACGGCTATTGCCTGATGTTTTCAGTATATTTGTGAATGTTCATACAGATACCTCGTGTTTCGTGAATTTTATAAAATACATAGTGCTGCTTTATTTTATTTTCTTCATTTGTCTATTATTTGTCTATTATTCTGGGCCTGAACAGGTGCGACCGTCGGATTTGGCAAAAGAATTAAAAATCACAAAATTTAAGGAAGCTTTTGTTGAATTTTTGACAAAGCATTGGTCTAGTGAGGAAATAAAATCATTTTTGGGTAACCGACAGATTTATTTAAATTTCCAAAATTGTCAATTGTATCAAGTGGTTGATGATACGATACAATCGAGTGTTGTTGAAGATTTATGTTGTACTTCACATGAAGAAGCGGATACAAAAATAATCTATCATGCTTGCAATATCGCAGAGCAGTCGAATATTGTTATCAGAGCCTCTGATACCGATATATTAATTATATAATGATTGGTAATATGGCACAATTAAAGAACTCTTATTCTAATATTTGGATGCTCAATGGAACAGGAAATAATGAAAGATATATTGACATCACAAAAATTTATAGAGAGCTTGGTGAGTTGTTAGCTAAAAGTTTAATCGGCTGCCATGCATTTACTGGATGTGATTTTAATCCAGCTTTCTTCAATAAAGGGAAGAAAAGACCTTTTACTTTGCTAAAGAAGAATACTTAATACCAACAAGCATTCGCTACTCTTGGTGAAGAAAATTTAACAGAGGACCAGCTACAAGAGATATTTAACATCATTCAACATTTCACTTGCCAACTATACAATGCCAAAAAATCTAATGATGTAGATGATGGAAGATTCCAACTATTCGTCAACAACTATAAAGTCTCAGACATCAATGAAAATTTTTGAAAAAAATCAAAATTTTGACGCAAGCTCAATACCACCGTGTAATAGTGAGCTTTATCAACAACGTTTGAGGGCCCACTATATTTCTTCTTTTTAGAGAAATGCTCACAAAAAGCAACCCACAAATTTAGACCCATTGGAGTATGGTTGGATTGAGCAGGACAACACATATACCTTCAAATGGTTCGAAGGTGACCAACTTCCCTCTTTTGTGAGTGACTTAATCACTAATGTCCTTGGTAAGTTGATAAACATCTATTCTTTCTCGAACTTGTTCTAATCAAATTACGTTTATTTTACAATTTACGTTCTATTTTTCCAGCATCCGATTCAATAGATGATGAAAACGAGTCATCTAACGATGAACATGACCCCGATGATGAAGATGATGAATGAAGATTGATATATTGTAATGCATGCATGATATATTTTTTTAACTCATTTAACACTTTTCAATTTTTTCTTAACAAAATAAAAAGAAAAAAATTAAAATGAGTAATCGAATTATTTTTTTAAAAGCATTATACCACATTATTTATGATTCCATAAAAAATCTACTTACTTCTCATCTAACTGATGAAGTTTAGTATATAGAATACGAAAAAAATTTAATTTGTCTAAATACAGCGATAAAGTAAATTACATTGATGTAAAACAGCGAACGGAATGCATATACCTACATCTGGCCGGATAGTAGCTAAGATTTTATTATTTGTTGATGTGTGTACGCAATGTAGACGTCTGCCGTGTTCAATATAAGTTTTAAAGACTATAATAAATAAAATAAATATATCAATGGCAGATTTGGTCAAATACTTTCAAAGTTTTATTTGTTTTAGCATTTTCAAAATTGTCTGCCACAAAATAAAATGCGCGATAATGGTCTGCCATTCTTACCGATAATAATAATAATATATTTTCAAATTTTAAAACGGCAGACGTGGTCAAATGGATTTAAAATTAGTCAAAAATCGATACCTGTTTTACCTGAGCGCTCGACGCGTCCACCACTTTGAGCTTAGGGAGTCCCCTACTTATGTATGGTAGGTATAGGGGCCTTAACGTACAAAAACTCAGGTCTGGTCAAATACATACAGGTAGCCGGCCATGGGCTCTTAGACCATGTGCTTTTATCACACTCTATGATAAAAATAAATAAGAGATGCTTTTAGTAGTGACAAATACTTATATTTACTTAACTAAATTGCAAATTTATATTAATAATAGATACGTTTTTGCAATTTTGAAGGTTTATTATAGCTGTTTTGTTGGGAACAGAAAATGTTGTTGACTTATTTATCACTTGGGTATTCGTAATAACTTCAGACTCTGGTTGATGATCATGTTGATATTTCACGCTGTTATGAATACAATTCTTGAAAATGACTGCTTCATTTAAATTTTTCCATGTAATTCAATTTTCATAGGCTTTTAGATATATTTCTCTCGATTTGTTTGGTAGCAAATTGACAGTTTCTGCGATTAATTTTACACATTCTGGTGTTAATATTTCACTTTCACTGCACTCATATTTTATTCAATTTGTGGGAATCAAATTAAAATTGTCTGTAATATTTTGATAAAAGTAATAAAAAAAGTAAAAGAAGTTTTTTTTTAAATTTGATGAATTAATGCAGCGTCGGCATTTGCGCTTATATTATGACCGGCCAGCACTTTATCGAAGCGAATTGCGTTCAATCTTTTTAATTAAATAGTGTTCCAAATTCAAAAGTCATTTCGTCACTGTTATTAAATGCACCGGAATGACTCATTTTGCGCGCACTTATCGAGGAACCCTTCGCCTCTTTTTGAATAGATAGGATGAAAAAGCTATTTGTATCATCCTTTATCATCCGCCATTTTTATAGCAGTGGGTTCTTACGACCTGATGACGATGATGATGTTAATTGATGTATATATTTTTCGTCAGGCAAGCGCGTGCAAAGCAACATGGGCGCTAAGAACCACGGTGTGATAATGCCCGACGCGAACAAGGAGCACACTCTCAATCAACTAGCTGGCGCCGCGTTCGGAGCCGCCGGGCAACGTTGTATGGCACTCAGTACTGCCGTGTTTGTTGGTACGTGTAATAAATTATTTACAACCTTGCGGGGGCCGTCTTACGCTTGGCTTTTCAGCGCGTGGTCTCCACTCTAGAACCTTTCTGCCCCAACCTTCCTTCCTTTAGTTATTTGAGCTATTTGCCCCACCCACTGCCACTTCAGCTTAGAAGTCCTTCGGGTCATACTAACTGAAAATCTCGAAACGCAGCAAAATGACCTCAAAATGGCGGTGCTCCCCCTCCACCGCGTGCGATGCGTCACAGTCCTCACTTCTTTGATCCTTTAGCTATCCAGTGGTGTAATTAAATTTTGGATGGAGATGACAGATAATGTAGCTGCAACACCAAATTGTATCACCCAATTTTGTTATCATTCGTTTATTGAATTGCCTCCCACTATGGAAGCAATTTTAAAGACGGTTTCAAGTCATAACATGAATAAAATGTAGTAATTGTGTTGTTGTTCAGGTGAAGCGAAAGAATGGATTCCGGATCTTGTGGCGCGCGCTCGAGACCTCAAAGTGAACGCTGGACACGTTCCCGGTACTGATGTGGGCCCCGTCATATCTGTGAAGGCGAAGGAGAGGATACATAGACTTGTTGAATCTGGTAAGTTTTAGATCACTCTCCAATCACGTGACAAATTGCCAATTGTAACATTCATTTGTTATAAGGATTATTTAAGAAAATATTATAATAGCTTCCCGCACCCTTGTGGCTAACAAATAGTTACTCAGTACTAAAACGTTGAGGCAAATTATTCAATGCACACTTTGTCTTGTTGACACCTCGACAGCTATCGAGTAGCGGATGCCTCGACGTGTTTTGGAGAGTTTTAGCCGCGGTCGAGCGGTTAGTCCGAAATCCATAGTTATAATAAATCAATGGATTTAACCGTTAATTGTGTCAGTTTAACCAATGTATCAAACTACTATATCTTGAAACCATCGATGGAAAACCAGAGTCGGGTTTCCTGTGCGACTCAGCAGATGCTGAGTTGGAGCCTTTTTAAAATGACTTTACTTATTTTTATATTTAGGTACTATATTTTTATAATAATCTTCGTTTTAAGTTATATTTTATCACTAAGTGTGATTTTTTATCTAATTAGGCCTCCACTTACTTATTAAAAATCATTATATCGAATAGAATAAACGCCATTCATGTCGATGAGAGAAGAGCCGTTGCGAATGGTCGGTTTTTTTCAGTTCTTGAAAGGTTATTTATTTTGTAGGAGTGAAAGAGGGCGCCAAGCTAGTTCTCGACGGCAGGTCGGTCAAGGTATCCGGCTTCGAAAAAGGCAACTTCGTCGGACCCACCATAATCACTGACGTCACACCTTCCATGGAATGTTATAAAGAAGAAATCTTCGGACCCGTACTAGTCTGTCTTTTCGTCGACACTTTAGACCAAGCTATACAAATGATCAATGCGAACCCCTACGGGAATGGTACCGCAGTTTTCACTACAAACGGTGCCACAGCGAGGAAGTTCGCTAATGAAATTGACGTTGGCCAAGTAGGTGTGAATGTTCCTATTCCTGTACCACTGTCTATGTTCTCGTTTTCCGGTTCAAGAGGATCTTTCTTGGGCACGAACCATTTCTGCGGTAAGCAAGGAATCGATTTCTATACTGAATTGAAGACGGTTGTGTCGTTTTGGAGGCAGAGTGACGTCTCACACACGAAAGCCGCCGTCTCTATGCCCACACAACAATAAGTGATATTTCTAAGGGAAGGGATAATATACCTTATCATTTTGACATAAAACATTTATTCTATTGGTTATCTTGTTAGGTTAAGGATAATATTTAATAGCATTTATTTTTGTATCAGTGTGCAGTCTTCCATTCGCATTGTGTGTGCTATATTGTTAATACTGGATGTTTTATTTTATATCGTTATTTTGTTGTTTCGAATATAATATTTATAGAAAACGTATGGGTTTCATTTAATTTTTTTTTTCATTCATTTAGCCTCGGAACAAATGTTTGCATGATCTACAGATATTTGTTCCGTGTCTGGGTGTTTTTCTATATATTATAAGTATGTATTTACAAAAAAAAGTATATAAGTATTCTATCAGTTAGCTGGTTCCCGTAGTACAAGCTCTGCTTAGTTTGGGGCTAGATAGCGCTGTGTGAAATGTCCAGCGATATTTATTTTATTTATTATTTATTTAATTAAGGAGGAGTTACGGGAGTCACTATCCTTAATTTGTGGATCAATTAGTATGTTTTCTCAAAATTCAATATTATTTACTTTGTTTTTTTTATCTAGCCTATGCTGTCGCACTGCTGGGCAAAGGCCTCCCCCTCATCCCTCCACTTATCTCGATGTTGTACCAAATCCCGCCAGTCCCTATAATAAGCGTCCAAATCATCGCGCCATTTAGGCCATCCACGGTGTCGATTTCCATCCACAGGGCTCCATCCAGTTACGACATTAGCCCACCTATTTGCTGGCATGCGGAAGACATGACCCGCCCAATCCCACTTTAACTTGGCGCAGCGAGGTGTTCCGAATCCTGTCTATTCTCTTGACACCCAAAATGCTGCGCTCCATCGCTCTTTGACAAACCTCGAGCCTGGACTTTAGAGATTCAGTCAGTGACCAAGACTGGGCACCGTAGGTTAGAACAGGCAGAATACACAGGACGATGAGCTGACGTTTTAGTGATAATGGAAGGTCGCCTTTCATGAATGTCTTCATGGACAAGTAGCTCTTCCAGGCATTGTCGACACTACGATCGATTTCTTAGTATACTTATTATTTAGTCTTATTCACTTCGTATACAATAATTGTTCTATGTTGTGAAGGTCAAAAATGTTTGACCAAAAATCGTTCACTGAATAACGACTGTGGCTGTACGGTCAATTTCACCAAAATTGAAACTTATTACAGAAAACATTGTTTTTCAAATATTTATGCAAATATGCTCATGTAATAATAATGCGTCTAATGCAATGCGTTGTTTATGTTCTGCCATACAACATAGATTTAAATGTTCGCGCGGGATGATTCATTCATTCCTACACAAAAGGATCCAAACATCTTTGTACTATGAGATCAGATTATACGAGTGCATTTTATTACAACTCTTATCACAACAATATAAGATCAACAATCGTTTGACACTAAATTAGCAAAAACATTATTTGTTATAGGATTAAATACCAGCAGCGTTCAGTTCAGTTTTATCTAGCTCGCCTTGCGGTCACTCGAAGGAAACCAAATTGATAGTGTTGTGTAAATATTCTATTGTTTGAATTAAAAGCGGTTGTTATGGGTACTGTGACATCATAAATAAACGCACAATAAACTTCCTGCGTGTCAATAAGTCGCGCGTTAGTCATGAAGGCAGATGCACGTATTATGTTGCTGTTAATTTTAGTTATTGTATTTAATGAAAGTGCTGGATTGACGCCGCAATGTAGAAATGAAATTGGAGAACCGGTTGATTGGTGAGTTTTTTATGTGTTTTATTTTTTAGTTTGTAGTGGATAAGGTTTATGCCATGATTACTTTGCCTGTTGTGATTGTGTGCCTTTGTTTTTAACCCCCGCAAAAGGGGTGTTAAAAGGTTTAATATCTTTGGCATCGCAGTTTCCTAACAGTTGGACCGATTTGGACGCGGTTTTTTGAATAGAATGTTAGTATATCTGGGATGGTTCTTAGCTATGTCAGTTTTTAACCTCTGTCGCAAAAAGAGGGGCCAAATTTTTGAAATTATCCAAAGTAATAAACAAATACAAAATGAAGCAAATTTGTATCTATAAAACGTTTTATAAATACACATATCAGATTCGATGTGAATCATAATTAATTACTCGTGAGGCGCTTTAGCATGTCGAAGTAGTTCTTACGCAGTGAACGCGGATCAAACATTCTTGCATAACTAATTAGGCATCTACTACTATTTAGATAGGTAACCGCTAGTGCCATTTGCTAAATGGCGAAGCACGGAAGGCTTCGGAAGCAGCTTTCGAAGCTTTCTTTCGAAAAGTCGTTAAGTCGTCATAAAAACTTCCAGCTCATTGTAGGTATAATAGCTTGGTCGTGGTCGCGGAGGAACAGCGGGTAAAGTTAACGTTTAAAAACATTCCTTGTGATTTTGTTAATAAATATTGAATTAGAACGTTATAATATATTTTTTTGTGTCTTAATTATTTTCAGGTTCTACGTATACAAGCTACCTCGGGAAAAGAATCATTTGAACCCATTAATTCGTCGAGGGGTCGCTTACATGCACCTAACGCCTTCCAAACTAAGAGGAGGGTGGATTATGTCCGATATAGCTATCAGTGATTCACGGTCTATGGTGGGACAGACTTTAGCGCCTTTGTATCAGGTAATAAGACTCATATTTCCTACCATTATAATAAAGAATCCACTTAGAATTCCATTATGAAAAAGTAATTCTATGAAGATAGTGCCCCTGTTTCTGTGGTCAGTATTCTCTAAGCTAAATATGCAAGTGCTTGATGTTCTCTGCCCTTTATTAATTAAATCTAGGTATAACAATTGGACACAAATATTTGGCGGACAACTATTTTAATTTTAATGCTGGCCAATTTAGTTTAGTTTAGATAATGAAAGCCTTAGGGTAGACTTGCACAAATGGGGGATGAGAAAGGTTAGTAAAAAAAAAATATAGTGAAAAAAATATATGTAAACTAACAATTGGTGATTTTCAATAGTAAGAAAATTGATTTTTGCCACAATAAAAGCAAATAACCTAGTATACAGGGTGTTTGGTAATATACTGACGACATTCAAGTGACGGTTTCTCAAAACATAAAAAAGACTTCTAGAAAAAAAAATTGATTTGATATCTCACGGAAATGGATGCGGGTTTTGGGTTAGAAAGGGACAACAAGAGACATCTCGAGACAAGTATTAGGTATGCAATAGCACAACATAAGTTTAATAAAGTTAACAAGAGATATCTCGAGACAAGCATTAGGTATGCAATAGCACAACATAATTTCAATAAAGTCAACAAGAGATATCTCGAGACAAGCATTAGGTATGCAATAGCACAACATAAGTTTAATAAAGTTAACAAGAGATATCTCGAGACAAGCATTAGGTATGCAATAGCACAACATAATTTCATTAAAGTCAACAAGAGATATCTCGAGACAAGCATTAGGTATACAATAGCACAACACAAGTTTAATAAAGTCAACAAGAAATATCTCGAGACAAGCATTAGGTATGCAATAGCACAACATAAGTTTAATAAAGTCAACAAGAGATATCTCGAGACAAGCATTAGGTATACAATAGCACAACATAAGTTTAATAAAGTCAACAAGAAATATCTCGAGACAAGCATTAGGTATGCAATAGCACAACATAAGTTTAATAAAGTCAACAAGAGATATCTCGAGACAAACATTAGGTATACAATAGCACAACATAAGTTTAATAAAGTCAACAAGAAATATCTCGAGACAAGCATCAGGTATGCAATAGCACAACATAAGTTTAATAAAGTCAACAAGAGATATCTCGAGACAAGCATTAGGTATGCAATAGCACAACATAAGTTTAATAAAGTCAACAAGAGATATCTCGAGATAAGCATTAGGTATACAATAGCACAACATAAGTTTAATAAAGTCAACAAGAAATATCTCGAGACAAGCATCAGGTATGCAATAGCACAACATAAGTTTAATAAAGTCAACAAGAGATATCTCGAGACAAGCATTAGGTATGCAATAGCACAACATAAGTTTAATAAAGTCAACAAGAGATATCTCGAGACAAGCATTAGGTATACAATAGCACAACATAAGTTTAATAAAGTCAACAAGAAATATCTCGAGACAAGCATTAGGTATGCAATAGCACAACATAAGTTTAATAAAGTCAACAAGAGATATCTCGAGACAAGCATTAGGTATACAATAGCACAACATAAGTTTAATAAAGTCAACAAGAAATATCTCGAGACAAGCATTAGGTATGCAATAGCACAACATAAGTTTAATAAAGTCAACAATAGATATCTCGAGACAAGCATTAGGTATCCAATAGCACAACATAAGTTTAATAAAGTCAACAAGAGATATCTCGAGACAAGCATTAGGTATGCAATAGCACAACATAAGTTTAATAAAGTCAACAATAGATATCTCGAGACAAGCATTAGGTATGTAATAGCACAACATAAGTTTAATAAAGTGTTTGTTTTTACATGCCAAAATAAATTTCAGATTTCTGTGGTAAACACAAAAAATTATTTATTATGCCCATCAAAACAACCCCTTTCATTTTTGTGGATATATTATCAAATACCCTATATCTAGATCGAGTAATCAAATATGTAAAATATGGTGTGCAATAAAGAAATTATCTATTCTAATCTATGTACCATAGATATATATGTAAACATAGTTAACATCGTTGAGTCTATAATATTAGTCGTCACAGTTACATTATATGGGGGTTGGACCTCAGTTAGGTCTTCAACCAATCTTAAGTCTACAACAAAATCGTTAATCCATTTTCAATTTTTTTTTCCATTAATTTATCTTATGTTATGTTCCGAGATTTGAAACAAAGTTGATATCAATATGTTTTCAGGATAAAAACATAATTTCCGTAGTCTACAATGACCAACCGCCAACTTCCGAACACCAACCAGACATCTTGCATTCTGTTGCTGATATGTACTCCAAGACAAAACGAGGTAACATTTTTATAAGTATAAGTTCGTTTAAGCTAATACCGTTTTACTAATTCTGGGGCTTTTAGGCCACCTCTAAACCTCCTTCCTAAGCATAGAAAAGCTCAGTTTATGCCACTAGCGAACACGGATACGCGAATACGCGGAATGCTCCTCTTCGTCTTCTGTCGTGTCAATGGAAACATTTTTGACCGATATAAAGGAACTATTACAGCCTTCTCTGTTGCCTAGTTCTCGTGTGCAGGTGGTCGGGCAAAGAGGGCATGAGAACATTTGGTGGGCCATTGTTTGTAAAGTGGCCTCGTAGTGGCACTGGCTCCGGGATGGGTCGATGTAGCCCCACTTTACTAGAATATTTCGGCATACATGAGAGCGCACTGCAACTTGTAGCCGAGAGGAAGATACTCCGAAAGGGAAAAGAAATCTGGATGCTATTTTTCTGCCCCTTCTGGGTTTTTGTGCCAACCCTACATAATGTGTATGTAGGGTTGGCACAACATTTCCTCAAAAGTGAATAATATGTTCTCCCGGGTCCTCCTACCAATTTTATAGGCTTACGACCTTAATCCTCAGTGCTCTTAATATATATTCCACTAGGACAATTCAGAGGAAAGTCTGTTTGATACATGCCTTCTTTTTGCATAATAGTTAATATTATAATTCCATATGTGCCAGCCTGGAAGTCCATCGCAGCTTATGAAATCAGTAACAGATGGCACATGATTTTTTGGTTCTAGGGCAAACCAGTTTCCTTACGATATTTTCATTTACATCTCACTAGGCCAACATTTTATCTGATTAAATTGTTAAATTATAATTTCCAGGTCAATTTAAACAAAGCGGCATCAAGAAATACAAGAAGTTTAAACTGGGTGACAAGTATTACGATGATTACGATTTAGCAGAGATGTGTAAAATGCACTCAAAGTTTATGAAGACTAACGTTGAAAGCGGACACACTAAAGGAGTGATATTAGGAGACAAGTTTACATCGCTGTGGTTGGTGCATTCTGTTCCAAGGTTCCCGCCTATACCTGATGGTAAGTTGTTTATATTATGTTGTTATAAGCTTCCGCCAGGGGTTTGATAATAGAAACATTATCCTCATGCGTAGTCGAGGTCAAAAGTAGACCATGTCATAATCTATCTCTACCAAATTTAAGGTCCATTAAGGCCAATGCGACTTAGATAAGTTTAATACTTACGACAAGTCTTCGATTACTAACTTAAAATGGCTATGAATCCCTTATTTTTAAGGTTATGGACTAAACTGGTAAAATATTACACTTATGTTGATATAGCTACTTTGTCCGTTCGTCCGTCCGTCTTTTAAACCGACTTCAAAATAAGGAGGAGGTTCTCAATTTGTCGGGATCTTTTTTTATGTATGTTCCCCGATTACTCGAAGTCGCCTGGACTGATTCGAGAAATTATTTTTTGATGTAAGTATAACATATTTCCTCTCGGTTTGTAGGAGTGATTTTGGCAAAAGGGACAAAATGCGTAACAGGAAACGGGGGAAGCACGCGTTATTTGATTTGACCAATGAGCGCGCGCGGTGGTCAGATGTTACACATATGCGACTACTGTAAGGCTCGTAGTTTTATGTTTAAAAGGGTTCACTTTCCAGGCGGTCCTATTGGCAACAAGTCAGGAACTGATGATAGGATCCCAAAAAAATCAAGGGCAAACCTCAAATTTTTCTGTTATCTGAAGTCGGTTATGTTTTTATTAAAAATTTACTTGTATTTCGCCAACTACTGAAGCTATTATTGACTTGAAATTTGGAACAGTTGTACTGGCCCATCTATATTGTTAATTTCAAAATAGGGTTACTAGGTTAAGTGAGGTGTCATATAATAGAGCTTAACACATTTTTTTTTAGAAAGCTCTATTAAAAAGTTAACTTGGTATCTACCAGCTAGATGGAGCCCTAAATAAAGATAAAATTAAATACAAACCCCTCGGGGCGTGCGTTTTAGTCTAACTTGACGGGTTTTGTTTATTTTGTTTGCCAAAGACTATCGTTTGATCATTACCTCGCCTGATCATAAGTGATTGTCTTAAACACGCTTACCTTAAAATAACCTTATCACCTTAGACATAAAGACTCCGATATTATAACTGACTGGAAATACAGACCCCTCTCTGTTGCAGCATGATCAAAGATGTAAAGATAAAAACCAAAAGGTAATATGAGCCACTTCTTTTATTTCCAGCGATCCACGGCTCTAACGCAACATCTTACGACTACCCTACAACCGGCATGAAGTACGGCCAAACGTTTCTCTGCGTGTCAGTTCAAACCTCTACTTTGAATCAAATAGCGACTCAGTTGAAATACAACGAGCCTTTGTTAGCATACTCGCATATACCTCAGGAGTTTGAGGAGGAACTACCAAATTTAATGGACGTCGTGAGGAATAAAACTATTGATGTTTCGCCTTGGTGAGTATTGCTTCGAATCTTGGCAACTTTTATTTGGTACTCAAGGTACACGGGCTTCATGGTATATTATAATGATACTGTATTTAAAGGTGGATAAGAATTACTAAATTGAGATTGATTGAAAATAAATTAACAGTATAGTGTTGTGACCATATCTGCTAGGAATTAAATCTAATCCAATCCATATACAGAAAACTGCATGCTTATTTGAACATCTATTGATAATGTAAGACATGATCGTTTTTCTAGAATAGGATTGATTTGTCATAAGACAAGTATTGCTGTGATGTACACATGCATCCTACGTGTATATTTAAAGATTGTTATGAAAAGGTGAAGGTCATTATTTTCAAAAAGTTGTGTACAAAAATTTAGACCTTACCTAATCATATGTAATACAATAAAAAATTGGAGTCCGTACTGGTGGTACTGGCAAAGGTCCTTCATAATAAAAGTAAGGTTTAATTACTGATTTAAACGGGTATTTATCGCGTATGTACCTTTTTTATTTGTTATCCCGACGAGTTTTAAATCCGCCCGTAACTACGGCTGTTGCAACAGAGTCGAAACGTTCGGATAACAAATAAAAAAGTTACATACGCGATAAATACCCGTTAAAATCAGTAATTATGCACAGTGATCGCTAAAGTTTGATAAATACTGAGAGTAAGGTTTATGTTAAAAAAAATAACACTTGAATTGACGACCTTCGTGGTACAGTGGGCGAATAGCCGACTGAGACGCAGGAGGTAGCGGGTTCGATACACACCGCAAAACAAATGTTTGTATGATCTGATAGATATTTGTTCCGGGTCTGGATGTTTTTCTATATATTATTAGCATGTATTTATAAAAAAAAGTATATAAGTATTCTATCAGTTATCTGGTTCCCATAGTACTCTGCTTAGTTTGGGGCTAGAGAGCGCTGTGTGAAATGTCCAGCCATATTTATTTATTTATTATTAAATTACAAAATTTAATATTTGAACTTATGAGGGGTACCAGTTAGCGCTACTTTTAGTACCAATGAGTGACAAAGATAGTTGTATGATTCTCAGTTACTTTTTGAAGAGAGTTTCATCTCCAGTGTATAGGAAAAAGTCTTGTATCACGTAACAAGTAGTGTTAATGTTTCAGGTATCACATAGAAAGCTTTGAAACGCTATTGGGCCGAAAGTTCCTATCATTTGCTAAAAGCGCAATGTTCAACGATGATCTATACAGCGGTTTGGTCGCTGAGGTATTGCAGTCGGATTTGCTTGTCGAGACTTGGACGAATGGCCCAGGTACTCTGAACTCAGAGTGCACTAGAAACTTCCAGTAAGTACAAATACAAATATTTATCGGTAAAATTTAATGACGACCTCCGTGGCGCAGTAGGCGAATAGCCGGCCTCTGAGACGCAAGAGGTCGCGGGTTCGAATCCCACCGCGGAACTAATGTTTACAGAATCTAAAGATATTTATTCCGGATGTGGTTATTATATTACTAGTGGTTCGCCCCGAAGTAAGATCTTGCGAGTCTCCTAAAACATAAAAACTATTCTTAGGGCGACTCGCGCAACGCCTAAATGTATTTCGTGGCTAAATATGATTTAAGGAGTAGTCAAATCATACAAATACGTAAAATTTAAAAATGTTTAGTCGCTAAATACGTCTAGGGATCGTTGTGCAAGCCGGCATTAATCTTTGACTAATAAAATAGTACCATGAAATGCGGAACTAACCAACTTGACCTACAGTTTCATTCAAATTGCAGGTAACGGGAGTTCATGTTAATTGGTTATTATTTTTTGGGGTACAAATTGCAGTTATTCTGAATTTCAGACTTTTCCCTATATTTGTGATACTTAAGCTACACGAATAACAAATTTCAATACTGTGTGGTCACTGGTGTTCCCTGTGAATTTTGTCATAGTTCAGTTTTTATTATGGCTAATAACTTAAAAACCAAAAACTACAAAAACTAAAAATAAAAACGGGATTGAAATGTACTCACAAAGATCTTTTATTAGACGTGCCACTTGACCGGATAGTCCATTTTGTTTTTTATTACCCCCCCTGAACCCCAATATCTCAATAACCCCCCCACATTTTTAGCTCATTTAGTTACACCAAAACTGTGCCATCACCACCTACCTATATACCAAATTTCACGATGATCGGATAACCGCTTCGAAAGTTATCATCGGACAAACAAAGATACATACATAAATACCTACACACATACACAACGCCGATTTGCACAAGTTGATTTAGAGATCTCGCTTCGCTCGATCAATAATGAATACTGCGGATATATACTAAGCTTCTTAGTTCTAATCGAATTGAATTCGTTTTCCAGAGTAAGAAACATAGAGCAACTGAAGTTCCCAATAGCGAAGATGTCGTTTACGTCGCACAACGACCATTCGAAATGGGCGGTCGCCGTGGCACATAAAATGCACAACAGCCAGGACACCAAGGTAGCGGACTACTGGGTCTGCGTTGGAGATATTAATCGAGCGGTAAGTCCGTTACTAATACACAGTAATATTATAAATAAATAAATAATGCTGGACATTGCACATAACGCTATCTAGCCCCAAACTAAGCAAAGCTTGTACTATGGAAACCAGATAACTGATAGAATACATATAGTCAGTCACAGCATTCATGACATTAATGAAAAACACATATGCAGAATCGTATTAACTGATTTTAGAGATTGGTTTAATATCCGTAGTTTGAATATTTATCCAATAATCGATACATTTCCAATAAACAAATTTTAACTTTTTTAAACATCAAATCGGCGGCTACTATGTATTTACCTGTACCGTATGTAACTCCCTCGCTCCACTCGTGAGTTAACTCTAGAATCCTTCGTTACGTTCGGGATTCAATATAGCGCCCGTGACGCAAGACACTGCTTTATCCCCTCGTTTAATAATGTACTATTAAACGACACTGTTTATATTATTTTCAGTTACCGCAAGAATCCCGCGGCGGCGGCACCGTCTGTACCTCGGGCCCTATTCTCTGGGGAAACTTCGCTCATCTCATCGACTCGGTGCAAACGTGTAATAACTGATGTGACACACTGTACGCCATTACATTATTTTAAAAAGTGATAAATCATTCCGTTCTTAATAATTCCATTCCATTGCATTCCATAAAAAGTAGGAGTAAATACTTTGACCGGCACTTGCAAGATGTGGAATAAGTTTTTTTTTATACTACCTGTGGAAATAGTTACTCTGGAGATTTTCCCGGAAGGGTTTGAGTCTGGCCACATACAATCAACATTCCTTTAAAAATCCATACAAAATAAGATCACTCTGCTGTACGTGTGTGATAACTTGTGATATGGTATTGTATTGATTGAATTTGTATGGGAACACCGATAAAACGATACATGATTAATCCTGTGTCTCACTAATATCATAAACGCGAATGTTTGTATGTATGTTGGATACTTTTTCACGTCGGAACGGATGAACCGATTTCGATGAAATTTGGTATGTACGTTGATCCTAACCTGAATTAACACATAGGCTGCTACTTTTTATTGGCAAAGCACGCGTAAATTTGATTTTGTATGGATTTACTGCCTTCGCATATCCAGTCTGCATCACCACGTAAAGGCATTTATATGCGACGGTGACCACTTAATATCGGGAGACCAATCAGCTTGTGTGCCTAAAAATCAAAAATAAAAATAAATCTTGTGTAGTGCAAGTGACAATTATTGGAAAAATAATTAAAAAAATAAGAGCAGCGGTCAAAATTTGACAATAAGAGGGTGGATTTTGAGGTGAAAGTCAGTATTGCCCCCACGGTCTACGGTCGGTGATTGCCCGTAAATACAGGGTGAATTTGTAAACAGTTCTTTACTCTAAATATCAATCAATCAATCATTTATTTTTGAACATAATACACACAGGATAACTAGATACTTAGATGAAACACTGAAAAATGCAGTAGTAAAAACTGTGTCGCACTTTCCAGTGCCCGACCTTATGACTATAGGAGACATTGACATTCAAGAGTAGGTACAGAGAATTTGATGCAAAATTAATTAAAAAAATAAACAAGGAAAATTATTCTAAATTAATAAATATTATGATATGTAACAAGTTTTATAAAAAACACTTATTATAAAGGTTATGTATGTGTGTGGGGAGTTTGTGTGTGTGAGGTGAGTAATGTGTGGTGTGCATACGGGTGGGTGGCGTGTGAGAGGGTGTGTGTGTGTTGTGTGCGCATATTTAAACAAGATAAGTATGATTATGTATGTTCATTGTTAGTATTATTTTCTGATTTGTATTATCTCCTCCGTATCATCATAGGAAAGGGTGAAAAGCCATGTTATGATTAAAGTTTTACATTTAAAGTCGACTGTTTACAAATTCAGCCTGTATAAAGAAGGCGAATTTATGATTGTTCCTTTGCGATAAGTTATTTTAAGGGGGTGTACATTAATTACGTGAGACGTTTTTGACGATTTTTGAGAGAGATTCTGCTAGACCCCTCTGAACACCTCACGTAATTAGTGGACGGCGCCTAAGGCTTTAAGATACAAGTTCGAAGTTAGCCACAAATCTCACTGTATATTTTACCATATGTAATTACCTAGTAGGTAAGATTAATTTTGTAATAAAATGACTTTTCAAGTATGTTTTTTAATAATTAAATAATCACTAATGCTTACGATCCTATCCTATAATTATGTAGGTTTTTATTTTTCCAAAAGCTATTGTATTACTATAATTGCGATGGCGGCTGATTCGAAGGGTGCTTTTCGAGTACATACAGATTTTTTACTCTGATACAAAAATAATACTAACATTAAATTGAGTGCATACGAATAACCAAAAAAAAGAACTTGATAATTTTCATTGAAAACGTGAGTTTTATTTTTAACAAAATCATAGGAACCATTTAGTATAACCATAATTATTTCCATAAAAAAAGACTTAATTGTTCCTGATGTATTCAAACAGTTTCTCATATATAGTTTCTGATTTCCTGAAAACTCCTGTATATCCAGCCTCCTGAAATCAACTTGACGTCACATCCCACTAATATTATTAACGTGAATGTTTGTATGGATGTATGTGTGGACGTTTTTTACTCTTTCACGCAAAAACTACTGAATGGATTTTAATGAAACATGGTATGTACGTAGATTATAACCTGGATTAACACTTAGGCTACTTTTTGTTGACAAACAATGCATGCGAAGCCGCTGGCGGAAGCTAGTAATATATAAAATCATTTCTAAACCTACAAAAACACCTTAAGGTATGATAGTAAAATGCAGTAGCTTGTGCGATAAAAATTGTTTTGCAATATTTCACATATACCGCTATGAAAATATTTGATTATATTATTTTTGTTATAATTGAAGTGCGTTCAGAGGAACGGTTGCAAGGCTGGCACTATATTAATCTACACTGCAGGGATAATGAAAACACACCCGTTGATTGGTAAATATTACTCCATTATTTATACTATTATAGAAATAGTTAAATTTGTATGTATTTGTAATCTCCGGAGTTACTTAACCGATTTTGGAAATTCTTTCACTGATAGAAAGCTACACAATCCATGAGTGGTGTCGGCTGTATTTTATTTTGATAATAAACTGCGAAGCCGGGGCGAGTTAGCTAGTCATTGATATTTTGTCTCAGATGCCCCTTTTTAAGACACTAACGCTGCTCTTGCCTTGATAACTACAGGGCTACAGGGACATGTACATGCAGAAAATGGCGTTACTGTCGATCTATTATAGGTCTTATAAATCATTCTAGTAGATGTTCTCGCCAATGCTGGTGATGATGTTTATTAAGATCAATAGCTCTTACGTGATATTAATAATTAAAACAGATAGATAGGCATCGCTAATAGGTAAACAACCAGTAAACAGCACTTTAGACTTTGCTATAGCAAACATGATTTATTTAGACTATGAATTTGTTGAGTAGTCATTTGTCTCTTCATCTGATCGCGCCAATGTTGATAATCGGATCAAATTATGGTAAAAAAATTGCAGTTATTAATACAAATCGTTTAACAAAGGTGGTATGTGTACAAGCCTCCTCTCGGTGCAGTTCCAAATTCGGAGCTAGGCAGAAACTTCTCATACATCACTCCGCACACGGCGGGCAGATGGGTGCCTTCAGCCAGAAACATCAACTCCGATTCTATGATACAGAATACCCTCTCACCTTTATACCGAGTAAGATAACCTTTTAAAATGAACCTGTTTATAAGAGTAGTAGAGTTCCTAGTGAAAGGGCTTGCCCTCACCATCATCTCCTAAAGACCGGAGTCACGGAAAGTGGACTTTGTCCTGGATGCCTTCGCGAGGAAGAGACTTGGAGCACGTGATACTTCTCTGCACTGCCACAAACGATGCTAGCTAGGCTGAGAACAGGTCTGCAAGGGGTCATCGTATCCTCATCCTCCACCAACACCGATACTATATCAACGTCCACGGGGATCCTGGAAAGCTGCTGCCACCAACCCAAAGTTCTACTCCGTTACTTCAAGGAGTTAGGATGGCTGGTGTTAGGTTAGAAGAGGGGTAATGCACAATACACCCCAATGCGGGACGTCAGTGCAGATCTTTTATTCCCCCTACCCTAGAATTAGAATTAGGGCTTACCCGGGAAAGCGCTACCACCAAGCAAGCAGCATTGCTGTGTTTTGATATGAAGGTTATGGTTACCGGTGAAATTACAGGCACATGAGGCTTTACACCTGTATGCCACGTTTCTAAAGTGCGTGACCTACGAGGCAATACTTTGTTATAGGCGATAGTTACAACTTAAAATCAGGTGGGCCATATGTTTGTTCCATATTCAGGTGGTATAAAAAAACGTGGCCCCCACTTGGATTACCTACGATGGATTATGACTGGTTTACATGATCGATGTACAGTATCGAGTCATGTTGCTACTTTTCTACTTGTAAACGGACAGAAAATGGGATTTCTAGACGAATAATACCTATGTTCAGGTTAATTCTGAACAATTAGTTGTTACACGCGATAAATACCTGTTTAATTCAGTAGTTAATTCATTATTTTGTTTACTCTCAACAATAAAGTTTTCTAAGCATTTTCTTCTATTCCGTTCTTTCTTTATTTTGAAAATCATCATCATATCAGTCGCACGATGGCCACTGCTGAAATACGTCCCATAGATTTCCAGAGCAACCGATTTTGTGCAGCCTGCACCCAACGGCTCCCAGCAACCCTTAACAGGTCGTTTTCCCATCTAGTGGATCGTCGTCCTACGCTGCGCTTTCCAGTGCGTGGTCACTCGAGAACCTTTCTGTCCCAACGCGCAACGTTCTCTTTAATTTGAAAATATGAATTTGCATTTTGAAAATAAGTACATTGCTTCCTCGTAATATTCCAGCCAACTTACTTAGACTATCTAGCTGTCGTAGCCTACACAGATAAAGAACACGACGTAGTTTCCAAGGGCTCCTCTGCTTCTGGGCTTATGATGGCTGACGAGATAGGCGGTGTTTGGATGGGATTCTCCTTGCCTGTTGCCTGACCTACTGAATTTGAATGGTTAGTTTATACAATACCGCTGAAAAACTCTTTAGTACCTATTTAAAAAAGATGCAATTTTATAAATACTAGTAAATGTAGTTTAAATTACCAAAATTTCATTTCACAAAAACGGAATTATATCCACAGAAAGCATGATTTGGCAAAAATACATATATTCAAACCTAAAATAATAAAATACACTTCCCAGAAGATAGAGCCCTTATTAGTTATTTATTATTTTTATTACCTAATTGAGATCTTTAAATCGTTTGCAATGGTCTTTAGATGATTCAACTGTTTCTTATATAATATATTTTGTTTGACAGGAGATCGACCATCATTTCCGCCCGAAGAACTCGAAAAAGGCCACCTTTTTATGTGCCTGTCTCTCGACCTTTTTACGATGAACTTAGTCGCAGCTTCAATCAGAGAAATGGATCCGAAAGTGTTATGTATGAGAGTTCCACAAACAGTGCGACATTATTTGCCTGATTGGCAGCATTTTAGTCGACCCATTGGCATTTGAAAGGAAAACGTGAGTTACATAATGTTAAATCTTATCTTATTCATGTAGTTGACGATCTCCGTGGTGCAGTGGCCGAATAGCCGGCTGAGACGCAGGAGGTAGCGGGTTCGATTCCCGACCCGGAACAAATGTTTGCATGATATACTGATATTTGTTCGGGGTGTAGTTGTTTTTCTATTATAAGTATGTGTTTATAAAAACAAAAAGTATATACACTGCCGGCCAAAAGTTTGAGACCACTGTAAAAATCTTTGTCACCAACAAAATATTTCAAAGTACACATATGATAATGAGCTAATTTGAACACCTGCGTATTCTATTATTATTAAAGAATTTCTAAGAGTCATTATTTATGTTGTTGTTTAAGTTATCATCCTAAAAAGGTCTATTGTTTCAAAACATCAATGAGCGCCGCGCAAGGACCAGGTGGTAGAGTCATTGTAATATTTTATTTTTATATATTTTTTTATTTTTTTTTATTTTATTTTATTTCCGATATCAGGGATTATGTTAGCTTCCTAAAACATATTTAGTACCTAAGTTTTTATGGAGTAAATTATTTTCTACCTTATTAGTCTGAGCTCGTCGTTGTTACAGTGAAGACATCTTAAAATGGGAAAAGTTCGCGAAATTAGCAGTGAAACTCGCTCTGCCATAGTTGTTTTATACGGCGAAGGCAAATCTGAACGTGCGATTGCCTCTCAACTTAAGTTGTCGAAGACTTGTGTTCATAACACAATAACCCGATACAAGGAGACTGGCAGTAATCAAGATCGTTCGCGTTCGGGAAGGCCGAGAACTACCACTTCTCGCGAGGATCACTTCATCGTCACTACCAGCAAGCGGAATAGACGCCTAACAGCACCAGAAATCCGCGTAGAAGTGAACAAATCCCGATCAGAACCTGTATCATTGACTACAGTAAAAAGACGTTTGAGAGATGCTAAGTTATTTGGTCGCGTCGCCGTTCGAAAACCACTACTAAGGCCACAAAACAAAAAGAAACGGATGCAGTGGGCCCTTACCCATCGAGACTGGACTGAAGAAGACTTTAAACAAGTTCTTTGGTCAGATGAATCCAAATTTGAAATATTTGGTTCAAAACGACGAATTTTTGTTCGACGTAACGTCGAGGAAAAGATGATGCCAGACTGTGTGGTGCCAACAGTCAAGCATGGTGGTGGTTCCATTATGGTCTGGGGATGCTTCTCGGGCCATGGAACCGGAGATTTGGTACGAGTCGAAGGAATCATGAAAAAGGAGCAATATAAACGAATACTACAGCAAAATGCCATTCCGTCTGGTTCAAGAATAATTGGAGATGGATTTTTTTTCCAACAAGATAATGACCCAAAACATAGTTCAAAATTATGCAGGGGTTATTTAGAACACAAAGAAACAGAAGGGGTTTTAAAAAACATGGTGTGGCCCCCTCAGAGTCCGGATCTCAACCCGATTGAGCTTTTGTGGGAAGAGCTTGATAGAAATGTGCGCAGTTGTTGTCCCACTTCGCAAGAAGACATGTGGAAGGCTAATGGCTTTACAAGAAAGCTGGAACAATATATCACAAGATACAATCGACAAATTGATTGCTCGTATGCCAAGAATAGTGAAAGTAGTAATAAAATGCAAGGGAGGGTTTTTCGACGAAAAATCTGTATAAAATATGAGCGACATTTTTAAAGTAAATGGTTGATTTTTCTTGATTTTTTTGTTTTCTTCATAATGTATGTGTATTAGGAAATAAGTATTTTAATTCATAATTAAACTTCTTGCTTTGTATTTTGAGTTTTATTTCATTTTCCTACTTTGATGTAGGTGGTCTCAAACTTTTGGCCGGCAGTGTAAGTATTCTATCAGTTATCGGGTTCCCATAGTACAAGTTCTGCTTAGTTTGTGTAGATAGTGCTTTGTGAAATGTCCAGCAATATTTATTTATTTATTTTACCCAGTAGCCCTGGCTTTATCGATAGTGAGCGAAGCTAGGTACTTATATTTTTCATTTGAGGATAGGGAGAACACTCGCAAAGTTACGGCTATGCCTTGTATATAGTTCTAGCTAGACGATGATGTCTACGCTTATAAAGTATCTATGTCAAACATTTTGAATAATTAACGGGGCTTAGCAGAGTTTCGCTTAATGATACTCAGTAAAGTACCATCATGTTTTTGTAATATACCTAAAATATCTAAATTTTCTAGAAAATCCATAATACCACTACATTTCGTCACAGCAGAGAGTACAATGCGCGTCGTCATGGTGGTCCGACGTCCGGGAGAAAAGCTTTGCCTTTACAAAATCTTCGCGAGAGCTAAGCGAATCATACTCGATGTATATGGACATGACATAAGGACAAAGCCTATCTGTGAGAAAACCTATGGGTGAGGTTTATTTATTACTGAAGTAAACAGGTACGGTACGGGGAAAAACCTTATACTTAAGATACAGGTTGCTGGGAGCCATTGGGTCGACCGATTTTGTGCGGCTTGCACAAGACTGGTCGCTCTGAAAATCTATGGGAATGCGTGTGCGTGACGTCATAACGCCATAACGCGTCATAACGCCACGCAGGCGGATCTGAGGGCTTAGCCAAGTTACATTCGATTAGCGATGACGCTAGTCGATAAGTCTGAAAATGTATGGGATTTGACACATGCTATGGAAATATCACGTGATATATCGACAACAAACCTATGTAGGATTCGAATCGATTCGAAGCGAATGTAACTTGGCTACGGCCATGACATATTCATTAGAAACTCATACTTATCAACCTCTGTGTTCAGCAGTGGACTACCTATGCCTGATGTGATGATAGTGATGACCTAAAGATAGTTTGGTGTCGGTTATGAGTAGATGTTTGTTGTAGCTTTTTATATCCTTTCTAGGTTTAATGAATTTCTAGAAGATGATGTTAAATATAAGCTACCGCCTGGGCCTTCACACGCGTGGCTGTGTTATAAAACATTACCTTCTTCCTATGTCTCAATCCCGGCCATAATCTAGCTATATACCAAATTTCATCAAAATCGGTCCAGCCGTTTTGTCGTGATAACGTAACAAACAGACGGACAGAGAGACACTTTCTAATTTATAATATTATTATGGGTTCATGTACAGTGACGCAATGTTTCGCCAAGTTTCAAATTAGTTCGTTCAACGTATCGCGAGTACATATTAGGTACCTTTTGAAACTTTGTAACAGAATAGACTGAGTTACAGAAAATAATGTTGAACTGTTCGTTTATAAAGTTCAAAATTGTTCAGATCAAGGTTGTTTGACTATTTATCTTGTCAAAAAGAATTAATTGATTCTTGCATTACTGGTGCAAGCGAAAACCGACTCGAAGGTGACGAACCTTTTCATTCCGTCACTGTACAAATGGAATGCGTGTGCGTGACGTCACAACGACACAACGCGTCATAACAGTACTCTGCCATATCTGACATCTTCCTTAGAATTTCATACATAACAACCGCTGCGTGCACACATGTTACGCGCACGTCACGCACACGCATTCGGTTTGTACAGGTCTTTGAACATTGACCATTTTTAACCAGTTGTATGAACAATTAGATTACAAAGTTTTACTCTTACAGCGTGCGCAACATAGACTCAATATCCCTCAAATACAAAAATAACGTCTACTACATAGACAACCGAACCGATAGCAGTAACTTCGCGGTGAGTACGGCCGCTCATTGGCAGAGAAAGGGCCGGGGACCGATGCAATACTGGACTTGTACTAGCTCTGTGGAGAGAGAAGATACTGAGGATAAGGGGGGTGTCATTGTGTGTGTAGAGGACTATGATATTTGGTGGACCTTCGTGATATTTGGTGGACCTTTAAAATACGGGAACGTAATTGTTAAAACTATTAAAAAGCCAGGAGGCTAAAAAATATGATGCCCAAAATAGGTTGGTAGGTACTTTAATAAATAAAAACCTACTAATTATTATACTTAATCAGGCTCTAACTAAACTATGATGAAATAAAAATATTGTTTATTTTAAAGGGTTTTTATTGTTATTATACAAACATAAACATTATTTACACGATTATATTCTTAAATCGATACATTCAATCAACGCTATAACACAAAAATATAAGCTAAATCTTGAAACCTACAAGACACTGGCTTCACTGGATCTACTCTTATACGAAAAAAATAGTTCCAAAGATATAATTTTATTTTTGCAATAAAATATCTCCCTAACATTGGCACCATGCGAGCTTGAAGTATTTACAATTCCCACAATAATAATTAAAGCATTGCTTTTTATTGCTCGTTAAACATAGCGTGATAGAGGCGAATTTCCATCACCAAAAACATTTGAGGCACCCCCCATAAGTTAAATTTTCATTCAGTACAATTTGGCACAATACATCTGCTACCCCGTGCCTTCGACAATATGGGAGCAGGTCGTTCCATAAAACCTTAAAATTATGTAATAAGTATGATATGTTTACAGATAAAAGTGATTGAAATAATATTAAAGAACAGTTAAAGAAAGCAAAGCACCTCAAAAAGAAATTCCATGGATTCCTTCACCTAAATTGATAAGATTTAAATTACAAAATTCGAAGAAAAAATATCTGTTATTGAGTATTTTGCAAGGGATCTAAAAAGACTGATCCTTCCATACTATAAGACCTCATATTTCAATCATATTGTGATCAATGTGGATAAGTTTCTAAACAGTCGTATTTCGACATTGTTATATCAGTATTGTCATTATTATTTTTCATCTCTTCTGAAACCGGTACAGTACAGACTCCAGACTATGGTAGGGCTATGCGTTTATTCAGGATATAAGAATTATCTGAAGTCTGACTGTCTCTAACAATATGAATGCCATCTACATTCACATTTGCGCAACTCTCAGCGAGGGCATCCTCGTAAACCAGGAGTCTGGCTTTACCTTCAGATAGTACGCGTCTTTAGGCGATGGTGCTATCAAAGCGTCTTCAAGAACCTTCAGTGCGCTGGTGGGAAGCACCTTAGCGCTGTACTCAGCTGCCTCGCCGGGCATTGTAACGGCGCAGCTGGCCGTTGTACCGCTGACGTCAGAGCTTGGAGTTTCCGGGCGGCTGGAAAATAAATTTTTCTTAGGATAAATTCGATTTGACTTCTAGGTTTGTTTGGTTGCGCTAATACAGGTCAGTTAAGTTGAGGTATGTCTAAGTATGTCCTGAAAGAATTGTGTGCGCCTCGCAGTGCCGTAATACCTTGAATAATTGCTTCATTATTACCTTATGCGTAGGCAGGTAAAGCAAAATCAGTGGTGGTCTAAAATAAAGAGCTTCCGTTGTGTAGTCGGGATCGCCTCTATTATTCAGTGTTTGGGTAGGGATTTGCCCATCAAATTTATTCTACACTAACAACTGACGTGCCAGAAATAACGTCTATTAATATCTGGAAAATTTTTGGACAAACTTCTGGAAAAACAAAATGGGACTTAAAGTTCAAAGATGTACCTGGCTGGTTGGCTAGGTGGCTGCAGCTGCGACGGCGGCGCGTATATCTCCGCAGCCGACAGATCTGGCGCATGCAGCATCACAACGTGCAGTCTCTTCGCCTTGAGTCCAGACCTGAGAGCCCTGGCAGCTCCCCACGTGCCCCATCTCGCAGCCGCCGCGCCAGCACTGGTTTCTCCCATGTCGCCCGCCTCCGGCCGGGCTAGGCTTTCGCAAGCGGTGTCAGATGATAATCCTGGAGAAAATAGTGCATGTTGATAAGAAGAATTATTAATTATAGTTACTGAATTGCGTTGTTAGGTAAGTTTAAACGCATAAAAACATAACAGGAAAGGCATAAGGCATGACAGGTACACAGTCAATTAAAACCCTAGTAGACCAAGAAAAATACTACCTAATCCACGAGAGATTAGTCATATTCATAGAGTACCTATCACAACGGTATTAAACCACATTCAACCCACCTTCTATACGACTTATCGACTTATTTGTGTCCTGTTTTCTTGGACCTGTATTAGGACAGTAACCAGCTTGATTATGGCCTACAGTGAAATAATCTCGCAGTGAATTTCAATAAGCCGAAGTAGTACCGAAGGGGACCAACTTACCGATATAAAAGAGCCTGCCGGCGTGCGGATGGTCGGCAGCCGCGGCAGCCAGCAGAGGCGAAAAGGTCCTCGCGACCCGCAACGCGCCCAGCACGTTGCCTTTCAACGCACTCTCCCAGCACGATGCACCGCCGCGCCCGCTGCTACCAGCTGTGTTTATCACTGCCCATATGCCTGGAAATAGAAACCATAGGTCAATCTCATAGTCTTCAATGTCGCGCTGTATAAAAATATTGATATGATTGCATGTTTAATTTTAAAACGTCTTGCTAGTACCTACATTTCAGGCGGATGCAATGGAGGGACGCGCAGTTTTAGATTGGAATTATAGTAGGTAAGTATTCAATAATCACGCTGGAAAAAATAAATAAGTGTTCCGAAGTCAGTATGATTGTATGATATTCACTGATTTTGGTAATTTTGTATGAACATTTGGTACCTATATGAACTGTTTACAAACTCAAATCGTAGTTGAGTTTCTAAACAGTTAATATAATTATGTTGTCTGACTTAAGTAGGTACCTGTTTATACTACGAAGTTTTTACGATAGTTGCGATTTATCGATAATTCAAATCAAATCAAATATTTATTTCAGTAAACTTAATCTATAGGTATACATTTCATGGGTTTGGGACTCTCTTTTAAGTATAAAGTACATGGTGTTAGAGGGTCTCGCTCTTCCGTTAATTCGATTAAGTTTAATAAAAATAAATATCGATATTGATAAATTAATATCAATATTGAGAAATAAGATAAAGTGTATAAATGTTATTTTCAGCAATTTACATTGTTATAAGCCAGCAAGCAAAATATATAAATCAAACTATATATTTATTAGTCCATGTATCGGCCATATTCTAAATGAAAGCTTATCTAAATAAGCTTCCCAAAAAATTTATGGATGACTGGTTTTTGCAGAGTTGCAATTACGGAATTCTAATTATTATTCTAGATTACCCTATGCCCTATCAAAAACGCTCTCTAGTATGGCACTTATCTCCAGAAATTCCACAATGCCAAAATACGGTAGATATGCATAAATTTGTGTTACAATAATTATAGGAAAAAGTCTAAAAAAAAGGAACCATGAAACAAACAAATCCTAAGTTCTGTTAACTAATGGTTCGCTTTGAACTTAGATTGCGAGACTGTATAAAAATCCCAATCATTAGTTAATACCCAATCAAGTTATCTGTGACAGAAAAAAACACAAAAAAAAATGTGTAAATAAAAATTTTCTAGGGGCCCTGAAAGTAGTTAATTGTCTAATCTAAACACTACCTTACAGGACATTACCACATGGACACCACAATTATCAATTATGAGCTCGCGTAGCAGCGACCGACGTAGCAAACTCGTAGCACGATCTTCAAAAAACAATACGTACAAAACGAGCAATCCATCGGTTTCAGTCGTGGACTTGTCGCCAGCGACAAATCCGGTGGATTGGCTCGTGTGTGAAGCCCTTCCTTTGCCCTTAGAGAAAACATTGAAAAAACCTAATCTGGATTATTTCCCTAAAAACTTTTAAATTTTTTTCACTACTATTGGATATGTAAAGAGAGAGTATTTATCTAATAATGAGACACAATCACTGACATTACGTGCTCGCTCAGGCCTACGAGAAGCTGAGAATACATATTCTCGAAATTTCTGTAGCAGTCGTAGCAAGGCTCGTAGCGCGTGGTTATACTTACAATTACTCAAATATTAAATTAATAATCTTGTACCTATTAGTTTTTGTTCCGGTAGCGATACCAGCGCCACCTATCGTTTTATATCTCATTTTTTGTACGGCAACTAGTGACTGATAAGGATAGTCAGCACTCTGCGTATCTAACTTGCCAACCTTGGGAGCCACTTATTATTTGTTCACATCGTCCATAGATGGCGTAACGTAGGCCGTTTGAGGTGGTGTTGTAATGATTCGTACAGGTTATAGCATAAATATTTTACGAACAGTTTTAGTGTGGAATGAAATCTAATGCTTAAATTATGTCAATTTTACTAATAAAGTTAATTAATTTGAACTTTAACTTTCGTAATAGTACAACTATTTCACATATTATAGACAAGCACTGCTGGTGTAGTGGTATCATGCAAGATTCCCATTCTTGCGACCCGGGTTCGATTCCCGGGCAGTGCACTTCCGTTTTGCGATTTATTTTTTATCCGGATGCTCGAAGTTGGTATGGTGATAAATTATAATTAGCTAAGTATGATTTTATTATTTCTCCAACTTTTCTGGATAAGAAATTTTTTTCGTTTTTTAGATCGACTGTTGTTTTCTCTATTTTTATCAGTTTAACTTAGAAAACTTGAACTTAGAGAAAGATACCTTCATTTACTTTCGAACTTATGAAAAGTTCTTTTGAGTCCCATCTAAATCATTGAGAAATTGAGTTGCCTGGTACACGAGCCCGGCCTATTCTTACTTGTGAGTTAGATAGGTATGATAGATAGAGGAACCCATCCGCCCATAGTCCTCCAACTTATTGCAGATCACAATGAGATCAAAAAAAAAATTATAGAGATATTTTCTTGTACATAACACTAATAACAGAATAAAAAACAAGATACTTAAAAAATTAAAGACAGCACAAATGCACAATGGGCGGTGTTATCGCTTAATTAAAGCAATTTCTTCCAGACAACCTTAGGATGGAGAGGACTTTATGGTTAGACATAAGCGATTTCAGATATTACAGCACATGCTGAGCTCAGGGCTTTTCACATAAGCATTTTCACACATGGCAGCATTTCTCCATGCATACACTTTAATTGCCTATAATATATATTACTAGCTGACCCGTCGAACTTTGTACCGCCTTGACATGCATATTATTATGATGCGGGCTGCCAATGCATCGCCCCGGTAGAATTATCAATCGGCCGTTAGCTGCATCTATGTATGAGAAAATGAATGTTCTTCATAGTTTCTTTTTGCGTAAATTTTTCCGATATTTTAATAGTTATTCTGCTATTCCGGGCGGAGAAAAATCGAAACAAATCAAATACCGTTCTTGAGTTATAAATGGTGTAACTAACCCGACTATATAGATTTTTCTCTTTTCTAAAATGTTTTTTTTTGTTTAATTATGTTCGTTTATGTGTTCGCGTCTGTTCTTGTGTACAGTTTATGTGAATAAATGTCTTCTTACTTTTCTTTATATTTTTCATACATAGACAAAAGTGTTAGATGAACTCACCATGTTCGCCCGCTGGTAAATGCTGAGCCGTAGCCCTAGCCGCCTCCTCCAACAGGTCTTCCCTCGCCACATCCAGTTCCAAGGTGGCCAGCCGTGGCGGGGGTTCGTCTTCAGGCGTGGCTGCGATGTGAGCCTGGAGCCAGGAGTCGGCTAGCCGGGCGCCCAGCCCGCCAGAGCGGCAGCCCGCGATGACGCGCCAGCCGCGGCTACTTAGGTATGTTGCTATCTGTGGAATGACGGGAACACAGTAAACACATTGTTATGTTAATATGTAGTACATTGTTATACTGCATGACTGAGATATAATATAGGGTGTTATTGATCGCTTACACCCGAGTATAACACATACCTTTTCATCACGAATGCAAGAAAGTCTTAAATATAACATATAACAGTTTAAAGAAAAACTTAAAGATAATTTGCGTTCCCGGTATTCATTGTTTTTCTCCCCACTAATAACTAAATAAATAAATAAAACTAAATATCGCTGGACATTTCACACAGCGCTATCTAGCCCCAAACTAAGCAGAGCTTGTACTATGGGAACCAGATAACTGATAAAATACTTATATACTTTTTTTTTGTAAATACATACTTATAATATACAGGTTGTCCCAGAAGTCAACGTCAAGCCGAAACGGGGTGACAGGATTGATCATAACCATCACGAGAAAAATCTGAAAAAAAATCTATCCCATGCAGTTTGAGAATTATGGGCATTTTAAGAAAAACCTAGAAATTTGATCAAACTGTACCATTTTTCGGTTATTGTGGTTATTCTCTTTTATTTTTGTTCATTTGAACTTTGGGGACGTAATTCTAAATAACATTTCTAGAATCCCAATAAAAAATAATGACACAATTGCCTCAAGTTTCCGAGAATTGAAACTATTTGTTAAACTACGAATTTAAAATTTTCAAGATACGTCGACTTTGACAGGCCCTCCTTTAAAAAAAATGTATTAGAGTGCCTTGGCAAGTAGCATTAAAAGTTGGCGCATTTTATCAGAATTCTAAAATGATACAATACTTGTTAGTTCCATACATACAGTAAAAAGAGTAAAAAAATTAAAACCTCAAGTAACCCGATTTTTGCTATCTCAGTTAAAATGTTTTTGATTTGCACAAGCTCTAGGTAGGTTCTTAATTTTAAGGCAAAATGATGAGAGAGATGGATAGTGGGTATGTTTGCCATGAGTGAGCGAGACAAATAGTGACGCCACTTTTACCAAAGTGAAAAAAAGTTAGTAAAATTAGTAAAATAATGAAAAATCTTGATCTAGTTTAATTTAGTTTTGCTGGAATAAAAGTCAGATAGAGAAATAACATTTTTTGTTACAATACAAGCCCTACATCTTCTTAAAAAAGATCTACTTATTAGTCGGGCATATCTTCGAGAGTTGATCTCCTCAGCTGCTTGAGAAATGCGTTCACGCAGGTCGGCTACGTTCTCAATGGGCTTTGAGTAAACTTTTTCTTTGAGAACTCCCCAATAGAAAAAATCCAGGGGATTTAAATCTGGTGAACGGGCGGGCTACAAGACAGTGCCTGAACGCCCAATCCAACTTACCGGATATTCCTGGTCAAGGAAATCTCTTACTTGCACTGTGAAATGCGCTGGGCAGCCATCTTGTTGAAACCACATGTCGCGAAGATCTGCTAGTGGTACGTCCTCTAACAGGGTTGGTAAATCTTCTCTTAAAAAATGTAGGTAATTAGTTCCATTCAAGTTCTGAGGCAGTTCAATAGGCCCAATAATTTTACCGTTTAAAATTCCGGTCCAAAGGTTTACTTTAAAACGATACTGGGATCTATCTTCTCGCATTAAATGTGGAATCTCCACATGCCACTCGTGATAATTGTGCAAGTTTATGTAACCATCTTTTTTAAATGTCGATTCATCTGACCAGATAATTTTTTGGATGAATTTGGGATTCTCATTATGTCTCTGTAGCATTGTTCTACAAAAAGAAATCCTTTCCTGATAATCTTGAGGTAGAAGACTTTGAACTCGTTGTACGTGAAACGGATGCATTTCGGCTCTTTGTAAAGTACGATGAGCCTTTGCAAATCATCATTTTGCCTTAAAATTAAGAACCTACCTAGAGCTTGTGCGAATCAAAAACATTTTAACTGAGATAGCAAAAATCGGGTTACTTGAGGTTTAATTTTTTTACTCTTTTTACTGTATGGAACTAACAAGTATTGTATCATTTTAGAATTCTGATAAAATGCGCCAACTTTTAATGCTACTTGCCAAGGCACTCTAGTACATTTTTTTTAAAGGAGGGACTGTCAAAGTCGACGTATCTTGAAAATTTTAAATTCGTAGTTTAACAAATAGTTTCAATTCTCGGAAACTTGAGGCAATTGTGTCATTATTTTTTATTGGGATTCTAGAAATGTTATTTAGAATTACGTCTCCAAAGTTCAAATGAACAAAAATAAAAGAGAATAACCACAATAACCGAAAAATGGTACAGTTTGATCAAATTTCTAGGTTTTTCTTAAAATGCCCATAATTTTCAAACTGCATGGGATAGATTTTTTTTCAGATTTTTCTCGTGATGGTTATGATCAATCCTGTCACCCCGTTTCGGCTTGACGTTAACTTCTGGGACACCCTGTATAGAAAAACACCCAGACACGGAACAAATACCTGTAGATCATGCAAACATTTGTTCCGCGGCGGGAATCGAACACACTACCTCCTGCGTCTCAGCCGGCTATTCGCCCACTGCAACAACTGGTTCTTATATATCCGTCGGTATCCAGTTACGACTCGTTTCTCCTTCAAATGTGTCAAAAGTTTGACATTAGTTTGACACTTTTACGAGTGATACGAGTCGTAGTCGGTTATCGACGGATATAGGAACCCGCCGCTATTAGTATAGTATGGCTTCTATAATTTTTTATAGAAATATGGATTTGTCATAGATGTTCCATGATAGAATGTAGCCTCTTTCATTTTTAAAAAGAAATAAGGATTTGTCATAGAGGTGCTATTAGTTTTGACATTTATGAATTTAACCTCTTTTAATTTGAAATATATACTGCTCAAAACAAAATAAGGGCCACCACTTATTTTCCGATTATTTTTTTTTACAGGATTTTTTGCTCTGATTGTTTTAAATTTAATGAAACAATGTTTTTCTTATTAAATTTAATGAATCTTAATGCAATTAGACCAAAAATACTTAATCTTAGGTTGTTTTTGATTTTTATCACTTTTTATGGCTGTTTACACCCAACAATAACATTAAATTGTAGACTAAACGCACAGCTGAGTTGTTTAATTTTGAGGTGTTTAATAACGGGTATGTCCTCCGCTTTTTGAAACACATTCTTGTAGCCTCGATGGCATGCTCTCAATAAGATGGCGGATGTTTTCTTCTGGGATCTCCTCCCAGCACCTTTTCAACAATTCAATCAACAGTTGCTGGTTGTGCACATCCTCTTCAGCTGCCCGGACTCGGCGTTTTAATTGGTCCCAAAGGTGTTCAATTGGATTCAGGTCAGGGCTGTTCGCAGGCCAGCCCAAAACCTGAATATTGGCTTCCTCCAGGACAGAGGTTGTCGCCCGGGCTGTGTGCGGTCGTGCATTATCCTGCATTAGGATAAAACCGACCACCGCTCGTTGTGAAAATGGGATGACATATGGCCTGACAACCCGTTCAATGTAACTCTGAGATGTCACAGTGCCCTCATTCAGAAAAACAAGGTTAGTTTTACCTTGTAAGCTGATCCCGCCCCAGACCATGACATTGGGACCACCATACCAGTCACGTTCTTGAATGCAAGAATCTGAAAATCTTTCTCAGCTTCTTCTCCACACTCGCATACGTCGATCGTCACTAGAAAACTTCACCTTACACTCATCCGTGAAACCACCTTACGCTATTCCTCCATGCCCCATTCAAGATGTTGGCGTGCAAACCTTAATCGATTTGCACGATGAGTCCCGGTCAGTTTAGTGCGGGTAACAGGCCTTCGTGAACGTTGCTGGTCTTCGTGCAAACGATTCCTAATGGTCTGATCGCTGACAAGGATACCAGTAGTCCGGTGTAATCGGGTTTGTAATGCGCGCACTGTCACAGTACGATCACGTCGCGCAGTAAATCGCACGTACCGGTCTTCCTGGGCGGTGGTAGCACGATTTCTTCCAGAGCCACGACGCCGGGATACACTCCCGGTGTCCTGATACCGGTTCCAAAGGTTTTGAATAGCCCTTCGCGAATACCCTAGCTGTAAAGCCACGGAACGTTGCGACTGACCAGCCTCTATCATCGTCACGGCTCTGGTAGCAGAAGCATTGTCCATATGGCTTCGAATTCTTGTCATTTTACGGTTAAATGATCAAATTACACGTTAAACTTCCGAAAACAACCGTAGCGGTCAGTAGACTTGTGTTAAACTAATCTTAAATCAAATGACAAAATAAACAAAACTCTACCCACTTCATAATATCTGAGACATCAACATACCGTCAAGACCAATATCCCTAGTGATTCACTGTTATCGTTTACTCGACACTTGAGAACAGAGTGGCATTCATAAAAAATAATTCTCGCAACGAAGGTCAGCATAAAATGGTCTCAAAACAAAAATACTCAGGTGGCCCTTATTTTGTTTTGATTAGTATATATAAGGATTCGTTTACAATTGTGTGTCTTCTAAGAACCCAAATAAAAATATCCATTTTAACGGAAAACTCACAAACAGGGGTGCGGTACGCTTACGTCTCTCCATACCCGAACGGTGAAACTGGTGCTGACTAGCCGTCAACCAGCGGGCGGCGAGCCGTAAGCGCGGCGACGCGACGCCTAGCCGAAGTCAAGGAGTTGCTGATCCGCTTTGATTACGTGTTTACCTTAGGTTGACGCCTGGTTGACGACGAGGCGAAAGGCGATACGGTAACGATCCCTTTCCGAGTTGATATGTCTACTATGACCTTTATAGGTTCACGATTCATCTATAGCTCCATTGAGCGAGGACTTGGTCAAACAATAAATAATTATAACTTTTCCAAGTTGTTACCGAGCACTGCATAATTATGCATAGATATAATTGAGCTCTTTGCGTAACCTTCGCGCATTGAGAAATGGTTAATGAGTGTTACTCGGTTTTGGTAAACTGGACCAAACCTGTTGTTTGCTTACATAATAATTTTACTCATTTATGGGTAGCTAATTTATTTACTGTATTATTATTTTTAATTTGTTATTTTGTTGGTACACAGCATCGCTAACTTTTAACAAAAAATTGAAATAAAAACTTGAAGAAGGATGATTTCCAAAAAGTTTTTATTAGACGTCGTGTGTTTAGATAAAATCTATATTTCGACAATCTTTTTGAAAATCATCTTTCTACAAGTTTTTATTTCAATCTTTAAACATGCCGGGGGGTACCAGTTAGCGACTCTGTACGTTTTGGTACCTTAATTATTTATTTAGATGTCCTGATGAGATTCATACTGATACTGACAAAAGTAAAAGTTAAGGATCTGAAATGAAAACTGCCTTGAGTCCTGTAAAGGGAACTAAGTAAGACTACAGGTTCGATACAAGAAAGTCTTCCGGAAGTGATAACTTGAATTGAACTTAATTTTTTTATTCTCTTACTTATATCCAAAGTAAGGCCAGACCCACAATATATTTTTTTAAATCTATTTTGATACATTTTGGTTCTGCTTCTGAGTGAAGCTAAAAAATAGTAACGATCAGAATTAAGAAGAACTGACGGCCTTTGGGGCAGAAAGTTTCTCGAGTGGAGACCACGCACTGGAAAGCGCAGCGTAGGACGTCCCTCCTACTAGCTGGAAAACAGACCTGGTAAAAATTGCCGCAATAGATCGGGCGCTCTGGAAATATATGGGGAGACCCTATGTTCAGCAGTGGACGTGGTGTACTTATATCATGATGATGATCAAAATTAAATGGTGGGGCTGGTACCTGCAATCCCAGCGCGGAATCCACAGACGTAATGAGAACAGTCTTGGCGCTCTCCACGGGCAGTACTTCGGCCACCCTGACCTTCCGAAGTAGGTACAGCAGCAAAGCCCCCACGATAGAGCAGAGGGCCGCTAGCTGGAGCCCTAGGGATAGCCACACGAGCGCATCCATCGTCTTACAGAGACTGCATCATTATATCTGCAAAAAGAAGAGTATATTATAGTATACAAAATTATATTAGAAGTATATTAAAAGGAGGTAAGGTAGTATTAGTGGTTTCTGTATAATAAATAGGCTTAACGGACTAACTAGTTGTCCTATACATGACTGCTACTAGCGTATTACCACTGAACTCATACGAAGTACTAAATTCCTTCAAGTTTCCGATTTTTTTATTTAGCATGCGCTAATCAGGACTTACTGAGGCGCCCTGGGTTGTTCCTTGATACAATTACTATTGACGACGATGACGATAATTAATACACGCCAATATTTTTAATTATTACGGTGGATTATTATCAACATTTAACACATTAAGCTTAGCGTACGAAGCTCGTAGCTTGTGTCGTGGATTTAGATTATACAAAATCAGAAATAAGGAACAAAATACACCCAAGACCATCAAAATAATACGCTCCGCTTCAACAATCGCACCGGCCACCTAATTACGTAAAGTTTGCGACAGTAACACGACAGCAATCGGTCTTGAAACGACGAATTTACTATAGGAAAATAGATCTATCTGTTCCAATGCTGGTAGCGCTAGTTTCTATGTGCAAATTGACGATTTGCGACCGATTGCTGTCGAGTTGCTGTCACTGATTTTAGGTTTTCATAAAAGGCCTTTTTTTCAGCTCTCCGCGGATAGATCCTGAAGCGCCTTGGTTTTCAGACTGCTTAAGGAGCATAATGCACTATGTGGTCATTCTGGGTAGCACTTGGTCCAAATTACATACAAGGATTGGAATTTTCTTTCTCTCGCTACTTGTTAGTTTATATTGAAAATGCCACCAACAGTTTAGTAAACAATGATCACAATGGCGATAATAATCGTAGGTAGGTATTGTTCGATTGTTTGCGAGACGGTAAAATGTCATTCCCACCCATTGACTGGGTTCCGAGTACTTTACCAGCTGCAGTTCGGCACATGGTGAAGTATGCCAAGGTTCATCTTATACTCGTAAGAGTATTAACTGTACCAGGATTTTAGTGATTATCTGTCTTCTTTCGGCCTAGGCAGACCATCTCGAATAAAGCAACAGTATAATCTGGAACTTTAAAGTGAACCTTTAGTATTTACATAAGATAAGCGCTGGCGAGCAGTACACTCCATACTCATGATCCGCATCATTTTCACAGGATTTTAATTATCTTCGCCGCGTGTGATGATGGTCCATGGGATTGCAAGGCGACCGATATTTTATCTTAACATTAAATATTGTAGCCCACTAAGAAAGAGTAATTTTGAATTTAAATGTTTTTAAAAAAGCCTCTTTGGGAGTGGCAAGGAGCCACGACCGCACTTTTGACACTTAAAAAGACCGCTGTAGATGGTCGATGGTCTTACTTTATGGTTATAAACTTCGGTTCACGCGGTGTGACTAACACAACGGTGTGCACCGTGCCGGTAGCTACTTTAAAGGTACCTTAAATGTGTTATTAACTTATTATAAGTACACCATTGTTTTATACGCAATGTGAATCTCTTCAAGAGTTAATTATGCAAACTAAATCGCAGATTTTTGGGCATCCTATCAATTTATCACCTACACAGTTTCGTATAACGATTTTAACCAATTTATCTTTTTATGTATGTACTTTGTACTTGCAGGAATTCTTTAGGCGTCCTTCTGACAGAGCCACCTACGTTTTCCATTATGTTCGTAAACAAAGGAACACATCAATTTTTACCCATCAACACGCACTTACTGACTTCTTATTGTTTGTTTTGGTAACCTTCAACAAATCCTAGCTTGGTATGTTGAGAAAAACACAGAAGGCTTTAACGAACTTTTTTTAGGTAAATGATAAATTACCACTTATTGAGCGAGGTAATGCACAGTTAGTACAACGATTCCGTAACAACAAAGAACCAAACTGAAAATTCTAAAATACATTTACCGACGACGATTAATAAACTTAGTTTTATAAAACCTTTTTAACACTTAAGAGATGCCGTTCAGGCATATATACTGGTAAAAATATGATAACTGAGCCACATTTGCTTTTTGACTGCGGGCGGACCATCAGCGTTATGTGCTAAAGTCGACACACAAAATGCGACTGTGGTACAATTTCATGTGTATTCAATTTCCGTCTCATCTATCGTTTTTTTCTTCGTATCCCTATGTGGTTACGATAAAATCTATAATCGCAAACTAATTATAGTTTTCTACGATCACACAACGCTACCGCATCCGGAACCGGTCCGCTCACGGCCTTTGATCTTTCCTTTTCACTGTCTTGCTATCATCATTTCATGCCTCAATGAATATCCACATAGTTGAAATAAGCGATACCACTTCAACAGGCCATTTCATTGATTACCTGGGTTTCTCTGCCAATGGAAGCCATTATGATATGAAAGTCCTTTTCCACTCGGCCGGCTAATAGTTCCTTTCCAAGAGGCAATAAAATATTATGAGCGCAATGCACTTCGATTTATATTTTATTAGTTTAATTTTCCAAGAGATTGTTTTTCGAGTCATTAGGCATTGTAATTTATGCTACGAATTTCATAATTACGTGGCATTTTAATTTATAGAAGATTTCTAGACAAGTCAAAATCTAAACTTAGATTCATTCGGGTCCAGTGTGCACACTTTGGTAAATAATGGTTCACTACGCATAATTTAAAAGAGTTGAATATATAAATACGGCTCTAAGACAAACAATTTATAAACCTAGGTATTTATTGAAATAAAAACAACAATAGAAATCTTGTTAGTTTTTTTTCTTTACATAATATTATCTTTTAATTACATAAAATTGGAATGTGCGCAATTGACTCACGATGCGGGTAACTGTGCGCACCCGTATAGGGTAAGTAAAGTAAGCACATTCCTTGCATTAATCAAAATAAATACAATATCCAAAAATAAGTGTTTTTTATTGTATAACCGCTAAGAACATTTTTAATGATCAACATTTTTGTATATCTAATGTAGTGCATTAATTTATTTATCACTTGCAGCAGCTCTTTTCACGCTCAACGAGTGCTTAGAGATTTTCTCTCAGTGACCGGTGCAAGTTCAGATCTTGTATTTCTTATATAATTAAACGGCATGGTGATGAGACACTGAAAAATAAAATAAGTGTTAGTAAATCCTACTTCACAATAAAACAACGAAAAAACATCATAGGGGCATGCTCACACTTACCTGCGCATACTTCCCCTAGAACACTACATTGCAAATGGATGCTCATAAAATAAATTTAAAACAAATATACTCTCAAACCTATTTTTTATAAATGTAGCGTAAATATGTTATTATTTAAAAAACAACTGTGAATCAATAACTATGCTAAAAACAAAAACAGTGATGACACACTGTTTTCCATTAAACGAAAAACTACGGAACAGAACTACACTAAATACAGTATTTTATGAAAAAGTTATTCTTCAACCGCACGCCATTGTGACAGGGCGCGACTAGTTGGGCACTCTAGCGCCTCTGATCGACCCAAACAAACAACCACCCCTCCACTCCCCATTCAGGAGATACACGCACTGCGCACATTTACCCACTGCGCTCAGTTACCCCGAATTACTCTATATCAAGAGAGCCAACTGGAGAGTTACTTATTTTTTTTCTCCTTTTTGCCTTTTAGAGCAATATCCACACGACCCTTTCAGTTGCGGAGTTGTGACTAAATATTTGGTCATGCAGAGTTAATTTCGAGGTTCTGTTTCAATCTCATTCCCCGCTCAATGACTCCTTTAGTTATAACCATGTGAGAACATAATAAAAAGCAATGAAGTACAAATTAGTTCACTAAAGTCATAAAGAGGTTAAAGATAAAAAAGGTTGATTAATTCATCATGCAGATGTTATCTGTATGATACAACCGGCACGTTGAGATAAAAACGTGAGAGATCTTTTGTGTACTGTTTTTGTGATGGTAAAACGAAGATCATGGTCGTTTATTTTACGTGATCAGTAAGATGATACTGGATTTATATCTTGTAAGTATTTTGAGTAACAGATGAAATTTTAGGGTAGGGACACTGTTTCCCGTGATTATATTTTTGAAAAATATAAGACCGGCAAAAATATAAGCATGGTGCTTGGCTTCTAGATCGAGTTCCCAATACCGAAAGAAATTCACAGGCGGACTAAAGTTCAAGACATTAGCAAGCATATATTGCGGCTCAAATGGAGTTGGGCAGGACATGTGGCCAGGCGCGGTGATGACAGGTGGAGCAGGGTGCTGACTGAGTAGTGGCCCCGAGATGGAACCAGGAACGCAAGTTGTCCACCGGCAAGATAGTTGACTTTCGCCATGTCCGTCTGTTGCAACCGTTATGTTCGTAGACTATTTTTCCTTTAAAGCTGATATTTTGAATGATAATACGTTTTAATGATACTAGATACGTCATGCTTACCATAAAAATGCATTGTCATTGCAACAGTACCAATATGTCAAATTTCAATTCCGTAGGATAAGAGGAAGTGGTTCTAATTCAGCTCGCAAGATTTGACCTGATCAACAAACAAACAACCTGCATTTTTGTTAAATAAAAGCTTGTAAAAAAAACTTATTTTAGTATGTCCATTTTCAAACTAAACGACCACCACGCAAATGACCAAAACATCAATAATTGTTCACCTACTTTTGTAAATTGGCTCATAAGTTTCTAGTCTGTCGTAAACCTTTTAAGACCGTCCCGTTATGCCAAGGAAGCATTATTGGCGGGTTTATAGCTCCTATGCCCATATCAGAAATCCTATAAACTAGTTTACGGTACTCAGACGTACATTCGATGTCAATAGGTGGTCCTTAAATAAGGCTAATACTTGCTTTAAAATTTGTTGAGAAGTTATATCACAAATACCTACTGAAGTTTTATCTTTAAGGTAAAAGATAATTCTAAGCCGTTTGAAGTAAGTCTAGTAAAAGTTAAACTCAAACTTAAGCTCAAAAAAGGTGCGTACCTACGCTCAGTATGCGGAGCTCATTTCCTTGACTCTTGCAAATCCCTTTTTAAGCAATATAACATTCTCCCTCTCCCATGTCTCTCCACTGAGCTTGTAAAGCAGCATCCAGAACTATTCAAAAGAAATAAAGAAATTCGTGTAAGAAAACTAAGGAATGGATCTGACAACAGACTGCACAACTCAAAATATAAACTTACAATGTCGCAAAATCTGGCCTATTATATGACTGTTAAAATTTACAATAATCTGCCAGAGGATTTAAAGAATCTATCTGAAAATTGATTCAACATTAAATTAAGGAAATGGCTTATGATCAAATGTTATTATTCATTATATCAATACTTAGATTACAGGAACATTCAATTTTAATTATTATATTCCATTGTATCCATTATTAATCATATTTTGACTTTATTTGAATTATCTAATTTATTTTGTATTCAATTGCTCTGATTTAATTATTTTGTATTTAATTTGAACATTTGCATGCCCTATTAGACTTGCCTTATAGACTTTTAGATATACTGATGTACTATGTTTTCGCAAATAAACTTTGTATAAAACATTATTATCTTAAAATGTATTTAATTAATGAAAGCTTTTAGATCATTGTTAACCGACTAGAAAAAATGTTCCCCGATTACTTGAAGACGCCAGGACCGATTCGAAAAATTATATTTTTGTTTAAAGGGGTTATACTTCCCAGGTGGTCCCATTGCCACCAAGTCAGGATCTGATTGATGATGGGATCCCAAAAAATCGAGGACTACCCTCAAATTTTATAGGGACGCATAATGTGTTTTATATATTTTCTATAAAAAAAACTATTCTAAAGTCAGTTATATTTTTGTTAATAAGTTACTTGTGAATTGTCAATTTACGCCTGTTCCTTGCGACTAATCGCCGGGAAGACTTAGGCAACAAATTATTTGTTTAACAAAGTGTTCTTAATGACTAAGAATATCTCGTAAACTACGTATCTTCCAATCTTAAATTGCATGCCTCACCACTTCCTTACTTCAAAGCCAAACCATCTTTATTAATTGCAAGCAAAAGGATTGATTTGAAACGTCTATGAGTAAACTTTAGAATATATCTACCATTTAATCGGTCTGGATATTTGATCAGGATCTCTGTGTGGGTGATCGGGTCAGAACAACTAGAGGTTAACGGTACTACGGTTCACGAGTTTCTGTGGAAGATTCTTGGTTTCCGAAAAAAAAAATTGTTTTTAAATTTGTTCGCGGCCTAATAACAGCGACGCTTAAAACTTGTAAAAAAACTTGTAATAAAATGTGTGTTCAAATGATTTGATGATATCAGAACAAAGTTATTATACAACTCGTAACATCTAAAATGTCCTCTGAGTAATTGCAAAAAGTAAAACAGAACCATTCTATATTTATAATATCCGTTTCTGGCTCTGTCACGAGATATTACTTGTTGCTTTTTGCAATAAAACAGTGTTCTTGGAACTTAGATGGGTTTATTTTAGAAGCCACTCGTTCGTAAATAATTATTTTGGTTCTAGTCAGAGTTCATTGCACCGGATGGAACTTTCGACATGCACATTGCATTACTAAGACACCGTAGGTATGGTCTCTGGATTGATGACATTGAAGTTTCATACAAGATTCAAAATCCTAGATTGCAAGATGAAGGTTCAATTAAGTTGCTGATTTGATTTATTATCATGCAACACACACAACAGTTCTCCTTATTTTTTGTGACAAAAGACTGGGTCAGTTTTTCTTCAATCGCAATCATTGAAATTTTTCAGTTGTAGTCGTTTTCATATTGTTAGTTACACTATCTATCCAGTGCAACTAACACAATTATTATTTAAAAGGCGTTGTCCATACATCGTGACCAATCAATTTATTTATTAAAGTAAATAAATTAAGGTTGAATTCGATTATTCTTTTTTCTGTATGCAGGTTTGAACAAATTTCACACTAATATTAAAATGCGAAAGTTTGGATTTTTGTTTATTTATTTATTTGATTGTTACTCAATCACGTCGTAACGGCTGAACCGATTTCGATGAAATTTAGTATGTACGTAGATTAACACATAGGCTACTTTTTATCCCATAAATCAGTTCCCATGGGATACAAATGGGGTGTCAAGTGAAGTTGCAACAGCGAGTTTAGCTTTATTTCTATGTTACCTACACATTTAGTAGTGCAACGCGTACGAAGTCGCGGGCAATAGCTAGTCACAAATATATATATTGGCTAGTATAGTTATTCAAACTAATACCTAATTTGTGTTCGCCATATGAAGGCAGTTTAAAATTGATTATGCCGAAAAATAAACGTAATAAAATCTAGACTAATTTCTCTAACGACTCTACCAGCATACTTTTAAAAAGCTCCAGTATAACCTCATTACTTGATCGGCCATCGGTAACATATACTTAGAGCTAATGAGGCATATATACGTACAGTCAATCATAGACGCAATGAGCTCACTCGAAGCGTTGCAGACCGTTTCGATCGCGTTGCTCAATGCTTTACTCAGTGTTTATGGTGGCGAGGAAGCGTACGTGGTACAGAGGTAATAGAAGACTCGACATGACTTAGCACTTAGGCACACTTCATTTCGTTTTGCATCACAAACTTATCACTTTAAATAAACCTATCTTGGTTAATCTAAATTTAGATCGAGAAGTTTCCTAAAGTTTGAGAAATGCGCTACCGCCTGAGTGCCTAGATCGAGTCGGGTGTCAGGCGAGGCGAAGCGTGGCATGCGGCATTTAATGTTTGTCAAACCCTTGCATTTTTCCTAGCATTGTTTAACCTGTCGAAATGACAGCAATTGATCTCCATGATTTTTAGCGCAATCGGGGGTGGACGGATGGGTTTTTTCAGTTATGGAAAAAGTCGTTAACACAGTAACAGGCTGTTTCACTCAGGCCACTTAAGCTAATTTTAAATGTTTTAAAGTCCTCCCAGTGTCTCCTGTTGTACAAGATAAGGTATGAATAGTGAGTGTTCGCCTGGTCTACAGGCAAGTATTGGAAAGGCTCATGCCAAGTTACGGATTGATCGGTTGCCAAGTTGTTTCTCAACCTTTGTTGTGTTATTGGCTTCGAGGAAATCATATGGGCATATTGGTACTTGGGTTGTACTTGGCACCTTTTCTTGGCAGCTAATACTTAAGAGAGTACCATAATTACTTACCAAAAACTTAATTGATCGCAAGGGGATATTTTTTATTCAATGTCCCTTTCGGGATTTAATCAAGAGTTTAATGTTTTTTTTTTATTATATAAGATAAGGTGCTTGCACAAGTCCAGGACCCACTTGATGGCATTATCTTACAGGTTACGTCCAACTGAGACTTGGTCTACATGACAATGCCTTGTGCCCATCATCCTAAGACATACAGGATAAAAGTATCATGTGCCTGTAATTTCAAACTGACACAGCAATGTGGTGGTTGCACTTCTGTGGACGAACTCTTGCACAAGGAGCTCTATTAATTATTTATGAGAGATTTGATTGTCATAAGAACTAACATGCCACAGTGCGCAATTATTATAAGTAATTTTTATAATTAAATTGTAATGGCCTCGTCAATTGGGACGGAATAAGTGCAAGGTCTGCATAATTACAACACCATGCCCTTGCCTGTTATTGATATTCAGCGAGTGATATGTTTCAATGCCCACACAGATGTTTAGACGTTGACATTTCTGTCAAATTGTAGACAGAGTAGCCAATGTAGATGACACTACTTTATCTAATACTAGCAAGAGGCATACTTGCTGGGAATTGGGATGAATGTTTTGATGGTAGTAGAAATTGAAATTGCTTTATTCCTTTTTTCACCTGTTTTCTCATACTTTTGTTCATCTGATTGTAAGTACCATTATGCAAATATTTGTAAGTTTGTACGCCCACCTTTGGTACCTTTGAGGTTGGCAGGAAGAAAATGCTTAATGTTTTTAGCATTAAGCCCACCTTTTGTACATTTCATGTGTAGTTTGTGCAATAGAATTTAAAAATAAATAAATTTATAGTTTATATTGAGCTTTTAAGATTAGTTAATACAATACTTACTGTTAAAATTACGCAAACATTTGTCCGAAGGTAATCGTACCCGCACCTCTTCGTCTCAACTAGCTAGGTATCACACGATTGAATTCGTCTTCTTATTGGTAGAAGACGGAAAGCAACTATCTTTTATTTTTGCTCCAACACGTGTGACAACAGTTACATAACATTAAAATTCATTTCAGAGTCAGTAAATGTACGTAACTTAAATACTTATATTTACTTTCGTTTCTCTTTTAGTGTAAACGAACAAAAATGCCTCACGAGTGCATCAGAAATTAATTTGGTGAGGATAAAATGCTGCACTAACACTTTCCGTAAGTTCTCTTTGCAAAAAGTGCTGAATGAAGTCCTAAGTGCTAAGAAACGTTTAACCAGCAGCATTTTATTCTGTTTGACCATCAGGTGAATTACTTAATGTGTGAACAATGTGTTCACTGACCATGTCTGCTTAATTAAATCGGGTATATATATTTATTTAAATAAATTCTCGACTACCATTGCGTTATTTGGTGTTGTTGAAAGTGAAATTATAGCGAAAGCACACGTAAATGTTGGTAGCATTGTTTATGATAATTTGTTTTTAGTTGGTCGTGTCAAAGGGAGATTATCTGTTACCGGCTAATCATCACTCGTAATAATTAAGTTCGTAAGTTGGTGAATTGATATATACAGTTTTCATAGTGTACAATGGAATGTAATAATAATCTAATAATATAGCTCACGATTATATTAACTCCCATGATGAAATACTTATCCGCGGATCTTTTACTCAGTGCGCTAACCCGTCAAGATATTACACAAGGGCAAGTCCAGACAATACGATTGATAATGTCCATTTTTTAAATTTATTGGTAAATAAAATACTACGTAATAGCCTTTTTTAGTGTAACTTGGACTTAGCGCTAGTGTATATGCTTTATGTATCAAAAACATACATTTTCAACTTCATCTTCAACTTATAGCCGTTAGTACTTCAAACGACCGTTGGACTCTGGGCATAGAACTACAATGCTAAAAATCTAAATGAGGATATTCAAACTCAAATTAAAAAGAAAAATAATTTTACGATTGCCTAAATAAATGACGCTCTCAAGCGTGATAATCACAATAACATATGCTCATTTTATTCACCTATTTAATTTATGCATCGTCTTACTTTTGGATATTGTATGTACTATAATAGATGTGTTGTATCAAGTCAACAAGTAGCCCATCATATGTCCGCGCTGCACTTAGAGCCACGTGAATGACACTTGCCAAGTGAATCGAAACGATAGGCCTTCAATACAATTGTCCAGTAGAAAATCGTGGGTCCTTCACTTTCGCGACTTTCTCCAATGTGCGCGGGCGCAGGCCGTCGCGGGCGCGCCCAGCGCACAGTGTGCTGCCTAGTACAAGCTAGCGGGACAAAATCGAAGTCCTAATTTCCAGGAACTTTTGGTAACAACATGTAAACAAAACCCCCCAGGTACCGAAATCAAACAATAGATTACGCTAATCACCTAATTATGGTACTTATCCGGGGGTGTAAGGTCAGTGATAAGGAAAGTTGTTTTGCATAAGCAAATTAGTTGCATTTTACGCACACTTGTGATAACATCTCTCAAAATTATTTCCAAAGTGAATAAAGTTTTTTGTGATGGAACATTCTGTTGAAGGTATGTATACTTATATTACGTAATTTTTTTACAAATATAGCCTTATATATTTGTGTAATACAAGTTTGAATGTACGTAGTCATATCTTGTAAATTTATTAGTAATTGTGAAATGTAAAGGGATGTAACTTTTTGTATCCAAATGTATCCACCTTAATTTTTATATATGTTATATATATAACATTTAAGTATAGTAGAATACATATTTTAGCTCCCGAAAAGGCCCGCAATTAATTTTATTTTCGTTTTTCCAGACCGAGTCGTAACTATGACGAAACTTGAATTTTTCGAAGAATGGCTTAAATATGAGAAAAATGAAAGAGCTAGTCGCATTTTTGACGCCTTCTGTGAAAAACATAGTGTAATTGATGTTTCTGACGAAATTCTAAGAAAACTCAAAATGAAAATTTCTAGTCTTTCGTCGAAATTAAACGAAAAATGGACTTCGTCGAAATTTAATAAAGATTTATTTTTGACGAAATATAAAGGCTGGCTAGAGGGATGTGGAATAGAGCTTGCGGTGTCCATAAACCAGCCATCAACGTCAGGACTATCAACTGCAGGCCGACGACCTAAGAAGTCATTTGAGGATTCGTCGTTAAAGACGAAGAAACGAAGAGTTGAAGATCTTTTAGGAACAAGAAGTGCGAATGAGCTCATTGTAGCCGCAGAATTAGCTACTCGGGAGGAAGGGCATCGCAATATGGCTAAACAACTAAAGGAAATAAGTGATATACCAAAAACGAACAAGTGTTGTGAACAAGGTAGGCAGTTATCTCCGGACGAAGCGTTAGCTTATTATATAGACTCTAAATTAACTACACACGGTTACAAACAAACTAGGAAGTGGGCATTGAAAGCGGGACATCAAGTGTATCCATCGTTCTTCAGTTTAGGTAAGTCCAAAGCTGCTTGTTGTCCTTCTGATGAACACATTTCAGTAACCGAAACTCGAGCTGAAATTAATCTTCAGGCGATTTTAAATAAAACGGCTGAACGGTTAATTGAAGCTCAGTCTGAGGTTATTAGGAGTGTGTTACCTCGTTCATCTTATAAATTGTTAAGTAAATGGGGTTGTGATGGGAGTTCGGGGCACAGTACATATAAACAGAGATTTGAAGACACCACTGCTACTGACGAATTTCTATTCGTGTACTCATTTGTCCCCTTGAGGTTAATACAAAATGACACTGTAATTTGGCAGAATCCGCGACCATCCTCTACCATTTATTGCCGTCCTATCAAATTCATTTTCGCCAAGGAGACAACTGAGTTCACGAAAGGAGAAACCAAACAAATTTTAGATCAAATAAATGAACTTGCTCCAACTCTTTGTAGCGTGGATGGAACTCAAATCTCTGTAAAACACGATTTGATGTTGACGATGACCGATGGAAAAGTGTGTAACGCATTAACGGACCCGCGGTCAACACAGAAGTGTTATATTTGTGGTGCCACTCCGTCTACTATGAACGAGGAGTCAAGGACTTATAATAGTAACGAAGAACTGTATAAATTTGGTTTATCGACTTTGCATGCCTGGATTCGAACTTTTGAGTGTATGCTTCACATCAGTTATCGTTTAGGTATAAAAAAGTGGCAAGTCAGAGGCGATAACGATAAAGCTGCTGTCAAGCAACGCTCACAGGAGATCCAAAAAGCATTTAAAGATCGTATGGGTCTCATAGTAGATAAACCAAAACCTGGCTATGGCAACACGAATGATGGAAACACCGCGCGTAGATTTTTTTCCAATTCTGAGCTGAGCAGTGAAATTACAGGGTTGGATGTAACTCTTATTCAGAAATTTCATGTAATTTTAAGAACTCTGTCATCGGGATATGACATAAATTTCTTGGAATTCGAAAAGTTTTGCGCTGATACAAAAAAGCTATACCTTGATCTTTATTCGTGGTACTCCATGCCCGTTACTGTGCACAAGATACTTGTGCACAGTGCGGAAGTGATAAAATCCTGTATTCTTCCAATTGGGCAGCTTTCTGAAGAAGCCCAAGAGGCAAGGAATAAAGATTGCCGTCGATTCCGTGAGCGACACACAAGGAAGCGGTCACGAGTTACCACGAATAAAGATCTTTTGAGAATGCTTTTGATTACGTCTGATCCTGTAATAAACACATTTAGAGAGTTGCCGCGTAAAAAGATGACTACTTTGCCAGCTGAGGTTCTGCAGTTGATTGTCCCTCCTCCATTGCCATCTCGATCGTCATCATCAGTTGGCGAAATTGAGGAGGACGATTATTTGTTGTCAGACTCTACTGATTGGGAGAGTGATGACGACGAATTATCTGACAATTAAAAGATTGTATAGTATTTCTGTTCTGTATATATTTTTATTTATCCTATACCTCGTATTTCTAGTTATTAGTAATTTAGTTAATGTAAGTATATAGGTAAATAAATAATGTAAATAATTGTGATATTGTAAATAATGTTGTTGTTTTAAGTATAGTTGTTTGTTGATTTAATTAAATACATAGATAGGTATAGAAATTGTTTATATAACACTTTAATTTTGTTTGCAAATAAATTTATCATTTCCTGTATAATCTATTTTGTTTTACAAAATCCTGGGGCCCATACATTTACATAGGTATAAAAGGTTACTAAGTATAAATGGTATCTTCCATATAGGTATATCTGTTGAAACGTGTAAATAGCTACGATTACCTAGATAGGTACCAGTAATTAGTTATATTTCCCTCAATAGTTAAGAAGGTACCACTACAGATAAGGCAAAAGTATTTTTCTTTACATTTACCTAGTAAACGTAAAAAAAAAAGAAATATGTGACTTAATATCTTTTGATATAGCATATTGAGAAAACACCTATACAATTAATATAACGGATAAAATAATTTTGTCCCGCTAGCTTGTACTAGGCAGCACACTGTGCAGCGACCCGAAGCATCGTAGGTAGGTGTTCTAGCAGTGCTACTGATGTAATAGGTACACAAGTAGAATACTAACTTCATATAACCATATGTGGCAATGTAATTGTTTGACCACAAATAGAATTCTAGCTGAGGTGAAACAAACTGTTATTATTATTTTTTTCAACATTTTTTTATCAAATTATAAAGTAATTAGTGATGTGATAAATTGTGCTCCTTAATAGTTAAATCAGAAATCTTCTCACTAATATTTACGATATGCCGGCGGGCGACCATACACTGGACTCAACTGTTTAAATGACAAATTTTTAATCTAATTCAGCTCAATTTTTGCTCAAATTGTGCAGGTGACCGAGCACTTCAAGAGGCTACCAGCAACAAGTCTTGCATTAACTGAGTAGGATTACTAAAGTCACACACTCACTGCTACTACTGACAAATTACTAGCCTCACGCTAACGTGTATCGTACCGTACCTAAATGCTAGGCCCTCTAGGGTCCACCTGTAGACCTGTATCTACAGAGGTAAGGTATGTATTAATCTATTTTATAAATATTTTAAGTATTAGAATTATCAATATTCTTTTATCTTAATTTTAAAAATTTTAAATTTTTTTTATATTTTTCAATATGTGAATTTATCCTTTACAGTAGGTACACCGCACTTCGTTATATCTTCGCAAATTTTCGCTCCATCCAAAGATTACCTACAAGAGATCGCTCTCAGGGATAAGGCCGTCCATCGTATTGGCTTTTTACTTTAGCTAGGAACTTAGTTTTGTATTATTTCTGTTTGTGTGGTAATTCAATCTATCTATACTTGATTTATAAACATAATTATGAAATAAATTTGCATTGATCAGCACTGCTGCTTTATTTTACTATACAATAATATTCGTGTATTAGATACCTATTTCTGCGTCGGTATTATATTAGTGACTACTAGAAATAAATTGAAAAAGCACAAGTCGCATAACCAATGATGCAACTACTTTCACCTAAGGCTATAGATGGAATTGATGACACACGGTTAATTAGAAAGTTATTTAAAATTTACGACCTATGCATTGTCAGCACAATAGAATAGGCACTTTAATTTTACACATCTACTAGCTTCCGTCCGCGGCATTGCACGGGGTTTATCAATAAAAAAAAACACATTATAACCTCTCAATGAAAAAACACTTTGATGTGCCAACTTTGATTTCGCTATAATCGTTTCAGAAATGTAAAGTTGCCGACTAAAAAAAGATCCCTTAGTTTAAATTATTGACGGAAACTGAAAAAAATGTGTTCAATTATTTGGTCAACAGTAAAAACCATAACTCACTGCCTGAACCTAAATAAAAGTTAACCCATATTAACTTCCTTATTTTTCAATCCCTAATTATTAATTCTGTATTCAGGTATTTCAATTCAAGCATTGCAATTCAGCGGGGAAATGCAGCCAATGTCTTGGGAACGCTTACGCCTAGTAGTGTTCTGGAGCAGTTGAGCTATCTATAGATCGTTTGCAACTGTCTTTAGATGATTCAACTGTTTCTTCTGTATTTTATAGTCTTGTAAATAATTGTATATTCTTTCTGTTATTAAAAATATTTAATTAATTTATTTATTTAAAATTCACATTTCTAGAGAAAATATTACAACACCTTAATATTTGCAAGCTCGCAAAGCAAAAGAATCGTGCTTCTAATTTAACACGTACAAAGTTTTCAGTATTTTAGCATATAAACTAATTTCATTTCATTTCCAAAATAGGCTTGCCTCAGTAACTAGGTCCTGGCAAAACTCAATTGTCGCAATAACCAAGTAACCGTAACAGAAGTCACTCTGTAGTTCAACTTCAGAGCAACGACCTTCACAGAATCAACAATAGTAATACTACCGCAGATTATAAAGTAGTTCTGAGAGGTAATCGTCCTCCTGGGCGGACCAAAGATGGGAGGAAATGGATGTCTAATATTATTAAAACTTTTTGTTGTTGTTCCAATAAGGTAATGGAAATTACGGTAACGAAGTAAGTATCTTATGAAAATTGTTTTGTTATAAAAGCTGATAGAATAACAATTATGATTAAGGTTTGCCGTGGATCATTTTTTAACCACGACGGATTGGAGAAGGTTAGGGTGAGAGGTTTTTGTGTGTGTGCAAAAAACGAATTTTCCGATTCATCTCGGTTTTATCGATTTATTTATTATTATTATCTACAAAACGGTTTCACCGATTTATATACAGTTTTCTGTAAAAGTTTCGTGATTCATCGGCGCCGGCGATGGTTCTATGATGTTAACTCGCCAGAGGGCGCTGTAATAAAGATTTTTTGCTAAATAGATCTCAGCTATAAAATGGAATATAATAGGGGTTTTAGAAAAAAATAATTTATAGAAAAATCAAGCATAATGTTTTGTTTTCCTTTTTTTGTTAAGTCTCGAGATATCTTCTCGAAGAAAGTTGTTTGTAAGTATTTAATTTAAACCGGGTTGCCAAGTGGTATGTACCATCGTACGTATGCCGATCCGGAGGTTGAAGGTTTAAGGTCATAGCAGACATATCAACTCGGAAAGGGATCGGAACCGTATCGCCTTTCGCCTCGTCGTCAACCAGGCGTCAATCTAACGTAAGCACGTACTCAAAGCGGATCAGCAGCTCCTTGGCTACGGCTAGGTGGTAGCAGTTTCACCACTCGGGTACGGAGAGACGTAAGCGCGGGGACGACGAGGCGTAAGCGCACCGCACCGGGGTTGTGAGCTTGTCCCGAGACTAGGCGATTACGTTACGATTCCGATTAGTGTGCGTTACAGTACGGAGTTTCATACAAAGAATACTGAACGGCTCGAGCTGATACGGTGACGATCCCTTTCCGATTTGATGTGTGCTATGACCTTTAATCCCGACCGTGCACTTTTATACAAGCTCAAAACAGTAAACATTGTAAGGAAATCCGCGGCTAGTTAGCTCTATATTGACCATTTATTTCTTGTGGTGAGCTTTTTCTTCTTCACTTACAATCACTTATGGATGAATAAAAATTAACAACATCTATTGCGCTGTTAGTGGCTTGGTTTAAGTCGTCCTTTGTACAGGCGGCATTAGGGCACAAAGGACAGTTGAGCATGTGAGGCATGCTTTGGTTGTGTTCCCCACATTCGCAGCTAGTTAATGCAGGGTCCAGCATTCCACATCTACTCACGTTCTTCCTGCACCGGCCGACCTGAGTTCGGCGTCGGTTCATGGATTTCCAAACCAGCCACGGATGATTGTGTCCTGGAGATGGGGAAGTTCCTGTGGCGCGATATATGTATAGATCTGTGGACGTCATGAAGTCATGTGATGGTGGGTACTTTTCCTTCCATAGGCAAAGCTTTGCGGTGGCCGGGTGGTTACTGGCAGCTTGCATTTTCCCAGCTTACGCTGCCAGTTGCTACAAGGCACTGTATAAATAATTTTCAATTGACGACACAGGCATGGGTTATTTAATTCAAATAATTAATTTTGATAGGTCTTTACTACATAACGAAGACGTTTTGTATGATCATAAACTTGGGTGTGTGTCATTACCAACGGAGCGGAAACCGTAGGTAGGTTCAGATCATCTGCATTGAATAGAATTAATGGGTGGGACTCACGTCTTTGATGTATTCATATAACGCATGACATCAGTCCGAGTACATGATTGTATAGAGAATTGTTTCAATAAGTACAATGCCTTTTAACCGAGCTGTGCGTTGCTGTGATAATTTTGATTTTCTTCCTAAAATTGTATGTACTTGTCAAGATTATTAATAGTTGTATTATTTTTTTGTTTTTTTATTTTTTGGCCTTGACGGAATGGTTGCCTAGGCAGAGCAGACGCAATACTGGCAGACCACCGGCTAGATAGGCCGATGACATTGAAAGGATAATACCTGGATGCGATCTGCCTAAGACAGGACTACATTGCACAAAATGGAAGAGGCTTATACCCAGCAGGGGCTAATTACAAGCTGAGGATGATGATGATAGACTTCATAACTATTGCAAGCTTATCATGTAAATTCTACGTCTTCTTTTCCGAGGTCAGTTTTTCTTTACAATTTTACAACATCTTGTTTGAATTTACACCTTGTCTTTTCACCAACATTGTTCGTTGATCGAGCTCGTATGCTTTCTGTCTTTCGTTATGCGAACTTACATATTATGTATGTACTTTCTTTAAACCATTCATCGGTATTCTTAACCTCGAGATTCTACAAAATCTTTGTCTAGAATGATTGATTCACGTTAGACTGATTGATGGTCTAACTAAATCATGGCCTAATTCACTTTTAAATGCTTTTTGTATTAAGATTTTGGATATAACAAGCCATAATTACGAATAGCGCTTTTTGAATGTTGAATGCGTATAGCAATTTGTGAAGCAAAAAAAAAATTGTTTTAATAAATTGTATGCGTGAAATTTAATGCCGGCAATCATCATAACAAAAAGTTTAACCCAGAAAGTCTTGTCGTTAGGTTCATAGACTGAATTGTTTGTGAAATGATTTTTGTATAATAAATACACATTGTTTTTTGCACGTAACAAAAGATACATTACACTTTGAAAAGAAAGTTCTCAAACTACTATTATGTACGGGACTGTTCAGACAAAAAAGTGTACTACACGCAGAAATCAACTTGGCACCTGCATGGAATGTGCGTCCCCTCCCACCACACCCCACCGCCTACCGCTCTCACCCTCGACGCGTCAGTACGGTCAGTAAATTAAATACTACTGTTACGCGCGCGTCCTTTGTGTTTTTTTTCTTTGTTATTATTGTTGGCCTACATTTAACCCCCTTATTGATAAACGAATAGGTATTTGTCTAGGTATCTATTGATTAATTATAATATAATATGTTTAGCGTCAGTCACACATTTGTCATCTGTCAAAGTGAGAATGAGTCAAAACATATTTTAAGTAATCAATTTAGTAGGTACGCACGCGAACCGCCCAACATCGCTTGAAATCGTGCACATCCACATTCGCAAAGTCATAATCACGAGTGTCGAGGGATATTAGAATTTTTTATGCAGTTAGTACATCACTATGACGTCATTACAGCGAGGTGCCTAGTTAACTTCTGCGTGTTATATGGATATAATGCTTTCATCGATTAATTTTGTTGTTTGGTTACATACAACAAGTTCACAGGCATTTTGCGGATTCGGCTGCACCAACGAGTAGTTTTAGTTATTATTACTAGTCTAACTGAGTAATCCAGAAATATATCATGCGAAATCCTAAAAAAACACTTGCACACGCTTCTCTACCATTTCTTGTTTCAAACACCATATAATAGTCGGTTTGGACGTGCCAACTGACCGCACACACGGTGGTAATTTCTCCGTACATGAAGTAATTTATCCAGCATGTAATTTACTCGTTCCCGTAATCAACAAGTACGGGTCATGAATCAATTGAGTCCGCAGTCGATTAACTGTTAGCAAATTGGATCAATTACTTCGAATTGATAATTTAATTAACCTTTTTGATGATTCATTGGCAGCGATTGTGGTGTCTCCGCTAGATTTTTTAATATACATAAACATTTGCATCAAAGCCTTTAGCATTAAAAATTTATCAAAAAAACAACTGCATCTACGCTAAATTTGATTGTAGTCGGTCCAATATTCGTCAAGTTATCGAATAATTTTTCACAAGTAAAGATTAAACTAATCAGGGCCCGTAGCCAAATTACATTCGCAACGAATCTATTCGATTTCTACATACATTTGTTGTCGCTGTATCAGGTGGCATGTGTCCAATCCCATACATTTTCGGACTTATCGTTTAGCGTCATCGCTAATCGACTGTAACTTGGCTAAGCCCTCAGATCTGTAATTTGTAAAATTGAGACATCTAGCTATGTTTTTATTCTACCTATAAGCATTGCCTATTTTACTTGGTCGTGAATGTGTGGCATTACTGTGTAAATACTTAGCGCAGTTGTTAGCAAGTATAGGGTTGACACTAACTCAAAGCATCCAGCATAAGTATTCTAAATAATGTTTAATATATCATCTTCACGGTCTCCTGTTTCTACTTGGCTTATGCTATACGAAATATTATTTATTTGCTAAAATGCATTTGATTAAAATATATTTATTCTTTTGGTGAATTTTATTACTATTTTTTTTATTGATCTTTGTAGCAGCCCTATGGGTTCTGAGTGCCACTCCCACACATTCCATTACTGACATACATAATAAAGCGATACAAGTTAAAGGAGGCCGAATGGGTACACTTTTAAATAAGCTGTAAGCTCTATTGAATACCTTTCATTCGTAGCATGTTTCTATTGAATGTCGAAATATTTAGGTTGTAGAAACCAAACTAGAATGTATTTACTCTGCAGAAGTTCTGTAGATAGATGTGATTTAGTTGTTTTGTGATAATAAATGTGGTAATCTTTTTCTTAAAAAAATCCTTTGGACATTGTGTTATCATCATTTTATTTACAGTCTGGAATTGACGTACTCGTTTTCAAAACTCTGCCTTATTTTTTTAAATAAAACGATGGACCAGAAGATCTACGAGGACCGAAATGAAGAATTCCATGACAAGTAAATTCGTGTTAAAAAATTTACTCTGAGAAACGTTATACAGTAAGATGGCAGTGCCTCAATGGGCTCCCGAATTGCCGGTTTTACCAGCTGGTGATTAGTCATTAGAGTATGCTGGTATTCGGTGTTGTAACTCGGATTGTCTTTCGTGCCAGATACCGCACAATACCACAATGGACGATTATAGTAAGCCAATTGAGTCCTTTGAAATGTTCTGAACTATAATGAAAATGTGATTGTATACGTGCTATAATGTTGTCTGGCTTTTTTAATTTTAGCCACTTTATTAGTAGATTTAAATTAATTTGTTTGTTCCATAATTATGGTATAATTATACTATTATCTAACCGTCAATTTTGTTGCAAATAAAGATACACTAACATTGTTTTATCTCTGAAACAGAGTGTTGTTATATTTCAAGTGAAGCAACGATGTGAAACTGATGATAGCTATTTCTAAACACAACCTATGGGGTAATGTTTGCTAACGAAATGTTTAGATTATCAATCACGTTTACTGTTTTAAGATAGGATAGTCGTAAAATAAGTTACAACATGTAATACAGCGTAATTTTGTAAAAAAGTGTAAAATCTTCTTTTCGCTTGATTTTTTTTCTCCAATGGATAACTTATGTAGGTATATTTATTGCGTTAAAACTTTATAGTAAACAAATATATCTAATGTTCTTCGGAAATAGATACCAAACAACGCAAGTAACTGAGTAAGATAGTACACCTAAGTACTCCTTTCGCAATATCTGGTAAGCGAATTGTTTTATGATTGCAACAGAAAAACGGCAAACAAATCTAGAGTACTATAACTTTAAAAAGAAACATATTTTTATCGCGCATCTTGCAAGGCCTAACGCTAAATACAGTTATAGTACAAAACGCTATCAGTTGATCAGCGATTCAATCAACACTCATAACCGCTATGAAATAACTCGTGGGATGCAATTATGGAATAAGGTGCCAAGGTCGGCAGTGTCACTGACTTCTGCAGATTACAGTTTACGATGAAGTAAATTGATGCTCTGCCGGCAAATTATGTGATTATCAGCTAGGGATACTGTAATGTGCATGCCGATTGCCTTCAGTGGCCTTACTTAACTATATTTCTAGTAACGTTTCTTTTGAAAGATTGGAGGGGAGGAAATTAGACCTTCGTCCTTTAAATAAATAAATAAAAATAAAATATACAAATTTATTTCAAGAAATTATCTAGCTCATAAGTATAGGGAAGGACACAACACAAAAGGTATGTTAAGACTTACATATACTAAACAGGGTTTTTGAGAGCATGCCTGTGACAGCAATGTCTGGTGTACAGGCAGTCTACTCTGCCAGCCAAGACGGTGTTGGCGCTGGCCCGCAGCGCGGCTCGCTTGCACATGACGGTATGGGAGCAGTCGACCCGCGCCGCCGCGAACATCCCTGATGCACTGCAGTAGCCGGCCTTAGTAGGATACTGATTATATTATTTACGGGCAAATTGTTCGTATATTTTTGGTTATTGACCGAGCGAGCGAAACATCTCAGTTTCGAGATTGGCCAAAAAATGCTTTTGTTCGTCTGCCAGTCTGTCTGTCTGTTCTCGCCTTTTCAACAGCAATTTCGCAATGTCGCATTTTTCAACCGATTTTGACGAAAATTGCCACACAAGTTCCTTGATTTATTTAAATTTTTTAGCCGGCCGCAATATTTGATTGGGGAGGAAAAAAGGGGGAAAAGGGGGGAAGTTTGCTGTAGCCTTATTTATCGACGGATTTCAATCAAATTTGAGAGGCACACTAAGGACTTTATTCTATACAAGATATTGCGAAAAAAAAATCCAAAAGGGATAGTAAGTTGGTTTCAAAACTGTGAAATGGCTTTGCTTAGCTAGGGGAAAAGGGAAAGTGTCGGTTATTGCATGATTTATAAGGGCTCGCAAGGTCTACTGTTCTCACAGAACCACTAGCTTATATAGGGAGTATATTATTTATCAGTGGTAACTTAAAATAAATTATGTCTTCTATCTGAAAATCTGTTTCCATGGCCCCTTTTACAAGTAATGAAAGATAGTGGCAAAGTTGAATGCCCAATTGAAAAAAGGTTAGCTTCAATTTGTTCAAGGTTTCGTTTCCAGTCCCTAAACACTGATCGGAACAATGGCTTCTGTTCTTTGGGCTCTAATTACGGGTTCGATTTTATGGTTGCTGTTACGAGTTGGTTGCGTTAGGCATCTTTTAACTTTGTACATGTGGATAGTACTTCACCAAAACTATGATAAATTTTGTATCAACCTGAGCATTACTTGTGGCATAAATATATAACAAAGAAATATTCTGCGAATACATATCAAGAATTATGAGTACGTTCTTGATCGTGCATCTTAATTTGTTTACGATTTTCCTTTCCGTTGGCATTTTCTTTTAATTCTCTTAATTGGATTTTCCATCGGCATTTTTCCACGTACCTATCATGTTTCAATCAGTTTATACCGAAAGTGGTTGTAGAAACGTTTCCACTTTTCCGTCACGCATAGTTGCCGTCGACGCTTGTCGCCAGGAAACCACTTGCGTGATAGCTTCTTGTTTTCCTGATGAGGTATTTTATATTTTGCTTTTTGTTTAAACTTTTGCGGAAATTATTCGTTGGTTGATGGCATGTTGCGAAAGATAATATGGTATTTCTTAGTTTTATACAGATTGTCCTAATATAGTATCTGTTGAATAAATGAAACAAACACGATTTAAACGTTTAATTTTTATTGTTTTCATGTTTTATTCGTATTTTTTTTCGATTAGTGTAATTGGTTATTATATCATGCCGTTCTAATTGAGTAAATACATTAAAATTGTAAAAAACGTATTTATAAAATACTGGATCACGAAATATTTATTTATAAGACCAGTAAATCGCTGTGATTAATGACTATGACAAAACATTCCAACGTAAGCGTAACTTATTTTGATATTTTGTATATGGCAACGTTTAATCACGCGTAAAGCGTAAACCAGGAGAGTAATTATCTATAATTTGCGACCGTAATCGGACGCGAAATGTCATTTTGATCATAGAAACTAGCGCCACCAGCAATGAGGCAACAGGTACTATTAATCCATTACTTTGACGTTTTGCGAACGATTGCTGTCGTGTTGCTATCGTTGATTTTACATAATTACGTGGCCTGTCGAACAGATTCAATCATATGAAAATTTTGATGAGAAATATAGCCCTAGTGAAACATAATCTTAAAAAAAGACATATTCACAGTATTACAAGTCCTAACGCAAAATGTTTATTGAAATCTAGCTTTCCTTACGCATACTGTGAGTAGTTGTTAGAGTTGCTACATTATACATAACTGAATAATGGAACAGTAAACGGTTTCGTGGTAAACATTTTACTGCGCCAAATCTCTATTGTGGGACTCAAGTACTTAACTGTAATTTGACCCCAGGTTACGTTTGGATCTAAGTCCTTCGAGATTCCACTGAATCTAGTGTGTGTAGACCGTTCGATGGACAGTGCATTTCAGTAGATTTTGTATAAAGTTTTTAGGTTGTCTTACAGAGTTTTCTTATACGTTCAAATCTACCGGTTTCAACAACTGGCGAACGAAATGCCAGTAGGTTACCAACCTGCTTGTAAATCATGAGCACATTCTTATATTACGAAACTCGGAGCCTTGTAGAATATAATTGGCCACTTGTTCTATACGCAGCAATTTTCTGATATGTTACACGTCGTATAATATGAAAATTTAATAAGACATAAACCATTTTATTAAATGTCCAATAATTGTGTAAGAACAAAATCTAATTGATTTATTTCTTGATTTACTGTTGATGTAATTTTGCGTTTAGTGTACCATTTTTAATGGGGGCCATTCCGATAAAAGATTAATTCTATCTATTTACTAGCACTTTTTAATATTTCTTTGGCATTTTGCCTACAGTTCACAATTACAATTCAATAAGAGTTCAGATAAACACTAATAAGTGTTACACATGAGGATGAATACTTGGTAGCTGGTAGAGCTATTAATTTTATAACAGGCGCATAAATTAATTTACGTAAGCGAAGAAACTAGTTTCATAAAGGCTATGTAGGTCGGTCATATGATAGATGGACGCTCAATGTTTACAAACAAATATTGATCTATGTCCATTGCACGAGGTATGCGGTTTGCTTTGTACACAAGGAAATTAAAAATCGAGTTCTCATTATGTTACCCTTCGCAAAGGATACTAAAGTAAGTAATAAGTTTACGAGCACGAGATTATATCACTGAGAGTGAGTATTCTTGGATTCAAGAAGTAGGAGTAGGATTCATTATCGTTATCGGTGTAGGACGACGATTGCAGAACATAGGCCTAACCATAGATTTCCAGAGTAACGACTTTATTAGGTCATCGTGCGGACTAGGATTATTGTGTGTTCCTTTTTGAATTTAGAATCTGACACTAACCTTCCTGTTACACGTATCACGTATAATAATGGAAACGCATCAAATTGCTATTCACAACACTAGCGGCTTCATGCCTCCAATTTAGAAGGTCGTCAATTCTCGGCCGAAGGGAAATCGATGTCGGTAAACAGACTGAATTCAATATTATTGTCGGTAATTTAGATGCCATCTAGTAGCATCAGATAGATGCTACGTTTTTTATAATTGATCGAGCGAAGCGAGATCTGTAAATCAACTTGGGCAAATCGGCGTTGTATGTATGTATGTATGTATGTCTGTTTGTCCGAGGATAACTTTCGTAGCGTTTATCCTATCATCATGAAATTTGGATATAGGTAGGTAGTGATGGCACAATTTTGGTGTGACTCTATGAGCTAAAAATATTGGGGGGTTGTTGAGATATTGGGGTTCAAGAAGGGTAAAAAAAAATTAAAATGAGACTATTAGGTCAAATGGGACGTCAAATGAAAGGTCTTCATTTATACATTTGAACCCCGTTTTTATTTTTAGTTTAATTTTTGTAGTTAGCCATAGTAAAAAGAAAACTTTGACAAAATTCACAGGGTATACCACAGGTGACCCCACAATGCTGAAATTTGGTATGCGTGTAGCTTTAGTGACACAAGTATAGGCAAAAGTCTGAAATCCAGAATAACTGCTATTTGTACCCCAAAAATATAATAAATTAACAAGAACCCTCGTTACATCTAATTTGAATGAAACTGTAGGTCAAGTAGGTTGGTTATGCATTTCGTGGCACCAATTTATTAGTCAAAGATTAAAGCCGGCATGCACAAAGATCACTAAACGTATTTAGCGACTAAACATGTTTAAATTTGAAGTATTTGTATGATTTGACAACTCTTTAAATCATATTTAGCCACTAAATACGTTTAGGCATCGTTGTGCAAGTCGCCCTAAGAATAATATTTTATTTGGGAGATTCGCGAGATCTCAGTTCGGGGCGAACCACTAGTTATTTAGTTTTTAACACCCGCCAATGGTTTTAAACTTTAACACCCGTTAAAGTTTAAAGCCATTGTCCTGTGCCTACCTTTGGCATTATAGCTCCCGTATGACTTCTGTACAAATGGGTGAGTACAATTCAACAAAATTGGTTGGGACAAACGTTTTCGTCATCTGTGAATGTTTTGTTACCATGGTATTCGCATAAGTAGAATATCTTTGTGACTGTTGGATTGATTTTCGTTTAAATGGTTAAACCAATTTCAATGCATTTTTCCTATTGTGATCGCCATTTGTATAAATTGCCCCTAGTTCATGGAGGCGTTCAAAGTTCCCTACTAAAGCCATGAATAACGGTTTCTTTGATCAGCTTTATGGAGATCATAATATTGCCAGAGATAAACACCTGTCTACAATCCGGCTACTTTGAAGATCCGCAAAGAGATTGGAACTTTTTTGAAACATTCTAGGCCCTTTGAAGTTTATATTTTATTCGTTTTAATAAAATGAAATTGATTGCATTATATGTGGTTCTGTCACTAGTTATCAATTATTTACCTACTCTTTAAAACATACAAAAGAAACAGTTGAATCATCTAAAGATCTGTAGGAAGCTCAATAGCTCCAGATTCTTACCAGGCGGAAGTGTCTCCAAGACACTGATTGCAATGCCCCGCTGAATTGCAATGGTTATGCGTTAACCTAGATAAGTACCAGCTCTCGGATCACACTTCGACCAGATGCGTTTTTCGATTTTAGTTTCGGCCAATCTAAGTTCATTCGGTTGGTCCAGCAGTGGGCTAGCACTTAAGCTGCTAATGATGATGATGACGAAGGTTATTATTGCATTTGTTATTTTAAATTAAGTATAATATCTAGGTTTATGTATATTGTAGGTATATTTATTATTTTATCGCTAATACTTAGCATTACCTCCTCCCACCTTTTCAGTCCAGTCCATCCAAAGGTGTGGAAGAGATCGCTCTAAGCGATAAGGTCGCCAATGTTGCACCGCGTATAAGTTTTTAAGTTTTTTATGTTAGGTAATTGTTAATTTGGTTTAAGAGTTCTCTATCTAAGTATTTATCGTTTGTGTTGTGTGTACCTATCCCACCGTTTTGTGTTGATGTTCTTAGTTTAATGGGGCGTGTTAAATAAATGTTTTTTTAATATTATTTTCGTAAGTATGGTAACATAGGTTCAGTTGAAGAAAGATAAGAATCGATTCCAATAACTACCTTGAAATTGGTAGGCGGTAAATGATTGTAAATGATAATTTTTATTCGCTCTTATGAATTTCATAACCCTCGCTCGTAATTCAAGTCTACTCATACACTGTTATTTATGCTTCGTACCCACTACGTTTCGTGCTAGTAAATTCATAATAATTACAGATAAATTATAACGCTTGTTTTTCTAATTAGCTTGTTAGTGTTATAGTTTTGAGGTTTAGCCGAATATTTTATAAAAAAAATACTCTTATTATACATTAAGTTAAGCAATGTTACTGTTACATCACTGGACATAATCCAGTACAATAAAGTAATTAGATGTTCTCTGGAAGTGAACCCTGTTCTTTGAGAATAAAATATCTTTAACCACAAAAAAACTCAAGGAATAATACTATTTATAACAGATTTTTTATGCACAATGATAGTTTCAAACTTATTTTTTTAATGCGAAACGTAAAAGAGGTGTTATATTTTATTGATCAATAAATATCATAGATCACATAGATTATTTCCATATAAAGAGTGCCTGGATAAATCAATTTAATAAAAAAGAACACCTATTACAAATCATTTATGATTTGTAAGTAGATTTTCTATTGTTTGTTTATTTTTAATGGAGTGTAATAAAGGTATTATCTATCAATCTATTTCAAAATCATTAAGTTCATCTATTTCACAAGTGCGTTGTGATGTGTAACGTTACGTAAATAGTAGAATTTTAAGTAATTACATTTGAATTGTATCCGCTGACCGTTTTATTAGTACTTTGAACTGTTCGAAGTGATTTAAAGGTGGTAATGAGCGGATGATCTATAATTAGTTTCGTCTGTGGAAATTGATTCCAAATACCTACAGCGAAGCAACTGAGACATTTAGAATTGGTTATTTTGCGCTTTAGTATTTATTATTTTGTATTAGTAATTCATAATTTCATTTATTTATTTCAAGCACTAACAATTTTAAATAATGTAATTTATAAAGATTTATAGTTTTTTAAATAATGGCTTGTATAAACATCATAATTTCAAACAGGACCTACACTAAAAGAGTAAAGTTCATTATTTAAGGCCTAGGTACTTTGTTATGCGTTATGCTGCCATCACGATGAGCTATGTCAGAACTCCAATTATTATTATTTTTTATTTATTGGGGGTCTTGCTTCTTTGTAAGAACTTCTGCGCCAGGATAGTGGTACTGGCCTCGTTAAAGTGATGTTGAGGTTATAAAATATCCCTTGCGGTTCGACATTGATCCATCAGGTTCTCCAATTCCGGGGTTTTGTAGGACGGATTTTAGAGGAGTAACTATTATCCCTGATTATAATGTAACATCTTAATCTACTCTCCTTATGCTTTGCTTGTAAACTAAGAACTCTAAATAAACTTAACAACAATTAGAGCCCTAACATACAAATGGATAAAATGAATTTCGGAGTATGAACCAAGAGATCGAAAAAAAATTTTTTTTCTTACTAGGAAAGCTTTTAGACAACGCAAGTAAGTAGAAAAGAGAACGGAATAAAATACCTAATCTATACGCTCATTTAGATATTATGTTTTCAAAATAAGCACAGCTAAGCGTATCACATCAGTTGACATTTTAATAAGTGTTTTAATTTTTGCGGCGGCTTTGTCATTTACTCTTAACTCATGGTATAAGCTGCGGCACGTAAGTCTAGCGCTGAGCGATACGCGGAGGGGATAGTTGCGCATGAGTACTCTCGCGCACGCAAATAATATTACCTATACTTTAATAAATAGTTTATCTCCAATTTCAATGTCAAAGGATTTATAGTAGGTACCTAAGACATAATTAACATGATGTGTTGAAGTTAATTTAGCAAACAAATTCAAATAACAGCAATAACAATACAAATAAGAACGCGACTGTACACTGGATGTGCGCGGGGCATCGTATCAGTGCGGGGAACGAAATGCTACTGGAAAGCCAATCGGCGCTACGCACGCCCGCCCTTCATCCCGCTAGCCCTCCTCAGGTACCTTAATTTTAACTTCTGCGCAATAACGGTCAGTGCTAAAGTTTCGTGCCGGTACTTAATATGAATGATGAATTAAGTATTAAAAGTCGGTAAAACTGGACATGGTTAGGTTATACCTAGCTGAACCGTATCACAGCTAACAAACGCAGCAAAGAATAGGTATTTTGTTACATAAACTGGATAAAAACGAGATGACCTTCCAGTCGTAACCAGTCAAGGTTCTCGCAGGTATGCTGGATAGGTAGGTAAGATGACGCCACTCTTTGAACGCGTGAACAAGATGTCTACTCAACTATGTAATTATCTAAAATAAACGTAACAAAATCCTGGCCATTGAATATTTTATTCACAGTATCTTTAGGTTATAACTTCTTGCTAAATTTTGGATATATGTATATAAAACTAAGATGCGACAGTAATTTATTAGCGGCTATAAAATACAAAGAGTAAATCGAAAACTGAAAAATGAATATATTGAGCTAATTCATAGGATAGAACATTGCTTTTTCCGGGCCGCCATTATAATCTCAGATTTATCCAGGACCACTTACCATCACTTATGTACCATTGAGTGGTCAAACGCTAGACCAATACAAGAAAAATTAAAAACTTTTTCCATATGTTTTATTCTACTGGCAATCTACATGATTGCATTAGAATACATGTAGAATAGGTAAACTTTTTGTCCTTGCTTTAGTTATCATTGCCCTTCGTTCTGTTTGTTCATATTCATAAACCTTATTAAGTGCGCATTCAATGACTCTACCTTCTAATGCCTACCCTTTATGTATGCACGTAGCTTTAATTGATTCGATTATGCATGCAACAGCTTATACTTAGATCCAGAAAGGGACATAAGCAGGAAGTTAGTTATAAATAAATGTATTCTAACGTGCTACCCGTTCTAGTCATTGCGATCACGTAGAGGCTGGCCAGCCTTTTTATCGTTTCAAGGCTATAATTTTATAGTATTTTATATGAACTTGCATCTATTATATACTTTACTGGTATTATAACTTCACTATTGTAGCTGTAGTATCTTCAATATCGATTTTGTAGTAATCGATTATGTTGAACCTTTTTGAAAAACCTATGAAGGTAGAGAAACAGCTTGCATCTATCTGTATTCACATGCCACAATCGCTTCTAGATTAGAATCGAGGAAACGAGACGATTGCTCTAGTGAGCACATTTGTACACATTACTCTCTAAATTTAATAAAACAAAAATACAATTTACTATAGCGTCCATTAGTAACTGAAAGTAGAATGCGCCGTAAAGTCAGCCATCACGTTGGAACATCGGCCGAGATATTGAATTAGTCAAAAAACAATACTGAATTATTTTGCACCTTTTACCCATTTAAACCTTTTAAACACCTTTTAAACCATTGCACTTAGTCCTCATCTTCAAATTTTAAATAGGAAACATGTTTGGATAGTTATATTCTGGACTCATTGATCGTTGTTGAAAAATTCTTCAGTAAACTACAGCGTACAGCGTCACATCAAAGAGCAATGTAAACAGTAAGCAGTTTCCTTAGTGATTTCAATTGTTCGCTTCATACTAAAGACACAAACATGTTCCATAGCTTGCTCTCAATTTCCGGGTTAGAAACAATTTGTGTAGACTGTGATTATTTGGTCTACGCTACTCATGCAGTTGTAACCTTGGCCGTAAAATGCTAAGTACGAGTTTTTGCTTGATTAAAATAATGTTACACTCGAATAAGCACGTATGGCAAGTGCTTAGTAGTTAATTGATAGCAGGCTTTTGATGGTTTCCGTGGTCTTTGGAATTTATGATGAAACTATCATAGAAGGAGTAACATCGGAATGAGGTAGAAATCGAGCATGCGCATTTGTATCGTTTTTAGGTTTCAGTAGTCGAACCCGTCGTATAGTTTAGTCATGCTTTAAATACTTGTTTTTTAGGCTCCCCTTTAAGGATGTTAGGGGTTATTTTTTTACTTACGTAGGGTAATGTAGGGTATCGTTGAATAGGTCTTCCAAAATACTATAAAGTACCCTCAACACTTTTTAAATACAAGAATCCGTTTACATACTGACTTAATATATAAAGTCTGAAAATCAACGGGGAGGCCTATTTTCAACAATGGACGTTCTACGGCTGAAATGATGATATTGAATCCAGAATAAACCTATACAACCTAATGTTGAAGCTTTGTTTATACCAGTTAATAAGGATCGAAATAGCTTAATATTGAGGTTCTTACCGTGAAACCAATTTGCATATTATATGGTTACGTAGTTATGCATGTATTACGATGATCTAAATTGCAAGAGTTGCAAGGAACTTTTACCTGCTTTACTAATAGAAATTACATTATCGCAAAATGGTATGCGTTTGCGGAAGACGATAGCAATCTCTACCGTTTCGTTTTATACTTTTATCAGGCAATCGCAATAGCAAATAGATTACACAACATAGGTTACGCATCGAATGCTGAATCTACATTCGGTGCTGAAAATGTTGTTTATCGCTGTTTGTACACGTTCTTTCATGTAATATACTAGTTATGACGGTATCTTATCTGATAGAAAGCGGTCGCCCACTTGCACATTCAAATAAATAGGTAAGTAACTTGGCGGTAGTTATAGGCATCTAAGGCATGCCAAATTTTAAATTTTATTTGCCAAGAATAAATTTATGAAGTACCATCGGTAAATAAATCTTGACTGACGATTATATTCTTTAAAACAGTTGCGTGTAGGTTTATACCTTATGCGCACAAAGCAGCAAATCAAATGCCAATCTCAAATGTATATTGATAGATTAAACCATATATTTTGACACACAGAAACTACATACAATAAAAATACACACACATTATCTAAACCAGAACATATAGTAGAACTCTGAGCCCTGATGTGCCGAAAAAACCTTATGTGCATTGAACAATGACGGCTCAATACACTAGAAATAACCAGAACTTGAACTAGAATTCCACGCACTAGAATTTTTAAATCAATTTTGGCTACCGTTACGTTACGACTCTTGCGACAAATCGTTTGACACTCATTTACCTTAATATGGCCCTTCTGTGTTTGTGGTTTATTGCGTTATCATTCAATTATGTTCAGCTGTTCACAAATTAGCTACCTTTTTATTATATAAGCGCTTACGCAACTTTAAGCGGAAGAATCGTAAAAATGAGTCTTCCATTTTGCAAGCTTTTATTTGACTTGTATGTATTACTTTATTGATTGTTTTATATAACCCAAATTTTGTTATTCAGTTCCTTGTTTTTATAAAGAAAATATTTACTTTAAGCAACTCGGGCTTATCATTTTATCTAATTATTTGAAAAAGAAAATGAGAACAGGCCCTAATATAACTGTACCAGTGACACTTAACCCTAATAATATTATTTTCAGTACTGTCGAAATGTTCATTTTGTGTTGTGAAAACGTTTGCGTCCTTCTAACCTTAATATTGATCTCTTGAGACTCATTGCAACACTTTGATACATCGATAATCCTCACATACAATGCGTTACGAAGCATTCCACTGAGTATTAATAACTTAAACAAACAACCACAAATCATTTATTTTGAATCGTGCTAAGTTGTTTAATATTTTTATATTTTCTTTCTTCTAATGCAATAAAAACAAATACCAAAATCTCAAATAAATGACTCATGGTCCTACAAAACAAGGTAGGTAGGTCTACTAACAATACTCACCCAGTACATAAACCTCTGCATCGAAAGGTTGCCTGAAAGAGCCTTTTTAGCGATAATACCATTAGGCATGTAAATTTTGAATCGATATTTTTGTTTGAAATAGGTATGTACCTTAAAGTGTAACTTGAAGAGAGAATTCTCATTCATGTTTGTTACAAAATTCCATTGGCTACGGTAGTAGGTAGTAGCAGCGTTTATTGGTGGGGTTCTTGTGGTGCTTGTTTGTCACATTAGTGCTATTAAAACTGTAGCGGCCAGCAAGAGGCATTGATGGACGAACGTGTAAATGTGGGCCGAGGCGAAGCCGAGGCACACATACGTAAGTCCATCAATGCCTAGTTGTGGCCAAGGCTTGTATAGTACTTTTCTCAAATAATGCGCGGAAATAATAAAATAAAATAAAAAATACAATTACTTTTCAAAATCAATGACGAACAACTAACAACAATCATTATTCCCGCGTTAGTGTTAATTTTTTTTTAGCATTCTATTTGCAAGCCCGTTCGAAATTTATATAAAACCTTTGTTAAGTTACCTCCTTGGTACCATGTTTCGGAGTAATAAACATTAATTCATTAATTTAACCAGTGGTTGACTTTCCCGGTTCTCTGCACCACAACCTGTGAAGGTAGGCTACTAATGATATCACGTACTGTCACAAAACATTTACGCTTTCTTACTCAACATTTTTTGTCGTTTTGTCTTGGAGATGGCCTTGATAATTTTCTTAGAGCGTTGCGCTCGATAATGAGACTGCTTAGTCTGTTCATGAGAGTTTAATACCGGCGACAACTCTACCCAGTAGAGTTTCAGGACTTTACATAATTTTACATTATGGTAAAATAGGGCACAAACATCTGGAAAAAGACTATGGTAAAAGTTTTTTAAAAAGTTATTATGGTCGTATTTGATATAAAGGGTCTCGTCTGGTTTTTCTTATTTTAAGTTTTTCTTACTTTTACTCTTTAAGTTATTGACCGAGCGAGCGAAGCGAGCAAAGTTGACCAAAAACTACTTTTGTCCGTCTGTCTGTTCTCGCCTACAGGTCGCGTTTTTCAACCGATGGGGGAAAATAATAAAAGGAGGGAAGTTTTCTGTAGCGTTATTTATGGACGGATTTCAATCAAATTTGAGAGGCACACTAAGGACTTTATTCTACACAAGATGTTGCGAAAAAAATCCAAAAGGGAAAGTGGAGGGCGGGGGGGGGGGGGGGGATGTCGGTTATTGCATGGTTAACTTAAAAGGGCTCGCTACGTCTACTGTTCTTACAGAACCACTAGTTTATCTCTTTGCTCCATATTACTTTCTCCATGCTAATATGCGATCCAACAGTATCTCTATTATAAAAACTTGTAAAAAAAATGCCAAGTATGAAAAATTTTAGACATAGGTTGACGGCTGGCCATAGAACGTTATCACTTATCTATCACGCTCTAGTAATGACTAACTTCGAATTTATCTTGTCGTCTTCTATAAATTATTACCTATTAATTAAACTTGTATGTATAATTTGTCGTTATGTCGTGGTCAAACGCAAACCCATGATTTATAAAAAAAAAATCTAAATCTTAAAATTAGCCCGATGCTTTATGATAGGTTTGCGTACCTATATTCACCGGCGGGCGGTCTAATTACTCTTGATTTTGAACTTCTGACCTTAAGATTCTGCATTTCATGATGTAGTGCTCATTGTTTCCACTTGTCACGGTTTGCGTCGCTCCCATCGTATACTTTAATGACGACTCAAGAATGTATTTGTCAGTAGTTTTTGTTTCGGACTAAACTGGGTTTGATTAGTCTAGTTTAGCTTCTATCGTGCATCACGTAATTAAATAAATATAAATAAATATTGTTGGACATTTCACACAGCGCTATCTAGCCCCAAACTAAGCAAAACTTTTACTATGGGAACCAGATAACTGATAGAATACTTATATACTTTTTTTTTGTAAATACATACTTATAATATACAGAAAAACACCCAGACACGGAACAAAATATCTATAGATCATGCAAACATTTGTTCCGCGGCGGGAATCGAACCCGCTACCTCCTGCGTCTCAGCCGGCTATACGCCCACTGCGCCACGGTGCCTCCGTCAATTAAAACACATAATGGTTTAATTTAGTTATACTTAATGCACCAAATGATGCAGTATTTCGTCTATCTAATTCACAGATGTGAAAATTTAGAACATGGTTACGTTAGGTAGTACTGCTCTGGAAATCTATGGAGGATGATGTAGGTAGAGGGTAAAGGACTCATGGAAGAAGCCCTAAATGATGGGTGGACCAGGTATCTACCAGATAGATATGCCAGGCAGCGTAATTCTACATCACGCAACCGACAGAAACCGTTAGAGACCAAGCAGTGGATAAACTTCGCTAAAAGACTCATGATAATTACTGATTAAAACGGGTATTTATCGCGTATGCACCTTTTTTATTTGTTGTTTCGGCTGTGTTAGAACAGCCGTGGTCACGGGTGGACTAGAGTACTTGCAGCTACCGTCGAGAAGTGATGGCAGCTGCAGCAACTACCCTCACTTGGTCTTCAGAATTAGAAATGTCCTCGTTCATATTACGACACAGTATACTAACCGTATCTACGCATTGAGACGACCGATCACGACGTGCACACCTAATATTCACCGAGTTCCAGGACGCTGAGAGTCTATAGCCATCTTCTCGATTCAAATTTGAAAATGTCTTGATTTCAATCACTTCACGAAGACTCATGATACTCAGTAATGAGGGAATTGTGGACGAGGAGAATGATATTGATTTACCTCACATCTATCTAGTTTTTGATACTAACCAAAAATTTTAAGACTGATATCAAAGAAATTCAAATCACGTTTATTAAATTCATAAACATCCTTTGTTTATACTAGACCACTTAATAAAATATCCTCAAATAAGCTGTAATTGATATAATTTATAAGCCTTCAAAGTGAAATCCAAACTCAATTAATAGGATCGGCTCCAAGCTAACGCTATCAGCCACAGCGAATACCATGTAGGTACTTACGTGAAAATAAATAATTATTACTTTACTTAGAACGCTCTGTATCCACTGTCCTTGTTACTCCCTACCTCACATGTTTTGTGTGGCAGTTGTGTGAGCGTGACAGAGACAGTGAGGTTTATTTATATCGACCTTACACTGCTTACATATACTTATTGTCAAACCGGGCACGAATGGCCGGACGGACACATTTGCCATGGCTTAACGGAATCGTTGCAAGCTACAAGAATTTCATTTACATTTTTATGCAGACATTCTGCGGAATCGAAGTGGATTTCAATCGACTGTGTGTACTGCTTACCATGTTCTGATGTTTTCTGCCTCTTTAGAATCTAGATGCATTTACTTACATCAAAACATGATGCGGCAGGTATTTGATTTAGATTAAGATTGGCTAGGCGCTGTAGGATATATTATCGAATAAAAACTGGTAAATATACATAGATTAAAAAAAGCATATGTGCAATTCACACGTGGTAGAAGTGAACCCTTCAAAAATTCAACAATTTTTTTCTGAGCACAGCCTGGCAAGTTTTTGTTTAAACTTTTTTCAAAACTGTCAATCAGTGCTAACTGTGATGTGACTAATTTGTTTTTTTACGTCCTGGAGATGGTGAAAACATAATAATATGAATTAATAATATTAACATAATCTATATAAACCTCTTCTAATCTGTACCCATGAAGGTATGCCTTTTACGGGTAACTAAATAGAGAGATGGCTTACAGCTTCTTTATCCAATATCCTTAACGCTAACGCTCGTGACAAAGTCAACCAGTAAGATAGTATCAAGGAACATTTTTAAACTGTATTGGGGTCAGAGGCTTTGCTTCTAACAAGTGGCCACGACTGACGTAAGTCGGGTTATTGTTTCTCGCCTAAGCACGTGCTTAGCGAGCCGTTTCAAATAAAACAAACGTGACTGGAACAATAGTTTTCATCCTAAGTGGGAATACAAAGTTAGGCCGAGTTCAATAGATGTTGGGGCATTTTTTTTTATTAGGAATACTTAAGTGCTTACTTCGACACCATAACTTACATCACCTAAAGGAATTGTAGAAGATTGTATTAGAAAGAACCTCTGTCACTATGACTTGAAGACACCAAGATCTCGCTGGAAGCGAGTTCCACTCCTTACTCCTTATTACCTTGGTACGGCAAGCTGGTGTGTGAATAGGGTTGCCATACGTCCGGAATTTTCCGGACATGTCCGGTAATATAAGTCTTTGTACGGAATGCAGGGGGAATTCCGGAATGCGTCCAGAATTTCTACAATTTAAGTAGGTAAGAGTAGAATAAAACATAAAATAAACCATATATTTTTATTACAAATAAATTAACAATCAACATTACTTCTGTTTTTTGCCATTTTGATCATTACTGATATTTATTGCTCCAAAAATTCGAAAAATTGCTTCGTTCATTCACATGCACGGTGCTAAAGACTTTATAAAATTATATTTACAAGAAACGCCGGAATTTTCATCAAATGTCAGGAATTTACTCCGGAATTTCGATTTTTTAATCTGGGAACCCTATGTGTGAATGAATACTGCCTATCGCTATTTATCCATTTTTAAAGCAAATGGATTAGTCCCTATATGTTTGTGTATACCCTATACGATGTCCAATTCAAAATGACCTACTTCTGTTCAAGCTAATTAATACCGCGATTGCTTGTGAAGTGTCCCCACAGTGCTTTAATGTAACCAGGCTACTATTAAAGCTAAAATGCTATTTTTATCCTTTTCTATAGGGACACCGGCCTAATCGTCTCAAGTTCGGTCGGTAAGCACGACCATACCACTCCACAAACATTTTCTAACAGGTAGAGAAGTTAAAATAAGACTATTGTGATTGTTTACAGAAAAGCTTTGTCTACTCTTGGAAGAGAATACAGAGAAAGACGTTAAGACCGCCCAATATACTTTTTGCTACGTGTCTTTATAATCAAGGTCAAAACTTAAGATAAAAGATATGTATTAGCATAAACAAGTGTATAATAATGTGTACAAAGTGTACTCCCCTTTCTTATACAATTTATACATTCCTATTATTCCTGTAAATAATAAAACAAGTGGTATAACATTAAGACATAAAAACACAAACAGAAAGAGTTTTTTTTTAATGTAATGATTTCATGCTCAACAAATAACCATTATACAACTATTCAATAACATGTGTGTATATGCTGGTCTGGAAGTACTCTCTCTTTTTTATCCGCTTCTTAAATTTTTTGTTGATTTGTCATCTTATCAAGCATGAACCTTTAGAAGCAGTCACGATTCTAACGGTTCGTGCATCAACCGGTAAAAAGTGTAGGTAAACATAATCACATTCGCTAATAGAATGTGAATATTTACGAAAATGTTGGTTAGCAGGTACATACAGCGTCACTAAGTAAATCTAAATCTAAATCTAGCTAATAAGCGCTAAATCTGGTGGCGGTTACCATCAACATATTCCACTGTCCAAAGAGTGAGTTCATAAGAGCTACATTATTTAATTTTTGTTATTGTAAATATGATATATGTACGAGTATAACGAGATGTAATATGACGAGTATGATATTATGAAGATTTTATTGTAATTATTTTGTTATTATTTTATTACATTTTTCTCATTGATATTTATATTTGTATGTGTATAATTTGTTTATTATTGGATTGATTTGATTTTTTCTTTTTGCTATACATTTGATGACTACTCTATTGTATTAGGTCTAACCTGTAATAATAGAAGTATTGTTTTAAATAAATAAAAAAAAAAACTTATATTGGGATGATTTCCAAAAAGTTTTTATTAGGTACCGGTCGTATCTTTTGGGAATCATCTTTCTAGAAGTTTTTATTAAAATCTTTAAACATGCAGTTTTAGCAGTTAGCGACGCTGTCTGTACCTAAATAATTTTGCAGATTTTATAAGTGAGTAGGTTAATTTTTATGTAAATCAATGATTAAACTAAGATTGTTATAATATATACCTACTTATATTCAGTGCTGCGGCATAACGTGTAGGTTATATTTCAATTTGTTTTAGTAATAATTATAGTAAATAAGGAAATACGTTTTAGTAAAAATGTATTTAATAATATACACATGGTCATCCAGTATCTCATTATCAAGCAAGAAACTTTCTTGGCGACGACCAATGAGCAGAAAACGGTAGTGGTACTGCCCCGTACGCGATGCAACAGGGACGGCGCTCTTTTACGCACTGTCGCATAAAATCATCGGTATGCGTGTATTTCACCAATGGGTATTTCGGCACCGGTATTTAAACCAATATAGAAAGTTTAAATCAAAACAAACAGATTATGCCTATTTTTTACAGTCGGAATCTTTGAATAAGAAATATCTAGTTCATTTCAAAAATAAAACTAGAAACCAGGTCTCGCGGATAGAGAAGATAGAAGTTTTTTTGTTAAAACATTTGTATAGATTTCACTTCTTGCTGTGGAAATGTAAGTAATTACGAGTACATTGTTGCGTTGGTCTTGATCATTATTGTAAATCGTAAACATATTATGTTGATCAAACTAGTAAGGTATTATGACAGGTGGAGGAAACCTCCTACAAAGATTTTTGGATTTAATTTTAGACGGAAATCAACAAGTGTAAGATTTTGTTGGATTCGTTTCACTAATTCGTAATGGCGGCAATTCGGGCATTGGTTTTTGCCGTCAAATTATGGGTTAGAACAGGAAACTATAGAGGTTGGTAGACGCAATTAATACTAATATTACTGAAGGTAACATTTGTTTTTTATTATGGTTAGTAAATCCTGCACGCACATTAGTCATTAACTTAAAATATTATAAGCTCTTCTTAAGTTACGACGGTAGAATAAAAACTGTGTAGGTACCAAGTTTAAAATGAGCTACTTCTTGTACTTATGCCAATTAATACCACGATTACTTGTGAAGTGTCCCCACAGTGCTTTAATGCAACCAGGCTATTATAAATTAAAGCTAAAATGTTATTGAAGTGAAACTTCTAATGCGACTTCCAACAAGGTTGCGTTAAACGTTTAACGCTACCATGGAGGGGGTATGAAAGCACTGTTGCGTTAAATGTACAACGCTCCTGGGAAGGGGGAATAGAAAGAGACAGAGCGAGAGTGAATGCGTGGCACTCGAACGCATGCGCGTAGTGTACCTGTTACAGGCCAGCGCGAGCGTTAGCAACGAGTAGCGTCCAATATTCCAACGCAAGAGGGAGAGAGAATGAAAGATACACAAAGGTAGAAAGTAGGAGAGAGAAAGAGAGTGAGTCGATAGATCCCAAGCACATGCGCATATTTGAACGTTTCACTTCTACCACGTGCTTTTTTTTATCCTTTTTTATAGGAACACCGGCCTCCTCGTTTCAAGTTCGGTCTAGGCTAGGTAAGCGTGACCATACATACCACCCTACAATAATTTTCTAACCAGTAATGAAGATAAAAATAAGACTATTTTGATGTGATTTTTTACAGAAAAGCTTTGTCTACTCTTGGAAGAGAAGACAGAGAAAGACGTTGTTAAGACCGCCCAATATACTTTTTGCTATGTGTATTTTATGTTTGTTTTTTTGTGGTGTACAATAAAGTGTTTCATTATTATTTTTATATTTTTTTTATTTGGGAAACAAACAGTACAATAGAGAATACAAATAGGTATATATGTTAATACTAAAACCAGTGAAGTTTCCATCATAATTAATTTCATACAAACACGTGTGAACAGACTAACATAAATGTAAACTAAAAAAATATAACCTCTTATAACGCTAACACCTATTGCAACTAAAATTTAAAGAAAATCTATACAAGACTAAACAACAACTAATATATTAAGTACATACTAAATCATTCATTGGCACTTGTAGACTCCATAAAGTTAGTAAATCGTTTAAAGAGCAAGGTGTACGCTTTTATAACAAACTCCCAAGGGATGTACAAAAATTGTAAATTAACAAATTTAAAAACGTAATTAAACTAAATCTTTATAAAAAATCCTACTATTAAATATCGGATTATTTAGATGATAGAGAAGCTTGGAATTGAAATTGCTCCAACTCGTTCAAAATGTTACAATTTAGACGTAATTTATTTTCTGTATTATGTATTGTAAAAAGATTATTAAAAAAAACAACCAGCCTTGTTTCTTGCCTTTCTTTCCTGGCTTGGTCGCGAAGGAACAGGCAGTAACATTGACGTGTCAAAGTGATCCTTGTGATTTTAATGAATAAAAATATTTGACTTTGACTTTTGACTTTGACTAAAACTCATAAATATATGCCGATTTTATAAAAAATAAAACCGCCGAAGAAGCATACAAATAAAAAGGCGAGCTGGTATGTTTATCAACGTTACAAAAGCATGACATCACCATACTCCTCGCCCATCAGTTGGAAGTTAATGAACGCTAAATGTTACGATCTTGATAGATACTTAGGTGTGTTACATAGTTTAGTGCCCATTACAGAGTACACCGCTTCAAATATGGCATGTGGGTCTAGGATCTACAAAGATTGTGCTGCTGCTCCGTAATTAATTCATGAGCAGACGCTACTATGAATCAAACGCTTGATTTACGAGACGTAAGTACTAATTATAACGGCAGATACGTTTAAGTATCCATCATACATAAAAGAGCAATAAAAAAAGGCTCCAGACTTCCATGCTGTTAACGAAGCTAATCTAACACAGTTAACAGAGCTGAGCAACAGAGAAAAAGATGGCGATATTAGATAGATAACTCTTTATTGAATTATGTACCACACAAATAGAAATAATACAAAAATAAGTACAAGGATTATAATAAAAAAATGTATAAAAGAGGATGAACAATTATGTTCCTTTTGTCAATAGATTTCGGGGCTGGATTGCTTATGAGATAAGAAAACGCACTTCTTGCTAACTACAAAATGCATTCGGTGATGAGCAACATGTTTGCAGTGCCACTGGGGCCTGAGTGGTGGCTTATAGGAATAACCCGCCACGATTATTTAGGCGATGACGGTGACCGCTTTTTATAAGGGGCCCAATCCTGCTTATTTATAAGAAAAATGATTATGGAGCCATATCATTATGCTAACAAATTTTCAATGATGTTGTCACAGCAACGGTGGCCTTTGACAAAAGATTGTGATAGTTAAATACTAAAATGTTTCTATAGTGGCGATTTTGCGATGGTATCACTGTCATAGGGAAGCGATTCGTTAGTTAGTAGAATTTTTTTCAGCGAAGTACCAGCTAGAGGCTCTAGATTCAATTGAGAGAAGAGCCAAGAAGCTCATTTGCAATGAGAGTTAGCAAATGCAAGGCTCCACAGCCTCGAGCATCGTCGAAAGGTTGCAAGCCTCTCGGTTTTTTATCGGATACATTTCGGAGAGTGTGCTGCGGAGCTTTTCAACCTGATCCCACCATCCCCATTCTATGATCGGACAACCAGACGCTCCGCGATGCGCCACCGCTACATGGTAGACATACCTCCCATACGCACAAAGAGGTACTCTTCCACCTTTATTATGCGCACCGCCAAGGAGTGGAACGCCTTGCCTGAGTCTGTGTTTCCTGATAACTACAGGGATACCTAGGAATCTTCAAGTCACGAGTGAATAGGTTTCTTCTAGGCAAGCGTTTGCCATCGTAAACTGCATCATCGCTTACCATCAGGCGAGATAGTGGTCAAACGCTAGCCTATAATTTATATTATATAAAAAAAAAATTGCCGCAGGAGATCCGTCGTCACCGTTGTCGAACGGCTTGATTACCTAATCTTTAATATGTTAAAAAGACTATTCTGCTGCGTACACAAAAAAGTTATGAATTTTTCGACTCAGGATTTTTTCCAATTCATGTAACTTTTTCAGCCTTGTTAAAACGTTGTGCTTTCCACTTATTCAAGCTATGTTCATAATCAGATCTCGTCAAGACCGACTTCGAACGATACAATCTAAGTTTCATGATAAATCGCTAGCATTCACGCTGTCGTTCCGCATAACTTAATTGGAAAACGGTTAGTTACTAGCATACTACTGGCAAAGCGCTGGCATACTGGTTCCACTGACATCCTTAGAATTCGACAGTGTTATCTTTTAACAGTGTTATCTTTTACGTCAGGAAATACTATCTAATAAATAAATAAATATAAATATTGCTGGACTTATATACTTTTTTTTTGTAAATACATACTTATAATATATAGAAAAACACCCAGACACGGAACAAATATCTGTAGATCATGTAAACATTTGTTCCGCGGCGGGAATCGAACCCGTTACCTCCTGCGTCTCAGCCGGCTATACGCCCACTGCGCCACGGAGGCAGTCAAATACATTTGTTGCTTTCACTTGGTGATTAAGTTGTTACAGGTAGTAGGTAGATAATTTCACTTATGAACCCTGGCAGGGCAGATCAAGATGGTATTTAGTAGGCATGCTGTTTATACTTTACAATTTCTTTGATATTTTATTATTTTGGGCGTTATTTTTAGTTTTATGTTTGCTTTGGTAAGTATGTATATATATAGTAGGTTATGGGGATTTCGTGGTAATTTCAATAACTATAAAGAAAACGATTCTATGTCAGATGCAAGTATTTTATAATATAAATTGTATATTACCTACTTGGTTTTGAATCCACGTCAGAATTTTTCTTTATTCTTACCTTTTATTTTTACTCTGTTCTTGCTTCGACAAGAGTACTTTCAAGTCCAAAAAGAAGATGAAGAATTCGGGATCTTGAAAATCACTTGGTGACAAGTACCGCATCCTGCTCAAAGTTACTATAAAAAACTGTCAAATGCCTTCATGAATTGTCAAATTACTCAGTGACCAAGTCTCGCTACGTGACTTACAAGATATAGAATAGGGGGGCTGACCCTACACTAGAATTACCTCGTGTCGTCAGAACACCTATCAGAAATAGGATTTAGGTATATCATCTTCGTTCAGGTATTCGAGCCTGACGGGATTTGAATCCGCAACCTTCCTCTTGATACGAGGATGCAATGCCAATTTCGCCACGAGCCCACTACACGTCAGGGGTGAAATGAATAAGATTTTTCATTTACGGCTCAAAGCGTCGTTAGTTACGTCTATAGATAAACTTTAGAGTATTCATGAGTCGCAGCAACAGGATGGTTATGGATTCAAATCCAAAATTTGTGAGTTGATTTTAAATATTCCTGTAAGTGTTCAATAAAACTTCAGAATAAAAATAACTTTTTGGAGCATCATGGTACCACAAAACCCAGACATATTATTATAGCTACCTATATATTTGCAGATCATGCAAACATCTCACGGTAATAACACACAAGTATTTTGCTGGTAAACCTAGGCATGTCTGGCATACTTCCGAGATATAATCGCCATCCCAATTATTTCTTAGAAAATAATATATAATTATTATGTAGGAGAGAATTAATGAGATTTTGATGAGATGGTTTTTATCGTTTTTTTATCGTTATTCACACCCAGTCAAGCAGCTATCTTGCTTGGTCTATATATTATACAAACTCAAAATACCTTTTCATCACGCATGCTTAGTAGTAGTGCTAAGTATTTAAGTAGGTTTATTTATGTAGTATGTACCTATAACATGCTATTTTTATTAGTCCTCCATTTAGTTTCAAAATGTTACAATTTAGACGTAATTTCTTTTCTGTATTATGTACCTATTGTAAAAGGATCATTAAAAAAAAACAACCAGCCTGGTTTTCTTGCCTTTCTTTCCTGGCTTGGTCGCGAAGGAACAGGCAGTAAAATTGACGTTTCAAAGTGATCCTTGTGATTTTAATGAATAAAAATATTTGACTTTGACTTTGACTTTGACCTGTGCAAATTTTAATTTATTCCTTTGTTCTGTGCACTTCCTACACATCTTTATCTACAATACACAAAGGTTATCTGGAAGAGAATGCTCTTTAGCATTAAGTTCACCTTTGTACTAGTTTTATAAGTGCAATAAAGTATTTTCAATAAATCAATCAATCAAATGCTCTGAAATTTAGTCATTATAAACTCAATAAGGGCTCCGTAAAAGTTAAAATAAAATAGATTAAGGCATTGTATTCTTAATATGCTAAAATGAAATACAATCTTCATGACAAATCCTTATTTCTATTTAAAAAAAATGAGGCCACATTCATTGCTTTAATGAAATACAACCTCCATGACAAATTCTTATTTTAAAAATAAAAAGGGCATAGTTCAGTAGTGAAAAAAACCAATGGATACCGGGAACGCAAATTTTCTGTTTTGCAACAAATTGTAATAAAAATACTTTTTTAATTTCATCGCATTCGTGATTAAAAGTTATCTGTACTCGGGTGCAAACGATCGATGGCATCCTCGATTAGCGTCGCCTTGTAAAACAATGTAAGTACTCGTATATAACTAACAAAGTAAAAATAGTGAACCAAAAATACCATTTTAATCTATACTATACTAATAATATTATATAAAAAAAAGATTTGTATATTTGTAACGAATAAACTCAATAACTATGGGTCCGATTTCAAAAATTCTTTCACCGTTACAATGCTACATTATCCCGAGGTAACATAGACTATATTTATTACTAGAAAAAGTTAGGGATCCCTACTAAAACTTACAATAATAGTGTAAAAAGGTGAAAAAAAAATAGCCATAAAAAATGTTTAAAAAATAAATGTCCACCCGTGGGAAGCCGGGACGGGCTGCTAGTATAAAATAACCTACTAGTGAACTTGAAACATTGAAAGTAATAAAATATACAAAACATTGAATATAACCTTCCACTAGAGATTAAAACAATTTAGGAAAGACCTCGCATGCCTTTAGTAACAATGTTCACGTGTTTATTATTTAGAAAATATTTTACTTAATAAATTCCTAGCTTTTCATTCTAACAAAAACCATTTTACGTAGTCATTGACGATCTCTGTGGCGCAGTGGGCGAATAGCCGGCTGAGACGCAGGAGATTGCGGGTTCGATTCCCTCTGCGGGACAAATGTTTATATGGTCTACAGATATTTTTTCCGGGTTTGGATATTTTCCTATATATATTATATCATAAGTACCTATGTATTTAAAAAAAAACCTAATTCCCTCCTATAGTACAAGCTTTGCTTAGTTTGTGGATAGATAGCACTGTGTGAAATGTCCAGCATTATTTATTGCACAAGTACAGTCAACGACAAAATTCAATTACCGGTTTTCAATCTTCCACATGTCGTATGAACATCAAAAATCGCTGATCTGCTTCAGCCACCTAATTTATTGATCACTGTATGTTTGTAAATGCACATGAGGAACATTGTAAAAAAATGTAGATACAGAATAAGCCAATTTAACATTAGATATATGGTAATACTAGCTTCCGCCCGCAGTTTCGCTCGCGTAGTATGTAAATAAAAAGTAGCCTCTTTTCAATCCTGATCATAATCTATCTATATTCCAAATTTCATTGAAATCGGTTCAGCCGTTACGACGTGATTGAGTAACAAACAAACATCCAAACTTTCGTATTTATATTATTAGTGTGATCTACAAATCGTTTGCAACGGTCTTTAGATGATTCAACTGTTTGTCATGTAAATTATTGAAGTGAAAACTTTTTTAGGCGCGTTAGACATCTTTTGAGATGGGAAAAAATCATTGAACTCGCAACACTGTTACCGTTACCGACACCTCTGTATATAAGTAGCTCGTAGTTGTTCAAATTTTCCCTTCTGTCGGCACTCCCGGAGTGCCACTTTTTTTAAAATAATATTTCTCCTAATAAATGATTTTATTATATAAAAATACAAGTCTGTAAACTTATGCTAGAATTTACGTTTTATAAAAGGTTTTTCATCGACTTACTCTGCCTGTTAAAAAATAAACAAGTTCAAGCAACAAGCCTCTAGCTTGTTGCTTGTTGAGTTAAATAAACTAGTGGTTTGCCCCGAACTGAGATCTCGCGAGTCTCCGATTAAAACAAAAAATATTATTTGTAATCTTTCACTATCAAAATAGTGCTACGAAACAAATAACCAACCTACTTGACCTACAGTTTCATTCAAATTACAGGTAACGGGAGTTCATGTAATGTGGTTACACTTTTTTGGGTACAAATTGCAGGATTTCAGACTTTTACCTATATTTGTGTCACTTAAGCTACGCCCAGACCAAATTACAGCACTGTGGGGTCACTGGTGTACCCTGTGAATTTTGTCAAACTTCAGTTTTTATTATGGCTAATAACTCAAAAACTATAAGAACTTTACTAAAAATAAAAACGAAGTCTAAATGTACTAATGAAGACCTTTTATTTGACGTCCCACTTGACCTTATAGTCTCATTTCCATTTTTTTTACCCCTCTTGAACCTCAATATCTCAACAACCCCCCCACATTTTTAGCTCATTTAGTCACACCAAAATTTTGCCATCACTACCTACCTATGTTTCAAATTTCACTATGATCTGATCAACGCTTCGAAAGTTATCCAAACATAAATACATACATAAGGTCATGTGGGGTAAGTGGAACATACTTTATCCCAAAAAATATTTGAGAATTCATAACTTGTAAAAAAAACGTCTGAAACTATTTAAAGTATTTGTAGTATACTTAATAAACATTAATCTTATCCAGATTTTATTTTCACTTTACTACGTAAAAACCACCTCTGGTTATTGATGAAAACACGCAGGGCCGATGCGACTGTCCCTCTTACACCGAAAACGGGGTAAGAGAAACAGATTCCATAATTTGCCTTTCCTTAAACACTACAAATCAAAGACAAGGTCAGTTACTACAGTAAGGTTTAATCATTGTAATTCTAATCTTATACCATAGTAATATGGTCTAGTTTCCAAAAAAAAGATAGGTTTAATGTTTTTGGGGGAAGTGAAACATACATGTTCGAGCAGGGGTTGTAAACACTGCACCACTAAAACAAAAAGACAATTTCAGCTAAAAAAAATATTTGTTACTGGACACGAACTATACACTTCCAAAATTTACTGAATATTATAGTTATCAAAAGAATTTTTAAAAATTATTTGCCCTCTGCGACCAATAATTGGTTTTGGCAGTTTAACAACAACATCCTCCATATGAAGTAAATCGGATATGTCGTCGACGGGAGGAAAAGTGAACACACTGCCTTCATTTTTCGAAATTGTTTTTCGGGCATATTTTATAATGGGAATGCCGTTATCATAATATTTTGTTGGAGTAGTATATGAATGTACTACTCCCACATAGTGTTTGATAGTTTTTTTAGTACAAAACTTAACCAACAGCCATTCGTCTATATAAACTCTGTTAATGGCTTCATTTTCAGGGTTAATGTCACTTTTAATTTGTTCGTCGGTCATGTTTTCTTTATTATCATTTGTGGAAGACAGGATTTCTTCGCAATATCTTCCATAATCATCGTCACTTTCATCTTGGAACTCAATTTCGTTCTCACTTTCACTAGATGAATCAGAAGAAATTCGATTTCTTGTATGTCGTTGTTTAGCTTTAGGTTGGAAGTTTTGTTTTTTTCCGTCTTAATTGCATCTGCTTTCTTTTTCAACGTTATTTATTTTTTTGTAATCAGTCTTTCCTCTTTAATTACTGTAGTTTTCTTGTAGCCTTTAACGTCATTTTCATCCTGGTTGTCAATCTTGCTCTCACTTTCACCAGTAGAAATTCGACTTTTTGTAGTTCGCTTTTTAGCTTTAGGTTGATAGTTTTGTTCGCTTTCTTTCTTGATTGCAATAGGCTTCTGTTTTTCTGTTCTTTCTTTCCCTGTATTATCTTTATTCATCTTTTCTACTCTAACCTTATTCCTTTTTTGTAGTTGTTCATTTAGCTTTTTCAGTTTTTCTTCTTCCAGTAGTTTTGTTTTTTTGTAGACGTCATCGTGAGTTATTACTTCTGCCCCAGTAGCTATACGCTTTCTTTTATTTTTAAGGCTGGTTCCTGCTTTTACTGATCTTAACAGCAATTCTTCAAATGTAACATTAAAATGTACTACTTTGTTTTCTAGAATTTGAATTGTCGATTTTGGACTAGTTCTTTCCGGTGTGTCTTTATGTGGAGAACTCACAATTTCTTTATTGTATTGGTCGCAATGGTTGTTTATGTCTAAATGCTCTTTAAATGTTACAAGACGGTCATCCAAACTGTTTTGTACCTGGTTGTTGTTGTTTAGTTCGGATCTTTTGTGTCTTTGGTTATTGCTGATAATGCATTTTGTTTGCGACGCCTGCTGTTTAGATATATAAGAGCTTTGTACTTGGTGTATTTTGGAATTGATGCTAGCTAATGTAAGTGTACGTAATGGGTCTGGGCTAAACTTTTTGCGCGTAGACTGAACCACCCGTAAGTTAGAATCGTGGCCAGAGATATTTAGACCAGATTGGTGATCGTGTTGAGTCCCGTTGGAAGATTTTGGTACAAGAGCTGACCGCGAGTATGTGTCGTCTTCTGCGTTAGTGTTGATAACATTGTACTGTCTCTTTTGTTTCCACTCTTGTAAAAGTCCTTGGTCAAATTTTTCTTCTGGTACTGCGTTTTTGTCTAATGGGTATATACCTGCCTTTCGGAACCCCGCTGCGCATATATTAGGCTCCAACTTAGTCCAAATTTGGCCCAGCATTTTCGTGAATTCTTTTTTAGGTAGTGATTTACCTATATTTAATCGCTGCCACTTAACAAGAGCGGCGTCTCATTTGTCCTTAAATGATTTATTTACCGCGAGGTCCAACGGTTGCAATAGATGGCTGGTGTGTGGTGGGATTTTTAGAATCGTTATATCAGCTGCACGTGCTTTTTCAATTATGTTTATACCTACATGTGTAGAATGACCATCATACACTAATAAGATAGGGCGTTTTTCTCCTACTAGTGGTAGAAACACCTTTTCGAAAAAGGCCTCGAAAACAGCTGTTTCCATCCACCCATTTGATGTCATAGCATACGCTGTACCAGGGTATCCTTCCTCAGTTGTCCACTCATCCCAAACATTTTTACCCTTAAACACAATCATAGGTGGAGTTTTTTCTCCTATCGCGTTGCATCCTAATAGAACAGTTGTGTTGTCTTTTCCTGGTGACGCTATTGTTCTAGTTGAGGTATAGTTTTTGACGCCAACAACTTTCGATTTGCAAGGGTCCTTGCTGAAGCTGGTTTCATCGACATTCCATATATGCGAAGGTTTTTCGCGTATCCCCAACTTGTCCACTGTTTCCTCGAGCAATTCAAAATATGGATATATAATACCTGGACTGCAGGCTTTTTTTCGAGCGTATTCAACAGGTTGCGGCTTTTTCACAGACAAATTATGTCTTTTTTTAAACGAAAGGAACCAATCTTCCCTAGGAGTTCCATTTTTAAATGGATTTTCAATATCGTTTGTGGAAACGAATTGTCCTACTGTTTCCAATACCTCTTTTCTTGTGAGGCCAAAACCATGTTTTTCCATAATATGCAAAATCTTAACAAGGTTTTCTTCTACTTCTCGTGACAATATGGTCGATCTACCCAATGTATTTGACTTTAGGCCTCTGCGTTCATAAACATGGTTTATAATGGTAGACCTGGGTATTTTATAATGTTTTGAAGCGGCATATCCAGATAGTTTACCTGTTTTAACAGCGTTAACAGCTTCTTTTAATTTTTCTTGTGAGTATTCTATCGCTCTATCTGTTTTACGAATGTAATTTCGTGGCATTTTTTAACTGTAACAATAAATAAATGAGACAATTAACGACAAAACAATTATAAATTGCGACAAAAATACGGAAGTTCTAAGCATTACCATTCCATAATAGTCAGTGAACTTACTCTACTGCCTTGTGACCGATTCAGCAAACGTACAAAACAAAAAAAAAAATTCAGTCCAAACAGACTTAACACACAATCAAAAAAAGGTTTGTGACTCCTGGAATCGGGAAAGAGGAACATATGTTTCACTTGACCCGGCTTGGGTAGTTTCACTTACCCCAGTTGGCATTTTTGAGGTTAGTATTTTGTAGGCATCAATAAAACACTTTTAACATAATATTTATACATAATATAAAGAAAAGAATCAAGACATGACTATAAAGTCACACTTACCGGCAAAAACACACTGTTTAATAATTTTTTTAATGCTGAAACACTCGCACACAAATTTCCACATCAACTCGTGGTTCCGAAGTTTGACAATGAGATTTTTTGTTGTCTCTTTTACTCCTATTTTTATGTCACAATGCCATCTGAGTCAAAGCATTGGAACTAAATCGTGATTTACCGCTAATAAAGCTTAGTTTCCTATAGAAACGCTAGGCAGTTTCTGATTTAAGGCAAACAGACCCACTTCCCCCGTAGTTTCTCTTACCCCACAGGACCTTACATACAACGCCGATTTATCCAAGTTGATTTAGAGCTGTAAAACCAATAATAGCTGTAAAACCTATTTAAGATTTTAGTTAGAAACCTTGCAGAATAAACTAGTAAAAGTTGCGTAAACTTCACTATTCTTGCTACTTTTACAAAATATTTTCTGTGTCGGTTCGTACAATGACGTAACCCTTAGAAAAAACATCAGAGTACAGGGTATTTGATGACACTGTTTTAGCGATTACAACATTTATATCTATAGGTAAGTATTTCTAATTATATTAATAAATGAGTTATCAGAAACTATTTTAAATATATATAGGCTATGTTTAATAATTTTTATAGTTCTAAAAGAATCTGGGGCCTATCAAGTCATCATCATTATCAACCATAGGACTTCCACTGCTTAACATAAGCCTCTACATCGATTTCCATCGACCTAACGGCTCCCAGCAACCTTTATCAGATCGTTTTTACATGTATTGGGGGGCCGTCATACGCTGCGCTTTCTAGTGCGTCTCCACTATAGGACCTTTCTGCCCCAACGACCGTCAGTTCTTCGTATGTGACAGTGGGTGCCACTTCCTCTTGGCTATGTCTGTGGCATATTGGTGGAGGCATATCAAGTAAATATGATTTTTACACCACCTGCTCGACAATTTCAAATTATATGTCATGTAAACCTCACCGAAAGCAGGTGATTAAATCCTTACGGCTGAGCCAGGAGTAAAGTTGTACTGAATTTCATTATGCCTTCACTGGCATAATGTGATTTGAATTTGAAACCTTATCTGTTCCAAATAGGTACTTACCAAATATTCTTACCATTGAACCAAAGAGACTCACACCCACACAATAAGAACTTATTCGTAAATCGAATTAACCTCTGCACAGAATGCACCAACCTAGATTTGGTTTTTATTGTCTTGCAGTAAGTGTGAAAAGTAGAGTATTCTCCTCGTGGATAAAGCTGTCTCCATCTTGGGCGTGCTTATATCCCTCTTTGCACTCAGGATTCTAGTAACTTCCTCGCACCGCTCGTAAGTTAACTCTAGAATCCTTCGTTACGTTCGGGATTCAATATAGCGCTCGTGACGCAAGACACTGCTTTATCCCCTGGTTTAATAAACTAATATTATACACGGATCTGCCGTCCTAGCACATAATACTACTGGTTATTACTTAGAAGAAATGGTCAAGTCCTACAAACCAAGAGGCATTAATTCTAACCACAAATTATTATGAGAACCTTCATTTACCGTAGGCTCTCGGTCTAAGAGGAATGAAATATGGGACACGACTGAGATTACCCGGCATTGCTTATTAAAACAGACCTCGTTAAAAGAACCACTCAGCAAGTCTGACGTGGTAGTCATATTCGGAAGGAAAATTATGAACTCAACTATGCGATAAATTTTGCTCCTGAAAAGAAAAATAAGAGGTACATATTTGTTACAAAAAAATTATAATAATTAATATTCTCTTTTTCTTGTATGTTAAGTCACTGTTTGTTTTTTAATCTATTCAATGTGTTATTGTGTGGTAGAATACATGTTTCTTTTATTCTCTAAGTTAAAATCGCTGCAAGAGTAGGCACTGTCGAGGTGAGGAGGTTTTCTTCGAATGGGCCCAGCACTTGTTTCTATATGATGAGAGACATTAACATACATAAAGTGTTTTTGATACAAAAGTTTCCCATAATTTATCTTTAAGTATGATTTTAAATGTTACTGCAGTCTATGTTCTCGGCAAAGGTCAAGTTGGTCATAATAATATGTTAAGTTGCAGAAATAGAAATATAGTCGCGTATATTTTTGTAGGCTAATGTAATTATGCTATTAGGTGTAATATATTTTAGGACACATTTTTGCATGCATTAACTGTTTACAAGGTTATAATAGATGCTTACATAGGTATGACGATAAAAATGCATCAAAACTTGTTCTGGACAGCTATGCTAATTTAAAAAAAAACCTTTTTTTAAGTGAAAACTTCTTTAGGCACGTTGGGTATTTTTGAGTTGGGGAAAAAACCATTGAACTCGCGACACTGTTACCGACACCTTGGTATATTTTTTTTTTTTTAGTTTTGGAGGGGCAGACAACTTTCTTAGTAAATTTTCATGTTTATGCGACTTCTATCATGATCATTTTGCAACATCCAAATTTTTTTTTAAGTGATAACTTCTTTAGGCGCGTTAGGCATTTTTTGAATTGGGAAAAAACCATTGAACTCGCGACACTGTTACCGTTACCATGCCCGTTACCGACACCGTTCCTGACGTTCCATCAAAAAATATTTCCTGACGATTCAAAAAATACACACGTTCAAGTTTTTATTTTTGTAAAAACTCACTCTCGGAGTGCCACTTTTTTTTAGTTGAAAGTAAGACAAACAAAAACACACAATCTAGTCCAATAGCATTATACCTGCAATTCCTGCAATAGTGAAAATTTATTTCCTGCAGATTAAAGCAAACTTTCGAACATTTGAAAGTTTGTTAAAAAGTCTTTACTTTCATAACAATTCGTGTATTTATCAAATCATCGGGGCATGAAATCTTAGATGATGCTTGAAGAGTTTAGTTTAGACGAACGTAATAGATCAGAGTTATAACCAGCTATAGATCGCTTTAGTTATGTGTACGAACTATAAGTAGCATACTGAGGACCTTTATCTATCAATTCAAGATGATTTAAACACGGTAAAATTGAAATCAGTGTTTTTCCAGAATAAATGTTGTTCAGACCTTGGTCTACTACCGGTTTATAGCATCAAGTAATAAAAATACATCTTTCAAACATCAAAAATCATCATCATACAAATACGTCTTTGATAAACATAAATGTTACTAATTTAAAACGTTTGAATTAACGTTACTCCCTACAACACACACGCCCTTACAGGGTGCATGTACTTACGCCCTAAGCTACTTACTATATAAGCTGAAAAATGTACATATATGTAAGCAAAATAAATAAATATTAAATAATACTTGCCACAGAAGAATTAACAGTACTCTTATCGCTACCGCGGCGAGTTACCTTTATGTCACGGTTAATGTTTGAGAAACAAGAGTTATTTCAGAACGCCTAGTTTTTTTAATAACATATTTGATGTAAATAAATAAATATGGCTGGACATTTCACACAGCGCAATCTAGCCCCAAACTAAGCAGGGCTATGGGAACCAGATAACTGGTAGAATACTTATATACTTTTTTTTGTAAAATACATACTCATAATATATAGAAAAACAACCAGACCCGGAACAGATATCTGTAGATCATGCAAACATTTGTTCCGCGGTGGGAATCGAACCCGCTACCTCCTGCGTCACAGCCGGCTATTCGCAAACTGCGCCACGGAGGTCGTCGCTGTTATAGAAAGGTTGTTCTGAAAAATCTGCGATTTCATATTCACCGTGTATTAAGAGCCTGGGACATGCCCAGCACTTTCCTACACCATATGTATTACGAGCGGCAATGTTTCGGTTCAATTTGTGAAACTTTATCAGGGTGAGTGCGATCCGCTCCGCACTGCGTCTCGATTCTACGGCACGTGAAATATCCCGTTTTTGATCGAGCGAAGCGAGATCTCTAAATCAACTTGGGCAAATCGGCGTTGTATGTATGTATGTATGTTTGTTGTTTGAAATTTGGTATATAGGTAGGAAATGATGGCACAATTTTGGTGTAACTCAATGAGCTAAAAATTTTGAGGGGGTTGTTGAGATATTGGGGTTCAAGAGGGGTAAAAAAATGAAAATTAGACTATTAGTATATTTCGACGCCGTTTTTATTTTTAGTAAAGTTTTTGTAGTTTTTGAGTTATTAACCATAATAAAAACTAAACTTTGACAAAATTCACTGGGTACACCAGTGATCCCACAGTACTGTAATTTAGTATGCGTGTAGCTTAAGTATTGGAAATATAGGCAAAAGTCTGAAGTTTAGACTAACTGCCATTTGAAACCCAAAAAGGATAACCAATTAACATGAACTCCCGTTAGCTGTAATTTAGATGAAACTGTAGGCCAAGTAAGTTGGTTATATATTTCGGGGCACTATTTTGATAGTCAAAGATTACGAATAATATTTTTTTGGTTTTTATTGTAGACTCGCGAGATTTCAGTTCGGAGCGAACCACTAGTTACAATAATGATTGATATAAATCATGAAAGTTTTCTAAGTAAAATAGGTTCTTGGTTCTGTAAATGTATATTTAGACGAAAGTAGTTTTTATAAATTTTCCAACCAAGGGTATAATAGTAAGGTGTATTTATATCTGTTGGAGGAGGGTTTTACAGTATTTTCAATCGGGTATGAACTTATGCTCTACCGTAAAGCATTCCTCAGTCGCTATGCTTTTCAAAAACAGTCTCATGTTTGCTATGACCGCCATATGTTATGAGTAGAGATCAGATAAACGGATGCATTAAAGTTAAAAATTGGCTAGTATGGAAAGCACTTTTTTATCGACTAAATTCCGTGATTCCGGGATCAACAAGTTTATCATGTGTTATTTATTTATTTTCTTCTTAACCTAGACATTCCTTAAATCTGCATAGGTTTTTATGGTATGTCATTCATCCCTCATAAAGTCTAAAGAAATTCACAATATACGAAAAAAGCTCACTTTGGCACATAGGTAGGTATACATAATGCCTTGTTACAACGTTGCTTTTCTCTACTTTTACGGTCAGTAATTTTTGACGAAGAGGAAACAACCTTGCAGCAAGTGTCAGATCGGGCCTATTAGACCTCAGGGAATATAAGCATTTTGTAAGTGTGCGAGTGAGATAGTGAATTCTACCCGCTTAATATTTAACCTTAAATTAATATGCATCCAATCCCGGGATATCGGGATTTTATTTTTAATAAAAATATTCTAAAAAGCAGCTGTCAGATCAAGCAAGTGTCAGCTCGGGCCTATTATACCTCATAATATATAAGCATTTTGTAAGTGTGCGAGTGAGATGACAAATTCTACCTGATTAATATTTAATGTCAAATTAATATGCGTCCAATCCCGGGATCCCAATATTTTATTTTTAATAAAAATATTCCAAGAAACCGCTTTCGCAATTTGTTAGCCAAAAGTAAACTTTAGGTAAATATGCATCCGAATATCCGATCACTAGTTAAGACTGTACATCTTAGTTATTGTAACTCTTCGGTCAAAATGTATATTAGTTACTGTTATTGTTCAACAAAAGTGTAGCAACCGTATTGTAGTAGTAGTCGTAAGTAGCCTTGCATTAGCTATTATTTGAATACGGCGTGTCCTAATTTTTTTTTTAAACAATCTAACCTCTTTTACTTATTTTATGATGGGTGTTTATGATACTCGTACGTGGAACATTTTCTAATAACATAATTAATGATACATGCGCGAATTATTAATAAACAAATTTATATATTTGAAGATTTTAATTTACCTATGAATAATACTAATATTATGAATAATACCTATGATATATTGATAAACATGAAAATAAAAACAAACATAAAAATTTACAAACAGGAGGATTTATTGCTAAAAATATTTTCTAACAGTCTTCCGTGGTCCTAGAACTCTACGGGGGAGGCCTATGTTCACCAGCGGACGTCCTATGGCTGATATGATGATGATGATGATGGATCTAATAAACGAATGACAAACGAACGAAAAAGTGTAGTTAATAAATGGAAAAACAATAGAATGTTGATTTTTATTATTATAATTGGAGACAAATCCAATTAACACTTCATTGTTTGAAGCTGCGTGCAGCATCTAATCCACGCCGCGTAATGATAACCTATTTGGATATCCTATATTTATCGGACTGGAAAGCGCATATGTCGGCCCCCACACTAGATGTGCGAGCCTTTGGGCGCAGGGTGTGCGTGCAAGATCGGTATCTGACTCTGTGGACTTTAGAGGAGCAATGTTCAACACTGGACGTATTTTAACAGATATCTACGATGATGATTAATCTTAGAAAGATCTTTGTACAGCAGCTTATTAGCCAGCGCATCCGAGACCGGTATCGGCAGAAGGATAAGTTAGCTTATGTTCTGCTTGTTTTATGGTTACCGGTTTTAGTAGTTTCTATATTATGTATCTTTTAATTATATATTTTATTTTATACTTAAACTTAGCTGAGAAATGGTAAATGTTTGCTAGGAACTAAATAAATATAGAGGGAACAGCTTCCGCCCGCAGCTTCGCTCGCGTGTTTTATCAATAAAACGTTACCTCTCTTTGCGCAGTCAGATAAAAAGTATCCTTTGTCTCAATCTTGATTATAATCTATCTATATACCAAATTTCATCCAAATCAGTCCAGCCGTCGTTTAGTCGTAAAAACGTAACAAATAAAGACAGAGCTACTATTAGTAAGGATACGAAGGCTCTAGCAAATAATTATTCCCTGGCTCTAGTATCTCTCTTGTTAGCTAAATATCAATGTTAAACGTTTATCGAATTAACACCTCTGTACAGTAGGTATAGCTTAAAGCGAAATCTTTTCGATGTCAGACTGATATTACAGTGCGCCGATCAACCTGGGAAACAGTATCATCGATCGATCTCAAATGGGGGGTGATATTTACAGACGTATCCTAAAGGTGTTCACAGATCAATGGTTAATCTAGGTGAGGAAAAATTCTATAAAAGACCTATAAACATGAACACCAGGTTAAGACAAGTAGGTCCATCCGTAGATCTCAAGGTATTTCCTTTCAAGGTACCTCAAAGTATTTACTTACAATCTGCGGTAAATACACCTTGATATACAGAGTGTCCCAAAAATAGTGACAAGCGGAAATCCAGAGGAGCATCGCTAGGACTACACAAAACATTCATTATGAAAAATCAAATCCAAATGAATCATGAAAATTGACAAACATTTTGCACTAAAATAACAATAGTTCCTAAACTATCCAAATTGGTAGAACATATATGGAGGGTGATTCGGGTAGCCCTATTGGTGTTCTGCCTCTTGAGTTCCATTTGACACTATTTTTTGAGACACACTATATTGTCTATGTTAGTCAATCGTGTCTAGGTGTTGTGGTACCACATCAAATACCTTTACAACAACAATTAAAGAAAATACGTCTGGCAAGTTGCAGAACGCACTAGCTGTATCATATATCTACGATACAGGGAATTCTAGTTGGGGGTCAGTAATATGTCACTTTTAGGTATTATAATTATCTATTTGAGTAGCCAATCAAATGAACACTATCTCTCTGTAGTCCATAAATACAGTTGTAGGTTCCAAAAGCCGCAAGTAGGCCGACTCGCGTGAAATCGCCGCCGTGCAAACATATTGCGATGCAAATCGCACTACACGCGAGTGAAAATACCACACTGTTTACATAAATCTGCGGCCGGATAGATCCAGTTTGGAAATAGTTTCCCGTATAGCTTTTGAAGAGTTGGGTTCGAAACACATCAAATGAAGGATGTTATTATTTGTATGCATGTAGTTTTTCCTCTAATGCCCCTTTCGTATTGACATACCCACTACTACAATCAGCTATTTCTTTCCTCAAATGTTTACTGGAAAACCCTCTAGTTAAATAAGAGTTCTTCCAAATAAATACGTTTTTTTAAATGATAACAGCAATGAACCAATTTGTCTTAAAATCGTGTAAATTTGTAATTATTTTTAAACATTGTGATCTGGTTGTAATAAAGAATTAAGGTTGTTAAAGATTTAGGAAAATACAATTGATGAACTGACAAAGATGAAGTTTTTGCTGTGGGTTAGATTTAAGGACATGGACTTGAGTATAAGTGCCGGACAGTGGACAGCCAAGGCATTTATTTTATACTATGGAAATGGAGTAAACAAATTGTCCGCCTAATATTATGTGGTAACTATCGAGTATAACAAAGTATTGCTTCGTAGGTCATGCACTTTAGCAACGTATCCTGAGATGACTGCCCTGCGTCCATCAATTTGAGGCATATATACAGGTGTAAAGGCTATTCTTAACTGGGACATTGTAGTCCCTGGGCCAGGTTCAAGTTAAAACTTGTCAGGCCACTGCAGTTGCTGCATTCAGCCCAGCTAATTCTGCAACTTGCCACCATGTTTAAACCATCTTCAATGGTAGCCGTAGAATGGTGGTTTCTGTTTTTACAGTGTTTTTTATTTTGGTTATATACAACTGTTGGTTGTTTGTAATTTATTTTTCAAAGAGGTCGTTCGTTTTATAACAACGTGTTGTAGATACCATGGCAAGGCCACATGGAACCCTTTAATTTTTCTGGCTCCAATATATCGAAATGTTTAATTTTTATTTCTACCACAATATTCATTATAAGCATAGTTTTACAACTACATTGGTGTAATGTTCTAGCTATGATAATGTATGATAATGTTCTTCAGGCTTACATAAACAGGTATCATAAATGCAAAATCAGAACGTTATGAGAAAATTTACATGCATGAACAGGTTTAAAACAACATCATAGAAAACTGGAAAATTTTATGCAACTTAAAGTTTCTAAATTATTTAAGTCTAGGATATAAATTTGTGACATCATTTATATTTATAACTTAATATTTATGATGACTATGTTACTTATTAGCCAAATAAACTAAGTATGTACCTAATTGGTAAATTTTATTGTTTTAGTGATACTACTTAATTTTCACTTACGTCCTTATAGTGTCAAAATATATTTTATAAACAAGCTTTATAAATAAAAACATTGAAGCCAAAAGTATTTGAGTAATCTACTAATATTATGTAGATATCTACATAACTCATTCAGAGGATCAAATTGGGTGAACTACTTGTAATCCTAACTTTATCAGAAGTATTAACAATAAACCTAAACCACAATTAATTAACAGTTAAACATTAGTAGCATATTTAACTACCAACAAGTTTAATTAGTTTGTACTTACACAATAAATAAATCCAGAAAAAGAATCCAAAAAGTTCTAAAGCAAAATCCAATCAGACACTGCACTGGCCACTAGAATTTTGAAATAAAGAAAAAAGTTTGAATAGAGAATACCGGATTCGGAAAACGCGCGTATGTGTTCAAACGCAACGTCTGAACGAATGTGAGCCTACTTTCGAACTGAGTGATTCGGCCGAGCGTTGCCTTGCCTTGCCTTGCTAGGAATGCCGCGATGCCAGTTCTTGATTATTTTTCTTTGCAAGACACGCGAAACTGGATGCCGGGATATAAATGTGTGGTCCTGAATAATTCAGTGTTGAGATGATGATAAAGTAGTAATACTATATCACAGGTTAATCCTAGAATGGGAGCCAATGTCATCCAAACTGAATAAGTTTCTGCAAACTTAAGTAGCTAATTGATTAATCTTAGCTTTTCAGTTATTATATGTAATTTCTACACTTATTTATTATTACATTTCTTTGATTTAATGATACCATATTATTAAGTGTAATTGACACTTTCTTTCACTCAATTTTATTTACGTACGTAAGTCAAAAACAAGCGTATTAATTCAACTTTGTTTTTACAATATCATCGAAGCAATTTATTTTTTTTATACATTGTTGGGTAGAAAATGTTTTTTATACCATTCCCCCTTTAAAAAGCTTATTTTATTCACAGAAACAGTGAATAAAAACACTTATAATCACTATTTTGGTGTTTCAATTTAGAACACACCAATATATTCGACCTCCATCACAATGCTATTCAACCCCCTTGCTCAAAAAATACTCGATAGAAACTCCTTGTGCAAATAACTCCTCGAGATTTGATTGGTCCACATTTTTGACAAGGAGTTTAGCATTAGAATAAAAACTGTTTTGTGTTCTTTGCTGTCAATAGTAAATTGGCGCTATTTTGAATACTGGTAATGTTCCAATTAAAATGTGTATTTTAATTGTTTTAACAGTCCTTTTTTCTTCATTAAATGTCTATTTTCGCTTAATTCTTTCTTTTTCTCGTAGTCATGGTATTAAGTATAGTATGCAACTCTTTAATAAAACGGATTTATATCGAGGGCTCATGAATCACTCGCTTCGTTCAGGATTCTAACACTTGTCGTTAAATCCTTCACTTGCTCGTAATTCATCTATGACCCTCGCTTTAAATCCGTCCTTTATTCACTAACTGCATAATAAATTATAAATAAATAAATATTGTTGGACATTTCACACAGCGCTATCTAGCCCCAGACTAAGCAGAGCTTGTACTATGGGAACTAGATAACTGATAGGATACTTACATACTATTTTTTTGTAAATACATACTTATAATATATAAAAAAACATTCAGACCCGGAACAAATATCTGCAGATCATGCAAACATTTGTTCCGCGGCGGGAATCGAACCCGCTACCTCCTGTGTCTCAGTCGGCTATTCGCCCACTGCACCACAGAGGTCGTCAAATTATACATATTATTATACATTCATATTATATAAATTAATATAATATAATTTAATATAATATAATATAATATAATATAATATAATATAATATAATATAATATAATATAATATAATATAATATAATATAATATAATATAATATAATATAATATAATATAATATAATATAATATAATATAATATAATATAATATAATATAATATAATATAATATAATATAATATAATATAATATAATATAATATAATATAATATAATATAATATAATATAATATAATATAATATAATATAATATAATAATATACTATTATTTAGTCAAAATAAGCAGACAAATTGCGTGTAAAAGCAAATATTACCTACAAAGAAATGCGGATACGAAATCAAGTTAGACTAATTGAAAAATGTAGACTTTTCTAAATAAGGAAGAAGTAACGGGTTTTCTCCAACGATGCAGGACGCAATGCAATGAGGTGGTATCGGTGGCAACTAGTTGTAAGTGCTAGTATTGTACAAGTTCTGTGCCTATTTATATAGATGAATTTGTTTAGAAAGTTTAACTAATATTTGTAAAAATATTTAATAAATGATTAACTTTTTCTATTGTGCTACTAGAACAAGCTTTTATCATTAGTGTACATTTGAAGTAGGAATGTTATTTTGTATGTTTTTCAAAAGTAGGGATGCTGTGTTGGGAAGTAGGTATTTTGATTAACTTGAGTTCCCTACATAGCCATATTTTAAGTTTTTATTTATTGACCGAGCGAAGCGAGATCTCCAAATCAACTTGGGCAAATCGGCGTTGTATGTACTTATGTATGTATGTTTGTTTGTTTGTCCGTGGATAACTTACGTAGCGTTTATTCGATCATCATGAAATTTGGTATATAGATAGGTAGCGATGGCACAATTTTGAGACTCAATGAGCTAAAAATATTGGGGAGTTGTTGAGATATTGGGGTTCAAGAGGGGTAAAAAAAATGAAAATGAGACTATTAGGTCAGATGGGACGTCAAATGAAAGGTCTTCATTAGTACATTTGAACCCCGTTTTTATTTTTAGTTTAATTTTTGTAGTTTTTGAGTTATTAGCCATAATAAAAACAAAACCTTGACAAAATTCACAGGGTACACCAGTGACCCCACAATGCAGAAATTTGGTATTCGTGTAGCTTTAGTGACACAAATATAGGTAAAAGTCTGAAATCCAGAATAATTGCCATTTGTACCCCCAAAAAAATATAACCAATTAACAAGAACCCCCGTTACATCTAATTTGAATGAAACTGTAGGTCAAGTCGGTTGGTTAAGTCTTTTCGTGGCACCAATTTAGTAGTCAAAGATTAAAGCCGGCATGCACAAATATCACTAAACGTATTTAGCAACTAAACATGTTTAAATTTGAAGTATTTGTATGATTTGACAACTCCTTAAATCATATTTAGCCACTAAAACGTTATACGGGAGATTCGCGAGATCTCAGTTTGGGGAGAACCACTAGTTTATCTTGCGTGTCAGTAGCTCATCATCTTCATATCGGCAATAAAAACGTGCACTGCTGAACATAGGCCTCCTCTATCGATTTAAGTTCTTACAGATCGATCTTGTGTGGCCTGAAACGTCTTCCAGCAAAAGAGGGGGAGGTTGTGTTTTGTACGTTGTGCATTCCGATGTATGGTCTCCACTAGAGAATCTTTCTGCCGCAGCGTTCTGCATTTCTTCGAACTGGGTGCACCGCCCTCTGTCACATCAATTTGTTAATCCTCTGGGCTCTGTGTCTGGGCATTGCCTTTTCATTCTAGTTTTGTATTGTTATGATAACTCTTTTGGTAAATCAATAAAGAGCGATCTATCTATTTTTACTTATTTATTTAAAAGTAGGTTATTTAATTATTATAAAAATATTGATATATATTTATAATTATATATATTTTAGTAATACTTGTTCTGTTAGTTATTATTTGATTTATGCGGCCGTCCTCATTTGTTCACACAGATCCTGTCCATCCAAAGGTTGCCTGGAAGAAATAGTTTTTAGCGATAAAGCTGCCCATTGTTCCTTTGGTTTAATTGTGTATTCTCTTTAGTTTGTTTAAGTTTTAATGGTGTGCAATAAATAAATTATCTAATCTATCTACGTCAGTGACTTCATTAAATACTTATAATTATCTCCTATCACCGATCTGAAGTGACGGTAATCTAAATAATTTAACTGACCGTGTTTATAACGGTTTTTACAGTGCTTCAGCATTCAGCGTGCATAATGGAATCGTTATACTGATTAATGAATTTGCTGTCAGTTTTTAATGCGGTTTCCAGTTGAGTGATAGATGCGTTGCATGCACCATATATGCTTTAGAAAGAGTGTTATCGATAACATGAAAAATTGTTGTAACTTCCCCTTTTAATTATAAAGATTTACAAAAATAGTGTTACGCCGAGGCTGTTAAACAATGAGTAATAATCGAACCTTCTCGAACGCTTTTGTCTTGCTGTGTTATTGTTGCTATTGTTTGTGGTTTCGCAGAATGGGGAGTGGCCATTGTGTCGAGGGACCGACCCTTTCCTGGAAGGATCGACATCGTTCTCGAACAATCGAAATGTGTGCGATATAAATAGGCCGGAGAGATGGCCGGACAGTCAGTCTCAGTCAGTCTGAGTGAGTCTCAGTTAGTGAGTGAGTCTCAGCGAGGCCCTGGAAGACTGACGTGGAGAAGGGTCTCGCGTGAACAGTAGTTGCTCGCGAGTCAGTCTGGATTAAGCTAAACGTGCGATCATTTCGGTGACTTTAAGTGGTGCAACTGTGGTGTGAATTAGTGTGTTGTGATTACGTGTGACCAAGTTCGTGTATTCATCGTTATCGTGTTGAATAAACGTGTTATTTTGGTTAAACCGATTCCCATTATTTTATCCCGAACCCTCAGCTCGTAACAATAATATCAGTATGCGTATCTGAAGCATTTAATAAAAAAAATACTTAATTGTTTTCCCCCGTCGGAACAAAGGTGGTGGAACTCAAGTGGAACTGGGCAGGACACTTGGCTAGACGAGGTGATGGCAGGTGGGGTAAATCTTTGACTTAATGGTGCCCAAGAACAGACCTAAGAAGTCCAGGACGTCCGATGCCGACGGCGCGGTGGTTCGACGACGTAAAGAAAGTCGCGGGCAACTCCTGGATGCGTGCAGCACAGGACCGGGAAGGGTGGCGTTTACAAAGGGAAGCCTACACCGAGCAGTGGGTACTTATGGGCTGTGCATGATGATGATGAAGTATAATTTTTGAAATGTAAGTCCAAATATAAGTTTGTACGCCTATTTTGGTAGAAAATAGAAAACTCATACGTTACTCTCTCTTGTAATTATTATGAACAGCAAATGTATGTAATTCTAGCTATACATGCAATACATTATCGTTATAATAATCGTAAATAATAATATTTACATTTTTTTTTTGCGAGATTCCCAGATAATAGTATTATTCCAGGTTTTTAACTCTATTAATTCCTAATTGTACCAACACCGGTTCGGTCATCACCACAGAGATAAACAGATAATTATTTAAGCGTTATTATCTTTTTACTTAGAAAACTTTCGTGAGTGATTTCAATCATTGTTATAAATACGGGATTTATCACGTATATTATCTTTACTGCACGGACATTTATTGTATTGTGTGCAATACAATTATTATTGATAACAAAATTACAGTGGGTGACTTTCTAAAGTCAATCTCTTTCCGGGCCTTTAGTACGAGTTGTCAATTTACGCAATCGTCAATCATTTTAGTTTACTTTATGATTAAGATTTTATAATTAGTTTAATTTAAGATAAAGTAATCTAGCAAGATGCAGCGACCCTAAGCGAGCTCAGAAAAACTAATGACTTTTGCACAATTATTTTCAATAATACCGGGATATTTACCGTGATTTGTGCGTTTTTAGGGTTCCGTACTCAAAGGGTAAAACGGGACCCTATTATTAAGACTCCGCTGTCTGTCCGTCCGTCTCTCACCAGGCTGTATCTCATGAACCGTAATAGTTAGACAGTTGAAATTTTCACAGATGATGTATTTCTGTTGCCGCTGTAACACCAAATACTAAAACAGAATAAAATAAATATTTAAGTGGGGCTCCCATACAACAGACATGATTTTTTTGCCGTTTTTATAGATAATGGTACAAAACCCTTCGTGGGCGAGTCCGACTCGCACTTGGCCGGTATATTTTTTTATAATTTGTCAACTCATACTAAAGATTCAGGTCGCAGAGGTATTATACAAAATTAATAGGATAAAAGTAAAATATTAATATTAAACAAGTAATCATGATACAAATCGATTATTTAATATTATGACATGACATGACACCGTGGAAATTCGGCCACGGCTACATGAGAAGTTAAATCGATCTATTCGACAGGGTTACGTGATCAGTCAATATTAATATCAATTATGGACATGGAATCGGTTAAGACATAATATATATTCAATCTCGCCTGGTCCCATTAGTTCAACGATGGTACTGCTGAGTTCCATATTAGTTCCATAATGAGACTAGATTGTGTAACAAAATATTCCGGTTCCTAGGAATTACTGGGAGAAAAACACATAAACTTAAATAAAATCTAACTACTGGGACCAGACGTTCAATTCAGGGTGAACTTACTAGTTTAAGGTTGAGGTGTATCTATAAATAAATAAATATTGCTGAATATTTCACACAGTGCTATCTAGCCCTATCTAAGCAGAGCTTGTATGTATATGGGAACCAGATAACTGATAGAATAATTTTATGCTTTTTTTTTAATATTTACTTATAATTGTGATAACATATAGAAAAACATCCAGACCCGGAACAAATACCTATAAATCATGCAACATTTGTTCCGCAGCGGGAATCGAACCCGCTACCTCCTGCGTCTCAGCCAGCTGTTCGCCAACTGCGCCACGGAAGTCATCATTTATTGGGACGATGCCATTATTAAGGGAATTAACAATATCAAATCACTAACTAATAAAAATAGTACAAGTAAGATGTAAGATAGTAAGTAGCGTGTATTTGTAACCTTAACAACTAGAGTTCAAAGTCAGACATAACAGTCATCTACACGCAAAAGTGTCATTATTATTCTCGACCACATCAATGTAGTAAAGTACAGAGTGCTTCGGAATATTTATGTTTACCCTAAAAAGCCGAGGATCACGGTACATTTACTAAAAAAAAAACATATTTCTAACATTGTTTTATCAGGAAAATAAATAATTTTACCCAGCTGTGGGTAGTTAAAATACGGAATAGTAAAATAAAAACAACAATCTAAAAAGAGGGCTTTTTTATTTTAATTAAGGTGACATTTAAACCAAGGCACATCAACACTCAGACACAAATAAATAGCTGATCACTAATTTTGTTATGTATATCTACTTCAAATTGCATCCCAGTCAGGGAATGTGAGCCACATTAGTATAATATACCACATTGAAGCCAATAATTTAATTATGAATTTTAGTGTCGTCATACAAAAACTTTTGACATCTATCAGTTGAAGGTGATATATATTATGTTCAATGTGATAAATGTCGAAGTTTTGAGTTTAAAGTTTTTCTTACGCATTAGTTGGGTAAAGGACAAAACCGCTGTAGGGGCCATAGGACAAGATCGTAGACACGGTTTGCCAACATTTATACCAGCACTGAATTACCTAGAACAGGTTTTAGATATAGGCTTGCCTACATCTACACCATCCTCTCAGGGCGAGAGTCTCAGTTTAGTCAGCCTAATCTACAGTAGGTGCATAATCAATATGCGCAGGGCTAACTAGTTTTCCTTCACCGTTCTGAGCACGTGCATATAACTTTAGCTGAATAGAACATCGGTGCACGGCCCAACACCGACAGATTGGCGTTCAGAGTATGCTCCCTTAGGTCAACACGGTCAGAGGTCGTCGTGACATGTAATGTAACTGTCAATAAACCTGTAAATCACTGGGTCGTCTCTGGTAAGCAAACAATAGATCGTCTCGCAACATATAATCTGAATGAAATACTGTGCTGAGTAATTCCAATTTGGCTCCCGTTATGTCAGTGGCTTCGGCAAGCATGCAAATTGCTGCTGATAATGTGTTAAATGAAGCATGTCTGGCGTAAGGTACAAGAAGAGGTAGAAAATTATGATTTGTTTTCCCTGTCACTCGTATCTTATCTTCTCATCAAACAGTGTCTTAATATTGTAAACATGCCTTTCAGGGTTCCGGCCCAATATAGTCATGAATCCTTATCGTGCGATTTTATCCGCCTTATGATTGGTAGTAATATATGCAAAAATTATTTTTGTAAAGCTATGGAAAGAAGTATGATCAATACAAAAAAAACAGGACAAAGTGAGAAGTTCATGCATCAGAGCCAGAACTAAAGTGACAGACATAGCAAACGAAATTGACCAACAAAAGTGGAGATGGACAGGTCCCATGATACGTAGGTACTAGGCAAGACAAATGGACGCAAATTGTCACCAATTGGTATCCACGAGATGGCAAGAGGAGCCGAGGTGGACAATACCGAAGATGGGAAGAAGATAAGATCAAACTCACAGCGGGCCCCAACTGAAGAAGGGTTGCCCGAGACAGATCCCAATGGAAAATGCTGGATGAGGCCTTTGCTATGAGGCACACTGAACTAAGAGACTTATTATAACTAATACAAAACAAAAAATAAATTCAGTCAGGATACAGAGGCTGAAATAAAAAATAATGCAAAAATTACTGGAAAAATAAAACGACGTCTCTATCAAGAACAGGTTTTTAGTAATCAGCCTTAAAAGTTTACTTGGATTCTGAGTCACAAAATGGCGCTGCCAAATTATAATTCTTTTTTGCTTATGTCATATCTAAATATATTCGAGTTTTGAGATTTTGGGTGTATGTCCGGCGATCCTAATATTTATGTTTTGAAACAGGAGTTGAGTCGTATATAAAGCGTCCCCCGCTCTGAATGTGAAATGTGAAAAATTAGTGTGAAATTTTCTTTTTCAGTTCGTACTGTAACGAAATAGATTTAGTATAATGTTCGCTCGTCGCTCTCCGCTTATGTTTGAAAGCTAGGTTTTGCGGGTATTACGATGCCATCGCCGGCGTAACTGCTTTCCAAGCCAAATGCTCTTTGCACTGTTTTTACTGACAATAGCGAAAGGTGGCTCTTACTACTTTTTATTCAAATACTTATTTAATTTGGCACCCTTGATCATCAAATACTCTTACTTTTTAAATTATTAAAACCTTATTCAAGTTGACAATTCTATAGTAGACACGTTTTAGTAAAAAGAATATAAAAGTTTTTTTTCTCTTAGTTATCTGTTCGAGCTTTAGTGAAACTTTTATTCCTTTAATAATGAAGTTTTACGAGTATGTAATTTCTTTAGATACATTTCAGAAATCTTTTTTTCTTATTACGACATGTTTGATCTCACATGTTGACAAATCTGTCTTTTTACCATTCTAAAATGTGTATTGCCATACCAGTTGGAAGATGATTGATTTTATAAAACAGCCATTTTGCATAAGTTATTACGATTTCAACCAGTTTTATCGCCAAAAGATTTTATCTAACAACGAGTTTCCACATCTTCATAACATCGACGGTAAATGTGGTTTAAGTACCTAATTCTATCGTATTCGAGAGCAAAATATACGTGTGTATAAATATATGTTTTAATAACTACAGATGAGGTTCCAAATTCAAATCACTTTATGCCCCTAATGTGATTTGAATTTGGAACCTCATCTGTATTAAAATTTAAACCAAAGAGACACACACAATAAGAACTTATTCGTAAATCGAACTAATATTTGTACAAATTGCACCAACCTAGATTTGGTTTTCTTAGATTGTCTCGCAGAAAGTGTGAAAAGTAGAGTATTCTCCTCGTATGTATAGGCATCTTGGGCGTGCTTATATCCCTCTCTGCACTCAGGAAAAATTCGTTAAATCGCAATTCTTAAGCAAATATTTGAGAATAGTTTTATAAACTGTAGATGCTTACTTATATATGTATGCTTACTTTAATGCTTTCCGTTTTACAGCAAAGCAATGAATTTTAAGAACTATTACAGCCTGTATGTGGGTTTAAAACATTCAGCAATTGCCGTGGTTTTGAGGCAAATTAGCTCGTCATTAGGTATACATATTTACTAAATGAATGATAGTCGGTCTTATACTTTCAATAATCTTACGTCATACCTTCCTTTTTTACTTGTTCTTACGTAACTGAGATAATAGTCAATTCTGTAATTATCTTTTTATAAGGTAGGAAGTTACTGACCTATTCTTACAAGTCTGGTAGACATCCCGCTATTTGTTTTGTGTATTCAATTTGGTGGCGATATTTAATGTAGATAGATGCGTTTCTGTAACGAATTTCACACACGCCCGTGACGAACTGCAATAATACATAACATAAATTGGTTTTTGAAGTAACAGTAAAATACATTTATTTACACAATAAAAAAAAAATAAAGTGACCGACAGGTGTGCTATTTAATGTACAAATTACAGTAAGTACATTTTATGTTCGTAGTAAATTGTCGAGTTGTTTTATAATTTCTATATTTTTTTTGACCGAGCGAGCGAAGCAAGCGAAATTTCACAGTTTCGAGATTGGCCAAAAAATGCTTTTGTCAGTCTGTCTGTATGTCTGTTCTCGCTTACAGGTCGCATTCCTTGATTTATTTAATTTTTTTAGACGATCGTGATTTATGATTAGGGAGAAAAATAGGGGGGAAAAAGGGGAAGTTTTCTGTAGCGTTATTTATAGACGGATTTCAATAATATTTTAGAGGCAAACTCAGGACTTCATTCTACACAAGATGTTGCGAAAAAAAATCCAAAAAGGGGAGTGGAGGAGTGGGGTACAGGGGGGGGGGGGGGGGGGAGTTTGCTGTGGCGTTATTTAAATTTTTGTAATTTTTTCGGAAAATTTATACGTACCAATCAGACTACGCAGTCCTTTCCGCCTTCACGCGCGAGGTCTACTGTTCTTACAGAACCACTAGTTTATTTTGTTGTTAACAGACATATAGTACTCCATTTTTGTAGCTTTTTAAGTCAGTCAAAATAACACCCTAGGCACTATCTTGTGCTCCCTGTAGCGAAATTAATAATTGCTCTATAAATTATTTCAAATACTTAACTATTCTTCTTTGGTAAAGCAAATTCTCCGATACTAGATGGATATTTATAATTTTCCGCCGCGGATTAGAAAATGCATTCACGGATGCACGTCGGCTTTTAAATGCAGTTTGTCGTACTGTAATTTAGCCGGCGTATGTAGAGTGAGACAAATGGCAGACGATACGTTAAAATTGCTAGACGAGTCGCGATGTGAGCGTGCCCGGTGCAGCGTGACTTATATGCTCAATATTTTCTAAAATGTGAGGATTTGTTTTTACTACGTATTTTGTAATGTGTCTGCAACGTCACTTGTTATGTGTCTGCAACGTCACTTGTTATGATAAGTACTTTTTAGTGCAGCCCTTAGATAGTCCGAAGACATTGCGGGCGGAGATCACTAAGTTCCAAGCGGTTTGGAGCATTTTTGGACAGAAAAAGAGTGACTAGAAATAGATGGGGATTTGCCAAGTAGCAAAAAATAGCAATAATAAGAAAACTTATGGAAGATAAAAATATACAAGATTAAAGATCCTGTAGGTAAATAGTGTGTGCCATTGATTTGTGCAAGACTAGAGTCCGCTTGCAATTAACTCTACGAGCGGAATCTAAAGATACACGGATAAAACTATTCTGTAGGTAAATTAACTTAAAGAGTTCATAGATAGATAGATAGATAATTTCTTTATTGCACACCATTTAAATACAATCATTTATAAGAAACAATAGGTACTCTTAAACAATAGGTACAATGGGCGGCCTTATCGCTAAAAGCGATCTCTTCCAGGCAACCTTTGGATGGACAGGATCTATGTGAACAAAATAAGGACGGCGGCGTAAATCCGATATTAATAGTACACGTATATTTATAAAATATATAGATAATATAAAATAAAATGCATAATTATAATGTATAATATAATCATAAAATTACATAAATATTAATATTATAATACATAAAAATATATATTGTCATACCTACATATATAAATTATAAAAATGTAAAATTAATAAGTGGTCTAGTGAAGTTCATAAAGCCCAGGGTTGCCATATCCTACCCTGGATGGAAGATCGGCTACAGCCGTCAACGCGTTAGCAACCACCGCTCATTCGCCATCGACTCTCGCCTATAACTACAGCCGACAAGCCATTGTTCACCATCGACTCTCGCCTATAACTACAGCCGACAAGCCCTTGTCCACCATCGACTCTCGCCTATAACTACAGCCGACAAGCCCTTGTCCACCATCGACTCTCGCCTATAACTACAGCCGACAAGCCCTTGCCCACCATCGACTCGCCTATAACTACAGCCGACAAGCCCTTGTCCACCATCGACTCTCGCCTATAACTACAGCCGACAAGCCCTTATCCACCATCGACTCTCGCCTATAACTACAGCCGACAAGCCCTTGTCCACCATCGACTCTCGCCTATAACTACAGCTGACAAGCTCTTGTCCACCATCGACTCTCGCCTATAACTGCAGCCGACAATCCCTTGTCCACCATCGACTCTCGCCTATAACTACAGCCGACAAGCCCTTGCCCACCATCGACTCTCGCCTATAACTACAGCCGACAAGCCCTTGTCCACCATCGTCTCTCGCCTATAACTACAGCCGACAAGCCCTTGTCCACCATCGACTCTCGCCTATAACTACAGCCGACAAGCCCTTGTCAACCACCGACTAACCAACGACCAATGCCAACTCTTTATTCACTTCCACTGACAACCGCTTGCGGAGACTGTTGGCATCATGACTTTTCTTATTCCAGGAGCGGTGCTGGATTTCGATCGGATGCTTTCCAAGGACAAGAAAACAAGAGAATGATCGCCACCAACCCAACTAAAATCAACCTCTGTCGCTGTGTTGTCTCTTATTACCCTTTATTCGTGCTCTGAGCTATCAAAAATGGTTTTATCACTGTAAGAGTATAAAACACGTCGTCGTAACGCGATTGAACATCGAGGTCGACCGCGATTGATGTTATTCAACAGACTTACATCGCATCATTCACAATACACTTTGTAATGCGGTTCGTGGATCGTGATTCGTGATGCTAATACTTTTATTGTACCTAGGTTCTATTGATTTTTACTAACATATTTCTGCGGAATTAGAACAATTTATAGGTAGCTGTTAACTGTTTGAAAACAAAAGTAAATCAGGATTTAGCATTATTATAAATCAATCCTCGTTTTTAATTGGGTAACTAGGCATTTTCATAATGAACCCGTGGTTCGCCCAGAACTGAGAACTCGCGAGTCTCCAATAAAAACAAAAATATATTATTCGTAATCTTTGACTATCAAAATAGTGCCACGTAATGCATAACCACTTAACTTGACCTACAATTTCATTCAAATTACAGGTACTGGTTCATGTTGGTTTAATTTTTTTGGGGTAGAAATTGCAGTTATTCTGGATTTCAGACTTTTCCCTATATTTGTGTCACTAATACCACTACACGCATACCAAATTTCAGCAATGTGGGTTTACTGGTGTACCCTGTGAATTTTCTCAATGTTCCTTTTTTATTATGGCTAATAACTTAAAAACTACCGTTTAAAGATTTAAACCAAAAATAAAAACAGGGTAGAAATGTATTTACAAAGACCTTTTATTAAATGTGCCACTTGACCGGATAGTCTCATTTTAGTTTTTTTTACTCCTCTTGAACCCCAATATCTCAACAACCTCCCACATTTTTAGCTCATTTAGTCACACTAAAATTCTGCCATCACCTATATACTAAATTTCACGATGATCGGATAATCGCTTCGAAAGTTATCCTCGGACAAGCAAACAAACATACATACTTACATACATACATACATACAACGCCGATTTACCCAAGTTGATTTAGAGATCTCGCTTCGCTGGATCAATTATATTGCACCTCAATTAATACCTTTTTAAGAGTAGTCCTTCCGTTTTTACTATTACCTGCCAATGAAGTCGTCAATTATTGTTGTTTAATTTATTATGTTAATGGCGTACATATATATAATTAAGTATGTATGTACCCCGCTTTTTTAAGTAATAATTTACTACTAAACATTTAAATTGAATTAGGTAATTAACTTTTTAACCGCATACAATAAATTAGTTCGTGTTAATTTGATAAAGCCTTCGGGCTAGCGTGGTGCTTATCTACAATCACGTAAATACATAAATTCACGTTTACGGTCATTTACGCGTCGAGGCGTCGAGCCTTCAAAAGCGCTATCTAGTGACTTCATGCGACATTATAGCGTGAGGTAGTTGGGTAGTTTACTTAGCTCCACATTTTAATGCGGTATAAACAGTGTCAGGTGCACACTTTATGAATGAAAAATATTCTTACTTTTATTGTTACGAATAAATACATTTTAAATGGAGTTATTTAGAGTTGTACGACCTTTATTAAAAGAATGAACGCAAGCCGCACTCTACGTAGAGAATAACCTAACATTTTCGTTCGGGCGTCCGCCGATAGATGCCTCGCAGTGCACCCGTCAAGCGAGATCCAATATGGCGGCGCCATTCGCCTCTGGATCAGGGCGGGGAGTACAGTCGCCGAATCGACATTACAATACTTACGCGTATTTTGGTAGAAATCCTCGTCTTCGTGAATAGAACGCGGGTGATATTGCGAAATAATCCAGTGTTTCTGTGTTTAGTTATCTCGTTTGTGTTATATTTTTGTGAAATAGTGATTGTGTGGTGAAAAACGTGAAAGGAGTTTAGGGTAACAATGTCTAGCAGTTGACATGTTTATCTGTGTCGTGTGTGAAGATTTTCCCTTCGCGTGAGGAGGTGCGGTGGATTTGTGTGCGCGGTGCGCGTGTGTGCGTGCGCCTGTATACACGAGGATCCAATGATGGATTGCATTTCCATGGATGTTTATAGGTAAAAATTGTTCGTAAACTTTTTGTTAGCATTTTAGCGCGTGTGGACTTTCTGTGTGGTCCACGTTCCATGTGTCAGTATTGCTTGCGAATGCTTTGTTTTATCATACGTTTTGTAGAGCATGTGCTTTGATGTAAAATGATTTATCCTTGATGAAAAGGGATATAGAGTTTGACCATAGTTTTTATTATTTTCCTCAACTAAATCATCGAGGTTAAAACCTTGACTGGTTAGGATCACGATATATTTTTCTTTATGTTTTAATCAAGGTAAAGATTAAATGTTTAGCGATAAGGTTGATGATCGTCTGTAGTTTATTAAGATTTGGGTTCAAATCTTGCAACACAACAACTGTAATTAGTAAAGGAATCCAATAAGTTTCTCATTGACTTAGTAATTAACTTTTATGATGGGTGTCATTTTACAAGTCGAAATAAAACCAACTTTACAGTCCTAAGCTTTTATGTCAGAAGTGATTCACACTCACGCATAAAGTTCTGTATTCCATTGAATTTTAATTCATTACATTCATGCAGACTCGCGCGAGAATATGGTTCCCCTCGCTCTGTTCGCTGCCTCTGGTTATCAGCTTACAAAATGTTTGTACCTGTCCTGCTCTAACTTACAGCTAATACGCATTGCTCCGTCTCTTTTCAGCGCATATTGCGCGTTTTTCTTCTTTTGTCGCGTCATATGCCAGTGTCGAGGTATGAACGTAGTTTGGAGTATTTGAGGAGTCTCGCCGTCGAACGATCGCTTTTCAGATACAGAGTCGTTTTGACCCTAAAACGTTAGTTCACCGGTTTGACCCTAATTGATTGGAGTCCTTTGTTTGGGGAGGTCGGGTAGGATATTAATAAGAGGGAAGGTACCGTGGGTTTGAGGGAAGCGCGCGCATCCTCGCCGCGCAGTTATACGTCCAGGGCTAGACCGGAGCGCACGCGAGTGGGGTCGACTCGTTCGCGCGAATCTTTTGTCTCCCCAAGTGCTTCCAGACGGGATTGGATTATGTGTGGACTTGTTTGTGGACGTTTATCGCGAAAGATATGAGCTCGGAACGCTCTATTTGCGTACCTAAATAGGTAATTTAATTCATGTTTGAGTTACAATAAGTATCTACGAACAAATGCGAATATTATTTGCGCTTTTTATGGCACGGAAGTAGATCGTAAGCTTGTTTTAAAAGGAGTTCGAGAAGGTGACTTTAAGAGCACCACCTAAATGTATTCGAGTCATTATGTTCATTGTAGCGTGAGGTAATATACGTTCAAGTGCGAATGTCTGTATTGTTATTCATGCGCCTGGACTCGTTATGCAAAGCAAAACGTCGAATTATGCAGATGATAATAATAACTGCTCCATATTTATTTTATGTAGCATTTCTCTCCATATTTGATATGATGGTAGAAAGAGCGAGCATGTTTCCGCTGGAAACAAACGAGATGCAGTATTAAAAAATCTTCAATTATCTACGGGCTTAAAAGCTCATAAAAAGGAATGAAAATATGTTAGTATTTACTTATGTAAATAGCTTTTGTTTGTGGGAATGTTTAAACATTTCACGGCTATTTTACTCAGAGCCCTTATTGGTTTTGTTTATATTATTAGCAAAATTGCTTTGTCAACTGTAACGTTTTTGTTGTATTTACTCGTAGCATGCGTGAGTAGTTTATTGCACTTAGTGGATGACCAAGAAAGAGCCAGTCGGTAACACGATTGATAAATATTTTCTCGTAACAATAGAGTCTATTTAGTATCTACATTTCATCTAGAAAGAGTATCTGCCTATGGTATCCTCTACATTAAATGTTCTAAGGATTTTTTTTACCCTTAGTTGTCCCTCTACTGGGCAAAGGTCTTCCCCATGTGCTTCCAGCTTTCTCAATCCTGTGCGATGTTCCACCATTCCTCTTCGAAGGCAATAAGTTCAGCGTTTCCTTACGATAAAGTAAATTAATAGGTACGTATGTTATTGAAGTTCATCAAATAATCTCGGCAGATCGGCGTGTATGTATTTACTTTCATTTCAAAACCATTTGTTGCAATACATTCTAAACAAAAAAATGCTTCTTACTCGGATAAGGGTTCAAACAAGTTACCCACAATTAACCTTTTACGATATAAAATAAAAACAAACACATCCAAGTTAGATTAAAACAAAAAAAAATTGTTGAGTTGCTAGCGATTCGTACGCGAAAAGTCAATCACACACAACACTTGCTAACTGACATTTTATCATCATTATCTTATCAGCCATAGAATGTTCACGGGCAAGGTGCACGCTTTTATAACAACCTCCTGTATAAAGTGATGTTCGTATAAAAATTGACAATTAACAAATTTAAAAACGTAATTAAACTAAATCTTTATTAAAAAGCCTACTTTAACATATCGGATTATATAGAATTTAGATGATAGAGAAGCTGGGGATTGAAATACCTCCAACTCGGTCAAAAATGTTACAATTTAGACGTCTTTATTCTTATGTATTCTAAAAGAATCATTAAAAAGAACAACCAGCCTTGTTTCTTGCCTTTCCTGGCTTGGTCGAGAAGGAAGGCAGTAAATTGTACGTTTTAAAGTGATCCTTGTGATTTTAATGAATAAAAAGATTTTGAATTTTGACTGCTCCCCCTATGGATTTCCATCCACTGGTCTTGTGCGACCTGCACCAAACGGCCTAGCAACCTTTATCCGGTCGTGTTTCCATCTAGTGGGGGGCCATCCTACGCTGCGCTTTTTAGTTGACATTTACGAATTTAAGCAGTTTCAAAAACGTGAGAAATGTATGCTAAAACCATAACGCTTGACATGAACCCTCATACCCGAAACATACAAATTATTCACACTGTCTTTTCAATTCAGTCCATCTAAAAGTTGCCTGAAAGAGATCGCTTTAAGCGATTAGGTCGCCCATTGTCTCACCGCGTAATGTCGTTTAAGTTACTAGGTTAAGTAATTGTAATTTGGAGTAAGAATAAAGAGTTATCTATCTATCAATGATAAGGATAACATCGGTTCGCAATGTTATAGGAACCACAATTTTGCTTTCGACTTAGAAATTAAAATTGTTGTTTAAAGTTTGTCTGTCTGATATTATCTTCTGACAGTTTAGGATAAAGGTCCTAAGGGTCCTACGAACCATAAGGTGGGAAAGGTAGAAAGGCAATGAGAAAGTCTGGGTTTAAAACGTATTTTACCTTCTAGTAAAATCACGGATCTTATTGGTAGAATCGGAACGGTAGCGTCTGCTAATAAATGGTTTCTCCAATAGAGATTGAAAAATAATCGATAATTTTTGACTCGAACCATACAATAAAAAACAATATAAACTCACTAGAGCACGATTTGGTTCCCAAGCCCTATTGAGCTCTATTGTGAGTAATATAAAGAGGGTAAGGTTAAACTTGCAGGGCCATAGAGATAACCAGACCTTAGTATTTCTTTGAAAATTTTGCCAAGACACGGCCACGATACGATACACACAAATCGGAAAGAATATAGACAAAATTCTGTGCAATGTTTTATAGGAAGCCGCTGGAGGGAAGCCAACAAGGTACTTTACTTCAAGACTGCGGCCGTTTGCAAGAACTTAATGAAGAGGCTGCGATAAAATGATACCCATACTGAACTAAAGACACTACTTAGATTGATGAAGTCAATTGCAATTAGGTCATACCTAGCTGAGGCTGATTTTTATATTGTTTTTTTTTTATTGCAGATTGAACAATCATCTTTACATACATAGTATAAAATGAAGTCGCTTCCGCTGTCTGTTACGTTAGACATTTTAAACTACTCAACAGATTTTAATACAGTTTTCAGTAATAGTGAGTGATTTATGAGGAAGGTTAATATGTACAACTAGCTTCCGCCAGCGGCTTCGCACGCGTTGTTTGTAAACAAAAAGTAGCCTATGTGTTAATCCAGGTTATAATCTACGTACATACCGATTTGAAAGTAACTGTCTCTCTGTCTGTTTGTTACCTTTTCACGATTTAGCGGCTCGACCGATTTCGATGAAATTTGGTACCTATATAGCTAGATAGATATATACATATTGCCCAATCGCGTAGAGGACACTTGGAATCGGTTACCAGAGTGTTAGTGCCCCCTCAGTGAACGCTTTCAAAAACAGACTAGACAAATATTTAAAGCGCACTGACAATAAATAAGATATACACGCATCAGCTCTAAAAGCTACCTGTGTATTACAAATAATAATAATAATAATAGATTATGAATGGACTTGAGACATAGGATACACTTTACGCGACTGCACAGAAGGAGTAGGTATAGGTAATGTTTTATTGAGAAACCACGCGAACGAAGCCGCGGGCGGGTCAGCTAGTAGGTTATATGATATATAGCCCACCTGATGTTAAGTGGTAACCATAGCCTATAACAAAATATTTTCTCGTAGGTCCCTTAGAACCTTAGAAACGTGCTCTACGATCCACTGCCATCAATTTGAGGCATACAGATGCAAAGCCTCACGTGCTTAAAGTTACACAGGCAATTATACCCTTCAGATCAAAACTAGTAGTTTTACAACAAACTCTAATACTCTTTGATTTTAACCGGGTTTCGATTTAACTCATAGCTATCGTTCGAAAAGATTAGCGTAATTATGATCAGGCAAGTCGGACCCCTTAGCCCTGTAGTGGAAAACAATATAAGAGAAGTAAGCAAATAACAAAGTAATAAAGTGGAAATGGAAGGACGGCCTGCTTAGAATAGAATAGAATAATCATTTATTTCAGACAGCTTAACCCTACAGTGGTCACGTGGAGTACTATTGTATACCATTTATAAATTCAAATAAAAATATATTTGAGCTTCAACTATGTTTAATTCTTATTGTAATAGCGTTATTAAAGTATTGTTGTATTAAAAGTAATCAATAAAAACGAATCACAACCTCTGAGTGTAAAAAAATCAATAAAACAAAAAAAAAACCTCTAAAATGGCACAAAAAATCAAAAATACTAGTTAGTGTTTTCTAAACAAGACAGACATACAACCTTCGAGTGATCGCCACAAATAAACTTTTTGCACGTGTTGCATAGTTTTCGAGTGCTTTTATTGCGGCTTCTTCCGCAGTCGTGGCAGTGACCTATGAATCGAGTTGGTGTCTGTGCTGACGTTGTCGCTGTGGTTTCTGTCTGGATAATGCCAAGAAATTCTCGCGCGCAGCACTGAGTGCGTTTGTCAATTATTTAACTTAAAGTACCTAGAAGCGCTCGTAATTTTCGTTAGCGGTTTTTGAGAAAATAACTTTTGAAACTATCATGGTTATTAACACTATTTGTACTATATATTTATACTATATTTGTACTATATAGTATTGTATATGTTTACCCGTGATCATGGCGCATGCAACTGCGTCGAAATATCGGGACACTCAAGAACTCACAAATCATGGTAAATATCCCGTTTTTAGTACAAATAGGGTTTTTGAGAATCTTACAATTCTGTAAGTGTGGAATAGGTAATCTACGCGACCAATCTAGGGTTAATTAATGTACTTAAACGTAAAAAAAAAAAATTTAGATAGAACTGACATCTCATATTCAAACTTAGTTATTTAAATAAGACCTCCATTAATGAATATTAAATACCCCAGTATCTGTTGAACTTCGGGATTAAAATAATTAGAGCTTCAGGCACAAGAAATTAAAATTATAAAGTTGCCGCGCTTTGGGTTCAACTAACTTAATCTTACTGCCTCGGAACAATAAGACATTAATAACAGTTTTTTCTATTAAATTCTTTCATACTATGGAATCCACTAGCTTCTAAATCATGGTTACTGATGTTAAATTAATTGTCAACAATTTTTAGACTAGATAGACAAATGCTGAGCTCGAGTTTTGTCTTACAGCACGAATTGGGCTCCCTAAAGTTTCAATCTATTCAATCTAGTCTGTTGGGATTCATCGCTAGCAACCTCCTCTCTATTACGCCATTGTTTAAATACTGCAATAATCTCATCCACTGCCATCCGATCCCGACCATATATATCGTTCTTGTCCTACTTTAAATAATTAATGGTCTTATTCTAATTTCTAAGTTCGAGGGCTGCCCACGTTTTATGGGGAAGCCCGATCTAATTAATTTCTCAGGTAACAACCTGACCTGGATTATGCGCCCGCATTGCAGATCTCAGATGATTGATCAATCTATTTGTTGAACAGAACGTTGTTACCGAACAATGTGCATAGTTTATTCCTATTTGTTTTGCCTTGTTCTAGTGATATAATGTACTAACTATGACCGGAAACTTCGTACGCGTAAATCTACTAAACGTGTACGTTACTTGAAGTTTTTGACCTACTGATAAAAAATGATGCCCTGCGCTGCGTACATTTTAAACGTACGCAGCGAAAATGTACGTCACCATAACTTGTTATCATAGAACCCAAATACGACTGTTATCCATTAATGGCGGGTTCCTATATCCATCGGTAACCAGCTACGACTCGTTTCTCCGTGAAAGCGTGTCAAAAGATAGACGCTAGTTTGACACTTTTTCAAGCAGATACGAGTAGTAGTTGGTTACCGATGGATATAGGAACCCGCCATAAGAGAGATCTCCCCCATTTTCGGACCTTGTTAGTCAATTATTTATTTGTAATTGTTAATAAGCAAAGTTATACATTCGTAAACTCAAATATTGTTTTATTGAAAAAGAACTACGTACAGCATCCCTTTTCAAGCAGGAGGTGATTTTTAATCATACCTATGTTGTTTTATGTACCTTGATAAGTACTTATTCTATTTATGCAAGTTTTACTTTAATTAACCTAAGAAATAATGTTTTTCCATACGTAATACAACACCCCTTTTCCCCGCCACAAAAAATATTCTTCAAGATAAATCATAAAACCCTTTCACTCTTTTAAGCAGCGAATTTCGGAGAAACCGTTCTTAGTACTAGTACACGTCTACCCCCAAAAAACAACATAATACTCTAAATTTTGACCAGCTATTCAGGCTACACGTAGGTCAATCACTCAGGACTTTTTTTTATATATTAGAAGATCTTTAGATTTATTATATTTTGTGATTCAGAAATTATATACCAGTAATTCTAAATACAGAATCTTAATCTAGGATGAAGTTTTTAGTTGATTTATAATATACTGTCGAAAAATTCTTACGTATTCATCAACTTTTAAACATAATACTGTAGACTGGGCCCTTGTTCGTCGATCGAAGTAACTTTACCAAACACAAGATTATAGTTTGTCAAAGTATACATCTTTGAAGTTCAAATCGAGAAGCAACACCCATCGTGCGCGAACTCAAGTACAGTAGCTAGTAAATAATTCTTAAAGGCAATGATGTTATATCACACTCAATAAGTTAGAACCGTAGCAATCTTCTTGTTCGCGATAGCGATGGGTGATTGAAATCATTAAGCTTCTTATCTCCTCGTTTTATTGGAACTAGAGAAAAAATATTAGGTACATTTCTTTTACTGAGAAACTTTATCTTTGATGTTTAATTTATTATTCTGCTTGTAAGGAGTCGCTTTTGGATGGATTGGTATGAATTTGTACTTAGGGAAAAGAGGTACATATGTGCATGTCCCCTCGCCTGTGGTACATCATCGTATCAGCCATGGGACGTCAACTGCTTAACATTGACCTCTCCCATAGATTTCCAGTGCAACCGATCTTTTGCCTGCACCCAACGGCTCCCAGCAACCTTTATTAAGTCGTCTATCCATCTAGCCTAAGGTACGATCGCACTAATATTATAAATGTCAAAGTTTGGATGTTTGTTTATTTGTTTGTTACTCAATCACGTCGTAATGGCTTAACTGATTTCGATTAAATTTGGTAGGTTATGACCTGGATTCAAATATAGACTACTTTTTGTTGACAATCAACGCGTGCGAAGCCGCTGGCGGAAGCATGTAATTCATAATTCAATAGGTATCGGTTATAACCTCAATGTTCAGATAAATGGATAGAATGAATGAATTCATTAATTAAAAAATCTTTTATCCTTACAAGCTGATATACTAACAGAAAATAAAAAAAAGTTAAACAAATACGTGTAAAGTATAAAAAAGTACTATAAAAACTACTTAACTACTGTATTTTTTAAACTTTCGTGATCACTGTATATAATTAGTGATTAAAACGGGTATTTATCGCATATCTCCACCCGTGACCACGGCTGTTGTAACAGCCGAAACGTCGGGATAACAAATAATAAGTTTTTTGTTGAAAAATTACTTTTTCTAAACACTTTTTCTGGTGTTGACAAACCAGGCGTGCGAAGCCGCTGGCAGAAGCTAGTGTTAATAATAAACTTAAACGTTAACGTATCACATTTTAATAACCAATTTAATGCATTAATGTTCTCAGCATCAATGTATATTGCTGAATGAAATAATATTCTTACTAATAGATGTTCGACAGATATAAAGCCAACTTTAATCAGTTATGGCCCCATCTAATAAATGTAGTTGGCAACTAGTTAAATTAACATATAAGTTACAGCAAGCCAAGTTGCTTAGCTTGCGTCGAGACTGCATAAGTTATACAACTTAATGTCTTGTGTGTGATGTTCTGCGGTGTTATCGTCAAAGATCGGCTTATAATAATTATAAGGTATAGTTAAGTTTGTACTCTGTGTGTCTGTGTTGAGGAACTGATAGAAATTATACCTTCTACAATTGTAATCAACATCAGTCTTGCAAATCATTGAGCGGCGCGGCCGCGCAGTTTCTATTATCTATTATGTATTATCTATTATGTGCAGTATCTATTATGTTTTAAATGGTTTATATTTGACACTAGTTGACCCGCTGAACTTCGTATCGCCTTGACATGCATAATGACACGGGCTGTCAATATACGTCGGCCATCATTATCTGCATCAACGTATGAAAAAAAAAATTTTTTCATCATAATTTTTTTTTTTTGCGTGTATTTTTCCAATATTTTAATAGTTATTCTGCCATTCGAGACGGAGACCAAATCAACAAACCAAAAACCATGAAAATTGAAGTGTTCGAACAAACCCGACTTTGTTTTATATATTAAGAAGATTTCTGTCGAATTCCCATTGGTTTTCTTACGGATTACGGACCAAGCTAAGAGAAGAGCTGGGCTAGGGTATATTCATACACATTATTACGTTAATATTATAAATTCGGAGGTAACTCTGTCTGTCTGCCTGTTTGTTACATTTTCACGACTAAACGGTTTGACCGATTTCGATGAAATTTGGTATATAGATAGATTATGATCATGATTTAGACATAGGCTACTTTTTATCCGACTGTGCAGAAAGAGGGTAATGTTTTTATTGACAAATCACGCGTGCGAAATGTCCCAGGCAGAATCAATACAATTAGGTAAGAATTGCTTTATTTTAATTACGACTTTACTTTTCAAAGGTTAAAAAACGTTTTCATCCCTCATACTCTGAAAGTTGGTCATTGTTAGCTCGATACCTGATGCGTAAATGCGATTTACGCCCCTAGGGCCGTAAGTAAATTTGAAAATAGAATGAGGCTCATTGCATTAATAATATACTAAATTGAAATACAATCTCCACAACAAATCCTTATTTCTATTTAAAATAAAAGAAGATACATTCATAATATGCTTTAATGAAATACATACAACTTCCATGTCAAATCCTTATTTCTATTAAATAAAAGAGGCCATAGTTTAGTAGTAAAAAAAACAATGGATACGCATATTTTCTTTTTAGCTTTTCAAACTGTTAAATACTTTTTTAATTTCCACGCATTTTTGATGAAAAGTTCTGTGATAAGCTCGGGTGTAAGCGATAAATAGCACCCTCGACTCATTAGCGTCCTCGCTTGCTTTCGCTCGCTCGTACGACAAAATATTTCGGGTGTAATTGATCTTTTACGCCCTTTTCATAATAAAGTACAATAATGTGTCAAAGGCAGTTATAAAAAAAATATTATCATCAGAACTCTTTGTCGTCTTTCCAACTAATGAAACGAAATTTTACGCAACCAATTTTGCGCAATTGACGAGTCATACATAACACATTCCCCTTGCAAATACAATATCTAATGCATTGAATACTTCATTCATCTGCTATTGAAACCTCCGGCTACTCATTTCCTATCAATACATTCGATGACCGCTCTGTTATTTTAGTGTCAATAGCATTATAGTCTCTCCACTTTCAGATAAAATTAAATATTTAGTTATGCTTTATGAGTTGAAGTTCTACTCAGATCATTGATGGTCTCAGTTGAGCTTTAATTCAATAGATTATCTACCTATTTGTTTCGTTAGTAATGTATTTTTGTTGTAACAACTGAGCGACATAATTGCCATTGTGATTAAGCTCATCATGTAGTCCAAGATCCCAGAGCAGCTACGTCATTTAAGCAAAGCTGAAATTTTGAGAATAATAGTGTACAAGGTGTACTTGCTAGCTTGAAAGCAGGGCCCTTTTACAGGTAGCAGATACAAAAGCTACATAAAAAACTTGACTTACCTAAGTTTATGATGGCTGGTACTTTTTTTTATTATATCCTTTTGTGAGCATTAGCTTAAGTTATTTTACTCACCTAAACGAATACTATAGGTAGAACGTTTTGCTGTTCCATACAAAAGCACAAAATACTTTTCTGCATCTAAGAACCAGTAAGCTTTCTAATGGCTTCATACAAGTACAAGCTTCCGCCCGCGGCTTCGCACGCGTAGTTTGCCAATAAAAAGTAACCTATGTGTTAATTCAGGTTATGATCTACGTACATACCAAATTTCATCGAAATCGGTTCAGCCGTTCCGACGTGAAAGAGTAACAAACATCCATACATACATACAAACATTCGCGTTTATAATAGTAGGATAGTGGGATTCATGAAACGTACGTCAATTGACGAAAAATACATTAAATATCTACAGTATTTTATAAAACTAGCTACGCATAGATTTTTATCCAAATAATATTATAGCCTACAAGCCGCCTGCGGCTTCGCACGCGTGGTTTCTCAATAGAAACATTGCCCTCCTTCTGCGCAGTCGGGTAAAAAGTAGTCTATGTCTTAGTGCCGGTCATAATCTATCTAGATACAAAATTTCATCGAAATCAGTGCAGTCGTTTAGTCGTGAAAACGTAAAAAACAGACAGAGACAGTTACTTTCGAATTTATAATAAGTAAGGATATGGATAGTTTAAAGAATAATAATATGTTATGGTATAATAATAGTTTATGGTTGCTGGTAAAGTAATAGGCACATAATGCTTTACACCTGATTTGCTTCCGAGTAGTTCCAGAAATTACCCTTACATCCAACAAACAAACTAACAAATGTGACCTCTTTATAATATAACTTGTGGTTTGCCCTGAACTGAGATCTCGCGAGTCTCCCATAAAAACAAAAAAATATTATTCGTAATCTTTGAATATCAAAATAGTGCCACGAAATGTATAACCAATTACTTGACCTACAGTTTCATTCAAATTACAGATAACGGGAGTTCATGTTATGTGGTTATACTTTTTTGGGGTAGAAATTGCAGTTATTCTGGATTTCAGAATTTTGCCTATATTTGTGTCACTAAAGCTACACGCATACCAAATTTCAGCACTGTGGGGTTACTGGTGTACCCTGTGAATTTTGTCAAAGTTCAGTTTATATTATGGCTAATAACTTAAAAACTACAAGGTTTAAACTAAAAATAAAAACGGGGTCGAAATGTACTCACAAAGACGTTTTATTAGACGGGCAACTTGACTGGATAGTCCCATTTTGTTTTTTTACCCCTCTTGAACCCCAATATCTCAACCCCCCAACATTTTTAGCTCATTGAGTCACACCAAATTGTGCCATCACCCATATACCAAATTTCACGATGATCGGATAAACAAACATACATACATACATACAACGCCGATTTGCCCAAGTTGCTTTGGAGATCTCGCTTCGCTCGATCAAATATCGTAGATAAACATTCCTTCTGCTACGACACCGAACATTCTATAACTATTAGTAAACATAGCCGAAAGTCTGATAAGGTAGCCACAACCACTATCAAATCTGCTATATCCCATTTATCAATTTTGCTATCCAAATCAACGCTCCATTGAAGAACCACCACCAACAAACAAACGAGTAGGTACAATAGCTCCATCGAACACGACACTAAATGCAGCACAATAGCAGCTCTATTCACTGGTTCACAGAATAAAGGTATGCTAGCGTGAACCCGGCCCGACCAATGACTGACAAATGTTGTAACCGCAGTTGGAATCTCAGCAATTGTCGTTTAAATACTTTTAGCGCCGATCAATTAGTCGCTCGACCGATCGGAACGACATAGCTGAAAGAATATTTAAGAAGCAGGATACAAAATAATAATAAGGTTCAACTATGTAGATACTGAACCTTATTTAGTATTTTTAGGGTTCCATACTTCAAAAGGTTTTAATTTTAATATTTAGTATTGTTTTTGTATTTTAATATGATTAATATACAGCCGTTCTGGCTACGGAACCTTTCACTTACTTTTACTTTAACTTTTTTTTACGGAACTTTTTTTGTTGCGTGGTTCGACACGAGCTTGACCAATTTATTGTTATTATTTTCTATTTTTTTATATCCTTCTAATAATAATTTCCTCTCACTCCCGGTTCTTTTTCGGTGCACCTCAAATTCGTCTAGTAGTTTTGGAACTCTTAAGTATAAAAAAATCCAGGCATATCGCTTATGAAAAATATCACGTACTAGCTTGGTTTGTTAATTAAAAGTAGCTTATGTGATAATCCAGGTTATAATCTACGTACGTACCAAATTTCATCCAAATCGGTTCAACCGTGATTGAGTAACAAACAAATAAATAAACAAACACCCAAACTTTTGCATTTATAATATTTGTGTGATTTTAGTAGCTATTTCTTATGTGTTTTTGTGTATACCTACTGTGTTCTGCATCTAAATTGTTTTTTCATTTTTTAAAATGTTCTTTCATTCTATAATATATCGTGCCTTATTTTGCCCTTAACATATTTGTTGAGGAATCACCAAAAAAATAATTTAAATCTTGTAGAGTATTTTAGACTGTTTTTGTGTGTATGTAGTGAATCAGCTCCCCTTTCAATCTGGTCCACAATTTGCCGGATTTGATTTTCGGGATGTCGCGCAACGTTACCTCGCTCGACACTTTTTATTCGTTTGTTGTGTAATCTGAAACCCTTTGAGCGAATTATGTTGGGATCTAGTGATATACTATGGTATTGTGTTGGTGCTTGTTTTATAACGATTAAACAGTGGAGTTGTGTTTGGATTTCATCGAAAAAGGTTTAAACTTTTAATGCAAATTCTTTCCTCTAACCACCGCGGTGGTTAGCTGAGTCCTGCTGAGTCGCACTCCAGGTTTGTGTGTCGTCGCACTCGCGTCGCTCTTGTAAAAGTCTCCTCCGCCAGCGTGTCTCACATTGTCATTTTTTATCAGGTTTCAATGAAAAAAACCCGGCCAAGTGCGAGTCGGACTCGCGCACGAAAAGTTCCGTACCCATTATCTATAATAAATTGTATGAGCGTCCATACAACTCAGAGGACTATCCTAATTGGCGTCAACTATGTATGTATAGGGACCCCCTTTAATTTTAATTTTTTGAAATTTTACCTTTATTTGTGCTGTTTTTTACCAAAAGATATAAGGTCACTCTGATCTTATAAGGGTTCCTTTTTTACCTTTTGAGGTACGGAACCCTAAAAATTTACAAAAATCTATGATTGAGGTCGCCTTGCACAACGAGCCCTAAACGTATTTAGCTACTAAATATGTTTAAATTTGAAGGATTTGTATAATCTGAAAAACTCCTTAAATCATATTTGGCCACTTGGATATATATTTGGACTAGCTGTTACCCGCGACTTCGTCTGCGTAGAACTACTACTTCGTGTAAATTTGTTTGGACTGAATAGGCTCTGAAACTATAATGAAACGATTCTAATGAAGCCGGCACATTGAATTATTGAGATTAACATAGGTAGACTTTTCCTGACCCTGATCCATGACTTAACTTAGTTTAATACGTTTTTGTATACGACATTTTTTGTTTTTCCTTCTTTGGTCAAAACATGTAGGTTTTGTGGACTCGATACTCGTGAGCACGCCACATACAGTTGCCCATGGGAGAAACAGTTTTTTTCTAAATGAACACCAGCTACTTTGAGTGTCTGTCCTTGAGCTTTGTTTATCGTCATAGCGAATGCTGCTTTCAGGGGAAATTGTACTCTTTTGAATTGGAATGGCAAATCGGTAGGGATTATTGGAATACGGGGAATTAACACTTCTTCTCCCTTTGCTGTTCCTGTCATAATTATTGCTCTCACAATATTGCGTCCCAGGTGTGTAATTTGTAGACGTGTGCCATTACACATTCTTGGTGCGTCAAGATTTCGCATCAACAGGACCGGGACACCTACTTTTAGCCTCAACTTATGGGAAGGCACCCCCGATAATTCTAAGGAGTTAAGAAATTCTACAGGGAACGATGTCACTTGCTCAGTGTCCATGACATTGTCTACGGACAGATACTCAACAAAATCACCTTCCACATCTGACATGATTTGTTCGTTGATCTGCCCCACTACTTCGTTTGTCGGTGCTAAAATTGCCCTTTCGCACAGCCATTGTCTGTTCTTCATATTGGTTGCAAGATCGGGATAGACGTTGTTCTTTAAGTCATCCATGTTACAGACAACATTACAAAATTCACGATTCAATGTAATCATTCCGTCACTATTTGTTTCCATACGGTCTTCTCCGATTTTCAGAAGAGCATCCGCATTTTGCACCAATTGTGTATCACTGTGCAGTTGTACTCGCATATTTGTAGTCAGACAAAAAATTTTTACATGCACCCATAATGGAGACGCTTTTAAACATGCATTTATTTCATCTGCCGGCGTGCCTCTAGTAATTACCGGCAGAGTCTGTCTAAAATCGCCAGCTAAAAGTACCACCATACCACTCATGATACTTTGGTTACTCTTAATATCTTTTATGGTCCGATCTAGTGCTTCTATCGCTCTTTTGTGGGACATGGTACATTCATCCCAAACCAACAGCTTACATTGCTGTAACATTCGTCCACGGTCACTATTTTTAGTAATGTTACAAACTGGCATTTCCTCATGAGCTAAGTTCAATGGCAGTTTAAGTACTGAATGTGCCGTTCGGCCACCATTAAGCAACGTAGCTGCTATTCCAGAAGAAGCTACAGCAACAGCAACTCCTTTATCTTTACGAATTTGGGCTAAAAGTAAATTTAAAAGAAATGTTTTACCCGTGCCTCCTGGCGCATCCAAAAAGAATAAACCACCTTCGCCACTTTCGATTTTTTGCACAACATTCTCAAAAACTAATCTTTGTTCTGGGTTTAGACGCGGAACAGACTCAGTTATTTGTTGTTGTAAAGAAGCAGCATCGTAACTCAATTCTCTTATTATATCACTGCAAACTTCCCCAGTTCTTTGCGGCCTGCTCAACCCAAAATCTGACAAATCTTTCCCAGTTATAGTTATGACTTGGTCTTCTATCTTTGTTAGGGCTTCATTAAAAATGAAATCATTGTATGTAACGTTTGGATTATGATGTTGTACTCTGTGTAAAATATCGTCGGCCATTTGAATTTTGTACCTTTCCCACAGTTGTTGAGGGTTTGAAAGCCCACATGTCGCTATTAGTATAGCAAAAAGCATTCTCACCTTGGCCGCTGATCTACATTGTGCAGCCTCTTCCAGTGTTATATTCCAATGATTGTCATCCTCCAATAATCCTCTTGCCTCACATGCCTCTCGAAATGTTGAAAATTCTTGATTGTTGTATTTTTTGAGATCATTGAAAGAGGTTGGCCCACGCACATGGTGTAGAAGCATCCTTAAACAAAAACATTCCATGTTAGTAACATGGACTGTGTAAACCCGTCCTAAGGCATCTCCAGATTTGACACCAGGCCAGTTCTGAACCGAAGTTCCTTGAATTCGGCGTTTCCAAGTTTTTCTGGTTGCGTCCCATGTGTAATATCTCGGTACCTCAGCATACATAAGAGTTCTTGCAAACTCATCTCTTATGCAAAGTTCAAAAAAAGCTGTAAGGGTGGTTTTTGGTCGAGTAGATAGTCGCTCGTGGAAATTATCTTCTGTAAAATAAACTCGTTCACCGTTCTCTAAGTGTACACTTAGATGTGTAACGGTGGGGTGCCTTTCGTGCAACGGGAACCCTAATAACCGCCACACGGCTTCGTTGCTGCTAACATAACGACCAGATTGATATGTATGTACTTCATTTACGCGATTTGCAAGCTCTGTGCTCCTAAAATTGAAAATAGCTTGGTCACTGCCTTTGTTAATATATTTGCAGATATATTTGATAGCGCGCACTGAACTGCAAGCCTCAACATTTATATGGGCGTTAAATATTTTTAATAGAATAGCGGAATAAGGGACCACCCAACTATTATCAATAGTGACGTAACTCCCATTTCGTAGTTTCACAGATGCCGTTCGACCTCCGTCTGCTGGTGCTCTTCTAAGATAGAGTGGGTATCCGTTTTCACTGTGGACAGTGTCTTTGTGTAATTTGCGAGGAAATTTCTTTGTGCATTTTCCATCTTTCATGCAAGGACACTGAGGATTTTCAGGTCCACATGGACCATGAATCATGTTTTTAACTATAATATCATGAAGTGTCTTGTCAGTGCTTGGATCGGGTATTTCTGCGCTGATAATATTATCAATTTGATCGGGTCTCAACTTGTCTTTTAACCACAATAATATGTGGACATGTGGTAGGCCACGCTTCTGCCACTCTATGGAATACATAAAGCAGATCACTTCTCCAAATATTCTGCCTTTGGAAATAACAGACATAAGTTTTTTAACTTTCAACCTAAAAACTCTTGCGACTACATCATGCCTATCAATCGCGCTTTGACCCGGCATTAATTCATTTACTATTTCCGGCCATGCTGGGTTGCAAGTAAACGTAACGAATAAGTCAGGGCGACCATATGTACGTACATAAGCAAACGCATCCTGAGTATATTCGTGTAAGTACCTCGGACTATTTACAAATGAAGACGGTAAAATTATCATTCTACCAATATCATTTGGATTTAGATTAGCGTCGTTCGCTACTGCGTCTTGAAGGTGGATATAATTTTCTGCTCTTAATTTAGTTTGATTTAATGTTATGTATCGTAATCGTTCACTTTCTACCTTAACGTACATATCAACATAAAACTGATTGGCCAGTTGCCTGCATCGTGATATAATATTAAAATCATTTTCTCTAATCATGATATGAAAGGCATAAAAGTCCATACATGATACCTTTTTGTTAGGCAAGGGCAGGCCAGTTACAGGATCGACTTGTGGAATTTGAAAGTGATACCCTTCTTGCCCTTTGCTAAATATTAGCGGATATTGTAACGCATCGTAAAATTTATGTGTATCCGGCACCCTAGTTAGTGTGTTATCACGGGCATGTAAAACTATATCACGGGAAGCAAACTGTTCACCACAAACCATGGCTGCGACTTCATTTATTAAAGGTGCATTATATCGTCTTTCGTGTTCCCCACTTGGTGTACGATCTGGGTGAATCACCAACTTATAATCATCTCCCGGCATTCTTTCTAAGGCTGTTGTGAAAGTGTTTATTAGGCGGTTATGTTCATGCAACATTCTCTGAATCTTTAAGACAATATCCTTTTCTACTAATTGAATGTTTTGACACCTGCGGTCAACCTCGTCGTTTTCATTTCCCATAAAATAAATCTGTAAAAATTTTGGTTGCTCATTATTTGTAGGAAGCAAAGAACCAATCCTATGATAGATTTGACCTTGGATTGTAAAAGTAGATGAAAACCCAGGCATAACCACCTCATTTTCTACACCAAATGACGTCATTTGAAAGCATGAATTATATTTCCTTATTTTGATTAAAAAACGCCGCGATTCGTTGTTATCACCTAAAAGTAAAGACTTCAATGGTTCCTCTGGTTCTCCAAGTATTGGAATTGAAACCTTGCCACCAGAACAACACATACCCGGAGTTTCTTCTTTCCACTTGAGTGCTTCACAATGTATACATTTTTTATCCATTCCACCTATGAGAAGTAATCGATGGTTATTATACTCAATCGATGGGTCATAATCAAAAGCAGCATTGTGGAATGCTCCCCATGTATACATTGTAAACGCATTTCTCCTTTCTGACTGCCGTTCAGCATTTAACACACGTCGTCTTTGGGATTCTTCTGGCATCTCTGCAGCTATCAATGATGCGTGTCGCTCAGCATCTAAAATCTGCCGGGCCTGAGTCTGTTCATAGGTCTCGGCAGCTCTTTGCGTTGCGTGTCGCTCAGCATCTATAATCTGCCGGGCCTGAGTCTGTTCATAGGTTTCGGCAGCTCTTTGCGTTGCGTGTCGCTCAGCATCTAAAATCTGCCGGGCCTGAGTCTGTTCATAGGTCTCGGCAGCTCTTTGCGTTGCGTGTCGCTCAGCATCTAAAATCTGCCGGGCCTGAGTTTGTTCATAGGTCTCGGCAGCTCTTTGCGTTGCGTGTCGCTCAGCATCTAAAATCTGCCGGGCCTGAGTTTGTTCATAGGTCTCGGCAGCTCTTTGCGTTGCGTGTCGCTCAGCATCTAAAATCTGCCGGGCCTGAGTCTGCTCCTCAGATTCTTGGGATCTAGCTACTTGCGCAGTTCGAGCTCTTTTAGAGCTACGCGCTAAATTAGATTTACGCTTGCGAGGCATATTACTTAACCAGTTACCTACCTAAAGTAATAAAAACAGGTAAGTACTTATGCAAAAAAAAATTCTTTAGCTGACAAAAAAATTTAGTTAAAGGTACTGAGTACGAAACTATACTTAAGGTAGGTACTTATACACATTGCATGAAATAAAACAAAAACAAAACGAATTGCTAAACTAAAACTAAATGTTAAAAAAAATATACTATCCACATGGAATAAAAACAAAATGAATCGATAAAATTATATGCGAAACTACTGGAACTATTTTATTCACAAAACAACATTACTTACCTATTAATACTCAATAAAAACTATGCTGACCTTCTTAGGTACCGTAACTACTTACTAAATGTGAAAAAACTTAAAAAAACCTGCCTACTAATCTACTACAATTTTATACCTATCCTAAAAAATGAATTAAAGTATTTATTTTACCTATTAACTATAATTCTACCTACTACTAACTTATGCTAAACTAATAATAACAACCAAAACAACTAAGTAAATAACACAAAATGCTTATCCAAGAAACCCTAAACACCAATGAAAACGTAAAGAAAGCGAATACGTTGCAGCTCAAAATTGTAGATATCGCATGCGTCCGCCAACGACGTCTGCCCTCACGTGTCTGCCCGTTCGGGTAAGCATACTTTGTGATCTACACTCCTCCCACCGAGCCATCCGCGTCCCCCGCACGTCTTTGCCGCCGCGCCGCGCAGCGCGCCCGCGCCCGCCAGCCCCGCCACACCACACCATGCATCGTCACACTCACACATTCATAGTGTATAGGCCGATGGGCCTGATGGACATGTCAGGCAGAAAGTATTCTAAAAGCTGGCTAGGAGTATTTGAATTATGCGATACATAACTGCACCCCGCGTTTTCACCCGCATAATTCCGGGATCGGGATCGGGATAAAAAGTAAAGATGTCCTTTCCCAAGGTTCCATCTATCTCTATACCAAAATTCATCAAAATCGGTTCAGCGGTTTAGGCGTGAAAACGAAACAGACAGACTGTCTATGTCTTTCCCCAAGGTTCCATCTATCTCTATACCAAAATTCATTTAGTAGGCATATACGATACATAACTGCACCCTGCGTTATCTATCACTCGCATAATTACGGGATCGGGATCGGGATCGGGATAAAAGGTTGCCTTTGTCCTTTTCCAAGGTTCCATCTATCTCTATACCAAAATTCATTTAGTAGGGATATACGATACACAACTGCACTCTGCGTTTCCACCCGTATAATTCCGGGATCGGGATCGGGATCTGGATAAAAAGTACCCTATGTCCTTTCCCAAGGTTCCATCTATCTCTATACCAAAATTCATCAAAATCGGTTCAGCGGTTTAGGCGTGAAAAGGTAACAGACAGACAGACAGAGTTACTTTCGCATTTATAATATTAGTAGGGATGTTAAGGCATCGTTGCGCAACTCACTCTGAGTCTCAATTTAGTTTTGAGTTTGGTTCAAGAATACAGACCTGAGAGCTCTGTTTCATATTTATAATTATGCTTAAACTAATTCCTTAGACATATCCTAGCTAAAAAGAGAATCAACAGGTACCTGAATAATTATTGAATTGCAAATTTCTACCTACCAACATTTGTAATTAATTCTTCCCATCAAATTTCACAACAGTACAAAATCATCAAGTAAATTAAATATGAAAAGAAGTAAACTAAATTGAGGGGAACTGGCCACATTCGGTCAAGTGTCATGGCCCTGTCTATAGTATATGGAAAAGATCAATTTGCGATAACCTCGCGTAGTTCTTTAAATTTCTAAATTTGTTACTTTTGGGGCAAATGGACGAAAATGTAAAGGCTCTGCAAAAATAATAAAAACCATACAAATACTAACCTGATTAAACTGTATTTGATTTTGCGACACGGACACAATCAAGAAGTAAACATGAAAGAGAACGAATTAAAATTATTCTTGACACTTCATAAAAATGTCGTCCGTCATTTATCATGTATTCTAGACGTTTGAACTTTCGAATGTTCACACGCTTCAACACAAATTCCAAAATTCCGATATGATTTACGATGAACGCCAGAAGCACGCCGAAGCTTGGAATTCCAGATATTCGTTTTTACAATTCGCAACGTTTCGATCCAATTTCAGCTAGTTTTGAAGCTAACAGAGCAGTTTCCACCGGATATTGCGTGTTTTACACGTTCCATTTTTCAATTCAAATGGAGTCTGTTTAACTATTCGCAAGGTTTTTATGTATCGCTGTTTTTGTAGAGTATTTTGTTTATTGGCGATTTTGCAAAAATACTTTAGTTTGTAAATACGGTACGGAATAGAAAACTACTTTCATTATGTATTTTTTCATCGTTTTTATTGAACTTAATTTAAATTTTTGAATTCAGTTCTATAAAAGCGATGAATGAATGGTATGGAAAATTCGTTATGTTCTATGAAAATACAATATCGGGTGATGACAGTGCAGCGAGCGTTTTGCTGACGACCGCAGAATATACCTAGTCAGGTCATAAATTCTGTCACATGTTTAATATAAAATAATTGAAACAAGTTTATTCATTATGTAACCATTTATATACCAAAATGAACTTAACAAAACATAGATTCTTATGACACTAAAGTTTATTCAAAATGACCTCCGTGATTTTGAATACAGGCCTTCAATCTGCGCGGCCAGTCGTCTATCGCAGCACGAACGAGGTCCATGTCAATATCGGCGGCTGCCTTAATCAAGGATGTCTTGAGTGACTCCAAATTGGGATGAGGCTTTGAGCACGCCTTTTCCTCCAAGTGTTGCCATATCTTGTAATCTAACGTATTCAAATCTGGACTGGAGGAGGGCCAGTCTTCGTGCCGGATGAAGTCGATTTCACGCGCCGCCAGCCAGTCTTGTGTGCTCTTCGCTCTATGAGCTGGCGCCGAATCTTGTTGGAATACCCAGTGCCTGTTATTGAACATGGTATGAGAAACAGGTTCCACAAGGTTCGACAGGACTGTATTTTGATACACAACTGCATTCGTTTTTACACCTTTCTCACAAAAATGTACCTCTGTTAAGCCCCAATAAGAAACTCCCAACCATACCATGAGCGAGGATGGAAAATGACCTCGTTGGACACGCGGAATACGGTTGCTCGCTTCTTCACTACTGTGTGCGTACACCTTATCATTTTGTTTGTTGTAGCTCTCTTCTACGGTAAAAACTTTTTCATCCGAAAAAAGAATTTCCCGATATTTTTTTCCCGCGTATCGCTTCAACAAAGCGCGGCATCTCTTCAGTCTCAGGTCCGTTAGACGAGCATTCAAACGATGTCCTGTTTTTCTTCGATATGCCCGAAGCCCTAAGTCTTCATTTAACACCCTTTTCACCGTGGTTCTGCTTAACCCCATCTGAAGGGCCAACAGTTTCTGCTTACGTTTGGGATTTCTTTGAATTCGCGCCTTCACAGCTTTTATCACTGCTGGAGTCCTAACAGACCGAGGGCGACCACTTCTTGACCTGTCATCTACACTAGAGTCTTCATTGTATCATTTGATGGTGCGATAAACGAATCTTTTGGTTATATTCAAATTTTTCAGTATGTGAAAAATTTGAATTGGCGCGTAACCGCAACGATGCAACTCAATAACTGCAACACGGTCTTCTTTAAGCGTCCATTCCATATTTAAAAATGAGTAAAATTCTAAAACGTATACCTACATTTTTATTTTCATGAACAATTCGAAATTCGTATTCGATAAACTTTTTTGTGGCCAGCATTCTAAAAGAAAAGTTTTTACTGTATGACAATACTTATGACCTGACTAGGTAAATAAAGTTTTATAAAAAAAAAAGAATAAACGATGGAACTCCTCGATATGTACACGTCTATATTAAAAATCACGCGCTCGTTTTAGGGTGGATTCTACCAAACTTGCATTTACACTCGAGTAACTATACCAAGGATGTATCTATTCCACTATCTTATTCTTGAGTAAGTCGAAAGTCGTTTTACCATGCTATCTAAAGTAAAGCTACTCTTGGAATTGCTATACCCGAATAGCAAAAGGGACGATGAACAGATGTATTAGCCTGCAAATAAATGTTGTCCTACAACGGGACGTCATACAAGCACAAGTCATGTCTACTCGCATTTGTCATATTATAGAACGGTAATAAGGCAGGTAATAATCTACACAGGCAGGTACTTAATAAAGGTTCGAATTACAGGCAGGTATATAATACTCAGGTATAAGTATGTAGGTACTAAACACTAATGCGCAGGCGCTTACCGATCGAAAATGACTTCCAAGTTATATTCTATTTTGTCAGCAGAAATAAAATTGTTTCTTTACTCAAACGAAATCCTGATCGCGAAATCATGATCATCGCAGTATTCAAATGAGTAGGTTCTTTCCTATCCACCCTGGACGTCTAGGTGTAACTTCCACGTCACTATCAGTATCTTCAATCAAATTTCTTAAACGTTCCATTATTTTTGTTACAATAATTAATTACCAAGTGCTTTGAGTTTAAATGACAAAACAGCAAAGAAACATATGGCATGCGGACGCCATTAAAATATTCTTGGAATAGCTCGGTTATTCCACGCGAAATGTGGTACTATAGCAACTATTCCCGAATAAGCCCGGTGTTCTTAGATTTGTGAATGGTAAAACGTAAAATTGAGTTACTCTCGATTAACTGACAATTTATTCTAAGAATAAAACTTATTCTCGTTTGGTCGGTTCCACCCTTAGACGTCTAATCACAGTCTAAACAAGCTGTACAAATCGTAATAAGTTGTACAAACTGCACTCGCTACCTAACTTCCGAACTCGTGTAGTAAACCAGAGCAAATCTCTCGTTTGTCACTTCGAGCGTCGACTCCAAGTCTGTTACACTCGTTATTCCACACTGAATTTATCGACACTTTATGTTCGCTAGGAGATCGATCGCTTGATGACCACGTTTTATTGTTAAGAACACTTCCGACTAACGTCCGAGTTCATGCAACGTTTAATCATTCACTTCGGCGCAGCGGCACGTTGGTACGTCAGCGGTGCGTTATAACTGTCTCGATTACCCGCCGCGCCGGTGACAGATCGCTCCGACGATCATTAAAGAGGGCAGTCTAGCAAAAACTGGTCCATATAAAACAGACCATCATTTGAGTTTAGAGATCCCTATTAAGTGCAGGATATATTAGAATAGTTAGATAAAGTATATCTGTAAAATATTGAAAATTCATCAAGGTTGGAATTATACAAGCTTTGGAAAACTTTTGAATTATCCAATCTAGATGATTTTTCAATATGTTAGACAAAATTTAACTGTTCTATAACATATTGAATATTAAGGATCTCAACTCAAATGACGGGTACATTTCTCACAAAAAAAAACCAATTACTGATTATAAAAAAAAGATTTTAAGCGCTTGTCGAGCGTTCTTCATTCCTAAATATTTATAGAACGTTTTTCTTAAGTATGCTTTCTAGACAGTCCTCTGAAGGCCATAAGCAGTTTTACTCTGAAACGACTCCGTCCGTCCCAATCAAAATTTACAGTACTCCAGTGTTGCTTGAATTCCGAGCAAAGTAAAGATTTTAAGTTGTTATTAATTAACTGCCTGGACTTTTCAAACTGTATACCTATACTTAACGTGGGAACGGAGCCAGATGACAGAACGATATTTTAGCAATAGGCGTGAATTGAGAATACGGGATTCGAGGAAAATTGCCCGCTAATCTGAAGGCTCCTCAATTATGCGAAAGCTTTTAAACATGACAAAACGGTCGGTATTATTAATGTCGCTAAGTGGGAATGATTGCCGGGTGAGAATGATCTAAATATTGGCTACAATCACATCGTATTATCGTTATTAACTATCTCTCCGCCCGAGCTCCGCATGGGAGCAATTTAGGAGAATTACGACTACCATTGAGCTTCGCATGGCGAAACATACCTCGTACCTACTTCGAAGATTAGTATTCAAACACATTGAGTTTATTTGAATGAGTTTATCTTTAGTTAAAATCGCAAAAGTAATACTGTGATAAGTACAACTTTTATACTTTTTAAAACTGGCATAGATCAGCGCTCAACGTTTGTGTAATTAATGTTAATTATATGCTCCAAAATTTACACCCATTAAATAATTAACCTGTATTATGCTCAAAAGTATTTGGCATTCCATAGAATCCTTATTTATCTTTACATACATCTGTGTTCTTAGTTTTTATAAGTTATTTGATGACTTAATGGAGGAGGCACAATCATACAACAATATTCATAAATGTTTCTAATTGATTGGAATTCAAAACGGAGTAATACAATGTATGCCTACTTGATATTCAAAGACCAAGGGCAACGTCTTTACTAGATATTTATAAACTAGTCCACGCGTTGTTCTAACCATGTGTAGTTATCGTACCATTCATTTTACTATTTTTCTACTATAATTTTAGATCTATTCACATCTACATTTTGAATTGAAGTACCACGTGGCATAACTGTTAAATAAGTAAAATAAAAAATTAAATCTCCGACCGAGATGACCTCCGTAGCGTTGTGGGCGAATAGCCAGCTGAGACACTGGAGCTTGCGGGTTCGATTTCCACCGCGGAACAAATGTTTGCAAGATCTACAGATATTTTTTCGGGATCTGGTTGTTTCTCTATATATTATAAGTATGTATTTAAAAAAAAGGAATATAAGTATTCTATCTGTTATCTGGTTCGCATAGCTTAGCTATACAAGCTTTGCTTAGTTTGGGGCTAGATAGCGTTGTGTGAAATGTCCAGCAATGTTTATTTATTTTATTATTTAATTAAAAACTTAGGTATTATTTCACGTGCTCAAAACGGTGAAGAAAACTTTTGAGGAAACTCGCGGCTTAATTCTACACGTCAAAGTCATTAACCTTTTTGTGACGGTTGCTAATAACTTATATCTATAGGTACTAGTGGTTCGCTCCGAACTGAGATCTCGCGAGTCTACCATAAAAACAAGAAAACTATTATTCGTAATCTTTGACCATCAAAATAGTGCCACGAAAAAAAAACCAACTAGCTTGACCCACGGTTTCATTCAAATTACAGGTAACGGGAGTTTATGTTAATTGGTTCTTTTTTTTGGGGTACAAATTGCAGTTATTCTGAATTTCAGACTTTTGCCTATATTTGTGTAACTTAAGCTACACGCATACCAAATTACAGCACGGTGGGGTCACTGGTGTACTCTGTGAAATTTATTAAAGTTCAGTTTTTATTATAGCTAATAACTCAAAAACTATAATGACTGTACTAAAAAATGAAAACGTAGTCTAAATGTACTAATAAAGACCTTTCATTTGACGTGCCATTTGACCACATAGTTTCATGTTCATTTTTTTTACGCCTCTTGAACCCCAATATCTCAACAACCTCTAAAAATTTTTAGCTCATTTAGTCACACCAAAATTGTGCTATCTATATATCAAATTTCAGGATGATCAGGTCAATACTTCGTAAGTTATCATCGGACAAACAAACATACATGTAACATACATACAATGGCGATTTGCCCAAGTTGAGTTAGAGATCTCGCTTCGCTCGATCAATAATCTTTCGTTGTACTGTATTTTTTTGTGTTGTTAATTATTGTTATTAGTGGTTGGCATAATAAAAATATTTTCTTTCTTTCTTTCAAGTATTTAGTAAATATAATATATACTATCTATCTATACTATCCTAATACGCAGTAAATATTTACTAAATACTTGAAAGAAAGAAAGAAAATATTTTTATTATGCCAACCACTAATAACAATAATTAACAACACAAAAAAAATATAAATGTAAATATATAAATAATACTAAATACTTGAAAGAAAGAAAGAAAATATTTTTATTATGCCAACCACTAATAACAATAATTAACAACACAAAAAAAATATAAATGTAAATATTTACTGCGTATTAGGATAGTATAGATAGATAGTATATATTATATTTACTAAATACTTGAAAGAAAGAAAGAAAATATTTTTATTATGCCAACCACTAATAACAATAATTAACAACACAAAAAAATACAGTACAACGAAAGATTATTGATCGAGCGAAGCGAGATCTCTAACTCAACTTGGGCAAATCGCCATTGTATGTATGTTACATGTATGTTTGTTTGTCCGATGATAACTTACGAAGTATTGACCTGATCATCCTGAAATTTGATATATAGATAGCACAATTTTGGTGTGACTAAATGAGCTAAAAATTTTTAGAGGTTGTTGAGATATTGGGGTTCAAGAGGCGTAAAAAAAATGAACATGAAACTATGTGGTCAAATGGCACGTCAAATGAAAGGTCTTTATTAGTACATTTAGACTACGTTTTCATTTTTTAGTACAGTCATTATAGTTTTTGAGTTATTAGCTATAATAAAAACTGAACTTTAATAAATTTCACAGAGTACACCAGTGACCCCACCGTGCTGTAATTTGGTATGCGTGTAGCTTAAGTTACACAAATATAGGCAAAAGTCTGAAATTCAGAATAACTGCAATTTGTACCCCAAAAAAAAGAACCAATTAACATAAACTCCCGTTACCTGTAATTTGAATGAAACCGTGGGTCAAGCTAGTTGGTTTTTTTTTCGTGGCACTATTTTGATGGTCAAAGATTACGAATAATAGTTTTCTTGTTTTTATGGTAGACTCGCGAGATCTCAGTTCGGAGCGAACCACTAGTACCTATAGATATAAGTTATTAGCAACCGTCACAAAAAGGTTAATGACTTTGACGTGTAGAATTAAGCCGCGAGTTTCCTCAAAAGTTTTCTTCACCGTTTTGAGCACGTGAAATAATACCTAAGTTTTTAATTAAATAATAAAATAAATAAACATTGCTGGACATTTCACACAACGCTATCTAGCCCCAAACTAAGCAAAGCTTGTATAGCTAAGCTATGCGAACCAGATAACAGATAGAATACTTATATTCCTTTTTTTTAAATACATACTTATAATATATAGAGAAACAACCAAATCCCGAAAAAATATCTGTAGATCTTGCAAACATTTGTTCCGCGGTGGAAATCGAACCCGCAAGCTCCAGTGTCTCAGCTGGCTATTCGCCCACAACGCTACGGAGGTCATCTCGGTCGGAGATTTAATTTTTTATTTTACTTATTTAACAGTTATGCCACGTGGTACTTCAATTCAAAATGTAGATGTGAATAGATCTAAAATTATAGTAGAAAAATAGTAAAATGAATGGTACGATAACTACACATGGTTAGAACAACGCGTGGACTAGTTTATAAATATCTAGTAAAGACGTTGCCCTTGGTCTTTGAATATCAAGTAGGCATACATTGTATTACTCCGTTTTGAATTCCAATCAATTAGAAACATTTATGAATATTGTTGTATGATTGTGCCTCCTCCATTAAGTCATCAAATAACTTATAAAAACTAAGAACACAGATGTATGTAAAGATAAATAAGGATTCTATGGAATGCCAAATACTTTTGAGCATAATACAGGTTAATTATTTAATGGGTGTAAATTTTGGAGCATATAATTAACATTAATTACACAAACGTTGAGCGCTGATCTATGCCAGTTTTAAAAAGTATAAAAGTTGTACTTATCACAGTATTACTTTTGCGATTTTAACTAAAGATAAACTCATTCAAATAAACTCAATGTGTTTGAATACTAATCTTCGAAGTAGGTACGAGGTATGTTTCGCCATGCGAAGCTCAATGGTAGTCGTAATTCTCCTAAATTGCTCCCATGCGGAGCTCGGGCGGAGAGATAGTTAATAACGATAATACGATGTGATTGTAGCCAATATTTAGATCATTCTCACCCGGCAATCATTCCCACTTAGCGACATTAATAATACCGACCGTTTTGTCATGTTTAAAAGCTTTCGCATAATTGAGGAGCCTTCAGATTAGCGGGCAATTTTCCTCGAATCCCGTATTCTCAATTCACGCCTATTGCTAAAATATCGTTCTGTCATCTGGCTCCGTTCCCACGTTAAGTATAGGTATACAGTTTGAAAAGTCCAGGCAGTTAATTAATAACAACTTAAAATCTTTACTTTGCTCGGAATTCAAGCAACACTGGAGTACTGTAAATTTTGATTGGGACGGACGGAGTCGTTTCAGAGTAAAACTGCTTATGGCCTTCAGAGGACTGTCTAGAAAGCATACTTAAGAAAAACGTTCTATAAATATTTAGGAATGAAGAACGCTCGACAAGCGCTTAAAATCTTTTTTTTATAATCAGTAATTGGTTTTTTTTTGTGAGAAATGTACCCGTCATTTGAGTTGAGATCCTTAATATTCAATATGTTATAGAACAGTTAAATTTTGTCTAACATATTGAAAAATCATCTAGATTGGATAATTCAAAAGTTTTCCAAAGCTTGTATAATTCCAACCTTGATGAATTTTCAATATTTTACAGATATACTTTATCTAACTATTCTAATATATCCTGCACTTAATAGGGATCTCTAAACTCAAATGATGGTCTGTTTTATATGGACCAGTTTTTGCTAGACTGCCCTCTTTAATGATCGTCGGAGCGATCTGTCACCGGCGCGGCGGGTAATCGAGACAGTTATAACGCACCGCTGACGTACCAACGTGCCGCTGCGCCGAAGTGAATGATTAAACGTTGCATGAACTCGGACGTTAGTCGGAAGTGTTCTTAACAATAAAACGTGGTCATCAAGCGATCGATCTCCTAGCGAACATAAAGTGTCGATAAATTCAGTGTGGAATAACGAGTGTAACAGACTTGGAGTCGACGCTCGAAGTGACAAACGAGAGATTTGCTCTGGTTTACTACACGAGTTCGGAAGTTAGGTAGCGAGTGCAGTTTGTACAACTTATTACGATTTGTACAGCTTGTTTAGACTGTGATTAGACGTCTAAGGGTGGAACCGACCAAACGAGAATAAGTTTTATTCTTAGAATAAATTGTCAGTTAATCGAGAGTAACTCAATTTTACGTTTTACCATTCACAAATCTAAGAACACCGGGCTTATTCGGGAATAGTTGCTATAGTACCACATTTCGCGTGGAATAACCGAGCTATTCCAAGAATATTTTAATGGCGTCCGCATGCCATATGTTTCTTTGCTGTTTTGTCATTTAAACTCAAAGCACTTGGTAATTAATTATTGTAACAAAAATAATGGAACGTTTAAGAAATTTGATTGAAGATACTGATAGTGACGTGGAAGTTACACCTAGACGTCCAGGGTGGATAGGAAAGAACCTACTCATTTGAATACTGCGATGATCATGATTTCGCGATCAGGATTTCGTTTGAGTAAAGAAACAATTTTATTTCTGCTGACAAAATAGAATATAACTTGGAAGTCATTTTCGATCGGTAAGCGCCTGCGCATTAGTGTTTAGTACCTACATACTTATACCTGAGTATTATATACCTGCCTGTAATTCGAACCTTTATTAAGTACCTGCCTGTGTAGATTATTACCTGCCTTATTACCGTTCTATAATATGACAAATGCGAGTAGACATGACTTGTGCTTGTATGACGTCCCGTTGTAGGACAACATTTATTTGCAGGCTAATACATCTGTTCATCGTCCCTTTTGCTATTCGGGTATAGCAATTCCAAGAGTAGCTTTACTTTAGATAGCATGGTAAAACGACTTTCGACTTACTCAAGAATAAGATAGTGGAATAGATACATCCTTGGTATAGTTACTCGAGTGTAAATGCAAGTTTGGTAGAATCCACCCTAAAACGAGCGCGTGATTTTTAATATAGACGTGTACATATCGAGGAGTTCCATCGTTTATTCTTACATGTAACAACATACATGTAACATACATACAATGGCGATTTGCCCAAGTTGAGTTAGAGATCTCGCTTCGCTCGATCAATAATCTTTCGTTGTACTGTATTTTTTTGTGTTGTTAATTATTGTTATTAGTGGTTGGCATAATAAAAATATTTTCTTTCTTTCTTTCAAGTATTTAGTAAATATAATATATACTATCTATCTATACTATCCTAATACGCAGTAAATACTATTTACTGCGTATTAGGATAGTGTAGGTGCTGGGCAAGCTTACACCATTTAATAATCTTGACCCATTCACTGGCAGCGGTTCCATCAGTTAACCAGCTCGCACTAATCATCTTCATATAGATAGATAGATGTATGTAGTATGAAGATGTTCGGGATATTTTTTTAATTTTTTTTAAATGTTCTACAAATGGACTGATTAAAGTTTAATTCGATCAAAGAATATAATTTGCCTTATTAGCTACAGATCGGCTAAAATACCAATTAACTCTACACTAACCTTGTTTGATTTACTTAGTTGCTCAAAAGCCTCTGTATTTCTTAAGCCCAACTTACTATTAAAACAGCGACTCAGTTCACTCAATACAAGCGAAGATAAATTGAATTGTTTGCGAAAGAGTCATGAAAACACAATAACTCGGATATGGAAGAATGTTAGAATAATCTGTATTTATTCCGGCATAATATTAGATGTTTGCGAGGCTCTCTCCGTTTCTGTGGGGGACTCAAGTCAACATTTATTCGACTATTCTAATCCTATCTTTCTTAGTAACAGTCCTTGAAACTTTGGCGACAGTCTTTAATGAAAACGTTTCTCAGTCCAGTTTCTTCAATGGACGCGGAAACTTTGTCACAGTTGCTGTTTGCACTTCTCAATAAAGAATAAGGAATAAGCGAGCTTAAAACTTTTCTAAACCGTTGAGAGTGAATAGAAAATTCTACGATCGTATTTGGAAGCTTCGGAATAAACAAGGGGTCAATTTGGCCGTGTGGTCCTACTCTGGAGCGTCCCTGAGGAACAATTTGTCTCCTGCATGTAGGTATATGACTGACCGCCTGATCTCTCTAGCTCGGGATATCCCAGACTAAGTCAGCATTCCTGCCGTAATATCTTATTCAAACAGTTTATCAAGACGAAGATCCGAACTGATAAACTAGAACCACTAGAGCACGTAACTTCCGCTAGGAAAACATTTGGATCACGAACGTACCGTATAAATTACATCACACTGTTTGTAATCAATCCACGAAAACTCAGCAAATTAGTTTATTGGAGTTTCAAAAAAGAAGATAAATCTTAATGTTGCAATTAACTTTTACAATAATCTTGTTGGTGGTTTCAACTGTTTTAGCAATAAGTAACTGAGAAAATGTTTGTTTCTTTCATCTAAATGCTCGCTCTCTAACTCTTTGCTGGACAAAATATAGTGAAATGCTGTTTTAAGTGGATGAAAACAAATCAGACATTTTACGGCATCGTTAGCTTAAAAAAGGGTTGTGTTAAAACAGGCAAAATTTTGATTATAAAATTAGTTACAAAATTGTGAAGATCCAGCAAGTTGACAGATTCGGGATTAAAAACAGATTTCTATAAGGATTTCATTCAATAATATCTCATGTATGTATTTAGTTAGTGAAGATTTTATTGATTGCCATTCATTTCGTAAATGCAAGTCTCAATTACAGTTTCACTATAAGGCTGGTTAGGCCAACCTTGTACAACTGGTGTTTGCATTTTGAGAAGGTCATTTGTGTACACTTACATCATCTCTACTCTGAAAGGCTGCTTGTGTAGTAATACATCAAGTAAAAACATGTGACAACCTACAAGCCTTACAAGGCGTATATTACATAATCACTCCATTGTCCTAAGAGAGCTGTGTTAAACCTGTCTATTTGAAACTTGTGAAACTTTCTGGGTCCAGTTTTAACGGAAGCAGAGATGGTCAAGGTTTTATTATTCTGCTTTGTTTTTCATATGAATTTCAGTTTTTATTAAATACGTTATTCTTTCCATTAATATTAACTATTCACTGAAAATGCAGCATATATGTAAATGTGTATATATGAAAATTAAGCATAATTTGTGAGTTTTTAAGTGTCCCGATATTTCGGACATTTATGGCATGCGCCATGATCACGTTTACAACCATGATAGTTTCAAAAGTTAAATAGATTACAGACAAAAACCTTACAAAAAGGTCTTGTATAAAGGCGAGATGCTTTTATTTTTATTTGATAACTCATTCACAAACAACTTGCGGAATTTGCTAAGATTTTGAAATAAAATACCAAAATCTATTTTTTGGATTCGCGATTTTTTAGGTTGCGCATGGTTGCGGGTTCAATTCCCGCCCTAAAATACAGTTTAATTTTTGTATTATCTACAGATATTTGTTCCAGGTTTGGGTGTTATTATAAAAGTATTTTAAAAGTATGTTATTACAAAAAAGGTAAATACATTCCTATGTAGTATATAACCAGTTATCAGATTCCCATAGTACAAGCTCTGCTAGCTTACGAGTAGTATAACGTAAATCAATCTCGAAGCAAAGGTGCCAGTCACTGGCACAGTTAAAGCGACATTGCCTTAGCTTTTCAACCGACTTCAAAAAGGAGACGGTTCTCAATTCGGCTGTATATTTTTATTGTTTGTTACTCGATATCTCTGCCAATTGTTATCCGATTTCGATGTTTTTTTTTATTCTAATGGGTGTACCTCCAAAATAATCCCATATAAGTTTGGTACAGATCTGATGATGGAGTAACCGCATCGCATCGCGATGTAGTTATTTATTTTGGAAATTACAAGTGAATATCTATTTAGGGACCTGCCAGTGTTCAACTGATCTCATTATGGACTTTGAAGATACCCCACAGAACTAAATGACAAACAATTAATGTATAAGAGTAGAGATCACGAGCAAGATTAACACGTACTCTATTTCTGAGTTTTCAGTGTAAATATTCCAGGTAACTTTGAAATCTGTTGTGACATTTTTGTAAAAATTACGGTTTGTTTAAAAGAATCAATTTTCATTTATGCTTTAAATACTACATTAAGTATATCTGTTATAGTCAAACATCGAAGCTCTGAAGATGCTCCTAGGTTTGGCTAGTCAAACCTCAGGTCTGACATAAAGGCTTAGTCAAAGTCCAAACTAATAGCATTTTTCTACTTTTGACTAAGGAATTTTGGTCTAATCCTAGGAAATACTAATTTGGACAGTCAAACGCCGAAACTCAATTTGTTAGTTTGTTTTTTGAACCTAACCTATTCAAGTCAGAGTGGCCCGTTTCGATTATGTCTCTATAGTTTTCTCAGATGGACTGTCGTCAGAACTATCGCGTTGAGTGTCGCTTCAACCACTCAACCTTCACTCCATTACGGAGGTCAGCGGCTTGCTCCACTCTGGACCTTTCATGCGAGCTTCTGGCTTCACGCTTTTTCATAACACTCTAGGGGCGTCACGCACAAGACTGCCTATATAGATTATTTAGTCGGAGTTCCCCGTGTCGATCCCCGTGTCGATTCTCCTACTCTAGACCTAACCAACTCAATTCGTGGTGCACTGAGTCAGTTCTGCCACTTATTCTGAACCTAACCTCTCTCTCTCTCTCTAGTCTCTAGTAGATAATTCAGACTGGGCAGTTTGAATTTTGTTAAATCAAACAAACTAACACTTACTAATTTAGGTCTGACTGATGGTCAAACCCCGAGTTCATCAAATTGAGTTTCGGGGTTTGGCTGTCCAAATTAGTCTCTCTTAGGATTAGACAAAAATTCGTTAGTAAAGGTATAAAAATGCTATTTATTTGGACTTTGACTAAGACTTTATGTCAGACTTGCGGTTTGACTAGACAAACCTAAGAGCGCCGGAGCTTCGATGTGTGCCTATAGTATATCAGCAGCTTATAAAAATATTCCTCTATTGTTGAGTTGTCTCACAAATAACTCAACTATCCTGCAGTTAAACTTTGAATTTGTTTTGAACTTAGTTGACTTTGATCGTTCAGGTTACGCAAAGTACAAAGGGAAACTTTCTTCCCCTTTAAGCGAAAAACTGCTACAATTACTGAGAACATGTGCTTGGAAGATCACCTTTGAAGGTATTTGAATGTCTCGATCGTTGGTTATCGACTTTTTGAATAAATCTTTTTCTGCAGCATGGCGTGTATTTTGATCTTTTGATCTTTTGATTCAAGTAAAATTTTCAACAATTTAATAAAATCTATAGGTACTAATATTATACAATCCACGCGTGCGAAGCCGCAAGCGGAAGTGTCTTTTATAAATGAGAATGAAAATGATAATGATGATCAGTTTTTCGATGGAATTTATCGAGTTATGTTTTAATGTTTATTATTAAATACGTACAAGCTTCCGTCGGCGTCTTCGCACGATTGGTAGGTATGTAATTTGGTATAGAGATAGATTATTATCTGTTTACCAAGTCAAAAAATACAAGTACAAAATCGGCCTGTCAGTCGTGAAAACGTAATAAAAAGACAGACAGACAAACAGGTACAATGAAAGAGAAACCCGAGTTGAGTACTTTTGAATTTATATTTTCTAAGCTGTTTATAAAGTTGCAAAGAATAGAAAGTAGTAGGTAATAAGTGAATAATGAAAAAAAAACAACTATTTTCCATTAATTTGTTTTACTTATTAATCCTAGTACTTTGCCTAATTCTTTAATAGACGTAAATGTTTATACATTTGTTATTTCTGATAATAAATGTTCACATTAGTATAAACAAAGTACATGTTACGTAAACTACGTAATAATATGTGAGTGTTGTTAACATAACAAATTGTTTTAAAACCCAATAGAAATAAAATCAAACAAAGACCGCTATTAATATGGCAACATTTTATGAAATATGCCATGAAAGTATAAGTTTCACTGACTGCCCATAAATATTATGCCCCTGTTCTTAGGGCTGTCAAAAACCTCAAGATTATTAAGACCTTTGTCTGGCACTAAAGCGGTTTCGTCTTTTACCCAGCTAATTCTTGGACTTGCCACCAGAACATCTGTATAATCATCTATTATAAGGCCGGTCACATACAGTCGGAATAACGTTTCAGAATTTAGTTTCAGAATATCGAATCAGAATTTCGAATGCAGCAAATCCATACAAAATCAGAACTTTTTATCAAACACGTACGTAATTTTCCGTTCGAATACGCTACGTCAGCTAGTCGCCAATATTATGATCAAAAACAAAGTGTGGTTTCCCAAAATGATTACTCTTTTATTTTATTTGTTGTTTGGTTTTGTTTAATGTAGCAGCCCTAGCAGTTTCAAAGCTTATGGACACTGTACAAAGTCGAAAATATGTGGCCTTCTCCAATCTGCAACAATGTTCCAACTCCGGGGTTCCCCTTACGTAACTAACGTAAACCTTTATGACCTGAGTGTTTTGTTTATGCTGAGAAGACTTTTCTCTTAGTTTGTAGTGACCTAAATCTTTGATCTAAGGACCATACCAGTTTTTGAGTTGTAAGCACCGTACCAGTTGGTTATTGGTCATTTAATTTCCTCATAAAATATTTAGGTTACCTAATTAACAATTGAACAGAAATATCCGTTCCATAATTGCTAGTATGCTGATAATGGCTGATATTAAAAGGAGCTAAAATTTGTAGTTTGTGTCTACCTATGTTTATTTGTAGGGAATAATTTCAGAAACTCCTGTATCAGTTCTATAAATTATTTCGTTGGTAGTAAGCTACACTTTATTTTGATAAAAAATAGTTTAAACATGAATTATCTCAATATTTATAAATGAAGACGAAGAAAAAGGCGCTGCTTTGCGCTGACGAAGTTCCGAGCGGGATTGTATTAAATAATTAGGTGCTACTGATAAGGCGACTGACATTATTTTTATCCGAACAAAAACATCCAGTGGGTATTTATAAATACCCATTTTATCCTTATCAATATTTTTATTCATAAGAATTAGACGTTGCTCAGTCTTCTATGTTTGATTGAGCCCACAACCTTTTGTGTCAGAGGGCGGGTTCGTTCTCCAGTAATAGGCCACAATTACACCCCTCAAAGGCATATTTTTTACATAAGACGGAACCACAAAGGTGCCGTTTTGTGAACCTTTTTCAGTATGTTTATTTAATGAACTCTAGAAGTGCGTAGGTGGTCTTTAAGTAAGTCTGATTAATGTTTCCGGATCTGTGACACCTGTGCCTCCTTATATGGCGTGTGTTGACTTTAGCACTCTAAAAGACTGGCTTATACACGTCCGTGCCGTGTCCGGGACGTGATAAAACATGATACTAATACAGTGTAATAATATAATAATATAATGTAGGATAAGATAAGATTAGATCATAAGATCTTTGATATATTGGGACTTTGGGAGAATCGACTTCAACAACGCGTCGTCATAGTTTCGAATGAATTAATCGGAACATTTTTATATTCGTTATTCATATTTTTAACTTTAACGTTTATGGGTAATTTTGACGTTATTTAAATCTTGCCAAAAATCCACTTATCGAGGACAATGTTGCAGGTTTATATCTCGTCTGGTTCGTATAATTATTGGTAATTAAAAAATTACGTTATATATTTCATTATTCTGTCGGACTTTACTAAGCTTTTCATTTCCCTTTATCACTAGTTGATAGTAGAACTTAGTAAATGTATTAAACTCAAAATGCTAACTCATACTCTTGATACAGGCTTTTACGCATGGGCCATGCAGGTAGTCACACGCACACTAATATTATAAATGGGAAAGTTTGGATGTTTGTTTATTTATTTGTCTGTTTGTTACTCAATCACGTCGTAACGGCTGAACCGATTTCGATGAAATTTGTTATATACGTAGATTATAACCTGGATTACCACATAGGCTACCTTTTACCCAATAAATCGGTTCCCATGGGATAATAATGGGGTCTCAAGTCAAGTTGCAACAGCGACTTTAGCTTTATTTCTACGTTACCTATACATTTACTATATGAACTTCGAACGCGTACGAAGTCGCGGGCAACAGCTTGTCTATAATAAGGAGCACAGCTCTGTAAAGATAAATGTAACTAGGTACACTAAAATTTATTTTTCAAAAAAACTATTATTACAAAATCAGTCAAGTGCAAATCGGACTCGCATGCCTAGGATTCCGAACCTATCTAGACTTTGTTAATTTAGCAGCGCCATCAAGTTATGTGAGCGGTAAAATCAGAAATCTTTTAAGGGTGATTTCTAAAAAACTATTGTAGATATAGGAATTTATTTTATTCTTCCTGTAATCTCGGGACGGGGGATTTTTATAATATCCCTTAAGTTCAGTAAAATGAGCAGACACATAGACGCGCGTGTACGAGGATCTCGGATCAATACGGTCGACGCTTCTGCATCTAGGTAGGTATGTGTGCGTGCGACTGTTTTCGCATGTTGTACTAAACTTTACTTGTGCCCCTATCTATTTTGTTTTTATATCTTGTTGCCGACACAGTGCGTTCTCGGATGTGTGTAAATGAACTTGAGTCATTTATGTATGCGGCGATGCGCTCATACAAGGCATGGACGGTCTGTGCTTAGCGTATTCAATATTGGCCTAAAGCACTGACATTTATTATGTGTGTTGCAATAGTAATTTCCGCCGAGCGTAAGAACCAACGGTTGGCAAAACAGAATTCTGGTGTAGAAATTGGACCAGTTTATTTAGAACAAATTGAAACTTAGAATAAAATACACATAAAATCATAACAATAATGATAATAGGCTTAGCACGCTGGAGTGGCAGTGGGCAAGGCCCATAGCTCGAAGAACTGACATCTGTTGGGGCAGAAAGGTTCTCGAGTGGAGACCACGCACTGGAAAGCGCAGCGTAGGATGAACACACTAGATGGATAGACGACCTGATAAAGGTTCTGGGAGCTGTTGGGTGCAGGCCGCACAGATCGGTTGCTCTGGAAATCTATGGAAGAGGCCTATTTCCAGCAGTGGATGGTCTGTAGCTGGTGTGGTGATGATGATGATGGAGATTGTAATTGTGTCATGAAGTCTGTAAAAAAGATAATGAAGATTGGAATCTCCTTTACAAATAACGTAAGTAACTATCAGCCTGTTTGTTGCGTTTTTACAACTAAACGGCTGTACCGATTTCGATGATATTTGGTATACAAACAGATTATAACCTGGATTGAGACATAGGCTACTTTGCCAAGCCACTCGGTCAAAGCCGCGGATATCCATCCGCGGCTTTGACCGAGTGGCTAGTTAATAAAAAGAAAATACAAAATAAAATAAAATAATAATAAAAGTCTTAAATAAAAAGAGAGACTCAATTTTAACAAATTCCTTCCCTATTGTCCCTAAGTGAAGCCACAAAGACAGAAGAATGCAAAAAATGTGTCCCTCCCTTCCCGCGTCGCGTCGGCCGGTTATATCACGGTAATGCTTGTTAAAGCCCCGCGGGACGGGTTTGTACCATTACCAACATAATTAATGTAGCCATTTCATTATAATTGTTTGAAAAAGTATACGCTCTTGGTCTGGTCCCATGTAAATGGTTAATATTAAAGGCATGTTTCGGTGCGGTAAAGAAGTTATCAGAAATTAGGAGATTCGTAAAGTGACCGACATAGCACAAAGGATTAGCAAGCTGAAGTGGCAATGGGCAGGGCACATAGCTCGAAGAACTGACAGCCGTTGGGGCAGAAAGGTTCTCGATTGGAGACCACGCACTGGAAAGCGCAGCGTTGGACGTCCAAATAATGACACAACCTGAACGCTCTGCCAAGAGTTTTACGATTGAGAAAAATAACTTATTTTTTAAACAAATAACAGTATCATAGAGCTATCAAAATAGCAAAACTTAACAATAAATATCTAAACAATTCAATTTGGAGATCTCGCTTCGATATAACTCCAAACCGACTTGGGCAAATCGGCGTTGTATGTATGTATGTATCTATGTTTGTTTGTCCGTGAATAACTTTCGAAGCGTTTATCCGCCCCCTTATTACCTAAGCCAAATTGCTGTTGCTTCGCTATCGCTAGTCAGGCCATCCCTTTCACACGTGAGGTACGTACTGTACATGTGAAAGGCCTGAGTAGCGATAGCGAAGCGACAGCAATTTGCCTTAGGTAATACGGCCCCCGATCATCGTGAAATTTGATATATAGATAGGTGGTGTTGGCAAAATCCTGGTGTGACTAAATGATGTGAAAATGTGGGGGAGTTGGTGAGATATCAGAGAGATTCAAGGGGGTTAAAAAAAAACAAAATGTGACTATTAGGTCAAATGGGACGTCTAGTTAAAGGTCTTAATTAGTACATTTCGACACAGTTTTTATATTCAGTTTAATCTCAGTAGTTTTTGAGCCATAATAAAAACTGAACTTTGACGAAGTTCACAGTGTACACCAGTGACCCCACAGTGCCAAAATTTAGTATTCGTGTAACTTTAGTGACACAAATATAGGGAAAAGTCTGAAATCCTGAATAACTGCAATTTCTACCCCTAAAATGATTAACCAATTAACATGAACTCCCTTTACTTGTAATTTGAATGAAACTGTAGGCCAAACATTGCATTTCGTGGACTATTAGATGAGTCAAAGATTTTTGTTTTGCGAGAGACTCGCGAGATCTCAGTTCGGGTCGAACCACTTTATTTACTTTATTCGCAGTTATCAAATTATTGATACGATTTTTGTACTGACGGTACAAGTGAAGTGCTTAATAATGTATATTGTGGGGATAACACGAGCCAATATTGTTGAATGACGGTTATGCAACTGTAATTAACTGTACATGTATGGTGTTACGTGGGTCCGCCTTCCTTATTACGTATCATGTCGGCCGAGGCTTACTTGATTGAATCATTCATTTAGAAGCTTAATAAGTCGTAGTCTTTTACTTAATTATTCTGATCATAGTGATTTTAGAGTCCCGCAGACTACAGACTAGATAATCTGCCAATATTTAGTTGTGTCAGGCTCCAAACTTGGTGGATGGCAGATTTAATATGTATGTATGCCTACTCGCATAGAGTAGAATAGAAAATACTTTATGTTATACAATTGGCGGTCTTATCGCTGAATAGCGAATATCTCTACCATAACCTTTGGATGGAATGGACTGCGTGGATATTACCTTGAGTGTAATCGTACATCCACACAGTCCATCTTCTTTTTCAAGGTTATCAATCTGTCAGCCAATCAAAAGTCTGTAGTTTACCGGTAACTTAAAAACCTACCAAGTTAAATAGTTATACTAGTGGTTCGCCCGGAACTGACATCTCGCGTAATATTTGACTATCAAAATAGTGCCACGAAATGAATATCCAACTAACTTGACCTACAGTTTTATTCAAATAACAGGTAACGGGAGTTCATGTAATTGGTTAATCTTTTTTGGGGTACAAATTGCAGTTATTCTGTATTTCAAACTTTTGCCTACATTTGTGTTACTAAAGCTACACGCATACCAAATTTCAGCACTGTGGGGTCACTGGTGTACCCTGTGAATTTAGTCGAAGTTCAGTTTTTATTATGGCTAATAACTCAAAAACTACAAGGTTTAAACTAAAAATAAAAATGGGGTCGAAATGTACTTACATAGACCTTTTATTAGACGTGCCATTTGACTGGATAGTCCCATATTTTTTTTTACCCCTCTTGAACCACAATATTTCAACAACCCCCCCACATTTTTAGCTCATTTAGTCACAGCAAAATTGTGCTACCTACATACCAAATTTCACGATGGTCGGATAAACGCTTCGAAAGTTATCCTCGGACAAACAAACATACATACATACTCGTACATGCCAATTTGCCCAAGATTGGCATCTCGCTTCGCTCGATCAATTATGTCCAAAATGTTAAACGACGAGGCTATAACCTCGTATCAAAGGGAAGGTCGTGGGTTAAAATCTCACCTAGTTCATAATTTTTAGAGTGATTTTATCGCTCAGGCCTCACAACCGTACACAACCATACAACAATGTGTTGGCGTGATTCTTAACGGGTGTGTGCTATTTATTATTAGACATGCTAAATACGGTGCTAAAATTTAGCATGTATTAAAGTATAGACACGCCTCTGACTACCCCTTATAATTCTAAGATGAGGGGACGGCCAGCGTTACTGCCCCCTTGTGGGATATAATGATTAAATAATATCTTAAGAGTCGTAAGAGATTTGAGGATGTCCATCACGGGAATGGGGATTGATAGTAATAAAAAGTCGTGCGCATGTTTGTTTATTATTTTAAGTCTTACCAATTTAAACTCTATCATCATCTCAGCCTTAGGACGTCCACTGATGAAAATGGGCCATATAACATAGGATTTCCTAAGACCGATCTTGTGCGGCCTGCACCGAATAGCTCCCAGTCTTTCTATCTAGTGGGGGGCCATCCTACGTTGCGCTTTCTAGAGCGTAGTGTTCATTCTAGAACTCTGTCCATCTACCTGTCTGTGCCCTCAGTTAAACTCTATCCATCTACCATTTTGGTGCAAAGCAAATAGCATTGCGGTTAGTATTTGGATACGTAACAGTCCTCGTCGGCACTCGGTAGGGAAGAGCCAGTCAATTTGTGGCGATGCAGTGATACGTAGCGAAATAGGTTAGTGGGTGAATCTCCGCTCTTTGTTCAAGTTATGTAAACCATCTGGATGTGTTGACGTTATTGTGTTACGAGTAAATATAGACTCTTCAGCTATCTTAATACGAATCAAATAGTAAATAGTGATTGACTGAGCGTAAATATCGATCCTTTTGTTATATTAATAGGTGTTATAAAACAGTGAGCGACTTAGTCGACGGTTGTGTTACGAGTAAATATCGACTCTTTATAGAAAAGTGAGCGACTGAGAATAAGGGTTGTGTTACGAGTAAATATCTACTCAATAGCTTTCGTAATAGGTGTTATAGAATAGTGAATATCTGAGAATAAGAGCCCCTTTGTTGCAGTGATTAGCGTGTAATTTATTTAGAAGGTTGGTCGGTTTTTATTGCACACCTGCCTGATTCGAACGACGATGAAGAATAAATAAGTTTAATCATTTTGTTAAGAAATTGTATTGTCACTAAGAACTAGTTCTTAGTGACTGACAATACAATTTCTTAACAATCCCTAGGGATGGGCCGAAATTCGGTTCAACCGAATTTCGGCAGCTTGAACGGAACTTCGGTCTTCGGCCGAAATTCGGTTCAGGTGCCGAGCATTCGGCACAAGAAAAATAATACCTACTTGCACTATTTTGACTGAAATTTAATAGAATTAAATAGCATTACTGTAAATGTAAACCTTAAATTAAATCAGTTCTTCTTAACTTATTAGTCTTGAAAATTTCTACCTGATTAATTAGATATACTATTACAAAAATGAAATAAACTTAGTATTCTTCTAACAAACATCTTGATTACAATTCGTAAATTAAATAAAAGAATAACGTTTTTGGTTCACAAACTAAACATTCATTAATATCAAGTATTTTTTATTAGAAATTACAATGAAAGGGGTTTGTTTTTCAACAATTAAATTAAACAAACTTTTTTCATCTATCTACTCACTCATATTTAAAATTTACTACAGGCAGGTTGGTATGGTGCAAAAACACCAAAGACTGCTTTATCTGGCAGAAGTTTGTTACGTTTTTTTTGGTATACGTTTCCTGCCTATGGAAAAAGTCGCTCAGAATATAAAATAACTCATGTTAGGGAACTTGTCTTTATTCTTAGCCCACCAGCCATATGGACATAAACTTGAGAGCAAAAAAATCGCACATTCATGATTTTTTGACATAACTAAAAAAAAAAACAAAAAATATTATGTTTCTGTAATGCAGATTCATAGTCTATTTTAATACCTATCCAGTGGTATCTGATTTGTCTTTCAATCATTACATAAAAATGCTTTTGTGGATCAATAACAAAAATGCATGTTTAGTAAAAAATTCTTTATTCAAGTATTGGTGTCAAAGTTATGAAATTAAAAGATAAAATTAATTTAAAGTTTGTTATTAATACCGAGTGTTCCCTCCCCTAGCCTGAATCACTGACTCCATCCGTGTTTTCATTGATGTTACTAGACTTTTGATAAAGTCTTGAGGAATAGCCTCCCATTCCTCTGCGATCGCCTGTTGCAGCTCCTGTAGAGTCGATGGAGGAGCATCTCGGCCTCGAACTCTTCTTTTCAGCTCGTCCCATAGATGTTCGATGGGATTGAGGTCTGGGCTTCGAGCTGGCCACTCCATAACGGTCACATCCACCTCTTGAAGGTACTCGATCACTATGCCAGCAGTATGCGGTCTTGCATTATCTTGCATAAACAGAAAGTTTTCGCCGATAAACCCAGCAAAAGGTACGACGTGGCTCTCGAGTACTTCCTCAATGTATCGTATGGAAGTCAATCCTCTTGATTGGCGACCAGTATTCGGTCCGGTGATGAAGGCAAGCTCGGTTTTTGCTTCCATAGACATGCCTCCCCAAAACATGATTGATCCACCGCCATAGGCGACACGTTCTGTTATGCAGCATTAGGCAAATCGCTCTCCCGATCTTCTATACACCTTCCCCCGTCCGTCGTTGCCATGCAAGCACATCCTGCACTCATCAGAGAACAGGACTGCACTCCACTGCTCTGTAAAAATGTGCGGATGTGCGATTTTATTGCTCTCAAGTGTAGGTCTTTGAGTAGCAGAACTCTGCTACTCCAGAAAGCACGCGAAATTGAACCGAAGTTCGGCCGAAGTTCGGATTCGGTTCAAACCACATTCAGCCCATCTCTACTAAGAACGGAAATTAACTAAAGCTTTTTAAAATAACAGTTGTTTTTATGACAGTCATTAAAAAAACAAAAAAGCTCAGAAGTTCTATAAGGTGGCAAGTTTGGGTGGTTTAGCGAGTGATATATTTGGTGTTACAAACGTCTATAGGCTACGGTAACCGTTTACCATCAGGTGAACCGTACGAAGTATGTGTATCAGCAAACTTAAGTTATAAAAAAAATGTTCCGGCAACTTTGTAAGCATAACATATTGTTCCTCTATTATTTATTAAGTGGTCATACATTTTAGATGAATTGGAAGCAAACCATTTCATATCTGAATAATCTTAGGAATGTTTACTGCTTCGCAAATAAAAACAGAGATATGTTCTATCACCTACCTTTGCCGTGGTACCCTTGATGGTACCGAGGCAAATTTTTTTGCCGTTGTACAATATGTAGAAAATGTTACAGGCAAATCGTTTTTTTGTATCCGTGGTGCAGACAGCGTCGCTAAGGGTTCAAATAAATGAATGGCTTAATATAAAAGTAATTTTAACTGCATAACAAAACCTTTATCTTTACCTGCCGCTACTACTCTGGATAGCAGTAGGTCGTTAGGGTTTGTTTGTCATAGTAACTTAGATGGAACTACAGCAAAAAAAAATAAGTGGCACTCCGGAAGTGCCGACAGAAGTGAAATTTTGAATAAAAGCAGACTACACTACAAATACTTATATACAGAGGTGTCGGTAACGGTAACAGTGCCGTGAGTTCAATGTTATTTTCCAATCTCAAATTACATATATACAGAGGTGTCGGTAACGGTAACAGTGTCGCGAGTTCAATGGTTTTTTCCCATCTCAAAAATGCCCAAATCGCCTAAAGAAGTTTTCACTTCAAAATTAATCCGTGGTACAACGGCAAAAAAAAATTGCCACAGTACCATCAATGGAACTGACCAATGGTACCACGGCAAAGGAAAGCTCTATCAGAACTGGAATGCAATATAGAACACACAAAGTGGTCACTTTAAACCCCCCAGTCTAGTAATAAAAATGCACTAAAGATTGGCTTCAACTAACAAGAACAATAAAATAAGAAAACGTCGATGTAAGCTCTTGAAAGACATTTTTCACAAACCGGAGCTTAATACCGTTTAGCTTCTACGTTCTTTTAGGAGTTCATAAAAATCTTTTCTCATTTAAAGCGTAGTGAAGATCACGTCAAAATATTCCGCGAATTTTCTCGGAATAAACAAGAGCAAACGTGGAGACCGAGTTTACACCAATTCAAGAAATACCGTTCTCGGGTGAGCAGTTTTGACGGCTGTTTCGTTATTTTTTTGAACAGGGTGTTCACGTTATTCATGTTTGTTTTTGTTTCTTTATTCCATTTAATTTTTCTTCTTTTTTTTTGTCTTGATTTTAAGGCATATGGTATTTATATTTGAGTAAGTATAAGCCAATATATCTACTTCATTAAGTACTATGAGACACATAAGGACTTGGATATAGCCATTAGTAAGCACACAAAAATAGTACCAAACTAAGAAATAAGAAAGGTAACAGTTTGTTTAAACAACAAGGTAAGCTGTAAGATGTTAGATGAGTTCTACGACCTACCAGAAATTTAATGTTTATTATATTATTGACTTGTAAATTTGCATTTATGAATATATTATTGTATTATATTGATATTGATATAACGGATGGACAGCGACGTCGGGGTCGGCCGCGAAAACATTGGCGCGACGACATTAATGGATTCGAGCCGGAATGGTGGGAATCTGCCAAGGATCGTGATATGTGGAAGGAAAGCCCATCAGTGGGAAAATGTAGGCTAGTTAAAAAAATTGTTATTGCTATCGTATTTTGACAACCTCCGTGGTGCAGTGGGCGAATAGCCGGCTGAGACGCAGGAGGTAGCGGGTTCGATCCCCGCTGCGGAACAAATGTTTGCATGATCTACAGATATTTGTTCCGGGTCTGGTTGTTTCTCTATATATTATAAGTATGTATTTACAAAATAAAATGTATATAAGTATTCTATCAGTTATCTAGTTCCCATAGTACAAGCTCCGCTTAATTTGGGGCTAGATAGCGCTGTGTGAAATGTCCAGCAATATGTATGTATGTATGTATGTATTTATAGGTATACAATCATATTGAACAATCTAATTAAAAAAAAATTACCTGGATTTGGAACTAGCGTATGACCCACCTGATGTGAAGTGGTGACTATCACCTATAACAAAGTATTGCCTCGTAGGTCACGCACCTTGTAAACGTGCCCTACGATGCACTGCAGCTTTACGTCCATTCCATCAACTATAAATATGTACTTTGTTCTCATAAACAAACGTTGTAGGTATATTTACTTGTAAATAATATAGGAAAAGGTGAGACCGTCTGTCATACTCATAAGCTTATCGTAAACTAACTTTCCTTGTTGGTATAAAAACACATTCGTGCCGACAAGAAGGGGTCAGGGAGTGAGATTTTCCTCTATCTTGTCGTATTAGTAGTACAGTCAGCTACTGTACCTGTACAAGCTAAACCACACACTAAGTATTAGTATTGTGTTATATAACGTATTAGTTAGTATGTTTGCAATGTCTACATTTGTTCCGGGTATGGGTATTTTTCTATTATTATAACGCTAAATCTCTCCAAATCTTTAAAACATGGTCAGACAACACTGTCTGTCATCCATCGCTCACTAGGCCATTTATTAATTTAACATTTTTATTATTTATATATGTACGTATGACAATATTTAATTTCAATTTTAAAAGTTCTTTATTAGATTATAAAAGCTTAACTACTACAATTCCAGTGTGAATTAAATCCTAGAATTAACAATCATAATTTACAACGTTAATTAAGCTAAAGCGCTTCTCAAAACTTATACAAATAAAATTTTACCTAAAGTAGGTACTTATTTCGTATTACGATACATACCTATAGTAGTTTTAGAATTTTATATATAAACATTTAAACACATGTTGCCTGCGACTTCGTACGCGTTAAACTACTAAATGTGTAGGTAACCTAGAAATAAAGCTAAACTTGCTATTGCAACTTAACTTGACACCCCATTTTTATCCCATGGTACCTGATTTGTGGTTTAAAAAGTAGCCTGTGTGTTAATCCAGGTTATAACCTACGTAAATACTAAATTTCATCGAAATCGGTTAAGCCGTTACGACGTGATTGAGTAACAAACAAATAAATAAACAAACATCCAAACTTTCGCAATTATAATATTAGTGTGATAATATTAATATCTATGTAATTTTATGATTATAATAAGTATATGCATTTTATATTATATTATCTATAATTTTATAAAATTGTAATATACCTATACTTACTCGTTCTAATAATATATGATTTATATTATATTATTTGTTCAAATAGATCCTGTCCATCCAAAGGTTGCCTAGGAGAGTTCGCTTTTAGCGATAAGGACGTCCATTGTACCTATGATTAAAAAGTGTATTTTCTTTTATTTGTTTATTTTTAATGGTGTGCAATAAAGACATTATCTTATCTTACAAGTTAGTATTTAGTAACTTATAAGTAGTGGCCTGTTTGACCCACACAGCACGGAAGACCATATTATTTGTAATTACCTACATACCTATATATATGTACTTAATTTTTTATCTTGTGTTTTTCCTGTTTCTTTATATAATTTTTCTTCGTTAATAAAACTGTATGTAAGTAGGTATGTTTGTTCTGTATTTGTTCTGTTTTGAATGGTCTGTCCTGTGTGTGTGTCAAATAAATGTATTCTCTTTCTTTCTTTTCGTTTTTATTTACAAAAAAACCATATATGTATAAGTATTCTATCAGTTATCTGGTTCTACAAGAAGTTTTACTTAGTTTGGGGCTGGATAGCGCTGTGTGAAATAAAAATAAATTATTAAGTTTACCAAAAACAGGCAAGCAATTTAGAAATAAGGAAGGAAATGTTTTATCCTCCACATTCAGAAATAAGGAAAATACTACAACAGGTAAGCCTGCATTGCTGCAGTAGCCGATAGGTAGGTATGTATAATATTATCCTGATGAGACGATTTTTCGAGGCTCTTTTATAAAACCCCCCCCCCCCCCCCCCCCCCCCCCCCCGTGCAATGACGTAGGCGCATGATGGCGTAAGTGCACTAATAGACAACGTAGATTGGTCTATTTTCAGAATATATACAACACTTGGCGATACAACGCTTGAGTCATAAATATTAAATTTTTTGGCGACAACAAAAGCGTTTTATCGCTAACTCTGGTGGGACCTTAGTATGGAGGTCTTTTTAAAAATGTTTCATGTTAAATTAGTTTTTTATTTGTGAAAGTGCTTATGTATCTGACAGTACATGGCATGAAGTAGGGTAGTGAGTGACGTTTGTCCCTCTGGCCGCCTATCGGGCGGTAATGACGTCACTTCCGCCATGAGCCCTACTGAGCGCCAGTGACAGGTTGCAATGATATAACTGTGATACGTCTACATGAATAATGTGGGTTGGCTTGTTGCTATAAAAAAGTGTTTAGAGTGGAGACTGAGCTGAACAGAAGTGAACTAGACTGATCTGAGCGTCTGCTTGCTTCTGAAAATACACTAGTGGTTCGCCCCGAACTGAGATCTCGCGAGTTTCCCATAAAAACAAAAATAACAACCACCTTACTTAACCTACAGTTTTATTCAAACTACAGGTAACGGGAGTTCATATAAAGTGGTTCGCCTTTTTTGGGATACAAAATGCAGTTATTCTGGATTTCAGACAGTTGCCATTTGTGTCACTAAAGCTACACGAGTACCAAATTTCAGCATTTTGGAATCACTGGTGTACCCTATGAATTTTTCAACGTTTTGTTTTTATTATGGCTAGTAAATAACTCAAAAACTACAAAGATTAAACTAAAAATAAAAACAGGGTTGAAATTTCATTTTTTTACTCCCCTTAAACCCCAATATCTCAACAACCCCCTAACAATTTTAGCTCATTTAATCACACCCAAATTGTGGCATCACTATGGATTAAATTTCACGATGATCAGATCAACGCTTCGAAAGTTATCCTCGGACAAACATACATACCTACATACATACAACGCCAATTTGCCCAAGTTGGTTTGGAGATCTCGCTTCGCTCGATCAATAAAGTTAAACACAAATTCACTTTATTAGTAAAATAGTAGGTTAATAAATATACTTACGGTACCGTTAATTATGTCAAGGTTTTGTATCTATTTCAAAATCGAGTTCAAAACAAATTTTCGTAGGTAAGTTGAGTACAATCAAAACAATACAAAGTAATACTACAAAATAGTAAGTCTAACTAACGGCACAGATATTATAGTATTTTGGTTTGTTAAGTGATCCGTAGAAACATATTTTGATAAATAAATTTTGTGACTATTAAAATCATAAAAGCATCTTCGTCCAATAGCCGGGACTCCAATCAACTGCTTTAAATCATATTAATGTTGCATGTCTCGATAGTGGTATTATTGTATTCAATTACTTAAAAACCAAACCACACACTGCAAATTCACGAATGTCCAAATAGAGTTCTCTATTAAGGTAATGTGTATTATTTGTGATAATGATCAATATTTAGTCGTTAAGTACACAATGTGATCATAGCAGACTATTCAAATTAAACATAGACATGGTAGTAGACTAAACATAATTGCTATAAATAATCCAATTCTATGAAACATAACAAGTTATAACGTTGCTTGTTGCAAGCAATTAAAAGTTAATTTTACGTCATTTTAATATTGTACGATCCTTAGGACACAGAATATATGTAATAACAGTTAGGAACAAAAGGGCGGGCCTTCAGATGTCTAAATAATTCAAAGCAAAATGAGCTTTATCTGGGTAAATTTAGATTAATTGTGTTATTATAAATACGGGATTTATCACGTACCGTCTTATCGCTGTTTGAACCGAAACATTGTCGGTCGAAACACCGATAAGACGGTACGTGATATTTAACCGGCCACCACGCTAAGCGATAGATTACTAAAAGTAGTGTAGGTACCTACTGGTAGCAAAGGATTAAAACATACTTAAAAAAATTAAAAAATTGCGTAGGTGAATATTGTCTTAAGGTCTACCTACTTAAATCAAAATTACAGAACAGGTTATCTATAATTTTGGTTGTAAGCACATTGGGTGGATAACACTAAACCAAGCTCTAATAAAAAAACACCTATCCAGAAAGATACGTTAATTTTTACTTAAGTTTTCTTAAAATCTCCAAACAAACGTAAATAACATTGTTCCGAAATTACATCTTTTTAAACGAAACTTTTTACAAACAAGGAAAGCCGCAAGACAAGAAGTTTATAACAGAAGTTTGTCTTATTTGCTTCCGGATCTCTAAATTGGATATCTAATAAAACTGGGGAAAGTTGTAAAGAAGGTGAGACTGTGATTGTTAAGCTGGTCAACCATTAAAAGGAATTAGATCGACAATACATTTTCCTACCTTTTATCAGATGATCGGTCAAACAGTTCTAAAGGCCAGCGAATTTTCCGTCAGTTAGTCACAGAGTCACAATATGAAAACGTACAGAAGGCCAGCTCGGGCCGATCTTGTTTACGCTATGGTCGAGCGTTTACAAGATTTTTAGGGTTCCGTACCCAAAGGGTAAAACAGGACCCTATTACTAAGACTCCACTGTCTGTCTGTCCGTCTGACTGTCTGTTTGTCTGTCTGTCCGTCTGTCACCAATCTCATGAACTGTAATAGTTAGACAGGCGAAATTTTCACAGATGATGTATTTCTGTTAATAAATAGAATAAAGTAAGAATAAAATAAATATGTAAGGGGGCTCCCATACTACAAACGTGATTTTTTTCTCGATATTGATAACGACAACGGGTAGACGCTTGAAATATTCACGGAATATTTAGTTATACAGTGTGTTTTCTTAACTGGGACAGTACGGAGGCACCCATAACCCGAGGAGATACAGGTACAGTTTCTTTTGAAACTGCAGCTCCTGTTTGGAGAAAAATATTTTGGCATTAAATTTTTTTTGGTCAAGCGTAAGTAGCGCCTTAAAATGAATCAAGGTGGTAAAATTTTTTTTGATGCCGATCGATGCAGTTCTTTGTAAGGATCATTTTATTGTATCGAATGAAAAAAATCTGAGCAGCGGAAGTAAGTCAAAAATAAAATGTCTCCTCTGGTTATGGGTGCTGCCGTACTGTCCCAGCTAAAAAAAAACACTCTGTATATTCACTTTAAAAATAAATAGTTCAATTAAATAAACAAATATTTAAGGGGGCTCCCATACCACAAACGTTTTTTTTATGCTCGTTTTTGCTCGATATTGATAACGGCAACAGGTAGACGCTTGAAATATTCACAGAATATTGAGTTATATTATTCACTTTTAAAATAAATAATTAAATTAAAATAAAATTAATATTTAAAGGGGGCTCCTATACGTAATTTTTTCAATTTTTTTTCTCGGTCTTAATAATTATAGATAATAGTATGGAACCCTTCGTGCGCGAGTCCGACTCGCACTTGGCCGGTTTTTTTTATTCTACAAGCAATTACACAGCAATTTTTATAAGAACTGCTTATTCATTATCACGGTAACATTTAAACGTAAATTATGATAACCGCAACCAGCTAACAAATTAGGTCACAAAAACATTATTTACCTCTCGCCAAAGCGTAGCTCTCGCGACTTACATACATATATCTCCTCTAAGTGCGTGAACCTGTTATCGCTCGTTTTATTAAGCTGACTTTCTGTACTATTCTGTGATATTATCGGTAGTTGGTTTGATTGGCTTACTTAATAAGATCTATCAAAAGCGGCCAATTATTATTTTGCAAGATTTTAGCTACGTTCCTTTTGCGATTTGATGCACAAGAATCCGCAACTTTACCTACATAAATATGATCATTCCACGCGTCGTAGTTGTCGCTAGTTGCTATAAAACTCAGAATACCGATACATAATGTAAGGGTCTTATTATTGACCGAGGGAGCGAAGCGTCTAAGTTTCGAGATTGGCCAAAAAATGATTTTATCTGTTTTCGCCTACAGGTCGCATTTTTCAACCGATTTTGACGAAAATTGGCACACAACACAGTTCCTTGATTTATTTAAATTTTGTGGTCGATCGTGTTTTTTGATTTGGGGGAAAATAGGGGGGGAGTTTTCTGTATCGTTATTTATCGACGGATTAAGGATGACTCACGCTAGACCGTGTCGGGTCCGAGCCGAGTGTCGGCCGTAGCACGGTCAACTAATATTACATATATTTTGTATGAACACACTCTCGTTATACCGAGCGGCAACCGACCTATTAACCTATTGAACTACTAACAGTAGTGCTACGGCCGACACTCGGCTCGGACCCGACACGGTCTAGCGTGAGTCATCCTTTACAATCAAATTTGAGAATCACACTAAGGACTTCATTCTACACACGAGGTTGCGAAAAAAAATCCAAAAAGGGGGGGTGGAGGGGAGAAAAGGGGGAAGTTTTCTGTAGCGTTATATATGGACGGATTTAAATTATTGATTTTTTTTTAGAAATATCATACCTATCTATACCAATCAGACTACGCAGCTCTCTCTGCCTTCACGAGACAAACCCGTAGACACCAGAATCGGCCTTCTAGGACCAAGGGAACGAGAGTAATCGCTAAAACTTATACCAATATATTGCTCGAAAGTCTACATAGATAGGTAAGCCTATTGGAAAATTCAAGCACCTGAAATTCGATTTCAAATTGGAATTTTTTGTTGCGTAAATTATCTTTTGGACTTGGGACGCGAGGTCTACTGTTCTCAGAGAACCACAAGTGATACAAGTAACGGTCATAGCTGGATTACTCTTAGGTCATCAGAAAACTTGATACTCAGAACTCCTTCGCACAGCACTTCCTCTTACAGCGCTTCTTTTACTGTCCAGGCTGTTCGGCTGTGGAATGCTCTGCCCCAAGAAATAAGACGGTCATCCTCCTTACACACATTCAAGCCGAAGGCGAAGCAACATTACCTGACGATGTCATCTTCCTAGCGTTATTTATTTACTATTTAAACATTTTATCTGTTAGTATAGTTAGCTATTTGCATATACCTATATATTAGTCTATTTTATAAGTATTTTTGTATTATTTATGTTTGTGTGGTAATTCAATAAAGAGTTATCTATCTATCTATCTACTCGCTATGAAGCCAATTTTTCCTAGGCACCTACTCACAGAATACTACATAATACCACTTACTCATAATCTGTCCCCGATTTCATTTTTTACAGTTATTAATTATTATTAGTCATTTGCTTCGATAACTATCTATTACATAAGTAGGTATACATAGATAAGATACACATTGTAATATTCTTATTGATAAGAATTAAATTTAATCTATAAAAATAAGACTTGCGATTGGACATCTTTTAGCGTAAAAATAAACGCAAAAGATGGATTCTGCAATAACACGTCCGATAACCAAAAGCTTACATACCTACACACTTAATCTCACATAGGTGGACTCACCCAGGGACTGAGTGTAAAATATTAAATTTCATAAGATTTTATGATTCTTTAAAGTACTTTAAACTTCAAAGTGCGAACCAATCTACAAAACTTTCATAAAAGCGTTCTACTAAACTTTCCTTTCATAAAGTGTATACATACCATCAACATGTAAAATTCACCGTTGTTAATCCCGACTTGAGTTGTCAAAATGTCGAAACAATTACGTTGTCAATAGGGATTACAGATTGGCGTGAGCCAGTACCGGGAGTGGAGAGTAGGCCTGTCGTTTTATCGCGTGAGTAGATACCGCTTTTATAAGCGGCCTTTTTGTGACGTTTTATATTCGGCCCTTCGTAGGCGATCAAACGCGTCAAACGCTGAACAAGTTATTTATGAAGAGTTTTTGAAGACACCCTACTTTACTTTGCAGTATCATTTGAAAAATGTGTTGGAAGGTCTGACTAGTACAGCGATATGGGTATGTAGAGCAAGTGAAAGGGCTCGCCCGGAGAAGTGCTATGCCATTAAAAATGCGCTCTATACAACGTGCTCATATGAACTTTTTAATAAGTAATTACTTCTGTATTATGTATGATACATAAAATTAAGAAAATTGATTTACGAAGTGCAACTCTATTATAAATAGTAATTTTATCAAAAAACTTATAAAAGTGCTATAGCCTGCTGAGTTATTCCAAATCAAGATATTATTATACTAAACTGTGTTTAGCTGTAATACGTTCATAACATTTATGTTTAATAAAGACCTTTTAAAAACAAAACAAAAACCTATTTCTGTCACCAAGCAGCATTTCTATGTTTCTGTTTGAAGGATATTACAAAATTATGTTAAGGATTAAAATAATATTAAGGAAAATTACAGGCACTGGGCTTTACACCTGTATGCCTCAAGTTGATGGACGCAAGGCAGTGCATAATAGAACACGTTTCTAGGGACCGATGAGGCAATACTTTGTTATAGGCGATGGTTACCACTTAACATCAGGTGGGTCTGTGGTTGGTCAATCTCCAGATGGTATAAAAAAAGAAAGTAGGTGTATACCTACCTAAATTGATGTTTTACAAACTATGGTTCCTTGACGTCTAAAAGTCTGGGCATGTACTTTAGTTTACAAAATTTGATAGTTGTCAATATTTGTAGCATTCAAAGGATAGGAAGGACTTGCTACAAAACTATTTAGTTGTTTGGAAGAAATCGCTTTAAAGCAATAAGACATTGTACTGTTTACTTTATGTTTTCTATTTTGTTAGTAAGAATGCTTATACAAGAGAGAGATTTAATAAAATCTCCTTTAATTTCATAAAATTTCACGATGATCGTTTATTCAGTAGCAGGGGTGAGTGAGATCGCTTTGAACTTCATCGAATTATCCCCTATAGTATTCACCCGTAGCGCACCAAGTACCAAAACTCTTCCTTTTTCCCGCTTTGGCTACAGCCCTTTGCAGTTTTATAACATTGTTTTATGGAATCGTGAATATTACGCGGGAACAATGGGGCTCGGAATAAAATCCCTGTAAAAACGGGCCAAAGAGTGAAATGGCCCACAGAGTATAAAACGACCCGAGGAATATAAACGGTGTGAAACAATGATGACGCTTTTGCGGATAAATGTCAATCTCTCGCGTACTTTGACGTGATGTGATCTTGTGGAGTGACATATAATATTCATAAACAAATTCTTCGTGACTTTCCTCTTTTGGAAATATTCGTAACGTATCTCGTCACCGCCATGAATTTTTATATTTATTTTACGAACATGCGAAGCTCATTTATCAAGCATCAGTTTATTAGCCTAAATATGTTTTTATATCTGTCTGTAATAATGTGTAATAACTTCGCAACTACGCGTAACTCTATCTCTCTGTCTGTCTGTTTGTTGAGTTTTCACGACTAAACGGCTGTATCGATTTCCATGAAATTTGGTATACATTTGTTTTTTTTTATTATGACCGAGATTGAGACATAGGCTACTTGTTACCTGAGGGAGGGTAATCTTTTTATCGCAGAGGGAAACTTGTTGTTGATATTTTATTGGTTGGAGTCACGCGCAGGTCAGAAAGAAAAATAATGGCAAAAAGAAGAAGCCTAGCAGGGGCTGAGATGAAAGCGATAAGATTTGTATAGTTAGTTTCAATAAAATATGTAAAGTACTTGGGTACAACGTAGGTTAACTGTAAAATTAATAACCCTTCCATGAAGCCATTTAATCCCAGCTATCATAGTTAACTAATCAATTATTATGGCATAATAACAGGTGCAAATACAGACATCGTTATTTTCATAATGCATAATTAATTTGATAGATTCAAATTGTAGAGGCTATCAGCCAGACAGTAAGTAATTTATTTTTTGAAATCGTTATCTCGCCTGATCGGGCGAGTTTAAGCGGGCGAGTTAACGATTGACTCTAAACTACGACCGCGCGGCCACTCAGCTCAGCTTTATTAGTTAGTGAAATTGACGATCACTCAATGTGATGAGTTGAGGTGATCAGTACATACAAAGGCATAGAAGATTAACAAACATCCAACTATTTGTCCAAATATAGTGGAATACAGAAGAGCGTTCGTGTGTTTGATAACCCATTATGATAACGTCTATTTCCGATGTTTAAAATGTACATAGCTAGTGCTACACAGTTCAGGGCACTTCTTTTACCAGTTGTTCAAGATCTTCGGCTACTGTACACATTTAGTAGTTTTACGCTTACGAAGTCGCCGGATAAAGCTAATAATTCGAAAATAAAATAAGTGAATCAGCTGACTCACATAACCACACAAGGTACTTGTCGGTCATTTATTTAAACAAATGATTAAATTAAGGTATGATTCCGATCTCGGTAGCAGTGCTGCCGCAGCACGACTGGTCCCCATACATTCTCTATAGGTTTATATGAGATTACATTCCGAGCTCGGCAGCAATGCAGCGGCAGAACTGCTGCGCGGCAGACCAGTAGTGACGCGTCCGACGCCACAGCGATGACACCTACGTGAATGTTGACAAATAAATTTGCAACAAAAGATGAATTTCTCACCACGAACAGCGCAACACTGCCGCCTATCTCGGAATCAGCGCGGTAGGCAGCACTGCTGCGGCAGCACTGTTGCTGCCGAGATCGGAATCATACCTTGCTACTAACCTCAGTTCATTATTTTATCGTCATCACAATAAATTGAACGGCAAATACTCAACCGCACGTTGCCGCACAATTACAGGAGAATGCGAGAGATTAGCTTTCCATTAGCAAAACAATTGCGGTTTAAACAGCTAGCGAGGATTTTATTGAAATAAACTAGCCTGCAAATTGATGCTGAGGAGAGAACAAACCGGGGAAAAACCATAAACAGTGAAAGAGAGAAGGGGAAACATGATAACAAAATGAAAGGTAAATGTAACATTTTATTTCTCCGTTACAGTCCGGAAACAATTGCTGCTAGGGATTAGCCTCATAGAAGTCTAATTCACAAGTGAATCGAGCTCTGATTGCTTTATTAAATTTATAGATAGGAACAGAGTGAAGGAAAAAACTTAATGAAATGTAACATTTCCTTCCCTCATCATCTTCATTAGCCTTTATAGATAGATAGTTCTTTATTAAATTACCACACAAAACAGATATAATACAAAAATAAGTACTTACTAAGCAAGAATAAAAAAGCTAACACAATGGACATCCTTATCGCTGAAAGCGATCTCTTCGAGACAATCTTTGGATGGAGCTAAATTTACGAAGATATAACGGAGTGCGGTGTAGGTTAGGTACACATATAGAAGAATAGAATGCACCACCGCTGAGGATTTTTATAATTTCAAACAGCTCTTAGGTGGAACTTATGATAAAACATACAGCCAATAAAGGATTTACATTTGAAAAAAAAATGTAGTGACATGCACTTGCATTGCCTCTCTTCTATTTACCGCCTTCCCAAAATATGGGGCCTGTCGTAGAGCCCTCCCGCACTGCGGCTTCGGGTTTTTAGTCGCCTCTTGAGGATCTAAATTCCGCAGTGGTGGGTTCTGTTCTGAGACCTATTTTACCTGTAACCTGATCCCCAGTACTAACCGTCGCGTTGTTGTAATACCTATCATGGTTGGCCATTCAATGATTCTCTGATTTTATAGGCAAATAACCATATTATTTTTCTTATAAATGTGACGATTCTACCCATCGATAAAATTTTCGTCAAAAACGATTCCATAATAAACTCAGAATTTCAGTACTATTCTTCATTCACACAAACCTAATAAGCTTATAAATTATTTTATGTGCCTGCTGTGAATAACTATTTAACTAGTCATATAAGTTGCAATCTCGGAAACGGTAATGTGGCATTCACGTGAATTCGTTAGTTAAAACTTCCTCTTTACTAATTGTATATTAAGTTAATCGTATAATGTTGGGTAACAGGCGTTTCAGCGGATAATTGCCTTGCGTGGGGTTGCGCCACAGCTTAAACGATAATACCTGATCACCTCCAAAGAAACGACAGGGATGTTTTTAGGATTTTTAGATTTTTAAATTTATAAAAGACAGCGTTCGTGGAACTCTATGTGGGATACAGTATTTTTTTTCTTATAACATAAATATGAGTAATACATATTTGTAACCAAGTACAAGTAATATCAAAATTCTTACTGTTTAACTTTTTTATCAATTGCCCAAAAAGTGAGGATCCACAAGATACAAAAATAATATTTTTGTGGTGGTTCTAGCGACTCCCATAAAACCAAAAATAACTTTGACTAATAAAATAGTGCGTTGTAAACTTTACAGTGATTAAGTATCCATGAAATGAGCGTCAAACATAATTTAACCTACAGTATCATTTATATAACAACTAACCGGAGTTCTTGTTAAGAAATTGCAGTTATTCTGAATTTCACTCTTCCAGAGACCGGATCGGCAGATCAGATAAACGCTTCGAAATTTATTCTCGGACAAACAAACATACATACAACGTCGATTTGTCTAAGTTGAGTAGATATCTCGCTTCGCTCGATTAGATTTAGGAAACTCAAAATTTCGTATACAATTTTTGAGGAATCGATTAGGTACGTATCAAATAGGTATACTTGTTATCCTTTAGCAAACTCGAGTAGATACTCGTAGAATCACAATCGTGTCATAATCATAATTGTAAACAAAATTGTATATATTAATTTATTTTAGATTATTCAGTGATCCATATAACTTATACTAATAAAAATAAATATAAATATTATAAATAAATCAAAATAAACAAATTAATATTAAGTTAAATTGAAAAATTAATAATAAACAAAGGCCGCAGCAATGTCACTTACTCTCAACCGAGAAACGGTCGAGTTGAGTGTACCAGCTGTTTCCTCTAGGCCACGTAAGGCCATGGTTATCTGGGCTACGTAATTTCGCATCCCTTACTTCCAACGCTTATTGGGGCGAGATAATATTCCAAGTAGATACATAAATCAGTTTGTCTAAACCTCTTTGATTTTAGCTTCGGGGTATTAACTCAGTTTCGATTTCACAGCTATTTTAAAATAATTTATTAAAATATAAATTAGTGTTGCTTAGGTATTTTATTAGTGGCATTCCACGAAGAGCAATGATTTTAGAGCAGCTATTGTATTCCACGAAGAGCAATAGGTATACTTTATTAATGGCGAACTATTTGCGTAACTATACTTTACATCAACTTTTAGCAAGGTATCTTTCTATCTAGCGATCTTTCCATCCTACGCCGTGCTTTCCAGTGCGTGGTTTCCACTCGAGAACATTTCTGCCCCAACGGCCGTCAGTTCTTCAAGCAATGTGACCCGCCTACTACTAGCTTGCTAATCCTCTGGGCTATGCCAGTGACCCTAGTTTGTCTACGAACCGCCTCGTTTCTCTTCGATCTCGTAGAGAAAACCCCTGTCTATAGCACGCCGAGCGACCTTGAGCGTTCTTAGCCCATAGTGAGAGACCTCGTTTCTGTGCCATATTTCATCACTGGTAACTAACACACACACTGATCAAAGACTTTCACCTTCAGACAGTGAGGTATTTTGGACGAGAAGACGTCTCGTAGTTTCCCGAACGCTGACCAGCCGACTGACCTCTTAGTAACTTAACTACCTATTACCTAAAACTATTAGTAATTTTATAAGGCTGCAATAGGTCTAGGTCCGTAAAAGATCCTCGTTAAAAACCAGTTATATAATATAAACAACAATATCAACACTTTCAGAATACACACAATAAAAAAACACTTATTTTCACCTAACTAGAATAATAGTATAATATGCATTAAATAGGGCTTCTAACATGCTCAACCCGTCCCATTCCACATCATAACATGAATGTGAATTGAGAATCCTTTCTGTGGACTTGTATTCATACGCCCCTCGCCCCAACAAAAGAGAGAAAATTGTCAGGAGACGAGCCCGGTACAGTCACGTACAAAGCTATTTGAAATTATAAAACGGGCATTTATCTTTAAATGCTAATAAGTGGCAAATAACAACTACTTCGTTTGAATAAAACAGAATTCGCACTCACCGTTTTGGTTTCACGATCATTATAATACCTAATATTGCTGGACATTTCACACAGAGCCAAACTAAACAGAGTTTGTACTAAGGGAACCATATAACTGATAGAATACTTGTCTTATATACTCATTTTAGACCCGGAACAAATATCCGTAGATCATGCAAACATTTGTTCCGCGGCGGGAATCGAACCCGCTACCTCCTGCACCTCAGCCGGCTATACGCCCTCTGCGCCACGAGTCGGAGGTCGTCGATATTATGGGTACATCAAAAGGTGCACAATGAATAGAATCCTTCTAGAACTTCATGCTCCATCTTATACCATATGATCAAACGAAGATCTAAATAAAGTTTAGTAAATAGAAGTCAAGTAGCTATGACTGACATTCTTTTCTCTAGTCCTTTTAATTTAAAGTCTATGAAGACGTTTCGGAGTCCAGATCCCAAACCAGACCCCAAAACGAAATGATTTCATAATCGCAGCAAATGGAAAACCGTAGCCTTTGCCTCGAAACAGGCATGTTACTAACATACCTGTTGTTGCCAACATGTTATCAAGATGATGTTAGTATATCATTCTTTACAATTTATCATTTTTTCAATTTTAATTTGTTTGTTATTTATCTTTTCATTTTTCTCTTCTTATCACAATTTTAGAAAGACAACCTAATAATAAGATTGTTGGGTGCCGTCGGGTGCAGGGCGCACCGGTCGCTCTGGAAATACTTGACAGAGGTCTACGTTCGACAGTGGACACGCTATTTTGTTTTGCACTCGATTGTACATAAGTGAAAATGAATGGTCCACCATAATAGACACTTGATAAAAGACGATGCGTGCGCTCGCGTTATAATTTGACACTTGATTTCTTTATTCACTGCTCGTAAATCATCTTCGAGTCTTCTTACGCCTCCTAATTTGGAGATAAATAACCACACCTAATTTGACGATGTATTTTTAGCGCATACAGTAAGAATTCCGTTTCGGAATATCGAATCAGAATTTCGATCGAAATCTGAAATAAAATCGAACGACAAATTACGTAGTATGTGATAAGGTCCTTGTTTTTGTATAGTTTTGCTACCTTCGAAATTCCGATTCGTTATACCGAAATGGAATTCCGACGCGTGTTTTTTCAATAAAAAGTAGCCTATATCTCAAACAAGGTCATAAATATAAAGATCATATTCGCAGAATGTAAGTTCCATTTTACACAGGTCTTAATGTATACAATTAGCTTAATAAAGCTCAATTAATATTCTACCAGATAATGTCCTGGTGTGCAAATATTACATAAAATAATTTAGAATTTAAATATTATAATAAATAATAAATATTAATCTATCTTTACACCAAACTTAATCGAAATCGGCCAAGTCGTGAAAACGTAACAGACAGACAGGGAGACATAGTTTCTTTCCAATTCATAATTCGTATGGATATAGTACTTTATCTATCATTATCTTTATTTGTCTCGCAACAGTCCTTCACTACCAGGTTAGCACAACTGCTTTCCTGCTAGATTTATGATGGTTACAATTTAATAAAATTATGTAGAACAAGCACGATAAGCGGCTTTTCGACTAGTTAATTTAATTCTTAAAAGGTTTGTAACCAGTTTAAACGTACATTTAAGGTTTTTATTATTTTTCATCACGCAACGTTTTCCTATGTTCCGCTCCAGTAAGCGCGCTCTAGTAAGCTGAAACTAGTAAGTGGTAAAGGTCAAGAAATAAGTTAAGCGATAAGTGACAAGAATCGAAAATAAATAGTACCTACTAATCAAATTAATTAGTAGGAAGTTAATTACAGTATACAATTAGGTGTATATAAAAATATGTACTTATATTACATATGTATTTAGAAAAAAAAAATTGTAGCCTGCGAGTGTCAAAATGTGCAAGCTTTTGGTCGGTTTTGTAGTCGGGTGTTTTGTTTTGTTTTATTTTTTTTTTGCTTAAGATAAATATCCAGCATACAAGTATTCGCCAAGGAATTTGAGTCGTGAGAGCGGAATACCTAAAGTTAGACTTTGTATAACCGCCAACTGTTACGGTACTGTTAACCTATGATAATATTGGAATGGTCTTTTGTATATCTTGATAACGATGTTTGCACAAATATAAAGCTATTTTAATCAACCTGTAAAGTGTTAGCCAGGACATTTGTGTCTTCATCTGACTGTACTAGCTCGTTATCACAAAAAAATATCAGTAACACTAAAGAAGTATTCGACGTAACTTTATTTACAAGCAACAAACGTCCCAACTTTCACAACTAAATATTACGAAATACATGTTCGAGATAAACTTTAGCAAACAAGTTTCAGTACCGCGGTTATGTGATCTTAACACTACATCCTTACTTACCGCTCTACGCACCAAAAAAAACTTTGGCTAAATTATTCCAATGGCAAACGAATCTTATTATTATCATAGGACTTCCTCTGCTGAACATAGGCCTCCCCCCAAAGATTTACAAAGCAACCAATCTTGTGCGGCCTCCACCTAACGCTCCCAGCAACCTTTATCACGTCGTCTGCGCTTTCCAGTGCGTTGTCTCCACTCTAGACCCTTTCTGCCCCAATGGCAGCTAGTGCCTCGCCCACTATCACATCCTCTTGGCTGCGTATGTGACCTTGGTTTGTCAGATCTCCTGCTCTAAATATAACTCAGAATATCTTTACTGATCTCAAAGAATAAGAAACCAGAATAATTGACGACAAAAAAGCAACTTACGAATAAATTGATACCCATGGGACCGTGGTTGAATGAATGACTGACATCTGTTTGAGACGTATGAGGAAAATCACAGAGTAAACAACGGCCTTATTATTTGTAAATATAACTTAGCTTTAGTTTAGTTGTAAAAGTTGATAAACCCAATTCTGTTGTATACATAAATAAGCTAGATAGATTAACTTATTATTGGAATATCCACGAAAAAAACACAGATAAGACAAAGAGCGACTTAAAGTTAGTGTTCCTTTAACTATAGGAGCTGGCTTTATTAAACATCACCTAAATTTACTCGTATTAAGTTTACCTATTATTCTATCAACACATTTTATTATCTTATCTTTCTATCGTGTAGTTTAAAATAAATATTAGTCGAATAGATAGTGGTGTAAATAAATATCTAGATGTAATAACAGAAAAAAAAAAAAAATTATATTTTTCAATCTTTCGCGATCACTATATACTACATAATTACTGATTTAAACGGGGTATTTATTGCGTATGTACCTATTTTATTTGTTTTTGTTTTGACTGCTCGCGACCACAGCCGTCGCAACACAGATGAAACGTCAGGATAACAAATAAAAAGGTACTACTCATAAATACCAGTTAAAATCACTAATTATGAATATACAATTATTTACAAGACAGTAAATTACTTAAAAAACAGTTGAATCTGCTCAACTGCTTCAGATCACAATCAGGTGGAAAAAGAAAAAAAAATCACACTAATATTATAAATGTAAAAGTTTGGATGCTTGTTTATTTATTTGTTTGTTACTCAATCACGTCGTAATGGCTCAACCGATTCCGATGAAATTTGATATATACGTAAATTATAACCTGTATTACCACATAAGCTACCTTTTATCGTATAAATCAGGTCCCATGGGATAAAAATGGGGTGTCAAGTCAAGTTGCAACAGCGAGTTTAGCTTTATTTCTAGATTACCTACACATTTAGTTGTGTAACGTGTGATAATAAAAAAACCGGCCAAGTGCGAGTCGGACTCGCGCACGAAGGGTTCCGTACCATTATCTATAAAATCGGTAAAAAAATCATGTCTGTTGTATGGGAGCCCCACTTACTTAAATATTTATTTTATTCTGTTTTTAGTATTGGTTGTTATAGCGGCAACAGAAATATATCATCTGTGAAAATTTCAACTGTCTGACTATCACGGTTCATGAGATACAGCTTAGTGACAGACGGACAGACAGACAGACAGACAGTGGAGTCTTAGTAATAGGGTCCCGTTTTGGGTCCCTTTGGGTACGGAACCCTAAAAACAACTAAAAAATATATATAGCAAAATTGATTTTAAAAGCAAAATCGTAAAAATAGTTGTTTTGTAACTATCCCGCCGCTAACTACTTACTACCTTACTTCTAAACTTCTAGCCAAGTAGTCAACATAAATGCAGTGCGCGCTCACGCTAAAACCACAGACTTCTCTCTGTCTTTGTTATGTTTGGGGTGAATTTTATTGGAACTGAGCGCCGGGAACCGACATTGTTTTAAGTTGAAAAGGTTAGTTTCTGTGATATAAAGGTTAGTTTCTGTGATATAGCCACTGAAAGAGATTCTTCCGGCTTATTCCAGATAATACCCCATTTATCGTTTGCACTCAAATTAATTTGGAAATAGATTTACTGAAAATGTATCGGTTTAGTTTGCTGTCATAGGCATGTTCTCAAAAAACACTGTTTAGTATAAGTTGGGTTATTTTGTTTTTGGTACATAATTGCTTGAAATAAATGTATTTTATTTTATTTTTTTATATATATTACGCATTTTTAGCTAATGTTGGCATATTCTTTTATTTATTTATAAGCCCGATGTTACTCACTGTAGGGCAAATGCATCTCTTCCCTCTTTCCATAGGTGGGGGACCTACTTTGTGCTATTTTTGGCCAGTCCATATCGTATGAGTCCCATAGAGAGGCTATATTAATCTTATTATTACTTTAGAAAATAAGTAATTCATAAGACTGTTTACTTTTAAGTTAACTTCTTTGTATACAATTTTTTTCCCAGATAATTCACCGAACACAAAAAACACCCTTTCAAGAAAATTGTTTTCTGTTTTCAAAAGATAGGTAAATCAACAATCTTAAAAATCTCGCAGTTCGAGTATGCGTAGTTACGCGGGCCGTATCGATCGGCCCGTGGCCCAGCGAGCGTCCTACCGCAGATGAGGCGTCCCTTACGTACTATAACAAATCTGTGGCACGCACGTGACCTATTGAAACTTTTGCAGAAAAACATAAACCATTCGGGTAAAAAAATATTTAGAGAAAGATCACGTTGACATTTGTAATTAAAATTAGTCAAAACATAAGCGGTCATATTTACGAACCACAAGTGGGTCTTTTTACTTTTCAATTGATTTATCACAGTAAGTACGGAACTGGTCGATCGACCAAATTCCGCAAATATCTCCAAGGGTTTTGAAAACTTTTAGCATAGACCCGATCCGCTATTTTTTTTCAATGTCGCTATGCAGATCATTTTTGTATATTTGAATAGGGGAAATTATAGAATAATGTATTAACAAAATTTATGTATACTGCATATCCGCTTAAATGTAACACTTTTAATTTATTGACAAAACTAAGTGAACAACCCCAAGATATGTCCATTTTTGTCCTACAATATTGCTCGCATCTTAGCTACATTGAATCTACAATTCCTACAATAAGGCACATATTGCATTGAAAACAGATTTATAGTGACTGGATCCCTACTCAGGTCTACTTTTACGCCACTTGGACGTCAATTACACTAACCTTGATAGGGCCAGAGTGCTAACGCGACGTTAATGTATAACCCACTGAGTGATAATGATGGCTCGTTGAGACGACGAGCGTTTTTACTTTAAAAGCTTGAATAAACTAAAGTTTTTAAGAGTTAGTGAAAGAGGTCATGAAGCTGGGGTTTTCACGAGAATGAAAAACCATTTATTTGTGACGGAACAAAACACACACAGCACACTAAGTAAGGTACACACAAAAAAACATATTTTAGGGCGATTCTCTGTAAACTCGTAACCGGCTGTCCGGATCGATTTTAATATAAAAAAATAAAGTATAGAAATATAATTATGCCTCTTAATTTAAATTAAACACTGTACTTTATAGTGCTACTATATTTATAACGATAACAATTTTACTTTTTTTTCTAAAAAATATTGAAGCCTTCTATTATCTAAGAATCAAAGTCCTGACTCACTGACAGACAACGCACATCCTAAACCGCTGATCGTAGAAACTTGAAATTTAGAGGGTATGTTTGTCTTGATGCGTAGGGGTGTAATAAGAATTTTTTTTTTAAATTCAACCCCTTAGAGGGATTAAAGGGGGGTTTATGTTTATATGATAAACAGTGGTTCCTGGATTTATAAACTTGAAACTTGGCATATATATTTTTTAACAAAAATAAGAGAAATAGTATTTTTTTGTTTTTCAAAAATCATCCCCTGGGTGGGTGAAAAAGGGTGTTGAACTTTGTATGGTAAAACATTATTCATGAGGTTAATAAACGTAAAACTTTGCATAAATACTTATCAAAGTAGGTACATAATGAAAGATTGCATAGTTACTTTTTTTGAAAATCACCCCCTCGGGTTGAAAAGGGATGTTGTAGTTTGTTCTAAAACAATGTTAATTGCAATTACGAACGTATATCATAAATGCTTCTTATAGGTAAATAATGAAACAGGTAAGACTACCAGGGTGATGATGGAGCCAGGAGGGAATCTACAGAACTCATTAATGGATAATAGTAGATGTATCGTGTTCGGGTTCTATTAAATTGTTTTTGCGAGATGTTTCACCATACAATTGACTGAGATGGAGAAATCGACCGTTCTTAATCAACAATATATTAAATAATCTTTACGGGTTCTGACATACTGACTGAAAATCAACGCACAGCGTAAACAGCTGATCTTAGAGACTTGAAATATGGAGTAGTAGTAGTGTAACGCGTACGAAGTCGCGGGCAACAGCTAGTTTTTATATATATTAATACCAGCTGACCCGCCACAGCTCCACACAAATTTTTAACAAAGTAAATTATAAATAACCTAGAGCAGATAGTGTAGTTTATGAATTTTTAAAATCGGTTCAGTTGTTTCTGAGATAACCCCTACAGACACACAAACAACAAAATCAAATCATAAACATTTTATTCATTAAAATCACAAGGATTTTGAATAGTCAACTTTACTGCCTATTCCTTCGCGACCAAGCCAGGAAAGAAAGGCAAGAAACAAGGTTATTTGTTCTTTTTAATGATCGAGATGGAGCAATTTCAATCCCAAACATCTCTATCATTTAAATTAAATAATTCGATATGTTATAGTAGGCTTATTTTGAAAGATTTTGTTTAATTACGTTTTTCAATTTGTTAATTGTCAATTTTTGTACATCACTTGGGAGTTTGTTATAAAAGCGAATACCTTAATTTTATGGAGTCTACAACTTCTACAAGTGGCAATAGCGAGTTTATCTATATTTCTAGTATTCAAATTATGATTATCGCTATTACTATCAAACTTTACCTCTTTATTATAGATTTATTTAGTATATATATTTTAAGTCCATAAAAAACTGATTGTTAGTTTATTCGTGCTCGAATAAAAGCGATTTTCTAATTTTAGGAATACGTTTAGAGCGTTATAAAAACGCTGAACACAATTTGATACTCACCTAAATGGCCGCGAAGCCATTTATAAAGTTTTATTGGAATAGTTTGCCTATTCCATTTACCAGTATCACATCTGCGCAATGCGTTCTCTTTAATCAAAATAAATGCAGGAATAGTGTTACTTTTATGTTTGAAAATATCGCTGCAAATATATGGTAAACATTTTATGTTTTCAATTACAAAATAAGAGGATGAGATTTGAGATTAAAGAAAGAATATTTAATAAAATGAAGATCCTATTTTTTGTACTTACTGGAGATGAACAAGCATATGGCCCACCTGATGTTAAGTGGTAATATCCTGATTACACCTACCAAGTAGAGTGGGGAGTAGGTAAAATGTAACTCTATCGAGACGGTGATTCGTATATGCCATCGAATTTTGTATCAGGACTGTTGTCCAACCTGCCATGTACCACATTTATCCAAAATGCGAAGGTAATTTACCGCCGGTATTGACAGTGTGAGTTTTAAAAATAATTCTTGCAAAGAAACCATAAAACCGGCAATAAAAAGATGATATGTTTAAACTTTATTCACTCTGTATCTCTTCTTGTTTAGATTTCCCCTCACTCCTTCCCTCTCAAGTACACACATGGTGGGTATAAGATAACTCTTTATTGTAATTACAATACAGGAACAATAAAACAATAAAATAAAACTAAAAGGCCAAATAATTCGCGGTCTTATCGCTAAGAAGGATCTCTTCCAGGCAACCTTTGGATGGAAATAAATAAGTGAAGCTTTAACCGAATGTGGTGTTCTACAGATTATAATCGATGTTCTATTAATGTTTAGGTTAATAATTTACATACACGGTCGGTAGGGTCTAAAATAGTCTGAAAATAATAGGGGTCATACCACAAAAAAATTAAACACTGTTTAGCGCGTGTCTAAAAAGGTCCTATAAAAACTTGCTAGGGATTTTTTTGAACACGCGTTAAACAGTCGTTTAACTTTTTTGTGGTAACTAAAGGCCTAAACTCTTTCGATTATAAGCTCTGAGTAGAATGTTTTTCATCAGCATCCACAGTCCGACTTCACCCACCGCTGGGTATAGGCCTCCCCAAGTTTATGCCATCCGCCACGATCCTGCGAAGAATTTGTTTACTTAGTTGATCGAGCGAAGCGAGATCTCTAAATCAACTTGGGCAAATCGGCGTTGTATGTATGTATATATGTATGTTTGTTTGTCCGAGGATAACACTTTCGAAGTGTTGATCCGATCATCATGAAATTTTATACATAGGTAGGTAGTGATGGCACAATTTTGGTGTGACTAAACAAGTTAAAAATGTGGGGGGTTGTTGAGATATTTGGGTGCAAGAGAGGTAAAAAAAAATGAAAATGAGACTATTAGGCGAAGTGAGACGTCAAATGAAAGGTCTTCATTAGTACATTTCTACCCCGTTTTTATTTTTAGTTAAGTTTTTGTAGTTTTTGAGTTATTAGCCATAATAAAAACTAAACTTTGACAAAAATTGGTATGCGTGTAGCTTAAGTATCACAAATATAGGCAAAAGTCTGAAATCCAGAATAACTGCAATTTGTACTCCAAAAAAGAAGAACCAATTAACATAAACTCCCGTTACCTGTAATTTGAATGAAACCGTAGGTCAAGCTAGTTGGTTATTTATTTCGTGCCACTATTTTGATAGTCAAAGATTACGAATAATATTTTTTGTTTTTAAGGTACTCGTAGACTCGCGAGATCTCAGTTCGGGGCGAACCACTAGTTTAAATAATATTTGTTTGGTTTTGTATTTAGGTTAAATATAAAATATTTGTGGTATTTGTTTTATTATTGTATTCTGTTAGTAATAAGTTCATCTCAATCATGATTATATGTGAATATTATTATGTTAAGATTAGCTACAACGTAAATAACCATTTCAGCAAATAAGAGTTCGGCGCATGTAGTCCAATGATGCCACTTCTAAATAAAACACAACACATTTAAAACATTCGGCAGAACCTCTTCCTTTTATTTTATTTTATTAAAAGCTTTTATTTAATCTGTAATGTTTGTTAGTTAGATTGCTTAGGTCAAATCATGTAGCTGAATTTTAAACCAGTTCCCCCCAACCTAATGAGCTGAAATTTGGAAGAAATATGTAACTGTATGGCTATTGAAGAGCGGGGTCTTCTGACACAAGTATATATACTTAAAAGAAGATCCCAACAACCTTGTTATAGTTCTATATTTTTACAGAAATAAAAACGTTTTGATTTTTTTGATTTTGATTGAACTTCGGTGACACTGCAATAATATGGTACCACGGAGGTGGTCTCATGATGGAGACGGATGCTAGACAACGGAACTTCTGAATGGATTAAAGTAGGCTACGAGTGTTTGGGCTCATTTGAATCTGCTTGCGGTTCTGGTTATGAATTTTATAAAAGCTTCGTTTGAAAAAGTAAGTTTTCAACAAAAAAAACTTATTTTAAGTCGGCTCGAATAAACATGTAGAAAATTAGGGTCGTTTTTGTGTTCGCACATGCCCTTTATCTTATCTTTTTGTAAGCGTATTATAACAGCACGTGGCCAGGTAGGAAGAAATGCAGGTTGTATCACAGCTATGTTCCTTTTTTGTCGCCGTCAACGGTCAAGCATTAATAAATTTGTTTTAGGGGGTTCTGAATGAGATTTGATCACTACTAAAAGTGAATGAGATACCTATGATTCATCGTTTTTCTTAGGTGACCTTATAAACATTATCGATACTATAAAGTTTAATGAGATACGTTTATACGAGATAAGGTTCTGGAAATTTAATGGTCTTCCTATGGTTTAAATATTAATATTATTTTGTATCTTGTAATTTTATTATTTAATTAGTGTTTTAGTATACTTACTTATTTATTGTTATTTTTCTATATAAACCAGTGGTTCGCCCCGAACTGTGTTCTCGCGAGTCTCGCGCATAAAAACAAAAATATATTATTTGTAATCTTTGACTATCAAAATAGTGCCACGAAATGTATCACCAGCTTACTTGACCTACAGTTTCATTTAATTACAGGTAACGGAGTTCATGTAAATTTATTACTCTTTTGTGGGGTAGAAATTGCAGTTATTCTGGATTTTAGACTTTTCCCTATATTTGTGTCACTAAACCTACACCCATACCAAATTTCAGCACTGTGAGGTCACTGGTGTATCCTGTTAATTTTGTCAAAGTTTAGTTTTTATTATGGCTACTAAAAAACGACAAGGTTTTAACTAAAAATAATAACGGGGTCGAAATGTACTCACAAACCTGTCATTAGACGTGCCATTAGACGTGCCATTTGACCGGATAGTCCCATTTTGTTTTTTTCTTACCCCTCTTGAACCCCAATATCTCAACAACCCCCACACATTTTTTACATTCAGTCACACTAAAATTGTGCAATCACTACCTACCTATAGACCACATTTCACGATGATCGGATAAACGCTTCGAAAGTTATCCTCGGACAAACAAACATACATACAACGCCGATTTGCCCAAGTTGATTTAGAGATCTCGCTTCGCTCGATCAAATATCATGTTTGTGCAAGTTATTTTATTATCTCTAGCATTTAAGAGTTTCGCTCTTGTCGTGTAACAGATGAAATTATTTTATTGGCACAGTATTTTTTTATCAGTCTCTGATTAAAAATGTACAGATTTGAAAACTACGAGTAAATGTTATAAATACACGTGAACCCTAAAAAGCTCTGTTACTCATACGCCTCGCATTTTATACGTTCGTATGTTATCAAAGCAGATGTTTGCTTTGGAAACAACTTATATGTTGCTTTTGGCGCTTTTAACGATAAATGATTTTTATTTGATATAAATAATATTGAAATGTAAAGCTTCGTTTCGTATATATAGCATAGCCAGTGGAGCATAGATATATCCCTAAAGGTTCTGAATTGAAGCGTGTGGATAAAGTTTGAGATCTTGGTATAATTCCAAGCTATCATTTGAGAAACACATAGATCATAATCATAGATCATCTGCGAAAAAGACAAATAAGGCATTGGGATTCGTTATAAGATCTTGCTCTCAATTTTCCAATATCAAAATTGATTGAACTCATTATTTGTGCGTATTCGTAACATCCTTGAATACTGTTTACAAGTTTGGAATCCACAGTATGATGTTTACATAAATCAACTAGGATCCATACAGCGTAGGTTTATGAGATTTATTCAGTACAAGTCTAATACATCTTAATATATATAAATCTCCTGTCACGATGTTTGTCCGCGATGGATTCCTAAACTACTTAACTGATTTTAAATTAAATAGTCACACCGTGAGCAGTCTGCTCCAACTTGAGAGATATGATAGCTTAGATCTTTAATATACCTATAAAATTTTCGTGTCACAATGTTTGTAACAATACTCCTCCGGAACAGCTTGATCGACTCTTATGAATTTTTTTTGTTGTATATTTGGTAAGTTTTAAACTATTTTTCATACCCCTATGTGATAAGTGTAGTCCACCCCAAATTTTTTATTGTTATTTTTTGTACAAAATCTTTTATTTTTATGGTTTGGCAATATAAAATACATACAACCATAAATTTACACTCTTCTACAACCAACCACTATATTTCAGTAGCGATATTAGTACTTAAATAATTTGGATAGTTGATTATAGTGGTTTATTACAAAATTTATTGGCGGTACGAAGTTCGCGGGGTCAGCTAGTATGATATAGATTATGAGTCGAGATGCAAAAGGCAACATATGCTTCCACTCCAGGAAAGAATAAAGATATTGGACATTTCAATATTGGTAAAAATTGCAGTCTATCATTGATTCCCCTCACCTTCTTTCCATGATACGGTTACGAGTCTCAACAAGAACAGTAAGTGCCTTTTCACGCATTTCGGTTACCGGGTAGTCGGCGCCTGCTACCCGGCAACACATTTAGCTTTCACACGACCCGATTTTGTATTCAGCAGCGTGTAAATCGTCAAACGCGATTACTGTCGCGTAGTGACTGCGTTAATAGTTAAATTTTCTCTCTTCTTTAAAAATGAACAATTAATTGCAATGTGGATTTTGTACCGAAGATACCGCCGCCAGACAAAGAAGTCAAGAAGTTATTGGGTTCATCCGATTAACATGAAAAGAGAACAGTGTGGAGCATTATATACCTTATTTCCAGACCTAAGTACTCCAAAATGCAAAATTCAACAATTTAATAGGTATCTATATCCATTTTGCAACGGATTAAGTAGGTACTATTTACGACACGAGGGTGTTAGACGAAACGAGTCGCGTTCTCCGTGCTTGTACCTGCGCGACTGGCCGGCCGGTACGAATGAAAGCTTACAACGTTCCATACACCACTCTGAGTCCGGCCGCCGGCTTCCTTTTCTGGCAGCGGTATCTTCGGTACAATATCCACATTGCAATTAATTGTTCACGGTCCATTTTTAGTGAAGAGAGAAAATTTAATTATTATTGCAGTCACTACGCGACTGTAATCGCGTTTGAGGATTTACACGCTGCTGAATACAAAATCGGGTCGTGTGAAAGCTAAATGTGTTGCCGGGTAGCCGGCGCCGGCTATCCGGCAACCGGGACGTGTAAAAAGGCACTAAGGATACCTTTTTATTTCACTTTATGTTCCTCACTGTACAAGACAAACTATCAGCAAAACTCCTTCTTTATCAGATCTGCTAATTATTATTATAATCTGGTTGATTTTCCTGAGTTAGATACTATTTAATTTAAAACCCTCCAAATTTAAGCGCGTTCTTTTAGAACACTGGTTTGAATAAGTACTGTTGGTTTTCCGAATAAAATATTGAATAGCAACTTGCATAATTAACCGACTGCGAAGAAGGAGAAAATGTTTTTAGGGTGTTTCAATATCTGTTAATTTGGCCCAACGTTTAACTGTTTACTAAACGTAACTTTGACAAAACTTCAAGTTACAGGTCAAAATTAAAAACGAGTATAAATATTTGAAAAAACCAAAACCCAACTGCAAAACGAACTGACAAAAAGTAATCAAGCTTGCAAAATTTGATAATCGCAGATGGGACTTATTACAGTGAACATTAATATTACCGCAACTTTAGTATCATCACATCAACTATAGTCCCCGCCTGCAAAATTAGCAAGCTTGTTTATTTCTTTTCAGTTTATTTTGCAGTAGTTTTTTTGGTTTTTACAATTTTTTTTTAATCATATAAAGTTTTGATCTTTAACATGCAGTTCTCTCAAAGGAACGTTTAAAAGAAAGGCACCGTAGCATCTGTCTCGGGCAAGCTGAGGGCAATTCAGACAACAAAAGAGTTTTTTGCTTCATTTATCAACGGCTGCAAGATTTGATAAATCTCTAAAAAAGAGTTGCAGCCATCTGCTTAACAGTTTTTTAGTTAAACTAGCTTAATAAAATATTTCATTGTTTCAGAATGTGATCGCCGGCATCAACCCATCAATGACGGTAATAAATAATCGACCAAATTAGAGAATGAGGTCGCAGGCTTCAAAAACTTCGCCAAATAAGGGGGCAGTAAGTAAAACATTAAAAACGAAAAAAGCCAAGAAGAAGACTGTGGTCAAGAAGATTAAAAAAGTGATTCGTAAGCCATTGGCAAAAACTAAAAAAAATGTCTCAAAAAATGACAAAGAAGCTGCAGTCGAAGATAAAAATGAACCTCACCTGGAAACAAGGGCTTCAACATCCAAGTCTATCCCTTCTCAAAGTGCATCTTCAACAAAGAAAACTACGAAAGATCCTAAAGAAAAAAAAGATCCGATTAAAGTTATCCCTGACATCACTGTAAAGAAACCCAATTTAAAAAAACTGATTAGGAAGAAACCTGCTAAAAAACCCAGTGCAAAATCAAGTGAAACTAGTGATGAATCCAAGTACAAAATAAATAAAGATGAACCCAAAAAGAAAAAGAAATTTTCTAAAGTAAAATCGGTTGTCAAAAAAGGTAAAGCTTCTGTTAACGAAAAGAAAGAACTGATAGCGCAGTCAAAACAAGCATTAGAAAATAAAAGTAATGTGGTTGATAAGACTTCCAAAGAAAATTTGAGTGAAGATGAAATTGAAAGTGATCCTTTCGAAAAAACAGAACAGCCGAATAATACAGACGAAAAGAATGACATTATGAAAGATGAAGATCAGATTGATATAAAAGAAAACTCACTGAAACTTAACTTAAACAGTACACCTGCCAAAGGGCTGACAGCAAATCAACCAGAAACACCTAAACAAGAAATAGAAAGACCTCCCAAGTTTTTTACATCCAGCCGATCACCCAGGATGGTTGATATCGATGTCAAATGTTGCAAAAATTCAAAAGGAAATCTAAGTGTTTCGGAAAGATTTGTATCTCTCAAATGTGAAATCAAATCAAACGAAGAGAAAAGTGTTCCTAATGCTCTTGTCACCCAAGGACCTGAAATTGATGTTTATACATTTACTGAAAAAGTTGATTCTCCAAAGAGCATTTTGTCCGATATCCGAAATCCCATTAATCAAAACATTGGTCGAGTTAGGCCTATAGCTAGAGTCAAAGGAACAATCATGGACAAAAAAACAGAATCAGAAAGGAAAAAGTTTTCACCTCATCGCCCAATTGAAGAAGTCGTAAAACAACTAAAAGCAAAAAAAAGTGAAGAAGTGGGTTCTAACCAAGGTACAGCCTCAAGCAGCTTCGATTTAGATGTAAATAATTACGCAAAAGATGATGAAGCGCCAAAACCAATAGTTAGTAAGTCTTATAAAATGGTAGCTCGAAAATCAAGCGTAACAGGAATACCATTTAGCCCTATAAAATTTCCAGACCAAGATGTTTCGCCCAGTAATAGTGAGAAACTTGCTACTAAATCTAATTCACCTCCTAAAAAGACTCAAGCCAAGCCTAAAAAGAAGAACAAAAGTAGTTCATCCGACGATGAGCTAGAATCTTCCAAATTTTCCCTCAACACACAAACTTTCCATTACTCATCGTCTGATGAAGGTGGAAATAATGAGTCAAACGATGAAACTAAAGAGTCTTCCGCATCCGATACTTCCATAGTCAAAAAACCTAAAAATAAGCGATATAAGAAAATAACAGATACTGCAAAGAAAACTAAGTCTACAGAGCTGAAAGATCTTTCGAAAGATTCACTTGTTGATCTAAAAGATGATATATTAGATAATAAGAGAAAGGAGAAACGATCCCATCATCGACCACTGCATAAGTATTGGAGAGGCCCAAAAAAGCAAAGAATGGCACTACTTAACGCAAAGTTAGTAGTACAAAACTTACTTGCAAATGAATTTCAAACTAATATGGATTTAGGGTTGATGAAAACTGTTGCTATGCAACCTATTCCAAGTACGTCGAAACGGCCAACTCCTACTAAAAAGAAAGAAACGAAGCCAAAAGATTCTGAAAAACATGATACAACATCGGAATCTGAATATGAAAATACGACCGAAAAGAAAGAGGACAGCTCTGAAAGCTCTGATGATAGTCGTCCCCAGAGAACTCTACGAGGAGTACCTGGTATACGTAGTGCGGGTAAATACTGGGATCCTAAATCTTGCTCCTCGTCCAGTGAAGAAAGCGAGCTGGAAACTATAAAGAAAGTTAGTCCAGAGAAGAAGAAAATATTAAAACTGTCTTCAGGAAAATCTGATTCTGATAAGCCCCCAACTAAAATAAAGAAAACAGTTCCTGTAAAGAAAAAACGAAATAGAAATGAAGTAAACATGGACTTTAAGGATATGGTTGTCCAAAAGCGCATGGCAAGCCTGAATGCGTCTGCAATGATAGAGCTTAGTTATGAAAAACGCTCTTCGAAATCAACCAAGGAAGAAACAACAACTGATTCTGGTAGCGACGAGTCTTTTTCTCAGAAGCCAAAAAACGGGGTAGCTTCCGGCGTAAAGTCGGAATCAAAAATAGAAGAACCTAAAAAGGAACCTGAGAGCGATGAGACAGTTGGGACAGATTCAAAACAAAAAGTAGAAGTGATCGTCAACCAAGACACTGACGTGACTATAACTGGAGTATACTCCACACACCATCATCACAAGGAAGGGGGGTTTTGCACCGTCTCGGGGATGCACCAATATCGTATCTCCTCCACGAGCCACACACAGACTACGGCGACAGCAAACTGCGAAAAGGTAATAAATACAATTTCGTTCCCCGCTTTGTTTTAAACTTGATTTCTGTTTAATCTAGCACGTGATTTGTTAATCTGTGAACATAATTATGCGATCGGGCTTAAAGTCGGCGAATTGAATCGCGTATTCCCGTACGTAATAAAGACGGCGTACCCTCTGGCGTTTCGACTCTCATTAATACCCGGTAATGAAGTAAGTTCCTTGTAAACACGCCCCGGGACCTCATCTACGCTTTATCCTTCATCGCCTCACCTCTTGAAAGTTGGCAAAGAAAAGTCAACCTTTGTGTTCAGGACAAACGGTGAATTTTTAAATAGAGTGCTGGTTATCCATCGGGTTGTAAACGATTCACGCGTGAAAAGAGTAACGTCGTGTGTTGTATAATCCTTGACACAGATGACGGTTCAAACCTTATTAATGCACTTCAATGACCAAACCGAATACCTAAACCTTTATGTGAACCTTTTTTTGCACTAAAACGTCAGTTAATGACATAACAACAGCAGCAGCATAGGAGCATAAGAGATCTAATTTGAAAAAGCAATATTACACAGATATAACGTACGAGCAAAGAATACTTATCATCTCTAACAACCAATATCATTGTTTAGAATATTATTAATATCACTCCTTACTTTCGTTAAAACTTTTCTTTTCTGAATTCCCTGTATTTTATTGGATAATCTTTTCAACTTTAACGCCAACTGCAGATTAGTTCTATCTGAGTTTACAAAGTGTTTCTTTATTGTTTAAAAAGCCTGTCTATCGCAACCACAAAGCGGTTCTAAAGCAAATAATCAGTTTACGCCACTTACTTTCACTATTTTCTTTAGAAGTGAAAATAGCACTCAATTTTATTGTTCATTAATCGAAATGAGTTGGCTTAGCTAAGACGTAGAAAAGCAATTTAAAATACGCTTTTATGAGGTTCACATGGATTCCAATCGTACTACTGGATAAATTGACCAACAATGGACCATGAACTGAAGCCTGTATAGGTGCGTATTTTATGAGAAGACTTCTAAGAATGGGTCAGTCAGTGCAAGCCCAATGTAGTGAGGTCGCAGGTAAATTGAAAGAATTTTATATTGACACAGTACTAGTTTGTTAGTGAACAATATTCGTTGCTTAGAAATACCTGGGAGCTTACATTTTCTTGCTTGCTCACGGCTCCTTAACGATTACTGTTACATAGAGGGCTATTTTACAGCTTTCAAAATCATTGTTACCTATTCACTTATTATAAAAACACATCAAGAGGTGTCATGAAGTTTGCGTACCTACTCAGAAACGTATATATAACGTATATAAAAGAATAATAATATAACGTTTACTCCAGGCTACATGTATAAATACAAAAAATATCAATACAAGGTCCCATAACTATAAATTCCTTACATACTAACATACATAATATGATATTACACTACACACCACTAATAGTTAGGGTCCTTTCGTATTCCATTCAACGCTAGAACAGTGAAGCAAACCTTTACAAACCTGTAACGTCAATTACAATTTGTAAAGGTTTGCTGAGACTAGCATTGATTAATCTCTCTTTCTCTTCTTTCTTCTTCTCTCTTCTTTTTACGAATATACCACAAGTTTTATGTAATACCTATATATTTGTTATCTAGGAGGGATGCTCTCGAGACGATGACGCTCGCTACACCCCCCTGTCGGCTCTGTCGTCTATGCAGCCTCCAGCAGAGCATGTGCACCATCCACCACATCCAAGTAAGTTCATTATTACTTAAATGTCTGTAACTTTATAGCAATATAAAAAGGTTTGCTTGTGTGGGAAGTAGCATGTATTTGATTTGAAAAAAAAAATGCCTCTAGGTTCGAATATTACGTCCAAAGTCTAAAGATGCTGCTGAAGATACGATTCCCCACAGATTTCCAAAGCGACTCATCTTTTGCAGCCAGCACTTATCAGCTTCCAGCAATCTTTATCAGGTCGTCTTTCCATAGTAGAGGAGTGTCCTGCGTTGCGCTTTCCACAACGTGGTCTCCACTCGAAAATCTTGCAGCCCCAACGGCCCTCAGTTTTATACAATTTAAATAGGTTTCGATTTCAGGGGGCCTTAGAACAGTAACATAGACAAAATTTTACGAAACGCTCTAGATTCATTGGAATATGTACAAATAATAACAACTTACACTATTTAGCAGCAACGACAAGCTGCTGGACAACAATATTAACACAAGATCTCATTACATGAAGTGTATTTATCCCAAAGTTCATTAAATAGGACTTAGTTTATGACTTCTCTAATGATAGTAAATAAGTCCAAAGATTTCTAAGAATCTTTTCCCCGAAGAGATAACGGGCGGTAATCGACATAAATGTATCAAATATTCAGCCAGTTGCAAAGTAAATCTAATCAGAGAGATCAAAGGAGATTGTAGTATTTCCCATAGGTATATTATTTTTTAGGATATTTTCGGTTTGAAAATTAAACTCTCGTGTGTACAATCATACCTATTTCTGCCGACAAGCAGCATTGCTGCGTTTCGGTTTGAAGGGTATGGTTGCCGGTGAAATTACAGGGATATGACGTAGGGCACATTCCTAACGTGCGTGACCTACGAAGCAATTCTCTGTTATTGGCGATGGTTATCACTTAACATCAGATGGATCATAAACTTATTCAATCTCCATGTAGTATAAAAAAAAATCAATGCAATACTTTTATTAGTTTGACGACATCCGTGGCGCAGTGGGCGAATAGCCGGCTGAGACTCAGGAGGTAGTGGGTTCGATCCCGCCGCGGAACAAATGTTTGCATGATCTACAGATATTTGTTCCGGGTCTGGTTATTTTTCTATATATTATAAGTATGTATTTACAAAAAAAAGTATGTAAGTATTCTATCAGTTATCTGGTTCCCATAGTACAAGCTCTGCTTAGTTTGGGACTAGATAGCGCTGTGTGAAATGTTCAGCAATATTTATTTATTTATTAGTTAGTCACTCAAACTTGGTAAACATATGAGGACGTAAGATCCTGGACATTGGGCGATTTCATAGAATGACCGTTATGAATGTACATCATCATCAACAGCCCATAAGTACCCACTGCTGGGTGTAGGCCTCCCTTTGTAAACGCCACCCTGAATGTATGAATGTACATAATACCTAATTAATACTTAATGTACAAAATTACGATGTGCCGTTACTTCAAAAGTATAAACGGTATTCTTAAGACCCAAATCAGAATAATTTCCTCGGCATGCCAGTTGGCATACCTTCGATACTTTTACCGAAAAACATACCTCCAAATTCTTTCCCCAAACAAGCTAATCGATTTAGGGCAGAATGCTTTCTATGTGTAATGGGCTAGTTAAACATTTCCCGGTTCATAGCTCCGTCATTATTAGTTTGATTTATGTTTTTTGCTTGAACTATTAGGCACTTAAATTGTATTTATTTTCAAAGCGTTTGTAAGTATTATGTCACTTATGTTTACTCGAGTCCTATTTTTTTATTATCCTATGTGGGAAAATGTCTTAGGAAACTTTTAAATGATATTAGTAGTAAAACTAGTGGTTTGCCCCGAACCGAGATTTCGCGAGTCTACCACAAAAAAAAATGTAATATTTGCCAAGAAATTAACAACCAACGAACTTAACCTACAGTTTCATTCAAATTACAAGTAACGGCAGTTCATGTTAATTGGTTATACTTATTAGTGTAGAAATTGCAGTTATTCTGGACTTCAGACTTTTCCCTGTAATTGCGTCACCTAAGCTACGCGAATACCAAATTTTAGCACTGTAGGGTCACTTGTGGACCTTGTGAATTTTGTCAAACTTCAGTTTTTATCATGGCTAATAACTCAAAAACAACAAGACTCAAAAACTACAAAACTAAAAACGGAGTCGAACTGTACTAATGAAAACCTTTCATTAGACGTCCCACTTGACTTGATAGTCACATTTACCCTTCTTGATCCCCAATATCTCAACATCCCCTTCCCCCACCCACCTATACCAAATTTTACGATGATCGGATGAACGCTCTGAAAGTGATCCTCGGACAAACAAACATACAAGCAATGCCGATTCGACCAAGTTGATTTGGAGATCTCGCTTCGCTCGATCACTTATTATTAGTGATGGTAGGAATGTGATGTTACATATCATTGGTATTAGCTAATATTAGGTTGTAAAACAGTATAGTCATAAAAACTATGACTGATAAAATTGTTGAATCAATAGATAATCCCTTATTACATATATATAAATTTTCAATCAAATAAATGAAAAAAAAACAAATATGTACATGATACTACAAGACATCGGTTTTATACTTAAGTTTCATCATCATCAACATACAGCGAAAATACCAGTTGCCTCATATCCGCGTATTAGGTCAATGTCTAACTGGCCTCGTAGACGCTCATTATCGCCGACGCTTTAGGAGCCAATTGATTTTTAACCTGACTAAATGAATGTTTATCTAAAGAAGGTCAAGCTAGGTTTAAAAAAAGTGTATCGAATGAGTTTATGCTTATATCTACATTCTTTTAACTGAAGATTTACAAGATGTCAGTCGGTTGCAGCAACGAGTCGACTTGATTGTATTGTTAAAGTTTATACCAAAAATGTTCTATAAGTACTAAATACCTGAACCACTGCTGCAAGCTGCTGCAAATGACGACCTCCGTGGCGTAGTGGGCGAATAGCCGGCTGAGACGCTTAAGGTAGCGGGTTCGATTCCCGCCGCTGAACAAATGTTTGTATGATCTACAGATATTTGTTCCGGGTCTGGATGTTTTTCTATATATTATAAGTATGTATTTACAAAAAAAAGTACATAAGTATTCTATCAGTTATCTAGTTCCCATAGAACAAGCTCTGCTTAGTTTGGGGCTAGATAGCGCTGTGTGGAATGTCCAGCAATATTTATTTAAGCTCCACGTGCCTTCCAAGAGTATTTGTAGTGTGAGTACCTGACTTATGATTATTTTGTGTTATTTGTATATTATTTTATTTTAATTGTTTGTGTGTATGAATTTAATATGAGTCTAATGTCACTAAATTTAAATTATAAATTAACACGTTTGTACTACATAACCCATTTGACATGTTAAATTAAGTTGTAACTAACAAATCTTTGACATCTGAAAGAAATGAATTGAAATAATCGGAAATAAATTAGTTTGTTACCTTTTTGAAACAGTTTAAACAAAATTATAGTAAGTTACGGTATCATAAAGATACTTAAAAATAATTAAAGAAAAGTAAACAAAAATAAAGATCTTGATTTCATAACGATATCATCACTGTGGGTGGATATAAAAATAAAGACGCGACAACTTTATTGTCTTAATTAATTGTATAAAAGTCCTGTTTCCCGACCTTTTTATTGGCATGCCCAATAAAAACGGTTTTGTTGTCACTTTTATTTATTTTGTACGTTATGGCTTTGACGAGAAATATTTTTATTTGTTCCTGTCGGTCGGTTTTTATATCAAAGTATTATGTCGATTGTTGTTTTGTGCTAGTGATTCCGATGGCCAGAGATTTGCCGCTAAATGGTTATGTTTTATTTTATTTGCCTTCTATTTTAGATACATTAGTGGCATTTTGTCTAGAATTCTTGCAAGACTATCCCGTGGTTTATGAAAACCAATGAAGTATACATAAATAAACATTAAATCAATGTACTCGATGGATAAATATATCTGACAAATGCGTACGCTTTCTGACAGGTACATTTTTAACCGACTTCGAAAAAAGGAGGAGATTCTCAATTCGTCGGTATCTTTTTTTATGTAGGTACCTACATATTTTCCCTGATTTCTCGAAGACGCCTGGACCGATTCGAGATTTTTTTTTTAATTTAAAAGGGTATACTTCCCAGGTGGTCCTATTGGCACCATGTCAGGATCTTGATGATGGGATCCCAAAAAAATCGAGGGCAACTCTCAAATTTTATAGGACACACAATGTGTTTTATATATTTTCTATTAAAAAAACTATTCAAGTATTTGCGTCTTGTACCGATAATCTCATGTTGCTGAGCTGATGATGGAAAAAAAAATCTCCTTAACTATTAGGAGTTAGTGGATAATTCTTTAAATATTATAGGCTCGTATATACCGCTACTTGTTCCTTTGAGCTGATAGATTGAGATGACAGAGATGATAGAGAGATGATGAGAGATGTTCGTAAGTGGATAATCAGGTGAGCTGATGATGGAAGGTACACCTCCTTGTTTATCAACCGGTTTGATATTTTTTTATTTGCAAGGATATACTTTCAGATTGGTCCTATAGATATTTCATCAAAATGGGTTCAGTAGTTTGAATTTTTCTGTTATCTGAAGTCGGTTATATTTTTGTTAAATAGTTACTTGTGGTTTGATATGATTAGTCCCTGCAGGGCTAGCACAGCAATTTCATTGTCTACTCATCGAAGAGACGACAAGGCTCTTTTTAAATTTAGGTGTGGTGTAAAATAAAGCGTTATTCTATTCTATTCTCTGTCGATTCTTCCGAAATTGTCTTTTGCGCCGAGCAGGCTCAATACGGTTTCTTCTTAGACAAGAGAAGGAAACTCGTCTATAGCAACGTACGTTGTATATATAATTAATTAAGTATCTAACCAAAAATTGTTGGCAAGCGCGCGATTGAGAAGAGTGCGAAAGAGAAAACTTAAGAAGACAGTGTTGTCTAGGCATCACAAGACCTAGACAATTTCAGAAGAAAGTTGTCTATCTTCAAATGTCAAAGATGGAGAAAATGATAGCTATCGTGCTCGGCTTTGTAGACTACTGTCGAGGAAGTATCGACAACGTTTCTTCCCGTTTACTCTTGCAATCGCAGTGCTCGAGACGAACTACAAGTGTCTTCTTTGTTCCGAAAAATGACTCATATCTAAATCCTTCTCTACAGTTACTGTGCTAGACCTACTGATGCGTAGTCGAATATTTTATAGAACGTTTTCGCTTAGGCTATAATTTTCATGAGCATCTGAACGTAAATAAAGAGGACTCTGTTTGTAGCCCTCTGATCCTGCTAATAACAAACAATGTTTTAGAAATTTTAACTGTGTTAGCTTTTTGTAAGTTAGCTTACTAAGTTTATAAGCGATATCAAAGTTAAGCACCAACTAAAACGTAACACAAGTATTCTGGCATCGTCCCAAGTGTGCAGATGTCAATGCTGGATCTTGGCCTCTCCAGTCTCTTCCGAGGAATATTATAACAGGTATTAACATAATCGCGGGTGTTGTACCCGTGTTTTCCAGTAAATGTTCCGTGTTCCCGGGACGGCTCTCTGTAATTATGCATCTTAATTCTATTGTCGGCGGTTCTTTCGCGGAAATACTGAACACGTTTTCATTTAACTTTAAGCCACGTTGGATTTCTGCTGTAGATTCATCAAATTGTTGAGAAGATTCTATGTTTATTTGACGACCTCCGTGGCGCAGTTGGCGTATAACCGGCTGAGACCAAAGAGGTAGCGGGTTCGATTCCCGCCACGGAACAAATGTTTGCATGATCTACAGATATTTGTTCCATGCCTGGGTGTTTTTCTATATATTATAAGTAGGTATTTACAACAAACGTATTTAAAAGTATATAAGTATTCTATCAGTTATCTGGTTCCCATAGTACAAGCTCTGCGTAGTTTGGGGCTAGATAGCGCTGTGTGAAATGTCAACCAATATTTATTTATTTAGCTAAACGTCAAACACTGTAGGTTTGTCTAGCTCTATAAGTATGCTTCTTCAATATTTTGTCAATACGTCTAATATTTTATGTTTGGTCTGTCCGTCCGTCGGTCTGTCGCAGATAATTAACTCAGCAACTACTGAAGCTATCTACTTGTTTTCTTTTTTTTCTGACGAACTAACTCTGAGCCCGTTACAGCTTAACCGAACTTTTGGCGAGCGCAGATGGCGCTCAGCCCTGTAAGTCTTGATGAGGCAATTAGCGCAAGGGCACCACTTAGGTACGAACCTCGGCTTGGGCTGTTACCAGGATAGGGATAGAAGAGAAATGCCCAGGTACATGTTTTTACCTTGTGTAGGCAGCAACTGAAGGGATTCGTCGACCTCGCCGGCGAGGTCGGTGCATTTTTTTGTATCTGTGAAAAGTTTGCTATGTCTAATATAGATTGCTCAGAAATCTCCTCCGCATTAGCGGAGGATAGGATATGAAAAATAAAACTAAGTCTCTATCTAGAACAGTTTTTAAGAAATCTTCCTTAAAAGTTTTCTGAGTTTACCGCTAACATAACTAGATTGCGCTTCTAAAGTTACATAAATATAAGTAGGTAAGAAATCCTCAGTCAGTGCGCGAGTCTCACTCGCACTTGACCGATCTTGTTTAATGAAAATGAGAGTACCTGCGATTAATCTATATCAAAGTTGCAAGTTAAAACTTTATTTGTAAAGCGTTGGTTTTAAAATACGGCCACAGTTATGTTAAGCTACTAATAAAAATGTTCCGCGGTATCCTATATACATAGCAGGGTTTCTCAAAGTGGGGTACGTGAACCCCTAGGGGTTCGCCATTCGACGGCAGGGGGTTCGCGAGAAGATTTACGTAATGGTGGCTTGATGACTGGCAGGCACGTGCGGCACACATGGTAGCGCGCGCCCGACTGACTTCGTCGCTCGCTCTCTCTCGATTTTGTACCGAGTCAGAATTAAGGTTAAAATCGTCCAAAATGATTCCTAAAATGAACTCCATTTGCGACAAGAAACAAGCACACCCATCACATTAATATTAAAAATTTCTAGATATTTCTTTTGGCACTTTATTTGTTTGTTACCTTTTATTGAAATAATAACCTTATTTTCTTTTCAATTAGTTAGTTGAGGGGTTCGCTGTCACCTGGAAACTTTAACAGGGGTTCGTGGAGCTAAAAGATTGAGAAACCCTGCTATATAGCGAATATACATCAATAAGGGTAATGTTTTTAGAGTGTCTGTATTGTGTGTACACGGCTTGACGGATTTTGACAAATGAAGTATTAAAATGGATCAATAACCTATAGAGTGAGTTATCAAAATGAAGGTATTCAAATAACACCTATAGGAACGTAATAAGAATCAGTTGGTGGTAAATAAAATGTTTAATTATAGATATTCTGCTCTCACGACCCAAGTTTCTTAACCAACAAAGTGTGTTATGCTAGATATCAATCATAGGCACTGAAAAAACGCGAAAAAAATAATGTTATTCAAAAAAACTAACAAACTTGCTAATGTTGATAATCGCCGACTGGGACTAATTTAATCAAAATTAATAATATCGCAACTTTAGTATCATGACATCGGTTATAGTTCCGCTTGCGATTACTAAAATTAGCAGGCCTGTTTACTTATTTTCAGTTAATTACTGAATTTTAATTACTTATTTTATTTATTTTTAAATTAATTTTAATTATAATATGTACTTGAATTTATCGTGTATGTACCTTTTTTATTTGTTATCCCGACGTTTCCATTGTGTTGCAACAGGACGTAGTCGCAGAAAGACTCAACAGGGGGCAGGCTGTTGCAACACTGTCGAAACGTCATGATAACAAATAAAAAGGCACATACGCGATAAATACCCATTTAAATCAGTAATTATGTACAGTGATCGCGAAAGTTTGTAAAATACTATTTTCAGTTATTTTTAACAAAAAAAATGTACTACTTTATTTTACAATAGCGTCACTTTTTCGCGATTTCTGCTATATTTGGTGGCTCATCGCAAAATCATAAGTAGAAGAAAAGCGGTTGCCACCTAACGGCCACTGTTTTTAGATAATAATACTTTGAACGCATTTTAATTTTAGTTTAAATGTTTTACCTAAAGTTGAAAAGTATTTTACACTAATATCGTGAGGTGTTAAAACTTTCCCTATTGTTGCAATGGTAGCTTTTAAAGAAATTAAGATGAACGAAGCCGAGAACTTCTTTTCTGATTACTTATGCAAAATGAGTTTCCCGAGCCGCACAGATCTCAATAATAGAATTTTATTAAACGGATTTTAAGTTAATTTGTATAGCTCATTTAGAGAAACTTTAGCCTAGTTAATACTTTTAAAAAAACTTACTTATTTTTTGTATAGATTTTTTATAAACACGCGCTTAACAATGTTTAATTTTTTTGTGGTAGGACCTAAAACTCTAAAGATGAGTTAAGTTACCAGCTAGCGGGCCAAAAGTGATAATTTAGCGCGGACATGTTTGTGTGGAGAGAAGATTTTAATAAATATCCACACTAAAATAACAAATTCGAAACTCACGTTTTCACGACTAAACGGCTGAACCGATTTCGATGAAATTTGGTATATAGATAGATTATGACCGGGATTGAAACGTAGGTTACCTACTTTTTATGGAAAAAAACACGGGACACCGCGGGCCGAAGATACTTCAAAAAAATATCCAAAAGTCACATACATAGATCTGACTCCTAGACTAGGATTTATTTTATGGTGGGTATCAGGAAGTACTATGCTGTACATCTCCAGTATACGCTGACCTCGCTTTGTGTAGACTTTTCGTACGATGAGAGGTTATACTGGAAAAATGTAGCTTGATGTGTAGCCGTGTGTAGCCTACGTGGCCCACTTCGCCACTTAGGTCGTGTGGATAACAATGGTTCATAGTAGCTATTCACGTTGCGACGGTCGCACGGACCGTTTGACGATCGTGGGGTGGCCGCCAGTATGGTAATCACACTGTCGCGTCGTTGCGATCGTTCGTCGAACAGTTCATGCGACAGTCGCAATGTGAATAGCTACTTTTAGAGATAAACCTGGGTAAGAGAGGTGAAAGTTAGTAGATGGATATGAAAGAAGTAAACAATTGAGTTGATCTCATGTAATGTGAAAGTAATGCGTTATTTAACGCAATACGAAGTAGTAATTAACTAAACCGAAGAGCAAGTATGAAGAAAGTGTTGAGAGTCATCGACGTCGATGACGTCCACGGCTAAACATAGGTCACCCCTTTAGCATTCCAGATCGACCGATCTTGTGCGATCTGCATCCATCGGCTCCCAGAAACTTTTATGAGTCGTCTTTACTAGGTGATGGGAGTGAATGGATATGTAAAGCGCGTCACAAATGGTGAAGATGCTATTATATATGATACTTTTATAAATATCGCTCGCCATACAATTCAATGTGAGATGAAAATATATATTACTAGCTGACCCGCTCGTGGCTTCTCACGCGTGGTTTGTCAACAAAAACATTACCCTCCTACAGAGCAATCGGGTAAAAAGATGCCTATGTCTCAATCCCTATACTCCCGTCATAATCTATCTATGTAACAAGTTTCATCGAAATCCGTCCGCGTGTGTGTGACGCGCTTTAAGATCGTAACTGGTACAAATACCAGAAGAGGGCATTTCCGGGAAACGTATTTGTACCGGTACGAGTTGTCAAATACAGAAACGTTAATACCCGCATACAGACTCCGGACCGGGCCATCTCACTCTGCCTGCGTGACTTGCCGCTAGGAATGGAACGTTTCCCGAGTAGCGTGTGAATAATCATATAAAATTAAAAATCATATGTCACTCCTGCTATTTTCTTTCGTATACTCGTAACCTCGTAAAATAATATGAGCATAAATATGAAAATGATTTAAAAGTAGCAATCATTTCCATGCCTACTTGCCACTATCTACTAGATAGAAGCACGCACTACGCGGCTCGGTCAGTCTTTACACAACTAACAGTTTTCGTGAGACTTCAGGGAAAACGCTTACCAAAACTATTGACGATTGCGTATTTGAAAACTCGTACTAAAGGTAGAGGAGCATTTTCGTAATCGTTGTCCTAGTTATTTGGAGATCCTTATTAGAAATCCTTATATTCTTATTCTAGGGTAGGGCGGAATAAAAGATCTGCACTGAAGTCCCGCATTGGGGGTGTATTGTGCATACCCCCCCCCCCCCATTCTAATCTGACCCCAGCCATCCTAACTCCTTGAAGTAACGTAGTAGGACTTTGGGTTGGTAGCAGCAGCTTTCCAAGGTCCCCGTGGATGTTGTTAATGTAGTAGCGGTGTTGGTGGAGGATGAGGATTCGATGACCCTTTGCAGACCCGTTCTCAGTCTGGCGTCGTTTGTGGCAGTGCAATGAAGTATCACATGCTCCACAGTCTCTTCCTCCCGAAGGCATCCGCGACAAAGTCCACTGTCCGTGGCTCCGGTCTTCAGGAGGTGATGGTTAAGTTCGCAGTGTCCCGTGATGATTCCCACTGCCTTGTTGTTCTCTGGACAGGAATCGTGAGCTTTAGTCCATTTGAAGATTATACTATGTTTCTCAGCCAATTTCTGTAGAGCACTATAGCACTCCGCGACAGATTTTGATCGAGTGTCAGGTCGTCTGAGAGCATTAATAAGTGCGGCGCTGTCTGTTATGAATATTAGTTCTGCCTTCTGATTTACAGTTGATGAGTGAGGAGCAGACCCAATTGTTGTTGATATTTCTGTTGCTTGCCATTGTTGCTGCCAAAAGGAGTCCGAGTGTCTCAGCCTGGAACGCTGTGGCCAATTTGTTCAGAGGTTGTACTCGTGAAAACCCTATTTCCGGGCAGAAGAAGCCACAACCTGCCCCTGTTTTGTTTGTTGCTCATGTTAATTACTGTTACTTCTAATGAAATCTCCATACAAATATGAAAGTTTCAGTACGTAGGAGTTCTGTTTGTGATTTTTCGGAGACGGTCCATGGCACAGTTCCAAGTCCAAGTCGCCCCTTCCTCTATCCGCGATATTAAATAGTGGGACGGGCACTTATCTAATGCTAGCTCCACACTAGGCGATCACGACGAGCAAACAAAAGCGAATGCTAATTCTTAAGGTGCTTTTCCACCGAGGCGAGACGACACGAGGCCAGAATAGAAATCTCACCCGCCCATTCCCACCAAAATAAATAAAATTAATAATGATGGACATTTCACAGAGCACTATCTAGCCCCAAACTTAGTTAAGCTTGCACTATAGGAACCAGATAACTGATAGAATTCTTATGTACTTTTTTTTTAATTGCCAGCTCGCGCTTACGATAGCCATCGCGAGCTCGCGCGATATCGCACTTAGATTGTGGGCTAGAAACAATTAAATCGATTTCCAGCATTTGGTCTTTAATAATTATCTTACATCAGTCTAATACTGTAAGTAACCCACAATCTCGTGATTAATATTATTGCGAGAATCGTTTTTCCGTTGCATCACGATAGTGTGAAAGTTTTATTCTACTATATAATAACTACTTTCCAAAAACCTTCATATTCACTATTGTTTGTAAATATAACGGAATGTAGATTTAACTTTTGCTCGATTTCGTTCGTTTGTGTGTACCCGGCCTAAACAAGCCCGCCGGCCAGACACGAAATCAGCGATATCTCAGCAATTTGATATTCAATTTAATTTTCCACTGCGGTGATACGATCTGATTAAATAAGTGAAATCGGCCTTAAAATTCTTCCAGAGTGCTGCGGTTTTGGTGGTGTGTTGTGTAAATGAATATATTTTACTTCCTTGTTTGATTTTCGTTATTTATATCGCCGTTGCATGACCAACTGAGTTATTTATTTATTTAATACTTTCACACAAAACAGAATAGTGCTAGGAGGACTTAATGCTAATAGCATTATCTACCAGTCATCCTGGTCGTGCTAAAAGAAGGTAAAGCGTGATACAGGAAAAAAGGTATTTCAGCGCTAATAATAATAACAAACTCTAAATAACTATTTTTTTAAATAACCTATACCTACCTACTGGGCAAAGGTCCACTGCTGGGCAAAGGTCTCCCCCATTTCTTTCCATTTCTTGCGTTCTCCAGAAATCTCCTGCCATCCAGATCGTCGCGCTAAATCTAAAAATATTTTAAAAATAAATAAGAACATAATAATAAATACCTAACATAATAATAACAGTGGTTCGCCCCGAACTGAGATCTCGCGAGTCTACCATAAAAACAAAAAAAATATTATTCGTAATCTTTGACTATCAAAATAGTGCCACGAAATAAAAACCAACTAACTTGACCTACAGTTTCATTCAAATTACATAAAACGGGAGTTCATGTTAAACTTTTTTCGGGTACAAATTGCAGTTTTTCTGAATTTCAGACTTTTGTCTATATGTATGTATGTAAGTATGTTTGTTTGTCCGAGGATAACTTTCAAAGCGTTTATCCGATCATCGTGAAATTTTGTATATGTATTTGTGATACATAAACTACACGCATACCAAATTACAGCACTGTGTGGTCACTGGTGTGTCCTGTGAATTTTGTCAAAGTTTAGTTTTTATTATGGCTAATAACTCAAAAACTACAAAAACTTTACTAAAAGTAAAAACGAGATCGAAATGTACTAACGAAGATCTTTCATTTGACTTCTCACTTGATCTAATAGTCTCATTCATTTTTTTTACCCCTCTTGAACCCCAATATCTCAACAACCCACCAAAATGTTTAGCTCATTGAGTCACACCAAAATTGTGCCATCATTACCTACCTATATACCAAATTTAACGATGATCGGATAAACGCTCCAAAAGTTATCCTCGGACAAACAAACATATATTTATATGTACATACATACATACAACGTCGATTTACCCAAGTTGTTTTGGAGATCTCGCTTCGCTCGATCAATTATAACAGTGCACAGCCCTCATCTTTACATCATCATTATCATATCAGCCACAGGACGTCGACGTCCACTGCTGAACGTAGGCCTCCCCCATAGATTTCCAAAGCGGCCGATCTTATGACGTGGCCTGCACCCAACGGCTCCCAGCAACCTTTATCAGGTCGTGTTTCCCTCTTGTCTTTCCAACATCTTATAAGCTAAGATATTTGACCCTTATTTACAACGAAGCTAACTAGGTACCCTTAATTAGCGTAGAAGAGTCAAGGATCCCTTGTTAGTTACTTTTCAGCGTGGCTATTCCAATTTTTTTTTATTTTCTACATTGGTAAGTCATGTGACTAACTTCATATACAGTGTTTGGTAATATACTCACGATATTCAAGTGACGGTTTCTCAAAACATAAAAAAACACTTCTCGAAAAAAACTACTAGTAATATTATTAAATTTAAAAGAAAATCAACCAAGTTTAGGTGATTAATTCGATATAAAACTTACTGCCTTTGACTCTTGCAATTGACATCCAAAAATAAAGGCCGATTTGATATCTCTTTCGGAAATGGCTGCGGGTTTTGGGTTAGGAAGATACAACAAGAGATATCTCGAGACGTCACTAATACAGTATCTGTGGTTAGATGGCATTATGCAATAGCACAACATAACTACCTCCGTGGCGCAATGAGCGAATAGCCAGCTGAGACGCAGGAGGTAGCGGGTTCGATTCCCACCGCGGATCAAATGTTTGCATGATCTACAGGTATTTGTTCCTGGTTTGGATGTTTTTCTATATATGATAAGTATGTATTTACAAAAATAAAGTATATAAGTATTCTATCAGTTATCTGGTTCCCATAGTACAAGCTCTGCTTAGTATGGGGCTAGATAGCGCTGTGTGACATGTCCAGCAATATTTATTTTATTATTTATTATTATAAGTTTAATAAAATTTCGCTGCGGGGTGGGCAGCGGGACTCAGTGGGCCTATATTTTCCTCGGGTTCTGACGGGTTCGATTCTCCGACATATATACCGCGTGTCACCGCATTTATGACATTAATTTAAATCACGGGTAGGGCTGATGGCTAGAATTGTTGTAAAATAGTTTTATTTTTTCAAATTCATTACCATTTGTTTTTAATTTTCAATCTACCTTAATTTAAAGTCCTAAAATATCAATGAAACAGCCTGTATAAAATAAGTAAACAAATCATATTCATTCATCATGTAAATAGAGGTACCTGTTAAACTGACAAAGCGGCCTCGGCGCAAAGGCGCTGCCGATTTACGTTAAAAATGTTTAATGCAAATGTATCGATTATTGAATAATTATTTAAGCTACTGGTATTAAACCAATCTCTAAAATCAGTTAATACTGTTACGCCGAGGCTGTTAAACAATGAGTAATAATCGAACCTTCTCGAACGCTTTTGTCTTGCTGTGTTATTGTTGCTATTGTTTGTGGTTTCGCAGAATGGTGAGTGGCCATTGTGTCGAGGGACCGACCCTTTCCTGGAAGGATCGACATCGTTCTCGAACAGTCGAAATGTGTGCGATATAAATAGGCCGGAGAGATGGCCGGACAGTCAGTCTTAGTGAGTTAGTCTCAGCGAGGCCCTGGAGGACTGACGTGGGAAGGGTCTCGCGTGAACAGTAGTTGCTCCCGAGTCAGTCTGGATTAAGCTATACGTGCGATCATTTCGGTGACTTTAAGTGGTGCAACTGTGGTGTGAATTAGTGTGTTGTGATTACGTGTGACCAAGTTCGTGTATTCATCGTTTAGTGCTGAATAAAAGTGTTGTTTTGGTTAAATCGATTCCCATTATTTTATCCCGAACCCTCAGCTCGTAACAATACGATTCTGCATATGTATTTTAAATAAATGTCGTGAATGCGGTGACAAACTGTATAATATTATTTTAAAAAAATATGTTTAAATATTTATATCTAAATTTTAATAAAACTGAACACACCATTTATTTACTCACTTCTTTATTTATTTTTATTTTATTGTGTCGCTGCTGCACTACCTTTGCTTCTGGTTTCAGCTATAAATCAGCGTTGGGTGCATAATATCCAACATTATGCTTTAATAAATTAAGCTGAACACGATTTTGGCACGCAGTCACATGAGTCGAACTGTCTTATTAGATTTAATTGTTCCTACTGTTTTTTATAATAGTTTCATGTGTCATTTTGTGTACCAAATAAATGATTTCAATTCTTAACCGATTCATTGCGGATGGCACGGCAGCCGTGTCATCATTTTCTTTTGCGTGTGGCGTTAGGCACGTGAGCCGTGCCATTTTGAAATCGATGGTAATTCCTTCAAATTAAGTTTTAGGGAGATCTACCCCAGAACAAAACTTTTTTATTTTTAACGTTAATCAAGCTTGTAGCATTCGTTTCTGGATATTGTATTGTTTTTTAAAAAATAGGGGTCACCAACCTTTTTGAAAATTTTAATGATGAGGATTTTTGTATAATAATATAATTGAAATAAATAATATTAAAAAATTGCTTATTTTTATATCAGAAATGTGAACGATTTGAGAGAACATTTTTTTAACATTTTAGGAGAATCTTAGCGCAAAAGACAATTACCGCTACCGAAATAGGATGTCAGAAACTAATCAGAATATTGGAATATCGGAACCAGTGGTATATTGTCGCCACATGATGTACACGTCCAAAGTCCTTTGGACTATTTCGTTTTATTTTTGAATGCCCAATTCATGAATTTAATATTGGATTGTACAAATAAGTACGGCAACAGACTGAAAGCAGCAGCGACTACTTCTCGAGCTCGATTTAGACAATGGACCGATGTAAGTGTCACCGAATTTAAAACATTTCTAGGCATACTGTTGCTGATGGGAACAATAAAACTCAATAGAATGGTAGATTATTGGTCCACTCATTATCTGTTCCGCTTAAGTCCACATATATTTATGTCGAGGGACAGGTTTTTTTTAATTTTAAGAGCCTTAAATGTTCAGAATAATGAAAGACCAGAGAGTATATTTAAAATTAAATCTTTAATTGATTTATTCAACGACACGGTTAATTCAGTATATTATCCATTAAGAGAGCTAACAATCGATGAGTCTCTTATTCTGTGGAAAGGAAGACTTTTCTTCCGTCAATACAATAAAGGAAAAACACATAAATACGGAATTAAATTATACATTTTAGCCGATGCCAACGGAATTATTTTAAATATTCACGTGTACGCAGGCTCCCAGGATGTGCAAGTCGGCGGTAGAAATCATATTAAAAAAGTGGTTCATTTGCTTATGCAAAAGTATATTGAAAAAGGCCATTCCTTGTATGTAGATAATTTTTATACCAGCGTGGGTTTAACTGAGGAGCTATTATGTAAACACACATACGTTGGCCAAAACTAACTGGCCAAAATATTTACATCCATGTATATCCAATACAGCGTCATGTTCCAAACATGACGCTCATCATCCTTAGTTTTTTCTATGCACTTTGAACTGTCCACCATATTATTTTCTAAACACGTTGATCTGTCCACCATCTGTTTTTTTATGCACGTTGAAGTATCCTCATGTATAGATTTCAAGTGTTCTGAGTTTTCCCAGTGTTGTGAATATGTTTGCGAATTTTGCTCTAATATTTGGTCATCGTTGTCGCGTTGAGTTTCAATTTCTGTCTCGGGAATATATTTTCTTTTACGCCGTAATTCTTAAACAATAAATAGGCAATAATTTACTTTAAAATACTTGAAATTTCTTATCAGGAAAACCAAAATGATAATTTTAGAACTAATGTAAGTAGAAAAGGTTTATCACACCTGTATTAAAAAAGCCACTTACCATCCATTTCCAAAAATACACTTATTTTTACACTTTTTATCACTTGAAACTACGTTCCTGACCGTTCACGTTAGATTTCGAATGTAAACTAAAAGTTTAACGCTTAGAACCACGTAAAAATGGTAAAAAACACTGTTTTCTTTTCCGCATGGCTGAAGACACAGGAGCCATGTCATTTAATCGTATGGCGCTTGGCACGGCAGCCGTGTCACGGTAATTTTGTTCAACGCTACAGTTAGAAGTTTGCAAAATTAGACATCGCAACGAATCGGTTAATCGTCGGGTAGTTATCGGAACGGACGGACAGTTTTATTCGGATTCTATTTCGAATCAGAGAACGCTATTTTGTAAACTATCAACCTTTTGAATCCATGTCAGAAAGGTATCCGAGCTTTATGGTCAATCCGAATTAGTTTTAAAATCGTTTTTACGGTTCCAGATATTTTATTTCTCTTAAGAATTCGTTTTTCACTTACAGAGTAAACTTAAAAATAATGTATAACTAGTGTGCTTTACAGCGTAAATTTATGTAATTGTATAGTGTTATAAAAAGGTATAGTAAAATAACATAATAACAATCACACACAACAAAACAAAAAAAATAGTTAAAGTGGGTAGGTCTTTTGGATTAGAAATCGAATCTGAAAAAAAATGTTGGATCGATCCGACAGCTTCTGACTTTTTAAAACAGCCCCTCAGGTCCCTATTCCAGAACTACACTAAAATTTAAACGAGACTCATTTGTTTATATTTAGTAAAAAAACCGTGAACAAGTGATTCACACTTGTTTAGTTTTGGAAAGGGGGAATACCCTTTCAGAATTTATAATCTTTCATTATAGCCTGTTAAAACTGATTTTAAAATATTATTTGCTGTTTTTATACTACAAAAGTAGCAAACAAACATACGGCCAACTGATGGTAAGCGGTTACCGTAGCCTATGGACGTTTGTAACACCAAAACACAACACTCGCGCGTTGCCGACCCTATAACATTTTAGAAACGCGCTTTTTAAGAATCCCGTACTGTAGTCCCTGAGAAAAATCTCAGCAAAACCCCGAACACTTCGCTTGTGGAATGGGAGACCATTCCACAAGCGATCACAAGTATTCGGGTGAGGAAATTCCTCTGGAACCTCACGGTACGAGACCACATCGTCTCTAAGGTGGATGGATTCCCTGCCGATAGCGAGCGGTGCGATGATAAAAGGAACCTGAAGGCAACATGTCAAACAACTCCTCAGAACACAACCCAGGAGGCAAAATCTCTCCTGAGACTTAAGGGCTCAATACCGCTTGTGAGAATGGGATCGTCAACAATTCTCACAGCTCGTCTTTGAACAGAGTCAAAGGGCTCTAGTTGATATCCAGGTGCTCCTGTCCATAAATGACAGCAGTACTCCATGTGGGGCCGGACTTGCGCCTTATAGGGAAGCAGTCTTTGCCCCGCACTGAAGTACTGCTTTACCTTATTGAGCACACCGAGGTTTTAGGATGCCAACTTTGCCTTGTCTTCTAAGTGACTTAGAAACTGCACGTCACTGGAGATGTCGACACCCAGGATTCCAATGCGCATAGAGATGGTCACTTATGTTATCATCATACATTTATTTTACTAAAACAGGATCCATATTAATACTATAAATTCGAAAGTAACTTTGTCTGGTTTTTACGTTTTCTCAACTAAACGGCAGAACCGATACGGTGGCTGCAGCTCCCTTCTATCATCGCACCGCTCGCCATCGACAGGGAATCCATCCTCACTCCTTGGAGACACCACACACACGCGCACCGTGAGACTCCAGAAGAATGTGCTCCCGCGAACCTTAGCTTGTGAAATGTCAAGGCTTTCCCCATGGACTACATACATCTGGGGCTCTTCAAAAAGAGCGTTGTAAAAATGTTAAAGGGTCGGCATCGCGCGTTTAACGCTTTATTTTGGTGTTACAAACGTCCATAGGCTACGGTAACCGCTTACCATCAGGTGAGTATGCTTGATTGCCACCTTAGGCGGTATAAAAAACCTATTTCGATGAAATTTGGTATTGATAAAGATTATAACCAGGATTATAGGTACATTAACAAGGTTAATGTTTTTATTAAGAAACCACGCCTACGAAGCCACGGGCGGTAGCTCGTTTACAATTTGTGAAACACTCCGTCAAATACTTGTGTTTAACCCGCGCTCATGGAGTATTCCTGCCGAAATATTAGGACACTCAAAATCTCACAAATCATGGTAAATATCCCCTTTTTAGTGACAATAAATGAATCAGAAATTAATCTCATAATATTAACTTACAATTTGCAAATAATTTACCCGCCATGTTTGGATTTTTGCGCGATTTTTTTCTAAACTCATTTCTCCAGCGAGCCTGTCAACAAACTTCTGTCGGAGGAAAGTTTCACCAGATTGAGGTTTAAATTACAGGCCATCTTGAATTTATTTTCATTTTCATCTCGGAATAATTCCAATTTGCGAGCCGAGCATTTAATTTTCATAGCTTAACAGAATTCCATTTCGGTGAAACCCGATTAGTGTTTAAGCGGCCGTGGCCTATTTGTTATCTTGAGAAAAGCCATACTCGACGGAAAGGAACAATACTAACATGTAATCAAAGCACTACTTTCTTACGCAATCGATCGCTTATCGCCACAGTAAATATAAATTTAAAACATAAAATTACATCTGCTTTTCATGATGAAAATATCTCGATTATGGTCACAAATATAAGTCCTTTCAAGACAAGTACTTCTTTAAATTGGTAGTTGCTAGCAAGGACTTATCTCCAGCGACAAATCCGGAGGATGGGCTAGTGTAGTGAATGGTGGGCATAACTGTTGTTCAGTCTGTAAGCTTGAGGTCTGAAGTGGCAAGTTTGGTTCTGACAGGACACATCACTATTTTTTATCCCAGCATTAAAAATTCTCGAAATGATTCAGATAGGTATAAAATGTTTAGCTTCTTATATTTAGATTCATCTAAAATGTATGCCTAATCACACTAATATTATAAATGTGAAAGTTTGGATGTTTGTTTGTTACTCAATCAAGTCGTAACGGCTGAGCCGATTTCGATGAAATTTGGTATGTACGTAGATTATAACCTGGATTAACATATAGGCTACTTTTTGTTGACAAATAATGCGTACGAAGCCGCTGGCGGAAGCTAGTTTACTAATAATATAGGCCTGTACAAACCGAATGCTTGTGCGTGATGATGGTGAGCGTATGACGCGCAAGCCACGCAGACGGTCTGACATCTTCCTTAAAACTTCATACATTACAACCGCTGCACCGTGCGTGCACGATCACGTCACGCACATGCCACGCTCACGCATTCGGTTTTAACAGGCCATAAAGGAACACAATATGATCTGGGGACAAAGCTGATGACACTTGATGATCCACCTTAAGTGGCCACTTAAGACCCTCTTATGCTCATGGGCTCTCACGACTATATTAATCCCCACGTGGATATCCTCGGATCTTTTAGCCGGGTTGATGCTGTACATGTTTTCACAGACCGACAAAAATCCGGACGTTTCTCAGACGAATTTTGGATATTGTCAACAGCGTATCCAATTTTTCTAGGACGCTGTATCCAATCCAATCAGACCGCGCTCGACTTTTCGAGCGGGCAAAAAATGGAGCAGCTTTCTACTCTTCTATTAACATTTCTGCGACAACTTCAATAACCAGCGACAAGACCTAGATCTAGATAATAGATGGAAAAATGATTATCCTTTACAAGAAAAATCTTTTAGGTGTCAACCACAATCACATCACCACGTTTCACCACCGGACAAGCAGACGTACCGAGAAATACCACCCATATCTGATCGGCATACCACCTTGCCGTACCAAACGATTTGCTTCAACTTTTCTTGTTAGCACAAGTAAGGAGTGGAACTCACTTCCGTCCGGCATATGTTTTTTCAGTATAATCTTGAAGTCTTCAGGTCCAGGGTAAAAAAAAGTCAAAATCTGACTTTGAAATGTCAATTTTACTGCCTGTTCCTTCGCGACCAAGTTAATAGGTTCTTTCTAGGCAAGCGTGCTCCATCTTCGATCACACCATCACTTACCATCAGGTTAGGTGGTGGTCAAGCGCTTGGCTATCACCAATAAAAAAAAAAAACATAAAACTTGGGTTGAAAATACTCGTATGAAAAATCTCGTTCCGTGAAATTCTTGTAGTGTGATATGCTCACGTTTTGCATAGTACTCGTAGTTACGAGGGGAGTTGAATGTATTCTCTTCGTCGAGCATCTTGCACTGACCTTTGACAAATTCAGATGGTCATGAAGGATAGTGTGAATGGTACCCACGGATAGCTTGGTTCTTTCTGCTAATATTTTCACTCTCACACGGCCATCTTCGAGTACAAGTTTCTCAACAATTTTTACGTTTTCTTCAGTAGCGGCACTAACCGGCCCACCGGCACGAGGGTCGTCTTCAATACTCTCTCTACCCCGTTTAAATTCACTTGACCACTTCTGAATTGTAGATAATGAAGGGGCAGAATCTTGGTAAACAGCCATCATTTCTTCGTAAATTACTTTTAGAGTCTTCCCTTGTTTTGTGAGGAATTTTATCACAGCGCGATGCTCGATTTTTTTCAACATTGTCGTATCAGTCATCGTAGTTGCCTTGCCGAAATGATATTTTGAATACTAATGGCAACAATCAAATAAAATTTTGTATTAATACCCTCAATGAGTGTCATAAACTAATGAGATAATTTAATTACCCTCATCATTAGTATATTACCCCGATACCGAGAATACATTGAACGCGCCGCGTAGCATTCACGGGACAGGTTGCAAGCCCATTGCAGCTTATTTGAATACTAACCAATAGCACATGCCTTAAAATTTTTGGTTCTAGAGAATGCCGACTTGCTCATACTCGTATACACTGGGTTGTTACGTCACTTAAGATTTCAAGGAATGTTTCAGCTTGGTAACGTTCATTAGGAAATCGACGATATCGAAACAAACTCGTGCTAAATTTACAGAGCAGGGACGAAACAAATAAGAAGAAAAAGAGAGCCCGCGAGTTAATCATGAAAGTCGAACGCTAATCGCTTCGTGTTTCACTGTCTTTCTTTACTTTTTGTCCCTTTCGCCGTCGGAATAAATGTGTGACAAACTGAAATATGTTTTAGCGCCTCTCTTAATAGTATACAGGGTGCTTCAGAACATGTAGAGTCAGAGATGAAGAAATAAGTGAGCAGTCGAAGTTACTTCTAAGAAGTCTATAATTTAAATAAGTCTATAAAATGAGAATGTATTATTACCGTTTCAAAGTGATCCTTGTGATTTTGACGGATAAAAAGATTTTGAATTTTGACAATAAGCATTAGCTGTAATACTAGTTTGTTTACACATTAAAATCAAGTGTTGTTGATTCTGTGATTAATGAATCCATACCTACTAATATTATAAATTCGTAAGTAACTCTGTCTGTCTATTTGTTACGTTTTCACGACTAAACGGCTGGACCGATCTTGATAAAATTTTGTATACAGATAGATTAGAACCGGGATTAGGCTTTTAAGTCGGGTAGATTGCGCAGAATGAGGGTATTGTTTTTGTTATTATTGAAACACCACACCACGCGTGCGAAACCACGGGTGGCAGCTTGAAAATATAAAAGAAATTCTCTACGGCATCATCATCATCTCATCTACCAATTTGTTCAACATAGGTCTCCCTCATAGATTTCTAGAGCAACCGATTTTGTATAGGCCAGTTTTGAGTAACCAGACTCGAAAAATAAATCAAAGTAGCCTTAATCGGTATTTGATGGCCCCTAAGTTGCCTAAACGGGTTTATGTTCGTTCACCCTTTTCGGGTGAACATACGACCTCCGTGGCGCAGTGGGCTTATAGCCGGCTAAGACGCAGAGGTTGCGGGTTCGATTCCCGCTGCAGGACAAATGTTTGCATGATCTACATTGATATATGGATATTTGATCCGGGTTTGGGTATTTTTTGATATAATAGGTAGGTATAATAGGTATAACCTATGAAATTGCCGTTCTTCAGTACTGGTCATTTCAAATAGAAAAAAAGTTTGGAATGGCTTTGTATTCAAATTCAAATTAATTTTGTTTTAAAAACATGGCATTCTTTTTACAAACTCAGTCTTTTGTTTATTGGTTAGCGTTGTATTTTCATTACATTTGAACATTTTTCGTCATAATGGATACTTTAAAAATTCGTGTAATTATGGAATATGAGTTCCGTCGTGGCGACACAAACGGCACGTAACATCAAAAACGTTTACGGAGAGAACTGTACAAACGAACGCACAGCCCGTTATTAGTTTTCCCGGTTCCGTTCTGGAAATTTTGACTTGAAAAATGAAGCTCGTGGTCGTCCGGAGACTTTGGTCAACAATGATGAATGAAAGGCGATTGTGGAAGCTGACAAAACTCAATCTACAGCTGAGCTAGCAGCAGCTTTTGATGTTAGCATCAAAACAATTTTGATCCATTTGCGACAAATAGGCAAGGTAAAAAAACTTGATAGATGGGTGCCCCACGAACTTAACGATCGCCAGCCTAACGTACGCGTCGAGACCTGCCTCGCGCTGCTCAGTAGGCAAAGAAATGAAGGAATTTTAAACCGAATTGTTATGTGTGATGAAAAATGGATTCTGTTCGACAATCGAAAGCGCTCAGCAAGTTGGTTAGATCCTGGTTCAGCACCAAAGCAGTGCCCTAAACCAAAAATGACCCCTAAAAAGGTGATGGTCACTGTTTGGTGGTCTAGTGCGGGTGTGATTCACCACAGCTTTTAACAAAACGGCATGAGCATTACTGCAGATGTGTACTGTGAAGAACTGGAGACAATGATGGAGAAGCTTGCACATCGGCAACCAGCTTTGGTCAATCGGTCGTCCCCACTGCTCCTTCACGACAACGCGCGACCCCATACTGCACACAAGACAGTCTCCAAGCTGCAAGAGCTGGGGTTGGAAGCTCTCCCTCATCCGCCATACTCACCAGACCTTGCACCTACCGACTATTACTTTTTCCAAACTTTAGACAACTTTTTAGTGGGTAAAAAATTAAACTCCCGAGAGGCAGTACAAAATGCCGTTGAAGAGTTTGTTGCCTCCCGTCCAGCTGATTTTTACAAGAAGGGCATGAATAAACTGCTAATGCGTTGGCAAAGATGCGTCGATTGCATGGGTGATTACTTTGAATAACAGAAATAAAAAAGTTTAAAAAATAAGTACTTTCACTTATTCCATTCAAAACGACAATTTCATAGGTAAAGACCTAATATTATATGTATGTATTTACAAAAAAATAAGTATATAAGTATTCTATCAGTTATTTGTTTCCCGTAGTACAAGCTTTGCTTAGTTTGGGGCTAAATGGCGCTCTTTGAAATGTCCAGCATTATTTATTATTATACATATTTGGAAGCCCTCTAAAGCTTTTTCGCAACAAGATTGGCAGTTTACACAACTTCTGTTATGACTTCCGAAGCCATAAGTAACGGAGTTGAGTGTGTGAAGGTTACAGAGAGCTCTGGGTATTTGTGCCGATCTTTCGCGTCTCGGGCCACCGCTCCTTTTGAAATTTACAAACTTGTGTCGAGTTACTTGAACGAGTTTGGATAACTTGATACCTTTTCGGCAAGGTCTTGTGATTTAAGTTTCTTAAGCTACCTTTTTAGATACATAGATAAGTTTCAATATTACCTTGACGAAATTCACAGATACTGTTTTGCATTTTCTCAGTAGAACCTATATAATCTAAGACTGGCTTGCATAACGATTCCTGAAAGTTACCAACAGACTTGTTTAAATTTGACGTATTTGTATGATTTGATAACTCCTTAAATCATATTTAGCCATTAAATACGTTTAGGAATCGTTGCGTAAGTGTTATTTAGGCTTAATCCACATTAGGGCGACATGTGCAACGATAGTAGTTAATAAGTAATATTAAGGATTTTCATTGTCGCTTTGGTGTTCACTGTAATGGCTATGTATAAATAAAATAAATAATAGTAGATTATTTAACGAGGGGATAAAGCAGTGTCTTGCATCACGGGCGTTATATTGAATCCTAAACGTAACGAAGGATTCTAGAGTTAACTCACGAGCGGAGCGAGGGAGTTGCTAGAATCCTGAGTGCAGATCTTTCAAACTTTCGCGATCACTGTACATAATTACTGATTAAAACGGGTAATTATCGCGTATGTACCTTTTTTATTTGTTATCTTAACGTTTCGGCTGTGTTACAACAGCCGTGGTCACGGGTGGGTGGGTTGAGTATACTCTACTTATCACACTTTCTGCAAGACATTAAAAACCAAATGTAGGTGGTGCATTCTGTGGAGAGGTTAGTTCGATTTACGAATAAGTTCTTATTGTGTGGGTCTCTTTGGTTCAAATTTTAATACAGATGAGTGATAATCCAAATTCAAAACACATTATGGCCGCGAGGGCATTATGAAATTCAGTACAACTTTACTCCCGGCTCAGCCGTAGGGATTTAATCACCTGCTTTCGGTGAGGTTTACATGACATACAATTTGACATTGTTGAGCAGGTGGTGTTAAAAATATCTGTATTGATGTACAAACCAAATCAAAAATTAATCATTTATTATATAAACTTATTTCACGGCAGTTTCAAAGTAGAGTTAGATATGTCTATCTATTGTATAGTTTATCAAGGGAAGAAGCAACCATCAGGGTATAATATCGTCGATACCAGATTACGACTTAAAAAAATGGTTTTTAGGTGTGTAAATTACTCTTTTATATGATGGGGTATCATAAAATCATAGTCTAATTTAACCTAGTAAACCTATTTTAAAATTTTTGAAAGTTATATAAGTAAGTAAAATATTTATTTGACACACGATAACAGCACACATAACTATAGCGACGATACTCTTGTATCTGCTGAAACACGGAAGCACATAAACGATGTTACTAGCGGTTACCCATCCAAGTAGTGACTGTGTATTTAACGACGTTTATCACGTTTAAAGTATTTTGCATTTTGTCTTATTTTGTGTACTAAGACAGAAGTCAAGGTATCCCACTATCTGTTATTGTGTTTCCTTTTATATGTTGTGTTAAATAAAAGTTTTTCATTTCATTTCAATGTACCCAACGTGGCCAGTGAGCCTGCTTGTGAGGAATGGCTAAGCAGACTGCACGTCGTATATTTCAAGAATATTGCAATTCCTTTAATAAGTTATTATTGTTGCAGTGCCGGAGCTTGGAGGGCTTAGTCGTCGTGCAGGGTGCTCCAGTGCCTTCTCTGCGCCCTCGCCCTCCGCCCATCATGACCCAGGTCAGTTACTCATTTAAAGGATATAAGAAGAATATCGGCTACAGAAATAGTACAGAAGGTTAGTTTAGTACGAGTGATAGCGACGCACGCACACATAGACACGCGCATACTACGATTTCGGATCAACTCGGTTGAACGCCAGTATCAAGTGCCGTGCTTTAGTGAGACGCAAATAATGTGTTGTGTGACCTAATTTTTTAGCTGGTTGTGAAATGTTAACGTGAGAATGAATAAAAGTTTTCTCAAAACTATTGTGTATTTGGTTGTAGAACATTGTAGGTGCCAGCCCTAGGTCGAGGGCTACGGTCGAGCGTAGGTAATTATAATCAAGTTCAGCCCAAGCTGGCCTTCTGTACTTATTTATTTTGTGTATCGGCGTAGGTTTCAGGAGTAATGAACAATTAGCTTATACGATCCTATTAATATATAGATATAAGGACTATTCTCCAAATCAACTTTGACGAATCGGCGGCGTTAGGCGTACCTACGTAGGTAAGTATGTTGTATGAACATTTGTTTGTCCGAGGATAATTAGTCCGAGGATAACTTTCGAAGCATTAATTCGACCTTCGTCTTTTATATATAGGTAGGTTAGGTAGTGATGGCACAATCTTAGTGTGACTAAATGAGTTACTGTCCAGTTAATAATGGGTGTGACGTCATAATATACTGTTTGCTACAAGTTGCAAATATTACACCCCAATATACCTATGATCCACACAATATGTGATTATATGCTTGCGACTGTACTGGTAATTTTTTTTAAATGTTAATTGTTTGGAAACAGGCTTACGGCCCACCTGATGGTAAGCGGTCACCGTCGCCTATTGACACCGGCAACACTCGGGATATTATCGATGCGTTTAATGTTAGTTTAATGACGGTCACCGCTTCCTACAAAATCACCTTTACTAGGTAATACTAAAAAGTTTTTACATGTTCAGAGTTTTAAGAGGATACGCGGGCTGCAATTAGTCCATACAAACGTACTCCCCTGTTTCCCCCCTAGATAGTGACACTAGAGTAAAAATTTTTTTAACATACAATCTATAAGTACCACTGCCCGTATATTTTGTTTTTCGCCATAAATTAATAACTATAAGAACTAGTAACCATCTAAAATCACAAAAATTGCTCAGGTTTACCGCCCTTATTACCGTCCAGCAAACAAATTTGGCGAATATAAAAAAAAAAAAAAAACATAGAGGCACAGCCAAAGCTTTACTTTTTATTATTCTTGAAAAAAATATTAAATTCGGTTTAGTTTTGGAAGAGAAAACAGGGGAATACAAAATAGTGATTTCGTCTATTTTAAGTCCGAACTGCAGTTATCTCTATCACTTTCTATTCAGGAAGCAATAGATTTGCGCGACAGCAATAGATCTGTTAAAACCTATTTAACAAATTTCTTGCTGCCCGCGTTCCCTCTTAAGCTTTTACGTTCTGTTAAGTAAAATTTAGCACGATGTTCGTACATATAAACATGCCATTTTATTGAAATAACTACTATGCTCGGTGTTGGACAGAGGCCAGCATTGGTCTCTTAAAATATTATTAACGTGTGATAGTTCCATTATTATTTTACTAATCGTTTCAAGTCCTATAAAGCATTGTAATGGCCATTGTATGAGGAGAGCTTTATTAATAAAACACCTAACCCTTTATTAATACATACCTACTCTATCTCTAATCCTAACCCCACACTGAAATTCATAGTAGGTATCAAATATTTACTAATCATGTAAATATTTGTCCCCCGTAGCGGTAATTAACCAATATCTCTTGCGTCTCACTTGGCTACTTCCCTACCTCACTAGGTTCGTCAAGCTAAGGAGAGCTTTTGTTTTATTTTATACTAGCTGAGCCGCCGGACTTGACATGCATATGACGCGGACTGCCAATGCATTGCCCCGGTAGAATTGTTAATCGGCCATCATTAGCTGCATCTATGTATGAGAAAATGAATTTTCTTGACAGAAATTATCAAGAAAATTCATTTTCTCATACATTTTGCGTGAATTTTTCCGACATTTTAATAGTTATTCTGCTATTCGCGGCGGAGACAAATCCAACAAATCAAAGATTATCAAAACTGGTCCACCCGTTCTTGAGTTATAAATGGTGTAACTAACTTGACTTTGTTTTATACATGGATATATAGATTATAAAAAAGACCAACAGCTAAAAATATAGTGCAGATCAAAAATAATATTTTTAAGATTATACACTATTAAAGGTCTCTCTAAACGTAGTAAAGATAAAAGATAAAGATAAAGATTCATTTATTTGCGATACATGGGTTACATCAGTTGGTAATACAATAGTCTAAGTACAGCCATGACCAGCATACAAGCATGCAAAATTTATTTAACCACTATTATGCATTAATTATCAGTTTAATATAAATAAATTAAAAATATGTCAAGTCATTGCAATTTGTCCATTAAATATTCATCTATAGTGTAGTAAGCTTTTTGTAAGAGTACTTTTTTAAGTTTTAATTTAAAGTCATGAATTTGGTCAATTTCTAATATATGTTTGGGTAGGTGATTGAATATCCTAGGTGCCATACAGAACACACTGTTATTATATAATGCTGTACTACTTTTAGGACAACATATTTTGGAGCCATGACGTTGGCTTTTAAAGTTATTAAATAATGACATGTTCTTCTTTACAAATAAAGCTATTTCATATATATACAGTGAGGGTAATGTCAAGATATTAAGGTCAACGAAAAAAGGCTTACAGCTGTCAGTTTGTTTTAATTTACATATTGCCCTCACACATTTTTTCTGCGCTTTGAAAACAGATTCCTTTCCAGTTGAATTACCCCAAAATATAATAGCATACCTGAGTATTGATGCAGCATAACCATGATAGGCAGTGATAACTGTTGATGAGTTTGAAACTTTAGAGAGCATGTACAGGGCATAGGACTGTTGACTTAGTCTATGACACAAACTCTCGACATGTGAGTGCCAGTCAAAATTTGAGTCAATAAATAAGCCTAAAAATTTTGTAGAGTCAATGCGTTTAACTTTTTGTCCTAAATAATTTATGTCAATGTCTTTAATTCTAACAGTTCTATTCCTAAAAATCATTACATTTGTTTTGCTTATATTAATCTTCAAATTTATTGAAGTCAACCATTTTATTATGTCACTAAGAGTATTGTTGATATCACTTTCAAGTACTGATTTGTTATTTCCTGTAAACACAATCGTACTATCATCTGCAAACATAATAGTTTGATGTTTAGATATTTTAGGTAGATTGTTTATATATATTATGAAAAGTAGAGGTCCAAGAATGCTACCCTGAGGCACTCCGACACTCACTCTCCGCAATGATGACACATATTTGGACTCTATTTTGGACTTTGGGCATATTCTAGTGATTTGCGTCATTTGCTTCCTATTACTAAGATATGATTCGATAAGGTTGGACACATTACCCCTTATACCATACGAATTGAGTATTCTTATAAGTATTCTATGATCAACAAAGTCAAACGCTTTCGATAAATCCATGTACAAAGCACATGAAATGGAATTATTGTCAATTGTGCTCATTGCCGCCTCAAGAAAGTTGTATATAGCCTGGTTAATTGATTTATTTTTTCTAAATCCTACTTGTTCTGTAGCGAAGAGCTTATGGTTTTCAAAATATTCATATACCCTATCAAATATTACCTTTTCAAATATTTTAGATAAGACTGGGATAAGTGCAATAGGTCTATAACAGGCCATGTCATTTTTATTATCTTTTTTAAAAATGGGTTTTACGATGGTGGTTTTCAGTTTGCTCGGAAATACTCCATTTACAATACACAAGTTAATAATGTGACATAAAACAGAAGATATTTTATTAGCCACTTGTTTCAATATTTTACTTGAAATGTCATCATAGCCTGTACTGTTGGTATTTTTTAGATTAGTAATTATTTTAAGAATGTCATTAGGAATAGTAGGACTCATAAACATTGAGTTATAGTTATTTGCTAGCTTTGCTTTAAAGTCAATATTTTTCAAAGAAGATACTTGATCTATAAAGAAGTCGTTAAATGTAGTCGCAATATTTAAAGGATCCGTTATGATACGGTTATTCATTTTAATTTGTTGTATCTCTTCTTTAGGAAGATTAAGTTTTGTTTGATTAATTATATCCCATGTTGCTTTACACTTATTGCGGGCTGTGTTTATGTAATTTTCGTTTTGTGACTTCTGTGTTAGCCTGATAATACGATTAAGACGCGACGACAGAGCCGTAAAGTTACTTTTGTTAGTTTCATTACGACATTTCCGATATTTCCATAGTAATTGTCTCTTGCGTTTGCAGCATTTTCGTATGCCTTTTGATATCCACTTAGGGCGTCTCTGCGCTGGAATCTTAATCCGAGTAATAGGAAAACATAAATAATAAAATAATGTAAATAGTTCATAGAACATGTCAAATGCATAGTCAGGATTATTACAGTTTAATATGTCACAAAAATATAATGAATTAATGCATTGTTTAAATTTGTCAATATTCTCTTTACTGTAGTCACGTTTTTCTATGTACCAATACTTTATAACTGAGCTCGGCTTTACAGGACACGTCAGTACCTGGGCTGTGTGGTCGGATAATGCAAATTCAAAGACTTTGCACTTACTCCCTCTAATGTTATAGATAAAATTATCAATGCACTTTCCCGATTTAGGTCTTGTAGGTTCGTTTAGCGCTAAATTGAGATTGTAAGATGATAGAATTTCCTTGAATGTGGTAGACTCTTTATACTTCAGTAGAACATTTATATTAAAATCACCGCAAATAATTAACTTCTTTTTAACATAAGCAAATGTATCGAGAAGGGAAGAAAAATTGTTAAAGAAAATTTCAAAGTCCTCAGTTATGGTCCTAGGAGGCCGATAAATGCAGAATATGTAGACTCCATGATCTAAAAGCTCAATACCTGAACATTCTATAATGCCTTCTTTATTGTATTTACCTATTTCATCTATATTCTTACATCTGTGTCTATTCCGAACTAAGATACATGAGCCGCCGTGTCTATTCTTACGATGAAAAGATGATCCTATGTAGAAACCAGGTACTCTTACGAGTTTGGAGTCACTGAAGATCATGTTATGCTCAGTTAAACATAGCACATCTATTGGTCTATTTTCGGTCTCAAGAGAATCCAAAGATATTGATAAAAGTTCTGATTTTGATAAAAGCCCATCTAAATTTTGATGCATTATATGAATTTGTTTATAAACGAAAAAATGATTTCAGGCCTTGGTCAGTGTTCGGTGGTACATGATCAGTTTCAGGCTCATCAGTCTGCGTGGATTTATCCACAAGTACAACAACGCTACGTTTTGGGGAGTTCAACTGTTTTTGATACTCATCATACTTCGTTTTATAGTCTAATCGTAGCATTTCTTTCAATAATAAATGACATTTATGAAGAACAAAAGAAACGCGCTTGGGCACCACAAATGAAGACAAATCCATTTCGACAAAGCTGGTATTATCCAGCCTGGAACATACAAATTTAAGTTCGCTATTTTTTTTTCTTATGTTTAAGTGATTATTATAAGTTATTCCTGACACAATCACATTTGTATTTGAAGCCTTATTCAGAAAACTTCTAAAAGCAAAAATAAAGTCCATCGGATTCTTGTCATTAGCCCCTGCCAAAATTATAACATAGTCACTTTTATTTAATGATTGTAAGTCCTTCAGTTCAGTAGATAGCACATCTTGAGTAGTTGCTCCTGGTTTACAATAGGCAGTGACCAGATACGATTGGCCCACTAACTTTTGAAAGTGACGCCGAAAGTGCCGTCCCTGATCGTCAGCTACAACTACTATTCTTCGCCTGTCCTCCTGCTGTGGTGGAAAGTCCGTTTCGTTTCTCTTGTTGATAGGGACTGTTTGGATATTAGACATTATGACTGTGTTCGCTTCATCATGAGTGGTTATACCTTCAGTGTCTGATTCTAAACTCTTCGTAGTAATGGTTTGCTGTTCAATGTGTTGTGACCCCATGAGCTTACTTGAGTTACAGAAGATCTCTGTAGATGGTGTGGAAAACTCCTGATAGCTGGGTCCGGTTTCTGGTGTTCCCGTTCCGACATCGGTGGACTGGACGTTGTCCATAAGACTAGGTGGTTGCACGATTGATTCAGTGCACCTCTTGGAAGTTGACGGTGACTGTAGACTACGTATCGGTGTACTGAAGCGCTTACTGTGGATTTTTGTTTTTGGGCCAGATAGAGGAGTCCTCGTAGGCGTAATACGTTTACGGTCTGGAGTAGTTAATTTTTTGTAGGTCTCTATAATTTTTAAACACTTTTTCAGTTCAGATTTCAAAGTGCATACTTCACTGTGAAGATTGTCAATTTCTTGATGAGCACTTAGTAGCTCACTGTTTTTTCAACTCGATCGGTTAATTCATTTACACTTTCACTACAGTTGAGTGAAGTGTTTGGAAGGCTCCTCATAGTACCGTCAAACAACGATTTATCATCTTCTGAGTCTGTTGTAGGGTGTGTTTGAAGCCTTCTTCTAACTGTAACGTTCTCTGAAGTCATCTTGCTAAACAATGGAAGATGTTTATTTTGTCTAAAATACCAAAATGGAAGTTTTTTTTTTTGAAGCTGGCAACCCTGTTAATGGTTTTTCCTCCACTGTTTCCGAACGAACATTTTTTGTTGTCACTTGGAATGTCAGATTGTGTGATTATCTGTCAGCCGATCAGCTGTTATTCGATAGTCAGCTTTAGCCACAGACCATTGCACTCGCAAACAATCATAGTTGCATATACAGTTTTTAGAATTCTGTAGAGTTCAAATAGGTGACTCACCAGCTGCGTTCGTTATTCTGTTCCTGTGCTTGTGCTCCTGAATTTATGAGGGCTCGAATCAGCAAAATGATCCTGTTTGAGTGCGAGTAAACACTGGCGGCACGAACTTGGAGGTTATATCACTGGTTAACAAACTGTTGAGGCTGGTAATTCACTAATTATATGGATTTTAATTAATTAATTTACGAGCTGAGGCAGGTAAGTGTTTACGTAAACGAGTTTCGTTCAGGAATCCTATAGTATAATGATAGTTCCTACAATTAATGTATAACAGTGATAATTGATACATAATAATGAGTAAATAAGATAGTCAAATAAGTTAAATGTTATTTTACAATGCAATACTACGAATTATCGTAATATGCTAATATAATGAATGAATGAAATACTCTTTATTGCACACCAAACAAAAATACAGTAACAAAGGAAATAAACAATAAATAACGGTACAATGGGCGGTCTTATCGCCCATTGTAATAATAATATTTCATTATATTATATAAAGCTCGATTACCACTCACTGACTGACTGACTGACTGACTCATTGACATGTTTGTTCTCCCAGATGCCACCTCGTAGGGTGAAAATGTTTGGTAGGATCGTATAGAGGGAGTTCCGATGAGTTGGGAATAAATCCTAAAGTACCCCTTTTGTCCCCCATTCGCTCCCATCGACCTCGTATCTCGGAAAGTATAGGTCTTACAGCGTTGGTGCAAAAACTAATGTTGCAGAGGACATTTTTTTATATCCGGTTCCATGAAAAAAAAATTGTCTTTCATACAAAAAAAAAATTGTCCCATACAAAATATTTCTGTATGAATACCGTAAACCGTATATTTCGTTTGCCGTAATTTTCATACTGTTTTTGTAGGGAGCCCATGGCTTGTGTGTACTATAAAATTACTGTAAATTTGCTTGATTCTATATAATGTTGGTGGAGGGGCATGAGACAACTTTCATAGTTTTTGCAAAGGTCATCATCATCATTTTGGAACATCCAATTTTTTTTTTTTTTTTTAGTATGCTACGTTCATCATGTTTATTTTGGAACATCCACATTTTTTTAATTATGCCTCATCCACAATGATCACTTTGGAACGTCAATTTTTTTTTATTATGCAACTTCCACTGTGATCATTTTGGTACATAATTTTTTTAATTATGCCTCATCCACAATGATCACTTTGGAACGTCAATTTTTTTTTTTTTTTATGCAACAATTACTGTGATCATTTTGGTACATCATTTTTTTTAATTATGCCTCATCCACAATGATCACTTTGGAACGTCTATTATTTTTTTTTTATTATGCAACATCCACTATTCGAATATTCTCTTTGATTGCTTGTTACACTTCGTCATCCTCTTTTATTGTTTCTTCCGCCTCCACATCTTCTATTTTTGCATGTTCCACTTCGTTATCCTTTTAAAATGCTTCTTCTACTTCATATCCTCTTTAATTGCTTCAGTTACTTCATTATGCGCTCTACAAAATTGTGGTGTTTCATACAAAACTTCAATCGCTCATATCTTCTAAACGGGAAGAGATAGCCCTAGCAAACTTGTACAAAATATTGGTATAAATTTTTGGTGGAACTGTTTTTTTATTGTCATCCTTGACATCCTTTTTGAATGCTTCTCTCACTTCGTCATCTTCTTTGAATGTTTTTTCCACTTCGACATCATCTTTGACTGCTTCTTTAACTTCGATATCCTCTTTGATTGCTTCTCCCACTTCGATATCGTCTTTGACTGCTTCTACCATTTCGATATCGTCTTTGATTGCTTTTTCACTTCGTCATCTTCTTTGAATGCTTCTACCACCTTGGTATCCTCTTTGATTGCTTTTCTTTGACCTTTGATTGAAGTTGTCAATTTCCTCTTTGATTGTTTCTGCCACTTCGATATCCTATTTGATTGCTTCTTCCACTTCAACATTCTCTTTGATAGTTTCTTCCACTTCGATATCCAATCAACAAATTTATGATTTTTCTTACAAAACTTTAATCGCTCGTATCTTCTAAACGGGAAGAGATAGCACTAGCAAACTTTGACAAAATATTAGTACAAATTTTTGATCATTATCATTTTACAACATACATTTATATTATGCAACGTCAATCCTGATCATTTTGGAACGTCCAGATTTTTTTTATGCAACGTTCATCATGATCTTTTTTGCAACGTTCAATTTTTTTTATACAACTATTATCATGATCATTTTGGAACATCCAATTTTTTTCTCTTTGATTGCTTGTTCCACTTCGATATCCTCTTTGATTGCTTCTTCCACATTGATATCCTATTTGATTGCTTCTTTAACTTTGATATCCTCTACGATTGCTTGTTCCACTTCGATATCCTCTTTTATTCCTTCTTCATCTTCAATATCCATTGGATTGCTTCTTCATCTTTGATATCCTCTTTGATGGCATTTTCACTTCGGTATCCTCTGTAAGGGCTCCTTCCTCTTTGATTTCCATTTGATTGCTTCTTGCACTGCAATATTTTCTTTGATTGCGTCTTCATATTCGATATCGTTTTTGATTGCATTTTTACTTCGATATCCTGTGATGGCTTCTTCCACTTTGATATCCTCTTTGATTGCTTCTTCCACTTCGATATCCGCTTTGATTGCTTGTTCCATTTTGATATCGTCTTTGACTATTTCTTTCACTTCGATATCGTCTTTGATTGCTTTTTTCACTTCGTCATCCTCTTTGAATACTTCTACCAACTCGGTATCCTTTTTGATTCCTTAGTCAACTTCAATTTCCTCTTTGATTGTTTTTGCTACTTCGATATCCTATTTGATTGCTTCTCCCACTTCAATATCCTCTTTGTTTACTCCTTCCACTTCGATATCATCTTCGATTTCCTGTTGATTGCTTCTTGCACTGCATTATTCTCTTTGATTGCGTCTTCATCTTCGATATCGTCTTTGATAGCATTTTCACTTCGATATCCTCTGTGATGGCTTCTTCCACTTCGATACCCTCTTTGATTGTTTCTTCCGCCTCGACATCTTCTATTTTTGCATGTTCCACTTCGTTATCCCTTTAAAATGCTTCTTCTACTTTCATATCCTCTTTAATTGCTTCAGTTACTTCATTATGCTCTCTACAAAATTGTGGTCTTTCATACAAAACTTCAATCGCTCGTATCTTCTAAACGGGAAGAGATAGCCCTAGCAAACTTGTACAAAATATTGGTATAAATTTTTGGTGCAACTGTTTTTTTATTGTCATCCTTGACATCCTTTTGAATGCTTCTCTTACTTCGTCATCTTCTTTGAATGTTTTTTCCACTTAGACATCATCTTTGACTGCTTCTTTAACTTCGATATCCTCTTTGATTGCTTCTCCCACTTCGATATCGTCTTTGACTGCTTCTTCCATTTCGATATCGTCTTTGATTGCTTTTTTCACTTCGTCATCTTCTTTGAATGCTTCTACCACCTCGGTATCCTCTTTGATTGCTTACTCAACTTCAATTTCCTCTTTGATTGTTTCTCCCTCTTCGATATCGTCTTTGACTGCTTCTTCCATTTCGATATCGTCTTTGATTGCTTTATTCACTTCGTCATCTTCTTTGAATGCTTCTACCGCCTCGGTATCCTCTTTGATTGCTTACTCAACTTCAATTTCCTCTTTGATTGTTTCTGCCACTTCAATATCCTATTTGATTGCTTCTTCCACTTCAACATTCTCTTTGATAGTTTCTTCCACTTCGATATCCAATCAACAAATTTATGATTTTTCTTACAAAACTTTAATCGCTCGTATCTTCTAAACGGGAAGAGATAGCACTAGCAAACTTTGACAAAATATTAGTACAAATTTTTGATCATTATCATTTTGCAACATACATTTATATTATGCAACGTCAAACATGATCATTTTGGAACGTCCAGATTTTTTTTTATGCAACGTTCATCATGATCTTTTTTGCAACGTTCAATTTTTTTTTATACAACCATTATCATGACCATTTTGGAACATCCAATTTTTTTCTCTTTGATTGCTTGTTCCACTTCGATATCCTCTTTGATTGCTTCTTCCACATTGGTATCCTCTTTGATTGCTTCTTTAACTTTGATATCCTCTACGATTGCTTGTTCCGCTTCGATATCCTCTTTTATTCCTTCTTCATCTTCAATATCCATTGGATTGCTTCTTCCACTTCGATATCGTCTTTGATTGCTTTTTTTACTTCGTCATCCTCTTAGAATGCTTCTACCACCTTGGTATCCTCTTTGATTTCTTCCTCAACTATAATTTCCTCTTTGATTGTTTCTGCTACTTCGATATCCTATTTGATTGCTTCTTTCACTTCAATATCCTCTTTGATTGCTTCTTCCACTTCGATATCATCTTTGATTGCTGCTTCCACTTGGAAATCCTCTTTGATTTGATTGCTTCTTCCATTTCGATATCGTCTTTGACTGCTTCTTACACATGGATATCCTCTTTGATGGCTTTTAACAGCTCGATATCCTCTTTAATTACTTCTTCGACTAAAAGAAAAACACGCGAGCTGCGAGCAGCTCGCGCACAACGCAACCTCTAGTTTTAATATATATTTCAATTCATTTTGACTTGATCGCAAACTTCAATCAATCAAAACCATTTATTTGCGACGAAACAGTAGGTACGAATAAAACAAATACCCAGGAAAAAAGGTATTTTTTTGCATATAATCAATCGCAGTGTGTCTTATCATACGAGTGTTATAAAAAGGCATTGTGTATTGTGTTGTTAATTTAGATTTGATATTATAGTATGATTTGCCATTTAGTAAGTGGTGCTAATAAGCAAATCATTGGGCACTATCGAAATTGTAAAAAATAAATTATCCATCCAAACAACACCTGCTGAAACAAAGATATCTCTTATTCTTCTTGTTTTGTTTTAATGATATAGTAATAACATGTACTAATATTATAAAGAGGAAAGATTTATATTTTTGTATGTTTGTAACGAATAAACACAAAAACGACTTGTCCGATTACAAAAATTCTTTCACCATTAGAATGCTACATTATCCCTGAGTTACATAGCCTATTTCTCACCCAACTTCGCAGAAGGAGGGTAATGTTTTTATTGAAAAACTACGCGTGCGAAGCTGCGGATTGGTCAGTTAGTCTAGTAATAAGTAAAATAATAAACAGCCTTGATTTCTGTATAATATAGTTTCTAATTTGAATCACTACTTATGTATTAATTTCACTGGGAACAGTTTGTGTTTCGACATAGGCCTCCTCTAATCTTTTCCACTCACTTCCTATCATCCTACATTTTATAAGACCAATCTAAAGAGAGCTACCTGTACACCCCTCTCCGTAGCCTAATAATTGTCATCCACAGCCCGACTTCACCCACTGCCGGGTATAAGCTTCGATATCGGTCGTCCCAAGTTTTAATAGTCGCTCGGCCCCCATTTGGTCGTCATCTTACACCATTATCACCACGCCTCGCTATATGTCCTCCCTGCTTAATATCTGTTACAAAACGAAGTCTAAACATAAACCAAACTTCTAATAAAACACCTTAACAGCAAATAAACATACTAATAAAGCTCAATGAGAAGATGGCGTTATCATATTATAGGTAGTCAATTCAGTTAACGTCGGCTTCAAATAGCAGTCACAACATAGCGTCGGTCAGTCAGGGCCCTTAGCCAAGTTACATTCGCTCTGAATCGATTCGTTTTCTACGAGGCATGCCTTTTAACTTTTGTCGTTTGAAGAAAAAAACACAACTAGAACCTTATAGTACTTTTTATTGTTTTTCAAAGTATTCACCGCGTAGCTTAATACACTTTTCCATTCGCTCAAACCAATTAGTATAACATTTATTCCACTCTAAAGTGGGGGTGTTCAAAATGGCTGACTTGAAAGCGTCGACTGCTTCTTCACCGGACTGGAACCTTTGACCACGAAGACTTTTCTTAATTTTAGGAAATGTAAAGAAATCGTTAGGGCTTAGGTCAGGACTGTATGGAGGATGGTCAAGAATTTCTACTTTTTCCTGCTTCAAATACTCAATCGTTTGACGAGCGCTGTGTGAGCTTGCGTTGTCGTGGTGCAGGATGATGCGTCGCTTTGAGTTAGATTTTCGAAGTTCGGCGATGACTTGTGGTAAACAAACTGTAGTATACCACTCTGCGTTACCCGTTCTACGATCTTCAAGTGCAATAGTCGCAACATGGCCGGTTTTTCCAACGAACGTGGCCACCATCTTCTTTGAAGTGCTTCGAGAACGAACAACTTTAGTCGGCTTTGGCTCGTCTTGAAAGACCCAGATTGTAGATTGTTGTTTGGAATCAGGATCGTAGGCATAGATCCAAGATTCGTCACCACTTATGATGTCGTAGACGTGATTTGACTCCCCTCGGTTGAACCTTTGCAGAGTTTTCTTACACCATCTGACGCGGGCCGCCTTGTGATCGTCGGAAAGCAGATGCGGTATCCAACGGCAAACTAGCTTTCTCACACCAAGCGCTTCATGCAAGATCTTCTGAATGGTTGTCCCTGAGATGCCTAATAGAGCCTCTATCTCTCGATACGTCACATGACGATCTTCGAGAATTAGTTGTCTCACAGCAATGATGTTATCTTCAGTGAAGGTGGATTTTGGGCGTCCTTCGCGAAATCTGTCACTAACACTAGTATGTCCACGCTGGAATTCTAAATACCAGCGTTCGACAGTCCGCAGACATGGGGCTACATCACTGAACACAGATGTTAGCTCTTCTAAACACTGAAGCCGTGTCAGGCCTCTTCTAAAGTTGTAGAAAATTATTGCACGAACATTTTCCTTAGAAAGATTCATTTTCGTACGTGACCTGACAGATTCAAATCGAAACTGTGACTAAACAATAGCATTAATCCTAATACTTTCAACTGTTTTGAGATTCAAAATGTAAACACATTCGAATATAGAACAGTTCCAAATTCAAAATTGCCGGAAAATATGGAAACGACAGAACTTAAAAGGCATGCCTCGTACATATGTTTGTTTTCGATACATCACGTGATATTTTCATAGCATAATTATTGATTAAAACGGGTATTTATCGAGTATGTACCTTTTTAATTTATTATTCCGACGTTTCGGCTGTGTTGCAACAGGCGTGGTCACGGGTTGACTGGAGTACTTGGAGCTACCGTCGAGAAGTGATGGCAGCTGCAGCAACTACCCTCACTTGGTCTTCAGATGCCTGGTGTTTATAAGATAGACTGTAGCTGTGGCCGCTCTTACATCGGGCAAAACCAAACGTACCATAGCCGAGCGTGTCAAAGAGCATATCGCAGCTGTCAAAAATCACCAGGTAAACAAGTCAGCGATAGCAGAGCATCTGGTAGACTCGGGACCGAATCATTGGATTGAACTTCATAATCCTAAGGTTCTCTCTAGTGAACGCCATTATTACAAGAGAATAGTTTGTGAAGCGATTGAAATCAAGAAATTTCAAAATTTCAAGCGGGAAGATGGCTATAGACTCTCAGCGTCCTGGAACTTTGTGAATATTAGGTGTGCGCGTCGTGATCGGTCGTCTCAGTGCGTAGATACGGTTAGTGTAGTGTGTCGTAATATGAACGAGGACATTTCTAATTCTGAAAACCAAGTGAGGGTAGTTGCTGCAGTTTCCCACACTTCTCGATGGTAGCTCCATGTACTCCAGTCAACCCGTGACCGCGCCTGTTGCAACACAGCCGAAACGTTGGGATAACAAATTAAAAAGGTACATACGCGATAAATACCCGTTTTAATCAAAAATTATGTACAGTGATCGCGAAAGTTTGAAAAATACTATTTCCATAGCATGTGTCAAATCCCATACATTTTCGGCCTTATCGACTAGCGTCATCGCTAATCGAATGTAACTTGGCTAAGCCCTTAGAGTTTCTACCGTCGCGTCGCGGCGCCAAGGTAAAGCTTACTGCGGAATTAGAATAGAACTAGCTAAAATTACCCAGGATCAATAAGTTGCAAGTACTTCAAGCAAGCGTATTCATTATTGTAGATCTTGTTTACAGTTATTTTTATAAAGTTGTTTTTTTATAAAAATAACTGTCAACAGGAACTAAGGAGACTAGATCATGCTGAGCTGAATACCAATTCATCCCCACACAGAGCTTTTTAAGTTTGTTAGTGCGGTTATTTTATTTTATTTTTCTTTTTTAGTGTGTGGTTTTAAATAATATGTTTTCTTTGTTTCTTTCTTAAAGTTAGAAAGAATTGGGGGCCATTGGGGAACTATAGTGAAATGTTCAACACTATTTTAATTATTAATTTAGTACTGTAGCCATGGCGGCCTAATGGAATGAACCCGAACTTCCGATTCGGGGGTTGTGGGTCGAATCCCGGCCGTGCACCAATAGATTTTTTCTACCTGAAAAATGTATATGCGCATTTACACGTGTAATTGCGTTCTCAAGACGGCGAGGGAAAACATCGTGAGGAAACCGGCATGTCCTAGAACCTAAAATTAAAGTTATGCGCCTTCGAATTAGCATTCTAATAAACGGCGATGGACTTGCAACCTGTCACGTGAATGTTTAACTTCTACGCAAAAAAGTCAGCATGTATCAAACATAATGTTTGGACTTGTATCTTTCTACCCCCTCGTGGACCCTTGTGTTCACGAGGACCTCTACTACTCTATAACTATACGTATATAATAAAGATCAATCTCTCAGGCCTATTTGTAAAATATCCTTGAATAAAATAGCATTAACGACTGAAGCCATTTACATAGTAGATGAAGTCAAACTTCAGGGGTCGAGAAGTCTTTCGCATTTTGTTTACGTTCCGTTACAAGTTATATATATCAAGCAATTCAAATAATAATGTGGAAACCAGAATCGCTCAGCTTATTATTTTAATAAAAATTGTAAGTAAAGTAATTGTTGAAGTTTTGTGCAGTTTCTGATTTTACAGTAGAGTACTTTGTGTAATATTTTGTGATTATAGTTCTATTAAAGGAGCAAAAATATCCTTGTGATTTGAATGAGATTCTTTGAGATAATCTACCCATTTTTTCTTTCTACTTTATTATTTTTATTCAGATTTAAGGTTTTACCACAACACTAAACTAGTCAAATCCTTGGAATAGTAACAAAATGTGTGTCCTCTTTTGATTAAATTTTAAACTGCCTTTTAATTCAAAAGACTAAACGCAGTGCAAAGATACAGCGAGTTAATTAATAATGGGGTAAGGCTCAATTATCATTGCCGCGAAACGGAAACAAATGGAAGCGAATTATTGAAACAAAATTGTGCATGACTAAATGAACTTTATGCCAATTGTGTAACGTACAAACTAGATATGAACAAAAAAATAGGTGAATCCGGCAGGAATTTTCCGAAAAACGTGCGGCCTGTTTTTTGACTAGTATCTTGTTTTTATATTACACAATGGACATAAAGTTAATTATGGTACATACAATTTCAATAAAAAATTTGCTTCCATTCCATTCCGCGGCAATGTAAATTGAACTTAAGTCTTTAAAGCTCAGTTTCGAAAGTGGCAGCAACCGTCATTACATCGGCCGTAATACGAGAATAAACTCAATTTTGAACCTTACGTCAAATATAACGTGTTTCTAGCGACATAGTTACAATGAGTTCATCATATTAAACCAACTAATCCAGGCTGAAAACTCGAGCAAGACCTCTGATCGCCTAATTGCAATAAACACTCCGTGTGGTCCCACAACGCTGAATAAATTCCAGGGTCATGTTTTTACTCGGTAGGACATGTTTTTACTCGGTGGAAACTGGAACTCCAGTTTGTAAACGAATGGAAATTCTTTGGTCTCTTGTAAACTCTGAATAAGGACGGAGAGTTGTTAAAGTTTTAAATAAATAGAATTAAGTTAGCTCCTAACGTAGGCAAACTTTTATTTAACAAAAATATTAACCTAGACTTTCGAGATATTCCCCCTTGGTATTCCCCCAATGATGCTTATACAACTGTAGAAGAAAAACTATTTAATCATACCACCACCGAAAACAAAGAGAAAATAAAACAGTGGCCTAAACTAGCCCTAAAATATAAAGTTATTACTTTTTTATTAGTGATTAAAACAAGTCAAGCGGTACTGAGGTACTGTACTGTTGTCGAAGATGGAGCACCTGTGCCTAGAAAGAACCTGTTCACTCGACTACGAGAATATAGTGGTCCGGATAAATAATATACGTCAATCTTAAAAGGATTGACATGCTTATAACCATGGGTACTTTATATGTAAAATTCGATGTGAAATATTGTAAACAAACCGTCCATACATTAATATTATTTAAAATATCTTCTAAGCACCTGCAAGATATGGTAGTCTTTTCAAATTTATCTGTTTGAAATCTCTAGTAATCGAATAAATGATTTCGGTGCTTAAACATCTCAAACTGTAATTTAGGTAGCGATCTTTTGTCTAAAAATAAAATTGAGTGCGAACGAGTCCTGAATAAAAATGTCGGCCGAGCGGGACAGGCTTATTATGAAGGCAATATTGTACTACGCGACCAAAATTTATATTTGTTCGCCAAACGTCACAGCCCCTACGTAATAAATTTATGTCGAAAAAAATCAACTTTATTTATCCCTTAATTATACTTTTATGAACAGAGAAAAACAGAATTATTTTTATATGATCAACTATTGTTTATAAAAGCTTACCGAGACAATGAATCAGAGTCAATTGTTCCAAATGAATTGATTTGTCTGACAATAACCATTTTTCCGGAAAGAGGCAAAATACCGATCGCATTTCATCGTAAATGGCGGTCGAGCCTTATATTGAGTTACTCAAAGCATTTTATTATTGCTCTTCCTCCAAATATTTTCCTAAAACGATAGAGTAACGTTCTGCTCATGAAAATTCGTTTACCTGTTTTACAGTAAATTAAAATTTCCGTTAAAAATTGAAGCTGGGAATGGCTATGAGAATTGCGAATGAAGTGGTGTTTTAACGACAACCAACGCCGTTGAATATTGGAGTCAAATTTTAAATCTGTTTAAAACACTGGTGGCTTTTTCAAGCGTTTGTTTTCAGCTAAAATGTTTATTTGTTGTCGGATAACACACTTTACTGTTTCCACCCCGCGTCAGCCCGCGGCGCCCCGCGCTTCGCATAAATATATTATTTAAAGTAGGCGCAAGCCACAATTGTGCTTTATCAATTATCACTGACTGTGTATTGATGCTTTATTCCGCGCCGATGATTGCTTGTTTACAAACGTCGTGTGTGCCCTTTATAAATTAGTAGCGATAAAGGAAATTGGCCGTAGTAAGTGACGAAACGTCGACTGATAAGTGGTTCAATATAGGAAGGTAATGAGGCCACAATAGGCCGTTATCGTTATCCTATTTACATTGAGGCGGGGCGGCTCCGAGCCAGAATATCCAGTGACCCTTGACCCAGTCCGGAAGGGTAGACTCTCCCCCTCACGTTTCTACCCCAGGGCTTATACTAACAAATCTCGACAAAGAATCTTTCGGACGACAAAACACGTTTTCAATAAGTTGTTATTTAATAACCACGCAAATATATTGATGTTATCAAATCAATGTGTTGACGACGCAGGAGGTTGCAGATTCGATTCCCACCGCGGTACAAATGTTTGCAGTTTTGCACGATCTATAGATATTTGTTCCGGGTCTGGATGCTTCTGTATATATTATAAGTATATACATATTTACAAAAACAAGTTATCAGTTATGTGGTTGAATATGTCCAGCAATATTTATTTATTTTATTTAATGTATTTACACACTTTACAAATGGTTTGGTGGGTGTTGAATGCTTTTGACTAACCATTGTGTATTGACTGGAATATATATAGGTACATAATATATCATGGAGTTCAATTAAATTTAACGGATGCTTCAAATGGCTTCAATACATACTCGTATATATAATCTATGAACACTGTCTCAAAGAAATTAGTTTTTTCTTTTCTATTTATCATCTTAAATACATAATTAACTAGCTGACCAGCCTGCAGCTTCGCATGTGTCGTTTCGTATATGTAGGTATACCAAATTTCATTGAAATCGGTCGTGCCGTTTAGTAGCAAAAAACGTAACCAACAGACAGACAGAGTTACTTTCGAATTTTAGCATGGGTACCAGATTCTTCAACCTAATCAGTCAGTATCTTAAACATCTCAACGTTGTCAGTATTTTAACAGTATCACTGTGAAAAACATTTACCTCAAAGCCATAAAAGAGCAGTTAAAATCAGTTGGTTAACAGCTGATTTTAACTGCTCTTTTGGTGAACTTAAGCCTAAGTCTCGCAAAGGTATCCTCTACTCTTAAATCTTCTCCCTAAATAATATGAGTATATTGAAAGACTTATGTATACAATCCTACTTTACTTTAATACTTTGCTTTAAATTAACACATGCTATTCATTTAACTAGATACATCATTTTAAATTTAAATTCACTTGCCGAACACTGCACTACCTTGATTAACCTTTTTTGTATTTGATCTCCACGATACAGGGAATCCTAGTGTGGAGGTCAAAGTGAATGCATAAGATTGTTAAATAATTATTACTTAAGCTGATTTATATAATTTCCAAATGATTAAGCATACATCAAAATTATAATTAGTACCTATATGTGAACTAGCATCTATATTTAAAATTGTTTATGACATTTTTTCTGGTTCCAATAAAAGTTTATTATTATTATTAATCATAAGTTATACCTATTTGTTTTCGATAGTGCAAACCAGTATTCATATTGAACGATTCATGATCGAGATACAGAAGTTTGTAATGTTCTTGCATTCTGTGTGCATTTAGTATTCACTACCCGTTAACATCAAAACGTTTGCACTTTAAATGCTAAGTGGGCAATATATTTAAAATTGACTTATGTTAGGTATACTTACCGTTAGTTAACTAAGTAGGGGTAAGGGTATAAGACTTCTACTTTGTAATTACCCGTGAAAGAATCAAGCAGTTTCAGGGTATCTATAACACAGAGTTTCAAGTTCAACGATGATAAATTGTGCTACTTTGCTTACTTGAAACAAAATATCATCTAAAAAGCAGTAATCAAGAATTATTAGAAGCCTTCGTTGTAAAGAGAAAATTAAATTATTTAAGTAACTTTCGGCATAAAACACAATGCATAAAAATATCAATGTTAAATGAATGAAAGGAAGGCCTAAAAAGCGCTGGAGCGACGACTTGGACGTCTTCCAAAGAGACTGGCGGGATCTGGCTATAGACCGGGATAAGTGGAAGGAAGAGGAGGAGCCTTTTGCCCAGCAGTGGGATAGTACGGGCTAGTAAAAAATTTAATGGGAATACTTTATTAAACACCTTACAGCTTAATACAAAATTTAAAAAAAATAATAAGAAATGTACAATGTGCGGTATTATCACGATGAAAGTGATCTTTACCAGATATTGACGACCTCCATGGCGCAGTGAGTTCAACTCCCGCCACGGAAAAAATTTTTGCATGATCTATATTTGTTCCGGGTCTGGATGTTTATCTATTATAAGTATGTATTAACAAAAAAAAGTGTATTCTATCAGTTATCTGGTTCCTTTTGTACAAGCTCTGCTCAGTTTGGGTCTAGATAGCGCTGTGTGAAATGTCCAGCAATATTTATTTATATTTTGTCGATGGAGCGGATTATTAAATAAAAGAAGATTGGTCAAAGGATTAATAAGGATAGTCACTAGTCAGCATAAATTAAACACTTATTCTCTAGAGACTAATTAAAAACGAAACAACGCTCAACAATACAACATTGTTATTACATTTCTCACGTTTATTGTTAAGTTGCTAAAATCTTGTTATAAAAAAATACTTAAGAAAAAACCACCGATCGAGAACCGTTAGTTCCCGCTCTCTTTGTACAGACAAATTATTAAGGAAACAGCGCTCAGGAATATGGCATAACACGGCCGACGTTATTCTACTCTTCATCGTAAAGGATTATGGGCAGAATATAGCCTGGGACTCATTCGACCCGTCGTGATTACCCTTTCGGTAATAGAAAAGGTTGTTTTGCCTTTAACACGATTATACTGAGGAAAATGTTTTGGTGATGGGGACAGTCATGATGAGATTTGTTTAAACTTGGCGTTCTGTTCCCTTTTAGACATTTGAGATGGATTTGCGAGCTACTAGACGCATTATTCCTCCACTATAACAGTGGAACAGCCAGTTAGAACAATTTTTTTTATTAGTATCTTTATTTTGTAGTTTTCTAGCAAAATAAATAAATAGTGGGCATGTTCCATACGTAATACTTAGACTCAACTCTGACTTTCCCTTATGGAATACTAGCTTCCGCCGCGGCTTCGTACGCGTAGTTTGTCAATAAAAAGTAGCTTATGATTCAAAATAGTTTGCAGATGACACGTCACTTTTATTTAAATTAAAACGATGACAAACCGATTTTGACTTCTAAATGAAAATCTACTTCTAAATGAAAAGAAAACAAAATGTATCAGATTTATACTACCTAATGTTACACAAGTTAAAGCAGATATAAAAATCAAAGACGAGGAGTTGGCTCTTGTGGACAGCACCGTATTCTTAAGCTTCAATGGGGCCCTCCCATTGATAAGTTGTCGAAGAGACAGTTCTGCGGCATACGCAGTCAAAAATATCCGTCTTTTTACAGACGAAGACACAGCTAGACTAGTTTACATCAGCTACTTCCACAGCAATTCGTCATACGGTACACTCATAATAGCGATAATAATGAAACAATAGGATTTTTTAAAATACAATACACTAACACAAACAAAAACCAAAAGCACAGCGCTGAGAGTGACCAACTTGGGTCGGTTTGATCACTATCAACACGAAGCACTTCCATATCGGAGAGGTAACTCTGTCCAATATGGTTTTTAGGATGCCTATTTGACTGCTCCGCACTCTGCGAATCAGAAATTACATCAAAATAACAGGTAGAAGGGGGTAATGCTCAATACACCCCAATGCGGATCGTCAGTGCATACCTTATTACCTCCACCCTATAATTAGAATTACATCGAAATCGGTTCGGCTGTTAAGACGCGGAAACGTAAGAAACAGACAGCAAGACAACTTTACGCAGGTTACTGTCTGAACCACACGTGCGAACCCGCGGGTAGAAGCTTGTATATAAATAAATAAAATAAAAAAATAAATAAATATTGCTGGACATTTCACACAGCGCTATCTAGCCCCAAACTAAGCAGAGCTTGTACTATGGGAACCAGATAACTGATAGAATACTTATATACTTTTTTTTTGTAAATACGTTCTTATAATATATATAAAAACGACCAGACCCGAAACAAATATAATGTAGATCATGCAAACATTTGTTCCGCGGCGGGAATCGAACCCGCTACCGCTGTATAATAAGTGTATACAGTTAGTGTTTCGTATAATACTTGTTTTTTTACGTTTTCACTGTTTGGATAGAGAAATTAAATCGCGTAAGACAATTTCAACTGAGAAATGTTAAACCGCATTTCGAGTATCCTCCTGAAGCTTAATTACAGCTTTTCTTCGTACAATACATATAAATTAGTTTTGCCAAAAACAAAAGACCATTGTTAGTGAAAACTAGTTTGTATGAGTTCTAGGTAACGTATGTAGACCGGTATTAACAATAGGGTTTGTTTCTAGGTGTAAATAGCAAGAATTTAAATTGTTCTGAAACTTAGTTCGCTAGAGTTACGTCTCTATTTCACCAAAACTCGGATAATGTTTATAAAGTGGCCATGAGAAAACAAAATATTTACTTAGAAAGGCGGATAGCATTTTATTGTGTATCTCATTAAAATTAAACATAAATATATATTATACTAATAAACAATAACCCCAACTGCAAATTATACTGAAACTAGCTGACCCTACCGCGGCTTCGCACGGGTGGTTTTTCAATAAAACATTACCATCATTTTGCGCAGTTGGCTAAAAATAGCCTATGTTCTTTCCCAGGATATAATCTATCTCCTTGCAAAATTTAACTACGATCCGTTCTGCCGTTTAGTCGTGTAAAAATAACAAACAAACAAACAAACAGGGTTATGTATATATTATAAACATAAACCTTCCACTTGAATCACTTTATCTATTGCTGAAAACTGCATTAAAATCCGTTAAAAAGATCCAATCGAACAGACAGCGGAAGTGACTTCATTTTATACTATGTAAAGAAGTAAAAGCTTAATAATTTGCAGCGTAAAAGACTTCAACATGTCAGAGCTAAAACAAAAGTCACTGAAAAATGTAACACACAACTTGGCCCAAAAGTAGTGAATAAGCTTCAAAAGACTGCCATCGATTAGGCAAAATAATACTAACCATGTCTACGCATAGTGTTAGTTAAGTTCCTGAGTAATTTTTTATCAGTTCTCATTATTTTTTATTAGTTAATACTACTCTACTGCTGGTCAAAGGCATCCCCCTCTACCTTCCACTCATATACGGAATATTTGATATAATTTTGGAAGAAAATTTTCACCATCATATATTCCATGATGTTCCTTGTTAGATGGAGTACGGAATTCTTTAAAGATATATATTAGTGATATACCTACCTATATATGTGGTATCTATGCATATATAAACTAGTTGTATGCCCGCGACTTCGTCCGCAATTTTCTAGATCTCGACAACAGCGCAACCTACCGGGCCCAATTGTGTTTTCAAACCATCCAGGAAACCATTGAAATATACCTACACACAAAATTTCATCCAAATCGGTCCAGGCGTTTAGGAAGAGTTAGGTGACAAACACACGTACAGAAGAATTATATAGGGTGTTTGATAATAATAAAAAATACGTACCTATAAAAAATAAGTACGCACAAAAATGAAAGGCGTTATTTTGATGTGCATAATAAGTAAATTTGTGAAATGTTTACCATAGAAGTATGAAATTTATTTTGGCATGTAAAAACAAATACTTTATTAAACGTATGTTGTGCTATTGCATAATGCTTGCCATCTAACCACAGATACTGTAGTGGTGACGTCTAGAGATATCTATTGTTGTCCCTTTCTAACCCAAAACCCGCAGCCATTTCCGAAAGAGATATGAAATCGGCCTTTACTTTAGGATGTCGATTTTCTTTAAAATTTGATAATATAACTAGTAGTATTTTTTTTCGAGAAGTCTTTTTTTATGTTTTGAGAAACCGTCACTTGAATATCGTCAGTATATTACTAAACACCCTGTATATATTAAGATACGTACGTAAAGAGAAAACTTTATATCCCTTTTTAAGCTTAGTGTGCTTTGTAAGCGTGCGTACCGGAGGAGCGTGAGATTTGGCATAGTTAGAGTTTATTTGGAGAAAGAGGTAGGAATGCTAAAATTAAGCTAAAAAATTAATTACGGTTGAATTTTGGTCAGACCTTTGTGCACTGGCAACTAGTATGTTTAAAATCACCAGAAGTGAACCTCTGGTCATCTTTTAAGTCTGTGATCATCACACTCATTATTACAATGATAATGATAGTCGTAAGTGCTCTAGTAATCCTTTCTGTAAATGGGGGTTCTTAATAGAGCGCCCGTTATGAGAAGTGATACAGTACGAGATCAAATTTGTGTTGGCATAGTGGGCATGGGCAGATCCAGGATTTTTCTGGGAGGGGGGGGGGGGGGCCAAGGGGCGGACGAGCAAAAAAATCAACAAACTGTTAGTATGTAAGTACGCGGGGCGTTCAATGTATTCTCGGTATCGGGGTAATATACTAATGATGAGGGTAATTAAATTATCTCATTAGTTTATGACACTCATTGAGGGTATAAACGCAAAATTTTATTTGATTGTCGCCATTAGTATTCAAAATATCATTTCGGCAAGGCAACTACGATGACTGATACGACAATGTTGAAAAAAATCGAGCATCGCGCTGTGATAAAATTCCTCACAAAACAAGGAAAGACTCAAAAAGTAACTCACGAAGAAATAGCCATCATTTCTTCGTGAGTTACTTTTTGAGTCTGGGTGCCGCGCTCACAGCGCTTTAGAAACAAGTGCGAGTTGATTGTTGCAAGGAGTTTTTGGAGCTCTGTGGTGAAAATCCGCAAAGTATTTATGATCGGGTTGTTACTGGTGATGATACGTGGGTTCATCACTATGATCCTGAGAGCAAGCAGGAGTCTATGCAGTGGCAAAAAAAAAGGAACAGCCCCACTGAAGAAGTTCAAAGTCAGCCCATCCGCCGGAAAGCTCATGGCCACAGTGTTTTGGGATTCCAAGAGAATCTTATTAATTGAGTACAAAAAAAAGGTGAGAGTATTACTGGCGCAACTTACGCTAACACCCTGCGCAATTTAAAGGAGGCAATAAAAGAAAAAAAGACGGGGAAAATTGACCGCAGGTGTATTGCTTCTGCACGACAACGCGCCTGTTCACAAGGCGCGCATTGCCAATGCTGCTGTGCGGGATTGCAGATTTGAAGAAATCAATCATCCACCCTACAGCCCGGACTTAGCCCCTAGTGATTACTTTCTGTTCCTAAATCTCAAAAAAGAACTTCGAGGCAAGCATTTTTTCGACGATGAAGAGTTAAAGGCAGCAATTAACGATCATTTTTCAGACCAGGAAGAAAAATATTTTTTGGAGAGAATTGAAAAGTTATTTTCCAGGATAAATAAGTGTGTTCAGATCCTAGGGGACTACGTTGAAAAATAAATTTTATTCAGAATTTTCTGCTTATTCTTTCATGCCTATACCGAGAATACATTGAACTCCCCTCGTATGTATAGGAAGGTTTATGAAAGTGTCAAAACAATAGAAAAATTAAATGTTTAATAAAACAGTTATCTTTTATGTTTCCTGCTAAAGATGTCCAGAACAGCAAGTGCGTGAAAGAGAAATAGACAAGAGTTTCACTCATGTTCTTTCTGTTATTTTATTCAATATTTAAAAACTCTTATAATTTGATTTGCTTTTAAGTACTCGTATGTACTGTCATGGAATCTCCACAGTGCACAAAAATACCCGCGATAAATACCCGTTTTAATCAATAATTATGTACAGTGATCGCAAAAGTTTGAAAAATAATACAAAAATACCGTCTGCGGGAGCGGGGGGGGGGGCACGGGGACACGTGCCCCCCCCCCCCCCCCCCCCCCCCCCCCCGCCCCCATCAGACCCTGCACTTGATAGTAGGTGTACTCCAACTTCCGATCCGGAGGTTATGGATTCGAAATGCAAACCTCCGGAGGTGCATCAACGTATTTTTAAACATAGAAAATGTATTTACGCGTGTTTATAACCGATTACATATATGTTCAACAGAGGAACATCCCGAGAAAACTCACTGCTCAGATTCGTGACCTTGTCCTATCTCCTTCTTCTTAGCCACTTTAGGCCGTAAGGGTGTAGGTAGGCCTTCTTCAAAATATGCCATTTCTGTCGGCCTTCTGCGGTCTCCATCCATTTCACTCCAGTTGTTCGTTTTATGTCATCGTACCAACGCATTTGCGGCCTACCCTGTGGGCGCTTTTCATTCTATCACACTTAACACTAATATTATAAATTTTATTTGTTTGTTACTCAAAAGCGCAGCGTAGGACGCCCCCCCCCCCCTTACTTCGTTACACTCGGGATTCAATATAGCGCCCGTGACGTAAGACACTGCTTTACCATCTAGAATAGTAGATTATCTGTTTAATAATCTACTATTCTATGACTGTTGTTTATTATCATGGGCTGAATCACCCGTTTTCGGATTAACATACATATTTCGGAGCAGCCTATAGATCATCTGCAAATGATATTAAGTAAGGGCCTCAGATTATTGAGATCAGTAAGGCCTTAATAAAACTTTCCTTTAGTATAACTGTGTCAGATTCAGTTTCCCGGAAAACACTCTTTGCTCACTTAATTGGACTCCATTACTTATTTTTCCTTGTTTTCTTCGTCTCTTCTCAGAAAAGCGAAAAATGAACGCTTTTTGGGGTCTGTTATTTTATTGTTAGCAAAAGCTGTCACATTGTAGATAATTCGTGTTATATCTTTGAGAAAATACTTTAGGGTTCCGTAATCCGACTAGAAACCCTTATAACAATTTCGTTTTGTCCGTCTTGCCGTCCATCCGTCTATGCCCGTCCGAAATTTTACATGACGATACATTTCACTGATCCCTAGTAAGTAAAGAAATAAAAAAAAACGTTTTTTATGGTGTAAATAATGTTTAAGGGTGATTTACTTTTACTCAAGCATCCCATCGTGTGGGGTATCGTTAAATAGGTCTTGTAGACGTAAACTGAGTAGGCTCTATTCGTTTACTAGCGATAGTCGACCAACTTGTTCGTAGTTGGATTTGTCAACAGTTCATATAATGGTCAAACAAATTCTACTGCAAAATTAACTTTTTATTTAGAAATAAATATGTTGTATTTAAAAATAAATATAACACAGCTATACTGACCACGGAACGCTTCACTGTGCGTGGTCCGACTGTCGTTTAATCTTGTGTGTTTAAAAAATCTCAACAAGTGTCAGGATTACATGTATGGTACTTACCCGAAATTCTTAAAAAAATTCCGAAATTATTCTGTGCTTATTCTTAAAGTGAACTACTTTTCCTACAAATGTAATTCTAGATCAAACATTGGTTTGCGTAAGCAATGGCCGTACTTTAATAATTATTATTAAAGTAGGTTTTTAATATTTTAATCACAAAACTACTGGGATAGTCCATCCAACTACCAGCTTCCAAGTATAATCACTTAATGCTCATAAAAATATAGGGTTCATCGTATATAAAGACTATTATTTATACGTATAATAAAACAGTAATTAACTCCTCATTCGAGTAACCAAATAAACTTGAAACGAAAAGGCAAGGTGGGTATTCATTAATTATTTCAGCTAACGTGGAAAATTGCTACAATGAAACGGAATTACCCACTTATGTGAGTGCGGATAAACCAGACGTTGCAAACTTATGAAACTCAAATCGTTCCAAATTTACTGCAAAATAATATGTATTAGAAAGAAAGGAAATGTTTTTCTGTTATTTGTTACTATAGAAGTGAAGCTGGTTATTTATTTTTATCATTAAATATCGTTAATAAACGGCTTTTTTCGGTTTATATTATGTCTTTACCTATGAAATTGCCGTTTTGTATGGAATAAGTGAAAGCACTTATTTTTTTTAACTCTTTTATTTCTGTTATTCAAAGTAGTCACCCATGCAATCGACGCATCTTTGCCAATGCATTGGCAGTTATTGATGCCCTTGTTGTAAAAATCAGCTGGACGGGAGGCAGCAAACTCTTCAAAGGCATTTTGTACTGCCTCTCGGGAATTGAATTTTTTACCCACTAAAAAGTTGTCTAAATTTTTGAAAAAGTAATAGTCAGTAGGTGCAAGGTCTGTTGAGTATGGCGGATGAGGGAGAGCTTCCAACCCCAGCTCTTGCAGCTTGGAGACTGTCTTTTGTGCAGTATGGGGTCGCGCTTTGTCGTGAAGGAGCAGTGGGGACGACCGATTGACCAAAGCTGGTTGCCGATGTGCAAACTTCTCCATCATTGTCTCCAGTTCTTCACAGTACACATCTGCAGTAATGCTCATGCCTTTTTGTAAAAAGCGTGGTGAATCACACCCGCACTACACCACCAAACAGTGACCATCACCTTTTTAGGGGTCATTTTTGGTTTAGGGCATGTCTTTGGTGCTGAACCAGGATCTAACCAACTTGCTGAGCGCTTTCGATTGTCGAATAGAATCCATTTTTCATCGCACGTAATAATTCGGTTCAAAATTCCTGCACTTCTTTGCCTATTGAGCAGCGCGAGGCAGGTCTCGACGCGTACGTTGCGCTGGCGATCGTTAAGTTCGTGGGGCACCCACCTATCAAGTTTTTTTACCTTGCCTATTTGTCGCAAATGGATCAAAATTGTTTTCATGCTAACATCAAAAGCTGCTGGTAGCTCAGCTGTAGATTGAGTTTTGTCAGCTTCCACAATCGCCTTTAATTCATCATTGTTGACCAAAGTCTCCGGACGACCATGAGCTTCATTTTTCAAGTCACAATTTCCAGAACGGAACCGGGAAAACCAATAACGGGTTGTGCTTTCGTTTGTACAGTTCTCTCCGTAAACGTTTTTGATGTTACCTTCCGTTTGTGTCGCGTTGGTGCCACGACGGAACTCATATTTCATAATTACACGAATTTTTAAAGTATCCATTGTGACGAAAAATATTCAAATGTATTGAAAGTACAACGCTAATCAATAAACAAAAGACTGAAAAAAAAATGTCATGTTTTAAAACAAAATTAATTTGAATTTAGAATACAAAGCCATTCCAAACTTTTTTTCTGTTTGAAATGGCCAGTACTGAAGAACGGCAATTTCATATGTAAAGACCTATTAATATATATTTATTCAAGAAACTGTTTATACAATATTGTATCAATGGTTTTGGTAAGTGAGTGTTATAAAACTAATACTTAGGTACATAACTAATAAGGTAATTTTGTATTCGCAAATAGTGTTGTGACATCAAAAATAAGTATAAAGTTAATACAAATTTAAGGTACACTAGCTCCCACTCTAGGAGAACCTGTATTGTGGGTAGCTATTACTGTTTCGCAAATGTGTCAAATTCAGTTCACTGCTATTAGAAGCATGCGCTAAGTGATGTGCTAAGTAAATACCTAACTAGAAAACAATAGTTAAGCAATATGGACAAAAAGACTGAATCAAAAATTCAATTAATATAATAACAATGAATATTCATATTCATTATCTTACAACGATTATACATAATTACTTTATTAATGAGTATTACAATTATCTATCCTATCTCTATCTTTAAAGGCTTGCTGGAAGAAAACTATTACGGTTAAGCTCGCCCTATTGCTTGACCTTATTGTAATCTTTTTTGCCTGTAATCTGATAATTGTACTATTTGCTTTGTATCTTCTATTATAAACACATAATCTCTTTTCTCACTCAATTCTATTATAAATAATTATTATAATCCACGTGCCCTGCAAATGGCCATACTTTGTTTATTTAACGCGGTGCATTGTATATTTATAAATGAATAAATTTGAAGCGAAACAATTGTTTCAAACCGCGTATATTCGATAATCTATGAATAGCTCTGAATCCTTTCAGAAACGTCAGATCTTTGAAACGGCTGAATCGATTACCACCTAATATAAGTAAAAACCATTCCAGAACAATCAGATTTCTTATAAAAAATAAAAATGATCCGTTTTGAAGTTACGAGGCCACATACATTTACTCACTTATCCTCCCATTTTACCTCCCAGTCGGTAAATAACCGTTTTTAACCGGCTGTTTTTCGGTAAATAATGGCTTCGTTTAAAAACCCGTAGTTAGCGGTTACTTAACAACTATAGTCACGGCACATTAGGATTGTAATCATTTATATGTAGGTACCTATAATTGAGGTGACATTTAGTTAGTGTATCATTGTACCTTAAATTAATGTTTTGGCGGTCATTTTACTGTTGTTACTAAATACTCATACACATTTATTTAAACTGTAGAGATACAATAGAACACTTGGTTACGTCAATAATACTTAAATAATTACATAGGCTTTATTAGTAGCTCATTGCACCTAAAATTTGGAGGTGTTAGAAACAGACAAGCATCTTAATATACACATAAACACTGATTAATAAGTAAGTACTTTAGCTACTATAGATGGACATTGTCAAATAACTTATTATAATTGAGATACTAAATTGCTGTGTATGTATGTATGTTAAGTTAATATGTAACAATAATTAAAAAGACTGAATTGAATAAGTCAATAAAATAATAATAATAAGATTTACCCCTATCGCGATTCTATGCGTAAAACCCAGCAACTTTACCTATCTTTAGAAATAGTGTTACGCCGAGGCTGTTAAACAATGAGTAATAATCGAACCTTCTCGAACGCTTTTGTCTTGCTGTGTTATTGTTGCTATTGTTTGTGGTTTCGCAGAATGGGGAGTGGCCATTGTGTCGAGGGACCGACCCTTTCCTGGAAGGATCGACATCGTTCTCGAACAATCGAAATGTGTGCGATATAAATAGGCCGGAGAGATGGCCGGACAGTCTCGAGTCTGAGTCAGTCTGAGTGAGTGAGTCTCAGCGAGGCCCTGGAGGACTGACGTGGAGCAGGGTCTCGCGTGAACAGTAGTTGCTCGCGAGTCAGTCTGGATTAAGCTATATGTGCGATCATTTCGGTGACTTTAAGTGGTGCACCAGTGGTGAGAATTAGTGTGTTGTGATACGTGTGACCAAGTTCGTGTATTCATCGTTTAGTGCTGAATAAAAGTGTTACTTTGGTCAGACCGATTCCCATTATTTTATCCCGAACCCTCAGCTCGTAACAATAGGATCATTCTACGCATCGTAATTGTTATTAGTCGCTAATCGCGCGAGTTTTAACGCTATCAATGGCCCAAATATTTTAAACATCAAATATACATTTCATTAACACGAGTTTACCTACCACTATGGATTATTTTAATATTATTTTTCAAACTTTCGCGATCACTGTACATAATTATTGATTAAAACGGGTATTTATCGCGTATGCACCTATTTTATTTGTTATCCCGATGTTTCGGCTGTGTTGCAACAGGCGTGGTCACGGGTTGACTGAAAGTCAACCCGTTTTAATCAATAATTATTTTAATATTGTTCAATGGAATGATCAAGATTATTAGCCATAAAATCCTCAACCGAACCGGTCAGTCAGTACTATCTGTTAGTATTCCGGTAAGTATAAAGCCTCCGTGTGCGAGAGCCATTAACCAAATTGCCTGTAAAAGATGATCCTAAAGTCGTAAATAAAATATTTACTTTAATAAAAATTTCGTGGTGGCAATACGCTTCGAATATATTATTCCGCACATCGATGTCGAATGAGCTTCGAAGTATCGAACTCAAGATTGAGGGTTTATTTGAGGAATTCGCTCGTAAAACTGAAATCTTGTTACTATAAATTTCCAGTCTTGAAGGAAAATTGACTTTGTAGCACGAATTCCAAATTTCCTATTGTAGTTTCCTTGAAAATGACAAATAAAAGTGTTTCCGTCGTAATAAACAAAACAAATCTATGAACGTTCTTGCTGTATAGAAAAATGTAGGATTTTTTAAATTTATTTGAGTACTTTTTAAGGTCTTAAACGTTGTTGAACTAGGAACTATTAGGTCTACACAACGCGCTCGCCGCGAGGACGCTAGTTTTTCCAGGTTCGACTGTCTATCGTACTTTATTTATTACAGCTGTTTTGTCTATGACAAATTTTATTTTTATAGTACTGACAGTTTACGATTAAAACTACTTTTGTAGTACAAATGCCTTGCCACGGACGGATAGATTTCATACATTGCAGCTATCAAATATAAATCTTAAATAAATATCCTACACGATAATTACCCCTAAACCTAATGATAACCACGATGCTACTATATCTCTCCACGCCACAGTTTGAGAGATAAAACCTCAAAAGTTAAACACCGTGCTTTCCATAACTTACACGTACATCAGACTAAGAAAGGAACGGATTCCTAAATACCTCCGCTTACAAGAATAAGGAAGAAAATATCTTATGTGCGATTAAGTTTATTTTCCGGAGCATCTTGCTAAATGGATGGTATGAAGTCTGGGAGGTTCTTGTAAGTTTGCTAACTCCACGAACATTTAATTAAACTTTATTAGCTTTGCAACTTCTATACACTTTTGCTTGAATCTTTAAAGCGTTGACCGTCTTATGACAGTCGTAATGTCTCTACTTAAGAGAGTCGCTAGACTTCAGTTGTTTTTGACATAAATTTTAAAATTGGCCGCAAATCGCAATTTGGTATTAATGGAACACTCCTCGAAATAACTTTGAAATAATCAGCTGTCTAATATTGTCTCAAAACTGTCTCCCAATCAATCATCATCATCATCATATCACAGGACGTCCACTGCTGAAAATAGGCCTCCCCATAGATTTCCAGAGCAACCCTGGCCTGCACCCAACGGCTCCCAGCAACCTTTAGCACATCGTCTTTCCATCTAGTGGGGGACCGTCCTACGCCGCGCTTTCTAGTACGTGGATCTCCACTGTAGCACCTTTCGAGCTATATGCCCCACCCACTGCCACTTAAGCTCGCTAATACTCTGGGATATGTCTGTGATAAATCATAAATCTTTATCGTTTGTGGATCTGGGTTACCATGTAGGTACAAGATGTTCGTTTACATTTTAAAGACAGCGCCAGATCCTACCTTACAGCAAACAAACAGAACAGAGAAAAAACATATTATTCTTATTATTAGGCCCATACTAAAAGCAATTTCAATTCAAGTTTTGAACTAGGAACTAAATTACAATTTATCACAAACAAGTAGGTACACAAAGTCAAAATATAAATTGTGACGGTTTGTCTACGCATCTCTTCATTTCTGAATCGATCTCGTAAAGAAACACCAAGCGAGCATAGCCCTCTCCACAGCCTCTCATTCAATGCGCGGCTATTATCCTCAACCTGTAGAGTATACATACATAACACGACTTTATTAACTAAATACATATTATGAATAGCTATGTCCACAAAGAGCATATTAAATAAATACAAATATTAGCCTACAGTGCACATAAATCCAATAAAAAGCAAGCAAAAGCATGAGACTATTTAATTTACTGCACGACGACGTCAAGTTCCAATTAAACTGAATCGTTCATCGTATCTTCAAAACCAATAACCGCTTTATGCCTTCTTTTTCATTACGCCGCCGCCGCTCCATATTTGTACTATCAAATAAACCAACAGTGGTTACACCAGCCCAATTTACTTTTATGAATAAATCGCAGGCCGACAATTTTCGCGGCAAAACCCGACATTTCGGCTTTATTATTTCGCCACTTCATATTTTCGGGTGTTTATTAATGATTTTGTAATTGGTGTGCTGTCGCTGGCAGCTGTACGGGTATTTACGCGAGCCATTACCTACAAAAATGCGATCTGAGCCGAAACTGTGTCGTGCCAAATTGCAGTTCTTGCCTTTCTTAGTTCTAGCAAGAATATCACAGCGGGTGAGGGTACTTAAAGAGAGCTGGATCATTCTGAAAACGGTGTCAAAAATAAAGGAGCCCATCCTTTATTTTTTGCATTTTTTGCATCATTATCGTTAATATTAATAAATCGCGCCAGTATCAAAATATACACAGCCCGAAAATACAATAACCAACGCTAGTAATGATCAACTTTACGATATGTACAGCAACTAATAAAATATTGAGCGTTGAATAACAATAGTTGAAAGGACATTATAGTATAATGTGGGTCATTGTAGAAGTACGCTGCTAATAATGTTGATATAAAATTAGTCGTGTAATAGGATGTAAAATCTCATTGTGGAGTAATTGGGGTCGGTAAGTTAGTTTAATAACGTAATAGTAGGTCATTTCCCGCGGGTGCCCGTAATGAGGAAGCCTTCCCGTTATTTCCTTTGAGCTGTTTGCAGAGATATGTAGGCTTAGTACAAGTACCACAGTACCGGGATTATAATGTTTAGGCATTCTCACCATCAATAGAAGTGGCTCTAGCGAAGCAATTTGACTGTTTTTTGTCAATCCCTACCGCTAAAAATACGTAATTCGTTTCGTATGCCAATGAATTAAAATAGGGTCTTGTATAGTTCTCATCTGTTCAGTTCGTTTAATGCTTGTGTTTCGAGTTAGTCACAAACGCCAAATGTAAGCCATTTAAAAACAGCTTTGTCGTACCTATCTTAAGCCAAGCGACTCGATAACATAAAGAATTAATAGTGCTAACTCCACTGTATACAAGCGCTAACTAACCTCGTACAGTCAGCATTTAAAATAATTTAAAATATCAACAATATACTGGTAATATTACACCATAGAAAGTATCAATCTTAGTAGCTTAAACTATATTTATTTAACTTATAGAGAAAATAAATAAGCCCTGTTTTAAAACATATCTACGAAACAAGGAAAATTTGTCAAGATTACATATGTATAAAACGAACGGTGTAATCATAATTAAAACTCATTTCACTTTTCTCTGTCATTGGCCAATTGGGGCCATTTTTTAGTGCCTCTATACTCCTCCAGTTCAACTCTCCATCTCCGCATGGGCCTTCCACGCGGCCCAAAAATGAAAAGGAAGGGAAGAAAATGATTTTATAACTCGCCACTGGACGTTCGCTACCATTCGCCTTGACGAGTGGTCTATCTAGCGTATTATTATAACAATCGGGCAGTTACTGCGCCTTGTTTTCCTGTAACCAGTTTCCGCTGATACCTGCTTTCAACCTAAATCGGGCTTTGTTGTTATTTTACTACCCAACCATTTACTTTATGGAGATTTCTGATCATAGTTCGTTAGTTTTGGTGCGGTGAAGTGACGACTTATTAATTCATTGTTTTTGTTACAGGTAAGCTTTTAATTCTGGAATAAGTGGGTAAGAAACTTTTGAATTATAGATTGGTCAAGGCATTTTTATGGAGACATTGAGAATTTGAGACAGGGTGATCGTGGGCCTGATAGATTGTTATAGTTTTATTAATTTACTTATTAGTATTGCCAAGATAGGAATCTCGGCCGTGTCTGTGTAATGAATTTTTCTACACGAAAAAATATGCGGGTATTTACACGTGGTTAAACCCAACCAGCACAAACTAGTTGCTTTAGAGCTTTAGAGCCAATCTGATTATAATTAATAGAGTTATGTGTCAAAGTCAAATATTTTTATTCATTAAAATCACAAGGATCACTTTGAAACGTCAATTTTACTGCCTGTTCCTTCGCGACCAAGCCAGGAAAGAAAGGCAAGAAACAAGGCTGGTTGTTTTTTTTTAATGATCCTTTTACAATACATAATACATAATATAAATTACGTCTAAATTGTAACATTTTGAACGAGTTGGAGCAATTTCAATCCCAAGCTTCTCTATCATCTAAATAATCCGATATTTTATAGTAGGCTCTTTTATAAAGATTTTGTTTAATTACGTTTTTAAATTTGTTAATTGTCGATTTTTGTACATCCCTTGGGAGTTTGTTATAAAAGCGTACACCTTGCCCTTTAAACGATTTACTAACTTTGTGGAGTCTACAAGTGGCAACAGCGAGTTTATATTTCTAGTATTAAAATTATGATTATCGCTATTTTTCTTAAACAAATTAATATTTTTGTGAACATACATTAGATTTTCATAGATGTATTGACAAGGGAATGTCATAATATTTATTTCTTTAAACTTATTGCATAATGATTCTCTGGGGCCCATATTATAAATTGCACGAACAGCCCTCTTCTGCAGCACAAAAAAGGCGTTTATATCTGCAGCACTCCCCCACAGCAGTATACTGTATGACATAATGCTGTGGAAGTAGCTGAAGTAAACTAGTCTAGTTGTGTCTACGTCTATAATAAGACGGATCTTTTTAACTGCGTATGCCGCAGAACTAAGTCTCTTCGACAACCCATCAATGTGAGGGCCCCATTGAAGCTTATTATCTAGGGTTATATGTACCTAAGAATACGGTGGTGTCCACAAGAGCCAACTCCTCGTCTTTGATTTTTATATCTGCTTTAACTTGTGTAACATTAGGTAGTAGAAATCTAATACACTTTGTTTTCTTTTCATTTAGAAGTAGATTGTTTACATTGAACCAAATTGTAAGTTCCATACCCTGTAATACAGACCTTAAGCATCTCCTGTATCGCTAAAGGGGAGCCTATTAAGTAGCCTTGTAGTTTCAGTGGAACTGATTTACAGTGAGTACCACTCTCTTATCACTCTCTATTATACCAGTTCTTATTAGGAGAAAATTGCTGGTGGAAGCTGAACAAGGGTTGCATAGCCAGCTATGGCTCTATTTGAATGAGTGAATTGTGAATGATTTATCATTTTGTCATTCGTCAGTCGTGTTGCCATCATAAGTTGCTGTTGGGTGAATCCAATGTTTTTAAATAATAATAAATATTATCTATTCTAACAACTATGTACTATAATTGTGTATGTAGTTATAATTACTATTATTTAAATGGTGGAATTTTATTGCGAGTTAAAGATCAGATATTCAGAGCTTGTGTTGATATAAACAGCTGCAAAATGTAATAAAATTTTCTGTACTGTGATTTTAATAAAAAATACATGTGCCTTAATTTTAATGATTCATCATCATCATCGTCAGCCTTTCTCATCCCACTGCTGGGCATAGGCCTCTCTTCGTTGTCGCCATTCACCTATGTCCTGCGCTGTTCTAACCCACATACGACCTGTGATTTTGATAATGTCGTCGACCCATCTTGCCGGTGGACGACCTGCGTTCCTAGTTCCATCTCGGGGCCACCACTCAGTCAGCATCCTGCTCCACCTGTCATCACCGCGCCTGGCCACATGTCCTGCCCAACTCCATTTGAGTCCCAATATACGCTTGCTGACGTCTTGAACTTTAGTCCGCTTGCGAATTTCGGTATTGGGGACTCGGTCTAGCAATGTGATGCCGAGCATGGCGCGCTCTATGGCTTTCTGTGCGACTCTAAATTTTAATGATTATTTCATAAAATTAATAATAATACTTGCGATTATACTCGGCGCGGCGAACCTTGATCCCTATGACAGTTCGTGTTAGTGATGGGTCGTGTCTTTGGTCGTGTCGATATTTTTTTTTTAGACAAAGGCTTGGCTTGCAGTCAGCCTCGTTGATAAACATGTTTTAAAAAATATTATAATGTGAATTTTTAGTGTCCATTATGTTGTTGTATTAATTTAAGATTTTTGGCATAGATTAAGTAGGTAAGTAAAACGAAAGTTTCCAACCTTGTTATTTTCTAATAATGTTTAACCCGGTAAACACGTTTTTGCTATATAAGTATATATTTTATCATGAAAATGAATGTTCCCCATTTATTTATTTTGAAAAAATTTTGTTATTGTAGGTTATGTTATAGGATATTTTTAGATATAGCCACACTATTTGGTCGGTCACTACGACGCGACGCGCTCGATCATTTGCGAAAAATTGTGCACTCGTTTCCATTACCGACATTTTTTAATCGATACTTGCCGCCCTAGTCGATAAACGTCACACGACGTACAAGTTTTGCAGGACGTAAACATAAATTCAGATTGAGATAACTTCTTGTAAATGTTAAGAATTGTTAAAAATATCAACGGAATATCATTACTAATGGTATAAAGCTACGTAAAATATATAAATGGCATTTTTAGACGCCCCCAATATGATCCTAATTTAATGGTGACGCCACTACAATGTTATATGGTGTGGTGACATTAGCTGTCAGTGTCATAGGGATCAAGGTTCGCCGCGCCGAGTATAGGATCCATTATTTTATCATAATTTTGAAACTATTTGAGTTTTAATAAATTAAAATTTCTAAGAAGTAGTAGGTATTTATAATAAGTTAACTTTCGCGATCACTATACATAATCAGTAATTAAGCTCAAATGTATATTTCACTCGGTATTGACCTTATAATTATTAACAAATATTTATGAGGTCAATACCGAGTACCAATGTGTTTAACCAGCAAAGATATTAAAAATAAAGTACTTAAACTTTCCCCTCGAAAATGACGTCTCCGCTACTGCAACTTTAAGTTATATTTTTTGCTGCAGTACCAGTATTATGAAGCTCTTAGAATTTTTTGTTTCCTTAGTACAGATCTTGCCTTTTTAAATCATCTAGTATGGTGCAGTTTATGATTTGGAGTTCCAACATGAAATGAATTATAGCTTAGACCTGCATTGCTGCACAGTATGAAAGTAAAACTTAGAGTTCCGTAAAAACATGCTAGAAACTATATCAACATTGGTGCCTACCTACTACAAGACAAAATAAATTTTTTACCTGAAATGACTACGACAAACTAAGTAAGTACCTACAAAAATTATAAGAACCTATACCTACATACATTACATACATATTTATTTATTAACTATCATTGCTAAATTCTAATTGTACCTAAGTACCACCTAGGTATGTAGGTTATTGTGAGTAGCGAACGTTATGTTACGGAGAATTCGTGTTTTGCAACTAACAACTATTATTTCCTGTATGAAAACACTGCAGGTGCTTTAGTAGTTCCAGAACATGGTATTTTAACTAGCCAAAGTGGTAATTTTACCAATTGTACAACTACTCCATAACAGTATCTGGCTAACTATTGTAAACAAGTGTAAAAAGTAAGTAAGTTATAAATTTCTATCCTTTACAGCTATTAGTAAAATAGTATTCCACCCGGAACCCTGATAGAGCTTATAGTGATAAAAAAGTGGCACTCCGGGAGTGCAGACAAAAGTGAAATCTTGAACAATTACCTGTGTATTTATTGAAAAATTTGATGTTGCAAAATGATCAAGTTGGATGAAGCATAAACATGAAAATTTACTAAGAAAGTTGTCTTATGCCCATCCACAAATAAAAAAAAAATATGTTACAAAATGATCATGATGGATGAAATGATTTATGCGACCATAAACATGAAAATTTACTAAGTAAGTTGCCTTATGCCCATCCACAAAATAAAATAAAAAACAAATTATGTATAGAGGTGTCGGTAATAGCTTCGCGAGTTCAATGGTTTTTCCCATCTCAAAAATGCCAAACGCGCCTAAAGAAGTTTTCACTTCAAAAACATATTATTCTAACTTATATGCAGTTATCAGTGGCATAAGGCATAAGTACAAAAAATGCTTAGGTTGTCACCGTCGTCATAAGCTTAAATAGAACCCCAACCTAATCCTGATACCATTATACCACCGCAAAAGACCTTAACGCTATAAGGCAAGTTGTAGTTTTTGCTTGTGTGTTAGTTGGGTAGAGCTCGAAGGCTTATGCCATCAGTCAGTACTTATTCTAACAAGCTGCGGTTGATGTATTAAATATAAAGTTGTAATCAAGACTTCTACAAGCTCTCTCTTTTCTACGTTATAAAAATGATGTTCTAGCCGTAGAGAATAAAAAGTTACCTAAGTATTCTATCAGTTATCTGGTTTCCATAGTACAAGCTTGGCTTAGTATGGAGCTACATAGAGCTGTGTGAAATAGATAAAATTAACCATAATCTTTGTACATTCAGCAACAAAGGTTGATTATCAAATCCAGGTTCATTAACCTTAATAATTATGTTACTAGCAGTTTAATTAACTAACCATGGTCACCTGATTTTAAGGCCAACATCGTGGTAAAATAAAATTTTCCCATTATTGTCAAAAACAATGTGATGTAAAATATTGGTCAAATATATGGCTGACTATACTACTAAATAATCATTAAAAAATCACAAAGAACCGCTGACGCATCACCTTTCAATGAAACATTGCAAGAATACTTCATAATCAGTCAGCTTCCATATATTTACGGCCCTGTTTCCATGCTAATGCGTATTTAACACAACGCCACTCAATTATTTGGAGAACAACACATTAAATCACTTTTTATAATATCTTTATTCAGTTGCTCAATTATATTGGTACATTGTTGCCGACTTGCGCGAGGGTGAATAATGTATGGCAATATCTACCCTTTTTAGCCATTCATTTAATTATTAACATGAATATTCAATAAAAGTTCGAGCTTGTCACTTTTTTACATAAATTGTAACATAGTAAACATTAACATACCTATGCTCTATACATATTTGTCATACAAACCGCATTTTCTAAAGAGACGCAATGTATGTATGGGAAAGATCTTCCAGTTTTACTATTGGACTCGATATATCCGCCGACTAAACGTGTACAATAGCCGAAGAATTACAGTATTTGTTAATAAGTAGTAGACTATAAATAAATAATTATTGCTAGATATTTTACACAGAGCTATCTAGCCCCAAACTAAGCAGAGCTATGGGAACCAGATGATAGAATACTAAACTTTTATATTTTTTGTAAATACATACTTATAATATAAAGAAAACATCCAGACGGGGAACAAATATCTGTAGATCATGCAAACATTTATTCCGTTTGCTGTATTGCATTTGGGCTTAGAAAGTATGATACCTTCTACTTTACTTGTTATCCACTAAGGAGTTCTGTTGACAACTTCCTGGCACCACTATCAGACCCAGGTAAAAAATAGGTTCTTTAAAAAAAATTAAAGTTTAGTAAATTATTTTTGCAAGAACTATTTAAAAGAACCCAAACACGATCCTTCTACCTTTACCCAATAAGGATTTCTGTAGATTCCCTCCTGTCCCTATCATTAGACCCTGGCGATCAAACCATGAGAAAAGTTGCACTATTTACCTTGAAAACTATTTAAGAAAATCTATACGTGTTTTAAAACGAACTAAAACATCCCTTACCACGATCTCACTTGATGGTAAGCGATGTTGCAGTCTACGATGGTACACGCTTGCCTAGAAGAATCCTATTCACTCGCGACTTAAAGATACCCAGGTTGTAGCTATCAGGAAACACAGACTCTGGCAAGGCGTTCCACTCTTTGGGGGTGCGCATAATAAAGGTCGAAGAGAACCGCTTTGGGCGAATGGGAGGTATTTCTACCATGTAGCGGTGGCGCACCGCAGAGCGTCTGGTTGTCCGATGATACAATGGAGATGGTGGGATCAGGTTGAAAAGTTCCGCCGCACAATCTCCGAAATGTACTCGATAAAAAATCGAGAGGCTAGCAACCTTTCGTCGATGCTTCAGGCTGAGGAGCCTTGCATCAACTAGCTCATCGTTGCCTATGAGCTTCCTGGCTCTTCTCTCAATCGATTCCAGAGCTTCAAGTTGGTACTTCGCTGATCCGTCCCAGAGGTGAGAACAGTACTCCAAACACGATCGGACTTGTGCTTGGTACAAGTTGAGCAACTGTCCCGGTGTGAAGTAATCCCTCACCTTTGCGAGTACACCAAGCTTTTTAGCTGCCAACTGGGCTTTCGACTCAATGTAGGAGCCGAAATTGAGAGTCGAAAATTGAGGTAATTAGGTATTCCATGTTTAAAAACGTACCTGCACAAGTATTTAGTAAGTAAATAAGTAAATTCGTTATTCGACACATACAATATATTTATTTACTTACTTACAAAGTTGTACGTTTATAAAATATAAATAAATAAATATAAATATTGCTGGTCATTTCACACAGCGCTATATAGCCCCAAACTAAGCAGAGCTTGTACTATGGGAACCAGATAACTAATAAAATACTTATATACTTTTTTTTTGTAAATACATACTTATAATATATAAAAAAACACCCAGACACGGAACGGATGATGATAGATCATGCAAACATTTGTTCTGCGGCGGGAATCGAACCCGCTACCTTCTGCGTCTCAGCCGGCTATACGCCCACTGCGCCACGGAGGCAGTCAATATATGTATATAGAATAATATTTAGATAATATTTATTATAAAGAATTATATGAATATAGAAAAGATTAATATACAGAATAATATTTTTCCATACGAAATGCAACACCCTTTTTTACCCACCTAGGGGAGATTTTCTATAATCAAAACAATACCATTTCTCTTATTTGTCTCAAAGATTATAAATGCTAAGTTTCAAGTTTATAAACTTAAGGACTACGGTTTTTGATACAATCGTAAACAACCCTATTCACCTTATTGTTGAATTTAAAAATCTGTTCTTAATACACGTCAAAAAAATACCCTCCAAATATGAAGTCTCTAAGGCGGTTAAGGCTGCGCGTTGTATATTTAAAAGTTTGTAAGTACCGGTAACTGTCTATGGTTTCGTTGTACGCAGATGCTATCAGTAGCTATTATGTAGATTTTACTGCCTATTTCTGTATTGTTTACTATAAAACACTATTTCAAACTCGTAGCTTTCTGTTACTTGTATCACACTGAACTTGCGATTACAATGCTTTACCCTGTTTTATGATACAGTTTAAGACATCATCCTTAAATCTTATTCGCCATCCTCAATCCCTACTTGAATAAGCACAGATAACCATTACCTGGGCATCGCCCTAATCACCACTTATGCATCGCTTAAGCACACAATGGGGCAGCCGTCCGCAGCCGTCCTTAAATAAGGACTGGGCGATTTTATCACATGTCGCGGCGAATTATCTCTAGACTCTCGACTGCCTCGTAAAAGACCCACTACACTTATATAAGGGTCATTCATATCTCCGATCTCAGTCGGTCATGCAAAGCGACCTTCATTATAGAACAGACAGTAGGAAAGGCCATAAGGATACAACGGTATTTTTCCTGTTGGTTGGTCAGAGGAAATTGATACCTAATTTTCGAAGTCGGTGCAAGGACGTTCCTCCTGTGATTTCTCCTCGGTCATGCAAAGCGAACTTCAAGATAGAACAAACAGTAGGAAAGGCCCTACTGTCTGTTCTATCCTGAAGTTTGCTTCGTAAATTAGCAAGGAAGTAAATTAATTATAACAGCGAAGGTTATAGAAATTGAGGTAACTATCACTTTATGATCCAAGTAAGAAACGAGTTTTCTAAGGGTAGGTAAAAATAATATTTTTAATTCTTTTTTGTTATTATATTTAATCAATATCAAAATTTATTTATTCATTTAAATCACAAGGATCTCTTTGAAACGTAATTTTACGGCCTGTTCCTCCGCGAGCAAGCCAGGAACGAAAGGCAAGAAACAACGAAAATGGTTGTTCTTTTAAATGATCCTATTAATTACTTACTTTTAACTATATAATTATTAATGGCTCGCGTTTGACCACGATTATTTTCATGCGAATTATGCCACTTTTCAATAAGCACGGCTGATAGCTTTTAAAATTCACTCCATTCACAATACAAAGATTCCAATAATCTATGGGTGTTACATTGTTGTATTATCAACATCGCTCTCTTGTTGATTTGGGAACTTGACGAGAAGGCGACATTGCTCAAAATAACAAAGCGGATGAAAATACCACTGATATGACTAATATTTAGCAATTACTTATCCGCAGTTGTAATAGACAAAGTCACAATTATCCTATAAGCATCTCTTTTTAATGTTCGCTACCGGATTTCCATTAATGCAGACAACTAAATCCGTTAATGTTCTAGAAAATATTAAAAGCTTATGATTTCCAAGAAAACAGAAAAATGTTATTGTAAACAATGCAAAGTTGGTAACTAGTTAGCAGTTTAGAAGCACTAGAAATCGGCCCCAGGGACACTGGGACTTCCTTGACCTCATGTCCCACTTTCAGAAATCTCAGCTCTCCAGTTAATTTTCATAAATAATTCCTGGATTGTCGTAATTGCTCCGAACAAGGAAGAAAGAACCTGTAGAATAATTGATGCAGCTTTAGAAACTTAACTGTTTGGGATTTGTTACAATTTTGTTAGGAGTTTTCTTTTTGTCTCTACTATTTCGGCTTATTCGTGTTATTTCTCGTCTTTTTTCATACCCTTGCGCCCCTTTCATCACAGAAAACTATGTATGATATCTTAAAACTTGTAGCAAGCGTTAATTCGTAGATAAACTCTCCAATTATTAAGTTTGTTTGCATACTCACTGCAGTTTTTTTTGCCCGTAGACAGAAATTGTCGTATTTAGGGTTCTGGACCAAAATGGTAAAAACGAACCTTATGGTATTTATCTCAGCAATTACTGAAGCTATAATAAATAATAATAATAAATAAATATTGCTGGACATTTCACACAGCGCTATCTAGCCCCAAACTAAGCAGAGCTTGTACTATGGGAACCAGATAACTGATAGAATACTTATATACTATTTTTTTTTGTAAATACATACTTATAATATATATAAAAACAACCAGACCCGGAACAAATATCTGTAGATCATGTAAACATTTGTTCCGTGGCGGGAATCGAACCCACTACCTCTTGCATCTCAGCCCACAGCGCCACGGAGGTCGTCGTCTTTGACTGGTCTTGTTTATAGTAATTTCCTAAGATTTTTCATTATTCAGAAATGTAGACATGCCTAGTACAGCAGACACTAAGATAGATTTACAGATTCTGACATTACTTCTTAGATAAAATTAGGAGCTGCTAAAGCGTAGGGAGACAGGAACAGGAACTGAATGGACAGGTTGCTGTGAGTTACAGACGTTTAATTAAAAAGATATAAAATAAGTACAATTTAAGAGGTCAATTCGTTTTTCATTATTTCATAACATATTATCCTAAACATCAATTAGCAAATTAGTGGATCAAGAAAGAATATAATCTATTTCAAGGTCAAAATATACGCATCTCTCAGAATCTCATTATTGAAAGGATAATAACCTCAAAGTCGAATTGCGGCCACGTTTGGCGGCTTTTCCACGAAGAGCTTGTTTGCGGAAGTCACTTCTAGAAAATGCTTCCCGCGTTTGTCTTGGCGCATGCGTACTTCGCGTCCATCCCTTTCTGGCGAATTGCGCGCTATTCCAAAGACCGCCAGTCCAGTCTTGATTGCGCACCGCGGCGTGTCAAGCGCGAGTCGTCACGCTGCGGCAATCTTTGCCATTTGACCACGATGATCGCTGACTTGCCGCCAGTTCCGACCATGGACCAGCATTACCCACCGGCCAGCGTCACCTATACAGCACAGTGCCGCCCGACCTACTCAACGGGAAACGGTACTGTTTGTTTTTGTACGAATGCAACCTTGTGGCGTAGTGAGATACCAGCGTACGTGACCGCTGCTCACTTTGACGCACTCCCATTGAAATGAATACAATTTCGTGTAAGTATTCCCGAGCGAATGTTTATTACAGATGAATAGATATCAAGTAAAGTAAAAGCGGTAACATCATCGCGATTTACATGACCGCTTCTTTAGCGGCTTAGGTTCGTTTACGATTAGAGAAGAAGTATAATTATAACGCATGGTTGACGACAATCCATCCGATGCGTGGGTGGTGGATAAGGATAGACCGGGTTGTAAAGGTCGTTAAGGCCCGGAAAGGTCGTGCGCGAGTCTGTCGATGCGATCCGCCCTCGACTTGTTGCTCTCGCGACTTCTGTTTACAGCGGATTGAGGATCTCTATTTTCTCATGGAATTACTCGAATCTAACCCGAAGCTACCTATTCAGGGTTGAGTGGCGTCAGATTGTGTAAATGGCGTCTTTGTACAGCTGTAAATCTAATAACGTGTTTCGCGGAGTTCGCTCTAGGTTTCGTTGTGTTTGTTGGTTTAAGCGTGAATAGCTTAATTGAGATGATGGCGTATCCATTAACTTTATTTGTTCCATATGAATATGCAGTTGCTTTTGTGGGAGTTTGCGAAGTTTTATGTCAAGAAGTACGGAGCTTATTTGCCCGGTGATTCTGTACGTGTTTAATGCCTAGTCACGAAGCTTATGCGTATTTCAAGTTGTTCGCTGTTGAACCTACTACGTGTTTTACACAAGTTATTTACTACTTAACCGGTTTTGTTTTTAGTACTGTAAACCAAGTGCCTACTAAGCAACTGCGATAGTTTTACCCGATTACTTTCTGTTACAAGTTTACGTGCACTGAATTTAAAAAAAACTGTCGGCACTCCCGGAGTGAAAGCTTGAACAATTACGAGATGGTTATATACAGAGGTTTCGGTAACGGTAACAGTGTCGCGAGTTCAATGGTTATTTTCCATCTCAAAAAATGCCAAACGCGCCTAAAGAAGTTTTCGATAACAGTCACGGTAACAGTGTCGAGAGTTCAAAGGTTTTTTCCCTCTCAAAAAATGTCCAACGTGCCTAAAGAAGTTTTCACTTAAAAAAACTTATTCGAACACGATTAAAATCTGGATACAATCCACGACACTGTACGATTTAGTTACTTGATAATGCTCATATTATAAGTACTTATAAATAATCGAGCAAACTTTTTAAATGTATTCAGTTATCAATGGAATATTTATAACTAGTAGGTATACTTCCGGTGATAATCAATACTGTGGGCGTTAGTGCACAGGTACAACCTTGATGCATGATTGACCAGTCCAAGGTCGCCGAGTCAAACGCACTTGACATTTACACGGACATCACAAATCCTTGTTATATTTTTGTACAAGGATTCTTAATATAGAATAACTAAAATAACAGAATAAAACAACTTAAATGTTTAAGCGAAGCTAAACAGGTTCTACAGCCAAATATTCTAGTCTTGACGCATGACTGCATAAAAAGAAAGCCGGCAAGGTGCGTTGATTCCATACTGTTTCTTTCTCCATCAGTGACAAAGGCATTTTCCAAGGCCAATTATATCTTAGTTGACCCTTTCCTCAACCCTTTCTAGAGCTCAATAAGAAGTAACCAAAAAGTAGCAAGTAATAACCAAAAATAAACTTACCTATTTAGACTCAAAAAGTTAAATCCTATAGTTACATCCAGGTGAAAGTATATATGTATGTAGCTTAAAATAGTTTGCAACAGCTCAGAGGATTTTTATTCAAAAATCCGATAGCGGTGCAAGGTGCCAGTTCACGCATCCCTGACGCGTGATTGGGCAATCAAAGGTTGCAGCGGAGTGTCAAACTTGTTTGACACATTCACACTGCTCGTCGAATGCCTCGTTTTTGTGTGCCAAATGCAAAGGGATTTTACCTATTCTGAAACAGGGTAAAGAATGAATTGATGCTGTGTGAATGAGCTTGCAATGATACTCATGTCTATACTGCTACGACGTTGTGTGTGACTTTGAAAGATGGACTATCGGCCAAATACAAATTTTAGTATCCATTTTTATTTGGTTGAATTTGCCCTCTCGTTTAAGAGATATGCTAACAGAATAAAATGTACCTTAATGGAGTCAAAGAGATGTCTAGGTGTGAAATGACAGGAATTTGTAGGAGATATCTCGCAACTTGAGCTGGTTAGTGTCGATATCACGCGCCGACACAAATATTCCCTTTGTGGAGATGCAATAAGTAAGACACTTCACAATCCATTTCGAGCTACCTTTTGCCGAGGACTTTTAAACGAGTGCTCATAAATGATGTAAGTAGGTTTATCTTTTATCGTAAAAGGATTTTCGCAAATTACCGCCTGGATCAATCTGAAGAATGAAGAAATATTTTTCTTCATTAATGTGTCGACGGTTTTGTTCTTCACCTTTAACCTTTTATTGATGTATTGACTATTTCTTATTGTGTAACAGCGTAACAGTATTATTTGTTTTAGTTTGTTCGCGTTGGATGAAATGACACGATTGGTTTGAGGGTTTTCCTTGGGAGTTTCCTGAACAAAAATTCCATGTATAGAAAAAACAAACAGTTGTAACCATATCTTGCGTTTACCAATGCCTAGTTATAGGTACTGTAGGTACTATCCAAAAGTTCAAATGTGTTGTTTCTCTGGGATTCCATTATTTCAAATCAAATTAAAAACATTGGTTGTTCTAGTGATATCATCAATTAATGAACGGGAGAAAATTTGCTTGCATTATACTTGCAAAATAAGTCAGTCGGCACAATTTGGATAAAACGGTGTCGATATAGTTTCCGAGCACAATTCTGATGTTACAATTTCGTGCCCTGCGTGCTCCATTTATTATCATCGGCCGCCACAAACCTATCGTGCAATATTTCGTTGTTTCGGAAGTCGCGGCTTGGCACTCTCTTCCTGTAGTGTTTGCAATGAATGCAATGAATAGATTATTGTTGCCGCCAGTGATTTTGTAAATTTATCTTCAATATTCGCCCCATTGATTACAACCTATGCGATTCCAATATGTAACCGCGGCTCACCTAATAATGTACCTTCTATTCATGCGATTCATTGCCAGCCAATGTATAAAATGTAACATATTGATACCTCTACTCGCTATGTAATCGATATAATCCTAACACGAATCTTTAAAGACGAGCTGAAACACATCACTTTTTAAAAGATCGAGTAATGTTCAGGTACTGCGCAGTATCAGGACGCACAGAGGTCGCTCTGCCCTGTCTGACCTCTTCTATACCAAACAAAGTACATTAATGTTGCCACGTTCAGAGTTTACATTGAGACTGAAATGGAACTCAGATTTTTGTAGAGAACTAGCTTTTTTCGTGCATTTTCGATTATACAGCGTGCTTTTAGCTGTTTTGTGATGTTTTTTTTTGCTTTTGACTTTGGCTTTATTGATGGTTGAATTTTAAATATTGGAAAGCAATATAATAAAGGAAATGCAAATGAAATATTTATTTACATTTCGGAACTCAAATGACCACATAAAACTTACATACATTTGACTATATACTCCACATCAAAAAAACTTTAGGTATGAAACTTGGAATCGCCGATTACTCATAACCTTCTAAATTCATTTTAATGAAATTGTAATGTGATTTCTTTGATAAATGTTTTTCATTTTATAGAAAAGGTCGGTATGAATTTTTTTAGTATTATATATAGGTTGCGACAATAGGTGTATCGTACTTCGTACACCTATTATTATCTATATAGTCTACAGTCATATAGCCGTGTGACTTTTTTAATTTTCAGGTGTAAGTATTGTGTTTGAATAAATAGCTTTATTCCCAGGGCGGCGTCTTATCTCTTCTCCTCTTCAGTGTTTTTATTCATTCAATATCTCAAAATCTTTCTTCTTCCTACCACTTGTATGCAGATGATTTACAAATTTACATACAAGCCCCGATTGACAACATTAACGGAGCTATTAGACTCAGATTTGGACTGAATTTGTGACTGGAGCAAATCCTTTGGCCTTACCGTAAACCCTAAAAAGACACAAGTGATCATAATCGGTAGTCACAATATGATTCCTAGGCTAGATTTTGCACAACTTCCACCTGTACTTTTTAATGGAACACAAATAGCTATCAGTCAGATGGTGAAAAACTTGGGAATTATCACAGACAATCTATCATGGCTGCCGTGTATTGCTGAGATCAGCCGCAAAATATTTGCTTTTCTTCAGCTTCGTTACGTAGACATCGTAACTTTTTACCGACCGCCACCAAAATGGCGCTTGCACAATCCCTTCTACTCCCTATCTTAGATTACGCCGACGCTGCTACCTCGACATTTCCGAAGTCCAAATGAGCAAACTTGAGCGCCTTCAAAACCTTTGTATTCGGTTCATATTCGGCTTGCGCAAGTATGACCATGTCTCAGAATTCCACGCAAAACTCAAATGGCTCCCTATCCGTCTTCGCCGGAATGCACATATTCTATCACTTCTTTATAACATTCTCTTTAATCCCACTTCACCTTCTTATCTAAAGGAGCGTTTCGAGTTTTTGTATCAGGCACACTCTCGAAACCTTCGTTCTTCCGAAGCTCTACAGCTTCGTACTCCCGTTCATAGTTCACAATTTTATGGTGACTCCTTCACAGTACAAGCTTTGTGCCTGTGAAACGCCTTACCTTTGTCCATAAGGTCGTCCCAATCTCTTCCTATTTTCTAAGTCAAGGTATACAACCATTTTCTTTTATTGTCTCGTAACTGCTAGTTAGTGTTTATGTTATTTGGCCTCCATATTATGTAGTGTAGTTTATTTATATATTATTTGTATGTATTTAAGCTTATGTTTATTATAATACATAATCAATATGTAGGTATATATTATTATATGGGTTCTGTTTATGTATGTTTTATGTATGTTTAAAGGTACTCTTACACCGCCGTCTTTTGATTTTTGTTTATCCTGTCCATCCAAAGGTCGTCTGGAAGAGATCGCTTTTAGCGATAGGACCGCCCATTGTAGCGTTATTTATTGTTTATTTCCTTTGTTACTGTATTTTTGTTTTGTCATTCTTTAATAATAAAGGGTTAAGCTCGCCTTGGTACATGTCCATTTTGTGAGCTGTTTTTGTCAGTATCTGTATTTATTGTATCTATTTGTGTACAACAAAGAATAAAAATACCAGTTTGTATGTTAATCCAGGTTACACACTAAATTATATTATCACATTTTTATTACATTCTATTAGAACTGTAACCCTGTAGCTACAGTTAGAGCTCTCTATAGCTCTAACATCGTACTGTATAGTATCACTCGTACCAGTACCTTAGTTTAAGTTTTATGCAGCGACAGTTGCAAACGGTCTTGTGGATGTCCGTTTTAATTATCAAGTTAGATGGAAATGAAGACGATGTATGCGAACGCGATTGTACTGGAATTTAGGTGACTTTTGAAGAGAAAGGATTGAGATTACATTGTGTTTTTCGATTTGAGTATCATGTATGATAATTACTGGCTGATTGAAAATGCAAATAATGAAATACATTTCACATAAGCCTGGGTGAATAACATGCATTCTTGTTTTTTATTGATTTCATGTGATGTGTGTTGTTTAATAGGTATATAATAACACACACGACTTAATACTAGTAGAGTAATATAAAACTTGATAAAAAAAATATTATGTACCTTTTTACGTGACCCTGGCCATTTTTGAAAACAACTTCAATTACCTAAAAATAGGAAAGCAAATACAAAATTAATCATCGTAGAATACTGGCCAGTGATCCAATTCACAAAACGTCGTAAAACTGTTCTGTGTTCTGTAGAATTTTCCAAGTCTGCAAATGGGATTTTTATAGCTAGTACATCCTCAGAGGCGAGATAGTATACAGCGGGTACAAAAAGGTATTACTTTTCATAGTAGACCTTAACCATTACTCCTCGGACAATTCTAAGGGCAATATTGTGGTGCGAAGAATGCTTTAGAGCGCGCACGTTAAGGTTTGTTAACTCCAAGACTTGACGACAGACACTATACACAGGTTTAGTACAGAGGAAGAGTTGTCTTATTGACAGACACTATATAATCTTCTTTAATATATTGTTACGAGCTGAGGGTTCGGGATAAAATAATGGGAATCGGTTTAGCCAAAATAACACTTTTATTCAGCACTAAACGATGAATACACGAACTTGGTCACACGTAATCACAACACACTAATTCACACCACAGTTGCACCACTTAAAGTCACCGAAATGTTCACACGTATAGCTGAATCCAGACTGACTGTCCGGCCATCTCTCCGGCCTATTTATATCGCGCATATTTCGATTGTTCGAGAACGATCTCGATCGCTCCAGGAAAGGGTCGGTCCCTCGACACAATGGCCACTCTCCATTCTGCGAAACCACAAACAATAACAAAGACAAAAGCGCTCGAGAAACCTCGATTACCATTCATTGTTTAACAGTCTCGGCGTAACACTGCCCCCTCCTAAAACATGCTCGTCCCGAGCATTGTTAGCCCCGTAATATCGCGCCAGCCGATCAACATGAACAATTTTAGGCGCACCTCGCGTTCCCTTCTGAATTCGGTATGTGACGTCATTGATCCTGGTCAACACACGGTATGGTCCATCCCATTTTGCTTGTAGTTTAGGGGATTTTTCCTTTTTCCGTATCGGATTGTGCAACCAGACCTGTGACCCCTCATCAAATCGCAAGTTGTTTGAATTTCGGTCATAACTGGTCTTCATTTTCTCAGACATTTGTTGACCAGTTAGTCGAATGTGTTCATTTATGTCGTTCATTTTATTGCGCAGGTCGTTTGCATAATCTGTGATGGCACGCGGAGAATCTGGAGGAATGCCAGTTATCAGGTCTGCAGGCAACCGCAGTTCTCTTCCAAAATTTGCCAACGCAGGAGTGGCGCCTGTACTCTCATGGACTGCACTTCTGTATGACAGTAAAAACGGCTGTATGTGTTGGTCCCAATCGTTTTGCTTATTTTCCACCACTTTGGCCATATATCTCTCCAACGTCTGATTGAATCTTTCCACCATTCCATCAGACTGAGGATGATAAGAAGTGGTTCTTGTTTTATGAGTCCCCATTATTCGGCATGTCTCCTGAAATACTTGTGATTCAAAATTCCTTCCTTGATCACTGTGAATTTCCAGGGGAACTCCAAAACGACAGAAAACTTCGTGGACTAGTTTATCTGCTACCGTCGAAGCTTCTTGATTAGGAATGGCGAAAACTTCGGGCCATTTTGTGAAGTAGTCCATAACGACCATGAAGTACTTATTTCCATTTTTACTTACAGGGAATGGTCCTGCAATATCCAGGGCTATTCGCTCCCATGGGGCTCCAACGTTATACAGTTTTAGTGCTCCTCTGCTGCGTGTATGGGGTCCTTTCACTGCCGCAAAAGTAGTGCATTTTCGGCACCAGTCTTCAACATCTTCTCTACAATGCATCCAGTAAAACCGCTCGCTTATTTTTAACAGTGTCCTTTTTACTCCCATGTGGCCTCCCGAACATCCTTCATGGTAGAGTTGTAGCACGTTAGTGACCTTGGCTTTGGGAACTACCATTTGCAGATGACAGTGATCTCCACGAGCGTTCTCTCATTTGCGACACAGCACCCCGTCGTGGATAACCAGGCTCTCCCACTGTGCCCAATAACTCTTCGTTGTTGAACTCAGAGCAGCAATGTCACTCCACAAAAGCTTAGTGGTACCCGCTGTGATCCTTTCAATGATGGGTTTAAGGTCTTTGTCGTCCTGTTGTGCCTGCTGCAAAGTTTCCTTCCATTCGTCACTTAGATCCGTTCTCAAACTTCTCAACAGCCTGACGGGCACCGCTTCTTTAGGCTTCTCTTCGGCACAATGTTTCCAGTTTTCAGGGCATGGTCGTCGTGATAACTCATCCATGCTCTCTTCTCTTTTTGGGCAATTTGACTTCAGATGCCCTTTCTCTCCACACCCGTAGCATCTAGGACTAAATTTTGGACGATTGTACCCAGTATAAGAGTCCTTCACTTCTCTGATGTGGTGAGCTCGGTGGTCCTGACGCACGGCCTCCACCTTCTTTGGGCAGCTTGACCTCAGATGTCTTCTTTCTCCACACCCACAGCATCTAGGGCTAAACTTCGGACGACTGTCGTGAGTGTAAGAGTCCTTTACTTCTCTGATGCGGTGAGCTTGGTGGTCCTGACGTACAGCCTCCACCTCCAATGCATGGGCCAAGGCATTTTTCAAAGAATCAGGATGTCCAAGCCTTACAGCAGCTCTCACTTCCAAATCACGTATTCCGTCTACGAACGCCTGAACCAAATAACTGTCAAGGGGTGCTGGAGAGGTTTGGTATGCCTTTCGAACCAGCTTTTCTATCTCAAGAGCCCACTGCTGTAAATTCTCCGAGTTACGCTGGCTCCGGTCCTTTAACTGCGCTCGAAAAACATGTTCCAGATGTGCGTCACCATAGCGTGACTCCAGTGCCTCCAATAGCTGTTCATAGGTGAAATCCTTTCCAAGAGCCTCTAAAACTCTAAGTGCCGGGTCACGAAGGCCCAGTGTTAAAGCCGTCATGGCCTGCACCGTTGTCCATCCATTGGCCTTGACAACGGCTTCAAACTGGATCTTGTATGCTGACCACGAAGAACTTCCGTCAAATGGTGGCGTCTTAAAACCTCGCGCTGAAGGTGTAGCAACTAGAGGAGCCACATTGTTGTCTCTAGACTTCAGGACACCCAGAGTTTTTTTTCACATCAGCGATCTGAATTTCAGTTTCCGAAATACGGCTCTCATGATGTGCTATCTGTTCTTTCACTTCCTGTAACTCCTATCCAATTGAACCGAACAATTCTTTCATCAGCCGAGCCTGCTCTTTTTTGTCCTGACGGCGCTGTTCTTCCTGTTGACGACGCTGTTCTTCCTGCAATCGAGCCTGTTCTTCCTGTTGACGACGCTGTTCCTCCTGCCAACGTCGCTGCTCTTCCTGATGACGACGCTGCTCTTCTTTTTCCTGACGGCGCTGCTCCTCCTGCAACCGAGCCTGCTCTTCCTGATGACGACGCTGCTCTTCTTTTTCCTGACGGCGCTGCTCCTCCTGCAACCGAGCCTGCTCTTCTTGACGACAAAGCATGGCCATAATAGCAGCTAGATTGCCTGTCACAGGAGCTTGGCCCGCGGATGATGATGATGGTGCTCCAAATGATTCGGCGGCGGCTGATTCCATCTCCATCGGCTGACGACTCTGCCGAGCTTCTTTAACCGGAGAATCTCCAAACCGCCTTTCATCCATTTCCTGTTGTCGTTGACCTCTCGTCCTGACACCGTCCACGTTATCCTTTGGCAGAACCGGCATTATTTTATCCCACTTCTGACACCAAATTGTTACGAGCTGAGGGTTCGGGATAAAATAATTGGAATCGGTTTAGCCAAAATAACACTTTTATTCAGCACTAAACGATGAATACACGAACTTGGTCACACGTAATCACAACACACTAATTCACACCACAGTTGCACCACTTAAAGTCACCGAAATGTTCACACGTATAGCTGAATCCAGACTGACTGTCCGGCCATCTCTCCGGCCTATTTATATCGCGCATGTTTCGATTGTTCGAGAACGATCTCGATCGCTCCAGGAAAGGGTCGGTCCCTCGACACAATGGCCACTCTCCATTCTGCGAAACCACAAACAATAACAAAGACAAAAGCGCTCGAGAAACCTCGATTACCATTCATTGTTTAACAGTCTCGGCGTAACAATATAAAACAAAGTCGGGTTTGTTCGAACACTTATAACTCGAGAACGATTAGACCGATTATCATGGTGTTTGATATGTTGTATTTGTTTCTGTCCCGAATAGCAGAATAACTATTAAACAATTGGAAAAATTCACGCAAAAATAAATTATGAAGAAAATTAATTTTCTCATACATAGATGCAGCTAATGATGGCCGATTGACATATGACGTGAATTGCCAATATACGTATATTGGCAGCTCGCGTCATATGCATGTCAAGGCGGTACGAAGTTCGCCGGGTCAGCTAGTATGTAAATAAAATAGATAATTTCTGGTGCGTGCTATTAACTTGGTGTTATTACTTTTTTTTATTAAAGAGTTTATTATTATGATTAAGATTTGCTGACGATATCGTTATAATGGCAGAGTCGGTGCAGGAACTGCAACAAATGCTGAACAGCCTAGCTGCTGCTTGTAGACGTATCGGACTGGGAATGAACTTATAAAACCAAAATAATTATCAATGATCGTATTACCCCAGAGCCCATTGCAGTTGCTGGAACTCCTCTCGAGGTTGTGAAAGAGTGTCTATCTTGGGCAGACTCTGCGATTGAGTAGATACAATCTTGAGAAAGAAGTAAACCGGCGAATTCTGCTGGGTTGGACAGCGTTTGGGAAACTTCGTCAGGTCTTCTCGACACCCATCCCACAATGCCTAAAAACGAAAGTATTCAACCAGTGCGTCCTACCTGTGATGACTTATGCAGCTGAAACGTGGACACTACGGTGGGGCTGGTCCACAAATTGAAAGCCACTTAGCGAGCTATGGAAAGGGCTATGCTCGGGATTTCTCAACAACAAAGTGTAGGACGCCCTGCGGCTAGATGGAGTGACGATTTACGCGCTGTGGCTGGCAAAGATTGGATGAGGAGACCTGAGGCCCGGGCTCAATGGCGCACCCTGGGGGAGACCTACGTCCAGCAGTGGACTGTTATAGGTTGATGATGATGACGAGTTTATTATTAAAGTATTTATTTATCCCTCTTCCGTACGGGATGAGCAGTACCTATACAGGTACGGGTAGTGTATAGTCAATATCAGGCTTTGACAGATGCATTATCTAATCTGTGCGATTTCTATGGCCGGAAGTACTTGTAGCGTAGCTTGTTTGTATTGGTTTAAGCAACATTTAGATGGATAGTCAGGGACATCTACAACTAAGTGTTTCCCTACTTTAAATGGCACGCATATAAACTTCGACATTAGAGTTACCAGTAGTTCATACCTGCTTAGTGGCTGTCAGCTGTTCATGTGCAATCTCGAGCTATAAATTTATGTTTCTTTTGACGGCACATCTTTACCTAATAAACTCTTTACAAGCATAAAGTGAAATAGAGAAGAATTCGACCTAGAAACGTCCATCAAAACGTTGAGTGCGGAATTTTATCGATTTACTCGCACGTTGTTTTAATAACATCTGCGAATAAATCCTGCTATTATTATAAAGCGAGGTTTTATGTGTTTGTTGTTTGAAGATACCGTAAATACAAAGCAGAGATTAAGCATAGTATTAGATAATACTACAAAATAATGATTAAATCTATATTAATATTATAATTCAAAAGTGACTCTGTCTGTCTCTTTGTTACGTTTTGCACGACTTAACTGCTAGACAAATTTCGATGAACTTTGATAGAAATATAGATTATGACAGGGATCAGGACATGGGCTACTTTTTAAACGACTGTGCAAAAGGAGGGTTATTTTTTATAACAAAATACGCGTGCGAAGCCGCCGGGCTGCATCTAGTAGTATAAAAGGACTCATATAATTTCTAACTCGTGTAGTAGTAGTAAATTGAAAAAAAAAGATTTAAAAACTTGTTTTGCCCATCGAATTGTAAAGGGGCGTTGCTGAATCTTAAAACAATTTTGACTGGCCACATTTGATAATTAAACCTATAAATTTTAAGGATCAGCCGCTTGTCAAAATTTGTCGGCTATACGAATTTACCCTGTTCTATAATAGCAGAACTTAACTACACATGTTTAAAACTGGTTACAAAACAATCACCACTAAAAGAAAATATTTAAGTATTAAGAAATTTTATAAAATCAGTACGTAATATACGAGCTTGTTATTACGACACTCGATCCTTTTTTGTCCCTGTTACTTTATCTGCAAAGTCTTTAAAACATTTTTATCGGTGACCTACATTCTGAAATGAAGTGAATATTGCTTTAGGAGAGGGTAAGCGAAGTACTCTAGCGAGCTTGTTTATGCCCTTTAGGTTACTGACGTCACAACTCTGGGTACATTTTGCCATGGGCAAGGGTTTAGTAGCCCTTGCCCACGGCTTCTGACACGTGCTTTGTCATTAAAAGTAGCCTATATCTTAATCAAAGTCTTAATCTATCTATACACCAAATTTTATCGATATCGGTTCAGCCGTTTAATCGTGAAAATTTAGCAAATAAACAGAGAGACCGATACTTTTGAATTTAGAATAGGAATAGATTTAAGTTGGAGGCCTCAGGCAAATAAAAATCTCCGACATTTTGGTTGGCTGACGAAGTTAAATAACCTATAAACCTACACTTTAATTATTAATTTCTATATTTAATAATAGTTATAATTAATATATTTTTTTATTATAATTGTAATAAATTATATTTAGCAATTGGGACAATATTCTTACCATGTATAGAAAGATTACGCTTACTAAAAATGCATTGTTTTATCGAATATTCTTCCATCCAATAATAATGGGATAAATAAATTAGAGCTTTTTTAAAATCGAGCAAAATATGAGCGAGTCCCAACATAAAACAGTTCCCTCTACACTCTACACAAAGCGGTAAACACAATAAACCCGTAAGAGACTAAAGCAAGCTAAGGACGACTTCACACCCACGAAGATTTTCTCATGTACCGTTATTTCAGGCACGTAACGCCGCTTACTTAGTCCAGGAATACTGCGTCCCGCTCTACACAGAAAGGTCAAAGTTCAAACAATTGCCTTAGGTATGAGATTGACAGTTCGGAAAAGGTCACACATTCTCTTTTTTCGTTTGCCAATTTGTTGCTTAATAGGCTTGCATAGTTGCCGTTTATATCTGTCATTAAAACAAAATTATCTTATGGTACCTGTATAATCTCAGTTTGAGTGTCTATCGCTTTCAAATCTGATATCGCAATGTCTTCGTTATAGCTTAAATACTCCGCCAAGTTAAAAGAAAAATATAACAATCATATAATTAAGTTCTTTATTTTCATAGCGCATTAAGCTAATAAATAAATTTTCAGAGTTCATAATTTCAGCTTTAGCTCTAGAATAATAAAACACTCAACCCCTAAATAATTAAGCTCTTAACTCAACAAAAGGCTAACGAATGGTTAAATTAAAAGAGATTGTCATCTGGATGCTGAGCCTTAATTAAGGCAAAGCTGCAATATCTTAAACAATTTACAAAAGATTTGCAATAAAAATAAGAATTCAGGTGTTACTCATACTTATAAAACTTGAAGCTTTATGAAATGGTTTGTCAAACATTGAATGCAACGATATGTAAGTTTTATCCGAAAACGCCCCTTCTCGAAAGAAGGTTTCTGGCTGATATGATGATGAAATATTATCTTCTAGTCGGCAATTCATACAAGTAATTATGGAATCATTATAAAATAGAAGCGTCGATTACAAAGATAGCCGTAAGTATTTCTAATAAAAGTAAAATGTAACATAAACCCCAGTATTAAATAGCATTGTTGACAGAATTCCGATAAACTATAAGATAAACAAGAGATTAATGTCAAAATGAATATTGATTTACACCTATTAGCGACTTACAAATTGAATTCTCAGTGTAAGCGAACCGCATCTGATTCACAGTATCAACAGTTACATACAGTATTAAAGCACAGAATAAAGCAACGTGCTTAATGACAGGGCAAATACTAGTAGAAGATACCTATTCAATATAAGAATAGTAGAGTTTCTTATGAAAGGGCTTTCCCGGGGAAGTGCTACCACCATACCTAGATCTGTCGCCAAGCAGCATTGCTGTGTTTCGGTTTGAAGGGTATGGTTGCCGGCGAAATTACAGGGGCATGAGGCTTTACACCATTATGCCTCAAGTTGATGAAAGCAAGGCTGTGCATCATAGGGCACGTGTCCAAGGTGCGTGACCTATGAGGCAATACTTTGTTATGGGCGTTGGTTACCACTTAACATAATGGTGGGCGATAAGCTTGTCCCACCACCAGGTGGTAGAAATAATAAAAAACTGACATTGCGCGCCCTATACCCCTTCTAACTTAAGGATTACCCATAGTATGTGTTTTAGACAATTGTTTTTATAGCATTATTGTTTTTTAAATTTTAATATTAGATATTGCTATTGTAAAATAAATACCTACTGACAAGCATAGATTTATAATTTTTGTGTATTCTAGAAAATAAACGATTGTATTTGTATATGTACAAAGGTATCACGGCATGCAAAATGATAGACGTTAAATCGGACCTATTACTCTTGGTATAGTTACTATTCTGTGTATCGTTTCGTGGGTGTTGGATTCCGCCTACACTGCCGGTGAATGTCAACAATTTGAACAATCTACCCGATACGCTAGTTGATTGTCAAACGCTCACCACTTTTTTTAGCCTCCGTATGTTTGAACGTATCTTATATCGTTTCCTATTTTCAAAGCCAACGTATACAACCATTTCTTTGTCTCTTGACTGCTAGTTAGTGTTATGTTATTTGTCCTTCATAATGTAGTGTAGTTTATATATTATTTGGACCGTATTTATGTTTATGTTGATTGAGTATAATCAATAGGTATATTGTATTTTATAGTTTATGTGGGTACTCGTACACCGCCATCTTTTGATTTTCGTTTATCCTTTTCATACAAATGTTGTCTGGAAGATATCGTTTTTAACGATAAGACCGCTCATTGTACCGTTATTTGGTTGTAAATTTCCTTTGGAGTGGATCCCAAAAGACAGAAAACGACCACGTGGCAGACCGCGACGCCGATAGAAAGACGAAATCGACTCGTTTAGGGAAGACTGGAGCACACACGCGCATGATAGAGTGGAGTGGAAGGAAGGAAGGAAGGCCTTTGCCCTGCAGTGGGACAGTACAGACCCCAAATAATAATAATAAAATGATAAATATTATGAATGTGTACTCTTTCATTTGAAATAGAAATACAGATTTGTCCGGAGATTGTAATTGATTTATGAGTTTTTAAATTAAAACTCTTAGCTGACCCGCCCGCGGCTTTGCACGGGCGGTTTTTCAATAAAACATTACCCTCATTTTGCTCAGTGGGCTAAAAAGTAATCTATGTCCTTTCCCAGGATATCCTGGCATCTATCTCCTTGCAAACTTCCATTACGATCCGTTCAGCCGTTTAGTCGTGTAAAGGTAACAAATAAACAGAGTTATGTATGTATTTGTATTGCTGAAAACTGCATTAAAATCCGTTTAGTAGTTTTAAAGATCTAAGCGAACAGACAGCGAAAGCGACTTCATCTTTAACCGACTTCAAAAAAGGAGGAGGTTCTCAATTCGACTGTATTTTTTTATGTTTGTTACCTCAGAACTTTCGACTGGGTGAACCGATTTTGATGATTCTTTTTTTATTTAAAAGCTGGTGCTTCCCGTGTGGTCTTATTTCAATTTGGTCCAGTTCTGACAGGCATCCATGAGAAAACCATATAAGTCTTAAATTTGTTTAATTTTTATGTTATGTTATGTTTGTTAGCTCAGAACTCCGTTATATATCAATCGATTTGGAAAATTCGTTTTTTATTTGAAAGGATATACTTTTAGATTGATCCAATGGAAATTTCATCAAAATTGGTAAAGTAGTTTGGTTTTTACTGTTATCTGAAGTCGGTTATATTTTTGTTAAAAAGTAACTTGTATACTATGTAAAGATAGAAATAAAGATTTGTCATGAAGATTGCATTTGATTTTAGCTTATCAAGAATGCAATGAAATTTACACACGGCTTTAGGGTCGTAAATCGTATTTACGGAGCCGATATCGAGTTTACAATGACCAACTTTACTCTGAAAGTTGGTCATTGTAAACTCGATATCATGAGTGATGAAAAATATGTCAAATGAATATGTACTTCTTCCGTAAAATTAATCTTGTGTAAGTATTTTCCCACATCATTTAATAGCCAGCATTTATCGACATAATATATCAGCAGATACTCCCACGTCTCTATCAAGCACTGGCTAAACGATATCGCTACAAATTGAGATTTTTACCAGCGATTTATATCTAAAATAAATTTCATGCCTGTGGGAAAATTTATTGACAAGTCAAAAGTGGATTGGAACATTTGGAACGAATTGACTTATTACCTATAATATCTAAATAGAAATGATGTCATTTATTGGTGTGTACAGGCTCTGTGTGACGTTTTTATGATGCGTTGTAAATTCTTATTTAATTAATAACTTTTAAAGTAAAATGTCTCGACAAATTCTTTAGACCGTAAGGTTATTAATAATTATATTTGTTGTCTAAAAAAAATCACTTCTTAGTCTTAGTGATAATATTACTATTTTATATGTAACTTTTTGGTTTTCAATTCGGTTTTTTTCTTTTGGGGTGTTATAAAGTATTTTTAATTCGTTTATCTATTATAATTAACAATAGATTTTTTCAATATTTAATGCTGGAGGCTTAATTTTAGTTGGCATAACCATTCAAAGCATTAGTTGAGTACTCTAATCAACTTTGCTTTAATCGCAAATATAAATTTTAAGTATGTCATACCTACGCGCCTAAATTTTAGCCTTATTTATCTGGTCAAGTAATAGCCTGTAAAAAGTTACATTACAGATTTGCAATCGATTATAAATTATCATTAAAATCTACAGCGTAGTCGTTTTTAACTAAGTCTTACCGTTACTATAAAATATGCAAATACGGGGCTTAAAGTGAAAGTGATTCGGGCCGCAACTTGTAATTTCCATATTAAAAGCTTGTAAAAGTCAGTGCACAATGGCTCGTTATTGTGTTCTAAGTGCCGTTGCAGCTCATTGTCCTATTTGTCTGTCAGCCCTCCCGCGACTTAGGTACTCGACTAGCATCTTAATTTCTTGGAAACATTGCAAAAAAGATGTTTTGTTTATTAAATATTGCTGGGCTGTAGAATTATTAATCTGAAAATAAACGAAAGAGAAAAATAGTTAAAAATTATAAAGGTTAGCGATATTTTTTAAATCACTTAATACTAAACAGGATTTTCTACCAGTTATCCATAGTTGAAAAAACAAAGGTTGTCGTGCACCAAAAAAAAACATAAATGATAATTAACTAGGTACTTACTTTAAGAGCTACTCGTTAAAAATTACCTATACATAAGTACACACAGATAATACAATATAATTATACCTAGTCAGGTCATAAGTATTGTCACACAGTAAAAACTTTTCTTTTAGAATGCTGGCCACAAAAAAGTTTATAGAATTCGAATTTCGAATTGTTCATGAAAATAAAAATGTATACTTTTTAGAATTTTACTCATTTTGAAATATGGAATGGACGCTTAAAGAAGACCGTGTTGCAGTTATTGCGTTGCATCGTTGCGGTTACGCGCCAATTCAAATTTTTGACATACTGAAAAATTTGAATATAACCAAAAGATTCGTTTATCGCACCATCAAACGATACAATGAAGACTCTAGTGTAGATGACAGGTCAAGAAGTGGTCGCCCTCGGTCTGTTAGGACTCCAGCAGTGATAAAAGCTGTGAAGGCGCGAATTCAAAGAAATCCCAAACATAAGCAGAAACTGTTGGCCCTTCAGATGGGGTTAAGCAGAACCACGGTGAAAAGGGTGTTAAATGAAGACTTAGGGCTTCGGGCATATCGAAGAAAAACAGGACATCGTTTGAATGTTCGTCTAATGGACCTGAGACTGAAGAGATGCCGCGCTTTGTTGAAGCGGTACGCGGGAAAAAAATATCGGGAAATTCTTTTTTCGGATGAAATAATTTTTACCGTAGAAGAGAGCTACAACAAACAAAATGATAAGGTGTACGCACACAGTAGTGAAGAAGCGAGCAACCGTATTCCGCGTGTCCAACGAGGTCATTTTCCATCCTCGCTCATGGTATGGTTGGGAGTTTCTTATTGGGGCTTAACAGAGGTACATTTTTGTGAGAAAGGTGTAAAAATGAATGCAGTTGTGTATCAAAATACAGTCCTGACGAACCTTGTGGAACCTGTTTCTCATACCATGTTCAATAACAGACACTGGGTATTCCAACAAGATTCGGCGCCAGCTCATAGAGCGAAGAGCACACAAGACTGGCTGGCGACGCGTGAAATCGACTTCATCCGGCACGAAGACTGGCCCTCCTCCGGTCCAGATTTGAATCCGTTAGATTACAAGATATGGCAACACTTGGAGGAAAAGGCGTGCTCAAAGCCTCATCCCAATTTGGAGTCACTCAAGACATCCTTGATTAAGGCAGCCGCCGATATTGACATGGACCTTGTTCGTGCTGCGATAGACGACTGGCCGCGCAGATTGAAGGCCTGTATTCAAAATCACGGAGGTCATTTTGAATAAACTTTAGTGTCATAAGAATCTATGTTTTGTTAAGTTCATTTTGGTATATAAATGGTTACATAATGAATAAACTTGTTTCAATTATTTTATATTAAACATGTGACAGAATTTATGACCTGACTAGGTATATACATACTCATATATGTATAAGTAACATTAAAAAAGAAACATAATACATATGACAATAGAGAATAAATAAATATTGCTGGACATTTCACACAGCACTATCTAGCCCCAAACTAAGCAGAGCTTGTACTATGGGAACCAGATAACTGATAGAATACTTATATACTTTTTTTTTGTAAGTACATACTTATAACATATAGAGAAACAACCATATCCGAAACAAATATCTGTAGAACATGCAAACATTTGTTCCGCGGCGGGAATCGAACCCACTACCTCCTGCGTCTCAGCCGGCTATTTGCCCACTGCACCACGGAGGTCGTTATGAATAGTGATGGAACGTCCAGAATAGTGATAGAATATAAGTTATAACCATGAACAAGACGTTGAGATGCTGGTTTCGACAAGGACTGTTTAATATTGAGAGGAAGAGCATTCCACATTCTGCTACCACTTCAAAAGAATTTGCACAGTAGGCAGGGGACTGCTAAGGAGTTGCTAGGCAAAGTGTCCTAGGATCTAAGATTGCGTTCGTGATTGTCAGGAGCGATAGCCGATTGGGCATTTTAAAATAATTTTCAATGTTGTAAAGTTGTTTATGTCAGTTTTCCGTTTATAAATAACGAAGTATGAAATAAGATGTTTCAATACTTCAATGTTAAAAATAGTCTCCAAAAGTTAAAATTAAATAAAAATAATTTAAGCATGCACTTTAAATTGCAAACGATACGATTTGATTCAAAGCAACACTAGATCAAAACAAAGCTCAGGAAAATGCGATACAAACAAATTTTCATATTCCATCCAGAGCAACCACAGTTTATTCCATTAAAATAGCTTTTAATGAAACATTTTCAGAATTTACAAATAGGTGGAATAACAGAGAAACTAATCTAGCTGTGGCGGTGGGCGGGCGGACGTCACAGAGCCCAAGTCGTCCCCGCCCGCCCACCGCTCTGTAATACCGAGCTTTCACTGTGAAACCAACAAAGTATTTTTTTCAACTCTGTCTAGAATAATTTGATTGCGATAGTGCACACAAGCAATTATTTTAAATGATTGATAAATATTATGGGAAAATATATAAATTAAATCAGTTATGATTTGATGAACAAACCTGTACCTGTTGAAATTAGACGGGCTACTTCACAGCACTCTTTTAAGCTGGATAAAGCAGCATTACCTTAGCTTTCTTGTCACTTGAGTTACCTATTTATATATTATTTATTTGAATTGTCTCCGTTTTAGGTTTATTAGTTGGGTATATATCAGTCTATCTTTAGGTATTTATTTATGTATTAGGATTATATGTACAGCTTTATATTATTATTATATTTCTCTTCATTTATTATGTTACTCTGTGCGCCGCCGTCCATTACCGCTTCGCTCATTACTTTATATCCAAAGGTAGCCTGGAAGAAATCGCTGTCTGCAATAAGGCCGCCCATTGTACTATTTAACATTAACTAGTTTTTTAACTATTCCTTAAGTACAATAAAGCAATATTATATTCTATTCTGTTTTACAGCAGTTTTGGCTTTTTGCGAAGTTCGTTTCATGTCAATATAAGTTGCGCGAGAGTAGATATACTATGTACATACCTGATACACCTATTGATATTTGTAACGATGCTACAAGACCTTAGCATCGCAAGCCTTGAGATTGGATTAGGGATGAATAGATCAAATACCAAGGTATTTGATGATCAACCTGAAGAACAGCTAGCGTACGTAAAACCGAAAATGCTTGGAGGAGCTATCCATGGGAGATTTGATGAAGGGTGACCTTCCTCTTTCACTCAAGCAAAAGTTGATGGACGTACGCTTCATCCCCGTTCTTGCTTATGGTGTGCAGACCTGGTCAACATCCGAACGTGTAAACTCAAGGTTGGCCAACGTGTGATGGAGCGCAGCATTCTCGGAGTCAAGCGTATTGACCGTATACGCAATACCGAGCTGCGCTCCCGAACACAAATCCCCGATGTGGCTACGAAAGCCGCCTAGCTCAAGTGAGACTGGGCTGGTCATGTTTGCCGTATGACGGATGATCAGTGGGTCAAGCTGACCACCGAGTGGAACCCTCACACAACCCGAAGACGTCGCGGCAGGCCACGAAAAAGATGGAGGGACGAGCTCACTAACTTCCGAGCAGATTGGACCCTTGGCGCTGGAAAGAAGTGACTGGAAAGAATGTGGGGAGGCCTTTGCCTAGCAGTGGAGCATAGAAGGCTAAAAATAATAATAATAATTTATATTCGATTCTTAATTCTTTGTTTTTTAGCGTTCAGAGGTTTATCCGAAAAGGAACCCATATAAAGTTAACGTAAATGGTTATAAAAATTCTAAAATGAGTTCCCTCCCGAAACTGATGTTTCAGTTCAGGATCAGGATGATTATTTGACTTATCTCTAGATTTTCATGTCTATAAAGCAAGCACAAATGGTACGATTCGATACGATGCAAAGTAAATACAATAAATATTTCAGTACGCAGTAACCGCTATGCGGCCAACATCCGGTTTTCAGTGGGACAGCCGCTTGCAATGATTACCGAGATTCAATTTCAATATCCGACTATATTATTTATCCGATGTCTTACTTACAACAGTATTAATCGTGATATGTGATCAATAGAATAATCATTTATTTCAGACAGTGTCCGTCCATACAAAATATCAGCAATCACAAATAAATAAAATTAAAACCAAAAACATACAAATCAATACAGTAAATTAGATCAAAAGTAAAATATCACATTAAATTTAAATAAAATAGAATAGGAACATAAAATAAAAAATTAAATAACAAATTCATATAAAATTAAAATTAAAAACATGTACCTATCAATTACCTGCGTGCTTTGAATTGCCCGTAATTATCCCCACCCAGTGCTTCTGAATAGGGCAATCAAAACGCGCAGCAATCATCTTCAGAATACTGTTGGGACTACCGCGCAATCTGTGAAAAAGAGAAGCGATTTTTTTTCGCATGATCGCGTGAAAACCGTCGACGTGCGCGTTAGCGAGCATTCCCGACGCGCTGCAATGTCGCGGTAATCCCAACAGCATTCTGAAGGCAGGCGTTGTCCTAATAGAACGCGAATGCGCGATCATCGTAAGTTCGCGCGAATTTTACTCGTACGAACGCGCGATCAAACATATTGAACTCTAATAGGTGTTCTAACTGACAATCGCACGACGCGGTCGCGCGACTCAAATGTTTGAAACTCTATTCGCGCGAACTTAGTTCGTACGAACGCGCGATCAAACATATTGAATTTGAATAGGTGTCCTAATTGAAATTCGTGCGGAAACGTCGGCGTGGTACCGCGCCCGCGCCCCTCTCGCCTTGCCGGCCCAGCCAGCCGGCCGGCCGCCATTTTGTAAACTTGACGTCACCGCAACGCACGTGTTTGATTGCGAGAATTGTGTAAATAGTAATTTGAAGATAAATTGATAATTGAGGTGCGTAATCGACCAATTCTTTGGGACAAGCGCAAAGATGACTCCCGTTGTCAAATCGCGCGAGCGAGATTCGCGTAATCGCCTATTCGCGTTCTATTAGGACACCCAGTTTTTGACGTCGCGCGAACACGCGATGGTCGCATCGCTCGCATCGCGCATTCGCGTTCTATTAGGACAACGCCGACGTTGTAGGCTCGTCGCGTGTACCGACTCCACAGGCTGCTCGAGTAAAAAGATTGGCAGTATGCTCTGAAAAGAGTTATCTTAACTTCATAGGTGCATCGAGCAAACCTGCGGGCCAGCATGTTGCTTCTCACCGCCTCGTATCAATCCGTATCGTATCGTATGAGTATCAATACCGCAATATTGATACTCACGAAATGATTTTGGAATGTTTTCGCTGCAAACATCTCCCGCCATCTCCCTTCTATCAAAGGGCAAGCAGGCGCACGGCTCAGTACTTTCCGTACCTATTTGATATACCACCTATTCACATACATCGTTTTGGTTCTACATTCTTGACGTGTACAGCTGGTATGGAACACTGGAAGAACGAACTTGGTTGGGTACATGAATGGATAATACCCAAACACACGCTTGTACCGAAACCTAAGAAACGCTTTCTGAACCTTCTCAAGTAGCAGTGCGTACGTACTTTCGTGTGGATTCCAGACGCAACAGCTTGACTCCAACTTGCTTCGCACTAGAGCCCCGAACAGAAGCCGCACAACACTGTCACTACGAAAGTCTCGGGCGTTTCTCAGAACAAATCCAAGTCTCTGAAAAGACTGCTTGGCGACTGTAGAGATGTGGTCGTGAAATGTGAATTTTCGGTCAAAAGTAACTCCTAGATTCTTGATTATCGTTACTTTAGGAACCACGTTACCATGAATCGTGTAATCGAAGCACAACGGATTTTTCTTTCGACCGGAAGCCATCACGGAGCATTTGGAAGTGTTAAACTCCATTTTATTATCTAGGCTCCATCGACAAACCGCGTTGACATCATCTTGAATCGCCTCACAATCTGCCGTGGATTGTATGACAGTGTAAAGTTTCATATATTTATTCTATAGAGTTTTCTCTCATAATTTGAAATATTTGACTCCAAGATAAGGGATAAAATAATCATAAAACATCTATAAAGAAACACGTATTTAATTTTCGTTTATTTCACTATTAATCGTTATTTAAAATTTTAATTTAAGTTTCTGTACCTATATATTGAAATAGATAAGAAGCTTACTACAGATTTTAAGCTTCATTCTCTGGAAACTCGCCTCGTAATAGATAGCCTCCTACTTAGTTTAGTTATGATCGCCTATTTATTGAAGAGAATGAAGCGAGCGCTACGAATAAGGATTTACATTATCATATTACCTATTAGAACCGTTCCTGAAGCAACGGATTCAATTCTACATTAGAATAATTTTATATTGTATCATTTCGTTTTATATTTTTAAAAGTACTTGTAATATTTAATTTACGTGCTTGAAATATCAAATAATAATTATAATGACATTAATATTTCACGTCTGTGGTTTTCCGAATTCACTGTTTAACTTAATAATTTTGGACTATATTCGTAATAGTTATTGTTTTTTTCTCTTTCGATCGATTCGAAAGTTCTAGTTAATGCAAAAGACAAACACGGTGTAACTGTTCCATGAATAGAGCGATTTTATTAGTAACGCGGTCAGAGTATAAACAGTTTTTTTTTTGTAAATTGTATAGAACTTCGTTTGACCACAATCTCACCTGATGGTAAGCGAAGATGTGGTCTAAGATGAAGCACTAAGATCTAGAAGAAACCTATTTACTCTTACCTTAAAGAGGCCCGGATTGTATTCTTTAGGAAAAACATACCACGGTAAAGTGTTCTAGATAATTATATCGCAATCGTTAAATATTTACTCGTCAAATTAGCAACATTAGTAAATTTTATAATGCAAGTGGTATCGCTGGAATTGGGAAAACTCGCTATTGGGTTAATACCAGTTTTAATACCAAACTTTAGATTTTAATTTTCCATGGAATTTGGGGAGCGCTGTGCAACAAAGTGACGAGCTCCGTAGATTAAGTACGTACCAGTATCCAAGTACCTTCATCATGTCAGCCAAAGTACGTTTACTGCTGAACATAGCCCCACACCACACATTATAAAACAAAACAATTTAAATAAGAACCACGTAAATCTTTGTGATACAATTGGCGGTCTAATTGGCGGTCTGATCGCTAAATAGTGATCTCTACCAGACAATCTTTGGATGGAATGGGCTGTGTGGATAATGGTATGATGGGTACATACCTACTCCATACATGCTCATACAAAATAATGAAATAAACTAATATTTGAGTTCATATATACTATATAAATATTTAAAAAACATAAATAATTAATGCTTAAACATTTAGCGAGAAATAGATAAATATTATTGCCTGTGACCATACGTTTAAAAATAGCGACCTTACCTGTTTAATAGGTACACTCATTTCATGTAAATTGGTTATGTATATTTCAATTTGAATGAAAATGTATTATTCCTCGTTTTGCAATGCATTTCACTCGCGTTAAGTATTATGTTTCTGTCGGCTACCTTTGATGGAAATCAAACCAATTAAAGCAGCATCGTAGGTCGTGTTTTAATTAGTTGATCTCTATCAACATTTTCGTTCTTGCTTTATTCGTTACAACGCAAAATAAATTGTTTATTACCTATCTAAATGAATAAATAGGTAATTAAATAATGCTGGACATTGCGCACAGGGCTGTCTATCCCCAAACAAAGCAAAGCTTGTACTACGGGAATCAGATACCTGATAGACTACATATGTATACACATTTTTTTAAATACATACCTACTTATAATATACAAGATTATGCCCGCGGGCTCGCATGCGTGGTTTGTCAATAAAAACCATTTAACGTGGTATGTTCATAATCTATGTACCTATACACCAAAGGGACATGCCCATATAATGCTGTCAACTGCACAAAAAATTGCGTTCATCCAAAAAATATGTTACATTTTTTCGTTAATCTACGTATCAATCGATTAACACGAAAAGTATCCTACAATATTTTAAAATAATAATGAATATGAAAATGACAGGAAATGAAATGGTAGCAAATTGCCTCCAGTTGCAAACATTAGTGTTGAGCCAGAATTGTTCTGAGACAATAATCGATTGTTGATAAAAGACCATAAATAAAACAATCTATTTATTTGACTGTATTTTCACTGACACGAAAAATAGTACGAAACCAAAACGATATTTGTTTCCCAATGAGCGTTTTGTAAATCGTTTTTTTTTTCTCTTTAATTAACCCGGGGGTGGTATTATGCTTGACTCGCGCTGGTAGCGAGCGCCCGAGCGAGATAATCTCAGCCAATCGCAGTGCGCGCTGAATTTGCGCTCAGCTGTTGACGCACCGCAATTGATCTAAATCCTCTCGCTCTCAGCTAACCTTGATCATAATCGGCGGGCCGTTGATCTCAGCGCCACCTTCTAGATGGCTTTAGCATTAACCAGTGGAGAAAAAAGGCGGAAAAAAAATAACTCGGCTATCTGTAGCATTATCTCGATTTTAATTCGATCAACAGATGAGAGGTTAAAGCTTCGCACGATTTTTGCATAAGGCCATGCAGAGACGAGTTAATGACACAGACATGAGATATTTTTTAGTTAGGCACCTATCACTCGTTATTCCTCCCAAATTATCGAATTAAGAACTAACTCAAACGATAGTCGATATCGATCGATATCGACTACCTATTCAATCCAAGTTTACAAAATCAACACAGAAATACATAATTAATTCTATTAAACATCTCCAAAGGCAAATAAGTACATTTTTTTTTCGCTTGGGTACAATTGGTACTTACATTTTTCGTACATTTTATTACCTTATTACTACCCCTGACACACTAAATATCTGATTTTCAGAAGTAAATAGGTACATAGGTATATTTTTGTATTTATCTGTGGCGCTCGTGTTGAATCGAAATAAACTCGATTTTACTTCGATTCAACATTGTCTCAACAGAATCAGATGATTATTATTTCTTTGCATTAAAATATTGAATTTTGATTTACTGGAATAATTGCCCTCGTCTGTTGATTGTATAGGAGCGCGATGTCAAAAATGGCACTTCTGTGCGCGCGCGACTTGAGATTAAATATAATCGATTGCTCGATTTGACCGATTATTTTGCGCCGATAAATCGATATTTCGGATAATAGTCGATGGTCGATATGCCAATCCCTATGACTGTGCGCGTACGTCATTCACAAACAAGTACCTACACAAGCCGTTTCCTGTGATCTGTGTCTGTGGCCGTTTCGTTTGTTTTCTCGCGTATTTTTGTTTGTTTGCTGACTTAAAGCTTTTAAAATGGATCCGATACTTCTTCTAAAATTGATAGTAATTATCAATATCATAATTTATCTAGGAATCGTTGTAATTACAATAATAAACTATTTAAGTTGTAGTTGAATACAGTGATGTAAAACTGGTTGTTTGTGAAAAATAAAAACTGATTTTTCTCATTATAGTAAATTTTTTTATAACTAACTCCTTAGCTCTTTTATTACTAACTAAGCCTAGAATCATTAGCAATTAGTTTCAAGTGTGTGCAGTGACAGCATTTTTTACAAGGGAGAGTGGGCATGCCCCTTTCATCGAAATCATCGAAAACAAGGAAATTTTACTGCGTCCTAAATGGTGCCTACCATAAACATAAAAGTACCTTACTTGCAAAAAGGAACCCGGCTGACTTTTAGTTTATTGATCTCCAAATTTCTTTTAGTGGTAAAAATGCAAATTTTCGACCTCTCCCCCAATTGCTTGATGTCAGATCATTTTACGGTTTCAGAAGTATCCACTTAAAGTTATTTATAGATAATTATTATAAATACGGAATTTATCACGTACCGTTTTATCGGTGTTTCGACCGACAATATTTCGGTTCATTTCGTGAACCTTCATCAACGAAAGTTTTCTAAGTAAAATTATTTATAGATGGTGTTATAATGGTATGGTTAGTTTAAAATCGATAATATTAGAAACCATGTATGGTTTTCTCTGTATAGGTTTTTTTCTAAATTCTTAAATACTGTTTGCAATCATTGCTACTTCTTTGGTTGTTTAATTGTTTTTGCTATTGGTTCCAACGGATTGCGAGCACAACAAGTGCTGAGTTGAACGCCTTAGTAACGTCCACACATCATAGGTATTATTGTATATTTATACTGTTAGGTAGGTCTTATTAAAACGTTCTTTTATTAAATCACTTAAAACTTTAAATAGATCGTTTGAAGCAGCAAAGTAGTATGATTTCCTAAGTGACACGTAAAATATCGCATCTACAATGTAACAGAAATATTAGCCGTACGAGTATTCGACGATCTCGCTGATACATTATTCACTCGTTTATCGAGCTCTGCGAGTTGATGACAGGGATCTCATTTCGATTTGGAAATTATGAATAACTCGATATAACTTAGTTCAAAAGCAAGCATTTTCAGTATCTATGGAAATATGATGGAAATGTACTCGTATAATAGATTTTGTTCATTGAAACTCGATTGCGTAAAAGTTACTGCATCTGTCAGAAATGTTCTATTAGGGATGTTTATGGGCATATATATTGTACTAGCTGGTACTCGCGACTTCGTCTGCGCAGGATTAGTAAGTACTTCGAGTAGCTTATTATCTTCTCAATATCTATCTTTATAGCAAAATTCATCAGAATTGGTTCTGCGGATTACTTGTGAAGGCGTAACAGACAGACAGAATTACTTTGAGAGACCCTTGTTCTATATTGAGAAACTAAGTATTTTCGATAATGATCTCACAATAAAAGGTATTATAAACGCCATATTTTGTGAGGATAGATTTACGAATGTATATAATAAAATTGGATCACTGTTTGTATATCACTGTTATATGTGTGATGTATATCACTGTTTTGGCGATAATGGCTTACTCATAAAATATGCTGTCCAGGACTTTTTGTGTGACTAATTAAGATAAACATTTCTCTTATACATTATATACGTGTAAACTCTACAGTTTTTGCAGCGTACGCCAGAATAGCTCGCAGATGGCAGATGTTTTTCCGACTTACTTGACAATTATCGTTATATTTTGGACAATTCACACAATATCTTTAAAAATATTCTATGTGTTATTCTAATGTATAAGCTATATTACTGTAAACTTTCATTAAAATCCATTCGGTAGTTTTTGCGTGAAAGAGGAACAAACATCCATACATCTATACATACAAACTTTCGCGTTTATAATATTAAGTAGGATTTAGATATTTATGTAAGTAGTAGATATTTACTGAGTTGAGTAGTTATATAAGTAGTTGGTATTAGATGAGTTCATCTATCTATCTACAATACACATTTATCTTTTTTATTTTTTTATTTTATATACTGAGCAACATCTACAACTAAAATACCATGATAAACGAGGATATAAAAGTATGTAAACACATACGAAAAAGCTTAAAATATCACACATGGTGTAGCAATGTAAACACAACTTAAGTTAACCTAACCAAAGTTTTGTCTTTATTTTTGTTATTACCAGAAAACTTACATCAAGATGATTTACTACCCCCCTCTTGAACCGGTGCCAGACAAAATGTATCTTCCCAAAAAATAAACCGTATATTTTAGTTGAACTATTTTAAAGACACGATGGTTTATTAATAGTTTACGAGTGGTGAGACGACGAGGTTAAAATTAAATTCTCTGTTTACGTTGAAGGAAGGCTGAGTACGGGTAATGCTTAGCGTGTTACTTACTATCTTTAATTAATAAATCGTCTAGATACGTGTCGCGTTGTGTTGGCGTTCATAAAAATAGCATTGTCTTATATTGCCACTAAACGGACATTCATTTACGGCTAAGTATATTGCCCGGACACATTTATTGTGGTCACTTTAGGATACAAAAAAAAACCTACCGGAAAGTGAGACAACAATAGATGTGGTCGGGTAATACTGCCTATTAAAGGCCACCATTCACTGCACGAGCCAACTCTGCCAACAAAATATATTTTCCACATTACGCAAAGGTTAACTAGAAGAGAATATTTGCTAGCATTAAGCTCGCCTTTACAGATATGTTATTTTTTTGTAATTAAAAATTTTCAATCAATCAATCAAATCTGCGTGTTAGTGGTGAGTGCCGATCCGCGAACGATAAGTCAAACATAATATACACACGCTGATTTGTCCGCGGACTTGTCGCCAGCGACTGGACGCGCGTGTGAATGGTGGGCTTTAGAAGCACCTTTACACTCGCGTTGTCAACATTTAAGTAACAGATGGCGCTCGAGTTTATACTTACTTGATTTTTTCTTTTGTGTTGCGTGTTCCAACTGTAGATCTATCGACCTTTACTAAGGAACGGTTTTGTCCGAAAAGTATCTTGTTTTGTCGTTTTCACGGGCGACTACTCGCCACAGCGCAAGTGCGTCACACGTCCCAGACTGTACGTATGTACGTGTCAGCAAATAGTTAAAAGTATTATAATATGTATGTTAGTCACTAAGGTATATAATTATATGGGCCGTAGAATCAAGTTTTAACTTCTTGTACATTTCTATTGTTGCCAGTATTTGTACAGTAATGAATCGGGATACTCAAAACTCACAAATCTGATTTGTCATTGTTGAAATAATGGAACTTTAGTGCATAAAACCAAAAAAACGATCCAGTTCATTTACTTACACGTATTGTGAACCGCAAAATGATCGCTTCCCCGATCGCATATTCATACATCACGCATACATCGATAGCGCAGGAGCACCGCTTTCTGGGTCAATCTGTGCGGTAATTTATTAAGAGAGAGCAGCGGGCGTGAACTCATGAACACCGTACACGACACCAGTACTTCCTTTTCTTAGTTTAGTAATATAAATTAAAGATTGTTTTATTTATGGTTTAATAATATTGTATTTCCGTAATAAATATGTTTTAATCCTCATCGTCGTCATATTATTATTTAGGAGTAAAAACAAATCTTTATACACTTACCATTCTTTTTTTTGTAGATTTGATTTATTGATTTATCCAATTACGAAGCTCAAAATTTTAAAAAATATTTTGCCACTGAGTGAGCAAGTGAGCTGGATGAGCGATCTTTGAAACAGTATTTACAACTTTTGGCCAAAATAAACACTGTGAGCCGTACTGACTACGGAACTTTTCCCTATGAGTGGTCCGACACGCGTTTGACCAATTATTTTTTTAGGACTTTTTAGGTTTCTTCTACTTAAGCTTAGCTAGTGAATAAAAAAACAATTGCACAACGGGGGGGGGGGGGGGGCAGCTATCGAAACAGCAGAGTGCAATGTAAACATACTGTTTCCTGTTTACACTGTGTCATTTTGTTAGCATTTTTGCTGAGTTACGAATATTTTATTTAGGTACGTACATACATGCATTTACAAAAGTTTATTAAATACGGATTTTCGTCAATAAGTTTTGGTTAGCAATCAATTTCTCTAATTCCAATCATTCAAATACCATTCAATAAAAATAGGCCGGCCCCGCACTAGATAGAAAGACGGCCTGATAAAGGTTGCTGGGAGCCGTTAGGTGCAGGCCGCGCTAGATCGGTCGCTTTGGAAATCTATGGGGAAAGCAATGGACGTCTTACGACTGATATAATGATGAAAAAGTGAGATTAAAAAGCTCGTAGGTGAATTTGAGTTAGTGGTCAACTCCAAAGGCCTCCGACATAGTTTGACCAACATCTTAATCCAGAGTCAAGTATACCTCAGATAGCTTCATATAATCCTATATTTTTACCAGTAAAACTGCATCATTTATTTTGTAGTGAATATGTGTAAAAGTAGAGGATATAAGCTAACGAATATGTATTGCGACAACACGATTCTTGCTAGAAAACAATTCCAAACTCATGTCCAAAACTTACGATAAACGCTTAGTGTTCAATAAATGCTTTATATGACTTCGTGAAACTTTATATACTTACCGATATTTATATGAGGCATAGCACCTGTGTTTAGATTTTTCATATTAACCAATAGTTTTGTTATAAATCATTATTTATGTAACTTTAGTTGGTATTCGCTCTCGCGCCTCGAATAAGTCCTCGCACTGAGGGTATACTCGCATGGAGCGACTGAGACAGTTGCACAAGGTATAGTCAACTGTTAACAAGCCCTCCGAACCATGATGGTTGCCGGTGAAATTATAGACACATGAGTCTTTACACCATTATGCCACAAGTTGATGGACGCAAGGCAATGCATCGGGCACGTTTCTAAGGTGTGTGCTCTACGAGGCTATTCTTTGTTATAGGCGATGGTTACCACTCAACATCAGGTAGCCTATATGCTTCTTCCAAATCCAGGTCGTTAAAGTACATACAAAAAGGTTACTCAGAATAAACAACACCTAAATAATGGGATTATAAACAGGTAAACAACTGTTTATATGAACATAACACAATTAGGACGTAAATTGTGGCGTCTACAGACGGCCTACGTATAACAGTCGTCTTTATGTCAATTATGTCAGTGTAGCTGCTAGGGTTGGTGTTGGTATTTAATGATTAAAATAATATACTTTTTAATATTTATACTCGTATGCCCACTGCTGGGTAAAGGTATCCCTTTCCTCCTATAATTACCTCATCGTAGGGGTGTAGCTCATCTCGCCATATCGCCGTCTATGTATTTTTTTTTTCAAGTAAATGAATCTTTAGCCCCCGAAGCAAATAGTGGGGTGTTATAAATTTGAAGCCTATGTCTATTTGTGTATCTGTCTATCTGTGGCATCGTAGTTCCCCAACGGATGTATCGACTCGGACGCGGTTTTTAATAGAAAGCTTGTTGCCTGATAGAGTAGTGGGTGACATGACGCACTGGAAAGCGCAGCGTGGGCGGGCCCCTCACAAGCTGGAAAGACGGCCTGATAAAGGTTGCTGGGTGCCGTTGGGTGCAGGCCGCATAAGACCGGTTGCTCTGTAAATATATTGGGGAGGCTCTATTCAGCAGTGGACGTTATATAGTTGTTATAATGATGATGATCCAATCTGATAAGATCGCCCATGATTATTGAAATTGATTATAAAAAAAAATGATATTTTATTTGGTCTAATAACAATAAAGAATGTGTCTATCATAATTTTGTGGCCCACAATAAACTATTAATATATTATTATTTATAACGTTTCTGTGGTACAAACATACCTACTGTTATTTCATTCAAAATTATAAACATTGTTTTTTATTTAATTACATAATCAATATTACTGTGGTTTACTATTGACGTAACCAATTTTCCGATTAGTAATAGGTATATTTATTCAAGCTTTAGAACAATGTCAATTTAATTGTTTGTTTCCAATTAATCATCATTGATGTCAATAAATGTTTAAACAAAAATATTTATTGATCGAGCGAAGCGAGATCTCCAAATCAACTTGGGGAAATCGGCGTTGTATGTATGTATATATGTTTGTTTGTCCGAGGATAACTTTTGAAGCGTTTATCCGATCATCGTGAAATTTGGTATATTAGGTAGGTAATGATGGCACAATTTTGGTGTGACTACATGAGCTAAAAATTTTGGGGGATTTTACGAGATATTGGGGTTCAAGAGGGGTAAAAAAAAATGAAAATGAGACTATTAGGTCAAGTGAGAGGTCAAATGAAAGGTCTTCATTAGTACATTGCGATCCCGTTTTTACTTTTAGCAAAGTTTTTGTAGTTTTTGAATTATTAGCCATCATAAAAACTGATCTTTGACAAAATTCACAGGGTACACCAGTGACCCCACAGTGCTGTAACTTGGTATGCGTGTAGCTTATGTATCACAACAAAAGTCTGAAATTTAGAATAACTGCAATTTGTACCCCAAAAAAATGTAACCAAATTACATGAACTCCCGTTACCTGTAATTTGAATGAAACTGTAGGTCAAGTTAGTAGATTTTTATTTCGTGGCACTATTTTGATAGTCAAAGATTACGAATAATATTTTTTTTTGTTTTTATGGTAGACTGGCGAGATCTCAGTTCGGGGCGAACCACTAGTATTTATAAAATTCATATTTAGACAGATTTTCGACTTATATTGCATTTAAATAATACAGATTATTATTCGGATTACGGGCAGAGCCGTTCCTCAAAAATTAACTACTGTTTACAAATTCAACTTGTATATCACAGTCAAAACTCATAACCGTTTAAAACTGGTTTTGTATGCGAAAATCAGACAAAACTAATTTTGAGTAAAGACGTCGCGTCGGTCAAACTTATTTGAACGAACTACTGACATCCAATATAGCTGGTTGGACTTTGAAGTAAATCGTTAGGTTATTTTAAAACTAGTGGTTCGCCCCGAACTGAGATCTCGTGAATCTCCCAAAAAACAAAATAAATATTATTCTTAGTCCGACTTGCACAACGATGCCTAAACGTATTTAGTGGGTAAATATGATTTAAAGAGTTGTCAAATCATACAAATAAGTCAAATTCAAACATGTTTAGTCGCTAAATACGTTTAGTGATCTTTGTGCATGCCGGCCTTAGTCTGACTTAATCTTTGAATCATTCAAATCAGAGGTAATGGGGGTTCATGTTAATCGGTTATATTTTTATGGGTAGAAATTGCAGTTATTCTGTATTTCAGACTTTTCCCTATATTTATGTCACTAAAGCTACACAAATACAAAATTTCAGCATTATGGGGTCAATGATGACCCTGTGAATTTTGTTAAAGAAATTATAAATTCTGAAGGACTAATAATCCCCTAACAACACAGGAAAGGATTTCCGTCTACAGTAAGTTTTAACCGACGTCGAAGCTAGTTGTGACTAATTTTTGCAGGCTAAATCGGTTTTGAGCGGTTTTTAGTTTTTATGTGAAAACCTTATTCATTATCATCACCATATCAGCCATGTTCATCAGTGGATGATTGATGAACATCGACCTACCCCATATATTTCGAGAGCGACTGATCTTATGCGGTCTGCACAAGACTCCCCCTTTAGTTTATTTTATTTTTTAACTAGCCTACATTTTCCCACTGCTGGGCAAAGGCTTCCCCCAACTCCTTCCACCTATCACGATCCTTGGCAGATTGCCACCACTCCTTCTCGAATCCATTGATGTCGTCGCGCCAACGCTTTCGCGGCCTACCCCGACGTCGCTGTCCATTCTCTGGTACCCAAGCTGTTACGATGTTAGCCCATTTCTCCGGAAGCATTCGACTCACGTGCCCGGCCCAATCCCACTTGAGCTTCGCGGTTTTGGCTCTGCTTTATTATCAAAACCTTATTATCAAGATCTTGTCAATTTCGTCAGCATCATTCGATTTCTGCACGTTTAATCCGCCTGTCGAAGTATTCAAAACATTTATCGGTTTATTTGTCAGCAGCAGAGCTTCGAAAACCACAAATAGAGCGTGAGAACAAACTAACAGTTGTTCTGACCGATAGCACGTACAACCCTATTTGTATATCTACCTTCTACCCAAAACTCAACCTTACAATATTGTGGTTAGAGTTGTTTGTGGATTGGGGTAGCAGGATTTGTAGCGACAAGCGTCTCGTCACGATTCAATTAATAGCGAATGAATACGGCCTTATTGCGATGTTTCCTATGGTCTCTTGTTCTGGAGCTTATAGGATACTCGTATGTTCTTATTGTCTCTGTTTCAACACTAGTTAGATGGGGTAAATGTGTGTTTGTAATATATTGTGATATATACGTAAGCGCCTAATTTCCAAATCAACAACACACAAATACATTATGTGGTAAACCAGCGTTTATGTTTGGAATGCCTGATTTTTAACCCCCGATTCAAAAATATAAGTTTGAAGCGTATGTCTGTCCTATGCCCATGAGTACTGTTAGTGGCATCGTATGTAGTTCCCAAGCGGATGGATCGTTCCGGACGCGGTTTTTTTTCATAGAAAGCTTGTTTAAATGGGAGCTCGAGGGTTTTTAAAATTTGTTAACACTATCTAAAGTACAGTAATGATTTTCCTAGAATACCTATAAATAACAATATCTCATAATTGGTCTTAAATGAATTTTTTAATATGATAAAAATGAGTATCAAGCATAATTTTATAGGAATTTTCCTGTCGTTTAAGAAGTTTGTGTCAGGTCAAACTCGGCTTTTTATAGAAACCCACTTATCATGAATATTATAATCCTGTATTATAAATATTTTAATACAGTCCATCCTAAGGTTGTCTGGAAGAGATCATCATAGCGATAAGACCGCCGATAGAAGTTTCCTATATAAGTATTTATTTTATTGCTAATATGTTTGTTTATGTGATTTACAATATAGAGTTGTCAATTCTATTTTATGATCTTCAGATTAATTTTATAAATAATCCGTATTAGATTAGGAGTTAGGACCTCTGTTAGTAGATTAAGTTTTGAGGATCTTAAAGGCTTACTTTTACTTTTCTGAACTTTTAGGGATAATATTTTAAAGGACACAGCTCACTACATCAACCCGGCACCCGACCCGCACCGCCTCGCCGCTCGGCGTTCACTCGTTGACAGCGGGTGGGCCACGGGTGGACGCCTCGTTGTTACCAGTGAACGCCGCGTGGTCAACCAGTGGACCTTGCGCGGTCAACGGGTGGACACCGACACGTTAGAAAGAAAGGCTGGAAATGACGGGTAGGCGGGGAGCGAAGCATCGCCGCCGCATTGTGCTCGCGTCAATAACGCGCGGGGTCACCGAGTGGTCAACTCGTCGTCCGCGCGTGAACGGCTTACGCCCAAGGCAATCCGGAGGTGATGTAGTGAGCGCACGACCATACAATTTCATAAAAAATACTAACCGCTCGGAGCGAGGCGGTGCGGGTCGGGTGCCGGGTTGGTGTAGTGAGCTGTGACCTTTAAGCTACAGTATTTGTAATTGTGTTTATTTATTTGATCACCAACACAATGTACACTAAAACAACACTGAGGAAACATTAATACAAATTACAACTTATTGCCATCATAATTATGTGTGAAGACAACATGCTACAAATGTGAATAAAACAAGACTTAATTTGTCACAAACCTACACAATTACAAGGTTCAAAAGTAAAATAAACGTTAATCAATTATACAGTAAAAATAAAAACAATGGTACAAAGAAAAAGGGGGGGGGGGGTTAATCTCGCCTTTGTACATGTCCATTTGTACCCTGTTTTTGTCTGTAATCTATTTTTTACCGTAAAAAAAAGTAGTAGTTAAATCCGTATTCACTAACACGAGATTTTGTAATCATTAGCGGACAAATTCTACCCTAATTACAGCATTCATTTGTATTGCTATCAAATACATCACAAACGTCAAATTAACGTGAGAAGAAGCCCTGTCTGACTCATTCACAAAATGTGTGTAGAAATGCCAATCGAATTCCAAATAACTTCACACCGACAAATCTCTCGTAGATTTGCATGCATTTGCATTGCATATGAGTTATAATTTATATTCACTGTTCACTGTTCAATTTATAACACTTAGCCTGGCTTGCACTACGATCCCTAAACGTAATTAGTAACTAAACATGTTTAAATTTGACGTATTTGTATGATTTGACAATCATTATTATAAATACGGGATTTATCACGTCCCGTTTTATCGGTGTTTCAACCGGTCATGAACCTTCATCAAGGGGAGTGCGATCCGCTCCGCACTGCGTCTCCCCTCGCACTACGCGCCGCCCTCTACGACCGAAACATTGTCAGTCGTACCGATAAAACTGTACGTGATAAATCCCGTATAATAATGATTAAATAAATCATGAAAGTTTACTAAGTAAAAATGATACTCTTAAACATATTTAGGCACAAAATACTATTAGGCATACGCAAGTCACCCTAAATCAAAGTAGGTAAGTAACCAAATTAAATTATTACGAACAGCAAGGCTGTAACAGCTGTCACCGTCAGTGTTTTTACAAGCCCGTCAGCTGCCGAGAGCTAAAAAGCGCCCGCGGGATGTGCCAGCAGCAATTGCTATGCATTAAACTGGATTTATACATCATTTTTAATCCGATAAAACGGTACGTGATAAATCCCGTATTTATAATAATGATCGATAAAACGTAATTTCTGAAAATCTGTGATATGGCGTTTGCTATGGATTCAAAGTATATCAGATAACGATTGAAACTAGAGCTTAGGACAACTAACAAGTACAATAATCGCTGGTTGGTACCTGATTTTCATACTAAACAACATTTTTAAATTGTATCTCTTTTTTTTTGTATTCTGTAGGTACTTGGCTGAGCGTATAAATAAAATGCACTAATAATGTTAGTTAAGTTTTTATTTATGCGAGTTATAACTTTTAGGTTAGGTTAGTATTACGAATTCCTAGCTAACCCACATTAACCGTTCTAGGCCACAGAATGCATAACAGGACTCATTCGAAGAATCTAGGGGAAGTAAGTACGTATAAAACTTAACGTTGAACATCTTAGTTCATGCAGTTATCTTTCCAGCGATTCCTAATAGACTTGTAGACTTACTGTTCTTCTCAAGGGGGTGTTAAATATTAACAAATCACTGTACTGTTAAAAAAAGTTATTGTTAGATACTTATCAAGTAGTAATCAATTATTATATTATATAATACTAGCTGACCCACCCGCGGCTTCGCATGCTTGAAATTTCACGTTCCCGTACGAACTTTGGGATAAAAACTATATGAAACACTCTTGTCAAAGTGACGCGACACATTACGAGTATGTAAATGATTTCACGTCAATGAACGACGGTTAAATTATATGGATATTTTTCATACAAAAATACTAAAATTGCAATTAAAAAATGGGGGTGGGGGTAGGAAGGTGAAAAATACTTTACGACCTATTTTCATACCTACCAAATATACAAAAAAAATTATTAAAATCTGTCTACCCGTTTCGGAGGATTGCGACCACCAACATGACACGAGATTTTTATATATTTGTAAAGGACGATCAAAGACGGGGAAGGATCGAATCTAGATTTGAAATGTATTAGGTAGTTATAAGATCGAATCAGATTCAAATGTTAACAGGTAGCTAAGATTGTAACAGTTTAAACTTGTAAAGGTCAAAAGAGTGAGATAGCTACATGTAAGTCCCCGTCTAACTTTGCTGGAAACTTCGATGTATTAAGAATTGTATAACATGATTTGTGAAAGCGTGAATTACGATCCCCGCACCATGGCTAGGGCGAGGAGTAGTTTTGTATAAAGATAGACCGTTTTCAAGCAGAAATTTGTGATCATTCAAGAACGCGATTTATACCTTGTAAACTAGCAACTAAGAAGAAAAATAAATACAGTCCACTTTTGCACCGAGTCTATCAATGAAGCCTGGGTAGGACCTCTACAAGTTTTGGTCCTTCGAGCCGGATAAGCCGTTCCTGCGACGACCGGACCAGTTGTTCCTGCGGAGCCGACAAGACCCGCTCCACTGGATTTCAAGAAACAGTTACATCGTATAACCACTGAAGAGACGGCGCGGGCTTGAAGATCACCCAACGGTGCGACGAGCATCGTTGTCAAGACCGGCGCAAGGGCACGGGGTGCCTGAAGATCACCCAACGGTGCGACGTGCGACGTTGTCAAGACCGGCGCAAGGGCACGGGGTGCCTGAAGATAAGCCCGCGTCCGTTGAAGACAACCGAACGAGGACGTCACCCGAAGAGTGAAGACCCCCCACCCCCTCACGTGGCTGGTCCACGGCCCGTTTATTCCGGCCACCTAACGGTGCCAAACGGTCGGAATAGCGGGTGAACGCCTTAGGGCGGTTTTAGTGTTAGTGTTAGGGACCGCTAGGTAGGTAGGGGCATCAAGTGCTGAAGAAGATGACCACCAGGAGCCCACCAGTGACGAGGGGGAAGAAGGCTGCACTTCGCGTCTACGAAGACTTCCCCGCGTCCCCGTCCGAACCCGTGCTTCCGAATGCTCCCGTTGAGCCGCGACCCGCCGAAGCGGGACCCTCCTCCGCTCGCGTAGCGTCAGAGACGACCGCGCCCGCGCCCGCGACCGAGGTAGCACCGCGAGTGACCGCACACGCCGAGCCCGAACGCCGGCGTGCCCCGTCCGTCCGCTCGCAACGCTCCAGCGCCAGCGCGATGGCAAGGATACGGCAAATTGAATTTGAAGCTGAAGAACGACTTGCCGAGATTAAGAGGCAAGAGCTCCATATTCAAGCGGAACTTATAAGGAAGAGGTTGATTGCCGAAGTCGCTACAATACGGGAAGAAGATGAACAAGAAAGCATCCAGGGCACGGGTGCACGGAACGGGGCCCTAGACACAGAACACAGAATAGAAGACTGGCTCCAACGCCATCATAAACGGGGGGAGCCAGAACAACTGCGAGACAGATCACTCACGCCGGACCGAACGCGAGACAGAGGGATTGATCGGTTAACGGAAGCCATAGAGAAGATGGCTCACCGTAGACCACCTCCGAGACAGACGTACGACCTACCTGTATTCGGAGGTGCTGCGGGGGATTGGCTACCGTTCAAGGCAGCCATGAAGGAATCGACGACCATCCACAAGATCTCATCGGCTGAGAATCTAGCGAGGCTTAGAACGTGCCTGAAAGGCGAAGCCCGTCAAGCAGTGTCGGCTTTGTTATACACTGCAACCGAACCGGCAGTTATAATGAAGACTTTGGAGCAATGCTACGGTCGCCCAGAGATGATTATAGATAACGCGTTAGAAGAGATTAAGAAGCTACCGCGACTGGGCGCGACCGCAGGCGAATTAAACGCTTTCGCCATCAAACTACAGAACGTAGTAACCGCCATCTCTTGTATGGACCAACGCGGCTACCTGCAGAACCCGATGTTTGCGCGACAGGTAGCCGAGAAGTTGACACCGCACATCCGATCAAAATGGTGCGACTATGCGGAGGAATTTGGCAGCCGAAATGAACCAGAAATATTGACGCTGTCCCAGTTCCTGATGAGAGAGGCAGATCGCGCAATGCGATACGCGTATACAGCTACGCCTTCGCAGAGCACTTCAAAGGCCCGACCCATAGAGCAGCGACCCAGGGTGAACGAACGAAATCGTGGGTCGGTGTACGCTACACAGAACGCGGCATCGGAGGAGGAAGCCTCAACGAGACAGAACGCAGCAACGGACAAGAACGAGTGCCGTTGCTGCGGGGGCGACCATAGAACCGTCGAGTGTAGAAAGCTCACGGCGATGCCAGTAGACAAGAGATGGGAATGGGCCAAAGAGACAGGCATATGTTTTCGCTGTCTGAGCAGCAAACATAGACGCTTTATGTGCAAGAGCAAGCGATGCGGAGTAGGTGAATGCACACGTCCGCATCACGCACTGTTACATGCGCCGAAAATAAGGAACGAGGGTGCCAGTGAGCAGGGCCAGACCGAAGAATCAGCCATCACTGCATCTGCGCATGTAACAGCAAAGAATCAAGTCCTACTGAAGGTGTGTCCAGTCGTGATTAAGGGCAGTAACGGCATGGAAATGAATACGTATGCGTTACTGGACGAAGGATCAACGATAACTCTGATCGATGAAGAGATCGCCGCGATGATCGGAACGGAAGGCCCGACAAAAGCCTTGAACATCGTAGGGTCTACGACTAGTCAGAGGGAACCCGAGAGCCGGGTAGTGGATATCGTGATCCGAGGACACAAGTCGGACTCACATCGGATCACAGCGCGTACTGTGAAGAACCTGACCTTAGGAAATCAACTCGTCAGTACCGATGTGTTAAAATACGCGCACTTAAGGAAACTCCGTCCAGAAGCCGTGTGCTATGCGTCAGCGAAGCCACGCATACTCATCGGGGCCGACAACTGGCATCTTATTGTGACGAGGAAGCTTCTGACAGGGAAGAGAACCCAGCCAGCTGCATCACTAACGCAGCTGGGATGGGTTATCCATGGATCAATCCCCAGGAGCACAATAAGACAGCAGGAGACGGTACTACACGTCCATACGTGCCAAGGTGTCCAGAACGGACATACTTTGAACGACCAAGACGAGGAATTAAGCAAGCTCGTGAAAGCACACTTTGAGATAGATGCTTTGGGCGTTTCAATTAAAAGAAAGCCAAACGCAAAGGATGAGCGGGCTCAAAGCATTTTCGACAGAACAGCGAGACGAGTGAACGGTCGTTTTGAAGTGGGACTACCTTGGGCCAGCGATGAGGTGAAGATGCCGCCCAGCTACGACATGGCCATACGACGCTTACATGGGATCGAACGTAAGATGGACAGATCGCCGGAGTTTAGAAGTGCATACACCGCGCAAGTGGAGAAGCTGCTAGAAAAGGGATATGCAGTAAAAAGCGAGGAGGAACAGAGTCAGAACGAACGTCTCTGGTTTCTCCCTCACTTCGCGGTGACAAACCCCAACAAGCCGGGGAAGTTTAGAATGGTTTTCGATGCAGCCGCGCGCGCTAATGGAACATGTCTCAACGACGCGCTGCTGGACGGACCAGATCTACTACAGACATTACATGGCGTCTTGTTTCGCTTCAGAACGAAGCCGATCGCGGTCACTGCGGACATTCGGGACATGTTCCTGAGGGTGACTATAAGACAAGAGGACCGTACAGCCCAACACTTTCTATGGCGCGGCGGCAACCGAACAGATCCACCGCAGAAGTACATGATGAAGTCCATGATATTCGGAGCGAGAAGTTCTCCATTTCTGGCTCATAGCGTCAGGAACAAGAACGCGAAAGATCACGAGCGGACACACCCGCTAGCGTTTGACGCTATAACTCGGAACCACTACATGGACGACTGGGTGGACAGCTTTGAAACGGAAGAGATAGCCGCCAGAGCTATAGCACAAGTGCAAGAGGTGCATCAACAAGCGGGTTTTGAACTTGCAAGCTGGAGCGCAAACCGTGAAGGCTTACTGGATAGTATTACCCCGGAGAACCGAGCGCATGCACCAAAAGAGCTAGCGGCCAATGCACATGTATATGGCAAGACATTGGGTATTCTTTGGATTACCGACACGGATGAACTCACCTTTAACACTGCCATGCCTCGCGTACCTGAAGATGTTAAGAATGTGGCACGAACGCCAACGAAGCGGGAGGCATTGGGTGCAGTTATGTCGTTGTTCGACCCACTAGGCCTGCTGAGTCCATACACGATTACGGCGAAGATCATGTTACAAGAGTTGTGGAAAAAGAACGTGGATTGGGATGAACCTTTGCCAGCCGAGGAGGCGGCGACATTTTTTGAATGGCAAAATAATTTACGCTACGTCGCCGACCTAAGACTGCCGCGATGTTACGACGCAAGACCAGACATAATACAGCGACAACTTCATGTTTTCTGTGACGCCAGCGAGCAGGCGTTCGCTGCGGTCGCGTTTTGGCGAAATGTCAGCCAAGACGGCGTGAGCATCGCTATAGTAGCAGGAAAGGCAAAGGTTGCGCCACTAAAGGCACAGAGCATACCACGAATGGAGCTGCAGGCTAGCTTAATCGCCGCTAGACTTGCCGCGGAGATTGTCAAAAGCCACGACTTAGAAACAAATGTAACATTTTGGAGCGACTCAAAGACGGTGCTACATTGGATTAGGAACGACGAAACGAGATTCACTCCGTACGTGGCGCACCGACTCGGGGAGATAGCAGAGTTAACTCGCCCAGAACAATGGCGGTGGGTGCCCACAGCGCTTAACGTAGCAGACGACGCAACGCGATCGAGGAACACTCAGCTACGGAGCGACGATAGATGGTTTACGGGACCGGCGTTTCTATTTGAAGACGAAGAACGTTGGCCTGTAGAGGTTTCATCGCCACCAGAACAAGACGAAGAGAGAACATGTGCAGCGCACGTGAGCCAGGGATCAACGCTCATCGACATGAGCAGGTTCTCATCCCACGAACGGTTAGTTCGCACGCTGGCCCACGCGCTCACATTTTTAAAGAAATGTCGACGACGCGGTGGGCAGCTTGGGATGGGAGAACTGCGGGAGGCAGAACGCCTGCTCATCAGAGACTCGCAGCGAGCATGTTTCCCTGACGAAGTCCAGCGCCTGAAGAAAGGGATGAGCGTCGATCGAACGAGCAGGCTGTACCAACTCGACCCTAAGTACGGTGACGATGAAATAATAAGGCTGAGCGGTAGGATCAACGCCGCTACAGTACCGGATCACCTGAAGGATCCACCCATTCTGGACGGAGCGCACCGCTTATCACGTCTACTGATCAGGCGGGAACATGAGAAGAATAAGCACGCGGGCAGAGAACAGATCGTGAATAATCTGCGCCAGCGATTTTGGATACTGCGGTTGCGTCCGGCGGTCAGAACGGTTCTGAACGATTGTACGCTGTGTAAGATAAGGAGAGCGAACCCAAAGAAGCCAGTAAAGGGTGACTTGCCGAGGATGCACCTAGATATGAACACGAGGCCGTTCACTAACTGCGGCATCGATTGTTTCGGCCCTATGTGGGTAGCGATCGGGCGGCGCCGTGAGAAGCGATGGGGTATGCTCTTTACGTGTCTGGTAACGAGAGCTATACACGTGGAGCTTATAGCGAGTCTCAGCACCGACTCGGCTATTATGGCTATCAGGCGAATGGCTGCCCAACGGGGGACTCCTCGTACAATCGTGTCAGACAATGGAACGAACTTCCACGGATCGGAAGTGGAACTAAGAAAGGCGTACGATGAGTGGCTCCCAGGCCTAAAAGAGTACGCACTCAAAGAGCGGATCGAGTGGCGGTACATCGACCCTGGTGCGCCAAACCAGGGGGGAGCCTGGGAGCGAATGATAAAAACGGTGAAGAGAGCCCTAGCCATCACCTTAAATGAACGTGCCCCGCGAGAAGAGGTATTGAATACGCTAATGACAGAAATCGAGCACACCGTAAACTCGCGGCCTTTAACGCATGTACCCGTGGACCCAGAGGAAAAGGAAGCTTTAACGCCGAACCACTTTTTATTGGGGACGGCAGTAGGTTTGCCATATGTGGGAGACTGCGACGTAGCCGACAGAAGGACGTGGCGCGCCGCACAAGCTCTGGCAAACTCCTTTTGGAAGCGCTGGATCGACGAGTACTTGCCTACGTTGGCGCCGCGAGGCGACGTCAGAAGACAGCAAGAGAACATCAAAGAAGGGGACGTCGTCATAATCGCGGACGGTTTGCTACCTCGGAACGTATGGCCGCGGGGCCAGATCGAGCGCGTGATTACGGGTCCGGACGGAGTAGTTCGGAGCGCTGAGGTGCGGACGCGGAGAGGCGTTTTCCGGAGGCCAGCGAGAAGGTTGATCGTCCTCCCGATTGAATAAGAAGGCTGCGAGGATCTGCGCCGGGGGGAGACTGTAAAGGACGATCAAAGACGGGGAAGGATCGAATCTAGATTTGAAATGTATTAGGTAGTTATAAGATCGAATCAGATTCAAATGTTAACAGGTAGCTAAGATTGTAACAGTTTAAACTTGTAAAGGTCAAAAGAGTGAGATAGCTACATGTAAGTCCCCGTCTAACTTTGCTGGAAACTTCGATGTATTAAGAATTGTATAACATGATTTGTGAAAGCGTGAATTACGATCCCCGCACCATGGCTAGGGCGAGGAGTAGTTTTGTATAAAGATAGACCGTTTTCAAGCAGAAATTTGTGATCATTCAAGAACGCGATTTATACCTTGTAAACTAGCAACTAAGAAGAAAAATAAATACAGTCCACTTTTGCACCGAGTCTATCAATGAAGCCTGGGTAGGACCTCTACAATATTAGATTATTTTATAAAAAAGAACTAGTGTAATTGGAGAAGTTTTTTTATGATTTACTTTGCTTATTGTTCATAGCATAAGTATGCAAATAAGACCAGTATACCGTTGTGATCCTATTTCCTCTACATACTCCAGAGAGCGTTCAAAGAGTGACGCTGAAGTTCGCCAAATCACTTTGATAAGTTTAGAGCCAAAGTTGGGCCAACTCGGCAAATCACATCCAACTTTCTTGGACTTCTGCCGGAATTCTGATGCTAACATAGCTTGATTCATTTCTCGACTCTTAATAAGTAAGTAGCTACGTAGTTTCAAGGATGTTATTTAACTTAAGTTATTATTGTTTATAGTTTAACAGGTTTACAGGTATGTGAGACTTTACACCTGTATGCCTCAAGTTGATGTATTTTATTTATTTGTTCGACAAAAAGTTACATATTAATAGTAATACATAATAAACTTTTTTGTGGTAAAGGTTTGTATCGGTGCTTAGTGGCACTCCAGGAGTTCCGACAGAAGTGAAAAATTTAAAAGCAGACTACACTGCAGATACTTATATACTAAAGTGTCGGTAACAGTGTCGCGAGATCAATGGTTTTTTCCCATGTTAAAAGGTGCCCAACGCGCCAAAGAAGTTTTCGCTTCAAAAACTAATTTCATGAGTATTATTGGAATTTCAAACAAAACGAGTACGGTTACTCTGAAAAACAAATCACTTGCAATGAAAATATGGATTTTATCAACGAATTCCGAGCATTTCCCACTCGCAGAATAAATCCGTAAACATGATTGAGATAATCCTTGATTTATCAGTTTCAGCTTTTAGTGCCGCTTTTCGTGAGTGATTGAATTTTTTATATCCGGCGTTTAAATATTTACCATATTTTCGTTTCTAGACTCTCTCTAGACTTTCAAGTTAGTGAAACTCAACTCTCAACTCAAAGGCTTTTAGCATTAAGCCCACCTTTTGTACATTTCATATGTATTTTGTGCAATAAAGTATTAATTAAATAAATAAAAACATAAAATCTAGTATTATTTCAAACATGCCATGGGCTAAAGTCGTCTGCGATTTTAGTAATTAGAATGACAGACTCACGGTGATTTGATACCGCTAGGAACTTGTGCTAAGTGTACTGTTCAGTTCGTTGCACCAAATCAGCTGACGAGCCAATTAGAAACACAAAAAGAAAAAACATGATTTCTTAAAAAAGTGCATGCGGTTCGATAATTCAGCTACAAAAATTTCTTCACGTAAACCAATAAGCAATAAATCATGTCATCAACAAAATTCCATAATATGCATTTTAATTGACTACTCAAAACATACGTGTAACTGTGCAAACATCTGTCGGTACCGTGGTACAGCTTGCGATAGGAAGCAATGGGAACAATTTATTACCCAATTAGTACCCTTAGCGAGAAGAAAAAACACCAAAACCGGAACTGGTCTGCCGATAATTGCTTGTTACTGAACCTACGTGATGATGTTAGTGTAATGGCCCCACGTTGCACTGACACAAATAAATTTTGTTTTAATACCATTTTTTCACCAAACAATATTATAATGACGCCAAAGAATGAGTAGGTAAACAATAACATAAACAAAAGAGAAAGCAGTACTTATCTTTATGAGTAAGTGTAACTGTAGTTCACGTAGGTATATGTTCTTTTTTCCTTATCTTTGAATCACCCAAAAATCTTGACTTGAAAGCGTCAAAAGTTTTTTGTTTTTGATTGTTATTTTTAACCAATTCGTACTATTACAACAATACATGAAATGCGATGCGAAACGAAGTATAGCAATGTTTGTGTTTAAATGGGGGTCAAAATGTCATAAATGGGTTACTAGGTCAAGTGGAGTATCACATAAGAAAGCTCAGCTTGCGAATTTAAAACAGTTCTTATTTTTTGTTATGTAGTATAGTTTGTGAAATGTTGATGAATAATACCGTTCTCTGTAGCTCTGAAGTATCACAGTATCACAGCGAGAATTATCACACTTAATTTATTATTAATTTTATAAAATAAAAAATATATAGGTCTTTCAGTGTCAACTAGCGCATGACCTAGTTGACCTAACCACTCATAAAATCTGGTCAGTCCAAACGCCAAACAACCTGTATATTAGATAGAAGATATTTTGACCAATATACCACTCGCGTAGCTTTGAAAAAAGTTATATCTTCTAGACGCTTCACGTAACATAGACCATTCATAAAAAGATAAACATGTAGATAACATCAACTTTTTGTCGAAGCCCAAAATTAATCGTAAAAGCTTATTATTGTAAGATAAGATAAACAGTTATCGGCAACATTCGCCGGCGGCTGTCCCTTCCTTTCATTGTCGACATCAATCAGGCATTATCGATTCGGGACAAAAACAGAGTTATTTGTAAACGACCAAGTTTAATTCGCTTTTATACATTTTTAATGTCTCGACAAAAATAAGTAAGCGGAAGGAAAACGTATTATTAGTTAATTGAGTACAATTTCAGATTAAAATCCACCACGAATTTTATATTATTTGGCCCAAGCATCATTAAAAAAAACACTGGAGAGCATTCTTCTTTGCAAACAGGCTAAAAAAATTGTCAGCTTTTTCGTCAAATAAAAATATTTAAAAAATCGAGATAATACATTTGTAATCGACAGAATAGCTCACAAAACCTCACAATAAACACACGATATTTAATACTGGCAACAAAACAGTGAGACCACATCAAATTGTTTGTATTTAGTTATTTACTCATCGCTCGTGTTCAATTGTTGGAGCCGATGAAAAACAGAGTAAAAAATACTGACGGCCCTATTTCGAACACAACCTGCGGGGCAATTAGGTCGGGTATAACCAGTCAGAGTGTCTACACACAGTGTTTTTATTTGGTCGTTTGCAACGCACTGTAGGCAGAAAAGTAGGCGGATATAATAAGCCTTTATTAGACATTTGTCAACAATCTATTGAATGACGTCAGGGGGGGAAATCGCGCTAATTTTGAACGACATTACCAAAATAAAAACAAAACGTTACGTTATGCACATTTCGTATCGCGCTAATCATTCGAACGTGAATGAATTAGCGTTTCTGTGCTTTATTTCTAATTTGGCTCGTGTCGAAAAACTTTCGCGATTTTGAGAGTAAAAATAACAATGCTTTATTTGTATTTGGTAGAAAGAGCTTATGAGGTGGACGTGGCTGAGGAGAGAGCTTTAACCCGGAAGCAGAATTGCTCTATAAGAAAAATGGCTATTTCTTTGTCGGAAGAACAATTTTCTGGGCGCAATTTTCTTTAGTAAGGTGAACGATAAAGTTGTTCACAAAAAAAGAGCGCGATACCATTTTTGGCAACAGTCAAACTAAAGGTAAACCCAAAACAAATACGTTACGCTCCAACGTTAGACACGTTCAAAAGCCCCCCAGAAGTCCATAGGTTAGGGTTATAATGATTCATTCACTATAAAAATAATTATCCCTGCAAATTACCTCAGTTATCTGGTATCCCGTCGTTCCTAATTAGGATATTTACGACATATTTTATTACACAAGCTCTTACTCTATTTTTTCCATCCAACTTGATCGGATGTTCTCTGCTTGTTGTAAATCGTGCACTGTATAAAGCCTATGGATGAGATGAGAGCGGCGTTTAGAGGTTTCCTTTGCCGTTGTAATCGGTACGGACGGATGCATTTTAATTTACCTTTCTCTGTTTAATTAAAACCTGTGGAAACTTTTTCCACCTGTTTTCGAGCAAACAATAGACTTTTCACAAGAAAATGTGCAGAGGCTACCTAATTAGAGTAGGCTCGGGGTTCGCTCTGAACTCTCATTCAGGAGTAGCTCATTTACAACGTACCAAATTTGAGCATAATACCTATTTGATACTAATAACTATAGGGAGTCTCATTGTTATCCAAAGGCTAGCAATCTAGCCACAAAGGAAAACGCTCAGTTATTTCATAAAAAAATCAGTACTTACATTTTGTGCTGATTTTTTGACTGCAACTAAATTAATTAACATTTTGAGACTTAAATATAAAAAATGACAATTAATTCAAATTAATTTATATGATAAATAAAATATCATAATATTGTAGAATATTTTTATCTTCTAGTCACGTTAGACTTAATTAAAGAGGCAAATAACATATTTAAAACGAGATCGCAAAAAAATAAAATATGTAATAATATTTATATTTTTATAGTTATATCTTTTTTTATGAGTCTCGAAATGCGAGACTAATTACGTAACAAACAAAATGATTACTCATGCATTAGTTCATAAATGAGTAGGTATATATCTCTGTTCACAAATGTGTGTACTGTATGACGTGATCGCTTTCACTTAAGCAATATATGACACTCCAGAACAGCGAACGGATTTAATTGCCTACACTACATTATTAACATACTCGTACCCACTGCCTTGTCCACATAGTAAATTGGTAATGTTTATTGTAGGGATATTCCCGACGAGCGAAATAGCCCTACAAGCGGTGTTGGTTGTTTATTAAAATAGTTATTTATTATTATTAAAGAATATAATAATTTATTTATTATTATTATTTATTAAAATAAAATGTTATGTTAATTTATTATTTTATTTATTTATTTACTAAACTAAAATGTTATTTATTTGTTTTATTTATTAAAAAACTAAAATTATTATTATATGAAGTATTTTATTTTAAAATAAATATTTATTTACATAAATAAATAAATAACAGCCTACAGTATCATACACAGTCCTGATCAATTAGAATCCCTATCTATCTATACTGGATTCAGAACATTCCACAACACCCATACCCGTAACAATTATTTAAAGGTCATGCAATTATTTGTCCCGCAGCGAAAAACCGCAATCTCTTGCGTCACAAAGGTCGCAAGAGTGCAGGATATTGCTATACTAAAATCATCATTCCTTTTCATTTAAAACTTACTTGAGTAACCATTGAGTAACGTTGTCCTCTCCATAGTGATCTAAGATTATAAAAAAGTTAACATAAAACAAAGTAAAACTTATAAAATAACATAAAAAACCCGTGCCATTATATGCATGTTACAACTTAACTTACAGTGGGGACCAAACTTAGCATGGCTTGTATCTTTGTAACCCTAACTTTTCTAATGAAGAATAAATGGAGGCAACAATAAAAATATGAGAGTGCCGCTTCTGAGCATAGTGTTATTCTATGACACGAACGTGTAACGCAGACAGGCCGGACTATTGTTCGAGACAATAGGAGCAATGTCTTGTTTGTCGGCACTTTCACTGTGTCAGGAGGATAATTAGATAACAGCTTTATGGCGGGTTTTATGATGGACAAGAAGGTTCTAAGCGGATATACTCGTATAAATTATGTGATGTAATCATGGACAAAATACAACTAAACTTGAAAATGACACATATCGAATACGCCGCTCAACACCATTGCGCGGGCGAGGCAGCACAGTTTATTATATCAGGAAGGAACACATCGATCGGCTTGAACTTCAGTGAACAACATGGGGGCGTCCCTATTTTTTTACGTTTATGGTAATTATGCGATGTAGATTCGAAAGTTCGAAACTGAGAGTGTGTAATTAATGCAAGGTCTTGACGGTATTTTTAACCCCGACGCGAGAAGAGAGGTGTTATAAGTGTAAAGTATCTCTCGATCTGCCTGTAATGTGGAAATTGGTAGTTCCACCTTGATTCTAATCATTTGGTAGAATTGGAGCTTAGTGTTAATTTGATAAAAATGTATTTATCACTTACCTAAACAAATCTACGAAAATCATCTTTTTTCACCTAGTTAGGTATAATTTAAATTCAAAAGTTCGAATATTAATAGTAAATCCATTTTAAATCTCAGTTAAAAAAATTGGTAACGTCTTAATAAACCATAAAGTATCTCGAACATGGAGGCCTTTGAAACTGGTTTTTAATAGCTCTCATTTTAGTCGAGTTTCAGATAAAATTTTCCTATCTGTTTGAATGCTTTAAACATGGGTCGTAGTGGTAGATAACTAAGCCGTTTGCTAAGATATATAATGTTGGATTAAGCTTTATTATTAGACAGATCGTAAATACTTTATCGCACACCTAAAAAAATGTAAACAATTAGTGGTATTATTGTTAAATTGCGATATCTACCTGACAACAGTTGGATATGATGAGATAATAGTCCATTTCCGACTTTCTGGGGAGCGGTTTTGAACGGAAATAGTTGAGGAGGTCGAAATAACACCTGTTAGCAGCAAAGATTTTTCTGTTGATAGTTATATAGATGTTTTATCCAAATATGTTCAGTAACATTAGGAACCGAATTAATCACACATCGCAAACGAATAAATGTCGCAGTAAGGGCTTCAACATGACGCTCCAATGTTATATACGCGATCAAGACCAAATCCAATATAAAAAATGTTCAATTCAAATCGCTAAAAGCTTCACAATGACGTCATACGACGTGCGTCACAGCGTCTCGTCTAGGCATTTGTATTGACAGGAAATTGTAAATAGGAAAATGTTGTATGCCAACGTTGCTGAGGTTTTTATATCTATCAATTGAATATGATTTATATAGTGTCTGGTAGCAACTATAACAATCCAGCTATGGATGCAGCTGCATAAAGGAAGTAATCGATGTGGTGCCTGGGACAGTATTTTAGTTGGAATTGGCTTGCTCGCTTGCCCAGCACCATATTACATTTATATATTATTATGTTTGTATATCTTTACATAGTATAAAATTAAGTCGCTTCCGCTGTCTGTTCGCTTAGATCTTTTAAATTACTCAACGGATTTGAATGCAGTTTTAAGCAATAGATAGAGTGATTCAAGAGAAAGGTTTATTATGTATAATACATACATAGTAACTGTGAAAGAAACTGTTTGTTTGTTTGTTAGTTTGTTTGTTACTTTTTCATAACTGAACGGCTGATCGGATCGTAATGAAATTTGGCAAGGAGATACTTTTTACCCGAGTGCGCAAAAGGAGGGTAATGTTTTTATTACAATACTCCGCATGCGAAGCCGCGGGCGGGTCAGCTAGTATATTATATAGTAATCTCGAGCTCAACTTCACACTACGGCTGGTGGCTTTCATTTGGCTGTAAAGCCGCTAAGCAGTTATCTGCTGGGGGCGAGCGGGGATTAACACCAGACAGAATAGACTTATTTTGTTTGAACTATGCAGACACAGAGGATTTTTTAACAAATGTAATTCGCTTTATACTTTAGAATAGAGTGAATGGATAGTTAGCAGTAAAGCAACGTTTCACGCGGTCACTACTGGGTCACGACTGGTGACATTTTTTTTAACACGAATTGGTCTTCTTTTGATTACAATCTGACCTGTTGGTAAGCGATCATGTGGTCTAAGATGAAGCACGTAAATCTAGAAGGCACCCATTCACTCTTACGTTAAGAAACCCGGATTGTAGTCTTTAGGGAAAACATTTTCAGCTGAGCGCTTTCGTGCTTCAGAAGGCATGTTAAAAATTTGATCCCGGCTATAAAAGGCGTTAAGCTTTGTCGAAGGCCTTCCAGTGTCCTAATAAATTTGACACCAATTGGTAGGTTGGACAGAGCTGGCCACCAGTTCATACGAACTTACTTACTTTTAGATAATATGTAGTACGAAAATTTCACGAAAACACCTTTTTAATTTTCTGCACCAATTTATATCATTCATGGCAAGGAACCATGAATGAAAAACCAGCTTTCTAACTAAAAAGCTGCATAATGATCGATCCATCCGTTTGGGCTGACACACGGCAGACAAAGACTTAACACCATTCTTTCGCCCCCTAAAGAGGCCCCCAGACGGGCCGTACTTTTGATGAAATATGTGGCTACAACATTGCCGACTATATTCCGGCAATACAGAAAACATTTTAATGCAGCATATGGCTGGAAAATGTATATCTCGGCAATATTTCTGAAGCAGTATATGGCTCATTATTTTGTCTTTACATGGGCTACATACATGGCTAGAATGGCTACAATGACTGACGAACTCATACGCGTTGCAGCAGCTTACATTGTTTTAAAAGCAAAGTCAAAATCAAAAAAACCAAGAAAAATGTGGATTCGGCCTTACTTCAATAAACGTGATACGTTAGATAATTTAAGTCTGGAAATATATTTTATTTTATTTTATAAACTATTTTAATTTTATTTATACCGTATTTTAATTTAACATTTTAACAAACATGAACATAGCTATGCCACTCGAACGAATCGCGGCAAACTTCACGTAGCATGAAAAAGGGACGCACTTATGCCGTAAAGTGAGACAACAATAGAAGTGGCTGAGAAATATTGCAGTATTTTCGATTGCAAAGCGATTATTTCGGCAATATGGCTGGGATCCTAAACATTCATCGGCCACACTAAAAATATGTGACAATATATCCCGGCCATACTAAAAATATTGCCGAGTGTTGCATAGTCTAGCCGTAAATGCTGGCTGATGCTGCCAGCCACACTATTGCAGCTATACCTTTTCGTGGAAATATAGCCTGTCTAGGAACCCTTTAAGAAGTCCCTTGTGACGGGCAAATAACAAAACCTTAACGATTTTCGGCAAACACGTTATGATGTGTGTATGGTAGGCATTATGTACTGGTACCTAGGCTATTGATGACCGGTATCCATTCAAAAGTCATTATAGTAATAAACGGTGCACTCGATGTTCACTTTTGACTTTGAAGCTTCATTCCGCATTAATTAACGCTTTCATTAAATTCCTACATCATTCAATCCTGGTTGCTTCATCCAAATTATTTTTGAAGCGAAAACTTCTTTAGGCACATTGGGCATAATGAAAACTTCTTAAGAGCGTTGATCATTTTTTGAGATGGGAAAAAATCATTGAACTTGCGACACCGTCACCTCTGTAAATAATTTTAACAAATGTAATATTTGTTTTTTTTAGTTTGTGGAAGGGCATAAGTCAGCTTTCTTAGTAAAATTTCATGTTTATGCGACATCCATCATGATCATTTTGCAACATCCAAATTTTTTTTGAAGTGAATACTTCATTATACGCGTATGTCATTTTTGAGATGGGGAAAAAACCATTGAACTCGCGACACTGTTACCGTTACCGTAACCGACACCGTTTCTGACGATTCATAAAAAAATTTCTGACGATTCAAAAATGCACACGTAATTGTTCAAGTTTTTACTTCTGTCGGCACTCCCGGAGTGCCACTTTTTTTAATTCCTCCTGTTGGTGGAACGAACATATGGCTCACCTGATGTTAAGTGGTAACCATTGCCTATAACAAAGAAGTTTACGCACCTTAGATACGCGGCCTAATTGAAAGGCAAAAGATAATTAAAAGAGAACCGTGTAATAATTATTATCATAAGATTGTTATTGCTCATAAAACATAAAAAATCACTTCATATAAACTTTTAAAATAGAGTGGCTAGTCTAGTTATTAGTAGTTAGGGTATTAGGGTAGTTAGTTACAGTTAGTTGAAAGTTGCGTTGCGTCTTGTTGTCTAAGTATTTATATTATTTGAATTTTTCACTTATGACATTTTGTCTTATTTTATGTACAAATTAAAGTAATTAGCCATATGTCTAACCTGATTTTGTGTTTTCTTTGTATATCATGTCGTGTCAAATAAATATATTCATATTATCATTTTAATTTTCAAGTGATGTAACACTGATATTGCACCATGTTCTAACTATCGGCGTATACATATACGATATGTGGCTTAGCTAAGAAGCAGCAGATTTTCTAGATAAAATTAGGATCTTACGGGTAAGCTGATAAGATAAATTGGTTCTGTATTAAACGCAGTTGGTAGTAACACAAAGAGAAAGGCAGCAAGATTAGCTTATTATACATTTTTAACTTAGATTCTTTGTGTTGTTGTTTGCCTGTGGTTGGTTATAATGATTAAAACAAACCTAAGTAACGGTCTGCGACGTCATTATCTTGTTGGGTGACTGCTGACGGTGATCTCGCTAGGCTATATCGAAGGGAAGTACAACACCCAGACCGAAAATAAATATTTACAGATCATGACATTTGTTTTTTTTTATTTACTTTAACAGATACGTGATTTAGTACCTAAAAACCAAAGATGGTTTGTCCAAGGTGTAACAAAAAGTATTCCTCTATATATGAACTTAATTCCGCAATGGGAATCGAATCCGCAACCTCCTTGTGTCTCAGTCGTATATCCACCCGTGCGCTGCTCTAAAACCGTCGGTCGTAGGTATTTCTTATTTCTAACAAGTTAATACATAAAAGCCTGTTAAAAATATATTTAAATTTAATCTGAAAGTAAACTCGCATTTGCAGAAAGTAATTTCTGTAGCATTTTTCTGAAAAGTCTCGCGTTAAATATTTAAGCAGCGTCCAGTTTTAAAGCTGATTTACGCTGCTAACTTTGTAATTCATATTAACACTAAAGTAAGGATTAAAAAAAAGACCAAGTGCGTGTTTCGCCACGTGTAGAGTATGGTTCCGTAATCACCGTTTCCCGGAACTTGAAAAGTTTGAATACGTGAAAAAGTTTGTATGTTTGATGGCAAGATTGTTCAATGACATTGTTTAGACCGTGGGGTGGCATGTACTTACATGGCAATTAGCAAGTCTAGCACGGGACAGGGATTAATGACACTAACAAATAAAAGACTATGCTTGGCATTGGGTTTGCCGTGCCTGAAAATGATGATGATGATGAGAGTTTCCAACCAAGAACTAATCTACCTTAACAATCCGTGTTTCACAAAGGTTTATCCAAAGGTTGCCTGGCAGAGATCGCTTTCAGCGATAAGGTCCGTAGTACTATATTGTCACAAAGTACAATAAAGCGTTCTTCAATTGTATTCTTCACGTCTCAATTGTTGATTAGCAAAATGTTTTTATATCATCCGTTTATCGTACGTTAGGTCTGTCTGGTTTCCGGCCTCCATTCTGCCATCTTGTAGCTCCGTCTCCATCAAAGTCTGTCCGTGTCAAAGTCCATGATTTTTACTGAGCTGAATTTGTTACAAATAATAAAAAACTCAATTTGAAAGGCACTAAAGAACTACATTTAGGTGTAAAGTAGGTATTGACAAACTAAGACCGGCTTGCTCAACGACCTCTAAACGTATTAACATGTTTAAATTTGACGTTGTATGGTTTGACTCTCTTAATCATATTTAGCCACTAAATACGTTTAAGCATCGTTGCGCAAGTCGCCCTCAAACAGTTTAGACTACTTTAGACAAACAAACGGACAAACAGATATTTCCGTTCCTTATTCAGGCAACGGTACCCAAAAAGCAAACAGAAACAAAACTAAACTGAAAAGTAAATGTGACCGTAAAATATAACGAGTCTCTACGCTGCAGCTTTCGCTCAAAACACGTTTTGTTTTAAAGCCCATGAAAATTTGATCAGCATTTTCCGTGCACTCTCACCAATAACGTTAGGGTTGTCACACGACCGGCTTATCGCCTAATCCAGCTAACAACATTAACTTAGTTTATGCTTCCAAAGACGGATCTGATAAAATAACAACCTGAAAAGTGCGATTCTGACTCGCGCACCGAGGGTGCTGTTGTTTTTTTTTTATGTGATATAACTACAAATTAACAATATTTGGATTTATGCTTTACTTGTACTTTGATACCTTTCATGATTCTAGGTTAACGGGATACTATAGGTTTTTAATTGCGCTTAGAAGCTTGATAGTTTTACAGCTCCAGGGGACCGTAGACTTTACGTATTTGATATTAATTTCAACTTCATACCTCCACGCTTTTTTTGTGATTGAAATTATAAATCTATAGACATAAAAATATAAAACTGTTCGTATAATCCTAACGCATAAATAAATACCTAAAGATGTACCAATGTATACCCAACTGATTAATCTATATTATTATGCGTACAAATATTTTTAAACGGAGACAATTCAAATAAATATTAAAAAATTAATATTAACTCAACGACAAGAAAGCTGGCTTTATTCTCAGTTTAAAAAAGTGTTGTGAAGGAGCTCGTCTAATTTCCACTAGCAAAGCATTCCACATGCGCACTGCTTCGACAGTGAATGATTTGAATTATTTTCCGTAGAAGGAACTAGAGTACAGGATGTATTGAGGGGTAAGCATATAGCATGTTCATCGTTTGTGCTCCTATTTTCCTTTTGAGGTGCAGAACTCTAAAAACAATTGAATACTGCACTTCATCGAAAGGTTGTCTGGAATAAGACAATAAACATTTCCATGTTTCGTATTCGTTGTATCGTGCAAAGTATTTATAATTAAGAATTTTTATTTATACAATGCAATTTAGAGCGATATGTTTCTCATAATTTGCTCTTTCATAAATGAAAATTACCCTACCAAAGAAAAAAGGTTTTTAAGGTGCACCTACAATTTAAAAGAGAATTTCTTGATACAACGAAAACCCTCATAATAACGAGTCTTTTTAACGATATGCCACAACAGGGTGTCGTTAAAAACCCCTCTATTTAGGTGGGTAAATCTTTCAGTAAGATTTTTATTAAAGTTTGCTACGAGTATTTTGGCCTGCTCCCCATCATATCTGGCAACTCTATTCTGAACCTTAAAAATAACTATTCATTTTTCAATCGAAGACTCTTTGTTGGAGCCATAGCCCTTTCAATCGTAGAACGGGTATTCATAAAAGCATTATTTGAATAAGATATTACAGTGATTTCTGCATTGGGTTCGGTGAACTTTTCAAATACTAAGGTATGGTTTAGCTTTTAGCTATAAGACTTTTACTTATCTTTTTTGTAATTTAGTTTGATGTGCAGTAAAGAGTGCGTATATCTATCTATCTATATAAATATATTTTGTTGGGACAGAAAGGTGGTCAAGTAGAGACCACGCACTGTATAGCGCAGCGTAGGACGGCCTCGCACTAGATGGAAAGCCGACCTGATAAAGCCCTTGGCTGCAGGCCGTACAAGATTGGTTGCTCTGAAAATCTATAGTAGAGGTATATGTTCAGGTAGTATACGTCTTGTGGCTGACAATATGATTATAAGATAACTTCGATTCCAATTCATTAACTTTTTAACAAAAATATAACCGACTTCAGAAAACAGAAAATCGAAAGCAGTTACTTTTAATTATAAACTAAACTACTGATTTTGATGAAATTTCTATTGGGGGTCCCATCTGAAAGTATACATATAATAAATAAATAAATAAATAAATATTGCTGGACATTTCACACAGCGTTATCTAGCCCCAAACTAAGCAGAGCTTGTACTATGGGAACCAGATAACTGATAGAATACTTACATACTTTTTTTTTGTAAATACATACGTATAATATATAGAAAAACACCCAGACACGGAACAAATATCTGTAGATCATGCAAACATTTGTTCCGCGGCGGGAATCGAACCCGCTACCTCCTGCGTCTCAGCCGGCTATACGCCCACTGCGCCACGGAGGCAGTCATATACATATATATATATATTAATATATCGTATCAAACAAAAACAAATTTCCTAATCAGTTGATAAATAACGGAGTTCTGAGGTAACATAAACAAAAAATCAACCGAATTGAGAACCTTCTCCTTTTTTTGAAGTCAACTAGAAGACGGAGAAAAGCAGAAAGCGTTTTACAAAAAACGAACTACGAAATTGCAGGTGAGTTGCCGCAATTTCGTAGCCTTGCCCCCCACTTGATGAAAAGAAGAGCTGACGATAGAAAGTACTTATGTTTAATTCAATATACCTAGGCATAAACACAGACACCTAGGCACACACTCCGCATCCAGCGAAATAAGTAATAAATACAGAGCAGCAGCCACTGTCTGCCGAGATAAGGCACGTTTAGTCCGACCCCTCACCTCTTTACCTTTTTGAATTCTGCCATTTTAGAGCTAGTTGTTCTTTTGACTGAGACAAGCAAACTGATGTTTAATTTCTAACAAGAAAATTAACTAGAATATGCGCTGTAATAGATTTACAGAAAATTACTTAAACGGCATGCTTATGCTTGGTGCTTGGTTATAGCACAAAAGATTAGCAAGCAACCTAAAGATAAAGATTTATCTATTCGCCAAAACCTTCCTGGGTGGTTTGAAAACACAATTGGACCCGGTAGATGGCGCTGTTACCGAGATCCAGAAAATTGCAGACGAAGTCTCGGGCATACAACTAGTAGTAGATAAATAATTAAAATTAAAACTATATATTATTTTGTGGTGTACAATCTATGATCTGTGGATACTATCTACTACTCAAAACCAAAGCCGAAGCGATTAGTCAGTAAAGCATTAATTCCCTATTGGATGTACTATTTAGCGAACCACTATTTGATTTAAAATAATATTGTCGTGTGCATTCAACTCACAAAACCAGTTTTAATAATTCGCGTCCACAAACGTTACTGGCCTATTCAGTTTTTATTATCAGAGTGATAACAGGCTGTATCGCAAACGAGGGTTTAAAACGTAAGCAAGCTTTTGAATTCTCCTTCTCTATCGCTCTCTTGTTGCTGACGACCATGATTTTTTTTTTACTCGTCCTAAAATGTCATGGATGACTCTTAAGCCCGTAAGATCAATAGCAGTTTAAACTAAAATTTTAAGCTTAAACTAAAAATGTTCTTTGACAGTGATGGTTTAAGCTTAGAATTTTAGTTTAAACTGATATTGGTCTTACGGGCCTTAGTGAAGTATATTTTGTGTTTTCTATCCGTTGCCTAAAGGAGATCCGCACTGCCATCTCTAGATGGTCTAATGGTTTATCGTTTAAGGCTTCTTGCTCAAGGTTTATTTTACTTTACAGTCACCATCAATCATTTTCTCTGTCTTCTCTTTCCATTAAAGGTTGTGTTTGATAGATAAATAGCCATTGAAAATATACAAATTAAAGAAAATACATTTTTAAATCATGGAGTGGTCTTATTTTTTAATATAAAAAATAATATATAATAATTTCCGCTTTGATTTTAATGTTCGCATTCAGTTCACCGGGTTGCAGAATATCGTTGCCGGCGAAATTAAAGAGACGTGAGACTTTCACCTCTGTCTCAGGGCATTATAGGTTCAATGCAATACCATAGGCGAAGTCTTAGATGGGCATATCCTGTGAGCTAGTGCAATGTTATAGAAAGTGGAACACTTAAGATTGGTGGGCTATGCCGGCTACGCGGTTGTTCCATCTCACCTGGTTAAAGAAAAAAATATACATATATAACGGAATATCTTGACCAACAGGGTTTTTTTGAACAGTGACGTCAGCCAAGCTGACATCACTATTTCCACCATTAGAAACACTCATTGCAAATTATGAAACAGCTTTTATTAATATTTACAATAATTAACTTAACAGATAATTCTTAAACAAAGTATTAGGTGGTAGGTACTCACAGGACACTTGTCTCGACGGCTCACCCCCGAACAAAGTGTCGTCCGTCCGTCGCCAGGTTGCTTTTTCTCAGAACCCCTTTATCATAAAACTGGCGTCGTACGGTACTAAGTCAATTTAAGAAACTATTACTCACAAAACTTCAAATAAATTGTTACAGTTACTAATTGAGTCTATAAATTAATGAATCAATTTTTAAACGTATTTAGAACTTACAGATTAATTTTGTTTTAAATTTAAGCAATCAACATCCGTTGGTAAACCATCTTTTTTTTAAATCAATGCTATGTTCAAGGCTTCAAGCGAGTGTTTGCTTTAAGTTTATCTTAATGCAAACACCCGTGAGATCCATCGCTTACCTTTTATAAATCAGGATTTTAATTTAGCACTCATTTCCAGGTCTAGAAATCATCTCAAAGCAATGATGAGTACTTAATTGATTAACGTTGAATACAACGACAAACAATTACGTTCCTTTCAACGGAGAAAGCTGAAACTTACATTGAGAACCGAAACGTAATTCGTAATTTGATTTGATATTCAATGATTTAATTTACAAGCTTTCATAATTCATAATTCTAATCGTCTTGCGCCGACATATACATATTTCGCGAAAATACTTAAACCTTTCATGTTACGAACCTATGAAACTATCGTTCATACCGTCGCGTCGTTCATACGTACATAACTAACTCATATTACTCCGCTGTTATTATCCTCAATGGTTTTTATTCGGTTCATTCAACTTAGGTGACTTGAAGCATGAAGTGCAAAGTTGAGGCTTCTTAGATAATTATTCCGTCCACGCTAAGTGATACGGTAGACCAGGGGTCGGCAACCTTATGCTATAGCCGGGCCACATATGTTGCCAGAGTATCAGTGCGGGCCGCACTTATATTTATATGTTCGGGCATGTATTTTTAATATTTGAAATAAAACGCATATATATTCATACAATTATCTCTTTTTTAATTGAACTACTATACTAACATAAAAGTAAGAACTAGTGAGATTTTTGAGGCTGCATTTGACTTGCAAGTTTTTTAACGTCTGCTTTCATTTTAGTAGTAGACACGCGCAGTATCGCGTCTAAATGTTCATCCGTTAACCGCGAACAATTCTTATTTTTGCGGTAGTTGAGAATTGAAAAAGTCTGCTCACACAAATATGTACTACCAAACATAGTTATTATCTGCTGAGCAAACTTTTTCAATTCTTTGAAGTTTTCAGAACTCAAACCTCCGTAGAACTGTATCAAGTCAGTGCTTTCCTTAAATGCCGTTTTAAGTGTGCTATTACTTTGCAAATCTACTATGTTCATTTGCAAATTGCTTGGTATCTCACTAATATCAATTGCAAAAGGGTTTTGGAATATTTCCATGTTAAGGGAGCTCTTTTTAAAGTCGGTGAATCGATTTACAAACTCAGTTTGTAGTTGTGTTAACACGTTTCTCATTGTAATATTTTGCCACACAAAATTATCTCCAGCTTCTTCCACGGCTTTCTTGCAATTAGGAAAATGGTCAAGCTTTTTTTCATCAATATGCTTGATAAACAGTTTCAGTTTCATTTCAAATGACTTTACATCTGTATACATATCGCAAATCAATTTATTTTTTCCCTGCAAGCGTTTGTTGAGCTGATTCAGGTCCTTAGTCAAATCAGTCAAAAAACCAAGATCGATAATCCACTGTTTGTTAGTAAGCTCTTCTACTGGCTTTCCTTTCATCTCCATGAAGTTGCCAATTTCTTTCCTCAAATCAAAAAACCGTTCCAAAACGGCACCTCGACTGAGCCACCTCACTTCACAGTAGTAAACCACGTCACCATGTTCAGCTTCCAGATCTTCCAAAAACTTTTGGAACTGACGGTGTGTGAGCCCATTTCTTTTTATAAAATTAACAGTGGATGTTACAGTATCCATTATTTCTTTCCAGGATATAACTTTGGAGCACAATGCCTCTTGATGGACAATACAGTGAAAAATCAATGGCACAGTAGATCCAGAATCTTTCACTTTGCTGATGATTCTCCCAACAACACCTTTGTTTTGACCGCTCATGTTCTTGCCTCCATCGGTAGTGACACTTGTTAACTTTTCCCAGCTTAATTGCAATGAATCCAGAGCTTGTTCCACATGGTGAAATAAATCTTCTCCCGTAGTTGTACCTTTCAAACTGCACATTTTCACAAGCTCTTCGTAAACAGTAAAGTTTTCGTCAATGCCGCGTACAAATATGAGTAACTGTGCTGTATCCGACACGTCCGTACTTTCATCCATCGCTAAAGAGAAGCAGTCGAAAGACTGCGCCTTATCCCTGAGTTGTTCACACAAATTAGCACCCAAGTCTTCAGTACGTCGGGTGCAAGTTCTTGCAGAGAGACTAAGACTTTCAAACATTTTTTTCTGCTCTGGGCATATTTCTTCTGCGATAGCTAAGACACACTCTTTTACTAATTCACTATCGGTAAACGGACGTCCACTTTTTGCAAGAATCTCTGCTACCCTGTAACTGGCCCGAACATTCGATTCGCTGTTGTCTGCCACAACCTTAAATATGTTTTGTTGATTTTGTAATGACGATTTCAAAGTGGAAATTTTCCTTTTCCGTATTTCTCCTTCAAGACAGTCAAATTTAGCTTTGTGCTCGGTGTCGTAATGTCGCTTCAGGTTATATTCCTTTACTACAGAAATACTCTTTTGACAAATCAAGCATAACGGTTTTCCTTTAAACTCGATAAAAAAGTATAATTCTGTCCATAATTCGTTAAAAACTCTTTTTTCTTCTTCTATCTTCCTTTTTCTTGAAGCCATGTTTATATAATTATTCTGTAACAATAATGAAAAAAATTAAATTCGTTGTAAAATTATATGTTCCAGTTAGCACCTACAAATTCAACTCCACATTCAAATAATAATTAAAACATGACACACTCGTAACTAACTTCATGTCATGTAACTACTATCCCCGTCCTTATAACATTTACCCATCAATCTGAAGGTTCACATTAACAAGCAGTAAATAAAATAAAACAAAATGCTCGCGAGTGCATACAACTTACCTCATACGTCGTGCGTGAGAAGCTATCAGCGAAGGGAAGAAAGGTGAAACGAAACGCGTAGCTAGCAACCAGATGAGACGTGAGTTTCCGGCGAATTTCCACAACCGAATGTGGCGAGAGTTTTTTTTTTTTTTTTTCGGATGGACTAATCTCGCTGTTGGCCTCTGAGGCCGTGACAGCTTAACCGAACTTTTGGCGAGCGCAGATGGCGCTCAGCCCAGTAAGTTTTTTAGGCAACTAGCGCAAGGGCACCACTTAGGTACGAACCTCGGCTTGGGCTGTTGCCGGGATGGGGATAGGAGAGAAACGCCCGGGTACATGTCTGTACCTCGTATAAGCGGCGACTGAAGGGACTCGTCGACCTCGCCGGCGAGGTCGGTGTTTCTGTGAAGTGTTTGCTCTGTCTGATATAGATGACTCACCTTCCGCATTAGCAGTGGTGATTTCGTCATCCGGGTCTCCGAGAACGTGTCTCGGTCGACGGAGGATTTGAATGTGGCGAGAGTTTTTTTTTTTTTTTTTTTTTTCGGATGGACTAATCTCGCTGTTGGCCTCTGAGGCCGTGACAGCTTAACCGAACTTTTGGCGAGCGCAGATGGCGCTCAGCCCAGTAAGTTTTTTAGGCAACTAGCGCAAGGGCACCACTTAGGTACGAACCTCGGCTTGGGCTGTTGCCGGGATGGGGATAGGAGAGAAACGCCCGGGTACATGTCTGTACCTCGTATAAGCGGCGACTGAAGGGACTCGTCGACCTCGCCGGCGAGGTCGGTGTTTCTGTGAAGTGTTTGCTCTGTCTGATATAGATGACTCACCTTCCGCATTAGCAGAGGTGATTTCGTCATCCGGGTCTCCGAGAACGTGTCTCGGTCGACGGAGGATTTTGTTGGCGGGCGGATCCAACGGGTAAACCGGAATGGTGTGTACCAAAGGGTTCGGATGATTAGAGGCAAGTTCATAAAACCGCTTGGAAGCGAGCTTCATGAACCTGGCTATTGATTCTAATTTCAAATCGCGATGTAGGTCTTTATTGCGAAAGTACCAGGGCGAGCCTGAGGCTTTTCGCAAGAAGCGATTTTGAATAACCTGAATGGCACCAACTTTAGGAGAGTGGGCAAATACTACAGATGAGTATGTCATAATGGGGCGAATGCACGCTTTGTAAAGAGTCACCTTATTTTTAAGGGACATTTTACTTTTCGCGCCTAGAAGTGAGGACAATCGTCCTAGGGTGAACTTTGCTTGGTTGCACCTCTTAGTGATGTGCAACCTAAAGGAAAGACGCCTATCGAGGATGACACCCAGATATTTGGCTGATGGGGCCCAGCGAATGGGCTGGCCAAATAGAGAGATCGGTTTGGGAGTGAGGTTTCTCCGTGAGAAGTACACTGCTGTACTTTTCGACGGGTTTACCTCGATCCGCCACTTGCGGAACCAAGTGGCTAATGAGTGAAGGGCAGCCTGCAGCCTTATACCCACCCGATCGGGATTCCGATTGGATGTGTACAAGGCTGTGTCGTCTGCGTATAGGGCTATTTCCACTTGAGGAGTGCGGGGGATATCGCTGGTGTACAGCGTGAACAGGAGGGGGCCGAGAACGGAGCCTTGAGGGACTCCTGCTCTGACTGGTCTAGGACTAGAGAGAGTGCCTTCCACGGTGTAGCGAAAGCTGCGACCTTGTAGGTAGTCTCGTATGATGAGCACGAGTCTGTCTGGGACTCCGAGTTTGAATAGCTTGTAGATCAAGCCGTTGTGCCAGACTTTGTCGAAGGCTTTCGCTACGTCGAGGAAGACGGCACCAGTATCTGAAGGCCAGGTACTTTGCCAGTTGGAGAGGACATGCTCCGTTATGCGGAGCACCTGTTGTGGGCATGAATGTTGGGCTCGAAAGCCAAACTGCTCGTCGGGAAGGAGTTTGAACTCATTGACATGAGCCCAGAGGCGCTTCATTAGAAGACGCTCATATATCTTGCCTAGACTATTAAGTAGACTAATGGGACGATAACTAGTTGGATCGTTTGCCTGTTTGCTGGGTTTTCGGATGCCAATGACGTTGGCTTCCTTCCAAGCATCAGGGAAGGTGCAAGTTTCCATAGCCGCATTGAAGATGCAGACTAGGATATGGATAAGGGGAACAGAGAACTGTTTGAGTACTCTGTTAGAAATGCCGTCGGGGCCGGAGGCTTTCTTTGGGTGTAGGGCCTTGATAGTGTCAAAGACTTCAGAGGGCTCAATCGGATCAAAATGTGGCGAGAGCTGCGCGCGGCTGTGATTTTAACTAAAACCGGTCGCTTTGAATTTTTTCGCCGCCGCACACCTGCGTCTAATCAAAGACTGCCGCCCCGCCTATTGTCTCAAAGGAGCCGCCCGCCGCCGCACGTGCGGCGGATAAACGCAAAAGAAATTGCCAAGAATTGAATAAGTACAGCAAATATTTATTTTCGGTAGAAACAATACATAACATCACAGTCTTGATAAACAGTTCTTAAGAAATGAAATAGAGGTACATTTTTATCACCCCGCGTGGGAGCGAGCTTTCAAGAATACTCTCATGGCCCAGCAGCATGGCCGTATAAATTCTAGTGAATTTATATGGCCTTTTGCTTCGGTATTTTTTTCTTACGGACCTCAGGGTTGCGGGCCGCACCGAGATAGTCTACGGGCCGCATGCGGCCCGCGGGCCGCCGGTTGCCGACCCCTGCGGTAGACGATACTGAAAATTTAAAAAAATAGCTGGAAACAACTTCCGGACAGCAGCGTTGACGCTACTGTAGCATATCTTTGAATGAAGACCTGTCTTGTACATACATATATTTAATTGAATAATGTTTTATTGATATAAAATCTTTTGACATAAAATTGATGTCTTATGATTTTTATTTAAATGGTTTTTGTGAATGGAAGGCCTGTGCAAACCGAATGCATGTACGTAATGCGCGTGTCACGCACTCGCCACGCATTGGCGGTCTGAAATCATCCTTTTTTTTTTGTTTTATCGCCATCGGTCCAGCCGTTTAGTCGTCTGTTGTAACAAACAGACAGAGAGATAACGTTACTATCGAATTTAAAATATTAGTGTGGGTAGTATGGGTAACATTTTCAAATCTTAAGAGGAAACTTTCAGGTTAAAATTCCGTCTGGTTCTGAAAATTCGGATGCATTTCTTTTATCTTTAAGCGGTAATAAACACCCTAAGCTTTAAAGTTTATCCAAATGTTAAAGGACTATTAAAATTTATTTAAACATTCTAAAACTGTAGAAAGAATAAATCTATCGATCAAACCTAAACGTGTTAAAAATCTTACGTCATCTCCGGTCAGTGGCTTTGAACTCGGTTTAATAACTTATGTTAGTAAAAGATTTAACTATGCTTTTATATTTTACTAGCTGATCTGCCCGCGGCTTCGCACGCGTGGTTTGACAATAAAAATATTCTCCTTCTGCGCAGTCGGGTAAAAAGTAGTCTATGTCTCAAATTCTCAATCCCGATCTTAATCTATCTATTAACCAAATTTCATAGAAATCGGTCCAGCCGTTCTTGATTTCTAAATGGTGTAACTAACCCGACTTTGTTCTATCTTCTTCTAATATTATAAAAATCTCGTGTCACGGTTTTAGTGGTCGCAGTTCTCCGAAACGAAATAATGAATTTTTTTTTTAATATTTGGTAGGTATGAGAATAAGGTCGTAAAGTATTTTTTACCCTACTTCCCCCACCCCCATTTTTATTTGCGAGTTTAGTATTTTTGTATGAACAATATCCAAATAATTTTACCGTCGATCATTGACGTGATGTCATTGAAATGTGAAATGAAGTGTCACGTCACTTTGTCAAGAGTGTTTTATACATAAAGTTTGTGTCACGAAGTTCCCACGGGAGCGGGAAATTTCAAGCGTACAAAGCCGCAGGCGGGTCAGCTAGTATATTTAGATAAATCAGTCAGTTTAGGTTCATATTCAAGCACTAATCTTTAAGGAAAAAAAACACTATTACTTCTTCTCCTTCTTCCTACCATTTTCCCACATTACGAAGGGTCGGCACAACATGTGTTCCTCCTCCTCATCTCTCTATCAGCCGTCATCTCCGGTGTCACTTCCTTCCTACCCATATCATTCTTCACACAGTCCATCCATTTCTTTTTCGGCCTTCCTCTACTTCTATATCCATCCACACTCATATCTAACACTATTACTTGTTAACTAAAATTACAACTAACTGCTAAGTGTGGTGGCGAAGGGATCCTCAGCCTCCTTTACTTACATATTTTCAGTAAAGTCCGTTTGAGAGCTACATACAATGCCTATAGTGACTCATTCTGACATGTCTAGGCACATGTAATTTGTCAAAGGAATATAATAAATGAAATGAAAGAGATTTAGGCATTGTAGCTCCCGAACTAATAAACTGATTTCAATGCGATTTAAAATTATGGTAGATTTCTAAAATATAGGGCTGGAATGTAAAATAACTTTTCTTTTCATTTACTTGAATCATTTCTGCAACAGGATGTCAGAAATAAAATATTTTGTTAGATTTGTGAATTGAAACATCCCTAAATATAATAATCATAAATTAGTTCTAGGTAAGATTTGGAAAATTGAAGAAAACTTATACCTAAAATTACATTGGAAACTACTAATATTATAAATGCGAATGTTTGTATGGTTTCTCGGATATTCAAAGTCAAAGTCAAACATTTATTGCGTACCTACATGTTGTTTTACATAGGTCTTCAGCTGCCACCACCTCCAACGCCGCCACTGGATGCAACAGGGACTAACCAAGAAGCATTTACACAAAAATTAACAATTTACTATCAATGTGGATTAGACAATAAACAATTCTTTATTGCACGTCATAAAACAATACAACTAAAATTAATACCGTAAATCTATGATGTGATGCAATTAGCGGTAAATAATGCGAAAAAAAATTTACTACAAAATGCACAATTATGTACATACATAGCTTAACTTAGGTAAGTACATAGTTAGCTACAGCAAATATACTTTTATTACAGTTTTTAACCGATTTCAAAAAAAGAGGAGGTTCTCAATTCGACTGTATGTTTTTTTTTATGTATGTTCCCCGATTACACGAAGACGCCTGGACCGATTCGAGAAATTGTTTTTTGTTTAAAAGGGTATCATCTTCCCAGGTTCCCAGGTCCCCAGGGATCCAAAAAAATCGAGGTCTACCCTCAAATTTTATGGGGACGCAATTCGGTCTTATGTTTGTGTGTGTACCCGCGTCATTTAACAACCGATTTTGAAAATTCTTTTTTTATTTGAAAGGATATAATTACTTTAATAATGTTATCATAAAATTTCATCAGTTCAGTAGTTTGGTTAAGTCGGTTATATCTTTTTTTAAATTTACTTGTAGTAAATACAATTTCGTAAAGTGAACATTTGTAGAGATGCCTATCGTTTCCACACTCAACAACTTTTCTCTCACACAGTAGACAGTAGGTGTAGTTGTAAATGTACTCTTCTATGTGTATGTAATCTTTCAACTGAGGTATGGGATCAATAATATTTTAAAAATTTTAATTTTTTATAAACCTGACGACCTCCGTGGTGCAGTGGGCGAGTAGCCGGCAGAGATGCAGGAGGTAGCGGGTTCGATTCCCGCCGCGGAACAAATGTTTGCATGATCTACAGGTATTTGTTCCGGGTCTGGATATTTTTCTGTACATTATAAGTACGTATTTACAAAAAAAACGTATTATATAAGTATTCTATCAGTTATCTGGTTCCCATAGTACAAACTCTGCTTAGTTTAGGGCTAGATAGCGCTGTGTGAAATGTCCATAAAAAAAAAGACTTGTTGAGTTTAAATATTAAGTAATTATTACCGGAACTAAGCGCAAACGAATTTACTTTTTCGATGCTGCCTGAAGGCAACTGGAAATACCTTGGAAACCGATTTGAAGCTAAAGATTTCCAATGGTCCTTTTAGGAATAATACTAACAATAAGCTTACGCTGTCTGTCTGTCTATGCGTCTGTAAAAGTGTGGCCAGTTGAAACTTATGAGTTTATGTGTTGTTGTGGCCTAAATCTCCACAAACAAATTAACCCAAAACACCATGTGATTTTTAGGGGGCACTTATAAAAGTTGATCAAAAATTGGTTGATTTCGTTCCTGATGTATCTCAAAAATGGTAAAACATCCAAATCTACACACAAACAACAAGCTTAAGAAATGCAGAACCTTTACAGCCTAGCAGCTTATTTTGACCTGAACCAAGTGAAACAGCGTGCGGAAGGTAATAGGAAATAAATAACTGTTACAAAGTGAACAAAGTACTTAAACTGATTCTAAGAAGGTAACGTATTCTTCATAGTCGAATAATAGAGACGAAGGGCATAACAAACCAATTCTAAGAAAAGCGGAATATTACAAATTAGGAAGGAATACTTTTGAATAGGATTTATTTTGCGGACATCTCTGATTTGGTTCAGATTATATCAATGACGATAAAGTCATTTTTACACCGCATAAATAATATAATTATAAATCGTTAGAATTCAGTTATCGTTATACCTACTCGTACCAACTTAATTCATCGCCATCTCTATGAAAATAAATCATTTAGCAAATTGAATTTATTTAAATTTAGAATAAGCGCCTATAATCCATATTACGTGTTTATTTTAATCCAACACTGACGTTTTACGCAAACCAAAACCGCACTGTCAATACATTTTCAATGAATTTATGAATAAATAGATATTATTGTTTTCGAAAGGCTTATTAATTCTAATTTGTGAGAGAATGTAAATAATGCTTTCCCAGTATCCTGCAATTATCATTTGATTCAGTGTTGCCTATTGACGACCTCCGTAGCGCAGTGGGCGTAGCCGGCTGAGACGCAGAAAGCAGCGAGTTCGATTCCCGCCGCGGAACAAATGTTTGATTTGTTCCGGGTCTGGATGTTTTTCTATATATGTATTACTACCTAACCCCGCAAACGTTGTTCTGCCATATAAATTATCAAAGAAATCAAATGCAGAATGAAATGTTAAAGTGACGCGAGACTTTATGTAAATGACTTCACGTCAATGAACGACGGTTAAATTATATGGATATTGTTCGTACAAAAATACTGAAATCGCGTTTAAAAAATGGGGGCTGGGGGTAGGAGGGTGAAAAATACTTTACGAGCTATTCTCATACCTACTGAATATACACAAAAAATTTCATAAGAATCGATCAAGCCGATTCGGAGGAGTTTTGTTACAAACACTGTGACACGAGAATTTTATTTATTGGATAAGTAGGTATGTATTTACAAAAAAAAGTATATTTAGTATTCTATCAGTTAACTGGTTTTCATAGTACAAGCTTTGTTTAGTTTAGGGCTAGATAGCGCTCTGTGTGAAATGAACAGCAATATTTATTTATATTTATAGAATGAAAATAATAATGAGGTGTGACTACTTATTTAATAACTTTTTTGTGGACTCTTAAATACTTTGACACATTCTTCAAGGCCCAGTTATAAGTATGCCAAGGCAAAAAGTAGAGATATTCGAACAACGTTAGTATGGAGGTTAAATCCAATTCAAAGTTATAATTAGTTTGTATAAATAAATTGTTACCATTTATTATGTTTATTTGTTAAAATATGTTTATAATAGACATGTTTTATACATAACAATGTAGGTACCTTACTTATTTTCCTTGTTATCGTATCATTTGAATTTTATACCAATACATATATAAATTTTGTATCTACATTAATTATTACTTTTACATCATTAATTAATATGGGGATTTGTCTACATTCGTTTAAACTGCTTAACGTGCCCTACATAATACGATCACCTACCCCGACGTGAGAAGATCGCAAAATCATAAGTAATGACCTGAGACTCATATAGATTTCCTCCAAGACGAGACGATTGCAAAATGTAAAAGTCAACGGAATCAGCGTGTTTGAAATTAGCAATAAACATTATATCGTCTAGCCAAAGTCCTATATAAAATGCTACAACATCATGATGATGACGATGAGCAAATAACAACGCAAAAATTTGTCTATCGTCTGGTGAAAGTCTGTCTATTGTCTAACCAAAGCTATTGGTACTGGCATGGCAAGCTACGTCACGCTTCGGGGAATAAAGTAGACTTTACCAAGGATTTCAGTTTACAGGGAGCAGGAATCTTTATCTGCGATCGATGCTCAATTGGAGTCGGGTACACAGGTAGCGTTCACGGGATTCCCAGGGAACTGGAAACATCCAACAGCAAATATTATTGTTGAGCAGTAGCGCCGGTAACTACTGGCACCGTTCCTATTGTTAACGTTTTGTCCACTCTTTTGCTAACAATTGTTTGTGTGAATAGTTTGGATTTGATTATTTAGTGGAAGCGACACTCTCTGAATGGTTGGGTTTTTTTTATTTATTTGTTCTTTCTTTTTGTTCTTAGTATTTCGGTTTGTTGTACGCTTACCACGTCCATTTACAAGGTGACGTTTTCTAGGAACGCACACTTTGAAGCAAAATGCTTTTAAGATACTAGATATACGAGTATTTATTGTGCCTAACTTACCAACTTGCTAGCAATATTATTATTTCTGGTAGTTTCTTATGGTTCCATTCGCAAGGTCCAAACAGGACCCTATTAATAAGCATTATTATTATACTGCCTGTTTGTCTCTTCGTTGGCACAGGGGTATATTTCGAAAACTGGCAACAATATCCATCCATACCAATATTATAAATTCAAAAGTACTCTGTATCTCTCATCCCAACGACTAAACGACTGGACCGATTTCGATGAAATTTGGGGTACAGATAGATTATGACCAGGATTGGGACATAGGCTACTTTTTACCAGACTGCCCAAAAGGAGATTGATGTTTTAACAACCACGAGTGTGAAGTCGCGTGCGTGTCAGCTAGTTTCCTATGAATTCATTGTTATTATAAGCTTTCGTAAATTCTTATTCTCCAAACTGGTAATATCAATGACTTCCAATTTTCGTTTCATTATTTACATTATACAGTAAACAAATTATCTGAACAACGTACGGAATCCTGTGTGCTCGAGTAGGTACGGATTACACTTGACCACTTTTTAAATAAAATATTTATCTAAGGTCACCGCTGATAATACTAATAAGATTTATTGAAACGAGAAAACCAAATGTACCTACTTTGCGATGTCAGGTACTTATTTATGACGATTGGCTTATTACAGGATACTTTCTTTATGGATTTCGGGATATTTCAATTAAAAAACTGTATATTGTCTTGCATGCGTGCGTGTAATGGCGTATACTTCCAACAAAATTCGAGGAGCGGGGTTGGTAGGAACATTTTTATTACATCCAATAGGAAAAGTTTAAAATAGTCACGTGACTTGCGTGGATTGGTAGAACGACACCGTAATGAAGAACAAAGTTTAGCGTAATCGCGAACATGCCCCCGGCCTTGGAAGCGACCGCTTTCAATATTCCTGATGATCCTTCATCATGCGCATGCTTCATCTTGATCTTGAATGAGAGGACAAATCTTCGCGTAAGCTCGTCGAACAACGCCTGAAGCTGTTTGTATGTCCGCTACTCTGGAGATGCCATCTTTGCCTGGAATGGTCGCAAGCACTCGACCCATATGCCATTTGAGAGGTGGAAAATTGTTTTCTTTTATCAACACGAGTGAGTTAGGCTTCAACTCCGGCGATCCCTTGGTCCATTTAGTCCGCACCTGCAACTCTGATATATATTCTTTGGCCCAACGGGTCCAGAAATGTTGGCGTATTTGTTCTACTCTCTGATAACGCTTCAGCCGGTGCGCGGGAGTGTCGCTGAGGTCATCGCAGGATGGTGCAGTTAGCGGTCGACCAACCAAAAAGTGAGCAGGTGTCAGAGGAGTGAGGTCATCAGGATTCGGAGAAAGAGGAGAGAGCGGTCGGGAGTTTAGGATAGCTTCTATTTGTGATAGGACTGTGCTAAACTCCTCAAAAGTGAGGTGCGCGTTTCCTACAACACGACGTAAATGATATTTGCATGATTTAACTCCTGCCTCCCATAGACCACCAAAATGCGGAGAATAAGGGGGAATAAACTTGAATTTAATTTGCTGGCTAGTAGCGTATTCTATAATATCAGAAGAACAATTGCGTAAGAAATCGGAAAAATCATTCATTAACCCGACAAAGTTACGACCATTATCAGAAAATATTTGTAGTGGTTTACCACGGCGAGAAATGAACCTTTTTAATGCTAATAAATATGCCTCAGTCGTGAGATCACTGACTAGCTCTAAATGAATAGCGCGCGTCGCGAAGCACACAAATAAACATATGTATGCCTTTATAGTGTGAGCACCCCTACCTTTACGGTTAAGTATGAGAACTGGCCCACAGTAATCCACTCCACATCGAATAAATGGAAAACTGGGAGTTATCCTTTCTTTGGGCAAATTACCCATGGGAGGAGTAAGTATTCTTCCCTTCATGCGAGTACACGTAACACAAGCGTTGACTACACGCCTAGCGAGGTTCCTACCACTCAAAGGCCACCATATTTCGCGTAAATGACAAAGTAATGCCTGGGGACCTGCGTGGAGGAGCTGCAAGTGTTCGTGTCGAAACAACAACAAACCAAAGTGATGTTTGCTATCTACTAATATAGGATGCATTTTATTGTAAGTAAATTCGTTCGAGTTACCTAATCGCCCACCTACGCGCATTATTTTATTTTCGTCTAAAAATAAATTTAATTTCGATAAGTTACCTTTAGTTTTAAAATTCACGCGGTTTGTTAACGATTTATATTCACTAGGATAACTTTCCATTTGAGACCAACGAACCAATGTTCTTTCAGATACATCCAACTCACCAACGCTTAGAGCGCCTGTGCGTTTATTATTTTTATTGCGAATATTGTGAATGAATCGTAGCATAAATCCTAATGCGCGCTTCATACGTTTATATTGTGAAAATCTGTCAAACGGAAACAGTGATAAGTTAGATGAATCATGATTCACAAAGGAAGTGAACGATGATCTAATCTCGGGAAGATCCTCCATTGATTCTATGACCGTATGATCGTCTACTGAGAAACTAGGGCTTCGTAAAAAGTTTGGTCCCTCCCACCATAACGTGGAAGATGAAAGTTATTCCAAGCTACAACCTCGTGAAGCGAGGTCAGCGGGATTTTCCTTGCTACTGACGTGACGCCAAATAACATCTTTCGTCATTTCGTGAATTTCGGAAGTCCTATTTTGAACAAATGTTTTTAATTTATTCGGTGCCATGTGTAACCAACCTAATACTATGGTCGAGTCCGTCCAAAACACACACTTATCAAACTTGCAAAGTAATGAACTGCGAACCTTATCAAACAGCTTAGCACCTAGCAAGGCACCACTAAGCTCAAGGCGTGGTATGCTCATCGGCTTAAAAGGCGCGACCTTGGCTTTAGAAAAAAGCAGTCTTACTGTTATCGTTTGATCCTGATTAAACGAGCGAATATAAACACAGGCACCGTAAGCCGTCTGCGATGCGTCACTAAAAACATGCAGTTCTAAATAAATAGGCTGGCTACCTATAGCGTGCCGAGGAATGCGAATAGAATTGAGCATTTTTAATGAAATAACAAACCGGTTCCATGTTTGCGCGACATTCGATGGAACTGTGTCATCCCAATTCATTTTAAGTAGCCATAATTGTTGCAATAAAACCTTTGCAATAATTATCGTAGGACTTAACAAGCCAAGAGGGTCAAATATTTGTGAAATATTTGATAAAATATACCTTTTTGTGACTGGCTTGTTATCATTATGAAATTGAGTATTGAAATGAAATTCATCATTTAAATTATCCCAGCCTAAACCTAGCGTTTTTGAACTCATATTTTCATTAGATTTAATTTCCTTCGATTGGTTGGACAACTCATCATCCTCATCGCATGAAAAGTTGTACATCCACTTCTGAAGTGGAAAACAACCAGACTGTAGCGCGTCCTTAATGTTTACACATAATTTTATTAGGCTAGATTTATCATTCATTCCCGTCAACAGGTCATCAACGTAAAAATCATCCCTGATTGCTCTTTGAACATCAGGGTCCGATGACTCAAGTCCTAACTGCTTCAAACACCTCACACTTAGAAACGGTGCGGAGGCAGTTCCGTAGGTAACGGTATTTAATTCGTAAATACCTAAGGGTTTCGAGGGATCATTACGCCATAAAATCATTTGCAGTTTTCGTTGGTCTTTGTCTATCAAAATATTTCTGAACATTTTAGTAACGTCAGCGCATACGACAAATTTATGTTGTCTAAAGCGAATAAGAATAGAAATTAAGTCACCCTGTATCGGCGGGCCGACTAATTGCAAGTCATTAAGTGACTTTCCGGAAGTTGAAGGTGCGCTGGCGTCGAAAACAACTCGAAACTTCGTTGTGGTGCTATGTTCCCGGTAGACGCCGTGATGCGGCATGAAATAACATGGGCTCTCATAAGAGTTCACCGGACTCATATGACCCAAGTTTTCGTATTCCTTCATAAAATCTGCGTATAATAACTTATAGTCAGGCGAACGCTGTAGGCGTTTTTCTAATGCGACAAAACGGCGCTCGGCTTGCGTATATGATTCACCCAAGGTATTAGGCGAATCATTAAAAGGAATACGCACGGAAAACCTTCCCTCGCTATCGCGCGTTGTAGTGCGAGTGAAATGTTCCTCACATGTACGTTCTTCCTCCGTTCGTGTATCCGCGGCTTTAGGAAGCTCTTCGACCTCCCAAAACATACGTAATTGTGAATCTAGTGTACTACTATGCGAATCTAACGTACTACTAAAGTTACAATGAATGCGCGTTTCATTTTTCGATTGATTAACAACAGGGCCAGATATTATCCAACCTAGTTTCGTGTTTTGCAAGTAAGGGCCGCTGGGAAGTCTTAGCTTACCTTCACCTAAAAGGTCCCAAAACCTATCAGCGCCTATTAATATATCTACGTTTTTAGAATCTAAAAACTGCGGATCTGCCAACCTTATGTTGTCTGGAATACAGAACTGCGCGCTTAATTGACATAAGGCTGGCAGCGTAGACGTTATTTGCGATAATACAAAACACTCGATGCGCGTAATGAATTTATTATCGACGCGCGATTTAACTTCAATGCTACAAGTTTCTGAACATTGTATCACTGAATTACCTACTCCTCTTACTTCATGAATGGACTGTATTAATGGCGCGTTTATTAAATTACAAAATGATTTAGAGATGAAGCACCGCTGGCTTCCACTGTCTAGCAGCGCGCGCGCTTGGTGATAAGCACCATAAGTGTCAGCGACCTCAACTACAGCTGTTGACAATAAAACTGTATGCAAACCTTTAGATTTAGTGTATTGATTTTGCATGTGCGCTTTGTTTACGTGGATAGGGTCCGCGACGGACGTGGGGGGGCGGTCAGAGGAAGCCTGCGCTGCGGCTGCACTCACGACGGACCTCTCAGATGCAACACTCGAATGAAATGAGACCGAGCTATCAGTGTTATCATTATGAATGATTGAGTTGTGTTTCTTGTTGCATCTCCTGCACGGCCCATACCTACAGCTATCAGATTCATGTCCCGAGCGTAAGCAATTCTCGCAAAGTTTGTGATCGCGTACCAGTTTTAATTTTGATTCTAAATCGCTTTCAATGAATTTCTGACATGAATAAAGCTGATGAGTTCCGTTGCATTTCAAGCAGGGTTTATAAACGCGTGACTGACGGTCGTGTGACTTATTGGTCGAAGAAACATTGCAGTGTGACGTGTTATATGAATGTGAATGTTTTTTAGTTTCAGCTTGTAAATAATTATGTGCCTTGTTATGGGACAGCTGCAATGTTTCCAGCATATCTGCCCTATCTTTTAAGAATCCAATCAAGTAACTCATTTTAATAACGCGTTTAGAATTGTTTTCGCTCGATAACAATGTGCATTTATATGTCTCCCACTCGCGTTCAGTTGTTTTATCTAATTTAGACACGATTATATAATTGATAAGAGTATCCCAGGAGTCCGTAGGCTCACCTAGGATTTTAAGTGCGCGTAAGTTCTTTAGTATCGTATCAATTAGTTTTCTTATGTATGCGGGCGACTCTTTTGTCAACGCACTAATTGTAAACAACGCCTTTACGTGATTATGTACCAAAACTCGATTATTGTTGTACCTATTCAACAACAACTCCCATGCAACAGAATAGTTATCAGAGGAAAATTCTATCGATTCTATAACCAACATGGCATTACCCTTCAATGACGACTTCAAGTAATGAAACTTTTGTATACTACTTATATGTTTAGAGGTATGAACCAACGATAAAAAGGTATCTCTAAACTCAAGCCAGTGCTCATATGAACCGTCGAAGGTAGGCATAGAAATGACAGGTAATTTCACCGATTGTGGCTTATCGCTGTGACAGGACTTATGAGAACAGTCGGTAACCTCATCACTGGATAGCATGGACTCCGCAAGGGCTAACGTGCTATAATAGGAGTTTTCAAATGATTCCCTGTTACATAACTGATCGTTTATCTCGCTGTCGTAAACACACTCTTCGATTTTAGCTTGGATATCATTGAACTCGGTAAATAAACCAGTAGCTCCCTTGATGCGTAATTTTAAATCTATGTGATCTCGAGAAGAACGAACAAAGCTTTCGTTATCTTTTAATGATTGTATATAGGTATTAAATTTAGTAAGCCTACCCTTTACTATTCCTCGTTTTTTAACCAGCTCGCGAACTAAATCAGGATTATCACAGAGGACATTGGGAGATTTGTTGCGGGATTTAGACCTTTCTGGAACTACATTAGTATCTACACTTAGCTTGGGAGATTTATCACGAGACGAAGTAGACATTTTGGTGGTATATGAAAGCAGGAGTACTTACGATTTGAATGGATGAGTGGAAGAAAAAACACGTCAGCATTGATAGCAACGTCACAAGCCTTCGTTTTAATCCACGTTTAGCACTGAACTAGCACTCCTTTGCTCTGAAATCCATTTAGACATAGAATTAGACAAAAGGAACAGGGAGGTGTATGGAAAGAAAAGAAGGTTGGTCCCACCAGATTGCGTTTGAAGTTTAATGGAATACCAATCCAATATCAGTTCCAATGCGCGCTTAGCCTCCAGGTAATCCTTATTCCAAAATCCAGATATCAATTGCGTAGTTTGGTGATTTTCCGGTAATGGCAGCCACGTGTCCGCGTATTCCACAGGATGCTGAATCTTGATATATCCGGCTCGAAGGACCACATGTACCTACTTTGCGATGTCAGGTACTTATTTATGACGATTGGCTTATTACAGGATACTTTCTTTATGGATTTCGGGATATTTCAATTAAAAAACTGTATATTGTCTTGCATGCGTGCGTGTAATGGCGTATACTTCCAACAAAATTCGAGGAGCGGGGTTGGTAGGAACATTTTTATTACATCCAATAGGAAAAGTTTAAAATAGTCACGTGACTTGCGTGGATTGGTAGAACGACACCGTAATGAAGAACAAAGTTTAGCGTAATCGCGAACACCAAATAATGGAATAATTCGTTGATGCTGAATCATGGGGTGAGTCAGCTTCAGCGATTGTCGATGCAAGAATCCAGATTACTCACTGGCTGCTGCATTTTACCCAAATACATGTTCAATTGGATAAGTAGTTGGTTCGTTTATTTGATGATCTGGTGGGTATTTTAGAGTTGTCCCGAAGTGTTGTATTAAAAAATCTATAAGATACTGTATTTCTTTTCGTAAAAATACTTTGCAAGTGGTTTAAAACCACCATTTTATTGTTTAAATTTTTTGATCATTTTGCTTCTCCTTGATCGTTCCTATTTTTGTAAATTTCAAAACGCATTTGCAAGTGCATTTTGTTTTGACTATTTTCTTGCTGTGTCAGATGGCATGTTTGAAATTGGTGATTCAAAATGAACTTTGTAATGTTAAGATATAAATGTACTTACGTAGATTTTGAAATTGAAGAAATCTAAAATTACTGCGGGTTTTTTTTCTCTTGTCACTCAGTTCCAGAACTCAAAAAAAATAATCAAATCAAAATAACTTTATTTTGGAACAAAAACATGGTACAACAATACTGGAACACGATAGTATTCGCAGAAGTTATAAACTGTGTCGCGAACACTAACGCCCCCCTCCAGAGTTTATTATTTCCAACTATCATTATTACTATTATTTTTTAAATTATACAAGATAAGGATGTGTGATTATGTGCGCGTATGTGTATATGAGTTTGTGTGTGTGTGAGTTAGTGTGTATGTATGAGAGGGTGTGTGCTTGTGTGTGTGTGTGTGTGTGTGTGTGTGTGTGTGTGTGTGTGTGTCCTACAGTCTATACAGCAACTTTTAAAAGGTCTTCAGTTTCTTCATACGACAGTGTTACGAGCCACTGAAGACATTTTTGTTGACATTTATAGCGGGGTAAAGGAAATATATTAATGTGTTTGTTGACTCTGTTATATAGTGTGGGGCTAAGGAAATAAAAATGACGACTGGCAAATGCCGTACGCCGTTTTTCAGTTTTGCAAACTAGATCCGATCTGCGCTTAGAGTCAGTTATATTAGGATCATAAACAAGCTGTGAGTGTTTGCGCGAGGTTGTATGTAATATAAAAAGTTGTCGGACAGTGGGAACTTGGTAGAGTGAGTAAAGTTCGGACGTGGGAAACCAGATGGACTTTTTTGCAAGGACCTTAAGGACAGCTCTCTGAGCCCTCTCGAGTCTAAGCATCAAGGTTTTAACACAGCCACCCCAGGATACAATACAATATGACAAAATGGATTGAGCTAATGCGTAATAAATAGATTTCAGTAAATTGAAATCCAGAACAGACCTTAAATTTTTAAAAACGAATATGAGTCTTCTGACTCGCGAAACCGTGGATTCAATTTGTTGCTTCCAGGAAAGGGTACTATCTACCATGACCCCAAGATATTTGAGAGCTGTAGTACGTTCAATAGATAAGCAGTTGCAATAGGCTGAAGGAGGAGAAACTCCGGAGCAAACGTGTGCACGGATACTAAATGAAGGGGGAGGTTGGGAAGCTTTGTTTGTGGAGAAGGGAATAAATTTACTTTTTGAAATGTTTAGTGTGAGGAGGTTTGTCCGTAGCCAGTACATAATAAACGTGAGAACATTTTCAGCGTTCTTACGAGCTTCTTGCCAAGTCTGTCCGTGAATAAGAACGGCGGTGTCATCAGCGTATGTAATAATTTTGGAGTTCGGGAATGACATATTACAGAGTTCATTTATATAAATAAGGAATAAGGTAGGTCCAAGGACGCTACCTTGAGGGACTCCAAAACAAATGGGATCCTCCTTACTCTGAAAACTGTCAATAGATACGTACTGTGAACGGTTACTAAGATAGCTCCGAAACATATCAAGGACAATTCCTCTGACACCAATGTACTCCAGTTTGTTTAGTAAGATGGGAATTGAGACGGTGTCAAAGGCCTTTGATAGGTCCAAGAAGATGCCAAGTGTTTTTTTTCTTTTGTCAATATTTTGAACAACAGTGTCAGTGAGCTCTAGAACAGCGTCCTCAGTGGACCATCCACACCTAAAACCGAATTGGTTTGGAGATAGGACTGATTTGTCGCGCAGATATTTCACAAGCCTGTTGTTCAAAATTTTTTCAAAAATCTTTGAGAAAACTGTCAGAACGGAAATAGGTCTGTAGTTTGAGACACAATTCCTATCACCGCTTTTAAAAATAGGATGTACAACTGCTTTTTTGAAGGCGTGTGGAAAGGTACCCGACGATATGGACAGATTGAAGATATGGTTTAAAATAGGAATAAGTACGTGCCTGGCAGATTTTACAACTTTGGTAGATATACCATCCCAGCCCAATGCGCATTTGTCTTTAAGATTGATAATGATCGTTTCGATTTCGGTGTTGTCGACACTGTAAAAGGCCATAGAGGATAGTGATGATTGACTGGTTTCAATGGATGGTTGAGGAAGGACAAAATCATTTTGGGAAGTTGTGGGCAGAGAGGAGTAAGTTTGTGATTGAATTTCGGAGGCAAGAGTTTTTCCTACGTTTGCAAAAAACTGTTCGTTTATTTGACCTTGTTATCATTATTTTTGTAATACATAGATTACAGACACAAAAGGACATAAACAAAGGCGATAATATTTTCCTCATTGAGTGTATAAACCCAAATTAAAGCTTTAAAATTTTAAGTGTTACTCCGAACCGCAACAGTTCAAAAAAAATCAATAATCTTTTATTGTTCTTACAAGAGTACATTTATAACTAGGGTCGGGAACTCTTAAGTTGCATTGACCTGTGTTAGAAGAGTCCTCTCTTGTCTGTGCTCGTTAAGGATCACATCTTGCTTAACAAAGAGTATATACTAATAAATATAAAAGTGAAGATACGCTGTACTAATTAAGTGTAAAATATCAGTTGTTATTGCATTTTTCGGAAGCCGTAAATCATTTGTATCTTTCGCTAGACAAACTGCTTTATAGATCTTAAAACACTGTTTGAAGATGCGACTTTAAAATAGTTCCTTCCTTCATTAAAACTGAGTAAAAACTCAAGACATAAACCACCAAAACTTTCCCGCTCTGCACAGTAAACTAAACATAAATAGAATATTATGAGTCATTCAATGTGCTTCACTGAACAAACTATATGAGTTACACTCGTATATAAAACTAAGCCATACATATTGCCTATTTGCTATGCTACAAAGAGAAGTAATGTGGGTGGTTTATTATGTCTTTGTACAGCATAATAACCAGAATGAGAAAGAAACATTAAGTAAAAAATAAATAAGCCTAACAGATATTTACGATGTCCTCGTTTTTTATTTCTCTTTTTGCAGCCGAAATGATTTGAGGACCAAAGATTTTGTTCGTACTTTGCAAAAGCAAATATGTTTTTCTCAATTATTTAAGTTGTAAATTGAAGATTTTTAATCACTTGGGAGAAGTACATAGTAATTGTTATGTTAGTATTCTAGATGTAAGCTTGTAGTTAGTTCAGAAATCCTAGTTTTGTGCAAAAGTTTACTTTTGGACAAGCAAACTGGCAGACATTACAAAAGTTTCCGCAAGTTGTTGTAAAATAAGACATACTTGCTCCTCCATTTTATTGTATTCCTTTCTTTCACTTTAGTTGTATGTAAATTAATTTACGGTAATCATTTGTTTCAGGTAAGACAATGCAGTAAAACTACGTTTTGCGTCTACGCAAGTACCCATTAGCTTCCTTACCACATGTATCTTAAGTAAGTAAGCTGTTGATTAAATTATCAAACATCTAGAACAACTGAAGACCATCACGTTAGTCGACGTTTATTCGCGTGATTAAAAAGATCTATTTCTTTTAAATGCTTAAACTTTACAGCTGTTGTTTGACCTTTGTAGTATGTACAGAAGAAATTAAAATATAAAATAAAATTAATATTACGGACATCCCTTAGTTTTAAGAACGTCAAATCGACAACCCTATCGCCGGTGAATGGCCGATTGCAGGACCTCTTTGTGGACCACAATGAGGAATAAAAACACATCTCTCTTTGTCCCAGACGGGACTATTGCGCTGGGATAGTGATGAGAAATATCTAACCCGCAGTCTTGTTCACTTACATAACTCCTTTATTTTTACTGAACTTCGGTTCATAGAAGTTATTTCTAATATCTAGTAGATTTATATTTGATACTTATGTATATGAGTCGATGTCGGTATATGATACTTGTACAATGTACCGTGTAAAGATATTACTTCGTGCGATTTATCCGAACTCTGAAGAGCTTTTCAAAGATGACTCTATTGCATTTTGAAGTGAGTCCCAGTTGTGGCAAAAATGTGGATATGTATTTTTGCTATTATTTACAGCAACTAGCTGCAACCCGCAGCTTCGTACGCTTGGTTTGTAACACATTACCCTCCTTCTGGGCAGTGTGGTAAAAAGTAGCATATGTTCCGATCCTGGTCATAATCTATCTGTATACCAAATTTCATCGAAATCGGTCCAATCATTTTGTAGTGAAAACGTAATAAAAAGAGACAGAGTTACTTTTAAATTTATAATACTAGTAGTTCGCCCCGAACTGAGATCTCGCGAGTCTCTAATAAAATAAAAAATATTATTCGTAATCCTCGACTATCAAAATGGTGCTACGAAATGGTAACCAATTACCTTTACCTACAGTTTCATTCAAATAACAGGTAACGGGAGTTCTGGAGCCTGTATTTGTGTCACTAAAGCTACACGCATACCAAAGGGACATGCCCATATAATGCTGTCAACTGCACAAAAAAATGCGTTCATCCAAAAAATATGTTACATTTTTTCGTTAATCTACGTATCAATCGATTAACACGAAAAGTATCCTACAATATTTTAAAATAATAATGAATATGAAAACGACAGGAAATGAAATGGTAGCAAATTGCCTCCAGTTGCAAACATTAGTGTTGAGCCAGAGTTGTTCTGAGACAATCATCGATTGTTGATAAAAGACCATAAATAAAACAATCGATTTATTTGACTGTATTTTCACTGACACGAAAAATCGGTCACCGATTTCAGAAGTACAAAACCAAAACGATATTTGTTTCCCAATGAGCGTTTTGTAAATCGTTTTTTTTTCTCTTTAATTAACCCGGGGGTGGTATTATGCTTGACTCGCGCTGGTAGCGAGCGCCCGAGCGAGATAATCTCAGCCAATCGCAGTGCGCGCTGAATTTGCGCTCAGCTGTTGACGCACCGCAATTGATCTAAATCCTCTCGCTCTCAGCTAACCTTGATCATAATCGGCGGGCCGTTGATCTCAGCGCCACCTTCTAGATGGCTTTAGGATTAACCAGCGGAGAGAAAAAAAGCGGAAAAAAATAACTCTGCTTATCTGTAGCATTATCTCGATTTTAATTCGATCAACAAATGAGAGGTTAAAGCTTCGCACGATTTTTGCATAAGGCCATGCAGAGACGAGTTAATGTCACAGACATGAGATATTTTTTAGTTAGGCACCTATCACTCGTTATTCCTCCCAAATCATCGAATTAAGAACTAACTCAAACGATAGTCGATATCGATCGATATCGACTACCTATTCAATCCAACTTTACAAAATCAACACAGAAATACATAATGAATTCTATTAAACATCTCCAAAGGTAAATAAGTACATTTTTTTTCGCTTGGGTACAATTGGTACTTACATTTTTCGTACATTTTATTACCTTATTACTACCCCTGACACACTAAATATCTGATTTTCAGAAGTAAATAGGTAGGTATATTTTTGTATTTATCTGTGGCGCTCGTGTTGAATCGAAATAAACTCGATTTTATTTCGATTCAACATTTGCTCAACAGAATCAGATGATTCTTTGCATTAAAATATTGAATTTTGATTTACTGGAATAATTGCCCCCGTCTGTTGATTGTATAGGAGCGCGATGTCAAAAATGGCACTTCTGTGCGCGCGCGCCTTGAGATTAAATATAATCGATTGCTCCATTTGACCGATTATTTTGCGCCGATAAATCGATATTTCGGATAATAGTCGATGGTCGATATACCAATCCCTATGACTGTGCGCGTACGTCATTCACAAACAAGTACCTACACAAGCCGTTTCCTGTGATCTGTGTCTGTGGCCGTTTCTTTTGTTTTCTCGCGTATTTTTGTTTGTTTGCTGACTTAAAGCTTAAACGATTAAATTGATAGTAATTATCAATATCATAATTTATCTAGGAATAGTTATAATTACAATAATAAACTATTTAAGTTGTAGTTGAATACAGTGATGTAAAACTGGTTGTTTGTGAAAAATAAAAACTGATTTTTCTCATTATAGTAAACTTTTTTATAACTAACTTCTTAGCTCTTTTATTACTAACTAAGCCTAGAATCATTAGCAATTAGTTTCAAGTGTGTGCAGTGACAGCATTTTTTACAAGGGAGAGTGGGCATGCCCCTTTCAGCACTGTGGGGTCACTGGTGTACCCGGTGAATTTTGTCAAAGTTTAGTTTTTATTATGGCTAATAACTTAAAAACTATAAGGTTAAAAGTAAAAATAAAATCGGGGTCGAAATGTACTCACAAATACCTTTTATTAGACGTGCTATTTGACCGGATAGTCCCATTCTGTTTTTTTTACCCCTCTTGCGCCCCAATATCTCAACAACCCCTCCTCCCCATACGCAAAGAAATGAAATCGCCCAATAAGATTAGTGAGATAAAAGTTGATGCTAAATCTATGGTGAATATTATGCCAATTTACTAGACGAATGCTAAACTTATTAGAGTACAAGCGATCACTTGATATTAGCGTACAATTCAAGGTGCAGGAGCTTTTACAGTTGATTCGATTTAATCCCTGGCGAAAAGGATAAGGTTAATTTAATTTGAAGCCAGAAATTTGGGATGCTTGAAAGGGCAAATAAGATTAAAGTGTAATTCTTCGCTATTAAAACCTAATTGTACTCTTATTTATGCAAATAAACATGTTGTTTCTTGTTGGTGGCATCGTAGTTTCCAAACGAAAGGACCATTTCATGCTGGTGAAAAAGGAATTCTCCGTCATTCTACCTGTCTTTTCCTGCGCTATGTCTCACCATTCCTGAGCTATTTATTGTATTGATTTAAACCTGATTGTTGCGTTAGCCAATGTCCGGTGGATATTAGTGAATTGATTATATAAAAATTGCGGTTTTTTAATTTTCGTAAATGTATCTTGTTTGGTAATAAGTAGAAAACATTCCGAACAGGCATATAAAATAAGAAAAAAACTATAGCCTGAGAAAAAAAAACTGATTTTAGAGGTGGGCTTAATACGGGTAGCTTGAATATGTATCCAGTAATCGATACATTTCCAATAAAAAAAAATAACGTAAATTGGCGGCGCCTTTGCGACGATGCCGCTTAGTTAGTTTAACAGGTTGTACCTAACTTACATGACGAATGAGTATGATTTGTTTACCTATTTGATACAGGATGTTTCATCGATATTTTAGGACTTGGTATATACCTATATATTATAGTTATTTGAAAATCTAAAATTTTCTATGGTAATGAATTTGAAAAAAGCTTATTTTACAACAATACTAGCCAATAGCCCTACCCGTATTTTAATTTAATGTCGTACATAACAAAACATGTAGTATAAGATCAATTCTCTTCACTTTTTGTTTTAAATGACTTTTGTGGCGAAATGCGAACGAAAGTGATTTTTCAGTCTAAAATTGCATCGCTCCTCTATCTCATTACATCAAAGCCAAATAACCTTTGTTAATTGCATTCATAAGGATGATCCTTAAACGTTTATTGTGAGTAAACTTCAAATACTTCAAATAGTTTTAAATCTTTCTTTTATAATGTACATAGATAAGTAGTTGATAGGTATATATATGATTCTATAGTGTTTTAAATTTGTAAATAGGAATAAATTAACGTATTTAGTTTTTTTAACTTTTTGTAATTGTTATGATATATTGAAATGTATTGTTAGCTAGAAGTACGTGCATGCCATCTTAGTTTTTTATTAAAATCCAATTTATTCACTCGCTCGGCTTAAAATACTAATGCATGCAGTCTGTCATCTCTAATTATAGTAGCACTAAGTTCTACCATTTGAAATGTAACCGCTAAATATTGTCAGTGTATGCTATGTTGATGATTCCTAACAATAAAAGAAAAAGAAAAAGATAAAGAGACGCGGTAGAGGGGTGCGCAGTTTTAGACTAGAACTTATCTCTAGGTATATGTAGGTAGGTATAGATCCTCAATCTAAACTAAATAAATAAAGGGCAGATGAAAGATAATGCTTATTAGCATTAAAATTGCCTATGTATTATTTTATTAGTGCAATACGTTTTCTATCTATGTATCTATCTACAGAGCAAAGTTGTACATTTTTGCTAAAAGAGTGCAAACACACGCATCCCATTCCATTCAGTCGCATCAATCCACTCTGCTTTACCTCCACTCTGTGTTTATATTACACGTTCGAGTGTACGTACTGTCAGCACATAAATATGGTTTAAATTTTAAAACCTTATACAGAACATCGGAATCCTAGTAATTAACAAATAGATCATAAGATTTCTAAAATCATCGCAAAAATTTGACGGAATACGAATGCAACCTTCCCTTTGATACCGATTTCGCCACGGACTGACTTCTCGTTCAGTGCGAAGTCATTGGTATACTATTAACGGCTCAAAGCAGATTTCCCCAATTGCTGAATAACGCTTAAAAATTGAAATAAGAAATAGATGCAAAGATCAATATTACTGAATATTTTTAACATCAGATATTTGTTAATCGAAGTATCGTATGTTTTCGCCAAAAAATGGCATTATTTATGCAATGCCAAAATTAAAAATAACAGTCAATTTGAGTAAGTTAAATTGAGCCAAAACTTACAACTAGAGGTACTTTTAAAAATAACTAGGAATATTGTGAGCAAGGTCGGGCCGAATGGCATGAACAAAGAACAGAGAGCACAGCAGTTAGTCAACAAGAACTGAAATTAATAATGAGAAAACTCAAATTGTTAATCTAACTTCATGTCGCTGACTGTAGTACTATGCTAATGATCTTGGCAGCGTTTATTTTGAGTTTGTTTTGGCAACTCATGCGACTTTAATGGGTAAACCATTTCAATTGGCTGTGATTGATTTTGATTTTATCGAAAATTCAATTCAAAAGAGATCAATAGTTTCATCCTGATATGTTTGAATAATTTAAAAACAAAATGTTTCATATTTTGTCTTTTATGTATTGTTATATTACAGATACAATCATCTAACAATTATCTAATAAACTACTGCTCAAGCCCTAAATCTACTTAAAGCCCTGTTGCACGATACCCGGAAATCGACGTATTTTCCCGAACAGAACGAAATGTATATATTATGTATTACATTCTTAAGTTAATTTCTACATAAGTATTTAAGTGGGTACTATAATTAATGGCTTGCTGCACGTGTTTGTTTACGCTGTGCTGCAAGCATTTGAATTTAGTATAACTAGCTGACCCGCCCGCGGCTTCGCACGCGTGGTTTGTTAATAAAAACATTGCCCTACTTCTGCGCAGTTTTTTTTTTTTTTTCGAATGGACTAAACTCGCTGTTGGCCTCTGAGGCCGTGACAGCTTAACCGAACTTTTGGCGAGCGCAGATGGCGCTCAGCCCAGTAAGTTTTTTAGGCAACTAGCGCAAGGGCACCACTTAGGTACGAACCTCGGCTTGGGCTGTTGCCGGGATGGGGATAGGAGAGAAACGCCCGGGTACATGTTTGTACCTCGTATAGGCGGCGACTGAAGGGATTCGTCGACCTCGCCGGCGAGATCGGTGTTTCTGTGAAGTGTTTGCTCTGTGTGATGTAGATGACTCACCTTCCGCATTAGCGGAGGTGATTTCGTCATCCGGGTCGTCCGAGAACGTGTCCCGGACGACGGAGGATTTAAAACTTCTGCGCAGTCAGATAACAAGTCACTTTTGTCCCAATCCCGGTCAATCTATCGATATACCAACTGTACATAGGGAGTGCATCTAAAGAATACCTCATCATTTTAACCCCTTACTTTATCACCAAAAAACTTTATACCAAAAGCCTAATATGAATTTTCAGATCCCTAACTTAAGGAATTATGGATTGCCCATAGAAACTAAAAGTTTGTATGGGCAATCCATAATTCCCCCTATTTCACCCTCTTCAAGGTTATTTTTTAAAACAAAAGATAGACTATATTCTTGCCAAATTTTATTTCGATTCGTTTAGCCGTTCAGTCGTGAAAAAGTAACAAACAAACTTACAAACAAACTAACAAACAAGCAGAGTTACTTACGCATTTATAATATTATAGTATGGATAAACATTACGGATGAATAAAATAAACCTCCGTCGATGGAGACACGATCTCGGAGATCCAGATGAGATTTCTGAGTCATCTACATTACAGAGCCATACACTTCGCAGATACTCCGACCTCGCCAGCGAGGTCGACGTGCCCCTTTAGTTACCGCCTACACAAGGTGCAAACGTGTATCTGGGCGTTTCTCTACTATCCCCATGCTAGCAACGCCCAAGCCGGGATTCGTACTTAAGCCTACATAAGTGGTGCCCTTGCGCTACTCCTCCGTCGTCCGAGACACGTTCTCGGAGACCCGGATGACGAAATCACCTCTGCTAATGCGGAAGGTGAGTCATCTATATCAGACAGAGCAAACACTTCACAGAAACACCGACCTCGCCGGCGAGGTCGACGAGTCCCTTCAGTCGCCGCTTATACGAGGTACAGACATGTACCCGGGCGTTTCTCTCCTATCCCCATCCCGGCAACAGCCCAAGCCGAGGTTCGTACCTAAGTGGTGCCCTTGCGCTAGTTGCCTAAAAAACTTACTGGGCTGAGCGCCATCTGCGCTCGCCAAAAGTTCGGTTAAGCTGTCACGGCCTCAGAGGCCAACAGCGAGATTAGTCCATTCGAAAAAAAAAAAAAAACCCTTGCGCTAGTTGCCTCATCAAAACTTACTGGTCTGAGCGCCATCTGCGCTCGCCAAAAGTTCGGTTAAGCTGCATCGCCATCAGAGGCCAAAAGCGAGTTAGTCCGTCAGAAAAAAATAGAGACATTATCCACATCAATGCCGATCGGCATCCAATAGACTACGTACCGTGACAGTAAAACGATCCCTGTCGTTTATGGTCACTATTTTTTTTAAACGGCTGGATCGAGTTCTAAATACCGAAATCCGACGCCAGACGAAAGTCCAAGACGTCGGAATAAGGGTGGTGGAACTCAAGTGGAACTGGGCAGGACAATTGGCTAGACGAGGTGATGGCAGGTGGAGTAAATCTTTGACCGAATGGTGGCCAAGAACAGACCTAAGAAGTTCTGGACGTCCGTCGGCGCGGTGGGTCGACGACATAAAAAAAAGTCGCGGGCAACTCCTGGATGCGCGCAGCACAGGACCGGGAAGGGTGGCGTTTACAAAGGGAGGCCTACACCCAGCAGTGGGTACTTAAGGTGCGTTGGGGTAAGTTCGGACGGTTTTTAGTTGTATTTGGAAGATGTTGGCAAAATTTATTTTGCACGAAAGCTACAATAGTTAGTACAAAAAATTATAGTTAAAATTGATTGTTAATAAATAAGCTATAGATAGAATGTGTTTTATGTAGTTATAAATGAAGCAACTACTATTAATGAGCTGTTTAAAATATGAATAAAATTTTAAAACCTTGGGGAAACATCGGACGTTCATGGGTAAAGATCGGACTATCTTCTAAAATCGCCATTGTGGCTTAAAACACAGAGTTCATAGAAAGATAATATCCGTTCTTATACCCCCTACAAGATTATCTTTGGAAATTTTTATATTGTAAAAAAAGTCACTTGGAACAGTAATTTATTCATTTTTTTTGTTTCGGACGTCCGAACTTACCCCCCTAGACCAAATCTCAAATTGCCGTGGCTCTCAAACTTTCATGTTCCTGACCCTGATAAGCTTTTCTTTCAGTCAAAATTATTTATCTATCAGCAGATTGCAGACTGGATAGGTTATACTTTTATGTGTTGGATAGGTATATAAATAAAACCTTACAATTTATTGCTGATCAAACTTTTATTAAACTGCTTATTTATATTACCAATCAGTCTTAGGTATTGAGACTAACTATTTGTCTTTTGACATTAAAATAAAATAAACTTTTTTTTCCTTTTTTTACCCATGTTCATTCGGGAAAGTTGTTTGTTATCATGATGCATGCATATCCTATCCTATCAGCAACTAATTAGAAATCACTCTTTAAATAATACATTTTGGCTTTAAAATTGTACTCTTTGGAAAATATATCGAAGTAGACTAAGAAGTAAGTATATAAAAAGTTCTTCTTGCTTACTAAGTAACATAAATTTGTACGTTGGTGCCTGGAGAAAAGTAAAGATTTTTAACAAAATTATTCATACTACCATAAGACTACAACCAACGTATTTAAAATAGCAACAAAATATCAAATTGTTTTTATTATGCTAATACTTAAAATTAGATAACAATAGCACTAAGTTCAAAATTTTAACAATATTATAATTCTAAGTATCAACATTAGACAATGCTTGTTTATAAATAAATGAGTATCAAAAAACCACTATAATTTTGTTTTGTAGCTTAACTATAACTAACTTATTTTGGAAATTAAAAGTAAATCGCGTCTTCTTCGTTATTCATTAGAGTAAATTCAACCGGATTTTTTTTTATTTGAAGTAATTATATTTGCTTCACAATTGAATATGCAGGCACACAGTCTTGGTCCTTACGTTTAGGTACAACAAATTTTACATGGTCTTTTTTACCAACTATTCTGTAATAGCATATCGAATAATTCTTTTTTTCTTTATCATTATGTATGTGCTTAATAACACCGACGTAATACTTCCAAAATGTTGTGTAGTAGCGAACCAAAACTGTGGCCGCAGTGTTATGTACCTTGATTTTACCCAATGAATTTTTTTCATTTCCTTTTTGATAGATGTTACCCTCTGTGATCTTTGTTTCTGATAGTTCTTCATTTTTATATGCATTTCTCTTTTCTTCGTCTTTACTTTCTTCTTTAGGGTGTTCATCGTTAAAATTCAATCGTCTAGGTATTTTTGCTGGTATATTTTCTTTATTTGAATCATCATTTGTGTCTTTGCGACGTTTATTAGTTACGTCAAAATTTAAACCAATTTCTTTTAATTGCAACTTCCCGATAAAAGCTGTAGTTTCAGATTTGTAACGAACAGAAGATAAAATGGTGACTTTCTCTCTTTTATCAGCTATTTTGTTATCCACTTTCCCATCCGTCAGCAACTCTTTCATTTTCTCACCTTTTTGTAACACTTCTACTATTTCATTTATCTGCAATTCCTTCAAGTCCTGATCTCTCTGCGAAATTATCTGGTTCATTTCTAGTGTTCTTCACAATTCTCGTTCCTCTTTATAAATTTCTTTATCAAAGTCCGATACTGAAATAATATCACTAGGCACATCTATTATATCTGAGTCGCTATGGATACTAATTTCACCACTTTCAGAAGTTGTCGTGACACTGGGAGATCTTTTAATTTTTTTTCTGAAACATGTTGTTTTCGGTCTCTGTTTTTTAGATACACTTTCGGTTTTAATCCTACCAGTTTTCTGGAAACAGGTCTCCGCATTTTGTATATTCAGACTTTCGAGCGTATCCGTCCGAGTGTGGCTTTCAATTCTAGTAAAAGACTAAGCTTTTTGCCCACGCCTTTTTCTTTTTTAGTAATAATTATGTTCTTTTGGTCGTTTGTCTCATCAATCGTTACTTTCTTGTCTTGAGTTCTAGTTTTTCGAGTTTCTTTCTTTTTCTTAAGTTTTTTATTTGATATGCCAGATGGGCCGGGGTTTTCATCATCGTTGGGTTGAGAAGCAGATTTTTCTATTGAGTTTATATTAGTATTTTGTGTATTCTGTGCCTCTTTTTCTTTCATTTTTTCCAAGTATGTGCGTGTAATGACTTCCCTTCCTTTTGCAGCACGTGTTAATTTGACTGTTGTATTAGTGCCACTCTTAGAATGTTGGGAAACTTTTTGGAAAACTAGTTCTTCAAATGAGGTCTCGTATTGCGACTGAATCCGCGAATTGCTGATACCAATCTGAGTAGTAGAAGTAGTGTTGCAAGACATGTTTTTATTTACTACTTCGAGGCACATTTGTTTCAGTGTTTTCAACTCCTTTGATTTATTTTGAGACACCTTTACTTTCCATCTTCTTAGGGCCGGTGGATCATACTTTTCTTCTGGTATAACTTCTGTATCTAGTAAAACATAGTATCTATATAAAATACATTACATTTTATGTTCGGCCCGTTCGTCTTAAAAATCTATTAACAATAATATTTTAATAAAACATAATTAAAGGTAATGCTATATAAATCAATTCACGTAATAAAATAAACAAAATACAAAACACCAACTTCATGAGAAATTTTGTTTATCAACCAGCTCAGCTACATAACGATAGATTGCAACACCACGAAACGTCAGAGGTTGAAGTTCGGATTAAAATAAAGTTTGACAACCACATGCATTTTCACTCTAGTTTAAGATCTGATTATTTTAGTCCGAACTTCACCTATTAATATCTGTTTGGGGAAAGTCCGGATCTCAGCCTACATCCCTATTTAGCCTATTTTAAACAGAAATATCAAAAGACACCACATATTCTGGTAGCTCAAAGATTTATTATTTGAAAATATAGCTAAGTACTTATCAAAAAATCCAGCAAAATGTTGTTTGGGGTAAATCCGGATCTCGTTAATTATCCTATAAGACGACACTCTCAGTATAACATGCATAACTCACACCTGATGCGTCGAAACGACCAACACGGATTGAGACGCGGGGCAATACAAAATGGCGTCTCACGCTTTGTTGCCAGATTAGAAAAATAACTACTAATTCGGAATATATTTAACAAATACGTTCTTCCCCCATTTACGATCTTACCCCAACGCACCTTATGTGTTGTCGATGATGATGATGATTTTTTTTTACATTTGTTTTGTTTCATACAAAATTACTAAAATCGCGATTAAAAAATGGGGGGTAGGGGTAGGAGGGTGAAACATACTTTACAACCAATTCTCATACCTACCAAATATACAAAAAAACATTAAAATGGGTCGGCTCGTTTCGGAGGAGTGCGACCACAAAAGCCGTGACACGAGATTTTTATATATTACTAGCTGACCCGCCGAACTTTGTACCGCCTTGACATGCATATGACGGTAGAATTGTCAATGGGCAGTATTAGCTACATGAGAAAATGAATTTAAGTCTTATTTTTTTTTATTGCGTGATTTTTCAAATATTTTAATAGTTATTTGGCTATTCGGGCGGAGACAAATTTAACAAATCACAGATCATCAAATCGGTCCAGCCGTTCTTGAGTTATAAATGGTGTAAGTAATTAATCCGACTTTGTTTTTTATATATACAGATTACATCACTTACGCTAAATCCCCCTTCCGTATAGTTGCATTTTTAAATTCCCATCAAGAGCTTACACAACTTACATTGTCAAAACAATCTTCGCACTACAAAAAGTCCACAAGCTATTCAGATAGGTTGGTTCTTGCACGAGGAATGATTTCGCAGTTAACGGTCTCGGTTAGACCGTTAAACAGGTTCCGTACATTCTATAAAACCCCATTTTGTTTGCTCGGCGACTCACTTAGTGCAAAAAAAGTTTGATATATTTTTTTTTCTTGCTTGTTTAAAAGTTATAAGTTAAATCCTATTTACAGTATAGAAACACACTGTGATGAGACAATACTTTATGATTATAGTCGAATGCCATACCGAACATCAATTGTATTATTTACACCACATATTATTTACATTATTCAAGGCATATTGGATATGAATTCAATTGTTCAAGTGCCCTAAAGACAAATAAAATCTTAACCTAGTAAAGTTAACATTACAAAAATGATACAGTCATAGGCCATATTTAACTATACCTATTTATTAACCGACTAGCTGACTTGGGCCGACTTCGAACAGATTAAAAAAATATATACCCTATAACACTCAAGGATAATGTAGCTCAAGGATAATGTAGCCTATTAGTCAAATAATTTTCAGAATCAGATCAGTATTTCCGGAGATTACCGCCTACATACAAACAAACTCAAAAACTTTAACTTTTTGTAATATAAGCATAGACAAATAATGGAACAACGCTATCAACCAAGTTCATTTTTACGAAATTAAAAAAACATCAGCCCCCCTCTTTTTGCGTCACAGGCTAGAAACTGATATAGCTAAAAACCAGCACAATTCTAGCTTTCTATTTTTAAAAACTGTGTTCTATCTATCCGTTTAGCAACTACGATGCCAGTATGTGACGGAAGTTAAAAACTGGTTTATTTTAAAATTGTTAAACAAAACGATGCTCGAAGAATGTTGATATGATGGAAACAAAACATATACTGCAAGAACGGGGCCTCCCATTCGACACACCGAAGTCATTGTAGTGGTTGCAGGTCGTTGGATGAAGGTGGCTTAGAATTAAGACCCTTCGGCCTTCGTTGTAGCGTTCTACGGCCAGAACATATCCAGCAGTAGACGTCTATCGGCTCAGATGACTAACAATACTACTAAAGTATGGAACTCGTATAAAAAGTTATTTAACTGAACAGTAATACTCAAAGCTTAAAATAAATCCTGAACTTTTCAAACAGTTCATTTTATTCGCGTGTTGTTGTTTGGGAATTTTTACAGTTTCTGCAATTTGTGCTTAGTTCTCAAAGTGAAAGTTTTTAAAGAGTTACAGATGTTTTTCGCGGGAAATACATTTGGCATAAAAATGAGCTTAGCTAAAGCGATGTCAGTTGAATACCTCAAAGCAAAAAGTTTTAAAACATGTGAATAAAATTTCATTTAAGGGTATCTCCTATTTAGCTAGTTTGTAGTTTTAGAACCCTTGTAGTGTATAGGGTGCTTCGGAATATATTTATTTAACCTGAAAAACACAAGTACAGTCACCATTGATTAGATGTAAACACTTCAGTAAAATGTTACACCAAAGAGAGCTAACAAGGGGGCAGTTCACTTAATAAAATTTAATAACATAACAGTTGACCCAAACGAAATTGGATTATTTTTGGCATTCTGCTCCACTAATATTACAATATCATCTTGATATAATTAAAGTCTATAATCACATGTCGGTCATCTCATTTAACATATCGATACTAAATCCAAGCTTGTATTTTATTATTCATGTTACGTGAATTGGCCTTCTGTCGATACGCAGTCGTCGAACAATTCCTTAACATTTCATCGTACCAACACGTCTTTTCGCACCAAATCACTTATTTAATCCGCAATCCACTCGGCGAGGAAGTGAGTTGATACAATTCAATAGATAAACTCTCGACACCGCTGCACCGGAAGCGTCAAGAACCGGTTGTATAATTTAATAGTCTGCGGTCACTCCGGGCCTTGAGCATCACACTTCCTTCCTCGCCACTCCGTCTGTGTATTTTGTTCCTTAACAGATGACGGCGGGCGTTGTATGACGGTCGTTAATCAGATTAATCAATTTAGGTATTGCACAATTTTAAAGATCAGATACAGTAATACGATAAAAAAAACAATGAATTGTTATTGAATACAAAATTAATTTGTAAGTGAATGTTGTTTTCAATTACAATTAATTAAAATTAGTTGAACTTTTTTAGTTTAAATTGTATATGCCTACTCCAAAAATTTTGGTAAACATAAAAATATTCCAACCCGTTCGTGATCAGCCGATGACGGGGTTACACTGGTTACACACTTTTGTACGAGCGCAGCGTCCGCGCATTAACTCGATTATCAGTCGGCCGATCGCACTCACGCAAGGTTAACGCTTTTTGATTTCGTGCCAAAATGAATGAAATCGACATCGTTTCTGAAAAATTCTGGTCCAATCGGTCGGTTACAAATCGTTAGATGCGCGCTGAAGTCGATGGGCCGACAAAACAGACGTTTCACGCGCAGCCAACTTCATAATCGGCCGATCACAAACTTAGCTTCCGTAGGGTTGTAGTAGGACACAGATTGGTGATCTTTTTTTTTGTTTACCCCAGCAGTATGGTTATGCCGTGCATTTTTTAATACTATTTTTCACGCTGTATGTCTGCCGAGTCTTCATGAGATAAGTCTTTAACGTGTGGGTTTATATTAAAGATTATTTCGATTATGAGTGAAATTTTACACGCAGTAGGTACTCGTAACTCGTAAACTACCTTTTAAAGTATATGCTAGTTGAAATGCCCGATTAAAGTACTTTCAAAAACAGGTTTACGTAACTAAAAACTATCGGCGAAACTACAATACGACATAAAGCCATTACATTCGAGAATATTGTACCCACTTATTTCTATATGGTATAAGATAATGTGTGACCTTAACCTACACATACCTACTCCTAGTTATCACAAATTCACAATCAGTCAACAATGTACTTACCGACAGTGATTGTGTGGTTATGGCTATCACGGCACCGAAAGGTTTGAAACCTTCATTTCCCTTTGACAAAATTATTGTACAACTAGCTACTGCCATTCGCACGCATTTTTGTCGATAAAAAGTAGCCTATATGTCTATCCGGGTCATAATCAATCGACATAACAAATTTCATCGAAATTGGTTTAGCCATTATGACGTGATTGAATAACAAACAAACATCCAAAACTTTCGAATTGATAACATTAGTGTGATGCTTGCTATCTGTCAGTTTAATTGCTTTTTCAGTATTTAACTCCGCTTAAATGTTTATTGTAAGCTTAAGGTCGTGAGCATAAGTTAAAGGTTCAGTCCGGCTAGGTACACCAGTCTAACCAAACTTATCTATTCTTGATTCTGATTGGCTACCTACCATTCAGATGTATCTCAGTATTGTGGATTGTGGTGAACCAGCGCAGGTTCTAACGTCCTGCAGACGCTGAGTTGAGACCTTTTTGCAACCAATTTGTGTACTTAGCTTTAAGTTGTATGTTCTTTTATCTAAATGTAGTGTTGATATACTGAGTTATTCTTAGTACGAGTACATATTTAAAAATCTTGATTTGATTTTATTTGAATAATTTCTACGTAAAAGTAATATAAACGAGCTTACGTTGATTTCAGAATTATCAAGTACCGTTTTATCGGTTACTAGTGGCCTTGTTTCTTGTACGATTCTTTCCTGGCTTCGTCGCGGAGGAACATGCGGTATTGACGTTACAATGTGATCGGTGTGATTTTCATAAATTAATTAATATTGACTATAAGCAGTGCGATGCGAGATTGAACCTGATTTGAATCTTACTCATCCTAATAAGGGTTCACGAATTGAACCGAAACAATTGTCGTTCTTGACACCGATAAAAAGGTAGGTACGTGATAACTACTATACTTATTATAAAGGATTTTTATTCCTAAAATACCATTATCAAAATTCCCGCTGTTGTTTTTTTTTGTTTAAGCATTTAATTAATATGTTTCCCATGAGGAAAATAAATAAAATGATAAGGTATCTACACATGAATTTCACTCTGAATTTTGCCTAAGTGACTATCGAAGTTCTGTTATTCAGTTTTGAGACTGAGACCCGAAAATGAATATTTGACAGTATTTTTTTCTGTGCCATTTGGGGTCGAGACCCTGGGTTTATGGGGTGCCTACCGGGGCCTATCGTGTTTTCGAAATTCTTTCTGGGCGTCTGGTCGAAGCGACGTGTGATCCGTGAGTTGGTGCTTATCTGGGTCAACGCATAAGCATTGCAATTCAGCGGGGTAATGCAGCCAGTGTCTTGGGGACACTTCCACCTGATAGTGATCTGGAGCAGTTGAGCTATCTAGATCGTTTGCAACGGTCTTTAGATTATTCAATTCTTTCTTCTGTATTTTTGTTAATAAATGTATATACAGGATGTTTAGTAATATACTGACGATATTCAAGTGACGGTTTCTCAAAACATAAAAAAGACTTCTCGAAACAAAAACGACTTGTTATATTATCAAATTTTAAAGAAAATCGATTAAGTCTAGGTGATTAATTCGATATAAAACTTACAGCCTACTCTTGCAATCGACATCCAAAAAGAAAGGCCGATTTGGTATCTCTTTCAGAAATGGCTGCGGGTTTTGGGTTAGAAAGGGACAACAAGAGTTATCTCGAGACGTCACCAATACAGTATCTGTGGTTAAATGGCAAGCATTATGCAATAGCACAACATAAGTTTAATAAAAGGTTTGTTTTTACATGCCAAAATAAATTTCACATTTCTATGGTAGGTAAACATTTCACAAATTTATTTATTATGCTTATCAAAATAACCCCTTTCATTTTTGTGCGTATATTATCAAACATCCTATAATTATGTATATAACGTTTTTTATTAGAAGCAATCAAAATTTTTACGCATTATTAAAATTTTAGAGTACCAGTTTGAGTGTTACGAGCTGAGGGTTCGGGATAAAATAATGATAATCAGTCTAACCAAAATAACACTTTTATTCAACACTAAAACGATGAATACACAAACTTAGTCACACGTAATCACAACACACTAATTCATACCACTGTTGCACAATAAACCACTAAAAGTCATTTTTTTTTCGAATGGACTAAACTCGCTGTTGGCCTCTGAGGCCGTGACAGCTTAACCGAACTGGACAGCTTAACCGAACTACCACTAAAAGTCACCGAAATGTTCGCACGTATAGCCAAATCCAGACTGACTCTTCCGGCCATCTCTCCGGCCTATTTATATCGCGCACAGTTCACAACACTCGAACGTTCTGGATCGTTCCAGGAAAGGGTCGGTTTTTCGACAGAACAACCATTCCTTATTCTGTGCAACTGCAGGTAAAAACGTAGCATGTAGGTATATCTAAGTGGTGCTTCTAAGTAAAGCGGGGGCCAGTTCCTTCATTTTAAAGATGTTCAAAAAAGTCACAGGAAAAAATGCGGTATTCAACCTTTCTCTTGCGAGTCCGCCGCTGAAATGCAGCTTGAATAAAGGCAACTCGTCCAAGAAAAAGTACCTATATGCTTTCGAAGAAGAATGAAGGCGCGGACTCGATACCAAACGTGACCAACCCAAGAATGGACTGCCTATCAATATTACTTATAACTTTAATAATGGCTTCCTAACATGCGCTGTTTGCGCTAAACCATTTAGTGCAAAAACGGGATAAAATATATTAGCCACATAAGGGTGAGCTTAAGCCCAGTCACCATAGACGAAAACGGTTAGGTGTACCTATTAATATCATTATAATGACTGCAAGACACATATACTTTATATTCATAGATGCAAATCCTTGTTCGTCTTTCCTAGATACTATACGATCTTTATTTCGCAAAAGATTGAAAATAATTATTACGTCCAATATTTTCTTATCTCTCACACTTTAAACTTGACCGTTGCTCCTACAAAATATTGATAACATACAACGAAAAATGTTCGAGAAGCATCCAAATTTCTTGTCATCTTTAGGGTTATCTATTAGATTGTATCTACTTAAACTAAATGTCCCCGCAATTAGCAGAGACTACAAATCGTATGTTCGTTGCTCCTCAAAACACTCCTATTTATAACTAAACAAAAAATATATTCATGGTCCAAACTTATTGTCATCACACTGATTGAACTTCAAACTAATTACCCATAATTAGCAGAGAGAGGCTACAAAATAGTATGTTCGTTGCTCCTGCAATATACTCCGAAAACAAATAAACAAAAAATAATAATAATAAATATTGCTGGACATTTCACACAGCGCTCTACAAGCTTGTACTATGGGAACCAGATAACTGATAGAATACTGATATACTTTTTTTTGTAAATACATACTATATAAAAATAGCTGGATGTTTGCTGGAAAATAGTTTGAATGCTTCTTGAATTGTTTAGGAATAACCCTAAACGACACTGATTGAACTTCAAACTAATGTCTCCATAATTAGCAGAGGCTGCAAATTGTATGATAAGCAGTCGGCACCCCTGCGCGTGAAGTTATTGTGTCACATCACAACAATGACGATTTATCGACGACCGAGTGGCCTTTGTCGAGTCCCGGCGTCCCTGGCGCCCGGCTCCCGGACCAAACTGCCTTAGATAAATGTCGAGCTAACAAACGAAATAATATACTCTTTGTTAAGACATTTCGGACCGTTATAACAGTTTTTTTATAAGTATGTTGATGGGCCCAAGCTTATGGCCCACTTGATGTTAAACCAGGTGAAATTCATTGCGCCCGTCTCCCTGATAGATAGATAGATAGAAAATACTGTAGGTATTGTGCACAGTAAATAAAAACAAAGTAAATCTAAGTAAATTTGCAGTCGTATCAGCGATCTCTAACAGACAACCATGGATGGTTGTATGTATTGATAGTGAATCAATCAATCAAACTAATAACATTATACGCTATCGTTCATTGCAACCAATGATAGTAATCAAGAATGACACGTGTAGATTTAAATTCCGTCTTTTCGTCCATTCTATACAAATCGAGATAAAATGACGGTATTTTATCGCCATCCAATTCTGTCATTTGCCGGTTGTTTGGATGCTTTGTTTACTAGCAGCTCACTCTTTTTTTCTTCTTAGAAAGTCTATAGCTAGTGCTTCCAGCTTCTTCTTTTAGACATAATTTTAATTATTTACCACCTCCGTGGTGCAGTGGGCGAATAGCCGGCTGCGACGCAGGAGGTAACGGGTTCGATTCCCGCCGCGGAACAAATGTTTGCATGATCTACAGATATTTGTTCCGGGTCTGGATGTTTTTCTATATATAATAAGTATGTATTTACAAAAAAAAAAAGTATATAAGTATCTATCAGTTACCTGGTTCCCATAGTACAAGCTCTGCTTAATTTGGGGCTAGATAGTGCTGTGTGACATGTCCAGCATTATTATTATTCACACATATTTATTTTTAAACTCGTTTTATTATTATTATTATTTTATTATTATAAGAAATATATAGAAGTTATGTAGATGGTGACAGTAGCGTTTGTTGATGAATATTACTATACTACGCGTTCAAACCGTTTCGTTTAAGATTAACATTAACGGCCACTTGTCTAGAATTTAAACCCAAACAAAAATCAACAAGCATACTACACGACTTTATCAAATAATACGAAGCTTGCGGAAGACTGCCGTTACTGTCAAGACCAAACTACTTTACTTACTGTCATCTCGTTTCCGCACATACCAACCTGATCCGACCAAAAAGGATAGACATACAACCCGTGATCAATGGATGCAAAAAGGTATAGTGTTGTCGACAGGATGCTCCGGCGCAGCTGGCTGGAACTTTTGTGTTTTTTTACAAACAAAAAGAGGTTCGTTTCGCGCGACTTGGCTTCGGACCCGCGTTTCCGTAATGGGAAAGGAAAATGTTAATGAAGCATACAGCAGAATGCGCCTCGAATTTTATGTAAGTATGTCCTACCGACTGTAATTTGTGGCCGTAATTGGTTCAGAAGACGATTAATTAGCTTTAATATCAATTTGTTTAAATCATATTTCCAGCTTTAGGTATGGTGTATCCCGTGGATAAGAATGAAATGTTCACAAACACTGCTAACTTCATTATTCATAATATCATAACATAGAATCTGTCTGCCTCTACACTGGTAGAGGCAGACTGGTGGATTGACTGCAATGAGAGTATTTTTCTGAACACTTTTTGATAGCAAGATGATGACACATCGGTGACAGATAATGAAGCTATAACAGAAATCTGGAGAAACCCGGGAACTAGTTATTATCCAATTCCAAAATTTTGGATTGGATCCATCCACAATAAAAAGGATCCATCGTTGACTACTATGCCCTTACAAACACAATAACACACAGAGAAATATTTCAAAAACCTTAAAACCCCCTCTTTTGCGTTGGGGATTAAGCATAATACTAAATTCTATTGTCAACAATGTAGTAAAAGCTGAACCTAATATGATCAGCCGAATTATGACGTTGATCTGATTATTGTTGCCCTTGCCACTGGCTGCCACCCTCGCTTTAAACCATTTGACTGGCGTATCTCATTAACCATAAACCAATTAAAAGCAATCAAGCGAGTTTTCCCGTATCAACAGATGGTAGATCATAATGAAAACATCATGAAAGCAGTTATACATACGGTTCAAGATATTTATTTCTCTTAAGAATTAATAATTCACTTACAAAGAAAACTTAAAAATAATGTAAAACTAGTGTGCCTTACAGCTTAAATTTATATAATTGTATAGTGTATATAAAAAGGTATAGTAAGATAACATAATAACAATCACACACAACAAAACAAAAAAAAATGTTAAAGTGGGTAGGTGCCTAATTTGTGCTTCTGAACAGTAGCGAGCAAACGCTGAGCTTGCTTTCCGCGATTGTTGTCTAAGGCCTAGGCAGTAAGTTAATAAAATGCTGCACTAAGCCGATGCATCTATTACTCAATAGATGCATCTATTACTCAATAGATGCATCGGCTTATTTATGGTTAGGACGTACTTATAAGTTCGTAGTTATACATCTACGTAACATTTAAAATGATAAACTTTGTGTGGATTTTATTGATCTGTAACGCCGCGCCGCTGTCACGACTACAAGGATTTTGATGAAAGAATGCATAATACTTAAGTGGATAGATTAACTCTTTTTTGTACAAAACACTAATTATAAAACAAAGAAGGCAACGCAAGTTAAGTTTTAGGCAACGCGACTGCAGTACCTCGAGTCCTGCAGGAGTTTATAGGCGACGGTGACCACGTAACATCAGGAGGCTCGTCAGCTTGTGTCTAAATGTTTAACATAAAAAAAGTAGAAAAAATAGACAAAATATCTTAATAACTAAAAATAATAAGTGCACACCGCCTATTAGGTTAGCACTATTTCTTACAAACAAACTTAAGACGACGGAGGTAACTTTATTTCAATTTCAAGAATGGGTCGATGCACCTGAAGACAAAACATTCAATCGTAACCTGGAACACTAGTTACTTTTACCCAGGCTCAACCAGGCGAACGAAGCTACGGTCAGATATTGAGAAACAATAGTGTAAAATATCTTAAGTTAAGAGTTGATGCAGCAAAAGACAATATAAGACGAATAGTAAAAGTATTAAAACACACATATCAATATAGATCATGAAGAGTTCTGCGGTAAGTATTGCCAACTTTATAACCGCAAAGATGTTTGGCGCACGTAACGTACAAAATACATAAATTATGCACACTGTAAAAGAGCTTTTATCCTTGACATCTCCGATTAAAGCATCTTATAAGGAGACAGAATAATTAAATATCAATTAAGTGGTACCGTAAAAGAAAAACAAAATAGGTGCCTGCTTAAAAGGAAATCAACGTCTTGTGTAAAACATGAGCAATTAATAATAATGAGATCGGTTAGGCTTTAAATCAGCGGTAAACGATTGAATGCCTTATCTGTACAAACTTGTAGGGTATGTAGTCATATTTGCTCGGCAAAATAAGACATTCATTAAACGCGTCTAAACCACTTCATATAACATATTCAAAAATCGTGTTTATAAGAATTATGGAAATAATGCTTTAAATGTAAATAAATTTGGGACACCAGAATGTAGGTAATATAGTAGGTAAATAAATAAAAATAATTAAGATCTAAAATATGTAAATTTTATCAGCAACTGACAAATTTTAAGTAACAGCATTTTAAGAAGATAAAGGAAGTAAAAACATAAATAAAACCCAAACTGCAAAAAAATTAAAGGGGTTTTGACCACTTTCGGAACCCTAAAATACTGAAAGTAATAAAATAATGTAAAACTACACAATTTTATGTAGTTGTTGCATAAATAGGTATGTTCGTTGCTTCCATTAATGGAAATTCCAAAGCAGATACCTACAAGTACATATTTCATGTTTATTACTAATTAAATGCCAGACAAATATGACAGTATGTCCTACATACGAGAAACATCTAATCCAATACAACTGCATCAAATTATTTTAGACATCATTGTGTACCATTGTGGCTTGTTATACTAAAAATAGACCAATTTTATTTTATACTTAAGGATGTCATGTTGCATATGAAACTGATTTATCACACTAATATTATAAATGCGAAAGTTAGGATGTTTGTTTATTTCTTTGTTTGTTTGTTACTCAATCACGTCATAACGGCTGAACTGATTACGATGAAATTTAGTATGTACGTAGATTATAACCTGGATTAACACATAGGCTGCTTTTTATCCCATAAATCAGGTCCCATGGGATAAAAATGGGGTGTCAAGTCAGTTTTTAGCAGGTTACGCGAAGGAAAGTAGCAGGTGTGACGTATGATTCTATTTTCGTATGTTTTTTCACATGCTACTCTTGAAATATTGTATCCCTAGTTTTACTACTGATTCCCTTTATTTCTGATTCGATTTCAAAGAAAAACGTTAAAGCGAGAAACTTTTTTGTCTTAGAAGTTTATTTACAGTTTCTAAATAAACTACTAGTAATAGATCGAACAAAAATATATATTTTTTTAATGTAAGTGAAACAAGGAACGAATTTATTCCCGGGATTTCTCACTGGGAAGCCACTGGGAAACACAAAAATACAATAAAACTTAAACTGGTCAATTTACCAGCTCACTGGAAGTTGAAACAGTAAATATCCGCAGCGAGGTGTATGGTGATCTGCATTGCAATCTGCATCCAGTGCATATTGACCCCAATTCTCTACAGGGCACTTGAAAACACGGAATAAATAATTGTTTCATTGTTTATTAGTAGACGAACTCAGAATTGAATTACATACACTAATTTGCGTTAGTTATAAAGTCACATACCTACTAACACCGAAATATAATATCTTCAATAGCATTCAGCGTCTGTTTTTTTTGTTCACATTATACTCATAGTAGACTATTTTAAAATAAAGAGCCTTTTAGATGTTAGTTGAAATAAAATGAAATTATATTTATTTGCTCGAAGCATGGTATAATTATAAGGTGTTACAGTTAAAAAGGTTTCATACTTCACGGACTAACGACATGCTAATTACATATGATAAAAATGTATTTATTATAATTAATATATTTAGCCGGGTCTAGGTGATGACCAATGATAATGCTAATGGACCACTTGAGTAAATATGCGTGTTCTAGGAAGTGTGGGCCTAAGCCTTGATTATTGCATACCTAGATTCTTTACATAGTTAAAAAGTAAACAGCCTATCAGTGAGTCCCAGAACGCGTATTGACCTAGATACTCCACTTGCAAGCCCAGCGATTAGTTTGCACAGTTGCCTACATGTTGCCTACTGCTCAAGAACTTGTATAGACCAACTACTTGATGTTAAACTTACCTAATACTTTTTAGAAGCTTTTATTTAACTTGCAATGTATGTTAGTTAGTTTGTTTAGATCAAATCTTCCAACTGAATTTTAAACCAGTTCCTCCCAACCGAATGAGCTGAAATTAGGAATACATATGTAACTTTGGTGACAATGCAATAATATGGTGCCATGGAGGGGGTCTCATGATGGAGACGGTAGAAAACAACCGTAGAAAATTCAGTTGGAAGATTTGACCACTAACACGGCATATTCAATAATAAAAGCTTCTAAAAACAAAAGAAACAAAAAATAGGCGTTTATTTTCTTTTTTTTAAAAGGCCTTTAAGTGTTAATGATAAAGTGTACAAAGCAAATATCTTATTTTAAATCAAGACACTCAGCAGGTTTTTGATAAAATTACTTTATATTTTAAGACTTTTTTATTCTGTATTTTGTAATTTTATGCAGTTTGCGGGATGGCCCCCACTAGATAGAATGACGACCTGATAAATGTTGCTGGGAGCCGTTGGGTGCAGACTGCGCAAGATCGCTCCCTCCAGAAATGTATAGGGAAGGCATACGTTCAGCATGATATGGTATATGATGCAGCTTAGTCATACATAACACAACAGAAAAAAGTGCTGCTGAGCACATTGGTATAGCGCGTATTTTTTATATTGAATAAATCACGCTATGGGCGGTCTTATTGCATAAAGCTATATCTTTTAGATAACCTTACGATGGATAGGGCATAATGAGAGAAAAGGACGGTAGAGATATCTTAAATAGTTAGATTATGTTCTATACTTAGTTATTTTTCCAGATAGCAATATGAACATCCGTTATTTAGGGATACTATAAGGCGCAGTAAAATCAATTATCAAACCCATCGATTTCTTGGTCCGCCAGTCGGAAAGCACATTACGGAATTCATTTTCCGCCTGTAAGTCTTTTACAAAGTAATCGTCTATCGAAGTTTTGTCGAGACAATGTTGTAACTTTAATTAATGGAAAATCGGTTTAGTTCATTTTCTCTAAGTACCCTATACTAGGGGAAGGGGCGGGGCGATTCTCGATACTTACGAGAACAACCAATGTTCATCGACTATTGTGAATTCGATGATTTTCATCGAAGAGTCATTTGGTAAAAATCAGCTGATTTCTGTTAAAATCATGTTTATCAGCTGTTTTAGATCGAAGGCCTTAAGTCAAACATGTTTGTATAAGGTAAGTTCTAGGAAAGATAAAAAAACAGCTGATTCAAAGTCAAACTAAAAATTTCAAGCATTATCTACTGAAAAATAAAATGTTTTAAATTATTTTTTTTTCTATGAAAAGTTGTAAATTTTCATAGTCTGGCTTAAAATACTGGTTCCGGGACACCTTGTTTCAATTAGTTATTGGTTTCCTTTCAGGGTTTCGTACCTCAAAAGGAAAAAAGGAACTCTTAAAGGATCACCTCGTTGTCTGTCTGTCTGACTGTCTGTCTGTCAATACCTTCTTCTCAGGAACGTGGAAGTATCATGATGAAATTAATATCAAGTACCTACTTAGGTTTGCGGTCCTTGAGAACTGTAAAAAAATCAAGCTACTAAGTCAACGCAATCAAAAAATACGGCCATGAATGCCGAATATTTTGACACTCGCAAATAAATCAAAACCTATAGAGTGCTTCCCGTTGACCTAGAATCATGAAATTTAGCAAAAGGCAATGGTGGCGATTCTGTTGTTTACGCTGCCTAACTAAAATTGTGTAAAATATGAACAGTCTTATTTACGCTAAAGATCAAATAAGAATGACATTTAAAGTGACATTTCTAAAATTAAGTAATTTTTACTAAGATGGCGTGTTTGCAGGCTAGTTTTAATCAGCACTAATTTGACTGCTGACTAAAACTAGCACAAAAACACGCCATCTTAGTGAAAAATACTTAATAATAGAAATAAATAATAAATAAATAATGCTGGACATTTCACACAGAGCTATCTAGTCCAAACTAAGCAAAGCTTGTACTATGTAGAGACTTATAATATATAGAGAAACAACCAGACCTGGAACAAATATCTGTAGATCTTGCAAACATTTGTTCCGCGGCAGGGATCGAACCCGCTACCTCCTGCGTCTCAGCCGGCTATTCGCCCACTGCACCACGGAGGGCGTCACTTTAAATGTCATTCAAATTTGATCTTTAGCGTAAACAAAATAAGACTGTTCGTATTTACACAATTTTAGTTAGTCAGTGTAAACAAAAGAATCGCCACCACTGTCTCATAGCACAAGTAAAGCCCCTCCTTAAATAGGTTTATTTCACCTTATTTTTATCCCAACTTCAACTAACCCAGACTTCAGACTAACCCGTGTCCTATTGCAAATAGCTTCATGGAGAATTTACTTACAAACACGTGCAGTGGCCACGTGGCCCAACACGTGGCGATGTACAGAGTAGGTATTGCAACCGGTAACTGAATATTGCATCACGTTGTGAGGACTTGTGGAAAATGCTGGAAACACTGAATAGGTAGTTTGAATGACAAGTCTCGTCGGTACGAACTGCCTACGTATTGATGTTTTTTTAGTGTTCAACATGAGTAAATATGTCATTTTTTGGAATTATACAAACGTGACAACATTCTAATCTTTTCAGGACCATATTTGAACTTCAGTAAACAGAAAATCGAAAAATAATCGAATACGGAACTCTAAAAGTAAATTTTAAACTAAAAGCTAATCATCGAAATCAGTTTACGTGGTAAAGACTATAAGAAAAGTTTCACTCGACCGAATTAGTTTTATACCTTTACTCTTTTTGTACTAAGTACCTACTGTTATATTATCGTACATCCTGAAATAAATAAAAGGTGTTATCTTGTAAGTATTCTCATATTTCTGATTTCTGAATAATTATTCACCCATAATGTTGTCCTGTGCTCATTTCATGTGATGATGGCATCCATGATTTTCTCATGGAACAGATCTTGACCAAATTTATATATTATGGGCTACCTGAGGGGTGATCAAACAACGTGGTAAAAAAATAAAGATGAACAAACATAAAAACGAGACGAATTGAGATCCTCGTAATTTTTTAATGTCTGTTAATAATTAAAAGTGGTTAATGAACCTCTACTTCATTTTTAAATAGCTATACATCAATACCACACATACGTAACCATTTTTTTTCTTTTTCTCATTATCTCAATGGAAAGTACCTTCAACGTTATTACAAGCTTTTTATTAACTTGCAATGCATGTGTGTTTGTCTGGGTGGAATCTTGCAACTGAATTTTAAACTCGTTCCCCTCAACCGATTGAGCTGAAATTTGGAATACATAATGTAACTTCGGTGACAATGCAATAATATGGTACCATGGAGGTGCTCTCATGATGGAGACGGATGCTAAACAATGGAACTTCTGAATGAGTTATGGTAGGCTACTAGTGTTTGGGCTCATTTGAATCTGTTTGCGGTTCCGATTATGAATTTTATAAGAGCTTGTTTTGAAAAAGTAGTTTTTCAACAAAAAACTTATTTTACCTCAATGAAACTTAAATAGGACCAGAATATAGTTAAAATCAATCAATTAAAACAATAATCATCATAAATTGGTCGTATTAAAAAGTTATGCGTGAACATCATGGACTATTCACATAATATGTATGTGTATAGTAAAAGGTGATCATACATAAAAAAATATTCCTACGAATTGAGACCCTCCTCTTTTTTTAAATTTAGTTAAATATTCAGTTTATTAATTCAGTTATTGTATAATATTTGTTAATTAATTTTGCATGCTTGTATGCTGATCATGGCTGTACCTAGATTATTTTATCAGCAACTAATTTAAACCATGTATCGCAAATAAATCTTTATCATTAAAAAGTTCCTACTGCGGCAGTATCAGGCTATTAAAAAATACAAGAGATAAGGTAGACCACCAAGCGAAATAACTGTAGTGCCGTTATAAGTAAATCACCTATTTCTAATGTATGTATGTATGTATATAAACAAACATAACTACGCAATAAATATTTTGACCTTAAATTACTTTAACTAAGGAAAACCGTCAATTAAAAAATACGTAGGAGTTAAAAATTTTGCGCGTTATAAGTGTAAATAACTACATATATCGCGCAAGATAAAAAGAAAAGATCTATGCGTAATTTCTTAGAGTAACATAACTATACATCATCATCTTGCGCTGGTAGAATATACTGGAAGTGTCAGTCAGTTGGCTGATGCAATAGTAATGCAATAGTAACTGAAACATTTTTCTTTGAAGAGCAGGCAAATATTTATTGAATTGTTTGACTTCAGTTTGATACCGGTAGAGTTATTCAGATGAAAAGTACATTACATGTCAATGGGTAGAACTTACTAGAATAGTTCGGTTTAGAGAGGGTTGAAGGGTTGCTACTTGCTACGACATCACCCTAGAAAATACTGGAATATTATATTTTTATGTATAAAATAGAAACTATTTTTTTTACTGTAGTCCTAAATAAGCCTACCTAGCATTCGACTAGGTATTTAACGATAATGACTGCCGAGTGAATGAAGGTCAATTTATATAACATCTAGCAACTTGAAACCTATGTATGATGGATGGAAAAAAATATATAAAAGTCTGAGTCCCAACATACTACTCCCTAAAAAAACTCTCCCTGTATATTATTTTGACGTCTTAACTCTAAATAAACATAATATAGCGATAGAAGAACGCTCAATTTTAGATAGAAATATTTTTATCCAGAAAGTGGCTATTTATACCTAAGAATATAAGTAAACTTTTCCCAGGAGTAGAAAATAGTACACCGCCCCCGCTTCCACGTGGGAGTAGAGTATGAGTGGGTTTGATACGTAAGATTCAGTAGGAGTGAAACCATGTTGCGAGGATGTTATTACAAAGTGGTGACTTTATTAGAGGAAATAAAGTTAACTAAAAAGTGACTGTATTATCTGCTTGGTAGATGCTAATCATATCTACTCTTCACAACTGTTAGCAGTAATCATAAGTCCTTCGAGCCGGATTAGGATTCAATAAATTTTAGTTTCCGTAGCGTTTCCTGATTTCTGCTGATGGTAAACAATAATAAATCCATTTTATCTGTACAAATTATGTAAAACTTAAGACAATTGTACACAAGACCAGAAAATCATGCTTCGGTTATCTATGACAGTACAATGAACAACAAGTGTTCCTTGTGTACCGATATCTCTCTACTTATGCTAAAACCCTATTCAATAACCTATTGAGCATCCTGCATAATTCAACAAGTTATGCACCATTCGGTTAACATAAGTCAGAATTTCAATAGGTAGTTTATTTGCGCGCGCGCATTGCGGCGAAGAAGCTCGCCTGCGCACGAGACGAAAGCACATTAGTGCAAGCATGAGTGTGAATTGCATGCATGAATGTTGTCGTATTGCATCTTGATGTGCAAGCAGAAACGAGCTTACGGTCACACGTTTAGGCGCGCCTAATGAGAAAGTTTATCGAGCGTTTATTGCGTAGTAGCGGGAAGCTTCGCAGTCGCTCGCTGGAGGCGAGAGGCGCTCCCGCCGCTCGCAGGTGTGCCGCACGCCCCACGCCCCGCACACGCCCCGCACACCGCTCCCCACCACCGCGACACAGCTTTCTTTCGTCGTCCGTCCGCCGCGCCGCTAGTCGCCTGTCAACCGAGGAAGTGTGCGGACGTTTCGCACGCAGCCGCCAGCTCAATAAAACCGCCGCGCCAACTGTAAACACGACGCAATACTCGCGCAGTGCTTCCGTTCGCGATTTAACCTGGATTTGATGATCGCTTTTGCATCTTGTGTCGTGTTGTGCCAAACCTATGGATGAAATGAAACTATGAGTGTGGATCGTGAAACGCAATAAACTGAACTTCCAATTCATGTAAATGTCACAAGCGTCGCACGTATTATGTGCCGGTGTGGTGTCCGACGAATGCCGTTGATCGAATCGCGCAAAGAAATTGTACTCATTGTGGTATTTTGCAAAAACAAGTTCCACCCGGTTGACGAGGTTACCGAATCAACATACGATTGTCGAGTGTCGCCGGCCGGCTTCCGTCGCTACTACGATTGCTATCGTGCCCAAATCCTCATAAGCATTTGATGACGTAAATGGAATGAAGACAGCATGCGGAGTCGCATTTTCATTTTGCACAGTATGACAACAGCCGATTAAATATTCATTTGGTCAACAGACTGGTAAAACTAATCTACGCAGTCGATGTTTACCGGCAACGGGGAATAAATTAAATTCAAAATTTACCAGAAGTGGCCAAAATTCGCTGCATCATAAAACCTAGTCTAGTTAAATACCTTCTCCTGAAAAACTAACGAAAAATGTCTTGATAGTTATTTTCGCGGCGGTCATTAATGAAACTATTATTACTAAAAAGAGCATATGCGATAAATATCCGTTTAATCATACTAATATTATAACTGTGAAAACTTGGATGTTTGTTACTCAAACACGCACGTCGTAATGGCTAAACCAAATTCGATGAAATTTAGTATAAGGCTAGAATATGACCTGGCAAAAACTACGCGTGCAACGCCACGGACGGAAGCTAGTATCATTATAAACAATTAGGTAACATAAATAAACAAAGAAGATAACATTTAAACCATTTTACCAACAACAGATTAAAAATGTACATAATCATTTTCAAAAGTAGGTAGGTAAATATAATGGAATCAGTAAATAACCCTGCAACTTCATGTCGAAATAAATGATTAGGCTGAACATGAATAAACAGGGTCGCTAAGTTCGCCTGAAATAGGGCACAAGTTACCGGGAGCGCTGGAATCTGCGCTACTCAAGCCCAGCTTGTCAATGCTATCAATTAATGCCATCGAGGTTATGCCCCAGTTAGACAAAAGGCAGCAAACAAGCTATTACGGTGGCATAAAGGGGCCATTGCGAGCACAATATTGGCTTTCCACTAAATACAACATCATGGATGTTAGATGAAAGTTGCTCCGAATACGGATAATCTATTATGGAAAAGAATTTAACAGATAAAACAGCAAGTCTCTCTTAATCAATTCACAAAAAAAACAAGCAAAACTACACTGAAAACATTAAAGTTTTAGATTTATGTCGCGCAAGGCAGTTTTAAATTATATGTTGACCATAACGAGAAATTGCTTCATAAAACTGAAAATGTATTACGCTACATGTAAGAATGTACTTTGTTCGCCAATTACTAACTTGTGAAGGTAATAGGTACTTATTGCCGCAAAGCACATAACCACTTTCAATCCCTCTGATAGCTTTCAAGATATTTACTTTAGCTTAGCTAATGCTTTTAACGAGAAAGTTGAAAGACATCAAATTACTTAAGTACGAGGATTTCATACAACTTATTCTCTTTACATACATAACGTACAATAGATATTCCTATTACTAACCTCGGCTTTAACTACATGAAATTATTTAGATTCCTTTGCTCAGATGTTGGAAATTCCCCTAAAATATATTCAAGTTACTCACACAACAATTTGTTTCGAATTTTTCGAAAATTTGTTTACAACATTGAAGAAATATAGGTACCTATCGCATTTATAACTCTAAACTTCAACTGAAATATAATAAAACTATGATGTCAATTAATTTGAACCACTGAAAAGTGTTTAATCAAAATATTAAACGGTTCATGAACCTCAACATTCTACAGTAATTCATTAACAGACCCTTTGTATGTAGCCCGTAGTTTGCGGTCCACTGTGCTGCAGGTTGCACTCAAACTTCCACCTTTGCGGTCCTTAAACTTTACCGCACATAGCCATTCTCAACTCTCAAGTTAATCTTCTACTTAGTTTATTTTAATGGTAAAACCCGTAGCCTGTTGAGTTAAATATGCTTCATGTGATATAATCACTAACACCCCATCATCTATTATTGAAAAGTATGTAGTATAATTTTAGTTAAGTTTATACGATAAGTTTGTCATACCGAACGGCAAATCGAATTTTGATAAAATGTATACTCACGTAGCAAAATAACAATGTAACTGAATCCAATGAAATTGATACTGCTCTGTTTACGGTCACAATTTTATGGTCTTTGCTCTACCGAACGCTTTGGTCTAAAAGAGAACGAGATCAAACAATAGACATGATTGCGTATTATTGCTTAAATTAGTGCCACGCAAACCGTAGTAGGCAGGTCGAGTGAAAGGCCTGCTTTCTCTGGCCCTGCGGCGTCCCTCCTATACGCTAGCGCTCTATTGCAAAATTTCACACTCTCCTAACATCGATACTTATCAATTACACAGATAAATGACTTTGGAAACTGTATCTCTTTACACTTTCCATTTAGAGGGTAGTTGAATTTTAAGTGGGAGCCGGCGATCTAGCGATTAATTTGATTTCATTTGAATAAATATATTCAAGGTCCACAAGCTTTTAGTTTAACCCAGAATACATTTTCGCATAATTGGTCAAATTACCCCAATTTTCACGGTACGTTATTTGTCCACCAGTGAGAGTTTTTGGTAATTCTTTCTACCTCCGTGTATGTGGGTCGTCACGAATCGCTTTGTTATTTCCCCATTTATTGTTTCGTAATAAACTTGTATTTGCTTTAAACATTCCGTGCTTCTCTAATGTGTTTGAGTAACAAACAATATTGAAGATTCATTATGATGTGCACGTTTTAATTCGAATTAGTTGTTTAAAAGCTAACAAATATCGGTTTTATTCTTCGGTCAATCGAATTCACTAGCGATATAATGGAATCGCTATTTCGCACGGCCTATCGACGTACGTGAACTTAAAGCTAACTTATGATAGAGTTCTGCATCTAAGTGGGGTTTACGCAAGCCGCTTTATGCCTTATGTAAGCAGTTTGTGATTCTTGTGAAACGACGCGGTAGGCTTTCGTTGGCTTTGGCGCTCGCGTTACATACAACTGCCATTGACAAATTTGTAATGATGATTAATGAAACAGTACTTTGATTGAGAAAGATTTTAAATTGAGTTGTGTTTGAATTTATTATTGCATTATGTTACATTTAATATTTACTACGTAAGTTACGAAAGATTTTCATGTGTGTGGTCTGTTATTCAAAATATCAGGACAAATTAATTTAAAAAAATAATGAGATTTCCACACAATCTGTTTTTATGTTCCAATCTAATCTAAACTAAGTTAGAAATACCTATTATTAATGTTAAAGAATTGAATATTTAAATACGTGTAACTCAATCGCATGACTGAGATTTTAAATTGGTTTATTTCGTAACATTAAACAATACATCTGCTACTTTGTATCCTTGTATGTTAGGAACCACAAAATGGAGATGGTAGAAGCTAGTTGCTCATAAAATATCATCGAGCCGATCTGTGGCTGTACAAAAAACCATACGGGGAACAAATTGGGCTAGCGCCAGCATTCGTTGCCAATTTGTCGAAGGGCTACCCTTTCAAGCAGTTGATTAACTAAACCATTGCAAAGCAAATAGACCTTAAAAATTGCGATTCAATAGTCTCCTGATACCTCGCTATGGAACAATAAAACTGCATTAGATATTAGTGATGATATCCCTGGGAGGTCGCCAAGAATCCGCGCCAAAAGAAATTTAACAAGCTAAGATATAGGGAACCGACATGGCATAGGTGTACTGTTATTTTACACTTGCCCAGGCTAATCTGCGTGGTTCGGCTGAACTATTGTTTAAGCTTTCTTCGCACATAATGTTTATTTAAACCATATCGAACCGTTGCTCTATTGGGTGATCGCCAGAAACCATTGCCAAATATTTACGGCGTTGTCGCCATTCGCTAATGCTAGAACTTCGGAATGAAGCTCGAGTTTAGATTGAACCCGATACGAAGAATTTCAATCTGATCCAATCCGAATAGCGGAGTTCCGGGAATCAGAAATGTACGCGTGTAAATATTCTGTAATATCCGCTTATCTGCATTCATAGAGGTTTGCGAGACCTCTGAAGTGGGCTGTTTTTGTGATTTTCAATTCATAATTGTAGATGTATTTCAGCGCCACTCAAATTCTCAATCTCTCATTTAAAAGTTCAAGATCTGTAACACCCTTATTTTCGGATTGTATTGTATGTTTAATTCGACAGTGGTTGTATAGTTAGTCAGGTGAGGCAGGTAGCCGGGCGGCGGCAGCGGCGGCAGCGGCGGCTGCGGCGGCAGCGGCGGCTGGCGTGTCGGGGGAGTTCCGTCGACAACATCTGTCATAGCGATAGCAGCTGCTTACCGCACGTGCGCCTACACCTATTATTAAAGACCTTTTTTAATTCACAAGTCATCGGAAACTTCCCGAAAAGGATAAGAACTTTTTCTAGAAATAATATTCTAACGTTTATGATTATAGAATCGGAAAGTAATTTAAATAATCAAACACTTATCGATTTATTGTTTCAATGAATAATCCGATTACGTATCAACAATACCTAATCGGCATTTCATGATATCTAAGTACCTATTTGTAACAGTTCTTCAATATTTATTACTTACATTTTTATCATTCAAACCACAGTCACGTGACGTAAATAAGGAATCAGCATTGGAAAGAGAGCGCGAGCGCCGATTTTTAATGGCTTTACAAAGGCGAGACACGTGACATTTGTTTACCGGCGAATTCAAGGCCACTGCGAGTTGCGACGCTATTCCGTGCACGTAAGCCATGGCTAATAAATTAATTGAAATAATACGTGCACCTACTCTTACTAAATTCTAAATCAATTTTCGTAAAACAAGTCGGTAAATAGACATTAACAATTGTTGCGGAATTGAACAAAAACAACGCAAGCTGTTTTCCATTGTAAACAAACAAAAAATTAATCATCTTCGGAAATAAAAATTCCCAAGAACACTGCAAGAATCTTCTACGAATGAAAATGAACCGACCCGTTGAGACACTCAGTCGCTGGATTAATTTGATCGATGATGCATAGAACCATCGTGTAGCTCAGATAAGTCTTAACGTCACAAAATCGATCGGATAATAAAACCGCATAAATCGAGTGACATTTTAAAATGGGTTAGACATTACGAGGAAATCTATTTTGATTTTTATATTGAGAACGGGTCAAGACAAAATGACGTCAAGGTTGTCTGGGGAACAACGACGTTGAGTAAACATAATCTACGACATAGTTTAGATTAGACGCGAGTTTAGATAGCTCGGTGCTTATCGTTTGCATTCCTGCAAATAGAGTTTATGAATATGTTAACAATCGCGGTCGTGTGGAATGGAAACGCGCTGGGTTCGAATTCGGGCACGGCATTGCACCCCTGAGCCCCTGACCCGGCGCCGCATTGCAGCGGCATTCGACAACACCACACTGACAGCCACGTTTTGTTTACCATCACATGCATAATCGCCGTCATCTCTCTATAAACAAACTTCACAAACATCGCTCGAGAGCCGCGTAATTACTTGTTTATGAGCTTTGCAAATACAAACAGTAAATGTTCACTGTAAAGCCTATTCGGTGCGATGTTCTGGAACTTTTTGTAAAGCTAATGTAATTAGGGTAGACTTCGCAATGTATGCACAATGTCTTGCAATATTTATGTATTTAGAACAGATCGTGTGATGACATTTTAATTCTGTAATATAAAAGGTCACATTCGAGTGATGAAGATTGATCAACATCTTCTGAATAAAGTATTGTGTTTAATCATTTTGTTTGTTGAAGTTCGAACAGTCGCTAAAATTAAGTTGTTAAATGTCAAAACGATATTGTAAAATTAAACAGTTGGCGATCGAGTCAGGCGATTTGTATGTCGTGGTAGACATCATGTTTCGGACTAATTTCGCTTCTCGGGATGCGAAGTCGGTCGACTCGCCATGATTAACGGACTCGCCTCGATCCTCCGAAGGGTAGAATCGTTCGCGACAGATGCGATTGCGCCCGCGGAACGCTCGAGCTTGTCTTCATAGCATTACGAAATAGATTACAGACGCCGCCGAACGCCGCTGTGATATCTTCTGTGATGCGCGGGCCACCCTACGGATATTTTTATATGTGATTTACTAGTGCCCAGTACAAACCGAGTACAAAAAAAAACGGATAGAGATATTTATTTAGTGTTAGTGAACGATGAAGGTCGAGGATTGTAAGCTGTGCAGTGTGAACGGGTGGGGTGGTCAAGGACCGGCGACGACGGATTTTTCAATATCTTCGCTGATGAGACCCACGCACCAGCACGGTGACCCGCGGCAGGACGCGGTGCTTCTGTCCGCGTACCTGTTCAAACTAGGTGACTATCCCTTCTATACGCTTCACGATCACTACGCCAACGACGTCCCAGGCGCGAGCGTCGGTGAGTATCGTGTGCACACGGCTTTAGATTTCGCACCTTGATTAACACCGGCCGGACTAACAAGTGAGTCGATAAAGTCGTCCTGTTAATGCGCTACTTAACAACCATTAGCGCTTCAGATAATCTAACTGCACGTGAAGGTAATATAAACTAATAAAGGAAAATTTCTTCCAACTGATTAATAAAATCGAGCGTCCACATAAATATAAGTTACCATTTCAATTTTAACCTCGCCCACGCTTTCATAATTGGGATTGGCTTAGAAAAATATAACTAAAGAGGATTTAAATTCTCAGGCAAGTCAAATTAAGCATGTTAACCTATTTAAGATAATTGTAAAGCAAAACCGTTTATAAATAACCCAAGTACTTAAAATATTTATGACTTTATATTCTTCTGGATTTTGAAATGAAAACATTTTCTAGAACGCTTGCTTTTCATGAATGCATGATGTAACCACAGCAAAATTAAAGCTTTTGAACGTAGAAAACTCCACAGAAAACTCAAATGACTGGTAGTAAAGCTTAGTTTTGCAAGTTGGAGTTTACAGAAGCAGCTTACTGCAGGTATCCTACGTCATGCATGCCTTGTACTGATACTAACTTTTATTTAATGTGTTCTTATTCTTATACATATTTCTTGCAGACTCATTGCATTTTTAAGTGTCTTGCTGATTATACTGAAACTGCTGATGTTTTTATAAGTTTTATTTGTTTTCTCGTAACCCGTTCTTTGTGTGTAAGTCTTATATAACCATAATTGCTAATTCACAAATTTGAAAGTACCCAACTAATGTCTATTTGTTATGTTGTGTCTGTTTGTTACGTTTTCACGACTGAGTGGCCTGATTTTGATGAAATTTGGTGAATAGATTATGACCTGGATTGAGACATCTTTAAGCTACTTTTTATTGACAACCAACGCGTGCGCAGAAGCTAATTACATAATACTAATTATACATCGAACATTTTTTTTAATCTTTTAGTGTAACAATCACCGTGTCATTCACCGTGGGAGAACTCCGGAGTCGTGGAACAGGAGTATTGTTGTCCTTTTCTTTAAAAAAGGTGACAAAACACTATTGAAAAACTACAGGCCCATTTCACTCCTGAGCCACGTCTATAAGTTGTTCTCAAGGGTCATCACAAATCGTCTGGCTAGAAGATTCGACGAATTTCAGCCCCCTGAACAGGCCGGGTTTCGAAGCGGCTACAGTACCGTAGACCACATCCACACAGTGCGGCAGATTATACAGAAATCTGAGGAGTATAATCAGCCCTTGTGCCTAGCATTTGTGGACTACGAGAAGGCCTTTGACTCCGTTGAAACCTGGGCTGTTCTGGAATCTCTGCAGCGATGCCAAGTAGACTGTCGTTACATCGACGTGCTGAGATGTCTCTACGAATCAGCCACCATGAGTGTCCAGGTACAAGACCAGCAATCTAATCCCATCCAGTTGCGTAGAGGAGTGTGACAGGGGGATGTCATATCCCCGAAACTGTTCACTAACGCACTGGAGGATTTGTTTAAGACGCTGGACTGGAAAAACAACATGGGCATTAACATAAATGGCGAGCACATCTCACACTTGCGATTTGCAGACGACATAGTCCTGATGGCGGAGTCACTGCAGGAGCTGTAGAGCATGCTGGACGACCTAGCTGACTCCTCTCAACGAATTGATTTACGGATGAACTTGGACAAAACCAAGGTTATGTTTAATGTTCATATACATCTGGAACCAGTCGTCGTACAAGGTCATCCACTCGAAGTAGTTCAAGACTACGTATACCTCGGCCAGATAGTGCAATTGGGTAGACACAACTTCGAGAAGGAGGCCAAGAGGAGGATTCAGTTGGGTTGGGCAGCATTTGGGAAATTAGATCGAATCTTCTCGTCACCTATACCACAATGCCTGAAATCTAAAGTGTTTAATCAGTGCGTCCTACCCGTAATGACCTACGGTTCTGAGACGTGGACGCTCACGGTAGGACTAGTCCACCAATTTAAGGTTGCGCAGCGAGCTATGGAACGGGCTATGCTTGGAGTTTCTCTGAAGGATAAAATCCGTAACGAGGTTATCCGACAGAGAACCAAGGTCATCGACATAGCTCAGCGGATTAGCAAACTGAAGTGGCAGTGGACTGGCCATATATGCCGGAGAACCGACAACCGTTGGGGTAACCGAGTTCTTGAGTGGAGACCGCGTCTCGGAAAACGTAGTGTGGGGCGCCCCCCGGCTAGGTGGAGCGATGACATAAGAAAGGGGGCGGGCAGAAACTGGATGAGAAGAGCCGAAGACCGGGCTCAGTGGCGCGTATTGGGAGAGGCCTATGTCCAGCAGTGGACTAATGTGGGCTGATGATGATGATGATGAGTGTAACAATAACTGATACCTAACCTTACTTGCATCAAACCAATACCATACTTGAAATATTGTGCAATCTACATAGTTTTATACATATCGTCACTACAAACGGGATATTTACCGACCCATGTTTGTAAGTTTTAAGTTTCCCGATAGTTCCGGTATTATACTGATTTTAGCGATAACAATGTTCATAACAAAAGTAACATTTAGTCCGTAGCACAATAAATACTGAAAAGTACAACTACATCCAATTTATTTACTACCAAGCATTTTCGTTGTATAAACATTAAATACGAATCGTAGGTTTTGACAGAAAGGCATTTAATATCCGGAATCGGCTGGATATCAAACCATTTCAGCACTAAAGCCTCGAAATCGACACTTCAATATTAACTTCAGATTTACTATGAGAAATCTAAAATAAGCTAACTAAAAAGAGAAAGAGAATGCAGAACGGATCTCAAATAGCACAAGCATAAAATAAAATTATGGATATTACTTTCAAGATGTTCAATAATTAATTTAAAGCTTTTTCCTTATGATCTAGATCAGTTCCATGCGACCTGCGTGACTCAGTGGGCAGTAGGCTGAGACGCAGGAGGTAGCGGGTTCGATTCCCGCCGCGGAACAAATGTCTGCATGATCTACAGATATTTGTTCCGGGTCTGGATATTTTTCTATAGGTACTTATATCATAAGTACATATATATTTGCAAAAAAAAACCATAAAGTATTCTATCAGTTATCTGATTTCCATAGTACAAGCTTTGCTTTGTTTGGGGCTAGATGGTGCTGTGTGAAATGTTCAGCCATATTTATTTATTACATTGAATTGATATAGAGGAATAAGTATACCGAATTTCGAAAACTTCCAACTTAGGTATCGTTGCGCAAGTCGCCCTTAATGTTTTATTTGTATTAATGCTAATCTTTACATATGTAGTATAAAATTAAGTCGCTTCGGCTGTCTGTTTCCTTAGATCTTTTAAACTACTCAATGGATTTTAATGCAGTTTTCAGCAATAGATAGAGTGATTCAAGAGGAAGGTTTATATGTGTAACTAGCTTCCGCCAGCGGCTTCGCACACGTTGTTTGTCAACATAAAGTAACCTATGTGTTAATCCAGGTTGTAATCTACGTACTCCGATTTGAAAGTAAATCGTCTCTCTGTCTGTTTGTTACCTTTCACGACTTAACGGCTCGACCTATTTCGATTGAATTTGGTACCAATATATGGTATAAATTATGAATGGACTTGAGACATAGGATACACTTTACGCGACTGCACAGAAGGAATGTTTTATTGACAAACCACGCGTACGAAGCCGCGGGCGAGCCTGCTAGTTTAATATGAATAGATAACGCTTTGTAAAATTCCACTCTGAAATCTATATACCATACAATTACCTAATTTGTATTTAGGCGTTAGACGCACTCTCTTCATCAATAGTTTAGCCATAAATGTACACTCCCGACCATTATCTTAGTTATAACAAAATCCACTCCATCCAAAGGTTGTCTGGAAGAGATCACTTCTAAGCACTAAGACCGCCCATTGTACTATTTGCTTTATGATTTCTATTTTGTTGGTAATTTATTGATGTGTAACATCTTTCCTCTCGGTTTGTGTTAGTGATTTTGGCAAAAGGGACGGAAAGGAAACCGGGGAAGCGCGTGCTATTTGATTTGACCAATGAGCGCGCGCGGTGGTCACATGTTACACGTCATATGCGACTACTGTAAGGCTCGTAGTTATTTGGTTATACGGTGTGCATTAAAATGTTTTTATTAATTTATAGATTAGATTAGATAATTTCTTGCACACCATTAAATATAAACATATAAAAGAAAATACACTTTTAAATCATAATACATACATAATAAAAGACGACCTCCGTGGTGCAGCGGGCGAACAGCCGGCTGAGACGCAGGAGGTAGCGTGTTCGATTCCCGCCGCGGAACAAATGTTTGCATGATCTACCGATATTTGGTTCGGATCTGGATGTTTTTCTATATATTATAAGTATGTATTAAAAAAAAAGTATATAAGTATATAAGTATTCTATCAGTTATCTGGTTCTCATAGTACAAGCTCTGCTTAGTTTGAGGCTAGATAGCACTGTGTTAAATGTTTAGCAATATTTATTTATAATAATAATAATTTTAATCATACCTACCAAGGTAAATTAAACGAAGTATAATTGATAGGCGTAAATAAAGATACCCATGCCCTAGACGCTACATGATATCTCTTATCTGTAAAGCAACTGCCAAAGCAACGGTATTTCTAAGAACGACTGGCTAAAAGCTCCAGCTTGTTATGCTATCTACTCGTAGCTTTATTCCAATGTAAGCAAGTATTTTCCCACGGCTTCGGTCGTCTGAATTCAATAAAAATACCTTAGTGAATAAAATTCGAGACAATACTATTGTACAACACAAAAGAAACAAATATAAAAATTCACAAAGCCCATTTTCACAAATAGAATGGGCGGACTTATCGCTTACAAGCGATTTCTTCCAGACAATCGTTGCATATAGATGATTTTTGTAATATTATAATAATGAAGGAGGGTGTACATATGCATGTTATGATATCAAAATGCAAATAATCCAAAATATTCGCATGAAGTTAATTTTTTAAATATTAAATACAACCTGGAGATGTAATAAACAAGTGTCCCACGTAATGTTAAGTGGTAACCATCGCCCATAACGAACCATAGAACGAAATAAAGTCAATGCAATTATCACGATTATCGAAGAGATTTCTTTAACGCATGGTATGAGCCTCACGCAGCACGCTCTGTATTGATAGTTCATTTGGTTTGATAATTTTCTACGTTTCCATATTCGATACCACGTGTACGCAAACACTGCATTACAAAACTTCTCTTCCATTTACTTATGATCCTCTCAATCCAAAGATTGTCTGGAAGAGATCGCTTTCTTTAGCGATAAGACCGCCCATTTTAATTATACATGTTTCTCTGTATGTTTCTCTTTTTGTTTATCTAGCTTTTAAGGTATAAATAATTTTAATTCATTCAATCATACAAAACCCTATTTATCAGTAGGTATAACTAAAGGTACCTCAAGTCAGCACTCCATCGTGCTGACCTCGACAGGATCCGTGTACAGCCGGATCTGTCCCTTGTAATCTAAGTACATTCATTCACTGTCCCTAATTGGTTGTAATCTTCAAAGATATTTTTATCTTCGCAATTCCCTCAATTCAGAGTGTGTTCATAATAGGCTTTGTTAAGAAATGTTCCAAGGATTTTTTCTGCATAAATTTTCTTGTTTACCTACTGCTGAATACTGTAATGATAAGTCCCTGCGTACATGCTCGACTTTTTGCGACCAATCGAGCAGATGATCGTATATGTATAGACCGATAAACTAACTACACTAAAAGAAAATTTATAGGCGATATCCGATATGACGTCTATCATTTTGCTTGACGTGATAACTTTACGAACGTCTACACAAGAGATCGCAAAAACAACCACATAATGTGAAATAATTATTATGTTATCCATACACTATAACAAGAGAGCTATTTAATATCCACCAAGTTTCACTTAATATTGAAAATTTACATACAAAAACCCTAGATCAATATTTCGATAGAACGTCAATCAATACATATAATTTGGTTTTGCTGTCCGTTTGTCGTATTTGACACCTGCCAAAGCAAAATTGATAGATTGAAGCGAAATTTCATATAATTTATTTATTCATATAACAATTAACGAATTGTATTTGAAATGTAATAATAATCATACACATTATACATAATAAAAATCAATAAAATTAACATAATTCAAAATACAGACAAATACAAGCCATAGTAAAAGTAACTAAAAAAACTAATTATATAAAACAAGAACAGAAAGACAATGTCAAAGAGATAGTAAATGTGCTCACAAAACGTCAACACATCGAGCACGTATGTATATACTTACTTGCTCATCGAACATAATTACGTCGTTAAAAGAGCCCATTCGCGTCATCGATTTCTTTGCGCAAGCCTATAAAATTGAACAAATACTTCCCGCAGAAGCTTGCGCAAGCCTTGAACCAGCCTAGAAATTTGACCAAATTCTTCCCAAGGAGATTTGCGCAATCCTTATAGAAACTAGGCTTGCACAGTGATTGCGCAAAAAAATTGTTGACGTGTGTGGGGCCCATTAGAGGCATCATGTCACTATAATATCGTATAATGAAAATAGGTTAAACTTTCTGATCTGCTTTACACGAACTCCAAAAGACGAGGAAATGTCGACACGGCATCGTACTTTAGTGAAAAAGCAAATTCCTAAGCCAAGCTAATCAAATTTCCACAAAGACAATTTACCTTGCAGACGGGGAAATCCGTGTGATTAATTCAATGAGTTGATTATAACCCATCCGCATATCCTGGCATGGCCAACAAAAGGTTGCAAAAGTCTTGGGACGATATTTTTCTCTTATTTTATCATTCATTTACCGTTGTCGAATATTGTTTTTTGTAGTTACCTAGTTAATGGTGATAAACGTTTTAATTTCTTAACAAAACTAGTAGATTATGTATTTACTGAATCGACGTGAATCTTGAGGCTTGGATCCTTGTAAAAGACAATCGAGTAAATATATACCAAAATGACAGTGTCCCGTTTTGCAACAAAACATTATAGGTGTCAGTAAGATCCGGTAAATAATATTTAGATGCACGACTTGGCATAAATTAAGTACCAAAGTCAATCTCAGTACTCAACAGTTTCCTTATATCTTTAACATCATTGTATCGTTATCTTCCTGTTTAACAAAGAAGTCTTTGTGACGCAGTAATCGATAGTTAAATGGGAGTATTTACATTGATGACGTCACCCCGAACTGATGAGTCATGGACATCTGAATAGCCCCTACCAGCACACTACCAGACCTGACGCACTACACATTTTATACTCCCTAAAATAGGGTACGATGCAGCGAGGTTCATGTCATTTTGTCGAATGGAATTTAGCTCCCATTCGATGAATTTAAGTTTTAAAGTTGATTTTATGTTTTTGTAAATGCCATAGGTTCATAATATTGTGTGAGTTTTCGTAACCTCATGTTGAAGTGAGAATTCAGTGCTGTAGAGTATTATTTGTTCTGTGTCCCTCATAGCCCTCTCATTAAGCGCTGTTGAGTGATCCGTGGTGAGGGTGCCACGGCAATTGGGATCGGGTTTTATCTCTGTAATGTTGGGTCAATTGATTTCGATTAGTTATTGAATATCGTTTATTACTGATTGAGATATGAAGTCCATTTTGACACATCATTATCATCATAGGACGTCCACTGCTGAACTGCCTTCCCCATAGGTTTAAAGAGCGACCGATCTAGTGCGGCCTGCACCCAATGGCTCCCAGCAACCTTTGTGCAAGACATTCCACCGCCTTCGACGCATGCGTTTGTTAAAATAAATATTTACTTCGTATGTAATTTAAAGAAAACCACCAACAAAGCTATACATATACAACACAATACTCACAGCCAACAAGATTAAGCTTCCATTTACCACCCAAATAAACTTCTTTGCTTTGCTTTCTGACGGTCTTTCAACCGGCTGGATTCATGTCCATGAAATATAAAAAGCCACGTGATTTGTTGTAATGCATACACTACGGGTATTTATCGCATATATGTAATGTAGGTACCATTTCTATTTCTGTTATTATTATTTTTTGTCCGTCTACCCGCGACCACGGCTGTTGCATGCTACACAATCAAAACGTCTAGGGAAAACAAATAAACAAGATACATATACGCGATAAATATCCGTTTAAATCAGTAATTATGTATAACTACTGTTTGCGAAAGTTTGTAAATAGTACGTAAACATTTTGATACAGTTTAAGGCTTGAGTTGGACATGAAATTCGGTTCCAGCTTCGATATTAAAACAACAAGTTAGAATAGCATAAGTACATATTAACGAGGCCTGTATTACATTTTTGTATGGAATCAGCGAACTAGAATTTGTTTAAGCTAAAATTTACGATCTCTTCCTTCACCTGTTGATGTTATTCTTATGAACGATGAATTAACTCCTAGTCATAGGATGGATGATTACGATAAATACCTATAGTACTTAAACCATTTATTTCTGGCAACTTTCATGAACTTACACAACGTTAAAAGTAAATGGCCCATTAGATAACATACTTAAAAAATATGGACTTAATATTAATGTGTGGTGATAAATAAAAAATAAAAAGAAGAGAAATGTGATTAAGCCATTAGAGTGCTATAAATCTGTGGTATTTTAAAACAGTAGTTATGGCTCAAGTTATGGCAAACCATCTGCCACTCCGTCGTTTATCACTCGATAAATACGACTACAAATAAGGCCTGTCCAGCAAAGGAATCAAAAGCAATCCATAATTCATGACGTAATTAGTTGTAAGATATCGTTGAATTGCAAAGCATTACTCAAGTAGGTATTATCCAACGATTTGTATAGCAGAGTACCTTGTGCCTTAAAGTGGTTCCCGCATTCTTATCGAAAGGTCAAGGGTTCGAATGCGGTAGCCTGCAGGTATCGTATAATGTTACTTTAAAATGGTGATAAAAACGTCGTGATTGCGAGGAACTTGACACCGTGTGTATTTGCCAAGATTTGAATTATATCCATAGTGGATAGAATCTCAAAACAAACTAGGTTGTCAACCTTTTCGTCCAAATATTTCTATAGGTCTGCATCAGGATTATCCAACTTACGGTCTGTTTACAGTTTTATTTTACAACTCTTATCTATAAAATGTGGAATGAAAAGTTCCCATTCAAGCATTTTCATCTATCATCCGAAATAAAAGCTTCACTGCAGCATATCATTCAAGCCAACATATTCATGCAGCCAGTTACTGTTGGCATTCAATAGCTCAGAGCCGGGTTGGGAATATGGGACAGTATTATCTGAAGGTCTGAAATTATTACATTTAGTTTAAGCTTTTTTAAAATAAACTGACAGTCTTTTTAATGTAGCTATGTTAGTCCAAAACTCCATCAAACGCAAGTACGTAGTCAAATACCTTGAAGGATTAATCCCTGGAATGCGTATAGTCGTAAAAGACGTAGGTACTTGGTTGTTTCTTAGTTATAATGAAAACATTCCGACTCGTTAAATTCAATGCAACATTACAGGACATATCTAATGATGACATAAGCGATGTAAAGATGTTCGAAAACATAAATTGTGATTCATGAAATTGGTATTTCAACATAAACACGAAATAAATGTTTAACCCTTGCAGTGTGGGAAGTCTGTTTCCCGTTGGCGGCAATGGGCTATAAAAAAGTTAAGTGAAACCATAATCAACTCGTGTTGCTACCAGCACTAACCGATGGAAAAACTTTGTAAACCTTATCTGACAGTACATAAAGTCGAAATGAATATCTGTGCTGCAACCCTTCCCCTCATGTCGAAGCGTAAACATAGAATATTCTACTCAATGCATAACGCATGACGTTTAAGTAAATTATTGTATAGAGCAAAAATGTATCATGAATTTTTGAATAGATTAGATAAGATAATACTTTATTGCACACCACGAAACAAATGCATACAAAAAACAACTACGTAAATCTATATTTGTTTATCAAAACATACTTTTCACGATTTATTATTTACGATTTATTTACGAGTCTTGTTTTATTGATTTATAATAAAATTAGCATGAGCAACAACATGTATAATATATATTGTAACAAAGATGCATTTATGAGACAACTTTAATTATCTTCTTTATACCCTATCCGTTTTCTACCATTTAAACGCAATTTATATCAACAAATTGCTCATATTGATCACAATTGATACCTTTACGGGTTTGCGTTCTGAGTAACAGATCTGAGGATGTCCAGCATGGGGTTTAATTTAGTTGTGGGTTGTATTATTATTTCTTTGTTCCATATTACAGACAAAAAACTTACAAAAACGACATAGACAAACCTGCCTGTCCAATTCCGATTACAACAATATTTTTATTGTAAACTTATTTTTGTAATCGGTACTAGACGGTGTACACAAGAGCGGATCCAGCTTTGATGCCGGGGGGGGTCACATAGTCGTGGTCAATGTCATGTGTTATGTTTAACAATTTTAATTAGTGGTCCACCTAGGTCCTGGACCCAGCCCAGGGGGGGGGGGGGTCATGACCCCCATGACCCCTCCCTGGATCCGCCCTTGAGTGTACCTTACCTAGGCAGTATGTGAATAACAGCTCAGTAATTTTCAACAAAAATACTGACTTCCCCACGGTTATAGGTACTTTATTCGTATTTTTATGGACACCTCAGTATTGTTGAATTATTAATTTATTTCATGGCGGCAGCAGCTTTGCAGAATGAATTGAAATGTAAGTAACATTCAATCGGCTATCAATGGGATAATAAGTTACTTCAAATAAATAAATAAAAATAAAATAAATAATGCTGGACATTTCACTAAAATTAAAAAAAAAATCAAAATTCAAATATTTTTATTCATTAAAATCACAAGGATCACTTTGAAACGTCAAAGCGCTATCTAGCCCCAAATTAAGCAAAGCTTGTACTATGAGAACCAGATAACTGATAGAATACTTAAATACTTTTTTTTTGTAAATATGTACATACTTGTAATACATATATAGATAAACAACCAGACACGAAAGAAATATCTGTAGATCGTGCAAACATTTGTTCCGTGGCGGGAATCGAACCCGCTATCTCCTGCGTCTCAGCCGACTATTCGCCCACTACGCCACGGAGGTATAAATAAATATTTATATACACAAATTATCTCTAATTTACTAGGTTTTACTTAGAAAACTTTCGTGATTCATTTCAATCATTATTATAAACTAGTTGACCCGCCGCCTTGACATGCATATGACGCGGGCTGTCAATATACGTCGGCCATCATTATCTGCATCAATGTGTGAGAAAATGATTTTTCTTCATAATATCTTTTTGTGTGAATTTTTCCGATATTTTAATAGTTATCCTGTTATTCGGGACGGAGACAAATATAACAAAAAAAAAACCATGAAAATCGGGCCAGCCGTTCTCGAGTTATAAGGGTTCGAACAAACCCAACTTTGTTTTATATATTAAGAAACTGGATTTATCATAACTTACCAGGTATTTACAAATCATAGTCATAGATATTTATGGTTTCATAAAAATTAAAAATAAAAAAACTTAAAACTCAAACAGTCTATAGGCCACCATAAAATATATTTATTTCGGACGAGATCCATATTTTGTTAGTAACAATTATTTCTTTTTTTTATTATTTGTGGGGAAACAGGTTTACGCCCCACCTGATGGTAAGCGGTCACCGTCGCCTATTGACACCGGCAACACCCAGGGTATTGTCGATGCGTTCTTTCAGCTAAGTTAGTGCCACAACCAGAACAAAACAAAACACAATAAAATAAACATCGCAAAACAACAAGTAACAAAAGACCAACATAGAACATAGAATAACAAACAGACAGGCAAAAACAATCCTAGGACTGCATCACAAGACATGGTAGCCCCAGGAATCTCCCCCGTACTGCAGACTCAGGTCTCTCAGCAATCATCTTCAGGATTCTGTTGGTTGGTGTTTCTCCGAATCCGGCGTACATATTAGTGAGACTGACTTTTTGGGCATGATCACAAAAAAATCGTCTGTCCTGGCGTCAGGAAACATGCCAGAAGTGCTATAAAATCGAGGAAGTCTCACCAGAACCATGAAAGCATTATTGTATTGAACACGTGGAGCGTTTTAAGCACTCTGCGTATAGTTGGTCCATAAGGCACTGGTGAAAAAGCTCCGGCAGTAGGCTCTAAAAAGTGTTACTTTTACCTCTACCGTACACCTCGTAAACCCATGCACCACCATATTCGCACGCACCGACAACGCTCTCCGCTCCCGCTCAATATCTGCATCATTTAGGGTCTCGGTTACAATATGCCCAATATATTTAAACTGATAGACACGACTCGAGAGGTAGCCCGTTCAGATAGACTGGAGGTATTCGCTCGTGCTGTCTGTGATGTGCATGTAGCTATTCTTAACATTGTACCTCAAGCCGTGTGTATGACTATCCAGCATATGACTCGCAAACGCTAATCAGTTTCCTCAATCCACTGACCGACGGACTCAGCAACACCATGTCGTCTGCATAGCTTGATTTGACGCAGACATCATTAATGTGACATTCAACATGGTAATTACTGAGTCCGTTAATCAGCTGATTGATGTACGTACAGGTTAAAAATCTTGGAGAGGTCTCCTGCCGCACTCCGTGTATAGGCGTCTAAGAAAACATTTCCCCATGTTACATAGTTTCTCTGGTGTTTATACTAGAAGGCGATATATTCGCTCAACTAAACCAGATCACTACCAGTCGGAAGTGTCGTCATAAACGCTGGCTGCATTGTCCGTTGAATGGCAATGCTAATACGTTAACCCAGATAAGCGACAACTTTCGGGTCACACTGGCCTATAAGTATTTGTCACCTAAGTAGGCGAACTCAGAACATGGTAATAAGATTTTAGATTACCTTTTAATGTCATGTGAAGTTGTCGACTTCGACTACGAGACTTATATTAGTGTAGGAACCACATGTATGTCGAAATTGTGTGTCTTCTCTGTCTGAACTTTGAATTTTTTTGCGATATCACACCCAGTAGGATCAACATCTTCCAATGTGAATAAATGAGACCTATCTGCGTCACATTATATTTTGTGTCTGTGCCGACCTTTTGCATCTACTTTTAGAAAGCTGACATAAAGCTGACCTGTTTACCATGTGTGTCAGCATTGTTGAAAACAATAAAGCTTTTAATTGTTTTAACAAAGGCCCTATTATTTGTTTCAGGTAAGCCGACCTCCGCATGCAGTTTATGTGACGATGTGTCTCGTGTTGCTTACGGTGAGTTCACTTCGAAAGTGCTGAACCTTGACTTTTAGATTGCCTACTATTTCGAGAATACCATGCAATTAAAATGAAAAATAATTCAAGAAAAATAATATCAAAGATAAATTTGTATATAATCATGATAATACATTGTTATTCATAATACGAGTAGGACTAGTAGCAAAATACATAAGACAGACGTGGGTAGAAGTTACCGGATCAACGTAAACATGACAGTTCATTAATTTCCATAAAAAACATCCAACGTATCATGTAACAACGTTATAGATGTAATCGCATTAGCAGAGTTTTCAGCCTTTGTCCAATTGGATCTGTGTGCAGTAATCAAGTGGGGGTGAGCGGGAGTGGGTCAGCGGGCCATTCCGTCGCCCGCATACTGCCGCGTCCCGATGTTCCCATGTTACATTATTCACATATTCACGTACGCGCTAGACAATAAAAAGGCCAATAAATATCGTTACCCCTATATTTACGATCTCTTTTTGTTTATAACAAGTCTCACGCGCTGTTTCTATGGACAAATTAAAATTTTGAGAACCGAACAGAATGCTGGATGAATTTTGTTTTATTTAAAAGTTTTATTTGTGATACATTTCCGTGATCGATATTGTTTATAGTGAAGTTTGAAATCGTAAATATTTTCTGATACTGGGATAAAGAGTTTCAGCAAATATGTAGTTGTAAAGGAAGATAAACTTACTCAGACGGCATTACAACACTCGATGATTTCCTAATTGACTCTGAATACAATCGCATTTCAGATGACTTTAAATCGATTATCCTTTCTACACCTTCGACCTTCACGTACTGTTTCCACACATCTCTAAAAGATTTACAGCGTCGTATTATAACAAGCCAATAATTGATGTATTTAATCGATTCCCTTTCGAGTGAGTGGTGCAACTCTACTTGAGCCTTATTTATCGATTGATTGCCTTTCGCTTCGTGGTTCAACCCTATTTCGTTAAAAGGAAGTACGCACGAGTTCTCCCCCTCGGTAAAACTGCATTAAGCAAGTTTTGGGTTCATTTTCTGACTTTTAATAATAGTACTTATGAGAATCCGCAACCGAAAGTCGGTTTACGTAGAACAGCAATTTTATAACAATTGTATGGTTGTCCTTGGTAAGTTAACATCAATAGCTATCTTTTACAAATTATATATATACAATATTATATATTCGAAAATAACTCTGTTTTCCGATAGAGCTTTTACTTCTGGTAAAGGTGATCTAAAAGACTTGTGTGAGAATGGTTTTCATAATATAAAATAAGCCTCGCTCGGAGAATTTTGAATTTTCGTTTAGTCTTGAAAACGTTTTAAACAGACGGACAGAGAGACGGATTTACTTTCGAATTACAATATTAGTATGGATAAGATAGGTTTAAACAATATTAACCTATAAATACACGCACTGTCTACAGTAGCAAAACGTTGAATCGCATTGCACTAGCAAATAGGGATATGTCAAAAATTCCAGAATTTTAGTTGGAGAATATTATGGTCTAAAAGTTAGTTATTAAATTTTTACAGTAACTACGCTACCTAACTTCGCTACCGCGGGCGGCAAGATTTACCGTGTATATCTCAAACAGGCATATAAATAGCCCGCATCATAACAGTAAACGTCACGTGTCACGTCTGTCTGTACAGCCACAGTATATACAGCAGCGTGTATAGCCCTGATCTATTGGTTAAGTGCTATAACAGCCAGCCATATTTATAGCGGGTTGTTTGAGACGCGGCACTTTCTCAATTGAACGCATTATTAGTAGACTTGAGTTTGAAGTATGCGTCTTGTTTTGATATTCGTAAATATGGCAGAAGTTATATTTTAGACTTTTTTTTATTGATTAAGTTTTACTTCTTCTTTCGTGTCAATGGCTGTTTGATACCTAAATTGTATTAGCCCAATAGAGAGCAATTACTACACCTCTCTCTGTTGTCTGGTACTAGTACTCTCGTGTGTACTTATTCTGTACTTACCTATAAATGCAGGTAGGTACCAATAGATACAACTTATTTTGATTTTGTATAAAGATGATTTGTATGAAAGTCAGCATAATATATCCAGTTGATAAATGTGGGATAGTATGTTCTACTATCTCACATTTATCAACTGGACTCAAACATAACATCAATTATTTACACATTTGCTTACACTTTCGTATTTATTCGAGTGATGCGCACCTAATTATCATAGTGAATTTATCTATGCGATAACTGCAATAAGTAACTATTTAAAACTGAATTAAAAAAAAAAAATTAAGTTATGAAAAATGCAATAGATTAGAATAATGGCTGTGGGAATCAAAAATATGATAAATTAAAATGTTTGTTTATAAAAACACTTTGACATAATATGTTATCTTATCAGTAAGCTAACACTGCATTCAAAATCAACTACACTGGTATTATTAAAGTATTTAAAATCTGAAGGTTGTTGTAAAAATAGATATCATCGAACACAAAGCAATTTGCAACTCAAATATAGTTAAAAAAAATTCTAATGACTTTGATTTTTGTAAAGGTAAGTTGACTGTTAGTAACTAGGTATAGTAAAGCATGTTATAATATTATAAACTAACATTTTTCTTTATCTATTTATAGTTAAACATCCAGTTATCCATAAAACAAACTTCCTCATCACACGAAGTCTACCAAAGCGCTGCCTGTCATAATCACTTCCTCAATATTTAGTTACTGACCTCAGCCGTAATTCAAAGCCACAGTCACGTTGAAAAGACGCGATAAGTCAGGTGATAGTACTCTAAGACAAAATTTGCGTTTCATTACTTCTTGATAATTACCAAAACAAAACCAACAATGATAGTAACGGTGATATATCAAGACTTCCCTACAAATATTTATATTTTTACGTTTTAAATTTAAAGTTCTGGCCTATAAGGAATTTTAGCAAGAGGAGACGGGCGTGAAGAAATGTAATTACCTATTGACGACCTCCGTGGCGCAGTGGGCGGAAAGCCGACTGAGATGTAGGAGGTAGCGGGTTCAATTCCCGCCACGAAACAAATGTTTGCATGATCAACAGATATTTGTTCCGTGTTTGGGTGTTTTTCTGTATATTATTATAAGTATGTATTTACAAAAAAAAGTATATAAGTATTCTATCAGTTATCTGGTTCCCATAGTACAAGCTCTGCTTAGTTTGGGGCTAGATAGCGCTGTGTGAAATGTCCAGCAATATTATTATATTATTATTATTAGTATAAATCTTTAAAATTGGTGGAGTATGCCAAAATGTAAACAATATAACTTTTGAAATCATGGTTATGAACACTATTTGCACTAAAAACGGGATATTTACCCGTATTATCACCCGGGGATTTTGTATAAGAACCGAAGAAGTGTCAAGCGTCCTGATACCGTGAGTGTTGTGTGTCGGAATCGAGTTATGATCGAGAATGAAACCGGTGGTAGTGATAATATTAGTGAATTCATTCCTAGCAAAAGACTAAGAAAGAGGGTAGATCGTTATATCTGCCAATAACACCTACCCACTCGCAAAGACTTCAGTTTACCTGTGATCATGGCGCATGTAACTCCGTCGAAATATCGGGACACTCAAGAACTCACAACTCACGGTAAATATCCCGTTTTTTGTACAAATAATGTAAACAATAGTTTATCGTCATGAAGTTCCCAATGGTCTCAGCCTTGAGTGCCGATTTCCGCACGCTAGATAATGTAAATATCGTAGGTACCAAATGCGTTATGTAAATCGCGCTAATTTTGCGAAGGTCGCTGTTGACCTCGCAAAAAGCAGATTCGACCTCGTGCATTTATCATTGTCGTATCTTGATATTCGCAATAATGCCTTGTGTGATATTCTTTAATTTTGCGCGTTTATTTTGTCCTGGACGGACGTATACAAATTAGTGTTTGACGGGTTTGAGTTAATGAGCCAACGAGCTCGGATTGCCATGCGGAAAACCATATTTGCCAGTAAGTGTGCGCGCGTCTTTATGTTCATTCAGATTCATTTTTTTTTTTTGAACTTGTATCCTTATGGACGTTTGTTTACCTAAATTATTATGTTATTATAAGTATTTAAATTATTACGGAGTGTTAAAATTCATATATGTACTTATTATGACAATTATTGAACAATAAAGCTTCTCAAAAGTTTTTGTAAATATAAGTTCTAAGCTATATTTAACAGCGAAAAAAAAGCAACGCCACAAGCCTTGACGAAAATTACTGTTTTGACTTGAAACCCTATTCTAAATGTTGTCATGATGTTGAGGGCAAAGCTGTGTTTTGTAAATTTTATATGAGACATGGGTTTATCCAATTAACCCTCGAGGAGGGGCTACCGATAGAAGTCATGTTTTATTAGACTTATGTATGTTTGCTGATGCAATCAATTGATGGTATTATTGCTGGTACCACCACAAGTAGCCACAAGTACCTTATAGCTCTCATTCGCGAATTATTTTTTCTTTTCGAACATAGGTGACATAATTTATAAATTGTGCAAAGAAATTTAAACCTTCTTAAGTCTAGTATGTTTCAAGGTACTTAAGGTCATAACTTGTGAAAAATTACGTAATAGTGGGTGTGTATAGATTATTATAATTAACTATTATTATTTACTGGCTCATTCTTGCATGAGCGGATGCATTAATTATTTCTCATATAAACCGCCATAAAATTATCATAGTAAATGCCAGTTAACTTGTAGTCATTCTATTAAATACTATTAACGAAATAATGAATCAAAAAGTTATACGGTACGTTAACAAGATGATAAACGTCTTATGGGCTGCCGTTAGGGTTGTCACACATCGGACAACTAATGAAGTAGCACACAATTTATGATATTTGAATATACCTACTGTAAACTACTATTACTGTAATAGTATATAAAATAAATAACTCAAAAAAAAAATGTATTATGTATACTTCTCCTTATCATAGGCAGTTTTGTAAAAGTATTTAATTCTGCTGCTGAGCAAACCTAAAAATACATAATTTATTTCAAGTAATTATGTAGCTCATTTACGCATACACAAAATTATTAAACAGGGGTTTAAAGACCATGCCTGTGACAGCAATGTCTGGTGTGTGTAAATGTACTAATGCTTATTTATTTTTAAATCTGTTTTGTCAAGTTAAGTATATTTTTGAACTAAAAACGTATGACATACTTATGAACTTATCTAATCTAAGCAATTCGTGGACAATCTACCTGTTATATCTTGATAACGTAAGCTGTGATTATACGTTTCTTTATAGGGCTAGGAAGGTATAATATGTATATATGATATAAGGTCGAAGAAAGTAGATATAATATTATTATTATCTTCCTGATCGGTCGATAAGCTGCTACTGATTATCATTTGTAGATTATTTTCTATTTATTTTTTGCTAAATACCTAACTGCCTATTCACCAATAATCCAGTTTAATCTTTTATTCCACAATAGTACTCGTACCTATCACGTTTAATCCATTGTATCCATAAATCCTTCGATTGACGGTAAGTTTGTTTACAAACATTGAAATTATCGTGGTAATTGTTGCATAACAAAGAATTTAGTTCGGTATGCAGTTCGTTTGTTTACAAACAGCGTTTGCAATTGCAAGCGCCGACCCTGCAATAATCGAGCGCATCAAAAACGCTTGGCGCTTCGTTTTATTGAGGTTATGAAGCAAGTGTACTCCAGAAATGCCATTTACAAGCTCTCAGCTCAGTAACTTATCTACTTATACTTGTGGTAAATAGGACACGATGTTATGGAGTATAAAAAGACACGAAAGCTAAAATATGGCGTTTATACGGATTAAGTATGGAAAATCTTTTACTTTTAGGATTGTTTTGTTAAGGATTGTTTCTTCCAAATTCCTCAAGATTATTATGCTCAATCGGTTAACACATTTTTCATTTTGTTTTAACAAACTTATGAGACTAAATGTGTTATTTGTGTTGAGCCTTAGCTACCACCGAATGGAAAAAGTATTTCTATTTTAGTTAAGGAAAGGTAGAAGGATGAAGATAATAAAAAAGTGGAGATTTACCTTTCTAATGGTGGGCACTTGACCACATTAGGTTACTATCGTAATAAAAAAAAATCCGCTAAATTATTCGTAGTTTATTCGTACATATTTGTTAATTTACTTTGGTAAAACAACTGAATAACACTTATCTTATTTTTTATTTATAAAAATGGATGCTAGTATGTTGGTTCTATAAGTTGGCATGTAAGTGTTTTTCCATGCAGATGGTTAATACAGTTTTTTTTCAATCACACACTACGCTTGTGATGCCACGGTCGGAAGCTAGTTACTTATAAATTAAATAATATGCTCTTGAGACGCCTAGGCCTCGCCTACTACTATACTATATATATACTAGCTGAGCCGCCCGCTGCTTCGCACGGGTGGTTTTTCAATAAAACATTACCCTCATTTTGCGCAGTTGGCTCAAAAGTAGCCTATGTCTTTTCCCAGGATATAATCTATCTCCTTGCAAAATTTCATTACGATCCGTTCAGCCGTTTAGTCGTGTAAAGGTATCAAAATCAAACAGAGTTATGTATGTATTTTACATATAAACCTTCCTCTTTAATCACTCTATCTATTGTTGAAAACTGTATTAAAATGCGTTGAGTAGTTTAAAAGATCTAAGGGAACAGACAGCGGAAGCGATTTCATTTATACTATGTAAAGATAAAATATGCTTAGGTATCTTTATGAACATAGCGTTTATAAATATATTCATTCCCTCCGACAAATCTTTGCGTTCCGAATTTCGGGTAGAGGAAATAACTTTTATTTAGTCTGTGGTTGAAGCATTTAACCGAATGGTATAAAACACGAATCGAATTCAACTATCAATAACTCTGCGTTGTTTAAAATTCGTCGCCCGTGTTGGTTTTGGCACTTGTGTGCGAGGATAGAATTCATAATGCTTTTTATAGCCTTCCTTCTTGATTTGATGGAATTCTAGTAGCGCTTTTGTAGCTTCGATTGTTACGCTATTGATGTATGTATGTGTGTGTTAGTGACCACCACTCGCAGTTTTCAGACCGCCCGAAAGCCTGATATATGTATAAAACGCTTTATTTTTAAAATGTTTGCAGGAATTACATAAGGAAAAGTAATACTTTATCTTATACCTGCAATATCAAATGTCAACAAATTTTATCGTAACTATTTTTCACATTTTAATTGGTGTGCATGTATTTACAATCATCAAAATCTGTTGCTTTAATCCGCGTTTAAAAATATTTTGTAACAATCGCCGACACCGTTACTCTATTAAATATATTGCTCTGCTAAAAAAGCTTAACGGGTTTATTTTATATCGTGTTGCACAAAAGCTTTTATATTCAAACAAACCGGACATTTGAACTACAGCATTGCGGTAGAGTAGCGATTTGATTTTTGACGATACGAGCGTTGTCGCGTCGCGTCGTTAACGAGCCTCCCAGTTTGGCTGGACCGAACCACCCGATGTGACGTCACTTAAAACCATATTGCATTGTGCAGACTGGTCGGGTGCTGTCGAGCCAACCAATTCATTATTTTTACTGGTTGGATCATTTGGGCTATGCCAATATCTTTGGTTCGTATACGAATCTCCTCATTTCTGATTCGATCTCGAAGAGAAATACCAAGCATACCCCTCCATAGCACGCTGAGCGACTTTGAGCCTTCTTATGAGACCTAAAGTAACTGACATAGCTGAAGTGGCAGTGGGCAGTTCACATAGCTCGAAGAACCGACGGCCGTTGGGGCAGAAAGGTTCTCGAGTGGAGACCACGCACTGGAAAGCGCAGCGTAGGACGGCAGAGCTGGAAAAGCGACCTGATAAAGCTTGCTGGGAGACGTTAGATGCAGGCCGCTCTGGAAATCTATGGCGGAGACCTATGTTTAGAAGTGGACGTCTTGTGGCTAATATGATGATGACTGGTTGGGTGGTCAGGTCGTGACGTCACATCAGATGGCTTTGTCCAGCCAAACTGGGCCGTCTGTTATTGCTTCCGGCATAAATATGTGAAGCCCTACTATTTGGGATTTACAATACTAAGATCATTGAGCGGTTATATCACTTTTTCACGGGTTGCACGATAAAATTAGATGTTTACAATCAGAAAAAATCGGCGTTTAAATTAAATGTTTTGAGGGGGCCCAAAGGCCTCCAGCATTCTTTGTCTTTACTCAATTACAAAAATCAACAACCTCTAACAACATCAGCAAACGTATATTTTCCTAACACGCAACTTATGAAAAAGTGTTATAAGTGCGCTATGTTTGAATTAACAGTAAAACTGAATAGGGGAAGGTACAGTTGAAATTGTGCCACGTAGTGAACACGTGCCTGGGAGGCTAATTGAAAGCCTATTATCGAGCTTCAAGTAATCACAGGAACTAATGCTTGCTTCACTCACGTTGATTCTTGATTTTTGTAATTTCAGAACTGGATAATTTAATGGAGCGCTGCTTTAGAAATATCTAAAACAAAAAGTACCGAATATAACTTGATAACTCTTTATTGTAAAAGGCGGTAAAAAATAAAGGGCGGTCTTATCGCATAAGAAACGTTTCTTTTGACCGAAGTATGTATAATATACCTGTCAAAGACCTGCGTAAAATGTTTATTGATTATTTAATATGTAAATGGATAGATAAGTAGGTATATTATATTCTATCAATGAATTGTAATCGGTAGATTTGAATATTGTTTTGGTATTTATTTATGGTTTGAAGTAAATTATTTCGCTGTGACATCTTATTTAATAATAGCTTAAATAAATACATACATAGAATATTATAATCAGAGATAATTCACGCATCTATGAAAGTACTTTCATAGATGCGTGAATTGACATACTGTTACATACTATTGTCTTTATTTAGTAAATTAATACAAATAGCACCAATTATTATAATAGCCACATAGCTTAATCCTAAGGGGTCGTCCTTTAATCACGTGAGGTTTGAACAGGGGTAGAGGAGGTTAGAATAACATCACGATGAGGGGAGGGATGTTGTGACAATGGCGTGTAAATTTCCCGTGCGACCACGTGAAATCCTAAGCGAGCGAATTTATGTCTAAAAAGCAACAAAAACTATATTTAGCTTTCAGCAGACTGTCCTCCCATGCGCGACCTTGTGCGGTTTTCAGAGTCTGAATTTATGATAATTATTCATTAAACCAAATTCTCGTTACGTATAAAAAATACACATGATATTGGGTGGGGGAGTGGGGGAGGGGTAGTCTAAAACATCACGATATATTACTAAGGGGGAGGGTAAAAAAGTGGCCTTAAAACCTCATTTCATTAAAGGACGACCCCTAATTCCTAACTCTACTGATTCTATAATTGTGTTGTGTGTGCGTATCAACTACGTAGGTATCCCATGGTACCTATTACAATACGGAAGTACACACTCAAGCTCGGAAAAAATATTTTCAGATTAAGCAAACATTAGTCCCGATGCGACATACTCTCCCAAACACACCACGGAGAACGTCAAATTACTTGCCATTAAGTACATACAAAATATAATTACATATGAAGTTACAGTTAATAATGAAGCACTTACAAACCTTTACGTAATAATCTAACTAATTAATCTACAAAATACACTTACGCAGTTCGTCGTTATACAAGTAAATGTTATTAAAACAATTATCGTAAACAAAGCCAAAGCACATTGTTTTATTACAAAAACTTTACAAAGCCATTAAACATGTGAATAATATGTTCCTGTATATATGTTTCCTTGCAATAAATATACGTATTCTCGGTGTGAAGCCAATAATTTGGCATTCATTATCTTTTGGCGGACAGTGTTTGCTCAAGTGTTTGTATAATAGCAGAGTGGCCTCGATGTTGCGAATTTACGTATTCGCCTAAAAAACATTACAATGGGACGACTATTATCTAATACAAAAATCCACTATGATGCTTCTTAAATATATATGTCCTTGTATCGATATAATTACTGTCATCATCATATCAACCATATTATGTTCATAGATAGAAATAGGTTTCTTTCATATATTTCTAGAGCGCCCGATCTTGTGCTTGCGTCCCACGGCTCCAAGCATCCTTTATTTCTGCTCCACCGGTCGTCAGTTCAAGCTACCTTCTATGGTAGGCACTTTACAGGAAATACGGGGAGTAAAACAAACAGTCATAAAATTTGGATGTTTGGGTTTACCCGTAATCTTTAAACAATAATCTGTGTTATTTTTCAATCAAAACTTGTCGGTTGTTTACAAGTTCACGATGAAGTGACAGATGGCATCACGTGGTATTAAATTAACCATGAGGAATGCATTCGCACTATGGTGTTTGCAACTAGGTATAGTTCCACATGTAAGGAGTGAAAGGAACAGAATAATAAATATTGAAGATTATGTTTTGATAACTGAAGACAAAGTTAAAGCTGAAGGCGGCCCAAATGTTTCTCAGTGTACATATATTGATATATAACTTCCGTGCCCTCTAACGCTAGAATGTATTCATTTTCATTCATCTCGTCCTAATTATGGCTTAAGTAAACGTTGCCAAGCTAACCGCGAGAACTGGCATAGTAACTAAGTACCTACCTACTTTTAGGATATCGCGGTCTATGCCCTTAATATTGGCACGTGTAAAACCCAACTGGTTATTTAATAGTTTTATTTATACATTTTTGAATACGAAAAGCATAATAAAATTTAAATTAGATGTTGTTAGCAAGCCAGATAGAGTTTTATTGATTAACTTAAGTATTATTTAGCGGTAGGTTGTAGTTGAAGTTTGTTTGAAAGGAGAGACATCAGAAAGAGGCCTTACAGACAAATTAGTTGGCTTTCTACACATAAATTAGTAGATACATTACTTTAGTCTTGATCCAGCCTTATTCTTCTTCTTATGTGACGGTTATAGGTATTTTGACTATTATTGGATGTCATATCTACGACGGCTCGACGTCAAGAGGCTGGTCATTTATTTCCCTTCATGCAGGAGCATTCCCATCGTGACCCTTTTGGCATCTGGGCTGGGCACCACAATCACATTGCATCGCTGATTCTTTTACCATACCCCATTTACTAATGTTACACCGACTTCCAATGTTCTTCCATTCTATTACTGTTCCGAAAGTTCGCTAACGTCATCTTACAAAAACTAAGTCTTTTCTTTTCGTTTGTTTTACGTTCATTTAGTATCAAATACAAATAAAAAAACCCGTTAAAAGTACTGCTAAATCTAGGTCTAATTTCCTAATTCCCAATTTCCACGTCCCAGCTATATTAGAGACTTTATGAAGTAGGCACTGCCGACCTCTCGGTAGTCGTTCAGACTGGCGGAATAGGGTTGCCATACTTCGCGAACATCGGTCCACTTTCCCGCAAGAGACACGAGAGGTGAACGCCCGAAAATGGCCCCAAAATAGATGTTATGATTTAAATGATCCTACGTAGTGGGAACGAATATTGGTATCTAGTAAGTATTGTTTCTTTTATATTATTTGCACGTTGACTGATTTATCATGTAACATAATGTGGACAAATTCAGCAAAACAACTTCTTCAAATTTTCGCAACGGTAAAACCTAACAAAAAAATTAACTATAAGTACCAGAATTATTTTCATAAAAAAGACCTAATGTTACCGAAGACAATTTATCTGTTGATATCTGCAATGGTCCGTCACATCCGATCAGATTTGATAACCCTAGATAGACTCAGGATATAGGACGTCCGTGGCGCCTGAGGGAACTCATTTCGAGCACAGTCGCGACTGTCCGTCTGTAGACCGGCCTATTGTCAATAACCGTCCTAAATCTAGGTATTTCATTATCTCTAAGTACCTACTTACACTTGATAATATTTAATTTGAATACTATAAAAAACCGGTTTTTCAAGGTTAATTAATATTTGAAGTTAATAATAATCTCCTTTTCATAATGATAATATTCGAATATCGTGAAAAATATGAGCGAAACAGCATCTAATATTCAAGGTCTCATCTTCAATAGGCAGATATTGGCTTTCCGCTAAAATGGAACAAAAAAGCCGCTATTTCAAGGGACAACGACCTCTCGTTATAATGTCTAGATTTACTCGCAGCCTATAAAAATAAAGTAGGTTATTTTACACAGCTGGAAATCTGTCGGGTCGATATTATTTTTGGGACTTTCCTTGTGCTTAATTTGACGGATCGGCTTCTATCTTATACAGAGCTAATTCGTAGGTAAATTTTGTACTTCAGCTTTTGTAGATGTTATTAAATTCTCAGGTGGTTTAGGAAAATATGTCTCTAAACAAGTCTAGGATCGTATTGTATAAACTGATTTATATCCGACTTGCTTTTCTTTTGAAAGCGGAATGACACTATAAGTACCCTCCTTAATTAAAATTACTATGCCAAGAGGTCTCTAACTTCACAATTACAATGTCAAGTTTTAGCTGTTTGAAAGTTGAAGGGAGCGACATAAGCTTTATAGTACTTTTAAACACAAGTGTCTGTTTATCTTATTAAATCGCAGTCCATCAACTCTCCAACCGCCAATTACCTTATCATTTAACTACCGACAAAGAATAATACTTCGGTGCATAAGTGTCCGCAGAAAACCTCTTATTTACGAGCTGATTGTCTGTATTTAAAGAGATGCTTCTCTATTAATACGACACGATTAAGTTATTAGTGGTGTGTTCTGGTAGACTCCTCGCCACTAACCTGTCCAGTGTCCGTACATTGTTGCCAAACTAATTACCTCATAAAACTGTCACCTATTTTTGAATAATACTGCTACCGATGAGAGTAGATTTACATATGCTACCAATTTTAATAGGATCCTAGTCTTAATATATAAAACAAAGTCGGGTTTGTTCGAAAACTTATAACTCGAGAACGGCTGGACCGATTTTTATGATCTTTGGTTTGTTAGGTTAGTCTCCGCCCCGAATAGCAGAATAACTATTAAAGCAGCGGAAAATTCACGCAAAAAAAATTATTAAAAAATTCATTTCCTCATACATAATGATGGCAGATTTTCAATTCCATCGGGGTGACGTATATTGACAGCCCGCGTCATATGCATGTCAAGGTGGTACGAAGTTCGCCGGGTCAACTAGTTTCATATAAATTGGGCTTGAGGCATGCTTGTTTTCCTATAGGTATCATTGTAAAGGATGCGTACATTTATATTGTACAGGGTTGAAACCAACCATTAGAACTATTATTATAGGCATCTATATTCGCACCACTGTCTACCCGACAAACAACTTTTTTCTGTCTGAGTGGTTTCTTTGCACAGTTTGTGTATGGAATCCAGAAGTTTCAAGTGGTATTGTTATTTTTATAACTACCTCCATATTTTAATTTTTCATTTCTTTTGATGACGCAGAACTGAGACGGCTTTGTTTAAACAGCGTCTCTATAAATAGATAATTAGGTACGATCGTAATCATCGCTAAGATATTTTGGCAAGAAATGATTCACATGTGCTGAGAATAGAACACCTACCACAATGCAGTCTTGACTCTATTGAATCACACTCATTAGTGAGCATCGTTATAAAATTAAGAATCCTCAATCAATACTTCGATACTATTATACCTACATAACCATTTTATAAACTTTTAGTTATTACTATAGATGGTCAGTCACCTTTCTGACAAAGTATAAAAAAACCATCTACTAATACTAATAGGTAGGCACTAACATAAATCTAAGTAAAGTTTGTAGTTTATATATTTTAGGTATAGTTACCCTCTACATCTCAAAAACTACTCATACTCTTACCGATTAACAATAAAAATCTCATTCAAAACTATTAAGCCGTTTTATAGAAGACGACGAAGAAACAAAGTATTCACAAAAAACTTTCAAATCTTTATATTTAATTTAACCCAGTTGTGTTTTACGAACAGCACGTGAAGTGATCGTTGAAATGCAACGCCATTAGCCATCGGAGTGTTTAGTGCACAATAATAAGCATAGGGGAATAGAGGGGACAACCCTCGCCGGCCAAGGTCACAGGGGTGAGCGCGATTGATTTGTATTTTATTAATCTACCCGCACGGTTGTAAAACTTATTTTTTTTTTAATGTTTATTATCAGAAGTGGGGATAGATTGGCTAAATTAGTAGTGATGTTGGCTACCTGATGGTTCTTTGATTAAAGATAAATTAATAAAAAGTTTGATGATTGACACCAATAAACTTTTTGTACGGTTCTTCAAATTAGCATGCAAATATCGACAAAAATTTAACTTGTTCTTCTTGTATGCTCAATTAGTTTTTGCAGTATATCATTCATCAACTTTAATCTTTTGTCTCTACTTATCTGTAACATTATCGGTAGCATCACTTTACGTCATAGCTAAGTCATATCATGGTCAAAGCCCAACGCGCAAACGTGTGATGTGGTAAAGTTCGTAAGCGGAAAGGCAATACAATATCTATATTCAAAGGTATTCACGAGTAATTCGATATCTTATACAGGAACTATTTGCAGGAACGCTTTCCGTGAAAGAGTTCGTTCCAATTGTTTTTATAGTTATACCGACTTATAAATATGACAACTGGAATGCGTACAAGCAACATTGAATTCCATAACCATATTTATATTTATCTTATTTCCCGGCCTTCGGTAATAAAGTTGATTGCTTAGTACTTTATGAGAAATAAAACTTAATGATACAAAGTAAACCTTTTACCAAAGAAGATACTTTAATTAGGTTAAAAGTAAGTAGCCTCCGTCCCGTCGGAAACCCACGTTCATGTTATGCGTAGGCCGATATGGCTACCTGTGAAAGGTTAAGCCAATAAGAAGTTATATTTTATGTTACTGATAAAATAGAGGAGGCTTAATTTCTTTAAGTGTTGAATTAAATTATTGACAATACACAGGAAGATCTATTCTGAAAATTAAAATAAGCGAGGGTAACGCACGTTCGAGCGATAAAAAGTGGAAACAAAAACACGGCTCATGTCTAGGTAACCAATCTAAGGCCAGCGACCTCGCGAATCCGAGCAGTTAGGTACATTTAGCTTTTTTTCGTCTATGTTCGCCAAAACGGCTGTGCCTAAGAACCAGTCATTTCGAGTATAGAAACTTTATCGAGCAAAATAGTGTTTATCTCTGCGTCACATTGACACGTTCACAAGTCGTAAAGATCACTGACGTAAATGGAATTAGGCATCAAATTGTTTATTACTGCCAAATAAATAACAAGATCTGAAGACTCTTATTTGAACAAAGCTCGTACTGAATACTCAATTTATTTTAGCACAGAGAAATAATAATGTTTAGTAAATAAAATGCAGTACCTACCTTCTGCTTTAAAAAATAGTAATTACCTATATTAAGCTCGTAGAAAGTGATTGAAAAATGTTAAAAGACTTATACAAACAAAATATTGCTAAATTTGTTATTTTCTCTATTTTAAATTAATTATAAAGACATATATTAATTTACAAGCTTATGTAAATCTTGATAATAAATAAATAAATATTGCTGGACATTTCACACAGCGCTATCTAGCCCCAAACTAAGCAGAGCTTGTACTATGGGAACCAGATAACTGATAGAATACATACTTATATACTTTTTTTTTTGTAAATACATACTTATAAAATATAGAAAAACAACCAGACCCGAAACAAATATATGTTGATCATGCAAACATTTGTTCCGCGGTGGGAATTGAACCCGCTATCTCCTGCGTCTCAGCCGGCTATTAGCCCACTGCACCACGGAGGTCGTCAAGGATAAGAATGTACAACGTCGTTGGGAGCCATTATTTGTTTCTAATTTCATGGCCTATTTATCGCGCGTGTATCTACTTAGTTTCTATGTGAAGTTATTTTTAGCATTCTGGTGAAATCAACAGAAGCTAAAGTTTTGAGCTAAGCATGTCCTCATTATAATAGGTATTTTCGGTACCTAATCAAACGAATACACGAGCGGGGTCATTACGACGATTGCCACACAATTGGCGGTCATTGACACCGAGGCGTGACCCGCTGAATGGAAACCTGTGAAAATTATTTCCGATCTTGATCCGATAAACTGCGAACAGCCATTATATTTTATTGTTACAACTCCGGTAAACAGTTGAATTTCAATATTCACGGTAAATAATATTGGTAATCCTTTTATACCGTTTAAATTAGAGGAGTTTCACTGGCTTTTTTAAAGCCGTGTTCGTGGCGGGAGATTGGAATGCTTAGAAGAATTACGTTATTCTTCTAAGCGCGATTTTATAGAAATCTGCCTAAAATGATTCAACGTTTTAGAAACCTGATGAAAAAGGTTTCTACATTTGTACTATTGAATATTTTTCTTGTTTATAATACACGTACTCTAACCATAACCAGACGCTAACAATCCAAAGCTTGTCTGGTCTGGTATGTCTACCAGACAACTTATAGGATGGAATAAGTTCACTATGACTAGTGACAATTGGCAATTGGATTCTTAACTAAGATTTACGTTGATCTATTTTTAATTTGTTATTGTTATATTTAGTTAAGATGTACTAAAATACTTATTTTCTATCGTTAAAGTATGTTTCAAACATTCGCGATCACTGTACCTACATAATTACTGATTAAGACGGGTATTTATCGCGTATGTACCTTTTTTATTTGTTATCCCGACGTTTCAACTATGTTGCAACAACCGTGGTCGCGGGCAGACTGGAGTACTTGGAGCTATCGTCGATTCTATCATTATTATAAACACGGGATTTATCTATCACGTACCATTTAATCGGTCTTACAACTGGCAATGTTTCGGTTCACCCTGATGATGGTTCACGAATAGAACCGATACAATTGACGGTCGTAACACCGATAAAATGTTACGTGATAAATTCCGTAATAATGCTTGAAATACATAAATTATGAAAGTTTTCTAATCGAAATACCTATTATTAGGTTACAAAATACCCTTATTTATGTATAGATAAATATATAGTTCTTTATTGCACATCATAAAACAATAATTAAAAAGAACGATGTAAATCTAAATTGGCTCTGTAAATAGCGAACTCTATCAGACAACCTTTGGATGGAATGGACTTTGTGGACAGGACATCACCTGGGACATATATTCTATGTCATTTCTAGAACTGTATATTTGAACGTAGGGTTCAAAGATCTATAGAACGGGTCTATAGATGTTATTTCCTTTTATGAGTGCTATATTCTTTTTTTCTTTAAACTTTCTCACGAAATATTACTAGGTATATAACCTATGGGTACTTAAACCTTACGAGCTACGAGTACATTCAAAAGTTTCCATTTCACGGTCGATCAAAACGGTGGGATATGAACGGTGAACAAACTCACGACACGGTTCTAAATTCTAATCATATTGAATGACTGACCAATCTAAAACTCGAATACTACTATTTTAACTGACTGCTAAATTAATGTTATCGGAATCTGTTTACGGCCAGGAATAAGATTATTCAATCGGTGGACAGGAAATTAATTCGCACATTAATAATGGTCACCTACATCGTGGGTGATACAAAAAAATCTACACAGAATATTTATCCCACTAATATTATAAACGCGAAAATTTGTATAGATGTATGTGTGGATGTTTGTTACTCTTTCACGCAAAAACTACTGAATGGATTTTAATGAAGTTTGGTGTGTACATACATAGATTATAACCTGGATTAACACATAGGCTGCTTTTTATTGACAAACCACGCATGCGAAGCCGCTGGCGGAAGCTAGTACTAAATATTATAAATTTGAAAGTAACTCTGTCTCTGTTTGTTACGTTTTCACGACTAAACGGGTGGATCGATTTCGATAAAATTTGGTATATAGATAGATTATGACCGGGATTGTGACATAGGCTGCTTTTTACCCGACTGTGGAGGAGAGTAATGGTTTTATTGATAAACCACGCGTGTGAATCTGCGGGCGGGTCAGCTAGTTTTATATGTATAAGTAAATTTACTTCGAGTCTGACTTCTTGTGTTAGTGTGATACAGGAAGTCTTCTCCAAAATATGCGCTTATAACTTATGTATATTATGTGTATAAACACATAGTATTGATTTTTTTTAAATATTCATTTAGTTATGTTCTTGTTTTATCACATCAGATTCAAACCATTCAATTGTCTAAGCAATATAAGAAATGTTCAGTAATAGTAGAACCCCTTCTGAAAGAGTTCGTCTGAGGAAGTACTACCATCTATTTCTGTCGCCTAGCTGTAACGTATTATTGTGTTTCGGTTTGAAGGGTATGAGTGCAGCAAAAGACAAGTGTCTCAGGGTGACGCCCGCAATGCAATACCAAGTTACAATTGTCTAAGGCCGGCTTGCACAATGATCCTTAAACGTATTTAGCGATATGTTTAATCGCTAAATACGTTTAGGAACCGTTGGGCATGCCGGGCTTAGTTTGACTTAACCTGATTATGCAATTCTTATAGGCAGAGTAACGTCAGAGATACCTAGGCATAGACAATCATTTATTCAGTACATTAGCACACAACTACCACGGGCCACGGGTTTGAGCTGACTAAAACGGCTTTCTCTATAACTAAACCGATTAAAAATCGACAACCCACGACTCTACCGCTCGCGCTCTACCAAACACAAAAAGTTCTCAATGTTTTCTTACGTCGATCATACTTTCTAAACAAATCTTTCCGCACATTATTTCGACAATAGATCCGAGATTGGTCCCGGCATCATCATTAATCAACTTCGGTGGTCCTATTAGGCCCCTGCACGAGGGCAACCGTTACGAATTTACGTTTGAAAAATTACGCCCTAAGAATTGCTCGGGGCTCATTTTGTAAACCACTGGTTGTAACTGCACACTATGATAGTAGAGGAGACCGCGGAGATCGACCTTCACCGATCTGATAACCTGATGAGACGTATTTTTTATCAAATATAATTTATAAACAAATATGCCTATAATTACTTGCCTATCTAAAAGTGCTTATGGCTATTTTTAATTAAATTAACTTTAATCGATTTTTTTTCATCACTTTCATTCTTTTGATAACCAAATGAATTTTATTTCACTGTTAGTTTTTAACACACAGAATATGCCTCAGTAGGCTTGCCTACTCATTTCTGTGTATAGCTACCTGGCAAGCCGATGTGAACAGGTAAGTCAATATAGATGACTCCATCGTTCTGCTAACTTATCGAAAGTTATATCAGATTGTAGATTATTTTATTACAAAATCAGTCATATTTCAAAATCATTGCCTGCAAAAAATCATACTTACTTATAGTACTGTTGATAGCTAAAAACTTTTAGAGAGCACTTTTAGATAGGCAAGTAATTATAGGCATAATTGTTTATAAATTATATTTGATAAAAAAATATGTCTCATCTGGTTATCAGATCGGTGAAGGTCGATCTTCACCGGCTCTTAGACCATGATCATAGACTGTAGTTTCACTGATCGCTTCGCTACCGTTTTAAACGAGTTATATCGGTAATTTTGTACAACTGTTTCCTGAATGAATTTTACGAGCTGGACGAGAAAATGGATTATTGAGATTGAAGGAAAAATTTGGCTTTACTGTGTTAGAAAAGGAAAATAAACTAACTGGAGGTCTAAAATGGCCATTTTGGACGTTTCATATTGTGTTTTCGATAGAGCACTTCTCTATTTTTCATCCTATCAATAAAAGTTCACAAAATAAATCCATCTATAGAAATATTATAAATATGAAAGTAACTTTATCTGTCTGTCTGTTTGTTATTGATTTTGATTTTGTGACGGTTTCACAAGTTGTATATATATAAACACATAGATAGATTATGACCGGGATTGAGCCATCGCTACTTTTTATCCGACTGCGCTTTGTTTTCATCGAGAAACTACGCATATGAAGCCGCGGGTAAAGATATTTTTAACTAAATAAAATGCATTATTAGATAACACATTAAAATGCAACATAAAAAGGTAATAATATTACTAATGCGAAAGTATGGATGTTTTTTGACGACCTCCGTGGTGCAGTGGGCGAATAGCCGGCTGAGACGCAGGAGGTAGCGGGTTCGATTCCCACCGCGGAATAAATGTTTGCATGATCTACAGATATTTGTTCCGGGTCTGGTTGTTTCTCTATATATTATAAGTATGTATTTACAAAAAAAATGTATATAAGTATGTTATCTGGTTCCCATAGTACAAGCTCTGCTTAGTTTGGGGCTAGATAGCGCTGTGTGAAATGTACAGCAATATTTATTTATTTTGTTTGTTTGTAAGTCAATCACATCATAATGGCTGAACCAATCTCGATGAAATTTGGAATGTCGATAGATTATTCGTATTTATTTATTCTGTTTACATGTACATATACATTTTAGACATACATTTTATGACCTTAATTGACACATTGACTACTTTTTTTTGACAAACCACGCGTGCGAAGCAGCTGGCGGAAGCTAGTAAAACATAATTAGGACGATTCATCTAAGTCCTTGCCAGCACAGCGAAAAAAAAAATCTCGCGATTTCATTTTCACAATTTCGTAACACTTGGAATTATTATGTATGTACACGCACTCGCGCTTTTAAATCCGCGGATAAAAATCTGTGGTTTCATACTGACGCGGATAAACCACGATAAAAATCGCGCAGTGAGATTTCGCTGCAGGCTTGGCCTGAAGAGGCCGCTTTACACCCTCTGTCCTTCTTTCAAGATTATGTTGTCGTAGGTAGTCTGCATTGCTCGAAGTTGTACATAATCCCGATGTTTGGCGAAACAGTTTAACGCATTAAGTTTCACCGAATTGCAAACAAACTTCAATCGGTCTCCGACCATCAACTCGGAAATACTCGGAACGCAGTGCAATGCCAGTGGCGAAAGGCTATTTCACACGATGCGGGACGGCGAAGATCCGGAAATGAGACTTACACAAACGAGACGTGTTTGCCGTCAACTACAATGCTGCATCATAGTTGTCTATGTCAAGACTTTAGCATTTCTTTAACAAAACAATATGTGTGTTATGGTACCAAAGAGTTAATTAAATAGTGATTTTGTGATGACGGTACGCTTATATTCAAGATTAGTGGACAACGCTATCCGAAGAAAAATTATGCCATAGACATCATTTATCTCGTGCCATAGTTTCTTTCTGATAAACGTATAAACTTAAAAAACACGTCCCGCTTTGTTTGAAAGTAGCTTACATTGCAAATTCGCAACAATTGCAACGATGTTTCGGAAGTTACCGTTGTTACGGGAATTTGAGCTCAGTTGGGACACCTTGATAAGTTTACTTACTTAATTTTAGACCAAATACTTAATCTAATTTCGTATTTTTGGTTAAAACTTTAAATATCGATCTTTTATCGAAATAACGAGGTAGTTTTTAGTACTTAGTTATTAGGTTTATTATTATTTATACATATGGTTTATAATTATTACTTAATAAATAAATATTTCTGGACATTTCACACAACGCTATCTAGCCCCAAACTAAGCAGAACTTGTATTATGGGAACCAGATAACTGATAGAATACTTATAATTTTTGTTTTATAAATATGTAATAATACTAAATATAACAAACTTATAATATATAGAAAAACATCCAGACCCGGAACAAATATCTGTAGATCATGCAAACATTTGTTCCGCTCCTGCGTGTCAGCCGGTTATTCGCCCACTGCACCACGGAGGTCGTCAAAACCTACTAAAACATTAGGTTTAAGTCATTACCTACAATTATCATCTTCCCGAAATTTTACATTCGTCTCATTATCTTGAAACCAAAAGGTTTGAAGGTTTCACTTCTACCACGTGTGAATTGCACACATGCTTTTTTATCTGTGTATTTTTTTAATTCTTTTAAAAATGCAATAAAAAAATAGTAGGTACAATGTTAGAAAATGAATTTATTACGAATTTGTATTCGTCGTAGATTCTTATTAATCTACCGATAAATAAGTAGTTAGGTAACTTAGTAGTTGTGTGGTCTGCTGAGCTCAATTGCCACTTCGCAGTCTTCGTACCGCTAATTGAACGACTAGGGTTAGCTTAGCCCAACCCGTGTTGATCCAACCTTCAGTGAATAATAAACAATACGTAACTTGTTCCTAATAAAACCCTAACCAATGCGCTTTTTGCGGTTAGGTGTGGCGCGAACTTATAGTCAACGGCACCGGTAGCATTAGTCCCGGGACACCCGGTCAGCCCGATCCTAGTAAAAATAAAAGTTTCCAAAATGTTACACTCGATTCATTGTCACTATGAGTTTCACTCAACAGCCGGACAATTAAACCCAAACGAGAGATGTACAATCACGTTACCGAATCTATAAACCCGTGCGATACAAATGTGCTTTTTGCGGTGCAGTGTGTGGCGAGCCTAATTGCCGCTCTGTATTGCTAATTGAACGGTCGCCAGCGGTACCGGTCCCGGTCCCGTGTTTGTTAACCGATTAACCGAAGTGTTTGATGCGATTTAGTTTTAATTTTTAAACCCTCGATGACGATCGATTGATTCTTGATAGCTTTGTGGCTAAGCCTGGTGGGACGTGCGAATTGAGAATGAATCAATCTTTATTGCCGTGTTTTGAAGATCGATTGATTCTTGATAGCTTTGTGGCTAAGCCTGGTGGGACGTGCGAATTGAGAATGAATCAATCTTTATTGCCGTGTTTTGAAACATTTACGTCCCTTTGCTAGTTGCTTTGGCGTTGTATTTTCATTGCTTGTTACCGGCTCTTTAACACTAACGGCTTGAGACTGCTTCAACACTCAAAATATAAGCTTCCTCTCACAAACCCAGTAAAACTGTGTTATTTTTAATTGTCAATAATAAACAGTGCACTCATAAACTTGCGAGCTTATGTTTACGAGCTAAATAAAAAAATCCATTATTGTCAAAACATCTTGGCAGGAAACCTCATCGTATAAAATTAGGTAGAAATCTGGATTCCGCAGACTGCCTCCAGGCGCTTACCGGTTTCAAACCGGCCACTATTTCGACCAGTGTTTGTTCTTACTGATAAGCGCCGGTCAATTGGTGCTGACAATCTGTCTTTGTTATAAAAGTGGCTTCATATCTCCGACTCGTGAAAAGTGTGAAAAATTGTGATAAATGACGATAATTGCCAAGATAACTTCGAAATAAAATATGGACTCACCAAGTTCTTTATGAATGGCGATTATTTTGTTGTTGTGCGCGTTTATTATCCTCATGTGTTTAAATAATGTATTTTTGTCACAAGTTTGAATGGCGCCAATCATTGAAGCGCAATGTGTTTTTCTCGTTTATTTTAGTTGAATAAATCTCTAAACAAAGCCTGTAACGTCTCAATATTGTATGAACGCAATATTCAATCTTTGCACCTTTCCAACATTAATCGCTGCAAAATCGCAAAAAATAATCGGCAAAGATTCGCCCAACCGTACAAAGCACAATGAAACTGGTAGATACAAAAAGACGCTTCAGAAATAGACCCCGGTTGTAAGGCAGCTGCTGCGCGCTGTCTCAAGGCAAACCGCCCCGTCTGCAATGGACCTAAATTGAGTTTTTTTTCTCTTTAATAGTAGAAGTACTGACACACAATGGTATGGGCATAAAGTATTTATGCGTGTTGTCTATAGAACGTAATGAAAGGAGGTCGGTACCTAATTGGTTACAATGGCCAGTGTGATGGTTGCTAATTGGGTAAAAGTATCGCTTTAGAGTTTTTGTTAATTATGTGAAAATGATAAGCAGTTATATTTATAGTGGTAGGAACCAAGGATTCGAACATTTTCAAAGCCAGAACTAAATGGAGTTCAATTTATGTGTGACTTCCTAACGGACTAATTATGCGTACAAAAATTAAAAAATTAATTCTCTTGTTGTCAAATATTTTATGATTGTTCACATAACATTCTTTGTTGAATGAATCAGCGACACTGATATGTAGATAAGGACATATCGTGGCGAATTTTATACCGTACTACATGATGCAAATTATTTACCAAGTGCACCTACATATATATATAATCCCACGCAAGCAAATCTGAATGGATAGGTAGGGCTGCGGCTTTAAGCACTAACCAGAAAAAAAAACATTTAATTTGGTAATTTGGATGTTTTTTATAACATAAATTCTGTAAAAAGTTGCTTATCTACATACTGTCAAATTTTTTTGGATTTGCCTTATTTGATAATTATGGATTTGCTACAACACACCAATAGCGAACGATAATAAATTATTTAAATTATCTTTAATAATTGACAGTTGATTCGTAGGAAATTATAAATAATCTATTTATGTAAGTACTTAATTTATCATTTCCACCCTACACGTTATTTTACTTAGCATAACATTAATATTATTAATCTTCAAAAGTAACCGCCAACCATATAATTATTTCCCGAATGCACCTGCCAGTAGACAATACCCATCCCTTACACACAATATAACATTCGCATCAAGCCATCCCTTTTTATTTTTTTTAATAACGTGTTTGCTTTTATGGCCCTTATTATACTGTGATTGTGATCTGAATGGACGCCTGTTCGGCGTATCTCCTTTATATTTTTAGTGTATGTATTAATATTACTCTATGTAAATAATTCATTGGAGCGATGAAACTGTATTGGAAAATTCTAGGTCCTTATTTTATACAGATCTCATTATTTAGAACCTTCAGAAGAAAATTTAACAAATTGAACTACAATCTTTAAGATTCGACTCTCTATCTACCCACCCACTGCATCAAATAGAAGACTAGAGACAAAAAACGCGAGCATTAACAAAAGAATAACGGTTTATGAATGAACAGTGAACATACCTGCCATCTAGGGCCAAATAAAATTTAAAGATCACGTGAAGAGACTTTTATTTGCCTCTTTTTAAGCACATTGCGCGCACGGAGGAGTGTGAAATTTGGTATAATTAAAGTTTATATGGAGAAGGAAAGAAGAATGCTAAATATAAGCTTAAAAAAATCATAACGTCGAACTTCGACCACTGTGCTCGGGCAAATAGCAAATTTTGATGCAACTTTTGAAACTATAATGGATAATATAACCATGATTTGTTAGTTCGTGATGCGCATGATCATGCAACGTGCCGTTTTTAGTAAATGTAATAAATCTTGACGAGTTAATATTTAAATCCTTTTACATATTAAAGCGCGTACACTATTCTTTCAAAAATGCGCGCGCGCCTGCTGTTAGAAGAATAACGGTTCATTGTACGGAGGCAGCAAAATTTATTTTAAATGATTTTAGTTGGAGCTTAGCTCCAACTTCATCTCATGTCTAATCAATGTAAAACTGCAGTAAGTTTATTATTTTCCAGAGTTATTTCTTTCTACGACTTAGGCAGTTTTCCAAAGAAAATATTTGTGTACTATAATTTTTCGTTTTGAAAATGATGCTTTTATGAGTGTTTTGTAGGTTTCTCTATTGTTTTTTGAGTCTTTTGTCGAAAACAAACACTCACAGCAAGAAAATAGTTTATTATAAAGTACTAAGACATCATTTTGGTAGATTGGTTTATAATCGTATAGGTAATAGTTAAAATTATTTTTTAACATTGATGAGACATGTGCTTGACTCGGCAAGTTTCCCATAGAAATCATAAGATTTTAGGTGCCTCCCCTTAATGAACGTCGGACAAACTGGTGCCATCTCGTACCCAACATAAAGCCTTTAGAAGCTTGTTAAGAAATTAAACGCATTGTTTTCCTGTTAATTTTATGCTCGAAAATGTTTACAATTCTAAACGATTGTAACAACTTTGTTAAAATAAAACTGCCAACATTTTGCGCAATAGGAAATGGTCGACCGCAGTTTATCTACGAATGTGGTGTGTAGTCGCAACGTGTGCAAGTAGTCATAAAATTCACGTTATCGCTCAAATGAACATGGACCTTATTGGCTTTTAATAGAGTTGGATAAGGACTGCATTGTGTTATGGAGGGTTTTAAAAATACTCGAAACTGTATCAACCACATCCGCAAACGGCAGCTTTATGGTAGGTCCGATATTGTTATTGTAACAAAATAATATTACTTTCACAATACTCCAGTCTACTTATTACGTTGCCCAATGAGACTCCACCTTTGTATTTTTTCTCTGCGGAATACTCGATACTAGCTGACGCCCGCAGTTTCGCACACGTGGTTTGTCAATAAAAACATTACCCACCTTCGCAGTCGGTTAAAAGAGCCTATGTCCGAATTCCTGTCATAATCTATCTGTATACCAAATTTCATCCAAATTGAATGAATGAATGAATGAATGAAAATTCTTTATTATACCTTACAAGCTAAACACAACAGATATAGAAATAAAAAATAAATCACATAAATGTAAGCATGTAATTGATCCAGTCGTTTAGTCATTATAACGGTACAGACAAACAGGGACAGAGTTAATTTCGAATTTATAGTATTATTATTATTCTTTATAGTATTATTATTATCTGACAAGGGGATCATCTTAGGAGAACGGCGGTTAACAAATCTCCGCTTCGCCGATGACATCGTTCTGTTCTCCTCCTCAGCCACAGAACTAGGCTGCATGCTGAACGATCTGAACCAAGCCAGCCTCGAGGTTGGACTTGCGATGAATATGTCGAAGACTAAGCTTATGACCAACAGCACACGACAACGGCTGCACATCGAGGGGGTCGAGATCGAATATGTCCATGAGTATGTGTATCTTGGCCAGATTGACTCCTTCCAGGCGCGACAAGAAAAAGAAGTTGCTCGACGCATTGAAAATGCCTGGAGAAGATACTGGTCGATGAAACAATTAATGAAAGGCGAACTACCACTCTGCCTACGAAACGCAAACTCATGGACATGTGCGTTCTCCCCATCCTCACCTATGGTGCACAGACTTGGTCTTTGACTGTTCAACAAAGGTCCAAACTCGAGGCATGTCAGCGGGCTATGGAGCGCAGTATTTTAGGTGCCCGGTTATCAGACCGAATACGGAACTCCGTACTACGTTCGCAAACATAGATGTCACAATGGATGTCACAAAAAAATCAGCGCAGCTCAAGTGGGATTGGGCCGGCCACGTCTGCCGCATGCCCGAAGATCTATGGGCAAAGATCACAACTGATTGTGTTCCTAACGCAACACGCCCACGCGGCAGACCACCACGGAGATGGCGTGACGACTTAGATGTGCATTTACCAGACTGGTCCACTACAGCAAAGGACAGAAAAAACTGGAAAGAGGGAAGGGAGGCCTTTGCCCTGCAGTGGGACAACACAGGTTAAAAATAAAAATAAAATAATTATTATTATTTATTATTTAGAGCCTGTACTGTCCCACTGCAGGGCAAAGGCCTCCCTTTCTTCCTTCCACTCCACTCTATCATACGCTTGTGTAGTCCAGTCTTCCATATACGAGTCGAGTTCGTCTTTCCATCGGCGTCGCGGTCTGCCACGTGGTCGTTTTCTGTCTTTTGGGATCCACTCGGTCCAAACTCGGGGTTTGTCAGCGAGCTATGGAGCGCAGTATCCTAGGAGTGAAGCTGACAGACCGCATTAGAAACAGTGAACTGCGCTCCCAAACACAAATCGCGGACGTTGGGCACCAAGTAGGCAAGTTAAAGTGTGATTGGGCGGGACACGTCTGCCGTATGTCGGAGGAATTTATAGTATTAGAAAGGATAAAAAATCAGGAGCTTGCCTAAAATATTAGGAATAAGCCGAAAAGAAGCGTTTTATCAAATCAGGCACACAATGAATTCTTTATAAATTGCACATTTGCCAATCCGGCCTTTAATTATTAGTCATTCATAACATAATATTATGTACATTAGTAGGTACTATGCCGCCGTAAACACATACAGGCTATGAAATAAATTCAATGAAAATCAGTTTAGAAACAATTGAACCAGCGTTGCAGTAATTGCTTGTAACATACACCAATGTATAGTTTACCAAAGTAAGCTGGCCGCTACCTACTATCACCGCTAGTGCGCCGTAGAATTTAAATCTACACCATAGATGCTTCGAAATGGATTTTCATTGAATAATTGAGTAACTGCCTCCGTGGCGCAGTGGGCGTATAGCCGGCTGAGACGCAGGAGGTAGCGGGTTCGATTCCCGCCGCGGAACAAATGTTTGCATGATCTACAGATATTTGTTCCGTGTCTGAGTGTTTTTCTATTTATTATAAGTATGTATTTACAAAAAAAGTATATAAGTATTCTATCAGTTATCTGGTTCCCATAGTACAAGCTCTGCTTAGTTTGGGGCTAGATAGCGCTGTGTGAAATGTCCAGCGATATTTATATTTATTTATTTAATTACAAAGAAAATCCATTAGGAAATAATTGGACAAGCCATTCAGTATGTTCAGAATGGTAACCTATACTCTTGTTGATCGTATCCTTTGGTAATTGTCATGTGTTAATGACAATGTTACCGTAATTAGACACCCAGACATCCGAAGGCCTTGAATATTGTGAATGAAAATTAGTTTGGGAACAATTAAACCTAGATTGCTAAAGTATGTCAGTATGTCACGCACGGCCTGTACTCAGCCAGGTACAATAAAACGTCCTTCACCCTGCACATAGCTATAGGCCGCAAAGATGTGGGAACTATCATGTGTCTGTCCTTCGAAGTGGAACAAAGTAATAAGGACATTCTGACGTATATTGCCCACCACGTGACCTGCATAAACATAAATATATAATTATATTTGGATAAAGGCCAAGATTACGATGATAGGTAAAGTTGCGGTTGCAGTCAAATCATATAGTTTGTTTTTTATCTATTTTTTTTGAGGAGCGTTGCGTCGTTTAACGACTATGTCAGCTCCATAGTACTCTCTATTAAAAACAATACAATTAAAATTACACAATTAAACAATTGCATTTACCAGCTCGTATATGAACCGGATCATGTTAGCTGCATCTGATGATTGTTCAGCTAACATGCTCTGAAATAGGCACACATCGAGCCTGGCTTCGCACGCTCCAAACAGTTCCTCTCTCATAGAGGTACTCCGGGCACATTCCACCAATAGGTGGTATAGTTCATCTGCCACTCCACATGTATCACAATCAGGGCTATCCACCTAATTCAAATCATTGATCGAGCGAAGCGGGATCTCCAAATCAACTTGGGCAAATCGGCGTTGTATGTATGATGTTTGTTTGTCCGAGGACAACTTTCGAAGCGTTTATCCGATCATTGTGAAATTTGGTATATAGGTAGTGATGGCACAATTTTGGTATGATTAAACGAGCTAAAAATGTTGGGGGGTTGTAGAAATATTGGGGTTCAAGAGGGGTAAAAAAAACAAAATAGGACTATCCGGTCAAGTGGTAGTTTAATAAAAGGTATTGGTGTATACATTTCGACCCCGTTTTTATTTTTAGTTTACATCTTGTAGTTTTTAAGTAATTAGCCATAATAACAACTGAACTTGACAAAATTCATAGGGTACACCAGTGACCCCACAGTTCTGAAATTTGGTATGCGTGTAGTGTGTATGCGTTAGTAACATAAATATAGGGAAAAGTCTGAAATCCAGAATAACTGCAATTTTTACCCCAAAATAGGATAACCAATTCAAATGAGCTCCCGTTACCTGTAATTTGAATGAAACTGTAGGTCAAGATATTTGGTTATTAACTTCATGGCACTATTTTCAAAGTCAAAGATTACAAACTTTTTTTTGTATTATCTCGTCAGATCTCAGTTCGGGGTAACCACTAGTATAGTTATAGTCAGGGTAAAAAGTAAACAGTCTGCAAATGAAAAATTTACGATAAAGTGAATTTCCATTTTCATTACTAGATTGAACGATACAAGGTACACGGTCAATGACGTTCAAACTACCTTCGAAGAAGTAAAATTAAAGTATTTTTCCAATTACTATGACTGTCCAGAGTTGATTGCAGGAAAAACCAGAATGCGATCAGAATACAGGGCATAAATTAAGGAGGATAGTGAGTGGGGTAGACTATTATGATATTTTTTCTGTCGTATGTTTTTGTTAAAATTTCTCTTTATCTTGTTTCAGGATACTACCAGCCTGCCGGGCCGTTGATCAAGGAGACGAGCAATGAGGACCGCGCGCTGGCCAGATACCATCCACCACACTATCATGCGCCGCATCCACAAGTAAGTTCCCCTAATATCTGTCTTTCTCACCTCGTCCACCAATTTTATACATTTTTCACAAGTATGGTAAAGGAAGTAAGGTTCTTTTTAAAATTAATTATTGCCGAAATTCTCACAGCCCCACTTGTGGAAGTTGTCGTTTTTCGAAATTACTCCCTACCAGTGGAGACCAGCTAAGATTTCCTAAATAAATTTTGGATCTAAAATAAATTTACTTTACACTGTTTATTTCGACTTAACACTGCTTATTTGGCACTAGTCAGTAAGTTCTTCATATTTCTAATAACAGCCATTATAAATGGCTACTGTTAATAAACTACATTTAAGTAGGTACCTATATTAAAAAAGTATGTCACTAACTTGGTGCGCGATCGTCATTCTAGAATTCCCTACTGCTGGAATGGTTGGTGGGGATTTCTTTAAAGACATTTGGCAATCCCCACCAGTGTTAAAATTTGGCAATTTTGAAATGATCCTTAAGGCTCGAATATGGCATCCGGGTCTCCACGATCCTGCGAATCCGGAGCATGTCCCGGTTGCTTCCAGGTAAAAATCGGAGCCGGATGGCCTCGGATCGTATGTAGTCGATGCAGGAAAAAATCAAATGTGTGGTTGTGCGACGGATTGGTTATAAAACGGTCCCTGACAAGCCCGGATTCCATATAGTCCGAGCCTTAGTGGTTCCTTGTAAGAGTTAGTCCGGGGAACTTCCTACTTTTGCTGTAGACAATGTACCACCCCACCACGGTTTTAAGTTTTCTAGGTTAAGTAATTGTAATTTGATGTACAATAAATAATTATCCATCGATGTATCTTTCTAATGCATGTTTTGCTGTTTGAAAGATTAGGGCTGGCAAAATAACAGGTACATACATACATGGGACTCTTAATAGGTTTATAATTGGTAATTGTACCCAACGAGGTATTTATGTTGCAAGCCGGGTTGCCGCTTAAAAATAATTTTACTTTCGTAGATAGATCGAGAGATACAAATACCGTTTTTAAGCACCAATGGGGTGTTATATGTAAGTCTCTGTTTGTCTGTGCGTCTGTCTATGGTTATCCAAACGGATGGACCGATTTCAATGTGGTTTTGAAAGGTTTTTTATTTGTAAGCTGGTTATGTACTTCTTACTTCTGTATGTTTGGTGGATTTCATTGCACCTGTTTTTGTCTGTAGGGGGTTTACAATTTTTACGTAAAGACGATCTGTCAGGTTTAATATTTGCGTGGTTAAAAAATCTCGTCTCTATTTACCTGTTATGTACCATCTAACTCTACTATTCATAAAGGGTGGCCTAGTGCGGACGACCGTTAAGCTTTGAATGTAACCCGTAAACAAAAGCCGACTAACAACAAACAGCGACGTTGGCACCTCAAGTTGTGAACATCATTAATTGGCTGCTTTATCACTCCATGTCATCACATTCTAAAGAGAACAGCTAGGGCACTGCAAATGAAGTCATTTTATTAGTCATACAGCAGTTCAGATGATACAGAATCGCATTTCAATCGATGATGAAAAATATATCACACTGTCCACTTAAAGAGTCGTTCAGATTATATCCTATTCGCTTATTCTAAGATACCTTAGATTTAGAGCCTTACCGCAAAAGATACTTTTTTGCTTTAGGAAGAGACTTGTCACACCAAACCTTAATAGCTAAGTGCTTTGCTTATCGGGAATCGGATGTTGGCTAGCCCTGCATGTGAACATAACACTTAAACCACTGATCATGAGCCTGCTGCCGTCTCTAGACTGCGGCTGTACAAAGCCAATTGATAGTGTTTGTGAACAGCTTAAGCTAATGAGGTTGCTCCGAGATTTCAATTTGCTTGCGTCTGCGGTGAACAATATTGAGATAGAATCAATATCAATAGCTACTTCTAACTAAGTACTTGCAGCGGATAATGGTGTCTAAGCCGGCCCAAATAATCCGGTAGGTAGATGATAATAAATTGTTAGAGTTTTCTTCTTGTGTCTTATCTTGCGAATCAAATAACTTATTAGGAGACACAATTTAGCGCCTGGTGACTGTTCATTAGCTTCGTGATCTTAACTTCGCTATATTAAAATCAAACTCAAGAGGTTCGTTTTGTTTGTCCAATAGATGTTGCCACAGTACGGGCCACCATACTACCCAGATCTATGCTATGGTCGGTACTACAGACCTCCGGGACCGCCATATCCCATGCCACCACACACACAAGCTGATGCGCCGGTAAGAAACATACACTTACGGCTCTTCTGCTGATGAAAGGCTGAATTCATGCCCTAGTCGTTTCAAAGAAAAAAAAACTAGCGCGGATTCCCAGATAATATTAACTACGCTCTTCTATAGATAAAAAACCATTTGAGAGAATTCCCTGGGAAATTCCAGTTGATAAGTTTCAAATGGTGAATCACAAATGAATCACACTCACCAAGTTTGTCCAAATTCAGCCGATAACACGATTCACACTTTGGATTTAAATTCATTGTGATATTTTCCTTCCAGATGGGAGGTATTCCCGGCGAGCCTTATCCACCACCGCAGTATTATGGCGCGCCACCATGCTATCAGCATTCACCTCAAAGGATACCATATGTTGGTACGTATACTATTTTAATACGAAAATAATAATAAAATGAAAATATTCATTCCATGAACAGGTAATGGATGTAAGCACGTTACGAAAACAAGTATTATGAAATTATTCAATTGGTCCTAGGTGTTAATCTTAAGTAGTGATGTACAGTAAGTAGTGTGATAGGTACCGTTCTTTAGCCAATTCTCACCAAAGACTTTTCTTGTTTCAGAATACAGAGGATGCCCGTGCCCACTTAACGCGTGTCCAAAAAACGTCCTTATTGGGCCCGCTACTGGTAAAGCCCCAGCCGGTGCCGGCCCGGATGTCCCTTCAGCCCTAGCGCCGCCCGGGGGCGCCTTCCGATCGAAGGTGCGGGCGTGCGCTCTCGACGCTGCTGCAGACAACCATGGCAGCGGAAAGGTAAATAAACAATATCCAATTGAATCAAACACAAGCATATCTAATCCTTTAATACATTACTCAAACTTTAGTATTTTTCACAGGATCCACCAATGGAACCTGAATTACCAGCTGGAGCAGATGCCTCACACCCTTGCCCCGTCCCGGCCATAGGAGGTGCTTCACCGAAGCGCGAACTCTTTGATGTTCGCGACAACATTCGCATCGCAAGTGAAGTGCACGGCCCGGGCGAGGCTATTGGACCTCCATCGCCAGCTCGCGGTTCGGCGGGAGTGTGCGCCCCACAGCCACCACCGTCTGCTCCCAGACGCGCCCGCCTCGGCAAAGCAATGGCCAGGCGATCCCTCGCAGGAGACGATACGCAAGGCCTGCTCCTCGCTGTACAACAGCCGACACAAGCCCACAGTGACGCCGATGATGACGTCGTCGAGATATCATCTCCACCCTGCGCTCCGATTGACCTCTCATCTTCAGACGAACGAACAACTCCCTTAGTTGACATCAAAAAAGAAAACGAGGGCCCTACGTTTGCTACGGCGAGAAAACCAGAGGCTCTAGCGCTACGCGAACATAATTCCACAACGGCTGATACGACGTTAGATAGTCCCAAAGCTGTAAAGCGAAGATATTCTAGGCCAAAGTTAGATATTGATATGAAAGATACGCAGCTAGAGGAAGGGTGCAAAACTAACGGTATCGGAGAGCATGTTAAACTAATTAAGAGAAGAAAAGTGTCAGGCGATCCCCCGGAACCTCCACGTGCAGAAACGATCACCAAGGAACCTAAGAAGAAAGCGACGCAGCCGAGGAGAACTCCAAAATCACCACCAGCTGAAAAAAAGAATGCGAAACGTAAACTCGATACTAGTTCTAGTCGAGCTCGGGCCAAGAAAATTCTTTTAGATTCCCCAAGTGACGAAAATCCTAAAATAAATAATGGAGTCTTGGTGACAAATGGGATTCAACTAGTTAAAGAAAAAGATGATCTTTCAACTCAAATACCGAAAACCAAGAGTGCTTTACTATTGGACAATCTTATTCGGAAGAACAGTATTGATAGATCTGATACAGATAAGGAGTTAAATCCTGCTGAACTGTTTTTATCTCCGATAGAAAACATCGCTCAAAACTGCGCCAAAAAAATGTTAAACATTAATAACAATGTTGTGGAGAACTCTAACTCAGGTAATGGTGTTCGACCAAACACTATTGCAGCAGTAAGCCAACTAATAGAGAAGAAACTGGCGTACAAAAATGCTTGCAAACTCGAGAAGATAGATTCTAAGGTTGGGCATAAAGCAGTATTAAAACCAGCTACCGTTAAACCCGGACTCAAGGAGGACAGTTTAACGCTCAATAAGTTGAGTGATCTAACAGAAGTAAAAAAGCCCAACGGTACCTCAGAAAAAGAACTACCTAAACTAGTGGTGGTAGAAAAAGATAAGGAAGAAGTTTTAAAAGACAAAGTAATTGAAACAAATGTTATTGAAAAAATAACGGCAGAAATCACGAAACCAATGTCCAAAGATGATGTTCCTGCAGCTGATAAAGTAGAATCTCAAAAGGTCGAAGAACGGACGAATACCCTCGATCTAAACAAGGAAGAGCCAAGTATAACTGAGGTGGCTAAAGTGAAGCGATGCAAGATGACAGAAATGAAGGCTAAGAATGTTGAGAAGGTGGTAAAGCTTTTGGTGTCGAAGAGGCCTGCGATAAAGACGGATGAAGCGACTCTGGTGGTGGAAGAGGCTTGTGCATCACCGGTGCCGACCGGGCCGCGTCGTGCGAGGCGGAGGGGCGGGAGGAGGGGGAGGAGGCTACTGGCCCCGGCAGCGCTGCCAGATCTAGAGCCGAGAGCGCCGCCTCGATGGAGCAACGGGTGGAATTGGGAGGGCGAACACCATCTGTCCAAAGTGTACCTCAATGTAAGTTTTATTTGCTTAGTTATACATTTCAAACTTTACCTCCTTGCTTATTCTCAGGTTCCGAAACTATTGAAATAATCATGATTCAAGTGAAGACTTCAGGGTTCTACCTAGACCTACCTACATACATGATATCTCCTAGATTTCATGTATGTCTCTTCTAGGACATTCTTGCAGGTCTCATGCCCAAATGTAGCTTGCGTAAGGAATGATAATGAAATAAATTACCATTTTTTAATGTTCTCTTCCAGAACGATTCCCGATTAGATCGCATGGCGCGTTGTTGGTCGCGCATGACGCACACTAGCGGCGACAAGGTGGCTCGTGGTGATTGCGTCCTGCTACGGGCTTCAGTTGCGCGTGCGCAGCCGTTCGTCGCACGAGTCGCTAGCTTGTGGGAGAATCCCGAGGACGGTTAGTATTTGGACATGATAAGATCTTATATAAGATGACCTGATAAAGGTTGCTCGGAGCCGTTGGGTGCAGGCTGCACGAGATCGGTCGCTCTGAAAACTATGGCGGAGGCTTATGCAGTGCACGTCCTATTGCTGATAATATGATGAAGTCTGGCAATTGATTTTAACTATAGATTGATAACATTTACTCTACTCATTACATAAGACCTATGACTTTGTAATTATCATAAACGTTTCCTGATAGATAGACCCTGTCAGGGTTTATATTATGTGAAACTATCTACTTACTACCTGTAACAACAACCTTGTAACCATGTGAAAGCAATAAATGTATTGAGTACCTAGGTATTGTGTTGGTTATGAAAATTACGCGTACTAAAATAGGGTTATGATTATGACTTACTAATCGACGGCCTAGTTATTAGAATTCGTAAGTCCATATGGGCAGATTTGACAGGAGCAACAAGAAACTGATTTTATCACAAAGTTTGAGTAATTTTTATTGAGTTACTCTTACTTTAGGTATAAAATGAGGGTATTTTTTAAAACTAAAGTTATAAGTATAACTCAATAAAAATCACTTTTTTTATTTGTGTGATTTTTATTGAGTTATTCTTACTTTAGGTGTAAAATTAGTTTATTTTTTATATTAAAGTAGGAATAACTCAATAAAAATCACTGAAACTTTGTGATAAAATCAGTTTCATATAATAATTCATTTATTTACAGATGTCAAAAATCCATATTTGTTAGTAAAAAACTTAATTAAACATGTCAAATGGTTAGTACAAGTGTGACACAACAAAAATTAAATAAAAATATATGTCAGAAAAATATGTGGTATGTGAGCATGTAGTGTAGGTACTGCGCATGTACCATACAACAATGGTTTGGATGCTCACAGTCGAACCTGTTTGCGAACGTATTCAGTATACCGTTGGAGCTGGCCCGAATTCTGCGCCCCAGGGATGTGCACCGCTTGCGCATGGTGCTGTAGAAACAGTCCCCTCGCGCCTCGGCGAACATCCCCGACGCGCTGCAGAACCGGGGCAGCCCAACCGCCACCCTGAACGCGTTGTTGTACTGATTCATGTTGTTCCTGTAAAATTTGCCCATATGGATTTAGGAATTCTGATAATTAGGCCATCGTAATAATATTATGGTTTTTATACTTTCAGGAGAGATGATGGTGTCTCTAGTATGGTACTACCGGCCGGAGCACACGGACCGGGGCCGGCAGCCGGCGGACGCGCCGGACGAGGTGTTCGCGTCGCGGCATCGGGACGCCAACTCCGTCGCCTGCATCGAGGACAAGTGCTACGTACTCACCTTTAACGAGTACTGCCGGTAAGCACTAAACTAAACTAATTACATTTCGCTGGAAGATTTGTATTCGTCTTAAAGACTTCTAGTGTTCCGAGATAGATGTGTTGTTAATTTGTAGCCATTGGTCTATTCAATAAAATAAGAATAAAATCCCGAATATTATAAATTCGAAAGTAGATTCAGAAGACGCTTTTAAATAAAATAGGAACACATATTTAATTGTTACAGATATAGAAAACGGCTAAAAGCGGCCGAAGAGGGCATAAAAATCACACCAACGATCGTACCTCCACTCCCAACCAGCGAAATGAATCCCGCCTTCGCGCCCAACGACTCTAAATTACCGCCCTCAGTGTCGCCGGAGCTCGTACTGTTTTGCCGCAAGATTTACGATTTCCGATCTAAGAAGATCCACGTGCCGAACAAATGAACACAACGCGGCACAATATTGGACAAATAACCGGAGATCTATCGGTCTCCGCAACCGAGTCATGAAGTGTCGCCCTTGGATGAACATTGAACGCCAAAGCTATGATTTACGTGTCCGGTACTTCATGACAATCGGTGGAACCTTTATACGGAGTGAATAAGTTCGTATAGAGTGACGATACAGTTTAAGTAGCCCCCTCCTCAAATTATGTAGTACAAAAGTTCCCGTGGTGCATAAATAGTGAAAAATTTTAAGTGTTTTAGTAGTGGCCGTAACACTTTTTTTTGCTAATGTGTAGAAGTTTTTTTATTAATGTGATTTGCTATATTCGTTTTGATTTGAAACGAATGTTTTATGAAAGGATGCCTTTTATCGTGTAAGTAGATTTAAGTGGTTGAGGATGGATGCATAGTTGTAATAGCGATAGATATATTTTCCTTTAGCTTGTGGATAGGATAAGTGTGTCCTGGGTGACCTTCAGTAGAAGCTATGAGAGTGTGCTAACATATTTCTCGGTGACATTTTGTGTGGCTGGTTTTGTTTAAGTTTCTTTGGCTAATTGAATATGCATTTATGACCGCAACCATTTTTATTGTTAATTAATTGTTAATGTAAATTCTATAATAAATTATTATTTTTATTATGTTGATTCTTGGCGTTCTCTAATGTGATCGCGTGTTATCATCACAATCCCGTTTTGCACAAAATGTGTAGAATATTTTTAACCATTAATTTAAGTTATCGTTTTAAGTTGCTACAGTGATTCTTAGAATCTAGACATAATAATGATTAAGGAGAACGCAGTTTATATCTTACCGATTGAGGTAAAAAGTCGAAGAAGGAAAAATAGCTTCGTTCTGTTAATGGTTCCGATAGATCCTTAACATGCACTTTGTAATTCCATGCACTAAGAATGCAAATATTTTGTGTGAACTGAACAGAATACATTTTGAGAAATAGGAATTGAATTTACAGATAAACACAGAAAGTTTGAGACATTTGAAATAATTTTCCGGAAGACTGATTTACATTTCTGTTTCGATTCAGAAAAACAAAATTAATTAATTAATGTAATTGTTTGTTGCAATGAGCATGTCGTCAAAATTGATAAAAATAACATTGGGAACACTTAACATATTTATAAATGTAACGTTAGCATACAAAATGTTATAAAAACAACAAATAGATATGTTGTAGGTGATAAAATCTATCATTAGAGACCTACTTTAGTAGCGTGAAAACATTAATATTTAACGTAAAAAGGGCATTTATACTTCTGCAATTTGTGTAAAATTACTTTCTTCACATTTCCTACAATGTATCTTTATTTATTTGGCTATCATTTGGTTCTATTTAGTGTTTTATTGTAAATACCTACCTTAGGTACATTGGTGGTGTAGGTACAATCTGTACTTCTTGTAGGCACTTTTATAATGTTACTCCTTCCAGTGGTTGGGTAGGTACCTATATCTAAGTACTTCAAAATCAACTTGAGGCAAATGTAATGCCGTTTTGTTTGGAAAATAATCTTTAACTGCTCCAACTTTTTAATAGGATATTTATAAATACATAAGTACCTACCTCGTTGATCTTCCAAACTACCACTGGTATTCCAAAGCTTAGTTATCTTATATTCTTTTCGTTGCTTAATGCCAAAAATGTTAGCTGCAAATTCTGTAATGGGTGTTAAACAAATCTCTTTTCTATTTAGGTTACTCAAGTATGTGGGATCAGTGCATTACCCTGAATTAAATGTAACTCCCTACTAGATACATAGGTATTTATGTAGGCTTAACGGTAACAAGTACCGTCACCAGCAATAGGATGTACCATATCGCATTATGGATGGGCTGTACTTTGCGCAAGCCTCTGTGAGAAGAATATATTCTAATTTCTAGGCTTGTGCTAGGCTTACGCAAAGAAATCGTTGACGTGTGGTCAGTATCAGTGGCATGGTACATGTAAAGGTATTCACTATGTTCGCTAACTACCGCTCCGCGATCGCTCCTAGGTTCCTATATCCGTCGATACCCGACTAAGACTCGTACGTGCCAAAAGTGTGACACTTTTTCAAGGAGAAACGAGTCGTAGCTGGTTACCGATGGATATAGGAACCCGCCATAAGTGATTAAGAGATACGTTGTAGCTCTCCGAGCGTGTAGCACTTCGCGCAATGACTATACTGGTCAGACGAAACGTTGCTTCTAATTAGCGTGTATAGAAATTCAAAGTTTCACGAAAACATCCGCAAGAAACTAATAATTGACATTTTAATTCGAATAATAATCTAGTTTCTGTTCTCTTTGTAAAAATTGGCTTGCCAAATACGAGGAGGCTGTTTAGTCTACCAAATAACGAATAAGTAGCGCTCGCACCATTTCCGTCATGTTGACACAACATTTAGTCTGCGGAGCGACCGTGTTCTCAAACCACGTCTTTATTTAAATATGTATAAATAAATAAATATTGCTGGATATTTCACACAGCGCTATCAAGCCCCAAACTAAGCAGAGCTTTTACTATGGGAACCAGATAACTGATGTATCTATTTACAAAAAAAAGTATATAAGTATTCTCATATACTTGTTTTTGTAAATACATATTTATTATATAGAAAAATATCCAGATCCTAAACAATTATCTGTCGATCATGCCAACATTTGTTCCGCAGCGGGAATCGAACCCGCTACCTCCTGCGTCTCAGCCGGCTATTCGCCCACTGCGCCACGAAGGTCGTCATTTGAGCGGATACAGAATTGCGGGGCGGTACTGATTCGCGAACATAGTGAATACCCTGCCTAGTTTTTATTGCTCCAGAATTCAAATTGGTAGAAACATACCCCCGAGGCCTTTACGCCCTCTAAAGATTATTTAATAGAAAGGCTGGTGGCAAGTTACAGCTCTATCCAGATCAGTGGTGGGCTAACTTTCTTAATGGGGGGCCAGTAAGTTAAGAAATTTCAAGAGGAGGGCCAAAATTATAGAAAAAATGCATTTTGTGTTGAAACTCTTATGAAAAAGTGGGGTCCCTCACTAAGAAGAAATTCTTAGAATTTTAGAAATTATAGAGAGGGAGCACTGTACTAAGTAGAATCTACTTTATACTTTTGGACCGTCAAAATATAATTATCGCGGGTTACTATTCATGTCGAAGGACCAGAGAAAATTGAGGTTTGCCTCACAGCTTAGCCATAACAAATCTATTTCTACAGACAGTAAAGTTAACATTTGAGAGGCGCCACTGTCTTTTAAATAACCATTTGTGGTAGTCTGTGTATGGATAAACTTTTAGTTTCATCAGCTGTTACTTGATTGTTCGTTTTATTTACCCATACAAAAACTGCTTTATTTTTAAACTACTTATTAAAGTGCGCCCTTAGTTTTGTTAACTTTTTGTTCGGACAGTTACCCTACTCGTTAAAGATCTTATTCATAACATTAAAAGATGGCGATCAAAATATATTTTAAAAAGTACTAAAATATATTTTCTAGTAATGTACTAAAATTAAGACGGGTAAATTCCAAATTAGTAGGTGTCTTCGGTTGTAATGAAGTTAACTAAGAATGTTCCATCATCATCATCAGGCACTGATTCCACAGACAAATTCAGTATAATTATGTGTAAGAATAATTGAGTAAATTCCATATTAATAAATAAGCTCTCCCATGCTTATAGGATTTTTGATTGTTACCTGGTCCGCAAAGCAAACTCTCTTATAGTCAATGATTTTTAGACGTTAGGTTTTAATACCTTGTTTTTTATTATTTATTATGTTTCAATGAAAATTATATAGGTATATTTTTATTATTGTAACCTACATAGTTATGTTGGCTGTAATTTAAAATCGATGTAATTAATATATGTATTTTTATTTCATGCTGTCGTTTTATTGATTGGTGCCCTCATATTACATTACTTGCGTCATGTTTCCCAGGAATCCTAGGAAGTGTTAATTGTAATCTTTGTTAAGGAGGTGGTACTTTTTATGTTGCTATTTTCGTCACTTACAATGTACCTTGCTACGCTTATCAAAATAAGGTTAACTCTACCTAACACTACGTAAAATCAGATACCAAAACTATTTTATTCCGAACTCTTTAGTTTTATTTGTACTATGAACAGGCCCTGAAATAATAGTAACCTAATTATTGAAGTTAGCAAATTTAACTGAAAGAAATACTTTCCATATTTTTAAATCCATCTCAAAAATGTTCAAACCGGACGGGACTTGAATCCGCAACCCTTCTCTTGATACAAGAATACGCTAACCAATTGCGCCACAGAATTACTTCTTGTCAGGCTATTGGGAAATTTGTTTATGGTTCATTTTACACGACTCAAAGCTCAAAACTTTCTAAAAAGCGAGATCTCTAAATCAACTTGGGCATATCGGCGTTGTATGTATACAATATGTAACAAAAACCCTGTCGGATTTTTAAGGGTGTGATATAGTATCGATATTTGGTCACAATCATGTAATTATATTACAGAAAAAAAAATACCCGACTAAATTTCATTATTTGGCGCTCAAAAATTAAAACTTACATCTGGCAACACCGGCGGCCTACGCGGCGCGCCGGAGACGGTGACCGCCCTTTAGACGACGAAGACACGAGCCTGTGCACGTGTCTTTTGTTTTTTTTGTTGACGATTGTAGTCAAGAAACAATAAGTTTATTGCAGCTCTGAAAAAAACTTGGGTTTAGCTCTGAAAAGAACTTGGAGTTAGCTCTAACAAGAGCTTAGGTAGGTATTGCTAGTGTTACGCCGAGGCTGTTAAACAATGAGTAATAATCGAACCTTCTCGAACGCTTTTGTCTTGCTGTGTTATTGTTGCTATTGTGTGTGGTTTCGCAGAATGGGGAGTGGCCATTGTGTCGAGGGACCGACCCTTTCCTGGAAGGATCGACATCGTTCTCGAACAATCGAAATGTGTGCGATATAAATAGGCCGGAGAGATGGCCGGACAGTCAGTCTCAGTCAGTCTGAGTGAGTCTCAGCGAGGCCCTGGAGGACTGACGTGGAGAAGGGTCTCGCGAGTCAGTCTGGATTAAGCTATACGTGCGATCATTTCGGTGACTTTAAGTGGTGCAACAGTGGTGTGAATTAGTGTGTTGTGATTACGTGTGACCAAGTTCGTGTATTCATCGTTTAGTGCTGAATAAAAGTGTTATTTTGGTTAGATCGATTCCCATTATTTTATCCCGAACCCTCAGCTCGTAACAATTTGGTGTCAGAAGTGGGATAAAATAATGCCGGTTCTACCAATGGATAACGTGGACGGTGTCAGGACGAGAGGTCAACGACAACAGGAAATGGCTGAAAGGCGGTTTGGAGATTCTCCGGTTCAAGAAGCTCGGCAGAGTCGTCAGCCGAAGGAGATGGAATCAGCCGCCACCGAATCATTTGGAGCATCATCATCATCATCATCATCCGTGGGGCAAGCTCCTGTGACAGGCGATCTTGCTGCTATTATGGCCATGCTTTGTCGTCAACAAGAAGAGCAGCGACGTTGGCAGGAAGAACAGCTACGTCAGGAAGAAGAGCAGGCTCGGTTGCAGGAAGAACAGCGACGTCAGGATAAGGAAGAGCAGCGTCGTCAGCAAGAAGAGCAGGCTCGGTTGCAGGCAGAACAGTGACGTCAGGATAAGGAAGAGCAGCGTCGTCAGCAAGAAGAGCAGGCTTGGTTGCAGGAGGAAGAACGCCGTCAGCATAAAGAAGAGAAGCGTCGTCAGCAGGAAGAGCAGGCTCAGTTGCAGAAGGAACAGCGACGTGAACAGGTGGAGCAGACTCGGTTGCAAGAGGAACAGCGACGTCAGGATAAAGAAGAGCAGCGTCGTCAACAGGAAGATCAGCGACGTTGGCCATAAGAGCGTGCTCGACTGATGAGGGAATCGTTCGGTTCATCTGGAAAGGAATTCCAGGAAGTGAAAGAACAGATAGAAATCATGAGAGCCGTGTTTTGGAGGCTGGAATGGGGATCGCTGATGAGAAAGGGACTCTGGGTGTCCTGAAGTACTGGAGACGGCAATGTGGCTCCTCTAGTTGCTACATCTTCAGCGCGAGGTGCGCCTAAAATTGTTCGTGTTGATCGGCTGCCGCGATATGGGGCTAAGAATGCTCGGGACGAGCATGTTTTAGTAGGGGGCAGTGTTACGCCGAGGCTGTTAAACAATGAGTAATAATCGAACCTTCTCGAACGCTTTTGTCTTGCTGTGTTATTGTTGCTATTGTTTGTGGTTTCGCAGAATGGGGAGTGGCCATTGTGTCGAGGGACCGACCCTTTCCTGGAAGGATCGACATCGTTCTCGAACAGTCGAAATGTGTGCGATATAAATAGGCCGGAGAGATGGCCGGACAGTCAGTTGTGAGTCAGTTTCGAGTCTTGAGTGAGTGAGTTAGTCTCAGTCAGTCTGAGTGAGTCTGAGTGAGTGAGTCTCAGCGAGGCCCTGGAGGACTGACGTGGGAAGGGTCTCGCGTGAACAGTAGTTGCTCCCGAGTCAGTCTGGATTGTGACCAAGTTCGTGTATTCATCGTTTAGTGCTGAATAAAAGTGTTATTTTGGTTGGATCGATTCCCATTATTTTATCCCGAACCCTCAGCTCGTAACACTAGTTATGTAGAAGCACGTCAACTTGATCAAGACTTCGGCGGTCGTGTTCCACGTGTCGACCTCCAACTTCAATGCACCTTCGACACCGTTTTATAACGTTGGCACGCACTTTTCGCAGCACACTTGTATCAGATTTTATTGACTTAAAAGCCGCGACGATTCGAGTTCGCATTTCCGCTTCCGAGTCACACAGCTTATTAAACACAACTTGTTTGACGTGCCCCCACAAATAAAAGTCTAATGGCGTGAGGTCAGGAGATCGTGGAGGTCATGGAATAGGTCCCCCCCTGCCTATCCATTGCTGTGGAAACTGTTCATTTAAGTAATCGCGAACTGCACGCAAAAAATGAGGCGGGGCGCCATCGTGCTGGAACCACATTGAACGATGGAAAGCCACGTTTAAATCGTCCAACTCTTCACTAAGCTCTTCGCGCAAAAGTGCCAAGTAGTTCGTACCGCTCATAAAACGATTTAAAAAATACGGACCAATGATTCGATCTCCGAGTATACCGGCCCACACGTTAATACGCCAACGATGTTGGAAATGGCTTGGTTTAATAGCAAACGGATTTTCCATTGCCCAAACGTGTTCATTGTGCGAGTTAAAAACACCGTTTCTCTTTGTGACGTACAGGCGCTTGGCCTGGATCACACTGGGTCGATCACTTTTGATATGTAAATAGCAATCGCCGTGTAGTCTTATGTATGATAAAAAGTATCCTCCAGGTAACAATAGAACGCGTACATACCTAGAAGACCAACAGAAGATCACCTTCCCCAACGCGCTTGCTTGCTGTCTGTTGCTGGGCGATGCTGGCGGCACTTATCACATGCACACCGGCCGGTGGAACTTGATTGTTTGTTAATAGATTTGCACAAAGATAGTCTGGATAAATCCACACACGATACACGAATTTGGAATGCTTTTGATCGATTTTAGATGAGTTGTTTCGGTATTGATGTTGCGTTGTCACTCGTTCGAGGTGAGGCAGCCGAATGTCTTCATCAGACCGTTGTGGGTCTGCTCAATTTTATGAGGGTGACTGTTGTAAATCTACCGCACGCATAAGACAAAAAATCTGTTGCCCATGTTACAGGAAAACAACCTTAATACCAAAACATAAGACACACGTTTACTGACGATAACTATGTGAAAAACACTCTTCTCTTGCAAACATAGTAAGTCGGCGGCGGCAATCATAATTACAAGAGTTATAAATTTTATGATATATGTATTTTGATGGTTATGAGGTACTTAAGGCTCCAGGATCAAAAGTTAATTAATATATATATAAATACGAAAAAGTGGTACAAAGCTTCTCACACTTATTCAATAATTGTACAAATATTTTTTTTTCATTATTTTTATTCATCCTCTATTAAAAATTATTTTGCACTCCTCATTTCAATGTGTATATAACATTTAATGTGTAAATAGCACATTTTTCAGTTGTTTTTTTTTATATTTGAACACTTAAAATATTTTATTCAGTCGAATGCACCCGAAAAAATCTTAACCTCAATAATGAGCGGAGCAGAGAGGCACGACGCAAACGTGTTGAAAGAGCTCATCAGTCGTCTGAACAAACAACAAAACACTGAACTGAACAAAACAAGAAATGCAGCTCAAAGAATCAGGACAGCAGAGGGTCGTGCACAAGAATCTCAAGAACAGCATGACGAACGTCTGCGACAGACTATTACGAGAACAAGAGCGGCACGAGAACGAAACATAGCTACAGCACGATTGCAATAACGACAGACGCAGCAGACCAGCCGCTCATTAACACGTGCATCATTTGTTCGTCTTGCTTTCGAATATGCACCAGATATTAACTACCTGCGCATTCAAAAATTGGTATCGGTGGAATGAATAAAGTATGTCAATATTGTCAGGCATTGAAATTTCGGAATGAAACACCCGGCATGTGCTGCGCATCAGGAAAAGTTGTGCTGTCACGTCTACCCACTCCGCCGGAACCTTTATTAAAAGGCTTTGTCCTGAATGACTGATTGACGGATCAACTCACAGCCTAAACCGCTGATCGTAGAGACCTGAAACTTGGAAGGTGTGTTCTTTGTATGACGTAGGCATCCGATAAGAAAGGATTTTCCGAAATTCTACCCGTAAGGGGGTGAAAAGTTTGTATGGGACAACGTGATTCCTTGGTCTAATCTACTTCAAATTTTGCATAAACCTTTTTTTAACAGAATTGATGGAAGACGTGTTTCGTATTTTATAGAAATTCATCCCCTAACGGGGTTAAAAAGGGATATAAAGTTATTTTGGCGGTGATTTGCTTCGAGGTTGATATCAATACTCCTTAGTGAAAAGCACTAAGGAGTATTGATATCAACCTCGAAGCAAATCACCGCCAAAATAACTTTATATCGAGTTATAAAAATAATTGTCGGCGATTTCAACAGCCACAATCTATCTTGGGGATACAGAAAATCGAACCCTGATGGTATTGCTGTCGAGGAATGGGCAGACTCCTTAGACCTTTCCCTGATACATGACCCAAAACTGCCTCCATCATTTAACAGCTGTCGATGGAAAAAAGGGTACAACCCTGACCTAATATTTGTGAGCTCAAATATAAGTTCCCTTTGCTCAAAATCAACTTGTACTCCCATTCCCAACACACAACACAGACCTATTGCATGCCAAGTCCAAGCGGCTATCACACCGAGGCAAGTTCCTTTCATGCGCAGGTTTAACTTGTCAAAGGCAAACTGGGAAGGCTTTGCAAAGTGCGTAGATTCAAGACTAGATAAGGTAGAACCCGTGCCTGATAACTATGAAAAGTTTATTGAGGTCATAAGAAAAGCTTCTAGGCAAAATATTCCGAGAGGTTGCCGTAGCTCATACATCCCAGGCCTTACGAACGACTCTGCGACACTTTTGCGTAGTTATGAGCAATTGTATACTAATGACCCTTTTTCGGAGGAAACATTAAATGCTGGTAATGAGCTGATGCTCATGGTTAGCGAAAACCGAAGAGAAACGTGGATGTCTACAGTCTCAAACATCAACATGACCCATAACAGTAAAAAGGCCTGGACGACAATTCAAAAACTCACAGGGAACCCTCCCACTGCTACAAACCAAGGACATGTTACAGCTAATCAAGTAGCCCACCAGCTTTTACTCAATAGTAAACCACCCAAGCAGCTACCCAGACTACAAAAAACTAAAATCTCAGATAAAAACAACTCAAATGAAATTAGCAAACCTTTTACACTAACCGAAATTATACTTGCAATAAGAGCTCTGAAGAACGGAAAAGCTGCAGGGGTAGATGACTTATTAGTTGATCAAATTAAACATCTCGGACCAATTGGTGTATCTTGGCTGCTAATGTGCTTTAATAACTGCCTGGAAACTAAGAAAATCCCAAAAATGTGGAGACGCGCCAAAGTTGTAGCACTTTTGAAGCCTGGAAAACCCCCTTCAGAGCCTAAAAGTTATAGACCTATTTCCCTCCTATGCCACCTATATAAACTATTTGAAAGGCTTCTCCTCAACCGACTTACCCCGATTATAGAGCCTCAGCTGATCCCTGAACAAGCAGGATTCAGACCAGGAAAAGCCTGCTGCGGTCAGACGCTCAAGCTTACCCAGCATATTGAAGACGGGTTCGAGGCAAACAGTATCACTGGTTTGGTTCTTGTTGATCTATCTGCCGCATACGATACTGTTAATGTTAAAAGACTTCTTCGCAAAGTCGAAAACCTGACTTGTGATCTTGGGTTCGTTCAAATTCTGGGTGAACTACTTCATAACCGTCGCTTCCAAGTACATCTTCTATCAGAAAAAAGTAGATGGCGCTGCCTTAAAAACGGGCTCCCTCAAGGGAGCGTGCTTGCACCAACTCTCTTCAACATTTATACGAATGACCAACCCAACAGTCCATCTACTACACGTTTTCTATATGCAGACGATTTAGCGTTGACGACCCAAACTTCCACCTTTGAAGAGGCTGAAGACAAGCTAACACTAGCCTTGGCTGAATTAGAGAGTTATTACGAAGAGAATGGCTTGAAGCCAAATCCATCTAAAACCCAATCCTGTGCCTTTCATCTGCGCAACCAACAAGCCAGCCGGACCCTAAATATAACCTGGCAAGGAGTTCCTATCCAACACGAAACCTTTCCAAAATACCTGGGGGTAACTCTGGATAGGTCACTGAACTATAAAGCACAGTGCTATAAAACTAAGATGAAAGTTGGTACCCGAAACAATCTTCTGCGTCGACTTATAACTACCAAATGGGGTGCAGCCCCAGACGTACTCCGCACTACTGGCCTGGCACTGTGTTTTTCATCCGGCGAATACGCTTGCCCAGTCTGGAGCCGGTCCGCACATGCAAAGGTCGTCGATGTCGCGTTAAACGATACATGTCGGATAATAACAGGATGTCTGAAGCCAACCCCTCTAAACCTGATATACCCTTTGGCAGGCATATCGCCCCCTGGAGTGCGACGAGATGTGGCTTGCTCTATTGAAAAGCACAAGCAAGAGCATGATTATCGACACCCCTTATATGACCATAACATCCCGCAAGGCCGCCTTAAAAGTCGAAAGAGCTTTCAACGCTTCACAAGGGCCACGAGCGAAGACCCGGCTGCTACTAGACGCACTCTGTGGATAAAAAAAAACTCCCCACCGCCTGATTTTACCACCCCACAGGAACAGTTACCACCCGGGCATGATCTGCAGTGGCCAGTATGGAAGTCCTTAAACAGGCTCCGCACCCAGGTTGGCCGCTGCAGACTTAGTATGTGCAAATGGGGATTCAGGGACCCTAACTTGACGCAGTGCGACTGCGGTGATCCCACGCAGTCAATGCAGCACTTGCTAATGTGCCCTTTATGTCCGAACACATGCACGATGGAGGACCTAATGGCCGCTTCGCCTGATGCCATTTCTGTGGCCAAACACCTGTCCACCATACTATGATTGGAAACGTAGAACTCTTGACACGCTAAGAAGAAGAAGAAGTGCTTTTGATTAAAATTACTATTTATTTTGACACATGTTTGAAAAGTCAAACCGATTTTATTCAAAAATGGTTGAACTCACTTAAAAACTTATCCAAATACTCTTTAAAGTTGGAATGTCTTGAAAGTCACCGTATTATATGAGTACCTCATTTGAAGGGTTGTAAGCTTAAGAAGTTATGCACTTTTAGGACACGGCCTCATAGGGACGTAGAGTTTGAAATTTGAAATGGTAGAGACTAGAACATTTTTGTGTATTGTGTTACGCATTTTTTTTTAATTTATAAATTTGTCTGCAGCATTACCGAGTTATGGTGCTGTCTCAGTCACACTTCAGATCCAAATTGACAATCGACATGAAAACGACGAGGCACAATTTGATAAATTTACAAAAATCCTCTCCAATCCTATAAACCTATAAAATCAGTTAATACGGTTCTGAGTGTGTTTTTAAAATCAATGTCGTTTGTAACAAAACAGGTGTTATAAACACATGTGTACGAAACAAAGCATAAAAACATAAAGTTATAGTGTAAAAGTACACATGGGTGCAAATTTGCTAGCACACTAACCTCCAACCCTAGGTAAAAACCTGTGTTGGTGAAAATGATCATTTTTAACCGATGACGCTAAAAAAGTGGTATTATAAGTTTGAAGCCTGTGTCTGTGAGTCTGTCTGTGGGAACGTCGTTCCCAAACGGACGCGAGTTTTTTAATAGTTTATCTATGATGATTCTTAGCTGTGTGAAGAAAATCAGGACGTTAGAAGATTTTTAGAACTTTTTATTTTTGGTGAAGGGATATAATCCCATCTGTAAAATGGAAATTGCCTACTGGTTCTTTTTGTACTAGCTGAACCCGCCCGCGGTTACGCCCGCGTGGTTTGTCAATGAAAATATTACCCTCTTTCTGCGCAGTCGGATAAAAAGTAGCCTATGTCTCAATCCCGGTCATTATCTATACCTATACCAAATTTCATCGAAATCTGTCCAGCCATTTAATCGTGAAAACGTAACAAACAGAGACAAGAGTTACTTTCGGATTTGTAATACCTACCTCTAAGTAAGGATAGACACATCCATATTAACATTGAAAATTCCAAAGTAAATCTGTCTCTGTCTGTTTCTTGCGACTAAACGGCTGGACCGATTTCGATAGCATTTGCTATTTAAAAAGATGATGACTGGGATTGAGTCATATCATAGGCTACTTTTTACTTGACTGCGCAGAAGGAGGGTAATGTTTTTATCGACAAATCACGTGTGCGAAGCCGCGGGCGGGTCAGCTAGTTAATGACTATAGGAGTTCAACGGGACCGTTCGTTTTTCCACCCTGTTTTTTACCTAATCACATTAAAATGCACCACCTTTTTAATAGAATAAAAAAAACTTCAAATGGGAAATATCGATTATAGTATATTCGCTGACTATAAATGTTCTACAGCTAGCATTGAATAGGTATACATACTTACTAATAACATTTAAGTAGTTATCTTTTACTAATCCAACAGGATTTTTACTAATTTCCAACAATAATACAGATCAAATCCCTTTACAAATAGGTGTTTAAACACTGAGGTATTATTACTACGTAGTAATACACTGAGGTATTATTACTAAGTAGTAATAATACCTCAGTGTGCTAATAGTTAGGGTACCTTCCCAATTTACAAAATGGAGTTACCTTGCTTGCTTTTAATTTTATTATTTTATTTATTTCTTCGTATGTCAGTAATCAATTTTTGTAAAAATAAAAATAAAGTAAGTAATAAGCAGTAATTCTTTTTGTTTTCTCTTTCAAATAATTATCAACTGTGTTTAGGCTAGGTTAGGTACCTATACATCCAAATATTTTACAATTAGTAAATTATTGCTTTTGTTATTAATACTGTACATTAGTGTTTATTCCAATTGATTTATTTACGTAATTTGTTTATCAAGAACAATTTGTCCAGGAATGTGTTGTATGGAACACAATTTAAGGTCTAATAAAAAATTATATATGTAAGTACTAACATAGATTTTATGTACATACTAAATAATATTGTAAGTAGCAGGTATAAAAACAATTCATAAATAAAAAAAACAATCTCAATATTATTTTCAGATAATTTGCAATCTACTTACTATTATGGGTTTTCAAAACAAACAAAATAAATTCCGATTGCATAGATAGATGGCGCTGTTTTACAAGCGATGGTTATCAAAATAACATTCCTTTCATTAAAGTAACTACTCGTTTATGCGTCGTTTATCTTTTGTATGTAGCCAGTTACTACCATACTAGTGATAGCGCAGGATGATTTAAGGCGACTTGTGCAACTATGCCTTATCTTATTTAGCGCCTAATTAAAATTATGAGAGTTATCATATTTAAACATGTTTAGTCGCTAATTACGTTTAGGGATCGTTGCGCAAGCTAGGTTAATGATTTAGCATATTACTTAATAACATTTAAGCGCGACACACACACGATAAAGTTGCTTTAATAGTTTATGTTAAAATAAACTATTGATCGCTATACAATCCAATGGACCATCACACACGGCAAAGATAACATATTTTTTCATATTTTATAATATCTTATGATAGGTACCGAGCTATATGGATATTTCATGTTAAAATACGAAAGATTCGTCTATAGGTTTGAGACTTTCAAGATGGTAAAAAGATTTCATATAATAACATATCTTGCCACTGTGGTACTACCATAAGATACTATAATTTAATAAATTAAGATATCGTAACATAAAATAACATCTTCATTTTGTGCAGAGTCCAGTAATATACTGGTCTGTGTTGTGTGTGACGCGCTTTATAATAAAATGCAGTTCTATATAATACTCACAACCTACGCCATCTATGAACACAACTGGAAGTTTAACACAGACCTTGAATACCGCAAATTAAAATAGAATCTACAAAACAGACCCCAGAGGTATTTAATATAAATTAATGTGAAAGAGCATGTAGTAGTTTTTGTAAATTTAAAAGATTCTACATTGGTTTACTCTTGATTTTGATACAACTATTTTTAGGTTTTGTGTTATTTCATTAAGTTATTGTATAGATTATTTAGTTCTTAGATCATAATCTAATAATAACATCCCATACACATAGGCCACATCGAAAGCAGTTCAACACATAACATCGGATATAAATATTATACAATTTGTATTACTTATACAGAATATTTTATACAATTGTATAGTTAAAACAGTCAACAGCAATTATAACATCAATAACAATTTTGTTTATTTATTTTATAGTCAGGTTACAGAAACACTTATTAAAACATTTTAACAAGGTACACACGGCTACACCTCAAGCTATACATTTCCAGTATAAACTGACCTCGCATTGTGTAGGTTTTCCACTTTGTGTAGACTGTGTGTTGAGAGGTCAGCATAGATTGGAATAGTATAGCTTGAAGTGTAGCCGTGTGTACAAAGTTATTTTTGATGAATAAAACTAAATATGTAGTGCTTTGAAGTTGGTTTTTTTTTAATTTTGTTATCTAAATGAGTTGAGTCAAAGAAATAAGAGAAGGAGCATGCGAGCCATGCATGCAATGATTGGTTTGAACAGTGTTCAAGAAACTGGCTGTTAGAAATACAGGTATAATCTAGGTCTAAAATGCAAGGAACAGTATTTGATTGTACCAGGCAATAACAAGAAACACTTGGAAAATAAATTGAATTCTGGATGACTTTATCTAGTTCACAACTAACTGAACATCATAGACATAGTCAAGTCTAGCTTTTCTATAAATCATAGTATAAATAGTTTGTGTGATGAATGACACTTCTAGAATATAATCTATTGCCATTTGAGATGGAGCACCTCAGAAGTTACAACAGCTGTTAGTTTTGCGAGCAGTCTTGTAAAATGCTTTACTGTGCATAGACAAACTGTCAGATTTGGCCACTAGGTCATCCAACTTCTCCCCTCTTTCTAGTACAGCCTTTATTGTGTCATGAAGAATGATCTTCGTCTCATCAAGGTCACTTTGAATCTTAGTCATTGCATCTGCTTCTTTAGGGTTCTGATACTTTGCCAAATGTTGAGGTAGGGCTTGGAAGTCTACGGTCCCCTCGTTAGCCATAGGCCACGTTCCCGCTGGCACTGCTACAGAGAATTCATCTAAGGTTTTTGTGATAAGTGTATGTGCTACTCTGTTTGGATACTCATGGTCAGTAATCAGCACTCCAGCTAAGTTGTCAGATCTGACATAGACTTGTAACATGTACTCTCCTTCTTTCACAGACTGTCTTGAGGCAGGTGTTGTTCTCTCCACCATTGTCTTACTTACAAACATCATAAACTCTTGTACTGAGGAACGTTGGAAAAAACTGAAGCTTTGTAAATCATAAGCTGATTTGAGGATAGTGGCACTGTTGATACCTTTGTAAAGGACAAGAACTGCATACACCTTCACCATTTTGTATTCTGTAGTATTGTGGTAGTTTTGAAAATCTGGGGAAAGACAATTCTTTTTAATTTATAGTGGCACAACATTTCAAAACAGGTTTATTCAGTCTAAGATTTATTTAGATCCGTAATATTATAAATTCGAATGTAACTCTGTCTCTTTCTTTTTGTTACGTTTTCACAAATAACGGCTGGACCGATTACAATGAAATTTTGACCTGGATTGAGGCATAGGCTACTTTTTATTGACAAACCGCGCGTGCGAAGACGCGGGCTTGAAATTCACAATTTACTTTTTTACTTACCAGATTTCACCTATGCTCAAGTGAAATTATATGAAGTGTTCTCCTCCACACATTACCAACTTTATAGGATCGACGGTTGTGTTTTCTCAATAACGCATTTATTTCTTCCTTCTATTTCAGTAAATCAATTGCTAAAACATAAAATTATGCAAAGAAGAAGGTGAAATTGCGTGAATTTTATCAACCAAAATACGTAAATGTCTAAACGTCAATCAGTAAGTCAAATCAATCAAGTAAAAAATGACGTCATTTTCATGCAGTGTTCAAAATTTTACCATTTTTGGCATGATTAATGCATAGACAATAATAATCGATTATCGACGACATGAACGAGACAGTATGCTATCTCTGTCGCTCGCTCGTTTATTCTCAGAACAAGAGTTCGACAACACTCATGCTCTCCTTTCCAATAAATACTGTGAGCTAGGACTTTCATTTAATTTTGTATGTATAGATATACATAACGAAAGCCTACATGTGATGTTTTGAACTCCGGAGCCCTATAGTTTTTGAGATATCAATTTTAGAAAATCCAAAATCGAGTGCTAAAATAGCGTGAAATCAATTTCGAAACGTCTATTTTGCATTATCGTCAATTACTATGACACTAAATTGATATTGACAGTGACTGCAAAAAGGGTGTTTGGGCCATTTTGGCATTTTTTGCAAATTATGACAGTAAATTGACAGTGACTGCAAAAAGGGTTTTTTACAGTTTTGACATATATGGTTGGATGGATAATCCATTTTGATGGTTTTATTTGTTGACCAAGTGATGGCTTTTCTATTCTGGCTGACTCTGTAAAACTTCTTTAGCCTGTGCTTTCTATACTTCCAGAAGAAATGTGCTCTAAACTTAGACCCATAGCTTAAAGGAAAAAAACACTTCAACACTACATACGTTTTATCTAACTACATTAAAACCTACTCTCAACTAATTTTTTAGCACAGTAGACATTTAGACAAAAATTAAAGTAAGGGAACCTGGCAGGCAGAGCTACTACTACTGTTAAAATTGAGCCAAGTTGGTGAACTCACATCATGGCTGAGACTATAGAAAAGCAGGAGAGTGCCATTGACGCCCGGCGACGAATACTCAACATAGCAGTATCCACGGTGCTGCTAGAGACAGGGTTTGAGTCCTGTGATAAAATGTCTCTGGAGACACTAACAGAAATTCTACAAGCTTGTAAGTAGTTGCGATGAAAGTCCTTGAACGATTGATTAATACGGTTTTATTGAGTTATTGGGAAGATAACTTTCACCTACTACCTTGATTCTTACATCAAAGATTTAAAGGTTTAGGGCTATAGAACTTGAACTGACTAGTACCTCATATGGAGATATGATTAAAAGAAGCTACTGAGCAAATGTAGAGTGACAACAAACAATGATTTTATGTTTAGATTCAGGACTGGGTATATGAATTTCAGAGTTCAAATAGTTTATTTTTGTTGTCTCAGTTGCGTTTTTGTGTTGTAAATGCCCTATTTCTTAATATGCCAGTAAGCGTGTAAATCTTGCATTTATGTAGTATATTAAGTGTATATCTCTTCAACACCATTCTAGATACAGGTCATCTACCAGTGGAGATGTGCCACTCAAACATAATTCTTCTTCACAAGAAAGGAGACAAAAGTAACATGAATAATTACCATCCTATCAGTTTAGTGTCACATCTCTACAAAGCCTTTATCAAAGTTATTCAGAAGCACATAGAAGGTATACTGGACCAGCACCAACCACCGGAACAAGCTGGATTCCGACCTCATTTTTCCACCACAGACCATCTCCATACGCTAAATCAGGTTATAGAAAAATTTAATGAATTCCACAATCCACTATATCTGGCTTTTGTGGATTACACAAAAGCTTTCGATAGCATCAACCACTCAGCAATCTTCTTGGCTTTAGCGAAACAAAATGTTGAAAAAATCTATATAGACCTAATTAAAAGCATTTACAGCAATAGCTACGCTAACATTAAATTAAATACATCAGGAGCAAAGTTTTTAATAGAAAAGGGAGTCAAACAGGGTGACCCGCTCTCTCCCAAATTATTTACGAGCACTCTAGAAGAGGTTTTTAGACAATTGCCAGCCTCATGGACAAATGCAGGCATTGAAATCGGCGACCAAAAACTTACAAACCTTAGGTTCGCTGACGACATAGTTCTCTTTGCCACCAGTGCCCCCCAATTAGAACAAATGCTCCAAGACCTGAGCAAGGCAAGCCTCGAGGTTGGACTGATGATGAACCAGTCAAAGACCCAAGTTATGACCAATAGCAAGAAACATAGGGTCAAGGTAGATGGGCAAGAGATACACTATGTCGATGAGTATATTTATCTGGGCCAGATAGTCTCTTTCAAGAACAGACAAGATCGAGAAGTAGACCGTCGTGTCGATAACGCTTGGAAGAGCTACTGGTCCATGAAAGAGCTAATGAAGGGCAACCTTCCACTGTCACTTAAGCGAAAACTCATCGACATGTGTATCTTACCCATTCTAACCTACGGTGCTCAGACTTGGTCATTGACAGACTCACAAAAGTTCAAACTCGGGGTATGCCAACGAGCGATGGAGCGTAGCATTTTAGGTGTTAAGCGGACCGATAGAATCCGCAACACTACTCTACGCTCGACTATCATCGACGTGGGGTACAAGGCTGCAAGACTCAAATGGGACTGGGCGGGTCATGTCACTCGAATGCACCCTGAAAGGTGGACTAAGATCTCCACCGACTGGCAACCTACAGGACGACGGCAACGAGGCAGACCGCGAAAACGTTGGCGCGACGATCTGGATGGGTTCCATTCTGACTGGCAGGAGATTTCTGGAGAACGCAAGGAATGGAAGCAAATGGGGGAGACCTTTGCCCAGCAGTGGGACAGTATAGGTTATTAAAAAAAAAAAAAATTAAGTGTATATCTTTTACTGTCAAACACATGTCATATATATTTTACTTACAGTTATCTCTGAGGTTGGCAATTCTGCGAGAGGATTCTGTGAGATTTCCGGTAGAGTTGAACCAGTTCTAGGAGATGTATTAATGGCTTTTATAAACATGGGTAAGCTAATCAAATTTTTATTGTTGTCACATGACCTAGTAGTAATTATAAAGCTTATGAGAAAATGTGGGTGACAAGACATTTGACTGCAGCTATACTGATTATACAATTACTATGGAAAATAGACAAAATAAAACTACTTTTAGTTCTCTACCTTGTTTGCTCCACCAAAACTGGACCAATATCTAGTTTACAATTACCTAAATTCCTAATTTTGAATAAGTGATCAGTTGATTTTTATAATCTTATCTGGATCTTTGTGCTTTCTGGCAAATACCTCCTTGTCAATTCACGTGTGATTAGTGCAGATATAAGTATATATGTACTTTACATATTTTTCCTGATGTTGGACTTTCTCATCATTCCATTTGCAGAATTTTATACCTTGTATTGTATAAGTATGTACTTACAAAAAAAAAGTCTGGATCCCATAGTACAAGTTTTGCTTAGTTTGGGGCTAGATGGTGCTGTGTGAAATGCCCAGCATTATTTATTTATTGGATATCTGACTGTATCGTACAAACCATGTTAGTAAGTAAAATCTTGAATGATATAAACTTAATTATTTTCAGGTGTCAGCTTAAAAGGTATTGAACAATACGCAGTCCGTCCAAACAGACATGTGATCCAACAGCCATCACAAGCCCCAGCTCCCCGGACTCCTTCGATGCTGTCAGCCGGCTCCAAAGCCAAACCAGCACCACATATACCGTTCCATCTGCCCCCACTACCTGATCCACATGCTTATATTAGGACACCGGTAAGTATGTACTTGCACTTGTATCAAAAACTTAGCAATGTTCCTTTCATTTGTGTGATTCTGCTAGGCATAGCACCACAACATCTAACCACTCCTACAAATACTGGCCTATGTAGTTATACTTACTATAAGTCAGTTTACAATCACTTCTATATCTACTGATTTATTTCTGAAAATTCTTTCACTAATAGTACCAAATAGGAAGCTTCATTATCCCTGAGTGCTAGGCTATATATATTTTTTTAAACCCATGCAAATCCGGGCGAGTCAGCTAGTATTAAATAACCCTGTAATAAAATTTTAAATGTAGTACTGTTATCTGCTATAACAGTAGATGAAACAATGAGTATATAATTTGTCACATTATTCCAGACCCATAAACAACCAGTAACAGAATATGAAGCTATCAGAGAGAAGGCTGCATCTCAAAAGAGGGACATTGAAAGGGCACTTACAAAGTTCCTAGCCAAAACTAGTGAAACCCATAACCTGTTCAATACTGATGATAACCAAGTATTTCCATGTAAGGTGTTATGTTTTTTCTAAATATATTTTAACATATTTGAAAACATATTTGAAATATTACTTAAGTATAGATGGAAAACGACGCCGAGGTAGACCAACTAAATACTTGCGCGATGTTTTGAGGTACGCGTCCACAGATCCGCATCGTACACATCGGACTGATCGTATCAAACTGATTTTAGTATTCTCTGTATAGGAATTAGGAAGTCATACAAATGCATCCACTGATTAGTGCACCCATGCTTGCTGATTACGTCTTACGGATTGTCGATCAGTGGACGAACCCCGCGCGCCCGCGCACCATTCCATTGTCTCACACACATACAGTTTCCGCTCGTTCGCTCACTACGAAAATCCGAATGATAGTTGCGTCGGCAATCCGATTGCTTGCCAGTTCCTTAACAATACGCAAATTAATCCGTTTAATCCGTTAAACTGACCGTTGGCACCGTGGACGCTTACCTTTCGACGTCTGTCATAGGGGTTGACAGGACTTGGCACCAGATCGAGGCAAGTGGAAGGGGCTTTCGCCCAGTAGTGGGATATAGTGGATAGGCTAGTAAACAAAAATATTTTAAATATCAGACAGACTAACACAAATACCAAAATACATACTTTCAATGTGATTTAAAATATAGTAAACGTTAAAAACATAATTTCAGTGATAGCATGCAAGCCAACATTCCCTGCATACTTGCCGTGCCTACTGCCAACAGACCAAGTGTTTGACTTTGATGAGTTGGAGTACCACTTTCAAGTGGCAAACAGGACAGAAGATATGCCGGCTGACAAGAAAGGAGGTATGGACTGTGCTTATTAACTTAAAGATGTTATCATATTGAAATTATATTATTGCTGTGTGAAATGTCCAGCATTGACTGCCTCAACCTATTGGTCGTCTTCTAACTGAATTTTGTATTATGTTTACCAGCTTCCGCCCGCGGCTATGCACGCATTATTAAAAACATTACCCTCCTGCGCAGTCGGATAAAAAGTAGCCTGTCTCAATCCCGGTTATAAAATATAGGTACCAACGTTCATCGAAATCGGTCTAGCCGTTTAGTCGTGAAAGGGTAACAGAGAGGCAGTTACTTTCAAATTTATAATATTAGTTTTGGAGTTATGAGAAAAAAAATACCATTTACTCCCCCTTGCCTCTGAAGTTCGCAACGCGAAAAATCTGAAATAGGTATCGAAACGAAAAATAAAACGAAGTTGCTATCACACTAATGTCTACACTATAATAATATTATAAAGAGGAAAGATTTGTACCTATTTTTGTATGTTTGTATGTTTGTAATGAATAGGCTCAAAAAGTATTGGGCCGATTTAAAAAATTCTTTCACCAATAGAATGCTACATTCTTCCAATTTGACATAGGCTACATTTCATTTTGAAAAAAATTAGGGATCCTTGGTAAAATTTGAACAATGTAACCGAAGGTGTAGAAAAATGAGTCTTAAAATGTCTTTCGTCGAATGCGTTGCCGAAACTATTAGCGATAGAACAAAATAATGTACAACAATATTGAAGAACATCATAATGTCTACAAAAAACTCCGCGGTAGCATATGTCCAACTATTGTAGTTATGTCACTACAACAACTTTTTTCATTTAAACATTAATGAAAATGCTAACCAAATTCAAACCATGCTATTTATGTGTTTATATTAAACTTTATCCAAATAAATTATTTTATGGTCAAGACCATTTAACTACCTATAAAATAGTTTTTAAATTATTTAAATTGGACTTTCCATTCAAAAGATATTACGAATTAAAAAATTCAAACAGTAAACAAAACCGCCATAGCGCCGTGGCCGTTGTTTGCGATGCAGTCTGAAAAGCGCGCCGGGCATCGCGGCGGGCGGGGTGGAGGCTATTATCGTTAATATATACATAAATAATAATTTTTTAATAAATACAAATATTTGTGAAAAAAAGTGTTTTATGTCCAAATTTCCAAAAATAAATAATTGTCTACCCCGTGCGAAGCCGGGACGGGCTGCTAGTATTATTATAAATGTGAAAGTTTGGATGATTGTTTGTTTATTTGTTTGTTTGTTACTCAATAGGTAGTTACGGAATCTTCGGCGCGCCAGGCTCACTCGCACTTGACCGGTCTTGTTTTTTCAGATCAATCTGACAATGAAGGCGATAACGGTGGGGACAATGATAACGCTAATAGCTCACAACCCGAGAACCACGGCCCAGATATACCATCAAGTCCAGACAGGAAGGCTGGTGGGTAATACATCTGTACTAGATTATAAGATGCTTGTGTATAGGTCTATTAGTTAAATATATTTTCAATAAGCATATAATTTTTGTTATTTTTCTTACCATGATACCCTGAAACTATTAAATAAGTCTCATAACTGTTTCATATTTTAGTTTCCTCCTAATCCTAAATAAAGAATTGTATTGTATTGTTATTCACAGATGGCGTTGCAAATATGTATACTTTGTATTGTATGAAATATCTTAGTGAATCAAGTAATGTAATATCAAATTTGTTATTTTAATATCATCCTTTATAGCACTCTGCTATGGTAGAAACCACTAAATACTTAAGCATATTTTAAGAAATTACTAAATGAGTGAATAAAATTAAAATTACATATGTAGGTATATTTGATAGCCACTCTCATTGCGAGTCAGCGCCATCTGTCTAGTCTAGAATCTAGACAATCTGAACTATTATTTTGCTTGTGAATTTGCTTCTGAAATTATTCAGATAAAGCAGCACCATCTTTTGAACGATTGTATGTATCGAGGAATGAAACAGCATCTACTCTTTAAACTTTATTACAAACAAAATCACTTAAGAATAGCAGAGTTAATAACTGGCATTGCTTTGATGCCATCCCTGTTCACAACAGTAACTTGGAAGTTAGGCAGGCTGACAAACAGTCTCTTGTGGACTTCTGTTACACACTTTTTCAGGATGTCGTAAGCTTCTTGTTCTGTCAGATCTGCAAAGTAAACAATTCTGTTATTCATCTGTACTCCTTTAGTTTTTAACTTATTAATTTAAAAAGAGAGATGTTATAAGTTTGAACTCTTTGCCTGAACATTTGTCCATGACATTGTAGCACCCAGAGTATTTTTGTTTTTTGAAAAGGTGGTTCTAAGCTATTTTGTGGGAATCGGTTCAGTAAGTTTGGTGGCTATAAAAATTTGTAATAAATCAGTTTTTATTTTTAATTTAATAACAATCATATTTACGGTCAACGGACAGTATTGAAAATGATTTCATTTTATGTGTTAATTCTAAGCTACTTCATACAACTTTAATTTTCTTAGCATAAAAGTAATACAAATAATACACACCCTTTCTGTGGTACCGGTCCATGATACTCAAACTAAGGTAACCACCAAAGCCATGGGCTGCAAATGACACCTTCATACTAGATGCTAGATAGTCCATGAAGTACAGTTCAGGGCCAGTTTCCTTGTCATATCCACCCATCAGGAGGTTCACGAAGTAAGGAGACTGAAAACAGAATTTAATTGTAAAAAAAACCCCTGATATTTAATGTAAGTATTCTACGGCTGCAACTGCTGTTTTATACTAACACTGCTTCTCAGGTAGTCAGCAAGGTTTCTTCGGGTGAAATTAGCCGCAGCGGAAGGCCCCAGTTCGTAACCATTACGCATTTTGTAGAGCTGAATGTTCTTGGCTATGTACTCTGCAAACTGGTTGGTATCACCAGAATCGCCGTTCACACCCATCACCAACTTATCAGATATTTTGTAGATCTTCTCTTCATCTGTAAACAATGCAATTTGTTAGTTTCCGGCGTCTGAAAAAAGTATACGGCAAAACCAAAATCGCTAACTCACCATCTTTCATGAGCATTATACTGTGAGCGTTGCTTTGATCGGCAGCTATCATGACGAAGTCATTACACTGTATTCCTAGGAGGCATTGCAGGTTCAGGTTCGACATTTTTATTGATTATTATTGTAAGAAAATCACAAAAAACCGCAAGAATAACCTCTAGAAACTATCAGAAACGTAAGAACAACTTTACTTCAACTTGTTTGGTTGGCTGTCAAAATGTTGTCAAATCATCCGATCCGAAATCCGTATTTTGCCACAGATAAAATTAGGTGTGTTTCAAGTTTTTTTCATCATTTCGCATATTTGAAACATTCATAGCATAGACAAGTACCAGTTTGATTTTATTCCAAGGAACTGCTTGCTGGCTTTTTTGTTTTTTTTTACGTAATTTGATAGTTCTTCAATCATAGTGTCAAAATTAAGCAATTTGAATCGAATTTTATTTGCCGGAAAACACAATGCAATGCAATGTTTAGAAAAGTAGCCCTTGGTATTTCTGGAGGAGTGGATAGTGCTGTTGCAGCACTTCTCCTAAAGCGAGCTGGTGAGAACATTCATTGTACATTTCCCATGACTTAGCAATAGCATAGCAACATATCAATGACCTCATCTGCACACATAAACTACTAAAATTTTAAGTTTCTTTGATTTACAGGGTACCAAGTTGAAGGCGTATTTATGAGAAACTGGGACAACAACTATGAAGTTGGTTTCTGTTCAGACGAGAAAGATTTCGAAGACGCAACATTCGTTTGTCGTAAGCTGAACATCCCTCTTCGCAGGGTTTACTTCATAAAGGAATACTGGAACGAAGTTTTTACTGTATTGCTAAAAGAATACGAGACTGGACTTACGCCAAACCCTGATATACTGTGCAATAGATATATTAAGTTTGATAGCTTTTTCGAATATTGCAGGAACAACTTAGGAACAGATGCTATAGCCACTGGCCATTATGCCAACACGTCTTTTGGTCCGTTGTTGGAAAGATACAAAGAAAACGAAGGTAACTATCTTCATTAAATTGTTCCACACATTTATTCAGAACCTCTATGGAACAAATACCAATGAAACAATCAGTTGAATTGTTTGTTTTGCTGTTAGTCTCTATAGCATCATATTACTTTCACTTCCAGGGGTTAGACTGCTTCAGCCTACAGATAAGCATAAGGACCAAACATTTTTCTTATCACAAGTGAAGCAGTTTTCACTTAGGAAATGCATGTTTCCTATAGCAAATCTACTAAAGAGTGAAGTGAGAGAGATAGCTAAAACAGAAGGTTTACTAAATGTAGCCAAGAAAAAGGATAGCACTGGAATTTGCTTTATTGGCAAAATGAGCTTTCCAAATTTCATCGAAGAAGTAAGTACAGTAAAGGGTTTTGACATTACAGGTAAAGTTGAGAACATTATCCATTTGCCTTTCACAGAAAATAAATTGGTGTAAAAGCACTTTTAACCTCTAAAGTTAGCAAGATAAAATGAATTTCAATTAAGTACACTAGTTATGACATAAACTGGTTACAAAGTTTTTAAAAGGTTACAAAGAGAAGTTTTAGAATTTTTTTATTAAATTACTATAACATTATTTAGACTACAAACAAGAGAATAATCTGATACTGTTATATAACTTTATAAATAAACTAGATTTTTTTTTCTAGTATATTCAAGCAAAGAAAGGCCTCTTAATAGACATAGATACAGGCAAAGTGGTTGGCGAACATGCCGGCTTGCACAAGTGGACTGTAGGACAGAGATGCTGTTTAGCCAACTGGAAGGATGCATACTTCATATTGAAAAAGGATTTAGATACAAACAATATTTATGTGGTTAGTATAATTTTATCAAATAATAATACATATAACATTGGGGACAACAAAGAAAAACTAAATTTTAGAATAGAATAACAATTTATTTGCAATGTTACAGTAAAAAACTGCTAACAGAAAAGACCCAATATTAGTTACAAATTAAAATGTAAGGCCAAGGCCTAAGTAACTGCTTGAATCAAGCATCTGGCATATTGGAGCATGGGGGCGGTGTTCAGTACCAAACACAGAAGTGTCCTGACCTGAGTGAAGACTGATGCCCTCCATGCTGCCTTGCAGAATGCTTTTTCACTAAATTTACAAATTGAGACATTTTGTTGAGCTGACTTGTGCTTTAATTGTTCTTAAAACTTTTTTTAGGTACCAGGAACAAAACATCCAGCATTATGGAATAACATTTGCTTCACAAGCCTGCCACATTGGATCAATACCGAACCAGCAGAATTATCAGAAAATGGTGTACTCTATTGCAATTTTAGATTCCAACATACAAAACCACTGACTCATTGTAAAGTAGTCAAGAACGCTGAGGGGCTGACCTTAATTTTAGAAAACAGACTTAGAGCTATAACGGAGGGCCAATTTGGTGTACTTTATAAAAACGGAGAGTGTCTTGGAAGTGCTAAAATAAAAAATATTTGCCATAATTTATAACCTACCTTAATTTTTTTTTTTAACCTATACTTTCCCACTGCTGGGCAAAGGTCTCCCCCAAGTATTCTATCAGTTATCTGGTTCCCATAGTACAAGCTCTGCTTAGTTTGGGGCTAGATAGCGCTGTGTGAAATGTGCAGCAATATTTATTATGTTCCTCCACATCTCACGATCACTCGCCACGTCCCACCAGCCATCTTGGAATGCATCGAGGTCGTCACGCCAACGCTTCGGCCTCCCCCGGCTTCGACGCCCATCTGCAGGCACCCATTGTGTGACGACTGTTGCCCATTTGTTTGTGACCATACGACTGACGTGACCCGCCCAGTTCCACTTCAGCCTGGCAGTCTTGTCGCCAACATCTGCGATGCCGGTGACCTCCATAATAAGTTCGATAAAAAATTAAATAAATAATCTATAAATATTATTATTTTGTAACTACAACATACCTACTACTAGAACCTAGAATTAAAACAGCATGACATTTGATTGTTGTTAAACGAAAGAACTATTTTTATAACTTACAAGAATATTTTGATTATAGGAAAGAAGAAATGTTAATCTTAGAAAATACCTACTAAAAATTAAAATAATAATAGATAACTGGCTAGGAATTAAATTAGAGTACCTACCTAATGAGTGAAGTACCTATGTTGAAGTAAACATAGCTTTATGTATTTTTTCAAACATGCTTGAGAAAATTTGAGCATTATTTTGACAACCTTCTTCGAGATAAATCGAAATTGCTCTACTGGCCAAATACATGCGAGCAGCGGCCGGCAAAAGTTGTATGAAAATCCTTATCTGTCGTGGTTTAGCGGCCAAATAAATTACATAGTAGTACAGCTTGGCAAAAAAGAGTAGAAAATCCGGAGGCCGCCACTGTGCTGCTCTTATGGCAACCCGCTGTGACCGTATAGCGTACGCGTACCAACCTATAGTCTTGATACTTTTGTTACTATTTTTTTGTACATATAGTTTATTTATTAAAATCAGTAAATATCATTTAATTAAACAATAATTTATTACCTAAAAATAAATATATTATGCTAGTAGGTAATACTGTGTTTTTAAAATTTTCTCTCTATTTTTTTCTAGGATTAAAATAAGACGCAGATACAATGTTATTGTAATTAATCTAATATATTTTCCTCCAAATATTCCACCCCCTCCATTTCATCCGAGTCTTGGCTAGAGTTAGCCGCATATTCGTCTAAATCGTTCTCCGATTCAGAGGAACTACTATCGTCTTCGAGGTTTATTATAATTCGCTCCATGTCTTCGTACATAGTTAGTTCCCGCTCGTAATAATCTTTTTCTATTTTGATTACATGCTGGCATGAATTCTTCCAATCTTCCTCCGTAATTGATTGGAATGCGCGCTCAGCTGCTTCCTATAAAGACGAAACATTTTAATTAAACCTTTATCAACATTAAAAGTAAAACATCAATATAATCTCTCTCAATATCATACTTTAATAAGCCTAACTGTACCTTTATGTCGATCGAGCCTACATTTTGGGCTGCAATTTTATGTTTCGCTATTCCCCAAATCAGCTCAATAGGATTCAGATCACAGTGGTAAGGTGGAAGTCTTACCACTGTATGTCCATGTTCTCCTAACAGCTCGTCTATTTCAAATTTCGGCTCGGGCTTGTGCCGTTTGACCAGCATCAACAGCTGTGGCTTTTTCAACGACACATCAAATGGAATTCCATTTTTGAATAACCATTCCTTTATATCGGCTACTTTAGTAGCAGAGGTAGGCGCTTTGTTCAATACCACGGAATGATACGGCGCATTATCCATTACCACAATAGATGCAGGTGGTAAATTTGGAATCAACCTATCTTCAACCCATTTTTGAAAATTGGTTTTATTCATTTCCGAATGGTAGTCGGCATTTTTATTTGTTCCAGTAAATATGAGCAAAGCATTAGGAATAAACCCTTTTTCACTGCCAGCATGAACAATAATATAGCGTTTACCCTTTGAAACATTCTGCTTTACTCCACTTACATCAATCGACTGCCAGCACTTTTTTTAATTTATACGATTGGTGAACGTAGCTTTCATCGAGGTAAACTATGGGCTTTCTAAGCTCTTCGGGCAAATTTCTATTGCTGATAATTTTATTTAAATACGCTGCCCGTTTCGCTGCTATATTCGGCCGTTCAATTAATGCACTTCTTTCTGACTGACATCTTTTATATTTGAATCCTAGGGCGATAAGTATTTTCCGTAAATGCTCACGGCTTCCGTCATATCCCAAATCTTCTCTTACTACTGGCAGTAAGTTTCGTAAGGTTGGTACCTGAAAATAAAATAACTATGTAAAAATTTTAAATTTGAAAGTTGCAGTGACGTGTCAAACGAATGAACACTGCTAGTACGTATTATTTATTCAGTTAAATTTTAATACCAATAATAATAATGATAAATGTACCTGTTTTCTCACAGTGTAAAAAAATTGAACTTTTTGTCTGCTGGCACATAAGTCAAAGTTATCCAACTGTTTTTTAGGACGACCTTTTCTATTTTTTCCGGGTGTAGAAAATACGCCTTTGTTTCGATCTCCTTCCAGCACGACTCTTCTTACAGTTTTACTGATTTACCTGAGGTGAATAAATAAATATACAAACAAAATATTAATAAAAATACATTTTTGGTAAATTTCTAATTGTAATGATTTTCATTCAACAATAAAGTTATGTAGAAATCGAATTTAAATTTAGGTACATATTGCAAAGTACGCCACTCAAGTATCAACACTGATCTGTCGCACTATACCAAAGTAATGTTAGACAAAATGTAACTAACCTATGTGCTCGATGATTATTGTTCAAAATTCCACTTATTTCGTATGCAAGCTATTCAAAACAGAATAGCATTCATCAATTTACACTTAATTCATCTAAAAACAACAATACAAACAGTTACATACCTGTCATATCAGCGGTTCTTTGGTAAACATCGTTGAGATCGGTAAGAATGGTTTTGGCCTCTTTTTCTGCCAAACATCGCCTATAAACCTTATAAATAATTTGTCTGCCAGCACTTCGGATGGTTTTATTCATTTTTAAGTTAGTTTTATCACGCTTTTATGGCACAAATTATAAATTGTATAAACTTCCGAACTTTGTTTACTTCAAACAATTCAAACGTCATCATTTTTTAAATGTTGCCAGCAAACAAAAAATTAGTTCCGTTTCTACTCATTTTTGCCAAACTATAAACTCATATCTGTCGTGTAATTAAAAAATGGTACGATCTTTTACTCCGAAACATGGCAACTAAGGAGGTAACTATATCAAAGGTTTTATTTAAATTTCAAACTGGCTTGCAAATAGAAAGCTGTTTATTGAAAAAAAAAAAACAAATAAACACTGACGCGTAAAAAAATTATTGTCATTGATTTTGAAAAGTAATTGTATTTTTTATTTTATAATTTCCGCGCATTATTTGAGAAAAGTACTATACAAGTCTTGGCCACAACTAGGCATTGATGGACTTACACGTTCGTCCATGAATGCCTCTTGCTGACCGCTGCAGCAATAACGAATATTGTAATAGTTGCTAATAGTACTATTTTACTTGATATTGATATTAATGTATTGTAGTGCCCTAGTGGGGCGCATGTTTTGGAACAATTTTTTTTGTAAATCGTCTATTGTATAACAAACATGAAACACTAATTATTACAATATTTCTGCTGCAATATATTTTTTTAATAAGTACCTACCTTCTGCAGTTATTGATTTATCTATCAAAAGTTTGAGCACCTGTGGTCTAAAAAAAAGTATGGTGACCGGTGGCCCATAGCTTATAAAACATGCCTCCTCCTTCATGCAGTTTCTAAACTGATCCGATTGAGCCCTCTGAAGTCTTTGACACTATCAAGGCCCTGCACCCAAAGAAAGCCTCCGGCCCTGACGGCATTTCCAACAGAGTACTCAAGCAGTTCTCTGTACCCCTTATCCATATCCTAGTCTGCATCTTCAATGCGGCCATGGAAACTTGCACCTTCCCTGATGCTTGGAAGGAAGCCAATGTTATTGGCATCCGAAAGCCCAGTAAACAGGCAAACGACCCAACTAGCTATCGTCCCATTAGTCTACTCAATAGTCTAGGTAAGATATATGAGCGTCTTCTAATGAAGCGTCTCTGGGCTCATGTCAATGAGTTCAAACTCCTTCCCGATGAGCAGTTTGGCTTCCGTGCCCAACACTCATGCCCACAACAGGTGCTCCGCATAACGGAGCATGTCCTCTCCAATTGGCAAAGTACCTGGCCTGCAGATACTGGTGCCGTCTTCCTCGATGTAGCGAAAGCTTTCGACAAAGTCTGGCACAATGGCTTGATTTACAAGCTTTTTAAATTCGGAGTCCCAGATAGACTCGTGCTCATCTTACGAGACTACCTGCAAGGGCGCAGCTTTCGCTACACCGTGGAAGGCACTCTCTCTAGTCCTAGACCAGTCAGAGCGGGAGTCCCTCAAGGCTCCGTTCTCGGCCCCCTCCTGTTCACGCTGTACACCAGCGATATCCCCCGCACTCCTCAAGTGGAAATAGCCCTATACGCAGACGACACGGCCTTGTACACATCCAATCGGAATCCTGATCGGGTGGGTATAAGGCTGCAGGCTGCCCTTCATTCATTAGCCACTTGGTTCCGCAAGTGGCGGATCGAGGTAAACCCGTCGAAGAGCACAGCAGTGTTCTTCTCACGGAGAAACCTCACTCCCAAACCGATCTCCTTATTTGGCAAGCCCATTCGCTGGGCCCCATCAGCCAAATACTTGGGTGTCATCCTCGATAGGCGTCTCTCCTTTAGGTTGCACATCACTAAGAGGTGCAATCAGGCAAAGTTCACCCTAGGACGACTGTCCTCACTACTAGGCGCGAAAAGTAAAATGTCCCTTAAAAATAAGGTGACCCTTTACAAAGCGTGCATTCGCCCCATCATGACATACTCCTCTGTAGTATTTGCCCACTCTCCTAAAGTTGGTGCCATTCAGGTCATCCAAAACCGCTTCTTGCGAAAAGCCTCAGGCTCGCCATGGTATTTTCGCAATAACGATCTACATCGCGATATGAAATTAGAATCAATAGCCAGGTTCATGAAGCTCGCTTCCAAGCGGTTTTATGAACATGCCTCTATTCATCCGAACCCTTTGGTGCACACCATTCCGGTCTACCCGTTGGATCCGCCTGCCAACAAAATCCTCCGTCGTCCGAGACACGTTCTCGGAGACCCGGATGACGAAATCACCTACGCTAATGCGGAAGGTGAGTCATCTACATCAGACAGAGTAAACACTTCACAGAAACACCGATCTCGCCGGCGAGGTCGACGAATCCCTTCAGTCGCCGCCTATACAAGGTACAAACATGTACCCGGGCGTTTCTCTCCTATCCCCATCCCGGCAACAGCCCAAGCCGAGGTTCGTACCTAAGTGGTGCCCTTGCGCTAGTTGCCTAAAAAACTTACTGGGCTGAGCGCCATCTGCGCTCGCCAAAAGTTCGGTTAAGCTGTCACGGCCTCAGAGGCCAACAGCGAGATTAGTCCATTCGAAAAAAAAAAAAAATGCAGTTTCTAAAAAGGTACTAAAGTCCGCGCCACCAATGTATGTAGTCCGATAGACGCGGCGCTGCTATCGCAGAAATCGAGAAGTTATTAGAGATTTAGGTTCCGCTTTTGCCGTAGAGTCCGCGCCACGAGTAGTCTTACTGCAAAAGCGAGGACTAAATCTCGATTTCTGCGATAGCAGCGCCGCGTCTATCGGACTTCATTGGTGGCGCGGACTCTAAAGAACGGTTTTCACGGCCATTATTTTATAACTGCTAGCAGATGGCGTTGCTCTGTCATACTGGAGGTGTTGGGTATCTATATAGTTCGTAAAGTACCGTAAAATGGGGTGGATAGACATGGTTTTGAAGTTTGTTTTAATTTCTCCATTGGTTTTTGTATGATCGGCTAACATAATAGTATTTTTTATTATGTCTCGGAGTTCAATTGATATTATCCTATCATAAAATATATAGATATTGCTTTGTTTTCATAGTAAAATGCAAAAAATATGTTAGATTTCTATTTACCCGCAATTGGGGTCAATAGAAACGACATATGGGGCGAATAGAAAAAATCGCCAGGGCTGTCACTTTCCAAAAATTAGTTGTACAAGAATTATGGATAAAGATGAGAGGGTAGGTAGAGTTAAGTAAAAAAAAAATCAAGAAATCAAAGTTAGTTACTGTTTATTAATAAAAAATCAGTCTCATCATTAGAACAGAACCTTTAATTATTTACCTGAGTACGAACATAGTTCTAATTGTAATCTACTTATTATTAAGTAAGAAAGTTTCACACTGAACAGATTTGTCTATTTTGTATTTATCTGCCACAACCTTATAGGATAATTTGCCAGTTTGATAGGCTTCGACGGCTTCTTTGAGTTGATCTTCATCATATGTACGGTATCTTTTAGCTCTAGGATCAGGCTTATAAGTACGTGGCATTTTGGTTGTTCCTATAACAAAAAAAAGAAAAGTTAATCCGTATGATTATGGTTAGTTACTATAATTTTTACAGTACATTCGATATCCTGTAATATCTCTTAAAAGTTTTTATAATATTACTTTTCACTGATAAACGTAAAAATACATAACAAAAAATTTAACTTTTAGAGCAACCCCTAACATTTTATAAGCTGATGCTCTGTGAACGCCTGAACAAATATTCGTAAATTATAACTAATATATGAAATAACGTCAGCTTTCGAACACAAAAAACCGCATCAATAGAGGTCCATTCGTTTAGGAGGCCACGTACAAACACACATGAATTCTATGAAAAATGATGTACCTAATAATATTTTGGTGGCAGCCCTAGCTCATAATTTTCTATACACCCCCTTCTCATTCCTATTGAAACCTTTCCCGTTTCTATTAGCCCCGTATTTCATATCTATTGACCCCATACTACGTATCTATTCGCCTCTTTGGCATTTCTATTAACCCCAAAGTTTGAATAAAATTGACTTGGTTTACAATTTTAGCCATAAATTTAATAATACTTACAACATAATTTTACTTACCTTTACATTAAAATGAACCGCGAAGAACTGCCAAATACACAATACACTTTGAATTGTACAAGAACTCGCTTTTACTAAAAATATTGATAAAGTTTTGAGGACCACAAATTAACGTCTCACGACGACTCACTCACTTTCAACATCTTGTTTTTTTAAACTTCTATCCGGACACTGAATCAGTCTTGCCATTTCAAGAAAAAAAATACTGCAGTTTCCAAATATGTAGAATTTGGTGTTTTTATTTGAAAAGGTTTGTTAAATTGCCAGAATAAAACTTTTTTGGTATCATTTCCATTCACCTCTTGAATTCTATCCACCCCGTTTTACCCGGTACCTCTTTATTGGACAAGGGCCAATGTTTTTGAGTATCCCGATTCATTTGAATATTTCAAAGGTAAATAGAAATAGGCTTCTTTCTAAATTGTGGTCTCAGAGCAATACCTACTTCGCTCATAAATTCTGTGGTAAATAAAGTTTCACCACACATACTTGACGTTCACACACGTTTAGAGATTGATGACATTTAACTGACAGTGACATATATGTCGTGCTGCTTGTGTGTCGTGGGTGCTTGCTTTTAATAATCTATGCTTTTATTGCTTTTTGAGTCCTTCAAAATAATGATAATTTCCCTGATGTTTGCTAATAACTTTAATAAAGCATAGAACAAAACTGAGAAAAATGTTTGCAATAATGCTGTGTACAGCAGCAAAAAACAGGACTGTTTAGTATAGGAACCCTGAGAAGAAGCTGTAATACACGTAAACCTTACGTAAACAAGTCGATGTCGATTCCGCCGGTGAATTTCGGCTTGCCTCCGAATATGTCGTTTCCTGGAGTCCCTCAGTCGCAAATTCCGCTTTCTGGGGTGCCACAGTTAAATATGCCGTTACCTGGGATACCTCAGTCGAAAAACAAGCCTCCAAAAATGCCGTATACTGGAGTGTCATCGCTAACTATGCCGCCTCCTGGGGTATCATCAACTGGAGCGCATCCGCCGAAAATGCGGCCGCCTCCTGGCGTACATCCACTGGATTTACCGCCTCCTGGCATACATCCTCTTGATCTACCGCCTCCTGGAATACATACGAAAGACTTGCCGCCCTCTGGATTACATCCAATGGATGTATTGCCCCCAGGGGTGCCGTCTATTGAATTACCACCCCCTGGCATGCATCCATTAAACTTACCACCCCAAGGGATGCCTCTAAAGGAATTACCGCCATCCAGATTGCATCCAATGGATTTACCACCACCTGGCATACCTCCAATGGATTTGCCGCCACCTGGATTCCCTCCTCTCATGTATCCACCTGATCCTTACGGCCCACCACCAACATTCCAGAACTTTCCACCTCCAGGTATGCCACCACCACCTGTCGAATACCCTTATTCTGGACCATCAGGGGACCATTATTATGACTACCCACCCTTCTCTGAAACATCACAAGATCTGTATTGGAACAATAAAAGTGCCATGGTGAAATTGGAAAAAGTATCAGCAACCAACACATCTTCATTTGATTATTTTGGAAAACACAAAGACTCATTTTATTCCAGTAAAGGTCCACACTTGCCTGTATCTTCCAATGCTTTTGCAATGCCAAACCCAGATGCACGGGAAACTTCCAGAAGCTTTAAGAGCGAGAGTAGAGGCCATAGTCCTAGTATGATGTCTAGATCTAGACATTCATCAAGAATATCTGAAAGAGAACATTCAAGATATAGATCTGAAGAACGGTACAGAGATAGATTTCACGGGAGAGATCGATCTAAAGAAAGAGATAGATACAGATCTAGAGAAATTGATAGACATAGGTCCAGAGAAAGTGATAGACATAGGTCTACAGAAAGTGATAGACACAGGTTTAGAGAAAGTGATAGATACAGTTCCAGAGAAAGAGACAGGTATTACAGAGACAGACATGATGATAGAAGATATGAACATGACAGAAAACACTATAGTCCACACCGACACAGCCATAGTAGCTCTAGAAGCCATGACCGGCATGAAAGGTCATCAAGCAGACGGACACCAAGTAGAGAATCATCAAAAAATATGCGTTCAAGAGAATGTTCCTCCAGACATGATAGACAACCAATGACAGATCGGGAGAAAATCCTTGCTGAGTTCAGGTAAAGAAATTTGCTTACGAACTGTCCTTATTTTTTTATTTTTTGTCTCATTGTTATTTAGTTTAAAAATTTACAAGTTTTACCACAGAGGAAGTTGAATTAATTGCTGCTTATTTTATCTGTGTTGCAGGAAAAACTATTGTAGAACCTCGGATGATTTCATTGAAAGACTGGAACAGTGGTCCAAGGAAAACAATCTTGAAGAAGAAGAGGAAGAGGTTTGAAAATCATACCTATCATACCATTAGATGAAAGTTAACTATTGTCTGTATGTTATCATAAAACAGTTGGTTCGCAGCACAGAGTGAATCGCATCACAGAGTATGGCACAAATTTTTGTCAGACAGGTCACATTATTTTTATGTTCTGTTGGACCGAGTGATTAAATGGATGTATTTATTTCATATCTTACTAGGTGGCGCTAAAACGCAAAATCATTCCTCAGCTTTACAGCACTATTAGTCTTATGAGTAACACAGCTGTAACTAGTCGGACGGACATTAAATATTAAGGGTTAGTTTGACTACTGAACCCTAAGTATAAATAAAATTAATTTAAATTAGAAATACTGGGTGTATTGACCCGGAACAAATATCTGTTGATCATGCTAACATGTATGATCTGGTGACCATTAACATTGGAGTATCACTAAATTGTTCACTTTACTGTGATGACATGACAGCACAATTTGAAGAAAAGAGCCAGTTAATTTATTTTGGTCATTCTCATACTGCTCAGAAAGAAGCGTTAGTTGGAGGCAACCTATTATTTTCGTCAAAAGAATGCGTTTTATCAAAAAATCTCTAAAACTTAGATTTTTGAGATACTTTCTACTTACTTTTTATAAAAAAAAAAAAAAAAATTATTAAACAAGCCATTTTTTCCGCTGGGGGAATCAAACCCGCAACCTCCTGCGTATCCGCCGGATTTTTGCCCACTGCACCACGGAGTTTTTAATCGACTTCAAAAAAGGAGGAGCTTCTATATTCGACTGTATATATATATATGTATCTATTATGTTCACCGATTTCTTCGTCAATTGTGGACCGATTTTCAAAATTCTTGCACTTCCGAGGTGGTCCCATTGGAACTAAGTCAGGATCTGATGGTGGATTCCGGGGAAATCGAGGGAAACCCTCAAATTTCAATAGCACATACAATGTTTTTCACATATTTTTTTTTATCTGAAGTATTATCAAATATTTGTGTATAATGTTATATTATTATCTGAAGTCGGTTATATTTTTGATAAAAAGTTACTTGTATTACTCTTCTTTTAAAAACTTCCAGGGAAGCAAAATGTGGTACAGAAGTTCTCCAGCTGAGCTATACTACAAGCGGTTGGAAGGTCGCCCTGGCGTACAACAGACGAGGAAACTAGAGGCGTTAGTGGAGACGTTTACCAGAGAGCTGATCACAAGAGGAAGGCAGGCGAGACCTGAAGTGGATGAAGTGCCGCCATTGCCGACTAAAACTAAGCTGTGCACTCATAAACGTGAGTGTCTATAGCATACGCATCGTGCATCGTGGCAGAGGCGAATAGCTGGCTGAGACGCAGGTGGTTGCGGGTTCGATTCTGCTGTGGGTCGAATGTTTGCATGGTTTACAGACAAGTATGTTCCAATTTTGTTTATTTTTATATGTATTATAAGAATGTATTTACAAAAAATATGTATATAAGTATTGCATCAGTTATCTGGTTCCCATACAAGCTTTGATTAGTTTGGAGCTAGATAGCAATGTGTAAAATGCCCAGCATTCATGCAAGCAGTCTCTACTTAGAACAGTTTTAATCTGCTTCAAAAGTTAATTTGATTCTGAGTTACATCACATAATAAGATGATGCTGCTAAATGAACATAAATATCATCAAAATCAGTCAAGAGTGATATCAGTCAAAGAGCATTACATGTCCTTGTAAATTTTTAGGTTTTTGTGTATAAGTAGGTATATTATATGTATATTTTGTGTAATGTGTTATGTTTATCGGTAATGTAAGTAAAGTTTATAGGAATTATTTTTAATATGTTTAAGTATTTTATTTATTATGGTATATATTATGTACAACTCTCAGTATTAGTATTTTACTCCTATGCCATTTTCTGTGCACGTACCCACCACTATAATCAACTATCTCTATCTTCAAAGGTTTGCTGGAAGAAAACTCTTATTAGGGTTAAGCTCGCCTTTGTACATGTCCATTTTGTAAGCTGTTTCTGTCTGTAAATTGATTTGTGTACAATAAAGAATATGAATATGAATAAATATAGTAAGATACGGAATCCTCGGTGCGCGAGTCCTACTCGTACTTCGGTTAAGTACGAGTAGGACTCGCGTCTTGATTGACCTGTGATCGCTCGTGGCATGTTCAAAATGTCGTTTGTAATCATCATATCAGACATAGGACATCCACTACTGAACATAGGCCTTCATAGATTTCCAGAACCAGAGTGGCGGCCTGCACCCAACGGCTCCCAACATCCTTTATTAAGTCATCTTTCCATCTAGTGGAGGGCCGTCTAACGCTGCGCTTTCCAGTGTATGGTCTCCACTCGAGAACCTTTCTGCCCCAACGGCCGTCATACATACTTATGGTGTATTTTAAATGAGAAACCCCTAAGAACTTAAAAGGGCAAAGTTATTCGCTGAGTTATGATAATATAACTCAAGAACAGCTGGACCGATTTCTATGAAATTTGGTATATTACCTGACTGCGCAGAAGGAGAGTAATGTTTTTATTGACAAACCACGCGTGTGAAGACGCGGGCGGGTCAGCTAGTTACAAATAAATTATTTATTAATATCAACTTATAATTTTCTGATTTTAGATGACGATAAAAGTTCAAGTTCGGAAGACTCGTCTGATGATAGATTCTCGGATGATGATGAGGCTGGCATGGAGAGTGACAGGATTGTGCAAGAGCTGCAGAGGAAACAGAACCATCCTAGACGAATGCACCCCGAGATGTGGTATGTTAATCAAGTTCTCTTATAAGCATCCATTACGACGGGCGTCAACCACACCACAGCGACAAAAATGTAGCCGGCCACAAAACGTAAAGTTCCAATCACACGTACCGTATTTTGCATTCGCGTTCAACTGTGTCGCGAACGTGTGGTCAATACAACTTCATGCACTTCATGGTTCCCAATCACACTGTCAGGCCACATTTTTGTCACTGAGGTGTGTCTCAATAGATGCTAAGGCATTTCTTAATTTATTTATTAAGGTATAACAAACAACTACATAATATGGTTTAAATACAATCCATGTAGGTACGTGCTGGGAATGTATATAACTTACTGATAATGTAGCCCGCAACATTATCCACATATTAAAACAAATACATGTTACAAAAAAGAGGAGAAATGGCAGTTATTCTGGATATCATACTTTTCCCTATATTTGTGTCATTAAAGCTATACAAATACCAAATTTCAGCACTGTGGGGTCACTGGTGTACCCTCTGAATTTCGTCAAAGTTCAGTTTTTATTATGGCTAATAACTCAAAAAGGTACTAAAAACAAAAACGGAGTCGAAATTTAATCATGAAGACCTTTCATTAGACTTATCACTTAATGGGATAGTCCCATTTCGTTTATTTTAACCCTCTTGAACCCCAATATCTCACCAACCCCCCCCCACATTTTCACATCATTTAGTCACACCAGGATTTTGCCAACACCATCTATCTATATATCAAATTTCACGATGATCGGATAAACGCTTCGAAAGTTATCATCGGACAAACAAACATAAATACATACATAGATACAACGCCGATTCACCCAAGTTGATTTGGAGATTTCGTTTCGCTCGATCAATAAATCACTGAAGTAATTACCCAACAGAATTACTAATATTGTATGCATTTTAGTTAAATATCTAAACAATTTAATTTTCAAACGTATAAGTATTACGTATTTATTTATTATGCAATATTTTTTTTATTTACAACATTATACTCTATGTACGAAATGTATTCGATAAAAAAACCGGCAACCTTTCAAGCTTTGCTTTTGGGTCGCTCAGCGTGCTATGCAGCTATGGAGAGCGCTATCTATGCTTGGTGTTGCTTTACGAGATCGAATCAGAGATGAGAGCTCGAAGAACTGACGGCTGTTGTGAACCCCCAGGTTCAACAACGCAGGCGAGATGAACAGCGGCCCGCTCTGTCGCTGCAGCGCCCGCGCGCGTCGCTTCGGCATGCGTCACGGCGTCTACGCGGCGGAACAATCCTACCCTAAATGTGTGCCCACGGAGAGTAATATAAACAAACTATATCATTATCGGTAAGTGTCTGATAAATTTCAATTAATCAGTAATTTTTTGATATATTTTATAATGCTGAACATTTAACACAGCGCTATCTAGCCCCGAACTAAGCAGATAACATAAACAATACTTCAATAAATTTTTTTATGAATACATACTTATAATATATAGAAAAACACCCAGACCAAATATCTGTAGATCATACAAACATTTGTTTCGTGACGGGAATCAAACCCGCAACCTCCTGCGTCTCAGCTGGCTCTTCACCCACGGCGCCACGGAGGTCGTCATTTACAGATCATAGTAAAAAAATGCCTTCGAAAAAAATAATTATAAATAATAAATATTGCTGAACATTTTACACAGCGCTATCTAGCCCCAAACTAAGCAGAGCTTGTACTATGGGAACCAGATAACTGACAGAATACTTATATACTTTTTTTTGTGAATATCTGTATACTTATAATATATAGAAAAAAACATCCAGACCCGGATCAAATATCTGTAGATAATGCAAATGTTTGTTCCGAGGCGGGAATCGAACCCGCTACATCCTTCGTCTCAGCCAGCTATTCGCCCACTGCACCACGGAGGCCGTTAATTTAATAATTGATTCCTTATATTGTGTTAATGTGTACAACGTTGGTGGTCAAATAAATAAATAAGATAAACGAACGTTGTAGATGTTAATACAACAGGTTGCTTGGACACCACTGTGTTAATTAAATTATTATCAAAATACGAGATGTATTAGAAAAAGATACGCAACTATAAAACTAACCAAATCAGTTAGTTATTGGTAATTTACTAGTAACAACATATGTATTGGTAAATTAAATAATCATCCAGAATGGCTTCACTGGAATTACAAAATACATCTTAAATAAACTGGACAATTTTAACTGTATTAAATTGAAATTGATACACTTGAAATTTTCTACGCATTCCTGGGAAAATGGGGCTTGACAGACAGACCGACGAAAAACGAAGTGATCCTACAAGGGTTCCTTATTTCCTCTTGAGTTACGGAACCCTAGGTGTGATTAAAATAATTACAATTTGATTAAACTTTATGACGATGACTGGATTGAACTAGAATCTCTATGCAGTATAAAAAAATAATAAATAAATGGTACCCTATTTGAAATGCCTTTGTTTCCTTTTCAGAATAACCGTCTCACCACCTACAAATTTCCTGATCAAGTCACCGACGATCATAGCTCACGATGAACACGAGTTCCTATTCTCAGGGTTCTCAATGTTCTCTCACTACAAACTGGCGAAGCTACCTACTTGCAAGGTGATAAGGTTCAATATCGAGTACACGATCCTGTATGTACAAGAGCCGGCGCCTGAGAACTTTACTGTGCAGGAGTTGGATTTATTTCGTGAGTTTTTCATCTTAATATAATATATATCTTAATCTAATACAATATCTTATGAATATAATGTTATATCTTAATATTAATTTTAACCCCTGACGTAAAAAGATGATTGTTATTATTTTGATTACAAGCATATTAACATAAGTAGCTGCCTTTTTTATATATATTTTATTATATTTGTATATATTTAGTATATTAGTAAGTATAGGTTGTTTATGTAGGTTTATGAAAATAGATACACAGCCGTCTTTTTGATTTTGTTTTCTCCTGTCCATCCAAAGTTTGTCTGGAAGAGATTATTTTTAGCGATAAGACCGCCCATTGTACTTACTTTTATTTTTGTGTTTTTGTATGTTTAATTTTGTTTGGTGTGGAAAAGAGTATATCTATCTATCTTCCTTATTTGTGCTGATTAGTTTTTATATTGTGGCAACAATTTCTTCTTCTAAATACGAGGCATGCCTTTTAAGTTCTGTCGTTTCCATATTTTCCGGCAATTTTGAATTTGGAACTGTTCTATATTCGAATGTGTTTACATTTTGAATCTCAAAACAGTTGAAAGTATTAGGATTAATGCTATTGTTTAGTCACAGTTTCGATTTGAATCTGTCAGGTCACGTACGAAAATGAATCTTTCTAAGGAAAATGTTCGTGCAATAATTTTCTACAACTTTAGAAGAGGCCTGACACGGCTTCAGTGTTTAGAAGAGCTAACATCTGTGTTCAGTGATGTAGCCCCATGTCTGCGGACTGTCGAACGCTGGTATTTAGAATTCCAGCGGAGACATACTAGTGTTAGTGACAGATTTCGCGAAGGACGCCCAAAATCCGCCTTCACTGAAGATAACATCATTGCTGTGAGACAACTAATTCTCGAAGATCGTCATGTGACGTATCGAGAGATAGAGGCTCTATTAGGCATCTCAGGGACAACCATTCAGAAGATCTTGCATGAAGCGCTTGGTGTGAGAAAGCTAGTTTGCCGTTGGATACCGCATCTGCTTTCCGACGATCACAAGGCGGCCCGCGTCAGATGGTGTAAGAAAACTCTGCAAAGGTTCAACCGAGGGGAGTCAAATCACGTCTACGACATCATAAGTGGTGACGAATCTTGGATCTATGCCTACGATCCTGATTCCAAACAACAATCTACAATCTGGGTCTTTCAAGACGAGCCAAAGCCGACTAAAGTTGTTCGTTCTCGAAGCACTTCAAAGAAGATGGTGGCCACGTTCGTTGGAAAAACCGGCCATGTTGCGACTATTGCACTTGAAGATCGTAGAACGGTTAACGCAGAGTGGTATACTACAGTTTGTTTACCACAAGTCATCGCCGAACTTCGAAAATCTAACTCAAAGCGACGCATCATCCTGCACCACGACAACGCAAGCTCACACAGCGCTCGTCAAACGATTGAGTATTTGAAGCAGGAAAAAGTAGAAATTCTTGACCATCCTCCATACAGTCCTGACCTAAGCCCTAACGATTTCTTTACATTTCCTAAAATTAAGAAAAGTCTTCGTGGTCAAAGGTTCCAGTCCGGTGAAGAAGCAGTCGACGCTTTCAAGTCAGCCATTTTGAACACCCCCACTTTAGAGTGGAATAAATGTTATAATAACTGGTTTGAGCGAATGGAAAAGTGTATTAAGCTACGCGGTGAATACTTTGAAAAACAATAAAAAGTACTATAAGGTTCTAGTTGTGTTTTTTTCTTCAAACGACAAAACTTAAAAGGCATGCCTCGTATAACGTTAAGTTATTATGTTCTATAAAAATGAATGATTGAATGAATGAAATACTCTTTATTGCACACCAAACAAAAATACAGTAACAAAGAAAATAAACAATAAACAACGGTACAGTGGGCGGTCTTATCGCCCATTATAATATTTAAATATCATTCGTAAATGGGAAAACCCCGCGTTAATCAAGTTTTATTTCGTTCGTGGCTACGGTTATACTTTCAGTCAGTATATTTTTATTAAAATTGCATATGATATCCGCCATATTGAATTTGGTAATGTCGCATATCCTAAATGCAGTATAAGACGAATCATTTGTCAAAATACGAAAACATAGAACTTATGATACATACATACCTACATAAACTGCAAAAGTCACGTGGTCGTTGATTATAAATAAACATCAGACCCTATAATATTTCAGAGGAGTTTATCTTCACTGAACTACTGGAACTCGTTGACTTGGATTTGGGGAAACCGACAGAAAACTCCTGTTCACAGTTCCATTTCATGCCACGGTTTGTACGCTTTTTGCCAGAAGGCGGTTGTGAGGTAAGAACACTATATTTAATTTTGACTAATATTTCATTTCATTTATTTTAATAACAATTAAATAATCGTGTCTAAAAAATAAACTAGATAATAACAACTAAACATAAATAAAATAAAAATTATTATCACACACACAACACAATTACAGAATCAAAATTAAATTCAGCAACATCAATGTCATTTTCCTACAACTTACAAAAATAAAAAATTAAGTAAAAAAAAACGATGTCATTTTCCATAAAACTTTCTATTGAATAGTAACACTCATTCAAGAAAAGTTTATTTTTTAATTTCGTTATAAATAATAATAGGACTGTCTATTATCTTCATATCAATTGATAATGCATTAAATAATTTAACAGCCTAATATTTGGCTGAGGGAAAAATCATACTATGATATTCAGAACATTCCAAACTCATTAATGTTAAAGCTGTAACGTCTGCGTTGTAACACTATAGACGATGCATAATAATGTAACGTACGTAACGAAACTATCAGAAATACCCTATCTTTAAAATTAAGAGAAATAGTTTTCTGTAACAATGTTCTAGCTGAGTCCGAAGCTCACTTTACAAACTGGTTACATAAGGTTACATTTAGTTACATAATGATTTAGATTACCTACCAGGGCGGTATAATCGCATGTGCGACAAAAGCCCTTTTCTATGAAAAAAAGGAGATTCGTTATTCGTTATCATGAATGATAAAGTTGCTTATTCGCGCATGAGTAATTACGAGCAAAATTATTGTACTTTTAGATTTTTTTCTGTGTGTGTGATTATTTAGAATAATTATTATTGCATAAGAAATTTAATGAAAAAGGAACAATAATGTAGGTACATGTAAAAAGATCTTTATTCATAAAACGGACATGAAAGGTATACCTATACCTACTACGTGTTTTGTTATGTGCGACAATAAATGAAAACACGGATAGGGCTAATGGCGGCTAGTATTGTACAACAATACTATATTATATATATATTGTAAAATGTGTGTATATATAAATGTAATGTGTGTAATGTATATGTGTAAACTAGGATTTTTTCAAATATATTATGATATAAAAATTTAAATTTTCAAACAACCTTTACGTCAAGTCTTAAAATATCAATGAAACAGCCTATATATAATAGGTAAATAAATTATATTCATTCATCATATAAGTTTTCTTCTATAAGTCTCATAGGGATGAGACTCCTTATTGTCCTCAGTCCGACAAATATTCCTAATATATGCCGCCCCCATCCACCTTCGAAGCTTCGACGTTTGGTCTATCGTTTCATGGTTTATTTTAGTTTTAATAACTTTTACTATTGTCTTTTATAGGTACTATCAATGTCGGAAGTGATGAGATACCTGGTTGACGAAAGTGGTTTACTGATACCACCGGATAAGTTGGCAGAGTATCATAAGATGGACCATTATTACTGGCAGAAGTTTGTCGATCGAATCAAAGGTACCTTGACTTTTCTATGGGCGTAAACTTATATTAAATAAAATATGTACAGTACAAGTACGAAGTACCCTGTATTTATTTATAATACATATTTAAATATTTATTAGAATCTGAGCGTTCTATAGCTCATTTTAAAAAGCAATTGTGGTATAATCGTTAAGCATCCGTTTTGTTTATTCACGAGCAGATCACGGCGCACGTCTGTTCACAAAGAAATAATAATTCATTTAATTCAGACAACTTATGAAATTTACATTTCGGGGCTTTTAATTTATTAGAAAAACAGTTATGATATTTGTGCCTGTCATAAGCTGCCGAATTTCCAATGGTGTTGTCATAGCAACGGCGGTCGTTGAAAAATGATTGTGTTAGTAGAATACCAAAAGGTATGCATAGTGGCCGTTTTGAGATGGTTTTGTCATAGTGAAGCGATTAGTTTAGTAGAATTGGGCCCCTGTTCCATTGAAAATAGAATGCTGCTCATTAATATTATGTATTAATATTATGCTAAAATGAAATACAACCTCCATGACAAATTTTTATTTCTATTTAAAAATAAAAGAGGCTACAGTCCGGTTGTGAGAAAATAATTAAAGAAATGGAAAATTTTCTTATTAGCGACAAACTGTTAGGAATAAAACTTAATTTCCTTGCATTCTTGATGAAAAGTTGTATGTTATACTATTAAACTTCTAGATTTATATAATCTGTGCACGTAATGACTGTGACGTGCGATGCAAATGCGCAGTGTTTTGTATCTGTCCTCGGAAATGACGAAATACGACACCATTCGTCCAAAGCTGTGCCTCGACCTTCAAATTGAAGTTTGAAGTTCAAATATAGATGTTTTGACACGCTTTACATATACGTATTGTATGGTTGCAGGCATGATAGTGACATACCCGGGTAAAAAGCCGTGCTCAGTGCGAGTGGACCAGCTGGACCGCAGCCCGCCGGTCGCCATGGAGAACCCCTCGCAGTACTATCCGGAGATCGTGCACTTCGGCATCCGACCGCCGCAGCTGAGCTATGCCGGGAGCCCAGAGTAACGTCATTATAAACATTTACAAAACCACAAAACACATCAAATACTCTTCAAACTTCCATTTTACAGCTGAGATCCAGTCTCGTTATATTAAATATCCTAAACGGTATTCACGTAACTGACAATACAATGGTGTGAGTTGACTGACATGGGATTATACACTTTATTCATATCAAGCTAATATTCTAATATTAGTGGAACAGAATGCCAAAATATATTCAATTCATAATCCAATCTCATTTGGGTCAACTTTCGTTGTTTTTAAAATGTAAAATGTATTATAGTAAGTTCAACTCAGTTGTGCGCGCGTCCCTATGTGTGCGTGGGCTTGTAAATATACAACTTTCATTCGTGTGGCAGTGACGCGGCAGTCGTCGTCCGAGCAAGACGTGTTCTTATCGCTTTTTCTTAAGGGTACAGTCGTTTACGAAAATGTCTAGTTCTTCACGGAGAAAATGTTTAAGGAGTCAGGTAAATATTTTTTAATTTTAAATTTAGATGTAATTAATATTTATTATGATTCTATATACGAAAAAAATATATCCTTGTTGACGTTTACGTATTATTGTTTTAGACTCGAGAAACTGTACTGTAAGAAGAACGAGAACTGAACTGTATGATTTGATTAAAAAAAATAAAGAAAAATATATCTGTTACAAGATTGACGACATACTTCAGCCATATGGCATAAAAGTTCTTCGACTGCCACCATATCATCCTAAACTAAACCCCAGAGAAAATGTCTGGGGAATTTAAAAAAATTATATTGCTTCGCATAATGTCGACCAAAATGTGACGGAAATAATGAAACTCATAAATGAACGTTTAAGTCAAATTGATGAAGGGATGTGGGGTAATACTTGTCGACATGTACAAAAGAAAGAAGAAGAATACTATAGACATTTTGACATGGAGTCAGAATTCATAATTAACCTTGGTGAGAGCAGCGAATCCGAAAATTCATCATTTGATTTTTCAAGTAGCGATTCAGAATAATGTTCAATAAATAAACAATACAAATAAATAAAATAAAATAAATAAATAAAATATAATAATAAAATATAATATAATAATAAATAATAAAATAAATAAACTTACGAAATAACTCGTTTTTTAAAAACCCGTATATAACCCGTAAATAACTGTATATTTGTATTTGTACCCGACTGTACCTCTTGTCACGCACACAAAGTCACTGTATATATACAAGGTTTACCCACACAGGGCCGCGCGCACATCTGAGTTGAACTATATATACCTGAATTAGCTCTCTGATCATCACATATAGCTAAGAACCATCCCAGTTAAAGTAGCTTTCTTTAAAAAACTCCGCGTCCGAGTCGGTCTATCCGTTTGAGAACTACGATGCCTTCTTCTTAGCGTGTCAACAATTGTCCGTTTTGTTTTATATTACGTTGCGACCGGTGTTTGGCCACAACAATAGCATCGGGCGGTTATTACGTCCTCCATCGTGCAGGTGTTCGGGTACAAAGGGCACAGTAGCAAGTGATTGACTGCGCAGGATCGCCGCAGTTACACTGCGTTAAATTAGGATCCCTGAATCCCCATTTGCACATATTGAGTCTACAGCGGCCAACCTGTATGTGAAGCCTGTTTAAGGACTTCCAGACTGGTCACGTCAGATCGTGCCCGGGTGGTAACTTACTACTATGCCAAAGACAGACACACATATAGACATAGGCGTCAAAATTATAACACCCCTCTTTTTTGCGGCGGGGATTAATAAAAGCTTATTCCATTCATTTTTTATCAGCAACGTGACTTTCTTCTGCCTCAATTAAAAGTATCTTAATTAAAATATTTGATCAAGCGAAGCGAGATCTCCAAATCAACTTGGGCAAATCGGTGTTGTATGTATGTATGCATGTAAGTATATATGTATGTATGTTTGTTTGTCCGAAGATAATTTTCGAAGCGTTAATCCTATCATCGTGAAATTTTATACATAGGTATGTACATAGGTGTGTAGGTAGGTAGGTAGGATGGCACAATTTTGGTGTAACTAAATGAGCTAAAAATGTTGAGGGATAAATTAAAATTAAACAGACCACTGAATAAGAGAATACTGAACTCTTCTAACGCATAAAAAATGTGTTTTCTTTTATGTTAATTAACATAAAAGAAGAGCTTCCAAACCTAGTGTTGAGATATATATTGGGGTTCAATAGGGATAAAAAAAATGAAAACGAGGCTATTAGATCAAATGGGATGTCAAATTAAAGGTCTTCGATTGTACATTTCAACCCCGTTTTTATTTTCTTTTGATCCATGTAGTTTTTGAGCTAAAATAAAAACAAAACTTTGACAAAATTCACAGGGTTTACCAGTGACCTCACAATTCTGAAATTTAGTATACGTGTAGCTTTAGTAACACAAATATAGGGAAAAGTCTGAACCCAGAATAACTGCAATTTCTACCCTTAAAAAGACAACCAATTAACATGAACCCCCGTTACCTGTAATTTGAATGAAACTGTAGGTCAAGTACGTTGGTTATTAATTTTGTGGCACTAATTTATTAGTCAAAGATTAAGACCGACATGCTCAAAGATCATTAAACGTATTTAGCGACTAAACATGTTTAAATTTGACGCTTTCACTATGTAAATTCGTTTATAATATACGGTACAAATATAACTGTGAATCTAAGTATTAATAAATAAAATAAATAAATAAATGTTTAGCCCCTAAATACGTTTAGTTCATCGTTGTGAAGTCGCCCCAAGAATAATATTTATTTTGTTACTTGGGAGAATCGCGAGATCTCAGTTCGGGGCGAACCACTAGTGTATTTTTCAATAATAAAATCTTCCAGGTATCAAAAACGCTGGCGGTTCTACGTAAAGTTCCGTCACCTCATCGCCAATATGGCGAAACCAACGTACAAAGACCGCCGCAGACTCGCGGTTAGAGAGGCTAAACTACAGGAGATGAGAACTCAGAGTAAGATGAAGCGAGATGTGACTGTGGCTATATCGTCTGAAGGATTTCATACGACCGGACTTATGTGTGATGTTGTGCAGGCAAGTTTTAGGATAACTTATAAACTATGTACCTACCTACTATTTTTGAACCTATTTGTATTGTTCTTTTTTTTTTTTTGTTTTGTACTTTACGTATAAACTTTTTATACATCAAATATGTATTAGATAAATAGAGATAACTCTTTATTAAATTATATCTCTCTCGGTGCGTCGTTTCCTTAATGAAGATTGTAGAGAAAGACCCCATTGCATGTTTTTTTCTATGTTGATCTTTTTTTTATTGGAGAGATTGTGACATAGGACTGGGTTCTCTGTCTGCGTTTTTCCCCACCAACCCAAAGACCTACTCCGTTACTTTAAGGAGTTGGGATGGCTGGGATGAGGTTAGAGGGGGTTATGCACAATATATCCCTATGCCGGACGTCAGTGCAGATCTTATTCCCCCCACCATAGAATTACAATTCCCCGTAATTGTGAGTTTTGCGTGGCTGTCAGGGTTGCGTCAAAAATAAATAGGGTTTTGTTCTTAAGACGTGGTCTTAAGTCTCCTGTCGATTTCGCACATGTGTTTTGTAACTTTTTTTACCGTTAGGTTTGAAAATAGTTTTACACCTAAGTCTTCCCTGATAATAAGCCTACCCATTGGTGTATTAAAATCCGTCTATTATTCGAGATTAGCCCTAACAAACAAACGACGCGAAAGGAGACTTTCATCATCATTACAACAGCCATATTACTTCCACTGCTGAACATAAACCTCCCCTAAATTACCAGAAAGACCGATCTTTACTTTTTTTATCGAAGGAAACTTTATAGTCAAAATCAAAGTCAAACATTTATTGCGTAGGGACACATGTTGTTTTACATAGGTCTTAATCTAAGTGTTCATGTTTGCAATTTTCCGCTAGGTGGCGAAGTGTCTTCTTAAATAATAGGTTATGTACAACAAATATATATGTAAGAATTAAAAAGAAATCAATTAAAATAGTTTCTATCTATCTATCTATCCAGCCTCCAGCATCCAATGTTGGGTATAGGCCTCCTCTCTATGTCGCCAGTACAATCGGTCTTGAGCAAGTCTCATCCATATTGCTGTCCAACTCCCGTTACGAGATCGTCAGACCATCGGGCCCGTGGTCTACCCTGCGGTCGACGTTCATCTTTGGCCACCACTCTGTGACTGCCTTGGTCCACCTGTTGTCATTCCGCCTATCCAATTGTCCTGCCCATCTCCACTTAAGCCTCGCGATTCGTATACCTACATCTTCGACTTTAGTCCTACGTCGGATCTCGACGTTTGGTATGCGATCGACGAGGTGGATTTCTAGCATGGCCCGTTCCATTGCTCTTTGAGCAACTCTGATGGTGTATATATGCTTCGATGTGAGGGGCCATGTTTCGGATCCGTAAGTCAGTATGGGCAGCACACATTAGTTAAATACCTTGGTCTTTAGGCATTGCGGGATATTAGATTTAATGACATTTACCAGTGTTCCAAAGGCAGCCCAACCCAGCTGGATTTTCCTAGCTATTTCCTTTATTTGCGAGGCTTGGCCGAAGGATCCGTTGCGATCTTGGATCTTGGATCTTGGCGAGGGCATCCGTGATATATTCATTTTTAAATGGTTCCAACGGAAGATCAGCGTTGTGCCAAAAGCACAACAAATGCTGAGTTGGACGCCTTTTTGTGACGTCGGTCGTTTAGATATTTGTAAGTAATTGTGAGACACACATTTGTTAGGTATTATTATTCTTGTGTGCATGAATATTTTATCTTGTGTGTACCTTACTTGTGTGCTGTGTGTGTTGTGTACCGTCACAAATAAATGTTTTTTCTTTCTTTCTTTCTTTTCTTTTTTTCTATAAGTTACGCCCGAGATATGTGTACTCATCAACTGAATCCAAGCGGTGATTATCCACAGTGATGTTGTGTGCACTTGACGGGTGGTTTGCCATAATTTTTATCTTAGACGTATTCATCCTAAAAACAACGTTCATCGATGCTACATGAATGTCAGTTAACATGATTTGAAGGGCAGTGTCATTTTCAGCTATGAAAATCAGGTTGTCAGCGAACCTCAAGTATGACAACTTAAGTCCATCAATTTTTATACCATTCTCATCCCAGTTCAAGGTCTTCATTATATCTTCAAGAACACAAGTAAATAGTTTGGGTGAGATGGTGTCGCCTTGCCGTACACCCCAGCCGAGTGATATGAAGTCCGACAATTTGTGCATACGAACCTGCATTGTGCGGATTTGTATATAGCTCCCGGAGGATTTCAACATACCGCTTGTCGATATTGCAACGTTGAAGGAGAGTAAAAAAGTTAAAAATAACCACCAAAATGATGGTGCAATGAGCTACTAGATAGATAAAGCGTATATAATTAGTTAAGTATTATTGACGTTACCAAGTGTTCTATTGTGTCCATACGGTTTGAATAAATGAGTATGAGTATGTAGTGATGTTCCTGAAATTTCAGCACGCAATGCTAATACCGGTCCTTATCCGGCATCTGCGCTTCCACAAGTCTCTGGACCACCTTGAGAAGAAGATCGGCTACGTGTTCAAGCAACGTACGCTTCTACAAACAGCGTTGACCCATCCCTCGTACAGAGAGAACTTTGGCACGAACCCGGATCACGCGAGAAATAGTCTCACCAATTGTGGGATAAGACAGCCGGAGTATGGAGACAGGAGGATACATTATACTAGGAAGAAGGGTCAGTGCCTTACGCATGATTTACCATCCATATCTCGTATACCACCAATAGTCAATGTTCATTTATTTATTAAAATCACAAGGATCACTTTGAAACGTCATTTTTAGCGCCTGTTCCTCCGCGACCAAGCCAGGGGGCAAGAAACAATGCTGGTTTTTCTTTTTAATTATCCTTTACACAACGTAACAATAAAAATAATACAAACATAAAAGTAAGTAATATCAATCAATTGTAAAACAAAAGAAAATTTGTACTGTAGGTACATCCATTCGCACTCACGTTTTTGGAACACCGTCGTCGTTTTTACGCTGAAAACTACAATCTGGGTCTTTTATAGGCAAGAATGAATAGTTACCTTCTAGATCTTCGTGTTCCATCTTAGAACTCATAATTGATTACCTTCAGGACGTGAGGTAGTCAATGAACCTATTACTGTTAAAAAAAAAAAGATCTTATTTTTCACATCGCTTAGAGGAAATTCAGTCAACCCTTACTAATAAAACTCAGTAGTTTACGCGGAAGGTTTGGAAACCGATCTTTAAACAGGTAGACTACAGTAAAATTTATATCAGATTCCATTTTATCTTCAATTTTTGTTGCGGGTCTGTGGTGTGGCTACTATCGCTGTTTGATACCCAACGGTACAAGCAATTCTTGTGCAGAATCCGACACACAAGAATTAGTGTTTATACCATTTTACAAATAGCTCTGTATGTGTATATATACCCTGTGACCTTTCGGTGTATATTATTATTATGTTTTATATGTTTCAGGTATCGTCACCCTAATAAACATAATGTCTCGCTTCGGTCGCAACAACGAGACTGAATCGGAAATCAAACACAACGAGCGGCTCGAGTTTCTCGGAGACGCGGTAGTGGAGTTCATATCATCGATACATCTCTTCAAGATGTTCCCGTCGTTGGCTGAGGGAGGACTGGCTACGTACAGAGCTTCTATAGTCCAGAATCAACATTTGGCGCATCTAGCAAAAGTACGTGAAGTCTTACTATTAAAACTAATAAGATCCACATTCGGCCGACACGTTGGTTCCAACTGTTCCATTTGAAAATGTTGGACGTAAATTATGTAACCTTTTTTGTTTGTGCACAATAATGAATCGATTAAGACCTGCTGTAGAGTTGGAGTAGATCTGGTACGGCCTGCACCTAACGGCTCCCAGCAACGTTTACCCTTCTATCTAGTGGGTTAATAGATGCCAATTATAATACATACCAAACTGAAAAATCACTTAAAAGTGTTCACAATGATATTTGCACTTCCAGAACATAGAACTAGAAAAGTTTATGCTTTACGCGCACGGTTCCGATCTATGCCGGGAAGTGGTGATGAAGCACGCGATGGCGAACTGCTTCGAGGCACTAATGGGAGCACTATTCCTAGACGCTGGACTACAGGTAAGGCGCAAAAAACTCCGATACATAAAAACCCCTAATAAATTTCAATTTTATATCTGGTATCCCTTCATTATAAAGGAAAAGGGCTGATAATCGGATCAGCTGACCTGATCTTATCACACTTAGCTAAGAACCGCCCTTTCTTATGGTATTGCCATAGCAACGTCGGTCATTAAAAAAAGATGGTGTTAATAGAATACCCAAATGGTATCTATGGCGGCGATTTTGCGACGATATCATTGTCATAGAATTATTAATTGAAAGCCTTCGTCGCGCAGTGGGCGTTTAGCCGACTGAGACGTAGGAGGTAGCGGGTTCGATTCCCGCCGCGGAACAAATCTTTGCATGATCTACAGATATTTGTTCCGTGTCTGGGTGTTTTTCTATATATTATAAGTACCTATGTATTTACAAAAAAAAGTATATAAGTATTCAATCAGTTATTTGGTTCCCATAGTAGAAGCTCTGCTTAGTTTGGGGCTAGATAGCGCTGTGTGAAACGTTCAGCAATATATATTTATTTATTAAAACTTTCGCGATCACTGTATTGATTTAAACGGGTATCAGTCTGCCCGCGACCACGGCAACAACACAGTCGAAACTTCGGGATAAAAAAGGTTCGTACGCGATAAATACCCGTTTAAATCAGTCATTGTCATAGAATTGGGCCCCTGGTGGGCTTGGCCCATCTCCAAGTCGTACAATAATAAAAAAAAATGTATATAGGTAGCCGATCGAGTATTCGCGTTGTCCCTCTGGCACGAGTACCCAGATCTATACGACACGTGGTTTAAAGAGCGGCTGCATCCGTTGCAAGAACAGGAGCCGCTGGGGGATAGGAAGTACATCAAGGACTTCGAGTTTCTGCAGAAGCTGACTGAGTTCGAAGCGAGTATAAGTAAGAATTTAGATTACATACATACTTCTATTGAGTAAGTTTAGACGATAAGTATATGTTGTAAATTAACGGGTTTCATGGCCGTCAATGAACTGAATACATACACGCGAAAAACATTAACATCCTTTTGCGCAATCTGGTAAAAAGTAGCGTATGTCTCAACCCCAGTCATCATCTATCTAATGGGTGATTCATTTAGTTATAAACAATTTTATCGGGTTATCTATAATATCAAATTCTCTACATTTTATTTTCTAAGATTATTTCTTTCAAATGCTGGCCGTAATTGCGGTTAACATGGTCCATTCTGAAGTACCAATTTTTGGTGACGCGTCCGAGCATTTCGGGTTTGGCGAATAACGCTTGTAATTTTGGCTTCCAATTCTTCAATCGTCCATGTAAACTTTTCTTTTCCATGTAAACTTTGGACTTTACATAGCCCCAAAAAAAAAGACGAGAGGTGTAATATCACGCTATTACATCCAGGTACCTCTATGTATATACCAAATTTTATCCAAATCGGTCCAGCCGTTTAATAGTGAAAACGTAACCAACAGACAGAGAGACAATATGGATGTCTATTTTATGTCTGTTCATTTGGTGCACGTGTAGGCTTAACAGCTTGACAAATGAGGTATCATTGGTATTTCATAAAGCCTTCACAGAAGCATTTCAGTGAAATAAAAATAGATCAAAACCTATTGACTAAGGTATCAAAATACCATTTCAAAAATATGAAACGGTATAAAGTTATTATAATCAAAATTAATAACACCGAATCATCACATTAATTATGGTCCCCGTCTGCGATTATCAAAATTAAGAAGCTTGTTTAGTTTTCAGTTTTTTTGCTGTCAATTTTCTGTTTTTGATATATATATATTTTTTTAATTTAACTGTGTTATGTTTTTTTGGACTTTTTTCCTGGAACTAATATATTTTAGTCCTCATGGATGTCGCATGAAAACGTAATTTTCCATTACAGATGTGGAATTCAAACACATACGTTTACTAGCGCGAGCGTTCACGGACCGTTCAGTCGGTTTCACGCATCTAACTCTCGGCTCCAACCAACGTCTGGAGTTCTTAGGAGACACGGTCTTACAGCTTGTGGTCTCCGATCGACTGTATCGACACTTCCCGGACCATCACGAGGGACATCTATCGGTAAATTTATCTTTGTTTCTATAGATGTAAAGTTCTAGGTCGCGTATAAGTCGACCTAGTTAGATTGTCGTTAAATTATGAGTCGTTCTGTCGGGAAACAAGGTCTTACAGCTTGTGGCCTCTGATCGACTGTATCGAAACTTCCCGGACCGTCACGAGGGACATCAAACTAATGTTGTAAATGCGAAAGTTTGGATGTTTGTTTATTTATATGTTTGTTTGTTACTCAATCACGTCGTAACGTAGATTATAACCTGGATTAACACAGGCTACTTTTTATTCCATAAATCAGGTCCCACGGGATAAAAATGGGGTGTCAAGTTGCAACAGTGAGTTTAGCTTTATTTCTAGGTTACTTATACATTTAGTAGTGTAACGCGTTTGAAGTCGCGGGCAACAGCTAATCTATCAATAAATTGATCTTTATTTCTATAGATTTAAAGTTCTAGGTCGCGTATAAGTTGATATTAGATCGACTCTCGTAGTCGTTTAGTCGGTTTCACGTATTTAACTCTCTCGGCTTCAACCAACGTGACAACGTTCTCGTTTATCTGGCTAACGTAACTTATTGGCGGCCCTTCTCTATTTATATTTCATTATAGATTATGAATGTGACTAGTTCCATTTTTAAGTAGAAATTAGGAATTTCATGAAAATTGTATTTTATTTTAGGTTATTATTAATGCAATGAGACTCATTTTATTTGGCCCTAGAGCGTTATGGAGTTTACAATGACCAGGGGGCAACGTAATACAATTTTTAAAACGTAACGAAAGTTGACCCAAATGAGATTGGATTATGAATTGAATATGTTTTGGCATTCTGTTCCACTAATATTAGAATATTAGCTTGATATAAATAAAGTGTATAATCGCATGTCAGTCATCTCATACCATTGTATTATCAGCTAAGTGAATACCATTTAGGATATTCAACGTAACGAGACTACATCGATACTAGAATTTTAGTATTTTAGTATTTCCTGGCTTGGTCGCGAAGGAACAGGCAGTAAAATTGACGTTTCAAAGTGATCTTTGTGATTTTAATGAATAAAAATATTTGAATTTTGAATTTTGAAATTTTTTTGAATTTTTGAGTTACGTAATAAAAATAAAATATATTATTATAATAAAAATAGAATATATTATTTTCAGCTACTTCGTTCATCTCTAGTGAACAACCGCACACAATCCATGGTGTGCGACGACCTCAATCTGTCCGAGTACGCGATATACAACAATCCGAAGTCAAAGCCAAGCACCAAGAAACACAAAGCCGATCTCCTTGAGGCGTTCTTGGGCGCTTTGTTTATTGATAGGGTGAGTGTTTAACAATATTTTTAACCGGCTTCAAAAAAGGAGTTTCTCAATTTGTTGGTATTTTTGTATGTATAAATAAATACATAACGCTGGACATTTCACACAGCGCTGTGACTAGTGTCAAACTAAGCAAAACTTGTGCTATGAGAACCAGATAATAACTGATAGAATATTTAATATACATTTTTTTTGTAAATACATACATATAATATATAGAAAAATATCTGTCCCGCAACAGGAAGCGAACCTGCAACCTCCTGCGCTCAGCTTTTTACTGGGTGAAAGAATTTTGATAATGCATTTTTTTAAATTGATAACTCGAGGTGGTCCCGTTTAAGTTTAATTAAGGTACTTTTCATTGAGGAAAAGAGGCGATGAAAAAAAAATTGCTTGGACCCCATTGTGTGCGCTACCCTCGACCCTCGAGAACTTATTAATTAAAAAAGAATCATCATAATTCGTTAACCCAGTAAAAAGTAAATGACCATTTTGTAAACTGTTTTTGTCTGTAATCTATTTATGTACAATAATAATTTAATTTCATGCATTCATTAAAAAAAAATAACCTACGAATTGAGAAGCTCCTCCTTTTTATGAAGTCGGTTAAAAAATCATTCAAGCTTTTTTGAAATCTGAGCCAAAATGATGAAAAAAAATGAGGAAATATACAACCTGTTTTGTTATGTACGAGATTAATTTAAAACACATATGCAGAATCATATTAACTAATTTGAGAGATTGGTTTAATACCGGTAGCTTGAATATTTCTCCAGTAATCGATACATTTCCATTAAACAATTTTTAACGTAAGTCGGCGGTGCCTTTGTGCCGATGCCGCTTAATCAGTATAACAGGCACCTACTTACATGATGAATGAATATAATTTGTTTACCTATTTTATACAGACTGTTTCATTGATATTCAAAGACTTAATATTAAGATTGTTTGAAAATTTTAAATTTTGTATGATTTCGAACTTGAAAAAAACCTGTTTTACAATACTAGCCCTAACCGTGTTTTCATTTAATGTCGTACATAACAAAACACGTAATATATATTTTGTTTTTATAATGTGAGTTGATGTTTAAGTGAGGATTAGGTATTGTTATTATTGTAGTTTATATAATTACAGGGTTTAGATTACTGCCAAGCGTTCTGCAACGCCTGCCTCTTCCCGCGTCTGCAAGAGTTCATCATGAACCAGGATTGGAACGATCCTAAATCGAAGCTGCAACAATGCTGTCTCACGCTTCGCTCTATGGAAGGCGGTGAGCCCGATATACCTTTGTACAAGTAAGTTGGAATTCATTATTTATAAATAAGTGCGATTTCATCCAGTGGTAAGAAACCTTTTTTTTGATACAGAGCTATCTAGCTCCAAACTAAGGAGAGTGTGTACTATGGGAACCAGATAACTGATTTTTTTTGTAAATGCATTCTTATAATATATAGAAAAACTTCCAGACCCGGAACAAATATGTATCTATAGATCATGCAAACATTTGTTCGGCGGCGGAAATTGAACCCGCTACCTCCTGCGTCTCGCCCAATGGGCCACGGAGGTCGTCTTTGATAGAACTTTTATAAATTGAATAAAAGACACTGTAGACAGCAGGGTCTGCATCTACGAAGCTAAGCAGAAAGATATTGTAAAATACCAATAGTAACGCACTCATCATAATCATAGCCATAGGACATTCAATGCTAAACATAGGCCTCCCCCATAGATTTCCAGAGCGACGGCAAAGGCCTGCATCCAACGGCTCCCAGCAACGTTTTCAACATTTATCAGGTGGTCTTTTCATCTAGTGGAGAGCCGTCCAACGCTGCGCTTTCCATTGCGTTGGCTCCATTCTAAAAACTTTCTGCCCCAACGGCCGTTAGTTCTGCCAGTTATGTGCCCCGTTCACTGCCACTTCAGCTTGCTGACCCGTGTAACGCACTAAGTTGACGTAATACGATTTTAACGTGATTTTATTGGCTAATTTTAAACATCTATTCTCCGCTTTGATGTAAACCGACAACAACAATATAAAAAACCGTTAATGATCATCATTACATAAATTAAAAGAAGTAAATGTTTTTTTATTTACTGTATTATATTTTTAAGTCAGAAAATGAATAATACTATGTACTTAGAAAACTAAAGCAACGTTCCAATTATTTTTTTCAATTCAACAGAGTTTGAATAAGCAAATGATCCCAAAACATATTATGAATGTAACCCTAGGATCGTAAATCGCATTTACGGAGCAGTATTCGAGTTAAAAATGACCTACTAGAGTAGAAGCATGATGAAATAATGCATTGTTATACAAGGACTGTAAGCGATCTATTTTACACCCGAGTATAACAGATAACTTTTCATCACGAATGCGAGGAAAGTATGTTTTTATAATAGCGTGTTGCTAAAAAAATATGCGTCCCCGGTATTCATTGTATTTTTTTTTCACTACTAGACTATGACCTTTTTCATTTAATAGAAATAAGAATTTTTGTTATGGAGGTTGTACTTAATTTAAGTATATTATGAATGCATTGAGGCCAGAGTTTCAGAGCATGATATAAGGGAATATTGTTGCAGGGTGATTGAGTGCCTCGGGCCGACCAACACGCGCGTGTACACAGTGGGCGTGTACTTCCGCGGCGCGAGGCTCGCCTCGGCGCGCGGACACTCGATACAGGAGGCGGAAATGCACGCCGCTGAGATGGCGTTGAACAATGCACATGGTAATTTATTAACAACACCTGCTATATTTTTTATTTCAGTATATTTAGGACCTTGCCACAAAAAAGTTAAAACCATTACTTGTTTAAACCATTACTTACCAGTTATTGCAAAGGTATTTTTTAAACTGGTATTCAAAAGATGTTTAACTTTTTTGTGGTAAGGCCCTTAATGTTTATTCCTTAAGCTATTGTTACTTTCTTTTTGTTATGTCTCCTGTGTGGGTTTGTTCTGTTCGTACTATTGGTGTTGTCAAACCACTATTGGTGTGTGGAAACAAATTTCATCGAAAACGGTCCGGCCGTTTATCAAAGTATACAATATGTTTTGTTATGTACGAATCGTATTAACTAATTTTAGAGGTAGATTTAATACAGGTAGCTTGAATATTTGTCCAGTAATCGATACATTTCCAATAAACAATTTTAACGTAAATCGGCGGCGTCTTTGCGCCGATGCGGCTTAGTCAGTTTAACAGATGCCTACTTACACGATGAGTGAATAAGATTAGTTTACCTATTTCACACAGGCTGTTTCATTGATATTGTAGGATTTGGTATTAAGGTTGTTTAAAAATTTAAATTTTCTATGGTAAGGAACTTGAAAAAATTTATTTTACAATAATACTAGCCATTATCCGTGTTGACAACTCCTTAAATAATGTTTAACCACTAAATACGTTTAGGCATTATTGCGCAAGTCGCCCCTATGGGCTTTATTTATTGATTGAAAATTTGTTATTGCACATAAAATAATATATAGAACTTAATTCTAGCAAGCATTATCTTCAGCAATGATCCGATTGCACTAATCGCTAAAAAAACAAAAAAAAACCAACAAAATATTAGCCTACAAATGTCTCTGATCTCCATGTCGGAGGAAAATCAGGCGGACAAATAATTAATAAATAAAGCATTCTCTTCCAGTTAACCTTTGCGTAATATGAAAATATATTTTGTAGGTAGTGCACGACAAGGAGCAAAAAAAGTTTAAGAAAATAAAACATCAAATATATATGATATATATATATATATGTATATATAATATATCAATAATATGTTGGCTGAAATAAAATATTTTTCTTTTTATTTCTTTTTTCCCAGAACTATTCCCGCAACTGGACCACCAAAAACGCGTGATCGCGAAAAGCACAAGCAAGCGGAAACGCGGCGAAATGCGCAAAGGCGGCCGCGAACTCAACCTCCCCGTCAACAACGACAAGGTACCCAAAGCGTACCGCATCGGAGGGACTCCCGACAACGACAGCTCCGAGGAAAGCGTCCATGTGCCTTCCGACGGGGAATGCATCGACGACAAATCTGATGAGGATTCCGGCTTGGACAGTGATGCGGCCTCTCTCGCGCCAGACAAGTTAGACAATATAGAGGTGAGCAGTTTGCTCAGTGATATGGAGAAGATAAAAGCGGATATGATTGTGAAGAATCAGTATGATAAGTTGAAGGAAAAGTGTCGAAGGTCGGATTCGGACGATGACTGATACTTTAATTTACATTATCATGCCCAGTTTATTGTAAGACGATGAGCAAATCAAATCAATCATTTATTTGCATCAAATAAGGTCTTAAGAACATATTTCTACTACAGAGAAAATTATTTAAAAAAGAATTACAAAATAAGAACCAAATAAAATAATCAATCAAATTCAAATTCAGGTCTAAATTATCATTACCTCACAAAAAAATGTTAGTATCTATTCCAGAAGCGTTTCTTTTCAATCAGACGTCGTCACAAAAACGGAAAGCATCGACATAAAACAGGTTAATTAAAGTTTTGAATTACACTCTAATTATTAATTTATCTTTCAAATGGATTCAGACCATAGACAAAATACGCCCTAATCTATTTCCACTTCATTGCAGTTGCAATGGTTTTAAAACTCTCCTAGGCTTGTTATAATTAACCTAATTTATTTGTAGAATGGTTTGTCACTTTCCAATAAAGTAAAATACAGTTGACCCGCGGTAATTCGACCATTGTCTAATCCGGCACCGCCCATAAACCGACATGCTTTTATCAGTACGTAAAGAGCACATTCATGACAATTTTTATAAGTACTTATGTTATTTGTCAGATTGGTACTCCTTTTCATAAAGATTCTGAACTACAAGGGGTGGCAGTAGGTACTCTATAGTCCGACAAATTCAATAATCTGACACCGCCTTGAAAAACGTTTGTCGGATTACCGCGCGGGTCTACTGTACATTTATTTGGACTCCAATAGTATGTATTGGTGTCCAAATAAATGTAGCGCATATAAAACAGAACGTAATCAATTAAACATTAACAAACCGTGAAAATCTAACCAAAAGTTTATTAAATTAATTATGCAAATGAGGATAAATCTTTTTTATTTGTGACTTTGGTAAAATAAGTAGTAAAATCAACATCTACAATAGTATTAGTTCATCAGTTTTATCAGTTGATCATGTATGTAAACTTCAATAAAAATAAATGATTTGTAAAATAAATATTGTTTTATTGAATATTAGCTTAAAACGACACAGCATAAGGTAAACGCGAGGGGGCCTTTTAGCTTGTTAGCACGTAGCGTCAGCCATTGCTTCTGGTTTGGGACGTACATCTCGGCGGGCATCAGTTGTTCGGGAGCGTCATTTTCTGAAAATACATTATATTATTATTAGTAGCCAGTGTAAAGTGGTCAAAATTCAAACGTTTTAATTTTAAATGTTCGCCACTCCGTATAAACTTTAACTATGCAAAATCTCGCCCTCTCTGTCGTACATAACAAAACACGTAGTATATTTACTCTCGTTTTTTTCCACGTTTCACGGCCCCGCTGTCAAGAGCTAGTTTTTAGTAATTACCTTCGCAACATTGTCATTATGGATGGTAACGGTAATGATTGATCTTGGATTGCAGATGTATCAAATATTAGGAATAACATATGTCTATCGGATACCTTGAATCGTAGCACTTCCACACGCTCACTATGTGTACGCTACACCAAGTATGCTATTTTGTAATTTTGAACCATTTCATACTTAAAGTTCAGGAAACGGTCATCGTTCCGGTCGGCGTTTTACTTACAAATATTCTAGGTAAAGAACTTCTTTCGAAGCAGATTATCTGCTTTAATACAAGATCCTAGATTGCAGGCTTTTGATACAGTCAGTTTTATAATATCTTTGTTGTAGCATGTTGTAGCAATTAATAGACGTGTTGTAAAATGTATTTTACCGTCTCTTCGCACTTGCTGCGCTGACTGCAAAGTGGAGTCTTGCATGGATATCAAATCACCAGGAGCATGCAGTAACAGTCTTCCAACGCCTTCGCATCGCCTGTTAAACGATAAACTTAAAAACTTCAAAGACATTTATTTATTTTACTTAGAACACTTACGTGATTTATTTCAATAATTATTATTACTGGACTTATCACGTACCGTTTTATCGGATCGCACTCACCCTGATGAAGGTTCACGAATTGAATCGGGTCACTGATAAAACGGTTCGTAATAAATCCCGTATTTATAATAATGGTATTTGTTTAAACCGTTGGGAAAGCATTAGTGTAGCTTAAAATTTACTCACACAAAGAAGTTTCAAAATTATCATTAATATTTCAACTACCCCTTAGTTTACCCACGCAATTTAGGATTGGAAGATCTTTTAACTCCTTTGCTAATGATGATATTCCTTAACACGGCTTTATGTAGTAATGCTGCATTATGATAGGCTTTTTTTAACTCTCGATGCAAAAAGATGGGTGTTATAATATTGACGCCTATGCCTAACTTACTTCCCAAAGAGATGGAACGCGGGTTTTTAATTATATTAAAAAAAACCGGCAAAGTGCGAGTCGGACTCGCGCACGAAGGGTTCCGCACCATTATCTATAAAAAAGGCAAAAAAATCATGTCTGTTGTATGGGAGCCCCCCTTAAATACTTGTTTTATTTTAATTTAATTATTTATTTTTAAAGTGAATATATAACTAAATATTCTGTGAATATTTCAAGCGTCTGCCAAAAATATTTATTTTATTCTGTTTTTAGTATTTGTTGTAATAGCGGCAACAGAAATACATCATCTACGAAAATTACGACTGTCATGAGATACAGCCTGGTGACAGACGGACAGACAGACAGCGGAGTCTTAGTATTAGGGTCCCGTTTTACCCTTTGGGTACGGAACTCCGCGCCCGAATCAGTCCATTCTTAACTTTAACTGCGGTGGGTTTTATCAATGTCAGTTTTTAACCCCAGACGCAAAAAGATGGGGTCGGGTGTTTGTTAAATTTTACTAGTTATATTAATTGTTTCGATAATAAATGGCTTATCCAGAGTAGGCAATTGGGTAGACTTACCTCAAAACTTCATTCTGCAACATTTGCTTTCTTCCGGCGGAGGATACGGGTTTGCATTCGTTTAACCATTTCCTAACTTCATTAAAATCTGCTAACAATTGCAACGCGGCTTCTTTACTAAAATGACAAATACATTTTTTACAATATAATCATAACTGAAAAGTATTAGGAAGCTGAAGTGACGGTGGTCAGGGCAAAAGCTTGAAGAACTGACGGCCGTTGGGCAGAATGTTTCTCAAGAGGAGGCCACGCACTGGTAAACCCTAATTACAGGCACATGAGGCTTTACAACTATGCCTCAAGTTGATGGACGCAGGGCAGTGCAACGTAGGGCACATTTCTAACGTGTGTGACCTATGAGGCGATTACAGGCGATGTTTTCCACTTAATATCAGATGGGTCATAAGCCTGTTCCATATCCAAGTAATATAAAAAAACCGGCCAAGGGCGAACCGGACTCGCGCACGAAGGGTTCCGTACATTACCTATAAAAACGGCAAAAAAATCATGTTTGTTGTATGGGACACCCCCCTTAAATATTTGTTTTCTTTTAATTTAATTATTTATTTTTAAAGTGAATATATAACTAAATATTCTGTGAATATTCTAAGCGTCTACCTGCTCTCATTATCAATATCGAGCAACGTTTTTGCTCAACAAAACAATCACGTTTGTTGTATGGGGAGCCCCCTTACATATTTATTGTATTCAGTTTTTAGTATTTGTTGTTATAGCAGCAACAGATATACATCATCTGTGAAAATTTCAGCTGTATGACTATCACGGTTCATGAGATACAGTTTGGTAACAGACGGACAGACAGCGGAGTCTTAGTGATAGGGCCCCGTTTTACCCTTTGGGTACGGAACCCTAAAAAAGCACAGCGTAGGTTGCCCCCACTACACTCTGACAAATAATTCGACATATTTTTGACGTTTATGAAATCTCAAAATGACGAATAATGTTGCTACACTCAAACCGCTAGTGTTGGTGCGGCACAGATTTTATCGTACGAGTGATCTTATTCAGCTTTATTATTAATAAAATCTTTATTATCAGATGAGATCCATTGTTACATTACAGTTTACACACAAGAAAATTAAAATACAATAAAGATAAAACATTACATACAATAGGACAGTCATATTTGTCAGCTATGACGTTCAGTATGCTATTGTGACTGCTTCTCAGTTCAATTTCATTCAATTAAGTCAGTTTTACTTTCATTCTTATCAAACTAAATGAGCGAGTCAATGACGCAAAAAGAGGAAGGGTTTAACGCCTGTATCAGTATGTCTGTGGGATCGTAGTTTTTTTTAAAGAGTTGTTTTTAATTTCTTATGCAGGTACTTTAGTAGTCAAAAATCAAAGAGCTTACCTAAATTTTACCTTCGATACGTAGATATGATGGAGCCAAGACTCGCACATAATCCTTAGCACCATATTCAACGTCGTTACATCATTAGTCGCCTTTATAACTGGCAATAACATTTTACCTGGAATGCAGATGTTTTATTTATTATCACTGAAATTTGGAATATTTCGTCCATGTATATACAAATAGTTATCTACTAAAGAGAAATGCTTGAGTTACGCTTAGGACAAACCTACTAATGATTTTAAATGTATTATTTTTATGTGTTTATAAGAAAAAAAAATTGGGATAAGTTCGAGTGTTCCGTAACAATATAAATTCATTTTAAATTGTTCAACACCATCTAGTTATGTGAACGGTCAACTCAGAAACCAAGTAAAATTTAAGGCACTTTTCTATACAGACTTCGTATTATTTTTCCTGTAATGTTTGCTTATTAACCATATTTATGTTAGACTAGTTTCCGCCCGCGGCTTCGCACGTGTGGTTAGCTAATTGAAATTAGCATTTATGTTAATCCATGTTATAATCTACGTACATACCAAATTTCATCGAAATCGGTTCAACCGTTACGACGCGATTGAGTAACAAACAAACATCCAATCTTTTGCATTTATATAATTATATTAGTGTGATGTTTCGCTTTACAAACTTTGAAAAAACAATTTTGGAAAGTACAAATTATTTGGTTACTTATGGGCATAATAAGAAGGCTCTAAGTTGCTCAGAGTGCTATGGAGAGGGCTATGCTAGGTGTTTCTACGAGATAAAATCAGAGATGAGAAGATTCATAGACGAACCAAAGATATCGACATAGCACAAAGGATTAGGAATCTGAAGTGGCAGTGTGCAGGACACAGCTTGAAAAACTGACGGCCGTTGGGGCCGAAAGGTTATCGAGTGGAGACTAACACTGGAAACCACAGCGTAGGACGGCCTCCCACTAGATGGGAAAGACGACCTGATAAAGGTTGCTGGGAGCCGGTGGGTGCAGGCCGCACAAGATCGGTTGCTCTGGAAATCTATGGGGGGAGGGCTATGTGGGTGAATGGATTACCTAAAAATTCGTGCACGTATATCGAATGTCCTGGATCCGGCTCCGTGATCCTCCTCCACGCCGCGTTGCTGGGGAATATCATCGTGAGATGCGCCAGGCTGGTCGACGCACTGACGCTCGATAGCACCGATATTATCTCTTCTGACGCTTCCTATCCAAACAAACATTAGGGTTCATTACACACTAGCTGTTGCCTGCGACTTCGTACACGTTACACTACTAAATGTGTAGGTAACCTAGAAATAACCTAAACTCGCTGTTGCAACTTGACTTGACTCCCCATTTTTATCTCATGGGAACTCATTTATGGGATAAAAGGTAGCCTATGTGGTAATCCAGGTTATACAATCTACGTATATACCAAATTTCATCGAAATCGGTTTAGCCGTTACGACGTGATTGAGTAACAAACATCCAAACAAAAATCCAAACTTTCGCATTTATAATATTAGTGTGATTTACGTTACACTATTTATGTCAAACATTTAAAATTCAATTATAATTATTTTATGTCAAATTAATTATGTCATTATTTATTATAGTATTCTTCTAAAATATACAAGGTTTTATTTAAAAGCCATAATTTTAATCTGTGCCAGAATTTAAGAGGTGGCTGTTCTTGAATGTCATTAGGACGACAAAGAAGAACCAGTGATGATGAGAAACTTACTTTTAACTTTTGAATGTTTACTTTTACTTCAGACACTAATTTCTCTCTCATTTTTGCGCATACATTTTCGTGGACCCCAATTTTTCCTGCAAACAAATCATATAACAATAAAAAAATTGTATCAGGAATGTCCAATGGATAACATGGACATAACCCTGATAAATAAATAAATATTGCTGGACATTTCACACAGCGCTATCTAGCCCCAAGCAGAGCTTATACTATGGGAACCATATAACTGATAGAATACGTATAATTTTTTTTTTGTAAATACATACTTATCATAATATAGAAAAACATCCAGACCCGGAATAAATATCTGTAGATCATGCAAACATTTGTTGCGCGGTGGGAATCGAACCCGCTACCTCCTCCGTCTCAGCCGGCAATTCGCCCACTGCGCCACGGAGGCAGTCATTTGATCTGATATAGAAAGTGTGTGACATGTGTACAGTGGTAATTAGACTTAATGTTTAGTATTTTATTGTTCCTTGTTAGTTTAATCTGATTCTACCAGGTAGTTATCGCTAATCTATCTATACACCAAATTTCATCGGAATCAGTGAAGTCGTTTTGTCTTGAAAACGTTACAGACAGACAAAGACACAGTTACGTAGAATTTATAATATTAGTATGGATTTTCAGACAACCTTTGAATGTAATGTACGGAATGTAGTATTAATACAAGTATCTTTTTAACAAATATATAACCGACTTAACCAAACTACGGAACTGATTTTGATGAAATTTCTATGAGACTAATATGTAAGTATATCCTTTCAAATAAAAAAGGAATTTTCCAAATTGGTTGATAAATGACGGAGTTCTGAGGTAATTACAAACATAAAACCGAATTGCGTCTCTATAAAATTTTATGGTTGGCCTTGATTTTTTGGGATCCCATCATCAGATCCTAACTTGGTGCCAATGGGACCACCTAGAAAGACCTAGAACACTAGAAATAAAACCTATACCCTTTGAAACAAAAAAAGAATTTCTCGAATCGGTCCAGGCGTCTTCGAGTAATCGGGGAACATACATAAAACAAAAAGATTTCGATGATTTGTAAACCTCCTCCTTTTTTGGAAGTCGGTTAAAATAATAAAATGTTTATTACCAGCTTCAATAGTGACACTATGGTCAGCGAACCGTAGATTCAACAGTTGTTCCAAACAAGCTTGCATATCATTATGTGCTATGCGGAAGAAGTCGTCCATCTCCCACAGATTGGCCAACTTCCTGGTTTCCGCTAAGCACCATAGTCGGTATGTGTGGATGGAATGATCTGTACGACAAAAACAATTTTCACCAAGAGAATAGAATTCATTTATTATCATAGAAAAATCACATTAATAAAATACACTAGTGGTTCGCTCCGAACTGAGATCTCGCGAGTCTCCGATTAAAACAAAAAAATATTATTTGTAATCTTTGACTAACAAAATAGTGCCATGAAATAAATAATCAAATAACTTGACCTACAGTTTCATTCACACTACAGGTAACGTGAGTTCATGTAACGTGGTTACACTTTTTTGGGGTACAAATTGCAGTTATTCTGGATTTCAGACTTTTGCCTATATTTGTGTCATTTAAGCTACACGTATACCAAATTACAGTACTGTGGGGTCACAGGTGTATCCTGTGAAATTTGTCAAAGTTCAGTTTGTATTATGGCTAATAACTCAAAAAGGATAAGGACTTTACTAAAAATAAAAACCGGGTCGTAATGTACTAATGAATACCTTTCATTTGACGTCCCGTTTGACCTAATAGTCTCATGTTCATTTTTTTTACCCCCCTTGAATCCCAATATCTCAACAACCCCCCCCACATTTTTAGCTCATTTAGTCACACCAAAATGGTGCCATCACTACCTACCTATGTATCACATTTCACGATGATCGGATCAACGCTTCTAAAGTTATCCTCGGACAAACAAACATACATATATGTATACTTACATACAACGCCGATATGCCCAAGTTGATTTAGAGATCTCGCTTCGCTCAATCAATTACATTCTTTACAAGGTACAAAATTAAGCGCTATAATGCTATGAGTTGTCAGTAAGTTGTCAATACATTAAGTGGAAAAACAAGAATAAATACTCTTTTGCTGATAGAAAATAGAAAAAGTAAACTATTATGCCGACCCCGCCTGGTATGAGGAAAGGAACAGGGAGAAGTAATTTTGAAATCTTTTGCGTTCAACTTTGAACGAGTGACGGACGCGACTTATGCACCGGACGGCCGTCGTGACGCTCTGTCTCGGACGCAGTGCACACTCGTCGGATACGTCCGCAACTTATAAAATCATCCGAGGAGTTAGATTCTCGTCCGACGTCCTAGTGCTTATAGTCACGTCCGCGACTTACTTCTGACAGTTTGCACATGTCTATGTAATGTTATCGGCTAGATACAGCATAAGTCGCGTGCATTAGTGGCGATTGTAAGTCGCGTCCGATAGTATGTTTCTAGCTTTATGTTGAAATGACTTACCAAGTCTATGTAGTATAGGTATTTGTTCAACAATAGGCAGGTCCTCGATAGGAGCCCCGAGTATGTAGTCCCACGTGACTTCGCACTGGTTGTTGAGTGTTACAAGCTCTTGCAGCATTAGGGCGAAGTTGGATCCTGACACCGTGCACTGAAATAAAACAAGTACTTGATCAATTTTAAATAATTTTAAAACTGGCTTCAGGGAAAAAATACATGTAGCGAGGAAAATACTGTCCTCGGTCGCTATTTTTATTAACACTTGTTTAACATCTTATGTCAAGAAATCCAAACAAAATGACTACCAGACCCAATCCAAATATTAATAATCGAAATAAACTGTATTTTAAATTCGAAATCTCGTTAAGTGGAGCCCATAGAAGCTCTATATTGGTCAGTTATTGGTTCAATAAAAAAAGAATGTGTGCAATTCACACGTGGTAAAAGTGAAACCTTCAAATACCACGCGCATGTGCTTGGGATCTACCGACTCACTCTCTTTCTCTCTCCTACTTTCTACCTTTGTGTATCTTTCTTTCTCTCTCGCTCTTGCGTTGGAATATTGGACGCTACTCGTTGCTAACGCTCGCGCTGGCCTGTAACAGGTATACTACGCGCATGCGTTCGAGTGCCACGCATTCACTCTCGCTCTGTCTCTTTCTATTCCCCCTCCCCAGGAGCGTTGAACGTTTAACGCAACAGTGCTTTCATACCCCCTCCATGTTAGCGTTAAACGTTTAACGCAACCTTGTTGGAAGTCGCATTAGAAGTTTCACTTCAATAACTAATTAAAGGATCCTTACCTCACTGATATAGACCGATAAGTCTGGATGTAGTTTTAATGATGTCGGTTTTAGATTTGTCGTCAAAGTAGCTCTGAAAAAGTTAAAAAGATCTATTAGTTCTATCCCTTCAGCATCACCCTAACTAAAATATACAATACTTAAGTAGTATTTTTCTTCACGATCACTGTACATAATTACTGATTTAAACGGTAGCTCCAAGTACTCCAGTCTGCCCGCGATCACGGCTGTTACAACGTCGGAATAACAAATAAAAAAAGGTACATACGCGATAAATACCAGTTTAAATCAGTAATTACAACACGCAGTAACTCACATGCTCTACTATACTCAAACACACCTCCACAAAGATTTTTTTTTATTTCTTTGCTTTTGCGGCTTTCGTTTCATTACGGCCTTGAGCCTATTGTGATCGCCACTAGTTCATTGGGGGGGGTTTAAAGTTCACGACTAAGCTGTTAGAAACTGAAGGATGTTACGAGGGGCACACTAAAAGTTTCCGGAATCAATAATAAAAAAATACTAATAAAGGTCAAAAATGAATTTATTATTAACGCGATTATGCCGCCTATACTAAGTGTTTTGTCATGTACAAGATTATATGAAAACACGGATAGGGCTGATGACTAGTATTCTTATTGTAGGGTTTTTTTCACATTCATTACCACAGAAAATTATAAATTTTCAAACAACCTTAATATCAAGTGCTAAAATATCAATGAAACAGCCTGTATAAAATAGGTAAACAAATCATATTCACTCATCATGTAAGTAGGTACCTGTTAAACTGACTAAGACGCATCGTCGCAAAGACGCCGCCGATTTACTTTAAAAATAGTTTATTGGAAATGTATTGATTACTGAATATATATTCAAGCTATCGGTATTAAACCCACCTCTAAAATACGATTCCGGATGTGTGTTTTGAATTAAGATCGTACATAACAAAACAGGCTGTATAATCATTAAAAATAATTCAAACAAGCGTTTGAATTAGGTACTTCAGTTTATATCTAAACGTACCCAAAATGCTTGTCCCATGATGTGGAGGTGACGTGGCAGCCCAATGCATCAGCCAATACTCTTAATGCGGAGAGAATCAGTTCTGGAGTATCTAAATGAAATATTATACATTATTTATTACTGAATTATAGCTACTTTTGTAAGTTCCATATACATTTTTAAACTTAAGTATGTCTTAATCTCCCTCTTTTATTTCCATATCTCACACACGAATGCCAAACCGGCCATTGAGGCTAAATCGCATCCAGATCGTCTCTGATCCTCCGCTGCGCCGGCCGTCCTTCGCTGCGCTGTCCAGTGCGTGGTCTCCACTCGAGAACCTTTTTGCCCTAACGGCCGTCAGTTCTTCGTGCTATGCCCCGCCCACCAGCTTGCGAATCCTCTAGGCTATGTCAGTGACCTTAGTTGACCTAAGAATCTCCTCATTTCAGATTCGATATCGAATTAAACTTAATTACATCTTATTTTATTGTTTGGACCCCATTTATAATGTAGTAAAGTTACTTACTGTTAACACTAAAAGTCTGGAACAACCATTCTCTTAGTTTTTGGCTTGTGTTTGGTGACCTATAAAGTAGAAATAAAAGTAAATAATTGGTTTTGACGAAAAAACAACTTAGAGACCGGTAATTTAAAAAAAATATCATGATAATAGTTAGGACAATACCTACTAGTAGCAAACATTTAAAATCTATTAAAAATTTAAAAACCTCTCAACGAATAATATGCTCTTGAATGTTAATAAAACAAATATAATTCTCACTGAGCACTAGATCAAATGTTTTATTCAATAGTAATAGTATGAAAGAAACACTTGTGATGAAAGAGTTAACCACGTCTCGCCTCGCACTACGCGCATGGTGCGAAGCGGATCGCACTCACCCTGATGAAGGTTCACGAATTGAACCAAAACATTGTCGGTCAATAAATCTTGTATTTATAATAGTAAATGAAATAAATCACGAAAGTTTTCTATTTATTTATTTGTTAGGTTCGTAAACACTGCAACATGGAGAACTCACCTAGTTGCTAAAGGGTAGGAAGACCACCAAAGCACGATATGTTCGAGGCAGCTCCCGACATCTCCCCACAGAATGTTTTGATAGTACTCCGTGACTTTGTGCGCTGCTTTCTTACTCGCTTGAATACGACCTGAAACAATAAACAACGAATCATCACAGTATGCTAAAGTTTTAATTTTAATAATTATTTGTTGGATGATAAATTATAGAAGTTGAAATCATATTTATTATTTAGAATTAATAAAAAAATATTATTCTATATATAGTTAATCTTGAAAATAATAATAACACCATCACAAGATTGATTGACTTATTTGACATTGTTTCGTTCTGTGATTTATTGATTTTTGATTTATTTTTATAATATAAGTTGACATTATTTGATATAATAACTTAATTAATCCCGATACCTGTCTGTTTGAGCTACCATTATGTGATTATCACAATTATTATTGATAAATTCAAAATATGACGTAACTTAATGTTCAATAATGTACCTACAGTGGAAAATAAATGAAAAAAAGGAAATACTTCCTCCTTTTACACAAAGTCCCTCCCCTCACCTATCGAATGTCATCCTTTTTTTTAATAAACACAAAAGTTGTTAAGATTTTTATAACTATTAGTAGCTTCCGCCAGCGGCTTCGCACGCGTTGTTTGTCAATAAAAAGTAGCCTATGTGTTAATCCAGGTTATAATCTACGTATATACCAAATTTCATCGAAATCGGTTCAGCCGTTACGACGTGATTGAGTAAGAAACAAATAAACAAACATTCGCATTTTTAATATTAGTGTGATGAGATAATATAACTATTGAGCAAAAGCCTCCTAATAAATTATGATCTCTTAGATAAAACAGTTAGTTGTTCTTACGTTTCCCACTAGTTTATGCCCAATAGTTCAGTTGATAAGACCGTGAATTCGATGGTATCTCTTACCAGATTTCAGTTTCTTCACTCCATTAGGTCCCATTAAAGTTGGCGACATGTTTGAGACGGTGTCCAAAAGAATTTCTATGTAGATTTCTTCACTTTGTAGAATTCCATTTACATTTTCTGAAAAACCGTTATAACAATTCTTTGGTTAAAGAAGCTCGATTTTGTAATTTGTATGCGAACTTTATCAAAATTCAAAATGTTTTTATTCATTAAAATCACAAGGATCACTTTGAAACGTTCATTAAACTGCTTTTTACAGATTTATTGGACTTTAATGTATGTATGTACTGCTATTTTGATGGTACGAGTACGTCCGTGGCTTCACATAATTGCCCTGGCAGAAGACGTTTAGCCAGCACCATGCTTGAAGTCCATTTTGATTTTTTTTGACGACCTCTGTGGCACAGTGGGCGTATAGCTGGCTGAGACACAGAAGGTAGCGGGTTCGATTTCCGCCGCGGAACAAATGTTTGCATGATCTACAGATATTTGTTCCGTGTCTGGGTGCTTTTTTATACGTATTATAAGTATGTATTTACAAAAAAAAAAGTATTTAAGTATTAAGCTCTGCTTAGTTTGGGGCTAGATAGCGCTGTGTGAAATGTCCAGCAATATTTATTATTGTTTTGTGACACTTGGTCATTTTTTCTTCTTAACTGTTTATTTAGTACGTCTAGTTATTGCAAATATATTAATATCTTATATCGATTTGATAATCAACTATGTCGCTAACTGTACCATTAATACAGTGAAAAAATAATAGACCCAACATACCATCACTATTCATAATATTCTCCAGAATACACTCGTTGGTCAATAACGACGTATATGGCACTTCAGCATCAGAATTCTGTCCGTTCATGATCTCGTTAAGTTTTTTATTATTCTTGTTTTTCACCTCTACAAGACTTTTCGCTTGCTTCATTTTATTCTTCTTGTTTTCTATGAAGGCTTCACGGCGTTTTTCAACGGACATCTCGCGGTGGGTGGATGACGGGGGAGGTGTTATGTGTTTTGTTAGAGTACTGAAATAAAAGTGAATAATAAGGAAATTTAAAAAATAACCTACCTACTCATAAAAACCCGTTAAACTGACATAGCTAACAACCACCCAAATTATTATCCGTTCTATTAAAAAAAATCAAATCGGTCCATCCGATTGGGCTGGCGAATGCTACAGACACACAAACAAAAACGTCTAAACTTATATCACCCCACTCATCTTTGCGGTGGGGGTTAAACTTAAAAATAGTACCTACTGCAACGTCCCTTTATGTATGTAAAGATATAAGTAATAACATATAGAAATCGTCCCTGATCTAAAAAAATGTTACAAAAATGCCTTGGTATTGGCAATGCAAAACATAGGCTTAGATTCTTAATTCTACGATTTAAATTAGATTCTATTCATTGTCGTGGACGAAGTCAGTTCATATTGTAAACTATTCAAGTGCTTAGCCCAATAAATTAAGAAAAAAGTTTTATTTGGAATTTATAAGAGGTTTCTTTTATCAATTCCTATAATTACTTAGCTTATTTTAGCTTTTCTTATTAGATAAGAATGATTTAAAACTAAGCTAAGAGCTAATAGCTCTACCACAATAGTGATTACTTTTAATACAGGACTTTTGTGATTTATTTCAATCATTACTATAAATGGGGGAGCTAAGCTAATATTGGATTTTTTATCTGATAATGATAACTTATTAAGTATTCGATTATTCGTCAGATTATAAGGCTTAAAAGTAAAGGAACAACCGTGTTAACTTACTGATAAATCTCTAGGTCTTCACCACTGGACCCTGAATCTCCATCGGAATTATCTTCAGGGCTATAAACAGTCACTAGGCAGTTAATAAGTCGCTGGCAGTTGATTTCTACTCGACTCTTTGCTAAATTCTGAAACAGTTCGTATGAGCTATGACTAGTAGACTTTATGTTGGAGTTTAGGCCGCCGTTAGGTCTCCGATATAGTTATAATGGTTGCTATAAACGTATTTTACTTATTTATATATATATTATATAAATTGAAACAAATATGAATGAAGAAGCAATATATTTTTTTCGTAAAGGAGTTGATTCGAATCCCGAAGAGTGTACATTGTTACAAAATATTTTAGAAGACTGTTTAGGATTTCCCTTTACTAACCCATCTCAATGAAATACCGTGTATATAAGAAAGTAAATATACAAAACCAAAATAATATATGAAATTCTCTACCCGTTCTTACTTATATGGTCGAAATAATTTAGCTATTAAAGTCGTTAAACATCACATAAAAAAATCTACGATTCATGCATGCCCTCATAAATACTCAACAGACAATACGAAATGATATGTTAACAGGTAGGTACAGTCAGCGATAAGTTTTATTGAGCTTGAGATTTTAAGTATTTTGCCTAGTGTCAAAATTAAAATGGCTTCAACTCGGTCAAAAATTATACAATTAAGCCGTAATTTATTTTCTTTATTGTTATTTATTCTAAAAGGAACATTAAAAATAACAACCAGCCTTGTTTCTTGCCTTTCTTGCCTGGCTTGGTCGCGAAGGAACAGGCAGTAAAACTGACGTTTCAAAGTGATTCTTGTGATTTTAATGAATAAAAAGGTTTGTTTTAATTTTGAATCATGGCGTTTCAACTCACACTCAACTTCAAATTACTAATGAAACAAAACTAAGTAGAGATTTTAAATTATTGTCTAATTATTGATAAAAATAAATGCTGAACTAAATATCAATCAATCAATGGACTTTACCCAATCTGTTAAACCTTAGTTTGGTGACACAGATATATCTTATCCATCTAAAGTTTCCAGAAAATGATATCTTTTAGCCTTTAAGACCGTCCATTGTACCTACCTTTATTGAATGTAGGTATATTTCTTTGTTATTGAAATTTGCATAACATATTGTGTGTATATATCTCTCTAACTTTCTACTCTACATAATCTTTCTTACTATTTCTCTAATCGTTGCTGACTCTACCTACATATAATATTACTTGCCCCATAAATCCATAGACACGACTTTGCCATGGTTTTTCATAAACAAACTGTCGTGACCTGTCGCCATACATTGAGGCAACGTGGGTGCTTCGATTTATGAGGTTCACTCCTCTATCTGATGTCCTATTTAGATAAATTTTGTACAGGAATAAATAAAAAAGTCACGTGTTGGAATATAGTAACTAAACTAATTAAAGCGTAAGTTAATTTTGGCAGTTTTTAACCCTCTATAGATGAAAATGGCTCTGCTAGTTTCCACCAAATTTAGCTGAGAATCATCTTACAACAACTATATTTCAAATAAAAAAACGCATTGTACTCAGTCCATGCATTTGGAACTTACGACGCCACGGACAGACACGCAGTCAGACAATTATTTATTGGGGGGTGTAAAACAGACGATACTTAGCTCAGAGACAAGACTTTTGTGCTTGCCTCGGTCACGTTCATGTGACAATGCGCGGGAGTCACAGAACTAATGCTAAGCACGTACTAAGCAACACTTATTCATCTCAGCTTAGTCGAGAGTTAGCGTCGCCGCACACGTGCCACGCGCCGTGTGCGGCTGCCAGCCTGCCACCAAGATGTGGGCTGTATTTTTGTTCATTTTATATGAACTCGCCGCACACGGTACACACAATGTAGTAAATAATGTGTTGTACACACTTTGATCATTCAAATAATTAAAATTAAATTTGCAGCGCCCTAACGGGGTCCATGTACTACCTAACATAAGTATAATAACAAACTAATATTTGATCGAGCGCAACCAGATCTCCAAATCAACTTGGGCAAATCGGCGTTGTATGTATGTATGTTTGTTTGTCCGAATATTGAACTTTCGAAGCGTTAATCCGATCGTCGTAAAATTTGGTATATAGGTAGGTAGTGATGGCACAATTTTGGTGTGACTCAATGAGCTAAAAATGTTAAGGGGTTGTTGAGATATTGGGGTTGAAGAGGGGCAAAAAAAACCAAAATGAGACTATCCGGTCAAGTGGCACGTCTAATAAAAGGTCTTTGTAACTACATTTCGACCCCGTTTTTATTTTTAGTTTAAATCTTGTACTTTTTAAGTTATTAGCCATAATATAAACTGAACTTTGACAAAATTCACCGGGTACACCAGTGACCCCACAGTGCTGAAATTTGGTATACGTATAGCTTTAGTGACACAAATATAGGCAAAAGTTTGAAATCCAGAATAACTGCAATTTCTATCACAAAAAGTGAACCAAATTACATCCCGTTACCTGTAATTTGAATGAAACTGTAGGTCAAGTTAGTTGGTTAGACATTTCGTGGCACTATTTTGGTAGTTAAAGATTACGAATAATATTTTTTTGGGAGACTCGCGAGATCTCAGTTCGGGGCGAACCACTAGTGTAGATATTGTATTTATGTGAATGTAATAAATGAAATATGAAATACGGTTGACGCCAGTGGTCACTACACGCCACGAGACGCCGCTTCTCGCTTCATGTGATCGTATGACCGCCACCGACAAACAGAAAAAAGTGGTTGTCACGCGCTTCCGCTACAAAGTGGCCACATCCTGCATCATGTGGCAGCGTTTTGAGGCTGTGGCGCGTGGCTCGTGTGCGGGCTTAGGTATAGCCAGAAACTGTTGGTTTGCCAGCACTATTTTGCATTGTGTTGCCAAATAAGGAGATAAAGAGACTCACCTGGACAATTTTAGTTAAAGTTATTGTCTTTGCTTCGCTAACAGTGGTCGGGTAAGTATTGCTTCCTATGTTAAACTTCGCTACATACTTCTTATAGCTCAAGCCCATAAGGTGATTGTAAATGTTCACCAGACTAGAAGAAACAAGTAACTTTTTTAAAAATATAAGAGTTTAAAAAAATAAATATCATAATAATCTTGACAAAAAAAGATATGGCACTAGGCGAGGAACTTTTTAAAAAAAAAAAATTGAAATCAGACAATGTGATAAAGATTTTCACTCGAACAAACATAAAGAACACCTCCTTTTTTGAAGTCGGTTAAGAACATAAGAAGTATTTTATAGACGGCTCATCGATTTTATAGACTACAGAAGGCCTCCGCCATCTGTCGGCCTAGTTTTGGTAAGAACCTGTATTCCATTAAAAGCGAGGCCAGGGCTGAACAATATAATATTCACCCTTAAAAACCCATTCATTGTGTTTCAATTTTGGGCATTGGTAGAATAATGTTATACCTACTACTCGATATAGGGTCAATCATTGTATCGGGAAACTACTTAAGTAATTATTAGTTTTGAAAACGATTTTCATCTTCAAGCATAAAAATTTGTATTATGTGAGAATTTCAATTCGTTAGAAACTTATGGCAGACAGACGAACCGTCCTAGGAGGTCCTGGTTCATTTATTTCATTATCAATTTAAATAAACGTATGTTCTCTTAGTTTAAAACGTCGAAAAATTGGTTTTTCGCGAGGTCGAATTGCCTATTTTGAGACGCACCTCATCTTAAAAGCTTATAAATTTTCATACCTTAAACAAGATTCAATCATCTTCCTTGAATCTTCTCTATGAAGACACGTGTTAAGTATCGTCGCAATAAGGCCGTTTATCGCTTGCAGCATTATAAATCTACTGCTGCATAGCTTATTGAAGATATGATCATTTTTGCTCTTAAGTAGACCGTTGTCCTGTTTCAACCTCGCTAGTTTGGGATTCAATTTGTAGAAGGATTTAACTAGTTTTGATAAGTATTCTATTATTTGATCTAGTACCTGAAATAAATTAAAAATGCATTTTAACACTTACCTACTAACTGCTGCATTCAAGGTCACTTAGTTAAGTTGGAGGTTCACTCATATTCACCAAGTTGAGTTGGAGGTTCACTAATGTTCCCTTTTAAAGTAAGTAAAGAATTTAATGAGCCCTTTAATTAAACTAGCGTCTCTGAGTATTGCCATGAGGAATATCCAAATTGTTTACAATCAATGAATAACGGAGAACTTGAGGCGAAAGTGAGAGCGAAGGAGAGATCGATGCTGGGGCTGTCTTCCGGTCGATCCGCAGAAAGTCCAGAGTCACGGACATTGGGAAACGATACGTTTGAACTGTTGAAGTGACAATGGGCAGGACACTTCATGAAAAGTTCTTATAATAGATGGAGCTACAAGATAACAGAGAGGAGACCGCGGACTGGAGGCTGAAATGTGGGCAGACCTATGACAAATGGTCCGACGATATAAAAGCAGTAGCTGGTCAGTAATGGAACAGATCGGATTGGAAGCGGGAGGCATATGACCAATACTGGAATAGTAAATGATGCAAAAATAAAATCAGCTGATCTGAATACAATCAGTAGGTACATACAGTATCAAATAGTATAAAATTTACAAACAGCATGAATCAAAAAACATCCGTCGCCATGGAGTCTAAAAGATCAACAATAGAAAACTAAAAAGTGATTAGACCCACCTGTATATTCACTAACTCCATAATATACTTCCGATTCGACAAAGAATGAGTATTGGTCTTCCCTCCAGCGCCCTTCCACTTAAAATCTGCGTCCAAAATCACTTTTGTAACAGCAAAACACACTAATTCCATCTCCCTGCAGTGGCTAAACAGTTCTTCTTCATCCTCCGTCTCTTCGCTGATCCATTTCTTGCCGATCGTACTCGAAATCATTATAAAAATATAAAGTATCTGGTGCTATCTCAGCCGAGTCATGGTAGTGACTGGGGGTAGAATATGCATTTCGGCGTTGTATTGTTTGTCTAAAATCGATGGCGACGTCCGTGCCAGCCATCGTAAGCGTCTAAGCGAGTGTAGGACAACTTCCAATTGCTCATCGTTAAACTTTTTATTGCTATGTAACCCCAACCTTGATTTTATGGGCGATAATTATAGTTTGTGGACTTTTCGAGTAATTGAAAGGATTTTTACATTTATCTTTTAATCGGATGTACAATATGCATAAGAGCCCGTATGGCATGCTGAAAGGAGTAGATTTTGCGTGCAAATGTTTCTTTGAAAATTGTATTTGTACCTTACAAGGTTCCGTCTGTGTGTCAATAAAAAGTAGCCAATGTCTCAATCCAGGTCATAATCTATCTGCATACCAAACATCGAAATCTGTCCATCTGCTTAGTCGTGAAAACGTAACAAACAGACAGAGAGAGGTTGATATACGAAACTGGTAAATATCCTAAAACAAATTAAAAGCTTAACTTACACTCTTTTACACAAATCAATTTGCATCTGTCAAATAAATGGATGTATGTATATATGTATGACTATAGCCCGCGCAAAGACGGGGCGGGACCGCTATAAATAAAATACCTATACTTGCTTCAGCAGTACATATACCTATAACACTCAGCTACTGTAGCTTTCTAATAGTGTAATAATTTTCAGAATCGGTTCAGTAGTTTTGAAATTACCTTCTTACAAACAACAAACATCACTTCTTTAATAATAAGTATAGATCCTTAAGTAGGCTACAAAGTAGTCAGGTGAAAATAGCAGCGGTTTAGTATTGAATATTATGCAATTGACGACCTCCGTAGCGCAGTGGGCGAATAGCCGGCTGAGACGCAGGAGATAGCGGGTTCGATTCCCGCTGCGGAACAAATGTTTGCATGATCTACAGGTATTTGTTCCTGGCCTGGATGTTTTTTTATATTTTATAAGTATATTTACATAAAAAAGTATATAAGTATTCTATCACTTACCTGGTTCCCATAATACAAGCTCTGCTTAGTTTGGGGGTAGATAGCGCTGTGTGAAATGTCCAGTAATGTTTAATTAGCTAAGCCACTGCAGACCATTTTGATTGCAAACTATTATTCTACTTATGTTAAGCAGCCCCCTGTAACGAATATTGTAACTAAAAAAAGTTGGACCAAGCTGAGCAACGATCGTCATCGTGACTGCACAACATTAGTCTAGTGTCGTAGATACCAATTTATTAAACCAGTAAACTCGAAAAGAGCTCTACATTTTCAAATGGCATTAAATCCATGACTACCCTGAAACTTGAAACTCACTTTATGTATTAGTCGGGTCAAGGAAAGCATTGCTAATAAACTTTGACCTCGCCAAATAGCGCAAAATTATGTAACTTAACCCAGTGTAAAATAATCTGTGTTAGCTACATTTGTAACTATGGCGAAATGGCAATTAATTGAATTTGTAAATAATCGACAGATTTTAAGTAACGGATATTTCTGTTCATGATCAATGTGAAGTAGTCCACTGTTGGACAAAAAAGACTTCCTCAAAATGCGTCACTGAGCCCGATCAACTTCTTAACGAGTCTCTATTAGCTATAGCATACAGATCGTTCCTCCATTAGCGTCTAGTCGTGGTCCCGTTTTACTTTAGAACGTTAGTCTAACAAAAAAAAAATTAAACAAGTTTGGCGTTATCGCGTGTTTAAAAAAATTCTATACAAAAAAATGTAAGGATTTTTATAAACACGTTTTTCTTTTTTTTTTAATGAATAAAGAAATAATAATCAATGCTGGACATTTCACACAGCGCTATCTAGCCCCAAATTAAGCAAAGCTTGTACGAGGCATGCCTTTTAAGTTTTGTCGTTTGAAGAAAAAAACACAACTAGAACCTTATAGTACTTTTTATTGTTTTTCAAAGTATTCACCACGTAGCTTAATGCACTTTTCCATTCGCTTAAACCAGTTATTATAACATTTATTTCACTTTAAAGTGGGGGTGTTCAAAATGGCTGACTTGAAAGCGTCGACTGCTTCTTCACCGGACTGGAACCTTTGACCATGAAGACTTTTCTTAATTTTAGGAAATGTAAAGAAATCTTTGGGGCTTAGGTCAGGACTGTATGGAGGATGGTCAAGAATTTCTACTTTTTTCTGCTTCAAATACTCAATCGTTTGACGAGCGCTGTGTGAGCTTGCGTTGTCGTGGTGCAGGATGATGCATCGCTTTGAGTTAGATTTTCGAAGTTCGGCGATGACTTGTGGAAAACAAACTGCGGTATACCACTCTGCGTTAACCGTTCTACGATCTTCAAGTGCAATAGCCGCAACATGGCCGGCTTTTTCAACGAACGTGGCCACCATCTTCTTTGAAGTGCTTCAAGAACGAACAACTTTAGTCAGCTTTGGCTCGTCTTGAAAGACCCAGATTGTAGATTGTTGTTTGGAATCAGAATGGTAGGCATAGATCCAAGATTCGTCACCACTGATGATGCCGTAGACGTGATTTGACTTTCCTCGGTTGAACCTTTGCAGAGTTTTCTTACACCATCTGACGCGGGTCGCCTTGTGATCGTCGGAAAGCAGATGCGGTATCAAACGGCAAACTAGCTTTCTCACACCAAGCGCTTCATGCAAGATCTTCTGAATGGTTGTCCCTGAGATGCCTAATAGAGCCTCTATCTCTCGATACGTCACATGACGCTCTTCGAGAATTAGTTGTCTCACAGCAATGATGTTATCTTCAGTGAAGGCGGATTTTGGGCGTCCTTCGCGAAATCTGTCACTAACACTAGTATGTCCACGCTGGAATTCTAAATACCAGCGTTCGACAGTCCGCAGACATGGGGCTACATCACTGAACACAGATGTTAGCTCTTCTAAACACTGAAGCCGTGTCAGGCCTCTTCTAAAGTTGTAGAAAATTATTGCACGAACATTTTCCTTAGAAAGATTCATTTTCGTACGTGACCTGACAGATTCAAATCGAAACTGTGACTAAACAATAGCATTAATCCTAATACTTTCAACTGTTTTGAGATTCAAAATGTAAACACATTCGAATATAGAACAGTTCCAAATTCAAAATTGCCGGAAAATATGGAAACGACAGAACTTAAAAGGCATGCCTCGTACTATAGGAACCAGCTAACTGATAGAACACTTAAATAGTGTTTTTTTGTCAATATATAGAGAAACAACCAGACCCGAAACAAATATCTGTAGATCGTGCAAACATTTGTTCCGCGGAGGGAATCAAACCAGCTACCTCCTGCGTCTCAGCCGACTATTCGCCCACTGCGCGACAGAGGTCGTCATGTTAAACAGTTGTTTAACTTTTTTGTGGTAACAAGATTAGTGTAGACTATTGTATACGCCAAGACTCGTGGCTGACGAGCCCAACAAATAGATATGGTTGTTTCCTTTATAATACAAATACTGGTAATAAGTGTTATCGATAAGTACTCGGCGCATCACTAACGGTTCCCGTAAGGGCTGCAAGAGCGAGCGAGATAGCAATATCATCGTCGCTTGTCCCACGTTTTATGACCCCGTCTGCCAGGAGCGTTCATTGGCATCGATTAGTTCAATTGCAAACTGTTATTGGTTAAAAGTGTGTTGTTTAAAAAGACAGTAAAATTACATTTCATTTTGTACAGTTAGTAAGTTTATTCAGAAACAACATAAAACTACCAACAAATTAATGAATTAGTTAAACATTGCGACACCAAAGGAAGAAAATATATCACAGTAAAAATAATGTTAAAGAATAACGCCCTGTATAATTAAACATACCTACATTAAAACAGCAGCATAAAACGTGTTAGGTATTCTATTTTGTACTTGAAATAATGCTATAATGCTTGAGTCTTGGATCAGTTTTGAGTTTAGTTCTGGCATACGGACCTCAAGTGTCGTAAGCTGCTGATTCAAAATGGTAATAACACAATAGAGATATTACAGAAGTTAAGTTTAGTACGACACAACTATTACTGTCTATTACGTTTTACTACCGAAAATGCCAACATTACAGCTTTATATTCCGTAAACAAGCTCTTGTATAAAAAAAATCCTGAAGAAACCTTATAATGTTTTTAGAAGACTAATCAAACATGGTATAATTAATCAAAAACAATTTTTAAGTTGGAAGGTAACCTAAAAATATATTTATTAGTATGTTTTTATTTCATTAACTTACTAGTCATGCCAAGTTTCAGCCTACAGCACAATAGTCTACGAGTAAAACGGCTATAACATCGGACAAACAGACAAACGGACATGGCGAACTATAAGGTTCCTAGATCGACTACAAAACCAAAAATTTGGACAAATTTTGACGAATACTTACCTATCACCACATTTTTCAAAAATACATTGAAGATGAAAAAATACTATCACACTACATATAAAATCTTAGCTTAGCGTATTCATAAAGCGACAGATATGCTTAGTTTAACAATAGGAATAACATGATTTTGACAAAATAATATATATACTCGTACCTAGTAAAAAATATTAGCACCAAAGGGAAACATGGCAAAGTATAGTGCTTTTAACATAGTGCCTGATAAAAGTAATGTTAACATAACATAGAAAATAATGTTAATATTTCGCCAAAATAAAATTCTACATCGATAATTTATTGCAATACGTTGCTCTTTAAAAAAACCGTTTAACTCACTAAATATCCTAGAACCAAGAAAGGATAGGTGTAATGCTATACATATATATATTGACCATATTTAAAAAACCCAGCTAATTCTAATACCCTTTAAAGTGCCCAGTAAACGTAAGTCCCATAATTAGTTGATGAAAATGCCTCTATGCCAATAAGCTTCAGTCTGAAATATACTATAGCGCGCCTTATTACAGAACTGATAGAGAAAATACCAAAGACTCAAGGCTACAGCACGCCTTATTACAGAACTGAAAGAAAAAATACTAAAGATTCAAGGCTATAGCACGCCTTACTACAGAACTAATAGAGAAAATACCAAAGATTCAAGGCTATAGCACGCCTTACTACAGAACTAATAGAGAAAAGACCAAAGATTCAAGGCTATAGCACGCCTTACTACAGCACTAATAGAGAAAATACCAAAGATGCAAGGCTATAGTACGCCTTACTACAGAACTAATAGAGAAAATACCAAAGATGCAAGGCTATAGTACGCCTTACTACAGAACTAATAGAGAAAATACTAAAGATGCAAGGCTATAGCACGCCTTACTACAGAACTAATAGAGAAAAGACCAAAGATTCAAGGCTATAGCACGCCTTACTACAGCACTAATAGAGAAAATACCAAAGATGCAAGGCTATAGAACGCCTTACTACAGAACTAATAGAGAAAATACTAAAGATTCAAGGCTATAGCACGCCTTAGTACAGAACTAATAGAGAAAATACCTAAGATTCAAGGCTATTAACACGCCTTATTACAGAACTAATAGAGAAAATACCAAAGATCCAAGGCCTTCATTACAGAACTAATAGAAAAAATACAGAAGTTTTTTTTTATAGGCTACTTATTTAGTAATTCGGTACATTGATGTCTCTCATCTATATCTAAAAACGCACCCTAACTCGAATACAGGGTGCGAAAAGGTTTACAATTTGCACACTCAATAGATAAGTCTACGTCCTAAATAGCTACCAAACTTAACAACATTTACTGCTCCAATAATTAGGAAGCATTTACAAATCTAAAAGTGAACACACAATTTTAGCACTATATCTAACAGATAAACTTCAATCTGGCATATCTATGCTCGTGATAGGCACCACGGGTTTCATAGCCTCATTTTTCTTTTGATTTTTGTGTGATTTCTTTTCTTTAACTTTCTTTTGTTCCTCATCTCTGTAAGGTTCCTGGTTGATGGGTGGTTCGCTGGGAACCACATTTGCGCCACGATTCACGTTATTATTGTACGCAATGTTAGCATACTCTTGTAGTAATGGGAAAACGCAAAGAAGGAATTGGCAGAAATCCTTTCTGATACCAAACCACCCTGAAAAACATTGCGGATGTTAGCGAACCAACATTATCATCATGCAGCCATAGGACGTCCATTGCTGAACATAGGTTTTTCCCCTATAGATGTCCCAGAGCGACCGATCTTGTGCGGCCTGCACCCAACGGCTCCCAGAACCTTTATCAAGTCGTCTTTCCATCTAGCCGTCCTACGCTGCGCTTTCTAGTGCGTGGTCTCCACTGTAGAATCTTTCTGCCCCTACGGCCAACGTCAGTTCTTCGAGTTATGTGCCCTGCCCACTGTCCCAAGCTTGCTAATCCTTTGTGCTATGCCTGTGACATTGATTTGTCTACGAATCTCCTGAGTATAGAGCCTTCTTATGAGGCCCATAGTGAGCGATAGGTAAAGTATCGAGTAGGTACATATTACGAAACCTCATACTAATCACACTAATATTATAAATGCGAAAGTTTGGATGATTGTTTATCTATTTGTTTGTTACTCAATCACGTCGTAACGACTGAACCGATTAAGATGTAATTTGGTATGTACCTACGATAGATAGATAGACCTTGATTATAACTTGAATTAACACATAGGCTACCTTTTATTTAGAAACCATGCGTACAAGGCCGCGGGCCGCAGCTAGTCAGTAATAAATTTAAAAGAACGTGTAGTATTTGAATCAAAGCTTTGATAAGAGTTTTATTATTCAACAAATTTGATTTTACTTTAATATCGAAAGTAGCAAATTAGCACTGAGGCGGCGGGTTTATAAACTACAAGCTTCCGGCCGTGGTTTGCCTATAAACACATTACCTTTCTTCTGCGCAGTCGGGTAAAAAGTAACCTACGTCTCAATCCGGTTATGACAGGGATTGGTATCTACCTCTATACCTAATTTCATCGATAAAAGTGCAGCCGTTTAGTCGTTACAAAGAAACAGAGTAGATGGACGCAGGGCAGTGCATCGTAGCCAATCGTAGGGCACGTTTCTTAGGTGCGTGACCTACGAGGCAATACTTTGTTATAGGCGATTGTTACCACTTAACATCAGGTGGGACATAAGCTTGTAACACATTCAGGTAGTATAGCAAAAAAAACCAGACAGGGAGAGAGGCAGAGTTGTTTTCGAATTTATAATTAGTACAGATGGAGCTATATCCAGTAGTGTAAGTCTTCCAGTAATATGTAGATACTAGCTTCCACCCGCGGCTTCGCACGCGTGTTTTGTCAATAAAAAGTAGCATATGTGTTAATCTAAAAAAAACAAAATCTAGGTTCAAATCTATGTACACACCAAATTTCATTAAAATCCTTTCAATAGTTTTTGCGTGAAAGAGTAACCAACATCCACACATATATCCATACAAACTTTCACGTTTATAATATTAGTGGGAAGTGGGATGATATCACCAGATACTTACATTTGTTCCCGCCCTTTGAGCTGAATGACATTATGATGAGTGTAGCGTAACTGACGAATAGCGGACTCACCACCACGATGTATTTAAGCGACAAGCCGTCGTCCAGTTTGTTTGTCAAAAGCACCTGAAAATTCAAAATAAATTACCTATAATATTTCTTGTTCCTATACAGTGTGTCCCAAAACTAGTATGTTATCATAACTTTTATATTTTTCTGCATATTTTAATATTGTAACCATTGTGTACATTATTTACCGATATGAGGTATATTATGAATATAGGGGAGGGTCTCGACACTTAGGACAATAATAAATATTCGACTTTTGTGAATTCGATGATTTTCATTGAAGAATCAGATGGCTGAAATCAGTCAGCTGATTTCGGTTAAAATTCTATTTGTCAGTTGTTTTGTTTTAGGTCAAAGGCCTTAAGTTAAACATTACGTTTGTGTAAGGTTAGTTCTATGGAAGGTGGAAAGTCTAAAAAAACAGCTGATTTAAAGTCAAATTAAAAAGTTCAAGACCATAAGAAAAGATAGTAAAAAAATAAAATGTATAAATTATTCTTATTTTATATGAAAAGTTGTTAATTTTCATGATAGGAATCACCCCGTTCAGGCCGTGGCAAATAATGATTCTCCCATGTGTCATATAGATGCCTTTGCAAATTGGAGAATTTTATTTTTTCATAGATCCTATTATCACATCTTGAACAAATTTATATGGTACCCACCCCTGAGGTACTCCCTTTCTAAAAAATAAAGAATCATTGAAATCGGACACACACGTGGTAAAGAACCATCGACATAGATAAATAATAAAAATTATTCGACAAATTGAGTATGCAATGAAGGTACCTAGTATTTTTTTTTAAGTGTGTTAAAAATATAGTAAAACATGTCTGGAACTACGTATCTATATATAAAACAAAGTCGGGTTGGTTACACCATTTATAACTAAAGAACTAAAGAACAGCTGGACCGATTTTTATGAAATTTGGTATATAGATAGATTATAATCGGGATTGACACATATGCTACTTTTTACCTGACTGCGCAGAAGGAGGGTATGTTTTTATTGACAAACCACGCGAGCGAAGCCGAGGGCGGGTCAACTAGTTAATAATAAAATTGATATTCCAAAGAACACTTATTAGATTAGATAATGTCTTAATTGCACACCATTTAATATAAACAAATAAAAGAAAATACACTTTTAAATACAATACAATGGGCGGCCTTATCGCTAAAATCCATGCACCATACTATACATATACTTATGTACCGATGCAGAAAGCTGCTATTCATAATACGTATCCAAAGAAATTTTCTACAAGACTGTGTTTAATCTTAACATGATTCGAACTTGATTTAGGCGCTTGAGCTTCATAAAAACAGAAATAACTATATTTTGAGAGAAAAAACCCATTACTAATAATAATAAATCTTTATTTCAGGCAACAATAGAATAGTTGAAGATGTTAAAACAAAATTTTACGGCCCAAATAAATATATACCTCAATGACTAACATATCACACTAATATTATAAATGCGAAAGATTGAATGTTTGTTTATTTATTTGTTTGTTTGTTACTCAATCACGTCGTAACGGCTAAACCGATTTCGATGAAATTTAGTATGTACGTAGATTATAACCTGGATTAACACATAGTCTACTTATTATCCCATAAATCCGGTCCCATGATATAAAAATAGGGAGTCAAGTTGCAACAGTAAGTTTAGCTTTATGTTTAGGTTACCTACACATTTAGTAGTGTAACGCGTACGAAGTCGGGACAACAACTAGTTTATTTTTATTTTTTTTAACTAGCCTACATTTTCTCACTGCTGGGCAAAAGCCTCCCTCAACTCCTTCCACCTATCACGATCCTTGGCAGATTCCCTATTCCTTCTCGAATCCATTGATGTCGTCACGCCAACGCTTTCGCGGCTGACCCCGACGTCGCTGTCCATCTTCCGGTACCCAATCTGTTACAATGGGCCAACTAGTTTATTATAAACCTTAAAAATATTTTCTGACACGACAAGTCAAGTCAATTAATACTATTTATTAATGAATATTTACCTATGATATGCATATATGTATATGTCGGTAGGTAAAATTGTGATATATAAATACCTGAAATACCAAAATCGGGCATACAGTGAATGTATATGCCATGGCAGAATTGAAACTAGTCCGTCGCTGCTGCATGTTGGCTTCTGGCGTACGTAACAATATACCCGCGAAAATTATACTGTATAGCACACCTGGAATATCATATATATATATTAATGTCTGTAGTATAAATAAATATTGCTGGACATTTCACACAGAGCCATCTAGCCCTAAACTAAGCAAAGCTTAGCGTAGTATGGGAACCAGATAACTGATAGAATTTTTTTTTGTAAATACATACTGTGAAAACCGTTTATAACGACATCGTTTACAACGACCTATCGGTTATTACAGCCAGATTGTATGGTCCCGTCCGAATTCCTAGTAAACTATTCAGTAAACAAACCGCTTATAACAACATCGGATACCGCGACATATCGCTTACAACGACGAAACTTTATCGATATCATCAGCTATAACGACCAACCGCTCCTTGTCTCAGCAGAACAAAACAATACAAACGATTTTAAATGTTATTGATAAGCATTGAAAAAATATTTAGGCATATTATTACTTACGCACTTTCTCCCACCTCATCCGAACCTCTTTGCGGCCATTTGACCTTGCATATTTTACACCAATTGTTTAGTGCGCTAGTTGACTGCGTGAGTAACAGCTTGATTTAAAAGTGTTGGTGTTGTTTATGTTGTAATTACTACCAAAATGTTAGATATTTAGAATAAAGATAGTGGCAACACTGTATTCATGAAACAGCATGAAACACACATCGTTTTATTTTAGGTTATGGGCCCAGGACGTTTAGTGAAGTAAAAAACTGTGCGCAAATAATTTTGAACTGAGTGTTTTTGTGAATAGCTGTTGTAAGCAATGGCTGCCAGCTCTAATTATTTAGTTAGCGTACCTAAACTAAAAGGTCGTGAGAACTATAGTGAGTGGTGTTTCGCAGCAGAGAATTTTCTGGTGTTAGAGGGCATGGTCAAATGTATCAAACCAGAGCCTGGAACAACCCCAGCAGCTGCAGATGATGCGAAAACAAAAGCAAAGTTAATTTTGACAATAGATCCGTCTATCTACATTCACATAAAGAGTGTCAGTACATCGAAGGAATTGTGGGACAAGTTGAAGGCGCTATTTGATGACTCAGGATTTACTAGAAAAATCAGCCTTCTGAGAAACCTAATATCTGTTCGACTTGAAAACTGCACATCGATGACCTCTTACGTGACTCAGATTGTCGAAGCGGGTCAGAAATTAGCTGGAACAGGATTTGGGATAAGCGATGAGTGGATTGGTTCTATCATGCTGGCTGGATTAAGTGAAAAATATATGCCCATGATAATGGCCATCGAACATGCTGGAATGACCATCACGACAGACGCCATCAAAGCTAAATTGATGGACATGGAACCGGAAAACAGTGATGTGAATAATGCATTAGCGTGTTTCCGCTACCAACATAAGAAAAATAACAAGTCTGTGTTTGGAAAAGATGGCGCGGGTGCGCAGAAATTGACACCTGTCACAGATAAACGAAATGTCAAATGTTATCGATGCAAACAGTTCGGTCACTATCGCAATCAGTGCCAAAACGCAGAAGTATCTTCTAAGAATACGAATGAAAATAAAAAATGCACCAATGCATTTAGTGCCGTGTTTTTCAACGGAAACTTTCATAGAAGTGACTGGTACGTGGACTCAGGCGCCAGCTCACATTTGACAACAAATGAACATTGGGTGATCAATGCGTGCTATTCTGGTTTTACGAAAGAAATTATGGTCGCTGATCAGAATAAAGTGCCAGTATTATGTAGTGGAAACGTAAAAATCACGACTTCAACTGATGAGTGCGATTTTCAGGTAATGGTTGAAAACGTATTATGTGTTCCCAATCTGACAATGAATCTATTATCAGTCAGTCAGCTGATAAAACAAGGCAACAAGGTGTCCTTTACAAGCGACGGATGTAAAATATTTAATAAGAAGAATGATTTAGTAGCTACCGCTTCACTTATAAATGGAGTATACAAACTGGATACACCCACATATTTAATGGCTGCAGTGATGGAGTCTCCAGAGGTTTGGCACCGTAGATTGGGACATGTTAACAGTTGTTACATGAATAACATGCAGAAAGCTGTGGAAGGAATCATGCTAGACAAGAAGGCAGATATCAGCAAGATGAATTGTGTTGTGTGCTGTGAGGGCAAGCAAAGTCGATTGCCATTTGCTCATGAAGGCAACAGGTGTGCTGAGCTGCTGAATATAGTACACAGTGATATCTGTGGGCCTATGGAAAATGTTTCTCTTGGGAGGATCAAGGTACTTTCTTCTATTTGTAGATGATCACAGCCGCATGACCTATGTATATTTCTTAAAAAATAAGAATGATGCTCTTAAGTGTTTTAAAGAGTACAGAGCAAAGGTAGAGAATTTAACATCAAAGAAAATTAAAATTCTCCGAACAGATAATGGTGGGGAATTTTGTAACAATGATTTTGATATTTATTTAAGGAAAATTGGAATTGTTCATCAGAAATCAAATCCTTACACTCCTGAACAAAATGGGCTCTGTGAACGTATGAACAGGACAATCATAGAAAAAGCCAGATGTCTTTTGTTTGAAGCCAAACTGGATAAAAAGTTTTGGGCAGAAGCCGTTAACACTGCTGTCTATTTACAGAATCGAATTGTAAAAACTGGATTGAATAATCATACCCCATATGAGTTGTGGACGAACACAAAGCCAAATCTCAGTCACATTAGGATATTTGGCAGTATTGTCATGAAGCACATCCCCAAGGAGAAAAGACGCAAGTGGGACAAGAAATCTGAAAAGTGCATTCTAGTGGGTTATCCTGAAGATGTCAAAGGATACAGAGTGTATGACCCAACAAGTCGGGCAATCATAACAAGTCGAGATGTCATTATTATAGAAGATAATAATTTATATCAGGAGAGTATGATTCATGCTGAAAAGACAGATATCATGACAGAAGAAAGTCCAGAATGCCAGGTTCCAGTGGGGGATGCTATGGATGACAACAGTGAGGCAGAGGATTTCTTCATATCAACTGAGGAGTCTATGGCAGATGATGTAAATGATGTAACTTATATGCCGACTGAAGAGTCTATGGCAGATGATGAAAACATCAATATGGAAATAAATCAAGTAAAGATCAATCATCCTCGAGAAAGAAGAAAGCCTGATAGATTTGGTTTTATGTGCACAGAGAACAGTACAATTGATGTTGAAGAGCTGATGTTAGAACAAGAACTACAGGGACCCGAGAAAGAGCACTGGGAGCAAGCTGTAAAAGACGAATTGCAAAGCTTTGAAGACAATGAAGCATGGGAAGTCGTTGATGCTCCAAGTGGTGGTAGTATTGTAAAGTGCAAGTGGGTTCTCAAAAAGAAATGTGACAGTGACAATAATGTGAGTTATCGGGCCAGACTGGTGGCTAAAGGCTGTTCACAGAGATATGGTCTGGACTATGATGAAACATTCTCTCCGGTAGTTAGGTATACTACATTAAGGTTGTTGTTTTCATTGTCAGTTCAATTAAATTTAGATGTAGTTCATCTCGATGTCAAGACTGCGTTCTTGAATGGGGATCTAGATGAGATTATATATATGAAAAAACCTACAGGTTTTGTTTGTTCAGATGATAAAAAGGTTCTCAAACTAAAAAAGGCCATATATGGTCTCAAACAGGCCTCCCGAGCATGGCATAAAAAGGTAGATAACTGTATGATAGCAGATGGCTATAATAAATCTAAATTAGAACCTTGTTTATATACAAAAATTATTGGTAGCAATCGAACTATTGTCACATTGTATGTCGATGATTTCTTTGTATTTTCAAATGATAAAAATGAAATGACACATCTGAAAGAAATGTTGAATAATAATTTTAAAATAAAAGACTTGGGACGAGTAAAGCAATGTCTTGGCATGTCAGTTAATTTTGATCGAAAAAATAATATTGTTACCTTGTGTCAAAATAATTATATTGACCAGTTACTAAGCAGGTTCAAAATGGCAGAATGTAAAACAGCTGATACTCCAATGGAGGCAAAATTAGCTGCTAAGAAAATAGAATGTTCTAATAATCAAATTCCTTATCAGCAGCTTATAGGCAGTTTAATGTATTTGGCTGTGCTCACACGACCTGATATAGCGTATTCAGTGTCATATCTTAGTCAATTTAATAATTGTCATAATGAAGAACATTGGAATTATGCCAAGAGGATATTAAGGTATCTAAAGAAAACAAAGAATATAGGTTTAAAATATAGTAAAAATGAAAATATTCATATAAAAGGTTATGCTGATGCTGACTGGGCTAACGATATTAATGATAGAAAATCATACACAGGTTTTTGTTTTACATTGTCGGGTTCAGTGATATCTTGGAGTTGTAATAAACAAAAATGTGTTGCTCTTTCAAGCACAGAGGCTGAATATGTAGCAATTTCAGAGGCTTGCAAAGAAGCAGTGTATTTAAGAAACTTACAATATGAAATTACTAAGAAAATGTATGAAATCACTTTGTATAATGATAATCAAAGTGCACATAAGTTGTTGGTAAATCCTGTATTTCATAATAGAACTAAACACATTGAAGTTAGGTATCATTATTGTAGAGAAATTATCAGTAGTAGAATAGTTTTGATCAAATATTTATGTACATCAGATATGCCAGCTGATTTATTAACAAAGAGTCTAAACTCTGTAAAGCATTACAAGTTTCTAAATGCATTAGGCATTGTAGGTACGTAGTATTTACATATTATAAGAGACATTTTGAGTGGGGGTGTTGTAATTACTACCAAAATGTTAGATATTTAAAATAAAGATAGTGGCAACACTGTATTCATGAAACAGCATGAAACACACATCGTTTTATTTTAGTTTAGACTGTGCATTTATGTATTATCATGTCGCTGAAAGCTGAAAGTAACAACCGTAACACTGACGAAGAAAACGAAGACCAGCAAGACCCTGAAGAACAGTTTCAGTCAACAACAATTTCCGAGGCTCTTAACGCTGAAACCGTTTTACAAAAATTTGTTGCCTTTAACGAACAGTTTGATATTGACGATACTAATACCTTGAGGAGTATGAAACGTAAAATGCAAAAAATATTTGAGACTGGGCTAAAAAAAAAAGACAGACTAAAATGGCTGATTATTTTAAAAACTAGTGTAGTTTTATAATCCGTTACCGTAAGCAGCTAAGTACATTTTGTATTCTAATTATTTCGTAATAAATATTTTTACTTCTTTTCTGACTCGTTTATATACATAACCTATACTAGATAGATAACTACATATGATAATATAACTGCTGTACTTGTGTATATGACTGTATTGCTTAAAACGACTATCGGATATAACGTCGGCAACTATACGGTCCCTTTGATGTCGTTATAAACGGTTTTGATTGTACTTATAATATATAGAAAAACATTTAGACACGGAACAAATATCTGTAGATCATGCAAACATTTGTTCCGCGGCGGGAATCGAACCCGCTACCTCCTGCGTCTCAGCCGGCTATTCGCCCACTGTGCCACGGAGGCAGTCCGTGGCGATAAATACTTCTTATACAATTTTCAATTGCAGATATAAACACTGTTTTTGTGCTGCAGAAGAGGGCTGTTCGTGCAATTAATAATATGGGCCCCAGAGGATCATTACGCAATAACACTATTTGTACTAAAAACGGGATATTTACCATGATTCGTGAGTTCTTGAGTGTCCCGATATTTCGACGCAGTTGCATGCGCCATGATCACGGGTAAACTGAAGTCTTTGCGAGTGGATAGTTATTGGCATATATAACGATCTACCCTCTTTCTTAGTCTCTTACTAGGAATGAATTCAGTAATACTATCACTACTACCGGTTTCATTCTCGAACATAACTCTATTCCGACACACAACACTCACGGTATCAGGGCGCGTAATTGACACTACACTTCTTCGGTTCTTACACATTCTCACCACAGGATTCCAGGCTCCAGATAGTTGAAAACCATCTTCACGATTGAAATTCTTGTGTTTGTTCAGTTTACCCGTGATCATGGCGCATGCAACTGCGTCGAAATATCGGGACACTCAAGAACTCACAAATCATGGTAAATATCCCGTTTTTAGTACAAATAGTGTTAATAACCATGATAGTTTCAAAAGTTATATTACGCAATAAGTTTAAAGAAAGCTCTGCTTAGTTTGGGGCTAGATAGCGCTGTGTCCATCGATGTCCAGCGATATTTATTTATCTACGTAAATTTATAACACTCAAATATCGTAAAAACGTAAGTCTAGAAAAGTTTACCCACAGCATTTACGATTTTTGTGAATAAACACTTACCTACTAGGCTGAGGCACATTAGGATCCAGAGAGGTACGAAAACCACCTCCCATGACCAATTAATGAAGTCATCAAGCTTCAATGCCAAGAATATGAACTGAAGTATATTTACAGCACAAAATAGTTCCAGCTGAAAATTAAATAAAATCCATACTAGTAATATAAATTTGAAAGTCTGCCTGTTTGTTACGTTATCACGGCTGCACCGATTTCGATGAAATTTGTTATAAAGATAGATTATTACCGGGATTGAGACATAGGCTAATTTTAACCCGACTGCTTAAGCAGGGTAATGTTGTTATTGACAAACGATGTGTGCGAAGCGAAAAAAAACATTTATTTATTTGCCACAGCAACATGGGATGCAAGATTTTTTATCATGTTATTTGTCGAGAATAAGGCTTACGGCCCACCTGATGGTAAGCGATCACCGTCGCCTATTGACACCGGCAATACCCGGGGTATTGTCGATGCGTTCCCTACCCTCGAAACCCTACCCTACCTAGAAACCTCTACATTTCTCTTGAAGCGTACCATTTTGTCGTAGCCTAACAGGAAAACCTTAGATGGTAGCTCATTCCACATCTTGCAAGTAAGGGGTAGAAAAGATCACGAGAAGCTTGTGGTGCGTGATACCCAATTGTCGACGATATGTGGATGTGCTTTATTCCATTGTCGAGAAGTGCGGTGGTAAAATCTTGACGACGGGATGAGATCAAATATCTCCTCAGAACATTCCCCATTATACAGGCGGTAGAATACACTGAGCGATCCGATGTCACGGTATTGACTCAGTGGTTTCAGCCTGACCACAAGTTTGGGATCGCCGATGATTCTAATGGCTCTTCTCTGAAGGGAGTCAAAACAATACAATTGATACTTTGGAGAAGTTCTCTGTGATTGCCATTTTAAGGTAATATAGGTTCTAACATGAATGGTAATAATAAATATGCATACCTCATAGCTTCGATCATGTTTCACTGACCATATACAAATGGCGATGGAAACTATGCTGATAAATATCAAAGGTATGAACACCAGTATCCATAAATGGCGACGCGTAGTCAGCTGATCACACACAAGTAGTTCAAACATAAGAAGTATAAGATGTATGGCAAGACTTATCAGCATCGCTTTGTAGTGGATATAGGCTTCCCCTTCTAACCTGAAATAAATAAATTAAGCTTGTATGTACTAAGTTTGTTTTTTTTATCATCACCATATCAGTAATATGAAGTCTACTGATGAACATATCCATGGGAGTTATTGCATAGTGCATCACTATTGAAAGAATTCCATAGTGATATTCAATGGCTCTCAACCACCCTTCTTTATTTGTTTGTTGGTTACCAAAAGTATTTTACATAAATAACTATCCTAAACACATGTATGTTAAACATAAGGGTAATCTTCTTAATATATAAAACAAGTCAGGTTTGTTTGAACACTTGTAACTCGAGAACAGCTAAACCGATTTTCATGGGTTTTAACTTGTTGTATCTGTCTCTATCCTGAATAGCAGAATAACTATTAAAAAAATTGGGAAAATTCACGCAAAAATAAATTATAAAGAAAATTCATTTTCTCATACATATGTATGTAATGTAAATGTAATGTTAATATTTACATATGTATGAGAAAATGAATTTTCTTTATAATTTATTTTTGCGTGAATTTTTCCAATTTTTTTAATGTATATATAATTTAATAGACTCATATATGCAGCTAATGTTGGCCAATTTACGTATATTGGCAGCCCGCATCATATGCATGTCAAGGCGGTACAAAGTTCACCAGGTCAACTAGTTTAATAATATTAGTAGTCACAGAATGTGATAAATTACAACAAATGCTAACCATAACTAATATATACCTGCTTATCATAATTTATATTTATATTAATGCTATTGGTATATTAGTAAGTTTATTCAAAAAATCTTTAAAATCAGTAAATTCAAAGTCAAAATAACAAATTCTTAGCCTAGAACAATAAAATTTTTAGGTATAAATAATATAACTATATTGTGATTAATGTAGTTTCAATAAAAAGTTACCAACTAGGCAAAAAAAATATTGAAATAGACTAACCAGGTGGTCAGGCTTGAAAATACCATGAAATAGCAAAATGCATTGGAGGATAAATATTATAATCCTGCTGAAAATACCTTACTTGAATAAAAGAATGTAAGCAATTTGAAAGGAGACCATGATCTTTATCTTACCTGAAGTGGGGGTATTGCCACCAAATATATGTGCCAACGGAGGCACCAAACACCACAAGATGTTTCCACACCCATATAGGTGCGAAGACTGCCCAATATGACCATGTTATAGAATTATCTAGCTTCAGGGCCAGTAACGCCGTGAAAATTAATAAACAAGTGTGAACCACAAACTTGCTGTGGACAAAAATAATTCAAATGTTATGTTTATATCATTATTTCACACATGAGAACTTTTTCTTTGGAGACTTACCTAGGATTAAAATCCTGGAAAAGCGTTTGCAAATTCATTTCTAAACACATTCGTCCGATTTATAATTATTAGCATTTCACTACAAAACAAAACAAGGTCTTTTACTTATTTCCACAAATGCAATGCATATGTATATAAACCAGTCCAGCCACTTCAGAAACGAACGAATCACAGACAAAGACTGTCAATGTCATAGAATTTTAATATGATGGCAATTTTAATATGTTTCAGAGCGTAGGTATGATTTTAAGCATTATCATCATCAGAGGTCTTCGACACTTCGACCATAATGGGTCTGGGATATGTGCTCTGTGTGCCGACTGCCGCTGAGTCCATCCATGCTTCCGTGCGGTTATTACCTAAGCCAAATTGCTGTTGCTTCGCTATCGCTAGTCAGGCCATCCCTTTCACACGTGAGGTACGTGCTGTACATGCGAAAGGGATGGCCTGAGTAGCAATAGCGAAGCGACAGCAATTTGGCTTAGGTAATACGGGCGCCGGTTATTATCTCACAGACATCTTCGTCTGAAATGAGTATATACTGATTTTCAAAAAGTCAGTGTCATAAAACAGTTGGCTAAAATGTCAACGTCAAAAAGCCGCTTCGAAAAATTCAATCGATCGCTCTGCTAGCTTTGGCTTCTTTTCAAGAAACCAGTGATTTTAAAGGAATTAACTAACTTACTGCCATTGGTTTGGTTAATAATTAAAGCTAAATCTATTTAGAAACAACTAAGGTCTGAAATAACCAAGTTTACTTGCGAAATCGTTATGGCATCTCCTTCTCCTAAATCTCCAGAACAAAGTGAAAAGAACAAACAATATGATCGTCAATTACGCCTGTGGGGTGACCACGGACAAGCTGCACTTGAAAACGGACATATTTGCCTCATAAACGCTACTGGATTAGGCACGGAAATATTGAAATCCATCGTACTACCCGGTGTCGGGGCTATCACTATCGTCGACGATAACACCGTTACTGAAGAGGATATAGGCAGCAATTTCTTTCTTGAATGCTCTAGCAAGGGTTTGAATAGAGGATCGGAGGCACTTCGATTCTTATTGGAACTCAATTCTGCAGTACAAGGCCATGCAGTGCAAGAACCTGCAGATCAAATTTTGCGGGAAAACCCGGACTTCTTCAAGTCATTCAGCCTCGTAATTGCTACAGCTCTCAATGAGAAAACTGTGCCCGCGCTTGCTCAACAACTGTGGGATATAAATGTACCTTTCATTCAGTGCCGGTCTGTGGGGTTCCTAGGCTCATTCAGGATTCAAATCAAAGAACATGTAATCGTTGAAACTCACCCAGACAGTGAACAGACAGATTTACGTTTAGATATACCATTTCAGGCTTTATCCTCCTACCTTGAGTCTATAGATATTGATGCCCTTGACTTGAAAGACCATGGCCACATACCTTGGATTGTAATTCTTTACAAAGCCATTCAAAAATGGAGACAAACTCATCCAGACAACTGGCCAATGAGTAGAAAAGAGAAGACTGAGATCAGAGAAGTGATTGCAGAATTTAGCAGAAAAGATGAGAATGGAGTACCAATAGCTGAAGAAAACTTTGAAGAGGCCATCAGAGCTGTGAACACATCATTAGTGCCATCTTTTTTACCTATGAAAATTCAGGAGCTATTGTATAGCAATGCTGCTACTAATCTGACAAAAGAGAGTTCTGCCTTTTGGATCATGTGTGCTGCACTGAGAGGATTTGTTGAAGCAGAGGGCAAAGGAAAATTACCAGTGAAAGGAGTTGTACCTGACATGACAGCCTCCACAGAACACTATGTGAAGTTACAAAACATTTACAGAGCTCAAGCTGCTATGGACGCTGAAGTTGTTTACAGAAAAGTACAACAAATTGTGGCTCAACTACATGTGGACAGTATCGGTGAATCTGAAGTCAAACTGTTTTGCAGGCATGCCCATGACTTGAACTTGATAAAAGGATCTAGTATTGCAACAGAGTACCAACTAGGAAGCTCTGTGGCAGCGTACATAGTCAGGCACCTTGAGGAACCAGAAGTCATGATGATCAACTACATTATGCTAAGAGCTTCTGAAATGTTTGAGTCTGACCATTGTAGAGCTCCAGGGGAATGGGAACCTGAAGGGGACCTAGCCAAGTTGAAGACTTGTGTTACTAAATTTCTGACTGAAATATCTTATACTCAAGACTTAGCCAGAAAAGATGACCATATTCAAGAGATGTGTAGGTATGGTGGAGCCGAGCTGCACAGCATCTCAGCCTTTTTGGGTGGATGTGTGGCCCATGAAGCCATTAAACTTGTTACAAAACAATATAAACCTGTAAATAATACCTTTATCTTTGATGGAGCTTCAACTAATACTGTAACATTTACATTTTAAGCCTGTATATTTGTTAAATAAACAATTTAATAGACTATCTCATTCGTATTTTCTAACTAAATTAGATATTGGTTTAAGACTCAGAATCCAACTTGACCATATTATGTAAACCCATTTGATTCTCATTAGAATTTATTCCAGTAGACTTCTTTGATATCAGAATGTCTGGTCCTATGAGCTTAGAAACTGATTCCCATGTCAACATTTAGTTATATTATTTGTTGTATCCTAAAACAAAATACCTTTGAAGTTTCAAACATCAAAGTTAAATGCAATAATGGGGTATTGTGATTTTATAGGTAGGTGGGTAGAGATAAGAGCTGACACACAATATCATTATGTGAACTGATGGTAGGCTTGAAATACCTAGGCTAAGTTCATATGGATGTGCAGTGCAAGATCAAACTAAATAGTGTTTATCGTCTACATTACCGCGCGCTACTCGTCTACATTACGCGCGCGCGTAATAAACTAATGTAAACTAAAATGATAAACTCTATTTAGCACATATAAACATCTTGCATGAACTTAGCCCTATTCTAAAATAATTTAGACATTTGGCACATGCCTTTCATACAAAATTCTGCTTATTTTTTGTTGATTTTCAGCAAAAAATATTGAAAGGTGTTAAAAACTAGATACTTCTAAGGCCTATATTCAATTAATATTCATATTAATTGGCTAAACTAATATTCATATTAAACAATAAAATAATTTTCAGATGGATTTATTTAAATACAAATTAAAAAATATATTGTGTATCTACATAGGTCAAGTTTACCAATCAAATTTGGTAAAAAATCTAGTGATGGGCAAACAAAACAAACAGTGACTCCAATGTGACTGCAAAGTTGTGTATCTTAGTATGGATATAAACCTATTATAATATTCTTATAGTCAGATAAAAGAACTGATGAAAACATTTCTGTAACAATTTTAACACATAAATTAGATATAATAAAACATATTATCACATGACTAAAAAAAATATGTAATTGAAACAAACTATACATTAGGCTATATTCTCATGGATGGCAAATTGTGTTAGTTATTAAATTAACAGTAATTCACTTAATTCCCGAGACTACATAGCCATAGAGTTATTAAACACAACATCAGAGAATTTCTCCTTTACCTACATATTTCACCTCAGCCATAACTTCAATCGCAATGCATCTACACCGTTGAGATAGTATCGAAATAAGCGCTTGTCTCTCACAAACCCGAGGTTTTCATAAAGCTTCAGTGCTGGTCTATTAGTGATTTCTGTTTCTAGTACAACTTCATCTGCATTATCATTTATCATAGCCTGAAAAAATAATAGGACATAAATGAGAAAATGATAACATAAAACAAGTAGGTAAACATGGAATGTACAACTATCAGTCTAGCTAGCCATTGGCACCTACTCCTGGGTAGCTTAAGGCCTCTCTAATGCACAATTCTGGTCTGGACCAACTGCTGATAACCTCATTCACTGCTTACCAACAATGAATGCTAACAATGCAGTCTTATCATTGTGTATTCTACCATTTTAATAATTTTTTTGTTTAACTTAAGCTAGGTTTTACGATTTACCTGTATTGCTTTCTTTGCTAGTCGGGATCCAATCTTTCTGCTCCTGTACTTTTGATCAACCGCTAACATAGCTATGTATCCTCTCTTCACAATATTGCGATGCATATCTAACTTACATACAATGGCACCAATACACTTTCCTTCATGTTTAGCAAGGAAGCAAAGCTTAGGCCAGTTGTGTATAAAATATCTGTAGGTATAGATAGAATAGGGTTCTGATAAATCTTTTTGTATAAGTCTCATTATTTCCGGCATCTGCAGTTCAGATTCGTAGGAAACAATATCTATTTCGTCCTGCGGAGACTCTTCTTGTTTGATAAGAGCGTTTTCGAGGTGTACTAAGGCATCATCAATGCTGTTGAGGGATTTCTGGGTAGCAGTCTCTTTGCTCTCATCGCAAGTTGCCGCATCACTACACTTTACACTATTTACATCTGTGAGGTGCTCACTGCCAGTTTCTGCTTGAGGTGTCTTCTCACCGTCGTCCTCGTCCGGGCTTCCACCGTGCGAGTGCTCGCACGTACCATTTGTTAGGTTATTGCTGTTATTTATAAGAAGTGTATTACCTAAAGCTTCACTCAAATCGTCCTGATTCAATAAACTTTTCTCGTCCTTCCCTTCGGAGCGATCTTTGGCCTTTTTACTTTTGTTTTTCATATTCACACTAATTTGACTGCACTGGATATTTTGAAAGTTTTCATCGACAACTTGGTTCATATTAATGATTCTCTATCTATATTTACTGTATTTACACATTCAAAAGAATGAAAGCTCGTAATCCGAAAGGGCTCTAGGACGATACTTGCATCTTTTTCTTGTCAAAAATGTAGAAGAGTATCACCGACATCTTGGCAAGTGTAATGAATGTATTTTTGACATCAAAACTTTCTGTGATTTTATCAAAACGTGTGTGATGTAATTTATTATTGAACTGTAAAAGCCACGAATCGATGAAAATAGTTCTAAATAGCGGAAACTTTCAGAAAATTATCAATTTTTTCCGAACTCCGACACACCATCCTCCTCAATCACATTGCAAAAATTATCTGTGTTCCAGATCCGCCCAATGACAATAAAAAGGATAGATTGATCGCATAATTTTACTAGTTCCTCTTTCTACCGACCTGCCAAAATGAGGGATTTCTAAAGCAAAATTAAATATTCTGACTCTGGAACACTATTTTGTATTGCCAGTTTTTTCCTCTGAGGTTCCTAACTACTATGTAGAGTTTTTCTGTATTTCTTGTAAAGAAAATACCTAAAGTGTATGTAATAGAGAGAAAATAAATTGGAGAGTAATACGTAGATAGCTTTGCAACAATTAATTAATTTACACATAATTTCGAAACTGACGAGATTTTAATGATCAAAGGGAAAGACGTGGAGTTTTCCTCCCATGCCATCTAAAAAAGTTTGAATTTAATTGAAGTGCTTATAGCTGGATGATTAAATGTACACTTACCATAAATAGTACTTTTAGGGTTCCGGACCAAAATGGTAAAAACGGAACCCTTAAGGTGCGACTTTGTCCGACCGTCCGTCACAGCTGATTATCTTATGCCGGGTTCCTATATCCGTCGGTAACCAGCTACGCCTCGTTTCTCCTTGAAAACGTGTCAAAAGTTTGACATTAGTTTGACATTTTTTCAAGGGAATACGAGTCGTAGTCGGTTACTGACGGATATAGGAACCCGCTATTAGTAACTTCTGAATCTATCCGCTTGACATTTGCAACAGTTCTAATTAATATTGACTTATTATATTGCAAGTAAAAATTCAAAAATATTTTAATTTTGACAGTCGAAAGAGCCAAAATGGTGGGAGACAACATTTCAATATAGGGTTACCTACTAGGTTAAGTGGGGTATCATATGAAAGAGATTGATTTACACATTCCAATTTTTTATATATTACAGTATTAGAGTTATGATTAAAAATATCGAAAAAATGCCTCTTATCTCTGAAGTTTGCGAAATGATACATCTGAAATTATTATGATTTAAACATTACAGGAAAATTCTAACAAAGTATCTATCGAGAACAGGTTTTTAGATCTGTCTGAAAAGTTTTCTTCGTTTACCGGTCACATAACTAGATGGCACTCCTTAATTAACATAAATAACCCTATCTAAATTAAGAACCCTAGATGCGCGAGTCCTACTCGTATTTGTTCGGTCTTGTTGAAGCTAAGTTACATATTCCTGACTCACTTTAGTCTTACTTTTTACTTTTGATGTAGGTCTGTACAGCTGTTGTAGAGCAGCAACTGAATGTAGAGTAATCGTCTACAGCAGTTTGTCTGACAGCTGCATACTATTTTCATTCACCCACTGGTATAACTGCAATTTGAACCCTGACGTAAAATAAACCGGAGGTTTATGAGTCAGTTAAATAACCGGTACCTATTGATTCTTGCTAGAATATTGTTGTAACCTTTGTGCTTACATAATGTAAGTGAATATATTCATTTTGACGTATAAATGTTATAAATACGTAGGTAACCTCAGAGCAAGTATCAACTACCTGCTGTTATGCTGTAATTTTGTAGGTACCTATTTACCTACTAATTTATCTAGCGCGTCCGCGGGTAGATGCTAACCTAACCCATTGCAGGTATGTAGCGCAATGGTAGAGTGGCGTTCTAGGTAATGAAATAGAGGCTATATCGTAAGGGTTCGTAGGTACACAGGATGTGTGCCTATATAGGGTATTAGGTTATAGCTACACCTTAATGATAGTGTGGGTGGCTCTCCAAAATCTTTGTGCGAAGTATTATAGCTCTAAAGGCATGCCACTGACGTCATGAGGAGAACCAACATGGCGGGCGGCTGAAAGCGCGCGCGTGGTGAGACCGCAGGTAGTGCTCTTGCTTCACGAGTGTCGAGTGTTCAACTCGATCGACTCTGGCGAGTTCAGTACCCGCTTGACAGCCGGCGAGGCGGCGGCGTGACGTGTCCGAATCTTTCAATACGCGCACGCCGCCTCTACGCGGTATTCTAATCACTGTAAATAATTTTTGTACACAAAACCTAAACGTGTTTACTGGAACTGATTGTTAGTAGCGCGCGTCCAACCGTTCGACTCACCCGAATCGCCGAGGTGCTGCTCAATCGCGTAATGCAGTACATTTTGATAATGCCTATTTACTCGTACTCCAGGGTATGAATAATACCTATCGTTATGCGTGATTGCGTAGTAAACCTAACATAAATGTGTACTAAAGGACATTTGGAATATTGCTAGTTTATACAAAGCGATGTACAGTGAGCGGAGCTATTAGCTCCGATATAAACAATACAGTGTTATGGGTGAATATCGAGCTGAAAAACAATTTGTTTTACTGTGAAGTGTTAGAGAGAGTCCTTTGAAAATCTGAGGATTTTATAAGCGACAATGGCGGAGCGCGATCGTCCTGCGAAAACCCCCATTAGGGTGGGTTTTTATGACATCGAGAGGACCATTGGCAAGGGAAATTTTGCCGTCGTTAAATTAGCACGACATCGAATAACGAAGACTGAGGTGAGTGGAAATCGGACAAATTACATTATCTTCGATTCAGTTACCTAAGTAGATACTTAATAACATAGAATACATAACTCTACTCCCAGCTCTACCGAATAAATCACAGTGCTCAAATATTGCTTCGTTGTAGACTGACAGATAAGGTCGTTCTGCATTCAATTTGTCAATTTTCCTTATTTATTTCCTACTACGTACATACCTACCCATTAACAGTACTTATCAAAATGAGATCAGACAGCCATTGCATCTTACATCCACACTGAAGCTGGAAATCCATAGTTCTTCTCTTAATACTGTGTTTCATAAGCATGAACGAACCTCCTTTTGTAAAGTCCACTCAAAGGGATGGTAATTCTGTCCATGGGTTGCCTGGAAGACATCGCTAATGGATATATGGCCCATTATAGGTACCTATAATGAATCAGTGTATTTTCCTTTAATTTGATTGTTTTTAATGGAGTGCAGTAAACATATTATTCTACGTCAATAATAAAGTATATGTTAGAAATGTCATTTTAAATGTCATGCTAGTTTGGGTTAGCTGAATGAAATAAAAAACTTCGATGTTACGAAATTTTTGTAAGTCGCCGAATTTAAAGTAGTTTTAATAGATCAGGGTTAACATACTCGTGGGTAGTGATTCTACCGCATGCCATATTTTTCGCTTCCTATACGAAATGTCGAATATGGGGAGAATATTAGGGCTCAAGTGGAGTTAGGTAGGACTCTTGGCCAGACGTTGTGACGACAGGTGGACTAAGGCACTAACAGTGTAGAGGCCGAGAACTGGACACCGAAATAGGGGACGTCCACCAGCGAGATGGGTCGACGACATCAATAAGTCCGTGGGTCGGACGTGGTTCAGACTAGCACAGGATCGGGAAGAATGGCAGAAACGAAAGTAGTCCTATGCCCAGTAGTGGGTCGACATAGGCTGAGAATGATGATGATGATACCCTAGGTCATCCCCGAGGAACCAATGGTTCTATTGACGTTCAATCCACTTAGTAATTTTGGTGTTATGTACCTCATAATGAACATACAGAGTTGAATAGCGATAAATATGGGTCTCCTTCGACACAGTGACGTGTGTCGTCTTCAAAGTCTTCAATGATGTGGCAGTCAGCGTAACTCTAATCAATGGTCGATTATCCTGTAACAAATAAAACTGCAATTTGGATTAGGTACCTGTGTCATGCTCAGCTCTACTCTAACGTTTTTTTCAACAAAAAAAATTGCAATTTAAACATGATATTTTGCATGATAAATTTCTTGATTTTTTTAGTTTAACTTAAGTCAGCTGTTTTTTAGGCTTGCGCCTTCCCTGGAACGTACCTTACACAAACGTAAAGTTTGACTTACTTTCACCTAAAACAGCTGATGATAAACAGATTTTTAACCGAAAAAAAAACCAAGTGATTCTTCAATGAAAAACATCGAGTTCACAAATCGTAGAACATAATGTTGTTCTCGTAACTGTCGAGAATCACCCCCCTTGGATAACATAACGACTAGTTCTGGGACTATCTGTATTTCCTATATGTATTAAAATAAATCATGGCTATGAATATTATTTGTACCAAAAACGGCAGATTTATCATGATTTGTTAGTTTTTGTGTGTACCGATATTGTGCCCCGTGATCATGGCACATGCAAATGTGCAGAAATATCGGACAATCACGAGCTAACAAGTTCAAGATCATAAAACAGTAGCGAAAATAAAGTAACAGTATCAATAACACTGAAGAAAGTTTGTGAAAAAGACTGAAGTTTAAATGTACCTGTTGTGGGATTATAAGGCATTGTTTTAAATACAAAGAACTCTGAAGCCCAGACGAAATAATCCAGAATGTAGTTGCAAAATACAATTAACAAACTTTCTATACAATTCCTGAACAATGCCAAAACAGAGAAGGAAACAATCCTTAGTCCGAATTTTATCGTGATTTGACAATGACAACTCCACAAAAAGGAATGGAATGCAAACACGCGAATGTCGCCAAAAGGTCGTTATCTATGTACTACGCAACCGCAAACATCCATGACCAACGAAGATAACATTCGTGACACTCAAATTAAATTTTTGTTGTCATCTCAAATTAGAGAATTCGCAAATTTGCATAGGTATAAGCGGTTGGTAAATATACTATGTATTTCAATTATATCAGATGAGAATGTAAATTACATTAGTAACCGTCTTCAATATCACATGAAAATAAATCCTAACGGCACATTCAAAATCGATATTGTTATTAGTGGAGTAGTTTCCATTATTCCTGCTTCGAGAGGCTCACCGTTGTCGCCAGGCTAGACTTCTAACTTATTTAATACTAGGTAGTCTACTACAAGTAGGTCATTGGCCGAATACTGTGGCACCGCCGTCGTCAGTGAGTCACGAGTTGACTTTCTAACTGGCCATTACATTGATTTCAGGGCTTATGTTTCTATTAATAGGGCCGTTGTAGGCTTGTGTCTGCGTTGCAAATGTCGGCAATGTTGATGCATGTCGGGTTTCAACGAGGACGCCCCGCTGAATGAATGCACCGAAATAACAGAATGGGCGCCCTCGGCCTTCGCTGCTGTTTTATTGAGTGCGTGTTCTCTTTGATGTGATAGAGCGACGTGTAGTAAACAAACCGGTTCAATAATTCCACCTTATTGTATAGAGAAATCGTCGTTTTGTCAATGAGAACCATTGTTTCAATGGAATGGTGCAACGACAACTTTCTTAGCCACTGTATTTTTTCTAACAACACATATAGAAACTCGTAACTCAAATGATTTTTCTGTGATTTAAGGAATTCCAATTTATTTCCCTATTATATAGGAATCCCGTGCTATATAATTCCTATATGTATAGTGTATACTTATAGAACCGTGCTCCTGCAATTAGCTAGATAGAGTAGAAACATTAGCGAAATGTTCCATGGACCATAACTCTATCAATCAGTGATTCAGCTTGCGAGCGGAGTCCGGCTGCCTACCGCGTCCAGAAATACCGCGGCATCGACCTTGCCTCCGGATGCACGCACAGTGTTGTTTTTATTATTTCACTTTTTTCGAACTGCTTATACCAAGGTGATGGCCAGATTCGCCATAGATTTTGTTGTGGATTACGCACGCACGAAGATGAACTTACAAAATCCCGATCGAATCAACAACTCAAGTAACTTTCGTTACTTGCGTCACGATTGAGTTTCAAAATTAATAATATCTATAATAGTGAAAGTTATCTATGTATCTACTCATAACATCATTAGCTAGTTACTAGATTGGAGCCCAACTCGTGCATTTGAATCGAAACTTAGTAATTTATGGGCGAGATTAGCATATTTACAAACGGAATTGTTCACGCCTGTCTGCCTAGGTATTAATATCTCATTACATAGGTAACAGACAGCTTGAAGCATTGCGATTCGCTTGGTAAAATAAAGAAAGTTCGATCAGGCCGAGGACTCGTGATCGGCACATGTGAATCTGGCGAATATTTTGCCAGAAAATCATACCGTACGTATGGCACGCGCTTCGTTTACTCTGCTTGAAAAATGTATGCCTGACGCAAATGCGTTATCTATTTTGGAGATTTGCGTCAGCGACTGTCGGTTATCTACGTTCTGCAGTCTGGCGATTACCCTGTACGACCGACGTCTTCTCCATTTAAGAATTCATTTTCTTTATTTAGGTTCACTTACCCTAACATAAGCTTCTAATTCTGACAGTGGTATTGACGTTGATATTGTCTAAACGCTAACCCATTAGTTAGGTATAACATTAGATTGATGGAGCTCCTACATTCCAGTGAACTAGGATGTGTTTATCAGCAGATAACGTGATATCGTAGAGACACGCGTGTTTGTTTGCTCTCGATAAGTACTGTCGTTATCTCCCGACATGACTATGACGTCAATCCTGCTGTTGAATTGAAGATGCTTTGCGATGAAAAGAATTCTTTAGGAGTGTAATTAACCTTGGTCTGTCGAGTACGCCTTTTGACGTCTTTGTACTCGTCTAAGTACCAATTTATTATCGTTTTACGTCAATTGCAACTTTCAATTCAACCTTGGATTCGAAAGTCACGTGTTTAGGTATTAAACCCTGTGATAGGCACTTGTTAGTAGGTAATTCTCAGATATTTATTTGCAATTGTTCCTAGGGAGTTATGAATTAATCATTTGTTTTTATTATAAAAGTGTTCAATCTGAAAATTAAAATATTTTTCCCACTAAAGTAGATATTGAGGCGATGCAGTTAGACCGTTTATAACCTGTAAGGTAATAATCGAGTCGCGCTCTGATAACGCTGAGGTCATAAAATAGTAGAGCAAACGTGCAATACTTAACTTAAGCAAATCGGTAATGCTTTCTATCCTTGAAAAGTCCTTAGCCTTACGCTAAGGACAATGGGAGGGAGGCAGTAGAAAGGAAGGCCTAGTGCCTTCCTTTCCACTGCCTCCTACTGCCGCCTAACGTTACGTCGGTCGTCGCACTATTTACTATAGAAACTCAGTATGCACCTGCATTGCGTGGAGCTCTCTTGTCGCTACAGTTTATACATAACCAGGTTTCACACTTTGAATATGCATGGTTAAACGAACTTTCCTTGAAAGAGATTATAATGGTGTTCGAGGTAAATTGTCGATTACGTAAGATTCATCTTGTTGTGTGTAACTTATTGAAGAATAGAGTTGTACTTATTTGTACATTTCTCCTACACTATCGACCATCTTTTTACTGGGGCGGTCAACAACTAACAACTAACTAGGTTGTTACCTCCTCTCAAACTTACTCCTCCATGCTTTATAAAAAACACCAGAGGTAGAACTTAATTGATCTAAGTGAGTTCAGTTTGCGCAACTTATTCTAACCTACTTACTTCCTTCGAAGATTTTCTATCTTACGAGAGTTATATTACTATCTGAATTTAAGAATGGTATCTCAATAGACCACGTGCACTCTCAGCATTAATTTGCATAATGTACGGATTATTGCAGCGTTTTCTCTTTTATGGAACTGTTCGGCTCTAACATTGTAAATTAATTTTAATAACTATTGCAAACAATTCAAGCCAGTGTGACCACTCCCCAGAAATATCCCAATGTCTTTATATGACCCAGTGAAAATGATTATCACTGTATACTTGCAGACTTAGGTTTTAACTGAACGAGGATTTGTAGGGAAGAGAGGACGGTCATTCGTCCTTCTTCCTCGTGCTCTCTCGTTCTAGCGTGTATTGATCGTAGTCTGGACTTGTTGATCACAGAATGTGGATTGAAGACTCGTTCCCGAATTCTTTCTGGAAAAACTGGTGCTAAACTTGCGGCTCCGACGGTTATCGGTCTTTTGTGGCGCCAGACGTCTTTATAACGCCACTTACTATGATGTCTGAGGGTTACGAATTGATTGTTATGGCAGTGTTTTGTTAAAGAATATTTTTTTAAGGTCGGTAGGTATTAAAAACCATCTATAATTAAGAAAAACCAGTTTGTTTTCTAATCAACCAACGGTCGTTCCAAAAAGGTCTAAAGAGTTTGTAAAACGACTTTATCATTACCCTAAATATGAGAATATTAGGAAAGATAAGAATTTAACTTTGGTCTCTATTATGTTGCACACAAACTTTCCATTGTTTTTATTCAAACATTATTATCATTATCAATCTTTATTAACGAATTCGACTCAATATACCTATAATGATAGCTAGATCCATAATCGATATTAACTCACGTACCTAAAGCTAATCTTTTTGACGTCAACTCGTGCATTAATCTGATTTAAATCTAATTTAGTGCGGAGTGGAAGTAGAATAATCGAATTTAGGTTCTAAGTGCCTAAGTACCTGTTACTACTCGTATAAGTACTAAAGTTAAATTGTCTTTTTTCGTTTTATTTGTACCTTTATAGTACTCTCTCTCATATGTAGGTATCTACACATAAGGGCGTACTATCAATGCGTGACCCAACCCGAGGGACAATAGCCTACAACGCTCGGATCTGTTATATTTTACAAATGTAAATACTAAAAGAATAACTGGTTCAACGTGTGAAGCCTCAACGCGGCAACGTCACTAAAGCATCGGGTGAGTATTACTTTTTTATTCTGTAAATACCAACGAAGTCTAGTAATAAGCACTCATCTCTTGCTCTTTACTAAATCAAAAATTAACTTATTTTTACTACATATAGGTACCCTACCAGGTAAACAAAAGCTTAAAATATCTACTACATAGATTTTAGAAAATTTCAATATAAATAATATTTATTACTTTCAATATAATATGTGAGTTCAGTATTGCAAACCCTTACGAGTGAAAATAGTCAGCAGTATCGATAGCTATATAGCATACACCCGTATATGCTATTAGCTCAACCGCTGAAAGCAATTTTGACTACAAACTATAACTACAACTATAAGCTAACAAGAAATCCATACCAGAATTAAATACCAGAATCAATGTCTTCCTAACATCCAATCAGATTATAGGTAATTGATATAACGCAGGAATAAATTAAATCATTATTTTCTCAAAAAAGAAATGTGTCTCAATAGGTATAAGGACGATTTTGTAAACCGATTGACATGAGGAACAGAAGATCTCTGCCTAAAATAATCCACGTTATTTCAATCGAATATTCATAATTGCATACACGCCACAATTTTGATTTTAAATTTAATGACAAAACTGTTCACTCTGTTCTAAGACGTCAATAAATACCTTTATTTATTGATAATTATTAAATTACTAGCGGACCCGCCCGCGGCTTCGTACGCTTGAAATTTATAAAGCTATATAAACACTCTCGATTAATAAATGGGGTGTAAGTGAATGAAAAATACTTTACGACCTATGCTTATTACCAAATATACAAAAAAAAATCAATAAAATCGGTCGACTTGTTTCGGAGTGCGACCACTAAAACCGTGACACGAGATTTTTATATATTAAGAAGAAGATTGAAGGCAAAAGAAATCAACAGTTTTAATAAAGACTCGTTCTGTTGGTCAATAGGTTGTAGTTTACAAAAACAACTAATCTTTATACAACAAATGTTTTATATTTTTGCCCTAATTTTTCTAAACGGTTAAAACACTATAGAATCATGAAGGTATCGAGAGGTTCCATATTCCATCCAAGACGAAATAACCTTTACATTTCTCCAGAAAACAATAGAAGCACTCTTTTAATGTCTGAAATAGCTTTCGTGCTCCTGTCACGTGAGGTTCTGGAACCCTCGTCCTCTTAAGGAACCCTGTTGTCAATAAAGGTCGTTTCATTTATATCCTGAATTTGATTTTCACCATGGATAAGGATACCTCCGTGGCGCAGTGGGTGAATAGCCGGCTGAGACGCAGGAGGTTGCGGGTTCGATTCTCACCGCAGAACAAATGTTTGCATGATCTACGGTACAAAGGCGAACTTAATGTTAAAGAGCATTCTCTACCAGATAACCTTTCTGTATTGTAGATAAAGATGTGTAGGTAGGTAGAGCACAGAAAAGAGAACTAATGAAAATTTGCACAGGACTGATAAAAATAGCATAAATAAACCTACTTGAACACTTTATACTAATGGTTCGCCTCGAACTGAGATCTCGCGAGTCTACTATAAAAACAAAAAAGATATTATTCGTAATCTTTGACTATCAAAATAGTGCCACGAAATAAAAACCAAATAACCTGACCTACAGTTTCATTCAAATTACAGGTAACGGGAGTTCATGTTAATTGGTTACTCCTTTTGGGGTACAAATTGCAGTTATTCTAGATTTCAGACTTTTGCCTATATTTGTGATACAGAAGCTACGTGCATACCAAATTACAGTACTGTGGGGACACTGGTGTACCCTGTGAATTTTGTCAAAGTTTAGTTTTTATTATGGTTAATAACTCAAAAACTACAAAAACTTTACCAAAAGTAAAAACGGCGTCGAAATGTACTAATAAAGACCTTTCATTAAACATCTCACTTGACCTAATAGTCTCATTTTAATTTTTTTTACCCCTCTTGAACCCCAATATCTCAACAACCCTCCAAAATTTTTAGCTCATTGAGTCACACCAAAATTATGCTATCATTACCTATATACCAAATTTCACGATGATCGGATAAACGCTTCGAAAGTTATCCTCGGACAGACAAACATACATAGAACGCCGATTTGTCCAAGTTGATTTGGAGATCTCGCTTCGTTCAATTAATGATAGACTAAACTATACCAATATCAATTAAAAATACATACTTAAGGAAAGATTAAGTTGCTGATTTTTGGTCGGTTTGACCGAGAAGGTGCCTATAGATATTGGTTCCGGTTCTGGATGTTTTTCTATATATTACTAGCTGACCCGGCAAACGTTGTTTTGCCTTATAAATCGGGTTGTTAAATTACTAAAATGGCTATTAAAAAATAAGGGTTGATCGTAGAAGGGTAAAAATTTAGGGTTGCATGTATTTTTGAATGCTGTATCATAAATAAATAGAAATTAAAAATTTTGTCTAAAAAATAAAAAAATAAATTTAGGGGTGGACTACCCCTAACACTTAGGGGGATGAAAAATAGATGTTGACCGATTCTCAGACCTACCCGATATGTATACAAAATTTCATCAAAATCGGTCAAGCCGTTTCGGAGGAGTATGGCAACGAAAACTGTGACACGAGAATTTTATATATTAGATAAGTATGTATTTACAAAAAAAGTATAAAAAGTGTCTATGAGTTATCTGTTTCCCCATAGTACCTCTACACTCTGCTTAGTTTGGGGCTGGATAGCGTTGGTTTTGTGAAATGTCCAGTAATATTTATTTATTTATATTGTTTTAGCAAGGATTTACTCGGAACTGGGACAGATTTAATCCGATTGTCCATGTTTATAAATAAAACAAAAGATTGATTAAAATACATTTCAATATTTTTTTGTGACAAAAGAGATCAAAATCTTTTATTGTAATGTGTTGTGATCAAGGAATTTGTACAAGCAACATCTTCCATGTGTTGTATTGAGCAGACGGAATAAAGAGCTTTTGTTTATTTTGTTCGGTTGTAGATTTTTTATGCCAATTTAAAATATACAAAACTTATATATAACTTTGACGACCTCCGTGGCGCTGTGGGCGTATAGCCGGCTGAGACACAGGAGGTAGCGGGTTCGATTCCCGCCACGGAACAAATGTTTGCATGATCTACAGATATTTGTTCTGTGTCTGGTCGTTTTTCTATATATTATAAGTATGTATTTTCAAAAAAAAAAGTATATAAATATTCTATCAGTTATCTGGTTTCCATAGTACAAGCTTTGCTTAGTTTGGGGCTAGATAGCGCTGTGTGAAATGTCCAACAATATTTATATTTTATATTTATTTATAGGTACTGGCAATAATACACAAATGAGAAGATACTGTGAAGCAAGACGAGATGTCAAAATCGATGACGAATTTGCTTCTGGGTTTTCGTTCTTGTGGATTACAGAGAAAAAGTACATACATGCACAAACGAAGACACGTAAAATTTATTGACATCTCATCTTCATCTTCAAAGAAGCAGTGCCTTCTCCTATTTTAATACGTTTTTATATTACTACAAGTATTTGTAGGTATATGTATTTCAAGTGGCAACTCGTATCAATTAAGTATCATTAAGGGACTGTTCTGTGATGGTAATGTCAAATTATAATCTGTCTGTGGTATTTCAGATATTTAACCAAAGGTAGCTGGATTTAGTTCGGTCAATAGATGTACTCTTATCAAATGAAAATAGGCCTAATGATCTTATTTGCACGTGTATTCGTGGGTTTTTCCTTCAACGACTTTGTTCATTCATAACTACAAAGAGATAGATACTAATTTTATCATTCCGCTGTATTGTATCATGTTACTAATGGAGCTGTCGAGATTAAAATTTCATAAAAGAGCCCTTTGTTCCATTCGATATTCTATTCATAGCCTTTTCGAAACATTAATTAGTAGGTAGGTTTTCGGCTGGTCCAATTTGCCTTGACAATGTATTTTTTTTTCTACTTGAGGCTTTGACTACTGAACTTAAGGCATGTTTTATTCTGTTTCTTGCGAAGAAATATAGTTTAAATATTAAGCTTTTCCATTACCATTTTTATATCAGACTAGCTGACCCGTTCGCGGCTTCGCACTCGTGATTTGTCAGTAAAAACAGTACCCTCTTTCTGCGTAGTCGGGTAAAAAGTAGCCTACATCTCAATCCCGGTTATAATCTATCTAAATATGTACCAAATTTAATAAAAATCGGCGAAGCCGTTGTGTCGTGAAACGCAACAAACAGACAGTGTTTAATATAGAATGGATGTTTCTACTTAGTGTTTTAAGTGGTGTTTCATCGTCCAATCCCCTCCCCGCCCGACAGATACTTTTGAATTTATAATATTAGTATGGATTTTATATTATACCTATGTAATATACACCTTCCTCTTGAATCACTCTATCTTTTGCTGAAAACTGCATTAAAATCCGTTGAGTAGTTTAAAAGATCTAAGGGAACAGACAGCGGAAGCGACTTCATTTTATACTATGTAAAGATGCTGCTGACCTTATACGAAAATTGATATTCAACATCGTTGTTGTGTAGATGATGTAAAGTGGCGAGCGAATGTTAGCGAAAGTCATTCATTATCGTAGAAAATCTCTACGCCGTAGAAAATGCTACACAGCGAGACATATTATCGTAGGAGATATCTACGCCGTAGACGTGCTACGCCACAAATCATGATATTTGATTTTACCTTTTTTCGATTTAGTTATAAACTCCTGATCGTTAGGGGAAAATTCCTTCACTCTAAGTATGTAGCTCACGGGCTCGTAAACGATTATCAGTACAATACAAGTCGTTCGCAAGCGACTTTATGCATACGTCACGTGTCGTCACTTTGACTGCATTTACGTAGAAAGTCGATTATCTGGCAGCTGGCGTCATAGTTTAGCGGTAATATCCCCCGCATAATAATGTTCTTGTCCTGTCGTTCAAACTGTACACAAACTCGACGGGATAAAAGTCAGAACAATTAAATATAATAAATATAAATAAACTAGAGGTTGCGTTGTGCGCGAGCTGCTCGCAGCTCGCGTGTTTTTCTTTTAGTCGAAGAAGTAATTAAAGAGGATATCGAGCTGTTAAAAGCCATCAAAGAGGATATCCATGTGTAAGAAGCAGTCAAAGACGATATCGAAATGGAAGAAGCAATCAAATCAAAGAGGATTTCCAAGTGGAAGCAGCAATCAAAGATGATATCGAAGTGGAAGAAGCAATCAAAGAGGATATTGAAGTGAAAGAAGCAATCAAATAGGATATCGAAGTAGCAGAAACAATTAAAGAGGAAATTAAAGTTGAGGAAGAAATCAAAGAGGATACCAAGGTGGTAGAAGCATTCTAAGAGGATGACGAAGTAAAAAAAGCAATCAAAGACGATATCGAAGTGGAAGAAGCAATCCAATGGATATTGAAGATGAAGAAGGAATAAAAGAGGATATCGAAGCGGAACAAGCAATCGTAGAGGATATCAAAGTTAAAGAAGCAATCAAAGAGGATACCAATGTGGAAGAAGCAATCAAAGAGGATATCGAAGTGGAACAAGCAATCAAAGAGAAAAAAATTGGATGTTCCAAAATGATCATGATAATGGTTGTATAAAAAAAAATTGAACGTTGCAAAAAAGATCATGATGAACGTTGCATAAAAAAAAATCTGGACGTTCCAAAATGATCATGATTGACGTTGCATAATATAAATGTATGTTGCAAAATGATAATGATCAAAAATTTGTCCTAATATTTTGTCAAAGTTTGCTAGTGCTATCTCTTCCCGTTTAGAAGATACGAGCGATCAAAGTTTTGTAAGAAAAATCATAAATTTGTTGATTGGATATCGAAGTGGAAGAAACTATCAAAGAGAATGTTGAAGTGGAAGAAGCAATCAAATAGGATATCGAAGTGGCAGAAACAATCAAAGCGGAAATTGAAGTTGAGTAAGCAATCAAAGAGGATACCAAGGTGGTAGAAGCATTCAAAGAAGATGACGAAGTGAAAAAGCAATCAAAGACGATATTGAAATGGAAGAAGCAGTCAAAGACGATATCGAAGTGGGAGAAGCAATTAAAGAGGATATCGAAGTTAAAGAAGCAGTCAAAGATGATGTCGAAGTGGAAAAAACATTCAAAGAAGATGACGAAGTGAGAGAAGCATTCAAAAAGGATGTCAAGGATGACAATAAAAAAACAGTTGCACCAAAAATTTATACCAATATTTTGTACAAGTTTGCTAGGGCTATCTCTTCCCGTTTAGAAGATACGAGCGATTGAAGTTTTGTATGAAAGACCACAATTTTGTAGAGAGCATAATGAAGTAACTGAAGCAATTAAAGAGGATATGAAAGTAGAAGAAGCATTTTAAAGGGATAACGAAGTGGAACATGCAAAAATAGAAGATGTCGAGGCGGAAGAAACAATCAAAGAGGATATCGAAGTGGAAGAAGCAATCAAAGAGGGTATCGAAGTGGAAGAAGCCATCACAGAGGATATCGAAGTGAAAATGCTATCAAAGACGATATCGAAGATGAAGACGCAATCAAAGAGAATAATGCAGTGCAAGAAGCAATCAAAAGGAAATCGAAGATGATATCGAAGTGGAAGGAGTAAACAAAGAGGATATTGAAGTGGGAGAAGCAATCAAATAGGATATCGAAGTAGCAAAAACAATCAAAGAGGAAATTGAAGTTGACTAAGGAATCAAAGAGGATACCGAGTTGGTAGAAGTATTCAAAGAGGATGACGAAGTGAAAAAAGCAATCAAAGACGATATCGAAGTGAAAGAAATAGTCAAAGACGATATCAAAATGGAACAAGCAATCAAAGCGGATATCGAAGTGGAAGAAGCAATCAAAGAGGATATCAAAGTGGAAGAAGCCATCACAGGATATCGAAGTAAAAATGCAATCAAAAACGATATCGAATATGAAGACGCAATCAAAGAAAATATTGCAGTGCAAGAAGCAATCAAACGGAAATCAAAGAGGAAGGAGACCTTACAGAGGATACCGAAGTGAAAATGCCATCAAAGAGGATATCAAAGATGAATAAGCAATCCAATGGATATTGAAGATGAAGAAGGAATAAAAGAGGATATCGAAGTGGAACAAGCAATCGTAGAGGATATCAAAGTTAAAGAAGCAATCAAATAGGATATCAATGTGGAAGAAGCAATCAAGGAGGATATCGAAGTGGAACAAGCAATCAAAGAGAAAAAAATTGGATGTTCCAAAATGATCATGATAATAGTTGTATAAAAAAAATTGAACGTTGCAAAAAAGATCATGATGAACGTTGCATAAAAAAAATCTGGACGTTCCAAAATGATCAGGATTGACGTTACATAATATAAATGTATGTTGTAAAATGATAATGATCAAAAATTTGTACTAATATTCTGTCAAAGTTTGCTAGTGCTATCTCTTCCCGTTTAGAAGATACGAGCGATTAAAGTTTTGTAAGAAAAATCATAAATTTGTTGATTGGATATCGAAGTGGAAGAAACAATCAAAGCGGAAATTGAAGTTGAGTAAGCAATCAAAGAGGATACCAAGGTGGTAGAAGCATTCAAAGAAGATGACGAAGTGAAAAAGCAATCAAAGACGATATCGAAATGGAAGAAGCAGTCAAAGACGATATCGAAGTGGGATAAGCAATCAAAGAGGATATCGAAGTTAAAGAAGCAGTCAAAGATGATGTCGAAGTGGAAAAAACATTCAAAGAAGATGACGAAGTGAGAGAAGCATTCAAAAAGGATGTCAAGGATGACAATAAAAAAACAGTTCCACCAAAAGTTTATACCAATATTTTGTACAAGTTTGCTAGGGCTATCTCTTCCCGTTTAGAAGATATGAGCGATTGAAGTTTTGTATGAAACACCACAATTTTGTAGAGCGCATAATGAAGTAACTGAAGCAATTAAAGAGGATATGAAGTAGAAGAAGCATTTTAAAAGGATAACGAAGTGGAACATGCAAAAATAGAAGATGTGGAGGCGGAAGAAACAATAAAAGAGGATGACGAAGTGTAACAAGCAATCAAAGAGAATATTCGAATAGTGGATGTCGCATAATAAAAAAAAATTGACGTTCCAAAATGATCATAGTGGATGAGGCATAAATAAAAAAAAAATTGATGTTCCAAAATGATCACAGTGGATGTTGCATAATAAAAAAAAATTGACGTTCCAAAAGTGATCATTGTGGATGAGGCATAATTTAAAAAAAAAATTGACGTTCCAAAATGATCATTGCGGATGAGGCATAATTAAAAAAAATTGATGTTCCAAAATTATCACAGTGGATGTTGCATAATAAAAAAAAAGAAATTGACGTTCCAAAATGATCATTGTGGATGAGGCATAATTTAAAAAAAATGATTTTCCAAAATGATCACAAAGGATTTTGCATAATAAAAAAAAATTACGTTCCAAAAGTGATCATTGTGGATGAGGCATAATTTAAAACAAAATGATGTTCCAAAATGATCACAAAGGATTTTGCATAGTAAAAAAAAAAATTGACGTTCCAAAAGTGATCATTGTGGATGAGGCATAATTAAAAAAATTGATTTTCCAAAATAATCACAAAGGATTTTGCATAATAAAAAAAAAATTGACGTTCCAAAATGATCATTGTGGATGAGGCATAATTAAAAAAAAATTGATTTTCCAAAATGATCAGAAAGGATTTTGCATAATAAAAAAAAAATTGACGTTCCAAAAGTGATCATTGTGGATGAGGCATAATTAAAAAAAAATGATGTTCCAAAATGATCACAGTGGATTTTGCATAATAAAAAAAAAAATTGACGTTCCAAAATGATCATTGTGGATGAGGCATAATTTAAAAAAAATTGATTTTCCAAAATGATCACAAAGTATTTTGCATAATAAAAAAAAAATTGACGTTCCAAAAGTGATCATTGTGGATAAGGCATAATTAAAAAAAAATTGGTGTTCCAAAATGATCACAAAGGATTTTGCAGAATAAAAAAAACAAAATGACGTTCCAAAAGTGATCATTGTGGATGAGGCATAATTAAAAAAAAATTGATGTTCCAAAATAAACATGATGAACGTTGCATACTAAAAAAAAAAAAAATTGGATGTTCCAAAATGATGATGATGACCTTTGCAAAAACTATGAAAGTTGTCTCATGCCCCTCCACCAACATTATATAGAATCAAGCAAATTTACAGTAATTTTATAGTACACACAAGCCATGGGCTCCCTACAAAAACAGTATGAAAATTACGGCAAACGAAATATACGGTTTACGGTATTCATACAGAAATATTTTGTATGGGACAATTTTTTTTTGTATGAAAGACAATTTTTTTTTTCATGGAACCGGATATAAAAAAATGTCCTCTGCAACATTAGTTTTTGCACCAACGCTCTAAGACCTATACTTTCCGAGATACGAGGTGGATGGGAGCGAATGGGGGACAAAAGGGAGACTTTAGGATTTATTCCCAACTCGACCTAACTCCCTCTATACGATCCTACCAAACATTTCCACCCTACGAGGGGGCATCTGGGAGAACAATGATGTCAATGAGTCAATCAGTGAGTCAGTGGTAATGCAGTTTTATATAATATAACTAGAGGTTGCGTAGTGCGCGAGTTGCACGCAACTCGCGTGTTATTGTTTTTGTCGAAGAAGCAATCAAAGAGGATTTCGAGCTGTTAAAAGCGATCAAAAAGGATATCCATGTGTAAGAAGCAGTCAAAGACGATATCGAAATGGAAGAAGCAATCAAATCAAAGAAGATATCCAAATGGAAGCAGCAATCAAATATGATTTCGAAGTGCAAGAAGCAATCAAACAGGATATTGAAGTGAAAGCAGCAATCAAATAGGATATCGAATCAGCAGAAACTATTAAAGAGGAAATTGAAGTTGAGTAAGCAATCAAAGAGGATACCGAGGTGGTAGAAGCATTCTAAGATGACGAAGTGAAAAAAGCAATCAAAGACGATATCGAAGTGGAAGAAGCAATCAAAGAAGGTATCGAAGTGGAAGAAGCAATCTTAGAGGATATCGAAGTGGAAGAAGCAATCAAAGATGATATCGAAGTGGAAGAAGCAATCAAAGAGGATATTGAAGTGAAAGAAGCAATCAAATAGGATATCGAAGTAGCAGAAACAATCAAAGAGGAAATTAAAGTTGAGGAAGAAATCAAAGAGGATACCAAGGTGGTAGAAGCATTCTAAGAGGATGACGAAGTAAAAAAAGCAATCAAAGACGATATCGAAGTGGAAGAAGCAATCCAATGGATATTGAAGATGAAGAAGGAATAAAAGAGGATATCGAAGCGGAACAAGCAATCGTAGAGGATATCAAAGTTAAAGAAGCAATCAAAGAGAAAAAAATTGGATGTTCCAAAATGATCATGATAATGGTTGTATAAAAAAAAATTGAACGTTGCAAAAAAGATCATGATGAACGTTGCATAAAAAAAAATCTGGACGTTCCAAAATGATCATGATTGACGTTGCATAATATAAATGTATGTTGCAAAATGATAATGATCAAAAATTTGTACTAATATTTTGACAAAGTTTGCTAGTGCTATCTCTTCCCGTTTAGAAGATACGAGCGATTAAAGTTTTGTAAGAAAAATCATAAATTTGTTGATTGGATATCGAAGTGGAAGAAACTATCAAAGAGAATGTTGAAGTGGAAGAAGCAATCAAATAGGATATCGAAGTGGCAGAAACAATCAAAGAGGAAATTGAAGTTGAGTAAGCAATCAAAGAGGATACCGAGGCGGTAGAAGCATTCAAAGAAGATGACGAAGTGAAAAAAGCAATCAAAGACGATATCGAAATGGAAGAAGCAGTCAAAGACGATATCGAAGAGGGAGAAACAATCAAAGAGGAAATTGAAGTTGAGTAAGCAATCAAAGAGGATACCGAGGTGGTAGAAGCATTCAAAGAAGATGACGAAGTGAAAAAAGCAATCAAAGACGATATCGAAATGGAAGAAGCAGTCAAAGACGATATCGAAGTGGGAGAAGCAATCAAAGAGGATATCGAAGTTAAAGAAGCAGTCAAAGATGATGTCGAAGTGGAAAAAACATTCAAAGAAGATGACGAAGTGAGAGAAGCATTCAAAAAGGATGTCAAGGATGACAATAAAAAAACAGTTCCACCAAAAATTTACACCAATATTTTGTACAAGTTTGCTAGGGCTAGCTCTTCCCGTTTAGAAGATATGAGCGATTCAAGTTTTGTATGAAACACCACAATTTTGTAGAGCGCATAATGAAGTAACTGAAGCAATTAAAGAGGATATGAAGTAGAAGAAGCATTTTAAAAGGATAACGAAGTGGAACATGCAAAAATAGAAGATGTGGAGGCGGAAGAAACAATAAAAGAGGATGACGAAGTGTAACAAGCAATCAAAGAGAATGTTCGAATAGTGGATGTCGCATAATAAAAAAAAATTGACGTTCAAAAATGATCATAGTGGATGAGGCATAAATAAAAAAAAATTGATGTTCCAAAATGATCACAGTGGATGTTGCATAATAAAAAAAAATTGACGTTCCAAAAGTGATCATTGTGGATGAGGCATAATTTAAAAAAAAATTGACGTTCCAAAATGATCATTGCTGATGAGGCATAATTAAAAAAAATTGATGTTCCAAAATTATCACAGTGGATGTTGCATAATAAAAAAAAAGAAATTGACGTTCCAAAATAATCATTGTGGATGAGGCATAATTTAAAAAAAATGATTTTCCAAAATGATCACAAAGGATTTTGCATAATAAAAAAATTGACGTTCCAAAGTGATCATTGTGAATGAGGCATAATTAAAAAAAATGATGTACCAAAATATCACAGTGGATGTTGCATAATAAAAAAAAAAAATTGACGTTCCAAAGTGATCATAGTGGATGAGGCATAATTGAAAAAAAAGATGTTCCAAAATGATCACAGTGGATGATGCATAATAAAAAAAAAAATAATTGACGTTCTGATCATTGTGGATGAGGCATAATAAAAAAAATGATGTACCAAAATGATCACAGTGGATGTTGCATAATACAAAAAAAAAATAATAATTGACGTTCCAAAGTGATCATTGTGGATGAGGCATAATTAAAAAAAATGATGTTCCAAAATGATCACAGTGGATGATGCATAATAAAAAAAAATAATTGACGTTCCAAAGTGATCATTGTGGATGAGGCATAATTAAAAAAAATTATGTGTTGCATAATAAAAAAAAAATTGACGTTCCAAAGTGATCATTGTGGATGAGGCATAATTAAAAAAAATGATGTTCCCAAATGATCACAGTGGATGTTGCATAATAAAAAAAAATAATTGACGTTCCAAAGTGATCATTGTGGATGATGCATAATTAAAAAAAATGATGTACCAAAATGATCACAGTGGATGTTGCATAATACAAAAAAAATAATAATAATTGACGTTTCAAAGTGATCATTGTGGATGAGGCATAATTAAAAAAATAATAATAATTGACGTTCCAAAGTGATCATTGTGGATGAGGCATAATTAAAAAAAATGATGTACCAAAATATCACAGTGGATGTTGCATAATAAAAATAAAATAAAAAATTGACGTTCCAAAGTGATCATAGTGGATGAAGCATAATTGAAAAAAAAATGATGTTCAAAAATGATCACAGTGGATGATGCATAATAAAAAAAAAATTGACGTTCCAAAGTGATCATTGTGGATGAGGCATAATTAAAAAAAATGATGTACCAAAATATCACAGTGGATGTTGCATAATAAAAAAAAAAAATTGACGTTCCAAAGTGATCATAGTGGATGAGGCATAACTGAAAAAAAAATGATGTTCCAAAATGATCACAGTGGATGATGCATAATAAAAAAAATAATTGACGTTCCAAAGTGATTATTGTGGGTGAGGCATAATTAAAAAAAATGATGTACCAAAATGAACACAGTGGATGTTGCATAATAAAAAAAAAATAATTGACGTTCCAAAGTGATCATTGTGGATGAGGCATAATTAAAAAAATGTGGATGTTCCAAAATAAACATGATGAACGTTGCATACTAAAAAAAAAAAAAAAATTGGATGTTCCAAAATGATGATGATGACCTTTGCAAAAACTATGAAAGTTATCTCATGTCCCTCCACCACCATTATATAGAATCAAGCAAATTTACAGTAATTTTATAGTACACACAAGCCGTGGGCTCCCTACAAAAACAGTATGAAAATTACGGCAAACGAAATATACGGTTTACGGTATTCATACAGAAATATTTTGTATGGGACAATTTTTTTTTTGTATGAAAGACAATTTTTTTTTCATGGAACCGGATATAAAGAAATGTCCTCTGCAACATTAGTTTTTGCACCAACGCTCTAAGACCTATACTTTCCGAGATACGATGTCGATGGGAGCGAATGGGGGACAAAAGGGGTACTTTAGGATTTATTCCCAACTCACCGGAACTCCCTCTATACGATCCCACCAAACATTTCCCCCCTACGAGGTGGCATCTGGGAGAACAATGATGTCAATCAGTCAGTGAGTCAGTGGTAATCGAGCTTTATATAATATAATAAAGCAATTAAAAAGGATATCAAAATGGAAGAAGCAAAAATAGAGGGTATCGAGGTGAAAGAAGCATTTAACGTGGAAGAAGAAGTAAGAGAAGCATTCAAAATGGATGTCAAGGGCAATGATGGTATTAAAAAAACTATTCCACCAAAAATTTGTACCAATATTTTGTAAAAGTTTGCTAGGCGTAACTGTTCCCGTTTAGAAGATACGAGCGATTTAAGATTTGTATTAAAACCCATAATTTTGTAGAGTGGAAATTGTAGTAAAAGAAGCAATTGAAGAAAATATATAAGTAGAAAAAGCAATTAAAAAGATATCAAAGTGGAAGAAGCAAAAATAGAGGATATCGAGGTGAAAGAAGCATTCAAAGCGGAAGACGAAGTAAGAGAAGCATTCAAAAAGGATCTCAAGGGCAATGATGGTATTAAAAAAACTATTCCACCAAAAATTAGTACCAATATTTTGTAAAAGTTTGCTGGGGGTAACTCTTCCCGTTTAGAAGATACGAGCGATTTAAGATTTGTATTAAAACCCATAATTTTGTAAAGTCGATATTGAAGTAAGAGAAGTAATTGAAGAAAATAGAAAAATAGAAAAAACAATTCAAAAGTATATTGAAGTAAAAATGCCATCAAAGAGGACTTCGAAGTTATAGAAACAATTAAAGAGGATATCAATGTGGAAGAAACATTCGAAAACGAAAAGGAAGTGAGAGAAGAATTCAAAATGATGGCAAGGGCGATGATGACCGTAAAATAACGATTTCACCAAAAATTTGTGCTACAAAAAAAAATTGATTTTCCAAAATGATCACAGTGGATGTTGCATAATTAAAAAAAAAATGATGTTCCAAAATGATCACAGTGGATGATGCATAATAAAAACAAAAATAATTGACGTTCCAAAGTGATCATTGTGGATGAGGCGTAATTAAAAAAATTATGTACCAAAATGATCACAGTGGATGTTGCATAATACAAAAAAATAATAATAATTGACGTTCCAAAGTGATCATTGTGGATGAGGCATAATTAAAAAAACTATGTTCCAAAATTATCACAGTGGATGTTGCATAATAAAAAAAAATAATTGACGTTCCAAAGTGATCATTGTGGATGAGGCATAATTAAAAAAAATGATGTTCCCAAATGATCACAGTGGATGTTGCATAATAAAAAAAAATAATTGACGTTCCAAAGTGATCATTGTGGATGATGCATAATTAAAAAAAATGATGTACCAAAATGATCACAGTGGATGTTGCATAATACAAAAAAAATAATAATAATTGACGTTTCAAAGTGATCATTGTGGATGAGGCATAATTAAAAAAATAATAATAATTGACGTTCCAAAGTGATCATTGTGGATGAGGCATAATTAAAAAAAATGATGTACCAAAATATCACAGTGGATGTTGCATAATAAAAATAAAATAAAAAATTGACGTTCCAAAGTGATCATAGTGGATGAAGCATAATTGAAAAAAAAATGATGTTCAAAAATGATCACAGTGGATGATGCATAATAAAAAAAAAATTGACGTTCCAAAGTGATCATTGTGGATGAGGCATAATTAAAAAAAATGATGTACCAAAATATCACAGTGGATGTTGCATAATAAAAAAAAAAAATTGACGTTCCAAAGTGATCATAGTGGATGAGGCATAACTGAAAAAAAAATGATGTTCCAAAATGATCACAGTGGATGATGCATAATAAAAAAAATAATTGACGTTCCAAAGTGATTATTGTGGGTGAGGCATAATTAAAAAAAATGATGTACCAAAATGAACACAGTGGATGTTGCATAATAAAAAAAAAATAATTGACGTTCCAAAGTGATCATTGTGGATGAGGCATAATTAAAAAAATGTGGATGTTCCAAAATAAACATGATGAACGTTGCATACTAAAAAAAAAAAAAAAATTGGATGTTCCAAAATGATGATGATGACCTTTGCAAAAACTATGAAAGTTATCTCATGTCCCTCCACCACCATTATATAGAATCAAGCAAATTTACAGTAATTTTATAGTACACACAAGCCGTGGGCTCCCTACAAAAACAGTATGAAAATTACGGCAAACGAAATATACGGTTTACGGTATTCATACAGAAATATTTTGTATGGGACAATTTTTTTTTTGTATGAAAGACAATTTTTTTTTCATGGAACCGGATATAAAGAAATGTCCTCTGCAACATTAGTTTTTGCACCAACGCTCTAAGACCTATACTTTCCGAGATACGATGTCGATGGGAGCGAATGGGGGACAAAAGGGGTACTTTAGGATTTATTCCCAACTCACCGGAACTCCCTCTATACGATCCCACCAAACATTTCCCCCCTACGAGGTGGCATCTGGGAGAACAATGATGTCAATCAGTCAGTGAGTCAGTGGTAATCGAGCTTTATATAATATAATAATATCGCTAGACATTTCACATAGCGCTATCTAGCCCCAAACTAAGCAGACCTTGTACTATGGGAACCAGATAGTTGATATAATACTTATATACTTTTTTTTGTAAATACATACTTATAATATATTGAAAAACACCCAGACACGGAACAAATATCTGTATATCATGCAAACATTTGTTCTGCGGCGGGAATCGAACTCGCTACCTGCGTCTCAGCCGGCTATACGCCCACTGCGCCACCGAGGCAGTCAAACAATTGTTTTGAGTAATACCTTTCCCACTCTTGCAAATTCCCTGGCGTTAATGCCATTGCGATTGTAGATTCTGGCACGAATAAACGTTAGTGAATTCGACGCTAAATCCAAAGAAAGCCTACTTTTCTTGACCCCACTACAGAGCGACTGTGTCTTTAACCTAACAAGTACTGCTACATGCCACCAGGCGTCGATCATATTCATTACATATATGAAAATGCCTCAGTCTTTCTAGTACCTATTGTTTGAATTCATATAATACTGAGCAATGTTGCTTACGAGATTAGATTAGATTAGATTAGATAATACTTTATTGCACACCACGAAACAAATACATATAAAAAAAAAACAACTACGTAAATCTATGGATACAATTTCTATGGATACATATATTATCTATATATTATCTATATATTATCTATATATATATATATATATATTATCTATGGATACGAGTTTTGAGAAAAATAAATGTTTCCAAGATAGTTGCAATAAAGATGACATTTCATGACAGACACGCATGACATCATGTTAATATTTGACGTGCAGATTACAAAAGCGATTAACAACCAACCTTACCAGTTAGCATCTATGAGACCGTTCCAACAACCAGTTACGCAGGTAAATGCAGTCTTCGGCTCATATTTACTTGGCAACGTTGATTGTAGTTATTATCACTACTTCTCTAATTAGTCGTGACAAGTCCTAATCAAAGCTGTCACATGACTAATACTTATTTGAATTTTTTAACACACATCTGTAGGTACGAGTATGTGATGTTTTGCTAAACATTATGGCTTTTTTATTTGTAAGAAAATGGTTATATATATAAATGGTACATACACACAAACATACATACATTATATACTTAGCCACTCTCTCCTCCTACGAGCAACGAATACGAGGGGTGATCCAAAAGTAATGATAATCAATAATAAACACAATGAATAAAATAAAAAAATAAATTTATTCCTCAACATAGTCTCCTAGCAAGTCTATACATTTAGTCCATCTCTTTTCTAAACCTAAAATTCCCTTAGAAAAAAAATCTTTATCTTGACTCTCAAAAAAGTCCTCAACCGCGGCCATCACGTCGCTATCATCGTCAAATTTCTTGCCTCGGAGGTGTTCCTTGAGTCGTGGAAAGAGATAGAAGTCACTGGGGGCTAGATCTGGTGAATAGGGGGGGTGTTCCACCAGCTCGAAGCCCACTTCCTGAATGGCAGCCATGGCAATTGCAGCTTTGTGAACCGGTGCGTTGTCTTGATGGAACAGCACTCCAGCTCGCAGTTTGCCTCGCCTTTTCTCCTTAATAGCCTCCCGCAATCTTCTTATTTGTTCTGCATAGTATGAGCCTGTAATAGTGGCCTCCTTTTCCAAGTAGTCCACCATGATTATTCCTTTAGCGTCCCAAAAAACAGACGCCATAACCTTCCCTGCTGAGCTTGACACTTTGAATTTCTTCGGCGTCGGTTCATCGGATCGTTTCCATGTCATCGATTGTTGTTTTGTTTCAGGATCAAAATGGTGGATCCAGGTCTCGTCCATGGTCACAAAACGTGACAAAAAATTATCTTTGTCTGCCTGAAACTTTTCGAGATTTGCTCTTGACATGTCGACTCGTTTCTTCTTTTGCTCGTCGTTTAACATTTTCGGTACCCAACGCGCGGAGACCTTTCTCATATGCAATTCGTTCGCAAGGATTCTTTAAATGCTGCCATATGAGATCCCTGTGACCTCAGCTACATGCCTGATAGTCACTCATCGATCTTCCAATACAACTTCTTCAACTTTTTTCACATTTTCTTCAGTGAGGGACGTCGATGGGCGTCCTTCGCGGTGTTCGTCTTCTGTCGATGTTCTTCCCAGCTTAAACTCCTTAGCCCAGCGTGAAACTGTGGAATATGGAGGAGAAGAGTCCCTTAATGTTTCCACCAAGTCGCTGTGTATGTCTTTGGTACATATTTTTTTCAAGCAGAGGTATTTAATGACAGCTCTGATATCGTGTTTTTCCATTTTTATGTTCACTCCTTGACAGTCCGTATTCAAATGAATGTAGCTCCCGGGAATCGTGGCCTATTTATATGATTTTTTTTTCCTGAACTAGTGGGTAACCGAGCAAGTGACTGATATTTTTTTGTATTTTTGTGTGCACTAGAAATAACTGATAATCACTACTTTTGGATCACCCCTAGTACTAAGTATTACTGCGTAAAGAAGCGTTACTCCCACCTTCTCGCCAATTCATCGTCCTCTGCAAAGCAATACGTAATAAGTACTCCTGAATACTAACGATTATGTGCGAGTAAGTATTAGTGGCTATTAATTCAAAAATATTTTGTTAGTATATTGTCAAGGCACTTACAGGGTCATTGAAATACATTTCTAGTAGATATATTTTATCGTTATCGCTGACGTCATTTAAATATTTTCCTCAGCAATCAACAACAATGAATTTAGGTACATTGTACTGCACAGGTAAAGTAATAAGTGTAGTACAGTACAAACTGTACAGTTTATCCATCACCACATTTATCCTTCTTGAAAACTGAGTTACGGAAAGGTTCGAGGAAAGGAAATAATTTAAAGGTGTCCTCAGTATAAACTACACTAGACAGAAACCCTGTCCAGCGACCTTTGAATTTCTCAACCGTAAAGGTTACCTTTCAAGTAATTCCAACGGACGCAGATGTTTTACCCAAAACAACATAACTCATACCTCTATTACTAAAGCTCTAAGGTTTAGATTCCTAATTGAATTTACCTGCTCGGACGGTTTTGTGGGAAAATCTTGTTGTGCAACGTGTGAGTAGATTCCGAGCAGGGCGATTACCTCAACTCGGAGTCAGCCACTTGTGTCGAACATTCCTTTTGTCAGTGTTACATGGATAAGGCCCCTTTGTAGGATAACAGACATTTTGGAGGCGCTCTTGGTTTAACTTACAATTTACTTCTTAAGGCGGTATGATTCAGCAAAGAAAAATCATCTCTAAGATCTCGCGTCTTCTGTTTCTTGTCTGAAAAGTAAAATATTGCGCAGTAGGGTCAAAAGATAAAACTTGCGTTTTACCTTCACATGCAACATAATGCTGATCAGATCAGGGTAATGCAACAAACGTTTCTTGGGTACATAACATTCACATAAAAAAACATAACATTAAAAAATGCTCTAACATTTTTGAAAGCTTGTCGTGTTAGTTTGCCAGTTCACCCCAACCGATTGAGCTGAAATTTGCAATATATATGTAACTTCGGTAATAACACAATAATATGGTACCATGGAGGTGGTCTCATGATAGAGATAGATGTTAGAAAACGGAACTTCTGAATGCATTATAGTACACTACTAGTGTTTGAGCTCCTTTGAATTTCTAGCGATTCCGCTTAATATTTTATAAAAGCAAAAAAAGTTTTTTTTGAAAAAGTTTTTTTTTTACAAATAATCATAAATACAAATCCAATCAGGTACTTAGTTTTACATAAGATTACGCGTAAATACTGTTGGTGAAGGCTAATCCCAAATGATCTCTATCTTATAAAAACTAAGAGATAAAGAGATAAGATGGAACTTTATGTATTTTATTCGTTAAATAAACTAGGAAGTTGCACAATTTGCAGTGGATTGATAGCAGGCATCTTGATGACGTCACGTTTTGCGTAATGCTGCTATCTCAACAATGGGGTCAATGTCAGAACGGCTGTCCGTAGCCACATTTTGCCTATAATTACATCAACCTTACCTACTGCCCTCCCTGTGTCCTGTTTTTACCCGATTGCCGAAGGTTTATCGCGCGTATAAATTCAATGATATTGTATTTGTTAAAGTCTGCAAAAATACCTGCGATAATTGCGAAATATCATTGATGGTACACAAACACTACAATATTAGAGAGCTGCAGTTAATTGTAGTACTCATTGTACCTCCTCACTTATAACTTTATCTTACCTTTATAATGAATTGGAGTTTTACCATCCAATTATAAGTTGAATGGAATTAATATTATTTATAATTATAATTCAAAGTTCAAAGATTTTGATTAATAAAAAAGTTTATTTATTTGTTTATTTAAAGATGCACCAACAGTAGGTACAGATATTTTATTAGTTTATAGCTAATTAGCAGTTGACAACAGTAATAAATACATTTCTGATGAAGTGTACGCGGAAGTGATGTGATGACACACAGAATACTTGTGTGACGATCTCCGTGGCGCAGTGGGCGAATAGCCGGCTGTGACGCAGGAGGTAACGGGTTCGATTCCCGCTGCGGAACAAATGTTTGCATAATCTACAGGTTTTTGTTCCTGGTCTGGATTTTTTTCTATATATTATAAGTATGTATTTACAAAAAAAAAGTATATAAGTATTCTATCTGGTATCTGGTTCCCATAGTACAAGCTCTGCTTAGTTTGGGGCTGGATAGCGTTGTGTGAAATGTCCAGTAATATTTATTTATTTAGTTACTTGTACGCAAGGTAAAATCTAGCGCTTATATAAAACCCCTACCACCTAACATTGTAACTAGATTTACAAGGAATAAATGAATTATTATCAAAAAAATAGAAGTTAAGATTTAGGCTACTTGGATTGGCATATCTACAGTATTCTACAGTGAATCCGCACATTCTCCTCAACAACGTTTTTTAGCACTTAGTCACAGCACCTATTTCATCATCATTATCATTCTCAGCCCGTGTCGACTTACTGCTGGGCATAGGCACTGACTCTCTTTGTTGCTGCCATTCTTCCCGATCCTGTGCCAGTCTGAACCACGTACGACCCACGGTCTTATGGATGTCGTCGACCTATCTCGCTGGTGGATGCCCAGTTCTCGGCCTCCACTCTATTAGTGCCTTAGTCCACCTGTCGTCACTACGTCTGGTCAAGTGTCCTGCCGAACTCCACTTGAGCTCCATTATTCGCTTGCTGACGTCTTATACTTTAGTCTGCTTGCGAATTTCGGCATTGGGAACTGGATCTAAGAGTGTGATGCCGAGCATGGCGCGCTCCATGGCTCTCTGTGTGGCTCTCATGAGTCTCCATGTCTCGGCACCATAAGTCATAGTTGGCAGGACACATTGGTTATAGAGACGTGTTTTAAGACATTGTGGAATACGCGTGGATTTTTGTATATCATCAAGTTTGCCGAAAGCTGCCCATCCAAGTTGAACACGCCTGGTGACTTCCTTCCTTCCTTAGTACCTATATAGTTTTTGTAAATTATAATATAAAGAACCGACTCAAGAGCCAATTAGAAGATCTGTTAAGTATATTTTTTAATGTTCGTTAATTAACTAATATTATGTAACGACCTTCTTGGCGCAGTTAGCAAATAGCCAGCTGAGACGCAGGAAGCATGATCTACAGATATTTGCTCCGGATCTAGATGTTTTTCTATATATTAAAAGTTTGTTATTACAAAAAAAAGTATATAAGTATTCTATCAGTTTTCTGGTTCTCATAATACATGCTCTGCTTAGTTTGGGGCTAGACAGCGCTGTGTGTAATGTCTAGCAGTATTTGTTTTTGAAGATCTGAGTGTCTGTGAAGTTATCAGGTACTATGAAAGCCTCTCCAGTTTCAAAGTAATACGGTTGATGTTTTTTATTTATTTTTACCTCTCGTTGAGGCTGGTGTTCTGTCCATTTTCTAATCAACGTTGAGTACCTGCGCTGATTAGTAAATGGAAAGAGCTGAAAATGGCCTTATTCATCGAGTTCGAAGTTACTTTTAGATTGCTCCATCTCTTTTAATAGTCGATCGGTGTAGAGTCAGCATCGTCAACCTATCGATGCGGAAATTTCTTTTATTCCTTTCTATTGTCTTTAAAGTAGGAACACGGATGAAGGCGGACAGCCATCAGTCCAATCACGTCAATTGGTTCAATCGTGAATGACGCCCGTGCTGACGTCACTACTCATGGCCCCTTAGGACGTGCACTTAACGGTTTTGTTCCGTTACGAAAAATCTTCATTTCATTATTATAGCTACTCATTTTTGTTTAGATAGTGTAAACAGTTGTTGGTCAATGTTTACACGGCAAACAGGACTGCATAATTTATGCGCCAACAGACCTTCGTATCGGTAAATACTCAAGAATTTTCTCCGGGATTTGAATGAAAGCTGAATCAGAAGATTGAACATCTGCATTTTTAGTACATACGGACCGTTTACTAAGAATAGGTTTACATAAACAAGTTACACTGCACAACTGAAATCCATTTAACAGAAATTGTACCTATGCGAACAACCAATGTTCTGATAAAATCCATTATAAGATGCTGAAAAGATGATTACATTGTTTTAAGATATTGTTTTTTTGTTACAGGTAGCAATTAAGATAATAGATAAATCGCAATTAGACGCCAGTAATCTTCAAAAAGTCTACAGAGAGGTGGATATCATGAAGAGACTGGATCACCCTCATATAATTAAGCTTTATCAGGTGAGTTTTCACACTTTTTTTTTTGTTATTTGTTATTTTGGTGAATAAGCAAATAATTTTGACCTCGTAAGGGTATGACGCCAGTTGGGGCAACAAACTCTTCTATAGGGGTCATTGGCGGTCGCAAGTGGAGTGTATACTTAACCGTCCCCGTTACCTGGGTTAGTGCCGAGCGGAACAAATGTAGTTTCTAGGTTTCCAAGCGATTTACTATATTGATGTCTTGCACGTGTTTTGCTCTGAATGTGACAATAATGCTGCAAAACGAGACTATTACGTCGTACCGTTGTTGGAAGTTCTTCTGCATGATGAACTGATGACTGATACATTATAGTAGAATGAAAGTGGCCGTGCCTTTGACTTTGTTTACTTTACGGTATGAATTTAATAATGTAAAATATCAAGAACATTGATGTTGCAACAAACTATCCATCCATACTAATAATAAAATTCGAAAGTAACTCTGTCCCTCTGTTTGTTACGTTTTCACGACTAAACGGCTGGACCGATTTTGATGAAATTTGATATATGCATAGATTATGATCGGAATTGAGACATAGGCTACTTTTTACCCGACTGTATAGAAGGACGGTAATGTTTTTATTGACAAACCATGTATGCGAAGCTGCGCGCGGAAGCTATAATAAAAACTCGACTGAAAAATGAAAACAAAACAAATTACTCCTAACTTTACGCTACAATAGTACCTACTCGAAATATACCAGTGACTTTTTATACCAATTTGAACAACAAGTTTAAAAACAAGTTAACTTACTCCCGAAAACTTCCGAAACAGCTCTCCGACCGTGATTAGACATAACTTCAGCAAAATGCCAATATTGGGGAACTTCTACCTTCTAAGTACCTACTACGTCTTGTGCTTGCAAAGTAATAATATTTTTAAGTACCTACCTATCCACAACTATGATAGTCATCGTGGCATCTACGTTAGCTGTACGTAAGAATATTGTCTTACAAAAGTCTTTGACGTCAGCTGTACCTGATGAAATCGTTCTCACGTGAGTCAGTTTACGTCAATATTTACTTATCTAGTGTACATCTGCAATAACTTATAGGTGGGTATTTGTGTAATAATACTGAAAACCAAGTAAACTATAATAACCGTGTTTATATCACCATTGTCACAATATTGTACCAGATATAGCAAAAACTAATCGGTGATCTGTCATTAGCTGCACACAACACTATTTTTGTCAACTGCGTAGGTACTTGCATAGAGAAAAGACAATAAAATCACGTAGACGTCACATGTTAGAATATTACAATTTAAATAGTTTGTTAATACTATTTTGATTGGTTTTACAATTACGGTCATTGGACCATCACCATTTAATGTAGGTAATTCACTATCAAGGAAAAAATACGACAAAGATGAAAATAAAAACACAGATAAGTTGAAAACAAAGATAGTAAAAAAGTACGTCAGTAAGTTGTACGACGTAGAAACAGATAAATTAAGAAAAAGTGCATAAAGTACATTGCTTGTTGAGATAAAATTCAAAACAAACAAATTTGCTTCAACGTTTTGAACTACCACAAACAAGTCACAGCCACAACAGATTGTCACATCAATCAAGCTCATCTGAACCAGAACAATGCGTCATCGTGATGAAAATAAATATCAATTCAGGTAAATACGACCTCGATTCAATGATGGCTCTAGAAGTGCGACAACCTCGCTAACTAAATGCCCCTCTATGACCTCAATTTGATTGTAAAACTTAACTTAATTACACAGAACTAAAACTTTCCGTCCTTTTCTGATCCTTAGAAATAGATGCTATAATTTAGCACTGTCCAATTTAGTTTTCATAAAAGAAGGGGGGGGGGCAGTTGTTTTTGCGGATACGACATATTATGTAGACGAAAAATGCTTATAAACTAGGTAATATTTTATAAACAATATGCTAAAGAACCATCAGGAACTTTTGTAAACATTGATCGAAAACTGTCGTGCCCGAATCAAGTAGTTCATTTGTTACAATAACATTGATAGGAATTGATTGCATAATTCATAACACGTGCATGGGTTTAAAATCATTGAACTGTGGTCTAGAAATCAATTTGCACAAAATCATTTCTTAATTTTTTTACAATTTGTTCGGTTACCGGTGTCTATTGATTGAGCATTAAGCGCGTCACAATCGATGAAGATGGGTACTATAATTATAAATATCGCTGGCCATATTATTATTATAAATATTATACGATCTTCATCGTGTGCAGGACACTGTAGTCTTCTTTCAAAATATTAAAATTTACAACTCTTCAGAGCTCTTCAAGTCTCTTTACATCATTAAAATGATAAATATTAAATTGATAAAGATGTATGATTTTATACAATAGTGTCAATCAAACTAAAACCTTAAGTTTAATACAATCATAAAATTAACATGAAGCAAATTCAAAGAACCCCTATTCGTAAGTAAGCAGTTAATCATCAATATTGTTTCGAAAATGTACGCAAACGAATGCGTATTAAAAATATAGACTGGTGAAAACAGCGAGTCACGCATGAGGATATTTATAGTGATGGCTTTCGTTTATGACTATGACCCACAGCTAGTTCACGGGCACGGCCTGATGTTACAGAAAGTCTTTTAAACCCAGAGAACAAAGATTAAGAGAGATGTGTGAAAGCTTAGATTAAGCTAATACATATATGTATTACCGCTATATATTGACTGCCTCCGTGGCGCAGTGGGCGTATAGCCGGCTGAGACGCAGGAGGTAGCGGGTTCGATTCCCGCCGCGGAACAAATGTTTGCATGATCTACAGATATTTGTTCCGTGTCTGGGTGTTTTTCTATATATTATAAGTAGGTATGTATTTACAAAAAAAAAGTATATAAGTATTCTATCAGTTATCTGGTTCCCATAGTACAAGCTCTGCTTAGTTTGGGGCTAGATAGCGCTGTGTGAAATGTCCAGCGATATTTATTTATTTATTTATGTTATTCGTTACTGCTCCGCTCATTACTTTCCATCCAAAAGTTGCCTGGAAGGAATCGCTTTAAGCGAAAAAGTCGCCCATCACACCACACTATCACACTAATATTATAAATGTTTGAATGTTTGTTTGTTTGTTTGTCACTCAATCACGTCGTAACGGATGAACCGATTCAATGAAATTTGGTATATACAAAGTGTTTGGTAATATATTGCATCATCGCTTACTATCAGGCCAGCTTATAATTTATATTTAAAAAAACTGACGGTATTCAAGTGACGGTTTCTCAAAACATAAAAAAGACTTCTCGAAAAAAGCTACTAGTTATATTATCAAATGCAGTTATATATAATATAATTTTAAAGAAAATTGACTTTGTTTAGGTGATTAATTCGATATAAAACTTACTGCCTACTCTTGCAATCGACATCCAAAAATAAAGGCCGATTTGATATCTCTTTCGGAAATGGCTGCGGGTTTTGGGTTAGAAAGGGACAACAAAAGATATCTCGAGACGTCACCAATACAGTATCTGTGGTTAGATGGCAAGCATTGTGCAATAGCACAACATAAGTTTAATAAACTGCCAAAATAAATTTCACATTTGTGTGGTAAACATATCACCAATTTATTTATTATGCTCATCAATATAACCCCTTTAATTTTTGTGCGTATATTATCAAACACCCTATATGTAGATTATAGCCTGGATTACCACATAGGCTACTTTTTATCCCATAAATTAGGTCCCATGGGATAAAAATGGGGTGTCAAGTCAAGTTGCAACAGCGAGTTTAGCTTTATTTCTAGGTTTCCTACACATTTAGTAGTGTAACGTGTACGAAGTCGCGGGCAACAGCTAGTTGTACTATATTTAGAATTAACTAGTTCTTAAAGTATTTATGGTGTACAATAAAGCCTTATTATATATTTCAATATATTCTATGTAAATAATTACATAGGTACTTAACATCTTAACATCAGGTGGGCCATAGGCTTGTTCCATATTTAATAGTATAAAAAAAGGTGCCTAGTTTATTTTAGTGACGTCCACTAGAGTCACTTAACATGTAGTAATTCTATCACAGAATAATAATTACTGTTTCTAGTATTTGTATGGCTATCAGTATTACAAATATTAAAATAAAAACTTGATGTTTAAATATCAATAAATAGAATATGTTAACTATTATACAAAGTTTAGAAAATTGACTATAATACAACTTATGCAAGATTCGTTTTCTTAAATATTATTGGTTTACAAATTATTTTCAACATTATCACAAGCTTTTGCTTGAATAGTTAGGGTCCTATGGGGTTTTTGATTATAATAGCTTTTCAGAGCGAAAGAAGCAGTTAAAAGCAATAACCATTATTGACAAATTATTATTAATATTTGTAAGGACAGACTTTTGCTTTAAGATACATTTGAAAATGTTAAATGCTTTATTTTAATTTGGTTTGGCGTAAATGCCAGACGTCCTTCATGATTTATCAAAAGCTTAGCAATTTGACGAAAGTCTTGGGCATAATTTAGTCTCTTATCACTTTATTGTTAAACACGCTATAAGCTTGAAATAATTATACTTTATTTCATTGTTTTCATTGACAGGCAGTTTTAAATCCGACCGAATGAACGAGACAAACATGGTGTAAATATTCCAAAGCTAATGCAAGTTTATGTATTACTAGCTTCTGCGCGCGGCTTCGCACGCGTGGTTTGCCAATTCAAAGCAGCGTATTTGTTAATCCAGGTTATAATCTACGTACATACCAAATTTCATCGAAATTGGTTCAGCCGTTACGACGTTATTGAGTAACAAACAAACCAATAAATAAACAAACATCCATACCTTCCCATTTATAATATTAGTGTGATGTTGATTATGGATTATATGTCACGTAACCCCCACCGAAAGCAGGTGATTAAATCGCTTCGACTGAGCCAGGAGTAATGTTGTACTGAATTTCATTATGCCCTCGCGGGCATAATTGGTGATTTGTGAATTTAATTTGGAACCTCATCCTCAACCTATTAAGGTTTGAACCAAAGAGATCCACACAGTAAGAACTTGTTCATAAATCGAACTAACCTCTGCACAGAATGCACCAACCTAGATTTGGTTTTTATTGACTCGCACAAAGTGTTAAAAGTAGAGTATTCTCCTGGTGGATAAAGCTGTAGATTCTAGTAACTCCCTCACTCCGCTCGTTAGTTAACTCTAGAATCCTTCGTTACGTTCGGGATTCAATATAGCGCCCTTGACGAAAGACACTGCTTTATCCCTTTGTTTAATAATCTACTATTCCACCCACTGCGCGCCACTCTACTTCTTTAGTGATAATAAATGCAATGACGTAAAAAGAAAAGTAAATAGACTATTCAATAAAATGACGATAGTCGGTCTTATTGCATGCTAGTTTCTATCCTTGATTGATTTGTTTACTTATTGATGATTTTAATTGCATTGCATTGACCTTTATGAGATGGGGACTTATTTTAAATGTTTGAATGTAGGTAGGTATAGAATAACAAAATACCTACTAACATACAACCACACAAAGTTACCAATACATACTATTTATAAGTATGAACTAGCTATATTTAAAACACACTTGTATTACTTCAACAACAAATATAGATTTATGTTATTTAAGTGTCTATTAATCTTTGTTTTAGGTTATGGAGACAAAGAACATGATCTATATAGTGTCGGAATATGCAAGCAAAGGAGAAATATTTGGTAAGTAGTGAATTTTAAATTTTATCTATTGTAATGGAAGCTAGTTTTGGTGGCAATGTTAACTTTTAGACGTTTTGAAAGCGTCGGAAAGTTTGCCTAACTAATTATTTCGTTTTCGAAATCTAAATTATGTTGGTGAATTTTGGTTGGGCAATCCTTATCAGCCAGTCCTTACGTTCCAAAAAAACAAAAATTTACATAGTACATACTGACATACATAAGACATACTACATTTATTTGTTTTTATACTTTGGGTTTCATTTACCTATCTGTCCCTAATGTGATTGAAATGGTCAGGGTATTCAGCTTGTTAATTATGTGTTTAATTACTGTCTATGCAGAAACAGATTAGCATAAATTCCATGAACAGGACTTCCACTGGTTGATTTTTGATGGCATTTTTCACACAAAACTGCGACACGCTTCTTTGTTGAATAAGTACCTACTTATTTTACGTATGTTGTCATTGTTAATAACTTCCATTCTAAAAGTATTAATTGCATTTAATAGCCCATTATTTTCGGTTGTTGATGCAAACAATGCATTATAAATTACGCCTTAAAAATCGTCATTGTTATTTAAATTACTCTTTTCATTCCGTCAATTAACCGACCAAAATGACGAAGGGTTAAATCCTAACCTTATTAAGGGCATTCGTTTGGTAAGTTCGTGACCGCTTTGTGGATGACGTAAGCAGGCTCGCTGTGACGTCATTGAGCAGGGTATCGCAGGGGTGAAGCCCGAGGGGTGGTGCAGGGAGGCACAATTTCGCGCACAGCTGACTGGTCTCCCGAAATCAAACTGATGAATGTTTCAGAGCGATATAAAGAAAATGAATTCCATTGAATCACGCACTTTGGAAAGTGCGCTCATAGAAAAAAGTGCTCCGATAGTATTTTAGTAGTAGTTGACAGTAGGTAGAAAAGCTAATATAGCTCGACGTAGTTTAAATTCACAGGAACAGCGAAAGAATCTACAAACTAATGGTAACGGTTAAAGAAGTCGTAATTTGAGTTTATCGATAAAATCATCAGTAAACAGCTTTCACTTAAAGTGAAGATTGTAATTTTTTTTATATAAATTATTAGCAAGCGTTTGATCACGACCTCGCTTAATGGTAAGCGATGATGCAGTCTACGATGGTACACGCTTGCCTAGAAGAAACCTGTTCACTCGCGACTTGAAGATCCCTAGGTTGTAATGTAAATATAAATATAATGTTAAAATAATTTTTGACGACCTCCGTGGCGCAGTGGGCGAATAGCCGGCTGAGACGCAGAAGGTAGCGGATTCGATTCCTGCCGCGTAACAAATGTTTGCATGATCTACAGATATTTGTTCCGGGTCTGGTTGTTTTTCTATACATTATAAGTATGTATTTACAAAAAAAAGTATATAAGTATTCTATCAGTTATCTGGTTCCCATAATACAAGCTCTGCTTAGTTTGGAGCTAGATAGCACTGTGTGAAAATGTCCAGCAATATTTATTATTTATTTATATTAATTAAAATACAAAGATTCATAAATAACGAGAAGTACTTTAACTTCGCAGTAGGACCTCTCGGTCCGACCCCAGCGATTCCAGATTAATTTCATGAAATCCGCCGAATGCTATCACTTCGTTTCGTAATAGCATTTTAATGTAATTTCAGACATCCTTCTTGCTTTCAAAGAGTTGAAAATAATCGGCGTGATCAATGATAAATATAGATTTAATTGGTAACAAAGTAAAGGAATTATTACCTCACGGGTGTTTGATAGGTTCTTAAAGACCGCCTAACCATCAATCGGCTCGCATACATCTTACCTACTATCTATCTTATCTACTTTGTGAGAGACTATTGGCTCAGGACTTGAATGAGGGACTTAAAACTTAAACTTTTATTGTTGTTTTTGTTTTATTGTGACTATTTTTTGTACTAACCCATGTGACATGTTTGATTTAAGTTTTTTACTAACAAATATGGATCTTTGACATCTGAAAATTGAATAAATGAATTGATTTGAATTACCGTTCGATCATCTAAAATTGGTCAGAATCAGAAGTCTCAAAATTAAATTGCCTTGTAATGTAATAATAGGTGTCTGCTTTAGTTTCACTTTAGCTATTAAGATTTACGTGGCTGAACTTATCCGCACCTGCGACAGGTGAAAATAGTCCTCGTTGATAAACTCGAACTAAACTGGATTATTGGGTCAGCCAGGATAGCAGTCTTAATGCCAGATCAATATACCAATGGCTGGTGAGTTGGCTGGCTACTAGCTCAAATGAAATTACTTGTTGATTATTTATGGTTTTTACAAATATAATTACAATAAAATAACGAGTTTCAAGTTTGTAACTCTGGGTTTGATGTCAAAGTTGGTATTTTCAACGACTTCAATACTATTTATAATGGCATCTAATAAGCAGTACAGTATATTATTTAATCTATAACAGGTAGACAATCCATACTAATGTTACGCCGAGGCTGTTATACAATGAGTAATAATCGAACCTTCTCGAACGCTTTTGTCTTGCTGTGTTATTGTTGCTATTGTTTGTGGTTTCGCAGAATGGGGAGTGGCCATTGTGTCGAGGGACCGACCCTTTCCTGGAAGGATCGACATCGTTCTCGAATAATCGAAATGTGTGCGATATAAATAGGCCGGAGAGATGGCCGGACGGTCAGTCTGAGTCAGTCTGAGTGAGTTAGTCTCAGCGAGGCCCTGGAGGACTGACGTGGGAAGGGTCTCGCGTGAACAGTAGTTGCTCCCGAGTCAGTCTGGATTAAGCTATACGTGCGATCATTTCGGTGACTTTAAGTGGTGCAACAGTGGTGTGAATTAGTGTGTTGTGATTATATGTGACCAAGTTCGTGTATTCATCGTCATCGTGTTGAATAAAAGTGTTATTTTGGTGAAATCGATTCCCATTATTTTATCCCGAACCCTCAGCTCGTAACAATTTGGTGTCAGAAGTGGGATAAAATAATGCCGGTTTTGCCAAAGGATAACGTGGACGGTGTCCGGACGAGAGGTCAACGACAACAGGAATTGGATGAAAGGCGGCTTGGGGAGTCTCCGGTTCAAGAAGCTCGGCAGAGTCGTCAGTCGATGGAGATGGAATCAGCCGCCACCGAATCATTTGGAGCATCATCATCATCATCATCCGTGGGGCAAGCTCCTGTGACAGGCGATCTTGCTGCTATTATGGCCATGCTTTGTCGTCAACAAGAAGAGCAGCGACGTTGGCAGGAAGAACAGCGACGTCAGGATAAGGAAGAGAAGCGGCGTCAACAGGAAGAGCAGGCTCGGTTGCAGGAGGAACAACGCCGTCAGCATTAAGAAGAGAAGCGTCGTCAGCAGAAAGAGCAGGCTCGGTTGCAGAAGGAACAGCGACATGAACAGGTGGAGCAGACTCGGTTGCAAGAGGAACAGCGACGTTAGAATAAAGAAGAGCAGCGTCGTCAACAGGAAGATCAGCGACGTTGGCCATAAGAGCGTGCTCGACTGATGAGGGAATTGTTCGGTTCATCTGGAAAGGAATTCCAGGAAGTGAAAGAACAGATAGAAATCATGAGAGCCGTGTTTTGGAGGCTGGAATTGGGATCGCTGATGAGAAAGGGACTCTGGGTGTCCTGAAGTACTGGAGACGGCAATGTGGCTCCTCTAGTTGCTACATCTTCAGCGCGAGGTGCGCCTAAAATTGTTCGTGTTGATCGGCTGCTGCGATATGGGGCTAAGAATGCTCGGGACGAGCATGTTTTAGGAGGGGGCAGTGTTACGCCGAGGCTGTTATACAATGAGTAATAATCGAACCTTCTCGAACGCTTTTGTCTTGCTGTGTTATTGTTGCTATTGTTTGTGGTTTCGCAGAATGGGGAGTGGCCATTGTGTCGAGGGACCGACCCTTTCCTGGAAGGATCGACATCGTTCTCGAATAATCGAAATGTGTGCGATATAAATAGGCCGGAGAGATGGCCGGACGGTCAGTCTGAGTCCGTCTGAGTGAGTTAGTCTCAGCGAGGCCCTGGAGGACTGACGTGGGAAGGGTCTCGCGTGAACAGTAGTTGCTCCCGAGTCAGTCTGGATTAAGCTATACGTGCGATCATTTCGGTGACTTTAAGTGGTGCAACAGTGGTGTGAATTAGTGTGTTGTGATTATATGTGACCAAGTTCGTGTATTCATCGTCATCGTGTTGAATAAAAGTGTTATTTTGGTGAAATCGATTCCCATTATTTTATCCCGAACCCTCAGCTCGTAACACTAATAACTAGACATCGGATTATATGCACTAACAAAATAGCAAAATATGCACTAAAATATGCACAATGCAAAATAAAAAAAAGCATTTTTATTTTTATATATTTTTAGACGGTACATAACCAGCGAAATATTCATAACATTATGCATAGTTTTTGGAACAATTTACAATTAATCATTTTTCCAAATTTTCTTGAACAAATTTGTAACATTTGGGACAGTATTAATTTGTACGCCGAAAACGACCTCTCTACGTCAACTGACAAAATTTAATATTTTATAAAATTTCGCAAACGGGCCGCGTCGGTCGTCACCTAGTCTTTTTACCTACCTCCCGCTACTAATCAAAATATGCACGATGGGAGAAAAAAAGCTAAAATACGCATTAACGCCGTAATTACAGAGTTATGCATTTGCATATTTGCATATGCAAATGCATAAAATCCGATGTCTACTAATAACATTATAAATTCGAAAGTAACCTTGGCTCTCTGTGTGTTTGTTACTTTTTAACAGCTAAACGGCTGGACCGATTTTGATGAAATTTGGAATATACAAATGGATTATGATCGGGACCGGGACATAGGCTTCTTTTTAACTGACTATGAAGAAGGAGGGTAAACATTATTGACAAATTAACCACGCTTGCGAAGCCGCCAGTCAGCCAGTTGCTCCATATTTTTAGTTCGGAGTTAAATTCAGCAGATAAAATATAATAAACTTTTATCTGAAAATCGTGTTTCAAAAAATATTACTATATTATTTTCTGTTTGCTATAAACATTATTTTTGCAGATTACATCGCAAAGTTCGGCAGAATGGCAGAACAGGCGGCTCGACGCAAGTTCTGGCAGATTCTCTCAGCTGTGGAGTATTGTCATGAGAGGCGGATAGTCCACAGGGATCTCAAGGTACGCTATTCTATCAGACACATCACAGATATTTTTATTTTTCTAGATAATGTATACAGCAGTGACAAGTTACACATGACTTACTAATTATTTAGTAAGTAATTGGGATTGAAATATGAACAGGGAATACGAGTAGGCGTATACCCGCATGCGTTGACCATAATATTTCTAGTGGGTATTCACTAGCCTTATGGCTGACTAAGCTGAGAGGATAGTATACTATAGGGTTTGCCCAAGGCTGACTAAGCTTAGGGGTAAGCCTAACCTAAAATCCTTGGCTATTGGCAATCGCTCTATTGAGCGATTTTGTCTTTGACCTAAGAAATCCTAATCGAGTAAGCAAACAAAATAAGTACTTCACGGAAATCATGGAGTATACTTTTTTTTTCTATGGATTACTTTTTTTTTTCTTTTAATTTAGTGGGGCACTCTTAGCAGAGTGGTCGTGGTTATGTCAGGTCTTGGCTCTAGTGGTGCGTCTACATTCAGCTCTATTGAAGGAATTGCGAGAACATTCAGTCATGGTAGAGTGTGTAATGGACTCATCGATGGGCTTAATTAATTTATCTGAGCTCAAATGTTAGCTCCTTATATTAGACAGACAAACCACAGTCCTAATAGGTAAAGGCAAATCATAATACCTACTGTGGTCTGACCACACATTGTGTTTTCTAAATAAAGCATCTATTCTAGTAGCGAAGAATTCCCTGATTATTCCCTGAACCACAAGCTAGAGACTATTGCTTCGGGTTAGGCCTCAAGGATGACCGGAGACATAGGAACTTATTAGATACTAACTGACCAATTCGCAGCTTCACACGCGTAGTTTTTCAATTTTTCAATAAAAACATTACCCTACTTTTGCGCAGTTGGGTAAAAAGTAGCCTATGTCACCCGGGGATTGTAGTACATAGCTTCCCAACGGTGGAAGTTAAATCGGTCCAGTGGTTTCGGAGCTTATTCAATGCAAACAAACAATCAAATATTTCCTCTTTGTAATATTAGTTAGATACTTAGTTTATTATATGCTGAGATCATAGCTCATATTGATGAGGTCATTGCTACGCGCCTGACAAGAGTTATATACATATATACATAGTTATGCTATGAATATCGGTGGGCTGCCAGCTTGCAAGAACTTTTATGTGGGTAGCATAAAAATATTTCTCGAACAAGAGCCATGGTAACACAGACTAGATAATTCACACTAACTGTAGCCGTACTAAACAATGATTTATGTATTCTGGTTGGGTAAAAGACCCATTGTACTTGCCGAGGGAAAAGGCCTAACAAAAGATGTTATTGTATTTTACCAATCAGAACGTGTATTTCTACCTATTCAAGTGCCCTGCTTTTTTATTTAACCTGATGGTTATTAAAAACTTGACACGAGTTTTAAAATAAATTTCCTCTTATGGAAAGAGTTGCGAAAATAGATGTGAGGATGCCCAAATATAGCGATAAAAATTCACATCTTAAAAACAACAAAAGTTGGGTGGGAGTTTTTCTGTATTTTAATTAGATGGTATAAGTACAAGTACCATAGAAAACTTTAGAAAACCTATGAGTTAACCTCATAGATCACAGAGACTTAGGCCAAAACAGTTGAACAATGTGACGACCTCCGTGGCGCAGTGGGGCGAATAGCCGGCTGAGACGCAGGAGGTAGCGGGTTCGATTCCCGCCACGGAACAAATGTTTGCATTTTCTACAGATATTTGTTCCGAGTCTGGATATTTTTCTATATATAATAAGTATGTATTTACAAAAAAAAAAGTATATAAGTATTCTGTCAGTTATCTGGTTCCCATGGCTCTGCTTAGCTTGAGGCTAGATAGCGCTGTGTCAAATGTCCAGCAATATTTATATTTATGTGCACACACGAAATCCGAAAATGAAGAACTTTGCTTTCAATTGGAAAGTACTTAGATACTGTTGGAGAATATTTCTATGTTTCTAAGTTCGATTTGTTTGTCCGATTGTCGTCCATTATCTGTTAAAACTGGAAATAAGTATGAGATATTTTTGAACACTAATACCAAAACTATTCATGAAAATAATTTACGAAATATTAATTGGTACGGCAATCTTGTTACATTTAAGTTTCAATTCAAAAATTTTATATCATTACTACAGGCGGAGAATCTGCTCTTGGACGCAAACATGAACATAAAAATCGCCGACTTCGGATTCAGCAATTACTACGCGGCGGGGGAATTACTGGCCACATGGTGCGGGTCTCCTCCTTATGCGGCTCCAGAAGTCTTCGAAGGGAAGAGGTACACTGGCCCCGAAATAGACATTTGGGTAAGATATTACAATTTTATCCCGCATTATTAGCGGAAATTAATCTACAGCTTTGACGGATGATGTGTCACATCGTCGACAAAAAGGGATTCTGTTTAGATCCTATTATGCATTATCGACTGATGATGCGTTTGCCATTCAACCGTATCCTGATAAAGATCTTACATGTGTAAAATGTGCCGAAGCAATAATATCCGAGAACTATAGTAGCAGCCAGCTTTACGGCACCTACACAAACGTCAGCTGAGACATGGCATAACTTTTGTGAATCACATTAAAAAAACCAGTCAAGTGCGAGTCGAACTCGTGCGACGAGGGTTCCGTACTTGCCCATTATAATAGCACAATTTTATTTATATACCTTATTTGAGGTTGGTGCTGATTAAGCTAGTACTCTAAATTGTATGAGCGCCCATACAACTCAGATGACTATCTTAATTGGCGTCAACAATGTATCTATAGCCTTTAATTTTAGTTTTATAAAATTTTTTGAAATTTTCCTTTATTTGTGCTGTAAGACATTACTTTTTGCCAAATTTCGTGATTCTAGGTCAAGGTAACATATAGGTTTTCGACCCTAAACCTATAGGGTACCTATAGAATTGTCAATTTTGGTTAAAAGCAAGGTCTTACAGCACAAGTAAAGGTGGAATTCCGAAAAAAAAGTTGAATATTAAGTTAAATTATGGTACTTACAAATTTTGGCGAAAATCTAAATTTGCCCATATATTTTTATCGTGTTGACTCAGGACCTTGATTTTTATACACCTAACTAAAAATAGGGATTATTTAGATAGACCTCGGTATCTGGTATAAATTTCAACTTGCTAGGTCCACCCGTTCCTGAGAAGATCGGTGGTGACACACGGACAGACGGACAAGAGAGTGATCTTGTGTCCTTTTTTTACCTTTTGAGGTACGGAACCCTAAAAAGTGACGCTGTTCTAAACATCGTGAATAAACGAATATTCTAGGGATCAACTTGTCTGTCTGTAGCTTAGAATCAGTTAAGCAGCTGACAGAAAATATAAATTAAGTTCTCTATTGTTTCATCTATTATTGTTTTGTAAGTCAGGCGGGATCATTTTTGAGGGTAGACAAAAAAGGTCACTTGTTTGCCTTGAATCTGGCAGCTAAGAGTTTTATATTAGTCTCCACTGTTGTGTCAGGAAAAAAGTCTATATTTTATTTTAGGACCTTATATAGACAGTGCTGCCCTACTTTTGCTTCTATAAAGACAGCTGACCTAGTAACATTTACCACAAATGATTATTTCTTGTAGTAGGGCAATACAATATACACGCCGATGTCGCTACGAATAGGCTACGAGCATAACCAAAAGGGGCAAAGCTTCATTCAATTCAATTCAAGCAATTTCAAACTTCTTTCATTGCATGAAAATACGATTTATTAAATATCATAACTTTTTATAAAACCGATTCTTAGATTAAATGTTTGACGACCTCCGTGGGTTCGATTCCCGCCGCGGAACAAATGTTTGCATGATCTACAGATATTTGTTCCGGGTCTGGTTGTTTTTCTATATATTATAAGTATGTATTTACAAAAAACAAGTATATAAGTATTCTATCAGTTATCTGGTTCCCATAGTACAAGCTCTGCTTAGTTTGGGGCTAGATAGCGCTATGTGAAATGTCCAGCAATATTTATTTATTTATTTTTATTTAATGTTTAAACGGCTGTATATTCGGCTATTTCTACTAAATATACTAAAAGTCCAGGACCAACCCAACGAAAAAGTTTACAAAAAACACGCAAAAAATATATCTGTGTTTGAAACTAGGCATTCGTTTAAGTTGACGAATTGTAAAGTTCCACGTTTAATAACAAAACCCCTTTTTTACAGAGTCTTGGAGTGGTGCTATACGTCCTCGTGTGCGGAGCCCTGCCTTTCGACGGGTCGACACTACAGTCGTTACGAGATAGAGTGCTGTCTGGCCGATTTAGGATACCCTACTTTATGAGTGAAGGTACGGAAACTTTTTTATCTTTAGTATTTTTTAGCTTCTAGGAAAATTGCTCCTTTTACTTTGTGTAAGCACTTAGGGAATATGCTTTATACACAAAGCTTTTTGTCACCATAAGACATGTTGATGATCGTAAATGAGTAACGGTTTTAGTGGAACACAGTAAATGCGTATTAGAACCTGTAATATTAGGTTGGGGAAAAAGTTTCTTCGCATTTTTTAAGAATATTCAAAACATTTTTTAATATAGTTTATTTACATTTAACTAAAGTAAGTAGGTACCATTTTGTACGATAACTTTTTGCCATCTTGTAGGTAGGGACATGATCCCATTGCTATAGAAATTTTGGGGCTTCTGATCAAAATACCGCGACAAGTGGTTTTGGCAGTCCTCTCGTGATGTTAACCTGACACTGCCTAAAGAATTCTGAAGAGACCGAAACAGGTGGAAATCTGAAGGTGCAAGGTCAGGACTGTACGGCGAATGCATTAACACCTTCCAGCCAAACTCTCTTAATTTTTGATGAGTGGCTAAAGATGTGTGAGGTCTAGCGTTATCATGATGAAAAACCACACCCCTTCTGTTGATTAATTCCGGCCGCTTTCTCTCAACTTCTTGCTTTAATCTCATCAGTTGTTCGCAGTAGAGTTCAGAATCGATGGTCCTGCCTGGTGGTAACAGCTCATAATGAATAATGCCCTTCCAATCCCACCACACACACAGCATCACCTTGTTGCGAGTTAACCCGGGTTTCGCCACAGTCTGTGAAGTCTGACCGGCCTTTGACCACGACCTTTTCGCACGTTCTTGTCGTACGTGATCCACTTTTCATCACCAGTTATCAGCTTCTTCAAAAATGGTTCGGTTTCATTACGTCGTAATAAAGAATCACAAATGAGTACACGGTTCATTAGGTTTCTTTCAGTGAGCTCGTGGGGTACCCAAATATCGAGCTTTTTTGTGTACCCAGTTTTTTTCAAATGCGCCAAAACTGTTTTGTGGTCAATTCCCAGTTCTTCAGCTACGTCGTAACTACTGATATGCCGATCTTGCTCCACTTTTTCAAAAATAGCATCAATTTTAGCCGTAATAGGGCGACCAGAGCGACGTGCATCTTTGACATCAAAATTTCCGGATTGAAATCGCTTAAACCAAATTTGTGCTACTCTCACAGACACTGCACTAGGTCCATAAATATCGCAAATTTTTTTCACGACTTGCGTTGCATTTTTACTTTTTTTGTAGTAAAATTTTAAAATGTATCGAATTTCTTCATTAGATTCACTCATCTTTACAGTACGAAAAACAAATAAAAATCACACGTTTTCCTATTTTGAATTTGGAATTATCTTCTTTAAAATTTAAACTTTGAATGATACCAAAACCAGCCAGATACAGATAGTATAGCCAAAGAGATTTTATTACAAGTTCATACATACTATAATGCGAAAAGACTTTTTCCCCAACCTATTATTATCTTTTACCTGGGGTGTAGAGTGGAGAGTAGAGGTAAATTAGTAGTTTTTTAAGCAGATGGTATTGTGTTCGTAAAGTTGACATACGTTTTGGATGAATTGGAAGCAAACCGTAATATTTAAACCATTTGAGAACTTGTATTGCTATGAAAAAAAATAGAGACTTGCATTTTAAAATCCTGCGTGGTAATGTACCTATTGTATCCACATTCCTAAAACGTGGAGTAGTTTGAAGTAAAGGTTAAAAAGGCATTTATAAAAGCACCTCTTGTTATTTCTGCATCCAAATAGTATTTTAAGTCATTATTATAAATACGGGATTTATCGTCGTCGATTTGACGCCGAGACGTTATTCGGAGCGGATCGCACTTACCTTGATGAAGGTCAAGAATTGAACCGAAACATTGTCGGTCGAAACACCGATAAGACGGTACGTGATAAATCCCGTATTTATAATAATGATTGAAATCAATCGCGAAAGTTATCTAAGTAGCAATTTAAGTTTTTCTTATATCTTATTCTATGCAGATCTTGAGATTGTTTTATGTTTTCCGTGATTTTTGAAAGTTTGAAGAGCATTATTAAACTGTATTGATAGTAATTGGTTACTCGAAAAAAATCCCACTAGTTTCCATCACAAAGTAAACCTAATAATGATCAGGTACCGGTTTCGTAGTATAATTTAAAAAGCGCTTTGGGTAGCAATAGCTATGGTAGCTTATATAAAACTGTTCCCTATTTCAAGCCTAACCCGTAGACGTAAAGTTGGTAAACTAAGGCTAACTTTATAAGTCGATAGTTTCTTGAAGATTAGGGCTTCGCGGAGAAAGAAAACAAGAATTAACTTCAGGCACTTTAGGGGTTGTTTGTTAAAGGTTGATGTTTGAAGTAATTTTATAAGATTAACAATAGTTATACTGTATTTATACACCAAAGTCATATACTACCTGTACTGATAAGTACTATTAACTCAATGTCATTGCAAAATATTTTGCTTATAATTTTAGTGATCAGGAAAGATCACTAAGTTACCCTACCCACCAAGTTGGTAATTTCCGTGTAATATCAACAAAAATGTTTTAAAACAATTCAGGATATTAATTTCGTTACCACTAATTTCCCGCACAATGTACATTATGTACACACGGCTATACATCAAGCTATACATTTCCAGTCTATGCTGACCGCTCATTGTACGGAAAACCTACACAATGCGAGGTCAGCTTATACTGGAAATGTATAGCTTGAGTAATATCAATCAATCAATCATTTATTTTGAACATAATACACACAGGATAGCTTTATACATAGATGAAAAAGTGCAATAGTAAAAACTGTGTCGCACTCTCCAGTGCCCGACCTTATGACTAAAGGAGACATTGACATTCCAGAGTATCTAGGTACAGAGATTTTGATGCAAAATGAGTTGTAAAATATACTGCATATAACTTAGTTGGTTAATTCAATACTACTGCACAAATAAAAACTATTTTGAGAAACTTTTATTTAACTTGCATATTTAGAATAGAAGTGGTCTCATGGTGGAGACGGATGATGGACAACGGAACGTCTGAATGGATTATTGTACGCTATCGTTTTTGGGCTCATTTGAATCTGCTTGCATGAAAATCTGATAAAATTTTATAAAAGCTACTAAAAAAAAATGTAATAAAAAACTTATTATTTGAAACCCTAAGTAGCTGCAGCTGCAGCTCACATCAAAACGGAGTAGGTATTTTTCTAAACGATTGTGACAAACAAACGGGTCCAACACGTGTTTCTGTCTCGCTACCTAGTACCTACGAGTACCTAGCCTCGGCTCACGGGAGAGGAATTCAAGGCCGACCAAAGTAAAACACAATCTGTATCACTGAAACTGTGAATTGAAATTAACCTTGACAGGCTGCAAATGGATGACGCAGGTGCGATCCGAACTACCTACCTAGCCACCTACATCTACTAGTGTTTCTTTTATTGCTTTGCACTTTGTAAGTACCTACCTAGTATCGTACGTAATATACATACTCGATACATGGTACTTTCACGGCAGACCGTGTTTTTCGTAAATTTTTTTGTTATAATTTGGAAGCATGTTTTTAGTTTTACAAATTTATCATAGTACTTTACACATTAATTCATATTATTTTACCGTCTTATCTAAGAATCTCAAGTCATATATGTAGACGTGATTCTACTAACATTTGCGAGTAAGTAGAAAGTAGTTTTAGTGTTAGAGCTCTTTGTGAAAGAGCTCTTCAGGGGTGAGGGGTGATACTACCACAATATCTATTTCGGCCGCCAAGCACCATTGCTTTGTTTTAGTTTGAAGGATATGGGTGCCGGTGAAATTACTGGTACATGATGCTTTACAGATTATGCTTCATGTTGATGGACTGCAGGGTAATGCATTGTAGGGCACGTTCCTAAGGAGGCAATGCTTTGTTAAAAGCGATGGAATTAGCTTTCTCCATTTCATAGTTGTATAAAAAAATATAAGTGTGGGCATCTGATGGACGAGCGAGACTCACCAACTTTGCCAATTTTCTAACTTATCAAGAAGATTCGCTAACTTTCTTTCAACCACTTAATTAGTTCTGAAACTTTTGTAACCCTCCCAATCCGTGAACATTGTAAAATTGTCGTGTTAGGAATTGCTATTATTAATTCCAATTCAGTTGATTACTGCCGTGGAATATACGTGGGTTAATAACTTCTTTAGAGCTTTTGTAGGACAAAAACGCAATGAGGACCATTGCGCCAAAATTAGCTGTTAAATTTGCTGATTCAGCGGCTAGTTCAATAAAAAATATAAAAGTATATGAAAAAATATAAAACTGACAAAACGAACCGAAAAGAAGGAAACCAAGCTTGCTAATCTTTATGATCGCAAGCGGGGACTATAATTGATGCGATGGAAATACTAAAGATTTTGATTATTTTATTTTATTTTTTAGTCCCCGTTTGCAATTATCAAAATTAGCAAGCTTGTTTACTTCTTTTTAGTTCCGTTTGCATTCTGGTTTTTTCTCCGTTTTTAATTCGTATTATTAAAAACTTTCTCATTTAAAGACTATATTTTCTGAAAATGAAATTTATGCGCTGAAATAACCATAGTACCTAAATTATCCAAATTGGTAAAACATACATGTGGGTGATTGAGGTAGCAGTGGTCTACATCTGGATTTCCGCTTTACTCAATTTTTGGGACAGCCTTCACATAATATATTATATTTACATACACCCTAAAAACAGTCCTTCGCAGACGGTTAGAAATGGTCACTTCACAAGGCCATATTATCATTCATTGTGATGCAACATGCTCGTTCTCTCGATTGCGATGAAACATGATTAAGTACCTAAGTAGGTACAAATATAAAAATCAGTGAGAGAGTCACTTATAGATTGTTGTTACGCTTGCAGAAGATACTGCTGACGTTTTATAAAATGAAGGGCGAAAATTGAAAAACCAAAACCGTGCGTTATTTTGGGATGCGTAGGTTAAAATTTACCAGCAGTGCAGGCAAATTAGAGGCTGCCATTTTTTAGTTTATTTTTTTGCATTTCAAACTCGTCACCCACACAAATAAATTGTTTCAATAGAAAGTCAACAAGTTCGAAGCACTTTTCTTGAAACTTGAGAGCCATCAAAGTATTCTGAACTTATAACTTCCAACTTTGCGCGAATCTCGCTCTAAACCGATTTCTGGTGCAATATGCAAAACAAACAATTATAATCTCAAATGCGAATGCTATGGAATTAGTTAATCTGATCCCATTATGTGCTTGCTATTCACGAAACGTTTACAGGCTCGGCTATTGTGTTGACAGGAGATAAAAAAATAATGAAATCGATAAGAGCCCAATGCGTCATAGCAGTGTTCAATCATGCATTGTGTGGCCGGCACTGGCCAGTACAAGCAACTAACAAGTTAGAAAACGTAACATTATAATGTTTAGAGAGGCCATTAGAGGCACTGACAAAGTGCTCACATTGTAAGGACAAATCTTCTTAGTAATTAAGAATCAAAATACCTCGCACTTGTCCATACTAAAAGAACTAACGTGTAACCCAAGATCTCCGTTTTTTATATATGTTATTGACACCCAAAAAAAGTTCAGCTTATGGGTTTTCCTTTTATTAAATTACTAAATTGATTCAAAGTTCTAGTACGTAGGTAGAAGGCGGAACTTTCAGCGAATATTTTCAGAAGATTGTTTTGAAAACATTTTTTTAGATTAGTTTTCATGTCGTAACGTAATAGATTTGCCAAAAATAAACTGATCTCTCATTAGTGTTTCTTCGAACAACATAATGTTTAATGACGATGATAATTATCATGATTTAACAATCAAACAAGATTAATATTAATTTTAGAGACACATTTGAATAAATACTCATTTATGTAATCCGTTTAAGCTAAAATATCAGCTAAATATATAAACTGCTGTAAGTATAAATAAGAAAAAATGTATAACCTCTGCCTTTACCTCTATTTTAATTACTTAAGTTTTAAAATACGCGTAGGTTTAACCTGACAGAATTATTTACCTACGTTCAACAATATCAAGAGTCGACCTGTCTAGATGACGAATCAAAGGCACCTTAATTGTGCTCTAAAAAGGGCGATGTCTTCTGGGCACGTCCTTTTTGAAGCACCTTGGTGATGATGACGGACGCGGTCCAGGAATAGTACTCTCTGACGCGAGCTATGGTGTATGAGCATACCGATACATTTCTCGGTGAAAGGTTGACGCTTCAGTTTGACGCAAGAAATTTACATGTCATAAACTGGTGGAATGCCGTGGAATTTTTGATGCTATTTTGGAAAATTTGGAATTCCCTATTTTTATAGGAACCCACACATAATAACGTGAAGCTTCTGTTAGGGCTAGATTAAATTTTTAGTATCCAGTCAAAAATAAGTTTACACAGAAAAAAACAACCTCTATCAAATAGTTAAAACTAGTGGTTTGCCCCGAACTGAGATGTCGCGAATCTCCCAAAATAAATATTATTCTTAGGGCGACATGCACAACGATGCCTAAACGTATTTAGTGGCTAAATATAATTTAAGGAGTTGTCAAATCATACAAATACTTCAAATTTCAACATGTTTAGTCGCTAAATACGTTTAGTGGTCTTTGTGCATGCCGGCTTTAATCTTTGATTAATAAATTGGTGCCACGAAATACGGACCAACCTACTTGACCTACAGTTTCATTCAAATTATATGTAACGGGGGTTCTTGTTAATTGGTTACATTTTTTGGGGTACAAATGGCAGTTATTCTAAATTTCAGAATTTTGCCTATATTTATGTCACTAAAGCTACACACATACCAAATTTCAGCATTGTGGGGTCACTGGTGTACCCTGTGAATTTTGTCAAAGTTTTGTTTTTATTATGGCTAATGACTCTAAAACTACAAAAGTTAAATTAAAAATAAAAACAGGGTTCAAATGTACCAATAAATACTTTTTATTTGACGCCCCACTTGACCTAATAGTCTCATTTTCATTTTGTCTACCCCTCTTGAACCCCAATATCTCAACAACCCCCAAATATTTTTAGCTCATTGAGTCACACCAAAATTGTGCCATCACTATCTACCTATATACTAAATTTCATGATGATCGGATAAACGCTACGAAAGTTATCCTCGGACAAACATACATACATACATACAATGCCGATTTGCCCAAATTGATTTGGAGATCTCGCTTCGCTCGATCAACAAGCGGTTCGTTCTCTGCAAAATTGATTTACGCTATTTATTTTATAATCATACGAATTAGTGTCATCAGTATCCCAATAATATGACTCCCACGGAAACTTTATTTTTTCACAGTAACATGGTTTATTTTATTCCGACCCTCGAGTTCGATCTTGTACAGGTAAAATAGGTGCTGGGTAAACGTGACTCGAATACGAAACACGTAAACGAGTTTTGCCGAGAAATGTGTTATCAGTATTTACTGCACTGAACTATGAAATTACAAGTACAAATTTGAGGTAAATCTACATATTAAACTTACTGTACATAATATAATTTATCTCTATAATATAGTTCTAGATATTGCTGAATTTGTATAAAAACTGTAAAACAAATTGGAAATAACTAGTGGGTCACCCCGAACTGAGATCTCGCGAGTCACCGATAAAAACAAAAATATATCTTCGTAATCTTTGACTATCAAAATAGTGCCACGAAATATTAAACCACCTTACTTGACCTACAGTTTCATTCAAATTACAGATAACGGGAGTTCACATTAATTGGTTACTCTTTTTGGGGTACAAAATTCAGTTATTCTAGATTTCAGACTTTTGCCTATATTTGTGTCACTTAAGCTACACGAATACCAAATTTCAGCGTTGTGGGGTCACTGTACCCTGTGAATTTTGTCAAAGTTTTGTTTTTATTATGGCTAATAACTCAAAAACTACAAGGAATAAACTAAAAGTAAAAACAGTGTTGAATTTCACTAATCAAGACCTTTTATTTGACCTCCCATTTGACCTAATAGTCTCATTTTCATTTTTTTTACCCCTCTTGAATCCGAATATCTCAATAACCCCCTCAACATTTTAAGCTCATTTAGTCACACCAAAATTGTGCCATCACTGCCTACCTATGAATCAAATTTCACGATGATCGGATCAACTCTTCGAACGTTATCCTCGGACAAACAAACATATATACATACATACTTAAATACATTAACGCCGATTTGGAGATCTCGCTTCGCTCGATCAATAATCTCAGGGGCTTTAGTGTTCGCGAGACAGTTTATAACTTCTGCGAATACTATCGTTTTCCAGTATTGTTATACCATGTTTTAGTTCCAATATAAGGTTATTTTGATAGTTGAGCTATAACAATAGTTAGTAAGTGAAATTACTATAGCGTCAGACGAGGGCTTGTTGCGGTTGCTGCCTCTAGCCAGAGTGCCCCGGGTCGTTAGGTTACCCTTATTACCGACAGGGCGTACAGAAGTACTTCGCCCGCCGAGCTCGACAAGGACTACTTGAAACTAGTTGAGTGAGCCCATTAAAAACAAAAAGCCTATAGTCTGGAAAAGTTCTGCAACCAGCAAGACTGTCAAAATTTACTTATCATGAAAGTAGTATCCTCGTTTTGTCAGGCTGTATCCTTGCAATAAAGCTAACAAAAGGATTACTACCTTTGTTCAGCTCTAGTTGCTATGACTTAGCTATACGGAAGATTAAGGCCGCTAGGACATTGGTTATCCACATCTACGTAATTCTTAACTACTACACGAACATTTTTATTTGAGAGTACACTTGATTTTATCAAAATATATTTTTATTTGTGAAGAGACTCGCCACGTTTATGAATTATTCAGATTTGTGAATTAGACTTTGTGTAGTGGAAAATTTGGCGTTGTCTTCACGAATTTGAATTTCGATGTCAAGAAACCCTTTTAAGAGTCAAGTTGAGAATTAAGTTTAAAAGCGTGCTTGGCTTTGTTATTCTGAAATTACGTAAATACGATAGAAGCTTTCGTATGGAATTTGATAGCTAGCAATATCTACAAGCGGTTAAATTGCTGATTGAATTCGCACATTACAATATTTTAGATAGAAACGTTAATTAATGCAGTATTAGAGAACACTATCACATTCTGTACCGGATATCAGCGTCAGATGCGGATAGCGTTTCACACGCAACTAATCAAAAAGCATTAGTTTTTATAAATCCATAAAAACGTTGCGTGCTGGTGTTAACGAGTGTACTTACAGGTGCGTAGATGCCCACACTGCGAAAATGCACTACCGCTTATTTATTTTCCAGGAATCGCTTATTCGCAAAAAGCGCCAATAATTCAATGTAATATTACCTCTAATTTCGGTTTACTCGCTCAAAAGAAGCGCTACGAGTATGTATCTTCGCAATGCGTGTTTATAGCGTAAATTTACCCCGGCATGCTCATTTAGTGGAATATTATTTCCTTTTAGTTGCGAAATTAATTGCTTTACTTGCATGCCCGTAATGATGTAGATAATCTAGCTACAGTATTGTCGGGATATGTCTGTTGTAACACATTGCAAATTCACTTAGTTTTTGGTAATCGTTTTTGAAGCATGTATGTAATATGAGAGGTGCACTTATTTTAAACAATTTTTTAATAAGTGAATTGGATTTTTAAAATGTATCATTAAGTTTGCAATTAGCAATTTAAGCCTAGTTAACACAAAGTCAAATATTTTATTCATTAAAATCACAAGGATCTCTTTGAAACGTCAATTTTACTGCCTGTTCCTTCGCGACCAAGCCAGGAAAGAAAGACATGAAACAAGGCTGGTCGTTTTTTTAATGATCCTTTTAGAATACATAACAATACAGAAAATAAATTACGTCTAAATTGTAACATTTTGAACGAGTTGGAGCAATTTCAACCCCAAGCTTCTCTATCATCTAAATATATAAAAGCGTACACCTTGCCCTTTAAACGATTTACTAACTTTATGGAGTCTACAAGTGGCAACAGCGAGTTTATCTTTATTTTTAATATTTAAATTATGATTATCGCTATTTTTTTAAACAAATTAATATTTTTGTGAACATACATCAGATTTTCATAGATGTATTGACAAGGGAATGTCACAATATTTTATATTTAAACTTATTGCGTAATGATTTTCTGGGGCCCATATTGTAAATTGCACGAACAGCCCTCTTCTGCAGCACAAAAATGGTGTTAATATCTGCAGCAGTATACCGTATGACATAATGTTGTGGACGTAGCTGAAGTAAACTAGTCTAGCTGTGTCTACGTCTGTAAAAAGACGGATCTTTTTAACTTCGTATGCCGCAGGACTAAGTCTCTTCGACAACTTATCAATGTGACGGCCCCATTGAAGCTTATTATCTAGGGTTATACCGAAGTTATACAAGTAGAGCAGTACGCTAAATTTCTGCTCTAAAGTTGTTTTGTTATGTACCTACCAAAATGCAACGGGAATAACCAAGGTATTTGCAACTTGTATAGCTGCAGTTAACGATCTAACAATTTGGTTAAGGTTTTGTTAAGGCTAAGTAAAATGCAACATGTTGATCTAAATTCAACGGCGGGTTCCGTACGAGTGACATATACCTTACATTTAGTTAATTTAGTGTTAGTTAGCTTACTCATTACTCATTATCCATCTATCGTATTATATTAGGTCGATTGCGGTTCAGAAATTTAATTTCACGAGGTCCAGACTTGTTTCACTGGATTTTTTAGTAGGCATGAGCAAATTAGGTTACTAGGAAAGTAGGTTGATCAAACTATTTAATGAATATGTATGGTGCCTATTAGCCCTAGCACGCAGCGTAATTCCTACCTAACAATCCCAAAAATAAGTGCTTAAAACCATGACGCACGAATTGCCATTGAGGTCACAGTAAAGTATATTGTACTTACCAAATAAATTGATCCTCAAACTTTATGACGAAGACTATAGTGTAAACCAATCATTGATTTGTCAAAGATACTAATTTGCTACAATATTGATAGCTTGACGACATTATTTCGCTATTTGTCAACTTACTGTCACGGCCTTATTAGAAAGATATTAATTTAGATAATACCCCGAAGAAGTAATTTTTTATTAAAAAACTTACTTAAATTTAAAAACGGCCATTTTAACCCCTTTAGATAGATAGATATAGACATTTATTTCGACACAAGTAACAAACACACAGAAACTACATACAGTGGATAAGTAAAGACAGACAATTAAAAAACACGTTACTTAATCAAAAAATAAAAAATAATACTTAAGATACGTACCCAGTCACTATGAGCCCTGTGCCGAAAAGGGGAATGGCTCAGCATTATGCTAAACAATAAACTTATTGCTCGGCGCTGGTTTACAGCCATTAAACCTGCAGTGGCGTCACGGACGTCAGTTAAGAATTAAAACTTAAAAGTGCCTTATTTGAAAAAAATATAACAAAAATATTAATTCGTAAGAGAATAATTACAAGTTGCTTGCCCAACAATTGTACCTACCTATCTAAGATGTCGATTATTTTGAGTTTGTAGAGAATGCCTTTAGCCTAAGGTATAAAGATTGCATATGATAGTGTTGTATGAGTTCCTCGATTAGATTTATCAAAGTGATTGAATTAAATATGGTCTTAACTCATTTTTGATTCAAAATCTAGTAGAGTCGATGGCTTCATCTTTTGCAAAAGGTGCGAAGTGCGGAGGCGAAATATATTATATTGTTATAAGAAGAATTAAGATTTGCAAAGGTGACACAAAGGCTGGGCTGGAATCAATATAAGGTATTATGTTTAGTTATGTTTATAAACATGTTCAACAACGCTTTTTATGCGTCAATGTGTTGTTACGTTTACATGGTTTTTATGGGTTGTAAGCCGTGCCAAGAGTGGTGAATGGCAAGTGACGGACGTCGGACGAGACTGACGAAGTCGTCGAAGCGCCAAGTTCATGGAGTCGACGGTCGTCGTCGCCCACCCGATTTTCCATCATTCACACATTTTTCACCCGATTGCGTCAATGGTCAAACGAAGCACGCTATATTTCCGTCCGAGCGCTGCTATTAATAATACCGCCTGGCGAAAAGTCGACTCATAGGATTTATTATAGAAATGTGAGGCATGGTAAATAAAATAGTAGATACCGAAATTACTCTCGGTTGATGCGTGTTTTGTTAGGCTTTGGTAGGACTCGCAAATCGTGCGCTATTTCCATCGGCTCCGAGTAGAGAACGAATATTTATAATTGTAATCGTCACTCGAATCGAAACTATGTTTTGGTAATCCTAAGTAAAGAGCGAGGGCGAAAGATATAGGTATTTACTTTAGATTATTTTCGGAGGATTTATTTATTTATCATCTGGCGTCACTCTCTTTCGGCACATGAAAGCAATTATTCGTATTTTCGATTGAATGACGCATGACCCGAATGTTATTGCAGCGACAATATCCAGGGACGTTTCCCTAAAGCTATTTGTGAATGAATAAATAAACATTACTACCAAGTAGGTAATTCATATCTTTTCATGTATTTTCGTAGCACTAAAATTGATTTTGGGCACGTGCCTGATTAAGTGCCTACTCAATATACCTAAAAGTACCATCTTAATTAAATATAATAAACAAGTTGTTTGAGGATTGTAACTTTACCGCCTACCTCATCTAATTTAGCCGTTTATTCGATTTTCTTCAAGCGAGCCAATTCTAACCGTCTTTCATCGTTTTCCCAATTAGTGAGTTTGTTGAAAACCTTCACAAAATGCTCCTATACTAATATAATAAATGTGAAAGTTTACGCGGATATCACTTCGTAGTGGGCTAGTGGTTAGCCACTACCAATTTAGATGAGGAGTATAGTTAATGGCCGAATAACCTAGACTTTATAGTTTGTTCTTTTTATCATGCTACATAAGACGTGGGAACTAGTGGGAAGAAACTAGAGTGTTATCTATATTAATATAACAATAAAAAAAATTGTATGTAATGAATAGGTAATTCTCCAGAACTGCTGATCCAATTATGAAAATTATTTCACTGATAGAAAGCTGTGCTGTGCTTTAGGCAATTTTTTATTAAAAGGCTAAATTTAAAGTTGTGTAAGCCATGTTGTATGATGTATCCTACTTATTACAAGCATTTACTTACGGTTTTTGTACTTATTTATTGTTTATTTAAAGTACAGGTGATTGAAATCTTGCAATTTAATTTTGTCGCAGTTTCATAAGACGACTAATTTAAAAGTTAACCTTGTTACCACATAAAAGTTAACGCGTCTTTAAAAATTCCTTACCAATTTATGTATAATTTTTTAGGTTTTTTTTAACACGCGCAATTTTTTTTTGTGGTAAGACCTCTAAATGTTTATATTGAGCCAATCCCTTATTGGAGACGGAAGGTGATCTATAGTATAGTGGGTGGGTAAGCATGAAGCGATGGAAGGCTGGCAAAGTTTGATTTTGGTTTTGTTTCCGTTGTCGAATCCGTACTAATTGGTAGGTTACTAATATTTAACGAACAGCTTTTTATAAGGGCATGAATTTAAATTATTATTTTAATTTTGCAAAAACCGCAAGCAAAAATCCTGTCCTTTGTCCTTTTTTAATTGATCCTCTATAAGTGAGACATAAAATAAATCAAACAAACGATACTTTAATCTGTTTGGAGCTATACAAAAAAAATTAGAGATGTAGAAAATTAAGTTTGATAGATCCATGTTGGATCCCAAAACTAAGAGAAATAAGCATTTAATAATAAAGTTCGATACAATTTTAACTTTGGCGGCACTTAAAAACCGCTACATCTGCGGTATCTGCGGTGGCGTTAATACGTAAGAACTTATTTGGTACTTACGTATTAACGCCACCGCAGCTACCGTAGTTTTTTGGGGTGGGCTCTCGCCAAAACTCTCGCGTGGTCGCCCCTGAGTGTCGCTTCACCCACTCTACCTTCAACCCGCTACGGAGGTAAGCGGCTCGATTCGCTCGCCATCTCCCCCTTCGCTCCGCTCGGCTTCGCGGGCATGCTTGCATTCAGGACCTTCCACGCGAGCTTCTGGCTCCGCGCTTTTTTATAACACTCTAGGGGTGTCACGCACAATACTACCTAGAGTCGGGGTGCTCAATGTCGGTTCTCCCACTCATCTAGACCAATAATTAAAAAAGGGGATCAAATATTAGTTTTGAATACCAAATATTTTTAAAGTAGACATTTACAATAGATCAATTAGATTCTTGAAGACCAAACAATATTGTCCCTTTTATAAGTACATAATAAAAAGTAGGTAAGCATGTTGCATAAATTTAACTAGGTAATCTTTATTAGTTCCGCATTTTGGGTCCACATCAACATAATGACCTCATCACAACCTGTTATTAGAGCCTACCTAAGGTTAGCATGGTTAATTAAACACATTTCAACAAATGTTTTATACTTCTATAGAAATATTGCTATATTAATCGAATATATGAATAAGTAAATTACCTGAATATTACATAAGTTTCAGCGACAGAATTCCAATATACTATACTAGACTGAAACTAATCAAGTAAACTAACCAAGTTACGAACATAACCAACCAGCTTCTTGGTTACGTAAGAAATGATAAGTAAATAGTGCTTATTAGGTACCTACATAAAATAATAAGATGGTCAGTTCGATGATTCACCTATGATGATTAAATCCTATTAGAATTCCATTAGGAATGACAAGTGCTCATTTTGTTTTCGAAACTATTAAGGTTAATGACATGTGACAAGATTAAACCGTGTTGTTTTGTACGTACAATGAAACAGTGCTACGCAAAAGTCTACACGACTTCATTGTTTCTAAACTACCTACTTACCCCGTCACTGCTAATCTACTAAATAAATCTAATTATTACTGCTACCATGATATTGATAAATTTAGCAGTGGTACCTACGTAGGTACATAGACAAACTATATTGACGTAGTGATACAATTGCTGTGTAAGGTAATACTGGAATATAATTTTAGGAACATATTCATTAATAATTTTGTTATTCATGAGGCGCACGCAATACAAGAAATAAATTACCTATTAGGTAATCTGTGATTCTATTGATTGCATAACAAAGTTAAAGTATTTAGAGTACTAGTTTAACTTGTTTTGTTAACCAGGGCATAAAATAGAGCTGATTGTAATAGAGTACCTAGCTAAGTAACTACTCACTCATTATAGTCAACAAGCTATAAATAATCATAAATCTGGATACAAAGAAAACGAACTCTAAAATTGTTATTATTGGTTTCAGAATGCGAATCTCTGATCCGCAAGATGCTAGTCCTTGAACCAATGAAGCGGTATACCATAGAGCAAATAAAGAAGCACCGGTGGATGGCTGCGGAGCCTTATGCGGTGCCGTTGGTGACAGCAGACCCAGCCAGGAGCCCTGCACATGCGCCAGTGCACACCGAACCTAATGAGCAGGTGCTTCGACTGATGCAGAGCTTGGGGATCGACCCTGTTAAAACTAAAGAGGTAAGCCAAGCCTATAAAAGGAGTCTAACAAATAAGGAATAATTCATTGAATAGTTATTTTTACTCTTGCGGGAAAATCTGAAGGAATAATAATAAATATACCTAGTGCTGCTGGTGAAGACAGATCTAATAACGGAAAATCGAATACTCGACTAATTTAATACTATTCACTTTCTTCCAGAGTCTAAGATCGAACAGTTATGATCATCATGCAGCAATCTATCTCCTGTTGCTGGAACGACTGAGGGCTCGGGCGGCGAGCGGGGCCAGCATGGAAGCCAGGAGACCGTCACGACGACCATCATCTGTCGCTGACCATGCACTCGCTAGAGATCCATCTCTTCAGGATGCTAGACGCGAACATCATGCCAGGTAAAAACTTTAAAGAACTAAATAAATAAGAGAGTTTCAAAATATTTGTTTTACAGTGAAAATGCAAACATATTCTTTTTGATTTCAGATTATTACATGCGGGTGATCCAACTAGAGATTTCAATAGAGTTACTCCTACGTTAGCTGCTGCAGCGGGCGACCCGTCTACTTCTGAAACGCAGCGACTACTATCTCTAGCCGGTGTAAACATGACTGAACAAAGACTGCTCCAGCGAAACTCCGACCCCTCAGATACGCATAGGAGCTTTTTAGTCAGTAACTTGGACACCAGAATCCATGAGAGCGAATCTACGCGGCTGCTTTCAATGAGAAATATTGATGTGTCACAATCAAGCCAAAGACTTGGAGCTAAGCTTAGTGAAGGCACTGTTCCGACTCACAGGTTGCTTACATCGACCTATGAACAGCAGCAGAATATTCTTAAACAATCTAGTGAAGACTGCCGACGATTGTTACAGCAATCGACAACCGTTGGACCAGAGTCCAGCAAAAGTACCAATGATGGGACTAGACTGTTGACATCATCTAGCTTCGATTCAAAGTGTGCTATCGACAGTGGGAGAAGTTCTGCCGCGGCTGATCATAACGTGATAGCTAGTTTTCTGCAAAATTCTGCTTCTGCGACCAATTTTAGTGCAGAACCAGTCAAAATGCCCAACTCTACTACATTTACAATGTGTTCCGAAGCTGCTAAACTTATGAATACTCTTCAACAGTCACCACTGCCCTTGAAAGGGACTGTCAATTTAAGTGCCAGCCCGATACCATCATCGCAGTTGGCAGAGTCCAAATTGAGTTGCGTTTTGGAGCAACCAAAGCCACTGGAATCTGCTAGGCTCGTCTCGCAAGCGCAGCAGCAAGATTTAAGTAGACTTCAGACCAGTACGCCACCGTTCAAAGACTATATGAACCAACATCTTCCAGCTTATTCATATTTACAAAACACAACTTTACCCCTTAGTATGTCAAGCGGAGCTGAAACTAACTTTGCCGTTACTACCACTACAACAAGCGATTTATTTCCGAGTACATTGTACAGACCAGATAGTAAATTTTCACTGAATAGGTATACCACCAGTCAGCCCACTTATTCTGCAGGACTCCAAACAACTGCTGCTGAGCCGTCAAAATTTCAACAACAGTATTCCTCGTCCACAGATGAAGGTTGCGAAACAGATATGGAAGATGTCCCAAGTGTACCAGCTGGAGTTCAAAATAGATTGAGTTCCTACGCAAGTTCTAGCTCCAGTAGCGGAGTTGTTACTTTTTTTAACAACAAAAGCCTAAGCCAAAATCTAAGCTGCGATTCATCACAGAGTAATTTTTCTACGTTTGAAAGTCTAGACTATCAACTGTCCGACTGCTCCAGCGAGTTAGCCAGCAGTCTTCCCAGCTGCACATCAAACGAAGAAAAATTGGCGTATGAGAATAATTCCCTCGTCAATACGAGCCCGATGCATCCTTGCGTTTATATTTCTTCATACAATAGTAACTCACCAGGTACTGGCCTGATGGCGCGACATAATCCAATTAATTATCAGTCAGCTAATAAAAATTGTACTCGGGCCATGACTCGGAGTCCAGTAGATTTCAGAGAAGGCCGCCGTGCCAGCGATGGTTTGGTCGCACAGCAAGTTGCTCAGTCCAATGAATCCCAAAAGAATAACTTGGCATTCAACAGTCAACGATTGAATGAAAACTGTAAAGCAAAAGGTGTTTTGGAATTACATCTGGTTCAAAAAGAAGCGCAAATATTGAAAACTCAATATCAATCTTCCATGCCAGCCGAAGAAATGACACAAAGACAAATACAGCACAATCAATTTGCGGCAAGCTTTAGTCCGCATTACCTTGATACCAAAAACCCTACTGCAAAGCGTATTAGCCTTCCTGAAACATTAAATTACTCAAGCACTTCTCCACCGATGCCCACCAGTCCTAAGATGGTAGCTCAACTCCAAGAACCGATAGATTTACATGGAGCGACGGTGACACAAGTGACAAAGCCACCTCTCCAACAACAGTTAATGCAGCACCGTCTGTACCAACAGAAACGTCAGCTTCTGCAAAAACAAATGCCACCCCCAAACGTTGCCGCGCACGAACTGGGCCTTCACGCCATGCAGGTCGGACTCAGCCGGCGACAGATGCTCCGCCAGCAGAGCTACAAAATAGCTCAACAGCAGCAAATCTTGCCACCCCTGCCCTTGACTGAAACTGAGAACAGAGATTTGCTCGCATTCCAAGCCATTGTCGAAGGACCGAATAGAGCAGCTAAACCGAAACTTGAAGAGGACCAAGAAGACATGGCTAAGTTTGCATACCAAGGGTCAATGGAGATCAGCATTATGAACAAAGAGAGATTAGGGAACGAGAATTGGTCAAACTTACCGTCCAGTCTACAAAGTGCTTGCCAAATATCTGAGTTAGCAGGACGGCGAGAGGCATCTCGCGAGGGGGAAGGGGAAGCGGCAGCACACTCCGGAGTAGATGCGCCGATTTGGCCTGTTCAATGGAACACCAACCTTTTCCAACCGCAGCCCTGCTTCCAGGTATTTCAACAGATAAATTAATATTAGATATACACGCTAATCGTAGACCTGTAGATTATTTAGAGTGGATAGCGTTCGCAGTACGGAGCCAGATCATCGTCAAGCTAGTGCAAGATCACATATTGGTCTTATGTAGTTAGTATTTGTGAAGCATCGTTAGTTTATTAGCGAATGTATAGAGTCAAGGAATACATTTATATCTTCAATTTTGTGCATGACAATAACTAGTGCTTTAAATTTTTATCCATTACACTCGTAATATTTATCTAGATTACAATATCGCTTTCGGTCAATAAGTGACCGGATGCAGTTGTCAGTAACATAACACTTATTTACATACATTAATATTTTACGAATATGTAACACAGTATGTAAATTTTAGTATCAATTACTGTGTCAATGCATAACTTAACTTAAAAATTAAATGCACTCATTACTTAGTACTCGCATACATAAATTTAGAAAATATTAATTCCTGATGTTTAACACTTCATCGATAAGAAAAAGGTGTTATAAAATTGTAATGCTAACTAGAAATTCCATTTTATTATCTTACTTGCCAATAATTGTGTTATTGATAGGATTTAAATGAAATATTTCTTGCATTTTTACATAAAATCCATTAAGCTACAAACATCACATATTGTTCCTACATATTATTTAATCATCATATCTCCATGATACATTATTTTATTAGATTTAAGTATCTATTTATTATTTAATTTTATAAGTTACTAGTAATTTTTTCTACTTGAAAGTCTGTATAATTTTGTTATTAATTGCTAATTATGAAAATAATGTATGTAAGATGTGATAGCTTTACTTAGAAGCAAGTTTTATTTAAAATATACGTGTATATGTAAAGTCAAGAGTTCATTGTTTTATTTTCATACCACCGCCGCCGCCAGCCAGTAGTTTTAAAAAGCACGTCTGCATGCACATTTAAGTTTTAGAAACAAGTAGTTTTCAGAGATAGTTATAATTACTGTATCATGTTAAAACAGATCGAAATAAAATAAAAATCACAACTCATCATATAGACACCATATATAACAACTTGAAGAGAATATAGATGTATGGAAGTAAAGTTCACGTAGACTATAAAATTGTTTTGAGACATCAGTGGTAAGTAGAAACTATTTATATTTCCAGTCGAACTGGCAGGGTCACAGTCTACCACCATCTGCAGGTATGCTGCCATTAAGCGAGAGCCCTATCCTGGAGCTAACGGAGCAAATGGAGTCAATATAATGGAATCATAATAATATTAGAACCGTTTCAATGTAATTGTATTGTGTCATCATTGCGAGCTGATAACGTCCACGTTAGAAATTAGCTTAGAAATTACTAACGAATATAGTTTTTTTGAAGATGCATAGTCGTAGTTTAATCTTATCTTGCCAAAGATTTACAGAAACATAAAAACCAGAATAACAAGCATTGATGACACAAAACCAAAGAAAATGAGTACCTCATCGTAAAACACTCATCGTTTGTTATACAATAAGTTTTAATGTCCGTAATAAGCAATTTACCTATAGTAGATTATTATTGTAGTAATTAGACCTACTTAGTCAAATTTATGCACCACAGCAAGTCAATAATATTTGAAATAAACTAAATATATTAGTAAACTTAGGTGATAATCGAAGCGACAATATCAAAGTAGGCTAAGTTCATTAATAGGTATTTATTGATTATTAATAAAACATTCCGAAGCGACTTTAAATCAGTCCAATCGGCTGAATTTGAACTTATACCTGAATAACTTGACTTTTTACCTTGATTTTAAGATATCCATGTGATTTTTACCAAAGAACCTTATGATGTTTTTATGCATATGACAACAGCGAATATTATCCCTTTGTATATAAACTACCTCTTAATTAATTTTGATAATAAGACTGAATTCGGTGTCAATTCAGACCAAATTTAAGTCGGCCATCATCCATGTCGAAAACAGTGTAATTTTTATATCTGAAAACGATTATAATAACATCTCAATTAGACGATGTAAAGTTCGTGCAAATTGTAATGAAGAGACATATCACTGTAATAGCAAAAGAAATGTGGGTTTGCTTGAGCTTTTCAGACCTGTTCGGGCAAGATAGGTAGGTATACAACAGTGTTTGGGCTCACATTGCCTATAGATAGAAAGCTCAGATCAGCTACCAATCCAAATAGACAATAATTAAGACCAACAATAAAATCATTCTCCTAATCTTGAATGGTCGAATCCATTGTTCAGAAAATTTAGCATGCTCTCTTTCGGCTTTATCGATATAAACAGAAAACATACGTAAGAAAAATATTACACGGCATAGCTTAGGTAGGGTTAGAATCCAGTATATTTCATTCCAGTTCGGATCTAGCTTGAGCGCACATAAAGAGCTTATAGATAACTCATTGTTTTTAGATAAAATTAAAAACATCTTCATTTCCATGATAAGTACATTTTTAGAAAGTTGTTGCTTAGGAGTTATCTACAATCAAAATATTGGGAATAAAGTTAATACACATCACCACCATATTTATCGTTTTGTCATCTGCAGATATAAAAATCGAGCTGGAATGTAATATGAGGATTAAATTATAGATATAGGTGTTTGGATGCTTTTACACACTAGAATAATACCATGGTGTTACATACTCGTACATTCCAAAATTAAGAAGCAATTTCTATGTTGTTCGCAATTAGTCCGTAGACGATTTTATAATAAAGAAAAAAGTAGGGAATGTAGAAAACTATTATCACTATCTATAAATAGATACCTAATAATAATAACATACACAACGTGTTTCAGCTTTCTATACTTTATTTTTACAGTGTTACTAGTGGAATTTGTAACTTTTATTTAATTTATATATTTAGTTTTGGTTGTGATTATACACACTGGTATGGCTGATTGTTAATCAAAATATAGGACAGTCGAAATTACAAATCAATTAAACTAACACTTGTGTTTTTTTTAATTTAGATTAGTTAGATAATACTTTATTGCACACCACGAAACAAATACATATAAAAAACAACTACGTAAATCTATGGATACAATTGGCGGTCTTATCGCTAAATAGCGATCTCTACCAGACAACCTTTGGATGGAATGGACTGTGTGGCCATTACCTGGGGTGTAATGGTGTACCTAACATACTACATGTACATACATACTATCTAATACCAGAGACCAGTAATATAAATAGACTGCCAGTCTCGAACAAATTAATGTAACTCGATATTTGATTACCTGTTAGGACGCGAGATGTCGCTAGGAGTTCCAAATCATTATATTTATGTGACCTCTAGCCAACATCTAGCTTACTACGCTCACGAAAAAAACGATAAAAAAAAGATGGCGCTATTTCCAATTTAACGTGCGCGATAGTATTAATGCGACGTTGTCAGTTTGCACGGTATGCGATGTTGCCGGTCTTCAGTTTCGTTAAAACTTCAGTCTTTAGTATTTTTTGAGACTTGCGCACAATTTTATCGGAATTGCCAGAACATGAAAGTTTCCGTCAAAATAGGGTTTTTTTTAGGAAAGGAAAGCCTTGCTGGTGCAATAATAAATAGATATATTTAATTCATTACTTAGGTCTATGATCGTACCATTATCACCTAAATGCGGAAATACCTATTTGTAAAATACGTATTTGTAGTGATATGTACAGATATGTAGAATACTTTTTGAAACAAAATAAAATTCATTTGTAAGTACCCGGCAAATGCATACTACGAGATAATACGTTATTTACTAAAATAATAAACTTAATTACATAAGTACACTACATATAATAAGTGCAACAAAATTTCTTAGACTTGCTAGTCGTGACTTTTGAGAAGTGAGGTTAGGCAACACAGCATGCAACAAATTAGATGCAAACAGCGTGGCTGTTTGCTTGCTTGCTGGCTGTCATTCAATGTCAGTCACTCAGTTCATGGTTCCCACTCGTTCCCGCTCATTTTCTTGTGGCTCAAAGTCAAAGTCAAGTCAAATATTTTTATTCATTAAAATCACAAGGATCACTTTGAAACGTCAATTTTACTGCCTGTTCCTTCGCGACCAAGCCAGGAAAGAAAGGCAAGAAAACCAGGCTGGTTGTTTTTTTTTAATGATCCTTTTACAATAGGTACATAATACAGAAAAGAAATTACGTCTAAATTGTAACATTTTGAACGAGTTGGGGCAGTTTCAATCCCAAGCTTCTCTATCATCTAAATAATCCGATATTTTATAGGCTAATTGTTTTGTTTTCGGCTTTCGGGTGAATTTCTTTGCGTTTGGATTTCTCAGTACAATAATTCTGCTTGCCTACTAAGATTATGATTTTTTTTTGTTTTTATTGGACACTCGCGAGATCTCAGTTCGGGGTGAACCACTAGTTATTGATCGAGTGAAGCGAGATCTCCAAATCAACAAATCGGCGTTGTATGTATGTATGTTTGTTTGTCCGAGGATAACTTTCGAAGCGTTTATCCGATCATCGTGAAATTTGGTATATAGGTAGGTAATGATAGCACAATTTTGGTGTGACCAATGAGTTAAAAATTTTGGAGGGTTGTTGAGATATTGGGGTTCAAGAGGGGTAAAAAAATTAAAATGAGACTATTAGGTCAAATGAGACGTCAAATGAAAGGTCTTCATTAGTATATTTAAACCCCTTTTTTTTTTAGTAAAGTTTTTGTAGTTTTTGAGTTATTAGCGATAATAAAAACTAAACTTTGACAAAATTCACAGGGTACACCAGTGACCCCACAGTGCTGTAATTTGGTATGCGTGTAGCTTATGTATCACAAATATAGGCAAAAGTCTGAAATCCAGAATAACTGTAATTTGTACCCCAAAAAATTTTACCAATTTACATGAACTCCCGTTACCTGTAATTTGAATGAAACTATAGGTCAAGTTAATTGGTTTTTATTTCGTGGCACTATTTTGATAGTCAAAGATTACGAACAATATTTTTTGGTTTTATGCTAGACTCGTGAATCTCAGTTCGGGGCGAACCACTAGTTATGTATTCTAAATTAATTAAAAGCTTACATAACCACTTGTAAGCAAGTAATTTGATAAAAAGAAGGAAAGGGAAGGTTTCACTAACGATTTGGTAAGGTGATGTTTTGATTTGAATGACATGGTGTTATTTATTTAAATAAAAATACACAATACTATACACAATATGAGTTTTTATTGCAAATTAAATCAAACTTCAATCTTCTTCTTAACTCAAAGTCAAGCTTTAATAATATTCTGTGCCTATAATCAAAAATAAACTTAAATCTTTTTGATTATTTAATAATATTGTTTAATTTTTAAATCGAGCACTAGGAAATCCGCATTATTAGGTTTAGAATCATATTGGCTTGGTCCGTAGAGCTCTGATGGTGAAAGAAAGAATAGTAATTAAAACCGTTACGCTCTAAACTAGAACAAAACAGTTTGAATTAATGTGTCTCCAATAAATAGGTAGGTACCTATTTATAGCGATAGACTCGCCAACTTAAAAATCCTGCAGCGTAGGATTTTTGCTGTAGTGAGTATATAATGGCTAAGTACCTACATTGCATTGTTTTTTTAGGCGACGATACCCTTAGAAGTAAAAAAATCTGCCATTAATTTTGTGTTAAGCGCCATCTAGGTAAAAACAATGCGTTTTTTTGTATGCTACCTTTCATCCTATTCCTACGTCATCTGTGATTAAGCATACGAAAGTGGTAAATAATCAATATAAAATAAAATCGGTAAATCTTGTTGTATGGACAATATTACTTATTCTAAAAAAACCAGAAAAATTTTGGTGTGTTGTAGTGAAAATTTATTTTAATTTGTTTGGTTGCAATGGCCGCTATGAAAGTTTCCAGGCTATGAGACAGCGCCATCTAGAAATAATACGGGATTTTGAGCTTTTTGCGGATTACGTTTTTTTCAATGGACTTGACAGTCTATTTATATTACTGGTCTCTGCTAATACTAATTATATAAAAATAAAAAATATAAAACTTACATAAATGAAAATTACATGACTGAACCTAAATAATAACTACTCATAACAATTTATATATACATACTTGTTTAAGAAACAAATAATTAATAATAAATACATATATATATTTAGCGACAAACACTCAGATAGTGTTCTCTGAGCATACATTTAAAAATGGCAAGTGACTTGGCACCTCTGATAGCTACCGGCAGCGCGTTCCATAACCGGACAGCCTGCACTGTAAAATACTTATCAAAGTAGGAGGAGTGTACAGTGGTCCTGAGTTTTTTTTTTCCTGTCCGGGCGCAGAGGCCCGGCCCGCGAGCTATCCTACATGATGTCCAGTGTCCTGAGTTGGAGCAGAGACCAGTAATATAAATAGACTGTCAAGTCCATTGAAAAAAACGTAATCCGCAAAAAGCTCAAAATCCCGTATTATTTCTAGATGGCGCTGTCTCATAGCCTGGAAACTTTCATAGCGGCCATTGCAACCAAACAAATTAAAGTAAATTTTCACTACAACACACCAAAATTTTTCTGTTTTTTTTAGAATAAGTAATATTGTCCATACAACAAGATTTACCAATTTTATTTCATATTGATTATTTACCACTTTCGTATGCTTAATCACAGATGGCGTAGGAATAGGATGAAAGGTAACATACAAAAAAACGCATTGTTTTTTACCTAGATGGCGCTTAACACAAAATTAAATGGCAGATTTTTTTACTTCTAAGGGTATCGTCGCCTAAAAAAACAATGCAATGTAGGTACTTAGCCACTATATACTTACTACAGCAAAAATCCTACGCTGCAGGATTTTTAAGTTGGCGAGTCTATCGCTATATATAGGTACCTACCTATTTATTGGAGACACATTAATTCAAACTGTTTTGTTCTAGTTTAGAGCATAACGGTTTTAATTACTATGCTTTCTTTCACCATCAGAGCTCTACGGACCAAGCCAATACGATTCTAAACCTAATGATGCGGATTTCCTAGTGCTCGATTTAAAAATTAAACAATATTCAATAAATATTATAAAATAATCAAACTTTTTATTATTAAATATTCAAAAAGATTTAAGTTTATTTTTGATTATAGGCAAAGAATATTATTAAAGCTTGACTTTGAGTTAAGAAGAAGATTTAAGTTTGTTTTAATTTGCAATAAAAACTCATATTGTTATAGTATTGTGTATTTTTATTTAAATAAATAACACCATGTCATTCAAATCAAAACATCACCTTACCAAATCGTTAGTGAAACCTTCCCTTTCCTTCTTTTTATCAAATTACTTGCTTACTCGTACAAGTGGATATGTAAGCTTTTAATTAATTTAGAATACATAACTAGTGGTTCGCCCCGAACTGAGATTCACGAGTCTAGCATAAAACCAAAAAATATTGTTCGTAATCTTTGACTATCAAAATAGTGCCACGAAATAAAAACCAATTAACTTGACCTATAGTTTCATTCAAATTACAGGTAACGGGAGTTCATGGAAATTAGTTACCATTTTTTGGGGTACAAATTGCAGTTATTCTGGATTTCAGACTTTTGCCTATATTTGTGATACATAAGCTACACGCATACCAAATTACAGCACTGTGGGGTCACTGGTGTACCCTGTCAATTTTGTCAAAGTTTAGTTTTTATTATGGCTAATAACTCAAAAACTACAAAAACTTTACTAAAAATAAAAAAGGGGTTTAAATATACTAATGAAGACCTTTCATTTGACGTCTCATTTGACCTAATAGTCTCATTTTTATTTTTTTTACCCCTCTTGAACCCCAATATCTCAACAACCCTCAAAAATTTTTAACTCATTGGTCACACCAAAATTGTGCTATCATTACCTACCTATACATATACCAAATTTCACGATGATCGGATAAACGCTTCGAAAGTTATCCTCGGACAAACAAACAAACATACATACATACATACAACGCCGATTTGTTGATTTGGAGATCTCGCTTCTCTCGATCAGTAACTAGTGGTTCGCCCCGAACTGAGATCTCGCGAGTGTCCAATAAAAACAAAAAAAATCATAATCTTAGTAGGCAAGCAGAATTATTGTACTGAGAAATCCAAACGCAAAGAAATTCACCCGAAAGCCGAAAACAAAACAATTAGCCACAAGAAAATGAGCGGGAACGAGTGGGAACCATGAACTGACTGACATTGAATGACAGCCAGCAAGCAAGCAAACAGCCACGCTGTTTGCATCTAATTTGTTGCATGCTGTGTTGCCAAACCTCACTTCTCAAAAGTCACGACTAGCAAGTCTAAGAAATTTTGTTGCACTTATTATATGTAGTGTACTTATGTAATTAAGTTTATTATTTTAGTAAATAACGTATTATCTTGTAGTATGCATTTGCCGGGTACTTACAAATGAATTTTATTTTGTTTCAAAAAGTATTCTACATATCTGTACATATCACTACAAATACGTATTTTACAAATAGGTATTTCCGCATTTAGGTGATAATGGTACGATCATAGACCTAAGTAATGAATTAAATATATCTATTTATTATTGCACCAGCAAGGCTTTCCTTTCCTAAAAAAACCCTATTTAGACGGAAACTTTCATGTTCTGGCAATTCCGATAAAATTGTGCGCAAGTCTCAAAAAATACTAAAGACTGAAGTTTTAACGAAACTGAAGACCGGCAACATCGCATACCGTGCAAACTGACAACGTCGCATTAATACTATCGCGCACGTTAAATTGGAAATAGCGCCATCTATTTTTTATCGTTTTTTTCGTGAGCGGTAGTAAACTAGATGTTGGCTAGAGGTCACATAAATATAATGATCTGGAACTCCTAGCGACATCTCGCGTCCTAACAGGTAATCAAATATCGAGTTACATTAATTTGTTCGAGACTGGCAGTCTATTTATATTACTGGTCTCTGGTTGGAGTGTGTCAGATGAACGCAAGGATCGAGGATTGGATTGATGGAGGAAATGGAGGCGTTCTTTAAGATAGGAAGGTGAGGAAGGGTTGAACAGGATGTTATATAAATGCTGAAGGATGTGAGTATCCCGGCGAAGGCGTATGGGTAACCACTTGACCTAACTAAAATTCCTAATTTAAAAGAGGATCATCTCTATTAAAGCGAAAAAAATTCACAGTCACATATATTATATATACACATAGTTATAATAATATCATTTGTATCGATAGAAGCAGGCAAATGGACAGATAACACTTCATTAATCTTATCAGCTTTATTTATGAGTGCCTTACCTACCTAATATACTTACAAGAAAGACGTGTTGTATCTAATATAGAGAACTAAAGTTGTATACAAATAGGATTATCTTTCTCGGAGAATGTGTAATCATCGAGCGTCCTATCAGTCTTTTAAATAGTGTAGTGAGGCGGGGTTAGCTACGGTCGTTCAGCCTGTTTCGTTCATGATATTGCTTGTGTTAACTTGTGAACCTACCTAGTGTATTTTCTCTAACCTTTCTTTTAGAATCTACGGAAATGACTTCAGAAGCCAGAAAAGTCACTGACCTGATTAAAGGTCGCAAGTTCACGTACTCTTTCGAAGTAACTCCTGATGTAATAAAAGAAGATCTGATACATCTGGACGCCGATCCAGCGTTTTTTTCCGTAACATGGCACGCCAAGTCGCACAAATGTAAGGATTTAGAGATCGAGCCTCTGAAAATATCCGAGTTTTTGAGAAGCCAGCAGAAACAAGTATTGATGCACCTGACTTGTGATAAGATGAGGAAGCAATATTTGGAGAAGGTCTTGGCATTGTTGCAAGAGAAGGGGATCTGTAACTTGTTCTTAGTTTTAGGAGGTGAGTTTTAAACTACTTTTTTTATGACTTGGAGTTCTCTCAGATGGCCCACCTGATGTTCAGTGGTAACCATCGCCTATAAAAATTATTGACTCATAGGGCACGTATCTAAGGTGCATGACCTATGCACTGCTCTAAATCCATAAACTTGAGGTATACAGGTGTAAAGTCTCATTTACCTGTAATTTCACCGGCAACCATACCCTTTACACCGAAACACAGCAATGCTGCTTAGCGGCAGAAATAGGTACAGTGGTACTACTTCCACGGGCGAGTACTTTCACAAAATACTTATATCATACAGTCATACGTACTGGTTTATTAGCAAATATTTAAATAAACTAGAGCGGGTTTATGGGATCGCCTGTAGGTACTTAGGTATTTATTGCTTTGTAACTAGCTTTCTTATTTTTATATTTCAATAGATATTATTTGCATATCTCTGCAATATGACGACCTCCGTGGTGCAGTGGGCTAATAGCCGGCTGAGACGCAGGAGGTAGCGGGTTCGATTCCCGCCGCGGAACAAATGTTTGCATGATCTACATATATTTGTTTCGGGTCTGGTTGTTTTTCTATATGTATTATAAGTAAGTATGTATTTACAAAAAAAAAAGTATATAAGTATTCTATCAGTTATCTGGTTCCCATAGTACAAGTTCTGCTTAGTTTGGGGCTAGATAGCGCTGTGTGGAATGTCCAGCAATATTTATTTATTTTATTTATATAGAAAGTAATTATCGTAAAACATTAATTGTTCTAGAAAACTTCGACTCCGGTTCATCTGACTTTCAAAGCACATTGGAATTAATCAAATACATTCGTGAGATTTCTGGACATTTCTTTTGCATTGGTATAGCTGGTTTTTGCGAATCCAACGATGATAAATTCGAACTGTTAAAAGAAAAGATAAATGCTGGAGCTAATTTCATAATCACGCAGGCCTTTTTCGAGGCCAATGTCTACAAATCTTTCGTAAAGAAGAGTGAACTTGCAGGAATCAAAGTGCCTATTTTACCAGGAGTATTCCCATTTGAAAATCAGAGACAGTTGACTAACTTCATGAACATGTGTAAAGTAAAGGTATCCAGTGATCTTTTGAAATATGTTAATAACCATGGAGGAAATGAAATTGTAGGCGCAGAAATAATTAGGAGCCTAGTTCAAACTATCAGCTCAGAATTTCCTTCTACCCATTTCCACTTTTTTACTATGAACAAGATAAATAATGTTTGCAAGATAATAAAAGAAATTCAAAAATATCTAAGGTGCTTTTTGTTTGCCCTTTTAAAAGATAGGTACCTATTTGCAAGTAAGTAATAAGTATCGAACGCAACTGAGTGCAGTGGTTGTGTGTGCGTACAGTGCCTACTACCAAACTACTACTTTAGTAGCACCTAAGTAGTAGTAACCTAAGCATAGACAAGTAAAGTAACTTGTTAGGACTTAGGACCTACTAACGAGAGTAGAGGTAAATAACACTAGGTACGCTTCTTCAAGGAAGTAGTGTCCAACCTTCCTTCAAGCGAGTAAGAGCTTCACTTTTTTACTCCCATAGAATGAATTAAATATAAAAATGCAAACAAGTTTTAGAATACCAGATTAAAACGCAAAACGGTAATTATGCGTGACAAGATTCTAATTGTAAATTATGAGTGAAATGGAACGTTATTTGTTATGTAAGTCAAGGTCATTGAACTGGTTATCAGTCACATCAACCGTAACTTCACTGTCAAAAAAGCGTCAACTGTCAACTTACGTTGTACCTACTAATTGGTCGGTGACAGTGACAGCGGGTCAAGTCCTACTCGGATAGCAAAAGAAAGATTTTTAGGTTATTTGCGGAATTCTCACTATTACGATTTTCACAGATTTTTATATAATTTTTCGTAAAAATTCGAAATCTATTAAAAATACGGACTGTGCAAGGCCAGGATTGGTGGAGGAGAAATTTGTGTAAGTTTTTAATTATTACAAGTATGTAGCAGTAACTATCATTCAAGATTTTGAATAGGCAGTTCGATGAATATTTCTTCAGGGTTTACAAAATACCTAAAAACATATTTTCCGTTTTAGGTATTCTAAGGCGTTGATACTTAAAGATGTCTTTTCCTGATAAAGAACAGAGGAAAGTGTGTTGGGACTCCAGGGACCGTTACTGGGCTTGCCTTGATGATCAGAATATAAAAGACAGTTCACTAAAGCCGAAAGCTTGCGCCGAACTTAGAAGGGCATTTGAGAAATCTTGTCCAACCCAATGGGTTACACATTTCGATAGAAAACGGGACTTTAATGTTTTCAAAGAGAGAATGCAGAAAGAGGGTTTCGAGCCGATCAAAGATCAAACAAAGACACAGTGACTTAAATAAATTGTTTCTTATATTAAATATCTTGTAAATATAGGTTTCATGTAGTAAATTATTTCAATTATGAATTGGCCTTTCATTTATTATAAACTATTTCAACCTCAGTGAAATTGGTAGGTACACATAAAATAATAGGTAGGTTCTTTGAGTAGGTAATGCTTGAAATTCATTTAAAATTGAATTCTAAATTAATTTTAAGGTATTTTTATTCCAGGTGTGTAAATAATGGAGGAATTGGTTAGAATACTGTCTAACATCAACATTGAAACCAAAAAATTAAGTTCACATAACATACAGGTAAAATATTTTGCACAATAATGCATGTTATTCTAATTCTATTTCTAAACATAATTTGTGATAAAATCATAGGTAATTCTTTTATTTTTTCTAGGAAGTGCTGATTAATGCAAAGCGGCACAAAAAAAGTACTACAGAAAATGTTGAGCACTGGAATATGATAACAGAGACATTAATCAAGCATTTAGAGGCAGGTTTAACGAAAATGGATGATCAACTTCTATGTTCTACTTCTTTTTTCTCTACGGTTACATTGACAGGCAAACAAGAGTTATACCTGATGAAAATGAAGGAAATGATTGACAAAGAATTATCATTACGATCACAAGGCATCAAGGAAGGCTTGAATACATTACTGGTTGTATCTATGATCTATGGCATGTTTCAATCTTCATTTCTAATAAGCAAAGATACAGAGAAGTCTGGAGTCTCAGAGTTGCTCAGCTCTTCATTTCGCTTGCTGGTTCTTATAGGATATGAATATTCACAATATACCTACACAGTGTTCAAAACAATGACTTCATTCAAGAAAATAGTTGGAACAGAACTACAAGAAATAGTTTTCTGTAAAGAAAATCAGATAATTCTGCTCAATCTAGTAAATCATAACTGGGAGAACCCTATTACTGGAGTAAGGGATTTGAATAGAGTAATATTTCAAACACTCATAGACAATATGGATGACTTGATGTTACAAGAAACTGCAAAAGAGATAAATTCATTTTACTGGAACAAAGCTAAATATCTGATGCTCACTGTAGTCATTGAGAATAGTCAGCAAAATATTACAAAACTGATGTTTGAAAATAAATGGGACAATGGTCTTATTGATAACTTGCATAAACCTGGACTGGTATCTGCTGTCACTGATATGTACTTCTCAATTTTGGCAAAGATTAACTCACCGGATCAATGGTGTGAGATATTTCTCCATCACATTGTGAAAATATTGAATGGACCATCAAGCAGGGCCATTGAGAATTTTAACAACTATTGGCTTTTGACTACATTGAAGAAGTTTCCATATCTCATGGATATTCTTATTGGTGAATTGGAAAAGATTAATGATACTGAACAAAGACTTCACAGCATTCTATTCATTGTGAAGCAAGGCAGCAAACTCAGTATCCCTTCAGCAATTTTTGAAGAAAGTTCTCCAAAAACTAAAGAGATGTTGGTATTTGGAATAGAACACTACAATACACACATTAGAATGTTGGCATTTGATATTCTATGCATTCCACAGCACAAAACAATGCCAAGTTCAGCAAAATATGATCTCATTTTGCAATATTTGCAAAATAATATAAACTCTGATTGTACCGTACTGAGAATAAGTATGTTGAAAAGTTTTGATAATTTTGTAGGTGAATTGCACATAGCATTTAGAAATTTAAGAGAGATTCAGAATGATAGAACTGATGATCTGGTGAATTTCTGTAAAAATGTTCAAGAGCTAGTTGTATGCTCATTGAACTTGAATGGAAATTATCAGAGAAAGATTACAAGCATCAAAGTAGCTAATACTTTTGTAGGATGTCTGAGCGAGATCCCCAAAAAGAGAAGGCAGCAAACAAGAGAATCAAATATTACATTGATAGAGTTTCTGAGACACAGAAATAGTTGGATACTGCACGAGGAGCCATTTGTGATGAAACTTCTAAGCTTAATAAAAGATCCTTCAGATGATATAAGGGATAGTGTAACCAATCTATTACTTTTGCATTATCATGTAGAACTAAGAAAGCGAAAGTTGGAAAATGAATATTTTTCCATCATAGTAGAAGAAGCTTTGCATTGTATGAAGAGTAAATTCTTTTATGATGTAAGTTGTGGGCAGAGCATGTTCCACTTGATAGTAAACTTGTTATTGAAAGAAAAGCGTGAAGATACAATGTTCAGATGTGTTGAAGATGTTTTCAATTTTGCCTATAATGAGTTACAGGCTGAGTACAAATTGAAAAGAGATATCCCAAAAACCATTGAAGAAGGAAAACAATTACATTCGTTTATAAGTATTTTGCAAGTAGTTTTAGAAGCTTGTTTAAATTCTAAGAAAATTAATATTCCTTTTGAAACTATGGTAGATTTGTTGGATATGCTACAAGATATTGCTAATCAGTTTTCATGGGAGCAGAATCATTCCAACCTATCTGATTTCTCAGAAATGAGTGATATGGTAGAAAATATAATTGAGAAGTCAGGATACAAACCTGGAGATGAAAAGGATGAGACTAAGATTTCAGGACTACATCAAATGATTTTGAATTGCCTATGGTATAATGTTAAGGTAGGCACATTACTAGGTATTCAATAAACAAAAAACTTAAAAATGTGTGTCTAAATAATCTCTATTTATAATTTCAGACATCTTGTCAACTAGCATCATTACTCATACAATACAATGCAGAGGATGTTGAGAAATGCAGCAAATGTCTTATGATAATCACGCATGTTCTGGAGACTTCTCGTCATAAAGGTGTTATTGAAGCTGGCGGAGTCGCTTTAGGTAAATAGCAGCGCCCTTTTGTTTCTTTATTTATTTATTTGAACATCAACACAGTATACATTATCACATTATAACAAATATTAATATTTCTACGAGCGAACTGTTTCTATAATTACAGGTGAAGACTACATTTAATAAATAAATAATAAATTTCGCAAGTTGTTGTTGTTTCGCTAGAGCAGGTGGATAGATGGCGCAGACTTGCGGAAGAGGACAGAGAATGGGTATCTGATGATGTCACTATGAGTGGTATCATAGGAACGTATTTCATTGTTTGATGAGAGCCCAAGCGGACCATCCATAGAAGGGTGTTTTATTTACTTGTCAAATGCGGTCGCGGCTGCCACTTATTTTTAGCCTTATTCAACCTGCGGGGCTATTTTAATATGTCGGAAATAGCGTTCTCTGATTCGAAACCGAATCCGAAAAACTATCGGACGTTTTAAAATAACCCCGCTGACCTTTGCTTAATAAATATCTTTTATAGATGTAAATTCCCATGATGATGATGAAAGACCAAAGGTATATAATAATGGCAGTATAGTAGTAGAATAGGAACAGAATTAAAGCTTGGTACAACGAGCTAACAGTAGCACGCACACATAGACGCGTGAGTACGAAGATCTCTGATCAATTTATTCGAAGCTTCGAATGCCTTGACCCTCTCACGCGCGCGTGATCTTGTTTCCGCTCATACTGAACTTTATGTTCCTCTCTAATTTGTGATGGTGGCTTTGGAAGTTATTTCGAAAGACCGATATCACTAAATTGTTTTTAAATATCGAATGCGAAGACCTCTTCGCGTTAGAGGTAAATAATTTAATAAATTAATGTGTCTTTTTACAGGTAAAGCCATTCAACATTTGACAAGCCTGCCGGAAGATTCAAGTACATTAACCTTACCGCAAACTCTTCTCAAGTCAAAACTTCACATGCTGATATCAGAGGCCAGTAAGATGGCTTCCATAACCCGTAGAGGCGCTGGTCTATCGATAATGGTACATAGGATTGTGTCAAGTGATATGAGAAAGGGGAAGGTATAAAATAATCCTTATTTAAAACATGCGTAGGTACCTACTGTTTTTCTCAGGTTGTAAGTATAAGGCAGGTGTGACCCTAAGCAAAGAATAAAGATGATTGAGCAAATATCATTTTTCAAACATTTGCGTTCGCTATAGGTACAACGGTAGACGGGTAGTTAATGCGTATTTTTATAAGTTTGTATCCTATTTATTATTAAACCGGTATTTTTTTAACTTACTACGATTTTAAGGGTCGAGGTTTTTTTAATTTTGTAAAAATCTTATTGTAAAATTACTAATTCAATCTATATTTTCAGCCCCTATTTCACTACTTCATGAAAACTATTCTGAACACTTGTAAAAATACAGAAGACATTCCAAACATTCAAGATGTGGCAACTATAGAAAACCAAATGGACTTGCCCAAGGCTATACTGATTCATTTTTTGACAAAAATAGTCACTGACAGCAGTCTAGCTTCAGACATGATGTTTTACTCTGCAGAATTGGCTGAGCTTGCATTTAGCAATCTCATAAGTCCTCATTGGCAAATAAGGTACCTATTTACAGCTTCAATTTACAATAGAAAACATTAAGAACGCTATTAACACAGGGCACAAGCACAATGGAAGGTTAAAAATTAATTTTTAGGGTACCATACCCCAAAAGGTAAAAAAAGAAACCCTTATATTATATATATCTGCTGCTTATCTGATTCTAAGCCACAGACAGACAAGCTGATGCCTAGAATATTCGTTTATTCACGATGTTTAGAACAGCGTCACTTTTTAGGGTTCCGTACCTCAAAAGGTAAAAAGGAATACTTATAAGATCATTCTCTTAACCGTCTGTCCATCTGTCTGTCCGTGTGTCACCACCGATTTTCTCAGGAACGGGTGAACCTAGCAAGTTGAAATTTATACCAGATACTAAGGTCTATAGTGCCTATTAGGTGTATAAAAATCAAGGTCCAGCGTCAACACGATAAAATGATATGGGCAAATTTAGATTTTCGCGAAAACTTATAAGTACTAAAATTTACCTTAATTTTACACTTTTTTTTGGAACTTTCCCTTTACTTGTGCTGTAAGACTTTGCTTTTAACCAAAATTGACAATTCTAGGTCAACCGAAAACCCTATAGGTTTTGGGTCGAAACCTATGTGGTAGTTCCCATTGACTCACGAAATTTGGCAAAAAGCAAGGTATAAATAACAGCATAAATAAAGGAAAAATTCCAAAATATAAAAAAAAATGGAAAATAAAAGGTTGTCCCCATACTATGTACCTATAGAGTTGACGCCGAATAAGATAGACCTCTTGAGTTTTATGGACGCTCATACAATTTAGAGGACAATGGGTAGGTACGGAACCCTCGGCGCACGAGTTCGACTCGCACTTGACCGGTTTTATTGATTGATCATTTTACATGTAGAGGCAGAAAATAATGCAGACGCAATCGAGCTTTAGAAAAAGACGATCGTCTAGTTGCGGCTTTGTAGATCGCCGTCTCTGTCAATCTCACCTGTGTGATTTTTTATAATTAGTCGGTTGTTATTTATATTTCATGGAGTATAGTCGTGTCCACTCTAAAATATACAGGGTGTGGCGTAATGAGTGGATAATAGGGTACCTGCGGGTAGGGGCCATTGTGGCGGTTCAGAAAAATATTTGTTATGCTCCGTAAAAGTGCCTCGGTTTTCGAGATATTCGACATTTTCGAAATTTAAGAAATATTTCACCCTTCGTCACTATTTTTGGCGCCAAGACTGCAAATGAAATTTTTTTTCTATATATTTTTTGGATAGTATTCTTGGATAGATGTGCTATCGAATGGAAACTATTATTTTTATAACACAAGCACAGTTATGTTTTTAAAATAAGATTTCACTAAAATTTTACTTGTTTTCGTTTGTTTTCCTGACCTTTACCCTTCTGTGGTGTAAAAAAAATGTATGGTCACTTGAATGCCAAATTTTAAAAAAATTAGCCTATTTCATCGAGATTCCGAAATGGTATATTACATGGTATTTCCACAAGTTGATTCAAAAGTAATTCCTATTAAAATGGGTAGAGCTAATTATTATAAAATTACAAATAGTACTAAAATTTACTTCAGTACTTAAAATCACTTAAAAACGTTAGTTTAAAATTCGGTAATGAAATAAAACGAAACAATAAATTTTAAATGCATTTCATTTATTAAATTTGCTATTACAAAAGGTGTTCGAAAAGGCCACCACGTGCTCTGATGCATGCTCTGCACCTTTTGATAAAATATCTTTTAATCCTGTTCGCAATTCTTTGCTCTGTGATTTTCTGAGCAGCTAATCGCACACGCTCCCGTAGCTGGTCCACTGTATTGATTGGGTCTTTATAAACCTTTTCTTTAAGGCATCCCCAGTAAAAAAAGTCCAATGGGTTGAGGTCTGGTGAACGAGGTGGCCACAAAATTGTCCCCAAATGACCGATCCATCGTCGACGATATGTTTCATCGAGGTATTGTCGAACATTTCGGGCGTAATGAGCGGGGCAACCATCGTGCTGCAGCCACATTCTTCTTCTATCTTCTAATGAAACATCTTCTAATAAAAGTGGAAGTTCGTGCCGTAAAAAATGTAAATACGTTTCTGCAGTCAATGTTCCAGACAATTCGAATGGTCCGATGATTTTGCCATTTAGAATTCCAGTCCATAAATTAATTTTGAACTTGTACTGGGACCTGTCTTCTCTGGCCAAATGAGGGTTTGTACGCTGCCAACTGTGCAGATTGTGCATATTAAAATACCCATCTTTTTTGCACGTGGATTCGTCGCTCCACAAAATTTTATCGAAGAAATCGGGATCAGCGTTCATTTTTCTCAGCATTGTTTGGCAAAATGCAACTCGTGCATGCTAATCTCTTGGCTGCAAACATTGCACGCGCTGGTAGTGAAAAGGATGTAATTTTTCTCTTTTTAAAATTCGGTGCACTGTTCTTGCTGACATGCCAGTATTAGAGGCTATTACGCGCACAGATGTGGTCGGATCAGCAGCAATTTCATCAAGTACGTCCTCTTCATTATGTACTTGTGGTCTCCCAGAACTCGTGCCACCGATGCCACTTCCAGGAATTCGACCTTCCATGTAAGCATTGTGTACGCGAATAAACACACGATAATCGGGATGGCGTGCATTGGGAAATCTTTCCCGATACAGTGCTGCTGCTCGATTGGCGTTACCACCACACTCGCCGTAGATTAAATGCATTTGCGCATATTCAGACGCAGTGTATAGCTGAGGCATTGCAATCAATATGCAATACCAAAAAATCCAAGTTACAAAGCAAATCAAGTCCGAGATCACAGCACAAAATCGTTAGGTTCACAAAATTAAGACGTCCAAATCGCTAGGCAAAACAAAGTCCGAAATCACTGCACAAAATCGACGAGTATCAATCCAAAACAGGATAACACGTTGCTGTACGAGAGTAGTATGATAGCACATTGACTCGAAAATCATAAAAATGCGTTACGCGAAACGATAGTTCTCTTTCACTCATAGCATGAAAGAGCAAGATAGACATAGTGTCGATTGCCGCTGGGCCGGGAACCAATCTGTTCCAAGAATTACTAGTAGTTCTGCGAACAGTAGACAATTATTGCTAATAATATGTAGTTAAAAATATTTCTTTAAATTACGCCTTGATAAGTTTGGTAGGAATTAATTTTGAATCAAGTTGTGACAATGATATGTAATATACCATTTCGGAATCTCGATGAAATAGGCTAATTTTTTTAAAATTTGGCATTCAAGTGACCATACATTTTTTTTACACCACAGAAGGGTAAAGGTCAGGAAAACAAACGAAAGCAAGTAAAATTTAAGTGAAATCTTATTTTAAAAACATAACTGTGCTTGTGTTATAAAAATAATAGTTTCCATTCGATAGCACATCTATCCAAGAATACTATCCAAAAAACAGATAGAAAAAAAAATTTCATTTGCAGTCTTGGCGCCAAAAATAGTGACGAAGGGTGAAATATTTCTTAAATTTCGAAAATGTCGAATATCTCGAAAACCGAGGCACTTTTACTGAGCATAACAATAAATATATTTAATAATATTTTTCTGAACCGCCACAATGGCCCCTACCCGCAGGTACCCTATTATCCACTTATTACACCACACCCTGTATACCCAGAGTTGTTAATTTCCCAACAGAAACAACAAATTATCAACGTTATTAATATTATGAGACGCAGGAGGTAGCGGGTTCGATTCCCGCCGCGGAACAAATATTTGCATGATCTACGTATATTTGTTTCAGGTCTGGTTGTTTTTCTATATATTATAAGTATGTATTTACAAAAAAAAAGTATAAAAGTATTCTATCAGTTATCTGTTTAAGCTCAGCTTAGTTTGGGGCTAGATAGCGCTGTGTGAAATGTCTAGCAATATTTATTTATTTTTATTTTATTTATTATTAGACCTTTAAACGTTCCCGAATGAGTTTAGAAATGTCGGCCGTCCAGCAACAAGAAGGGCAGACGATGTAACAAGCGTCGCGGGTCAAACCTGAATGAGAGGATAGATCCATATAATATCCAGCAGTTGGTGAAGTCAGGCTACGGATGATGATGATTTATCTTATTCTAAAGTGTATGTAGGTAAATTACAGGTTAATTATAAAAATAACAAATAAGGTACCTAATTAATTTTTTTTTAAATAATGTTTTATTGTTTATTTTAATTCTAACATTTGTTTCATTGACTTTTAAATATTTGGGTTTATATTCAATTACATAAAAGCAAGTGTTGTAACAGCTCTTAAAATGCATCGTACAATTAGTGTTTCGTATTTTGTTCGACGACGCTTTATAAATAAGACGGTGGCCGATCATCGCCAATGGTCTTTCTCTAAAGCTCAATCGGCATTATTTATGGCATAGTAGAGCCATTTCTGTTAAAGAAGGTTTAGGGTGTGATGTGATGGATGAGGCCTCATCCCCACTGTAAAATATCTTACATAACTATTTGTTTCCAGAAATGCTGCTTTACAACTATATGGGGCCCTAATCCAAAAGCTGGTTGGCCAAAAGAAAGCTTCAGGGACAGATCACGAGACAATAGCCACGGTGGCATGTGACGAGTTAAGGACTCATTCACCAAAACTATGGAGTTACATTAGAGATCAGCTGAAGAATGAAAATCAAAGCTACAAAATTGAGACTCACTCAAATCTTATACCAATACTGAACATGATTGCAAATAGCGCAAAAAGGTATAACTTTTCTTCTGACTTGGTTTATCAGAAGACTTCAGATGAAGAGTTATTGAAGAGTTTAGTTGCAATATTGGATAGTCCTATACACACAGTCCGAAGACTAACTGCTAAATGCATTTTCAACATCTTTCCCTTTGAAATGATTTATAATGTAATTGTGAATATGAGTTTTCAATCAGAGAATTTGTTACATGGAGCTCTGTTGCTTTTCAAGTTTTGTTATCACTACTATCTCTCTCATGGTATCCATGATAAGGAGATACAATATTTAGAAGCAACATTCAGAGCTTTGTTGAAATCTAGACAACATTCTTTCTGGTCTAGGGAGGTTTTTGAAAGCACTGTAACACATTTGTATAATATTAGTATTGTGGACTTAGAGAATATATTCTGTGTAGCTAAAAGCAATCCAAATGCTCTAGGAATGACTGTTTGGTTAAAAACTTGCATCAAAAATTGTATCCAGAATAGCAGTTGGGAAAACATTCCTAATTATCTTAGTACTCTTTTAACCCACAGAGAATATGAATGTTATTGTGAATTTTTGTTTGACAAACTAGACAGTGATAATGAAGTTTCCAAAGATGTGTTAAAAGAAATTGCAAATATCTTACTTTCATTTGAAAATAAGTATAAGAGTAGTGTAACTTGGAAGATATTGTATCAGATATCTTTAATGGTAGAACTGAGTAATGTTGATATAATGGAGTTGATGAAAATATTAGAAGGAGAAATATCTTACAAATTGAAATACATCATCCCATTTGCTGCAAGAGTATTTTTTAGTACAGATGTTGAAGAGAAGCAACAGAAAGTCTTGCAAAATATAATTTTCAAATTCAGTAACCCTGAAAATGCAGATTTTGATGTGAGATTAATAGCAGTTTTAGCTAACAATGAAATAGCTAACCATATTGATGAACTATCTGATGAAATTAAAGTGACTTCAATAAAAACGGCCGTTATGCTTTTGCAAGATGAAGATGAGGATGTTAGAAATGTGTCAGTAAATTATTATAAAAACATCAGAAAATTGAGAATCGCAGTGCATCCTAATATTTGTTTAAATAAGATACTAGTCAACAAATTCCTTCTAAGAATATTTAGAGAATCTCAAAGTATCAAAATGTTGTGTCAAGATATTCTAAACTTTGTATCAACTAACCTGCACAATATTGATGAAGATAATCCCTTTGCAAATGATTCCAAAAACATTTATTTAGAGGTCAATGTTTTAAAGGCATTTATTGAAAACTTAAATTAATGAAAGTTCATTTGTGATCAATTTATTTAATGTAATCAATCTTAAAATTAGACTTTTTATAATTAAAATAATTTACTATACCAAGTGGAGATCATTCCTCATAATAGTACTTTGGTTGGGTCTCATCCAGTTTGAGTGATACAATGTGACGGCCCGGCACCATGACTAGACCCAGCACTCTTGTTTCTTCTGTTTCACCCTCACTGTTCTTGGCATATTCTGAACAGGCACCTGTAATTGTTAATTTCTAGGATAAGTCAATAGTATTTTTTGAAATAAAATGATAAGTATACCTATGTATTTATTGAAATATTGGTTAATTTCTAGTCAAATAAATAAATGATTTAACTACAAACAGTTACAATATTTTATTTTAAACAAGAAGAGCCAGAGCAGTACTCTCATTAAATCTAGGCATATCAGGTAGTTATAGGTAGACATTTCCTAAAAACTTTAGAGGGAGGTCAAAAGAGATTCATTAGAAGTAGGTACCTAATACCTAAAAAAAAATTTTATTTATTCTTTTTTAATAACTACTCATACTATTCAAAGTATTCATAGATATAAAATATGGATAGTGTGAATAATTACTATACAAGTAAAATTAATAATTTAAAAAACCTGTCAAATTTAAAACTGACAGCTAAGAACCATCCCAGTCAAACTAACTTTCTATAAAAAAATTGCATCCAAATCGGTCCTTCTGTTTGGGAACTACAATGTTGCAGACAGACATACATAGATAGGCATCTAACATATATAACAACCCTCTTTTTGTGTCAGGGTTAATTTTCAGGCCGAAAAGCCTTTGACATTTTTCGTGATTTTAGGAATAACATAATAAATACTTCTTTGCTTACCTAATATAACATTGGCATCTCTATCTGTGCAAAGGAATACACCAATCAATATTCTTCCATCAGTCATCTCAATTCGAAAATTCATATTAAGCCATTTTCTCAATTTTGATTTGCCACTTTCCACTTGCAGGTCCTGAAGCAAATGAAATAGTAAATTACCACAAGATCTATATGATGTTTCCAACACATGTAGTTATTTTTTTTCATATCAGCTTCCTTGATAAATAAAATATATCATTTGTACCTACTTTAAAATGTATAGTAGAAAGGGTATGCTATGTAAAACAGCAATTTTTTAGGTTCCTGCGATTCATACTTTTTAGCTGATTGGGATAGGAGGATGACAACTTAGAGCAGCAAGTTATGCTCTACATTAGCAGCGAACTGCGAGCAATTAGCCGCAAACTGAAGGAAGAAATATCCTCCCAGTGTTTCAATCAAGAATCCAAGAAGCCTCAAGCGCCCTCCAATCCAGCAACTATTATAAATGAGCCATTGCTCACATATAATGGTCGATAAGTTTTAAGATAAAATAAACTCATTAGAATCCGTCCGACGGTCTTCGCCAAATTCATGACATATTTACTTAGTACGTACCTTACTCAAACTTTGTGATAGTACCGACACAGTACTGTTACTCATTTTCATTTTGTATTCTAATTTCTTGGTGTGGCTTTAATTCCTTCTATTTCATTTGTTAAATTACATACTATACTACAAACACAGAATATGTACTCATAGACATATAAATTTACTTAGATATCGATGGAAATACTATTTTGACAGAACTGAACAAACAAAACACCAAGAAAAATATATTTGACAGATTTTAGAATGTCTAATTCTGACAGTCAGTATGTAGTGAGTGTGCATACCCATTTCCCATGGTCGTCACATAGCAGACCCACAGACCATTATTTAGATGTATATACTGCGCATTAAGATCTTTCGGTTTGAGTTCTGAAAAATCTCAAGGCAAGCAAGGAATAACAAAAAAAAACATGGAAAATGAGTATAAAAATAGAACCTGCTTACTTCTACCTACTTATTTAACTACTAAAAAAAAAATGTGTTTTATGACAGAGGGATGACAGTAAAGTGACATTGGTGACAGATAAAATGAAAAAGAGGCTTACAAAAATGATAAAGTTAATTATTTCTTTCTATTTAAAGAAATGGAACAGTATTGTGAATCGCCAGTTAAAGGAGATGACATCTTCATGAAGATATTCAAGTATTACAAAAGTAATAAATCTAAACCATCTCTGGACAAAGTTTTGTCAACAGAAACCTCTACTGGTAAGGTTCGTATTCTCTATCGTATCTCTTCAATTTATTTGACATTCTTATTGTCTACGGACCTGACTGAGTTCTAATTATTTATCTTATCACTTTCAGGTATCAATAACAGCTCCTACGATACTAATAGATGATACTAGAACTGAAGCATTAGGACTGCGGAAGGTGACAGAATGGGAGCTGTATTTCTTCCCCGACCAACCTGGTTTATATCTAATCAGGAATCCATTTACTTCCTTAGGCCAGAGGTATTGGATAAGGAAATGCCTAGAAGAGTACCCTAGGAAACCTGGCAAGTCAAACATTGATATTGACGGAGAATATAAGGACTGGTGGAAAGCTTCTTATGATAATGGAATATGTAACTCACAGTTACAGAAGAAAATGCGATGGATTACCCTAGGATACCACCACAATTGGGACACAAAAGTAAAATGTTAATATTGTATTTTGTTCTGTCTGTATAGCTTGACAATTAATATTTATGTGACAATCATCCTTTTTATATGTTTGCTTGGATTTTCCCTAAATCTATAAGTTGAAATGAAGGAATCCATCTTCCAAGGATCCAATTATATTTCAATAACAATTACACATTTATACTAAACTTTTAGCTTCTGCCTGCATGGTTTGTCAATAACAACATTACCCTCATACACAGTCAGTTAAAAAGTAGCATATGTCTCAATCCCAGCTATAATCTATGTATATACCAAATTTCACCAAAACCAGCCCAGCAGTTAAAACATAACAAACCGACAAACAGAGATACTTTTGAATCAATAATATTAGTATGGATAAGAGGAAAATACTACAGGTATGGCCACACTACTATTGTGAGCATCTTGCACATTTCTGTTTAAAAAAAAAGTTTTTCGACATGCTGATAGTAGCCATATTGTGGTGGAAACTGATTCACTGCTTTTAATAAAAAATTAATATTTTTATTTGAGTAGTTCTTTAAATTTAATTGAGACATTTAATTTGATTCCAGAAATATTCAGAAGAATACAGAGACAGTTTCCCAGAAGACTTGGCTGAGCTCTCAGATGTAATGGCACAGTACCTGGGCCACAAGACTTTTAAGGCAGAAGCAGCAATCGTAAATTACTATCATATGAACTCTACACTGTCAGCACACACCGACCATTCTGAAGTGAACTTGGAAGCACCTCTGTTTTCATTTAGGTACATAAACTGGCTTTAATTTTGCTATTCTTATGAAAGGTGGACCTAATTAAGGTTGCTGGGAGCCGTTAGGTGCAGTGCAGGCCACTCAATATTGGTTGCTCTGTAGTGCGAGATGTGCATATAGTTGACTGAGATCACTGAAATGCAAGAGTTTGAAGGTTTAATTCTAGCTGTGGAACTACAACTGTATAAAAATGTATTGGCGTGGTCCTTCTTCTTTCTGCCCTTTTCCCACATTATGCGGGGTCAGCACAACATGTATTCCTCCTCCACATCTCTATATCAGCCATCATCTCCATTGTCACTTCTTTACTACCCATATATTCTTCACACAGTCCATCCATCTCTACTTCGGCCTTCCTCTACTTCTATATCTATCCACTCTTATATCTAACACTCTTTTAGTTACATGATTTTCTTCCCTACGCATGACATGCCCATACCACGTTAGCCTCATACTCCTCAATTTTTCTATCACTGGCGCTACTTATAAACTTCCTCTGATTATACTCATTCTTTATCTTATCTATTCTCGTTACCACACACATCCATCTCAACATTTGCATTTCCGCCGCGTGCACTCTTCTTTCATCCGTCCCTTTCATGCCCAACACTTAGAACCATACATTACGACAGGTCTTATGATCGTCTTGTAAATTTTCCCTTTAAGTTTACGGGGCATTCGAGGATCGCACGTTGTTCGTGTAACCTGTCGCCATTTCATCCATACCGCATTTATTCTATTTTTAACGTGATCCTTGAAAAAAAACCTAAAACAACCTTATGCTCAGGGTTTTCATATTTCTCAAATTACTTACTTTCTTTTATTCTGATTTCAGCTTTGGCCAATCAGCAATATTCCTATTAGGAGGCAGAAGTAAAAACATTGAGCCATCACCAATACTTTTAAGCAGTGGAGATGTTGTGGTAATGTCAAAAGAAGCTAGACTTTGCTACCACGCAGTACCTAAAATCCTACCATCAAACACTTGCCCTTGGAATGAAGCCCTAACTCCTATGGACTGTAAAAGACCAGAATTCAAATACATATCAGTTCAAAAGAATATTACAGAACTTATGAATGAAAACATTGATTGTATTGAATGGAGGAAATTCCAGAATTATATTGCACAGTCAAGAATTAACATGAATGTGAGACAAGTATTAAATATGAGACAGAATAAATTGACTGATCCATGTGAATAAAAAACATTTATATTTTTACAAAATTGTATTTGAATTAGTATTTGTTGATGTATTCGGATTTGTATGGGAGCTCTTGTCGCCTGGGCTGGGCAGTTACAACTAAAAGCAAAGAGAACAGATTACACGCTAGCGCCTGCAACTGCCAGCCAACTGCAAGTGCCGCGGCTGCACGTAATCTGCTTCAGCGGCACTACTAGTTTAGTATTTCTATGACAGACGACTGCAACTGCCGACTGCGTGCAGCCGCGGTACTTGCAGCTGGCAGTTGCAGTCGGCAGTGTCTTTAGTCATATTAACTTAAAACAAACTAATGTGAAAACTACATATATTTTATTAATTTGAAATGTTTGCTACAACTAAAATATCAGGGTCAGGAATGTAAAGGGTCATAAACATTTATTCAAAAAACAACAAATACAGGGCTACGGGACTTTCAACCGCGTTAATTGTCCCTTGAAAATTTTTATGTGTGTTGAGCGCAGCCTTACCATTGCTTTCAGGTTTCACGAGAAAGCTAGTTGTACTCGTTTGGTGATCACAGAGATTCCAAAAGCATTTCACATAGCTCTCTGAGTAGCATTCATAGTCGTGCATTTGCAAGCTCGCTAGACGTCGTTTGGCGGGTCTGAAGCAACCCTTGCAGCAACGAAAAGGCTGAAGGTACATTTTAAATTTTGATTTTTAAAGAATATTAGGTAATTACTTTAAATTTTGCTATATTTTTGCGGAAAATGTTTGATGGTAACATGTCGATGTGACATGACATAAAAACGAGTAAGATTGAAAGGAGGATTATTTTAAAGTGAAACTTTTATTACATCGTCTCAAACTTTTTCGTCTGTGTGTTGCATGTCGCGTGACGGTCGGCCGCGGAGTAGGGATAAAGTGAAAGGCGCTCGTCAGAGCAGCCGAGGCCAATATGGCGGCGCCTATAGGTCGCATCAGCTGACCGTGTAGTGCTATTACTCATTTGTGCCAACGAAAATTTTTAGTTAAATGTCTATAATGTGAAATAAAGTTTCACTTTTATCGTGGTTTCATATGACCACAATCCTTTTTTCATTTAAGTGAAAAGGTTCCGACTAAAATAATAATTTGTCAAGGAATAACCATTTCGGACCAAAGTATCTATTCGGTTTGACCATTCGCTCACTCGATCTTGGGTTTCATCGTCATCACCGTAACTGTCAGCTTAAATGTTAGCCCATTGCTGGGTATAAGCCTCCTCCCTCAATATAAAATGAGGCTTAGGTGCTCCTAAAATATCCCGGCTAGACCTACGTGAACTAGCGTCTTCCATTGACACATGAGTCGAACTGTCATAATGGATTCAACTGTTCCTTATTATTATTTCATGTGTCATTTTGTGTGTGCCAAATAAATGATTATTCTATTCATTGAAAAATGATTTATTGCAACTTATCTACGCTCATAATCCAAATCAGATCGAGAATTCGACATTATGTATTCACAAATGGATACCACCTACAGTTTTATACAGAGGAGTCCCATTTCGAGCTTCGCGTCGTACAACACTATTGACTCGCTACTCGAGCTTCAATATTCCGAAGTTCTTTGTATTGGGTGTAGTAGGAGTATTCATTCGCTGCGATCGGCAGTTAGCTGTTCGATGTGATATCGAATTCAGTCTTTTCAATCCGAAGCGGGTAACGACAAAGCGGCACGGATCCAAAATCCCTTCAATGGAAATGCCATTTGGCGAATCGAAAAAATAGATTATTCTTAGTACCTAGGTATATAGGGGTAGGTACGATTTTATCTATCATCGCTCGACTTGACTGCTCAAACCTGAACTACGTGTTAGGGTGGATGAACACTACCTACCTTTTAAAACGTTGATGATATGATAGGTAGTTTTACCTTTACCTATGGTAACACATTAGGATAAAAAAGTTGCTATTTGGGTCTCTTTGGAACATCTTTCAAGAATCGATTTGATAATTTCTCCTAGGTCCTAGACATCTAAGCAATGAGGCAGTCGTGATATAACAAAAACGGCCCTCACGGCCCAAGTCCTAAAACATGAAACAAAAACAAAACACAATAGATAGACAAATTGAGTTAGTGGGTGGTAAACAAGCAATGCAATTTGACAACGTGTCGACACGATATATCGTCAGCCGATTAAACTGGAACAACAGCAACTTAAGTCTACCTAAGTTTTACCTAGGTACTAACTGGTCTACCGCAGATTACGTGGTATTTAGATTATGTACCTACATTAAAGTTAATAAATATCATTAGAAACTAAACTCCTTTTTGAATCACGCACGCGCAGCAGCCCGTGCCGTGCGTGAGCTCGCTCGCTTATTACATATAATTATGTAAGGAATCAGTTTGATTATTCTCCCTAGCACTTAGATACCTGATGACACCGAAACGCATGATTTGGATGTTGACTAGTTAGACTTTCGTTGTACCCTGTATACAGGGTGTTTGGTAATAATACTGACGATATTCAAGTGACGGTTTCTCAAAACATAAAATAAGACTTCTCGAAAAAAAACTACTAGTTATATATCAAATTTTAAAGAAAATTACTAAGTTTAGGTGATTAATTCAGTATAAAAATTACTGCCTACTCTTGCAATCGACATCCAAAAATATAGGTCATAATCCACAAAACCGTAGATTTGCTACTTATGCCCTCTCTCTACGCGCTCTCTGCTTACAACTTCACTGCGAATGCGCTATATAAAATAAGACATCGCCGCTTGACCGTTTCCACTAAAGCTGAGCGGAGAGATCTCGGAATATCGATGTGCTATTAGTTATTTTCGCATGGTATTCTCCTCTCTGTAAATCTTTGTGCAAAGCTTTTGTGGATTACGGCCTTTATTTTTGGATGTCGATTGCAAGAGTTGGCAGTAATTTTTATATCGAATTAATCACCTAAAGTTAGTCGATTTTCTATAAAATTTGATGATATAATTATGATTTTTTTTTGAGAAGTCTTATTTTACGTTTTGAGAAACCGTCACTTGAATATCGTCAGTATATTACCAAACACCCTATATATGTGAACAAAGCCGTCAGCAAGTTCTGGATAATTTTACTTTGTCCTGAGTTCATTTCATAAGTTTCACTATACCTTTGCGAAGTATAAGAGTTAGGTACACTTCTATGGGTGATGCTGTAGCGATATAAGCACAGTAATAAGCAACCAAGGCTCAATGGAGCTTTGAGCGGTTAAATCAAACCTGATTGAAGCCTATTACTATTGGTATTCTGTGACTAGCGTAGATACACGTTTACGTAATTAAATGCGTTAGGCCATAGACTGTTCTAGACGATCAATAAGTTGGGGTAGGCATGTGCATAATTACAATACGCTTTGTATGGATGTGTAAATATTGACACGTCGGTCGTCTGCAATGTGATTGCTTTAGCATAATTATTCGGTTAATCGGTTTTCAATAACAGCTTTGTGTTGGCAGGCAATGTAGGCACCAAGTAGGTACTACAGTATGAGAAGTGAGATTTAAGTAGTCTAAATGGCTGAAAGATTTTGAAGAACACTTTTGTAAAATATAGTATTATAAAATAATATGGTAGTGTTCCTTTGAATATTCTATTGTAGAACTAACACTGCATTGTTCGACTCAAGATTCCAGTTCCTTACGTAGGTTTTCGAAATCGCGAAGTACCTGACTAAGTTCGACCTAAGTCACTTTACATATCAAATGAGTTCTCTGATAAATTTAGCGGGTATGTAGAGCAAAAAGCACCGGCCGATGGCGGCGTCATGAGGCCTCTTATTGACATTAAATGGTCGATATAAATTCCGTTGGCGGATTACGAAATTTATTGGCTTCAAAATTAAAGGAGACCGATTTCAATGGCGACGGCTGACAGACTTCGTTTATGGGTGAGCGGATTGAATGAAAAAAAAAAAGTCCTCGCTAAAACCTCTCATTGAAAAACTTATCGTTTTAATGGAGTGGGTTTTTGCACGCTCTACCTTCGTCGTGACTTTTGATTTGAACCTGCGTGGACAGCTTCGCTGGTGGCCACTGGAACTTATACCCACCTATTTAAATTAGGTATCTACCAGACTTCTGGACTTCAGTTTAGCGAAATTCTAAGTAAAAAATTCAGGAGTGTCTTGGTCTTGATTTGATGTTTTTTAACGACATAAATTCGATGTTATTCAGTCGTCTGTCGGTCATTGCGACTTCATTACTCGCCCGCTAAGAAAGTAGGTAGACAAGTGATGATTTAATGTACCTACTTATGAGTTCTTAATTTACGTGAGGATAGGCACAATAATAATGGCTCTCCAAAATCCAAATTTTATTTCTTAATTTAATACTTACCTAGCTGGTGAATAGTTGAAATAAATAGCAATTGACTTGCATGAGTTTTTTGTACCGTATGTTCTCTGTAAGGCTGAGATGTGACTGGCTGGTCCCTATTATGGAATGGTGTGCTGGGACCCTACTCATTAGAGGGTTATGTGACAGCTTATACAAAGATTGAAGACCATAAATGGTCGTTAGAAACTTGTAAAAAGTGACGTTGAGGTCTTGATAGTATCGTACCTATGTTATAATATATATTTACATAAACTTGAACAAAGTAATAATAATAATAAATATAATAAATATTAACAAACATTTCACACAGCGTTATCTCTCCCAAAACTAAGCAGAGCTTGTACTATGGGAACCAGATAACTGATAGAATACTTATATACTTTTTTTTTTGTAAATACATACTTATAATATATAGAAAAACACCCAGACACGGAACAAATATCTGTAGATCATGCAAGCATTTGTTCCGTGGCGGGAATCGAACCCGCTACCTTCTGCGTCTCAGCCGGCTATTCGCCCACTGCGCCACGGAGGTCGTCCGTATCGTATCTTCTTGATTCTCAGAGATATCTAGTGGAAGCATGTGGTAAGGTATCAAGGTGAACAACACCGAATTACAGTTCAACAATCACTTTATTTCTATCGAATTACAGAATCAAAATTAAACTGTTTACTTTAATCGCGACCGATAATTACTGTTACTATTAATTACTAATTTTGAATTAGAGTCGAATTTCGACCACTATGCGGGAAACTAATTAATCGAGCGAGATCTCTAAATCAACTTGGGCAAATCGGCGTTGTATGTATGTGTGTATGTTTGTGCAAGGATAACTTTCGAAGTGTTTATCCGATCATCATAAAATTTGATATTATAGGTAGGTAGTGATGGCACAATTTTGGTGTGACTAAATGAGCAAAAAATGTGAGGGGGTTGTTGAGATACTGGGGTTCAAGAGGGGTAAAAAAAATACAAAATGGGATTATCCGGTCAAGTGGCACGTCTAATAAAAGGTCTTTGTGAGTACGTTTTGGCCCCGTTTTTATACTTAGTTTAAACCTTGTAGTTTTTAGATTATTAGCCATAATAAAAAATGAACTTTGACAAAATTCACAGGGTACACCAGTGACCCCACAGTGCTGAAATTTGGTATGCGTGTAGCTTTAGTGACACAAATATAGGGAATAGTCTGAAATCCAGAATAACGGCAATTTCTACCCCAAAAAAATGACCCAATTTACATGAACTCCCGTTACCTGTAGATTGAATGAAACTCTAGGTCAAGTAAGTTGGTTGCTTATTTCGTGGCACTATTTTATTAGTCAAAGATTAAGGCCGGCTTGCACAACGATCCATAAACGGATTTAGCGACTAAACATGTTTAAATTTTACGTATTTGTATGATTTGACCACTCCTTAAATCATATTTAGCCACTAAATACGTTTAGGCATCGTTGTGCGAGTCGCCTTATGAATATTTTTTTTTGTGTTTTGGGAGTCTCGCGAGATCTCAGTTCAGGGCGAACCACTAGTACATATAAATATCTAGTTACGTAAGTCTAAATGCATAATGTCATGTCTCGTATCCACAACTAGAAATTGAACGATGAAACCCTAGACTAGACCATGCTGGAGGGAGATAGAGCGTCCCAACTAAAACACCTAGATATGCAGGCATCTAACTGAATAAATCCATAAAACCAACATGATGCACATCTCAACTCTTAAATAACAGGCTAAGTGCAATAAATAAACTCTTAGTTATATTTACTCGGTTTCAGCTGTAATTGTATCGTTACGGCGTATTTCGTGCACTGCACAATAACGAGTTAATTAAGAAAGTTGAGACCAACTCGCTCCACTCCGCGGTTTCGCTCTGCCCAATCAATTCGACTTACTGTTGCACTAAATTATTATTTTCCTGGGTTATTTATGATTCGTTTTGACGGCTTTGCTAAATTAATGAAACATCTAGCCTTTTGGAAGCTAATACTGTTGATGGAGGGGCCGTGGGTGGAGTCACTGTCTCAAGTTATTTAGGTAGGTCATAGTCATTTATTTGGTAAGAATATTACACGTCATACTTCTTATTGGTACCTCGTGTCGGTACACACTGTACGTATACACATGGTAACTATAAGCAACAAAAGAAAACAATAATAATAATAAAAGTTATTTGAAGTAATACAAAAACAAAACAAAATTGGATACCAATATGGAATTACACAAGTCATTATAAATAGTCAATAAAATAGTCATACAAAATATTCAATAAAAATAGTCCAATAAAATTATTATATTAATTTGTCATGTCAATAAACTCCTCATAACTATAGAAGGTGTTACTCAAGAGCCAGCGCTTCAGTTTGAGTTTAAATGTATTGTAACTGGTTGCCTCAGTCACAGTACAGGGTAGTCTGGTATATGCCGTCGGTCCCATGTAATGGGACATGGCGTACATTACACGCGTAGGTACCTACATAACACGGTATAAAAACATTATGATCGCGTGTTCCGGGTGTTCAACCCAGCTGCTGCTGCATGCTGGGACAAATCTCCAAAAACAAAGGTAAACAAGATCCTACCGAAATTATTCTGTCAAAAGTCCTTTAGATAGTAGCTTAGTAGCTTACTATAGGTAAACAATTAAAATAAAATAAATAATAAATATTGCTGGAAATTTCACACAGCGCTATCTAGCCCCAAACTAAGCAGAGCTTGTACTATGGGAACCAGATAACTGATAGAATACTTATATACATTTTTTTTGTTATACATACTTATAATATATAGAGAAACAACCAGACCCGGAACAAATATCTGTAGATCATGCAAACATTTGTTACGCGGTGGGAATCGAACCCACTACCTCCTGCATCTCAGCCGGCTATTCACCCACTGCACCACGGAGGTCGTATATATAAAATGTTGAATAGGAATATTATGGGTAAGTAATTTGTTAACGACCGACTAGATAATATATTATTATTATCTATCCTGCGGCAAGTAATTAGCTCTACAATTCCCAATCAGGAATTCCAATAAAGCGCTTATCAATAAAGAGGTAGGTACCTACTTACCGATGTCAAAGGTAGATGTTCCAGGAATTACTATTAGCCAAATTAATAGGTAGCGGACCTGTGTATCTGGTAGGCTGTTTTTAGTGAGGTATTAATTACAAAATTTCCAGACAGTGGATGGCACACAATGGTGCAATAATGGGACAAGCTGTTTGCGAGCCTACCACAAAGTACAAAGCATGTTTGTAAACAGCCTTATTGGTCTCAAAGCGGAATGTAGGTACCTACCTAGACGCAGCCTGCAGGTTCCATATAACAACAGCTTGGTGTGTGCTAGGGTTGTGTACGGATATCGTTTTGAGGGTTACTGTTGATTTGTTGTCAATCATTGCAGAGGCTATTGAAAGACTGAGTCGCAATAGACTGTAATTTATGATGTGATGAGAATATAGAAAGAAGAAGAAAGAAAGAAAATATATTTATTTGCAGACATAAACAAAACAAAGACATACACAGTTACAAAAATAACACGACAATAAGTATAACATACAAAAAATTGAAATAAAGATATAGAATATAAATAGGTAGTAGGTACGTCCAAGTTATGAGCGTCCGCAAACTAGGATCCGGCTCAGCATTATGCGCCACGCACTAGTAAATACAGGTACGCAGCGCGCTGGTCTTCCGCCGGTTCCTAAATTCAGTACCGGATAATCTGACTTTATTAAAAAAAAAAACTAAATTATATAAACTAAAGAATTTGAAATATAGGGACATAATTTATAAGTATGTATGTTGGTAAAGTCGTAGTCATTATAAACTGAGGCAATGTGGGTATTTATATGTAGGTATAGTGTAATATAGATATAGTAAGTGTGAAGTGTTAGTGGCAACACGAAAGAGGAGAGGGGAACTGTTGTCAAGGTACTTAGGTACCGTTACGTATCTTTCAAGCCTAAGGTTTTAGATAGAAGAAATAAACTAGGTAGCTATTGGTAATATGAACGAATCTAGATTGCCACAGGTTGTTTTAAATAAATCGTAGTCTTGGTTTTAAGTGGTTTTTGAAATTTTATCCTATTTGATGCCACAATACAACCCTATTTTGCACTCTGATTGCTGAGTATAGAGGTATTAACTGTAAATGGAATCAATCACCTAAACAGCAAGTGCATAAACAATGCACCAGCCGTGAATGGAATGCCATTTGATTGTGATTCAGCGATCATTATCGCAATATTGAGAGGTAAACGAGCAGTGATGAATGAATGAATAAAAATAGTTTATTGTACACCACACAAGAAACAAACATAAACATAAAAATTCACAAAGCAACAAGTATAATGGGCGGTCTTATCGCTTAGAAGCTATTTCTTCCAGACTACCACTTTTAAAAGGGTCAATTAAGAAAGTCGTACTTTTGTAATCGTTCCTTCTTGCACTTTTGTATCCTTCATCACCTGAAACACGGTAGAGTCCCTAAAGCGAACATTTAAAACAATGCAAATGCCTGAACATTCAAAATGGTAGCGTCACCCGTTAATAAGGGCAAGTGTAGAGCTAGTTCGCCTATACTTCCTTCCCTATACGTTTCCCTACCTTAAATGTTTACTACACCTTTGTGTTCCATAAATAGAAATCCTTTTTTCTTGTTTCCTTTAGAAAACAGGCCACAATTCGTTTGCATTTCGCAGAGAAACGATTATTTTGGTCGCAACGGTCGGGAACTGGCAGCTAGGTAGGTCGTAATTCATTTGCACTTACTCCATTCATATTGCTGTAATGGAAAGAAAATTTTATGCAGTTTCGTTACCTGGCGTTACCTTTCTGGGAACTATTTTCTGTTTGTAAATAACGACGGTAAAGAAAATTTGAGCTACATATGTGTTGATATTTTATGAATGCTTGCTTGTTAAATCAGTAGGGAATAAGTAGAGACTCATAAATTAACTAAACTGTTGGTGTGGGTTACACTCTATCAACGTTTTTCCTTTCCATAAAGTGTACACAATTAATCTACGTAAAGCTTCCCAAAATTACACAGCAAGAGGAATTTGCATATTAGGTATCGAGTAAAGACTTTTCCAATCGGGTCCAAAACTCCAACAGTATTTCCTTGCAAATAAAAGCTGGTCTGGGCATTAGACAGATGACCCGATCCAGGGGCGAACTCATTTTGAATTCCCAGCGGATTTTAGTTGATTGACGCTGTCTGTCCTAATTAGGACAGTGCCCATCAATCATGGAAATGGGGCTGTTTCAGCTGAGTTGCCTGAAAAAATCTCACTTTGAAGGGCGGAATTCGAATTGGACGTCCATTGGCGTAAATACGGGGTAACCGTTTAGTAAAAGCGTAATTTTCAGAAGGATTCTGAGACCCATAGCAATTCTTTAATCAAATTCTGCGTCCGTATAAATTGTAAGTTAACTAGGATATACAGACGCACTCACCAACGATAAGAGCTTACAAAAACTTCAGATATTCTCTTTACACTATTCGTCATCTAGGAAGTTTTAATGGAATGCTACATACGTCTGCGTGTTTGCTTATTTCAGATTATAAAAACAATCCTTGTGCCTACCTAAAAAATCTATAATCATTAAGGAATGCTTAGTTGAAACTACGTTCTTGCTCTCTCTCTCTCTCTTTGTTATAATTTATTTTTCATTTTAATGTACCTGAATAACTTTAACTGATTTGGTAGACTACACAAGTCATGCTGAAGTGTGCCATCAAGTGCATTTTCACAAATAATTTGAAACTGATTTCACAGTCTATCAATTAGAGCAGCCACTTCGGAAATAATGAGTCAAAGGTACCTAAGTCAAGTCTAGCATTCCCGAAATTTAATTAAAACTTCTCTAAAACCTGGGAGCTCACGTGAAGGGCCGCAATTTGCCTTAGCAATTATGCCTAGGTTTTATCGTAGCGCTGCACTGCCACTTATGCCGTACTTACCTACAAAATTTAATTGGGACCAATTTTTGGAGTGATTGATGACTTGTACGTCTAGCGGGTATTGGGTTGGGATCGATAGTTTTGTAATGTTTGCATCCAAAAAAAGGAGGAGTGTGTATGTTAAATAATTTTTTTATTAATTCTGCTATGGCGTAGACTTAACCACTACTTAGGTATTTGTAGAGATTTGAAGAATTGTTGTTTAATTTGTTTTTGTCTTGCTTCAGGTACAGTATATTAGAATTATTCAGATGTCAGAAATATATTTATTTTGTAAGTATGTAAAAACTTTAATAAATATGTCAAATGTCACACTAATATTATAAATGTGAAAGTTTGGATGTTTGTTTATTTATTTGTTTGTTCGTTACTCAATCACGTCGCAACGGCTGAACCGATTTCTATGAAATTTGGTAGGTATATCCGTAGATTATAATCTGGATTTCCACATAGATTGGATTAATAAAACATTATTTGTAGTCGACTTCCTTAAAAAGGAGGTTCTCAATTGGACTGTATATTTTATCCTAACTTCTTATTTTAGGGACCTATTTTAGAGTTTTGTTTTTGCGTTGGGTTCATTATAGCTCCAAGGTAAATATTTTTGGAGCTACTCTCTATTGAGGAAAAGAGGGAATGAAAAAAACATTTAGCTTGCATCCCAATGTGTGTAGAATTGTTGGAAAGCTATTAATAAACTGGTGGTTCGTCCCGAACTGAATTCTCGCGAGTATCCCATACAAACATAAAAAAGAAAATATTAGATAATTATTATCTTTGACTATTAAAATAGTGCCATGTAAACTTTACAGGGTAAATTATCCACGAAATGCACGACCAACTAACCTGACCTACAGTTTCATTCAAACTACAGGTAACGGGATTTCCTATAATTTGGTGTCTTTTTTTGGGGTATAAATTGCAGTTGTTCTGGATTTTTCCTTATATCTGTGCCACTAAAGCTACACGCCTACCAAATTTCAGCACTGTGTGGTGCGGTGCGTGGGGGTCCGTATAAGAAAACTCCCAGGGCAATCGATAACACAATAATTGTAACAATGTGAATTCAGATTCGAAAAAATATTGGAGGCCGATTAGATCAGTCTAATCGGCCTCCAATATTTTTTAAAACTCCGTCATTGCTACCAACAGCATTTTGGCTTAGGATAACCTCCTCCTTCTCGATAGTTGATCGACACATTTTTATTCAAGTTCTTAAATTTTCACATAGATTTTCTTTTTATTTTACGCCATCCCAACGCGATACTCCTTGTACTCCTCTGCATACCGCGCTGGGCATGGCAGGGTCGCCATGTGGTGCGGTGCGTGGGGGGGGAAGGTGTGATGATTAATTGATACGCGAGTGTTTAGTAAGACGCTAGGTTTATTACTGATCTAAGTACATGGTACACAGACATGACCCCACTACAACTGTGGTGTTTCTGGTGTACCCTGTGAATTTCATCAAAGTTCATTTTTTACTATGGCTAATAACTTAAAAACTACAAGGTTAAGTAAATAAAAGTAAAAACGGGGTCGCAATCTACTGACAAATACCTTTCATTTTTATCATCGGAAAGTTATCCTCGTACAAACAAACATACATACTTACATACATATACATACATATATACAACGCTGATTCGTTGTCTCATTAATATTATACTTTGGGTATTCGAGGACCGGACATCGTGTCACAAGTATTTATAAATACGGCTATTATGCTGCCTATAGTAGTTAGCGTCATTGCAGATAAAACAAATAATAAATAATTCTACCTACTAATAATAATAAATAATATACATGATATTTTTAATTTATTATTGGGTGAAGTCCGCACAAGATCAGTAACTCTGGAAATCTATGGGGAGGCCTATGAGTTGACGTCCTATGGCTGACATGATGATAATGATTATTACGCATTATAATAAACTTACATAGATTACTATTATTACTTTTGAGTAGCGGTGGGCATTCTCGATCTCTTATAATAATAATTTTTAACTGATATAGGTACAGCCAAAGAATGCCGTAATTTTGAAAATCATCAACCCAGAGTCCAGTTCATTTCATCACTTAGAGCGACGCTAAGCCAAATGATCGTGAACGCCCAGCTTGCAGACACTTACGCTTGTCATTCATTCTTTCATTCACTTAACTCCCTAAGTACCTAAAAAAGTGTCGGAAAATCAAAAGCGTTTTACTGGCAACACTGATGGCAAATACATATTCTGATACATTTATTTTATATTTTCATGTTAATTTGGATAATCATAACCAACTAACTTGTGAAAAGTTGCTTTTAGATCTGCACATTTCACCATTTTGATAACTTTACATTCGCCCTCACTTGACGTCAAGCTGACAACTGAAGTCAGAATGAGTCAGATAAATCTGCAAACGTATACGTCGTAGCAATGCGTCGGTACCATATTTTGCTTATCTAGTGAAACATCATCATTGCGATGTGCACATTTCGTATCGCGCTGACACGCGTGACATCAGTCAAACCAACGTGAGTTCAAACATTAGACACATTCAAAATTAGCGCGATTGCCCCCTGGATGTTGAGACATATAGGCTTCTGTTTATTGACAAAACACGCGTGCGAAGTCGTGGGAGGAAACTTGTATAAAATAAAAGTAAAGGTACCTACTTATGTAGGAGATTAGTTTTAAGAACGACTGAACCTATTCATGAAATGAAATTTGGAATTTGTAGATTTTGTGACCACAAAAGCTGTTTTAGTTGTAACCGTGTTCAAAAAATCCTTCATAAAGCCCGGAACAAACCTAATAAGAGAGTGTTCAAGACATTGTGGTCGGGATATATTTAGTACCTAACTTCCTTGGAAGTTACCTACCTTTGCGTGTTACCTAAAGTAAAGTTACGATGTGCGGGAAACTTTGGGAATACAAGGGAGCCATAAATTAGGTAACAAATAACTGCTACATTATTTGTTACATATTCATTATAATGTTACATTGTGCTGAAACGTTGATCTATTTTGATATACATGCCTATTTTGTGAAGTTTTGTAAACGGATCGTCCCGCTTAAGTTTGTTGATTTTCGTATAAGGGTTTCGTAGTCGAACTAGGAACCTTTAGGGCCGGCGGCGATGACTAACGGCATGGCATGGCAAAGGATTTTGTATGTGGAAATGATTTTTAATCTTATAGCACACACATTCCGTTGAACAAGGAGACGCTGTGTGTGACACACCGTGGCATCCCGTGGTTACATATAGGTAAAATTTTTCCACCTCTATATTTAATAACGCGAATGGCACTGCTTAATTACTTTAGCACAATGATTAAATGGTTGGTCTTAGGGTGCTTGCTTTGCCCTGACAATAATCAAGGCAAAGTAAGATGTTAAAGAGAAAATCTTTGAGACTTTATCTCTTATTTCTTGTTTGGCATATGCGAGATGCTAATGAAGCAGTTTATCTAGAATGCATGATGACTGAGAAACATGGACTAGGATGGAGTTGTCTCTAAATGTTAAATGCCAATAAAGTATCCTGGAATGTTAGTTGACTAAGAAAAAAAAATATATCTAGTGTGACAAAAATATATCTAGTGTGACTATGAATATTATTGACCTGTCTTGTTATTGATCGAGCGAAGCGAGATCTCTAAATCAACTTTGGCAAATCGGCGTTGTATGTACGTATGTATGTTTGTTTGTTTGTCCGAGGATAACTTTCGAAGCGTTTATCCGATAATCGTTAAATTTGGTATATAGGTAGGTAGTGATGGCACAATTTTGGTGTGACTAAATGAGCTAAAAATGTGGGGGGTTGTTGAGATATTGGGGTTCAAGAGGGGTAAAAAAAAAACCAAAATGGGGCTATTCGGTCAAGTGGCTCGTCTAATAAAAGGTCTTTGTGAGTACATTTCGGCCCCGTTTTGAGTTTTAGTTTTAATCTTGAAGTTTTAAGTTATTAGCCATAATAACAACTGAACTTTGACAAAATTTACAGGGAATACCAGTGACCCCACAGTGCTGAAATTTGGTATGCATGTAGCTTTAGTGACACAAATATAGGGGAAATCCAACTGCAATTTCTACCCCAAAAAAATCCAATTAACATGAACTCCCGTTACCTGTAATTTGAATGAAACTGTAGGTCAAGTTAGTTGGTTATAATTTTCGTGACACTATTTAGGTAGTCAAAGATTAGGTACAAATAATATTATTTTGTTTTTATGGAAGACTCGCGAGATCTCAGTCGTGGCGAACAACTAGTTATTTACCGATTCTACCGGAAATACCGTCAGATCAAGATAGACAAGCAGCAAGTGCCTAAACGAAATGTGTGAATAAAACGAAAAGAATATTATTTTGATAGCCACGCTTGGCAGTCAGCGCCATAAATCTAGGCGCAACTATTTTTAATTTTTTTTTAATAATGCTTCAGAATGCATTTAAATCGCAAGTAACAGACATTCATAGTAAATACCATCTTCCTATGATTTAGGTTCTCATAATTTATTCTATCGGTAGACACAAACGACATAACCATAGATAGGTATGGTTTAATTATATAATTTCTCCTAAATCCTATAAGCTAGTTCAGTGTAGGTATCAAAGGTGTCTACGGAGCCCTGTGGCTTGCGGGTATGAATATGTAGCGAGCCGCGGTTACCAACTCAATATGCATGAACTACTAACTTATTTATTCAACACAACTATGTCGTATAGGGGAATTCTCTTAACATTATTACATGGAAGCAATATTGGATGGGAAATGTAAAAGTTAAAATCATGTCGCTGTATAAACTTTTTCATTGCATTGGAATAACTCTACAACTTTGGTCCCTTGTAAAATAAAGTGAGTAGGTACTCTATTTAAAAAAAGCATGTGTGCAATTCACACGTGGTAGAAGTGAAACCTTCAAAAAACCAACCCACCAACCCCCCAACCAACCATTTTTCAACCTTTCTTATGAATTTATGTGCCTGTCTCTTTTTACTGTCGCTTTTTCGTTTCATCGACTTTCAAATCACAACGATGCTAAAGAAGTGCAAAGCACAAAGAGAACCACGAGCATAAGAAACACTGTATAATGCTTCCTATCTCATTTTCTCCCACGTTAGATCTTATGAATTTATGTGTCTGTCTCTTTTTACTGTCGCTTTTTCGTTTCATCGACTTTCAAATCACAACGATGCTAAAGAAGTTTTCACTTCCAAAAGTAAAATCGTATATAACCTGTAACCTATATATATATATATATACCTAGTCAAGTCATAAGTATTGTCACACAGTAAAAACTTTTCTTTTAGAATGCTGGCCACAAAAAAGTTTATAGAATTCGAATTTCGAATTGTCCTTGAAAATAAAAATGTATACTTTTTAGAATTTTACTCATTTTTAAATATGGAGTGGACGCTTAAAGAAGACCGTGTTGCAGTTATTGCGTTGCATCGTTGCGGTTACGCGCCAATTCAAATTTTTGACATACTGAAAAATTTGAATATAACCAAAAGATTCGTTTATCGCACCATCAAACGATACAATGAAGACTCTAGTGTAGATGACAGGTCAAGAAGTGGTCGCCCTCGGTCTGTTAGGACTCCAGCAGTGATAAAAGCTGTGAAGGCGCGAATTCAAAGAAATCCAAGCAGAAACTGTTGGCCCTTCAGATGGGGTTAAGCAGAACCACGGTAAAAAGGGTGTTAAATGAAGACTTAGGGCTTCGGGCATGTCGAAGAAAAACAGGACATCGTTTGAATGCTCGTCTAATGGACCTGAGACTGAAGAGATGCCGCGCTTTGTTGAAGCGGTACGCGGGAAAAAAATATCGGGAAATTCTTTTTTCGGATGAAAAAATTTTTACCGTAGAAGAGAGCTACAACAAACAAAATGATAAGGTGTACGCACACAGTAGTGAAGAAGCGAGCAACCGTATTCCGCGTGTCCAACGAGGTCATTTTCCATCCTCGCTCATGGTATGGTTGGAAGTTTCTTATTGGGGCTTAACAGAGGTACATTTTTGTGAGAAGGGTGTAAAAACGAATGCAGTTGTGTATCAAAATACAGTCCTGACGTACCTTGTGGAACCTGTTTCTCATACCATGTTCAATAACAGGCACTGGGTATTCCAACAAGATTCGGCGCCAGCTCATAGAGCGAAGAGCACACAAGACTGGCTGGCGGCGCGTGAAATTGACTTCATCCGGCACGAAGACTGGCCCTCCTCCAGTCCAGATTTGAATCCGTTAGATTACAAGATATGGCAACACTTGGAGGAAAAGGCGTGCTCAAAGCCTCATCCCAATTTGGAGTCACTCAATACATCCATGATTAAGGCAGCCGCCGATATTGACATGGACCTCGTTCGTGCTGCGATAGACGACTGGCCGCGCAGATTGAAGGCCTGTATTCAAACTCACGGAGGTCATTTTGAATAAACTTTAGTGTCATAAGAATCTATGTTTTGTTAAGTTCATTTTGGTATATAAATGGTTACATAATGAATAAACTTGTTTCAATTATTTTATATTAAACATGTGACAGAATTTATGACCTGACTAGGTATATATACACACACACAACACACACATATATATATATATATATATATTATATACGTGAAGAGAAAACTTTGTACTCCTTTTTGCTTATTGCGCGCATGGAGGAGTGTGAGATTTGGCATAGTTAAAGTTTATACCCATGGAGAAGGAGCGGCAATGCTTGTTTTTTTTCTCTAGCCTATCTCGTCCCACTGCTGGGCAAAGGTCTCCCTCCAAGCATCCCTATCCCACCATCGACTTTGGAAGGTGTCGAAATCGTCCAGCCAACGCTTTCTCGGCTGACCCCGACGTCGCCCTCCGTCTTCAGGCGTCCATACAACGTGGCCCGCCCAGTCCCACTTAAGTCCAGCCGATCTTCTCAATACATCTGCAATGCCGGTAAGCGGTGTTACTCACTCGGTTGACACGTTTGAAGTCGAGAATGCTGCGCTCCATTGCCCTTTACAAATGCTACGAGTAAAATTAATAAAAATAAAATGATTTATGCTAGAATTTTGACCAAGCACTGGCAACTAGTGATAATAATGTAGTAGCTAGGCACGTATTACAAAGTAACACGTTAGGTTTAGGTACTTAAAGAACAAAAATTGGGAAACTGCAAACTTTAATTTGGGACCCATTTCCTAGATATGTTCTAAGAACACTCATAATTCAATAAGGTCAAAAGCTCCAAATCAATATTAATTATACAAAATGTCAGGGTCACTGGTGTACCCTGTGAATTTCATCAAAATTTTGATTTTATTATGGCTAATAACTCAAATCACTACAAGGATTAAACTTAAAATAAAATCGGGATCGAAATGTACTAAGAAAAATCAAAAACTTTTCATTAGACATCCCACTTGACCTAATAGTCAACTTATACCAAGCACAAGTCCGATCATGTCTGGAGTACTGTTCTCACCTCTGGGACGGATCAGCGAAGTACCAGCTAGAGGCTCTAGATTCAATTGAGAGAAGAGCCAAGAAGCTCATTTGCAATGACGAGTTAGCAAAAGCAAGGCTCCACAGCTTCGAGCATCGTCGAAAGGTTGCAAGCCTCTCGGTTTTTTATCGGATACATTTCGGAGAGTGTGCTGCGGAGCTTTTCAACCTGATCCCACCATCCCCATTCTATGATCGGACAACCAGACGCTCCGCGATGCGCCACCGCTACATGGTAGACATACCTCCCATACGCACAAAGCGGTACTCTTCCACCTTTATTATGCGCACCGCCAAGGAGTGGAACGCATTGCCCGAGTCTGTGTTTCCTGATAATTACAACCTAGGGATCTTCAAGTCACGAGTGAATAGGTTTCTTCTAGGCAAGCGTGTACCATCGTAGACAGCATCATCGCTTACTATCAGGCGAGATAGTGGTCAAACGCTAGCCTATAATTTATAAAAAAAAAAAAAATAGTCTCATTTTGATTTTTTTTTACCCCTCTTGAACCCCAATATCTCAACAACCCCCCCCCCCCCCCCCTACATTTTTAGCTCATTTAGTCACACCAGAATTGTGCCATCACTACCTACCTATATATTAAACTTCACGATTATCGGATGAACGCTTCGTTAGTTATCCTCGAACAAAAAAACAAACATACATACATAGAACCCTGATTTGCCCAAGTTGAGTTGGAGATCTCGTTTCGCCCGATCAAATATTATTATTTATTTTTGCTCTTATGGTATTAAGTTTGCTGTACGACATTCAAGCTTAAATGGGTCCCAAATTAAAGTTTGCGACTAGACTGTACCAAAATGAGTCTGACAACAGTGCCGTTCGCCTTGTGTTTTAAATCCAAACTTTTTTCAAATAAAAAGTTGTGCAATAGTATGCTGCATGTCTAGAAAGTTTTTATGGCAACTTGAACATCCTTCGCTTCCAGGGGGGTTATCTCGTGAACATAATAACACCAAATATCGAATGAAAAATATTATGTATGTATCTCTAAATCAACTTGGGCAAATTGGCGTTGTATGTATATATGTTTGTTTGTTTGTACGAGGACAACTTTCGACTATGAGCTAAAAATGTAGTGGGGTGGGGTAAAAAAAATCAAAATGAGACTATTAGGTTAAGGGGGATGTCTAATGAAAGGTTTTTGGTTTTTGTTAGTACATTTCGATCCCGTTTTTATTTTTATTAAACTAAAAATAAAAACGTAGTTTATCCTTGTAGTTTTTGAGCCATAAAAAAACTAAACTTTAACGAAATTCACAGGGTACACCAGTGACCCCCACAGTGCTGAAATTTGGTATTCGTGTAGTAGTTTTACTGATACAAATATAGGGAAAAGTCTACAATAACTGTAATTTCTACCTATAAAAATAAAAACCAAATATCTAACATAATAATTTTGTACCTACAAGATTACAACGAGATTTATTCGAGATTCCGAACCCTGACGCCTCATCGTTACTCCATTGGACTCGAATCAGCACAATATTATTTTTTCACGACGTAACAATTGTAAGTTGTCAGGGTGCCCTGTCACAAAGTTTAAATGAAATCTCGGGCTGACTGTGTAATTACAAACAACTCAAAGGTACTGCACGGATACATTTTACAAGCAGTAAGGACACTAAACACCCGACGTCCGTCGTTGCCAAGAGACTATAAATTCCACTCTTCTTTATTTTAATTAAGTTTTCTTGAAAGTGTACATACTGCTTGTAAAGGCATATCCTGCTGTAAGGTCAACGTCGACTCTGTCAGCCGTGTAATGGACTTTTCAAGTATTTCTAAAATGGCAACTTGAACTCCAAATGCCTCCGACAATGTGTTTGAGGATGGTTTTGACTACTTATACTATTACTGGTTGAGTTCATTATTTCATCTCGGCGCGTGCCTCTGAGCCTTTCCTTGTCTGCGTTGCTCATTTGTTTTCTTTGAGCCAGATGCGCTAGGAAAGTCGGAAAGTTCTTTTGTAAAATGCACATGTAATTATTACTTGCATGTAATTCTTATTTTAGATTAAGAATCCACCCACGTCAATATTGCTCATATTTATGTTTAACAATTTACGCCACATGTGAACCCCTTATCTTGTTCATAGGTATTCATAGGTACCTATAAAACATATAGAGTGAATTTACAAACGGTCAACGAAGAGGAATGGTTCTGCCTTTCATCTAGAACAGCCATACTCAAAGTGTGCTCCGCGGAGCCCTAGGGTTCCGCAAAGCCTCTGTGGTGGCTCCACGAGAATACTAATAATAATAAGAAGAAAATCAGGAATACTCCAATAACTCTCTTCTATAAACCTGATGTCAATCAATTGATGAAAAATAAGAAACAGTTTTATACCTCCCATTAGATATTTAATTATTATGCAACTGTTACATTTTAAAATGAATGAATGAATGTAAAACACACAAAATGAACACTTTATTGTAAAAGCTCCGTCAAATATTTAGCTTTCCAAAAGGGTTCTGTCACCAAAAAAGTTTGAGAACCGCTGATCTAGAAATATAATACTTAAAAACCAATTAACTCTGTATCTGTACACTATTTAGTCCAAGTACTTAGTATTCACAGTATATTTGCCACTTTTATATTCCATGGCTTGAACTTGGTTTATAATATACATTAAGAAGTTTCACTGATCACCTAAAATTCCCAAAGCATATTCGTCCAAGAGTCACTGGTCATAAATCTATCCTTAGTCCCCTGGACAGTGGACGATCACGATTGCAAGCACGTTTTTGGCGATCTGCAATCTCAAAATTACCTCCGAAAGCCCTGAAGGAATAGACAAGTGCCCAAACGAACCAAACGAAATAATAAAAATTATTGATTAAAAAGTTATAATAATCCCGTCTCTACATTATTGTAGCTCAATAACGGCAAATAGAAGAGATGAGAGATCGCGCAAGCGATGTGTTAGAATCTGAGCCTAAGTAATACTTCTTAGAAAGACCTGTTCGTCCTAGGAACTCTAGCTAAAGGTTGCTCCTTAGCTTCCTTGTAGAGACCTACCTTTGGCCATATTGGTAGTGACAGAATAATAATAATAATAATTTTTGCAAACGGACCTTCCAAGTGAACGTCCAATCAATCATACGTTAGGTACTGATATGCACTTGGCTTAGGCCCGTGCAGCCCAGGTATATCTCCGGTTATAGTACAACCGAGTGAAAAAAATACAACACCAAAATAATAATAATAAATATTGCTGGACATTTCACACAGCGCTATCTAGCCCCAAACTAAGCAGATGCTTGTACTATGGGAACCAGATAACTGATAGAATACTTATATACTTGTTTTTTTTTTGTAAATACATACATATAATATATCGAAAAACAACCAGACCCGGAACAAATATCACTGATGATATTGAAAAACAATGATTGCTTAGTTATTATAAAATACATCTGCGATTCGTTTATACCATTGCAACTTATTGAGGGGGCAGTACCAGCACGTCTTCGTGTCGTCTCGTACAAATCGCGCTGATTGCACAAAGCTCCTCCGATCCCCTCTCATTCGTTATCGTTGCAATTGTCCTCTTTTATACACACTTCTTAATAACAGGGCGATCAAATGCAATTTCAACCGCATTGTGGAACTGCAAAGACGAACGCTCGGAACCGCTCCTTAATTAGGGAGATACGGCCTTAGTGACTGAAAATAAACCTTTTTTCAGAAATGTAGAGGTTCTTCTACATACATAATATCTAGCTTATCATCTAACGCGTCATAAATACGTTGAACTGAAATTGTCATATCTCGTTTAGTCAACTTGAGTTACCTATCTAATCTATATACTAGTGGTTCGCCCCGAACTGAGATCTCTTGAGTCTCCCTTAAAGACAAAAATATATTTTCTAATCTTTGACTATCAAAATAGTGCCACGAAATAAATAACCAAATAACTTGACCTACAGTTTCATTCAAATTACAGGTAACGGGAGTTCATCTAAATTGGTTCTTTTTTTTTTGGAGTACAAAATGCAGTTATTCTGGATTTCAGACTTTTGCTTATATATGTGTTACTTAAGCTACACGCATACCAAATTTCAGCATTGGGGGGTCACTGGTGTACCCTGTGAATTTTGTCAAAGTTCAGTTTTTATTATGGCTAATAACTTAAAAACTACAAAATTTGAGCTAAAAATAAAAACAAGGTTAAAATGTACTCATGAAGACCTTTTATTAGACGTGCCACTTGACCGGATAGTCTCATTTTGTACCTACCCCTCTTTAACCCCAATATCTCAACAACTCCCCCACATTTTTAGCTCATTTAGTCACACCAAAATTGTGCTATCACTATCTACTTATATACCAAATTTTACGATGATCGGATAAACGCTTCGAAAGTTATCCTCGGACAAACAAACATACATACATACAACGCCAATTTGCCCAAGTTGATTAGGAGATCTCGCGTAGCTCGATCAAATAATATTATAGAGGAAAGATTTGTATATTTGTAACGAATAAACTCAAAAACTACGAGCCCGATTGCAATATTTTGACGCGTTTCTAGTTTTTTTTTTTTTTTTTTTTTTTATCGTACTGGAGTTGGAACAAGCCTATGGCCCACCTGATGTTCAGTGGTAACCATCGACTATAACAAAGTTTGCCTCGTAGGTCACGCTCCTTAGAAATGTGCCCTACGATGCACTTTCCTGCGTCCATCAACTTGAGGCATACAGGTGTAAAGCCTCATGAGCCTGTAATTTCACCGGCAACCATACCCAAACCGAAACACTGCTATGCTGCTTGGTGGTAGAAATAGGTATGGTGGTAGTACTTCCCCGGACGAGCCCTTTCACAAGAAACTCTACTACTCTTTATATGAATTAAATATTACTTTATAATTTAAGAGTGGTGTACGATAAAACATTTTCCATCCATATATATAAGTGTTAGTGGTATTTAAATAACTAGTAGGTATATTATACGCTGGTTCTGACAGTAAACGTATGAATATATTCAGATTTGAGGTACTTGTCTGGATCAACGCGTAAACATTGCAATTAGGGATTGCAATCCGGCCGGATCCGACCGGATTTCCATCAATCAGGCCGGGTCCGGACGGATCTGGCCGGATTGATCTAATAAGGAGAAATTAACTTTCCTCTTTTGTTTCCATGGACCGCTAATAGTCTAAGATCCGATTAAGAACGACCTTCACCCATCTGTTTAATTGATGAAAAATATTTTATATCAAATTTAATATGTTAAAAAATATATCGCGAATGGGTTGGCTAAAAAATTCCTGGCCAAACTATGATTGTTTAAAAATCAACATTAACATGAACTCCCGTTACTTGTAATTTGAATGAAAATATAGGTCAAGTTAGTTGGTTGTGCATTTTGTGGCACTATTTTATAATCGAAGTCGCGAGCATCTCTAAAAAAAAAATATTATTCATAATCTTAATAACTAATACTAACAAAATAAAATAGTGCCACTAAATGCTAAACCATCTAACTTGACCTATATTTTCATTCAAATTACAAGTAACGGGAGTTCATGTTAATGTTGTTTTTTCAATAATCATAGTTTGGCCAGGAATTTTTTAGCCAACCCATTCGCGATATATTTTTTAACATACTAAATTTGATATAAAATATTTATCATCAATTAAACAGATGGGTGAAGGTCGTTCTTAATCGTATCCTCTACTATAATGAAGTGTTAAAAAAACGATACGTATACGAAATCAAGTTTATTATGACTAATTAAAAAAAGAAAACAATTAAACTTTGAGTGTCAAAATAAATAAAATCAGAAATTAAAAGTCAAAATAAATTAAAATCTCAAAAAAAACAGTGTCTTTATCTTTAACGTAACGTAACTGGTGGTTCAGTTTTCTTAGATAGATTTTAAAGATAAAGTAGAGATCAATATTATTAAATAAAAATTATAAAATTAAACATTACATAACAATTAACCTTGACTGAGATCACAATAATGTCGATAATTAGCTACTGTGAATGCTATTCATGTCTATTCCTAAACTACGTGTAATGTTATGTACGACATTCATTTAAAACACACATCCGAAATAGTATTAACTGAATTTACAGGCGGGTTTAATAACGGTAGCTTGAATATTTATACAGTAATCGACATTTCCAATAAGTAATTTTTAACGTAAATCGGCGGCGCCTTTGCGACTATGCCGCGACGACGCTTAGTCATCATGATGAATGAATATGATTTTTTTACCTATTTTATACAGACTGTTTCATTGATATTTTAGGACTAGATATTAAGTGGTTTGAAAATTTACATTTTTTGACGTAATTAGTTCGAAAAAACCCTGTTTCACATGAATACTAGCCATTAGCACTACCGGTGTTTTAATTTAATGTAGTACATAACAAAACACGTAGTATATGACAGACTACCGAATCATTAGCGGCTCAGCGTCAAACGACTCGCACGCACAAGCACCACGCGTTTAAAGTACTCATCCAACAGCGCGGTTATTTTGCCAAAATATGCAATCATCCGACCCGGTCACCGGATCCGACATATTGGTACTGGATGGACGTCCAAAGGACGTCCACCGCTGAACATAACCCTCCTCCAGATTTCCAGAGCGACCGATCTTATGCATGCTCCACCCAACAGCTCCCAGCAACCTTTATCAGGTCTTTTAAGGTCTTCTAGTGGCAGTGGGGAGGGCACATAGTTTGAAGAACTGATGGTCGTTGGGGCGGAAACGTTCTCGAGTGGAGACCACGCACTAGAAAGCGCAGCGTAGGACGGCCCCCCACTATATTACATAATTATTATTTTTACGCCGAGACTGTTAAACAATGAATGGTAATCGAGGTTTCTCGAGCGCTTTTGTCTGTTATTGTTTGTGGTTTCGCAGAATGGAGAGTGGCCATTGTGTTGAGGGACCGACCCTTTGCTGGAGCGATCGAGATCGTTCTCGAACAATCGAAATATGCGCGATATAAATAGGCCGGAGAGATGGCCGGACAGTCAGTCTGGATTAAGCTATACGTGCGATCATTTCGGTGACTTTAAGTGGTGCAACAGTGGTGTGAATTAGTGTGTTGTGATTACGTGTGACCAAGTTCGTGTATTCATCGTTTAGTGCTGAATAAAAGTGCTATTTTGGTTAAATCGATTCCCATTATTTTATCCCGAACCCTCAGCTCGTAACATTATGTATAATATTTCAGACGCGTTTTCTGTATTATGTGTAGGCTTACGTTACGGTAATTAGTACCTAATTATGTTCTCAAAAAGGATTTTAATTAAGACGCATGGTTACATCATTACGTCACGCACTTAAACAGCTTTATGCATTGCGATTACGTCGTTAATTAAATACTTACACTCCAAATAAAGCGCAAAGGTTTTGGCAAGACGTGTACGAGTATATGCATAGTTAGTTCCATGAAACTTAATTTCCTCTTTTTTTCATAATATTTCTAACGTAACTTTTTTGGTACACAAAGTGTGCACTTTACTTCACTAAAGTGACAACACTGACTTCGTTATGGAAATATTTTAGTTTCTTATTTTGTTCAAAGGTGTGACTGATTCGGATAGAAAACACGAAGTATTAAAACCTAATTTAAAAATTCTCAAATTCCTCTCCCACGCATCGTACAAAGAACCCGTAGGTACTTAAACAAATCTAATTTCACAGCCAAAAAAGAATACTTAGACTGAGCTTAATTTCCGCATCATATCCGTCTTGGATTATATTCGTTTGTTCTGACTTCTGTCAGAACAACGTCTTGGTGTTGTTTTGGATCTTTTGTGGTTCCCAATGCGAACCCAGTTGTTTGTCACATTTTTTCGTTCTTGTTTGTACCGATAGTATTTACCTACGTTTTAATGTGTAGCTTTACAATAAAATAATATAACAATGCAATGATTGAATAAATCATCTTAAAATATGATATAATAATATTGTTGTGTCCAGTCAAAACACACAATTTAAGAAGACTAGACGGCTGTTTTGTTAATACCACTATGCCCTGTCGTCGCGCGACTTGAATTTCAAACATATGGGGGTAGTGACTTCATCGGTAGGTCTAACGAAGAGGGTGCGAGGCAGGTTTGTAGGAAAGGGGCTAGTCAGTGAAAGAGTTTTGCTAAAGCCGCTAATAAACGATCACACAGTGATTTATTCAGCGATTTATCGTCAAACATTATAGTTAATAATTTTCTATAACACTTTCACAGCAAGTTATTTAAACATAAGAGAGGATGTTTTGAAGTTGAAGCTTTGAAAAGTTCAATAACGTTTTAGTATTTTTATACGGGGTATCATACATTTTTAGCTTTTCACTCGCGCCGTTGCTCGTCGAAATGCTCATCGAAATGCTAGTATAAATGAACCGACACGAGCAACTGTATAAAATGCGTTTACACATATTCACAGAGTGAGTGAGTGAGTGAGCATAGTGTTTATACAAACACGCTCGCAATTGGTCTTACTATTCGCTTCGTCGTTCACGGGAAATTTGTTATTAGTGTATTTTTTTGGCTACCCCTGTTCCATTGTCCTTGGCTTCGTCCCTGGTGCCAGGACTCGTGGTACGTGACGATAATTTAGTCCCGCGAGAGGCCTTTGTGCAATCAGTGCGGTTTCTTCCGAATTCGAGCGGACATTTTTATTTGCGATAGTTATTCGAACGTTTCTGAGGTTGTCGTTTTGTTGCGACTTGCTAGCTTAATATAACTTTAACTCAAGAAAATGGCGAATGGTAGGTAGAGATGGTCCAGGAAATTAAACACTATAAAATAGATGAATAGTTGAATACGTTTTAAAGTTTATTTTCTAAATGTCGATGGAATCTTCCATCGATCCAGGAATATTTAGTACGAGCTGTAAGAGTAAACAATGTCGCAACTTTGTTCCTTTCATTAGAAAGCCTAGACCTGTTCGAAACGTCCTGCAAACAATGCTTGGTTAGTTGATTCCGTTTGACTAGATCTACAAGTGACAGACAAGGATACCAGACCAATATATTACCGCGGCCGTATTGTCCTACCTCCAGAAAGTCAAGTACGGTCCCTTTTTCGAAATAATAAGCCGTGTAATTAGGATTTATTACCCTTTCACGATGATTAATAAAGGTTAGTCATCATTAAACGTGAGTTATACACTGCATTCGAAAGCTTGTTACGGATGGTAACATTTGTACGATACTACTGTATCAATGTAGAGTGCTTGAGTACAGATAGATAGCCACTAATAGGCTTGTCTATGCTCAGTACAGGATGATTATCGAGATCTTACCATACCATATTTTGCAGCCGGCCATTTAATATACATAAAATCGAACGGATTGTTAACGATACAGGACAAACTCATACACAAATCTTATTCCGAGTTGTAATTTCATATTATCTTATTAATATTTATTATTATTAATTTCTTATTAATTCATATTTTATATAATGTTTAGTGAAGTGGGAAACCTCACTGAACACCATAGAGCTGGAAACAAGATATTTTTCCTAAACATACAACTTTTACAAATGAATTGCCAGTGGTACTTAAACAATTATAATCGCTATCAACTGGTCGATCGCAATTGGCAGTTAGAGGTACACTTTTTAAAGTAGATTGCAGATAAAATATTTAAAATTAACCACCAAAATAGCACCGATATTCAATCAGCCCGTTCTATTCGCCCATCTGTATTCAGTCATCCATCTTAAAAATTTCAGCATCTCTTCTATATGCCCTATCCATGAAGACTATAGTGTAGTTTATGAAGCTTCATAAATAAATACCTGGATCCGCATACCTGGAGGATTATCTCAAACAATCCAATCAAATGGTAAATAAGTAAAAGGGCCAGGGATTACACAATAGGATATGCCTTATCCAGGGCGGAACCGGCTTCATTAATAATTCTCATCATGCTCTGCGCTACGTACATGGATTATATTTTCTCATTAACTTAATCCTTCACATAAGCGTTTTAATTTTGTTGTCTGATACTCTTTTGAATTTAAATATAGGAGATGAACTATCTTGAGTAATTATCGCTTGCAGAACTGATTTTCAGCAAGGGAATAAAAGTTCTCGTCTGACTATTATGAACATGAAGGCGTGGGTAATATACCTACTCATAATGGCCTTTACACTAATGAAATTTAATTTTATCTCGTGTTTGCACTATTACCGTGATTCGCGCGTGATTCATACAGTTAGATTTTTTAAATTTTACGTGATTAATCCAAACACAAGAGGTACCGTGATTTCCATTTTTGAAGCAGCCTTCATCCCACGCAACTATGTTTCATACCCTTTCATTGATACCATAAATACAACAAAACTTATTCGTCGCCGCAAAATCACCCATAAATCTACGCCACGTATCATATTGTTTCGGCCAAACCCGCTTTCCCTGCAGATTCCATTTTTATTCACCGCAAGCGCGACCGGTGTTCCGAAACCTTTGAAAAACAATTTCCTCTATCCCGTATCCCGGGCACCGGGTACAAGACAAGATAGATAGCCTTATAAATCTCCCATGTGTCTAATTGACGGCTAGCAAGGCCCAGGATCCTCCAGCTGGACTTGCACTGATTCACTCCGCTCATTTGGAAAAAGTATTACCTACGTTGTTTATTCCGGTTTGGCTGCAGTTGCTGCAGATTAAATGTTTTCTTTGGTCTGAGTAAAAGTATTAATTTTCAATCAGCATAGTCGTCTTTCTGCCAAATTAATGTCACACTAAAAACCTTTTGAATACAAACAAACATTCTTGTTACTTTTCTCTATTATCCTTCAAAGACTTCGTATTTGAGTTATATTCATAGCTACGAGCTTACCTGCGAATTCTTGTTATCTAAATAACCACTGAGGATAATGAGATGATCCTTATTTAGAGAGCTTTCGCAAAGAAAAATTGCGCAATAAGACTTTTTGTTTCGCTAAATTGGTAGCTTTCCCAGAGATGTGGCAAAACCCCGCTATTGTTCTTAATGAATATACCCACAGGTAGGTATGAATATCCCGCGTAATCGTAATTCTGTGGGTTTCACAACGCCTTGGGTTTACTAGTTAATGTATTTAGGTATTCACAAAAGGAACATTTTCAACGGCCTTACGTAAATGATATATTAAAATTCGGTCCCTGGTTGTACCGTTTGCCCTACGGAACAAAGATCGATTTTTCGTTACAATTCTTTTCTAACTCTTACAAATCGAGCACACTATGTTTAGTAAGTTAACCTTTGGTAGTCAGACGGTAACTTTACGTTTTATTAAGGGCAGTAAAGTCGGGTTCATAAGATTTTTTATTTTCTGCGTACTAAAAGGGAACTACGCACGTACAGAGTTCATACTTCATTCGGCTCGTAAAAAGTAGGCCGGATTACGTTCTATATTCACGAACTCTTCAAGTTGTTAGTAGATGATGACCATAAAGATAATTTTATAGATGATAGTGCCGAAAGTCTTAGTTTTCTGGATGCTTTGTTACCTGATGATTTGTTGCTTACTGAAAATACACAAAATATTTTAATGCCCGGAAACACCTCTCATATGTATAAAAGTGAAATAGGTTTACCGTTAAAGTTTTTCTCATTTCACCTACTCGTATTTCGTGCTGCTATATTTTACCGAAGGTACCCAAACGTAAAATGCACCCGCTTGCACTGACGACTCTACATTTCAAAACGACGGAAGTTTTACAATATATGTGACAAATGCTGAATATATGACGAGATCGCACATAAATAAAACAGACTCACAATTTGACAGTCCGAGGCACAACAAATAACATCAGGGTTGGCACTGCGCTGTGCTTTCTATCTCATCGATAATGATGCGGTGACCTTTTTTTATTTGAGGAGGAAATCTGCATCCTGATACCTGTATTGCATGCAGGGTACAATACGGGTTATGTGAGGTTGTCGGACTCAACGACCCACTAAAACCTCCCCGGTGGTCGGCCTCAATGCATGTCAAAGGGTTCTGGGATCTCGCAAGAAACGCACCAGAGCCCCCCTCATGCATATCACCCACAAAGAGCACGTCCCAGGGGCTGTCGCCCCCAGCACCCTCGCGGTGCGTGCACAGTAGCACATGCCACATTGTGCGGCTGCCCTCCCTGAGTCCGCTATCCGGGTTGGCCAGAGAACGATGCGGTGACCCTATTCTAACCAGTGAATAGACGCACCGCACGAAATATGTCGATCGCATAAAAATTGCTGACGTTTTCTGTACCTACTCATATAAAGATGGACATTGGATGTAATGATTCCCAGTTTGTTTTTGCCTCCGCATCTGAAGTATCACATAATTATTGATTAAAACGGGCATTTATCGCATATGTGATTATTAGGTGTGCGCGTCGTGATCGGTCGTCTCAGTGCGTAGATACGGTTAGTGTAGTGTGTCGTAATATGAACGAGGACATTTCTAATCCTGAAGGCCAAGTGAGGGTAGTTGCTGCAGCTGCCATCACTTTTCGACGGTAGCTGCAAGTACTCCAGTCCGCCTGCGACCACGACTGCAACACTGCATCACAGTCGAAACGTCGGGATAAGAAATAAAAAAGGCACATACGCGATAAATACCCGTTTTAATCAGTAATAATTTAAAGTGATCGCGAAAGTTTGAAAAATACTGAAGTACACACTTCACGCCAATATTATAAATGCGAAAGTTTGGATGTTTGTTTATTTATTTGTTTGTTTATTACACGTCGTAACGGCTTAACCAATTTCGATGAAATTAAGTATTTACGTAGATTATAACCTGGATTAATACATAGGCTCCTTTTTATCCCATAAATCAGGTCCCATGGGATAAAAATGGGGTGTCAAAGTTTCTATAGAAAAATGATTTTGGTCTTTGCGCGTGCAAAGCCGCTGGCGGATCAGCTAGTGGCAAATGAATAGGACGACCACTGCTAGACACAGGCCTATAGATTCGCTATAGATTTACAAAACAACCAGTCTTGTGCGTCCTGCATCTACCGGCTGAATGAATTAAATACATACATACATACTGAGTAACGAATACTTACTGAGAGAAAATTTAGCGTTCTAATAAACTGTCGCTCTCGTCTTTCAAAATAAGTCTCTTCATTGACATTTCAGTTGATTAACTATCCTTGTGGATAACACATATTATTATATAAATACATACACTACTTAATACTATTAAATTTATGTACAGTTATCTACATACATTTCTACATCCTATAGATTCGTCGGTCAATATGGAAAATGGGGTATCTATGCCAATTTATATTCAATAGTATTATTTACTCAACATAAAAGGCTGTCACATGAGTGTATTGAGTACACAGATATGTTACATCAGATGTATTGAAATGTATCAGTGCCACTAGAGCGTGAATTAGCAATTTGCCAAAGTAAAACATTACGTTGATTCAGTGAAAATGTAAAATATGAGTTTGAAACTTTGAAACTTCGTAGCCTGATTACACCAATTAACTTTATGCGCAATGGAACAGTTTATGCGTTAGGTGTTACATTTTGTTTGAATTATTTGCTATCATATTAATTTATATTATATTATATTAATTATTGCTATTATTTGATTTATTTGATGACCTCCGTGGCGCAGTGGGTCAAAAGCCGGCTGAGACGCAAGAGGTAGTGGGTTCGATTCCCGCCGCGGAACAAATGTTTGCATAATCTACAGATATTTGTTCCGGGTTTGTTTTTTTTCTATATATTCTAAGTATGTATTTACAAAAAAAAGTATATACATAAGTATTCTATCAGTTATCTGGTTCCCATCAAGCTCTGTACAAGCTCTGCTTATTTTGGGACTAGATATCACTGTGTGAAATGCCCAGCAATATTTATTTATTTTTTAATTTGTCTCGATTTTTTTTAAATCAATTTATTATAATTGAGCAGTGAGAATTCTAAAAAGTCGTACGAGTATTATGGTATATTATGGTAGTAGCATTGCGGCCTTGGTAAAAAACCAAGCACGTTATTATTTGTAATATTTTTGTGCGTAAGGGTCACCTAAAGGAGCGCTCTCAGAATATACGCTGGTTTGGTTTTGCTTACGGTTTGTGAGTTTCCCCAACAATACAGCCTGATTTATCGTGTCTTGGTGCTACATAGCTCCTTATTCAGAAAATACGACGCATATACGACACCCAAACGATATTGTTGAACGGGGACAAATCGTATTTTGATTTGGTTCTTATTGCTGAAGTGTTTGACTTGAATTAGACTTGTAGGATATTGGTATGCAATCTACTTTGGTTTATAGATGTTAATTGATCCGAGCGAAGCGAGATGTCCAAATCAACTTGGGCAAATCGGCGTTGTATGTAGGGGAGACCGGTGTAAAGCCGTATAGCTAAGGATCTAGGCCTGTAGGTCGTTCAATTATGTATCAAATCAACATTTTTAATTAGTATATCTATCTAGGTACACAATTACGTTCACATATTACTAAAACTAAGGCATTTAAAAAAAATAACAGAATAATAGCAAATTTTTACTATTTACGTTTTTGCCCCAACCCCTGGATAAAACTGTATACTATATACGATATTGCCCCGGAAGTATATACATTCTGCAATACATCATCTGCATACCATCCAGCTCCTCTGAACTGTAGCCTGTACAGCCCCATGAGCCCAACCCTTGCAAGCTATACATTGGACCCAACCTTCATCTATGCGACTTGTACCGTATTCTTCCAGGCAGTACAAGCATATAGTTATCATCATTGGTAATTTGATTGGTTTTCTAGGTTTTTATCTTTTTCTCTTGTTTCTTAAGGTTTCCGGTTATATATAGGTAGGTTGAAGGGGGGGGGGGGGGATTATTGAGATATTAAGGTTTAAGAGGGGGTAAAAAAAACCGAAATGGGACTGTTCGGTCCAATTGCACGTCAATGAAAGGTCTTTATGAGTACATTTCGACCCTGCTTTTATTTTTAGTTTAAACCTTGTAGTTTTTAAAGTATTAGCCATAATAAAAACTGAACTTTGACAAAATTAACGAAATTCAAATTCAAAATTCCAGTGACCCCACAGTGCTGAAATTGGTTGTGGAATTTGGTATGCGTGTAGCTTTAGTGGCACAAATATAGGGAAAAGTCTGAAATCTAGATTAACAACACTTTAACCCCAAAAAAGAGTAACCAATAACATGAACTCCCGATACCTATAATTTGAATGAAACTGGAGGTATTTTGGTTGGTTCTGCATTTCATGCTGACATGAAGATCGGAGACATTTTGTATTTTGGTTGTCAAAAATTACAGATAATATTTTTTTTTGTTTATGGTGCGTACCACTAGTGTCACAAAGGGTCCAATTATTGCAATAATAAGGATAATAAAGACAAGGTACTTAAATATTATTTTTCTTTTCTTTGCATTAATTCTAAGGTGCTATGAATTAGCGAGACATAAAACTACTTACAAACTAACACGAACAAATCACCGCAAGCGGCGGTTGCGGAGCAAAATTTAAGTTTTCCGCGGCTTTTGTGCACACACGATTATTTACTTTGAATTGCGCAAAGTTTAGTTTCAATCTCAAAGACGCTGTAGAGTGCATACGTCGTGTCGTGTGAATAATTTAAAGCCGACGTCTCTTTATTCAACGCGAGCAAATCTTTGAATTATAAAGCAGAACGAGGTGGGACATTTGGGCGTCTTCTGTGCCATCTGGCAGGACTACGTTTGAGTTAACAAGTCACATACATACATATTAACTTAGCAACCGTTGTTATTCCATATTCAAGCGAGGATTGCGAAAAGCTACTTCTGAATAGGCGGTTTTTATGAGGTGATTGCATCACTGTACGTAGGTAATTTAATTACACAAGCGGAAGCATGTTTACGCTCAACATCTGCTCCTCGCACACGAAATTATAAATTAAATATATGTATATTCCAAGACATCGTAGCAAAATGTACATGAAATCTAAGTGTTACATTTTAAAAACGGGAGAGCAGCATAATGTATCAAATTTGTTCACCGATGGAAGGTCAAACCAGATTCGTATAATGGGAAATCTCAGTATACACGTATTTATTCCCGAGGTACGCGAAAATACGTATCAGCCGATTATTAGAATATATCGGGTTCCCGTTAAATCCTATTTGATCAAAATCCAATCGCTCCTGAACCGCGCGAAAAATGCAAAGATTTTCCTCAATTTCTAGAGAGTGCAATTTCTGTTCAAGACTAGCTACATACATTGTCGTTGATACGCAATCTATACAAGGAATCTCTGTGTCACCAAAAATCCTTATTTCAAGCTCAGTTCAAGTGGGATTTATGTCTCGTTTCCTCGCAAATCCGAAGATAACGCGCTCGGTGTTGGCAGGCTCTTCCTACAGACACTAGCCGACTATAAAAGTCTGGATAGTGGAACGGTACACAAAGAAATCCCAAGAAATCCGAGCTCACTCACTGTGAAATTGTATGGATTTCAATCACAAAGAATGACGCTGATCGAAAAGTTTTTAACTAAGTTAAAAATTTATGCAAAAATCTGATGAAATCGGCGAGGTACTGACATAGCTACAATGGAATTGGATAGAGAAAGAAAAAGTAATTTAAGATACAATATTTTTCATATTTTAGTAAAAAATATTTGTATATATTCGCCCTCCGAGTTTGTAAAATAATAACTCAATGTTTATCTATTCTATTAGTTTTAGCGTATCTTAAAACAATATTTTGGTAGCCTTGTTTCCAAAAATTCGATACAATCAGTTTTTACCAGCGAGGTTTCTATGAATACTAATGGAATTTCAGAATTTTCGTAGACATTAAAGGGCAGGTCGCCGCAGGTATCTTGTTAGAGCGTGCTGAAGGAATATCTGTTAGATCTAAACGGAATTTTAACTGAAATTTAAACTGTTTCAATTAAAAATAAATTTATCAAAAAAAAAAAATATGGCAACAAAACAGTTTTAGATATTCGCTGAAAATATCTTGAGATTTGTTATTTTTTTATATCAAACTTCTAAACGTCTCATTTAAAAACCATGGGTAAAATGTAGTTGGTAAATGACTGAGTAAGAAGTATCGCGATCACCAGTTACTATACTTAACGTCTATCACTAACCATTGATGGCAAAAACCATCAACTGTATATTTGTAAATGTGATTATTCTACGCATCGTAATTGTCGCTAGTAAACTCAGAATACCGGTGATGTAAGTTTTTAATTGCAGTCGTTGATTTATTTTCAATCCCTAGATTTTTGACAGTAGCCAGAAAAAAATATACAAAGGCCTATCGTTTTCCAGTAGCGGACTAAAAGTTTGTAACAAAGTAAGATGCATACCCAAAAATTGTGTAGTACGAGTATATAGTGCTGGCAAGGTTCTCGCATTGTTTATACAGGGGTAACAAGCAAACAGTTTACAGAGCTACCGAGATGTTGGCAAAAGTTTTGTTGTGAGTGGCCTGTAATTTTAGTGGACGTTCTGGCTCCTAGTGCAGAGTGCTTTTACTCGGACGCTGTGGCCTAAAATACAGTCAGGACCGTCGAAATTTCGAATCATACGTCCCGGGGTACTGAATGTAGAAAATGAAATGAATTAAATTGTGTTTTTACCCCAATTACGAAAAAATACGTGAAGTGATTCGTAAAATAAGTAATTGAGGGGCAATTGGCATTCATAGGTATTCTATTAATAATTATGAGTAACAAATCAGATAAGAATTATAAAACTAGAATTTTAAACCAACCAATGTTGTTACTCATCTCAGCCGATTTATCTACCTCTACGAAAAGTCTACGAGAGTGCTACGAAAGCCAAAAAAGGTTTTTTTAAGCTCATAAAAGGTAGTCGTACGCTTGTAGCTTATACCGATTCATAGTGCAGGATGTTAAGCTGATGTTACAACAGATTTGCCGCTTTCATCCACCGCGCGAATGTACGCCGACAGCGACCGAATGCAGGCTTAAAAACACTGACCTAATTCTTTCACATAAATTCAATCCACTGGTAATCGGCGCAAATATTGGACAGTTTAGACTGGATTTTGATAGCATTAATATTTTATTACATTGAATTTATTCAATTTATCCAGCTTTGAAACTAATGAAGGCGAACCGTTTATTAATATAAATTATGCTGCCATCATTAATTTGATAATGCATATTAGATGATAGTATATTGCTAATAGCTATATTTGAAAATTAAATTCTGCCCGACGAGATACAGTCTCAAACTAATTTGGAGGGCTGGGTTTTATCGAGCTTGTCACTTCATTCATGTACCTGTTTTATTTGTTATCCCGACGTTTTGTGGTCACGGGTGGACTGGAGTACTTGGAGCTACCGTCGAGAAGTGATGGCAGCTGCAGCAACTACCCTCACTTGGTCTTCAGAATTAGAAATGTCCTCGTTCACATTATGACGCACTACATTAACCGTATCTACGCACTGAGACGACCGATCACGACGCTCACACCTAATAATCACTAATAATTCCAGGACACTGAGAGTCTATAGCCATCTTCCCGATTCAGATTTGGAAATTGCTTGATTTCAATTAACTTTTTTTTTTCAAATTCAACATGTACCCAATCTGATTATTACGGACATGACATAATCATACTTACCTGAATGTATAAGTATACCTTCATTCGATTTTTACTTTAATTCATGCATACTCAATGTAAAAATTTTGAAAGTGTTGTTGAGTGTTTTGTTTATATGAGTATGGAGTTTGACTCCTGAATGGGGTAAAACAATCGACAGCTATACTATTCTATAGTGATAAAGATGAATGGTGCTTCTTGCGACCATTATATCTGCTCATAACCTAATACCTACTTATCCTCTTATATATATTAGGTATACTAGCTGACCCGGCGAACTTCGTACCACCTTGACATGCGTATGACGCGGGCTGCAAATGTACGTCGGCGGTAGAATTGTAAATCGGCCATCATTAGCTGCATCTACATATGTATGAGAAAATGAATTTTGTTCATACTTTTTTTTGACGTCAACAAGTTTGTCCAACAAATCAAAGATCATCAAAACCGTTCTTAAGTTATGAATGGTGTAACTACTTATAACGTATTTTTTATTGTTTTATATATGTATATAGATAGCTCGTGTTGATTTCAAATGTATATATTTATTAATGGAAGTAAAATCTTTTTACTTTACTTTAAAGCTTTCAAGCAGAAAATACAACCCCACTAGCATATTTTAAAATAAATATAAAGTCACATATTTATACACGAACGCAAGACGTCTTTATATTATCAGAAAAGTCGCTGCCCGTACCTGGAATAGAAATCACCTTATTATCTCGTGAAGCTATGAACGAACCAGGGAGACAGAAAATTAAAGTAGTAACATAAACTAAAGAAGACAGATCAGATGAAGCCTAGACGCAATGGGGCCCAAAGGTGCTGTTTATGCGGTACAAAAGTACTTGTAACTGGGAAAAGTGCTACGAAGCCCTCTTTAGTTATTGTTTCATTGTTCGATAGATAAAAGTATAAACTCAACATAATTATGCCAATCTTATAAACTAGAGTAAGATAAAGTAAAATGTTTTGCAAAATAAAGTTACATTTTATGGAAAAGTGAATGAAAAAAATTTGAAAAGGATAATGGAGCTGCATCTCATTTTCCTCGAGTTATTACAGGGTCACTTATGAGTAGCCACGTAGGGCCTTATAGGTTAGTTATCTGTGTACCTATATCGTTATAAATTTCTTCTTTCCCATCCCTACAACTTTTCACTGTTCAAAAGTCGTATAAATCAACGCAATTAGAGGACGAAAAATTCGTTCAAACAAGGAAATTGTTACGGCAAGGGATGAAATAATTCTCCACTGAAATAGGCCGAATTCCCGTAAGCACCTAATCCTATAGACAATAATTTCGCGTTGCGGGACACGAGACCTACTAAGAGTTTTTTCTCATAACTCAAAATGAGATCATAACGTCGCAAATCTCGGGTGGCCTTAAAGAATAACAAAAGAAAAAGCTCAAAATTACGTGGGGCGAGTAATTTTCTGGGCGAACCACGTGAAATGGTTCCAGTGGGACTCTCCACCGGGGACCCTTCGCGATTATGTTGCGGTTTTATAAGCTTGTTATGTTTTATGACCGAAATATAATGTTTACGGATACCCACCTTTCAGGTCGGTGGCGCCGAATTTCGAACCAGAACATGTTTCTAATTTATTAAAATTAATCCAGTTTACGCGCAAATTCTTTTTCTACCTGAGATCTCCCATTGAGTTGTTTATTTTATTTTCTAACATGTACCATTTTTACCCGTGACCAAATGGAGCACAGCTTAGCAAAAATGTTTAGAACAGTGGCGACTCCACTATTTTCTAGAACACATTGAATTATGATTCTGAGCAATAATAAGTTTTAAATCTACATTTATTTGAAAAGTGTGGGTACGAGACGTGGTAAGCGAAGCATAAGCGACCTGGCAGCTTAGTATTCGTAGCAAGTAATCCACTACGTGGCAAAAACAAACATACGGAACCTAACATCACGCTCTTAACTTTAATTAAAGTCTCACTGCAAAAAAAAATCGAGGAGTCAAAACTACGACATGTCAATAAAACCGCGATGACATACGAGTTTAATACCACAGAATAGGTCCAGAAGTTAAGCTCAGTACTCTTACGCTTACGCTCAGTACGTTTAAGCTCTTTTTCGAGACATCATTTAGTTTTGAATTTACTTGTGATAATTTACCTTAAAATATTTACGTGACAATGAATAAACGTTCTTATCAAAATGGTTGTGTATTTGGTTGTAGAATATTTTAGGTTCCAGCACCAGCGCTATGATCGAGCATAGGTAATAAAAATAAAAATCGGTCCGTACTTTAGTTCTGTACTATTTTGTGTTAATACGGAGATGGATAAGGATGATACAATAGCGAAAGTTCGCGTTATTTTTATTATCACTGCTCGTAAGCCCCGACTCTCTAGGGTTCGAATACCGCAGTCATTGGGAGGAGTACAACAGAATGGCTGCTGTAAAGTAAATAGCCCTAAGATTTATCTACACAGATAAAACCTGACTTTACTTTGCAGTTGTTGCGGACCAATCAGGAGAAGAGCTTTTTAAAATTAAAAAGTGTGGCATTCGTAGCCTCTTTCCGTTCCCGCGTCCAATCTAATGCACTAAGTAGTTATTTACGTGAGTGCTCCCGTATTAACCACAGTAGGTAATTTCTTCGAAAGTACTCCAGCCAAGTTTCCAATTTTGAGCCAGGCTCGCCGTGTTCAAATATTCAGCGAGCCAACTTCAGAGAGTTATTTGGTAAACAGAATTGTTTATGGTTTAATTAAGGTCAAGTTTGTTTTTATAGGTTCAGAGAATGTTCGGTTGAGGAGTTCTTATAAAAAAGGATTTGTATTTGAAATTTATTTTAAGAGTTAATGTGATGCAATTATTTGTATACTGCGAATAGACATCTATCGAGTTGGAAAACTGGCTTTTAAATAGAATAGAGATAGGAACCATAATCGACTACATTACTACCAGAGCCTCCTAAATCTCGTGCACTAAGCGGGGTCTATTCCCACGCTAAGTATTTGCCAAAAGGGTGTAAATCTCCGCTCTATGGGAGTATAAACACCCGCCGATGTCGCATAAAGTGCCTGTTACGATGCGTGGCGTGCGCTGGCTCACTGCTGCGAGAGATACGCACTGCCTGCTCTGATTTAGAACGAATGCTTTTAAATTAATCCTTGGATTTTCATTGGAATGTCAAAAGTTTCCGATGGGTATTTAAATTTAAATAGAACAAACAGGCAGAAATTGCCGGCATTGCACGACAAAAAAAAACCACAGTATAACAACTTGGTTTATTGCAAACTACTCATTCCCGTGGCACATAAGTTTTTTTATGGTAATTTTTTTACGGCAGATGTCTGAGGATGTTGAGTGGTAACTTCAGCCAGAGACATAACTTACGTTATGTCCAGACACGTGTACCTAAAACATATCTTAAACACGTAAAACATGTTCTAAAACATCTGTTAACGGCAATGCTCTGCGACTGTATAGAAACAATAAGAGTGGAAATTACTTGCAGATTGTAAGTCATTTCCCTTTAACCCCACAATATATTGGGAAATAACCCTCCAACTCCTTGTTTAGTTATCTCTTAAGTAAAACCTAACTTGACAATTGGTAGAGCCTTGAACAATTCACATCCTCAGATAGACTTGATAGTGTACACAGGGATGTCAACAGTCCTTAGCACACGGGTCAACTAGCTTAGACACCCGATGACAGCCCGTCGGGACTTATGTACCTTGTAACTGTTTGTCATGTTGAAGACACTAATGCTGATAGTCTTTAGTCAATAACTAAACAGAAAATAGATCAAAGGTTGATTTAATACCACATTGAGGTAAAAAAGAGGTAGACCCAAGACAAGGTGGAGAGATGTAGGGTCAAAAGACATGAGAGAGTGCCATGTTGATGACGTCGAGCATAGAGCGAAGTGCAGAAGAACGACCAGCAAAGCTGACCTCACCACCATGTGGGATACATAGCTTGAAAGAAAGAGTTTAGTAGTAAAAAAAATACAATGGATACCGGGAACGCAAATTTTCTTTTTAGCAACAAACTGTTTTAAAGAGTTTTATAATTTCCTCGCATTCGTGATGAAAAGTTATGTGTTATACTCGGGTGTAAGCGAGCGTTAATACTACTATTACTATTAAAATGCTCTTACATAATTCATTAACTACTTAGTTATTGGTTTAAAAATAAACAAAACAATTCTAATTGAAATCCTTAACGAATTTACAAGCCCTGCAATAAATATATTACCAGAGACATGTGCCAAGTTCATAAATCTCAGGAGTAGTCAGTCCACCACATTAGCGCGGAGACAGCGGGACTCGTTTGCTGTACTATACCGCAGCTTCACTAAGGCCTTCTACACGGAGATACCTACTTCGGACACCTTCCTAGTGAGCGAGATTGTGGTCGTGCAAGCCAGTATTTACATATAAACAAGGTGAGTTGAATACTTAAGTGAGATGTCAGGGGAAACTTTAAACCGTAAGAAACAAACAAAGACGTGTATACGTGACGTACGTGTAACCAAATTCAAAGATTTATAAAAACTCGCAACTTGGAATCTAGAACACATACTTACTTTTTTTCGACCATATCAATTAATCCAGAGTCAGATCTAGAAATAAAGTAGTGAGACACTGAGGTTACATAGCTAAGCCACTAACGCCTCATCCTGTAAATTAATTCGTTGGCATTGTCATTTTCCAGGGAGGTTTTGAAAGAAGCAAGTATGATTACATCTCTTGATTTCGATACACTATTGGTTGAACCCTATATACTAATGGTTCGCCCCGAACTGAAATCTCGCGAATCTCGCAAAATAAATATTATTCTTAGGTCGACTTGCACAACGATGCCTAAACGTATTTAGGGGCTAAATATAATTTAAGGAGTTGTCAAATCATACAGATACTTCAAATTTAAACATGTTTAGTCGCTAAATACGTTTAATACGATCTTTGTGCATGCCGGCTTTAATCTTTGATTAATAAATTGGTGCCACGAAATGCATAACCTGCCTACTTGACCTACAGTTTCATTCAAATTAGATGTAACGGGGGTTCTTGTTAATTGGTAATATTTTTTTGGGGTACAAATGGCAGTTATTCTAAATTTCAGACTTTTGCCTATATTTGTGTCACTAAAGCTACACGTATACCAAATTTCAGCATTGTGGGGTCACCGGTGTACCCTGTGAATTTTGTCAAAGTTTTGTTTTTATTATGGCTAATAGCTCAAAAACTACAAAAGTTAAATTAAATATAAAAACGGGGTTCAAATGTACTAATGAATAAATTTTATTTGACGTCCCATTTGACCTAATAGTCTCATTTTAAATTTTTTTTACCCCGCTTGAACCCCAATATCTCAACAACCCCCCAATATTTTTAGCTCATTGAGTCACACCAAAATTGTGCCATCATTACCTACCTATATACTAAATTTCATGATGATCGGATAAACGCTACGAAAGTTATCCTCGGACAAACAAACAAACATACATACATACATACAACGCCGATTTGCCTAAGTTGATTTGGAGATCTCGCTTCGCTCGATCAATTATCTATCTCTGCTTTTGCCTTACCAGCGGTAAGCAAAACAAAATCTTATATATTTTGGCGCGCGTAAAAGAGTCACATATGGCGAAGATAATATAATTTTTTAATTTTCATCTTACATTGGATTGTATGGCGAGCGATATTTATATTAACATAAAATATTATAACATATTCATCGTTTGTGTTGCGCTTATAGGGTTCAGCCGTAGGTTATCATTACTGAAAACTACATTCTGAAGTCATTCTAGTTTTCTTTGGTTTCAAAAAGATTAATCATGCTTCATCGTCCTCACGTGTGCTTCACTTGACTTCATCTTCCCTGGCGGTTGCGAGACGATGTTCATAGAAAAGTCTCGCTTCAAAGTCGCAAGTGTAGATCATCTAAAGGACGTGCAAAGACCTGACACACGTCAACCCGAGGTAACGAGCTCCGAATGCAAGCTGGCAAGTTATAGAACGCTTTGAACGCAGTTATGAAGTAAATCTTTTGAAATGAAGACTATCTCGGGCTTACACTGGATTTACGGAAACTTCTAACTGAATGACCCGAGCTGTATACGGACTCATAAAACAAAAGTTGCCTTACAAAAGATATTGTTAAAGTCCTGCAAAACTGAATTGACCCTTTTGCTTGAATTTATGTCCGTAGTATTTTCTTGAACAAATTTTCTTCTTCATGAATATTTTAGTATGTAAAAAAATTGTGTAAGTACATATCAAGCTATATTCGAAAATAAATTGGTATGCTCTAGTCTACGCTACACACCGGGTTATCTAATTTTTATGCCAAGCCCACTCTAATATTTGGTATTCCTGTTCCAACATAAAAACGGGACCAATTTTCTGGAAAATGTCGACAATAACATCGTCTTTAAGTAAACGTAGTATTTTCTTGTTTGTTTGGAAAACATTACGAGCTTTCACTTGAGTATTTACAGTCAAGAAAATCAAGGAAAATAAGACATTTTATCATAGCTCAAACAGTCGGATCATATATGCTTACAATCAAATAATACTCAAAACAAATTCTAGTTGGTATCGAAACGTCTATTTGATATAGGTATTCAATGCCTACGCTCTAACTAAAGCCATTCCTCACTGGTTCAGTCTCTCCATTTCGTGCCGGAATCCACCCTGGAGATGTGACACCCGAAATAGGTTAAGAGGCCACATTCACTGTTGCACCACAGTAATTTGTACAGCTCGCTCTTGACTGTTCGCTTGACATAGTGAATTCGTACATTTAATATTTTTACGCTTTTAAAACTTAGGCGAATTTTTCAGGTCAAAATGGACGTGAATTTTATATTTCTATAACTAAAAGTTTAATTAGTTTTTCGTACGTTTAAATATTCATTTTGTTAATTAATATGTTAATAGGCAAATTACTTCGAGACTGAACAAAAATGTTACAAATGGAAAAAGCAAAGACGGCCCTCTACGAATTTATATAGGTACATGTATTCCCTGCTTCTATATTTTACGTCTGTGATTTTACTGAGACATTCTCATGTAGAAAGTAGAAAGTAAACAAAATAAATTACTCATGTGTATTCGTTTGCTCCATCGCGATCGTAAAATAGCGGCAAGATCCACGCAAACATCGTTCCCCGTTAGAAAACATTCCATCAATGCAATTCTGACGATTTCCATCGGAATCTCCATCGCCCTGTCAAAGATATGGCTTTATGTTTACTGCTCCAGAATGCATTCTCTAGGGGCATCAGCCCACGAGGTCAATAAGCGTTAGGGGCTGAAAGTTTTCGAGGACCCCTTACAACTGTCAGCGCGAGTTATTCACCCCATGTCAACTAGGGTTAAAAAGTTATCGCCATGACTCAATAGGAAAAAGGAATAATCCCCTACATCCGAGCTATACCTACAGCCCGGGAAAACTTGGACTTTGGAAAAATAAATTGGTTTTTGACCTCACCTTATTTATAGCTTATCCGAAGGGGATCTAGTTTGAATGTTTTGAGTACTTTGTCGGCACTCCCCCCGAGAGATCGCAGGGATATTCCCAATCTGCGTGTGTGGAAACAGAAAATATTCATAAGAATGCTTTTATGCAGCTTTTGATTTCCCAGAGCAGTCTCGCATGTTGAATACAAAGTTAACAAAATATTGGCTTCTTATAAAAATGCTTTCAATGTTATTATCCTAACATCTTTATTCCTCTATACAAAGATTTAAAGTAGGATAGTGGTAGGTAAGTAGAATATAAATGAGCATGGATTTTAAAAAGGGTGTTCTATATATTTTAACTAAAAAACAATCATAGCATTGAGTAGCTTTTGTAAGAAATTGATACTGATCCATCAAGAAAAATATTGCAATAACTGAATTTTTAATTGACACTCTTTTAGGTACTAAAAACCGGAACAGCAAGCAATCAATTCTATCCCTAGCTCACGATATTCTGCACTTTCTACGATCCCGCCCGTTCGTAGGTCAACAGTCACAAATAATTCAAGTATCCGTTTTAATTATTTAACCTACCTGAGACTGTAGGTCCTAAAGATCCTTTCAGGGTAGTTAATTGTAGAACATAGACTACACCGTTCATAAATCTCAGTCGACTTAACGTCGGCACAGTGAAATATTAACCGCACGCCCATTTTGACGCCCAGAACTACGCTAAATAAATAATAGAGGGCCTGGAAGGCTATCGTAAATAATAAATGGAACGATTGTTAATACGATGCCTTGAGGAGTAATGAATAATCGGTAAAACATGAGACTGATGAGTTCCAATAGCGCCTCAAAGGCAAGCACGTATTATGTGTAAAAATGTATTAAGTTTGATGTAGGTATATAAATGTAGTTTTTGTTCAGCAATGCTAAATAGGCCCATAAAAACTAGCGCTTCGGTCCCCCTACCGCTTACCATTTGTGCAATAATAGTGGAAAGTTTGTACCGATTTTAGACTCTATTTCATTGAAATATGACTTGGTGCATACTGCAGGCAGGGCGGTTTAACATCAATCAGGGATTTAGAATGGTAATCTTATTTGTCCGTTTATATTGCTCTGCCCCATGGCGACAATGCGTAAGCATTTGCAATTGTAATGTTGTATGAATTTAAGTTATGTAGCACTATATATGTAGGCTTGATTCACACGTAATTCAAACATTATAGAACCTCAAGAAAGGTTACCAGCCAGGCTAGCAAAAACACCCAAAAACTTCTCTACAATTTTTTTTGTGAAATAACAGTTTAGCGTCGAGTTTCTTAAAGATATTGATGGCGATTCTGTTGTTTACGCTACGTAACTAAAAGTGTGTAAAATACGAACGTCTTATTTTGTTCGCATAAAGACCAAATTAGAATGACATTTAAAGTGACATTTCTAAATTTAACTATTTTTAATTAGGAAGGCGTGTTTGCGGGCTAGTTTTAGTCAAGACCAATTTGATTGATCACTAAAACAAGCCCTCAAACACGCCACCATAACTTGAATTTTGAATTTTGTTTGTTTTATTGTGACTATATTTCGTACTAACCCATGTGATATATTTGATTTAAGTTTTTGCTAACAAATATGGACCTTTGACATCTGAAAATTGAATAAATTAATTGAATTGAATAACAAAAATTACTTAATTTTAGAAATATCACTTTAATTTTCATTCTAATTTGATCTTTAGTGTAAACAAAATAAGACCGTTCGTATTTACACAATTTTAGTTAGTCAGCGTAAACAACAGAATTGCCACCACTGTACAATTAATGTTTCTACTTTCTAAGCTAAAATGTCATTTTACACTATTCTTCATATATAGAATACATGTTTCGAGTGGTTATGATAGCTCAGCAGAAAAAACTCAGTGACTTCGTAGAAGAAAAAACCTAACAACCCCACACTGGATGGCAGTAGGTCATTAGGATTTTTTGCCATAGTTCCTTAGAATTTGATTGTTTCATAACCACTGAAGGTTTTTTCGTAATAACTGGTGGTCTATGGAAAAAGTATTTACCCATGGTCCACCTAGGTGGACTCAATTCATGGGCCACGGGAAATTACCTATATCATTTACAGAAAAGACTTTCTAAGAATAAGTAAGTAGTCCTTAATTGAAGTAAATATCTTTGTTAGCTTAGTTATGACAAACAAAATATAATCAATCAGCTATCGTTATCTTAACTTGTGCAAGCATTAGTTTTGCACTTAGAATTTAGAAGCAATAGTATTAATAACGAATCAGGTTTAAATCAATAGATTATTACTAAATTAGGCCTTATACTAATTCTGTCATAAGTTATAATCAGTCTGAAGCGTCTGTAAATAGGCACGATAATATTTCGATATATATATTCCTTCTGTTCAAACTATATAGGACTATATATTTTATTACGGATTTCTCGTAATTTTTTGATTCTTCTTCTGTGATTAATAAAAATAAGCCTTTTCTACTGCATTGTCTTGGTTTAAGTAGTCCTTTGTGCAGGTGGTAGGGGGTGGTAGGGCACAAAGGATAGTTGAGTATGTAAGGCATGCTTTGGGTGCATTCCCCGCAATCGCAGCTATTTACTGCAGGATAATTTCCCATTTATACAAATTCTTCCTACATCGGCCAACTTGAGTTCGGGGTCGGTTTATGGATAGTCAAACTGGCCACGGAAGGTGTTTTTTTTTATAAAATATAGGCTCATTTTTGACTAGGGTCTAGCCTGATGGTAAGAGATGATGCAGTCTACGAGAGTACACGCTTGCCTAGAAGAAGCCCATTCACTCGCGACTTGAAGACCTCTAGGTTGTAGTTATCAGGAAACAGAGACTCAGGCAAGGCGTTCCACTCCTTGGCGGTGCGCATAATAAAGGTGGAAGAGTACCGCTGGTTGTGTCCTGGGAAGATATGTTTTTGATAAAACTTGGAGTTTAAATCTGGATATGATTCTGACTAAACTTATTACAAAAAGGGTTGAATCATAAAAACAAATCCATTACACTGTAGTGTTGAGTGCCCGCATGATAAACGACCGCCCCATACGTGCAGTTTTACAGTTGAGCCTTCGCGATGATGGATAGTCGACATTGACCCCGATCGATTACCCTATTGCCTTGGTGCTCTAGTAAACCTTTACGAAAAGTTGTTCATTTTTCAGCCGGACGAAACTTTATTTGATGTGACGCTAGAGTCAGAAAATTGCATTTGGAATCTAATAAAGGAAAAACAAGATTTCTTACATAGACATCGTCATAATACATAAGTGAATGAATGTAAATACCATAATAAACAATAAAACAAACCCTAAATGTAAGCAATGGACGGACTTAAGTCAAAAAATTCGAGCTCTTTCAGATAACCTTTGGATGGAGGATCATATAGAATGGAAGCTTGGTCTTTAGTAGCTTGGGGATCAAATATATTACTGAGAACGTTTCACATCTTGGATCACATGATAGAAACAGTGTTTTATTTCTAATATAAAAGCAATACATTTTACTTTTATTCATTTAAACTGTTTAGAAAATACCAACATTCTGGTAATTAAAAAAGTAGAATAACATATAAGATTTGTGTGATTGTTATTCGAGTTTATGGTTACTGTAAAGTTAACAGCCAACATAAATCATTGAGTTTATTCATCGTCTCTCTTCAACCATGAAACAATAAACTTCAGGCCTTTTCTCCTACGTCATAAATATCACATTACTATAAGTGGAGCTAATAAAAATTTAACGATATTACCTCATAATGCCGAGGATTTGCCCTACGAACGTAATTTCAGGGCACAACAATCATTATAATAATGTACGGCGGTACGGACTAAATTCGTATTGTTTTATTTGTATGCATTAATTAGAAGCAATAAATTAAGGTTATATCAATAAAAGCTTATGGACTTCAAAAAATATAATTGCGTAATAAATACTGATACGAAGTCGCAAAATGAAGATCATGAACCAACTACAATTTGTTCCAACTAAGCTTATATTAAAACCAATGTAACCGCTACAAGTATGCACTGACCATGAAATTCAGCACTAACCCAAGCCTGTGCTTGAGAATTTTGAGCTTATAATCTGAGGGATAGATCAGTTTATCCGGTGGAGATGTGGAGAGGAACTTGAGAACTTCATTAAGACGCTACGGTTCGCCTGTACCGGTCAAAGTTAGGCTCTCAGACATGCTCGAGCACCTTTGGATGCCCGTCTTAATGTTGCTAACTAAAGATGTATCCGATGCTTCGCTTGAGATATTTCTTCGGCTTAGCAAGTTTTATCCCGCATCGGTCAGACTTTTGCATTAGGAAGTTGGTTACTTTCGCAACTGTAATGTGTAGTCTCTTGAGTGTTCTTGCGGAAGTAAGTCGGATCTCCGGATTAATATTACGAGACTGGCACTGGCTTTTCTTATTGAATTTGATTCATAAGAACTTTTTTCCCAGCTTTTCAGCTTAGTTTTACTTTTTAATAAAGATTTATGTAATTCTTTAATAGCATTTTTTCAGGGTTTTCTTCAAAAACTAGCTCCTATTAATTAACTATAAACTGTATTTAAAAATACCTAGGTAGTAAGATTATATTTTTGGGTCCGCTTAAATATCAAGTTTCAAAACTAACAGATTTTCTTAAAAACGTTCATTTCCTATTTTACACTTTTAGGCATAGATTTTCATTAAATATCTATTGTTTTCCTACGTCATACAGGTTCTTACCGGTTTTTATACCACCTAAGTGGCAAACAAGCATACAACCCACCTGATGGTAAGCGTTAGCCTATGAACGTTTGAGACACTAGGACCCGAAGACATAGAAGGGAAAAGTCTCTTATGCCTGTAATTTCACCGGAACCCATATCCTTCAAACAGGAAAACAGCAATGCGAGCATTACCATTTAAAATGTCCAAATTTTGTGTTTTCCACATGCGTTTTTCAAATAATCAGTCAGTCAGTCAATCGAGACTTTTCTCTATGTATATAATATTATAGAGCCAGCGCAATTTTATTGCCAATTACGAGTATATTGCTAATTAATAATTATATTGTTTTTTTTTCCCGAAAACTTCGGAAATATTCTTTGGGAACTTTATTTTTCCAAGTTCCATGACCCACAATTTCATGAAAATGAAAACCTACAAATTGTGTCAAAGTTTTTTCAACTCCAACAAGTGCAATTAGCACTCGTTTCCACTAACTGAACCAAATTTACACCACCCTAATGACACTGTTGGTCATATTTACAGCACTTTGCAGCATGTCGGTGATTTTGTTGTTGGCAACAGCTTTCTTCTCTTCCAGCTAACGTTTTTCAAAATTTCAACACTCTAAGTAAACTTTTTGCAGTTAACAAAATAATAATAGGTTGGGGAAAAAGTCTTTTCGCATTATAGTATGTATGAACTTGTAATAAAATCTCTTTGGCTATACTATTTGTATCTGGCTGGTTTTGGTATCATTCAAAGTTTAAATTTTAAAGAAGATAATTCCAAATTCAAATTAGGAAAATGTGTGATTTTTATTTGTATTTCGTACTGTAAAGATGAGTGAATCTAATGAAGAAATTCGATACATTTTAAAATTTTACTACAAAAAAGGTAAAAGGGCAACGCAAGCCGCGAAAAAAAAATTGCGATGTTTATGGACCTATTGCAGTGTCTGTGAGAGTAGCACAAATTTGGTTTAAGCGTTTTCAATCCGGAAATTTTGATGTTAAAGATGCACGTCGCTCTGGTCGCCCTATTACGGATAAAATTGATGCCATTTTTGAAAAAGTGGAGCAAGATCGGCATATCAGTAGTTACGACGTAGCTGAAGAACTGGGAATTGACCACCAAATAGTTTTGGCGCATTTGAAAAAAACTGGATACACAAAAAAGCTCGATATTTGGGTACTCCACGAGCTCACTGAAAGAAACCTAATGATCCGTGTACTCATTTGTGATTCTTTATTACGACGTAATGACACCGAACCATTTTTGAAGAAGCTGATAACTGGTGATGAAAAGTGGATCACGTACGACAAGAACGTGCGAAAAAGGCCGTGGTCAAAGGCCGGTCAGGCTTCACAGACTGTGGCGAAACCCGGGTTAACTCGCAACAAGGTGATGCTGTGTGTGTGGTGGGATTGGAAGGGCATTATTAATTATGAGCTGTTACCACCAGGCAGGACCATCGATTCTGAACTCTACTGCGAACAACTGATGAGATTAAAACAAGAAGTTGAGAGAAAGCGGCCGGAATTAATCAACAGAAGGGGTGTGGTTTTTCATCATGATAACGCTAAACCTTACACATCTTTAGCCACTCAGCAAAAATTAAGAGAGTTTGGCTGGGAGGTGTTAATGCATCCGCCGTATATTCCTGACCTTGCACCTTCAGATTTCCACCTGTTTCGGTCTCTTCAGAATTCTTTAGGCAGTGTCAGGTTAACATCACGAGAGGACTGCCAAAACCACTTGTCGCGGTATTTTGATCAGAAGCCCCAAAATTTCTATAGCAATGGGATCATGTCCCTACCTACAAGATGGCAAAAAGTTATCGAACAAAATGGTACCTACATACTTTAGTTAAATGTAAATAAACTATATTAAAAAATGTTTTGAATTTTCTTAAAAAATGCGAAGAAACTTTTTCCCCAACCTAATAAATAGACATTCCAAAAGATATCTATCAAGACGAACATTTAACATAATAACCAAGGAAACGGTTCCTTTTGTCTCGTTTAATGAATATCTCTTAGAAGAATTCTTTTCGCATAGTTCTGATAAAGAGGAGCGTCGAAACTTCAAATTAAGATTCTTTGAGTTCCGCGCAGGGAATAAGATTAATGAAGGTGCCACCTGAGGGGCTAACGATGCCGGGTCAGGGGGGGGGGGGATAACTTTAGAAATGATACAAGGAAACGGGATACTTACCACTTTTTATACTTATTCTATGAATGAGTTGGTTATTTTTAAAAAGAAAATCGGTAAGGAATAAATAAATAATTGACCAAGTGCGTGTCGAACGGGTTCCGAAGTCGTACAGCTGTATCTTAGTCATTTGATAATGTAATTTTGTATGAACATAACTACAGACACAAGTTGGTCGACTCCTGTTGGTAAACTAGTAGAGTCTACTCAGCTTTGATAATTCTTCCTACAACTACACATTCTTGTGGGTATTAGTAGGAGGTACCCCCCTGGTGGGGACACACTTGACTTCCCCAAAATGAATCTTGTAAAAAACTGAACTACCTAGTTATTTTTATAATTTACCAGGCGTCACTAAAACGTATCATCATTTCAAATTTCAGCTTTACAATGCAAAAAAAAGTCTATGAATAGAATGGCTGTAACTGGTATGACAAACAGACAGACGGAGATTGCGAAACTATAGGGTTCGTAGTTTGACTACGGAACCCTAAAAATTAAATTCTTACAAAACCAGAAACTACATTTTATACCTATGTATAATAAAAATAGTTCTGATACTTATCAGTAAAGTAATCAAGAACTAGGTGAATGAATGAATGAATTAAAATTCTTTATTATACTTTACAAGCTAGACACAACAGCTATAAAGAAATAAAATAAAAAAAGGATTGTGTGGTTTTATAAATCCGCGGTAAAAGTGAAAGTTTGTTTCACATTATAGACATTTAACTATAAATTTTCGTTGGCACAAATGATTAATAGTCTATACACTACACGGTCAGCTGATGCGAACTATAGGCGCCGCCATATTGGCCTCGGCTGCTCTGACGAGCGCCTTTCACTTTATCCCTACTCTGCGGCCGACCGTCACGCGACATGCAACACACAGACGAAAAAGTTTGAGACGATGTAATAAAAGTTTCACTTTAACAAATAAATATAAGCATAATAGGCGGTCTTATCGCTTAACAAAGCGAACTCTTCCAACTTTTGGGTGGAGAGGATATTCATGGATTTAGGTAAGTATACCCCCAATGCTGGTAACAATATGAGTATGTAGGAAATGATTAAATTTTGGGGGTAAGTTACTAATAAAAAGTTCTCAGTATCACTCGCATCCTATCCACACCAGTGACACTCGTGAAAAGCTAGTAAGTAACATTATATGAGCTTTCCATTAAGCCCCGCTACACGAGGCTTTAGAGCGTTAATAAGACAATATGTATGTGTCTCAAACAATGAGAATAATACTGCATAATGGGGAATGAGAAAATTGCTCGTTGACTGGCAGAGGCTTCACAATGCGACACAACAATGGCGAACCTATATTCTGAGGCCTAGACTAGCAGACTTAATGAAACAAAAACTCTTTGGAAGAATGAAAATAGTGGAATCGGCGAATAGTGGCTTTTGTGTGCAAGTACGATGCATTTTTAAAAGTAGTTAACATTAGAAATATGGGTGACTATAAAATGATTAAAGTGAAATTGTTTGAGCGAGTTTTATCGATATATAAACCATCATATTTGGGTTCGTTATACGATTTGACAAGATAACGATGACTTTGTCATTTATTGTGTTATCAATAACCTTGACACGATAAAGAAAGATGGATATCAATACCATCGTGACTTTGATCGTGACACTTTATCATGTCAAGGGGAGGCTTTTTGTTTTGTTTTTCAAAGTATTTATATGAACACTAAAATTACTAAACTCAGTATGGTTAAAAAGTACAATACACAGTCTGGTGAAAAAAATTACATTACACACACTATTAGCATTACCTGTTCCTGTTTTGCTAGTACTGATTGAATTGATGTCATCTAAGTTATGGTATCATTAAAATCATTAATTATAGTTACTTGGATGATGTGTTTCAGTGTGAGTTTGTACCTACACAGATTTGGGTAAATCCACTATCAAATAATGAATTTGGTTAATTCAGCCAACAAAAAGTCTAACGCGAACAATACCCTTTATAAACCCGTGCAAAAGTTAATCTTTATGAAAGCGCAATTTTAACGATGATCGAACAATATCCTGAACGGTATTATCGGAGCGTCACCAGCGCGATTGTCACTATAAATCTCCCGCTGTTGTTTCAACAATAATTGCATCCATAAACTTCACGGTTCACATGCAAAAAGTAATAAAAATATACTGTTACACAATTTTAGTGCACAATAGTTGCACGGAATCGCATATAAAGCACACCATCTCGAATGCCGTTACATTGTCAGCGCTGATACGTGCATTGTTGCATTTTATTGTCCCGAAACGTCGATGAATAATCATATCATAACCGGAATGCTCGTGAATTTAACTTTATTGTGGAAAACGCTGAAGCTGAAAATGCAGGAACAGTCCAAATTTACTGAATTAAACATTAAAGTGAATAATCAAGTCGATAACAACCACTGTGGTAATTAAGGAAGAGTTTCGGTCACTGCCTTTCGATGGACTTGAACGGTATTGCCCGCAAAGGTATAGAAAAGTACATAAAATAAAACACCTATTGGACTTGAGTTATTCCATTATTCGTACTCGCAATTAGGTATTTTCAAATCTCTTACAACATAATAAACCTTAGTAAAATTACGCCTATGTCTTAGCATGTTGTATTTAAAATGTTTTCCGAAATACACATGAGGGAGAAAGTTCGCAAAGTTGAAGGAATCTTGGAACACTCCACACCCAAGGCCCAACATCTCATTCCTCGCGAAACAGAACAATGCTTTTAAGCGTTTCTAATGCAGGGGGGTTGGCAACTCATATATTACTTTCTGTATACGAAAACTGCGAAGTGTATAGAACAATTTCGTATGCACCCTACGCAGACTTTTGGATAATGCATTTGGACTTTTATTATGTTTGTAAAGAATATCTTATTTTGTTTATTTGTTGATGTGAGATTTCCAAAGGCCTATAATGTACGATTTAAGGAAGATTTATTTGTAGCTTTCTGAACTACACTTTTACATGTAAAACATTCGACAATAATGAACTCTCTGTTCGAGAAAAAGTATATTTTCCACTTAGATACAAACAACAATAAGATTTTTCATTTATGTAATCATCTTGTAATAGTTCAAAATATTGGAAAGATGACGCAGAAAAGATACCGTCGCGTCGTCTATATCAAGAATAATCTTGTTATACTAGCAAGTGTCAAGATAAAGTGTGTTATCGAATCTGAGAGCAAAGTATCTGCATTTTAATATGGTTTGCATAAGTTCAGCAATTTGTATTCCTTTGCAAATTGGCAATAAATTGGGAGCACTAACAAGAAGCAGTGCCATTAGGGGACGGAATATTCATGTGGGCCAGCAACATTGTATGAGGTTAATAAGTTTGTTATTTAGTATTTTTTACTAGGTACACGATTTGATAAGCCGAGTTCACCTAATAAACCTAGTAGATAGGTAGTTTGTCAAAGTTCTCATTCAAATTAGTTTTACTTAGAAAACTTTCCTGATTTATTTTAATCATAATTATAAATACGGGATTTATCACGTAGCGTCTTATCGGTGTTTCGACCGACAATGTTTCGGTTCAATTCGTGAACCTTCATCAGGGTGAGTGTGATCCGCTCCGAATAACGTCTCGCCTCGCACTGCGTGCCGCAGTCCTCTGCGCGCGAGTAGACGGGCGCGGTGGTGGGGATTGCGTTCACGAATTGAACCGAAACATTGTCGGTCGAAACACCGATAAGACGGTACGTGATAAATCCCGTATTTATAATAATGATTCAAATTCGTTTATTTACACTTAAATACAACTTTACAGAATGAATCTAATACGAGTACGCTATATCTAAAAGAAGAACAAAATACAAATTATAATTATACATTCATTTTCAAACTTACATATTTTAGGTACCTACATATATTTATTAAATTTATCTCATAAATATGTAGGTATAACAATCATTTCAAAGGTCTGTTAGAATTTATGAACTTTTAGGATGAGCAAAACGAGTTGACATAAGATTTATTCATAAGTTACCGGGTGCTTTGATATTAAAATTTCGCATGACTGTCTACACATTCTTATGGGCGCTATGTAAATTCACGCACCCGCCTTACCACTGATTTATATTGTAATGAAGACCGTGAATCACTTGCCATCGTGACTGTACGTAATTGCATCGCCAATCGAATTAATTCTTTTGGTCCGTATTTTATTACAGTTTTTGCAATTGATTTCATGGGGATATTAATAAGTTTGTTCATAACTATTTAAATTTGACAGGTAAGTGTTTATAATGGCCATTTCGATTCGCTGCTCAAACTGCGATTGTTTATATTTTGTCATATAATAAATAATATGATGTCACTTTAAAGTAACATCCTTTCAGATGTAAATGTTTGAGCTGATTACTTTTGAGTAATATCCTGCAAGTGTTTTAGGAAGTTCTGAATGTACCTGCCAAACAGTATTTTACGGCACAAGAACGGCTATTGCTGTACAAAGCGCAAGTTCGGCCGCACGTAGAATTCCCATCTTTGGCCCTTCAGAGAAGAGCCATTCCAATCATCGGCGATCCCAAACTCGCCAACAGTCTAGAACCACTGAAGTCAACGTCGTGACATCGGATCGCTCAGTGTTTTCTACCACCTGTATAATGGGGAATATTCTGCTATTCGATCTGATCCCGTCGTCGAGATTTTACCACCGCACTCCTCGACAACGTAATAAAGCTCATCCACATATCATCGACACTTGGGTATCGCGCACCACACGCTTCACGCGATCTTTTCTACTCCATACTTGCAAGATATGGAATGAGCTACCATCTGAGGTTTTCCGTTAGGCTACGACATGCCACGCTTCAACAGAAATGTTAAAAGGTTTCTAAAGGGTAGGGAATGCATCGACAATACCCCGGGTGTTGCCGGTGTCAATAGGCGACGGTGACCGCTTACCATCAGGTGGGCCGTAAGCCTTTTTCTCCACAAATAACATAAAAAAAAACTTATAAAAGATAGGCATGCGTCAAATCTAATGTTTGAATTTGCCTGGCTATGTTCTATCTAGCCTGATGTCTTCAGGGATTTGCGTACTTAGATATATATGAGATTCCCAATCATGAGGATTAAAGTCGTGATCTATTTTGTTTCCTTTGTTTTACCCAACACGATCTATATTGATACTCGATGTTCAGTATCTATCTAATAGGACATATTATCTATCAATACACAAGAAGTAACATTTATAAAAAGGAATTAGTTAAGAAAATATCCTTAACCGCAATCTTATCCCAATAGAAAGGGCGTAAATTTTTTACAGCCCTTGTTTACTTGAAAGGATTTTCATAGAGATTTGTTTAGGTACAGGGGCTGCGTTATTATTAAGGCGACCCAAGATATCCACTTTTATTACGACAATTTCTTATATTTATACGTCAAAAAAGCAAACTCGTGTACCTTTGCAGTAATAAAACGTAATGGTGGCAGGTGAAGCGGGGTATCGTTTTGTCGGAGCAGCTATAGGTACTACCTACAGCTGAATCTCAGAGTAAAAGTAATTTTGTTCAGGGTTATAGCTTCATCCCTGAATGGACATTAAAAACAAGGTTTTCGCGGTCATTGTACGAACTATGAAATTTGCTCGGTTGAATAAACAACTTGGGAACGTACATTCGCTAGTTAGCTGTGGAAAATTCAATTTTTCTAACCTTCTCTTTTTTTCAAGCTTTTATGTTGTTGTGGAGTCGCAAAGATAATATTTTCTATTGGTCTGGTTAAGTATCAGAATTTTTTCAAAGCGTCAAAAGTAGTCAGCATTTTTGTTATTTTCAAACAAAATGCCGGAGATAAACAATGGTACTCGTAACTTTGGAGTCTAAGTTAATTTCCCAATCCGATCATTACGTTGGAAGGTGAGCTAATTGCTTTTGCTCCGAAAAAGGCTCACCACTTTAGGTAGGTATTCACCTAAAACAATTTGCCGCTATTGGCATTATGGTCGCTGTCATTATTTTTTATGATAATTGCCAGATTCGCACGAACCCGCACTCAATAATAATAGTCGGCATCCTACCGGAAAACAACTATGATCGTATTAGTAATGTTTTATAAGTAATTTTTAGTCAGCGGTTAACGCTGGAATGGAGCCTTTTTGAAAAGTCAAATGATACATTTTTGCTACATTCGGGTATTGAAATTGAAATTTATTAAATTATAACAGACATCAAATTAACATAAACAATCCTAGAAGTAATTCTCTTTCACATAGACGGATCCTGGTGGGATCGCATTAGTATCCAAACTAGGTAAACCTGTTGTAGAGTTCCTACCCAGGCTTGAAATGGTAGACTCGGTACTTAGCAAAACTGGACTGTATTTACTTCTTCTTAGTTACTAGTTTACAAGGTATAAATCGCGTACCTGATGATCACAATTTTTTTTTTTTTTTTTTTTTCGAATGGACTAAACTCGCTGTTGGCCTCTGAGGCCGTGACAGCTTAACCGAACTTTTGGCGAGCGCAGATGGCGCTCAGCCCAGTAAGTTTTTTAGGCAACTAGCGCAAGGGCACCACTTAGGTACGAGCCTCGGCTTGGGCTGTTGCCGGGGTGGGGATAGGAGAGAAACGCCCGAGTACATGTCTGTACCTCGTATAGATGGCGACTGAAGGGACTCGTCGACCTCGCCGGCGAGGTCGGTGTTTCTGTGAAGTGTTTGCTCTGTCTGATATAGATGACTCACCTTCCGCGTTAGCGGAGGTGATTTCGTCATCCGGGTCTCCGAGAACGTGTCTCGGACGACGGAGGATTTTGTTGGCGGGCGGATCCAACGGGTAGACCGGAATGGTATGTACCAAAGGGTTCGGATGCTGGGAGGCAAGTTCATAATACCGCTTGGAAGCGAGTTTCATGAACTTGGCTATTGAATCTAATTTCATATCGCGATGTAGATCGTTATTGCGAAAGTACCAGGGCGAGCCTGAGGCTTTTCGCAAGAAGCGATTTTGAATAACCTGAATGGCACCAACTTTAGGAGAGTGGGCAAATACTACAGATGAGTATGTCATAATGGGACGAATGCACGCTTTGTAAAGGGTCACCTTATTTTTAAGGGACATTTTACTTTTCGCGCCTAGAAGTGAGGACAATCGTCCTAGGGTGAACTTTGCTTGGTTGCACCTCTTAGTGATGTGCAACCTAAAGGAAAGACGCCTATCGAGGATGACACCCAGATATTTGGCTGATGGGGCCCAGCGAATGGGCTGGCCAAATAGAGAGGTCGGTTTGGGAGTGAGGTTTCTCCGTGAGAAGTACACTGCTGTACTTTTCGTCGGGTTTACCTCGATCCGCCACTTGCGGAACCAAATGGCTAATGCATCAAGGGCAGCCTGCAGCCTTATACCCACCCGATCAGGATTCCGATTGGATGTGTACAAGGCTGTGTCGTCTGCGTATAGGGCTATTTCCACTTGAGGAGTGCGGGGGATATCGCTGGTGTACAGCGTGAACAGGAGGGGGCCGAGAACGGAGTCTTGAGGGACTCCTGCTCTGACTGGTCTAGGACTATAGAGAGTGCCTTCCACGGTGTAGCGAAAGCTGCGACCTTGTAGGTAGTCTCGTATGATGAGCACGAGTCTGTCTGGGACTCCGAGTTTGAAAAGCTTGTAGATCAAGCCGTTGTGCCAGACTTTGTCGGAAGGAGTTTGAACTCATTGACATGAGCCCAGAGACGCTTCATTAGAAGACGCTCATATATCTTGCCTAAACTATTAAGTAGACTGATGGGACGATAACTAGATGGATCGTTTGCCTGTTTGCTGGGTTTTCGGATGCCAATAACGTTGGCTTCCTTCCAAGCATCAGGGAAGGTGCAAGTTTCCATAGCCGCATTGAAGATGTAGACTAGGATATGGATAAGGGGAACAGAGAACTGCTTGAGTACTCTGTTGGAAATGCCGTCGGGGCCAGAAGCTTTCTTTGGGTGTAGGGCCTTGATAGTGTCAAAGACTTCAGAGGGCTCGATTGGATTAAGTGGGGAAGTAGGGGGTCGGGTGGCTAAGCGGTCAACCTCGCTGTTCATCGTATGGAGGTGAACAGGGTCGACGGGTTCGAGACTGGGCGAGCATTGAGATTCGAGGGTTTCAGCCAGGAAGTCGGCTTTTTCCTCGTCTTCGAATGCTGGAGGGTGATTGGGTCGGATAAGGGGAGGCATCGGAGCGAGAGCGTCTGCTTTCATGGAGCGAGCTAACCTCCAGTAGGCCAGATGGCTAGGCTCGATCCCCGAGAGCAGGCTCTCCCACTCACGATTGCGATGTTCTTTGATGCGCTCTCTCACCTCACGGTGCAGGGAGCGCATCAAGACTCGATTGTCGTTAGTGGGGCAGCGACTATGAAGTCTAACTGCGGCGTTAGCTTCAGTCATCAGCCGTCTGATATCATCTGGCAAGGGGCCCCGGTGGTAATCCACTACGGGCACCTGCTTTGATGAGTCTCTGACTGAGTTTGTGATATGTGTGGTAAGGGCATCAACCGCTACCGTAATATCACCAGATGTCAGAATGACAGAAGGGATCCTATCTAGGTCAGCCGAGTGCGCAGACTTGAGGGCTTTCTCAAGTTTATGCCACTCTACCACAGTCTTGGTGGCAGGGGGCTGGTCAGTGGGAGGGCCGAGTAAGAGCATTACCGGTCGATGATCGGAATCGAGCTCATGAATGACTTCGATTAAGCGTAGCCGAAGGGCTACGTTTTTGAGAAGAGCAATGTCAAGGAGCTCGGGAGGAGTGGAAGTAGGGAAGTGAGTCATGCCCCTAGGGGCAATGATGTCGAAATTAAGGGGTTCAACTAGGCTTTCTAGTTGTTTGCCTTTAGAGTTCGTCGTGGTGCTATTCCACATGACGTTTTTGGAATTGAAGTCACCCGCCAATATGACGGAGCTTCCTAGACTGAAAAGGGCTTGCAGGTCACTCTCGAATTGAGGTGAGCGAGGCTTGCCGGGAGGGACATAGCAGGATGCAATAATGACCGAGGAATGCCCGGTCATTGCTAGCCTGCAGACGGAGGCTTCTATGTAAGACAGAGAAGGGGGATCAAGAGGCATGCAATGCAGAGCCTTCTTGTAGTAAATGACAGTGCCGCCCTTTTGGGCTAGCAGTCTGTCGTTGCGAACAATCTGATAGTTAGGGATTTTAGGGTCCCGATGACCGGGCTTTAAATTAGTCTCTTGCACTAGCAAGATGTCAAGTTGGTGCCTATTCAGGAAATCTTGGATAATAGAACGCTGCCTTGAAAGACCGTCAGCGTTGAAGAACGCTTGTGATAACGAACGCGGTTTTTTCCTTTCCTTTTGTACAACCATTTTGGGGCCTAAAAGGGTTTGGAGGAGGACGAAGCTGCCTTAACGGCTGCGAGAAGAGCTGAGTGCGCCTCAAGGGCAATCAGCTTTTCGAGGGTGGAGTTTTTTTTTTTTTTTTTTTTGTGCAAGCACGCGAACCTCGGCAAGGTCGATGGAGGAGAACTCCATGATGAGAGCCAAGTCGGCAACAAAGTCCGACTTGCCCATTTTAGAAGGGGGGCTGGCTCAGAAGAGCGCGGAGGGGGGGGCCGTTGCCCTGAGGGCTAGGCTCGAGTAGGGTAAGGGCTTGGCCCATGCTGAGCCTTTGGGAGGTTGTGCCTTCTGCAAGGGCACCATGGTCAACTTTGGGGTTGACTTGGTGTATTGTGGAGAAGGTCGGGGTTGACTCCTGCGAGTCACCACCCTGCTGACTTTGGGTGCCGAAGGACAACCACGATAATTTGCGGTGTGTCCCACGGCACCACAAAGCACGCAGCTTGGCGGCTCGATGGTGTCTTTGGTGCGGTTGCAGTCAGAGGTGCCATGGTCACCCAGGCACTTGACGCAACGGGGGCGGGCGTGACAGTATTTGGCCGAGTGGCCATATAACTGACACCTATGACACTGGCTGGGAGTGCCATTTCGGTGGGGGGGTTCTACCCGGAGGCCGGAGAGGTTGTTGACCATCTTCAGGTTGAAGATGGCCTTGCCTGCCGGTGAGAGCTCTAGTACTACAAGTACTAGATTATAGGTGGTCTTACCGTTGTGCATACGGTGCACCTCTTTGACCGGGAAGGACTGAGCCAGTAAATCTGACTTTATTGAGTCCGTGGAGTGCTCCGCAGGGAGGCCGCGAATCACAACACGAAGAAGTCTTTCGTCTTCGAGGGCATAGGTGTGATAGCCTATGTGCTCTTGACGAAGGAGGGACGTGAGGCGACGATGATCGTCGGAAGACAGGATTTGGACTTTGATAGCGTCCTTGGTGTTCCTGGCGCTGGTGAAGGATATCTTATGCTCGTTACATAAGAATGAGACTCTGTCCCATTTGCCTTTTTCACGAATGAAAAGAGGCGGAGGAGGCCTTTCCTTCCTCGCGGCAGTGGAAGCCGTGGGAGGCGAGGCGGGGCGGGCAGGCTGTGAGGCCAAGGAAGGGGTTGCCTTTTTGGCTGCGGGGGAAACGGAGGAAACCTTCTTCGACGAAGAGGTCTTCGTTGAAGAGGGCTTCTTCTTTTACCACCCGTGACGAGGGTGAATTCTTCCTCCGAGTCGGAGGAAGAGGAGTTTGATACCTCTGCGGGAGACGCGGGGCGTAGAAGGAGGTCGATTTCCATATCGTCCTCGGGGGAGGGTGGGTCCGGAGACTCCGGTGAGTCTAAAAAGACTCTGCGAGATGAGGCCTCTCGAGAGTCGGGCTTTTTTGATGGTGAGGGAGGCGCTGTGGCAGGAGGTTGAGGGGAGGGGGCAGCCATACGGGCCGCCGGTGGGGCCTGAGGGGCTTGTTGAGGCTTCCGAACCTCGTTAGTGGCCTGAGTGGCCGGGGATGGCTTGCGAGCCGCTGGAGGGGCCAGAGGGGCCGGCACGGGCTTCCGGGCCACATTTTTGGCCAGAGGGGCCGGAGTGGACGTGACGATGTCCATTAGACGCGGGAGGGAGGCAACCGATTGTTGCTCCCTCATAATACGTTGTCGGACATTGTCGGGAACGTTCTCGTATAGTAAACGGATTATAGAACCCGGTACCTGAACGAGGTCGTCCCCGGCGATGTCCATCTTAACTCTCCGGGGGGGGAACACCCGGAGAGGTGAGTGGGTGCGTGATCCTCCCGTCGGGATAGACAGGAGGGGTGAGGCCTATATGTCCTACCTAAAGTGTGTCCCTTTACCGCTCTTACGGGGTATGAGGGGTGTGTCCTAACCGATGCTTGGTGTCGGCGAGGGAAGCCCCCAAGGCCGGTGGTACCAAGCCCAGCCGGATGTAGCGTTCCTCAGGAGAGGAAAGCAGGCGTTCCGGGTCCACGCCCAGTCTGGTTTGTGTTAACACCGCAAGGTATCCACCAGACCGACCACTAAACGTGGATTTGGACGCTTAATGAGTAGAAACAAGAGTTTGCCCTGAAAAAGACAAAGTCCAATAAAGGACTCTTTTGAGGTGTACTCGCAAGCGAGCGCATACAACAGAGCAAATGGCGGATGCCAAGTACAGCGCGGGGCGCGGGGATCGCGGCGCGAGGCGCAAGGCGCGGGGCGCGGGGCGCGGGGCGGCACGTGGGCCAGCGGGAGCGCGCGAGCGGAGCGGAGCAGACGTGTTGCCGGTGCGAGGACCGGCGAGCGAATATTTTATCACAATTTTTTTTTTTTTTTTCCACAATTTTTTCGTTCAAATCGGTTTATACTTATGCAAAAATAGTTTCCGCCCTAGCCATGGTGCGGGAATCGTAATTCACATTCTCACAAATCATGGTATACAATTCCTAATTCCTACTACATCTAAGTTTCCAGCAAAGTTAGACGGGGACTTACATGTAGCTATCTCACTCTTTTGACCGTTACAACTTTAAACCGTTACAATCTTAGCTACCTATTACATTTGAATCTGATTCGATCTTATAACTACCTAATACATTTAAATCTAGATTCGATCCTGCCCCGTCTTTGATCGTCCGTTACACCTGTGTTATGGCATACCAATGCCCTCCGCCGGGCTTGATAGTATATAACAAAATTACAATTGAATTTAATAAATTAACTTAGAATTATTATTATTATTATTTTTTGATTTTTATCAACTCGGCTCAGAAAAGCCGGAGAATAACTGAGGTGCACGGGCCTAAGCCAAGTACCCCTCAGTGGTTCGGGTAGTTTCATTTTGAACCGTTGTACATGGTAGTGTAGATGATAATTCGGTGGATAGGGCAGTTTGCAAGAACTTTCTTACAATCCTGCATGTATTCAAAATTACTGCCTTCTGCAATAAGGCAAAGGTATGTTTTGGGAGATCCAGAAGTGAGAGGGACTGAAACAGTTGATTTGGGATGACACCTGTAGAGGATAAAACTATTGGGACTATTGATACTTTTTGCAGCCGCCACATTCGAGTGATTTCATCTTTTAAATCTATGTACTTCGATAGCTTCTCCGCAATTGTGGACTGCATGTTATGGGTATTTGGGATGGCGATATCAATAATAAGTGCGGTTTTGTTAGTTTTATCTATAAGGGTTAAATCTGGTCTATTGTAGTGTGTAGTTTTGTCTGTTAATATCGCTCTGTCAAAGTACAGTTTATGGTAGGCGTTTTCGAGTACAACTTCGGGCGTATATTTGTAGTATGGTATTGGTCTAACACTAACAGATGCATCTATGAGATCGTATTTAGCAGCTAATCGTTGGTGTATTATATTGGCTACCTGGTCGTGCCTGAACTTGTAGTCCGTTTGGACTATTGCTCTACAGGCTCCTGTGATGTGCTGTACGGTTTCCGAGGAGCTATTACACCTGCGGCACAAGTCCGTTGGTAGATTGCGTACTTTCATTATGTGCTTCTGATAATTCCGGGTTTCAATGACCTGATCTTGGATCGCTATCATGAACCCTTCTGTCTCCGGGAAGAGTTCTCCTCGACTAAGCCATTCGTTCGACGCATCTTTGTCGACGTTGGGCTGGCTCAGGTCATGGCGATGTCTTCCATGTAGAGATTTCTGGGTCCAATCGGCTATAAGAGCCTGTCTATCTGTTTGTTCCTCATTTTTCTGTCTCTCGTGGTCTTGTAAATTAAGGGGCGTTAGTTTTCTATCTAACTTTACTATAGATTTATGGATGGTAGAGGTTTCAGCTTTAATGTAGAAGTATGTCCTAAGTGAAGTTATCTGTCGGTTATGTAAACTATGTATGTCTATAATACCCCTACCACCTTCTAGCCTTGGCAATATTTGTCGCTGTACACCAGATCGCGGGTGATGCTTCCTATTTTTAGTCATGGTGACATTGATTACGCGTTGTAGATTTTTCAGCTCTAACTTGGTCCAGTTTATTATACCAAAGGAGTAAGTAAGTATCGGTATGACGTAAGAGTTTATAGCTTTAGTTGTATTTTTTGAGTTAAGTTGTGTTTTTAAAATAGCATTTAGTCTATGTTTATAGTTTGTAGTGAGTTTAGTTTTTACTTCTTTATAATGAATTTGCATTGATTGCTGGTATCCTAAATATTTGTATGTTTCATTTTCATCTAAGGGATCAATTGTCTCACCAGACTGCATGTGGTAGGAGTGTTGATAGATTTGACCTGCTTTTATTGAGTTTATTTTACATTTATCTATTCCAAATTGCATTGAAATATCCTGCGAAAACTGTTCGGTGATTAACATTAAAGACTCTAGACCAGCCTGGGTGGATGCATAGATCTTGATGTCATCCATATAAAGCAGGTGGTTAAGTCTACAAACCGAACCGTCTGTCAACCTGTTGCGATCTATCACATAACCCACGTCCGATGAGTTGAGAGTATTGGAGAGGGGATTGAGGGCAAGGCAGAACCACAGCGGACTGAGCGCATCTCCTTGAAAGATACCCCTTTGTATATTGATTGGTGTTGTTTTAATCACTCCGCTTTCGGCTGTTTGCGCATAAAGCCGAGTGGTCCATGTAGACATAGCCTCAGAGAGAAAGGAAATGAGTTGGGGATGCACTTTATAAATCTCTAAGATCTTAGTGAGCCATGCGTGCGGTATTGAGTCAAATGCCTTTTTATAATCAATATAGACCGTATACAAGTCTTCTTTCTTACGTTGAACCTGCTTTAGAATGACTGAATCTATAATAAGCTGTTCTTTGCATCCTTGGCTAAACTTTCTGCAGCCCTTTTGTTGCTCGGTAAGTATTTTGTGTGCATCAATATGCTTATAGATCAGTTTAGACAAGCAGGCTGTAATAACTTTATATAAGGTTTGAAGACATGTGATAGGTCTATACTTGGCGGGGTTTGACATGTCATTGCGGTCTTTAGGGATCATGTGGGTGGTACCTGATGTGATGTATAAAGGCATCGAACTCGGGTCTATTATAAAACTGTTGATATGGTTATAAAGATATGGATGGATATGTGTCAGCTTTTTATACCAGTAACTATGTATGTGATCAGATCCTGGCGCTTTCCAATTGTGCATAGTTCTCAAAACACTTTGGAATACGACAATAGGTATGCTCTCATATTCCATAGCATCCAGGTCCAAACACAGCATCTCCTCATTTCTCACCCAATCAGCATCTTCTTTATATTCCACAGGGTTTTCCCAAATATCTGCCCAAAATTGTCTTAGTTCGACCGGGTTCGGCGTGTTATTTGAGTTGTCTACAGTAATAATGCCGCTAACCGGCGCCGACGTTGTGTTATTACTGGTCAGTTTGGACAAATTTTGGTAGAATTTCTTTTCGTTAGTGGTGAACTGGCTGTTTTGGGATTTACGGTATGTGCAAGCTTTATAGCGTCTAAGGCGGCTGCTAATAACAGTAAGTTTCTGCTTTAAAGTATCAAGAAAGTGTGATAGATTGGTGTTGGGTTCTTCGTGTGTGCTGTGTACTTTATACTGTTCCATGATTTTGTGTATTTGTTGAGTTAATGGCCTACTTGTGTTACCATTGATATACTGCGTCAACCTTGCGATCTTTTTACGTAGATCTTCAACTTTTCGCTCAAGCCGTATCTGCCATTTAGGCTTGTACTGGTGTTGTATTCGGTTTTGAGCATCTTCAGGTGGTAGTTTGAGCTTGGTTCCATAGATTTTTGCAGCTGTCCATGCAGCACAATAGATCGATGTTTGTAGGGTTTTAAAGTCTGTATCAATGTTAACCCAAGCAGGTAAGGTTTTTTCATTAAGATAATTAACAACCTTCGCAAGTTTTTTGGAAGATCTTTGTTTGGGGATATATGGTCTTTCTTCTGGATTGGTGTTTTTAAAATAGTCTAAAGCTTGGGCAAATGATTCATCTATCTCTGGGACCCGATCTAGTGTATCTTGAGTGACATTGTTGTCCACATTATTTTGTAGGTGACTCAAAAGTTGCGGTCTCGGATCTTCTGGGCAACTCGCGATGATATCATTGCTGCTTACAGTTTCCACCGTACACTCTATTTGTTCGTTGTGATCTGTGGTGCCTAGTTCATCAGCAACTTCCTGCCTAATGGTGTCAAGTCTATCGTTGTCTATATATTTATTCGTAATTATAACCCTCCTCTGGTCCGCAATTCTTTGCTCACTGACGTGGGCAAGATGAGGGAAGATATTAATAAAGCTTTGGTGTAGAGCCTTTCTATATGCGGTTTTGTTTGTTTCCAGTTGGGTTATTCTATAGTATGCCTTGATTATAGCCTCGTTGTGTTCTGTCGTCCAGTGCATGCGTTGTGTGACTGCTACTTGAGTACTAGATTGTTGTGTTTGAAGTTGGCGTGTTGATAGCAGTGTCGAAGCCTCTGCCTTTAGTTCTGCTATACAGGCTGTTGTTAAGAGTTGTCTCTGAACAATTGCTCTACGTTGGTCGCCTAATCTTTGTTTACTAAGATCCATTTCGGGAAATCTATTGTTAAATTGACTATGCAGTTCAGCTAAGTAAGATTTTGTGTCTGATTCTAACTTTGTTAGGATGAAGTAAGTGCGCAGGATAAAGGTATTCATCTCTTCTGTCCATTTTTTTTTTTTTTATTATTATTATAAGCCTGTTGTGTCCCACTGCAGGGCAAAGGCCTCCCTTCCCTCTTTCCACTCGTCTCTGTTGATTGCAAGTAGGGGCCAATCCTTGAGGTAGGAGTTTAGCTCATCCCGCCACCTTCGCCTGGGCCTTCCACGCGGGCGTTGTCCGTAGTTTGGGAGCCATTCAGTGGTGGTCTTCGCCCACATCGTGTCTGGTATACGGCAAACGTGTCCGGCCCAGTCCCACTTGAGTCTTCCAGCTTTTTGAGCGACGTCGGCCACCTGTGTTCGGGAGCGTATAACCGAGTTCCTGATTCGGTCCGTGAGTTTCACGCCCAGGATACTGCGCTCCATTGCACGTTGGCATACCCCAAGGGAGGACTTTTGACTTAGAAGAAAAAGAATTTTTAGAATTATTGTTATAAAATAATTACTAAATACATACATTGGGTATAGATAGAGCAGCAGTGATAAAAAATATATGAACATACATTGTAAAGTGCAGATGGTCCTTGAATATGCAGCTTGTTTTTCGATTGCTGTAAAATATGGTGTTAGGTAATTCTAAAAATTCGAACAAAGTTTGCCTTTCCGCGCGACATAGCCGACAAGGGGATCGCGCCATGTGTATGAACGCGATCCGCTTTTTCACGCTTCTATAACTGAATCACGGTTTACAACTTTATGTTTGCATTCATTTCTTTCTTATATCCTTTAAAATAAAGTTGTTTTTACATAAATATTCCTGCTGGGGTATGTTTGGAAAGTGTTTGCAAAACTCGAACGTCCCGCGGGTCCGTCCGGCCGGCTGTGCGCAAAACATTGGATTCCGTTAAAATATTAATTATTGGGCAAGAAAATTCTATTCAGTATTTTGTGAGAATCAAACAATGTAAGCACCAGTTATTTTCTCAGAAATACAATGAGTAGGTTAGTACAAAAGGTAAATACATTTTTCGTTTTGATTTTGCACAAATATTCTATTTTTATATGTAAATATGAGGAAAAAAGAGGCTGGTGTATGTATGTATAGGTATATGATTTGGTAGAAGAATGTTCCAACGCAAAACAACATTCTAACTTTTATTGATTTTATTTTATTTTTTATTTGGCCACAAACATAGAGTCATTATATAGAAAGTGCAAAGTACAATACGTTTAATTATAAAAGACAAACAACGCCCAAAAAGACTACTTATGTTGTTAATGATTAGAGCTATGCTACAAGCTATGCTAGTTATAAATGAGTCATCCAATATCAAAGTCGGCAACATCCACACTGGTAGATTTTGTAGAAAACTTATGACATACGGCACTTCTTATGTACAGGGCGAGCCATAAAAACTATTTTTGATTCGGGTGTAAATCTGTGGTCACTTAAGGCTTGATCACACATACCAAATAAACGGGCGAGACAGTAAATGTTTCTCGGCCGAGACAGTGATGTAGCGAGTAGCTGTTCACAAATGTTTTGAAATTAGCACGGTCAATTCAGTTCTATTGAGTTCCACAGAGACGGATGTAGTTAATATAACTGTATAAATTTAATAAGTTGTTTCGACGTCCCATTTGTTATTACTCGTAGCAGCAGACATGGTGTATTTTATTTTATTTGGAGTTGTTTTAAACAAAAATTGTCTCGAGAAAAGGCGCGCGCGGCGACGTGACGACAATCATGTGGCCGAATGGCAAGACATTGCACGTTCAGATCTGCCGAGTCAGCGAGCGAGACAGTGCGGGGTAGCGGGAGGGTGGACACTCGGCCTAGTACGTAGAACGGTAGCTACTGTCTCGCCGCTTCGTTCGGCATACAATACTTTATTTTTACATAACTCCATAGTTAAAGTAATAATAATTTAAATATAATAAAATTCAAATTCATCCATAATTTCTATTAGTCTATGTTTATACGTACCGAGTACTCGGCGGAGAGCACTGTCTCGCCCATAGACATATATTCTACTGACAGACAAGAACATTCTTGAAAAAAGTTTGTTCAAATGCTGGTGAGTTAGAACTCGTTCTAGTTCTAAGTAACTAGTTCGCTGCAGCGCTAAAACATTATTTATGTGATCTAACCAAACTATTAAAACCTGCAGCGCTAGATCGTTTATAGAGTTTAGTTTACTCGTGACCAAAACGTTGTGAGCACCATGAAATTGAAGGCGCTTACGCGTTCCGTTCAACATAGTGTAACAACCTGTCGTCCGTATAGATTTTACACCACAGACGTGATACAGCTTTTGTACCTTCAACACTTCATTAGAATTCATACTCTATTTCAAAATATTGAAAATATGGTAAAGTAGAAAAGTATAATAAAATGAATTGTTATGCGTTTATTTAAGCTCAAGTACGTTAACAATAGTTTGAAATCAAACTGTCACCTGATGATTCAATGCCACTTCTTGATGTATTTTTGCAGTATCGAATTACGCACGTTGTCATATATCTGACCTTTGACAGATATTATATACTAAAAGGAAAGAACATAAAATAAACATTAAAAAATATCAATATGGCTAGAAAACATTTGCATAAACAAATTAAAACACTTTCTAAAAACACCACGTCAAGTCCGTGTTCAGTCACATATTTTTACCTACAACCGGTTTTGTAATGGAATATCTGCATATTTTAGTCTATGATTTTAGATGGCGTGGAATTATAATATTTTTTTTTCTAATGTGGTATACGATATTATTACCTATTTATTCACTTGAACAACCAATAATTTGACTTACTTGACTACTGAATTGTTATGTATTTAATACTTTGATTCGAATTCTCGTATTAATAGTGCCGCTCCGTACGCGTCCAAACTGCGTGAATGTCGAAGCCGCATTTAAGTAAGGTGTACGGATTGCAGTACAGTTCAGTGGAACAGAGTGAGTGTTCGGATCGCGATATCTAGTACGTAGTACATATATATCGATGGTCTCGCCCATTTGCTTGGTGCGTGTGATACAGGCATTAGGCGCTGCGCAAACGTAGATACTTTTTGTTGCTGACACAGGACACCATCACAGAAAACCGTGGTTAAGAAACATTTATTTAGCTTGTTGTGTTGATTATATGTAGACGCAGATGTCGTCGCCGTCAATTTACGGAGATTTATTTTAGTTGCTTTCACCAAACACTTTTTGATTGCAATCCGTTTGCATTCAGTGGAAGAAACAGATACAACAAGTGTCTACGTCCGTACAGGTAGTGGTTGATTTCATATTGATTCTATGAAAATAAATTATTCACTGGTAGTTTGTATCCGATACAAAATATAAAAGTGTCTACGTTTGCGCAGCACCTTAGTGGTCACTTCTCATAGCAAACCAAAGTACAACCTAATGAACCAAAGGCTTTTATCATCTGTGCGATAAAATAGGATGACAGCCAGAATGACCAGCAATTCAAAAATTATACCTTTCAGAACCCACTGGCATAGCAAACATTTTAGATTTTTTGTGTTCTCTTCATAGTATAACATATTGAATATGACTACGATTAGACCAAATTCAGGTGTGAAGCAAATTACAATTGAGACCAATGTTAAAAAAACTAGATCAATACTCAAAAAATGGTACGATACCCGAAAACCAAAACACCATCTTAAGTTTGCTAGACCTATTGAAATTCTGGTTATAGAGCCCAAAGCGGAGTACTGGTGGACAATCTGTTGTGCTATTGGAGTGGGTCTTACACATCTGTGTGTAGGAGCCACAAGCTTTAGTGTTTTACATTATTCGACAAGCGGGGATGTACATGCTATTCTTAGTTGGTTGGCTGTGAGTATCAATTTATTTATCAGAACCAATCTACTTCCTGACCCATTATCGTAAGCATTCACTTAGAACTGACTTTTTTAGCATTTAAACAATAACTAAATGGAAAGTTACTTGGTATTTGTTCTATTAAGACTTTGTAGTCGCGGTAAGCTTAAAGTAATGGTTCGTTAACAAACTTTAAAGTTTATAGCAGTTTCTCTATAATATACATAGGTAAAACTGATCAGTTTATTGATGGTAAATATGCTAAACGGGGTGTTTTTTATTTCAACTCTTTGGTTATACTAGTAAAAACCTTATATACCTATCTTGATCATTTGATTGATTGGCGAAATTGACAATGACTTGTCTATCTATCAAGTTCAGTCGCATATCTTTAGCTTTTTATTCACGCTTAAAATGTTTGTTTTCATATTAGATCCCCAAGAACAATACTGCAATATCGTATTTCGTGCAATAGCAGTAGGACTTTCGCATTTATTTATAGGAGCAACTGTCATGCTCATTCTGTTTTATACCATTAAAACTAGTTTTAGTGATTTACACATTCTGTTATGTAGTTTTGGCGTGAGTATTTCAGGATATTCTCTTCTTCTTTTTAGCGATATGAGTTAGACATAAATGCTACTACTTTTTTACGCTCCGTCTTCACGCCAGGATATATCATCATAGTGCGATGTCGTGCAACGTCGTCCTTAATTTTTATCAATAAACGTGAAAGTGATGAGTGACACCGTACAACGTACCGCACTGTGGTGATGTATCCTGGCTCCATGCCATTCTGGAGTTTGGAGAGGGTTCTTTTAGTTGATTTGTTTTATTGTGTACCAAATTTATTTAAAATGATATTCTCCAAATGTATTGCTTTTTTACAGTTTCATTTTTTCTCCGTAGAGGCAATATTGAGTTTGAACTATTTTAATGGATGGTCGAAGCCTATGCGTAAAAAACATAAGATGATCGCACATGTCCTACTGCAAATTTGTGGGATAACCTGCGCAGTAGCTGGAGTCTTGGTTATATATACGGCTAAAGAATTCAGCGTAAACCCGCATGGGTTATCAGGTACCATACCTGAGAAAAAATGTAATCTTGTAAATGTTATCTTTAGTTAATTTCGTGTAGATTATGACGAATTGGACGAGCTAGCGTTCCCGTATTCTTTCAACAGATCTAATACTTACGTTACTTCACTATTTTTTAGGTTTAATGGCTACTATTTTTGCGGGTATGAGTGTGATGAGTGGTCTCATAGCTTTACTGAAAAAACGACATCGGCTAATAACTTTGCACATGTCTTTCGGATTGTCAGCGTTCTTCTTATCTTCAATCAGTCTCTGCACTGGAATTCTAACCAAACCTTTCAAGGATTTGACTGGTGGAACTATAGTTTATGTTTTGCTAGGTCTTATTATTTTTAACACTGTTTTCATACTGCTTTCAATCTTAATGAAATGTTTGTCAAGAGTTTGAAATGTATTTTAATCTTTTTAAAATTTATTTTATTTTAATAAAAATCAAAGGTGAATAATGATTTTGATTTAGAACATACTGAAAATAAAAACTGTTACATCAACCCATGGCTTAATCAAACTTTTGGCGACCGCAGAGGGTACTCAACCCGGTAAGTTTTTATGAGGCAACTTTTTTTTTTTTACTTAGAGGAATCCTCATGGATACCGCTCTGAACCCAGGGAGCGGTATGTCGGACTCCTACCGGCTAAACCTCGCGGCGTTTCTCCGCTCGCTGTATGCCGGGGACACGGGAACAGAGAACATTCTTCCGCGACCCCGGTGGCGTTGGTCCGCTCTTGCAGGCCCCATCTCTTAGGGTTTAGGGTCATCTCTACTGCTATGGGGGATGGAGGTCGGCATACGCTCTCGCATACGCCCTCCTCCTTCGCCCCGGTCTTGTGCGGCGGGTTGAGAGAGTGCTCTCAGATTCCCTGTCTCTCTCCGCTGCTTCCTTCTGCTGCCCTACATTTTCGCAGAAGTACTTAGCAGCTTGCCACGACCTATTGCTCTCGATCATTGCGCAAACTACGGTCGGGAGAGAAAGGTCGTGACTTACAATGTCACCGAGAGCCTGGCGCTCTTCAACCCAGGCAGGGCAGAACTCGAGAGTGTGCTGAGCCGTGTCCTCGAGGCAATCGTCACAGTGGTGGCACGTTGGTAACTGTTCCCTCCCAATTTGGCACAGGTATTTCCCGAAACAGCCGTGTCCTGAGAGCACCTGCGCCAGCCGGAAGGAAACGGTACCATGCTCCCTGTCCATCCAATGCTGAAGCACTGGGTGGATTGCCTCGATGGTCCGGATACCGGCGCTTGGCCTTGCCAGAACCTGAGAGAAACACTTAGGTACATGTCTGTACCTTGAGTATAGGCGGCAAAAGAAGGGAAGGACTCGTCGACCCCGCCAGTGGGGTCAGTGTACCTGTAAAGTATTTGCTCTGTCGAGAATAGATGACTTTGTAATTTCCTCCGCGTCAGCGCAGGTGAAGGCGTTAGCGAACATCAAGTTTAGATTGATGGATAGTATCAACTTTATTTATCTGCGTAATGACAATTACCTTTTTGGGAAAGCATCCTGTATATATTTTCATGAAGTATATATTACTCCTGTATATCCTCCGTGGCCTTAGAACGCAGTTAAGTTACTTTTATGGTAGGTACTTTGTTAGGAGTTCATAACTCATAATCTATGACTCACGGTCATACAACAAACTTTACAAGTATGATTTAGGAAGGGGTTAGGCCAAGCGATACCCACACATTTCGCGTTAAATACAAACAAGTAAATGTCGTAAAGTTGTCTCTATATTGCGGAATAGTTATATTATTTAACATGTTTATGACTTTGCATTATGAAGGTTTATCTGTACAGACAATGACCACTAACTACTACTTACATAAAAACTCAAAAAAAAAATTGGTTTTAGTTTAGTAAAAAATGGGTAAAACTATTAAACTTAGTAAAACGACTCTCAAAAAGGGGTGCAGACTATCGTGTGTTTTAAGCGTGACTTCGTCTTTATCGTTTTAAACTGTATTCGTTTAAACTGTTCTGGGAATTATAAAAAAAAAATGATGAATCAAATGGGAAGAGAGAGTAGGTATCACAAAAACTACTTCATATCCTGCCATTCGTAAACTTCTGCAATATGTACGCGAATAATGTTACAGTAGGCCCCGGTCGAAGGTCCACACACAGTGTCGCATTTATCAAACCATACGACCGAGGATCTCAAACATTAGCAATAGCAACAATACTATATTCCAGAATGTTCGTATCGGGAACCATTACTCTTCGCCGCAGTTTCCTTTATATGTTTAGATGCCATAAAGATAGGTGGCGCTTGTTATCCGTGATCTGTTACCTGTTCTCTCAATCGAATCTGAATTTAACGATACGGCTTCTATAATCTATGCAATAGTCGCCTTTTGTTCTTAGGCTTGATGTTACGTGGGAAATCTATTTTCGATCACATGGGTTTAACTCTAATAACAAAATTACAGGCACATGAGACTTTTCACTTGTATTTTACAATAACTGACGCAATCCAATCCTTGTCTTAGGGTGACTTGCGCAACGACGCCTAAACGTATTTAGTGGCTAAATGTGATTTAAGGAGTTGCCAAATCGTACAAATACGTCAAATTCAAACATGTTTAGTCGCTAAATACGTTTAGGGATCGTTATGCAAGCCGGTCTTAGTCTTGCAAGTCTTAGTTATTTCTTGTTAGTACTACTAAATAGTATTACTTGTTCTTGTGAGATAATAAATAAAGAAATAAAATAAATATTGCTAGACATTTCACACAGCGCTATCTAGCCCCAAACTAAGCAGTGCTTGTACTATGGGAACCAGATAACTGGTAGAATACTTAAATTTTTTTTTGTAAATACATACTTATAATATATAGAGAAACAACCAGGGGCCCAATTCTGCTAATTTTTAAGAAAAACTATTATGGAGCCATACCGTTGTTAAACGATTGTGATTGTTTTTCCTGTCATAAACTACCAAATGTTCAATGGGGTTGTCATAGCAACGGCGGTCATTGAAAAAAGATTGTGTTAGTAAAATACCAAAAGGTATCTATAGTGGCGATTTTTCGACGATACCATTGTCATAGTGAAACAATAGGTTTAGTAGAATTGGGGCCCAGACCCGAAACAAATATCTGTAGATCATGCAAACATTTGTTCCGCGGCGTGAATCGAACCCGCTACCTCCTGCGTCTCAGCCGGCTATTCGCCCACTGCACCACGGAGGTAGTCGTAAAATATAAGTAGATACTGTTTATTTTCTGAATAGAATAATCTGTGAGGTAATGCAATTATTAAAGGCAGTGGTGGTAACCTTCTATGATCAGGTGGGCCATGGCTTGTAGTTGTGCCGTCACCTCATCTTATTAATTGAAGCGCGTGTCGAACCACGCACAGTGACAGTTTCCGTAGCCAGTACGGCTATATCTTAGTTATATTAAAATACAAAGTTAATATTGCAGTTCATTTCGGTAATTTTGTACGAACATTAGATAACTGTTTACAAACCCAACTACAGATTTTGGTAGACTACTGATCGTAAACTAGTAAAGTCTACTCAGCTTTGATAATTCTTCTCACAACTACTGTATATGTACTACTAAAGGATACTTGTTAGGCATACAAGAATACCATGTTAGCTGGAAAGGACACGACTATGAAAATCTGATGTAACATACACTGATTTATGTTCACAAAAATGTTCATTTGTTTTAGAAAAATAGCGATAATCATAATTTTAATACTAGAAATAAAGATAAACTCGCTGTTGCCACTTGTAGACTCCATAAAGTTAGTAAATCGTTTAAAGGGCAAGGAGTTCGCTTTTATAACAAACTCCCAAGGGATGTACAAAAATTAACAATTAACTAATTTAAAAACGTAATTAAACAAAATCTTTATAAAAAAGCCTACTATAAAATATCAGATTATTTAGATGATAGAGAAGCTTGGGATTGAAATTGCTCCAACTCGTTAAAAATGTTACAATTTAGACGTAATTTATTTTCTGTATTGTAAGGTAATTTCTGTACTAAAAGGATCATTAAAAAAAACAACCAGCCTTGTTTCTTGCCTTTCTTTCCTGGCTTGGTCGCGAAGGAACAGGCAGTAAAATTAACGTTTCAAAGTGATGCTTGTGATTTTAATGAATAAAAATATTTGACTTTGACTATTACGAAAATCACAACTTTGAGTCTTCGTAAACGGGCTCTTGTATCAAAAAGTGTTGAGCAAACCGTATATTTTTTACAAGACCTATTTAAAGACACCCCGCAAGATGGGGTGCTTGAGTAAAAAAAATCATCCCCAACTTCCCTATAGGGAATTTTCCCCTATATTTTTCCCTTTCGGGAGAAGGTAGGTTTTTTCGATATAACTAGGTACAAATAAACGGTTTACGGATTTTTTCCTTTGCCTTGTAAAACCTTGTTTCTTACGAAATTTCATAATTAAAGGTCAACAGGAATATGCGGATCCCTATGGGAATATGCGGCATAAATGGCCGTATTTTTTTAGTGCGTTGACTCAGAAGTTTGTGTTTTAGACAGCTTTAAGGGGCCGTAGACTTAAGTAGGTATTTAATATTAATTTCAACTTGATATCTCCACTCGTTCCTGAGAAAAAAGGTCTTGATAGATGGACAGACAGACAGACAGACGGATAGTGAAGTGCTCCTTTATAGGCACCCTTATGGGTTCCTTTTTTCCTTTTGAGGTACGGAACCCGAAAAAGAGCCAAGTGTTTTTATAAGATGAGTTTAACTGGTTGATCTAGATGTAACAAAAATACGGCAATTTCTTATGTTTTATGCTACGACTAAAGTAAAGTTATATACTTATCAATTGCGAGAACTTTAAACGGAGGAAATATGTTTTCCTCGGAGACCAATACATATTTCTTCCGTTTTGAGTTGAAGCTCCAGGTCCTTGAGGCTCCAGTGCCCGAAATTTCATAAAAAAGCTGTCCAGATGCCTCATAGACACCACAGGTGACCAAAGAGCTGGAACTTACCTCAGTCAACAGCCTAGCCATTCAAATAGGTAATGTTGCCAGCTAGTAATGGTGTTCACCGCAGATGGGCACTTAAATGCAGTTTTTTATTTGTAGGTTTTTAATTTAGGTGTAGTTATTTTTTTAAATTGTAAATATTATATGGATTTGTTATCTTTATTGTTAGTCTATAAGGTCTTCTTTCAGATTCGTTTTCTTATCAATTTAAGTCCCTAAATGTTGATAATCTTGTGCACTGCAATGCTCGTGACAGTGACCGATCAAGATATTTTGTTATCAATTCACAATAAACTAAAACCGGTATCATGCTATAAGTGGATGGGTAAGTAATATATAATATTATTATTACCTATAACATAACTGATCATAATAATAATAAATAATAATAATGCTGGACATTATGCTTATATTATGCTTATATAATCAAGCTTATATTATGGGAAACAAATAACTGACACAATACTTATATACGGGTTTTTTGTAAATACATATATAGAAAAACACCCGGACTCGGAACAAATATCTGTAGATACTACAAACATTAGAATAGTAGAACCCGCAACCTCTTGCGTCTCAGCCGGCTCTTTGACCAAGGCGCCACGGAGGTCGACAGAAGGTATAAAACATAAACAACAAACTAAACCTCGTGTATAAAACATGTTTTACTTTTCACAAACTAAATCACAGCACAATTATATTACTGCGAGTGTAGATTCGCTGATGCAGGCCTTATAATACATATAAATAATAATAATAGTAATTAATGCTAACTGAATAGTGGAAATGAAAAGTAGAACTTTTTCCACTTTTTTAAACTGCCGACTGTATTAATTATATCGAACGAACGCCATAGGCAACGGAAAATTATTTTTTATATAAAGTTTTTTTCGGGCTTAAAATTAATGAATAAGTACCAAACACTTTTTTAAACTAAACTTAAATTTAAAATATAACTTATTATGATGAACAACCTAAGCATGCCATTTTACAACTCTATAATTCATTGTTCGATAGGAGGTCAGTCACTACCATTACTTTGGTATCACGCACGAGTCGTAACGAGACAAGACTAATACAAGACTTACTTCTTTAGACTTACATATGTTAGACTTTTGTTGGTTTTTAAAAAGTATTGACCATGCCATTTAATCGCACTTGACATAAAGTGTAATGACACGTTGGGTGTATTTCAGATCACATTCAATATTGAATTTACTAATAGTTGGATGACAACTTAACACAAAACTATAAGTAAAGATTTTACAATAGCTTATCGCTTTACAAGGCTCTTAGATTTCAGATAGAAACTCATTACTGGCGACAGAATGACTATAAAACAAACAGTAGCTGTGAACGATATCGCTGTATACGCTATAGCATCGGAGATCCAATTTCTAAAGATGAACTTCTCGAATCCGTAGCACAGAGTGATGCAGGCGGCAGAGAATCCAACAGTTCCGAAGCAAATGTGGGTGATCTTGGATATGTTTACTGGTACCATTCGACGGAGCTCAGATGCCCACAGTGAAGCGAGACCGTTTACTAAACTCACCGATGTGAAGACCAGAGCAACAAGACCTGTAATAAGTTAAATATTTAGCAAAAACTAGGAAAGCTTAGCGTAAGCTTTGCTGTGTAAATTCATATTATTTTGAATCCAAAAACTTCAATAAGATTCTTTGGATCCTTCATGATTATATCTTACCAAATTTCCCATGCAGAGAAGTCCAGTGTTCTGTTTTGTCCATAATTTTAATAAAGGTACCAGCAATGGCCAGCCCTGAGCCCAGGATTTGTAGAATAAAGTGAGCTCTTCGTTTGTCTACTAGACGAAGATGTGAGGACCATCCGTTTGAAGATGCAAGACTCAGGATTGCTTCTGCCATCAATAGCTGGTACTGAAATAGAAAAACAAAAGTACTATAAGTTAAACTATTTGTTCGATTATTTATGATTGAAAAATTAAATACTCATAGAAAACGCCTAAATACACACATATACAGATAACTGATCAAGTATAGTTAGGGAGTACTAATTATAAGAAATTTTCTAATATATTGGAATTTACATGATGTGTTTTATTTTTTTGACTCGTAAAAAGATGCTATCAGAATTTAATGTCATAACCATACCTTCAATATATTAAAATATTAGCAAAGTCTGAAATAGAAACTACGACCTGGAAACTTCAGAAAATTATATATACTGCACTTACCCCAATAACACAAAGGACAATGTGAAGTGGCGTAGCTCCTAGAGGTAGTCCACCCCTGAACGCGAAAATCAGTGCGATTCCTGTAACTGCACCGATAAGGATGTGAGCGAGCAAGTTCATCGACGACATAAATGTTCTTAGGTTGTATTCGTTCCCCGATTTATTATCATTGATTGAGGTCCTTCTTGGCAAGAACTCATTTCCATTCTCTGCAGTTGCTTGATTTGTGACTCTCGTTTCTCCTGTCTTTGTCCTGTCTTCTAAGCTTTCTTCATTCGGTACAGTTACATCTAAAGCGTTCGGTGCCATGATTTTTGAGTCGACTTTATTTTTCTGATATGATTTGGTAGCAAGAGCTTGTTTAGGTCTGAACGAAAACGCGTCAAGTACGGCGTTATAAATGTTCGTAAGTACTTACTATTTTACAGTTTCACTAGTCTCGCACTCGATTTTGCCCCGATTATTAAAATAATTTTCCGTACTTTATTTCGTTAATAGTGAAACTAATTTTTTATATTCCATCACGAGATTTAGTATAAAAGAACAATTATTTACGTTTTTATATAAATACAATGGATGAAGTTAATAGTTTATTTGGTTTTGGACAGACATACGTGATATTCTTTATGTACCGTTGATTTGGTCACAGATAGCTAATCAGATAATATTTTCAGAAATAAATAATTTTTCGTTTTGCCATGATATCGATAGCAGCTATTCGGTCCATTAATGACTGTCCAGACTAAAGGTGCGGTTCTGATGCCATATTAAATACCATCCATACCACATTAAATAAGAAAATATATTATTATAACTCATTTTACATTGATTTTTGATGATTTCGCAATGACAAGGCTCCTTTACAGCCGCAATTTGTAAGATATTTTTTTTGACATCAAAACATTCATTATCGATTCAGTATTGACATTGATTGGTTGATTGATTGACTTGTTTGACATTGTTTTGTTTTGTGTTTTATTGATTTTGGTTTTATTTTTATTATTTTATGTTGACGTTATTTGATATATTAACTTAATTAAGTCTCGATACGTGTCTGTTTGAGCTACTATAATGTTAACTTTATCACAATTGTTATTGTTATTTTCTAAATTTGACGAAACTTAGTTTTCTATAATGTTTCTACATTGGAAAATAAATGAAAGTGAAAAAATGAAAAACATTTTGAACTGTTAAAATAACATCGCGGCAACAACTCATTTGTAAATTCCTTTTTAGGTGTATATCACTTTTATTCAGCTTTCTATATGAATTTTGTCCCCTATGTTTTGACAATCACCCGTTGACTAATATTTGGCTTATCAATTGCCTAAAGTTATTAGGTATATCAAATTGTCAAATTAGTTGGTGATTGAGAGTTGGTGGTGATGAGAGAATTTTTTAAGATTGATTGAAGCCTGATTTTTATTGTGTTGGCATTAAATTCGTTACACGAATAGCCAATACAGCGGAGCAACTCTTGCTATTTATTGCGTCGATCGGAATCCCACCTTAAAAGGCCATGCTTCCTTTCATTTTAATTTAAAAATATTACATAGATAATATCTAATTACCTATGTAATATTATATTATTATCATATTATGTATGTAAATTAGGTATAATCTAATTTAAGTTAAATTTGAAATAAAATATAGGTAAACCTACATATCTAGAATTAGCTGAAAACTTGATATTATTATCAAGTTTTCAGCTAATTCTATATATGTAGGTTTACCTATATTTGATTTCAAATTTGAACCAGTAAAGTAAAAGTAAAGTAAAATTTATTTCAAAAAAGTAAGTTTACAAACTTAAAATTTAGACTTCAACTATACACATGCATGTTTCCTAGTGTAACTTAAGTATGCTGTTATGATGAATATATAGTCCAGTGACTACCCTCCGTACTAGTTTTCATTGTATGACGGCAGGGCATCGTTGCTCTTCCATACAATTGTATCGACTTAAGAATTTGAAATTTTTAGTTAGAATAATTATGTATGTTATATTCTTATAAATCTACTAATCAGTATTTATATATAATATTACGTTTACTAGAATATCTGTTATATTATACGTATAATATTAAACCGGAACAGAAATGAAAAGTGTTAAATATTCAGCTTTACTCAAATACATTTATCTAGTTTTAATATCTAGTAAAAATGGTTATCAGACAATGATAAAAAATTGGAAAAACCATGATCAATCACTATCTCAGAATAGATAAAACACCAGAAGACGCATACAGCTGTGATTGCAAGCCGTGCGCTGTGTCCATAAAACAAAATCCGCGTCCCGCGTCCACCTCACCTCCACCCGCGTAATGTTGCTAGCTTAGTCATTATATAATATACCCATTTTGGGGTAAATGTTTTTGGTAAGATACAACTAATGTAACTGTGGCACTATTTTATTAATCAAATATCAAGGCTGGTTTGCAAAACGATCCCTAAACGTATTTAGCGACTAAACATGTTTAAATTTGTCATATTTGTATGATTTGAATTTGGCACTATTTTATTAATCAAATATCAAGGCCGGTTTACAAAACGATCCCTAAACGTATTTAGCGACTAAACATGTTTAAATTTAACATATTTGTATGATTTGAGAACTCCTAAAATCATATTTAGCCACTAAATACGTTTAGGCATCGTTGCGCAAATCGCCTTAAAAAACAATATATATATTTTTTGGGTCATTGGCGAGATCTCATTGCGGAGCGAATCACTAGTAGATATAATTTAAAACTACAGCTAATAAACGTTTTTAATCTCTGAATTCTAGAGTAGGGAAAATAATAATACTCGATTACATAAACCGAATAATTTATTCAATAAACAAATAACACAACATCTAAATGCGCTAATTACGTATGAAATGTGATCCCAACTTGTTTTTTTGAGCCCAGCTGAATTTTTACACGTTGGCACGACACAAGAAGGCATAACTTAATTAAATTGAACACTGTAAAATACGTCACGCGTGACGACGGCCAGAGACTAACTAATGGCGGTGTACTCTCCTTGGAGTAGATGTTGACGTTTCAGTATTAGGCGCGTTCACTTCTTCTGGGGTTTTGTCTATTCTGAGATCACTAATAATAAATGTGGGTTATTTAGGTTTTTACATTGTTTAGTTACAGCTGTCGTAAACATCAAAAACATTCTAAATTCAACTTTATCTTCATAATATTAGGTTAAAAATTTAAATAAACAAAGAATACTTAACATAGTAAAAAAAATTCCTATTGCCGATTTATATACCTACATGTATAATCTTCGCTATTAGTACATAACATTAAATAATTTAAGACTCTTTGCTTCTATCGAGTGATATGAAAGTAAAATATTTTGATAAAATACCTACGTTTGTTACCCGTTGTACAAGTAAATAGACATTCGGACTGAAAATACTGAAATAGAAAAAAAAACACATTTATACATTTATACAACATTTATTACATAAGCTTAAGGTTATTTGAAACTATTCAATGAACTAATTTGTATATTGTCACAGAAAATAAATAAAATAGAACCACAATTACAGCAAAATAAAATCTTGATGAAAAAGTTGATTGAAAATCAAGAGCACGACGACGGTTTCAGACGAGAGTTTACTTCCGTAACGTTTGCCCACCCCACGTCGTTGTAGTCACCGAGAAACGAGATTATTTGAAACCAAACGTGACGTCCCGGTGACGGCGTGCAGTGGACACGCGCCGTAGTAAATGCAGGTATCGGTACTTCGGCGCCGTCATCTGATTCTCGGTGACGGCGGCGATGAACAAACGCCCTAATATTTAGTTTTAAGCCTCGGATACACTAGGGGACATTTTGTCCTGCAACATGAAGCACAACACTCAACAGCAACAAGTCCCGCAATATTTTATGTGACGCGGGACATGTTGCTTGCTCCCGCTCCGAGAGCAAGCGCTCGCGCCCCGCGTCAGTGTCGCGCCTTTTGTTACCGAATGTAGTCGTGTGCGTAACGTGCCCCTCAACATGTCTGTAGTGTGGGGAAATTTGAAACCATGCTTTCGCTTACGTTTCACTCTTGAAATAAGTATGTACGCAGCACTAATCGCCACAACCTCTTCGGGCAACATTTCTATAAACACTGACTAGTGTGGCCTGTAAAATGTTCCGCAGCATTGTCTCTCAGGACATTAATGTAGTTGTCGAGCAACATTTTCCGCAACAAGTAGCTTCGTTTGCCCCTAGTGTATTCGAGCCTTTAGCTATGCATAACATCATATCAGCTGAAGGACGTCCACTGCTGAACATAGCCCTCCCCCATAGATTTCCAGAGCGACCGATCTTGTGCGGCCTGCATCCAACGACTCCCAGCAACCTTTATCAGGTCGTCCTTCCATCTAAAAAGCGCAGCGGGGGCCGGCCTACGCTGCGCTTTCCAGTGCGTGGTCTCTACTCGAGAACATTTCGGCCTCAACGGCCGCCAGTTCTTTGAGCTATGCCCTGCCCAGCCCACTGCCACTTCAGTTTGCTAATTCATTGTGCTGTTTAGGTGACTTTGGTTCGTTTATGAATCTCCACATCTCTGATTCGATCATGCAGAGAAACACCAAGCATAACACGCTGAGTGACCTAGAGCCTTTTTATGAGGTCCATTGTGAAAGACCACGTTTCTGTACCACAATATCATCACTGGTAACACACACTGATCAAAGTCTTTCGTAGGACACTGAGGTATTTTGGACGAGAAGCTTTCACGAACGCTGCTCAGCCCAGCCGAGTTGGATTCGTCGTCTGACCTCTTTCTGGAAGTTGGACCTATCTAACTGGTATACTAACTATTAACTGGTTATGGTGTTATGTATATCAAGCGTATAGGTAATCCTCGTGTATACTTACTAACAAAATTAAACTAGTACATCATCAACGTAAATCATTCTTAATGAGCGCAAATTGAAGCCGAAATTGGTGTTATTATCAAACGCAAATACGCAGGTTCGTTGCACCGCGCGCCGGCCGCCCGCGGTTCAGACCCTGCTACGACAAATTGCGCTTTGCTCACGCGCAATGCACAATTATCAATTAAATTGTCGGTATCGTGATGTACGGCTTAGAACCTACACTTATTAAATATCGGAGCACTAGCCCTTACCACAGTCTGGTTTTACAACCAGTAGAATCACTGCGAATAAATGGACGAATTCAGAACACGCACACGTATTGAAGAATAATGTCAAAATGGTGGGCGTCAAAATTTCATAATGCGGCTACTAGGTCAAGTGGGGTATCATATAAAAGAGCCTAATTCATATTTATATCAACATTTTATAAATTAGGTTTTTTTTGGGTTCTAAAGTTTTGGAGTTATGATAAAAAACGCCGAAAAAATATCTTAATAATTTATATCATTCATAATATATAAACAATGATTACAGAAAAAACAAAAACAAGTCTATAACAAAATTGTTCTTTAGAAATCCGTCTTCATAATTTTCTGAGTTTACCGTTAATATAACTAGATGAAGCTGTCATACACCTAGGTAGGTACGGAACACTCGGCGTGCGAGTCGCACTCGCACTCGTACGTAACCGACCTTGTTTTGTAACTCTGTAGGTACCTCTGTATTGTGGTAACGTCTTGGTCTCCTACCGTAAAATAAATACTATATGTAGTCACATTCATAACTAATAAATTAAATTAAACATAAAATAAATCATTTAAACTATGAAAGCGTTTTTTCATTTTGTAGTCAATGTACTGTAGAGCTAATTATGACTGTGGGCCTGTAAGCAATTCCGGATAAGCTACGTTTAGATGCAATCATTGCGTGAGTAACGGAACGCGGCTTTCGAGAAACTACGGAGATTAATAGATGTTTGCTCAGGATTCACTTCGACCACATCTATTCTGTTAGCCAATTATTTTCGACTAGCGGAATGCTTGCGACTTAGACCGCGTATACAGGGTGGCATTAACAGTGGCAATATTCGAACACAATGACGTAGATAGATAGGTAATACTTTATTGCACACCATAAACAACAAAACGATTAAAATTAACATAATACAAATTATAAAATTAAGATAATAATACAATTGGCAGTCTTATCGCTAAGTAGTGATCTCTACCAGACAACCGTTGTATGGAATGGAGCACGTACTGGGTTCTTAAGACATATAGAAAGTGATTCTAAATCCATATCAGTTTAAAACATCCGCATAAAAGTAGTTACTCTTCGCAAGGTAATTAAAAGAAAATGGCCACTTTGTGCTTTACTGCACTGTGTCGGTCCTTAAGTTAAGCGTTGTTTATGTTACCTACTTAGGGTATCAAAGGTATCACACCATTACTTACTATCAGGTGAGGTAGTGGTCAAGCACTTGACTATCTTCAATAAAAAAAAAAGAAAAAAAGGAAAGTAGGTAAACAATTTATTAATTGAAGCTCGAGTTGTATATCGCTTATTCACCTCCTTAAAAACTAACATTGCTTACGTCGCCACCATATACAGGGTGTTTGGTAATTTAAAGACGATATTAAAGTGACGGTTTCTCAAAACATAAAATAAGACTTCTTGAAAAAAAAACTACTAGTTATATTATCAAATTTTAAAGAAAATCGACTAAGTTTAGGTGATTAATTCGATATAAAACTTAATGCCTACTCTTGAAATCGACATTCAAATGTTGAATATATTGAAGTAGATTATGAAAGGTTCTCTTCCACTGACACTGAAGCGAAAACTCATCGACATCTGTATCCTGCCCACATTGACCTACGAAACACAGACTTGGTCCTTGACAGAAGCACAAAAGTTCCAACTTAAGATTTGCCAGAGAGCGATAGAGAGAAGCATCCTTGGAGTAAAACGAATCGATCGAGTCAGAAATACCGAACTACGAGCCAAAACCGGCATAGCCGATGTCCTAAAATGGGATTGGGCAGGCCATGTGGTTCGAATGCATCCAGAAGTTAAGCGAATCTAGTCACCCAGTGGATACCGAACGGGCGATGCAGAAAAAGATCTAGAGACGAGCTGGATGCACTTAAACCAGATTGGTCAGATTTAACTGTGGACTGCGATGGATGGGGGGGGGGGGGGGGGAGATGAGGAGACCTTTGCCCAGCAGTGGGACAATGTAGGTTGGTAAAAAAAAAGAACCAGTTATTGATATGATAGAGACAATAATGAAACTGTCAATCGCGTAATGATTAATACGCGTGTAATGAATGAATCAAATTACCTTACCTTGCAAATTATTTGTCAAAATCCGTAATCCGAGCAAATGTACATACATACATACGTACATACATATACTCGTATACATACACTAGCTGACCCGCCCGCGACTTCGCACGCTTGAAATTTCTCATTCCGTGGGAACTTCGGGATAAAAACTATATAAAACACTCTTGTCAAAGTGACGCAACACTTCATGTAAATAACTTCATAATAAAACTAAAACTAAAATCGCGATAAAAAATGGGGGTGAAATATACTTTACGACCTATTCTTATACCTACAAAATATACAAAAAAAAAATTGAAATCGGTCTACCCGTTTCGGAGAAGTGCGACCACAAGCACCGTGACACGAGATTTTTATATACTTTAGATAAACCCTAGAAACAATAGAATAAAATTATTTATTTTAGACAGTGCAGAAATTATTATTATTAATGATCATAAATTAAATTACAAATATAAAATAAAGTTACACAGATACAAAATGATAATTAATCAAAAATAATATTAAAAACTAAAAAGTAAGAGCAAAAATTAAAAGTAAAATAACAAAAAAATACTAGAAATGAAAATTTGAAATCAAAACGACAAGACAACTCCAACCGCATTCTGAAGGTGTTGTTATACTGCACACGTTGGTCTTTGTAGGCTCGTTGCGTGTATCAAGTCCACAGGCTGCTCGAGTAAAAAGACCGACTTTAACTTCACTGGTACTACATCGAGCAAACCTGCGGGCCAGCATGTTGTTTCTCAACGTCTTGCGTTCTCGTTCCACGTCAAGGTCGTCGTAAAAAGGCAATATAATGGGCCTTATAACATAGGTCTTTATTATTGCTTGACTATGCTTCTGGACTTCGTCACAAAAACTAGTAAGGGATTGAGAATGACGATAGCGGTCAAAGCAACGGTAAAGACAATGATAGTGGGAGTCAATCCTGGAGTTACCCAGTTTCTGAACATCGCCTTGTCGAACCCGTAGCAGAGGCAGATAGAGGCAGCTAAGAAGGCTACAGTTCCGAAACAGATGTGAGTGAGCTTTGAGAGGTTCCCAGGTATGAATTTGCGAAGTTCATACGCGTAGTATGACGTCAGTCCGTTGAAGAAGCAGACTACGGTGAAGACCAACGCGACGAGTCCTGTAAGAAATATTACATCTTTTAAGTCTTATGCAACAGTCTGAAATTGGTTACACTTTATTTTGCAGTGTGAGACTCTTCTCCCTGGAAAAACTGATATGTGAACAGAGAACTGGTATAAAAACGCATGAATGAAATTTATTAAGTTACTAGCTGACCAATCCGCAGCTTTGCACGCATATTTCAATAAAAACATTACCTTCCTTCTGCGCAGTTGGGTAAAAAGTAGCCTATGCCACCCGGTGATAGTGTAGCTTTCCAACGGTGGAAGAATTTTTTAAATCGGTCCGGTAGTGTTCGAGCATATTAAATGCAAACAAACAAACAATCAAATCTTTCCTCTTTATAATATTAGTATAGCTAACAGACATCAATCAAACAGAAACAATCCTGGAAGTAATTAGACTTTACATATACAGTTTTTTTTAATATAAATTATAGGCTAGCGTTTAACCACTATCTCGCCTGATGGTAAGCGATGATGCAGTCTACGATGGTACACGCTTGCCTAGAAGAAACCTATTCACTCGTGACTTGAAGATCCCTAGGTTGTAATTATCAGGAAACACAGACTCGGGCAAGGCGTTCCACTCCTTGGCGGTGCGCATAATAAAGGTGGAAGAGTACCGCTTTGTGCGTATGGGAGGTATGTCTACCATGTAGCGGTGGCGCATCGCGGAGCGTCTGGTTGTCCGATTATAGAATGGGGATGGTGGGATCAGGTTGAAAAGCTCCGCAGCACACTCTCCGAAATGTATCCGATAAAAAACCGAGAGGCTTGCAACCTTTCGACGATGCTCGAGGCTGTGGAGCCTTGCATTTGCTAACTCGTCATTTCAAATGAGTTTCGGTTCCTGGTGGGATAGCATTAGTTAGTACCCAAACTAGGAAAACCTGTATTATGGCATACTAATGCCCTCCGCCGGGCTTGATAGTATATATATATTAACAATAGAATTTGATAAATTGACTTAGAATCATTGTTATAAAATAATTTACGAAAGACATCGGAATCTCACCAAACTGTCCATGAAGAGTGTTCCAATGAAAGCTTTTGTCTAAGATCTTGATAAAGCTGCCAATGATAGCCAGCCCCGATCCGATGATCTGCAGGATCCAGTGGGCGCGACGCCTATCCACTAGCTTGAGGTTTGCAGACCAACCGTTGTGCGGTGATAGAGACAATATGGCTTGGGCCATAAGCAGCTGGTACTAAAAAAACCATTTAGGTTAAGACTGGACAAGTGGATGGGCCTTACCCAGATGCAACATTGAGGAACCTAGGCCTTAGAATGAAAAGTATTATATACAAGGATAATCAAATTACATATTTATAAAATTATAACCTAGGTTATTTAACTAATGTAATTGGTTCTCCCCGTGTTGATTAAATTAAAAAATGTAATTAAATTGAAGTATAAAACATGTTATACCTAAAGTATACAAAATAAACTAAATACTTGCTGCATTTTTCAGTGCAATACGTATATAACATATTAAGTTGAAAGCTATGATTTAATTTATTTTCAATAAACAATCAATCAATCAATTGATTGCGAATATGGGTTAGTAACAGGCGATTAGTGATACAGTTTAAGTTCGTCCATAATTAGCGTTTATCGCATGCAGTTTTAATCAGCGTTCTATTACGCTCTATGATTATTATGACGACCTCCATGGTGCAGTGGGCGAATAGCCGGCTGAGACGCAGGAGGTAGTGGGTTCGATTCCCGCCGTGGAACAAATCTACAGATATTTGTTCCGGGTTTGGTTGTTTCTATATTATATATATTTTAAGTATGTATTTACAAAAAAAATGTATATAAGTATTCTATCAGTTATCTGGTTCCCATAGTACAAGCTCTGCTTACGTTGGGGCTAGATAGCGCTGTGTGAAATGTCCAGCAATATTCATTTTATTTAATTTTTATTTTTTTATAGAAAAATTATACTTAATGGGATAAAAAAAAATTTACCATAATAATAATCATCCCAATAATTTTAAAAAATAAATCAAATGTTGTGACAAAAAATTTAAAATTTTCAGTATATTACAGTTTTTAGAAGAAATATTGAAGAAGACATTTTATTTTATTAATTTTATTTATTTATACTATGGAGATGGAACAAGCCAATGGCCCACCTGATGTTAAGTGGTAACCATCGCCTATAACAAAGTTTGCCTCGTAGGTCACGCTCCTTAAAAATGTGGCCTACGATGCACTTCCCTGCGTCCATCAACTTGAGGTATACAGGTGTAAAGCCTCATGTGCCTGTAATTTCACTGGCAACCATTCCCTTCAAACCGAAAAACAGCAATGCTGCTTGGCGGTAGAAATAGGTATGGTGGTAGCACTATTTTAACAATTATTTTCATAATTTTATAATACATATTAAAATCACACTTCATATATAAGGACATTGCTTGAATTCGATTCTATTGTCATTTAATTAAACATCTATATTGAACAGAAACAAACAAATAAAGTTCCTATCTTGATAATTAAAATATTTATTGTGTGAAGTTTTTCGATTTCTTAATGACATTCGAGCGTTTGTCTAAGCTCAATAGTATTCAGTAAAAGTAAAGACTCACCCCAAGAACACACAGTACAATATGAAGAGGAGTAGCCCCGAGTGGAATGCCATTTCCAAACGCATAGAACAGCGATATGCCCGTAACGGCTCCGATCAAAGTGTGCGTCAAAACATTGAGTGAGGAGTGAAATATTTTTAATTTGTAATTTTCATCCGATCTATCTACCAACCCCGTAGCTGAACCCGATTTGCTTCCAGATAGTTGGTTTTCAGGGTCACTTTGAAAAGGCAACTCAATCGTATTTGGAGGCATTTTTACCGATGGCGACGTCTCAAGGATGTGTTCAATTCGACGCGTAATATTGTGTTTTATCAGTGCAGTGCACACCTGCACTCTTTAATTCTACCTTTTTAATGCATTTCCAATCCGCGTGACTCTTACTTTATAGTGTTAATTGTTTATCAATATCGGATCGGTAATCGGATTTGCCTGATTGCAGACGAGATACATTTTAAACTCAATCAATCCGACAATGCGAGACAATACTTATCGTAATCATGGGGTAAGTGTAATTATATAACTACTTGATTGTAGTGTCTTTCTAAGTAATAACATCCTCCAAGATAACAAGGTAATAACGACCTCCGTGGTGCAGTGGGCGAATAGCCGGCTGAGACGCAGGAGGTAGCGGGTTCGATTCCCGCCCCGGAACAAATGTTTGCATGATTTACAGATATTTGTTCCAGGTCTGGTTGTTTCTCTATATATTATATATATAGTAAAACAATTTTCTTTTTTACCTTTTCTGTGCACTACCTACACATCTTTGTCTACAATACACAAAAGTTATCTGGAAGAGAATGCTCTTTAGCATTAAGTTCGCCTTTGTACTAGTTTTATAAGTGCAATAAGTATTTTCAATCAATCATTCAATAGTATGTATTAACTAAAAAAAAATTATATAAGTATCTATCAGTTATCTGGTTCCCATAGTACAAGCTCTGCTTAGTTTGGGACTAGATAGCGCTGTGTGAAATGTCCAGCAATATTTTTTTTATAACATATCTACCTACAGTCCTCAGTTCAGTCCACAGATAACATTTAGGTAAGTAGGTATTAAACATTTGTATCGCATAGCTGAATTTGTCCGGCAAATAGCTGATTATTATCACGTTTTTCTTTTTTATCAAAATATCTTTGTGCTTGAAAGTGAGGATATCTTTCTACCCTATTCGGGTTGGCCATATTCCGAAGCACTCTGATTTATCTGAATCAGTAGGAAGTGGTCTTTGTTATTCTAGTGACATATCAATAATTGATTTAGCTACAAGTTATCGTATGTCATTCAACTGGTAAACACCTCATTACTGGTATAATGAGTGAACAATACCGAGGTGCAATTTGCCTACAGCATTAATTAAAGGCAAACATAAAGCAATACATCTATAGTAAACTTGGTTTAAACTAATGGTCATCTCAATTTCACATGTTGTGTCTTGAAAACATGAGAGATAGCGAGTTAAATTGAATATAAACAATATTGATACTCTTCGTAATATAGAGGAAATTATCACACTATTATGTTAAGGTTTTTTCTTAAGATGTTTAAGAAAAGCTCTATTCAGAAATACCTTATACAGGTTTTGCATGTTTCTATCTCTCTCGCTGGCTGAAAGTAGAACTTAAGGCAAGTGTTAATTTAAGTGATAACTTAATATGAAAATGGTTTATGATATTGCCCTTGGCGGCGTTTACTTTGTCGATCACCTTACATGTCGTTTAAATTTGTTTAGCACCGTACGTTTGTCCAATGAACTCCACACATCAAACGCAGCGTGATGCAGTGCGGTGCGGTTAGAGACCGCCTTGTACCGCTTCTGGTGCGCATTGTTCTCACAGCTCGGCGGTAACCGATAAGCTGGACAGTGGGGTTGTAGTAGAGGAGACCGTGGAGATCGACCTTCACCGATCTGATAACCAGATGAGACGTATTTTTTATCAAATATAATTTATAAACAAATATGCCTATAATTACTTACTTGCCTATCTAAAAGTGCTCATGGCTATTTTTAATTAAATTAACGTTAATCGATTTTTTTCATCACTTTCATTCTTTTGGTAACCAAATGAATTTATTTCACTGTTAGTTTTTAACACACAAAATATGCCTCTGTAGGCTTGCCTACTCATTTCTGTGTATAGCTACCTGGCAAGCCGATGTGAACAGGTAAGTCAATATAGGTGACTCCATCGTTCTGCTAACTTATCGAAAGTTATATCAAATTTTAGATTATTTTATTACAAAATCAGTCATATAGACTTGCCTGCAAAAAATCATACTTAAAGTACTGTTGCCTAGCTAAAAACTTTTTGATCATCGGCTTGCCAGGTAGCTATACACAGAAATGAGTAGGCAAGCCTACTGAGGCATATTCTGTGTGTTAAAAACTAACAGTGAAATAAAATTCATTTGGTTATCAAAAGAATGAAAGTGATGAAAAAAAATCGATTAACGTTAATTTATTAAAAATAACCATGAGCACTTTTAGATAGGCAAGTAATTATAGGCATATTTGTTTATAAATTATATTTGATAAAAAATATGTCTCATCTGGTTATCAGATCGGTGAAGGTCGATCTTCACCGGCTCTTAGACCATTGGAGCGCTACGCTTGGTGTGTTTTCTTATTCAAACGAATAACGTTTTGTTATTCAAATGAAAGAAATTCAATCAAATCTCGGCACTCGCGGTCGCTGATCACCGCGTTTCGGTGTGTGAAGCTCCTAAGGATTAAGTATCAAACCGCAGTATACTGTAACGTACCTATACCCTGTCCCTATTCTAAGAGGCTTAACTCCATTAGTTAGAGCCGAGTGTAGAGTTAAATATGCAAATCGTACTTGACCCAAATGCCAGTACAGTCGAACCTTACTCATTGAACTGAAATTCATTAGTTCACGATATACGGTTCAAGAATGAACGTAAAAATTACTCACGACTTCTCGTTTGTGTGGTGTAAATAGAAAGATGGAAATACTTTATGACTCTATAAACCACGACTTACTAGTGAATATTGCAAGGTTTATACGGCATCTAACAGTTTTTTCCTTGTTCTTTGTTATTAATCAGTAGCTTCTAATTGAAGTCTACGATAGGTAAGTACTTGGCCCTTAGTTAAGAACGGTTGTTCAATAACTTTATTTAGAATACAATGTTTACACGTTACCTAGCGTACAAATATTCCGTAATTTTCAATGAATATTTAGAAGTACTTTACATTTAAAATTACCCAAGTAATAAAACTTGGGATACCCTTTTAAGCCTTTAGATGATTGTGATATAAATATTAATTTGGGAAGAGGGAAGGTCAATACTCATCTGTGCCTTGCAAATGTTTTCCATTATGAAATGACGCACGCGCGGACCCACATAATAAACTGGCATCGGTCAGCACAATTAAGGGGTCCCATTTGGACCTTTGCTAATGGAATTAAATCCAATTAGATTTTAGGGTTACGAGGTGAAGTTCGCCCAGCACAGCTTAGAGGAGGACGGCTAGCTTCTGATATCTAGGTCAATTGTGTTTTAAGCACAGCTGTAGCGCTGGAACTGTAGCGTAGGTTTAAGACATCATTATAAATAAATAATATACATAAATATGGCTGGACATTTCACACAGCGCTATCTAGTCGCAAACTAAGCAGAGCTTGTACTATGGGAACCAGATAAGTGATAGAATACTTATATGCTTTTTTTTGTAAATATATACTTATAATATATAGAAAAACATCCTGAGCCAGTCATACAACCATTTGTTCCGTGGCGGGAATCGAACCCGCTACCTCCTGCGTGTCAGCCGGCTATTCGCCCACTGCGCCACGGAGGTTGTCAATTATTGAACTACTGCATAACCAGCTTTTTGTATCAGATGATAAACAATAATAAATAAACAATTTTTGTAATAGATTCGAGTTCTATTGATTACCAAAGGGTAGGTAATTTATTGAATAGTTTTCAGGTTGTAAATATCAAGGCCCAAGAAAAACAGTAAATGCGTATGTTTTCATCATTACTTTTCACTTCTGATAAATCTAGAAGAGTAGGTAATACAAAAAACTTTTCTCTTAAGTATCCTATATTAGCTTGGCCATTTTCTTTATTATTTTTCAGTCTATGAGAATTGTGGTGGTCTAAAAAGAATTATTTTTATTGTTACTTTTCTAGGTAAAGAGGTAAAAGATAGTGACAGTTCAAACTATCTCAACACTACAGAAGAGTCATGGAATGAGTTGTTTATGCTTCTGTGAGCTGTGCCGACGGTAAACAAATTGTTTTCTATTACGGCCTACACCTGCTGTTTGGTTTCAGAGATAAATCCCTAACTCGTTCACTTTAATAGATGATATTTCAGATATAAATTAGTTTTGAGTTAATTACCCATATTCTGCATTAGGCCTTTACTGTTCTATTAGGATGAAACATACCCTAATGGGGCCGTTGAGCCCTAATAAGCGATTCACCGATTCCTAATGTAATTTTTTTTTACGATAGTCAATTCAAAACATAAGCAGTTTAGTTTTTAGTTACTGTAGTTAAATAAAATAAAAACAAATAAATAAATATTACTGGACATTTCACACAGCGCTATCTAGCCCCAAACTAAGCGGAACTTGTACTATGGGAACCAGATAACTGATAGAATACTTATATACTTTTTTGTAAATACATACTTATAATATATAGAAAAACATCCAGCCCCGGAACAAATATCTGTAGATTATGCAAACATTTGTTCCGCAGTGGGAATCGAACCCGCTACCTCCTGCGTCTCAGCCGGTTATTCACACACTGCGCCACGGAGGTCGTCAAACTTATTTACATACTTTAATTGTGAAACACGTATTAAATGAAGACTCTTGCACCCTGCACTTGAAATATTTCACGACACTGGTATTTCTATTAGACCAACGCTCTTATGTGATGAAAACTGCAATTATTCCGGATATTCAAACTTGCCGACCATGAAGAAAAAGTCCAATATATGGTATAAAATATTAATATAAAACAGAATCTGTAAGTTTACATGCGTTTAAACCAAACCCGCAAGACGGTAAGCGATTTCAAACACTCATCGGAAGAGGGTATGGAAAAGTTTGATCGAAAACTGCACGCTGCAAGAAACGTAGCATGTGAAAATGTTCTTCGAAGGATGAAAACTTTGAATTTTATCGAATATGCTGCAAGTCTGCAACCAGGGCTAAACCAAACAAGTTCCGAACACTTGGCGTGCTCCTGTTTGATCTGAGATACTCGTGAGATGGATTCTGATTGATTTTCACGAGTCGTGTTTGTTTTGAGAAAAAGTTGCTTCCTGCTAAATTCTTAGATTCGATGAGCAATTTACATGGGAACATACTCTCGAAATTTATTAAAAGTTCGGAAACAACTCGTGGCCATGTAAATTCCGTTGAAGAGTTGTATCACCATGTTTGTTATTGGCTGTTTGGTTTTAGTCAAAGTATTTCCAGAAAAATATGTTGTTACGTGAAATTTGTTAAGTTTGTATTCCATAAAGTTTGGCAAATATTCCCTCCGAAACTCAGAATTTGTTGTAAATGTCACTAAATACAGATGCAAGTGACTTGATGTAAGCAGTTATCCATTCTTATCGCCAGAATGTGATACTGCAAGCCCCGCTTATCGCGTTGAATATCTCAGTTTCTTCTTGCGAAGTCGCGGAAATCCATTATGCCACGTTTTGGGATTCCATCCCGGTCTTGTTTTATTGCCCTCTTATAGAGATAGATTTATTTTCAAGTGCCTAGATCATACCAATCAGGCCCTTTAAACTGCTCTGCGTTTCTTGCTATTTAATACATTTTTGTTGTATTTTTGATAAAGTAATTCTCAAGAATATAAATTCAATAACATAGAGATATTTGTTAACGCAACAAGAGCCGATTTTCATTTGGCGGTATCTCCCCCAGGCACTTAAGTTTACATTAAACTTGTCCAAGCGCGAAATTGATCTTTTAGTAGGGGATCCTTCAACGAAAATACAAATTTTCGACGGAGCTATCGGTATTTGGCGCCGTTGAAATTTCGATAGAAAACGCTTCCCTTGTGTTTGAAGAACCCTTATAAAACTGCAGTGGCAAAGTCAGAAGTAAAACGGGAAAGCAAATCAAAATTTATGTCATGTAGCACCACCATGTCCCATAACAGGTACACTGTACCTACAAAGATAGTAGTCCAAATCAAATCATCAAAATAGTTATTTACGCACGGCTACACATCAAGTTATACATTTCTAGTATAAGCTAACCTCGCATTGTGCAGGCTTTCTGTACAATGAGAGGTCAACTTATACTGGAAATGTGAGTGTTCACCCACAACTTACTTTATATTTTCCTTAGACTGTGTGCTCTTGTCCATAGGTGATTCCAAACCAAATTTTAATTTTAATTTGTACCTACCTACTCTTTTCAGATCTTACTAGTGTCACCACTATAATGTACTAAGATTTTACTGGGTGCTTTAACGTCAGTATAAATGGAACTTTTACTTTCTGACGCCTCAATTGCTCCCCCCTCCCTTCAATTGCGATCCTTGATTCGGCCCCTAAATCTGAGGAAGAACGTAATCAAGGATTAATTTTCTACTTGGATTATTTTCAATTCACCGCCGTGTGTGAGCTTTGGATGTCTTCAAATTGAAGGACCCCTTTATTTGGCTGATAATAATTTAAGGCACATTTTGTGTATCTATATATGTGTGTTGTAATATCTTTGATGAATTATAATGCATTTCTAGATTAGTACTTTACTTGATACATTCAGACAATTAAGAATATACACACCTTATAGAGAGGGGAAACAAAGCATCATTATTGGTTGTGAGATCATAGCTAGATCGTTCTACCTCAAAAAACTCATTATAACATTTCATCAAAATCGTTAGAGCCTGGTATTGTTATAAACATACTCGCAAAAAATCGTAATAATGTTTGCTCCAATATTTTTATGGTTTATGTTGCCCTTACATTGCTTTACACGTTTTGATACGAGTAGCGACTTTCATTTTATAGCGTGTGTGAGGATTTATGGATGGCGCTAAAATAAAATACAATTCCACCCTGCTTCGGTATCAAAAGAGGGAGAATTAGAAAAATCTACATATAATAACGGCTCTCATATTTCAATGGGCATATATTACAGTCTGACACGTTACCTTTGAATCATGAACACTTAGGTTGGTGTTCATCATTTTGGATGACTGCCGAAGAAAGGTAAGGTTTATTGTAGCTAGGTAATAGACCCACAAGTTATATTAATGTCCATGATCGACATTCTTAGATCTCTTAATCAGTATGTAGACCCGTAAACATTACACTTAAAAGTAACTTTTTAACAAAATTATTACAGAGTTTAGTTAATCATCATAATTATGTCGTGCAGATGCCTCTGCAAATTGAAGAGTTTGATGATTTTTCTCATGGATCTCATCATTCTTTATTGTACACAAGAAAATACAATAAAAAGTACAGAAGTAGAGGACATGTACAACTTCTCTGTTCATCGATTCCGAGCGGCGCTGCCGACTGCACCTGGCAACTGCAAGTGCCGTGGCTGCACGCAGTCGGCCGCAGTGGCACTACTGATTTGTATGTATTTTTATAACAGAGCGCCGCGGCAGCTGCACGTGGAATCGGCAGTTGCAGTCGACAGCGATGCTCGAATAAAAATCAGAAACACTTATCCCCACGTATATTATAAATTTGAAAGTAACTTTGGCTATCTGTCTGCTTATTACGTTTTCACGACTAAACATGTGAGCCGATTTTGATAAAATTTGTTATATCGATAGATTACCTATTACATGGATTGAGACATAAGCTAATTTTTCTTTAATATTAAAACGTGCGAAGCTACGAGCAAAAGCTAGTTTTGATATATTTTTTGTACCCCTGATGCTAAAGACGGTGTTATAAGTTTGAAGCCTTTGTCCGACAGTCGATGATTTTAATGCGGTTTTATATTTGAAAGCTGGTATTGGCGATGTGCTTCTACTAATTCTGGTGAAAATTGGTGCAGGTGTTTCCGTCTGTCGGGATTCAGTTTCTTCTCAATTCTTTCTCTTTGTTATATCGGGTTCTCAATCCTGAGATTGTCATACTTAGAATACTTAATTGAATTCATTAAATTACATTGATAGTATTTTGTGTTCGCGTAATCTGAAAATCTGAACCACTAAATAAAATGAATAGATTAGAGACAGCACTTACTAGACGACTAATGAGATACCAATTTACTGTGCACGTAAAATGCCCTTTTACAATCTCGTAAGCGCTTCTAATCTTTAGAACGGGAAAGCGACCATGTTCCTATTCTATCACCACTCAGTGCTCATCTCATCCATTTCCTGCAAGCCTTCACTTAATCAGGGCTTAAATTAAAACTGTTCTGGACACTAATTTAAAGCACACTATCTATTGAAACATTGCGAGCCTAATAGATGTATCAGTTTTTCTTTCATGATAAGCTATATCACATATTTTGTGCATTTCTGTTTTTAGTTTTGTGTATCTTGTATTTTATTATGTTATTGGTGTTATCACACTAATATTATAATTAATTAATAATAATTAAATAAATAAATAATACTAATAATTAATAAATGAATGAATTATTATAATGAATAAAGAGTTTAATCTATTTTATATCTGCCTATATACACTTGAGAGCAATAAAATCGCACATCCGCACATTTTTACTTAAAAGTTAATTTTTTTTTATTTGGAGCTTACAGCAAATTAAAATCAAATTAAATTAAAGTGCATAATCTAGGCATTCGCAGAACTGATAAAGGGTTGACATTTACCTTTAAAAACAACTCATTAGCAACAAAACAATAGACCCCCTTATGTCGCTCGATCCAGGTAAGGCCGGCGGCGGGATTTATCGCAGGTATAAAAGAGTGCATATTGAGGGAATGGTCATCATACTGGGCTGAGCGCCATCTGCGCTCGCCAAAAGTTCGGTTAAGCTGTCACGGCCTCAGAGGCCAACAGCGATATAAGTCCATTCGAAAAAAAAAAAAAAAAATGGTCATCATTTGCATACCAACGTACAGTGTGAAAGGTTCTCTATTGATATTGGCTTCAAACGGAACACGAAAATGGATACTACACCAGAAGTAGCCGCTCAAGTGGTTGCCCTTGTTGAATCGGGGCTTAAGCAAAGTCAAGTGGCTCGACAATTGAGTTTGAGCCGATTTACCGTTCGGCGTGTATACCAGAGGTATCAAGAGACTGGTGGCTACCAACGGCGACAAGGATCGGGCCGTCCCCGTGCTACAACAGAGCGTGATAACCGCTTTCTTATAACGACATCTTTAAGAAATCGTCGTTTGAACGCAGTTCAACTGGGCCAACGACTTCAAGAAGTTCGTGAAGTAGAAGTTAGCCGGTGGACAGTCAGAAGACGATTGAGAAAAGGTGGCCTGACTGCACACAGGCCAGCAAACGGGCCGAAATTGACCCCAGCCCACCGAGAAGCCCGCCTTCAGTTCGCTCGAGACCATTTGAATTGGACCGAAGAGCAGTGGAGTGCAGTCCTGTTCTCTGATGAGTGCAGGATGTGCTTGCATGGCAACGACGGACGGGGGAAGGTGTATAGAAGATCGGGAGAGCGATTTGCCCAATGCTGCATAACAGAACGTGTCGCCTATGGCGGTGGATCAATCATGTTTTGGGGAGGCATGTCTATGGAAGCAAAAACCGAGCTTGCCTTCATCACCGGACCAAATACTGGTCGCCAATCAAGAGGATTGACTTCCATACGATACATTGATGAAGTACTCGAGAGCCACGTCGTACCTTTTGCTGGGTTTATCGGCGAAAACTTTCTGTTTATGCAAGATAATGCAAGACCGCATACTGCTGGCATAGTGATCGAGTACCTTCAAGAGGTGGATGTGACCGTTATGGAGTGGCCAGCTCGAAGCCCAGACCTCAATCCCATCGAACATCTATGGGACGAGCTGAAAAGAAGAGTTCGAGGCCGAGATGCTCCTCCATCGACTCTACAGGAGCTGCAACAGGCGATCGCAGAGGAATCGGAGGCTATTCCTCAAGACTTTATCAAAAGTCTAGTATTATCAATGAAAACACGGATGGAGTCAGTGATTCAGGCTAGGGGAGGGAACACTCGGTATTAATAACAAACTTTAAATTAATTTTGTCTTTTAATTTCATAACTTTGACACCAATACTTGAATAAAGAATTTTTTACTAAACATGCATTTTTGTTATTGATCCACAAAAGCATTTTTATGTAATGATTGAAAGACAAATCAGATACCACTGGATAGGTATTAAAATAGACTATGAATCTGCATTACAGAAACATAATATTTTTTGTTTTTTTTTAGTTATGTCAAAAAATCATGAATGTGCGATTTTTTTGCTCTCAAGTTTATATTTTGCCGTGACATTTTGATTTGCTTGTACCTACTTGAAAGTCCTGCGCACAGTTACATACCTATTGTTGGTAAGACAAAAGCCTAAATAAGCTGTCAGAAAGAATAGTATCGAACTATGTACCCTATCTATGTACCTGTAACGGACGATCAAAGACGGGGAAGGATCGAATCTAGATTTGAAATGTATTAGGTAGTTATAAGATCGAATCAGATTCAAATGTTAACAGGTAGCTAAGATTGTAACAGTTTAAACTTGTAAAGGTCAAAAGAGTGAGATAGCTACATGTAAGTCCCCGTCTAACTTTGCTGGAAACTTCGATGTATTAAGAATTGTATAACATGATTTGTGAAAGCGTGAATTACGATCCCCGCACCATGGCTAGGGCGAGGAGTAGTTTTGTATAAAGATAGACCGTTTTCAAGCAGAAATTTGTGATCATTCAGAACGCGATTTATACCTTGTAAACTAGCAACTAAGAAGAAAAGTAAATACAGTCCACTTTTGCACAGTACCGAGTCTATCAATGAAGCCTGGGTAGGACCTCTACAAGTTTTGGTCCTACGAGCCGGATAAGCCGTTCCTACAAGTTTTGGTCCTCCGACCCGGATAAGCCGTTCCTGCGACGACCGGACCAGTTGTTCCTGCGGAGCCGACAAAACCCGCTCCACTGGATTTTGAAGAAATAGTTACATCGTATAACCACTGAAGAAACGGCGCGGGCTTGAAGATCACCCAACGGTGCGACGAGCATCGTTGTCAAGACCGGCGCAAGGGCACGGGGTGCCTGAAGATCACCCAACGGTGCGACGTGCGACGTTGTCAAGACCGGCGCAAGGGCACGGGGTGCCTGAAGATAAGCCCGCGTCCGTTGAAGACAACCGAACGAGGACGTCACCCGAAGAGTGAAGACCCCCCACCCCCTCACGTGGCTGGTCCACGGCCCGTTTATTCCGGCCACCTAACGGTGCCAAACGGTCGGAATAGCGGGTAAACGCCTTAGGGCGGTTTTAGTGTTAGTGTTAGGGACCGCTAGGTAGGTAGGGGCATCAAGTGCTGAAGAAGATGACCACCAGGAGCCCACCAGTGACGAGGGGGAAGAAGGCTGCACTTCGCGTCTACGAAGACTTCCCCGCGTCCCCGTCCGAACCCGCGCTTCCGAATGCTCCCGTTGAGCCGCGACCCGCCGAAGCGGGACCCTCCTCCGCTCGCGTAGCGTCAGAGACGACCGCGCCCGCGCCCGCGACCGAGGTAGCACCGCGAGTGACCACACACGCCGAGCCCGAACGCCGGCGTGCCCCGTCCGTCCGCTCGCAACGCTCCACCGCCAGCGCGATGGCAAGGATCCGGCAAATTGAATTTGAAGCTGAAGAACGACTTGCCGAGATTAAGAGGCAAGAGCTCCATATTCAAGCGTAACTTATAAGGAAGAGGTTGATTGCCGAAGTCGCTACAATACGGGAAGAAGATGAACAAGAAAGCATCCAGGGCACGGGTGCACGGAACGGAGCCCTAGACACAGAACACAGAATAGAGGACTGGCTCCAACGCCATCATAAACGGGGGGAGCCAGAACAACTGCGAGACAGATCACTCACGCCGGACCGAACGCGAGACAGAGGGATTGATCGATTAACGGAAGCCATAGAGAAGATGGCTCACCGTAGACCACCTCCGAGACAGACGTACGACCTACCTGTATTCGGAGGTGCTGCGGGGGATTGGCTACCGTTCAAGGCAGCCATGAAGGAATCGACGATCATCCACAAGATCTCATCGTCTGAGAATCTAGCGAGGCTTAGAACATGCCTGAAAGGCGAAGCCCGTCAAGCAGTGTCGGCTTTGTTATACACTGCAACCGAACCGGCAGTTATAATGAAGACTTTGGAGCAGTGTTACGGTCGCCCAGAGATGATTATAGACAACGCGTTAGAAGAGATTAAGAAGCTACCGCGACTGGGCGCGACCGCAGGCGAATTAAACGCTTTCGCCATCAAACTACAGAACGTAGTAACCGCCATCTCTTGTATGGACCAACGCGGCTACCTGCAGAACCCGATGTTTGCGCGACAGGTAGCCGAGAAGTTGACACCGCACATCCGATCAAAATGGTGCGACTATGCGGAGGAATTTGGCAGCCGAAATGAACCAGAAATATTGACGCTGTCCCAGTTCCTGATGAGAGAGGCAGATCGCGCAATGCGATACGCGTATACAGCTACGCCTTCGCAGAGCACCTCAAAGGCCCGACCCTTAGAGCAGCGACCCAGGGTGAACGAACGAAATCGTGGGTCGGTGTACGCTACACAGAACGCGGCATCGGAGAAGGAAGCCTCAACGAGTAAGAACGCAGTAATGGACAAGAACGAGTGCCGTTGCTGCGGGGGCAACCATAGAACCGTCGAGTGTAAAAAGCTTGCGGCGATGCCAGTAGACAAGAGATGGGAATGGGCCAAAGAGACAGGCATATGTTTTCGCTGTCTGAACAGCAAGCATAGACGCTTTATGTGCAAGAGCAAGCGATGCGGAGTAGGTGAATGCACACGTCCGCATCACGCACTGTTACATGCGCCGAAAATAAGGAACGAGGGTGCCAGTGAGCAGGGCCAGACCGAAGAATCAGCCATCACTGCATCTGCGCATGTAACAGCAAGGAATCAAGTCCTACTGAAGGTGTGTCCAGTCGTGATTAAGGGCAGTAACGGCATGGAAATGAATACGTATGCGTTACTGGACGAAGGATCAACGATAACTCTGATCGATGAAGAGATCGCCGCGATGATCGGAACGGAAGGCCCGACAAAAGCCTTGAACATCGTGGGGGCTACGACTAGTCAGAGGGAACCCGAGAGCCGGGTAGTGGATATCGTGATCCGAGGACACAAGTCGGACGCACATCGGATCACAGCGCGCACTGTGAAGAACCTGACCTTAGGAAATCAACTCGTCAGTACCGATGTGTTAAAATACGCGCACTTAAGGAAACTCCGTCCAGAAGCCGTGTGCTATGCGTCAGCGAAGCCACGCATACTCATCGGGGCCGACAACTGGCATCTTATTGTGACGAGGAAGCTTCTGACAGGGAAGAGAACCCAGCCAGCTGCATCACTAACGCAGCTGGGATGGGTTATCCATGGATCAATCCCCAGGAGCACAATAAGACAGCAGGAGACGGTACTACACGTCCATACGTGCCAAGGTGTCCAGAACGGACATACTTTGAACGACCAAGACGAGGAATTAAGCAAGCTCGTGAAAGCACACTTTGAGATAGATGCTTTGGGCGTTTCAATTAAAAGAAAGCCAAACGCAAAGGATGAGCGGGCTCAAAGCATTTTCGACAGAACAGCGAGACGAGTGAACGGTCGTTTTGAAGTGGGACTACCTTGGGCCAGCGATGAGGTGAAGATGCCGCCCAGCTACGACATGGCCATACGACGCTTACATGGGATCGAACGTAAGATGGACAGATCGCCGGAGTTTAGAAGTGCATACACCGCGCAAGTGGAGAAGCTGCTAGAAAAGGGATATGCAGAAAAAAGCGAGGAGGAACAGAGTCAGAACGAACGTCTCTGGTTTCTCCCTCACTTCGCGGTGACAAACCCCAACAAGCCGGGGAAGTTTAGAATGGTTTTCGATGCAGCCGCGCGCGCTAATGGAACATGTCTCAACGACGCGCTGCTGGACGGACCAGATCTACTACAGACATTACATGGCGTCTTGTTTCGCTTCAGAAAGAAGCCGATCGCGGTCACTGCGGACATTCGGGACATGTTCCTGAGGGTGACCATAAGACAAGAGGACCGTACAGCCCAACACTTTCTATGGCGCGGCGACGACCGAACAGATCCACCGCAGAAGTACATGATGAAGTCCATGATATTCGGAGCGAGAAGTTCTCCATTTCTGGCTCATAGCGTCAGGAACAGGAACGCTATAACTCGGAACCACTACATGGACGACTGGGTGGACAGCTTTGCAACGGAAGAGATAGCCGCCAGAGCTATAGCACAAGTGCAAGAGGTGCATCAACAAGCGGGTTTTGAACTTGCAAGCTGGAGCTCAAACCGTGAAGGCTTACTGGATAGTATTACCCCGGAGAACCGAGCGCATGCACCAAAAGAGCTAGCGGCCAATGCACATGTATATGGCAAGACATTGGGTATTCTTTGGATTACCGACACGGATGAACTCACCTTTAACACTGCCATGCCTCGCGTACCTGAAGATGTTAAGAATGTGGCACGAACGCCAACAAAGCGGGAGGCATTGGGAGCAGTTATGTCGTTGTTCGACCCACTAGGCCTGCTGAGTCCATACACGATTACGGCAAAGATCATGTTACAAGAGTTGTGGAAAAAGAACGTGGATTGGGATGAACCTTTGCCAGCCGAGGAGGCGGCGACATTTTTTGAATGGCAAAATAATTTACGCTACGTCGCCGACCTAAGACTGCCGCGATGTTACGACGCAAGACCAGACATAATACAGCGACAACTTCATGTTTTCTGTGACGCCAGCGAGCAGGCGTTCGCTGCGGTCGCGTTTTGGCGAAATGTCAGCCAAGACGGCGTGAGCATCGCTATAGTAGCAGGAAAGGCGAAGGTTGCGCCACTAAAGGCACAGAGCATACCACGAATGGAGCTGCAGGCTAGCTTAATCGCCGCTAGACTTGCCGCGGAGATTGTCAAAAGCCACGACTTAGAAACAAATGTAACATTTTGGAGCGACTCAAAGACGGTGCTACATTGGATTAGGAACGACGAAACGAGATTCACTCCATACGTGGCGCACCGACTCGGGGAGATAGCAGAGTTAACTCGCCCAGAACAATGGCGGTGGGTGCCCACAGCGCTTAACGTAGCAGACGACGCAACGCGATCGAGGAACACTCAGCTACGGAGCGACGATAGATGGTTTACGGGACCGGCGTTTCTATTTGAAGACGAAGAACGTTGGCCTGTAGAGGTTTCATCGCCACCAGAACAAGACGAAGAGAGAACATGTGCAGCGCACGTGAGCCAGGGATCAACGCTCATCGACATGAGCAGGTTCTCATCCCACGAACGGTTAGTTCGCACGCTGGCCCACGCGCTCACATTTTTAAAGAAATGTCGACGACGCGGTGGGCAGCTTGGGATGGGAGAACTGCGGGAGGCAGAACGCCTGCTCATCAGAGACTCGCAGCGAGCATGTTTCCCTGACGAAGTCCAGCGCCTGAAGAAAGGGATGAGCGTCGATCGAACGAGCCCGAACGAGATTGGTACAGCCTACCAACTCGACCCTAAGTACGGTGACGATGAAATAATAAGGCTGAGCGGTAGGATCAACGCCGCTACAGTACCGGATCGCATGAAGGATCCACCCATTCTGGACGGAGCGCACCGCTTATCACGTCTACTGATCAGGCGGGAACATGAGAAGAATAAGCACGCGGGCAGAGAACAGATCGTGAACAATCTGCGCCAGCGATTTTGGATACTGCGGTTGCGTCCGGCGGTCAGAGCGGTTCTGAACGATTGTACGCTGTGTAAGATAAGGAGAGCGAACCCAAGGAAGCCAGTAAAGGGCGACTTGCCGAAGATTCGCCTAGAGATGAACACGAGGCCCTTCACTAACTGCGGCATCGATTGTTTCGGCCCTATGTGGGTAGCGATCGGGTGGCGCCGTGAGAAGCGATGGGGTATGCTCTTTACGTGTCTGGTAACGAGAGCTATACACGTGGAGCTTATAGCGAGTCTCAGCACCGACTCGGCTATTATGGCTATCAGGCGAATGGCTGCCCGACGGGGGACTCCTAGTGCAATCGTATCAGACAATGGAACGAACTTCCACGGATCGGAAGTGGAACTAAGAAAGGCGTACGAAGAATGGCTCCCAGGCCTAAAAGAGTACGCACTCAAACAGCGGATCGAGTGGCGGTACATCGACCCTGGTGCACCAAACCAGGGGGGGAGCCTGGGAGCGAATGATAAAAACGGTGAAGAGAGCCCTAGCCATCACCTTAAATGAACGTGCCCCGCGAGAAGAGGTATTGAATACGCTAATGACAGAAATCGAGCACACCGTGAACTCGCGGCCTTTAACGCATGTACCCGTGGACCCAGAGGAAAAGGAAGCTTTAACGCCGAACCACTTTTTATTGGGGACGGCAATAGGTTTGCCATATGTGGGAGACTGCGACGTAGCCGACAGAAGGACGTGGCGCGCCGCACAAGCTCTGGCAAACTCCTTTTGGAAGCGCTGGATCGACGAGTACTTGCCTACGTTGGCGCCGCGAGGCGACGTCAGAAGACAGCAAGAGAACGTCAAAGAAGGGGACGTCGTCATAATCGCGGACGGTTTGCTGCCTCGGAACGTATGGCCGCGGGGCCAGATCGAGCGCGTGATTACGGGTCCGGACGGAGTAGTTCGGAGCGCTGAGGTGCGGACGCGGGGAGGCGTTTTCCGGAGGCCAGTGAGAAGGTTGATCGTCCTCCCGATTGAATAAGAAGGCTGCGAGGATCTGCGCCGGGGGGAGACTGTAACGGACGATCAAAGACGGGGAAGGATCGAATCTAGATTTGAAATGTATTAGGTAGTTATAAGATCGAATCAGATTCAAATGTTAACAGGTAGCTAAGATTGTAACAGTTTAAACTTGTAAAGGTCAAAAGAGTGAGATAGCTACATGTAAGTCCCCGTCTAACTTTGCTGGAAACTTCGATGTATTAAGAATTGTATAACATGATTTGTGAAAGCGTGAATTACGATCCCCGCACCATGGCTAGGGCGAGGAGTAGTTTTGTATAAAGATAGACCGTTTTCAAGCAGAAATTTGTGATCATTCAGAACGCGATTTATACCTTGTAAACTAGCAACTAAGAAGAAAAGTAAATACAGTCCACTTTTGCACAGTACCGAGTCTATCAATGAAGCCTGGGTAGGACCTCTACAGTACCCATTTGCTGCAGTAGCACATACATACCTACTTACCTCTTTTTAGTTTTTCCCTGTTTACATTTATTATTTCTTTCTATTGTTCCTATATTTGTTGTATGTAATTTTCTGTTTTCTGCTACTTGTGCTTTCTTTTTGATGTTATAACTTTTGAGTGTATTGTGTGAATCTGTGTGTGCTATGGTAGCAAATAAATGTCTCTCTTTGTCTATGTCTATCTAAATAATTATATTTATCCACCGATGTTCCTGGGAAAGGTCTTCCCCCATTTTGTCCGTGCATAAAAGAGAGAGAATTTTGCTGTTTAGTGACTTCATCTATCATTGCCTTGCTAGTGGCACACAAAAGGCGTGACGGTACTACGGCGTGGCGCCAGCGGGGCTTGAGCGGGCTTCGGCATGTTATAATGTAGTGTAGACTGTTAGAAAACCGGCACAGCAGCGCCGTAACGTCTAGCGGGAGTCAGACGTTACGGGGATGCAACCGTAGCCTTTGGCCACACGCCGGTCTGGGAGACGATGACGTCGAAGGAAGGACGTACTTTTACTCATTGTGCTTGGCGTTATGGGAACCGGCGTTCATTTTGTATTCTTTAATAATTTTACTTTTACAGTTTTTTTTCACAATTTTACCCCACCACACTCGCCACCGCGTCGTCTCCCCCACCGGTAGTCGGGAAGACGGGCTGTATAAATCAAACATGGGAAACCATCATCATCATCATCATCTACAGCCTGATTTCACCCACTGCTATGCCTCCCTTAGTTTGTAGTTTGTATTGTACACATGGCTACACATCAAGCTATACATTTCCAGTCTATGCTGACCTCTCATTGTACGGAAAACCTACACAATGCGAGGTCAGCTTACACTGGAAATGTATAGCGTGAGGTGTAGCCGTGTGTACCATCCATCACGGCCACGTGGGAAATGCATACAAAATACTAAAAACCGAAGATAGACAATCTTTTTTGAAGAACTTTGTACACCAACGCTTTGGTGGACAGTGGATCTATTATAAAATCCCGTTTTATATTCCACTGGTAATAAATTTTATAATATCCGCTCCTAGTAAAAGGACTCTTTCCGGTCGCTCGACTCCCGTTATAAAAGTTTAACTAATTAAAAGCTATCTGGGTATTAAACATTGATTGCAGAAGTTGTTTTACTAGAAAACTGGCTATCTGCATTTACCTAGTTTAATTCCAATTATTCAGACTAGAAGTTTAAATACGTCGGAATTGGAGCCATTTTGACCAGTAAGTACTATTTTTCCACATGTTTTTTTTAAATGGAGTATTTTTATGAGCTGGTATCTGAATGATCGGAATATAAATGAACTCATCTGAGGTTGTATGTTATTGTATCAGGTAGTCGACAGCATCCTAGATTTTGCGAATCATCATCATCGTATCAACCATAGGACGTCTACTGCTAAATATAGGCTTTCCCGATAAATTTCCAGAGCAACCAATATTGTGCGGCCTGCCCCCAACTGCTTCCGGCAACTTTAATCAGGTCGTCCATCCATCTAGTAGGAGGCCTGCGCTTTCCCATCTTCACTCGAGAATTCTGTCCCAACGGCCGTCTGTTCTTCGAGTTCTTTGTGCCCCGCCTACTGCTACTTCAGCTTGCTAATTATCTAGGCTATTTCAATGATCCTGGTTTGTCTACGAATCTCCTCATTTCTTATTCGATTTCGTAGAGAAATACCAAGCATAGCCCTCTCCATAGCAAGCTGAACGATCCTGATACTTCTTATGGTTTTGGGAATAATAGGTACTAATTAGTTTAAAAATTAATAATGTTTTAAATCGGGTGAAATACGATGAACTCGTTACTAATATTTAAAAAAGTATTTCCACCGATAGCTGACCCGCAAATGCAAAATGTCCAAACATTATAAATATTCTGAACTTAGATCTTAGAATAGTAGCGCCCCAGCGGAGCTCATGTTTTGGACCAAGTTTTTGTACCTAATACATCTGTTATAAAAACAAACAATAAGTAAATATGACTACGAGTATGACTAAATGCTCAATTTTATTTCCAATGCATCCGCAAATGCAAAACAAACGCGAGATAGATAATGCGGTTGTCTTATCTATAAATCCAATCTATTTGTATAAAAGCGGGATGCACATTGCCTGCGGACATCCGAAAAGTATTTCCGGGGCGTCTGCTGCAGGCTTCGGACATGGAGCTGCGAAACCGGCTGGAGAGCCTATTTACAAAACAATTGTGTTTCACCCAAATATCTATATTTTTAGGATTCCGTACCTCAAAAGGAAAAAACGGTACCCTTATAGGATCACTTTGTTCTCCGTCTGTCTGTCTGTCTATCAATACCCTTTATCTCGAGAACGCGTGAAGGTATCGAGCTGAAATTAAAACCATATACTCAAATCTACAGTCCATTGAAGGTGTGAAAAAATTAAACATCTAAGTTAACGTCAAAGATCCGGCTGTTTATGCCGCAAAAAAAATATTATGACACTCTCAAGGGCATCAAAATTTATAGGGTACTTCCCGTTGACCTAGAACTATGAAATTCGGCAAGTAATATCGTCTCATACTACAAGTACAGAGAAAAATCTGAAAACTGTACATTTGTAATTAAATCATAATAAATATAGTCTTTATTTAAAGTACGAAATCAATAATCGAAACTGTCGGTATAAGTTTGTATGGTACCCTCGGTGGGCGAGCCCGACTCGCACTTGTCTGGTTTTTTTTATAGACAACGTTTTATAGACAAGATCTGAGCGGCTTTCTAATGTTAAGTGGTCACCGTCGCCTATAAACTCCTGCAGGACTCCTGGCACTGCAGTCGCGTTGACTTAAAATCTATATTGTATAGGTAACGTAATTGCGTCAATTTTTATAACAAAGTGTGCCAAATTTTTGTACCTACTATGACGTCCCGCGCGCGCACAAGAGGAAGACCTAAAAGACGATGGTGCGACGGCTTGGTAGAGGTTGCAGGCAAGACCTGGACCCGACTCGCTCAAGATCACGGTACATGGTTAATGCATGGAAGATGCCTACACTCAGTTGTGGGTGCCCAAAATAAATAAATAAATTTAAATATAATATAATTGGATAATTATAATAATAGTGGAAAAAGTGGGAATAAAGGCTTCAATTATTTATTTATGACGTTCCGAAAGCAATTTAGTGTTGACACCCCTCTCTCAGCAGATTCAGAGGCGCGCTGCCGACGTGCTACTGCGAAGCCGGCCAAGTTGTGAATGATTTTGGTTATTTCTCTATATATTATTTTTATGTATTTATACCGAGACAAACCTTTAAGGTTTTACAGTGCTTTATGTATGTTTATGTATGTAACTTTTTGTTAAATAAATAAAAAAAGTTATCTGGTTCCCATAGTACAAGCTTTGCTTAGTTTGGGGCTCGATGGCGTTGTGTGAAATGTCCAGCATTATTTATTTATTCCAACTAAGGACAAACAAAATAAGCTAGCTTACGTAGTACGGAAACGCTAGCCTATAATTTATTTAAAAAAGTAGGTGAACTCGCGTTATCTATTCTCGCCACAATTTTACTAAATGCCAAATAAAGCAGCTGTGAATTTTCTGTGCCCGAAAAATAAAAATATATCGCAGTGCTGTGAAGCAATATGATTTATATATAAAAATCTGTCGTATGTTTCTAAAGTATCTATCTTCATCCTGTTTTTAAGGTTCCTGATAAAAATGGTAAAAATATAATCCAGTGCGACTTCGTCCATCCGTCTATCTGCTACAGCTGATTATCTCAGTAACTACTGAAGCTGGTTCTAGTTGAACCATGAAATTTAGCAAGAAACAAGAGCTCATAGCACAAGTAAAGAAAAACATCCGAAAATAGGTAATTTGTAAGTAAATCATATAAAAAAAATCATATTAAATAAAATTATTCAAGGGATCGATAAAAAATAGTTAATATTGCATTATGCCTTTTCTATATTTATTTCAAGTTTCTCTTAGACACATTGACACATTGGTATTTTAATTATAATTTAATTGTATAATTTAATTTTTATTTAATTTGATTTTATTTGATTTTGTTTAGTTTAATTTGATTTAATTTGATTTTGGTAATTTTATTTAATATAATTTATATTTATTTTGTAATATGTATGTATGAGTCAATGGCTTGAAATAAACAATTTTTATTTTATTTAATTTATTGAGACTGGGAGCATCCAGTACATACTCAGGTAGGTTATACAGGGTGTTACAACAATATCCCTAAAGCCTAAAGGGGGTTAAAAGGTCCCTTGTAAAGAGTCTATTGGCAATATTTGATAAACTTTGTATGACCCAAAAAAAAAATTGGATAAAACCTAAAATATTCATTATTGAAACGCAACCCTGAAAACATAAAACTAAAGAGTAGACTACCAAAAAAGTAATTAACATTCTTATCTAATTTACTATGAGAAGCAAATGACAAAAACCATAAAATACTAATTGATTATTAAAATTAATAACTTGTGGTTCGCCCCCAGATCTCGCGAGTCTCCCAAAACACTAAAAAAATATTCTTAGGGCGACTCGCGCAACGATGCCTAAACATATTAATGATAAATATGATTTATGGAGATATCAAATCATGCAAATACGTAAAACTTAAACATGTTTAGTCATTTAATACGTTAAGCCATCGTTATTCAAGCCAGTTTTAATCTTTGACTAATAAAATAGTGCCACGAAATGTACAACCACCTTACTTGACCTACCGTTTCAATCAATTTACAGGTAACGAGAGTTCATGTTAATTGTTTTTTTTGGGTAGAATTGCAGTTATTCTGGATTTCAGACTTCACTGGTATACCTACCCTGTGAATTTGGTCAAAGTTCAGTTTTTATTATGGTTAATAACTTAAGAACTATAAAGTTTAAACTAAAAATAAAAACGGAGTGGAAATGTACTCACAATTACCTTTTAGACGTGCCACTTGACTGGATAGTTTCATTTTGAGTTTTTTTACCCCTCTTGAACCCCAATATCTCAACCCCCCCCCCCCCCCCCCCGCCACCGCCGCATTTTTAGCTCATTTAGTCACACCACAATTGTAATAACTGATTTTAGAGGTGGGTTTAATATCGGTAGCTTGAATGTTTATTCAGTAATTTATCAGTAATAAGTAAGTACCATTTCCTTCCAATAAACGATTTTAAACGTAAATCGGCGGCGCCTTTGGGATAATGCCACTTAGTCAGTTGAATAGGTACCTACTTACATGATGAAAGAATATGATTCGTTTACCTATTGTATACAGGCTGTTTTATTCATAGGACTTGATACTAAAGTTGTTTGAAAATATAAATAAAATTCTATGGTAATTAATTTAAAAATAATCTATTTTACAACAATACTAGCCACTAGCCCTACCCCGCGTTTTCATTTAACGTCGTACATAACAAAACAGGTTGTGTAGCCATACAAATCCTAATACTGTAGTTTTAATTTTTATCCGCAAAAGTACCGTACAGATTAGATTAGATTTGATAATTTCTTTATTACACACCATTATAAATAAACACATAAAAGAAAATACACTTTTAAATAGATACAATGCTACAGTTCATATAACTTTTTAGTACGTTATCTAATTTGGGTCGGTTGGAAAACGGGTCGAATCATTGTTAACCCATCTGTTCAGACCTGCCAAGGTATTAAAAAAATTAGAGTAGAATATGAGAGTAATCAATATGCTAATATTAGTCTGTATGAATCAGCTCAAACATATTCTTTCTTTTCGTAGATTCGTAGCTTCCCGGTTTCAACTCCGTCCGTTGAGTCAATATCGGAGACACGCGTCTCCCAAGCGGCGAATCTAAATTGAAAATGTACTTTGAAACATTCAATCCAGAATAATGTTGTCGGAAAAATTATTGATATATATTTTAAAGGAAATGATCCTACCTAGCTTCGTACTTTCCTAAGTGACCGCATACAAAAAATAAAAGTTCCTTTAAAAATTTGGCATTTGCCTCGCAGGGCATCTTCGCACAGGCAGGACCCAGTAGCTTTTTGCAGTTTTTTTTAATTAGAATGGTACTACTCTCACTTCGTGCAAATTCAAAGAATTTTCATATAAGAATTAATTAATTCATTACAGAATAGAGAATTTTTTCCTCCTATTTTTTGTATATTTAACCTTGATGGTGTTATTGTTAGCATCCTCGATATGATAGAAAATTGCTTTTATCACAACTGCATGAATGTTAATATAAAAATAATGTACGAAGGCCGAAATCAGATCGTTTTTATTATTTTCTCAAAAATCTGCATGCGTCCGTCGCGTATATCAGCCGTCTATTCATCTCAGTAGGTACTCACTCTTTTGTGAAAAATACTAATACCTATATTTTCATCCAAAACACTACAGTTAGCTACCTAGTCTATACCAGTATAGAGTTGGCTTTAAAATTATAAGTTCCAACGAGTCGACAGTTGGGAGCGGGATCTGGCTGAACGTCGCGTCGGTCAGACGGAAACTTCAAAATTAATTCCGAAGTTTGATCGAAAAATGTTTTTCTCCGACGCGTCGCTGGGTTGCGCCAAGCTCGACCGGGGATAGCTTAGATGAAGCTGATAGCTGAATATTTGATTGACTAAGGTGCAGTTTGATCATGTTTTATGTTCCATTTTAGATTATAATCTATTAATTTGTTTTTGGTTCTGATTGTTAAGATTTCACAAATTTCGAGTACATTTTCTAGTTGGCCATTTCACGCTTGCTCATATGTACACACTTATTTATAAAAGTGTTTTATCTGCCTATAAAGTCGGTTTTCTTTTACTTACAACAACGAAAATAAAGACAGTGAAACCGAAGGTTTAAATACGGAGCCTAGTAAAATCGATGTTCACGATAGAGTAGGTCGTAGTCTACCAAAATAACGTTATCCAGGTCACATAAAATAAATTGTTAAAAACAAACAATACTGCAGTCACTAGAAACAGTTTTTGAAATGTGCATACAGAAAATCTAAAACAACGTGTAATATTTTTTTTCGCATAGCTATGATGCCACAAAAATACCAGCGATGCTCAAACAATAAATAAACTTCAATCTACTATGTCATTGATGGACATAGGTCGGCTGAGATTTAATAGATGATTTTTCTAAAGTCTCGGTCACATGATAGTAACACAGTATAAAGAGAAGCGAGCAATGTTACGTTTATAGAACAACGAAATAAACATCCTAACGAATTGAACAGTTAGTCTGTCTGGAAGTTTAAACTGGCAAATATATTTGTGCACGTAGTCTTGACCTCGGTTGCAGTTTTGCAAATTCGCAAACATTGCAAATACGCAGAGAAATCTGCAAACAGAGCACATGACTTCGACGATGCTATTCTCTATGGAGTAGCTTGCGGAAATAGTAAACACTGGTTGTTCTTTAGTCCATTTTTCATTCTCTGCAGCGTTGACATGTTCAATCTAATAACAACGAGCAATAGCTCAGATTAGAAGCACGTCCGTTTCTGAATTGAAATGCGGCTTAACATTTCAAACAATAAAGCTTATATCATTAATCTTAAGACTACCGGTACAATGATGGCTAACTATGCAGCTAGGTACCTACGCACTGATACTATCAGCTGATGGAACTAATCGATTCGGTCTCCGGCTACCTTTCATTATACTATTGGGTCACGATTTGATGGCTACGATAAGTGTTTGGCACTTAACCTATTACGTATCAAAATTTCAGAACAGTAAACACGGTAGTAAAGATCAATAGCCTGTAATAGGCTCAGGTAATAGGCCATTGGAGGAGGCGTAATGTGAATTGATTCTCATGTCATTAAATGGAGACGGTTTGTGGCAATGGACCATCGTCGTGCAGGTGATATAATATGATTTGATTCTAATAGTATTGGGATCTCAGTAGAGAATCAGCGGATATGCTATGAGATGCTCTGCTACAATTATAAAACGAATATGTAAATAGCTCGACCAAAGGAAATCAACAAAAACGTTAATGCATTGTTGATGCAGGTTGACTTAGGACAGTAGGTAAGCCATAATTAATCTTCGATAAAAAACTGATGTTTCCTAATCCTCGTAGTCGACTTTAAAATTTTACCCTAACATTTTTAAATAAAGACTAAAATATGAAGTTGGTGAAAAGTTATCGACACTCGCCAGAATCCTGCTAGAGAATTAAACCTCTATAAATAAAATACGCATGGAAGACATAATCCTTCCACACTGAACTGAACCACCTATAAAAGAAGGAGTAAAGCCGATTTCCGCTCGCGTGGTAGCCGCTTCTATGATATTATCCCAGTGCAAACAGAATAAATCGATTTATCGCGAGCGTACAAAAGCAAACACGGCTACTTAACACCGCACATAAATAAACTAAGATATTTAATTGGGACTCTTTTCTCTTACTTTGTTGCTGTTTATAGGAAAAGTAAACAGTTTTCGAAATAGCTACAACTTTTATCTAATCATATATATCTAATTTGCAAAAATTAGATATTTTTGATGGTTTTGTTTTTAAAGATTTTGAGGATAAGCTGCGAACGCGTATGATGTTGGCAATTATAGATACTTCAGAACATGGCTGGCTGGAAACACGATCATAGATTTGGTAAGATTTTCTTCCTGATTTGAAAAATTACTATGGATTAAAAACCTGAAGAAATAACCTATTTTGTAATTAAAATAAATATAAACTCATCAATCATATATATTGATAGTCCTGCCCCCACTGATCTGATTAGGATATCCTGTAACAAGGGTATCAGGAACAACGAGTACCATGGCACCATAACTTAACATTTTGGCATAACAGTCATGTAACCATAACATTTTATGACGTCATCACAATTCTTATATATAAAAAGACACTGTAGATTATATTAAATATATTATATATGCTATATTTTTTTCTATCAAGTGTATTTACTTTATTTTTGTACTTTCTATGTTTTTCTGTATTAGTGTCTCGCTTTGTAGTCCTAAAATGACATTCAAATAAAAAGAAAGTCTGTTTCTTTCTATAACATCTAGAACAGCAGGCACATGACACTTTTCATCTATATGATAAGCTGACAACGCACGAGCGATGCCTTTGGTGCTACAAACATAGTAGGTTAAGGTAATCAAACAAGCTTGTTTGCCACGTTAGTGGTATAAAAAAAACTTTGAGGCATGCAGTTGCAAATACCGTTTAGTCATTTTCAAAACAGCCTTTATTCCCAACACCCCTGCCGCATAGCTCTAACCGGTTTCCAACTAGAGATGGTCGCCGCTCGGTTCACGATATCGGGCAAACGCCGGAGCATCCTGATATTCGCTAGTACCGACTGTTGTACCGACTGTTACTTACCAGATAGTGACACGCAACTCGGTGCAGTTGATATGCTTTATTTAATTTTTAATGTACGCTTATGTTCCAAATTAAGTTAAGTAGATACTGCATTTAAAGGCGAAGTTGTACGATTATGCTTTTTTTTTAATGTTATAAGAATCACGCAGAGAAGTCTAAAGGGGGACAACAAAGGTAGCTCTATCTAATTTACTCATCAACTTTGCAAAAAATATGTATTTATCCTTAGGATAAATATTATATATATATATTAGGTAGGTTTTATATGTTGTAAATATGTATTATTATTGTATATTCTAACTGAAATTATAGAAAGCATTTCCTGAAATGAAATGTTTGATTTTACGTTTAAAGTCATGTGTTTTAGGTTAACTATAATTCAAGAGTATGTGCAATATTAGCGGAGAGAAAAAAGTGTACATGCTTGTGCTTATGCGTGTACGCAGCGGTTGTAATATATGAAATTATAAGTAAGATGTCAGACCGCCTGCGTGCACGTATTTGGTTTGCACATGCCTCATCAGCATCATCATAATGTCAGCAATAGGACCCAGTGTGAACATAAGCCTCCCTCATAAATTTCTAGAGAAACTTTCGAATGTATAGTAGTATTATGGATGTGCATATATAATTTGAAATGACAAGCTTTATTGAATTCTATCTCAAAGATATAAAGTCGATATTAGATCGAAAGTCGATTTTTTATCCTTAGGATAGATACCTATCATTCTAAAATCAGCGATTTGGCCTTATTATGCTCAGATATAATAAAAGAGTCAACTTTATAGGTAAGTATAGAGATAAGGTCGACAGAGATCGACTCGGATTTTGACTGGCGCTTACATGTCGAAAGTTTGTGTCATAGACTAAGTTAACAGTCCTATGCCCTGCACATGCTCTCTAAAGTTTCAAACTCATCAACAGTTATTCTATCATGGTTATGCTGCATCATTACTCAGGTATTCTATTATATTTTGGGGTAATTCAACTGGAAAGGAATCTGTTTTCAAAGTGCAGAAGAAATGTGTGATGGCAATATGTAAATTAAAACAAACTGACAGTTGTAAGCCTTTATTCGTTGACCTTAATATCTTGATATTACCCTCACTGTATTATATGAAATAGCTTTATTTGTAAAGAAGAACATGACATTTTTAATAAATTTAAAAGCCAACGTCATGGCTCCAAAATTTGTTGTCCTAAAAGCAGTACTGCATTATATAATAACAGTGTTTTCTGTACGGCACCTAGGATATTCAATCACCTACCTAAATATATATAAGAAATTGACCAAATTCATAACTTTAAATTAAAACTTAAAAAAGTACTCTTATAGAAAGCTTATTACACTATAGATTAATATTTAATGGACAAATTCCAATGATTTGATATATTTTTAATTTACATATTTATATTAAACTGATAATTAATATATAATATTTGTTAAATAATTTTTCATGGCTTGTCATGGCTGAACCTAGATTATTTTATTACCAACTGATGTAACCCATGTATTGCAAATAAATAAATCTTTATCTTTAAGGTTTTGTATGAAAGTGTTCAACAGAGTAAAACAAAGTAAAAACCCATCATACTCCAGAACTTGAGATCAGTACATATACGGTAGGTAGGACGGTTGAGTACCATCTATACCTACCTCGTTAGTATACGACCCATTCGTAGATAGGTACTCGTTGTTTTTGTTTTACGTTTATAATGTGTACAGCTAACCTATCAAACACTTAACTGTCATTTGTATTTCCTGAAAATCACTTTTTCTGAAAAATGTCTTCCAGATCTTCGCGCTTCACCTTAGCACATCATCGATTATCGCCAGGTAGAATGTGGTCAAACGAAAATCTGTTTATGATAAAAAACAGCCTGGAACTTAGTCTTAGTCCAAGTAGTACACATAAAACCTACAGGTCAGCTCAGTCGTAGATACAGTCAATTGGTACCGCACAATCAAAGCTCGCGGTACACGTTTCACATCCGACCAGTCACTCGTTAATCTATCGGTGGGAGTCCGATTGGCCCCTGTCATGCGGAAGCACATCTTTGATCGCAGGCCCCCAATCATTACCATAGAGATGGTATAAGGCGTATAGATACGCAATTCTTTTGAATATTTACCTGTTACTTACTTAAAAAAAACCCACGTATATTAAGCGCGTCACAAACGATGAAGATGCTTTAATATTTTAGTTTAAGATGAAATATCGCTCGCCATACAATCCAATGGACAATCACACACGGTGAAGATAAATATATTTTTAATCTCACATTGGATTGTATGGCGAGTGATAGTTATATTTACATAAAATATTATAGCATCTTCAGCGTGTGTGACGTGTTTTAAACATTATTAAATTTAATCAAGAGATGTGAATTTCAAAAAACAATTGACAAAGGGTAAATTTATAGTTAAATTGTATCGACAATATGTTATTCACATAATTTGATTATACAAAATGGATTGGGGGAGTTTCACTTCTAGTAGCTAACAAGTAGGTACTAAGATTCATTATTATCGGTCGATACATCGCTAGACAATCGAATTGAAATCGATTCTACCTACGCCTCGTCTTATTCTATTAACAAGCAATCGTGATTAACTTCTTGAGCCCACGCATCTCTTTGTTTGTTTGAGAAAATTCGCCTAAAGAATTTTAATTCGTTGATTTTAGCTTCCAAGAAAAAGCTTAAATTTTATTTAAGTGGCTTACAAATTAACTATCAGCGGGATAAAACTATCACTGACAAACTAAGGAATGTTTACGTTCGCGGTAGCTTCAAAGTCTACCTGAAAATCTCACTGCAAGTCGTCTTAGGTCAGAGAGAGAAAGAACGGGGTAGAGGCCAGCCGGTTACATCGTAAAGTAGTATTATAACCAATCCTTAAAGAAGATAAGCCCAATTTGAAGACTAAAGAAGCTATGCGGCGTGAGTGGAAAAATCTACCAATAGGATAGCTTGGTTATGAGCCGCTAAGCAAATGAAGCAAACCTATTTGTGGGGTTTACACAAATCCGTAGCTCAGCAACGTAGCACATCTCTAGTGGAGACGCAGCCTTTACAAACAACTCAAGAAAGAATCACTGGCACAATAGATTATAAGCGCCGACACAGGAAAAGAGGTAGGTATCGATGTGACTGGCCTTTAATAGATTTATTGTAAGGAAAGTAATGTAGTGAAATAACTAGTGGTTCGCCGCGAACTGAGATCTCGCGAGTCTCCCATAAAAACAAAAAAATATTATTTGTAATCTTTTACTATTAAAATAGTGCCCCGAAATAAATAACCAACTAACTTGACCTACAGTTTCATTCAAATTACAGGTAACAGGAGTTCATGTAATATGGTACAAATTGCAGTTATTCTGGATTTCAGACTTTTCCCTATATTTGTGACACTACAGCTACACGCATACCAAAATTTCAGTACTGTGGGGTCACTGGTGTACCCTGTGAATTTTGTCAAAGTTAAGTTTTTATTATGGCTGATAACTTAAAAACTATAAGGTTAAAACTAAAACTCAAAACAATTAGACGAGCCACTTGACCGAATAGCCCCATTTTGTTTTTTTTTTACCCCTCTTGAACCCCAATATCTCAACAACCCCCCCCCCCCCATTACCCCACATTTTTAGTTATTTAGTCACATCAAAATTGTGCCATAACCTATGTATTTCAAATTTCACGATGATCGGATCAAAGCTTCGAAAGTTATCCTCGGACAAACATACATACATACAACGCCGATTTGCCGAAGTTCAATAAGATCAATAAGAACTTAAAAAACTTAAACGCAATCAATGAACGGATCTGATTTAAAATGAATCCCGAGTCCCATAAATAATCGAGCGAAGATTTCGGTTTTGCAAAGTCAATTCGTGATCGAATTTGAGGGTGTAACCTGAATGGTTAACCAGAGAACATTAAACGCTGATAAAATGTCGAATTAATGTAATGTATTACACAGCTGATTGCAGCAATAAACCTGAAATATACATTTGTGTTTTGCTAAAACAGCCTTGGCTAAAAAAGTTCATCGGTTAGTCCGATGATGTTAAATTGTGAATGATAATATCTGTGGGTGTCTCGTCGTTTTAGCGTATTTTGTAAGAACTGTGCTGTTTGTTTAAGTCCAGCCGTTTTATGGATATCCGTATTCAGGCTACCAAGCCTACGCTGTCTGGCTATCAGTCCGCCTGTCTATCACAGGGGTTGCCGATATACCCATTTTATCTTGACTGGTTAGCTACATTGACTTCGTTGAAACTCGACTGAAAATAATACAGCCACACTAGGTTTATTTAGTGGAAAACTTCAAAACCCAGCTGGCTTTATGAGGAGTTATATCAATGAAATATCTACTTCTTACCACCTGATCGTCCTTCTCGTTCTTCTCAATATCTTTTACTCAAGACGCCTGAGCATAAAACTTCTTTATTTACTAACTCTTTCATTGTGACGGCTATCCGCTTGTGTAACTCTCTTCCAGTGGAAATCCGCAAGACAGCCTCTATGGGAATCTTCAAATCCAAACTCTTTAAACACTTCAACTCTCTTCAAGATACCCAACAAAATTGAGCACTTTATGTAGGTATATTTGATGTATTTCGTTTATGTAAGTGTATTATTATTATTAATAATTTTTGTAAGTTTATTTTATGAAACCTAAGCTAAAGTTTTTTTACCTCTCTATTCTGGCACTACCACTTTCTCCACAATGCACAAAGGTTAGCTGGAAGAAAATGCTAATTAGCATTAAGTTCACCTATGTATTTTTTTTTAGTGCAATAAAGAATTTTCTAATCTAATCTAATCTAATGAAACATCTATTATATTTCAATAATTCTATTTTTAATTGAAATTGAAAAATCAATTTTTTGAAATATCTTCATCGTGAAATTCGAAAAAAACCCACGCGAACAAACTCGCAGGCGTTTGTTAAGCTACCATTGGTCAGTGATAGCCTTGGGACTATCAGGGCATCGGGCTTACAAATTAACAATAAATATTCATACAACGATTACCAGTGCACGTATCGATGCAGCCACCGTGTATGGCACGATCGAGAGTTTTATAAATGTACACGTCGAATGATACTAATGATGTTGAACATCGATTCGATCGGCTTATAAAATATCGTGTTTTGATATTTAAATAAAAATGTCTTGGCAAGTAATTCATAGTTGTAATACTGGCTAGACGCTTTCTAGCCTACTTTCTATATAATTAAGCTTTGCTATAGACCTTTTCTGTGTTACCAATAGTCCTAGATATTTATTGTTTCATGTTGGTTTTACATTCGATGTTTTACAAAAAAATTGGTCCAAAATATGAGCCCCGCTGGGGACTACAATACAATAATATTATAATGCACTTATCACTATGTAGGTACTTATACCAACATCAAGTAAAAAAGTAATATTAACGTATTATAATATTAGTTATAGATAATATTTATAGTTAAGTTTACTTATTTAGGTACTCTAACTCACAATAGGTACTTTAACATTTAGAGATACGGCAGAAACAAACTCGTTGTCAAAAGACATATTTTAAAGAACTTATATTAAAAATAAAATTTTCTATTTGCTGCCTATTACGGTTGTCGAAATAATTATGTTTCCATGAAAGTTGCTAAGACAGACAAATAGAGCGAAGTGTAAGCTTATAATTAAGCTAATAAATAAATAATAATAAATAAATAAATAAAACGTAGGGTTGCTCGTTATAACGTCACTAAAAAGAAAATATAAATAATTACCATATTGAGCATACAAATACTCGTACATAAAAATGACCAATTTTGTAAGATTATTGTATGCTTGTTTGTATAATAATAAAACTGGGTGCGCGTATGTGTGTGTGAGTATGTGTATGTGCGTATGTGTGTGCGTGGGTGGGTGAGTGAGTGATTCGGATATGAGTGTAAGAGTGCGTGCAAAAGTATTTGTGTATGTATAGGTATAAGGGCCAAGAGTGAGCAACGGCATAGAATTAAGTTATGTCATGATAGAAAGTATGTTTTCTATATTTTCGTAAGAAAGAGACTTTAGCCAGAAAGTGACCACGGACTTGCACTTGAATCTAGGCAAGGAGTAGATACTAAGGGCATTATTGGCCTGTGGTCCAAGGAAACAGCTGAATTTGTGGAAGAAAGCTGTACGAAACGATTGGGTTCGACAGACTGTTCCTTTCCTACGTTTATCCCACACGAGATTTATGTCATAAGAGAGTTAGGAGTGTTATTTGTAGCAAATAATATTGCCTAATTGTTAATACGTCTCACTTTTGGTAAAGTTCTGAAGTTGGAAACAGGTAGGGGATGCCCGCACCAACATTCAAGATAGCTCTTTGGGCTTGCTCTAAGTGTATGAGATGGGTCTTTGCAGCACCACCCCATGAAGTGATGCAGTAGCCAGAAATAGATTGGCATAAGGCTAAAAATACCATCCTGAAAGTCTGTGTTTCGCCACATGTTTTAAGGCTTTAAATATGTATATCAGCTTTTGCAGCCTGGTTACCAACGTGTCAATATAGAGTTTGTGAGGGTTTGTTCGATACATACACCGAGGTATTTTGTGTTCACACTTCGTCGTAAGGTAGGGCATACACAATTTACTGTTGTGGAGTCGCAGTTATGGGCAATGATAGATAAGGTTTCAGAGGGTAGGAGATTTGCCCGTAGTGCAAACGCAATGAAGTTAGTCTTAGTTACGTTGAGGGTGAGCACATTCTTTCTTAGCCAGGAGCAGACCTTGTCGACCCCATCTGAGCTAGGTTGAAGACTTCACCCCAGTTGTGGCCACTAAAGAATAACGCCGTATCGTCGGCAAAAGTAAGGATTCTGCCGTTAGTTAGTTTCATTTTACAAAGGCTGTATATGTAAACAAGAAATAATGTAGGGCCAAAGATGCTCCCTTGTGGGACTACGAAGTTCACCGGCTGCCCTTCACTGATAAGTTGATCAATTTTAACTCTTGTGTTCTATTACTTAGGTAATATTTAAATAAATTTAGTGGGGCCCTTTTAGTAGGGCCCCTTACGCCTATAGCCTCCAGCTTTGACAGTAGTATAGGGATTGACACTGTGTAGAAAGCCTTGGCTAGGTCCAGAAAGACGACAAGGCACTTTAACTTTGCTTCAAGGTTGGAGACAATAGAATTGGTTAGTTCGTGCACTGCATCGTTTGTAGATTTTTTACATCGAAAGCCGTACTGGGAAGACGAGAGAAGGTAATTTGATTCAAGGAAGCTTATAAGCCTCTTGTGCATGAACCCATCCAAGATCTTCGACATAACAGGCAACAGTGAAATGGGTCTAAAGTTTCCGACTTGGGAAACTCTCATTTGTAAATGAACTTTATAAGCGCTGTCTTGAACGCTTTCGGAAATATAAAGCTGGAGAAAGAAAGGTTACAGATGTGGGTTATTGGACTTGTAAGTATAGGAGCATATCTTTTTATTATCTTAGTTGAGATTTGGTCCTAGCCTTCAGCACATTTTGTTTTTAGGCCCATAATTAGCCCATGAACCTCGCATTCTTCTGTTGGAAGTAAATATAAACTTATACTAATATACGTACGTTTAAACTCTTCGTGTGTGGAACCATTATAATAGTCTCCTCTGCATTTATTACCTAATAATTTTTGGTTTAATAGTTTTTGTTGTGCAGTGAGCACATAGCTGGATGTTGCCGGTTTGATTCCCTACACGTAACAAATGTTTACATGATTCACATATATATGTTCCGTGTCTGGGTATTTCGCCTTTTAAAATAAGTAGGTATTTACAAAAAATGTATATAAGTATTTTATCAGTTATCTGGTTCCCATAATACAAGCTTTGCTTAGTTTGGGGATAGATAGCGCTGTCCAAAATTCATTATTTTTAACATTATTCTTAAACAGCTAAACTTTTCACAATAAGTCTAAAGTTACTTCTCTCTTTATAACCTAAAGTTAATATTGAATAAAGAATAATGAGTCTATAGCGATGATTAATGGTCTGGAGAGCTTTACCGTTTATTACTTAGAGTAATAACAACAGATAATTACCTCAATAACTGTTTGTCCACATTACACAAAAGTTAACTGAAAGAAAATGCTATCTAGCATTAAGTTCGCCTATACACGGAATTTTTATTTTGTGTAATAAAGAATTTTTCATGAATGAAATCCTTTAATTACCTATAACTCTTTCCTGCGAGTATGGTCTGCCATCGCGAAGTCGGCAAAACTTTTTTTTTTAGGGTTCCGTACCTCAAAAGGTAAAAAAAGGATCTCTTATAAGATCACCCTCTTGTCCGTCTGACAGTCTGTCCATGTGTCACCACCGATTTTCTCAGGAACGGGTGGACCAAGCAAGTTGAAATTTATACCAGATACTCTAGAGGTCTATAACCCCTATTTTAGGTGTATAAAAATCAAGGTCCTGAGACTACACAATAAAAAGATATAGGCAAATTTCGATTTTCGCGAAAACTTGTGAGTACCAAAATTTACCTTAATTTCAATTTTTTTTTTTATTTTTCAGATTTTGCCTTTACTTGTGCCGTAACCTTGACTTTAATCAAAATTGACAATTCTAGGTCAACCACCGGAAGTACCCTATAGGTTTTGGGTCTAAAACCTATATGGTAGTTCCCGTTCGTCTTACAGCACGAATAAAGGAAAAATTCCAAAAAATAAAAAAAGTTGAAAATTAAAGGGTGCCCCCATACATACATAGTTGGTGCCAATTAAGAGTGTCCTCTGAGTTGTATGGGCGCTCATACAATTTAGAGGACAATGGGTAAGTACGGAACCCTCGGCGCACGAGTTCGACTCGCACTTGACCGGGGTTTTTTTATTTGTTCTGCATGATTTTCTTCCGACATGGATAATACATTTTTTGGGCTAACATTTTGTACATTCTCGTAACTGTTTACTCTCTTTCTTTAGCGATCACTGCAACCTGCGTTTGGTCGTAGATTGGATACCTAAATTATTTTTTATTAAACGTCAGGTGATTACTAGGTTGAATCAAACATTCTTGCCCTAAAAATTTACATTGTATAAAATTTATATAAATGATGTGTATCACGTGTATGGCATGCTAAACTTACCCAAACTTTTCAAGACTAAGTGTCTACATAAACCAGTTTTACTCTAATCTTTTAGTCTATCAAAGTTGAACGGTCCAACCCTAGAAGCAGGGCTTGGAACTGATGCTCAATAAGTTTTTTTGTTGATAAATTAATTTTTAAAATAATTCAAATTCAGGAACCACAGCAGATTCAAATGAGTCCAGACACTAGTAGCCTACTATAATCTATAAGTTCCGTTGTCTTGCATCCGTCTTCATCATGAGACCACCTCCTCAATAGTACCATATTATTGCATTGACACCGAAGTCCCATTTTGGAATACGTAATATTATAAACTATTCAAATTTTAGTTCATTTGGTTTGAAATTTTAGTTCAACACATACTAACACCGCAAGTTAAATAAAAGCTTCTAAAATCGCAACGCTTAGTCAGCGTCCGTCGTCAAAATCTGTTTCCCGTTTTTGATCTTAGTAAGCTCCCTTCGCGCTCTTCACCTGTTTGATATGCCTCTGAGGCTGAGGTTGCTTACGAACTGTTAATGATGATCTATTGTATAATCAGTTACTTATGCCACTTGCTCAAATAGTAGCTTTAATGTTTATTTGGATTGCTGTGTGAATGGCCGGTGGCTGGGAACTGGTTTAATAGAAGTGTGCTTTGTAAGCCACTTCCGTGGATATAAGTTGTACAGGCTGTCACTCACAAACTTATCAGATACCTAATACATTTTAAAATATCTTCAAGTTCTAAATAAAAGAAATTCTTCATATATTGTAGAGCCCCGGTGTTTTGGATACACGCGTTTTCTGCACTACCTTATTTTCAACACATTTTGTTTTACGTTTATTGTCACAAAGTCTTAGATACCATATTGATATATAGGTCCAACCGCGTCTTCGCACGCGGAGTTAGTAAAAAGTAGCCTGTGTCTTAATATATATCATACATAATCTATCATATAGATAGGATTATAAATGTATAATTGGATGTTTGTTAAATTTAATAAAATTTTATTTAATTTCAACTCACCATCGAAATCAATTCAGCCGATTTTTCGTAAAAACGTAACAAACTTAATACTCGTAGTATGGATGTTTCACATCTGGCATCCAATCACACTAATATTATCATAGTATCACACTATTAATAGAAATACGAGAGCTTGGATGTTTGTTTATTTGTTTGTCAGTCAATCACGTACTAACGACTTAATCGATTTCGATGAAATTTGGTATGTAGGTTGAATATAACCTTGATTAACACATAGGCTACTTTTTGTTGACAAACAATGCGTGCGAAGCCGCTGGCGGAAGCTAGTAACTTATATGAATTTACTGTAGTCTATGCTATTATGTTGATGTGGGTACGACAAACAAAGCCAAACTAAAAGCCATAGACCTTCTGACCACTAAAGGATGTGATTCTGCCATGCTGATGCATGATCCAGCGTCGTGGACTCTTAGTTAGGGGATCATTGTACTCCATAGATTGATGACAGCCAATCGACGTTCGATAGAAGACAACGCCGGGCTTTAATGAGTAGAAATCAATAAAATGAGTATGGGGAATAAAATATTTCAAAAGTTTTAAGATGAGTTAGAGTAGAAATAGAGTAGGAGTAGGTTTGTGATTATCATTTTATTGGCATTGGAAGAGAAAACCAAATCCTTCGTACAAATAGGCTCAATTGCGGTTATTAAAACAATGCACATGATTTTACCCGACTGCGCAGGAAGGTAATCTTTTTAAAAAAGATTATATTTTTTTTTCTATTTTTGCCCAATAAACAGTATGCCCTATTAAGTCAAGCGACAATTTGATTTAAGTAGTTATTTTAAAACAGCATTCTTTGTTTGTAAAATAGACATGGTCCCTAGAAAGGTTCACAAACATCAAAATTGGGCATATGCAAACAATAAACAAATAATAACAAGGTCTCGAAGGGACAGCGTTTAGAATAGGTACCTACCCTTTATTTGCCGACAATTTGTCCTTTGGGTTATAATAAATGTATGCTGAGTTTTATCAGGCTAGGTTGTGCTGTTTAGCTGTCTGTTAGTTTCGACAGACTAAATAATCTTTTTACTATTTTACTATAATGTATGTACAACCTCCGTGGCGACCTCCGTGGAGCAGAGGGCGTATAGCCGGCTGAGATGCATGAGGTAGCGGGTTCGATTCCCGCTATGGAACAAATGTTTGCATGATCTACAGATATTTGTTTTGTGTCTGGGTGTTTTTCTATTTAATATAAGTATGTAATTACAAAAAAAAGTATAGAAGTAATCTATCAGTTATCTGGTTCCCATATAAAATACTTATATGCTTTTTTTTTGTAAATACATACTTATAATATATAGGAAAACATCCAGACTCGGAACAAATATCTGCAGATCATGCAAACATTTGTTCCGCGGCGGGAATCGAACCCGCTACATCCTGCGTCTCAGTCAGCTATTCGCATACTGCGCCACGGAGGTCATCAATCACGGAGATGGCAAGCATTATGCAAAAGCAACACATAAGTTTAATAAAGTGTTTGTTTTTACATGCCGAAATAAATTTCACATTTCTATGGTAAACATTTCACACAGTTGTTTATTATGCTCATCGAAATAACCCCTTTCATTTTTGTGCGTATATTATCAAACGCCCTATATGTATTTGTTTTGTTTTTGTATAATATATTTTGATGACGATATGTGAGAATTTTAATGCCTCCTTCAGAAAGTTGACTCATCTTTTGAGGCATGAGGATGGGGATTTATAAAGTTACCAAGACACTTGACTATAAGCACGATTGTACGCGCACTCTGTCTGTCTTTTATCTTATCTTTTTTTAAATATCTTCAAGTAATAGATTACAAAATGTCTAGCAAACATTATCTTACGCTGAATGTAATTAACCTAGGCCATCGATCAATGTAATCAGTTCTCATTGGTTTAATCTGATTTTCATTGAGCGAAATCGAAATTGAGATAATGGTATATACCTAAGTGTATTTATTTTAATCACCTACCCTATATCAATTGAAAAAATCTGTAGTTGTATCTCTGTTCTGACAAACTGTATTATTCCAGTTGTCCCTTTACTCCCGATAGAAACTCATTTTAAAACTTGTTATTGATATGTTTTCAAGATCCACTAGGTACTAAATAATAACTAATTAATTAATAAACAACTGATTTGCTTTAGCAGTAATAAATAATACTTACGAATTAGCAATTGAAATAGAAAAGTTGATAAAGATGGGATACCTATAAGTACCAGAAGTACATACCCGCCTACAGTCTGTTAAATAACTCAAGCTGGGTTTCCCGTCAATCAGTATCACGTTGTTCCTGAGAAGGATACTATTTCCCAGTTTTCAACAACTTTGTATTGGGTCCCATCAGTGGGTGGGCTCGGTAATCGCAGCGATTACAATCCCTGCAGCAGAGGGCGCGCGTGCTACCCGTGTGATTGTTAAGCGCGGTATCTGACTAGTCATGTTCAGTACCCGGCATTACACAACTTATTGAGAACTTTTTTTACCTATCAAAACCCAGAATTGAAGTAGAATACATTTTCAATTGCAACGACTCGTTATCTAGCTGGGAATATATTGAAGGGGTATTTTGAAAACGACTTTTAACATGTAGTCAAATGCAGAAGTAGAATAAGCCAAATAAGATATGCATGGATTGGGTGAAACGATGTATGGGTCATAAGAAGCGAGTTCTGAGATGACGATTGAGGGATATGAAGAAAAAACATCCTACCCTCATGTGGGAGAGGGGAAAGATGATGACGATGACTTGTGATATGCAATAGATTTTCTATGAAGTGACCAAAGCAAGACATAATTTTGATTCACGATATGTTATGGACTACCTTGACTTGATACTACGTGGTGACGACACGCGCTTCCGAATTTCCAATCAATGTAGTCAAATTATTGTAGGTAAATCTATGGTCTGATAGATTTCTATCTCTGGATTCATTCTGTATAGTAAATATAAAAGAAAACGAGGCTAACACTAAATCCTTTCGCGATATGTTACAAGGCCATTTCTCAAGTCAACCATAACCTAGCTATACCTGGTGTAACCAACAAAAACGAGAGACATAACAATCGAACCAGATAGATCTTTCGTATCCTTGACCAGTCTCAATGTTTGTAAAAAATCGATTATGCTTGCATCCGACTTTTATCTAAACGTTCGGCCAAATTGGTGCAACACGGGTAAATTATACTGACATCACTAGCCAAGAGCAATCGCGGATTCCCTAATTTGAACATTGCATGTCTTCGTGGTTTATGATTTTCGGTTCGTTAATGTGTTATTTATTTGCTGGGAACTTTCCGAACGAGTAGTTTTCACTGGCTGACGTTAAAATTGCAGACAATTAGATGAAAAACTGGTTGAAATAAAAAATTAACGTATCAATTGATTTGTAGTTATGTACCTGGTTTAAGATTGCGTCCCTTTAAATTCCTTGTGACCTATTGGTTAATCTTCATAGGAGAATTAATGATGATAAAACTTTCAGTACCTACGTGAGTTAATGTATTACAAATATAAAATTGTTGGCTATCATACAAAATGCCTAAAATGCCACTAATGTCAAATATAACATTTGTCCAAATGTGTAAAAAATTTCGTTCACGTGTTTAAATTTCGTGCTAAAATTTATATCAAATTTAGTGTGGATTTTTTGTAATAAGAGGCTTTCGCTGTAAAAGCGCAGTCAGTGGTATGTAATTTAAGGCATCGAGCCTCCGCTAGCAAATAAGTACCTACATTGGAGTAAACCGACAAATTAAATTAAATAGATGAAAATGAAACACGTAAACAGCGAATCGTCTAATTTAAAACAACTTGTTTATGCGAAGGTATCAGACTACGGAAACAATTTATTTATGGTTGTACTTAGTTTTTCTTTAGGTATTACCAAATCTTTTTTGAAAATTATTATAACTAGTGGTCCGCCCCGAACTGAGATCTCGCGAGTCTCCCAAAACACAAAAAAAAATATTCTTATGGGGACTCGCGCAACGATGCTTAAAAGTATTTAGTGGCTAAATATGATTAAAGGGGTTGTCAAATCATAGAAATACGTAAAATATAAAAATGTTTAGTCGCTAAATATGTCTAAGGATCGCTGTGCAAGCCACATTTAATCTTTGACTAATAAAATAGTGCCACAAAATGAACAACCATCTTACTTGACCTACAGTTTGATTCAAATTACAGGTAACGGGAGTTCATATTAAATGGTTTAACTTTTTTGGGGTACAAAATGCAGTTATTCTGGATTTCAGACTTTTGCCTATATTTGTATCACTAAAGCAACACGAATAACAAATTTCAGCATTGTGGGGTCACTGGTGTACCCTGTGAATTTTGTCAAAGTCTTGTTTTTATTATGGCTAATAACTCAAAAACTACAAAGAATAAATTAAAAATAAAAACAGGGTTGAAATGTACTAATAAAGACCTTTAATTGACGTCCCACTTGACTTAATAATCTCATTTTCATTTATTTTACCCCTTTTGAACCCCAATATCTCAACAACCCCCAAAATTTTTAGCTCATTTAGTCACACCAAAATTATGCCATCACTACCTACCTATGGATCAAATTTCACGAATCAACGCTTCGAAAGTTATCCTCGGACAAACAAACATACATACATACATACAACGCCGATTTGCCCAAGTATATTTTTATTTTATTAAAAAATAAAAGCTCCACTATAACAAAGTTTTCATTATCCAAAACATAACTTTGAACGTATTGTTGTGTTTCTTTTAACTGGCTAAACTAAAGCAAGAGGACTGTTTAAAATAAATCTATATCCCATGAAATTCCTACATCGTATCTCAAGTAAGTTGCCTCTACTATTCAAATAAGCAAAACGTTAAGTGCATTTACGTCGAGTATCATGTACTGGCTTCACACCTCTTGTAAGTGCAGGATGTGCCATAAAACCGTGTAGATTGGCATTAAAAGTACTTTAGAGAGCCATGAACATGCTTTGCTTCTGATCGTAACTCGTGTGTCTACAGCTTTATTTGTGCATCAGGTTTCGTTTGAGCTAATAAACTTTATTATAAGTAGCTTGTTCAACTAGCTAGCGCTTAGATGCTTCGCACTGGTGCATTGGCAATAAAAGTTTATTTTTAGATTTGTCTTGATATTAAATAGAAGGCTTTTGATAGCATGTCACGTAGATGTCAGGCATCTAGGACTATTTAGATGATAGAGAAGCTTGGGATTGAAATTGCTCCAACTCGTTCAAAATGTTACAATTTAGACGTAATTTATTTTCTGTATTATTATGTATTCTAAAAGGATCATTAAAAAAACAACCAGCCTTGTTTCTTGCCTTTCTTTCCTGGCTTGGTCGCGAAGGAACAGGCAGTAAAATTGACGTTTCAAAGTGATCCTTGTGATTTTAATGAATAAATATATTAGACTTTGACTTAGATGCAGATAAAAGAAGATTGTCGAAAGTGGACCCAAGCAAAGACTTACAAGAGTCACTTTTTACCAAAAATATACCTAACGAACTTCATAAATTAGAAAAAAGAAAATATGTGCAGATGCCTTTGCAAATTGAAGAATTTGATGATTTTCTCATGGATTCCATCATCAGATCTTGACCAAATTTATATGGGACCATCTTTGAGGTATATATCCCTTTCTAATAAAAAAGAATCATTGAAGTCGGACAACGTAGTATGGAATGATTGCTGAACAAACGTTAAAATATATTCCGTCGAAAACAATATATTTGAATATTTAAAGTTGTTGTAGCAATTTTGATAAATAATGTGACCGTATAAAGTTCTAAACCAGCTTTGCTTTAGCATATTTAGTATGCACAAATAAAACAGGCAAACCGTATTCTGAAAGTTACAGAACCGCGAGTTCTATTGCGTTTCGTGTTTCTAGTTATGCAAATGATAATTTGCATATACTAGGCTCGTTATCACGAAACGAAAGCTTTTAATCATCAAAAACTTTACAAAATGACACGAATTTCGTAACACGTAAACATTGGTGGAGTTGGAGTGAGTTTATGTAAAAAGCAGATTTCCGCACATTGTGAACCTGCTTAGCAATACTCAAATAAATGACCCATGCCATGGTACTGACGGTAAGGGACCACCAGAGATGTGCTTAGCTCTCTCGCACAGCTATGGTGGATCTGGAAACGCTCCAGGCATTAGACCCCGAGCTTGGGCAAGTTCATGCTTACATGCATTACATGCTTCATGGTCAGGAGCGAGTAAAGTAGCGATTTTATTGGTGACTGGTAGAGTCAGTACCAATCTGCTTTCATCGTGAATGACTGAGTTGAACCAGCAACGGTTTCCACGGAATTTATAATAAATTTTGCGAAATACTTCTCCGGTCGAAATTTTTAACGAGTTATGGTTTGAGTCTGAGGGACTTAAAATGAATAGTCTCTGAATTACAATCAAGAATTAATTAGAGACTCGCCGCCAGTGAAAAGTTTGGAGTTGTAGCCACCTGGCGATCGCGATACGAAACAAAGCTAATACACAAAAGAGCCGAAATCATTTAGACTTCGAATTATATCATGTTTTATTTATTATAAGTTCATGGAATATTAATATCGTTCCAGAGCACCGAAATGCGTAGGTTGGGACATTAATATTAAATTCCATTTTATGTATTTTGTCAGCTGGCATTAGGGTAATCTCCAATTATATCGACAATCTCAGTAGGTATATGTGGGTAATCCTTGTTAGTGGTATTTTTGTCTGAATATGATTTTTGGATACTTCATGCATTCATTTACGAGATTTAACAACGAATCGGCGTAATCAAATAGATGACAAATTAGGTAAGAAATATGTTAATATGCTTATTTGAGCTTTGCCGACAATATGGTGGGACTGAGACACTTAATCCATAAGTGATATGTGAGAAGTAAGGTATATTATAGAACATGATTTAATTTATAACGTGAAGAAGACAGAGACAGTAATATTTATTCAAATTGAAATTTAATCGTTTATTTGCAAATGCAAAAAATGTATGCTTGTCAATGTATTACACCTGCATGCAGGCGTGCAAATATTTGTCAGAGGGTATTAAAAAAAAATCGAAAATCATTAGTCATCATCAATATTGTACCTATTATTAGGTACAATATTTATTTAACAATGTCAGTACTTAAAATAAAAAAATTTAAAATCATTAATTCTATTTAGATCCGGAAAGGGGGCCGATAATGTACCCTGTATTTTCCTAAATGGGCAGTCACCTTGGCCATATCGTGACATCCAGCCTTGAAGACGGCAAGGATATCGAACAACAACGACGAGCGTTATGCGTTGTGGGCAAAATGATCATACGCAAGTTTGGTCGATCATATCGTTAGGCAAGATCATCTTGTTTAGATCTTTTTGCCAGATATTTAACACTTGTCAACTGTGGACAAACTACACAAAGAAAGCGCATGATGGTATAGTACGTGATGCCAAAACAACATCTTTAGGCAACTAATGGGATTGGAGCGTTACTACAGTGCCTCCTGTATGTTCTTTGAGCCGAGCGTCAATTCCTTTAATGCTATCCAGACTAACCAGATCGCTAAATTCATATCCAGACTTGACAGGTATAAAAACTTTAATATAACAAGTCTTGCTGACAGGATCTATATGACAAGAGTCGACGACAATGGGTGTAATTAGCATCGTGAATTTAGGAGACTATACATTTTATAACATATTTTTACTTATATATTTTTTATATTTCTACTAGCTGACCCCGAAAACCTTGTTCTGCCATATAAATTATCAAAGAAATCAAATGCAGAATGAAATATCAAAGCGACGCGACACTTCATTTAAATGACTTCACGTCGATGAACGACGGTTAAATTATTCTGGATATTGTTCGTACAAAAATACTAAAATCGCGATTTAAAATGGGGGGTGGGGGTAGAAGGGTGAAAAATACTTTACGAACTATTCGCATACCTACCGAGTATAAACAATTCATAAGAATCGGTCAAACCGTTTTGGAGGATTTTTGTTACAAACACTGTGATACGAGAATTTTATATATTAGAAGATTGTATTTTAACTTTTATGTGTGATAAAAATTTACCTTGTATCTGATATTGACTGCCTCCGTGGCGCAGTGGGCGTATAGACGCAGGAGGTAGCGGGTTCAATTCCCGCCGCGGAACAAATGGTTGCATGATCTACCGATATTTGTTCCGTGTGTTTTTCTATATATTATAAGTATATATTTACAAAAAGAAAAGTATATAAGTATTCTATCAGTTATATGGTTCCCATAGTACAAGCTCTGCTTAATTTGGGGCTAGATAGCGCTGTGTGAAATGTCCTGCAATATTTATTTATATTATTATTATTATAATTAATAACCTTCACAATAAATTTCATTTTAAAGTAATTAGAAGTGCCACACTAATATTGTTTTGTACAACCTAACAGCATCAAACACGAGTAAAGTAAACAGCTTAACCACACTACAACCAAAGCAAACTGGTCAACCAATTTGTCTGCATCCAATCACTCGGCCAATCCAATAGTATGGCCATTAATTTTATTGATAATCCATTCAAATTGCTAAGCGTCTGGTCTCGAATGGATAGAACTACCAAACTGTACTGAACGGTTTTAAAAACTGAGGAGTCCTGTAAAAAAACCTTGTGTATGGTCTGACTATAAAATTATAACGGATAATCTGAACATAATAATTACAAATGGTGGCTTGAACTACTCTTTCCAACCTCGTAATCTGTGCCTGCAACTTTTATATACAAAATTAGACGAAAAGATTAGATTCCTTTTATAGTGATCGTATTACGAGAGGCTGGTCCCCTTTATACATTCCTTTGGTCCCCGTGGCATACATGAAATCGTGCTTATATTAATATGCATTGTTGTATTACGTCTACCCATCCACGATCCTAATTACTATTCCCGTCAGCAAACTAATAATCATGGTAATTACTCTCTAATATCCTTCTAAGCTGTGCAATTGGTGAATCCTACACAATGAATATTCATACTGGTACTTACTAGTGATAGCCCCATTAGTTGCCCAAAAGCGTCCAGCTTCAAATCAGCTGATGCTGGGATTTGGGTCTTATAAACCTATAAATTTAGTAGCTAGTAAGTACAATTCGCAGAATTTATCAATAACAGACGTATATACATGCGCTTATGTAGACAAATCATAGGTAAAGTTCGATTCCATTATTGGAGCCAAAATTCAGTTAAACTTCCTTAAATTTATGACGCTAAATTTTTGAGAGAATTAAAAATGGTGCCTGAAGCGAGCCTAACGGAAGGTCGAGATCATCAAACGCTAAGTGTTGTTGACGGACATCGCTAAATGCCCTTTGAAGTTATATTTCTCAGAAATTTTGCCAAATTTTTTAATATTTTTACTAAAGCGTTTTTATTTTGCTAAATTCTTGAAGGTACTAGAAAATTTATTGGATCAGGTAAAGGTTCTCATTTAGATACAACTAGTTATTAGTAGGTAATATATGATAAGTGTAACACTAGGTATTATTTTTTATTTGTGGTGGGTAATCTCGCCTTGCTTCCTTCATATATTAGGCAAAATTATACCTATTATTAAGTTAGGTGACTACTTAACCCTGCCATTATTGGCAGAAACTCCGAGTAAAGCTTAAGTTTAGCTTAAATATCATAGAAAATACTGAAAAACATGCCATCTCTTTTTTGCACCCAACATAATAATTATCTCTTTCGTCTGAAACGATATTTAATTTAATTATTTTAAACACTAATAATAAGAAAGAATCTGGTACCTTCGACTTACAAACAATTTAACCCTACAGCGTGCGTGCGATCTTATTCGTTCTGCGTCGTATTGCGTGCGTTAATGACCCCTAAACTGGTTAAATCTGTTTCATGCTCGGTTTGGTTCATTCACGATATTTTGATAATAGCGTAAATTTATGCGGCTGTACTTCGAAATCCGAGCATGCATAATGACTTTGCGGACTTGAAGGTTGTTGAGGAGAGAGCTAGGTCACTCTATTCAGTACTGTAGAGTTCCAACCATATAGCTTTATCAACATTTCTTTTATTCTAAACTGAATGACCAACACACGTCACGATCGACTTGTAATACTTGGTAAAAATAGTTTTTGAACTGCTTCGCATTTATATAAGTAAATGACTGTGTTCGTCATTCAGTTTAGAATAAAAGAAATGTTGATAAAGCTAGTTATGCCCAGAATAGTTTTGACGACCTCCGTGGTGCAGTGTGCGAATAGCCGGCTGAGACGCAGGAGGTAGCGGGTTCGATCCCCGCCGCGGAACAAATGTTTGCAAGATCTACAGATATTTGTTCCAGGTCTGGTTGTTTCTCTATATATTATAAGTATGTATTTACAAAAAAAATGTATATAAGTATTCTATCAGTTATCTGGTTCCCATAGTACAAGCTTTGCTTAGTTTGGGGCTAGATAGCGCTGTATGAAATGTCCAGCAATATTTATTTATTTATAACTGCATCGCTAAAAGTAAATGTCTTGGAAATGGAATTATTAGAATCTTAAAGTTACCTAATAACTGTTAATTTGTCGTCAAAACTTTGAAAGTGTTGAATAGATTTTATAAAACTGAATGATCCTTTTGACCTTCCGAAGATTTTTTTCACAAAGGTAAATTTTGATCTAAACTATGTTCTACGCTTGTTTTTCGCAAATAACCTGAGAATCTTTTGCAACGACTGAACTAGCTACCGCTTATTAGCTTCAACTTGGTGTCGGCCTTGTTTTATGCTAAGTACGAGGATGAAAGAGCCTGGAAATGTATGCAGATCGGTTGCGTGGGAAGTGGCAACAAGTGGCCGAGACGTTCCAGCAAAAAAGTAATCGTCTGCCTCCTTTTGGCAGGATTAAGCACTGGTTAATTAAAACATTAAGTTGAGGCGCGAGTATTCGGGTAATAATAAACACGCTAAGAACTGTGAGCGAGCACGAGTATGAACACTGCTAATGGAATTCACGATCGCATTATCTCGGACAGTAATCTGGGATCGGTACTAGTAAAAAATGAATGAAAACGTGTTAGTTGCTTGAAATAAATATACAATTTGATTAACGGGAAAAATATAGTCTCTCAATTGCAGAGCTACTTCATCCTAGACCGATTCATCTTTTATGTATTTTATTTATTTCAGTGTCCTGACACTGCTACATTTCATCAGGTCTTATTTTGTAACGCGTATATTGTATAGAGCGTGTTTTACACAAACACAATGGTTTAACATAATAAAAAATCTTGACTTGCAAAGTCGACCAACAGGAGCTCTAATGATGAAAACTCACGTTACATTAGTTAGATAGCTTTAATTTAATTCAAATTATATAAGACTTGTTATCTCTAGAATCCCACGTATTTAAGCAATGTAGTATATGATTTTGTTTGACGCAATTTCTGTAATCAGTATTTATCATGACGCGTGCTAATGACAATTATCAGTAAATTTTTTTTTAGGGTTATTTGTGAGCAATAAGATAAAGTTTGAAGATTATTTTTCACGTGGAAATATAGTGATAATGTTAAGAATACCTGAATTATTTTTTAAGTCATTATGAACATTCTTTCAAACAATCATTTTCACGCACGATACTCCAATATATTATACAGGGTACAAAAATGGTATGCGATATCGACGTAGTAGGCGTGTCGTCGCGATCGTATCGTTCTCTGTAATTACCCACCATCCACTAAATTTTCACAAACGTGGTATCTGATCGGCGTCAGTATGTTAATAGCACACATTCGGAATGCCGACGGTTTGGTTCTTAATCGTTTTTTCCACGTCTGCCGGGAAATGGAACTGGTGAATGAAATATCTACTTATGACAGGAAAGTATTACGGGTTAGGGTACGGAAATTGAGATTAAAATTAACGGTTAAGGATTTAGTCGGTCCATTATTGTTTTGTAACCTTAAAATTAAAATGAAAAGTAACAATAAGACCGTTAAATATTCTAACATTTTCACGGCTCCACATTTAACTCTAACTACATACCCGAATAGTTTCATGAAACACACTAATGTGACAGTCAAATAGTAACCTGAAGCGTGAGTTACCCTGCAAATGACATTTTGAATACACAGGCTCTAAAACAACTGGATGACAGAATTAAATAAACGTATGCCTCATGCCCGGTTTCAGCTGTTTGTTTTGAAGTTACTCATGTTTCACCCTATATTTAAGTTGCTGACATTTGTTTGAAGTGAATTCGTTTTGTGTGCTCATTTAGCATTAGATTAGAGTTTGGATGAATTTTAAAAGAGATGAGTAATAATATTTTCGTACAACTTTCTTGCATTCAAAAAGCAGCGGCAGACATAGAAACTCTAGATTAGATGGAAGTTGTTCATACACATTTTCCAAAGATTTAATTTGTTTTTTATTTCAAGTGCCAGTGTTTATTTATTTTTGGGGTGCCGCTTTGTATTCCCTTTATAATTGCTTATCTGAATTAAAACATATTTTTCTTTGCGAATAAGAGATTAAGAAAATGGATTTGATTTATTTGAGTAGAATAGAATTTCTTTATTGCACAACAAAATTAATAATATAAAGAAATACACAAAAATAAAGGTAAGTACAATGGGTGGTCTTATCGCTAAAAGCGATCTCTTCCAGACAACTTTTGGATGGACAGGACAAAACAAAATCAAAAAGATGCCGGTGTATCTACGAGTATGTTCATAAATCTAGTTAGTTCATATCTCTACCTATACTTACGAGTACTAATAAACTAAATATATGCATAAATATAATAATATATACTTGTATATAAACTACAATAAAGGAGTTAATAATAACGATAAACTAGCAATGCATAGACAAAGAAAGGAAATGGTTCTATACCTTATTTCTTCCTATCTCCTATCTAAATAGGAGATAGGAAGAGATTAAAATTATTGTTGTGATGATTGATTTTGATGTTTTTGATGATGTTTGATTTCATATTAAATTGGTAAAGGCGAAACTTTCAAAGTTATGAACATTTACACATTGAAAAACGGTTTAGGAAAACTGGTATAAGCAGTTAAAACACATATTCTCCGTCCAAACATCAGCTCATGTTTTATTCCATAGTATATTCATGTGCAATGCAAGCTATGCAGCCGTATGACAAATCACTTACCCAGTTGCTCGTGAACCGAAGAAAATAGTTGCTCCGAGGTTGGGGCTATTCTGCAATAAACGTCACACGTCAGGTGACTAGGATATAAATCTACCTCGGCGACGGCAGCGGTTCCTTCATGAATCACCCGAGGAGACGCTGACTTTCGCTGTGCTGAGTAAATAAGGGTTATGAACTTTGTCTCTTTGACTGCTGTTGATAGCAGTAACTTAGGGAGACCTCTTAACAAATTACTCGATGTAAATTCTTGATTAAAACGTCCGAATAATTTGTTAGGCCGGTACTCATGCATACTGTAAGTTGATAGTTGCAACTAATTTGGTTAAAGTCACTTTTTACATGAAAATCTTGAAGGTATGCATTTTTTTGGTGTGAAATGACGAATACTTACAACTGACGTGACTGGCTGCCATGACGTCTTATTACGATTTAATTACATACCTAAACTGAATTGTTTAAGTACATTTTGGTAGATCCGCGAACCATTTTGTATTGACTAAAAGCATTGCGATTTAATTCATTCATTTAATTTCATTTCGTTTTCCATACAATTATAAGCTAGGTACTTATTAAGATTAATGACGACCTCCGTGGTACAGTGGGCGAATAGCCGACTGAGACGCAGGAGGTAGCGGGTTCGATTCCCACCGTGGAACAAATGTTTGTATGATCTGATAGATATTTGTTCCAGGTCTGGATGTTTTTCTATATATTATAAGTATGTATTTCTTTTGAAACTATCATGGTTATTAATACTATTTTGTACTAAAAACGGGATATTTACCATGATTTGTGAGTTCTTGAGTGTCCCGTCATGATGTCGTGATGATGCCGACGTGATGGCGCATGCAACTGCGTCGAAATATCGGGACACTCAAGAACTCACAAATCATGGTAAATATCCCGTTTTTAGTACAAAAAGTATGTATTTACAAAAAAAAGTATATAAGTATTCTATCAGTTATCTGGTTCTCATAGTACAAGCTCTGCTTAGTTTGGGGCTAGAGAGCGCTGTGTGAAATGTCCAGCCATATTTATTTAAGATAATAAATGTCTTAAAACCAAAGTAAGGTTTAACTAGACTCTAGGTTCTCGATTAATAATGTTTTTTAGATTACTTTAGTTACTAGGTAAATTACTTTAGATGCTAATGCAATACAGATTTTTTTTTCACTTAATGATAAGAGCGTTAGATCACCCGAGCACACACATACATACACCTCCAGTGCCCTATATATCCAATCCCCTCCAGCCCCCTCCAGTCCCCTCCAGTCCCCTATATAATCTTATCTATGTATATCTCCAGATCTATAATTACAGATCTAAATTGAATTGTTTTAGTTCATTTTGACAGATAAGTGAACCTTTTTAGATAGACTAAAAGCCGTCCTTGATATTTGACAGGCCAAAACATATTTAAATAATGTAATACATAAAAAAAGTTATTATGCTGCAATAAATATTCAATAACTTTGCACTCACATGCAAACCTGTCATGATGTCAATTTTCAATTTAATCCACTCTCCGTCCAACGATTGGACTATTTGAATTTCAATTAAAGAAATAATGGAGGACTTCCCGTTATTCATGTTTTATTCAACGCTGGCTACACCTTGCATAATGGAAATGACATCCACCACTCCGCACCAATCGTTGGCTTATCACGAAGCGTCATTTGCGGGCACCCGGTCTTACAGGTGTGAAACCAGTTTAGTGTTTTAAGACAGTTTTTTCGTTTACGTTTTCATAGTAACTAATTGAAAAGTACATAAAACTAGTGGTTCTGTGAGAACAGTAGAACCTCGCGTCCCAAGTCCAAAAAGTAATAACGCAACAAAATTAACGAAGAAAGTTCAATTTTAAATCGAATTTCAGGTGCTTGAATTTTCCAATAGGCTTACCTATGTATATTTTGGAGCAAAATATTGGTATAAGTTTTAGCGATTACTCGCGTTTCCATGGTCTTAGGAGGTCTAATCTGGTGTCTACGGGTTCGTCTCGTGCAGGCGGTGAGGACTGCGTAGTCTGATTGTATAGGTAGGTATATATTTTTCGAATAATTTCAAAAATTGAAATCCGTCCATGTATAACGCTATATCAAACCCCCCCCCCGCCCTCCCCCCTTTTTTACAACATCTTGTGTAGAATAAAGTCCTTAAATTTGTATCTCAAATTTGATTGAAATCCGTCGATAAATAACGCTACATCAAACACCTTTGCCCCCTATTTTCCTCTAAATCAAAAATCGCGATTGACTCGACAATTTCAATAAATTAAGAAACTTGTGTGCCAATTTTCGTCAAAATCGGTTGAAAAATGCGACCTGTAGGCGAAAACAGAAGACAGCCGGACAAAAGCATTTTCATCCAACTTTAAACTGAGACATCTCGCTCGCTTCTTTCGCTCGATCAATTAAATCGTCCTCTAAGAACTCTATCCCTTAAATTATTTCATAGTAGAGTAATATTTTGAATCCATAAATGTTGCTGTACACGTCCAATTTTAGGTGCTAATATTTGCAGATGTGATATGAAGTAGCTGCTCCCATTTTACTTAGGTATTCATATTTGCAAAGTAAATTGTATCATGCAGCGAAGTCAAGAGCCAGGGGCGATGCAGTTATGACGTCATTAGCACGTTATGTGACGTCATAATTCCCGAGATATCTTCCGGCTGTCGGCAATTACCGCGATGGATGGTACACGTGGCCCAAATGTGCGTTATTATTTAAACCTACAGCTTAACTGCCAGTGGTAGGCTGTTGTACTTGGAGATAAGCTTTGGATGACTATTATTGGTGAGGCTTAATGTAAGGACTCGTAATGGCATAGCGGTTTGAAGAACAATGATTCCACGTTACGTCAACATTTTCTGCCGCATAGGGGAATCGAATCTGCACTTCTAGAAGTGTTCTAGTTGACTGATGCTAGATCAGCACTAGTTCGCTTCTCTTATCTTTTAAACTGTTGGAATGTTTTTCCTAAAACACGAAGAAACGAATCGTATTAATAGTTCTACAAAATGCAAGCTTGCCAAATGGAAAACACTTTATAATTCAAAAGGTTACGAGGTTTCATAACACTTAAACGTAACCTCGCAACAACAAAACGAAACCTTATTTATCATTAAGATATAAACTGAAATGGCGAACCCAGACAAAAAATGGCGAACTCATACAAAATGGCGAGCTCATACAAAAATCATGCAAATAACTGCGAAGTACAGGACGTTAATGAGAATAGTTGGTTGTATCCACACAATGGCTGCATAAATCGCGTGATTGTATCTGTGTGCAAAACTCTGCTAAAATAGGTTCCTTTCTGCACATAATCCATATTAGTAAAGCTTAGAACTGCGCTATGTGTAAATACGTAAAAGAAAATTGTGTCATTGGCTAGGTCAGTAACATAATACTTACAAGCCATTAAAAATAGATGCCAGCATATTCATTAACAAACTATATTATAATACCTAGTAACAGCTTGAATTAACAAAATGTTTCCATGAATTTGTAAAGGGCAGCTTATGTTTTCTTAATTTTCTTCTCTCATAAGATTTTATCAAGTTACCTCCCTTTTTTCTGGATCTTGATATATTTTACTTAGAAAACTTTCGTGATTTATTTCAATAATTATTAGGTGAACCGAAACATTCGTGAACCTTCATCAGGGTGAGTGCGATCCGCTCCGAATAACATCAGTTATAACGTATTACAATTGTTATAACGTATTACGTTAGTAATAACGTCGTCAGTGCGAGGTGAGACGTTATTCGGAACGGATCGCACTCACCCTGATGAAGGTTCACGAACTGAACCGAAACATTGTCGAAACACCGATAAGACGGTACGTGATAAATCCCGTATTTATAATAATGACCTTCATACACTTAGTAAAGATTTTATGCAAATTTTCAGTTATTCTAATATTTATGTGAAATCTTATGAAAAATTAATACGAGTACCTATGCAAGGTGAATTGGAAACAGTTGATTTTGAGAGATATAAGCCGTTCTAAAAGTTAGATGTTAACAAATTCACCCTGTGCATTAGAAATTTACGGATTTTGTCTGCAGTTTCTTATATGGATTCTGGTCTGTACCTCCCAAATAGGTTACCCGACGACATTCATAATGCGTATTTAGTATCATTGTAATGAATGTGATCACCTAAACGGGAGTGGTCTCGGCTGGGAGTTATGGCGAAACATGTGCTTAGAATCGTTTGTTCGAAATTGTTTATTCATCGAGATAGTTTATTTATTAGTTATTCATTTATTTTGAAAATTCATCTCACGGCGCAGGTAGCTTAGAACTGTTTCTCTTGTAACGGCAGACATATGAAACGGAATAAGTAATCATAAAGTAACACTATTTGTACTAAAAACGAGATTATTTACCATGATTTGTGAGTTTTTGAGTATCCCGATATTTCGACGCAGTTGCATGCGCCATGATCACGGGTAAACTGAAGTCTTTGTTGTAAGTAGTTAGCGGCAGATAAATCGATCTACCCTCTTTCTTATTCTCTTGCTAGGAATGAATTCACTAATACTATCACTACTATCGGTTTCATCCTCGATCATTACTCGATTCGATAGTGTCGGAGTCGAGTTATGATCGAGAATGTAACCGGTGGTAGTCATAGTATTAGTGAATTCATTCCTAGTAAGAGACTAAGAAAGAGGGTAGATAATTATATCTGCCACCAACTACCCACTCGCAGACTTCAGTTTACCCGTGGTCATGGCGCATGCAACTCCGTCGAAATATCGGGACACTCAAAAACTCACAAATCATGGTAAATATCCCGTTTTTAGTACAATTAGTGTGCATAACCATGATAGTTTCAAAAGTTATATCATAAAGTAAGTTTTTTAATGGTTGTTAATACCAAAGTTTAGATATAGATATAAACTGACTAATTTGAAATTAGGTACTTTCGAAAAGCCTCCCGTAATATTTTGTTTTATGTTTACTGAAAATCGAAATACCATAAAGAGCCATTCAACCACAACAGTAAATTGTCTGCTCCGAATAATTATTTAGAATTTCTTTGATATTTCGCCAACCCGGAAAGCCTCCGGAATAGCCTCAGTATCCTTTGTCCCACCTGTTGTTTCCCCCGCGGACATAATCCACCCATCGTCCTTTTGACCTATTGTGTTGAAAAGCGGTCATATTTACCCCCCTACTTCTGATCTCCACTTACAAAATCTTCCATAGCTGGAGGGTTGAGATGTTTTAGAAGTATTTTGGCCCTTGGGGTTTGACGTACCTGTATTAGTGTAAATTATGGAGGGCTATTTACTAGAGTGGGGTTAAAGTAAGCCTACTTATGTGATGGAATGAGGAATCCTTCTTTGGAAATAGCCACTTCAGGCTCAGTTATAATACTGGGTGTTTAAGGAATTTTAGGGTTTTGATGGCGTGAAGTACCTAAGTTTATTGCTGATATGTAAAAAATTAAAATTTCAACTATATTGCTTGAATTTAAAACTATTTTGGGTAGTTGATTTTTGCTTTTCTTTGAGCCTATTGTGTTGACCGATTATTTAATTCAAACACAGTCTTACGATTAACGACTTCAAAAATTTACATTTTTAAACCCATTTTTTCATAGCTTTGTAAAAATTGTAATACTAATGAGGTTTATTATTGGAAATCCCGATGGAAGCTCACCGAAATAAATCTACAAAATCACAAAAACTGACCTCAGACTAAAGGGTCTGAATTACGGTTGTAATCCATCTCAATTCATTAATATTAAAGACCTTAGGTTTCTAAGTCGGTGCCTTTAGCTTTGTGGCTACACGTTTTCTGATGTACCGATCTGATTGCATTAATTAAGTACCTACTGGACTAGCAACTATAGTTTGTCTGCCTTTCAGACGTCTGTAGCCTTCGACCTTGGACTCGAGCGGTTCAATGAAAATGAACGACATCGAGTACTTCTTTGGTAACCTTTTTGTGTTTTTTTTCTTTCTTGTACACCTTGGAGGTGGATCATGCAAATAGTCCACCTAATCTTGAATAGCAACCATCGCCTATAACGAAGCATTACCTCGTAAATCACCCACAAGAGGTACGTGCCCTACAATGCACAGCCCTGCGTCCATCGAGGCATACAGATATAAAGCATCATGCGCCTTAATTTTAGCACTGATACCGACAAAACCGAAACACAGCAATGCTGCTTGGCGGCAGAAATAAGTAAACAAATTTACTACTAATAGTTTGTTTTTAGGTTCAACGGATTCAATTGATCACACCAACGAGTACAATCCAAAAGATATAGAATTAAAGATTTGACGCACTAAAAATATATTTATTTATCCACTGCCTCCGTGGCGCAGTGGGCGTACAGCCGGCTGAGACGCAGGAGGTAGCGGGTTCGATTCCCGTCGTGGAACAAATGTTTGCATGATCTACAGATATTTGTTCCGTGTCTGGGTATTTTTCTATATATTTTAAGTGTGTATTTACAAAAAAAAAGTATATAAGTATTCTATCAGTTATCTGGTTCCCATAGTATAAGCTCTGCTTAGTTTGGGGCTAGATAGCGCTGTGTGAAATGTCCAGCAATATTTATTTTATTTATTATTTTTATTTTAATATATATTATGTTATAGTATCCCTAATAGTGCCATTTTTACTTACGTAACTTACTTTGTATCTCGCAACATCACTACTGCAAAATAATATTTGTATCGTAACTTAATCAAACCCTAGCCATGTCCTTGCCTAACAGGATTATTTGTAACTAAGGCACAATAAATTTTGTCTACATCGAATATTGATCAATATCCAATAAATAATATTGGTGGGTAGCAAACCGTTATTATTCTAATTCTAATCGTATAAATAAATAAATAAATATTGCTGGACATTTCACACAGCGCTATCTAGCCCCAAACTAAGCAGAGCTTGTACTATGGGAACCAGATAACTGATAGAATACTTATATACATTTTTTTTGTAAATACATACCTATAATATATAGAAAAACACTCAGACACGGAACAAATATCTGTAGATCATGCAAACATTTGTTCCGCGACGGGAATCGAACCCGCTACCTTCTGCGTCTCAGCCGGCTATTCGCCCACTGCACCACGGAGGTCGTCAGATCAATATACATACCTACTCATTTATTGGTGTATGGAAGATTCGCCAAAAGGAACAAAGAGATAAATATTTGTTCTAACATAACATACTTTCATTCTACAAATACATAATTATCTCCATTTGTCGATTTTCACATTCTTGTACGTTATTTTTGAGTAACAAACCACAATCAGTGTATGTAATTCACCCAGGAGATCAAAATTTACGAATAGGTTACATCATGCTAGGTAATTAACTCAGGTGAATTAAGTAAACGTCATCAGAAATAAGAGCTAATAATTAGTAAAACAATTATATAAAAAAAGAAATAAGAGCTAATAATTAGTAAAACAATTGTATAAAAAAAGGATTGTGTGGTTTTATGAAACCACGGTAAAAGTGAAACTTTGTTTCACATTATAGACATTTAACTAAAAATTTTCGTTGGCACAAATGAGTAATAGTCTATACACTACACGGTCAGCTGATGCGAACTATAGGCGCCGCCATATTGGCCTCGGCTGCTCTGACGAGCGCCTTTCACTTTATCCCTACTCCGCAGCCGACCGTCACGCGACATGCAACACACAGACGAAAAAGTTTGAGACGAAAAAAGTTTCACTTTAATAATCCCGCATTTGATCCTTAACCGATTGATATGATACCATATAAAATGTCATTCTAAAGTTGTATTGCAACTTGCGCGGTGGCGTGTGCAGTGAGCGTAAATCTTTGATGTATAATGAGGTGATTGGAAGACGCCGGGAGCACATGTAATATAACCGGCGATTGGTCGTCTATTTATTTTGTGGCTAATCGCTTATACCTTAAAGAACCAAGGTTCAAAGTTTTTTTTCAAGGCGCGAGAGAATTGCGTGCGTGCAAAGTCAACGTAAATCTTTGACGTGTAATGTAATGAGGTGATTGCAGGACGCCGTGAACGCGATGGGAGCCCATGATTGATCATTGATTACTTTTATAAAATTGAAATCGGAAACAAATATCCACAGACGAGGAACACGGAGATTTTTATTATTTAATGTTGCTTAAATACAAATCGCCTAAACTAATTTACGGCTTATAACATCTCGTGTATACGACCTCCGTGGCGTAGTGGGCGTATAGCCGGCTGAGACGCAGGAGGTAGCAGGTTTGATTCTCGCCGCGGAATAAATGTTTGCATGATCTTCAAATATTTGTTCCGGGTTTGGATGTTTTTCTATTTAAATTATAAGTATGTATTTACAACAAAAAAAGTATATAAGTATTCTATAAGTTATCTGGTTCCCATAGTACACGCTCTGCTTAGTTTGGGGCTAGATAGCGCTGTGTGAAATGTCCACCAATATTTATTTATTTATTTATTTATATGTCGCAGGCATTTTGTGTGTATCCGCCGTTTACATAGGGCGTCGTCAGTTTAGAAACGCTTGCTGTTATGTAATATGCCGAAGGCAAAATGTATATTGCCGTGTCAGTATATATTATGCCTAAACATTTGATTGGCGATTTAAACGCCATCTACATAATGTCGCGGCAAATTGAATTGAAAAGATTTTTGAGGTTATCCGGTACCAAAAAAAACCTAATGACTTACTGCCATACGGGGTGTCTGCTGCTGCTACGTTAAAATATATAATAATTATTTAAAATAAAGTCTGATTTGTCCAATCTGTCTTTTCTTCACGGTCACCCCAAAACTACAACCAACGTTGAAATTATAACAATTGAACGAGCTGTCATTTTGACTTCGGCATATTGCATATTTGCATAACAGCGAGCGTTTTTAAACTGATGACGCCGTATGTAAACGGCTGATTCACACAAAATGCCTGTGATATAAACAAATCAATTTAAAGGAAATGAAAAACAAATGAGACGGTAAGAAGCTACCAAAAATAAATCTTTTAATTGCTTACCACAAATCCAACTCATACAAAAGAGTAAATAAAGAGTGAAACAGATTATTAATACGAACACAAAGCTTCATCAACTAAACACAAAATCAAACGAAGTATACACAAAGGAGTATTTCGTCCGATGGACTCCGACAGGATTTCACGTGAGACGTCCTTGAGGCGATTATAATCAACAATTCATTCCACGAGTATACTCTCAGGGCTACTGCTCCATAGCCAGTGATCCCGGTATAAATCCACCAAGTAAAGACAAATTACTCAACCTTTTTTTCTTTAGATTCCCCTAGGATAACGGGTTCTAGCAAATCCCTGGCGCGAACCGTTTAATGGAATGATTACATATTCTTACTTATCCCTGTATTCTAAGAGTTATATGGGACGTTTGATGTACGAAAATGATTTGAATGGACGAATGCTTGAATGTATTAAAGAATCTCTCTTTATAACGTGATTAAAAAACGAAGAACACCATTGCAAGTAAACCAGATCGTCGCAAAATTTTTAGGTTCGTGTAGGTATAGCAACCTGTGTGGCCATTGCCAGGACAGCCTGTCTGTTGGCCGGACTGTTGCCACTTCTAGAAATCCTACTATGATCTGGATTGGACCTCTAGGAAAATCCAAGTTTGTCTTACCAGAAACAGCAATAGTGACCTAGAATTACTCGTGAATTGTTCAACATCGCGAAAGGGATGTTGTTTCCCAGAGGATATCATATAAATTGTTCAAGTAGTTTATTTCGCAACCTTCACACGTTAAGGAAAATTGTATTCCTAAAAATGCGATGAAATGAGATGAACACTATCACTTCTGACAGTTTCGGAGTAATTTACAGCAGTGGTTTTATCCTCCTCTAAACTATAATTATCTTTTGGAGAAAAAACAGTGTGAAGCTGTACTCATATACTAGGTAATTTTTAGGGTTCCGTACCCAAAGGGTAAAACGGGACGCTATTACTAAGACTCCGCTGTCTGTCTGTCATGAACCGTGATAGGTAGACAGTTGAAATTTTCACAGATGATTTCTGTTGCCGCTATAACAACAAATAGGTACTAAAACAGAATAAAATAAATATTTAAGTGCGGCTCCCATAGACATGATTTTTCTGCCGTTTTTATAGATAATGTACGGAACCCTTCGTGCGCGAGTCCGACTCGTACTTGGCCGTTTTTTTTGTTGTAAGATAAATACTGTCATCGTACACAAACTAGAAAATTAAATTCTTAGTTCGAAGTTAATCTAAACCATTAGTTTAGTTCACATAAATGTATTTTATCGTACGAATAAATCTAAATGCAATAATTTAGTTTATTATCAAAAAGATAAAGAGATCATTTAGATTAACGTTGAATTTATGTTGCATAGAGTAGCCCCTAAGCCAATGACAAATTAACATCTGACTAGATTGAACCAAGTCACAGCAAATATTAAAACATCTAGCTCACTCTTATTTGTACTATTTAATATCATCTCGAAAAAAATTATGAACCCGTAACGAAAAAAAATATTGACTAACTTTAAAATGACTAACACGGGCACAGGGTGCTAGTTATTTAAAGTGAATCGCGCGTAAGCATAGCTTCTCGCACAGATTTGTAACTGCGACGTCGATCGGTGTGACAGCATCAGCGACATACATCTTGTAAAATCACGCAAATATCAATCGACGTGCGTTTCGGTGAAGAATATGGCGTCGAGCTGTTCATATTATTTTGTCACGTATTTAAATCACTTGATACGAAAGTTATTTAGGCACTTAGTATTTTAGAAAATCACCAAATAAAAAAATATTATTTTATTATTGTATTTTCCTGTTTGTGTATCTTTTTTCTTGTTCGTTTTGTTTTTATTTATGTTAGTCTAACTGTATGTTGTATTCTTTTACTAGCTGACCCGTCGAACTTCGTACCGCCTTGACATGCAAATGACGCAGGCTGCCAATGTACACGACGTACGTCGCCTCGGTAGAATTGTCAATCGGCCATCATTAGCTGCATCTATGTATGAGAAAAGGATTTTTCTTCATAATTTGTTTTTGACTGAATTTTTCCGATAATTTACCAGTTATTCTGCTATTCGGGGCGCCGTTATTGAGTTATAAATGGTGTAACTAACCCGACTGTGCTTTATATATAGATTTTTGTTTGTAATAGATAAAACGTATTGGTCTTGTACTGTAGAGTTGTATACTATTTTATTGAATTAAATTGAATTTGAATTTGAATGCAGCAGCTTCAGCCTGATAGTAGTTACAATGACCTTTAGTTCCAATCATCTATGTGACAAAAATACATTGTGAACACTTCGACTATATGCAACTAGATATAAATATGCTTAAATAATCCAACTGTTACCATTCTTAGTTATAGCGAAGTGCAATTACATTGATTTTAATTGAATCAGAGTTAAATGGAATACCCATTTCAAAACGATTTGTTTGGTTGGAGACAAAAATATATGAATTGCCATAAATAGTTATGTATCTCGCAGTACTTAGATAAAAAGTTTTGATTGTACCATCACGGCAGAATTGTAATGCGATAAATGTATTCACCGTATAATTATGTAAATATTAGAGGTGAATTAAACACCCAAAAAAAATTAAATACTGTTTAGTGCGTGTTTAAAAATTTCTTATACAATAATGGATAAGGATTTTTTAATCACGCGTTAAACAGTTGTTTAACTTATTTGTGGTAAAATGGTATGGGTCATACCACAAAAAAAAATAAACACTGTATAGCGCGTGTTAAAGAAATTTCTGTACAAAAGTGGATGAGAATTTTTTTAAGAAGTTTAACTTTTTTGTGGTAACAAGGTAAACTTTTGAAACTAACCTAACCAATGATCATGGCGCATGCAACTGTGCCGAAATATTGGGAAACTTATAAACTTACAAATAATGGCAAATATCTCGTTTTTAGTTAAAATATGTAAACATTATCACATCGTTTAAGTATTTTTGTCTGTCAATACATTTTTAAACATAAAAAATAAATTACAATACCTCTTTTTTCATTAAAAAAAATTAACTTTTTTACTTAAGGTGATTCCAGTGTTTCTTCTGTATTTTACAGTTTTGTAAATTAATTGTATATTCTTTCTGTTAATAAATAAATGATAATTAAATCTTTATAAACCTACATTCTCTCATTCCTGGGTAAAAATCAGCTAATGCCAATGGATAGATAATATAGAATACACTTTATACTACATACTGCACATAAAAATAAATAAATCAAAAAGTGAGTTACGAGACGGTATATAAACGCAATGATCGTTGAAAATCCCACGCCCGGCCCGGCCATAAGCGCTTGCGTGGTCTGCCACCCCTCTGTCTCAATCTCAAGGCTCCAGTAGGTGGATGACTTGGTCCACAGTTTGTCAGCCATGCAGATGTACCCCAAAAACATAATTATCTTACTTTTTGTAATCTTCATTTGTAATTCCGTAATGTATATCTTAATATTCGTATTCATAATTGTTCCGTGATAAGTATCACAGTATGAATATATTTATAATCAATATTCACGACAAGCTTAACGAAGTAAATTTTTGGATGCCTACTTAATTAAAATATTAAATTACACAGTTATTATGAAAACGAGGTAGTAATTAAAACCGGAAATTGTATCTGGGCCATGCTAGAGTAGGATAAATGAGATGGAACTCTTATTTAAGTTACTAAGATAATTTTAAATTTAACTCATATGATAACCCATTTCCATACAAAAGTTTTTAAAGAGTTTTGAATTTAGCGCTTAAAAAATATCTCCGGCAATGAACCAGTGTCTAGAGTCTAGACGGAAAGTTTCTAGGCTAGTTCAAGAATTTACGAAACATGCAAGTATGCAGATGTTAATGAAATTATTTCTGGGAAAGTAAGATCTGAGACGGGAGCATTGCCCTGAGTGCTGTTAGCAATTTGCATTTTGAATACTAATGGCGGAGCTTTCAGGGCGACAACGCCGCGGGCGCTGTAATGATAAAACTAGAGTGTAATTACTGATTAAAATGTTGCTGTGATGCTGCTCCTGATGCGAAAAATGTTGTAAGACATTGGACATCATTATGTGGTCTCTTCTAATCTTTATTTGGTTCTTTCTCTTCGACTAGACAGCCGAAGATTGTACGTAAGAAGATTGTGTTTATACAACACAGAACTAGATGCACTGCGACAAAAAGCTACTTGCCACAGTCACAATTCATGGTCCTCGTGCAACGTAATTCAAAATCTGCCAAAGATGACCTAAGTCATCTAAGCATACCCCTATATTTAAGGACAGGTAGTCTCTCTGCATTAAATCATGTTAAGTTTACATCATTTAACTACCAGAAATTTACTCTCTGCCTGCAAGTTGCTCGTTACGAATCTACTGAGAACAGCTTTAGCAATACGAGAAGTTCAACTCAGCATGTCGCACAGAAAAAGTGATAGAACTCCAGTAACGGACAAGGCAATAAGGGGCTTTTATTAAATTTTCTCGCATCGCTTGACTAATGTGGGGCAGCTGACTCATGCGACCGATTTACTTTCTTCCCATTCGCGTTTCGGATCGCTAAGCTATAGTGGCGCATATTTTCTGAACGACTTGTCTTATGGCTCATCTATTGTCTTTTGTATCAGCTGTTTTTACGATACAGCAAAGCTATCTATTTGAAGTTTGGTTGACAGAATGTTCATTCTAGTGAAAATTGTTACCACTTTTGCTAATAAAGTTTTCACATGCTATTTTATTAGTACCTAGCTAACTGGACATTTAATTATCGCCAAAATACAATTTAATCTTGGTTATTTACTAAATTACAACTGTAAATATAATTGTCAGTACGAAAATTAACTGTTTTCAACTCAATAACAAAATGATCAATCTAAATGAACAATAGATTAAAGTTAACGAGTATAAAATTGGCTAGCTTTGAACACTTACAATAGCAAAACGGTCTTGTTCAAATGTTCACATTAATTAAGAATGTTCGTTTCGCAACTACGGCCGATCGGGAGCTCCCGTTCCACGAAATTCATTAATTAATTAAACATTCATGCTTAATTATCGAACTCTTCAATTAAAATCTCCTTTTAATTTGTTGCTTTATTTATTTACTCGACTTAACTCGTTAACTTGAATGCAAATATCTGACTTTTTACCGCAGAATCTACATGCGGTTATCCGGTTCGACGGTTTCGGGAGTAAACTGATGATTGATAGCATTCACGGTTTTAATAGCAATGGATACATTTGTGGTTGTATAATTTGGGGTTTCTATTGTCTAAATTTACGTAAAAAATAGGGGCAATCTCAGAATAGGTAATACAGATAAATCTTATATATATATATGTACTAAAAACAAAGTCTTGACATTAAGAGGGTATTTGGATGTATTCTTTGTGGAGTATAGAGGTGTACTAATAACAGATTTTTCGAAATCTTCGCCTAAAAGGCTGAAAAGGGGTGTTTACGTTTTTATCAAAAACCTTAGTCCTATGTCTTAGGGTTAATAAACTAAAACTTGGCACAAATATCTGCAAGAAAAATAAAAGTAATGGTATTTGTTCTTGTAAAATATTTTTAGGTAATAACGGCAAAAAGAGGTGATGCGTTTCGTATGGCAAAACTTTATTTCTTGAGTTCATCATCAGATTAGTCATAGGACATCCACTTTGCACATAGAAATTTTATTTTATTTTTATTATTTTCGGGAAACTTATAGAACACAGAAAAACTAATTATAATACAACACATGCAAAAAAGATATGTATGCTTATATGTATGTGGTTATGTATCCACAGATAATTAAAAAAAGATATAGGTACACCAGTGACCCCACAGTGCTGTAATTTTTTTCCCCCTTTACACAGCTACAGTGGACGAAACCCGTTTGAAATTACAATATTGTTATTAAAAAGAGTTTTAGACAGATTACATATTTGTCACAGAAGAATTTATCCGCAAGCAGGTTTTAACTTGCTTGTCGAAGTATTGAATAGATCAATATCTGCATCTGCCAAAGTGTTAAGCGAGGCGCTTGCTCGAATAATAAATGCATTCTGCTTGTAATTGGTTTTAATTAAAGGATCATGTAAAATGGGCGGTGTCCTAATTATGACTCTGTAAGTGCAACCAGTGACTCAGAGCAGTCAATCCAGCCATTTGAAATACTCAGAAGATACGACAAATCCGAAATCTTGTAAATCCGAAATGTTCATAGAGGAGAAGGAAGTGAAATTTACGACATCTGGTTATACTAGTGGTTCGGCCCGAACTGAGATCTTGCGAGTCTCCGATTAAAACAAAAAAAATATTATTTGTAATCGTTGACTATCAAAATAGTGCCAAGAAATATATAACCACTTAATTTGGCCTACAGTTTCAGTCAAATTACAGGTAACGGCAGTTCATGTTAATTGGTTACTCTTTTTTGGGGTACAAATTGCAGTTATTCTCGATTTCAGACTTTTGCCTACATGTGTGCCATTTAAGCTACATGCATACCAAATTATAGTACTGTGGGGTCACTGTACCCTGTGAATTCTGTCAAAATTAATTTTTTTTTTATGTTAATAACTCAAAAACTATAAGGAGTTTACTAAAAATCAAAACGGAGTCTAAATGTACTATTAAAGACATTTCATTTGACGTCCCATTTGAGCTCATTTTCAATCGTTTTCTACCTCAAGTCTCATTATTTTTTTGCACATGAGTAAACAAATTTTTAGCTAATTTAGACACCAAAATTGTTCCACCTATGTATCAAATTTTATGATGATCGGATCAACGCTTCGAAAATTATTCTCGGACAAACAAACATACATACATACAACGCCGATTTGCCCAAGTTAATTTAGAGATCTTGCTTCGCTCGATCAATAATCAGGAAGATAAATTTTTGCACGAAACAGCAAGTAGCGCAAAATCTCTTTCAAAAATCTCCCATAGATTTCCAGAGCGACTGATGTTGTTTATATAAATGTTCTTACATTTAGTTATTTATCTCTCTCTGATGCTCGGGTTTTGTATGTACCAAAAACCTACAGGTTCGTATACATACCAACATTTGCAATTTAAAAATTTTACATCGGTTTTGCCCATTTAGAAACAAATAGTTTTTAGTTATAAATTGACACAAAATCACCCAATAGACTCACATTTACTCGTACCTTACCCAATAATAGGCTTTTCGATTTATGTGCTAGTCTACAGAAGTCCAAAACTATTGAAAAAGTATGTTCGCATCCACGCATCATTGGATCAGAAACTTTTAATGGTACGGCTACGACACGTCAGCAAACTTTCACAGTCACAATGTAACCTTCTAAACCTCTGGGTTTTTATTTATTTCTTTATGTTTTTAAAACTATCCACTCTAACCACTCGATCGTGGAGAAACGGTTTCTATGGCTTTGTCTATTGATTTGGATTAATCTTGTTTATGATATGTAGAACATCTATGATTTGATTATTCAGTCATTCGTCTATTACAATAATCTTATGCATGGCGCGATAAAAGAAAAAAGGACAAAAAATTATTTATGTAGATCATATTTAAATTTTGTTATTAGATGTTATTTCAACGTTTATTTAGGTGTAGCGACATTTTCCATGTCTAATGTGCTCGTTATAAACTTTCCACCTGGCCAATTCCGATACTGTCACGAGAAAAATTCTACAGTGTTGACGAAAAGAATCCTTTTAGATCGAACGAAAATTTATTTTGTATCTGAACTAACGTAAATTGCTCGTTACAGTACTTTTAATATTACAATGCTAAATATATTGTATTACGAAATTTTGTTACTATTTTTTGTTTCCCATAAGCTATGCTCCATTTTCAGTCCTATGAGCAATCGTATGTTTACTGATATCGTAGCCAAAAACGAACAATAGCAACTGTTTTTCTTCGACAAAAATTTACTTAATAGTATTTGGCAGAGCAGAGGTTTTCAAGAAGCCGCCGGGTTCGTGTATAAATTGTTAAAATAAGGTTTCATGGGGTTGTTTCGGTTGAGGTTTTTGGACACATTTTCTTGGAAATTTCGTGTTAAGATTTTAGTTATATTTCCTTTTGGTTTTTTGGCTGGTCGTTTTGCTTGGTTGAATGCTTTCGTTTTGTGGAAAAATATTGTTATTTTGCAACGAAAACTATCGTAGATCACCTTTGCCACTTGAATTTCAGTAATAGTCATGGGTCTCTTCCGTTTCGACCCGACTTTAGTCGGACAGATTTGCATTTAAAGCGAGCGTCACTATCTCTACGTTATCACGGCGAGTCGGCCCGGCTTAATGTGCCGCCTTCCCGACAAAAAGGTCTCGTATAAAAATGGCGAAAACATTTTTTGGTAAGCTAGCATGGAACCCTTTTAGGAGCTCTATTAAAAGAAGAGAGATCTATTCTCACTGCCTTTGTGAGGTCGTTGCCGTTAGATAGGGAATAAGTGCTTACCTTCTGAGGGAATTTGGGTTATTTCGTAGACCTTCGTGTGTGAGTTGTGGTAAATATAAATAAAGAAAACGAATATAGCACTACCATATACCGAATATACTTAAAACAATAAATTGGAAAAGTGCGCATCTGATCTTGTATATCGTATAGTTCCGACACTATTCATATATATAGTCATAGTCATATAACAGTTTTTCCTCTATGTCATAAAATGTTTTCATCGCAAGATATCCGAGATAATTTTTATTGATAATCCAATAGTCTGATAATGATATCACACTAATATTATAAATGCGAAAGTTTAGATGTTTGTTTGTTACTGAATCATGTCCTAACGGCTGAACCTATTTCGATGAAATTTGGTATGTACGTAGATTATAACCTGGATTAACACATAAGCTACTTTATATTGACAAATCACGAGTGCAAAGCCGCGGGCGGAAGCTAGTCCTTAGTAATTAGATTTTAGCATTTTCTGATTATAGATCGACCATTATTATTGACCCACTATTAAAATTGAAAAACCAACGACACAAAAGATAATTTTGAGAATTGACAAAACTTTCATAAACGATGGCTCACACCTGATTATTTCATGTAGAAGAAGCCGCGGGAAAAAACTAGTTAATGAATTATCATATCGTAAATATAAAGTAAGATAAATGAAAGACTAATACGAAACAGATCCTTTCTAAGAGCAAACAATAAAGTAGGTAATCCAATATTATCACAAATCTAGGGTCTATCAGTGAGGTAATAAGATTTCTCAAAACGATGTTGGAATGTTCTCATGTTCCAAAAAGACGAAATAAAAATTAAGTGTATCAATACCCATTCTTGAAGTTAAGTTCTTGTATATGTTCAGCCCGAGGGTTAACTAAATAAAATGTCTTACGGTTTAGCACATTTTGTCGGAGTTGCCTGCAGGTAGTGTCTGTAACTTCAAAGCGGCTTACAAACGGACGCCCCTAGACAACATTCGCTAATTCACTTTGATGTCGCCCCTCACACCCCACAATTTCACCCCGCACCCTTTCTGTAACGAGAAAACGCGTCTTAAAACTTTAAACCCGGTGCGAGGTAAAATAAGCGTTCGCAACAATTTTAATACATTTTTTAACGAGAAATTGTTTTCGAAGTTCTTTGAGTGGATATTTTCTGAAACGCTTTTTGTTTTATGGGTTCAAAGCCGAATTTAATAACAGTTAATATTTATCCCTTCAAAAACAATTTTATAACGAAGATGGCCATAATTGCTTAACGGTTACCTATGGCTTGCAAATTTAATTATAACTAGACAAAAATGTTGCCAAACCAACCCCGCTGTCGGAGTTTATAGGCCGCCCTAAGGCCTCCGATATAGCACAAAAGCGCTTAGTTGAAAATGCTACTACGGTCATCCATTCAAATAGTGACCGCGCGGAACTTGCGCGGAACGTCGCTTAACCAAGCTGATCTATGAACAAGCGAGCAACATTACGAGCACAAGCGCTTTGACTCGTAATTTTTGAAAAAAAAAACAGATTTTAGTGATAGATTAAAGTGGTATAAAATACACATTTGATGTTGTTTATTACCCACAAATACTCTAATGTCACCAAAAACGGTCGTACATATGAATCATTCGCACTTACAAAGTGAAAGATAATCTACGTTGATAAGTTTCCACTTCCCAGCGGGTTATGTCCATGCAGTTAATACGGCTTTCAACGATATTGCTTTGTGGAGGGTTAGTGGTTACAGCTATCTCTCATAACGAAGATTGAAAACGATACAAAGCGGCCACAAGAACGCTTTGTGGTTCATATTTTGTTTTGCATTTGTTCGTTGAACTCTCAAAGTTAGAGTGGTCTGTTGATACAGAAATACCTGTGGTTAGCACGCTCTACATGTTTGCTGAGAAACTGTTTCTCTGGCTCCACGCTAGAACATTTCTAAGAATTTCGGCTGGAATAGTTGGTATTACATGAATTATTTTAAGTTACTTAAAGAGTTTCATTTCGAATACATTTTATACATCTCAGCCACGTTTGTCGCATGCCCGATGAGCTGTGGACCAATATCGTCATGGAGTGGAGCTCTGACATAGCAAAGCAGTGACGCGGTGGACCACACCGGAGGTAGAGGGGTGAGTGGGACGCCTTTGACTGTCACCGGGAAGTGGTGGCACAAGATCGTAATAAATGGGGAGAGGCCTTTGCCCAACAATGAGACACTATTATGGGCTAACAGTAAACAACATGGAGTGAATATTCACAACTATGATATAAGTTCTAAAATTTTATTTTTTGTTATTAATAATCATATTGATGCCCTTGATTAGGCTCCATAAATCTCTGTATCGTTCCACCGAATAGCCACCCACTACAGGGTGTTCAAACAAACCAAAGTCACTGACCCAGAGGATTGGCAAACTGAAGTGGCAGTGGGCGGGACACACAGCTGGAACTGACGGCCTCCGTTTAGAGAGCAAGGTTTTCTAGTGGAACCCACTGGAAAGTAGAAAGTAGGCCCCACTAGATGGAACGACTACCTAATCAATGTTTCTAGAAGCCTATGCGGGAGATGATGATGATTACAGAATCTGATCTGGCTAGTACATGGATTATGTTAATGTGTTGGGTGCAAAGAGCGACAGTACTTCAGTCTCCGCTAGTTCTGCATTGTCTAGTATCCTAGTTACAACTCAATTATCTCTAGAAAGTAAGAAACACCAATTAACATTCCTTTATACCGTCCAACAGTTGCTATAAAGCGAGTTTTGCAATATTACAAATTTGATCTTCTATTTCTTTAAATATTTTACAATCAAATGTAGATCGTATTATCAATGTATCAGGATCTCTTCTTGAGTTTTAAGATGCAAATATATTGTTGCCTAGGAGCGTAAGGACTGATGCAACTATTCTGATGCACACTCATTTGCAAGTGTCCGTGGCTAGATTACGTTTTGACATGGCTTAACAAACAGAAACCAGTTAAACGGGAGCCGAATGATCAATATTCTACTTGAAAACAACTTTTAAAATATCTTGAGTATTTTGCCTTATAGTATGGTCAAATATCATTTTGTAAATAAATAACTGCAAATATGTCAACTTCAGAAAACCAATTAGCCCCAGGCTTACGAGTAGCTTAACATTTTTCATAGAGCAAAGTTATACAATATTTCTGCGGCAAATTGCTTGGCTAAATCAAACTTATTCAGTCTTATGTGGGATGATATAAGCAATGTTGAAAAACCTAATAAATTTTAATAATTTACTAATGTAAATGGTAAAGAAAAGAAGTAGTAATTTGAAATACAAATAACTTTAGACCGAGTTTTGTAATTCAACTTGTTTAGTTTTAATTTGATTTGTACTTATTTAACCTTAGACTTCTTTAGACTTTCTTGGCCAGCATCAATGGTACGGTAAAAATCTCTAGGTACGTTGAAATCGTCGAAAATGGTGGGATTTTGTAGGCCAAAGACAAGCGGAAGACACAGTTGTTTTCGTTTTTAATTAAGACGCCAAAAGATTGATATAATTAACTTATCACTTAGCCCTTTGTCTGTTTGTCTGCCTGTGTCATCGTAGCTCCCAAACGGATTACCGATAACAAAGATGTTTTTTTTTTTAAGTGGCGTTCTAAGCTGTTTTTGAGTAAGTATGTTTTTGACGCGATTTACGTTACAAGAAATTCTTCGACCCCAGAGGTTTGTTACAACATGCTACTAAATCAGATATATGAACACAGAATTCAAACATTTCCTACTCTAGGGTGTGGGCATTATACCACGAGTACGAGTAAATATGTAAGGAACTGACAGGATAAAAGCACTAGGACTGTATAATGGGCCATTTCATATAAGAAGGTACACTCATGTTCATAATTCAATTTTATTTATAAGTGAACACATGTTTTAATCTACAGGACAGAGGCAGACCATGTTGACGCGATAGTATGGATATGGTCCACTCAGATTGACCCAAGACAGCTAAAGAACGCAAAAAATGATAGAAAATGGGAGAGATCATTACCCGTCAGTGGAAGAGTAAAGGTAGGCCCCTGACACTCCATAGAAACGAACTGATTCAATTACCTATTACCTGTACTGGATTGAATATTATGAAAGCTATATGTGCATTTCACGACTATTTGTATGAGACAAACACGCAGTGATAAATAGTTTAAAGTAGATAACAATATCTAGGAAAATATTTCACGATAACTTGACAATGAGTAGTGTAGTGATTACTCTTGCGAAATACGTTTGAAAATGTGGTCTTCACACGTTTTGGCATTTACTTTAGGATCAAGACCCTGTAAATGTCAAACCGTGTGAATCTAGTTCCACTGTACTCATTAACATATATATTTAAGAATTAGGCTATGTTCATATGAACGCGCGGTACCGCACGGAACTACTAACCGCGCGGTACAGGATCAAACTAAATTGTGTTTATCGTCTACATCGTAATGTAGACGAGTTGCGCGCGGTAATGTAGACGATAAACACTATTTAGTTTGATCTTTTACCGCGCGGTTAGTAGTTCCGCGCGGTACCGCGCGGTTATATGAACTTAGCCTTACAGTGAACCACGACGTAAGCCACACCGAAAAAAATGCGAAGTGTATCCGACACGAAATTTACCAATTAATTTTTAGAATTGGAATTTAATAAGTTTTCTCTATATTTTTATTGAGACCTAAATTCTTATGCCCTTACTTTGCGGTTTACTTAAATGTGACGGAACGACGACCGACGCGATGTACAGACCGAACGATGATAAAATATTTCTTGTCAAATGAACTCGAAGAAGAATGTGAAGAGAAGAAAATTATTATAAATTTAAATGTTTATGTTATCATCCAATTTATGTAGCAGAATGTACAAAGCTAGGCGGTATTATTGGCAAAGCAGGTGCCAACTCGGTTCCTATTGAATATGGCCCTATTGTACCATTATGGGTAATCGGGAACATTTAGATCGAGATGAGGCGTCGAATTTATTACGAATATTTCCATTTGCGTGAAAATTGTAGAGTCGGTTTTAGATGAATGCAAAATATTTGCACACGCTGAATTGAAAATGTATAACAAAATCAATCTTATGTTACCGACCACAAAGCTCATTTTTGTGTAGATGATGATTTAAATAGAAATCTTTTCTTTGTCTTATCTTTCGTATTGTTTCAACTATTTCTAAGGATACTAACCTTGGTGAGGTCAATGCTAATCTGAAATTGATGTATCTCATTGCTTCTTAATGAGTGTCTCTAAAATCGAAAGGAACATCTGCTGAGCCAAGTTGGGGTTTTCAGTGCAAGTGACTAGACTGCAATTAGCTTGTCCGTCGACATCTTATTACACAGAGTTGTAGTACTAATTTGTTCGTAATTATTTATCTCTGGTTGAATTTTAGTCAGTTTTTCTGTGATCGCATCCTATACGACAATTAACCTCGTCAGAACTGATATACTCCGATGACATCGTTGGAGTTGGACAACTCAATAGTTAGCTATTGAGTTGCAATGGAATATTAACTGCCGACAACAGCTTAGATACCGTTTCACTTCTAAACGATTGTTCGTAATTTATGGGAACAAACGGGCCACCACCGCTGCACCGGTACGTTTAGGAGCCTCTGAAACAGTACAAAATGAGGTAGTACAAGCAGTAGAGGCACTAAAATAGATGCAAAAATGAATACTTGTCAGGGTTGAGTGTGACTATGACACAAAAGACTAACGAAAAAAAATAAAGAGGATCCACTGATTCCTTTTAGATAAATAAATTGATAAAGTTATCTACTAAAATTTGGTGATTAATAGCGTGTTTACAAGCCTATAACTTAAGACTGAGATGTATTTTTTGATATATTTTAGCTGATTTAACCTACAAAATCTGTTAAATCGGGGTAAAAGGAAACCAAGAAGGCTTGTGTAATGGCGAACGGGATGGTGGTGGAAACTAGCTTTGTCCTCTTCGCTACCTCTACTGTCTAGCAGAGGACTAAAGTTGGTTGATGATATCCAATGATATTATTATGATATATTATATGATGAGTTATTTCAGCATAAAGTCCTGGTAAATTCGAATAAATAAAGATCAAGCCGGATGTAGGTGATGAAGGGCTTGGCGTGGCTTGGCTTGGCTTGGCTTGGCTTGGCTTGGCTTAGCTTTTCTCTGCCTAGCATCTGTACTGTTTATAAAGCTTCTATTCTGTACACAGTACAGCATTTAATGCGGTGTACCGCTGATGTATTTACGACGCAACGACTCGACGTGTCGCCCATCCGTGTAATTTAATCGCCATTATGACGCTCGCTTGTAATTAACGATTGTTTTCATTGACCTGCATTGGATGATAATTAAATTCTAAGCAAGTAGTACCCTATAGTTCATCATACTTATGTCAATGTAAGTAATAAAAGTTATAACATAGTAATACTTAGTATTTTTAAATTATATTCCTGCCACTTCATGCCTCATGTTAGTCATCCTCAGTCAGTCAAATCTCTTACTCTATCAATGTATTGAATATAATATCAATAAAAGTAGGTAATTCAATTTCAAAATTATTTATTTGGATCAAAACGTCAATAACTGCAAAAGTTAATAAAAAATGTGTAGAAGTGTCAGAGCCCTCTTCCAAAACCAAACAGAACAACGTTCCAGCTTATAACGAGTCGATATAAGTAAATGTTTTTTCTAATTATGATTATGATTTAAAGTGAATACTGCGTGTGTGTAAGTGCAGAGTGTGTTTATGTGGTGTGGGTGTGTAAAAGCGTGTGTGTTGTAGTTTGTTTGTGTGAGTGCGTGCGTGTTCGCGTGTGTTTAATTTTGCTAGGTAGGGGGAATCAAAATATTCTCGGTATCATTGTAAGTTAGTGATTGAAGCCAGGTTTTGCATTTAATTTTACATCTGTGGAATGTCAGAGGATAAATGTCAATAGCTTTGTTTACTCTGTTTTACAAAGAACGTATAAAAGTAGTGTCTTCCAGCTACAGCAGTTTTGTGGGGCTGTATGCTGCAGTATGTAATAATGCGACTATAAATTTTATTTATTTCGAAACATTATTTTAAAAGCTTATTCCATCCACCCTGTACCATAAAATTGTTTATACCACCATACAAGATGGTGGTACTCAAGATACCACGTTTTCCATTCAACTGCAAGTCAATTTATACTATGACTATCGATTACCCATAAAAGCTAACATAAACACTCGTTATTTCTGTCCTGTTGTCTAATATTTTGAAGTAATAACATTTTCGCGAGGTCTCAAGGGTACATTGTAAAAGCATTTATGACCAGATCATAATAAAAAGGTACCTATTCGTAGAGGAAGCTATTTCATGTTATTAGGTCCCGCGAAATGTTCGTATTTTGTTGTAAAGGCGTCGTTAGCCGTTATTTAAGGATTGTGTTTTTGTCGGGGCAGTAACTGCTTGTAAATGTAAATTGAAATGTTTTTTTGGTATTTCTGGCAAGTAATGGAATCGGTTTCTTTGATGTTACCAACGTCAATGGCACATTAGAACTTCAAATTTCTACGACAACGCAATTTTGTAGGACATTTCAAAGTCTTTCACAATAAATTTATTGTAAAGTTTTATAATTTTGTTAGTTAGTTACTTTCGCCCTTCTTATATTATAAATAAATTAATAATGCTGGACATTTCATACAGTGCTATCTAGGCCCAACTAAGTAGAGCTTGTACTATGGGGACCAGATAACTGATAGTCTATATATATAAAAATCAATTGCTGTTCGTTAGTCTCACTAAAACTCATAAACGGCTGAACCGATTTGGCTAATTTTGGTTTAGAAATATTTGTAGAAGTCCAAGGAAGGTTTAAAAGGCGAGAAAAAATAAAGAAATTGCAATGAAAGTACTAAAAAAGTAGTAAGTAACTATTTTATTTTCCCATACAAACGGTTCGTACCTGTCAAACTGGGTGCGTTTATTTCATTTGTTATCAAAACGTTATTTTTATTATTTAATTTCTGAACGCACTATAAATATTTGACCACAGACAAATGTGACATATATGTTTGTTGTCAAATACTGGCGAATCCTTGGATATATTCTTTATAATTTGTGTTTGTGAAGTGCGCGGAAGCGTTTTATGTATCCATAAAATTTATCCATCGTTCATCGACGTGAATTCATTTACATGAAGTGTCGCGTCACTTTGACAAGAGTGTTTTATATCGTTTTTATCCTTAAGCTCCGCGGGAACGGGAAATTTAAAGCGTGCGAAGCCGCGGGCGGGTCAACTAGTACTTATATACTTTTTTTTTTTTAAACATACTTATAATATATAATATGTTCCGAGTCTTATAATATATATGTTCCGAGGCCTGGATGTGTCTCTAACACATCCAGACCCGGAACCGGAATTATCTGTAGATAATTATTGATTAAAACGGGTATTTATCGCGTATGTACCTTTTTTATTTGTTATCCCGACGTTTGTAAAATACTAAATATCTGTAGATCATGCAAACATTTGTTTCGCGGCGGGAATCGAACCCGCTACCTCCTGCGTCTCAGCGGGCTATTCGGCCACTGCGCCACGAAGGTAGTTATTGAAAAATAAGTAAACAAATAGTACCTTTAAATGAATTTAAAAGAAAGTAAGCAATAATTTAGTTACATAGCGACTGTGAACCTTGTAATTGGTCACTTCCACCGTGATACGAGTATCACATCCAACCGTACACTCATCGCGGTTTGAGAATTTTCACAAATCATCGGATTTTTGCAAGGAACTGCGAGCTGCAAACGATAAAGATATATATGGATGTCAATATAATGAGCTAGTGGTTAATCGTAATGATGGAGCTATTAGGCCACCCGAAAGACTCTAACATGGCTTGATCACTTCAAATAGATCGAAGTAGGAACATGTCCTATCTCATTAGCAGATTAATCAATAATAGGTTAGGGTATAAAATTCTCGCGATTGCATTGAAATACACTATTATATACTAGTGGTTCGCCCCGTACTTGAGATCTCACGAGAAGCCATAAAAACTCAAAAAATATATTAGTTATAATCTTTGACTGTTAAAATAGTGCCATGTAAACTTTACAATGTAAAATATCCATGAAATGCAAGACCAACTTACTTGACCTACAGTTTCAGCTTCCAGTCCATAGTCGATGGTCAACATGGGTAATAAACAATTTAATTTTTGTCCGTGTACGAGGTTACCTCTTGTACGACTTTTAAGTTATTTTTTGTTTCTCACTCTAATGATAACTCGTTCTAGTATTCTGCTATGCCTACGGTCACCGTTCAGTGTGTATTTCACCAGACGATACCATGTAGTCTTGCGGTCCAGTTTACATTGCTCCTTTGTATAATAGCATCGCCCGCGGCCTGCCATCAACCGTTAAATGTTTTCGACCATCGCCCGGCGGTAGCTTAGTTAATTTCATGCTGGCTTGAGCTTGTCTTTCGGTGGTAAGTAGGTACCTTACATCTGTTTCACTGTTGAAAATTATTACATTTGACAAAACATTTTAAAATTATTACACTGCGCACTGCGACCTGTCAAGATATTATATTATATAAAGCTCGATTACCACTCACTGACTGACTGACTGACTGACTCATTGACATGTTTGTTCTCCCAGATGCCACCTCGTAGGGTGAAAATGTTTGGTGGGATCGTATAGAGGGAGTTCCGATGAGTTGGGAATAAATCCTAAAGTACCCCTTTTGTCCCCCATTCGCTCACATCGACCTCGTATCTCGGAAAGTATAGGTCTTAGAGAGTTGGTGCAAAAACTAATGTTGCAGAGGACATTTTTTTATATCCGGTTCCATGAAAAAAAAATTGTCTTTCATACAAAAAAAAAATTGTCCCATACAAAATATTTCTGTATGAATACCGTAAACCGTATATTTCGTTTGCCGTAATTTTCATACTGTTTTTGTAGGGAGCCCACGGCTTGTGTGTACTATAAAATTACTGTAAATTTGCTTGATTCTATATAATGGTGGTGGAGGGACATGAGATAACTTTCATAGTTTTTTGCAAAGGTCATCATCATCATTTTGGAACATCCAATTTTTTTTTTTTTTAGTATGCAACGTTCATCATGTTTATTTTGGAACATCCACATTTTTTTAATTATGCCTCATCCACAATGATCACTTTGGAACGTCAATTATTATTATTTTTTTTGTATTATGCAACATCCACTGTGATCATTTTGGTACATAATTTTTTTTATTATGCCTCATCCACAATGATCACTTTGGAACGTCAATTATTTTTTTTATTATGCAACATCCACTGTAATAATTTTGGTACATCATTTTTTTAATTACGCCTCATCCACAATGATCACTTTGGAACGTCAATTATTTTTTTTTTATCATGCAACACATAATTTTTTTTAATTATGCCTCATCCACAATGATCACTTTGGAACGTCAATTATTTTTTTTATTATGCATCATCCACTGTGATCATTTTGGAACATCATTTTTTTAATTATGCCTCATCCACAATGATCACTTTGGAACGTCAATTATTATTATTTTTTTTGTATTATGCAACATCCACTATGATCATTTTGGTACATAATTTTTTTTATTATGCCTCATCCACAATGATCACTTTGGAACGTCAATTATTTTTTTTTATTATGCAACATCCACTGTGATCATTTTGGTACATCATTTTTTTTATATATGCCTGATCCACAATGATCACTTTGGAACGTCAATTATTATTATTTTTTTTGTATTATGCAACATCCACTGTGATCATTTTGGTACATAATTTTTTTTATTATGCCTCATCCACAATGATCACTTTGGAACGTCAATTATTTTTTTTATTATGCAACATCCACTGTAATAATTTTGGTACATCATTTTTTTAATTACGCCTCATCCACAATGATCACTTTGGAACGTCAATTATTTTTTTTTATCATGCAACACATAATTTTTTTTAATTATGCCTCATCCACAATGATCACTTTGGAACGTCAATTATTTTTTTTATTATGCATCATCCACTGTGATCATTTTAGAACATCATTTTTTTAATTATGCCTCATCCACAATGATCACTTTGGAACGTCAATTATTATTATTTTTTTTGTATTATGCAACATCCACTATGATCATTTTGGTACATAATTTTTTTTATTATGCCTCATCCACAATGATCACTTTGGAACGTCAATTATTTTTTTTTTATTATGCAACATCCACTGTGATCATTTTGGTACATCATTTTTTTTAATTATGCCTCATCCACAATGATCACTTTGGAACGTCAATTATTATTATTTTTTTTGTATTATGCAACATCCACTGTGATCATTATGGTACATAATTTTTTTATTATGCCTCATCCACAATGATCACTTTGGAACGTCAATTATTTTTTTTATCATGCAACATCCACTGTAATCATTTTGGTACATCATTTTTTTAATTACGCCTCATCCACAATGATCACTTTGGAACGTCAATTATTTTTTTTTATTATGCAACACATAATTTTTTTTAATTATGCCTCATCCACAATGATCACTTTGGAACGTCAATTATTATTATTTTTTTGTGTTATGCAACATCCACTGTGATCATTTTGGTACATCATTTTTTTAATTACGCCTCATCCACAATGATCACTTTGGAACGTCAATTTTTTTTTATTATGCATCATCCACTGTGATCATTTTGGAACATAATTTTTTTTTAATTTTGCCTCATCCACATGATCATTTTGGAACGTCAATTATTTTTTTTTTTTTGTATTATGCAACATCCACTGTGATCATTTTGGTACATAATTTTTTTTATTATGCCTCATCCACAATGATCACTTTGGAACGTCAATTATTTTTTTTATTATGCAACATCCACTGTAATCATTTTGGTACATCATTTTTTTAATTATGCCTCATCCACAATGATCACTTTGGAACGTCAATTTTTTTTTATTATGCAACATCCACTGTGATCATTTTGGTACATCATTTTTTTTAATTATGCCTCATCCACAATGATCACTTTGGAACGTCAATTATTTTTTTTATTATGCAACATCCACTGTGATCATTTTGGTACATATTTTTTTTTAATTATGCCTCATCCACAATGATCACTTTGGAACGTCAATTATTTTTTTTTATTATGCATCATCCACTGTGATAATTTTGGAACATCATCTTTTTTTAATTATGCCTCATCCACAATGATCACTTTGGAACGTCAATTATTTTTTTTTTTGTATTATGCAACATCCACTGTGATCATTTTGGTACATCATTTTTTTAATTATGCCTCATCCACAATGATCACTTTGGAACGTCAATTATTTTTTTTTTTTTGTATTATGCAACATCCACTGTGATCATTTTGGTACATAATTTTTTTTATTATGCCTCATCCACAATGATCACTTTGGAACGTCAATTATTTTTTTTATTATGCAACATCCACTGTAATCATTTTGGTACATCATTTTTTTAATTATGCATCATCCACTGTGATCATTTTGGAACATAATTTTTTTTTAATTTTGCCTCATCCACATGATCATTTTGGAACGTCAATTATTTTTTTTTTTTTTGTATTATGCAACATCCACTGTGATCATTTTGGTACATAATTTTTTTTATTATGCCTCATCCACAATGATCACTTTGGAACGTCAATTATTTTTTTTATTATGCAACATCCACTGTAATCATTTTGGTACATCATTTTTTTAATTATGCCTCATCCACAATGATCACTTTGGAACGTCAATTTTTTTTTTTTTTGTATTATGCAACATCCACTGTGATCATTTTGGTACATAATTTTTTTTATTATGCCTCATCCACAATGATCACTTTGGAACGTCAATTATTTTTTTTATTATGCATTATCCACTGTAATCATTTTGGTACATCATTTTTTTAATTATGCCTCATCCACAATGATCACTTTGGAACATAATTTTTTTTTTATTATGCATCATCCACTGTGATCATTTTGGAACATCATTTTTTTTAATTATGCCTCATCCACAATGATCACTTTGGAACGTCAATTATTATTATTTTTTTGTATTATGCAACATCCACTGTGATCATTTTGGTACATCATTTTTTTAATTACGCCTCATCCACAATGATCACTTTGGAACGTCAATTTTTTTTATTATGCATCATCCACTGTGATCATTTTGGAACATAATTTTTTTTTAATTTTGCCTCATCCGCATGATCATTTTGGAACGTCAATTTTTTTTTATTATGCAACATCCACTTTTTTGTATCACAAATTTTTGGTGGAATCGTTATTTTACGGTCATCATCGCCCTTGCCATTATTTTGAATTCTTCTCTCACTTCCTTTTCGTTTTCGAATGTTTCTTCCACATTGATATCCTCTTTAATTGTTTCTATAACTTCGAAATCCTCTTTGATGGCATTTTTACTTCAATATACTTTTGAATTGTTTTTTCTATTTTTATATTTTCTTCAATTACTTCTCTTACTTCAATATCGACTCTTCAAAATTATGGGTTTTAATACATATCTTAAATCGCTCGTATCTTCTAAACGGGAAGAGTTACGCGTAGCAAACTTTTACAAAATATTGGTACAAATTTTTGGTGGAATGGTTTTTTTAATACCATCATTGCGCTTGACATCCTTTTTGAATGCTTCTCTCACTTGGTCTTCCTCCTTGAATGCTTCTTTAACCTCGATATCCTCTATTTTTGCTTCTTTCACATTGATATCCTTTTTAATTGCTTTTTCTACTTATATATTTTCTTCAATTGCTTCTTTTACTTCAATTCCCACTCTACAAAATTATGGGTTTTAATACAAATCTTAAATCGCTCGTATCTTCTAAACGGGAAGAGTTACGCGTAGCAAACTTTTACAAAATATTGGTACTAATTTTTGGTGGAGTAGTTTTTTTAATACCACATTGCCCTTGACATCCTTTTTAAATGCTTCTTTCACTTCGTCTTCCACTTTGAATGATTCTTTCAACTCGATATCCTCTATTTTTGCTTCTTCCACTTTGATATCCTTTTTAATTGCTTTTTCTACTTATATATTTTCTTCAATTGCTTCTGTTACTTCAATTTCCACTCTACAAAATACAAATCTTAAATCGCTCGTATCTTCTAAACGGGAAGAGTTACGTGTAGCAAACTTTTACAAAATATTGGTACAAATTTTTGTTGGAATAGTTTTTTTAATACCATCATTGCCCTTGACATCCTTTCTGAATGCTTCTCTTACTTCGTCTTCCTCTTTAAATGCTTATTTCACCACGATATCCTCTATTTTTGCTTCTTCCGCTTTGATATCCTTTTTAATTGCTTTTTCTACTTATATATTTTCTTCAATTGCTTCTTTTACTTCAATTTCCACTCTACAAAATTATGGGTTTTAATACAAATCTTAAATCGCTCGTATCTTCTAAACGGGAAGAGTTACGCCTACCAAACTTTTACAAAATATTGGTACAAATTTTTGATGGAATAGTTTTTTTAATACCATCATTGCCCTTGACATCCTTTTTAAATACTTCTCTCACTTGGTCTTCCTCCTTGAATGCTTCTTTCACCTCGATATCCTCTATTTTTGCTTCTTCCACTTTGATATCCTTTTTAATTGCTTTTTCTACTTATATGTTTTCTTCAATTGCTTCTTTTACTTCAATTTCCACTCTACAAAATTATGGGGTTTCATACAAAACTTAAATCGCTCGTATCTTTTAAACGGGAAGAGATAGCTCGAGGAAACTTTTACAAAATATTGGTATAAGTTTTTGGTGGAACCGTTTTTTTATTTTTATCATTGTCCTCGACGTCTTTTACTCAATTTCAATTTCCTCTTTGATTGTTTCTGCTACTTCGATATCCTATTTGATTGCTTCTTCCACTTCGATATCATCTTTGAATGCTGCGTCCACTTGGAAATCCTCTATGATTTCATTGCTTCTTCCATTTAGATATCGTCTTTGACTGCTTCTTACACATGGATATCCTCTTCGATAGCTTTTAACAGCTCGATATCCTCTTTGATTGCTTCTTCCACTTTGATATCCTCTTTTATTGCTTCTACCAATTCGATATCATCTTCGATTTCCTTTTGATTGCTTCTTGCACTGCAATATTCTCTTTGATTGCGTCTTTATCTTCGATATGGTTTTTGATAGCATTTTCACTTCAATATCCTCTGTGATGGCTTCTTACACTTCGATATCTTCTTTGATTGCTTCTTCCACTTCGATATCCTCTAAGATTGCTTCTTCCACTTCGATACCTTCTTTGATTGCTTCTTCCACTTCGATATCGTCTTTGATTGCTTTTTTCACTTCGTCATCTTAGAATGCTTCTACCACCTCGGTATCCTCTTTGATTGCTTACTCAACTTCAATTTCCTCTTTAATAGTTTCTGCTAATTCGATATCCTATTTGATTGCTGCTTTCACTTCAATATCCTGTTTGATTGCTTCTTGCACTTCGAAATCATATTTGATTGCTGCTTCCATTTGGATATCTTCTTTGATTTGATTGCTTCTTCCATTTCGATATCGTCTTTGACTGCTTCTTACACATGGATATCCTTTTTGATCGCTTTTAACAGCTCGAAATCCTCTTTGATTGCTTCTTCGACAAAAACAATAACACGCGAGTTGCGTGCAACTCGCGCACTACGCAACCTCTAGTTATTATATTATATAAAGCTCGATTACCACTCACTGACTGACTGACTGACTGACTCATTGACATGTTTGTTCTCCCAGATGCCACCTCGTAGGGTGAAAATGTTTGGTGGGATCGTATAGAGGGAGTTCCGATGAGTTGGGAATAAATCCTAAAGTACCCCTTTTGTCCCCCATTCGCTCACATCGACCTCGTATCTCGGAAAGTATAGGTCTTAGAGAGTTGGTGCAAAAACTAATGTTGCAGAGGACATTTTTTTATATCCGGTTCCATGAAAAAAAAACTGTCTTTCATACAAAAATAAAATTGTCCCATACAAAATATTTCTGTATGAATACCGTAAACCGTATATTTCGTTTGCCGTAATTTTTATACTGTTTTTGTAGGGAGCCCATGGCTTGTGTGTACTATAAAATTACTGTAAATTTGCTTGATTCTATATAATGGTGGTGGAGGGGCATGAGACAACTTTCATAGTTTTTGCAAAGGTCATCATCATCATTTTGGAACATCCAATTTTTTTTTTTTTTTTAGTATGCAACGTTCATCATGTTTATTTTGGAACATCCACATTTTTTTAATTATGACTCATCCACAATGATCACTTTGGAACGTCAATTTTTTTTTTTTTATTATGCAACATCCACTGTGATCATTTTGGTACATCATTTTTTTTAATTATGCCTCATCCACAATGATCACTTTGGAACGTCAATTTTTTTTTTATTATGCATCATCCACTGTGATATTTTGGTACATCATTTTTTTTAATTATGCCTCATCCACAATGATCACTTTGGAACGTCAATTTTTTTTTTATTATGCATCATCCACTGTGATATTTTGGTACATCATTTTTTTTAATTATGCCTCATCCACAATGATCACTTTGGAACGTCAATTTTTTATTTTTTTTATTATGCAACATCCACTATGATCATTTTGGTACATCATTTTTTTAATTACGCCTCATCCACAATGATCACTTTGGAACGTCAATTATTTTTTATTTTTTTATTATGCATCATCCACTGTGATCATTTTGGAACATCATTTTTTTTTAATTATGCCTCATCCACAATGATCACATTGGAACGTCAATTATTTTTTTTTTATTATGCAACATCCACTGTGATCATTTTGGTACATCATTTTTTTAATTACGCCTCATCCACAATGATCACTTTGGAACGTCAATTATTTTTTTTTATTATGCAACATCCACTGTAATCATTTTGGTACATCATTTTTTTTAATTATGCCTCATCCACAATGATCACTTTGGAACGTCAATTATTTTTTATTTTTTTATTATGCATCATCTACTGTGATCATTTTGGAACATCATTTTTTTTTAATTATGCCTCATCCACAATGATCACATTGGAACGTCAATTATTTTTTTTTTTATTATGCAACATCCACTGTGATCATTTTGGTACATCATTTTTTTTAATTATGCCTTATCCACAATGATCACTTTGGAACGTCAATTTTTTTTTTATTATGCAACATCCACTGTGATCATTTTGGTACATCATTTTTTTTATTATGCCTCATCCACAATGATCACTTTGGAACGTCAATTATTTTTTTTTTATTATGCAACATCCACTGTAATCATTTTGGTACATCATTTTTTTTAATTATGCCTCATCCACAATGATCACTTTGGAACGTCAATTATTTATTTTTTTATTATGCAACATCCACTGTGATCATTTTGGTACATATTTTTTTTTATTATGCATCATCCACTGTGATCATTTTGGAACATAATTTTTTTTAATTATGCCTCATCCACAATGATCACTTTGGAACGTCAATTATTATTATTTTTTTGTATTATGCAACATCCACTGTGATCATTTTGGTACATCATTTTTTTAATTACGCCTCATCCACAATGATCACTTTGGAACGTCAATTTTTTTTTATTATGCATCATCCACTGTGATCATTTTGGAACATCATTTTTTTTAAATTATGCCTCATCCACATGATCATTTTGGAACGTCAATTTTTTTTTATTATGCAACATCCACTGTGATCATTTTGGAAAATTTTTTTTTTTGTAGCACTAATTTTGGGTGGAATCGTTATTTTACGGTCATCATCGCCCTTGCCATCATTTTGAATTCTTCTCTCACTTCCTTTTCGTTTTCGAATGTTTCTTTCACATTGATATCCTCTTTAATTGTTTCTATAACTTCGAAATCCTCTTTGATGGCATTTTTACTTCAATATACTTATGAATTGTTTTTTTCTATTTTCTTCAATTACTTCTCTTACTTCAATATCGACTCTACAAAATTATGGGTTTTAATACAAATCTTAAATCGCTCGTATCTTCTAAACGGGAAGAGTTACCCCCAGCAAACTTTTACAAAATATTGGTACTAATTTTTGGTGGAATAGTTTTTTTAATACCATCATTGCCCTTGGCATCCTTTTCGAATGCTTCTCTTACTTTGTCTTCCTCTTTGAATGCTTCTTTCACCTCGATATCCTCTATTTTTGCTTCTTCCACTTTGATATCCTTTTTAATTGCTTTATCTACTTATATATTTTCTCAATTGCTTCTTTTACTTCAATTCCCACTCTACAAAATTATGGGTTTTAATACAAATCTTAAATCGCTCGTATCTTCTAAACGGGAACAGTTACGCCTAGCAAACTTTTACAAAATATTGGTACAAATTTTTGGTCGAATATTTTTTTTATTACCATCATTGATCTTGACATCCTTTTTGAATGCTTCTTTCACTTCGATATCCTCTATTTTTGCTTCTTCCACTTTGATATCCTTTTTAATTGCTTTATCTACTTATATATTTTCTTAATTGCTTCTTTTACTACAATTTCCACTCTACAAAATTATGGGTTTTAATACAAATCTTAAATCGCTCGTATCTTCTAAACGGGAACAGTTACGCCTAGCAAACTTTTACAAAATATTGGTACAAATTTTTGGTCGAATATTTTTTTTATTACCATCATTGATCTTGACATCCTTTTTGAATGCTTCTTTCACTTCGATATCCTCTATTTTTGCTTCTTCCACTTTGATATCCTTTTTAATTGCTTTATCTACTTATATATTTTCTTAATTGCTTCTTTTACTACAATTTCCACTCTACAAAATTATGGGTTTTAATACAAATCTTAAATCGCTCGTATCTTCTAAACGGGAACAGTTACGCCTAGCAAACTTTTACAAAATATTGGTTCAAATTTTTGGTCGAATAGTTTTTTTATTACCATCATTGCTCTTGACATCCTTTTGGAATGCTTCTTTCACCTCGATATCCTCTATTTTTGCTTCTTCCACTTTGATATCCTTTTTAATGTCTTTTTCTACTTATATGTCTTCTTCAATTCCTTCTTTTACTTCAATTTCCACTCCACAAAATTATGGGTTTTCATACAAAACTTAAATCGCTCGTATCTTCTAAACGGGAACAGTTACGCCTAGCAAACTTTTACAAAATATTGGTTCAAATTTTTGGTCGAATAGTTTTTTTATTACCATCGTTGCTCTTGACATCCTTTTTGAATGCTTCTTTCACCTCGATATCCTCTATTTTTGCTTCTTCCACTTTGATATCCTTTTTAATGTCTTTTTCTACTTATATGTCTTCTTCAATTGCTTCTTTTACTTCAATTTCCACTCCACAAAATTATGGGTTTTCATACAAAACTTAAATCGCTCGTATCTTTTAAACGGGAAGAGATAGCTCGAGGAAACTTTTACAAAATATTAGTATAAGTTTTTGGTGAAACCGTTTTTTATTTTTATCCTTGTCCTCGACGTCTTTTACTCAATTTCAATTTCCTCTTTAATTGTTTCTGCTACTTCGATATCCTATTTGATTGCTTCTTTCACTACAATATCCTCTTTGATTGCTTCTTTCACTTCGATATCATCTTTGATTGCTGCTTCCACTTGGATATCCTCTTTGATTTGATTGCTTCTTCCATTTCGATCGTCTTTGACTGCTTTTTACACATGGATATCCTCTTCGATAACGTTAAACAGCTTGATATCCTCTTTGATTGCTTCTTTCACTTTGATATCCTCTTTTATTGCTTCTACCAATTCGATATCACCTTCGATTTCCTTTTGATTGCTTCTTTCACTGCAATATTCTCTTTGATTGCGTCTTCATCTTCGATATCGTTTTTGATAGCATTTTCACTTCGATATCCTCTGTGATTGCTTCTTCCACTTCGATATCCTCTTTGATTGCTTCTTCCACTTCGATATCGTCTTTGACTGTTTCTTCCACTTCGATATCCTCTTTGATTGCTTCTTCCACTTCGATATCCTCTTTGATTGCTTCTTCCACTTCGATATCGTCTTTGACTGTTTCTTCCACTTCGATATCGTCTTTGATTGCTTTTTTCACTTCGTCATCCTCTTAGAACGCTTCTACCACCTCGGTATCCTCTTTGATTGCTTACTCAACTTTAATTTCCTTTTTGATTGTTCTGTTATTTTAAAAAAAAAAAAAAAAAAATTATGTGACAGCATTGTATCGGGGATGAAGCTGTTTTCTGTAATACAGTTTTTTAAACTAAAACAGAAGACAGAGAACTCTCTCTTCTTTGTTCCCATGTTTTATTTATAATAAAAAGATTTGATTTGATTTGATTTGATTTGCTACTTCGATATCCTATTTGATTGCTTATTTCACTTCAATATCCTCTTTGATTGCTTCTTCCACTTCGATATCGTTTTTGACGGTTTCTTCCACTTCGATATCGTCTTTGATTGCTTTTTTCACTTCGTCATCCTCTTAGAACGCTTCTACCACCTCGGTATCCTCTTTGATTGCTTACTCAACTTTAATTTCCTCTTTGATTGTTTCTGCTACTTCGATATCCTAATTGATTGCTTCTTTCACTTCAATATCCTCTTTGATTGCTCCTTCCACTTCGATATCGTTTTTGACTGTTTCTTCCACTTCGATATCGTCTTTGATTGCTTTTTTTACTACGTCATCCTCTTAGAATGCTCTTACCACCTCGGTATCCTCTTTGATTGCTTACTCAACTTTAATTTCCTCTATGATTGTTTCTGCTGCTTCGATATCCTATTTGATTGCTTCTTTCACTTCAATATCCTCTTTAATTGCTGCTTCCACTTGGAAATCCTCTTTGATTTGATTACTTCTTCCATTTCGATATCGTCTTTGACTGCTTCTTACACATGGATATCCTCTTTGATGGCTTTTATCAGCTCGATATCCTCTTTAATTACTTCTTCGACTAAAAGAAAAACACGCGAGCTGCGAGCAGCTCGCGCACAACGCAACCTCTAGTCTATATATACAGGGTGTAACGTATTAAATAATTAACGTATTAATACAATATTAAATGATTAAACATTTATTTATTTGTTAAACATTGAAAGAATGCAACATCGTGGGCGAAACAAAAGCGCACCGCCTTCGCTGGCTCAGCTATTTAGAAACAAAGGGATCGACACGTTCGTAACGCCTGTCGGTTGCCCCGTGTAGCGCGTCTGCGGATGACCCGTTGGAAGCCTGCGGTACCGCTGGAAAGATAACGTGGAAGCAGACCTGCGTGAGTTACAAGCGGAGAACTGGCGGAAAACTGCACAGGACAGATCAAAATAGCGACTGCTTCTATCGGAGGCCAAGACACACTTCGGGTCGCTGAGCCATAGGAGTAAATAAATCAGTAAACATTTGTAAATAAACGGGTATTTGTCGCGTTCCAGGTTAACGAAACCCATAGAATAAAAATCTAAATACTAGTCGCTACCTCATTATCAAAAATATCTAACGGAAAAGTAATCGTACGTTACATATTTTAGTAAACGTCTCGATTTCGACGAGATCGGTGTAGTGTCGAGAAACCACGAAAAACCATTCAGATTTATATTTGTTGTAGGCTAGGATTTTTATGAATAAGGGTAGTTCTAATTACAGCGGTTTCATATTTTACTGTGAAAATTAGAATGATTTATTTTGGTCGGCTAACTTTTATAATTTAATGGACGACATTAATCTTGAATCTAATTTGTCTTTACACATTTTGTCATTATTTTTTCTTTGTCTGAGTTAATGGGAAATGGATTTTTTTTAATTAAACTTATTATCATTTTCTTTAATAATAAATAGCTTTTTTACAGTCAAGATTTCTGTAGATTTGATCTACAGAAATCTTGACGACAAGCCTAAAATAATGCATAGTAATTGTGAAATAATCTTTTGTAAAACGTTACTTGAAAGGCAATACTGATTAAAACTATTTCAATAAAGTAAATAATTAAAATGAAAGACAACAACATCGCTTTTAATCCAGATAAAGCCCAGAATGAATTATTGGAAAAGTTATCAAGAAACGGATTTAAAAATGGGTTTTCAAAAACAGCGCGGAGTCACAAGAGTCCAACACATTTGAAGATTGCAATTTCCTGCTGAGTCAGGGCTGTGCTAAATATCCATTTCGTTTTATTTCCGTGTGTTTTTAAATGTACTCACTCATATGGAGTAACAGGAAGTGTCTTGATTAAACTTTATCTTCATTTCATTGAAAGATTGTATTAGGTATGTTGAGTGGTTAAATTCTTTGTTCACATCTGGAATCTTACAACTTTATGATTACAGGTCTTCCAAACTGTGATTATAACCAAACTACCAAAAAAGTAGTAAATAAACAATGCTGGATATTTCACACACACCATCTAGCCCCTCTAACTAAGCTTGCACTATGAAAACGAGGTAACTAATTGAATACTTATATAGGGTGTTTGATAGTATACGCACAAAAATGAAAGGGGTTATTTTGATGAGCATAATAAATAAATTTGTGAAATGTTTACCATAGAAATGTGGAATTTATTTTGTCATGTAAAAACAAATACTTCATTAAACTTATGTTGTGCTCTTGCATTATGCTTGCCATCTAACCACAGATACTGTATTGGTGACGTCTCGAGATATCTCTTGCTGTCCCTTTCTAACCTAAAACCCGCCGCCATTTCCGAAAGAGATATGAAATCGGCCTTTATTTTTGGATGTCGATTGAAAGAGTAGGCAGTAAGTTTTATATCGAATTAGTCACCTAAAATTAGTCGATTTTCTTTAAACGTTAATAATATAACTAGAAGTTTTTTTATGTTTTAAGAAACCGTCACCTAAATATCGTCAGTATATTACCAAACACCCTGTATACTTTAAAAAAATGTAAATACATATTTATAATTTATAAAGAAACAACCACACAAATATCTGTAGATTATACAAACATTTGTTCTGCGGTGGCAATCGAACCCGCAACCTTCTACATATATCTCAGGCGGCTATTCGTTAGCACCACGGAGATCGTTGGACGAAATATTTTATTAGTCCATTATTATATTGCGTGGTGGTAAATTAGGAAAAAAGGAAGATATATTATTTCTATCCTAGCTAGCTGAAAACGCAGTCACTAGTGCATGAGAGTGTTTATTCATGGAATAGCTAGAATGAATACAACATTATGTTTATAGAGAGCCAGCCCTGATTCATTCAGACGTACTTTATTGCCGCTTCATTTAGCAAAAAGTATGCTTATGTTAGGGATTCAGGAAAACAAGCAATTAATTAGTTTAAGTAATTGCCACTAACGTTAACTTTTCCTGTTCCACATAAATCCTTTTAACTGTTGAATTATGTATGGAAATACAAGATTTAGTTTTCTCGATAGAAACTATTTCTGTTTTATTTTCGGAAGTTTTTCCAGTGGGTGGTCATTTCGTAGAGATTTTGGCAAGCGTATTGGAAAAGGAAAGCTTAGTAAAGTTAAGAAGAGAAGTTCACTATGTTTTTGGTAAAATGAATATTCATGAGCACCCATGAGCCATGGTTCTTTTGAAGATGAAATATTTGATCCTACTCTAACATTTTTGTGGAAGAAACTGTAGCTTATAGGACAACTTAGGTCGTTGAGATGTATAAAGATAGATGAACACTATGACAACATTCACAGCACACAATAAAAAATCTAAATACTCAAAAAACTAAAAAAAACAGATACCTAAGTATGTACTTACAATGGTAAAAATATATGACATTACTGATGTGCCTTTCGCTTTTCATTAACATATATTATGTAAACGCTCTAACTGCTTTTTTTCCCACCAAAGGTTCTAGTAATGTTTACATACGCACTTAAAGTAAACAGCAACAAAAAAAATATATCATGGCCAGGGTAAAGTTTTTAAATTCAACAGAAACTAGTTTTAAACCCATTTTATTCACAGTACTAAATGTCGTATTGTCTTCTAAGTTCCAAAAACGACAATGCGATTTTACGGTAGAACTATTCCCACTCCCAATTTGACTTCTAACGCACATTTGTAGCTAAGAAATTTCGCTTTAAATTCTCATTCCGTTAACAAAATGTAAACAGAAAGTTTTGGGTTTGGAAGGCGTCAGGCACAGTATCTGTTTAAACAGTACCTTAGTTACACAATTCGAAATCTGTCCGATGCAAATACGCAGTAAAGGATGATTTATACCTTGGCGGGCCTGAACCGTGCTCCGTACGAGGCGCGGACAATGCCCGCGTCCCGGGCGAGACCGTGCCCCGGCGGCGCCCGCATGATTCCGTCTCGCTCCCTCTTCGGCTAACCGAATCACTGCGGCGGTGTACAAACTCGGAAAACACTCGGTGTACTAAGAACGTGTAGCACATACAGGGCCCGGACGACGCGAACACGGTTCGCCTCGTCCACGCCTCGTACGGGGCACGGTTCGGGCCCGCCACAGTCTAGCATTAATCATCCCTAATCCTTAAAAGTAATCGCTCTCCTGCTGTACTGCTATACTGACATGTATTTACAATGGCACAGGTTCAGCTACACTTGACCTGACTCTTCACCATAATGAATGCCTTAGAATTTTGCTAAGACACATAATAAAATATGCTTTTAAAAACCGTAAATCTTTATAAAACTGCACATTTGTGTAGGTTAGTACTTACTATAAAGAAGTTAACTATAGCACATAGGGATAATAAACTAACCTCTAGCATACATTTTTACATTAGATACATTAGACACTCTATAGAATGTAAGGATAGTTTTTAGGGTTCCTCACCAAAATGGTAAAAAGGAAACCCTTATGGTGAAATGAAAATGAAAATGAAAACATTTATTTCACACGACACACTTACAAAATATAACACAAAAGAAGATGGTGACATTCAAGTAATGTCGAATCTTGACTTCTGGCTCTAAGAGTGGGTGTAAATAGAGGGATATGTAACAAGAATGCCAGAAGTCAAAGATTACAGATTAATCAAAAAATACAAGAATATCTCACGCAACTTCCATCATAATTGCAAATTCCAGTCATGCCAAAATGGCGTCAGCTCAGCATGTGCTAAGTAGGAAGGCTAGAACCTAGCTACTTAACGCTGGTATTCTGCTGACCCCAAATAGTGTCGTCACGGACGTCAGAAGCCTGCACTGCTCTCGGGGATTGAGTGAAGGTAGGTATGTATAGCACCTACCTACCTACCTACATAAATAATTTTTATTGTTTGTTAGTCGTGTGGGTGAGATAAAAATTACAAAAATATAACAACATAAAATATTATAACAGTATGTAAAACTAAAAATACTTAAATAATTACATCCTTCCATAGCCTAGTATTTTACGTATATACAAAAACACTAATTTATAATCCTAACTGAGATGCTAAATAACAAATAAACAAAAAAAAACATATTGGTACTATAACCTAATCTAATCTGGTGCTCTCTCCGTTCTTCCGTCTTTGTGTATGTCCCAGCTATTTATCTCTGTAACTTCTAAACCTCAGCATGAAATTTCGAACAGATAAAACTAGGTACTAACCTTCCTATAAAAACATCAAAAATATTTTCATTGTAATGGCCAAAAGAGCCGAAAAGGTGGAGGTCAAAATTTCAACATAGGGTTACTAGATCAAGTGGGGTATCATATCAAAGAGATTGATTTACAAATTCTAAAACCATATTTTTATTTTGTTCAGTTTTGAAGGTTATGATGAAAAATTACGAAAAAAATACCGTTCTCTACCTTATCTACGAAGTTAGCAAAGTGAAAAATCTGAAATTAATATGATTGATAGATATTATATGCAAAGATTACAGGAAAATTATATGAAGTCGGTATCTAGAACAGTTTTTTAGATTATGTCTTAAAAGTTTTCTTGGTTTAGGTGCTGGTCACAAAATTAGATGGCGCTGCTTAATTTACATAAATAAACCTACCTAGTGTGCGAGTCATACTCGTACTTGACGGGTCTTGTTTTATATTTATTCTATATTTTGTGTAATAACTGTTTTTCTGTGTTTGTTTCTCGCTTCGTAGTCCTATATGCCATTGCAAATAAAAACTATTTATTTTATGAAGATTCGTCTTTCCCTCTTTCCCCCATCACCACCGCACAAGCAGGAAAAGTACCATCTTGCCTTGCTTGCCTGGTTGGCATACCATCTTGCCGTACCAAATGATTTGCTTCGAGTGGAACTCACTTCCGGCGTATGTTTTTCCGGACTATTATAATCTTGGAGTCTTCAAAGTCCAAAGTGAACAGGTTCTTTCTAGGCAAGCGTGCTCCATCCTTGACCACACCACCTCTTACCATCAGGTGAGGTAGTAATCAAAGGCTAGACCATCATTTAAAAAAAAACACCTTTACCAAAAACATTTTTGCCATTGAGAAATAATGCTCGAATTGCTGTGTTCCGGTTTGAAAGTTATGAATGCCAATAAAATGACTGGCACATTTTATTGGAATTTCGGGTACTTTTAATTCCACTTATTCAGCATAACATAAAAATAAAGCCAACGAACGTATTAAACCTAAAGTCCGGCAACAAAACTCATTATCAGCGAATAACAAAGTTCGTAAAGTTCACATTATTATGGAACGCAAAAACGATTTGATGAGGGTGCTAAAGGTCTGTCCAGATTACAAAGAGAAGAACACGAAAATTAGTAAGAGAAGAAACGAAAAGTTGGTACTAGTAGAGAGAGTAGAAGAGTAGTAGAGTTTCTTGTAAAGGGCTCGCCTGGGGAAGCACTACCACCATACCTATTACTGCCGGCAAGCAGCATTGCTGTTTGATCGACGGTGAAATAACAGGCATATATGGCTTAATACCTCAGGCATATAAGGCTCTATACCTGTATGCCTCAAGTTGATGGACGCAGGGCAGTGTATCGTAAGGCACGTTTCTAAGGTGGTTTGACCTACGAGATGTCAATACTTTGTTATAGGCGATGGTTGGTACTTTAACACCCGGTGGGGCATGCTTGTTTGATCTTCAGGCCGTATAAAAAAACATTAAGATATGCGGTTATAATAATAAAAAAAAATGATCTGATTCGTTTTACTCTCTAGGCCAATACACGTAATAACATTTTAAAAACGTAACGACAGTATACTCAAACGAGATTGGATTATGATTTTTTTTTTTAAATAAATAAATCCCAAACTACGCAGAGCTATGGGAATCAAATAACTGATATAATACTTATATACATTTTTTTTGTAAATACATACTTATAAAATAAATAAATAAATATATATTGCAAGACATTTCACACAGCGCTATCTAGCCCCAAACTAAGCAGAGCTTGTACTATGGGAACCAGATAACTGATAGAATACTTATATACTTTTTTTTTGTAAATACATACTTATAATATAGAGAAACAACCAGACCCGGAACAAATATCTGTAAATCATGCAAACACTTTGTTCCGCGGCGGGAATCGAACCCACTACCTCCTGCGTCTCAGCCGGCTATTCGCCCACTGCACCACGGAGGTCGTCAAAATAGTCAAAATTGAATGTATTTTGACATTCTGCTCCACTATTATTACAATATTAGCTTGGTATAAGTAGTCTATAATTGTATGTCAGTCAACTCATACCATTATATTGTCTATATGTTTATAACATTTTATTATAACGAGAGTAGATCGAAGCTTGAGTTATACAATTATAAGTTACGTGAATTAAGAATATCCTTCAGTTTTTTAACAGCTGTAGGGCTTAGTGGTGAACTTTGACCGCCCCCATAAACTAGGGGCGACAGCCCCTGGGACGTGCTCTTTATGGGCGATATGCATGAGGGGGGCTCTGTTGCGTTTCTTGCGAGATCCCAGAACCCTTTGACATGCATTGAGGCCGGCCACCGGGAAGGTTTTAGTGGGTCGTTGAGTCCGACATCCTCACATAACCCGTATTGTACCCTGCATGCAATACGGGTATCTGGATGCAGATTTCCTCCTCGAAAAAAAAAAGGGGCGACATAAACACAACTGGCGATGACAATAGGCCTCGTGGCCGCAGTGAAATTTAAAGACACAAAAGCAAAAAAAAAATGATAATACGTGGATCGGCCAATGTAAAATAATGTGAATAGGTCTTTACTTTACTGTCGGGCGCTGAAAGTGGGTGCGGGCCTTATCGATGGTCATTGGCTTTTAATTTTTAATTAACCGTTTTATTACACATTTGATGACTTTACTGAGAATTAGGGATTAGAATAAAATAATGCTGGGCATTTCACAGAGCGCCATCTAGCCCCAAACTTGCGTGCAAACAAAGCTTGTACTATAAGAACCAGAAAACTGATATAATACTTTATTTTTGTAACTACATACTTACTAGTGATTCGCCCCGAACTGAGATCTTGCCTGTCTCCCATAAAATAAAATAAATGTAATCTTCGAATAGAGTGGCACGAAATGCTTAACCAAATTACTTGACCTACAGTTTCATTCAAACTGCAGGTAACGGGAGTTCATATTCATTGGGTATTATTTTTTGTAGTAGAAATTGCAGTTATTCTGAATTTCAGACTTTTCCCTATATTTGTGGAACTAAAGCTACACGCATACCAAATTTGAACACTGTGGGGCCATGTAAATTTCGTCTAAGTCCAGTTTTTATTATGATTAATAACTTAAAAACTACAAGGTTTCAACTAAAAATCACTCATGAAAATCTTTTTAAACGTGCTATTTGACGGTATAGTCTCATTTTGTTTTTTTTATCCCTCTTGAATCCCAATATCTCAACCCCCTCACATTTTCAGCTCATTTAGTCACACCAAAATTGTGCCATCAGTACCTACCTATATACAAAATTTCACGACGATCAGATATGCTTCGAAAGTTATCCTCGGACAAACATACATATATACGAGTACCTACACATACAACGCCGATTTACCCAAGTTGATTTGGAGATCTCGCTTCGCTCAATCAATAATATATAATTAGAGAAACAGCCAGATGCGGAAAAATATCTGTAAATCATGCAAACATTTGTGCCGCAGTGGGAATTGAACCCGCAACCTCCTGCGCCTTAGCCGGTTAATCGCCCACTGCGCCACTGAGGTCGACGATGTATATCTGTACAGGATGTCCCAAAAAATAGTGTCAAGCGAAAGTCCAGAGATAGAACACCCCTTGGGGTAACCGAATCACCCCCATATATGTTCCGCGATTTTTTATAGTTTTCGCGTTATGAATTTTTTTCCGAATTTTTAAAAATTTTAACTTGAACAACTTAAAAAATTCTTTAAAAAAAAGTAAAATATAAAATTTTAAAATTAAGTTAAATTTTGGCACTCTCAAGTTTTCCCGAAAATCTAAATGTACCTAGGTATATCTTTTTATTGTGCTGACTCAGGACCTTGATTTTACAACTAGTAGGAACTATAGATCTCATGTATCTAATATGAATTTCAATGTTATAGGTCCACACGTTCCTCAGAAAATCGGTGGTGACACACGGACAGACAGACGGACAGACAGACAGACGGACAGACAGACAGACGGACAGGCGGATAAGAGAGTGATCTTATAAGGGTTCCCCTTTTAAGGTACGGAACCCTAAAAAGATTACAAATTAAAATGTAACTACAACCGATCACCTACTGGATGGAGAGCACTGAAGTTTGGGAAACAGATATTTCTAGTCCGAACTTCAAGGAACCCTCAAAAATAAAGAGTACATTAACTCTATTTATAAATAGTTATTATGTATTGTCATGTACTATAATTATATGCTAACACATGCATGTTTGTCTCTAATGCTAATGTTATTGTGTTTGCCTAATGTTAACAATAATGCTCCTATGTACCTATCTAATTGTTATTAATAAACATTATTGATTATTATTATTGGTAGACTAACTTCTATAAAACCTCTATAACCTCTATAAAACTATAAATATATTAAAATTGTTTAATTTCCTGGCTCAAGTTGCAACATCGTTTAACGCCAATGAAAACTAACTTTAACAAAACTTTGTTCACCTTTTATCCTCAAAGAAAAGTAATTAGTTTTAAAATTGTATCCTCCGTCGTATTAAGGGATAGCCCGGGGCTTGGTAGGCAATGTAATGAGAATAACAAACGTTGCCAGGCATTTTCCTTTGTACATGACATTAAAAATTAGCAAGCTTGTTACTTAGAAACTAGGGTCGCAAATTATACATTTGTAGTCTTTTATAGCTTCTGGAAATTAACCTAATTGGATTCCGGACCAACATGGTAAAAACGGAACCCTTATGGTGCAACTTTGTTCGTCTGTCCGTCCAGTTTTTATGTTGTCCTGGTGTTAAACAATGACAAAACAATATCTTTCTCTCCCCTATGGGGTGAGGAACCCAAAGTTTGCAAAGCTAAACATTTTTTATTATTAAGATTAGTGATTCGCCCCGAACTGAGATCTCGCGAGTGTCCCATAAAAATAAAAAAATATATTATTTGACTATAAAAATAGTGCCACAAAATGCTTAACCAACTTACTTGACCTACAGTTGCGTTCAAATTACAGGTAACGGGAGTTCATGTTAATTGGTTAATTTTTTTGAGGTACAAATTGCAGTTATTCTGGATTTCAGACTTTTGAAAATAATGAGAAATAACCTCATTTATTCAAACCAAAATTCTGTCATCACTACCTACCTATGTATCAAATTTCACGATGCTCGGATCTATGCTTCGAAAGTTATCCCCGGACAAACAAACATACATACATAACAACGCCGATTAGCCGAAGTTGGTTTGGAGATCTCGTTTTGCTCGATCAATAAGATACAATAATATCACTCTATTACCAAAACTTTCGTTTGTTGCATGCAGCAAAGATAAAATCTTATATCCCAAAATAAATTGTACTACCATCTAGAACTGAACACAAAGTTAACATTTTCAAATTCATTTGACTTTTGATCTTTACAGAAGCCGCTATTGAATCTTAATTTATTTTATACTACAGTGAGTTTCCAGCATTTTCAATTCCACTGACTCGAAGCTAGCTGCAAAAGTAAATAGGCAGTTAATTTTAATAAGGGCCTGTGAGAGCGATTGAAATGAAAAATAAAGTTGATCCAGGTTGATCTCGACTTGAACTAGATTAAAGTTGAACCATCGAGTTAACTGGGCTAAGCCCGCGAGTCGGGTGTAAGGCGGGCTATTCAGGTAAAGGTAAGAAAATATATTTGAATGATTAAATAAAACTTGCCTAACTAAATGAGTCTTGCTTGGTTTAAATGTGGTATGTGGTTTTGAAGATCGGTAGGTAACAGACAACGAACTCGAACAACGAAAACAGATTATACCGATGAGATATTAATAAATAATAAAATAAATATTGCTGGACATTTCACACAGCGCTATCTAGCTCCAAACTAAGCAGAGCTATGGGAACCAGACAACTGATAGAATACTTGTATAATTTTTTTTTGTAAATATATTCTAAGGATCAGGAGTAGATTAAAGATAAAAAACAGAACTAAAAACCTAAACTTTATTTAAATTACGAATTTACACAATCAAACAGAAAATTAACCAAAATGGAACAAATCAAGTTTAACACAAATATACACAAAATAGCACTGAACACTTAGAACACGAATAAACAGAAAAATGGCTCACGTAACCCGATATGCACAATACGTAACGAGTCCAAGGTGATTTTACATCGAGCGCCAGCGAGCAAATGCGACCGCCTTTTTTTTTCTGATGGACTAAACTCGCTGTTGGCCTCTGAGGCCGTGACAGCTTAACCGAATTTTTGGCGAGCGCAGATGGCGCTCAGCCCAGTAAGTTATTTAGGCAACTAGCGCAAGGGCACCACTTAGGTACGGGCCTTGGGCTGTTGCCGGGGTGGGGATAAGAAAGAAACGCCCAGGTACATGTCTGTACCTCGTATAGGCGGCAACAGAAGGGACTAGTCGACCTCGCTGGCGAGGTCGGTGTTTCTGTGAAGGGTTTGCTCTGTCTAATATAGATGACTCAGCTCCCGCATTAGCGGAGGTGATTTCGTAATCCGGGTCTCCGAGAACGTGTCTCGGACGATGGAGGATTTTGTTGGCGGGCGGATCCAACGGGTAGACCGGAATGGTGTGTACCAAAGGGTTCGGATGATGGGAGGCAAGTTCATAATACCGCTTGGAAGCGAGCTTCATGAACCTGGCTATTGATTCTAATTTCATATCGCGATGTAGATTGTTATTGCGAAAATACCAGGGCGAGCCTGAGGCTTTTCGCAAGAAGCGATTTTGGATGATCTGAATGGCACACATGTGACCGCCGGTGGGGCGCGCCCGCTTTTATAGAAGTGATGGCTTCCACTCCGTATCGCTGCAGGATTTGGCTAATAATATACTTATAATATATAGAGAGATAACCAGACCCGGGACAAATATCTGTAGATCATGCAAACATTTGTTCCGCAGTGGGAATCGAACCCGCTACCTTCTGCGTTTCAGCTCTCGCCCACTATACCACGGAGGTCGTCACATTAGAATTTACATAATATCATTTTTTTTGTCTTCTTATTTTGTGTAGCTTACAACGTATTTTAATTCACAATTTTTTATATTAGGGTTGAGTAGTACCTGGTCAAGTCTATTGCATTTATGGAAGCCCTATTAAGATCATCCCTTGTGCTGGTCGTAGGGCACAAAGGACAGTTAAGCAGGTGAGGCTAGTCTGGATGGAGTGCCCGCAATCGCAGCTGGTTAGCGAAGGCTCTTTAATTTTTTTAGTTACTGTAGTTATTATGATTTAAATATGGTAATGCAATGCAGGGTGTATGTTTGAAACTCCATTCGGCAGAATGTTATTAAAACCTATTGTAAACAACATATTTTGAGAAATAAACGATTGACTATTGACAACTTATTGTGCATTTATATATATTTTTAGTTATGTATGCTTGATCTGTAATCGATGTTATGTTAGTATATAAAGTTGATCTGTCCTACGATCTCCATTTTGCACATTCACCTGACTGCATTTGTTTTTACCAGGAACGTAAACTTTCTGCAATGTAAGAGACAATTTTTAAGAGACAACAAAAGAACGAGTTGGGAACAAGTTTACATCTTGTCGCGCAGTGAACAGACAACTTTGTTCTAACCTTTTTTAGTTTCCGCTGTCCCCCTAGTTTGTTGAATTACTAAGCCTATTAGCAGTTTGTTAGCGAGCCCTACACTGTTGCAAGCTTGTAGGAGCGTTGAATATTGAAATGCCATTAGATAGATTGGAAAGTTTTCTGTTTACAATTCATTTGATGAAAATGGCGCACTATTTTTAGTCACTATTATGAGATTTTTGCGTTTTTTTGGGGACACCGGACTCTAATATTTTTGTATTTAAAGGTTAGGGCTTAACTTTTTTTATGACGAATGGACTTCATATTACTAAGGCTCACCTAGTGCTATGACCACTGCCTAAATCCATATAACAATAAAATTGCATTGCCTCGGACGTTTCATCAAGACTTCGCCTACATTGCCTTGCATGTCACCCTTTACCATGAAACAGGCAAGTGGAAGCGAAATGAATATTATGATTTGTGAGTTTTTGTTCATAATCATGATAGTTTCGAAAGTTAGACAAGTGGAAAGTCTCATGTGCATGTAATTTCTTAAAAGCATTTTTAACTACAGATGAATAATTTGTGTGTGTTACGAGTATGGTAGGAACGAGGGGAAAATACCATGGGGCCGTAGCCCGATACGTTGATCTGACCAGGGTCCGTAGCCAAATTACATTCGCTGCGAATCTATTCGATTTCTACATACATTTGTTGTCGCTGTATCGCGTGGTATTTCTATAGCATGTGTCAAATCCCATACATTTTCAGACGTATCGACTAGCGTCATCGCTAATCGACTGTAACTTGGCTAAGCTCTCAGATCCGCACAACTCTCGACTCTAAGCTTCATGATGCCATACATGGCCACCCATAGAGGAGGTTACAATCCTCAGCATTGAGACTACTACTCAAAGAGAGACCAGTATGGTACAGATACGTAGTCTTTCACTATGGGCCTCATAAGAAGGCTCAAGGCCACTCAGTGTGCTATGGTGAGGGCTATGCTGTTTCTCTTCGAGAAACTCTTCGATACGAATCAGAAATGAGGAGATTCGTAGACGAACGAAAGTCACCGACATAGCACAAAGAATTTGCAAGCTGAAAAGACATTGGGCAGGGAACATAGCTCGAAGAATTGACGGCCGCTGGGGCAGAAAAGTTCTCGAGTGGAGACCACTCACTGGAAAACTCAGCGTAGGACGCCCCTCACTAGATGGAACGACGTCCTGATAAAGGTTGCTGGGAGCCGTTGGGGCGGCACAAGATCGCTTTGGAAATTTATGGGGGCGGACTATGTTTAGCAGTGGACGCCCTTTGGCTGATATGATGATGATTATTTTAAGATGTTTTAAAATTTACATAGCGACTAATTCGCAAGACGAGCAAGTACATTCAATTAACTCTGTCACTTATAAGTTATATTGACGTGGCATGAAATGTACAATCGTACTACCATACATTTAGCCGACCGGTAACTACCACATACAATTGGCAAGTTTCCGGTTTCCGGCTCCTATGAGTTTTGGCGCGCGCGGACGTCGTTAGCGAACACTCAGGCAGAGGCCGCAGTGATTAAGCGGAGAAGCCTGTGTTTTGATTATGTAGGTTGTAAACTTGTAAGGAATATAAATATATCTACAATAAGAAGAAAATGGTAAGTTTAGAATGGACTAGAATATAATAATCATTTATTTCAGACAGTGTCCGTCCATACAAAATAATGAATGAATGAATGAACAAAATTAAAACCAAAAACATACAAATCAATAATAATACAGTAAATTATCTCAAAAGTAAAATTTCACATTAAAATTAAATATAATAGAATAGGAACATCAAATAAAAATAAAAAAAAACATATAAAATTAAAAACATGTACCTATCAATTACCGACGTGCTTTGAATTGTCCGTAATTATCCCCACCCAGTGTTTCTGAATAGGACAATCAACCGCGCAATCTGTGAAAAAGAGACGATTTTATTCCGCATGATCGCGTGAAAACCGTGGACATGCGTGTTAGCGAGCATTTCCGACGCGCTGCAATGTCGCGGCAATCCCAACAGCATTCTGAAGCATTCTTTATTTACCTACTTATATAATTTATTTATGTGATTATTCAAAATCACAGCCACATAGCACGTCACACACGTTAAAGATTCTGCTTATACATAAAATCACACTTCACACTAATATTATAAATGCGAAAGTTTGAATGTTTGTTTATTTATTTGTTTGTTTTTTACTCAATCATGTCGAAACGGCTTAACCGATTTCGATAAAATTTAGTTTGTACGTAGATTATTATAACCTGGATTAACACATAGGCTACTTTTTATGCCATAAATCAGTTCATAATCATAAATCAGTTCCCATCGGATAAAAATGTGATGTCAAAGGCGGGCGACGCCGCTGGCAACAGCTAGTATTATAAACGTGAAAGTTTGGATATTTGTTTGTTTTTTGTTGCGGGCTAAAGCTAGTATAGAATAAATATTACGAAAAAAGGGATGCTTGCGTGTATGTTCCGTTCAACATTGATTCATTTTAAAATTTGCGGTAAATAGTGCGGGCTTTTGATGCGGCGATAATGCGGTAGCTTATGATGATTATTATGTTCGAGATGACTTATGTAGAGAAACCGGGGTGAGCTGAATAACCATCTCATGTTTACTTACTCGATAACATCTATACTCTTTACCCCAATGTACGCTTACGTACGTTATGTATTCTACACTGCATACACTACCCTCGTGTGGACGCAAACAGAGTTATTTGTGTTTATTTAATATTTAAATAACATATTATTTTGATCTAGACACGGAGAGCCACTACATGTGGAAGGAATCCAAACCCGCACCCGCATCCGAATTAGGCAAAAACGCTCTAGGTTCGATCATCCGCTTCCGCGAATGCCTACCACTGTGACCGGGCACTCAGCGCGCCCAATTATACCAAGTTCGACTGATGAAGCGGCAACCATTGAGCACACATGAGTTGTCACGACTGGAATGATGAGTGTGATGAATTATGAACTCTGTAAAATAAAATAAGAGCTTTAACGATTGAAAATCTTGTAGTTTCTGAAATCTAAAATGTCACATGTTTTTTGAGCATTATAAGAAACTAGCTAACTCGCTCGCTGCTGCTCACGCGTGGTTTATCAATAAAAACATTACCCTCCTTCTGCGCAGTCGAGTACAAAGTAGTCTGTCCCGATCCCAGTCACAATCTATACATATATGTACCAACGGTACATAAGGAGTGCATCTAAAGAATACCTCATAATTTTAACCCTTTACTTTAGTCGATGCGCTTGATCTTCCGCAGCCTGCACTCAATAGCTCCCAGTTCTTATCAGAGGGCCAAGTTACAGTCGATTAGCGATGACGCTAGTCGATACGACCGAAAATGTATGGGAAATGCCATAGAAATACCACGTGATTCAGCGACAACAAATGTATGTAGAAATCGAATAGATTCGTGGCGAATGTAATTTGGCTACGGGCCCAGGTCGTCTTTCTATCTAATGGGTAGCCATCCTTCGCTGTGCTTTCCAGTGCGTGGTCTCCACTCGAAAACCTCTCTGCCCTAACGGCCGTCAGCTCTTCTAAGTATGTGCCCTGCCCACTGCAACTTCAGCTTGCTAAGCCTTTGGGCTATATCAATGACTTTGGTTTGTACACGATCTCTATTTCATAGAGAGACACCAAGCATAGCCCTCTGTCTCTATAGCAAGCTGAGCGTTCCGGTGAGGCCCATAGGGAGGTAAAACGTTGCTGTGCCTTTTGTGATCTCTGGTAACACTAGGGTTGCTACCTGCCGCTAGTTGATTAAAGGGTTACCAGTATAAAAATACGGGATTTAGATATTTTTACGGGAGACAATAAAAACAGCAATGTTTAATGAAGATAATCTATTTAACAATTTTATATTTATGGTTAAAAGAAACAGCTTTTAAAAGCTCTTCATTTTGAGAAGCAAATATATAAAAATCTTTGCAAGATAACTTAAAATTACATTTGACTTGCACCACAACCACGCACGCGCCAGCCAGCCAAAACTTTAGCGTATGGTGTCGCTAGCCAGCTCCGGTTTAGTTTGTAAAAAATACGGGCGCCTTTTTACCTTTTTTATCATTTTTTTAATACATTTTTTTGTATTATCTTAGCTTTAAAAACATGGGTAACCCGTAAAATACGGGGCATCTGGCAATCCTAGGTAACACACACTGATCAAAGACGATGAATGTTTCAGTTCAATACGCGAAAATAGTTTTTTCTTTCTCTTTCATTATGTTGAGGATGGTTTCCTCGAAAAACCTTAAGTATACTGGTGGTACAAGAACAACTGCTAACTACACTGTTAATCTGAAATTTTAATATGAAAGATGCATCCTTTTATGCACTTTCATTTAAATATTCAAGCATAAACCCCTTGCGTTTATGAATTTTATTACCGGTGATGAGTACAACAATGCCGGTAGTTAACCTCCTTTTAAGCTAGTATTCGGTAGGGTTTGGTGCAATTTAGGAAAATGTGGGATCCTTGAACATTTTCTATTTGGCTTTGGCGTAGATTTATATAGCGATGTTTATCCTAAAATTTAATTCTCAAAAAATGCTTACAATATTGCAAACCCTAAGCACTTCTTTTGAAGTTTAATTACTTATCAAGTAGGTTTAAAGATGATCATTATATAGATAATCCGAAGGGTAACCACATTTATACATTAAACGGTTTACGTTTAACTTTATAACCTTTGAAACTATTCAAAATTAGCTTCATACTCGATGGAGCTTAAATTTACGTCTCAACGAATCGCGGCAAACACAAAGTTTCCATTCTACTGACCATTCGACCATGATTAAGTGCAAAACTTACAAGGTAAACTGAGAAAACCATATTTATTTACATTGAAACTTCACTAAACTTTGAAGCCGAATCTTATTTCAAAGGGTATCTAATTCCTCCAAACTAAAGTTTGTAGAGCCTTACAATGAAAATCCAAGTGTTCTAGGAAGTTGAATTTTGGTAGGATTATTTTTAAAGACATGCTTGTTCCGAGGTTATCTCTGTTTAGAGTCCATCTTGAAAATAATGTCAAATGCCTATATAGTGTAGGTTGGTAAATACATCTAGTCTAATATTTATGTATCAAAGTCCTGATTAACTGATATAACACTGATACAACACACAGCCTAAACTGGTGGTTTTAGAGACTTGAAATTTCTATAGTATGTTCTTTGTGGGGCAAAACATGTACATTTACGGCTTGTAAAAATTGCTAATTCAAGTTAAACTGACATGAATTTCATACCTAATGATCATGCGACGACTTTCGTGGTGCAGTGGGCGAATAGACTACTGAGACGCAGGAGGTTGCGGGTTCGATTCCCACTGCGGGACAAATGTTAGCATGGTCTACAGATATTTCGTTCAGGTTTGGGTATTTTTCTATGAATTCTTAAAAAATAAGTATATGAGTATGCTATCAGTTATTTGGTTCCTATAGTATAAGCTTTGCTTTGTTTGGGGCTAGTTGACGCTGTGTGAAATGTCCAGGATTATTTATTTATGCTGTACTTAGAACTAAGCGTCACTGTAGGAATAGATAATAATATAGATTACTGAACGAAACCAGCTCCACCCTGTACTTTGTTCCCGTGTTGGAAAACAGTCACTCTTCACTATATACGTGTCGCAAACAAGCACGTGTCGGGGATTAAGTTGTTGCGCATAATAGCAACATACTCACATCCTAGAGCTACACAGCTTAGGGGTTCCAACTCCAACGACGAGGGCTATTTTCTGCTCGAGAGCTATGAATTATATTCACAAGGATTTTAAACTCGGTATACAGCACAAATATTATGCCTTTTAATATAGCGTAGGCAATATCTACGACGAAACATATTCTTATGATAAACAATATGTTGGGGCATAGGGGCTTCGCAACCAGAATATTATTTTGAATATAGAATGAACTGGAAAGGTTTATAGCCTTTTTGAATACTAATCTATATACACACATATACATAAAACAAAATCAGGTAAGTTACACCATTTATAACTCAAGGACTGCTTAACCAATTTTGATGATCTTTGATTTGTTGGATTTGTCTCCGCCCCGAATAGCAGAATAACTATTATAATATCGGAAAAATTCACGCAAAAAAAAAATTATGAAGAAAATTCATTTTCTCATACATAGATGCAGCTAATGATGACCGATTGACAATTCTACCGGCGATGTACATTGGCAGCCCGCGTCATATGCATGTCAAGGCGGTATGATGTTCAGCGGACCAGCTATATATCGCGCCCTTGCGACAAGAACGTGTTATCTCCGAAAACCACTTTTTTCAGAAATCGACTTTGAATTTCCTTCAAAGTCGATTTTTGATATAAATTCACGTCTGTCGTTTGCTCATGACGGCCAAGTCTAAGGAGCGCGGGAGCGCGGGGTGAAGGAGCTGTCAGTACTTGTGCGTAAACACAACATATAATGTACCTCTATTACAATACACAATACTGTAAGCATTACATAAAAACAAAGGTGCACTTAGGTTAGCTGGAATAAAATGCTAATTAGCGTTAAGTTTGCCTATGTATGGCTTGACATCAGAGCTCGTCGAGATGCACACATGCTATTCCTCCTGTATAGTATTCTTCGCAACCCTCTATCTCCCAGCTACCTCAGAGAGCGATTTGCATCCGTATCAACTGACGACAGACCTGTGCGATCGTCTCGTCGTTTCCAAGTGATTGCTCCACAGCATAACACGGCTACTTAATCTGGCTCTTACACCATGACCGCTACTTGTCTCTGGAATAATATGCCACCAAACTATTTCGAGGCTACTTCAGTGGAAGCATTCAGATTGAGAATCTATGGGCACCTTCTCGGTCAAACCGACCAAAAATGAGCAATTTAATATTTCCTTATCACTTCTTCTATTATTAAGTATATATTTTTATTTGATATTGGTATAGTTTAGTCTATCATATAAAGTATTTAAGTATGTTTATTTATGTAGTATATACCTATATTATGCTATTTTTATTAGACCTGTGCAAATTTTCATTTGTTCCCTTTTCTGTGCACTACCCACATCTTTATCTACAATACACAAAGATTATCTGGAAGATAATGCTCTTTAGCATTAAGTTCGCTTTTGTATTCGTTTTATAAGGGCTATAAAGTGTTTTCAATCAATCAATCAATGTAAGTGAATTATTGTAAGTAAAGAATTTTCTGATTTAAATATTTACGCGATGAGCTTTCAGTAATTGTCTAGTTGTTTCTTCAATTACTACTTGTTAATTCAGTGCATACAGCTGACAGTTCCCGAGAACCCTATCTGTGGCGGCGGCAGCAGCAGATGTTTCTACCAAGGCGAGGCTGAAAACCAGCGTAGCTGAGCCCTCGACCTATTTACCACCTTCTACCTATAATAATGTATTAATGTTTCTCAGAATTGTGTCTTCTGTTATACTTACATCTTTATTTAGTACTTATTGTACCTACCTACTTCTGTTAGCATTATAAGTATGTGTGTAAATAGGTGCCTTTTATTTATTTTATTTATTTTTTATTTATAATGTATATTAAATTTGGTAAATATAATAATTAACAAACATACCAATAACAGTTAAAATAAACAAGCATAACCTAAGATGTAAAAATAAGCTTTACGTGCGTCCCCCCCGAACAGAAAGGTATGGAAGAATGAACCTCCTATATTACAAGGTACTCAAATGTACCTTGGAATAATTACCAAACAAAGTTAAAGAATGTGTGGGTAATGCGTATAAATATGTACAAAAAAAAAGCTCAAACAATAAATAATCGATTCAAGTTAAATACGTAGTAATAGTAATCAATATCGAGTAGTTGAATATTTAAATAAGTCTTTATAGAAGTGATTATATTACAATAAAATATTTAAAAATAATAATATAAAATAAAAAAAATGATAGTAGTTAGAATGGTATAAATACTTTTGGTCAGTGCTAAAAGAATTTAATTTCAATAACCTACCTAAAGTCCTAGTTTGAGTGTGTTGGTACCTACTTTTGGAAAACCTTTTTATTTAAACAAGTAAACTTACTGCTCATATAGGCTCATTTTAAGTGAACTGTGATTTGGTCTTATGAGGATAAACTCTTTAAACCGTTTAAGTTCAATGTTATGTTCATTAGTATTATTGCCTCGTAATTTGTCAACCCAAATTGGGAACACCGGGTTGATTCAAAGTCAAAGTCAAATATTTTAATTCATTAAAATCACAAGGGTCACTTTGAAACGTCAATTTTACTGTCTGTTCCTTCGCGACCAAGCCAGGAAAGAAAGGTAAGACAACAAGGCTGGTTGTTTTTTTTAATGATCCTTTTAGAATACATAACAATACAGAAAATAAATTACGTCTAAACGTACGAGTTGGAACAATTTCAATCCCAAGCTTCGCTATCATCTAAATAAATCGATATTTTATAGTAAGCTTTTTATAAAGATTTTGTTTAATTACTTTTTTAAATTTGTTAATTGTCAATTTTTGTACATCCCTTGGGAGTTTGTTATAAAAGCGTACACCTTGCCCTTTTTCAATATTTTTTTTTCAATATAAATAAATATTGCTGGACATTTTACACAGCGCTATCTAGCCCCAAACTAAGCAGAGCTTGTACTATGGGAACCAGATAACTTCATAGAATACTTATATAATTATATTACTTATATAATTATATAAGTATAATTATATACTTATATAATTATATGTAAATATATACTTATAATATAGAGAAAACCAACCAGACCCGGAACAAATATCTGTAGGTCATGCAAACATTTGTTCCGCAGCGGGAATCGAACCCGCTACCTCCTGCGTCTCACTTAACTAACTTGTGGAACTTCATGGAGTCTACAAGTGGCAACAGCCAGTTTATCTTTATTTCTAGTATTAATTAAAATTATGATTATCGCTATTTTTCTTAAACAAATTAATATTTTTGTGAACATACATCAGATTTTCATGAATATAGTGACAAGGGATTTTATTACACACTAGCTCTCACTCACAAGTTTTTTTTTTCTATGGTTACGTTTAGCCTTTTGAGTTAGTGGAGTAATTGTGTATTACTATCCCCTAGTTTGTTAAGCAAGGTTAGTTTCAGTGTTGTATACTATACTCATACAAAGTGGATTACGCACTCGCTCCGTAGAATTTAAGCATTATAGTTTGAAACCTTACAGGAATAGATTGTGTAGCTGAGACTCTCGTGTGCCCCACAGTGTCTTACTGTACATTTTTAATACGATTTTTATCTCTCGTGCGGGATATAAATATTTGCATGATCTGCACCAGTTTTATACATAGTATGTTGTGGTAAAATTCTAGTGTGTCCCATTTGTTTATGTTTAGATTACAGATTTTATCTTTTTATTTACGATTTTCCATGGATTAATATGTCGAATTAGCAATTTGGAAATACATTTGAATTTTATGTTTTACTGTGTAAAATAACAAACTAAAGGTATTTAAACCGTAAACCGCACCACTACATGGTTTAATATGTGTCATGGACCATTGACACATACTCGTACCACAAACAAAGCAGTAATTTTTAACTTGCGGCGAAATTTTTATGAACCGAAAAATGCTTTTGGTATTTAATTATTTTGCCTCTACATATGAAAGCATCTCAATACCCGGCTCATAAATAAGAACCACCTTTTCATTGCAAATTCCATAAATAGCGTTCCCTTTGAGGGTTCGTTTTAGATTGCAGGGGATGTAGACCGATGGGCCACTGAAGATATTCCCTCCTTATCGAGTACCAGCAGAAGATATACAACGGACCTTAAAAATAAAATATTGCTGGCACACAGCCTTGTATAGAAAATAATAGCTCACTATTGTAATCCCTTAGTTGGACAGCTTTAGAACTTAGCGCAATGATTTGCCAGGATATTCAATTAGACGGTAGTCAATGACAAGTATTGAAAAAATTAATGATCCCTGTTAGGCCTGAATTGCGTCCTCTTGACAGTGACAAGGTGAATCAAAACCTATTAGAAAATTTAATTTCTTATAACGTTATTTGGTGCAGTTTTTGTTAGAGGTTTGCCTTAAAAAGTTTTTTGAATTGTTCTATTTCTATGTCAATTTGAAAAAGCAAATGTTGATTATGACGCTTTATTGGATACATTATTTTTCATGAGAAAACGTTTATTTTTCTTTAACAATTTTTACTATTTATTTATTTTCAGCCTGTAGAGTTTGCAGGGCTTTTACCTCCTTTCCGTCTTTTCACGCATCCCGGTTACTAGCTAATTGGGGCCACATTACTCTCTATCTCCGCTCGGGCCTACTACGCGGCTGCCCCATCCGTTTGGAACCCATTCCGTAGTGGTTTTAGTCCATTTTTTTGGTATTGTACATCTCAAACTGGTTCACGATCAGATACGCTTACTTACAATGTCCGCCTGATCAAATGGTCAGACCCCCAGTCGATTATTTGCCGATACAGATGACAATCAACACACATTTGCATGTGAGCCGTATTCAATTGAGACCAACCTACGACGTGAACCATGATAAGTTCTGTCCTAGATAAGACAGATATATTTTAACTGCGAAAGTGAATGCCTGCCAATATGGATGTTTGGATGTCGGGGGCTTGCGATTCCAATTTTTTGATTGCATGATCAGTAAGCTAGCAGTCACTCATAACATTAGGAGTAATAAAAACGATTAATTTCTCATAATAAACATCCTCATCATCATGAACGATGTTTGAATCGTTAGCGTAGTCAGCAATGGATGAGGATAGCGCAGGACCAGAGAGAGTGGCGTAATGTAGATGAGGCCTGTAGAAGATTTCAAGCAATGGTTGCCAACACACTGAATATTATAGATAGTTGAACATCTTTAGATCTCTTACTCAGTACGCAGACCCGTAAAGATATCGCACTAGGGGGTACTCAGAGGCAAGTCTATTACGTTTGATAAATGCCCACTTTTTGCACAGTAGCAAGCCACATATTAGATCGCTACCAGTCACCCTGCAAAGCAACTGTTGCCTGCGATTTTATCTCGGTAGGTACTTTATTCTTCTAAAGTATTCGTGATAAAAGTGTCCAGAGATATTTTATTTAAGGTACCTCTGAACCGTATTATGTACACACATAAAAATAGATCCAGCTGTTTTGTTGTAATTCAAAGATATATAAATAGGAAAGACACTCTCACATTTATTTAATACAAGCTTCCGCCCGCGGCGACGTGTGTGTCAATAAAAAGTTGCCTATGTCCCACTCCATATAATCTATCTGTGTACCAAGTTTCATAGTAATCGGTTCAGCGGTTTAGTCGTAAAAATATAACAAACAGACAGACATATAGACAGTTACTTTCAAATTTATAATAGTAGTATAAATAGATGGATATAATTTATGTATGCTTAGTAAAGTAAAGATTTTTGCCATTTATGTGAAATAAAACCAGTACATAATATGATTTCTATAAGAAAATATATATGCAAATTTTAATTATGCATAATTTTAATTTGTAAATTATAAATTTTGTCTCATCTAGAAAATACGGTCCCAGGTTTGAAATTTGCAATTCAGTAATACCGCTTAAGGGAAAGATTGCTTCAGCTCATTTATCTGCAAAACGTTGACATAGGCCAACGGAATTTCAAATATTTTCATCAGATTTTTTAAATGTACAACTTTATCATATTTATAATTACCCATAAACCAAAACAGTTTTGTCAGACTCATATCATACACTATCCATACATTGGTTACATAATTTTGTTTTATGCTAGGTATATATATTTCATGGTTATTTTGTTGGATCATTTTTAATTCTGAAGAACAAGTGAGGCTGCAGCGGCTGCCTCACTTCTTGACGGTAGCTCCGAGTACTCCAGTCTGCCCGTGACCACGACTGTTGCAACACAGCCAAAACGTCGGGATTATTAATGTCAAGGTAAAAATACGCGTTATATACCTGTTTGATAACAATAACAATTCGAAACAAGTGGGTATCTACTAATGGTTTTTTAAAGTTTTGGTCCCGACTAAAATAAAATCCGACCGAAATATAAGTCGTTATATCAATCGCAGGTTTTTGGGCGGTTTTATGACTTGAGTTTAAAAGTTGAGTTAGGTTTTAATGAAAATGGTCTGAAAAAAAAATACAATTTTATTTATTTGGAAACATCAATCAAATATATATAAATAGAAATTAAAATGGTGTTTGTCGGTTAGCGCATCACTTGAGAACGGCTGGACAGTTTTGGCATTTTGTTTAATGTTCGTTATAGTCCGTATGAGGTTTTTAGAAATAAAAAAACAATTAGAAAGTTGTACGGAAAAATTGAAAATTCGGGAAAATTGGAAGTGCTCGGGATGGGATTTTGTATGAACTCAAGACAATTATAGGCAAAATTTTGAAATCCGTGCGAAGTTGGGTGGGTCAGCTAGTACAATATACAACGGATTTTGTTATGTACTGTAAATTACGTCTGTAAATTAAAACACGTGTAGGGCTCATTGCTCATTGTAAAATAGGTTTTTTTTAAATTACATAGAACAGTTTAGATTTTCGACCAGCCTTAATATCAAATCCTAAAATATCAATATTACAGCTTGTATAAAATATAAAAAACAAATCATATTCATTCATCATGTAAGTATGTAGGTACCTGTAAACTGACAAAGCGGCATCGCCGCAATGGCGCCGCCGATTTACGTTAAAAATTGTTTATTGGAAATGTATCGATTACTGGATAAATATTCTAGCTACTATTCCGGATGTGTGTTTTAAATTAATGTCATACATAACAAAACAGGTTGTATATGTAAAAGTACAGTCTGTCTTAGTACATGTTTAATCATGTGTGATATTGAAGTTCACGAAGATATCCACGTATTAAATAATTACATATAAGAAAAAGTAAGACCCAGCAAGAGGGTCTGTCAAAGAGAAAGGTAGAATACAAAAGTAGAGTTGGCTTGTCTCTTTATTCATTACCTATTTACTAAAACTACATCTATTTGTGAACTAGAGAACTATCTACATGCCTCTATTTGGCAGTGAGATCAGTATAGTTAGTAATCACACAGTTTGGACAGAATCCTAGATTTGTTTCGCAACTATACTCAAATCATATTAGAGTTGAGCTTAGTTTGGATTGGCAAGCATATACGCGTTTTAGTCACGGACAGCTAAGCTAGGGTTTTGTCTACACGGGTATTAAAGTTAGTAATTGATGTCAACTGCATTCAAGGCGAAGGATTATTTGCAGTTGGATTAGTATCCGCCATATAAGTTCATTAAACTATGATTATCTCTAATCTCTTTGACTGATGTATCTGCCATATCTACCAAACCTAGGTCTGTGAATGAACTTTGAATGTGAACATCGTTGACTGTCATATTTTGTTTACTTATTGTCAATAGATTGCCCCTTATTCTAAAAGTCAATAACAGTAAGAGTAAATATTTTATATTACAAACATTTTATTAACTTGCAATGTATGTATGTTTGTCCGGGTGAAATCTTGCAACTAAATTTTAAACCCGTTTCCCTCAACCGATTGAGCTGAAATTTGGAATACATATGTAACTTCGGTGACTAACTAGCCTTAGCATTTAGCTAGGCTAGACAACGGAACTTTTGAATGGATTATAGTATGCTACTAGTGTTTGGCTCATTTGATTCTGCTTGCGGTTCCGATTATGAATTTTATAATAGCTTGTTTTGAAAAAGTAATTTTTCAACAAAAAACTTATTTTATACCAAGTCGTGTAACGTAAGGAACAGATATAATAAATAAACAGAGGTTCTTTCTAATTTATTGTGTTAGTATACCTATATAATATATATAGATGAAGGAGCTATGATGTGTCTAAGATGATGCAGGAAGATCTAGCTAGAAGGTGCACTCATACAAAGAGACTCAGATTGTAGTTTTCAGGAATTATATTTTGTCAAAATAAGGCAAAAACAATTAAATAATAATTTCTAAATTATTTACAGGATTGAAACCGAGTTAACTTAACCCAGACTTTGCTTTAATTTCTTTATAAAAAATGAATGAATACCTTGTTATGGGTGACAGGTGCACCGACGCGTTCTGGAGAGTTTTAGGTAAGCCGCCACCGCCGGTCAGTAAGTGCGAAATCCATAGTTATAATAAATTAATGGTAGGTCATACCCTTTTGGATAAATAAACATAATTATTATAAAGCATTCTGTATATATGTGCTCACAGTTGCCGGAAACGACCAGAATTATTATAACTGGGTTATTTTCATGGCATTTATAGGAAAATATAAAAAACATTTACGTTAATTAAATAATAATATTGTTACGCCGAGGCTGTTAAACAATGAGTAATAATCGTAACTTCTCGAACGCTTTTGTCTTGCTGCGTTATTGTTGTTATTGTCTGCGGTTGCGCACAATGGAGTGGCCATTGTGTCGAGGGACCGACCCTTTTCCTGGAACGATCGAGATCCTTCTCGAACAATCGAAATGTGTACGATATAAATAGGCCGGAGATATGGCCGGACAGTCAGTCTCGAGTCTCAGTCAGTCGCAGTGAGTTAGTCTCAGCGAGGCCCTGGAGGACTGACGTGGGAAGGGTCTCGCGTGAACAGTAGTTGCTCCCGAGTCAGTCTGGATTCAGCTATACGTGTGAACATTTCGGTGACTTTAAGTGGTGCAAAAGTGGTGTGAATTAGTGTGTTGTGATACGTGTGACCAAGTTCGTGTATTCATCGTCATAGTGCTGAATAAAAGTGTTATTTTGGTTGGACTAATTCCCATCATTTTATCCCGAACCCTCAGCTCGTAACAATTTGGTGTCAGAAGTGGGATAAAATAATGCCGGTTCTGCCAAAGGATAACGTGGACGGTGTAAGGACGAGAGGTCAACGACAACAGGAAGTCCATGAAAGGCGGTTTGGAGATTCCCCGGTTCAAGAAGATCAACAGAGTCGTCAGCCGATACAGATGGAATCAGCCGCCCCCGAATCAATTGGAGCTTCATCATCATCACCCGTGGGCCAAGCTCCTGTGACAGGCGATCTTGCTGCTATTATGGCAATGCTTTGTCGTCAAGAAGAACAGCGTCGACAGCATAAAGAAGAAAAGCATTGTGCAAGTGGCGATGAGCGAGTCACATAGCTCGAAGAACTGTTGAACCACACACTGAAAACCCTAATGTAGGTAGGACGGCTAGATTATAACTGTATAGTAAATGACTTGATGAAAGGATGATTTTATAAATGTTGCTGGGAGCCGTTGGGTGCATGCCGCGCAAGATCGGTTGCCCTAGAAATTAATAGGAGTTCAGCAGCGGACGTCACATGACTAATATCATGATAATGATGTCAAAAAAGAATAAAGATTGTGTCAGAAACAGTAGCCTATATCGTATAATTGGAGCAATAATAGAACATTTTTCTGTAAGTTTTCCACTCAGAATAGATAAAACACCAGAAGACGCATTCAGCTGTGATTGCAAGCCATACGGTATGCCCATAAAACAAAACCCGCGTCCCGCGCCCACCTTACCCCCACCCGCGTAATATTGGTATCTTAGTCATTACAGACACCCATTTTGGGGTAAATGTTTGGTGAAAATAATGACACTCGATATTTGGCAACACCAGCAAAATGGAGGATAATTATTTACGGCAATTACAAACCGAACAATTAATTCAATAAACAAATAACACAACATCCAATACGCTACTTACGTATGAAATGTGATCTCATCTTGTTTTTTTTGAGCCTAGCTGCATTTTAACACGTTTGGACGACACAAGCAGGCATATAATAATTAAATTGAACACTATAAAACACGTAACGTGTGACGACGGTCACAGAGTAACTAATGGACTTGCTAATGAGTCGAGTTGAATAATGAGAGTAGTTGTACGCGAACGCGTACAACTACTCTATTTAGAGTAGATGTTGACGCTTAAGTATTAGGCGCGTTCGCTTCTTCTGGTGTTTTATCTATTCTGTGGTTTTCCATTATATTTGCTCGTAAAAATAAATATTGGGTGCGTACAATAAAATACCTCATAAAAATCGATACGAGTAACTCGAATTCAAAGCAGAAACAATACGGGGGTATAAAATACAACTTTCTAATGTTATAGCTTCTCCTTTCTATGGTAATAAGAGGTCGTAATTTTTTTATGTTCAAATCGTACATAAACCTTTATTGTAAAATTATACTGCAGCTTAACAATGCGTCAACCGTTTTATTAAGGGATTTATTAATTTAAAATGATGTTGGAGTATTGTGTGAAATCTAAAAAAAAGCCTAGTGATACCGATTCAGAATTTTTTGGTTTTACATCTGCCTAATGGATTTGTACCTACAAATTAACACGGCGAATGAAAGCATCCTAAGAAAACTAAATATTCGAATATATGTGCTAGGCATCAGTTAATAATATAATTACGCGGCGATGAGCTTGCAAGTTGTCATATGATACGGAATACTACTATAAAAGTGGGCATGTAAGCCTCTGATTACCCCCATTTAGGAAATTTTCACGTGTCTGTAGTAGTAAGAGATCTGAGGACGTCATTATTTATATTTTTGTTATATTTTTTTTTCAAGTCAAATTAATCATTTATTTGCATCAAATAAGATTTTAAACATAATTCTTAAAATTATGTATAGGGTGTTTGATAATATACGCACAAAAATGAAAGGGGTTATTTTGATGAGCATAATAAGTAAATGTGTGAAATGTTTACCATAGAAATGTAAATTTATTTTGGCATGTAAAAACAAACACTTCATTAAACTTATGTTGTGCATAATGCTTGCCATCTAACCACAACTAGTGTATTGGTGACGTCTCGAGATATCACTTGCTGTCCCAAAACCCGCATCCATTTCCGAAAGAGATATCAAATCGGCCTTTATTTTTGATGTCGATTGCAAGAGTAGGGAGTAAGTTTTATATCGAATTAATCACCTAAACTTAGTCGATTTTATTTAAAATTTGATAAATAACTAGTAGATTTTTTTTTCGTGAAGTCTTTTTTATGTTTTGAGAAACCGTCACTTGAATATCGTCAGTATATTACCAAACACCCGATGGGTCTAACTTATTTCTATCACAGAAACATGCATATTATTAAAAAAAGAAAATAATAAATAACAAATTACAAAACAAAAACAATATTAAATTAAGTCACATACACAAACAAACTAAAAACTTCATTCATCATTACAACTTCAATGTCAAATAAATAAATTAACCAAATTCAAATATCAAGAAATACAATTCTTTAATTATTTATTTTGCTTATGTAAGTACACTGTTTATTCAATATTCAATATTTTTTTATTAAAAGCTACCGTCTTATATCCGTCGTGAAATCCAGTCCATCTAAAGGTTGTCTGGAAGGTCACTTGTATTTGTGCGTGTATTGTTATTTGTTTTTTATATTGTTTTTTATTTTAAGTGTGATTTACTATAAAGCGTTTTCTATCTATCTGTCTATCTATTTTTAATTCTAATTTGCGAAAAAATAGTTCCTGATCCAGAACTAGTTACATTTTCTATGGATTTCTAGAATATATCCAACGATATTTATTTTACGTATAGGGTATCTATTCAAATATAACGCTCCCTGGCATTGTATTATCCAAGCAGGTTTCTTGATAACCTACTGGTCCTCTTTGAATATGTGAACGCATAGACATATAAAGCTTAGCTCGCACTGCAAGCATAAAAGATAGCCTAGAGAAGATCTCCCTCTGGGAACGAGCTTTACTAAAAACATTTTGAATTTCTCATTTAACGTAGCAAATTAATAATGAATTAAAAATTTATATGGAGTCCGCTGATATTATGATGTGGCGGATTAATTTCCTTGCTTTTTATGGCACCGTTTGTAGTATTGTAGGTACTAGGTACATACATACGTGCGGCCAACAGGCTCTTGAATAAATCTTCTGACTAATACTAAAATGACTGCAGTCCGTAATCTTTTCTGCTACATATGAACCACAGCTGATAATGTTTGATAAATAAATAATGCTGGACATTTCAAACAGCGCCATCTAGCCCCAAACTAAGCAAAGCTTGTACTATGTGAACCAGATAACTGATAGAATACTTATATATGTTTTTTTTGTAAATACATACTTATAATACTCGTATATAGAGAAACAACCAGACCAGTAACAAATATCTGTAGATCATACAAACATTTGTTTCGCGGCGGAAATCGAACCCGCAACCTCCGTAGACGGCTATTCGCCCACTGCGCCATGTCGTCGTGTAGTATACAGTGTGTCCCTGGATAAAGTGCAACCCCGAAAGGGGGTGAAACTAGATCAAAAATTATCGACAAAAAAATAGAAAAAAAAAATTAAAAAAATTTAGTATATACTTTATTGATGAATTAAAATTTTTATTGCTCACTAATGACTCTATTTAATAAAAAAATGATTTCTTCCAAAGTAGTAGGTCTATTTTGTTAAAATAAAAACCATAATCATGTCAGATATGTGATGATGACGATAAAATAACAAATAACTCACAAACAAGTGGCTATCGTGACTTAAAGTTTAATTTTTGTATTAAAATTACATTTTTTAGGCTGTTTTTTTCCAATAAACTCCAAAAATCTTAAAATTAAGCCTATAATACTAGAAATTTTTATGACTTTTTATTATTGTCTATCATAATAGCTTTTAAATAAAATAAAAACCTACGTTCTAACATAAAAAATGTGCTGGCTAGGAGCATTTAAAGTTGACCACTGATTACGTCACCACTCAGGTAGAGACCCTTTTTTAACTTATATTGTTGTAGATTATGGTCGCTGGGCCTGTTCTATGAAAGATGAAGGGTGGGGATCGAAACAGGACTCACAACAAGGCACGCCAGTCGCTCCGATATTCTCGCCGCTGCTACCGCCTACCGTACCTTACTGCGCCTTCAAGTTTTTGTTACGTTGTTTTGCTTTTGTTTTGTTTTTGACTTTTTGTTACGTTTTTGACTGTACTTTGTTGTGTTGTGGAGATGCCGCGATTGACTGAGTTCTCTCCGCGAGAAATCGCTGACATCCATTATTATTATGGTATGTCACGTGGACACACAACAGTCGCTCGTTCTGCATACATAAATGCGTTTCCGAGCAGACTTATACTGTCAGCACGAAATTTCCAAGAAGTTCACCGAAAGTTATCCAACATCGGACTTGGATTAGCAAGAGATCGCCGTGAGCAACAAGCTACCATTATTGACCATTCCATAGAAGAGGCCGTTTTAAACAATTTGTTTGCTGATCCCACAACCAGCATTAGACGCTTGTTACACATCGTTGCTACCTACGAATTGCTAACTTGCAATTACCTAGTTAGTGTGACTCGTGGAATCTACCGTCACGTTCAGCTGAGGCAGCACAACGTGATCACCCCGCGCCCCGCCGCCCGCCGAGCCTCATCGGACAACAGGGCGTCGTGCCACTTTTGGATCTAACATCGACCATTAGACATATACCTAGATATAAAGTAAATGTAATCTTTTATTAAAGTTTTTTCATATTTTAAATTGCATTTTTTTGCAACTACTGGGCGCACTCGTCATAATTGGCGCAGGCTTCGGAATTCTCTGGAAATACCGGGAATAAGGACTTACAACCCACGGGAGCGACCCAGGAGTGGATCCAGCAATCGATCCAGCAAAATACCAAAATGCGCATGTGAGTAGTACTTTAGTTTCTATCTAGAGTTGCTTCCTTTTATCCATTTAAGTGTTTCCTTTAATCTCCACAATTTTCCATCCAAGGCAAATTCGGACCCCTAGGTTACATAGTAGAATAACATTGCAAGACGCAAGTAGAGACTTAGAGACAGATAGTTTAAAGTGTAGTGTAATAAAATCGAATAAAATGTCGGACGGCATTGATCAAATTTATAAAGCGCTACGTTTGGTACCCGAATTTGACGGGAATGCCAACGTACTCACAAGATTTATTAAATTGTGTGATCAATTAGTGAAACAATATATAAAGACAGATCCGATTTACGAAATAACTAACCTAGCATTAATAAATGGCATTTTAAACAAAGTGACCGGCCCAGCCTCCCGCCTTATAAATTCCAATGGGATTCCGGAAGACTGGATTGGCATTCGAACCGCTTTAATAAATAACTTCGCAGATCAGCGAGATGAAACATCATTATACAATGATCTCGCACTGCTGAACCAAGGCTCATCAAGCCCACAAGAATTTTACGAGAAGTGTCAAAATCTCTTTAGCACTATAATGACCTATATCACTCTGCATGAAACGATTCCGAGTACCATCGAATCAAAACGGTCACTTTATAAGAAGTTGACCCTTCAATCCTATCTACGCGGTCTCCGCGACCCGTTGGGATCTCGTATCCGTTGCATGCGGCCTGATACAATCGAAAAGGCCTTAGAGTTTGTGCACGAGGAGGTTAACACCTTGTATCTGCAGCAGCGTAGCGAACATCTTCCCGGGAGAAAGATGCAAATGCAGCCTCAGGTTAGTCAACCTAGATTTAATTTTGGCCTTACGCCATCTTCCGTCCCTATGTTAACCCCGCGACCGTTCCCTATGCAAACTATGCCACCTCAACGTCCCTTTGATACGCCTGGACCGTCTCGACAGACACAACCCCAAAGACCTATACCGATATATCAGCCCCAAACTCCCCAATTTAAAGGACCAACAAGGACACAGCAGATGTTTGGTGCACCCCCGCCAAACTACAGACCTCAGAGTAACGTGTTTAAGTTAGGTCCGCGGAACACGTCCACTGGTCCACAGCCTATGAGTGGTGTAAGCCACTACGTGAACAAACCGTTTCCTGCTCCACGTCAGCCTCATGACTGGAGTAAGTTTGGTAATCCACGTCCTTCGAACTATTTTAAAACTAGGGAGACCAACTTTAACGAGTATTATGACCAACCGACGTACTACGACAACTACTGTGACTATGAACCTCAAGACTATTACGGATACCCTGACTTTGCCTACGAGTACTCATATGAGCAACAGCCGCAGTACTTGGACAGTTTTTGCGAAGAAGTCCAGGAAGGCGACCCGACTGAAAATGAGGATTTTCGGAAGGACACCAAATTAGACAAGTTAAAATAGAAATTAACTTACAGACACAACGACAGTTACCATACATACAGATATCCAATCCTCCACTTAAATTACTCATTGATACTGGTGCTAATATGTCATTTATCAGTCCCGAATCAGTACACCGTTTTTATCCGCATGTACCACTTAATTACGAGCCGATCGAAGTGACGAATATCCACGCGACAACTCGTAGTGACTATTCTGTGACCGTACCGTGTTTCTAAGAAATCAACGAACAGGGCGGCATATCTTTATTCATATATAAATTTCACAATTTCTTTGACGGTTTGATAGGACTTGATTTATTGGAAAAGTGGGAATCTAAAATTGATTTAAAGAAAAAAATATTAGTAACCGGACACTCGACTAACCCATTATTGATGTATGACTCACGTAACTGCAATTTCTATGAAGATATTATACCCGCAAATTCCTCTAAATTAGTTGCAGTCCCAATTAATAGTCATGACGGCGAGGTACTTATACCGGAACAGTTTTTATCAAACTGTACCATAAGAGACTGCGTTACAATGGTTAAAAATAATCGTGGTATCGTGGAAGTCACCAACACTACGCGACATGACTTAGTTTTTTCAATGGACCGTCCCGTTAGTGCGGAGTTGTTCAATATCCAGTGCATGAGCACTAAACCAGTAAACGATCGCGCTAGGGAAGTTTTATCGCGTTTACGAACGGATCATTTGAATCCGGAGGAGCGAGCTAACTTAGAGATTCTTTGTTCGCGGTATTCAGACGTCTTTTATATCGATGGCGAACCTCTGACTTTTACTAACCAGATAAAACACAGCATCCGAACAAGAGATGAAATACCGGTATATACTAAAAGCTATAGATACCCGTTTGTACATAGACAAGAGGTTCAAGATCAAGTCTCTAAAATACTAGAGCAAGGGATAATCCGCCCTTCTCAATCAGCATGGAACTCTCCAATATGGGTTGTTCCAAAGAAAGTAGATGCATCCGGAAAAACAAAATGGCGTTTGGTAATAGATTTCAGGAAATTGAATGACAAGACTATAGATGACAAGTACCCCATTCCCAACATAGCTGACGTACTTGACAAATTCGGCAACTGTCACTATTTTACAACTTTAGATCTTGCTAGTGGTTTTTATCAAGTTGAGATGAATCCCGAGGACATACCTAAAACAGGATTTAACGTAGAACACGGACACTTTGAATTTCTACGCATGCCTATGGGTCTTAAAAACTCACCCTCTACGTTCCAACGTGTCATGGACAACGTACTTAAGGGCCTCCAAAATGTAGTATGCCTCGTATACCTTGACGACATAATCGTTTTCAGTGTTTCGTTACAAGAGCATATGGTTAATTTAGAGAAAGTATTTGAACGCCTCCGATCTTCTAATTTTAAGATTCAGATGGACAAATCAGAGTTTTTAAAATTAGAGACAGCTTATCTAGGACACATCATCAGTAAAGATGGCATTAAACCTAATCCAGATAAGATTCAAGCTATCGAAAAATTCCCTATCCCAAAAACCGCTACCGAAATAAAGCGATTTCTTGGTTTATTAGGATATTATCGTAAATTTATACCTGACTTTGCTCGTATAACGAAACCGATGACGCAATGCCTCAAGAAAGGATCTAAAATATTACTTAATGACGTTAATTACCTAAACTGTTTTGATAAATGTAAGACTTTACTGACTAACGACCCTATTCTACAGTATCCCGACTTTAATAAGGAATTCTTATTGACGACTGACGCCTCTAACTTTGCGATTGGTGCCATTCTTTCGCAAGGACCCAAAGGAAGTGACAGACCTATAGCTTACGCGTCCAGGACCTTAAACTCCAGTGAGATAAACTATAGTACAATTGAAAAGGAACTTTTGGCTATAGTGTGGGGCACAAAATATTTTCGTCCCTATTTATTTGGTAGGAAGTTTAAAGTCCTCACAGACCATAAACCCCTCCAATGGGTCATGAACATCAAAGAGCCTAGCTCAAGATTCACGCGATGGAGATTAAAATTAAGTGAGTATAATTTCGAACCGGTGTATATTCAAGGCAAAACTAATACTAACGCAGATGCCCTTTCTCGCATTGAAATAAATATGGAAGAAACCAGCTCAACTGCAGTTAACCCCTCTGGGTCTGCGAAACAGTCAGTCGCTGGTTCCACCACCCTCACAGCTCACACAAGTGCCGAAAATCCTATCCTAGAGATCCCCATCTCGGACGACCCATTGAATAAGTTCAATCGACAAATAAGCTTTATTGTAGTAGGAGACATAAAAAAACGACCGACCGTCACAAAACCCTTTGAAACTCATACTAGGACTACTATACAACTGACAGAGTCGAACTTAGAAGACGACGTTATAAACGCAATTAAGGAATACGTGAACCCCAAGGTAAAAACCGGAATAATTATTAATCCACCTTTAGCTATGTACAAAATAATCCCCATTATCCAGAAAGCATTCAAAAGTTCAGCCATGAATATAGTCTTAACTAAAATTGAGCTAGAAAATGTGAAGGACTATTTACGCCAGCAAGAAATTATAAAAAAATATCACGAGGGTAAAACTAACCACCGTGGTATTACTGAATGTTTCTTAGCTCTATCTCATAGGTACTATTGGCTCAAGATGAAGGATTCAGTCACGAGGTACATAAACGAATGTAACGTATGTGGTCAAGCCAAATACGACCGTAATCCAATAAAACAAAGGTTTTCTATTGTACCACCACCCACCAAACCTTTTGAAATACTTCATCTTGATCTTTTCACAGCCCAAAATGAGAAATTCCTTACGCTAGTTGATGCTTTCTCAAAATACGCTCAAGCTTATTATTTGAGAGACGGCACAGCTTTAAGTGTCATTCAAGCTCTTCTTACGTTTTGTACTCATCATGGTATTCCCCTCACTATTGTAACAGATCAAGGTCCTGAGTTTACAAATGCTTTGTTCTCAGAATTTACCCGACTTCATAAGATACAACATCATAAGATCCTTGCACACTCCCCAAATGATAACGGCATTATAGAACGATTTCATTCAACTATTCTTGAACATCTCAGAATCTTGAAACTTGAAAAGAAAAACGAACCCGCTATCAATCTTATGCCTTATGCTGTTTTAGCCTATAATAGTTCCATTCACAGTTTCACTAAATGCCGACCAATAGACCTCATAACGGGACACTTTGACCCACGTGACCCGATAGATATAGACATGACTGAACATTTACTTCAACAATACTTACAAGTCCATAAAAAACGCATGACTCAAGTATATGACGTAATAAACGAGACTTCATTACATAACAGAACCGAACTGACTGAAAACCGCAATAAAGACCGGGAACCTGAAAAATAATATACCCCTGACCAACAAGTATTCGTACGGAACCCTATAGCGAACAGACAGAAACTCGCACCGCGTTATACACAGGACACGGTCCTAGCCGACCTACCTATTCATATTTACACCAAAAAGAAACGCGGTCCTGTAGCAAAATCTCGCCTTAAGCAAAGTCTTAAGAATCCCGTTTTGTTACAGAATACTACTATCGCTGCTACTACAACTGACTCAAGGACAAGATGTAATGATTGACTCGCTACAAAACGGCCCAGGTTTACTCCCCTTTAAACTAGGCCCAACTAAAGTCGTATCCCACTACCATTCCTTTCTCAATTTTATTAATCTCGATGAAATATTTTCTCAAATTCAATTAGTAAAAACTCAATTACTTGAACTTAGGCCCCAGTTAAATAACAAAACTTCATCTCTTTATGAGCCTCACATTGAATACCTTAGTGATAAATTAGAGCGTATTTATAATCAGTTAAAGTCATTCCAACCCAATCGTAGGAAAAGAGGCCTTATTGACGGACTTGGTTCAGTAATAAAGAGCATATCCGGTAACTTAGATTATACTGACGCGACGAAATATAACAATGCCATTCATGTACTTGAAAACAATGAACATTCTTTAGACTCGGAAATTAAAAATCATATTACTTTAACTAAAAAATGGTCATTGCAAAATTCTGAGATATTAAATAACATAACGATAAATCAAGATAGAATTGCTAAAAATATCGATCTTATAATGAAAAGCGATAGTACTAGGGAAACTGACCTTATTAAATACGCCCATATGGCGCAACATCTTTTAATCTTAGGTGATAATATAAATAAACTGTCTGAAGAATTATTTAGGCTCGAAAATACCCTAGCTTTTATCCGGATATCGGGCACTCCTCATTCAATGTTAGATATAGCAGATTTAAATATGTTTTTAAATAAGATAAGGGTTTTATATTTAAAAGATGAAATCCTTGACGTAGATATTAGGTACTATTACGATATTATTAAGTTAGGATATTTTTATACTGATAGCCAGATAGCTGTAGTTTATAAGGTACCGATTGCCTCTCCAATAACCTACAACCTTTTTAAACTATCAATCGTCCCTAACAAAAATCACCAAATTCTTGTACCTTCCCTACCTTTCATAGCAATCTCTGGAGAAGACTCTATGTACATGGAGACAGAATGTCCGAAGGTAAAAACATGGTATCTTTGCGAGAGAAAATCCAGCTACCAAGTTCGAGCGGATCCTGACTGCATTCATCAGCTCATCATCAAGCAGGAACTCAATTCATCTTGCAAGCTGACATCTGTTATCCTGACGAGAGAAGCAATGGAACAACTTGATGATAAGCACTATACCATCAGTTTTCCTAACCAAACCAAGGTCAAGACATCCTGCGGACAGGAGCAGTACAGAACCCTTCAAGGAAGTTATTTGGCGACCATTCCGTTCAACTGTTATCTCAAGACGCCCGATTTCACTATATCCAATTCAGATGACCGCGTCAAAGGACACCCACTGAAGATCATGGATCTACCTGAATACGAAGAACATCAACTCAGTAATGATTCATCCATCATCTTGAACTCGATCGATCTTGGAAACCTTCATGAGATCAACGATAAAATATCCCTGCAAACTCCAACAAGGTTAGATGAAATCTCAGATAGCAGTCTATACCACACTACGATTCCAGTCTACACGATCTTACTGAGTGCGGCTGCACTCGTTATCGGCCTCACGTACCGGCAACTCCAAGCGAAACGCACTGAGGAGCATTCAGAGAACGTTACTACACCTACAGGGATTTATTCTGAGATAGCAGAAAGAAGAAACCACCCTTTCGACATCAAAGTTGACCATAGCAACCTTTCAGCGACTCTATCAAAAAAGGTTTCGACATAGTCGCTGAAGTACGGGGGGAGGTGTTACACATCGTTGCTACCTACGAATTGCTAACTTGCAATTACCTAGTTAGTGTGACTCGTGGAATCTACCGTCACGTTCAGCTGAGGCAGCACAACGTGATCACCCCGCGCCCCGCCGCCCGCCGAGCCTCATCGGACAACAGGGCGTCGTGCCACTTTTGGATCTAACATCGACCATTAGACATATACCTAGATATAAAGTAAATGTAATCTTTTATTAAAGTTTTTTCATATTTTAAATTGCATTTTTTTGCAACTACTGGGCGCACTCGTCATAATTCGCTTAGCTTTGCGTCACGGTATATCAAAAACATCCGTATGGCGAATTTTGAAAAAGAAGGGATTGCATCCATACCATTATCAGCGAGTACAGCATTTGCATGAAAATGTAGACAATCGTGCAAGATGCGTAATGTCTACGTGGATTCAACAAAAAATTAGAAATAATCCACAATTCCTAAAAAAAATTTTATGGATGGATGAAGCGAAATTCACCTGGAATGGAATCACAAATTGCAGAAACTTACATGTATGGTCCGAGGAAAATCCACACCTAAAGAGGGCGTCTACTTTTCAAGTGCAATTTTCAGTTAATGTATGGGCAGCTCTAATAGACGACACGCTGATTGGGCCAGTTATTTTACCCGCAACATTAAATGTCGAAAGTTTTTTAAACTTATTAAGAGACGATCTGCCACTACTGCTGGAAGATGTTCCGCTGGCTACAAGGCAACAGATGTATTTGCAGATGGACGGATGCCCTGCGCACTACGGGCGCAATGTGCGAAGTTTTTTAAACGAAAACTACGCTAATAGGTGGATCGGCCGGGATGGACCAGTCGGGTGGCCGGCACGTTCACCTGACCTGACACCCCTAGACTATTTTCTGTGGGGTGTTATGAAACAAAGAGTCTACAGAACGACCGTAGACACCGAGGCAGAGTTACAAGATCAAATCATGCGATGTGCCGATGAGATAAGAAGTGACCCAGAGATGGTGCTTAGAGCCACACAACAAATCGCTCTTCGTGCGGCAATGTGCCTACAACAACAAGGAAGCCATTTTGAGCATTTAATGCATTAAACAAAACCCTTATTTCATACTTACATGTAATAAGTTAAATAAAAATGTTGTAACTAAAATTTGATTTTTAATACTACCTGAGCAGCAAAAAAAAACGTGTCTCTACCTGAGTGGTGACGTAATCAGTGGTCAACTTTAAAAGCTCCTAGCCAGCACATTTTTTATGTTAGAACGTAGGTTTTTTTTTATTTAAAAGCTATTATGATAGACAATAATAAAAAGTCATAAAAATTTCTAGTATTATAGGCTTAATTTTAAGATTTTTGGAGTTTATTGGAAAAAAACAGCCTAAAAATGTAATTTTAATACAAAAATTAAACTTTAAGTCACGATAGCCACTCGTTTGTGAGTTATTTGTTATTTTATCGTCATCGTCACATATCTGACATGATTATGGTTTTTATTTTAACAAAATAGACCTACTACTTTGGAAGAAATAATTTTTTTATTAAATAGAGTAATTAGTGAGTAATAAAAATTTTAATACATCAATAAAGTATATACGAATTTTTTTTCAATTTATTGTCGATAATTTTTGATCTAGTTTCACCCCCTTTCGGGGTTGCACTTTATCCAGGGACACACTGTATTATTACAAGATAATTACGCTTCTCTTGTTGTGGAAGACGTGCTTGTATGTGTGAACGCATGAGGCTATATTTTCGCCTAAAACATTGGTAGGCGCTACGCAAAACGACAAAACAAAATCCATTCCATTCATGCTTCAGAGGGTACGCGGAATCCTATTTTAGGATTAGGATGATTGTGCTTGGTTTTCAAACATTTCATAGGATAGGGTTTTGTGTAGGCTCATTCATTGTTTTATTTTGTGAGTTGGTTCGGTTCGACGCTCACGTCTGTGAGATTGGCTTGGGGCTTATGATTTTAATGTAATCAGTATCACCAGTAGCCGTTTAATGTAAACATGGGCATTGCAAAAAAAGTCACGTCGAATGAACTTAGGCTACCTCTACACACTGAATTTCAGCGACTGCCACCATATCTTTATTATTCTGGTGTTGTATTTTGAGTTCACTATCGGAATAGTATTAAATGAAAGTTGTATCGATGTGTAAACTCGTCACATTATGTAGGAAAAGATGACCTTATTTGTACATCTAAATGTCAAAGGGGCGTGGCTAAAATATTAAAAATAATGCCACATTTGATAGGTGTCTAATTGAGTAGACCAATCAAACCAACTATAGAAATATTTTATAGCAAACTTTGATTACTACTCGTACAACTGGCTATCATAACTACAATACTTGTGCCTAAGATATATGTGAAGCTGTGAACGCTATCGAAGTTATTAACAAATAAAAAAAAACCTTTATAACCATTTTGCTAGGAATACATGTCCAATCGTGGACATACTTCGTGTGTTACCACCATAAAATGTTCTTGCTTTGCTTTACTCTATCTGATACAAAAACCGTTGCGTGTGCATTGGCTCTTAGACAGTACTGTGCCGATTGCAAATGTATGCAGATTATTTGCGCGAGAGTTGAACGCAATCAAATTAAACGACTGGAAAAAAGTTGCAAATGGTGTGCTGAAAGTGTTCGATGCAAATAGTATGTCAAAGGATTTTTGTAATTTCATAAATAATTCTCTATGTTTACCAGATTGTTTATTTAAAACCTTCCTTTACCTAAAATGCATTTTAACTGACTTCAAAAAAAAGGAGGAGGTTCTTAATTCTTTAATTTAATATGTTTTACCTCAGAACTTCGTAATTTATCAATTGATTTAGAAAATTATTTTTTATAAAAGATATGCTTTCAGATTAGTCCCACAAAAATTTCATCAAAATCGGTTGATTAGTTTTTTTTCTGTTATCTGCATTCGGTTATATTTTTGTCAAAAAGTTACTGGTTGTTTCAGTTAATAGCAACTTACTAGAACATTGTTTTTGAAATTTACTTGAAGTACATAAGCTAGTTTGGCCAAGTAGACTCGCTATAAGTTCCAGTGAATCTATGCTTAAACGACCATAGCTTGCAGAAGTTGAATAATGTAGGGGCATTGATTACCATAATTCACCCAGATCAGACGAAGAAATTAATAAAGCCTCAATAAAACTGTCTTCAATATGTACAGTCTGCTCTTGATATACATCGTGTAAGCCGTTTCTGTAAATATTGGCTGATCATTATTATAAATACGGGATTTAACACGTACCGTTTTATCGGTGTTTCGACCGACAATATTTCAGTTTCAGTAGGTGTATTCAACTTGACCTAAATCTAGATTTTTATGACAATGTGTATCCGCCGTCCTTTTTACGCAACAGCGGTTCTTGAGTAGGGTGAAGATTAATAGCGGCATTTATCAGACTTTCGTTTGTTTTGAGTGTCGCCGAGGATAACCGGAATTAGGATGTTCGCAAAATGTGCCGCGGAAGTAACGTAATCCAATTTGAATTTATTGTGTGACAACTTTTTGTGCCCTGAGATGCACAACTGTATTAAAACTTTAAAACGAAATGTGGCAACTTTTATTGAAAAGATAAAACTTATTGTTGAATAATTTTTTGCCTAATAAGTTTTCATAAAAACTTACGGCAGCTGTTTTAAAGAATTTTTAGGGCAAAATTGTATGAATTTTACGAAGGATCGAAAAGTCTGATTACTCCAGGAGCTCGTTAACAAGTCAGCACTTCCACTTTCAGTATGCTACAGTAATGCTGAGACACATTGTATATAACATTTCGCAACAAGTGGACTGAAACTGAAATATGATTATCATACTCCGCTTCCCTCACCAGTTTTCATAATGTTTTTGTTTTTTGTCCTCCACGTAACGAGCATCCTGTCTGCTGGTTAATTTGAATGGGTTTTTGTAGCTTGAATTCGTTGTAGGATTTTTTTAGTCACACTCTGTTTATGAGTATGTAGCTTTTTTCTGTTACAAACAAATGAATACTGACTTAAATTATTACTTACTTTTAATAAATTGTAAATGAAAACAATAATTTTGTTAATCTCAACTCAGATCCATCTTATAATAGTTTTTTTATGTGTTATCGGACACGTACGGGAAATCCTAAGATTTTAAAACCGTCTACAATTTCCGAGCCATACGGGGTCTTGAGCCTGCAATCTTCTTTTTTCAGTCGTAAAATTTAACATATCACTAATTTCACGCCTGAAGAGAAGCAAGCCTGTGACCGCAATGGCTAGCGTATTCTCGAATCAAGAGGAAGGTGGCGGGTGTAAGTCTCGTTCGGTTCGGATATTTTTAAGATTGATTTAAAAATCTTTGAGAACTATCCTTTCATGGCCTACCTTTACTTCTTCATCCATCTTGTAAATCCATCCACGTAGCCAATCACACCATTTTTCTAACCACGTCTCTTTCTTCCCTTCAAACGACATACCCAATCAATGACCGTACTGAGAGGAAGATCGATCCTAAACTTCCTTTTATCATTTTAGCTTTCATTTTTGGGCAGAGTGGTTTCAAAAATGGTTGTGAAGTTGTAACGAGCAATTTTCACGGCGTGGTACGAACAGTGAATCCTCCTGAATAATGGAGGAGCCGGTAAGCACCCTGTGACCCATTTTGACTAGGTTACCGCTTACTAGTTAGAATAGGAAACTGAACTTCGGCGTATTTTTGAGAGTGCTCGGCTCTGTTTTAAGCTAGTTTGTGGAAAAAGGCCTTTTTAAATATTGCTTGCTATACAATCTTTTAAATTCAATTTTCTAGTTTTCACAGCTTTTAAAAATTCCGTCTTTTCGTCATAAGATTTGGATTTTTGGAGGTTTTTATTAAAAATCAAGTCTAACTGCAAAGGTTATATTTAATAACAATAGCAAATTCAAATTTGAATATAGTCAAAGCATGATGAAAAGAGTTTCGCCATGTCGGTCTATTTGTCTGCCCAACCAGTTACAGCATTCCATGTGGAATGTCGCTTATCTAAGTTGATCTGTACAATGTATTTTTTAAATTAACGCTACGAAAGGCTAGCACGCTTAGCTAAAGGTTGGCTTCGGTATTCATGTTTTAATTGCAATGTTACACAAAATAATTCAATTAAGATAAGAAGAAACGTTAAAACCACCCCCCACTTTGCAAAACCTTCAAAACAAAGTAGACTCAGATAAAGTATTTAGATAAAACCCCCACGTACTTATAACTTGGCATTCGATAAACACCCGCCTTTCAACTTCGACAAAAAGGCCATCAGCAGAGGCTTGCAAATTAAATTACAGAAATAAGAATACAGTGAAAAACAAACTTTTGGAGCGAGGCTTGAACAAAACGAGCTACGAAGGTAGGACGTAGCTTTAGATAACAGCTTAAATAGAACGGCTGGTTTACAGTTCATAGCATAATAAACTATTACCTAAAATGATGATCATCGCTTTTAGCGATAATACCGCCTATTGTACTGTTATCTATACTTCCATTGTTACTGTATTTTTATTTGGTGTGTAATAAAGAGTTTATCAAAATAAAAAATAAATATTAGGTAATATTGCACAGAGCTATTTACCACCAAACTAAACAAACCAGATAATGATAGAATATATTTTTTTGTATATACATACTTAAAATATATAGAATACATCTAGACAAATATCTGTAGATCATGCAAACGTTAGTTCCACGTTGGATTCGAACCCGCTACCTCCTGCCTGCGTCTAAACCGGCTATTCACCCACAGAGCCAAGGAAGTCGTTCTGCCTGAAATGAGAAAAATGAGAGCGTGTTTATTAAATGGCAGTCCTAAAAGCTAGAGGCCAAGTTTGGTGGGGGAGTTGAGATAAGCTGTCCGATGGGTCTCAGTGTGAAAATAGCTGAGATTGATATTATAGCGTACATACCTTGACCTTTGACCTTGACATTTCAACGACCTCCGTGGTGCAGTGGGCGAATAACTGGCTGAGACGCAGGAGGTAGCGGGCTCGATTCTCGCTGCGGAATAAATGTTTGCATGATCTACAGATATTTGTTCCGGGTCTGGTTGTTTCTCTATATATTATATGTATGTATTTACAAAAGAAAATGTATATAAGTATTCTATCAGTTATCTGGTTCCCATAGTACAAGCTCTGCTTAGTTTGGGGCTAGATAGCGCTGTGTGAAATGTCCAGGAATATTTATTTATTATTTATTATATCTATTGCAAATATAAAAGAAGAAGAATCGGTAACTATGATTACTTATGTATGGTATATTGTGCACATTACACAAAAGTTATCTAGAAGAGAATGCTTTCTACATTCGGTTCACTTATACCATTATCACCTATATTTCGTATTTTTTGTAAGCGCGGAGCAAAAAATTGACGAGCGACCGTAGTCACATAACGCATGACACTGTAAGCTTAGCGCGGCTGGGGAATTCGGCCGCAGTGTTATGAAGGCGCCCGATTGGTAACTGAGTGTATACGAGCTATAGTTTTGTCTCCAGTCGCACCGCTCCCATTACCCGCTGGCTCTCATTACCCCTGCTTCCCTATACTTTTGTAGATTAATTTTATTTGAGCAACAAATAATTTAAATCAATCAATATTTCATTGTTGCGTACTTCATCATACGTAAGACAAAGAGTTTTGGTCGGCGTTGTGCTATAAGGCAACTCGTACCTAACTTCCGTAATGCACTACCGTTGACCTAAGGAACGACCCAGACGGTAGTGAAATGACAACTTAAGTGGTAACAACCCAAGAGTACAAGCTATGCCCTTCTTGCTGTGGTCAAACGCTTTATCCAGCAAATACTTAAATTAGAATTAGATTCTACAAACGAGTTTACTAATTAATTTTGTGATAATAGGTTTTCCGCTTCGTGTTACTTTTTGTATAACAAATTAGTTTCTACCATTTTGGGGAGTTTTTAGGCATTCGAGTATTTTTAGGGAGTTTGTTTAGCAATGTACATATTTTTAATATGTTGATATAAAATATTTGAAACCCAGATATATCTGTACAAGTTTTATAGACCAAAATGTATCGTCGATTTAAAAATATCGACGTCATAAATAAATGGTATCAAAAAAGACATTTAATATCGTTATTTGAATGGAAATGACTTATATGAATGTACCTAAAAACTCCTTAAGAAGAAATAACTATTATAACATACCATTTTTATCTCATTAAAAATGGGCGTATTAATAATTAATTAACAAGAAAGACTAAATCAAAATGTTTTTATTTCTGTACCCAAATAATAGCACAATTTTATGAAGCTTGTTGGGATCTTCATAAAAGTATATTATATACCTATTCATTAATAGTTTAAATTAAATATATTTATGCAACCGAATTCAGGAAAAAGTGTTTATTACACAAGTAAGTAACGATAGAGTGTATAGGTTTTGTAGAAAAGCGTGTTTTATTAAAAAAGAAGTATTTAACAGGCGATGAAATAATAAACAAAGAAGTTACTAGATGGAGAGTGGCTTCGACATCACATTGTCTGGTAAGCAAGTTTGGAAAAACCAATTTACGTTGACTTTAAACTGCTTATTTCTTTCAGTCCGCGTTCTAGTTACGGGACTTACGAGACAAAAGCTAGTTAAAGCATAACTTACGATGGTTTCTTTTATAAAATAGAATTGAAATAGCGTTCAAACACAGTTGAAATAAATATTGAAAAGTTTCTAGCATTTAGGTAAGCTACTTTAAATATGTGGCCGGTTTATTTCAATAAGCAGAAGTGAAGCCGCTGAATTAGACTTAAATTTGATAACCATACTGACTTTCTAAGACTTTACAATTCTACAGAAACTGTCATTTAGATAAGATAAAATTTACAAATGTAGCATAATTTATGCCTAATATTTGTAGGATACCTCCTACAAAGTAAACTTCCAAAGTTCAGTTTAAGATTTCAAGTCATTCAGATTTCTCAGCACATAAGCCGTAAAAACGAACCGAGTCCCGAGCTACCGATTCCAAGTGATTCCCGCCACTTGCGTCATCTGAATTCGTCCCTCAAACACAATCTCCCTCTGATAAGGTCAGAATATCAGTCGTTCGCTTTAAATGCAAATAATACCGCACCCCCGAGAGGTGTTATAGCCAAGGTTTTGAGGTAAAAAAGGACGAAAACGCCGCTAAATGGCAAGAAAGCGCTTTTTCTGCTGACGGAATTGGGTAGTTAAAGATAAAGAATGGATAGAACGTCAACTAGGATAGGCTTTATGACTATTTACGCCTCTTTGTTTATGGTATCTTGGAACCTAGTTTCACATTTTATTTTCCATTTGATTGATTTATTTACGTGTGTCGAGCCATTTTTGTTTCTAGATACAGAGTATAGGAACAAAGCAAACCCTTTTTATGCTTTTGAGATACATTGGACACTTATCGCTGCCTTTTTTCAAACGATCTTATTACATTTAAATGTATCTCGAACCATTCGCTAAAAAGCCGTAAAATAAATTCAAGCCTTAACAGTTTTACTCCACAATTTTCATTTATGATTAAAAACCCGGCGGAGGTCGAGCGCTTCCTTCGGAAACGAAGCCTCCAGGGAAATGGCTTCAAAGTACTTTCTTAGTCTTGGTATTAATTTACTTGTGGTACTTTCTTCAGATATAGCTGATAAGCTACCAACAAAACGAAAGGAAAGATGCATTACACATTTCCATTTTTTCAAATGCAGGTGACTTATTATGAGTTTTATTAAACCTGCCTGCTTATTACGGACTGTGAAATCGAACCTTCTCGTACCTAAAGAAACCGTTTAAAAGTAATTCTTGATAGTCACGTCCGAATCGATCTTATCTTAGCCTCTACAACCCCAAAATTTGAGCATTATTCGACCGCACAGTCTCAAAAGTTATAAAGATAAACTAAATAATTCTAATTGAATCCATACCTCGAGAGTATTGAATGGTAGTATCGTAACTTCTAGTACTCTCGTATGCCGCGAAGAGATTGGAATTGAATAAAATATTGAATGACTAGATACTGAAACATTTATGCTTGTGTGCACTGTGCATTGAACGTGACCGCGCTGGCAACTAGCAGACTCGCAGTTTGCGGTTTAGAAACTATAAAGTTTAGTCCCACATCTCATCTAAGAAGTTGTCAGTCTCGGCGCATGCTATTGTCAGTCGCAGTTAGTTGGTCCTAGCTTTGATGGCTTAGTTCTTCCGAATGAATGTGTTTGCAGTAAAAGTATATTTAAAGTTCGATTACTTCTTTGAACATAGCAATTGAGGTTGTTCTGGATGGAAAACTTTGGGAAAACTTGTTGGTCAATTTATCTGTATTTGGTTAGGATAGGGATTGAAGTTGTCCGATTCAATCTCCATATCATCATCGTGTTGAATAAGAAAAAATACTAAAATTAATATAAACCTACCAAAACTACCTACACATCTGTCTGTAGCACTCCGAGTTGGAGAAACAAACAGTATCATCATAAAATATTGACGAGTGTGTCATGCATCTGTGACTGATTCCTAGCATTACAATATTCAGAAATCACTTGACTGATTGAAACATTCGCGATTTAAATAAGCGAGCGAACGATATCCATGAAAATGGAAGGCAACATCCCCATGGGATCTCATTAGATTCACAGGCAAGGCCCTTTTCAAAAAACGACATCATTACATTAATATAATATATTTTGCCACAAATAAAAATGTATAAATGTTAACCAGTTTGTCTCTGTTACAAAACCTGTATTTTTGATTCATTTACTCTTCTCAAAGATAAAGAATTGTACTTTTTTTTTAAATCTTTACGAAGCATTTTTTTTTTTCTATAATCTTTACAGAAACTACAGTTCGTGTAACTACACCAAATCTGCCGACGGGTATATAATACCCACTCAAATGAAGGCTGAAAACTCATCAAGTTGTTCTTCGATTCGGGGCATAGTCGCAAGGGAACGGCGCGTCGCACCGGATCACGGATTCTACGCTTCGGTTTGAAAATTCACGAATATACGAAATACCTTGGTCGCACCATTAAATTATTGGAATCCAGGGTGGCTGTTAAATTTCAAAACAGTTGAGACTGAATTGATATTATGACTGCTGGTATAAATGCCATACAGAGTGCTGGGTCTCCACGGGATGAGGCTCAATCAGTGGCAAGCGCTTTAAATTACGGCTGAAATTACCTAATAAGAGAAACATAGTATAAATAAAATAAATAAGCAAATATTGCTGGACATTTGACGAGCTCCGTGGCGCAAAGGGCGTATAGCCGGCTGAGACGCATGAGATAACGGGTTGGATTCCCGCCGCGGAACAAATGTTTGCATTATCTACAGATATTTGTTCCGGGTCTGGATGTTTTTCTATATATTATAAGTATGTATTTACAAAAAAAAGTATACAAGTATTCTATCAGTTATCTGGTTCCCATAGTACAAGCTCTGCTTAGTTTGGGGCTAGATAGCGCTGTGTGAAATGTCCAGCAATATTTATTTTATTTATTTCACATAGCGCTATCTAAACTAAGCAGAGCTTGTACTATTTGAACCAAATAACTGATATAATACTTATATACTTATTGTTTTGTAAATACATACTTATGATCATCATCCACAGCCCTTAAGTACCCACTGCTGGCCTCCCTTTGTAAACGCCACCTTTCTTGGTCCTGTGCTGCGCGCATCCATGAGTTGGTCGTGACTTTCTATAAGTCGCCGACCCACCGCGCCGTCGGACGTCCTGGACTTCTTACTCGTAGGTCTGTTCTTGGCCACTTTTTGGTCAAAGATTTACTCTACCTGCCATCACCTCGTCTAGCCAAGTGTCCTGCCCAGTTTCACTTGAGTTCCACCATCCTTGTTCCTGGTGGAACTTTCGCCTGGTATCAGATTTCGGTATTAGGAACTCGATCCAGCAGGTTGGTGCCAAGCGGCGCGCTGCATGGCTCTCTGTGCAACTCGTACTCTGTACACAGTTTCCTTAGTGAGCGCCCATGTTTTGGCACTGTAAGTCATTGTTGGCAGGACCGATTATTAGTTTATTAAATATATTGTATTATTGTATAAATGTATTAGTTATACGGATTTTCAAGCATTGTGGGATCTTCTTTCAAAGTCAAAGTCAAATATTTTTATTCATTAGAATCACAAGGATCACTTTGAAACGTCAATTTTACTGCCTGTTCCTTCGCGACCAAGCTAGGAAAGAAAGGCAAGAAACAAGGCTGGTTGTTTTTTTTAATGATCCTTTTACAATACATAATGCAGAAAATAAATTACGTCTAAATTGTAACATTTTGAACGAGTTGGAGCAATTTCAATCCCAAGCTTCCCTATCATCTAAATAATCCGATATTTTATAGTAGGCTTTTTTTTTATAAAGATTTAGTTTAATTTCGTTTTTAAGTTTATTAATCACTTTGACCGAAAAACATCTTTAAGCTTTCCAAATGCAGTCCACCCGAGTTCTATTCGTCTAGAGACCACCTTGTTCTGATGCATACTTACTGAAAATACGTAGGAAAACATCCAAACCCAGCTCAATTACCTGTAGATCATGCAACCATTTGTTCCGTAGCGGGAATCGAACCTGGTATCTCCTGCGTCTCAGCCGGCTATTACGACTTTTGATGCGAAAAAAAGCATCTTCTAAATTAAAATATAAACTTAATGCTAGTGACGCCAACAAAGAAAAATACCATTTAGCCAGGAATCGCTGCAATAGGGTGTGTAGGGATGCTCAACGCCGCCATATTCATGCCTCTGTTTCTAATAACGATCCATCTAAAGTCTGGAAATTTCTAAGAACACTAGGAGTTGGCAAATCTCGACATGATACCATTCCAAATGATCTAGACATTGACTCTCTTAACAAACACTTTTCGTCATCATCCAATATTGATTTGGATGTTAAAATGAACACTCTTAATTATCTTTCCTTGTTGCCAACTCCTAATTATTCTCCTTTTGTCTTTAGTCAATTCACCGCATGTGATGTTAAAAAGAGCATTCTGTCAATTGCTTCAAATGCCATGGGTAGTGACAACATTGGACGGAATATGTTAGTTCCAATTATTGATGAGGTACTTCCAATAATTTGCCATATTCTCAATTTCTCTACTTCATCTAGTTCTGTTCCACTTTTGTGGAAAGAAGCGCATATAATTCCACTTCCTAAAAAGTCCAAACCCACTTCCTTTACCGATTATCGTCCCATCTCTATCCTCCCATTCCTATCAAAAGTCCTTGAACGTCTCGTCCACAACCAGCTTAGCTCCTTCCTTATCACAAATACACTGCTCAATCCTCTTCAATCCGGTTTCCGTCCTGGTCATAGTACTGTAACCGCACTTGTCAAAATCACGGATGATATAAGATCGGGCATGGAGAACGGCTACCTTACTATTCTGACACTGCTCGACTTTAGCAATGCCTTCAATACTGTCGACTTTGACATCCTGCTGGGTTTGCTTCGCTCAATTAACATATCTCCATCGGTGGTTGACTGGTTTCGCAGTTATTTGCACGGACGCCGGCAACGGATACGTTGTGACGATTCCTTTTCGTCTTGGTGTTGTACATCAGCCGGTGTACCGCAGGGTGGCGTCTTATCTCCTCTTCTTTTTGCACTTTTTATAAATTCTATTTCTCGTCAACTCACTTCTTCCTACCACCTTTATGCAGACGACCTCCAAATTTACACACAGGCTCCACTTAATGAGTTGCCTGATGCGATCACCGTCACTAATAATAATCTGCTTTTTATAGGTGAATGGAGTAAGGCTTATGGATTAAGAGTTAATCCTATTAAAACACAGACCATCATACTGGGAAGTTCTCGTACCCTATCGAAAATCATCTACACAATACTCCCTCAAATTAAGTTTGATGATGTAACTGTTCCCTACTCAAAGGTTGTAAAAAATTTGGGCATCTTCATGGATAGCTGTATGTCGTGGGGTCCTCAGCTCGAATCTGTGAGTCGGAAGCTATTTGCCTCTGCTGGTTCGCTCAAGAGACTGCGAAACTTTCTTCCGATAGCTACTAAAATTGCGCTTGCACAATCTCTTCTTCACCCAATTCTAGATTACGCTGATTCCTGCTATCTTGACCTCACGGAGGAACAGCTCAATAAGCTTGAGCGTCTTCAAAATTTTTGCATAAGGTTTATTTTCGGACTCCGGAAATACGACCACATCTCCGAATTTCGTAATAAACTCAAATGGCTCCCCATTCGACTTCGCCGGAATACTCACATCCTATCCCTCCTTTTTAACATCCTTCGTAATCCGTCCATACCTTGTTATCTGAAGGAACGCTTCGAGTTCCTTCATTGCACAAATTCCCGAACACTCCGATCCTCTGAAAACCTCCTTCTCAAAACACCGATGCATAGAACCAGTTTCTATGCAAACTCCTTTTCCGTCCAAGCTGTCCGATTATGGAATGCCTTGCCGGTCTCCATTAGAAAATCCCCCTCACCTTCCGTATTTAAAGCTAGACTCAAAAACTTTTACCTCCATGATGAGTCGTGATTATTCAACTGATCTATAACATTATTGATATATGTATATATTAATATATGTGGTTGCGCTGATTCAATTGTAATCGTAATTTTTACCTCATTACTTTCTTCGTAAAACGAACCGTTTGATTGTTGTCAAACTCCTATATCTCGGTTCCTTTCCCACGCACAACTATCCCTATACGTGTGAGCGAGTACGCGCTATACGCTCGACATAACCGTATGCGCCTAGAAAGTGACGCCATCCACCGAAGGCGTGACGACAAACAGTTTGGAAAAAGACAATGGCCGCGCTGGTACCGCTTCGAATTCGTCTCGCAAATACTCAATTTTGTGATTGAACTAGGTATGGTGAAAATTAGTGCATCCTGTTGTGGAATTGTCGCTTCAACTCGCCGTCAAAGGATATAAAGGTATTGTGCACCCTTCCTTATGGAAACTGTTTTCTTTCTAATCCAATACCTAAACAGTTTTCAGCCTCCATCTTTCGCAACAATCAAACTCATATTTTCGAACATTTTTCGCTATATTTCGCATTCCCCGCGTAAACATTATGGTCCTTCATCCCGGATATTGAATCAGTGTTAGCTATTAACCTAGGTATTCTAGATTGTTCGTAAAAACCATTCGCTTATCATCGCATCGGCCGGCACGCCTGTCTACATACAATTCGTTCACTCACATTGAAAAATCTTCAATCAAATTTCGTTCGTTTTACTCGCATTTAGTAACTTGAATAACTCGCATACGTACATACCGTATTATATTGTCGTTCATCCCGCATTAGGTATAAGTTAACTTTCGTCGTCGTTTTATCATCCATCCATTCGTAAAAATAAAGCAGGTACCTACTTAGTTACATCTACAAAGTAGTTCGTTCACCCCGCGTAAAATAAATTATAATTATTTACTTACAACTCGTATTTATTCATATTCGTAGTAATTATAGGTAATTATGTACTTGCAATAGGTTAGCGCACGCGCATCACTTGTCGTATACCTACCTATCGTTGTTGCTAGGAAGTAGGTAAGCTTATTGTATAGGTACCTACCTACCCGCGTCGCGTCGATCGGTACCTACGGAGATCGCCGTAGATCAGTGCCGTGATTTTGTCTTTATTTAAATATCTACCTACATATAATTAGGTGCAGATAGGTATTTAGGTTCTAATATTTCGATACAGAGACGTATAGCTGTACGTAGGTATTATTTATCTAGTTGCTAAAATTGGAACTCGTGTATCGTGATTTAACCGACTGCCTACGAAGGTATTCCGTTTTCCGCTGATTGGAAACCTATTCGTGTCGTTTATCATAAAGATAGCCTATCTATTTTAAAATGGCACCTACTACCGCAGCCAGTAAGGTAGATTGTAACGTTCAATTGAAGGTGTTATACGTTAAAAGAGATAGGATATTTTCTCGCATGCAAGGTATTTGTAATCGCGTAAAGGATCTTGACTCCACAGCGTCTAAAGAATCATTTTTGTGTGAAATGGAAACTGTAGATACATTGCATGAGGATTTCGAAAGTGTGCTGGACCAAATAGTCAATCTGGAGCTAAAATTAGATCCCGATTTCGTTATCAGTTATCAGTCGCTCTCAGCGTTCGAAGATCTATTAGGTTGCGTCAAGCGAGCTGCTAAGAAATTATGTTCGTTAACGGGCGATGTCAAGGTAGGAAGCCAACCTAGGTCACCTAAATTACCACCGATGGAGATCCCCGAATTTAATGGCGAGATCAAAAATTGGCCGCTATTTTTCGCTAGTTTCCAAAACGCCGTACACAATAATGCATCGTTAACAGACTCGGAAAGATTGTACTATTTGATAGGAAAATTGACCGGAAGGGCTAAGTCCGTCTGCGCCGGCATAACTCCATGCGCCGAAAATTATTCGATTATTTTCGACTTGCTTAAAAATAAGTACGAAGACAAACGGTTGGTAGCTACTTCGTATTTAGATCAAATGTTTGATTTCAAAGCTATCGTATCCGCAACCCCTAGTAATCTAGAACAATTTTTAGATAAATTCGCATCGTCTGTCGCCGCTTTGAAAAATCTGAAGGTCAAGGACCTCTCGGATTTCTTATTTCTGTATATCGCACTTAAGAAGTTAGACCCAGACACCGCACGTTCGTTCGAGTCAGACAACCGTAAATGCGATATGCCATCTTTCGATGATCTAACGTTGTTTGTGCGCGATCACATAAAAATATTGCAACGCACCTCGTCCGCGAAACACGAAGTGCCGAAGAAATACATTGAACGTAAAACGGATGCGGCATCCAAGTTTCCGAAATCGTCTACTACGCATGCCTACGTAAATGCCACATCCAGTTCTCACGAATCTTCGTGCTCCTTGTGCAATAGTCAACATGACCATTTATATAAATGTTCAGTGTTTCACAATTATAAACCTAATGAACGTTTTAAATTCGTTAAAGCGAATAATTTGTGCATCAATTGCTTAAGTGGAGGACATCGCGTTTCCGCGTGTGGGTCGAATTCTTTGTGTAAAAAATGCAATTCAAAACACCACACTTTGTTGTGTTTCGGAAATGTATCCGTGGATAGTAGTGCGCCCGCGCCACGCGTGTCTGCCGCTACATCCGCGCCCGCACCGCCGCCGCCGCCGGTACTCTCTGCGGGTCCCAGTGACGCGTCGGTTGCACCCGCTCGCTCCGCTCGTATTAATGACGTCACACTCTGTGCGTTATCAGATAACGTAAACAAACTTGTTCGCGGTCCTACCACGGTACTAATTGCAACCGCTCGTATTATTATTGTTGATTCTCGTGGTTATGAACATAGCGTACGCGCTTTATTGGACAGCGCTTCTCAAAGCAACTTTATCACTAGTGATTGTTGTCAACGTTTAGGCTTGAATGTAAACCGTAGACCAGCTTGTTCCGTAGTTAAGGGAATAGGGGGCTCGTCTAAAACGATTCAAGGGTCGGTAAAAATTAAATTTTCATCTCGCTTTGATCGAAACGTTAATTACGACATGGAATCGCTGGTGGTAGATAAAATAACGGAACGCTTGCCCACTGTCTCGGTTGATGTTTCGCATTTATCGAACTTCAAAGACCTACCACTGGCGGACGATACGTACTGCGTTTCTGGTCCTATAGAAGCGTTAGTTGGAGCTTCGATTTTCCCGCATCTGCTTTTGTCTCACAAGGTTTACGGACAATCTTTGCATCCGTCCCCGCTCGCTATAGAAACCGTCCTTGGCTATGTGATTGTAGGTGATGCTCCGGTCTACGTTGGTAGTTCCGAGACCGTTTCCTATTGTTGTGCCACGGACCCCCTGAACTCCGCCGTCCGTAAATTCTGGGAATTGGAGGAGGTGAACGTTCCACCTATACTCAGTCCAGATGACAAAATCTGTGAGGAGTTTTATACCCGCACGACCTCTCGCGATGATGATGGACGTTACGTAGTAGCGCTCCCATTCAAGGGTGATATTCATTCGCTTGGTAACTCTCGTCAAGCAAGCGAACGACGCTTCCTTTACTTAGAAAAAAGGATGCTGGCATCTCCGAAATTAAAGGAAGCCTATGATGCCGTCATTCATGAATATTTAGAAAAGGGTTACATTTCGCCTGCTTCGGCAAACATAGATCAATCGGATGCACAATCGTATATAATACCGCATCACGGAGTGATTAGGGAAGATAAGGTCACGTCTAAATTACGTGTCGTACTAGACGGTAGTTGCAAGACAACTACTAATGTTTCTCTCAATGACCTTCTGTATAATGGTCAAAATCTCCAGGGAAATTTGTTTAATATAATCGTTAACTTTCGTTTGTTTTCGATCGCCCTCTCTGCCGACATTCGTCAAATGTTTCTCAGTATAGGCATTCGGGATTGCGATCGAAGATTTCAACGCATCTTATATCGTTTCTCCCCGCAAGAACCTTTAAAGGTTTACGAATTCAATAGAGTCGTTTTTGGACTTAAATCAAGTCCATTCCATGCACTACGTACGATTAGACAGCTCGCGACTGATGAAGGAGATTCTTACACTAAGGCTAAAGATATTATTGGATCTGGGCTGTACATGGATGATTTTGTGCATTCCGTCCAAGATGAAGAAGACGGCATATCTACCGCTTCTGAAATGATAGGTCTTATGAAGTCTGGTCAGTTTGAACTCGTCAAATGGACGAGCAACTCGCAAGCCGTTCTTGATTCGATTCCGCCATCGCATCGTCTCTCTTCAGTCAAAGAATTTGATGAGTCGGATCAACATAAAGTACTCGGCTTATGTTGGTCACCTGAAACCGATATGTTCGGTCTAAAGATTAGTACACCCGCTAATACTTGCACAAAACGCATCATATTGTCATGTGTCGCAAAAATATGGGACGTAATGGGATTCGTTGCGCCCGTTGTGTTGTATGCCAAACTCTTAATTAAGCAGCTTTGGTTGTGCGAGTGTGATTGGGATGACATGCCACCTGAAGGTATCGTTCAATTGTGGTCTCGATTTAGGGAAGAACTTCCTTTGCTCTCTAATATAAAGGTTCCACGCCACGTGGGTATCATCTCTGATAGTGTCGTTACGATTATTGGCTTCGCAGATGCCAGTGAGAAGGCGTACGGGGGAGTGGTTTACTTCCACGTTCAGAATGGCAATGCTAATACATTTAGCTTGGTAAGCGCTAAATCAAAGGTTTCCCCTCGTAAAGTCGTTTCGCTCGCGAGACTTGAGCTTTGTGGTATTCTCATTCTTGCCCAGCTCATAAAGAACATCGTCGTCGCTTGTCAAAACCGTATCAATCTTCGAAACGTTTTCGCATTTTCGGATTCGACAGTCGCTCTGTGCTGGGTACATTCGTCGCCCCATCGATGGGACACATTTGTGGCCAACAGAGTATCGAAAATACAAAGTGACTTATTACCGCAAAATTTGTATCATGTCGCCGGTACTGAAAATCCTGCGGATTGCTTGTCACGCGGACTTACACCTGCGCAAATTATTGACCACCCGCTTTGGTTTAATGGCCCCACATGGGCCCGTTTAGATATCTCTCAGTGGCCTATTGTTCCCTTCAATCCTTCCACGGTGACAGAGGCACCGGAAGAAAAGAAACATTCTTTGCTTACCGCTACGCCACGTGTTGAGTCTCCAATTATTTCGTTGGCATATCGTCTTTCGTCGTGGTCAAAATTGTTGCGCTGCGTCGTTTATGTGTGCAGATTTGTAAAACTTTTACTATCTCATGACCAAATATCGGCGTCAGATCTCGACTTCGCTGAGATACTGACACTTCGTGAACTTCAACGTTATTATTTTCCGGATGAGATCGCTAATCTGAGATCAGGCAAAGCTTGTAGCCGTTCCTTTCAACACCTCAAACCATTTCTCGATGGTGGGGTTATTAGAGTCGGAGGTCGTTTGTCTAATTCCAACTTAGATTATCATCAAAAGCACCCTATTGTGCTGCCTCGAAAGGATCCCATTTTGGATTTGTTGATAGATTACCACCACAAGGTAAATTGTCACGCAGGTCCTGACCTGTTGATGTCACTCTTACGTCAGAAGTATTGGATACTCTCAGCTCGTAGCTTGATTAGGAATAGGATACACAAATGTCTCCCTTGCTTTAGACTTCGACCAAAACCAACGTTTCCTGAAATGGCGGATCATCGCTCATGTCGTGTCGTTCAATCTGCAAAACCGTTCGTTCACACGGGTACGGACTACGCAGGCCCGTTTAAGGTTACTTTAACTCGTGGTCGTGGTATTCGGTCCACAAAGGCCTACGTGTGCCTTTTCGTCTGTATGACGACTCGCGCAGTACACATAGAGCTTGCTGGTGATTTAAGCACGTCAAGCTTTATGGGTGCTTTTAAACGGTTTTTATCGCGCCGCGGTCCAATCAGTAGAATTTATTCTGATAATGGAACTAATTACATCGGTGCTAAACGTTTACTTTCGGAGCTTCACGAATTTTTGACTTCAAACCATAAAACTGAATTTGGTAAAATATTAGCTGATAATCGGATAGATTGGTCTCTTAATGTCCCAGCTGCAAGTCATTTTGGGGGAAATTGGGAGGCTAATATCAAGACTTTGAAAACTCACCTGTATCGAGTGATAGGTGAGCAAATCCTATCGTTTGAGGAGTTAAGTACTGTACTCGCTCAGATTGAATCGGTCATGAATACTCGACCTCTATGTAGAACGCTCTCCAGTGACCCTTCTGAGGCTCTGGCGCTGACTCCAGCGCACTTTTTGAATCTCACGCCATTGAAATATTTACCCTCTAGAGAAATAGACGATAATTTGCATACTCTATCGCGACATGATTTGCTTGACAAATTAGTCCAGTCTTTCTGGAAGCGCTGGAGAACGGACTACCTCCATACTCTGCAGTCGCGTCGCAAATGGAACACTCCGTCCAATCCAATCGCTGTCGGGACTGTGGTGATCCTTTTGACAGAAAACGCGCCTCCCCTTCACTGGCCTATGGGTGTTGTGGAGGAAGTTTTCCCCGGTTCAAATGGTGTTACCCGGGTGGTACGTATTAGAACAGCAACTGGATCGTACTTGCGTCCGGTTGTACGTCTCTGCCCGTTACCTAACCAGTAGCTCAAATAGCTTTGTTCGTCTAGATTAGGTTAGGTTATTAGTAGCTAGTTTAAGGTACGTTATTTGTAATTATTACAATAGATTAGCATTATAGTTCGTGTTAGTTCTTGTAACAGATTGGCATAATAGTTTGATATACATTTTTGAAGGTATCCCTTCAAGCCCGGGGGAATGGTTGCGCTGATTCAATTGTAATCGTAATTTTTACCTCATTACTTTCTTCGTAAAACGAACCGTTTGATTGTTGTCAAAACTCCTATATCTCGGTTCCTTTCCCACGCACAACTATCCCTATACGTGTGAGCGAGTACGCGCTATACGCTCGACATAACCGTATGCGCCTAGAAAGTGACGCCATCCACCGAAGGCGTGACGACAAACAGTTTGGAAAAAGACAATGGCCGCGCTGGTACCGCTTCGAATTCGTCTCGCAAATACTCAATTTTGTGATTGAACTAGGTATGGTGAAAATTAGTGCATCCTGTTGTGGAATTGTCGCTTCAACTCGCCGTCAAAGGATATAAAGGTATTGTGCACCCTTCCTTATGGAAACTGTTTTCTTTCTAATCCAATACCTAAACAGTTTTCAGCCTCCATCTTTCGCAACAATCAAACTCATATTTTCGAACATTTTTCGCTATATTTCGCATTCCCCGCGTAAACAATATGTATGTATGTAAGTACATATTTATTTATTTTATATATGATATTTACTTATTTAAAATTATTTATGTACCTATTATATATGTATTTAAGGTTAAGTAATTTTTCTTTTGCTATTATTAAGTTTATTCTTTTTACACCTCAGCCAATCTTCCATTAAGCAATGATCCTCTCCATCCAAAGGTTGTCTGGAAGAGATCGCTTTGTTAAGCGATAAGACCGCCCATTATGCTTACATTTATGTGATTTATTTTTTATTTTTATATCTGTTGTGTTTAGTTTGTAAGGTATAATAAAGAATTTTCATTCATTCATTCATTCATTCACCCACTGTGCCACTATGTTGGGTTAATATGTTCACTAATACTAGACACTTCCGCGGTGAAGTGGGCGAATAGCCGGCTGAGACGTAGGAGGTAGCGGGTTCGATTCCCGCCGCGGAACAAATGTTTGGATGATCTACAGATATTCCGTTCCGGGTTTGGTTGTTTCTGTATATATATTATAAGTATGTATTTACAAAAAAATGTATGTAAGTATTATATCAGTTATTGATTCCCATAGTACAAGCTCTGCTTAGTTTGGGGCTAGATATCGCCGTGTGAAATGTCCAGCAATATTTATTTATTTATTTTATAATATTTCCCACCATGCATTTCAGGGCTAAATAACGATGACGATGATGCATGTTATACCAATTACTTTACTTGTTCTCGATGTTTACCTTATTTTCTACAGTGTAATTGACATTTTAATATAAAAGGATATTCCATTTTTCACCAGAGTTGAAAGCATAATCGCTGAATCACAAACTGCAAAACCGCAATCACAAAAAGAGCAGTGAATCTCGTAAGAAACACTTAGAAATAGATTGCAAGCCTCGGCAAGTCCGTCGCTATTGTGTTCTTGACAGGCGGAGCTCGGAAACTACAGGGACCAAGTTAAATATTGAAGTTGACAAACTAGTACCAAAGTCTGTTCGCTGGATTCAATTTGAGGTTTCCCTCGTACGAATATCTCGGTGTGTGTTTTAATATAATTAACGGTTTTAACTAGCCGGGAAGTTTTGCTTGTAATAAGTTTGGAATTGGTTTAATAATTATGCAGATGGACAGATAGATAAATCTCTATTGAATTAGTATTGTCATCATTAGATGAAAGAGATCGCTTCTAAGTATATTTACGACCGCGCAGTGTACTATTTCAGCTTATAGGTATAACCTTTATTTCTCATTCAAAAACATTGTCATTTACAATGAGAAAGAGTTATAAACTTAGATACATTACATGCCGCGTCAAATTGATTCAAATTACGGGAGTTTATGTTAACTGGTTATTTTCTTTGGGGTAGAAATTGCAGTTATTCTGGATTTCAGAGTTTTTCCTATATTTGTGTCGCTAAAGCTACGTATACCGCATTTCAGCACTTGGAGTCACTGATGTACCTACCCTGTGAATTTCGAAAGTTTTTTATGGTTAAAAACTTAAAAACTACAAGGTTTAAACTTCTTCTTAGCGTATTAAGTGTTCTACGTTTTAATTTACAGTATGTTGGACAGGTGTTTGGCCACAACAATAGCATTAGGTGAGGCAGTTATTACGTACTCCATCGTGCAGGTGTTCGGGGTTTAAGGTTTAAACTAAAAATAAAAACGGGGTCACAATGTACTGATAAAAAACATTTCATTATACGTGCCACTTGACCGGATCGTCCCATTCTGGTTTTGTCTACCCCTCTCGAAGCTGAATATCTCACCAATCCCCACATATTTTTATCTCATTTGGTCACACCAGGATTGTGCCATCACTACCTACCTATATATCAAATTCGATATAACGAATTATATTTCGCGATAATTGGATCGACGCTCCGAAAGTTATCCTCGGAGAAACAAACAAACATACATACATACAACGCCGATTTGTCCAAGTTGATTTGGGGATCTCGCTTCGCTCGATCAATAAGTAAGTAGTATGAACAATATATTTGCTTTGTGTTTTCTATTTTGTTTGTAATTTTTTGTTTATTGGTGTACAATAAAGTGATTTCATGATAAATGAATATTTATTATCATTCGCAGCATGTCTTTACCCACTGCTTAGTGCTTCTCTTAGCGATTGCACTGTCCTGTGCTTAGGGTTGCCATACGCCCGGAATTTTCCGGACATGTCTGGTAATATAAGTCTTTGTCAGGAATGTTCATCAAATATCAGGAATTTACTCCGGAATTTAGATTTTTTAATCTGGGAACCCTACCTGTAGTACTCATCCAGGTTCAACCCGCGAACCTTGTTAAATCATCTGCTAATCTCGCTACTGGCTGGTAAACGTATTGAATTACTGCACAGAAATAATACAAATACTAAACTAGATTGAAAAGGCATAGGGCCATCTTTTTCTTGAGGGTGATCTCATCCAGGCAACCTTTGGATGAAATTAAAATAGCGAAGCTATAACTGAGTACAGTATAATTGTGCACGTACTACATTCTTACAGCCGTCTTAGCACTAGGGTTTGTAACGTAAGTAAATCGCTAGCGCTAACGTCACCCACCGCCCAGCAAAAATATAAAGATTTCAAGCCATGCTATTGTTATTGGCAAATATTTGTTGCTTGCAATTGGCTCGCCAACACCTACAAGGGTACAAATCTTGAAATATTACTAATAAACTCACTTTATACCGGAACAATTACAAAATCTCTTTTGATTGGTTTTATAATTTTCCGTCTATGCAAGAGATAAGAGATGGTGGACATGGATCACCATCATAGTTCTAGTTTAAAATAGCAGTAAAACTTATGCTTAGACTATTTTTGATTTACAGGATTTTTATTCATTATTTTACACAAGAAAACAGACCAAAAACAGAAAAAGAGGAGAGGTAAAAAGGGGAATCACCCTCAAAAATAAAACACAAAACTTGTAGCTAGTACTTGTAATATTAATATTTTTATAAAATAAATAAATAAAATAAATATTGCTGGACATTTCACACATCGCTATCTAGCCCGAAACTAAGCAGAGCTTGTACTATTGGAACCAGATAACTGATAGAAAACTTATATACTTTTTTTTCGTAAATACATACTTATAATATATAGAAAAACACTCACACACGGAACAAATACATGTAAATCATTCAAACGTTTATTCCGTGGTGGGAATCGAACACGCTACCTCCTGCGTCTCAGCCAGCTATACGCCCACTGCACCACGGAGGTCGTCAAAGTCGGAGGTTTTATATACAGTCTGTCACCGCATTCACGACAATAATTTAAAACACATATGCAGAATCTTATTTACTGATTTTAGTGATTGGTTTAATACCGATAGCTTGAATATTTATCTAGTAATCGATAGATTTCCACTAATTAATTTATAACGTAAATCGGCGGCGCCTTTATGCCGATGCCAGGTACCTACCTACTTACTGATGAATGAATATGATTTGTTTAAGTACCGATTTTATACAGGCTGTTTCATTGATATTTTAGGACTTGAAATTAAGGTAGTATGAAAATTAAAAAAAAACTATGGCAATGAATTTGACAAAAAAACTATTGCAAAAAATACTAGACAAACAGCACTAATCGTATTTTAAATGTCGTAAATATGGTGACACGCAGTATAATAATTATTTCTGATTAACTGGAAAAAATGTGCATTTTTTTATTTTATTACCATATGAGCTCTTTCAATTAAAATAGAACATTACACAGATTACAAACCAAATAGAAGTACGGCTATTCGAGGCACATGACGGTAAATTACAATTTGTGACCGAGCGTTAACTCTATAGAGTTGAGCTGATAAAATAGTAAAGCCGGAACACAGAAACGGTTAACTGTTTCGAAAGTAATCACACAATTTTATTGAATTAACGGAAACACTCTAGAACACCTTAAGTAAATAAACATAAAGTTAGGCGATTTTATCTTCTAGAGTATTAACATATCTTTAAGTAAAAAAAATAAACAGTAATAGGGAGAAATTAGTTGCTGCGTTAAGGCCGTCCATTATTGTATTTTCAGTAAAATCTAGTTATAAAAGTAATACTGATATAAGTGTTTTCAATTATTTTTGAGGTTAACATCATGTCTGCTAGAAGCTGAAAAGCAATTAAATAAAATTCTGGTCAAACTTTAAAATAAATCAGTAAGAAAACATTAAAAAGCTTATAAAGCATTATAAAGATACATTACTTTGTGGTAAAAAATATAACACTTTTACTTAGAAAACTTTCGTGATTTATTTCAATCATTATTATAAATACGGGATTTATCACGTACCGTCTTATCGGTGTTCCGACGGTATTCGGAGCGGATCGCACTCACCCTGATGAAGGTTCGCGAATTAAACCGAAACATTGTCGGTCGGAACACCGATAAGACGGTACGTGATAAATCCCGTATTTATAACAATGAATATAACACTTTGCTAATGAAAACGCTTGCTAACTTTGGCTTATTGCTATTCCCCGCTTCCAAGAATTATCTAAGTTGATATACTTGCCAATAGTCGGAATTTTGGTCAGATGACGCCTATGTCCGACTTAATATTAGCATTCTCACAACCCTAACCCCATGACAGATTTATTCTCCATATACACGTCCTACTTTGTGTCACAGCTCATAAAGATGTCGTTACGTTGAATTAAAATGGACACATTTCGAATTAATCCTACTAATAATTTTGTTCTCGGATGAGTGGGACCGTTACGAAAAACATGATTTACTTGTTGTTGCTCTAACGAGGTATTTCTAATTCATAATTTGATGCCTCATTTTATTTCAAAGTGTGATGAAATTTTTTTGGTTTTATATTATTTCGGTACAACTTTCGTATGAGCGGTTTAATTTTGTATAAAATATAAATATTGCTAACAGTGAGCCTCAATTTAGAGAATTAATTCTAAAACTTATATCTTCGTATACATGTATATAATAAAGCTTCTATCTAGATTAAATTTATCATTAGCAATGTGAAAGAGAAAATGGATCTCAAGATCCAGAGGAAATTAACTTGAGTGAAGATTTAAATTTTTCATCAGACCAACCTAATTAACTTCATAATTAAACTTGGCAATCTTGCGGAGTTTTATTCATCTATTGAGATTTCATTTGTCGGTAGCATTTTGATTAAATTTTGTTTTACTGTTTCAAAAACGACACATTTCTTCGCTTAATTCCGACGTCATTATCCTAAACTTGATCAGTGGAATTGACAAAATAACTTCAGAAAAGCTCCGAAAATGACAAAGGCACGAATCGCGATGCAAGAAAATGCTGGACAAAAATGGACCCTTCAAAATAAGCATTGTTAAATCTTTTGAAGTTTCTAACTTTTTGCCATTGGGTACGATTTAAGTATACAACTTAAATGAAGTGGAAAAGTTGACCAAAAAGATCACCATTAAGTACAAAGGGGGTGCTAAAGTTGTCTTAGAACAATTTTTGTTAATATTTAGGACGGCATTATGGAGGAAAGTCGGGGGCTTTTGCATCCTAAATTTATGTCACCCGTTCATTTTTAGTGTTGTATTTCCAATTACAAGATTAATTACGTAATTATTTTGATTTATCCGCCGGTTCTTTGGCTATTAGTAGCCGTGGCTCTACTTATTAATCCCAGGTCCCAGCTTAACAGCGGTTTTGTCCTTCATTCAGCTAGTCCTGCAATTTGCTACCAGAAGAAAATAAAATAAACCAGAATTAAATAAAATTTGTCACCAGGCACTGTCAAGCGCGGTGACGCATCATATATTGGGCCTTTTTAAAACTGTCTTCAAAATTAGTAATATTTCAGAATTCCGCAGCTAATTCTTGTTGAAATATTTCCTTGAAACTTAACCTCTTAAACGACATTTTATTGACCTGCACACAGACCCTCGTCACCAAACTTTGCTTATTAACCAGAATGCATATGACCTACTTGCCAACAATTAGGATAACGGCCTTTGACACAACTATTAGCTGGCGATAGTGGGTAATTGTTGTTTAATTTGATGTTTCTGACACGCCACACGTAATACTATACTATTTTAGTGGAAACCATAATGATTCGTGGTTTAATACAACAGAAACTATTTCCAGGATTTATTATGACAGGACACACCTCTCGTGGGTGCGTCACGAAATATTTCAGAAATTGATTTTTGGTCTAGTGTTGTGATATGTCTTCTGTTCTTACCTTCGAGCCAAACGCATATGCAATGCTAAGCTTATGCCTGGAACACATATATGAATATAACACTACAATCTTAGATGACTTCTACTCAGTAGCTGAAACAACCATAAAATTAGAACTTTATTACAAAGGCCGCCCAAAATGAGAGGATCAGTTAATCTGAAATCTCCCATAAACCCTATATCACTCACAGATAACAATAACATTAATCTAGCCATTAAAAGAAAAGAATTGAGCGTAACAACCGCATTAATCGTAATCAATTGACTAGTAAAGAAGTCGAGTCACGAAGAGCTAAGTGTCGGTGCTCAGTTGTTTGAGAAAACCGCAAATAAATATCCTCAAGCGACTAATTGGTTCCTGTTGGATTCGACAGGCGTCCGGGGCGTGCGGTCCGCCGCATAATTTATTGGACGGACAGGGCGTTCGTCTATTCAAAATTATACGGCGATTGATACATTTCGAACAGTACCTACCCTAGATTTACTCAGTACGTTCACATAGTCGTGGCCGATGGTGTCATAAATCATCAGTTTGTTAGTGTTGGGCACTTGCGATAAGGATTATCGATAGTTCAGGTAGCCTGCGGCGGCGGCCGTAGCGGTAGGGATCAATGTCACATTCCTGGAACGGTCATTGTATGTGAAGTCATGAATGCGTTATTCATACTAATTTATGAATTCGAAAGTAACTCTGTCTTTCTGTTTGTTACGTTTTCACGACTGAACCGGTCTTGATGAAACCAAGGAAATACTGTGGCATGAGAAAGGGCATTATAATTTTTTTTTTTTTGGGAAAATTATAAGAATTTAATTGGCTATACAATTTTGAAAATGAATCAATCACTTGGACTGCGCCAGAGATGAGAAAATAATAGTTAAAAAATAAATAAATAAAATAAATAAATATCGCTGGACATTTCACACAGCGCTATCTAGCCCCAAACGAAGCATAGTTTGTACTATGGGAACCAGATAACTGATACAATACTTATATACATTTTTTTGTAAATACATACTTTTAATATATAGAAAAACACCTAGACACAGAACAAATATCTGTAGATCATGCAAACATTTGTTCCGTGGCGGGAATCGAACCCGCTACCTCCTGCGTCTCAGCCGGCTATGCGCCCACTGCGCCACGGTGGCAGTCAGTAGTTGATACATCATCGTCGCATTCACGAAGTTTTTTTTATTGGCGCTGTTATAATTATGACTATAGTAGAGATGGGACGAATGTGGTTTGAACCGAACTTCGGTTCAATTTCGCGCGCTTTCTCGAGTAGCAACGAGTAGAGTTCTGCAACTCAAAGACCTATGCCCATATGGCTGGTGGGCTAAGAATAAAGACAAGTTCCCTAGCATGAGTTATTTGGCTCGAATATATTTATCGTCTCCTGGAAGCTCTGTAAGTATATTCTGAGCGACTTTTTTCGGAGGCAGGAAACGTATACGAAAAAAAACGTAACAGACTTCTGCCAGATAAGGCAATCTTTGGTGTTTTTGCACCATCACCTGCCTCTAGTAAATTTTAAATATGAGTGAGTAGATAGATGAGAAAAGTTTGTTTAATTTAATTGTTGAAAAAAATACCCTTTAATTGTAATTTGTAATAAAAAATACTTGATGTTAATGAATGTTTAGTTTGTGAACCAAAATCGTGATTTTTTTATTCAATTTATGAATTGTTATCCAGATGTTTGTTAGAAGAATACTAAGTTTGTTTCAGTTTTGTAATAGTATGTCTAATTTGTATGTCTAATTAATTAGGCAGAGATTTTCAAGACTATAAATTAAGAAGAACTAATTTAATTTAAGGTTTACATTTACAATGTTCCTAACTAAAATAAATTACCATGAGTGAGTAAAATACATTATTTTATTTTACAGTAATGCTATTCTAATTCTATTAAATTTCAGTCAAAATAGTGCAAGTAGGTATTATTTTTCTTGTGCCGAATGTTCGGCATCTGAATCGAATTTCAAGCTGCCGAAACTCGGTTGAACCGAATGTGAACCGAATTTCGCCCCATCCCTAGACTATAGGGATTTACCTATGTTCACGCCAAAGAACTCGCGGGTAAACAGCTCGTTAGTTAATAAATCAAAAGCTTGGTAAGCAGGTGTCATTCGTCATACTTGTACGACATAGAAGAATTTTTGAAAACTAAATGTGAGTGTTGCAAACAATATTCACTCACAAGCGCAGACTATAAAAAACACGCTACGAAAAAAAATATAACAAAATCAATGACTTCATTTTCGACACGGAAATTTCGAATTAACAGTTTTAGGTTTGACAAAGCTCCAAAAAATTGTACGAGTATTCTATCGGACAAGGCCTTCTTACAGCCGCTTTAATTTTGATTATTTTGTTAGGTTTTTTTCTTTTTAGTAGTATTTGACAAACCCCTAATCCGCTGCATCTCTCACTTTGTTAGGTATTATTACCATTTAGTTTTTAGATTGTGGTTCTAAAGTTTGAATAAAAAATGTATATAAAATTATATAATTTATCGTCATTGAATTAAAAGAATACACTGCTTAATTACTAAATTACTTACATCATTTTATTCTATCGAAACGAGCATGGCCCAACACTATAGGCGTTATAGCACTCTCCATAAAGGCAACGAGTGCAAGCGAGTTAGACATACTTACTCACACACGTTTTATTGCCCCATCGGCCACGAATTTTTGAACGAATTATAGCTACTTACATTATAGGAACTAGATAAACGCACGCCAGTAGTTTTTTTTTGTTTGTTTCGCCTGTTTCCCTCCGACACAGGTCAGAGACGTTTTTAGGCTTAACATATTGCACAGCTGGTTTACTTTATTTGGTAGGTAATGACAGTGTAATGTGTACATCTGTGGGACCAATAAATACATATATTTAATACATGTTTTTTATTTATGTGTTGTGTTGTGTTGTTTTTTGTTTATTGAGTTGTGTTTTAAATATATATTTTGTATAGGTTTTTTTAAAATATATATGTATAGAACCTGGTTATTCGTTATTATAAATGTTGTTCTTAATCTCTATTTACCTTGTTATTTATTTTATACATCTATAAGTAGTTACCTATTGTGGAAGTTTGCACAGTGTAATTAAGGTAGTGTAGTCTATTTATTTCTAATATTTGTCTCCTTTGTTACGAGACTGTCAAATTTCATAAATTTAACGCCAGTAGTTTAGCTCACCTCGGCTGGTTATGTAACTTGAAAAAAAAAATCATAGGCACTATCAAGCGATAGATAACACAGTATACATATATATAATATTATGACTAGTTCATTACAATACGTTTACATATAGCGAGTAGCTATACCTACTGCAGCAACTAATCTTTCACTTCGCATGCAAGCTCACAGTGTCCGGCATATCGGAGGATTAGAGAATACCCCTGCGATATGCCAACCAAATTCTCCGGTTTTAGCAACAGCTTGCACAGTTGCATGGCCTAATATTAAGTTAGGGTATCCAGACAAGGGAATATGGAATTCACTGAATGTTAGTATGACTGACTGTCCGATTCTAAAACCCTACCTATCGATATAAGAGTCATGAAAAAGGTCACTGCTCTTTGTTATATATGCATGGGGTTTTACAACTGATAACACCTTTCTAAAAGCATTTATTCAACACGGAAGTACGACCTCAGAATACAAACAAAATCTATTCACGAATGATGTGTAATAAATTGTTCAATGCTTAATGACTTCATTCATTACAGTGGAGTTTTATGGCATTTATTTTAAGTCCGTCCATCACACTTTTACGATTCTATACATTAACACCGCACTTACGCTCCATAAATAATTCAATGTGTAATTGACCCACTCATTCGAAGCACAGAGTATTCTCGGCATAATAATATCTGCTTGGTTTTGGTCCGTTGCCTCCAAAATCCCCAGCAGCTCATGAAACATTAAATTGATCTTGAATAATTCCGCCGTGGAAAATTGTAGATCCGTTTCTCACTTCTTCAGCCCAGCGTTTTTGCCCATTTGGATTCCCGGGCCGCATCCAACTGAGCCTGTTATCCTCAAACTTTGCCTTTTCGTTGAAAAACTCATGCTATTACCGTAAATATCAATTTGTATGAAACTAGAGGGCGGTGACAGCCCCGGGCTGCAACGTAGTCTGCCACAGTCAGTTACAAATTGAAGTACCTAGCTCCTCACAAAAATTTAGGTTTTTAAACGTCACATTGGCTAAGGATAGAACTTTAAATTGGACATTTTAAGTCATAAAACCCGCCGGGAACGAAATACTACCAAACTCGGTTTGGACACTTGTACTGCGAAGGCGAAGTTACAGTTTTTAGCATCTCAGCGGTCAAGTTAAAAGCTATTACGGCTATTAACGGTCAGGACTGCTTTGAAGTTGTGACCTAAAAAGTTAGATTTTGGTTTTATACGAGCTATAAGCCAAATTCCAGTGTGTAAAAACAAGTTTTGATAAAAAGTTGTAACCGACAAGCACTTTAAAAGTACCACTACGAAATAGCATGTACTTTTTGTGCATTAGTAATTTTCTTTTGGCTTTCTAACAAGCACCATCAATAGTGTGATACGGTGAGCTAATTTAACCTTACAAAAATAGACCCTTTATTCAAACAACCACGTTATCTGTATAATAATATACAGTACCTAGGCTGGTTTACTAATAGCAAGCGATGCCGCTAACCGAATACGACTAGCGCAGCGTCTAGCGTATCGTCTAGCGTAGCATCTAGCGTAGCGTCTAGCGTAGCAGTCGTAGCAAAGGTGTAGCCTTACGTGGCGTTTACGTAGCATCTTGCGTAGTAATGAGTGACGTTCATAGTTACAAGCGCAGCGGCCAGTTTAGTGAAGCTCTGAGAGCGTAGCTATAGCACATTTTAAAATAAAATAAAAAAATAAAAGGGCATTTATTTACACACACACCTCTTATGCTAACATAAGTTGGTAGGTACAATAAGTACCAAATAAAGCTAGGTAAGTTTAATAGTAAGCCTAATTCTAAGTTTTCATAGTCTACAAATTCTGAATAATCATTTTATTTTTGTTTATGACTGTTCAGGTTTTTTAATTCTTTATTGTTTTTGTATTGTTGTTATTCGTATTGTATAATTTTATATTGTTGTTGTTTTCTATATTGTATTTTACCATCGTACATCAGTTCTGCTGGAGTTTTGCCCGTAATTATGTATTTAACTATGTAAGAAAGAAAGAAAACATTTTATTCAAAAACCATACAGTGAAAATGAAAAATAAAACACAACAAAAAGAAAAACTAACCTAAGCACTAACAAACTTAAAAGCTCTGTGTGGGGATGAATTGGTACTCAGCTCAGCATGATGCTACGGCATGCTATTGATGTATGGCGGTTTGTTTAAACTCTTCGCTCATCGCGCTGCTTAAGTATATCCTCTTTCAAACCCACAAGCGATGTCGCCAAGTACTTACAGGTCACGCACTGTAAACACGCAAGCGTTACGTTGATCCCTTCATAATGCCATGATTGATTGTTGTTAGCACTTTAATGCATTAGGTGCTATAAAATGGCAAGGCGATAAAATGCTTAATTTTTATGTATTTTCTGAGCCTAATGGGCATGGTCTGTGACATATTTTCGGGTGCTATAAATATGAGGTTTTAATATAAACATATAAAGCAGAAGTTTATTAGTAATATAACGCAGGTGTTTAACGATTATTAGGTCCATAGAGTTAGGTCTTCGTACTGACATAAGCAATCCAGGTCCAACACTAGCAAGCTTTTCAGAGTAAGGACTGGGCCTCAATAAGTATAAGTTTCTGTATATTATAAGTATGTATTTACAAATAAAAGTATATAAGTATTCTATCAGTTATCTGGTTTCCATAGTACAAGCTTTGCTTAGTTTGGGGCTAGATAGCGCTGTGTGAAATGTCCAACAATATTTATTTGTTTATTTTATAAGTAGTCTTACTAATTTTACTTAAAAAACTTTCGTGATTTATTTCAATCATTTATTATAAATGCGGGATTTATCACGAACCGTTTCATCGGTGTTTCGACCGACAATGTTTCGGTTCAATCCGTGAACCTTCATCAGGGTGAGTGCGATCCGCTCCGAACAACATTGTCGGTCGAAACATCGATAAAACGGTACGTGATTAATCCTGTTTTTATAATAATGATTAATAGTCTTACTAAGTTTGCTACTTAATACTCATAACTTATTTTGCATGCAATGTTAACATCGCACGTGCCATCGTGTGAATATGGCATCATGGTTCTTATTTTTTTTATAGTATAGTATAATATGAAGTCGCTTCCGCTGTATGCTCGCTTAGATCTTTTAAACTACTAAACGGATTTTAATGCAGTTTTCAGCAACAGATAGAGTGATCCAAGAGAAAGGTTTATATGTATAATAGATACATAATTCTGTTTGTTTTTTTGTTTGTTTGATACTTTTACACGACTAAACGGTTAAACGGATCGTAATGAAATTTTGCAAGGAGATATATTATATCCTGGGAAAGCACATAGGCTACTTTTTAGGCAACTGCGCAAAATGAGGGTAATGTTTTATTGAAAAACCATCCGTGTGAAGCTGGGGGCGGGTCAGCTAGTTGATTATAAACTCGCTTTTATTTTGCATAGCGAGATAGTGCTCAAGAACACAGTAGATTGGATATTGAGTTATCTTTATTAATTAGAACCCAATTCTAGTGCTAGAGTCAGTAGGGTCTAAAAGCTTCTGACATTGTTTGACAGCTTTTACAGCCGGAAGCTACATATTAACATACCCTCTTAAGCACGGAACTGCTCAGTTAAAAATGCCACTAGCGGACACCCATCCAAATAGTGACCGTGCGAAAAATCGCTTAACTTAGCCGATGACCTGTTAAAAACGACTAAGCTCGATGCGCACTCAATAAACTTTATGCCCCAACGGCCGTAATTTATTCGTGCTATGTGCCCCGCCCACTGCCACTTCAATTTGGTTATCCTCTGGGTTATGTCAATGAATTAAGTTTGTCTACGAATCTCCTCATCTCGATCTCGCAGAGAAACACCAAGCAGCTTGGCAGCAGGTTGGTAGAAATAATATATGTATCCATTTTTTTATTTCAGGAACAAGACAAGAAAGTATTATAAAATAAATAAATAAATAAATAAATATAAATAAATATTGCTGGACATTTCACACAGCGCTATCTAGCCCCAAACTAAGCAGAGTTTGTACTATGGGAACCAGATAACTGATAGAATACTTATATAATTTTGTTTGGTAAATACATACTTATAATACCTATATAGAGAAACAAACAGGTCCGAAACAAATCTCTGTAGATCATGCAAACATTTGTTCCGCGGCGGGAGTCAAACCCGCCAGCTCCTGCGTCTCAGCCGGCTATTCGCGCACTGCACCACGGAGGTCGTCAATAATGTTAATTAACGAGGCCAAATATTAGGTACTGTTGACATGTTGTTGAGTCGTTGGTTCTCTTATTTATACAGTGTAGCTATCACACAAACGCAGTTCAACGATTACTCACTGTAGTCAATATTCCCTCTAAATTGCCCAGTTTGCACACAAAAACAGCAAACCTTGTAAAATTTAAATTGTATCGAAATTGGGTCGGTAATTTTATTATGGGGCGCATTGAACGTCGGGTGGCGGTTTAATTAACAGTCCACCCAAAACGCGCTATAACTCAACCTGACGTGGAATCCTGTCGTGTGACGTGGCCCTCGTGTCATACTACAACGTATGCAATTATACACAAACTGCATTTTGCAGGACGTACACGAGATTTATTAAACTCATACGGGCAAACGTATAACCCACTTAGTATGTTTTGGCATGAAAAGCCACTGATATTTTTCAGAATTACAGTTCTTATTTAGGCCATTTTAGTAGATCTGGAAGTTGCGCCTTAATTTAGGACTTTGATAAAACAGGTAGCATAGTATGCCAAATAAAAGAAACGGACAAAAACATTATACAAAACTGTAAGTATTGATCCAGTATTTACATTAGGATTTGAATCTCCCAGCAACAGTCGAAGGCTTTTCTCTAACCAAATCTCAGGGTTCTATAAAAAACTAGTGTAAAGAAGATAAGCTTTCCCCACTTGTACAAACAAACAACTTTACTTTGCATTGGCTTTGCTTGTCCTTCTAATCAAAGACTCAGTGTTGAAGCCTGTAATTTACTTTCATAGACTTCAGTTCAAAACACTGTAAATAGGGTGACAGTAGGAATAGGCGAGTGCTGATGGTTTACAGAGGTTGATCAATATTTGAAGAGCTTTAGATCTGGGGCGAAAACTACTCTATCATCATCTAATCAACAACTACTTAGGTTACATGAACCCTCTTACCTCACAAATAAACGTTGCACATACCATGTACTGCAAACAGTCGAGGGCGGTTCTGCCGATCGTCTCGCCATGACTGACACGTCGACTGCTCAACCTTCAGAGACTGGACCTTCGAATTATCGTGGGGACCAATACAAGACATTACAATAGACAGCCCACTCTGCAGGGGATGTCTCACCGAAAAAGAATCTGCTACCCACGTTGTCCTGGATTACGTGGAGGTAAGAGCACAACGTGTAGAAATCCTGGACAATCCAAGGTCACTCCGTGAAGCCTGCGAAGATCTCAGGAAACTTCTGCGCTTCTGGTTGGAGTTAGGCTGGCTATCCATATTGTCAACTCTCTCACGCATAATGGACCACATACAGAGTTCTAATTCGGATAAGGGAGACTACAAACAAACCAACATCCTCACAAATATATAATTTGCACTGATAACTATTGCCATTACGGGATATTTGCCATGATTGTGAGTCAGTTTTTTCAATTGCATGCGCCGTAATCACGTTATAAACTCACTAAACTCTTATAATCTCTTACATCGAAAAACGGTGGAATTAAACTCGTAATGAGTTTAATTACCAACCAACATTTAAGTATGTGACTTCGTTTAAGGTTATGCCTAAGTCAATAAAATTACACTTATACCTACGAGGTGCACATATATTGGCAAAATGTCAAAATCATCTGATTAAGAACATATAAAGTGGGCTTAAATAGCTTGCGAGGTCGTTTACGATTACTTGAAACTTTAATCAGAAAATCAGGTCAGTTCTACCCTACAGCTCAAAACAGGTTACATATCAAACTATGTAACGAAAAACATGTTTGTGCCATCCGCGATGAAATTCCGCCAGCAACGAGTTTTCGCGCGATATAATTACGTTAACTCAAAATGAGCCTTCAATAGCTGAAGTTAAATTGGGTTATAACAAAATGGGGTAAGGAATGAATGTTTACAACGTTCTTTTGCAAAACAAAATGAGGTTCTATGTAGATTAGGTTCTATGTAGTTATATTCGGCAGATATATATAAAAGAATAGATTAGAAAAGAACACTCGAAGCAACTATTAGGTAATCTGCAGTCATAACCGTGGTGACGACCTCCGTGGTGCAGTGGGCGAATCCTGAGACGCAGGAGGTAGCGGGTTCGATCCCCGCTGCGGAACAAATGTTTGCATGATCTACAGATATTTTTTCCGGGTCTGGTTGTTTTTCTACATATTATAAGTATGTATTTACAAAAAAAAAGTATATAAGTATTCTATCAGTTATCTGGTTACCATAGTACAAGCTCTGCTTAGTTTGGGGCTAGTTAGCGCTGTGTGAAATATCCAGCAATATTTATTATTAAATTTATTTATAAAAAACTTTTTTAGATCTGGTGAACAATTTTAGTATCCGTGGGAAACAAAGTGGAAAACAATATAACGTAAATAATGCGGGACAAGAATACGCGGGATCGGTCTGGAGTCACCTTCTAAAAATAATAGAGAAAGAACGATGGTCAGGGATAAATGAGAACCTTCACTATTAACTAGTATTCAAATAAAATAAATTAATTTATTTGTTGAAACCATATTTTATTAAGTTGTTTGTTGTTTAATTATGTATACATATAAGTATGTATATAAGTAATCTATTAGTGCGACGTGTGATCCGAGAACTGACGCTTATCTAGGTCAACGCATAAGCATTGTCATTCAGCAGAGCAATGCAGCCAGTGTCTTGGGGGCACTTCCACCTGGTAGTGATCTGGAGCAATTGAGCTATCTATAGATCGTTTGCAACGGTCTTTAGATGATTCAACTATTTCTTCTGTATTTTATTGTAAATAATTGTATATTCTTTCTGTTGTTAAAGAATATTTTATCTTTTAGTTATCTGGTTCCCATAATACAAGTTTGCTTAGTTTGGGGCTAGATAGCGGAGTGTGATATGCCCAGTTTTTTATTTATTAACCAAAATTTGTTACTTTTGAACTAGAGTTATTAAGTTCAAAAGTAACAAAGTTTGAGCCTCGATTAACCAACTGGAGTTTATTTACAGAATATAAGCCTCAGAATCTCGTGATCCATATTTCTCAAGAGTACAAACCGAAATTACCACTATCCCAACCTATCACATGACATTACAGAAACATATTGTATTCACATACCCAGCGGCGTATGAAAAGCTATTCTAAACAGCTATTTGCGTATCTCAACGTTATCGTCCCTCGTAATAATATTTTGAGATCCTTGCCAATGACTGTAGTTTTAAGATCTGCTTAGGTTGTTACGGGACTGGACGGGACCGAAAGATAGACAAATCTCGTAACCCAGGTTAACCCTAGTACCTTCTATATTTAAATATCCACTATAATATTGAAATAAAATAAAGTCACTTGAATCAGGATTTTAACTCCACTATTTAGTTAACGTAGGTTCCTAATCATTGGCTTGAAGGCTATAATAATTTTTAATTTACCTATTTATAATACCTACGTGTAAGTTACGTGTAAGATAATTTTTAATTTACCTATTTATAATACCTACGTGTAAGTTACGTGTAAGATAATTTTTAATTTACCTATTTATAATACCTACGTGTAAGTTACGTGTAAGATAATTTTTAATTTACCTATTTATAATACCTACGTGTAAGTTACGTGTAAGTTTGTAAAGTGTTAGATTACTGAGCATGTTGTGTTAGCCTGTGGTTTAGCATCCATACTAATATTATAAATGCGAGCGTTACTGTGTTTGTTTGTTACCTTTTAATTCAGATAGGTTTATCAACATGTAGTACACAGCAAGGATTGTAAAAGGCGATGGTTACCAGTGGCAACTTACCACGTATTGTCATTCACTTGTTCCATCTCCATCTCCTTATACTATAATTATAATTCTACTGTGCGTGTGTATGTCACTGAACTCCTCCTAAACGGCTGGACCTATTTGAATGTTTTTTTTGTATGTGTTTGTGTGAGAACCTGGATGGTTTATTCACAATTGGACCCGGTAGGTAGCGCTGTTGTCGAGATCCAGATAATTGCGGACGAAGTCGCGGGCATACAGCTAGTACTGTATAAAAAAGGATCAATTGGTCATATCACGTCATAGTCAGTGTAGATGCTCGCGCACAAAAAATATAGGTAAGTACCTACTTATACCCGACGAAACAATTACCTACTCTTTTGAAGCCAAGAAAGAGGAGAAACGTGGTTTAGTCGCCCCAAGTGGCCAGTGTTTTGCTTTCTAACTAGACAACATAATCCTTTTATACAAGGCGAGATTGTTCCATGATATTTGGGTATTTGTTCATTGTTATTCTCTTTATTACGGCCCCGGCTCCGTGTCTTACGCGTCCCTTGCTAATAAATATGGACTTTGAAAGTGTAAACCAATCACTGGCTATTACAGACCGCTGATAACGCCCTCTGTCGAACTTTGTTTCAGTTGTTTTATGAGAACGATTTGAAACCAACTTTAGACGTTTATGTGTGAAAATGTAACGTGTTATTTTAGAGAGTTGCTATTTTAGGATAGTTTGCTGTAGTTGAATATAAAGTATTAGAGTGTTTGTGCATGAAAGGAATCTTCAGGTAAAGGGTGTACCGAATAATTTTACTACATTGGTTCACACGCTACCATACCTAGATCAGCGACTCCGCCCTTCACTTAGCTTGCTAAAGCTTCTCTTGTCAATATACTAAACTGCAATGTTTGACATTGAGCAGATCAAAAAACTGTATAAGTTTTCCTGCAGATGGAGCTAACGGCGCTTTAGTCGTAATCTGAATCATCTCACTAATTTCGTCCCTGACGTGACAAGAGGCTGTAGCACAATTGGTAGTGCATCCTCGTATCAAGAGGAAGGTTGCGGGTTCAAGTCAATTTTTTTAGATGGTTTTAAAAATCTTGCTAAAACTTACCACCCAGGCACTGTATTAATCAGCTGCCATTGATCGATGTTATGAATAGAATAAGTTTGGGGGGTAATGGAGCGTCTTATTCTGCCAGTTGGTCCATCAGTGCTAGGACAAGTGCATAATGACTTATTACTCAAATTTTACAATAATCTTTTCTAAAGTTCATAGTGGATGCCAGAAAAACTTTTGAAAAATTGAGGATGAAAACTGAAATTTCTTCTCACTTTGCGGAAATATATTGCAGTGCAATAACTTTTGTTACAATTAGGTGAAATTCGTTTCAGTCCAAGGGAAAAGTTCCCGCTGTAAGTACTTTGTTTAATCTGAGAGCTTATTTAAAATTTATTAAAGGTAAGGTTTGGCCAAGAAAAAAACGGCAAAAGAAAAGTAAAATTCAGATTCTGAAATGAAATGAATACGGGCTTCAGGCGTTTCGTCGCCAATGAATAATTTATTTTAGAACTGGGTTTTCGCGAAATTACTTGCCATCTCGTTTGAAAGAGTGTGCCAACATTCGATTGGACTTAATATCAATTTATGTGTATGAAAAACTGAAATTTTACTACTGAAAAAGAGACTGAATAATTTCACTTTGATATGTAAACAGTTTAATGGTAGAATTAAGTCACAAAAAAAAACTATGTATCCATTTATTTTTAAAGAAAAGGGCGGAATAATGACACGAATATAGATCATAATAAGCAAAAATTTGTAACAAAGTGTGTGATTGGCAGTTCTCATTCGTCATCTTTAATTTAAACGAAAATTAATCTTCAATATTGTCGAAATCCGAAAGTGACAGCTCCAATGAATTCCCGCCAAACGTTTCCAGAAACATTCTGAAAGTAATTGAAATAATTTTTTAGCCATCATCTGGAAAAATGTCTCCAGCATTTTCGAGTTGTTGGCTAAAAGTTTCCGCCTTAATAAAAGTAGTTTTTATTTCTAGGTTACAATTACGAGCTAGTAATAAAACTTTTCTACGGCACCGTACGTGACAGCGATACTGAGACGTTACGTGTGACGAATGGACAAAAATACGAATTCTAAGGTACGACGTTTTTAGACGAAAGTGGATTGAGGACAAAATGTTGTATCACTTTGGGAAACGAAGCCACTTGAGCATCTATTGTCGTATACTCAGATACGTCTCTAATGCTCGATGGCACGTGATACGGGACTGCCGAGACTTTTATGCAAAACTTTTTTATACGCGCATAAAATCATACGGCAAGATGCGAACTCTAATGGAATTACAGCTGTAATTCTTGCGATGAAAAAGTTTCAAGTTTGTGACTGAATAAATCTTGGCTTTCAATCCAATCGCCATCATAAATTGCTGATAAAAAGTGGAAAGCGGAATCGAATCAGCTATTACGAAGGTATGAAAGTATCGCGTGTGTGGCTAACGATTTGGTAATAATCGATTGGCGAGCCTCGACGGGCAAATATTAGCATTGACATAATGACAAAGCCGCAGAGTCAATGGGATTGTCGGCTCTGCGGTCTGCCGATTCCAGTCTATTGCGTGCTTGTTCGGTAATGTTTTGTCAATACTTTGCTTTCGTGTAAATCCATATTCAACATGGAAAACGGTATTTTTAGTTTTTCATGTTAGAAGCAGACGGGCAACAGCTTTTGAGTTTCAAGTCCTCAAATTTCTGTTTTGTGTATTAATGGGACAGAACGATGAACTGAAAATTAATATTTAGTTATGTTTTTTTCATAAATCGTATGTAACATAAAATGTATGAACATTTGTCACCTATATTAACAAACAATAGACTTGAGTGACCTGACCCTATCGACTACGAACAGTACACTGTTATACAAAGAGCGAGTCAAAGCGAACGAGGACGCTAATGAGTCAAGGGTGCTATTGATAGCTTACACCCAAGTATATACCTACTTTCTTTTCATCACGAATGCAAAGAAATTAAAAAAGTATTTATAACAGTTTGTTGCTAAAACAAATTTTGCGTTCCGACTAAAGTATGGCCTCTTTTATATAATAGAAATAAGGATTTGTCATGGAGGATGTATTTCATTAAAGCATATTTTGAATGTAGCCTCTTTTATTTTAGATAGAAATAAGGACTTGCCATGGAGGTTATATTTCATTGAATGCAATGAGCCTCATTCTATTTTAAAATTTACTTACAGCCCTAGAGACGTAAATCGCATTTACGCATCATGTATGCCAAACGCCAACAATAACCAATTTTCAGAGCATAAGTGATGTATAATTATTTTGTGGAGTTTAAGGGACCACCGTTTCGTGACAAAAACGTGGCTCTAAAAGAATATGCTCCCATGGGATCAAAGTAGCAATAAAGAGCCTATTTCTAAAAATAAAGACACCTTTTTACCACCATTGTAAAAGTTAAAAGCAACAATGACTGCCATTATTGTTCCGGCTGGTGATTTCGACCCCGCACTGACGGACAAGGGTGGCTCGAGGGTTGACGACCAGAGCCTTAACGAATTGTTATTTTGATGCACTCACTCGGAAAAACAATCGGGCTCGTGAATTGAAGGGACAAGATTAAAGATTTGCTAAGGTTCACGCTGATTTAGATTCTAGTTAGAGCATTGAAAAACGAGAATTTATTTATTGTGAGTGGTCATAGTTAAAGAAAACTTTGATCAAAGATTTTTGAAAAGTTTTTCCGTTCGATTAGTAGAATGAAGTCGGTTAAAATTAAAGGAATGTGTGCTTATATTTTACATTAATGTGTTTTCTATTTAATCCACAACGGAACCACGACAAACATGATCCCAAGGTATACGAGGCGCATTCAACCCTTAACCAGAATGTTTCGTATACAATCAGTTACCTGTACGATAAGTCGTTCTGGTAACGGGTGATGGGCGTAATTCAATGGCCATAGTAACCATAGCATAACCTGTGAGATAATGCATTTATTATCATTATCATATCAGCCACAGGACATTGCTGAATATAGGCCTCCCCCACAGATTTGCAGAGCAACCGATATTGTGTGGCCTGCACCCAACAGCTCCCAGCAACCTTTATCAGGTCGTCTTTCTTATTAGTGGGGAGCCGTCCTACGCTGCGCATTCTAGTGCGTGCATTTATTATATAGGGTGTCTCAAAAAGATTGCACTTTTTAAATTTTGTGTAATTTTTTTTTCGTGTATGTGGGAACTCTGAAAATTGACAGCTGTCACCAATGATTATTCCGATTAATAAAAATAGAGCGTTACACGAAAGAACTTGTTATCATTGTGAAAACTCATTACAAAATTGGAGAAAATTACTTGCCGCAAACTACGCGGAATTTTTGGTCGAGAAAGTGCACCTAATGTGGACACAGTTCGAAAAATCGGCGTTCGCTTCAGTTTGCTCTATTGCCCATTGAACGAATTGCTGACGCTTTGCATACGAGTAGTTTCCTGGTTTGGGCTCCTGAGTAAGCTGAATCTTGTACTGGTGAAGGTGGAGAGTGTTCGTCAAAATTTGCTGTGACTACGCGCAGCACTATCTTCGTGAAATTTAAAGTCTTTGAGCACGATACCGAATAGATGTTTTCGGGGTTTCGGCTACACTCTTGTTTACAGCAGCAATATTTTCAACCGGGTATGTCGACGTAGAGGAGACTTAATATCCACAAACGACCCAGTTTCTTAAAATTTTTTGACTACTTTTCTAATTTTCTCAGCGTAGCTTTCTCTATTTTATTAATAAGTTTTCACATTGGTAACACGGTATTCTTTTGTGTTTAATCGGAACAATCACAGATGACAGCTGTCAAATTTCAGAGTTGCCACATACACGAAAAAAAAATTACACAATATTTTAAAAGTGAACTTTTATTGAGACACTCTATAGTTAGTGACAACATATAGGTGATCATAGGGTTGTGCCGTAATGACTGTCATCTTAAATAATATAATTTTTACAAAAATCGAACATCCGACTTCAAAGTTACCTGGAATATTTTATGAATTAACGAATTGAGAATCTACTCCTTGTTTGAAGTCGGTTAACCTAACCAAACTCTCATCAAACTACCCTTAAAGTACATCGTTTCCAATAAAAAAAGAATCATCGAAATCGGCTGGCGTGATATTGAGTTATTCGTCCATTGGTCGCGCACATACTTAATACAAATTTAAGACTTATAAGGTCTTCTCATGGATGAACCTGTCAGAACTGGACCAAATTAAAATGGTACTACACGGGAAGCACCAGCTTTCAAATAAAAAAGAATCATCTAAATCGGTTCACCGAGTCGAAAGTTCTGAGGTAACAAATATAAAAAAAAGGATTGTGTGGTTTTATGAAACCACGGTAAAAGAGAAACTTTGTTTCACATTATAGACATTTAGCTAAAAATTTTCGTTGGCACAAATGAGTAATAGTTTATACACTACACGGTCAGTTGATGCGAACTATAGGCGCCGCCATATTGGCCTCGGCTGCTCTGACGAGCGCCTTTCACTTTATACCGTCACGCGACATGCAACACACAGACGAAAAAGTTTGAGACGATGTAATAAAAGTTTCACTTTAAAAAACATTCGAATTGAGAACCTCCTCGTTTTTTGAAGTCGGTTGAAAAATAACCCAATAATCTTCCTTCGACAGTCGGGCAAAAAGAGAGTATTGCGATAAACGGAAAAAGGGTAAAAAATTAAATGTCTCTTCAATTCGCCTGTATTTAGATCAAATAAAAATTGTTCCGTTTCGTGTAATAAAGTAATCGTTGAGAGCTCTCTACTGAGGTGCCAGTTAACGCCTTCAGGGGGTTAAGTGCGGATAATTTCCTTTTGCGTGCCCGCTCCTAATGACGACGCGACTGCGTAGGGTAGTTCCACGGCTTCGGGTATAAGGAACCATCTCAGTTTTTCCTATTTTTGAGTTTATATAAAATTAAATGAGAAATACGTCGTTGTACATCGTGATAAGGGAGCAACGTAGTTTTAAAAAAGCTTATGTATTAAATTTTAATATTCTTTCTCGTTTTCGAAAAAAATAATATCTGAGTGATATGTGACAAAGCAGTAAGTCGAGCAAGTTTAAAATAATGTTTGCATTGTGGCCAATCAATATTTTGCAGGAGCTAAGCCAGACCCTTTTCACTTATTAACCTACTATATATATAGGTATAAAAAACAAAGTCGGGTTAGTTACACCATTTATAACTCAAGAACGGCTTGACCAATTTTGATGGTCTTTGATTTGTTAGATTTGCTTCCTCCCTGAATAGCAGCATAACTATTAAAATATCGGAAAAAATCACGCAATAAGAAATTATGAAGCTAATGATGGCCGATTGATAATTCTACCAGGGCGACGTACTTTGGTAGCCCGCGTCATAGGCATGCCAAGGCGGTACGAAGTTCGGCGGGTCAGCTAGTATTTCGATAAATATGACCATTCTATGCATCAAAGAAACTTTCGTCAAAAACGATTCCGTTGGTGAACTCTGAATCACACTGAACACAAAATACTTTTAAATACTAAAATTGTGGATTTGGAAGATACAACATTTCACTTTATCATGGAACTAGGGGAGTCAAGGGAAGATAGGCTTTGAACCGGCAATTTCCCGGTTTCGATTCAGAGAAAATTATTAATTTTTGTTGAATTTACTTTTCGCTTATCTCGACGAAACAGAAATATGAAAGACTTGTTTAATCCGATTTATTCAGCTAAATAAATAAAGGCGACAAGAATTTTTTTAGAATTTGTTGCGATTCGATTTGGTAAACTGTTTTTATTTTATTTACCAGAACACCTTATTTATTAAAAATACTTTATAGAGTTACGTTAGTTCTATTATGGATATCTGAATTATAAAAATGTTTTTGTTTACGAACAAAACACTTAGTAAGAAGATCCAATTAGTTAACCAATAATTAGGTACCGTTTTACCCCCAGTTCAGTTTTATGGTCTCTTCAGTATCTTTTACCACCAGTCAACCAGGATACATACCAAATTTTGCTTATAAATTTTACAATATGTACTGTATGCACCAAACGCACCTATCAATCAGTTTGGCCCACGTGAATTTCATTATCTGCAATTAAACACTAAATGGAATGTCCACAGGCCCCGTGAGAGATATTTGCCTTAATTAAAACTTGTCCCCTTCAGCAAACGCCGATTAAAACTGACTGGAACAGATGGCCGTGATTTTTTCAGAGCTTTACTGCAATAAATACTGAACTTTTCAATTTGATTTTCAAGACCTACGAAGTTTATAATTGCAAGTGAATTTAAAATTTGCATAAAAAAACTTAGGAAGTTCGATTGTAACGTTTGTTGGAAGGAACTCGCAAAATACTATCACAATTTTTAAAACGTGTTAGTGCAGCACGATGCTGTGGGATTTCTCCCTGCCCAGGTGTCCACATCTGTGTACCGAAGCGTTGCCAAGCTTGCATAAAATCGTGCACTTTATGTAAAGTTTATCTTGCTAACTGCAGAAACGTGTCTACGATATGTATTTATAGAAAGAAAATATATCCTTAAATTTGAAAGTTTGGCGGAGGACAAGTTGGAAAGTGTTCGTCAAAAACAGGGAAGATCTCTCATCAAGCGACCTTGGCTCAGAGTCCTAGGACCGGTTGGTGGTGAGAAATATTACTAATGCTAAAATTGGCATACGATGATGCGTATCAAGAGGAAGGTTGCGAGTTCAAATGCCGTCTGGCTCAAAAATCTTGCATGGGCAAATCGGCGTTGTATGTATGTATGTATGTTTGTTTGTTTATCCGAGGATAACTTTCAAAGCGTTTATCCGATAATCGTTAAATTTGGTATATAGGTAGGTAGTGATGGCACAATTTTGGTGTGACTCAATGAGCTAAAAATGTAGAGGGTTGGTTGAGATATTGGAGTTCAAGAGGGGTAAAGAAAAACAAAATGGGACTATCCAGTCTAGTGGCACGTCTAATAAAAGGTCTTTGTTCGTTCGACTCCGTTTTTATTTTTAATTTAAACCTTGTAGTTTGTAAGTTATTAGACATAATAAAAACTGAACTTTGACAAAATTCACAGGGTACACCAGTGACCCCACTGTGCTGAAATTTGGAATGCGTATAGATTTAGTGACACAAATACAGGGAAAAGTCTGAATCTAGAATAGACTGCAATTTCTACCCCAAAAAAGGATAACCAAATTACATGAACTCCCGTTACCCGTAAATTGAATGAAACTGTAGGTCAAGTAAGTTGGTTATGCATTTTGTGGCACTATTTTGATAGTCAAAGATTAGGTACTAATAATATTTTTTTGTTTTTATGGGAGACTTGGAGATCTCAGTTCAGTTATTAAGATTTAAAAATCTTAATAATTATGCTTAGTTTCTCAGAACACTTCGTTTGCGCGATCTAAAAGTAGTTCTTATATTTTCAGTTAGATGTCGCCGTTTCATGTAGTATTGCCGTAGGGTAGCTTGATGTCCAAGTAGTTATTTTATGTGGTGATAGATGTATCTACGATAGAAAAGGTAAAACTTTAGAAACTATCATGGTTATGAACACTATTTGTACTAAAAACGGGATATTTACCGGGATTTGTGAGTTTTTGAGTGTCCCGATATTTCAACGCAGTTCCATGCGCCAGAAAAACCAGGAGTGTATAAAATAGACTGTAGCTGTGGGAGTTCTTATATTGGTCAAACCAAACGCACAATAGCTTGTCGGGTGAAGTAACATATCAGGGCGGTGAAGAATGTTGACAGGCAAAATTCTGCCATAGCGGAACATCTGCTGGACTCAGGCTCAAACCACTGGGTCGAGCTACACAACCCACAAGTAATCTCAACTGAGCGACATTACATCCTAAGACTGGTTCAAGAGGCAATTGAGATTACCAAACACAAGAATTTCAATCCTGAAGATGGTTTCCAACTATCTGGAGCCTGGAATCCTGTGGTGAGAATGTGTAAGAACCGAAGAAGTGAATATAACTTTTGAAACTATCATGGTTATTAACACTATTTGTACTAAAAACGGGATATTTACCCGGGTGAGAATGTGTAAGAACCGAAGAAGTGTAGTGTCAATAACGCGCCCTGATACCGTGAGTGTTGTGTGTCGGAATAGAGTTATGATCGAGAATGAAACCGGTAGTAGTGATAGTATTACTGAATTCGTTCCTAGCAAGAGACTAAGAAAGAGGGTAGATCGTTATATCTGCCAATAACTACCCACTCGGAAAGACTTCAGTTTACCCGTGATCATGGCGCATGCAACTACGTCGAAATATCGAGATACTCAAAAACTCACAAATCATGGTAAATATCCCGTTTTTAGTAAAAATAGAAAACGTAAAAACATTAATCGGTCTTTCTTCGTATTATTATTTAAACCTTAAGGCCTAACCTGTCGGGTCGGACCACCGGGTTTATTTTGAAACAATCATGCCGGTGGGTTGTCAATCTGTCAAGAATCACGCTAAAACATTTTTGTATGGTTATGGTGACTGACCGATTACGAAATAATATCATTATTCGAAATACAACATAATTACCAAACAAGTGACGACCTTAGCGTACATTAACAGGTACCTAGGTAGTATGTAAGCATGCTTAGATATTTTCCACTCGACATTATTAATATTACCCGATAGCTTGACATACCTTTGTTCTTCCACTGTATTATTTGACATATGCCGTATAAACGATTTTAATTTAATTGATTTGACATATTTAATTCTATATCTAATTGCTGTACTTTTTGAAAAGGCGCAAACCCAACTTGCAGTGCCCTTACAGGGTATATGTACTTATTCCTAAGCTACCTACCATTTAAGCTAAAATACGTATATGTACATGTAAGCAGAATAAATGAATATGAAATAAAAAAGTGGCTAATAGACCTAAGCTTTTTTACTTCCAAATAGTATTTAGTTAGTAGTTCGAAGTAAAAAATCTAGATAGGACATTATAGGTATTTTAAATACCTGTATGTATGTCCTATCCAGATTTTCGCTAACCACCCTGTTTGGTTATGCCCAGTTTGAGCCCAGTAGCCGAACAGTTTGTCTTACATCGGAACTCATGAAATTAGTTTAGGAGAGGGAGAGCTGGTAAAGGTATGTCATTGTGTGAAGTATCAATAAAATACTAGATGGTTTTCAAGCTCTACTTCTAGTCAATACATTTGTTCTTTCATAATTAAGTATGATTTGTCAAGAGTTTTAAGTCATTGTTAAATTAAACGTTAAGCAAAACCTAACTGAGATTTTTTTTTTAATTAACTCCTATTAAATATTATGCATGCATGTGTGCGATTAATAAAATTGTAATAGTACATAATTCATTACTAACTATTTTACAGTCTTGACTTTCGTTGAGATTCGGACTAGAAATATCTGTTTCCGAAACCTCAGCGCTTTAGATGTTCAGATTGTAATTTATTCTTGTGTGTTAAATATATTCTTCATTTTGTACCTTATGTACCTTTTTTATTAAAGTGAAACTTTTATTACACCGTCTGTGTCTGTGTCTGTGTACATGTCGTGTGACGGTCGGCCGCGGAGTAGGGATAAAGTGAAAGCCGCTCGTCAGAGCAGCCGAGGCCAATATGGCGGCGCCTATAGTTCGCATCAGCTGACCGTGTAGTGTATAGACTATTACTCATTTATGCCAACGAAAATTTTTAATTAAATGTCTATAATGTGAAACAAAGTTTCACTTTTACCGTGGTTTCATAAAACCACACAATCCTTTTTTTGTTATCCCGACGTTTCGAACAAAACAAGTCAGCAATAGCAAAGCATTTGGTATACTCGGGACCGAATCATTGGATTAAACTTCATGATCCTAAGGTTCTCTCTGGTGAACGCTATTATTACAAGAAGAGAAGAGAAGAAAAGTGAAGAGATTGAAATCAAGAAATTTTGAAATTTCAATCGAGAAGATGGCTATAGACTCTCGGCGTCCTGGAACCCGATAATTATTAGGTGTGCGCGTCGCGATCGGTCGTCTCAATGCGTAAATTCGATTAGTGTACTGTGTCGTAATATGAACGAGGACATTTCTGATTCTGAAGACCAAGTGAAGGTAGTTGCTGCAGCTGCCATCACTTCTCGACGGTAGCTCCAAGTACTCCAGTCCACCCGTGATCACGAAACGTCGGGATAACAAATAAAAAAAAACCCGGCCAAGTGCGAGTCGGACTCGCGCACGAAAGGTTCCGTACCATTTATCTATAATAAATTGTATGATCGCCCATACAACTCAGAGGACTATCATAATTGGCGTCAACTATGTATGTATGGGGACACCCCTTAATGTGCAACTTTTTTATTTTATGGATTTTTTCGTTTATTTGTGCTGCTTTTTGCCAAATTTCGTGATTCTAGGTCAACGGGAACTACCATATAGTTTTTCGACCCAAAACCTATGTATAGGGTACTTCCGGTTGACCTAGAATTGTCAATTTTAGTTAAAAGTAAGGTAACACAGCACAAGTAAAGGGGAAATTCCGAAAAATAAAAGAGTTGAAAATTAAGGTAAATTTTGGTACTCACAAGTTTTTTCGAAAATCTAAATTTGCCCATATCTTTTTAACATGTTGACTTAGGACCCTGATTTTATACATCTAATAGGGACTATAGACCTCAGTGTGTGGTATAAATTTCAAGTTGCTAGGTCAACCCGTTTCTGAGAAAATCGGTGGTGACACGGATAGACGGACATACGGACAAGAGAGTGATCTTATTAGGGTTCCTTTTTTACCTCTTGAGGTACGGAACCCTAAAAAGGAGCATACGCGTTAAATACCCGTTTAAATCAGTAATTATAATACAATTTATTATATTCGACTTCATCTAAGTAAGTCTGACAAAGATTATTTTGGTTTGATTCGTAGTATTTCGCAACTCCAAAACACTTTGTCAATTACCATCACACGTTATAAAATAGCTGATATTTTTTGCAAAATGTAGACTAAGTGATCACATATTTGTCTCGTTCAGCGATAAACTAGCGTTGTCGGAAGGTTGTCGGTCGCCGGAACCGGAAAGTCGGAATGACGTGTGTTTTCCGGAACTGAGAAATATATTTTTTTCTCATTAAGCTGCGGACATTTTATTCGATTCTGTGTCCTTTTCTTGTCGTTAGGTGGATAATTCTAAGGTGCAGAAGGATAGTTGTAAGTCTATTTGTTTAGTTTTATATCTATAGAAAAACGCCGATGAGATCCGCCATCCTGTAACACTAATTATAATTCAGCTGCTTTATTTGGTGATAGAAAGATAGAGTAAAAATTTTTTTTAATTTCGGCCAGTATTTATTGATAACTAAAAACAAATTTATAATGGCCAATGACCCTTTGAAAATAATGGAAATAACTTAACCAAGTTTAGCCTGGAGCAAATCATATAAACTGCGTACAAGCTTGGTGTAATAGTTTTTTTAGTGGGAGACTAATTTCATGGATTACATAAAAAATAGGAAAAAAGTCAAATATTTTTATCATTAAAATCACAAGGATCACTTTGAAACGTCAATTTTACTGCTTGTTCCTTCGCGACCAAGCCAGGAAAGAAAGGCAAGAAACAAGGCTGGTTGTTTTTTTAATGATCCTTTTACAATACATAATACAGAACGTAAATTACGTCTAAATTGTAACATTTTGAACGAGTTGGAGCAATTTCAATCCCAAGCTTCTCTATCATCTGAATAATCCGATATTTTATAGTAGGCTTTTATAAAGATTTTGTTTAATTACGTTTTCAAATTTGTTAATTGTCAATTTTTGTACATCCCTTGGGAGTTTGTTACAAAAGCGTACACCTTGCCCTTTAAACGATTTACTAACTTTATGGAGTCTACAAGTGGCAACAGCGAGTTTATCTTTATTTCTAGTATTAAAATTATGATTATCGCTATTTTTCTTAAACAAATTAATATTTTTATAAACATACATTAGATTTTCATAGATGTATTGACAAGGGAATGTCATAATATTTATTTCTTTAAACTTATTGCGTAATGATTCTCTGGGGCCTTTATACATAGATTAAAAATCTATGGTAAATTAAAAAAATCTAGTTCTTACAGAAACAAATATGTGTGTGTTTATCCTGAACTTCTAACAAGTTGGATCAATGCGTGTGGTGCAACAGTTACTGCTATCTACACCTTATAGTTTTACGAGTTACTACAATAATAAATTACTTTCCCTTGTTACAGCGACACGGTGAATTTCTAGTTTCGTTCCTGTGGTAATGAATGCGATGATTTATTATGTGCGGATGAAATACTAGTGGCTGTGCGTACGTAACTAGGAAATCGCATGCTATTGCAAACCGTACGGTGATAGGATTATAATAACGATATTTATTATTGTTATTATGGTTTATAATGATCGACGAGGCTATGAGAAGGTTTTGATAAAGTAAGTATCGTAAGAGATAAATTCATATACGTACGCAGTCGGGAGTTGGAAAATGAGGTTCATAGCGATTTTTTTGAGTCATTTGAAATCTACTAACAAATACTATGATGTTTTTGACGACCTCCTTGACGCAGTGGGCGTATAGCCGGCTAAGACGCAGGAGGTAGCGGGTTCGATTCCCGCCGCGGAACAAATGTTTGCATGATCTACAGATTCCGGGTCTGGATGTTTTTCTATATATTATAAGTATGTATTTACAAAAAAAAGTATATAAGTATGCTATCAGTTATCTGGTTTTCATAGTACAAGGTCTGCTTTGTTTGGGGCTAGTCAGGGGTCGGCAACCTTATGCTATAGCCGGGCCACATATGTTGCCAGAGTATCAGTGCGGGCCGCACTTATATTTATATGTTCGGGCATGTATTTTTAATATTTGAAATAAAACGCATATATATTCATACAATTATCTCTTTTTTAATTGAACTACTATACTAACATAAAAGTAAGAACTAGTGAGATTTTTGAGGCTGCATTTGACTTGCAAGTTTTTAACGTCTGCTTTCATTTTAGTAGTAGACACGCGCAGTATCGCGTCTAAATGTTCATCCGTTAACCGCGAACAATTCTTATTTTTGCGGTAGTTGAGAATTGAAAAAGTCTGCTCACACAAATATGTACTACCAAACATAGTTATTATCTGCTGAGCAAACTTTTTCAATTCTTTGAAGTTTTCAGAACTCAAACCTCCGTAGAACTGTATCAAGTCAGTGCTTTCCTTAAATGCCGTTTTAAGTGTGCTATTACTTTGCAAATCTACTATGTTCATTTGCAAATTGCTTGGTATCTCACTAATATCAATTGCAAAAGGGTTTTGGAATATTTCCATGTTAAGGGAGCTCTTTTTAAAGTCGGTGAATCGATTTACAAACTCAGTTTGTAGTTGTGTTAACACGTTTCTCATTGTAATATTTTGCCACACAAAATTATCTCCAGCTTCTTCCACGGCTTCCTTGCAATTAGGAAAATGGTCAAGCTTTTTTTCATCAATATGCTTGATAAACAGTTTCAGTTTCATTTCAAATGACTTTACATCTGTATACATATCGCAAATCAATTTATTTTTTCCCTGCAAGCGTTTGTTGAGCTGATTCAGGTCCTTAGTCAAATCAGTCAAAAAACCAAGATCGATAATCCACTGTTTGTTAGTAAGCTCTTCTACTGGCTTTCCTTTCATCTCCATGAAGTTGCCAATTTCTTTCCTCAAATCAAAAAACCGTCCCAAAACGGCACCTCGACTGAGCCACCTCACTTCACAGTAGTAAACCACGTCACCATGTTCAGCTTCCAGATCTTCCAAAAACTTTTGGAACTGACGGTGTGTGAGCCCATTTCTTCTTATAAAATTAACAGTGGATGTTACAGTATCCATTATTTCTTTCCAGGATATAACTTTGGAGCACAATGCCTCTTGATGGACAATACAGTGAAAAATCAATGGCACAGTAGATCCAGAATCTTTCACTTTGCTGATGATTCTCCCAACAACACCTTTGTTTTGACCGCTCATGTTCTTGCCTCCATCGGTAGTGACACTTGTTAACTTTTCCCAGCTTAATTGCAATGAATCCAGAGCTTGTTCCACATGGTGAAATAAATCTTCTCCCGTAGTTGTACCTTTCAAACTGCACATTTTCACAAGCTCTTCGTAAACAGTAAAGTTTTCGTCAATGCCGCGTACAAATATGAGTAACTGTGCTGTATCCGACACGTCCGTACTTTCATCCATCGCTAAAGAGAAGCAGTCGAAAGACTGCGCCTTATCCCTGAGTTGTTCACACAAATTAGCACCCAAGTCTTCAGTACGTCGGGTGCAAGTTCTTGCAGAGAGACTAAGACTTTCAAACATTTTTTTCTGCTCTGGGCATATTTCTTCTGCGATAGCTAAGACACACTCTTTTACTAATTCACTATCGGTAAACGGACGTCCACTTTTTGCAAGAATCTCTGCTACCCTGTAACTGGCCCGAACATTCGATTCGCTGTTGTCTGCCACAACCTTAAATATGTTTTGTTGATTTTGTAATGACGATTTCAAAGTGGAAATTTTCCTTTTCCGTATTTCTCCTTCAAGACAGTCAAATTTAGCTTTGTGCTCGGTGTCGTAATGTCGCTTCAGGTTATATTCCTTTACTACAGAAATACTCTTTTGACAAATCAAGCATAACGGTTTTCCTTTAAACTCGATAAAAAAGTATAATTCTGTCCATAATTCGTTAAAAACTCTTTTTTCTTCTTCTATCTTCCTTTTTCTTGAAGCCATGTTTATATAATTATTCTGTAACAATAATGAAAAAAATTAAATTCGTTGTAAAATTATATGTTCCAGTTAGCACCTACAAATTCAACTCCACATTCAAATAATAATTAAAACATGACACACTCGTAACTAACTTCATGTCATGTAACTACTATCCCCGTCCTTATAACATTTACCCATCAATCTGAAGGTTCACATTAACAAGCAGTAAATAAAATAAAACAAAATGCTCGCGAGTGCATACAACTTACCTCATACGTCGTGCGTGAGAAGCTATCAGCGAAGGGAAGAAAGGTGAAACGAAACGCGTAGCTAGCAACCAGATGAGACGTGAGTTTCCGGCGAATTTCCACAACCGAATGTGGCGAGAGCTGCACGCGGCTGTGATTTTAACTAAAACCGGTCGCTTTGAATTTTTTCGCCGCCGCACACCTGCGTCTAATCAAAGACTGCCGCCCCGCCTATTGTCTCAAAGGAGCCGCCCGCCGCCGCACGTGCGGCGGATAAACGCAAAAGAAATTGCCAAGAATTGAATAAGTACAGCAAATATTTATTTTCGGTAGAAACAATACATAACATCACAGTCTTGATAAACAGTTCTTAAGAAATGAAATAGAGGTACATTTTTATCACCCCGCGTGGGAGCGAGCTTTCAAGAATACTCTCATGGCCCAGCAGCATGGCCGTATAAATTCTAGTGAATTTATATGGCCTTTTGCTTCGGTATTTTTTTCTTACGGACCTCAGGGTTGCGGGCCGCACCGAGATAGTCTACGGGCCGCATGCGGCCCGCGGGCCGCCGGTTGCCGACCCCTGGGCTAGATAATACTGTGTAAAATGTCCAGCAATATTTATTTATTTTTTTTATTTATTTTTATTTGTACGAATTCGAATTATATTAAATTATTTCACCAAAAACTGATCCTCTCACAAACTTTAAGAGATTTATATTGAGTTACCTACTCTTACTTCAGGCATAAAATGAGGTATTTTTTATACCTTAAGAGAGGAGCAACGTTCCTGTAAAATTTGTTTGATGAAATTTGACTTACGAATTATATTGTGTCCTGGTTCAAAATATCGAAAGAGGACTCAATATACTCAATACTCAATCGTTTATTGTATTTCACAATGTAATAATAGGTGGTAAATAATAGGTACATGTTCATTATGGACCCTGTTGGGCACAACAATATTAGGGAGAGAGGAGGACGTCATTGTTCTTGTTGGGTTATATTTATTTTAAAAAGAAAACATTCAAATCTAATGTGTAGATAGTAGGTAAGCATCTAAACTTTGACATTTTTCATTAAAATTGTTATTAAAATATTCGTCAGTTGTATAGTAGGTTTTAGTTGTTAGTAAGTATTTTAATTGTTTTATAAATTTTATATTATTAGTCTCATTTTTCAACGCAATTATATCAAAGCATTTAGGTCAAAATACTTCCATCTACAGTTTTCTACCTAATGTGTTTAATTTTACGCTTCCAGTACACGATACGAGTAAGCTCCAGCCCATATTTCACTCGTTCGACGGGTGTGTAAGCATTCGTGACGCTACGTGCCCATCCGTAGGATTAATGGCTCCTGTATTATACTGTGGCGTCAAAATGTTGCCCTTTCGACCTGCAAGCTAATGCTGAATGCTGATTGTGACTGTAGCATAAACAGGTCAGCATTCTGTTTGGAATTCGAAATTTGAATTTGTGACCAGTGCGTCCACGTACCTTTCAACTGGAACTTCGAATGGACATTTTGAATTTCCACGTTTAGATTGGAACGATGTACACATGTCATTGATGTGTTGCAATGCGTCAAACAATTACCTTTGTCTCGCAATCTATTGCTGAAATAAAGTAATATTAGTTCACATAATTTATGCAATTCAAAATTGTTGTTTTTAAAGCTCAGTCTTATTAACTAATAATACCTTGAATTCAAAATGTTGCCCTTACGAACTTTAAACTTAAATTCTAAATGCTCGGTATGCCTGTTTATTCTCTTTGAAAGAGGACATTTGAATTTGTGAACTGCGCGTTTCAAACATATTGCTACCGAATTTCAAATGAACATTTCAGCTCGGTCAAAATCATGTAACTCATAATTTTAGTTGCTTCAGTTATAGTGTCAAAATGTTGCCCTTCCCACAAGCGAATGCTGGACTGATGCCGAAATAGGTCGGATCATTCTCTTTGAAAGTGCCATCGTGGATTTAGAATGTGACGCAGTTGAATTTGTGCCATCATGATTTGGATTTGTGAAGTGTGTTTATTTGAGAGTGAAATGGTTTGATTGATAGTTGCCTCTGCATGTATATCAACATGAATTAAATTTTACTGGTGAAGCTTGTGACTACTGCAGTCCGTTGTACAATCAATCATTATAAAAGTTACTACGTCCATAAATTCAAGCCCTATACTTTCGTTAGTTACTGCGGTGCATCAAAATCGGAACCGCATTTTACTACCGCAAACCCTATTACAAACAGCTTGGTGTTAACAAATCACGCCGAGGTAACAGAAAGCGAGCGCGAAATATTAATTTTAATTTATTCCGACTGTAAACCCCTCGGCCGTAGCAGTAAATTAAGTAAGCGGAAGAAAGCTCATTTATTTTTGGGCGGATGCGAAGGATTCCACATCCGCGTTAAATACACAACCCGACGAAACGCGCACTTTCTCGTTTCGAGTGTTTTCAGTTAAAATTTAATTTCGGCCGGCAAATTACTGTCTTTTTGTTATTCACTTTCTGAATTTCTGATGGTTAGGGTGCCCACAGACGGTGCGGCGGAAAAGCATTCCGCTTTACCGCTTTTTAACGCATCGCGTGTTGCACGCGTGACGTACCTACTGCTTACGCGTCATTGATTACTCATAGTTAATCTACGAATAGCTAATATGTTCATTTTATGAGTCCTCAATCAAAGCGTTAAACACGATGATATTTCGAAATGTGCGTAATATTTCTACTGATTTAATTTGTTACGTATAATACTGTTTCAACATTTCAGAGCTGCTTAAACTATTCTCATACAGTAGCGATTTCCCACGACGTTTGTATCTGCTCTTAGCTTTGCTTCATCATTAATTCATACACAGGATCATGGTTAATTGAGAAATGTTATAAAATATTAATCAAAAGAATATTCTCGTTGCCAATGAACGTGCGTTTATGAGATTAGATGTAATTATTTGTTGAGGGAAAAGATCTTTTTGGTGATAGGGATATTTTATGAGTTTTAATGAGATTCCTCGTCCTTTAAATAGGTAAGTACCAAGGGTTTTCGAATCACCTTTATTGCTGGCTGGTATTTTACTTTCACAAAAACTCTGAAGCTTGAGTAGCCGTCCGACGAGACAAAGTAGTTAAAAACTTTCTGTTTTATATACATATTTGCTTTTGCCAAAAGGTAGTTTTAAGCTCATGTTAATGTTTAATATAGCCCAATCATCATCATTATATCAGCGACAGGACTTCCACTGTTGAACCAACACCTCCCTCATAGATTTCCGGAGCGACTGATCCTGTGTAGCCTGCAGAAGCTGCAACGGTTCCCAGCAACCTTTATCAGGTCGCCTTTCCATCTATAGAATAGAATATATTTATTTGAGATACAAAGAAACACAGAACAGTGCAGCTTTCCAGTCAGTGGTCTTCACTCTAGAACCTTTCTGCCATCAGTTCTTAAAACTATGTGCCCCGCCCACTGCCACTTCAGCTTGTTAAGTGGCAGTAGCGTGGCGAATACGGGGAAAACCCTCCAAATTGCCCAATACCACCAGAAAAAACAGTGTGTCGCCAAATGATCGACATCAACGTAGCTTGTATTTGCCAAATACCTTTAAGCGGACTTTTATAATTCAAACATCTTGAATAAGTGCGTGTGTGAACTTGAACACAACTTAAAAATACCTAATTACTGTTATTGTCATAATGACATCATAGCTCGCGTAGTGTACAAATTGAAAGTTACTAAAGGATATGAAAGATGTGAACGAAAATAGCATATCAAAAACGTGAGCATTTATAAAACAATTGTATTTTATTCTATAAGTAATTTTCTCCCCGGGAAGGAAAACATCTTTACCCTTTGACCTATCTGCACATCTATTTATAAACACTACCATCTTTTGATATACCTTCGAGTACAGACAGCAGCGGTTTACCATGTGAGATTTAAAAATGGAATTTTCCAAGCATATACCGACGGAAGTTGTGATTTTGACGATACCTAATACTACTCTTAAAAACCTTTCGTGATTTATTTCAACCATTATATGTCTATGTTGTACGTATGTACATACAACATTGTCGGTCGAAACACCGATAAAACGATAAGTGATAAATCCTGTATTTATAATAATGATGTAGGTATCTTTATATTGTTTGATTCGATCTGAATAAGAGCAAGTTATGGATTTATGTATTGGGGAATGCACTATCAAGATATAAATTTCCGAGGAGACTAAAATAAAATAATAAAGTTTCCTAATCTTTATAAGTGAAAACAAAAATGTGTACCTCTTTTTAAGCATATTGCGCGCACAGAGGAGAGGTAGATTTGGTATAGTTTATGCGGAGGAGCGCTTTAAAAAAAATACATTGGGTAAAAATGTTACTATTTAATTCCAACGGTCTGAGATAATGTGTCGGCACTGCCCATGGTCAATGTGATGTTAAGTTGTTACCACTGCATATAATTGATCGAACGAAGCGAGATCTTAAAATCAACTTGGGGACTATCTTGTCAAGTGGCACGTCTTATAAAAGGTCTTTGTAAATATATTTTGACCTCGTTTTTATTTTTAGTTTAAACTTTGTAGTTTTTAAGTTATAAGCCATATTATAAACTGAACTTTGACAAAATTCACAGAGTACACCAGTAACCCCACGGGGCTGAAATTTGGTATGCGTGTAGCTTTAGTGACACAAATATAGGCAAAAGTCTGAAATCCAAAATAACTGCAATTTCTACCCCAAAAAAGTATAACCAATAAAATTAACTCCCGTTACCTTTAATTTGTATGAAACTGTAGGTCAAGTTATTTGGTTATGCATTTCGTGGCACTATTTTGATAGTCAAAGATCTCAGTTCGGGGCGAACCACTAGTAACGTTACGTTCAACTAAGATATAGCTTACGTGAGATATATGTGAAAAACCTCTTGTGCCTGAAACCTGTCACCAGTACCTACCCTTAATCGTAACACAGCTTTACTACTTATATTCAGAAAAAGGTGTTTGTTGTCACTTATCTCTTCATCAGACTGTACATAGGTGTACTAGGTACACCTACACACTAACATTCGCCCACACCATAATAACAGGAATTTAGATTAACTACGTTACTCGCAGTTGGAAGTTGGAGGTTGCCATCCTGGAGGTATGCACTATGCAATATGCATAGAATTTAGTTGTTGAGTGTGGAAATTAATTGATGTTCCACACACTATGTCGGCTACCTAACTTAGGTATTCGACAGTTTCATTTGAGCGAACACTGTCTGCTATATTAGCAGTGATTTGATAAACGGTACCGTTATTACTTATGTGAGTCGCAGTCGCCGTCGCTATCGCCGGGTCAGGCCGTCCTTACAAGTAAGATATGCTGTGTCTCGATCAAAAAACAAGGTGATCTTACAATGGATCAAGGGGCATAGCGGATCACTAGGCAACGATGCTGCAGATGAACTAGCTAGAAGAGGATCGGAAACCACGGCTATAGGCCCACCTCCATTCCTCCCTCTACCTTTCACTCAGCTACGAGCATGGATACTTAATCGTACTCTAAACCTACACAACGAACGCTGGGCACAGACCATGGACTGCAGACAGTCGAGGACGGCTCTGCCGGCCGTCTCGCCACGACTGACACGTCGACTGCTCAACCTTCAAAGACTGGACCTTCGAATCATCGTGGGGACCCTTACAGGACATGGCCCCCTGAACAAACACCTCTACATCATCGGAGCAACATACAGCCCACTCTGCAGGGCATGTCTCACCGAAGAAGAATCAGCTACCCACGTAGTCCTGGAATGCGTGGGGGTAACAGCACAACGTGCAGAAATTCTGGACAATCCAAGGTCACTCCGTGAAGCCTGCGAAGACCCCAGGAAACTTCTGCGCTTCTGGTCGGAGTTAGGCTGGCTATCCATATAGTCAACTCTCTCACGCATAATGGACCACATACAGAGTTTGAATGAGGAAAAGGGAGTCCACCAACATAACATAACATAACATGCTGTGTCTCGATGTGAAAGGATAGCCGGCGGCCTGGCCGAACGACAGGCAGGCGACATCAACTGGGTTACCTAACAATCGTACTGGTTTGAGTTATCAAATGCTTTGTCCCCTTCTGGCAAAGTTTCAAGATCGATGGAGAAACAAAGACAAAATAAAAGTTATGATAAAAAAGGGGTACGTCTATGACAGGTATTTGGTTTAAAATAAGAACTATGGTATTCCTTTGTTATTTTTTTAGTAATCGATCTAAAGAAATGTTAAGAAAACTAAAGAAGAGTATAAGGCTTAGTTCAATCTGACCTTTTCTATAAAGTTAAAGTCTCACCCTAGCTTAAACAAACACCTAGTTAATCTACATACGGATACACTCAATCACATACCTACCCCCGAGGTAGCGATATTGCAATGGCGATCACGCAACGTGTACGCTTGAGTGACAGCGTGACAAGCTCCCTCCAAATATTGCATTCACACTTCAGAAAACGTTTGTACAATATTAACTTTCGTGCTCGGAACTTATAATAAGGCTGCCGAAAATTCGCTGACGTAAAAACTTTGTCACTCTTCAAGTCTGGCAGCTTTTTTGTAGCGTGACATTGTTGTGTACATATTTGTATTAATGTCTCCTATATTTTATTTCTATTGATTTCAAGATCCAGTAGACATTTGAAATTAAGATGGTTTCATGGCCCTAGGCTAAGTAAGTGTGCCCCTCTGAACGTAATTTACTGAGTAAAGCATAACTTATTTTTTGTCGAAACGGAGCCTGAAAAGCCTTTCTAGACTATTATAACAAAACAAAATTAATGATGGTACTAGAAATCAATATTAAAAAAAACCTGTAGTATATCGTAAGTTGCACGGAAGTAAATGTAAGTTGGTTGCTAGTCAACAACTGGTATGAGTTTTTAGCGTCCGAAGCCCCCCCTCCCCGGCTTGACTCGCTACCTAAGGGGCCTACTAAATTTTGAGGCTTTTGTTGTCATTCCGGCAAATAAGGCACCAGCCCTACTGTATCCCATTTTACTGAATAATAAAAGCGGATCACATTAATTAACCGTGTATCTACCCACTGATTAAGAGTGCAGTAGCGGAACGGCACCGGGTCAACTTTAATTGGCTGGCTTGTATTTTAGATGTGCGATACGGAACCGGAGGGTTAATGAATAGAGTCCAACATGTGGACAGTTGTTGTTCTTGTAGAACTGTGTTTTGTCTCGTAATTGTGTGATAGAGGGCGCTCCGGGATTAGATTTGCTGATGGGAGGTGGCTTGAATTTGCTCCAATTTAATGTGGAGATTGGAGATAGGCTTGCCTGGCAAGCATAGTGGGAGTTGGAAATGTTTTGTGGTATAATTCCTTGTTTTACGTTTGTTTTAATTTTAGCTTTGTGTCATAGTGCGTTAGATTCTTGGGTTTCAAATTATGACACAGGAAGCAAATAGGATGTTTATTTAGGAGAGGACAAAATGTCGAGTCACGATTTTTTTTCGACATTTGCAAGCTTACTCGAAAAAAAAACGCGAGTGACGAGAGCAAATGTGACAACGCTGTATAATGAAAAGAGGCTAGATAAAAGAAGGACCGCTTTTCACAAGTAAAGGACTATCAATTATATTCAAATTGTATATGTATATGTATGTATGTAGGGACACCATCACCCCTAGTAATATATTATTATATAATATTCACATCGTCCAGTCCATTCCCCCTAACAGTTGTCTGGTAGAGATCGCTATTTAGCAATAAGACCGTTAATTGTATCACATAGATTTACAATGTTCTAATTTAATTGTTTGTTTTAGGGTATGCAATAAATGTTTGCTATTTTATTATATTCCATCATAGTCACCTATGAAGTTTTTTTTAACTTTTTATCTGAAAATTTTACAACTTAGACCCATATAATAAAGGAAGATATACTCTGATACCCCACCACACCCGTAGTATCTAGAGGTAGTTAGTATATAAAAGAGATAATGAAATGAATGGATATGGTTTACAAAACACGTTTTCGATAAGCTGTAAGGACATGGAGCTCATAAACGTGCAAATTTCTAGCTCGATCAGCAGTGTGGCATAATCATAATTGAGTTATAAAGACTTGATCGCATACTGACGTGGCACTAATAAGGTCGTGCTTAAAGTGTCGTGCAAAAGCTTTGAGTTTGTGAAATGTTTAGCCAACTTTTTAAACATTTCGAAAAGGGTGGCGTTTAGTTTGCTCAACCTAAAGTTTAGTTTTTTTTTTCTAAATTTATTCAATTGAGTATTTTTTTATAAATTGTTTGTTTTTAAGTAAATGTTTTAGACTTATAAGCATTAAGTGCTCATAAAGAGGATCAATGTGTTAGTATTTTCGAACTTTCGCGATCGCTGTACATAATTACTGATGGATTTAAAGGGGTATTTAACGGTTAGTGTTGTGTGCCCGAATATTAACTAGGAAATTTCTAATTCTGAAGACCAATTGAAGGTAGTTGCTGCAGCTGCCATCATTCACTTCTCGACGGTAGCTCCAAGTACTCCAGCGACCACGGCTGTTGCAACACAGTCAAAACGTCGGGATAACAAATAAAAAAGGTACATATGCGATAAATACCCGTTAAAATCAGTAATTACGACCATTGTAATGACGACCTCCGTGGTGCAGTGGGCGAATAGCCGGCTGAGACGCAGAAGGTAGCGGGTTCGATTCCCGCCGCGGAACAAATGTTTGCATGATCTACAGATATTTGTTCCGGGTCTGGATGTTTTTCTATATATTATAAGTATGTATTTACAAAAAAATGTATATAAGTATTCTATCAGTTATCTGGTTCCCATAGTACAAGCTCTGCTTAGTTTGGGGCTAGATAGCGCTGTGTGAAATGTCCAGCAATATTTATTTATTTATTTATTGTGTTCACTTTCAAGAACAAAGTTTGTTCCAAGAGTTTTGTAAATTCGATGATTTCAAAAATTAGCTAATTTGTGAAAATTAAAGGCGACGATGCCTAATCGTATTAGTAATTGTATTTAGTGCTTAAATATGATTGACAAATACGTGAAATTAAACATGTTTAGTCGCTAAATACGTTTAGTGATCGTTGTGCAAGCCGGGATTAATCAGCTGTTTTTTGTTGTTGATCATGTAGCATTAACCGTTGTCAAACGCCATGTCCTAAGGTAAGCACAAAGTTTAAAAAATCATCAGGCAAGCTACATATTGAATAGTTACCTGATATTTTTTGTTTCTTTTAATGAAAAGTGTTTTAATGATCACCAATTTCGGGTTAACATTTTCTGGAGGTGTAGGTTTAAAAAAAACATACTTAAATTTTACTATAGAACTCTTTATTCACGTCCTTTCAATAAAATAAAAGTCAATACAAGCCAAGGGAGTCGCATTATTAGCTCGTGCGGTACGGTAGGGTGTGTCACTCAATCGTTTCGTTATTGGTACGTGACTGCAATTGCGGAATAGGGTAGTGACATGTTGTACCGTTGTAATTACGTGAAACGTTTTATTTATCACTCATGTGAACAAAATTATCAATAAACGATCAAAGTAGTTATTGTTAGTATCTAGTAGTAGTATCGTCTGGATTTTGAGGCCTTGTTATTTAAATTTCGGTATAGTTTCCATATTGGTAAAAATTTCGCAGTCTCTCATTGACTCCCCTCACCTTCTTTCCACGGTTACGAGTCTCAACAAGAACCGTAAGGATATCTTTTCTTTCTCTTCATGTTCCTCACTGTAAGACAAATTATAGGCAAAACTCCTTCTTTATCAGATCTGCTAATTATTATAGTAAACTGGTTGACTTTTCTGAGTTAGATTTATTTAACTTAAATCCCTCGAAATTTAAGCGTGTTCTTTTAGAACACTGGTTTGAATTGGTTCAACGACTGTTTGTTCTCACTTTTACTTTCATTGAAACTTTCATATTTTTATTTATATATTATTTTTTACCTTTACTTTTGTTTTGAAAATGTTAACTAAACAAACAAGCTCACTTAAATATTATATGTGAAAACATGTAATTTTTTTTTTTTTTTATAAATTATAGGCTAGCGTTTGACCACTATCTCGCCTGATGGTAAGCGATGATGCAGTCTACGATGGTACACGCTTGCCTAGAAGAAACCTATTCACGGTAATAAGACGTGTTTAAAGTTGTTCTTGTTAGAAATAAGTAGGTACTGTTTGTTTTCCGAATTAAATTAAATAATTTTCCGTTTGTAAACTAGATTTTCTAATCCCAATAATGAATGTATATATAAGGTTACAAATAAAAAGCTCTTTTAGAATCGCATCACCTAAGAAATACCTAGAAAAGGGCCCGTGACACTGACTTTAAGAAAATCTGTGTTGTGTGAAAACCCGGTTTCCTATACTGGTGCTAGTTCGTTATTAAGATTTTGAAATAATGTTCACCAAGCTTTTCCAACAAAGTTAATTCAAACTTCATAGTTTTAATCATGCGAGCTGCACGCCCATATATCTTCGTTGCATATCCAGTTCAGTTGGATTCTAGAACGGAACTACAATCAATAAGAAAGTTTCATCCTTTTTCAGTGGCGTGCCCGCGCGGTATTACACTTTGTATAAAGATATAAAGTATTGCTTTAACTTCGCCGCTTCCAATAGCAGCATTTGTAGCCGCAGAGCTACGAGAGTTTCATGATGCTCAGATAGATTGAATTGTCTACTATTATTAATAGTTAAATTAGTTCAAATATAATTTCAAGTTTATTTATATAAAACATAGATAATTAGTTTTTAATAATCCTCTCTAGGTGACTATTTTATTTAAAGTTATGTCTATAAAATGAGAATCTGTTATTGGCATTAAGCATTATCTAACATTATCTACGGCCCACCTAATGGTAAGCGGTTACCGTAGCCTATGGACGTTTGTAACACCAAAGGTATTTTACTCGCGCGTTGCCGACCCTTTAAAATTTTCAAAACACCCTTTTTGAAGAACCCCATACTGTAGTCTCTAGGGAAAACCTCGACAGGGAGACCATTCCACAAGCGAAGTGTTTTTTTTTTTTTTTTTTATTGTTTGTTCCGCTGTTTTCTCCTCTGACATGGGTCAGAGACTTTTTTCAGCTAAACATTTTGCACTTGGGCGGTTTTATCTGTTTGGTTATGAACAGAAGTAATTGTTGTACATTCCGTCAATCCCACGTATTCGTTCTGTTTTCTTTTTTTTTTTTTTTCTATGCATATAAATATTTATATATATGAACCTGCTTTCTTTACATAAATGGGATCGCCTAAATTTTTACAGTTTACAAAATTATTATGAGTGCTATAAAAACTTACACAATAAAAGCAGACGTTAATAATATTAACTCTTTCGAAAACATTAAATGAGGGATTTTTTTTTTCCCCTTCATATGTATATATATATAATTTTCTTATTCTATTGTTACGTTAATATGCTTTTCTGTTTATAATATAATGGTTCCTTATTCAATATAGTTCCATAACATTATTTACACAACAATTTTGGCCAATATATTTTGGATATGTCTGCATTATTGAGTATGATGCAAAAAATATCCTAACATAATATACTTATTTTGTTTCTATTTTTTTTTTTACTTATGTACCTATAGCTAATATATAATTAAATATATTTTATACACAGATATTGTTCTTTCTTATATATATAAAAGAACATGTATATATGTTATTTTGTTCTGTTGTTCTTAATATTCTTATTATCATATATTACATTCTTATACATATACTTATTACATTTTGCTTGTTATTTTCTTTGCATGCACACTTTACTTACATACTGTTCCTATTAATCGTTAACTGCTTACAACTTATTTCTATGATTTATTTACTATTATTAATTATGTTTATACTTAAAATTACCACAGTATAGAGGGACCCAATAGTTCTACGGCCTTAGATCTCGCTTGAGGTAAATGCCGACAACCATATATAGTATAGATAACCAGTTAATATTATATGGATTTATAGACGGTGTTACATCAATGTTAATACCCTATGTAGTTTTTTTTTTTTTTCCTTTCCTTCTCCTTTTTTTCCCTTTTTCCCCCTTTTTCTCCTTTTCCTCCTCCCCTGATTCCCCTTCCCTCGCCCCTACATCCCTCTTCATTTATTTCTTTCTATTGAATGTTTTGTTACCAAGCTACAAAAGTCCAGAAATTTGAAAAACGACCCTTTAAAATTTTCAAAACACCCTTTTTGAAGAACCCCATACGTAGTCTCTAGGGAAAACCTCGACAGGGAGACCATTCCACAAGCGAAGTGTTCGCGGGAGGAAATTCCTCTGGAACCTCACGGTACGCGACCAGATCGTCTCCAAGGTGTGTGGATAGATTCCCTGCCGATGGCGAGCGGTGCGATGACAGAACGTACTTGCAGACAGGATATCAAACAACTCCTCAGAACACAACCCATTATACAAGCGGTAGAACACAAACAGGGAAGCAAAATCTCTCCTGAGACTTAAAGGCTCAATACCGCTTGTGAGAATGGGATCGTCAACAATTCTCACAGCTCGTCTTTGAACAGAGTCAAGTGGCCCTAGTTGATATCCAGACTCGATGATTGTCATAGGTATATGACACGGAATGCCCAGAAGCTGAGGGCCGTGCTGAGGCGTCTTACCAAAACGTCGAAGCTGATATATGTGTTGGGGCCCGCCGTCTACAATCGCTTACCAATGGTCATTATTATTGCACAATCAACGTAATCTTTTAAGAATAAATAAAAAAAATTGGCTTATTATAGAGTCGTATTGAATTGATGACTTTTTTGAGTCATCAATCTTATAATACGATTCTATTTAATGTATTGAATATACTGCATTCTGACAACATCTGAAAACGTTATTTCATTAGTTCTAAGAGATAGTTACATACTCTATATAGCTTTATAAATTAACACGATTAGTCATTTCCTTGAACGCGGTGGCTCTACGAGTGATGAGACAAGTTTCTCTGTTTCTCTGTGAGAAACTATGCTACTACGAATTACTGCAATATAGTGTTAGAAAGGATTTGTTTAAATTTATTGAATCCTATTTTTTGTTGTAGATTTATTGATTCAATTATGTACTTCGTGTTCTGCGAATCAAAGTTTAGTTGGAGTTTTCATTACTATTTAATAAATTTCCAAGTTTATTTGAAACAGCATTTTAGTAATCGTTATAAATGGTTTATTTCACTTTGACAAAATATCTCTTTATTTTTGATTGATTTTTTGAAGGCTTTCTAAGCTTTAGCATTAGTAGACCCGAAACTCGAAGTGGAGAAAGCCAAAAAAGAGATGGATGGATTGTGTGAAATATTGGTAAGAAAGAAGTGATTACTAGGATGACGATTAATAGAGAAGTATGGAAGAAAAATACATATTGTGCCGACCCCACTTAATGTGGGAATGGTTCAAAGAAAATGATGATTTTTAGTGGCAGTGGGCCGGTCATATCTGCCGCAGAACTGATAATCGTTGGGGTAAACGTGTTTTGGAGTGGAGACCATGTCTAGGCAAGCGAAGTGTGGGACGCCCTCCGGCTAGATGGAGTGACGATTTACGCGCTGTGGCTGGCAAGGATTGGATGAGAAGAGCTGAGGATCGGGCTAAATGGCGCACCCTGGGGAGACCTACGTCCAGCAGTGGACTTTAATAGGTTGATGATGATAATGATGATGATGAGTTTTAATTTTGTAGTAGGAAAAAATATAACAACGGGAATTTATAGTGCATGAAAGGTTATTATATATCTTCGTCCAACTAAAACAGAGAATTTGCAATAACTGTTTTTATTACTCAGTTTGAATAAACGTTTACCATGGTTTTAATTTTCATTGCACTTTATTAAATTAACGTTTGCAGCTGTTGCCTTAAATTGCCTTTATTAAAGGCATAACTTGAATAGAATCGAAGTGAACCGCAGTGGGTCATAGACATGCTGGTCATAGACAGGAGTGGATCAAGTAAGGCTGTCTTCAGGTGATACCGGTACCTATTATCAAGTAATCTATATCAACCATAGGATACCCACTGCTGGACATAAGCCTCCTCTTAGATATCTAGAACGAACGATCTTATGTGACTTTTAACCAACGACACCTGATTGATGGTGATGTAATCTACGCAGAGGTATTGAAATTGGATTTTGTTAAAAACCTTCTATCGGGCAAACCAACCACTAATTAATCACTGGAAATTTACTCAAGTCATGATCAATATTTAGTCATATTAATATTTATGTAATTTTATCAACTTGGGCAAATCGGCGTTGTATGTATGTATGTATGTTTGTTTGTCTGAGGATAACTTTCGAAGCGTTTATTCGATCATCGTGGAATTTGGTATATAGTGATGGCACAATTTTGGTGTGACTCAATGTGCTAAAAATGTTGTTGGGTTGTTGAGATATTGGGGCTCATGAGGGGTAAAAAAAATTTAATGGGACTATCTGGTGAAGTCGCATGTTTGTTAAAAGGTCTTTGTGAGTACATTTTGACCACGTTTTTATTTTTAGTTTAAACTTTGTAGTTTTTAAGTTATTAGTCATAATAAAAAATGAACTTTGACAAAATTCACAGGGTACGTCAGTGACCGCACAGTGCTGAAATTTGGTATGCGTGTAGCTTTAGTAACACAAATATAGGTCTAAAATCTAGAGTAACTGCAATTTCTACCCCAAAAACAAGTAACCAATTAATATGAGCTCCCGTTACCTATAATTTGAAGGAAACTGTAGGTCAAGTCAAGTGGTTGAGCATTTAGTGGCACTATTTTGATAGTCAAAGATTACGAATATTTTTATTGGTTTTTATTGGATACTCGCGAGATCTCAGTTCGGGGCGAACCACTAGTTATATTATATGCATTATATTTTATATCTTTTTTTTTATAAAACTGTAATAGGTATATACTTGTTCTAATAATTTCTGATTTACGCCAATGTCCTTATTTGTTCAAATCCTGTCTACCCAAAAGGTTGCCTGGAAGAGAACAGCGATAAGGCCACCTATGATTTAAAAGTGTATTTTCTTTTATTTGTTTATTTTTTAATGGTGTGCAATAAGGACATTATTTTATATATTCTAATCTAATGTACAATTTTATAGACTGGGTGACCAAAATAACTAGTATTAAGCGGACAACTAAAATGAAACTTTGTACGGAATATGTAGTAGTTTTTGACTCTTCTATGGTCGCTAAACGACATCATTGTAGTAAATCTTCTCAAGTGGTTCGCTTTGTGTAAGAAACACTTAATTACTTGAATGTGCGCCCAGTATGTTAGCCGTCACACTTGAGATAACAATTGCAATGGCAGTGCAAGCGAACCTTCAGAATAGCAAGCTCAGAATTGGGCTAAACTCCAGTTTGCTTAGTGCAATTCCAAGTCTGGAAACACACAAGGTACCGCGTTACTCAGTTTACCTCTCTCGGTATAACCGGTATGATACACGTGTCTGCAGACGGCATGCTAGACACTGGCAGATATTTCCGGTACTGGCATTCTGTGCCAAATAAATCAACATGCATAAACCGTGCATGCTATTTTTGAAGTGAAAACTTTTTTAGGCGCGTTGGGCATTTTTTGAAATGTAAAAAAACCATTGAACTCACGACACTGTTACCGTTACCGACACTTCTGTATATAAGTATCTGTAGTGTAGTCTGCTTATACATTTTTTATACCAAAACACACACGTAATTGTTCAAGTTTTTACTTCTGTCGGCACTCCCGGAGTACCACTTTTTTTAACGCTTCTTGCAGTGACTATTAGTTCACAGTAAATTGACGGCGAGTGTCCTTCTAGTGATTGAGAGCATGAAGAAAATCATACGACCTGCAATCTCCTAGCATGCTATGTACTAGCAAACGAGCTACTGTAAGAACCCCGATAACACGATGCCATATGGAGTTAATTTCAAATCAAATCAAGATTTTTATTTGCAACATTTATTATTTACCATAAATAATGCAGTATATACTAGTTATTATTTGACGACCTCCGTGGCGCAGTGGGCGTATAGCCGGCTGAGATGCAGGAGGGTTGATTCCCGCTGCGGAACAAACGTCTGCATGATCTACAAATATTTATTCCGGTCCTGGATGTTTTTCTGTATATTAAAAGTATGTATTTACAAAAAAAAAGTATATAGGTATTCTATCAGTTATCTGGTTCCCATAGTACAAGCTCTTCTTAGTTTGGAGCTAGATAACGCTGTGTGAAATGTCAACAAATTTGACAAATATCTACAAATTTTGAGAAAAGGTTCTGATCGTAATCCAGATAATAAGTAATAAATCCACCTTCTCATACCTACGGCCTACATTTGGCGTCTTTGGACATTGCGGCTTGTATCCGAAAGATACAATTTTAACTTATTGGATTAAAATTATACAATTATACAATTAAATATATTAATAAATTAATAAAATTATACAATTTTTTGAGAAACCCCTTTTACACATTTTCAATTTATGTTTAGACGAGTGCCGTTATCCTGACCGATGGAAAACGACACGAGTAATTCCGGTCCCAAAAGCAGGAGGTGGGTCCGATGTGAGCAAGTACCGTCCGATCGCCGTGCTGTCGGCCTTCGCTAAGGTATTTGAGTCAATTTTACATAAGTGTATTTATACGCAAGTGAGCGCGCGCCTTACCGACGCTCAGCACGGCTTTCGGCCGGGGCGCAGCACAGCCAGCAACTTGCTGTCATTCGTAACGCACCTGACGCCAGCAGTGGACGCAGGTGGGCAGGTAGACTGCGCGTACTTCGACTTTCAGAAAGCCTTCGATGCTGTCGATAACGATGTATTACTGTCGAAGTTTTCTGCAATAGGTTTCACGCCGCATTTGCTCAAATTCTTCGCGAGCTACCTTAGCGAACGCAGACAGTATGTGGAGTACGCGGGGTACCAATCGGCCCCATATTACACGTTTTCGGGGGTAAGTCAGGGCAGCAATCTTGGTCCTCTTGAATTCGTCATTATGATTAATGATCTTGTGGGGGTTGTTAAGGAGGCAGGCTGTTTGCTCTTTGCGGACGACCTGAAAGTGTTTCGAACAGTAGCGGACACATCCGATTGTCAACGGCTCCAGTCCGACATAGATAGGGTGGTCCAATGGAGCAGGTCCAACAAGCTACGGTTTAACGTAGCGAAGTGCTCCGTGATGAGCTACAGCCGGGCGCGCGCCCCCTTGCAGTATCAGTACGAGGTGGAGGGGGTAGTGCTGCCGAGAAAGACGTCCGTCCGTGACCTAGGCCTCGAAATGGTCCCTGACTTAAGGTTCCGGCGCCATATTGTAAATGTGTGCGTCAAATCTTTTAGAAACCTGGGTTTTATTCTGAGACAGAGTGTGCATTTTAAAAACATAAATGTTATTAAACTTTTATATAATGCCCTTGTAAGAAGTCATCTAGAAACAAATGCTATAATTTGGAACCCTAACGAAGCTAAGTACAAACTCATGGTAGAAAAGATACAAAATAAATTTACTCGCTTTTTGTACCTAAAAGAATATGGAGTCTATCCATATTACCCATTGATGTACCCGAGTCTGTTCGTGTTAGGTATGGTAGGGTACTGCAGGCTGTCAGTGCGCAGAGACGTCGCGCTGGTGAAGTACATGGTGCGTGTCCTGCGCGGGGAGCTGCACCAGCCAGCGGTGCTGGCGGCGCTACGGCTGCGCGTCCCCAACGACTACTTGGGCGCGCGCCGCCGCCCCGCTATGCTTGAGGTGCCCAACTGTAGGACCAACTTACTTAAGTTTGCCCCCATGTCACTCGCTATAAACTTGCTTAATATCCTGTCCGAAAGTAGCGTGGACATATTTTACCAAAACCTGCCGAAACTCTTAAAAATGGCACAGGTCGTCATTGAAAGTAAATGTATAATATAATGTATACCCAAATGTGTAGTATCTATAGTATTTGTATTGAATTTGTATTTGTCATATTAATTAACATAAGTTACCTAGACATAGCATCGCCTTAGGGCTTAAAAAAAAACCTGTAATGATGTTGTTTCTAAAATAAATAAATAAATAAATAAAAAATAAACAAAGTTTTTTAGTATCGATTACGGACCGTTCCTTACAATTTGCTAACTGGTTAACCTTAATATTGTATGGTTAATTTGCTAACTGCTAGCTAGTATCTAGCATTTCTATATTTGTATATATATATATTTATATACATATATACATATATATTTTTACCTTTGTGTATTATTGATCGAGCGAAGCGAAATCTCTAAATCAACTTGGGCAAATCGGCGTTGTATGTATGTATGTATCTTTGTTTGTCGAAGGATAACTTTGGAAGTGTTTATCCGATCATCGTGAAATTTGATACATAGGTAAGCAGTGATGTCTCAATTTTGGTGTGACTAAATGAGCTAAAAATATGGGGGGGTTGTTGAGATATTGGGGTTCAAGAGAGGTTAAAATAAATGAAAATGAGACTGTTAGGTCAAGTGGGACGTCAAATGAAAGGCCTTTATTAATACATTTAGACTCCGTTTTTAGTTTTAATAAAGTTTTTATAGTTTTTGAGTTATTAGCCATAATAAAAACTGAATTTAAACAAAATTCACAGGGTACACCAGTGACTCTACAATGCTGTAATTTGGTATGCGTGTAGCTTAAGTGACACAAATATGGGCAAAAGTCTGAAATCCAAAATAACTGCAATTTGTACCCCAAACAACTGTAACAACTTAACATGAACTCCCGTTACGTGTAATTTGAATGAAACTGTAGGTCAAGTTAGTTGGTTTTATTCCGTGGCACTATTTTGATGGTCAAAGATTACAAACAATATATTTTTTGTTTTTATGGTCGACTCGCGAGATGTCAATTCGGGACAAACCACTAGTTACCATTTTACGGTTTTGTGTCAGTAGTACAAAACTTTGTGTTATTCGAACATGTACTCAGCTAGCGCGTGCCAAGGATGTTGTGGATTAGAAATATCATTCAGAAATATTTCGCTATAACCGTTATTGTGCACGCGCTTTTTCACTCGAGTAATCTTCTTTAGCATTGAACATATGAAATTTGAATGTGACATCGGTTTTGCATAAAATAAAATATATGCTTCGAGTATCACTGAACGTACAATTCAAACATCAATCTCATATTGGGAAATACACTATAAACCAGGTCACCAATAGTAAATATACATTTATTAACAGAAATAATATACAATTATTTGCTTTGACCAGAAATCCAGAAATAATTTTGAAAACGCAATGTGCCCTGGTACTCTATGGACCCAGGGTCTCGACCAGCCATTTGGGCTCAACTACTTATTAAGTTTACTATCAGTCGCATTATAAACATTATAGGTAAATCTGTTGCATTGGCATAACGATTAGAACATTTAACAACGGGAATTGGTCTTCCGGAGTTATCATGCTTTTAACACAAATTAAACAAGTTCTCAGTAGCTTAAATATGGCATTCAACATAAACTATAATCTAAGACAACTTTACATTACCTTTAAATTATCATATAGCTAATGGTTTCTTGAGAATTTTTTTGCATAACTTTAGAGTCTACTTGCATTATTTATTTTCGGCTTTTATGGACGTCGGTCATCTGCCCTTAGAACCTTCGACATTAGAATGTTATTTTAGTTAAAATGGACGGAGTTTTTCAGTCTGCTTAAAACAGCTAAGATTTTTATGATGAGAGAATAAAACACATATTGATATTTCCCTAAATCCCTTAAAACATTTAAGTCTAAACATTTAGAGAAAATACTAAGAGGTCCAGCCACAGAAGTTGCTAAGCCACGTTAGAGACCTATAGATCTACAAACCAGAATTCCCAGAGTGAGTCATTGACCAACTCTATGTTTACTGGTTTTAGTTAGCTAAAAGTAAGTACTTTTATCTAACTAAAACCAGTAAAGATAAATTTAATATTCTGGCGAATGATATAAGAATCACCCAAAGATATCTTCACATGACTTCAGCTGAATTTCATATGGACACTGAAAAGTTACGAGTATAATACAATCAAGTTTATATCTCCTGGCAGCTAACGTAAACCACATTCATCACATGCCAATTTACAGTAACGCATCTTATTCTGATGCTAATACGCTCCCACGTATTCTCGTTATATTTGCCGTGTGCGGGTGGATGGAACAAAAATGTCACGGCTGGTTCAGTTCTTAAAATGAGCAACACCACTGAGCCCAAACGACCGACGCCATACTTTGCTATACTACCAACAGATTACAGACAAAGCTTACAAAAAGTACATGCACATAGACGAGCTTAGCCCTGACAATAGTTGATCAAGCGCAGCGAGATCTCTAAATCAACTTGGGTAAATCAGCGTTGTATGTATGTATGTTTGTTTGTCCGAGGATAACTTTCGAAGCCCTGATCCGATCATCGTGAAATTTGATACATAATTATGTAGGTAGTAATGGCAAAATTTTGGTCTGACTAAATGAGCTAAAAATGTGGGGGGATTGTTGAGATATTGGGCTTCAAGGGGGGTAAAAAACCAAAATAGAACTATCCGGTCAAATAGCACGTCTAATGAAAGGTCTTTGTGAGTACATTTCAACCCTGTTTTTACTTTTAGTTTAAACCTTGTAGTTTTTAAGTTATTAGCCTATTAAAACTGAACTTTTATAAAATTCACAGGGTCCACCCGTGCCCCACAGTGCTGAAATTTAGTATGTGTGTAGCTTTAGTGACACAAATATAGGGAAAAGTCTGAAATCCAGAATAACTGCAATTCTATCCCAATTAACATGAACTCCCGATACCTGTAATTTCAATGAAACTGTAGGGCAAGTTAGATGGTTGTGCATTTCGTGGCACTATTTTATTAGTCAAAGATTAAGGCCGGCTAGCATGACGATCCCTAAACATATTTAGCGACTAAACATTTTTAAATTTTACGTATTTGTATGATTTGACAACTTCTTAAATCATATTTAGCTAACGTATTTAGTGCCTAGTAGGCATAGTTGCGCGAGTCGCCCTAAGAATATTTTTTTTGTGTTTTGGGAGACTCGCGAGATCTTTGTTCGGGGTGAACCACTAGTTTATTTTATTCTGTTGACCAATGCTAATGACATAATTGTTTTTGGTCACACAGCGCATACAGTGCAATCGACCGGCATATTATGCTGGCTCTGAGCTTACTGCTAACAAAAACCTGTGTGTTTATAAAGTTTCCATGTGTTAATTGTGTCAAAGTAGAAATAAATGTTTCTATCTATCTATTCATCTTAATCACCAATTGATAAGAAGAGTTGCCCAGCTGTTCAGTTATTAAGCCAACGTAGATTGCACCTCGCGTTCCATAGCTGACAACTTTAATCAACTCGATGGAAATTTGTCTTACTTGCGAGTTCCGCTCACGTCTCGGCGGATCCACTGAACAATGAGATTTGCTTTAGATAAATTCCTGCGTCGGAGCTGTTAGAATAGATGCTCTTTTATGTTAGAGTGGCTGTAAGGGTGGCTATTTTAGTTTCATGACTTTTAGTTTTACCTCAATGCATAACTAAAGCTTTTAGATGTAGGCAAATTTACATTCGTAAATTTTAAACCTCGCAATCACGAAATTCTGTTTTTCTTATAGGAGACATAATTTTGGTCCTGGTTGACGCACCACATCTAGAGTATTCTACTTTCCAAATTAATTTTTGATTTATTATAATTTAGATATACCTAAACATTTTATGATACACAATAACAACACCAAAAAGACCCCAAAAAGAGAACAGAGACGGGTGTCACATAATTACTCCACTCATCCCGGAGTTAATACATTATAATGAAATGCCGGCCCATTCTTTACGACTCCATTAAGTTGTTGGAGAAAAAATAAAGGGAGAGGAAATGGCAACCACTCAGTACAGTCCGTCCCTCGTCAAGATCGGACCTGAATGCGAAAATTCTTTTCTCGATCGGTGACTTTCATGAATACTAATCCAAGGGGTAGACGGCAACCAACAAACGCCACTATGTGTAATGTAAGAGGTGATAAATAAGCAAGTTTTATCACTCTAGCCTCCAGAGAAATGTGAACAAACTAGAAAAGCAATCTTCTATTTTCTTTCAAACAAAACTGCTGTGTGCTGCAGCTAAACTATTAACTCTAAACGAAACACCTAGCTCTGTCATTCCGTAGTTAATATTTACATAACGACTGCTACTGAAAAGAGAAATTTCGCCAGGTGCCGCGCTCAAACGTGGCAAAATTTAGCTCAATTTCCATGCAGAAAATTCCATGAAAATGCACATAAGGGAAAATGTTGTTCTTATAATTGAACAGGTGCAGCACCTAAGTCGTGCGTGGCATTTCTGCAAAACCGCATTAGCATATAAATAAGGAGCAACCCTCGGAAAAAGCGCAAAGGGCTGGTTTAGATGCAAAACAATTTTAACATTTTTATGACCGGAAAACCAATTATCACAACCAATTATCAAGTCAGCGAAAATAAAATTGCTTTTTCAGAATGCCATTTCGTATTCAATGTTTTTGGGACTTTCTTTTCACGGGTCGTTCGGTTTCAATCTCCTGTTTGCTGAGAGGGGTTTCAGATGCTCAATAAAGCATCAGATTAGACACGAGATTGTATTTGTACCTACACACGCAGCAATCGTATATCACAGGCGTTTACATTAATCTAGTGATACATCGTACTATGCGTACACCCTACACCATCTGGCCCAAGACATGTGAGATAGCGAAAGCTAAATGAGCTAGGAGCTACGAGTATTACGACATTCGCATTCGCGATGAACTCGTAGCGCATCTTACACCACAAAGGTGCGAATAACTCTTTACTTTTTAATTGATCCTTGTTTAGCGAATCCTTTTTTATTTTGCAATTGGTAGTGACACTATACTAACCACATAACTGTACTCATAATTTGAATCACTCGTTGAAAGGCATAGTCATTTTCATGAACATCTTCAGATTACATTAACAAATCTCTGCTTCATCTTCCAACTCATAAATAGTGAGTCAATCGTTTTTTGTAATATCAATAATTGAATAGTTCCATTCGGCTGTCCCCTACGCTCTCTGATTCTGGCGACGCATCGTCCGTCGCGCGTCGGGAAACCGCAACGCTGATGTAGCATGCCAACCCTTCCCGCCTGGTTCGGATTAATCTATCATACTGGAGCCTGGGTAAAAATTCATCCGCCTCTTGCCTCTGTATAGGGATTAACAAGCGTACTCGCGTAACAGTACTCGCACTACGAGTGCGAACTAAGCCGATTTGGTTTAGTTGGGCGGGTAGCACGCAGATCTTCAAGGTCAAGCTTTTCTACAAACAACACTGTCAGTTCAAAATTACATTCAGCGTGGAACATTATTTGTGAGCTTTTAAATTATTCTATTATGTAGAAACTGTATGCTTAGTAGGTACTTGTAATTGCTAATGTAATTACCTTGCATTTCGAATCGGACAAGGACCAACCTAAGCAATAAATCTATCTTGTCTTGAATCTAGATCGTAAAGTGGGCTAAACCTGTTACTTAATGATACTCGTAGATACATACTCAATACACCTGTTTTCCAATGTACAGTTATAAGTTAATTTATAAATATATAGGCTCACTATGATAATTATAAAATAATTTTTATAACGTCATTATGTCTCAGACATCGAAATAGGATACTGAAGATTTAAAATGTTATAGTAAAGACATTAATTTTCTTAAAATAATTTATCATCATATATGCAAAATGATATTTATATGATGAAAAAATAATCATCATATAAGCATTCAGCAGTGGACGTCCCATGGGGCCACGTAAGCTTGTGCAGCTTGCACCCATAAGCTCCCAGCAACGATTATTAGACCATCTTTCCATCTACTGGGGATCCGACTTACACTGCGTTTTCCAGTGCGTGCTTTTTAATCGATAACCCTTCTGCCCCAAGTCCCAACGGCCGTCAGTTCTCTGAGCCTTGCTCTGGGCTATGTGTGAAAATACAAGTTGCCTTAAAATAAAAGCCCTTAAATTTAAATAGATAGTTTATTGATAAACTCCGACCTCCGTGGCGCAGTTGGTCAATAGCCGGCTGAGACGCAGGAGGTAGCGGGTTCGATTCCCAACGCGGAACAAAATATGTTTGTATGATTTACAGATATTTGTTCCGGGTCTGGATGTTTTTCTTTATATATTATAAGTATGTATTTACAAAAAAAACGTATATAAGTATTCTATCAGTTATCTGGTTCCCATAATACAAGCTCTGCTTAGTTTGGGGCTAGATATCGCTGTGTGAAATGTCCAGCCATATTTATTTATTTTATTTTATTTATTGATAAACTGCTAAAATTGTAACCAACTTTTTACTTTGGGGTGTGTCGAAGGGCAAATAAATCACTTTCTCTGCTCTTCCAAACTCTTCTAAAGTTCGTCACATCGTACTAAACTTTTAGTTTCTCTTCCATATACTCAATACAACATCGGAGAATTCCTCAACTTTTTGTATCACAATAGAAATTAATCATAAAACCGGCGTTGCATCGTCTCACCTATCACCAACTTTATAGATCCTGTAAATCATCCTTATACGTTTACACAACTTCTTACAGTCCCTTTTTAGGTCATAGTACAATTCAAATAGTAGCGCAGCTTATTAGTTATTGTTATTCTAAACTAGCTTTGGTCAGTAGTTTTGCACGCGTTTTTTGCCTATGTATGAATCCAGGTCATAATCTATCCACACACCAAATTTTATGGTTATCGGTTAAGACATTACGACTTGATTGAGTAACAAACAAACTTTCGCATTTATAATATTAGTGTGATGTTATCCTGTAACGGTTTTAAAATAAGAAGAGAAAGAGATATGTATCAGTTAAAATAAAAGAATAAAAGAAATAAAAGATAGATATGGTTTGATACATATATTAGTAAAATAGAATTCGGTAGAGCGGGTAGGTTCTGTACAATATTTCCTTATACTCGTGGCAAGGCAACAGAGGTTGACAATATTTCCTTGGTTTATCGATGGTAGGTAGTTAAAACTAGAGATTACAATAAAAGTGTATAAATACAGAGGTAGACAAAGGAATGTTCGCTGGAGGAGCACAGAATCTTGAGGCTTATGGCCTTACAGCATGACAAAATACACGTGGTAATTATAGAGGGTATGATTGTTACCGTTAAAATAATAAAATGGGCGCCATCTGACGAGAAGTGCGTCAGAAAATATAATGGGGTTCCTAGGGGTTCAACCCGGGTAAAAATATGGATTAAATACACCTATTATGATGTTCCGTCGACCGTTCCTGGCGCCAGTCCGGAGAGATGATGTGGGGCAGAGCTAGCGACGGTAGGCTCGTAGAAAAGTCGAGGCTCCCGGAGTGTGGCGGTTTAGCTGGTCGTGCGGAGGAACCGTCAAGCCTCTTACGGCTTGGATAACACGTAGGTGATGATGAGAAGAGTCAGGTTAAACCCAAAGAAAGGGTATGAATGTAATGTAAGGATAAAAAAACAAAAACCGACTTCCAGATTTAGAAGCGTGTTGCACAGAATTTAAAAGAAAAGAGTAGATGAAACACACTATCGCAGCAAACTGAGAGGTTAACTTTTGTGTGGAGTAGAAAGAAGTTTCTGCTGTGGTCTTCTGGTGAGGAAAAGACTGAGGATAAGCGGGCGTTGGCTTTTATAGTAAGCCAGCCAACCCGCGATCTTTTTAGTAACCGTTGAATTCAATTAACACGTACTTTGATTGCATGACGCAACAAATAAATTAGTGTTGCCATAGACAAGAAACGACATCATTCGTCAGTCAAAATAAAGCATTGTTTATGGCCACATTCTGTACAGTGTTTTACAACGCCATCTACCGCACACATGGCGAACTACAATAAGAGTACTAGAAAAGATGTCTAGATGTGTGAGATCGTGATGTGATAATGCACCGCCATGTCGCTAGATGTCGTTTTCTGTGGTATTTGTTTGTATGGTATGTAAATATGTTAATTAATTTAAAGAATGTAGCGTGTATTGAAATTTACACGTTACAATCCGACAGTCACGAGAAAATTTTATGATATTTAGAATCATCGCTATAATTACGAGCCGGATGGGATTGAACCCGCTACCTTTACTTGATACGAGGAAGCGATACCAGTGTCGCCATGGGCTTACTGCTCATCATCGCGAAATTATGAGTTGTTTCTTTTACGGCTTAAACGGCCTAAAGCGCCATTTAATACTGTAAGATTCCTAACGTTGTTATGTTACATAAATATATATGTACCATTTTTTATTTGGGTGGGATGGTCAAGTGGGATTGGGCCAACAACGGCTGCCGCATGTCTAAGGATCTGTGGTTTACCACAGAATCCCTAACTCAACAAGCTCACGCGACAGACCACCACTGAGAAGGTAGGATGACTTGGATTCCACTTCCAGACGGGCATACTAAGGGGACATAAATAACTGGAAAGGTGAAAGAGAGGCCTTTACTATAATCTAAATAAAAATTATGTTAACCGTAGATCCTTCGACTAAATAATAAGTTGAATGGCGCAGGCCAGTGCATCGTAAAGCGCATTTTAAGGTGCATGCTTAGGCGTTAGTCACCTCTTTTCATCAGGTAGGCCATTTCCATCTCAAAGTTGTAAAAAAAATGAAAACTAGCAATTACTGAACAGACAAACAGAACTTTAAGTTTCATCAGGCTAGTCCATTTTTGTAGATGGATTAAGTTATCTCTTTACTCGTTTGTTATTTATTGAAGGTGATGTACTGCTAACTCTGCTGCACACTGCACATTGCGTTGTTTATAGAAAACATTTTTTTTATACCGAAGCCAATAATTCAATATACCTACATTGACAAAGTTTTTTATGGCTCAAACGTCTATACAAATATCAGTTTGTTGACTTTCATGTTGTGAGTTATTGTTGTATTTTGATCAGGATACGCAGAAGGCTTACAACATGCTTATGATAATTTCACATCGTTTTTATTCTTATGAAACTAGTAAAATGTGGATAGATAGTGATGCAAAATTAGTCATATTTGTTGTTTTCAAACATGTTCAATATTGCAACGACCCTCAATTTTTATTATCCTGGATAAAATAATGTTTTGACACATGTGACAAATACGCAGAACGTTAGAAACACATATTCAGGGTAGTTTTCAGACCGTATAATGTAAATTTCATGTTCTATAAAATCACAAACAGTTCACACAAATCATATAACACAGATATTATTAATTAAACAATACAGCAAATTATCAAAATTATCCGCGGGTTTGAAAGTTGAAACTGTTCCGCAATTCCAGGACATTGATGTGTAACTTCAACGGCGGAGTTCCGTCAAACTATGCAAATTTCAACTAACACTTTCAGCAAGCGAGCACGCGCAAATATTTCTGCTCTCTCGTATAGTTACTGTGATTTAAACGTGGTTTTATTATGCCACACGGCTACCAATCGTGTCTAACGTAAAAAAATATATGGTTAGCTGTTTAATCATAACTAGGTGTGGTTCCGTATGTAAAATATATTATCAGCAAGTACAGTATATCTGAACGGACCTTCTGTTCAGATTTATGAAGTGTTCGTAGCCGTCCACTGTAGTGAAAATTCAGACTGTGGGCACTCCGATAAATGGGCCCATATAGATGCACCAGCAAGGATGCCTAACTGACGACGGCAGGCAACATCTGGAGAAAGCGTTAGCGAGACAATCTTGATTACGATGGTGGGAGATATCGAAGAATAGAGGAAAGATCTGGGTCTAGGCCAACAGTGGGACGAAATGAATAAGAGCATGGTAAGAAGTATTAACATTTAAACTAATAATTGATACCGTGTAATATGACCACATCTTTAAATATTTTTAATCGTCGCTTCCCGGCGGTGTGCAGAAATAAATTGATGTAAATTGAGGTGCCAATTGCAAATAGACAGAAGCTTCGATCGTTTGACGGTCTGCACTGCAGCATTCACAAATTACCAATAATTAATACTGTATTAATAAAATTATGAAAATAAACCACAGAATATTTTGTATTCATCTACTTTATATAGATATGTGAAGAGAAAATGTGTACCCCATTGTACCCCTTTTTAAGCTTATTGCGCCCATGGAGGAGTGTGAGATTTGCCATAGTTGAAGTTTAATAAGAAGAAGGGGGTTATAGAAGAATGGGGGATGCTAAAATTATGCCAAAAATATAATGAATTAGTCTAATTTCTGCACTGGAACTGGTTTTTATTAGCAAGCGTTAGGGATTGTATTTTCAAGACATGCCTAACTATCTTAATTTTACTGAATTCAAGACACCTTTTTCATCCTAAGTAAAAAGTTGGTTTTGTCATACAATGATATATCAGTAAATGGACTACGCAGAATAATCTGCAATAATATTTAGAAATAGGAAGCGTAGATAAAAACAATATTATACAACATAAGACATAAAATACTTCATAGGCTTTATTTTTACTATGCTAGAACTAAACTCAAAATCGAATCAAGTCTTATGCACAGATTTTTGACAGTAATGGCCAGAGAGAGTCCTTATAACTTCATTCCATTCATTTCATAATCATAGCCCTCACATAAACTCAACTCCCATATAAGTTGACTCCACAGCGGTACAATATACGGCGTCAGCTTTAATTAAAGCCTATAAAACGTCAAAACTTCCGCATAGTCCCGTAAGTGGTAAGTTAGTTACGATATAGCTCAGGAGCTGCCGAACAACTTCTTAGATTGTACCACATTAGCTGACAGTTAGGCCAATCGAGTTCATGAAAAATAGTAGATAATTTTATCTCTGTGGGATACATGAAAGAAAAAGTAAAAAGCTTAAAAGCTTAAAATTCTAATAAAAAAGTGGCACTCCGGGAGTGCCGACAGAAGTGAAAACTTAAATAAAAGTAGACTACACTACAGATACTTAAATACAGAGGTGTCAGTAACAGCCAGGGACAGGTATCGGTAACGGTGTCGCGAGTTCAATGGTTTTTTCCCATCTCAAAAAATGCTCAATGCGCCCAAAGAAGTTTTCGCTATGCCCAACGCGCTTAAGGAAGTTTCCACTTAAAAAAAATGAAACAAGTACATGAAGCAGGTACAAGCATCTAAAATATAAAAACACTCATGCTCGAAATGTTTATTAAATTGTTTTTTTTTTTACTGAAATCAATAGTCAATTTCAAAATTAGTTCGTTTTAGAAGCCTTGTCATAGAATGTTGTCAATTTATCGAGGGTAAATTTTAAACATGGAGGCTTTGACTGAAACTCTTTGAGTGGATAATAAAACATGGTATGTGGCTTTCATTAGGCCAAGTCTGTTAAAAGTCATACATAAAGGATACGGCAAGTTAAAAGGATATGGAACTTGAAAGTCATGCAACAAAATTCCTTTTATGATGGACATAAAATTTTCGAATTTTCTTACTCACAGACTTAAAGTTCAGTGTGCTTGCCTAACCTTATAGAAAGTAATTTCTTAACAGACAAGTCAAGACTACCTTTTTACCTTATAGTTAAAATGTCTAGAAAATAAGTAAGTGTTATCACACATAATATTTAACAGTATGATTGTAAGTTTTTTATTTAAATACCAAACAACCTTTCGTGTTTAAAATGAATTCACAAACAACAAAAACCAATTACACCCGTGCAAGAAAAACTAAAGCAAAAGCAACTGCAATTCCATTACCACAATGCAGCGCTGATTAAATTCAAAAAGTAAATATAATTTGAACTTTAAGTTAATAATTAACATCGGGTGCGGGGCGTCTACCAAGAACCTAAGTTTGACTCAATATTTGTCTTGCTCTACTGTTGAAGTTACACGTCCATAGTACCTGTTCTACCTATCCCAAGAAAGTTCTGCTTGTTCTAATAATATTGATTTAAGTTGCTTCACTTAATGCATAACTTATCCCCTTCGGACCAGCCATTGTTAAAGTTTCGACAAATATTTTTAAGCGGAGATTGTTTGACATTCTCGAATGTGAAAATAATATGTGTAACTAGTGAGTTGTCAGCTGGTGTTCAGAGAGCTAGAGTAAATATGGTGCCTCTCTGTTTGTCATGTAGATATAGGTTCCGTTCAACACTGGGGTTGGCACGATATTATTCTGATTTGTTTTTGTACATAATTACTATTATTAAACGGGTATTTAGCACCTATTTACCTATCTATTTATTAAACCGACGATAAATACCATTTTAATATTAGTAATTATGTACAATGATAACGAAATATTAAAAAATACTATGTGCTCTTATAATTTATCATCAAGGTAAGTAACCCTTAAAATAAATTTACTGTTAGGGAAGGGTCTGAACTTTATGCATATTTTTAACAGCTTGTGGGCTCTTTCAGTCAACCCATATCAGATTACAGTATGTCGATACGAACATGCTTACTTTTATGTGCATCTCAAACTTTTCTTCAATAATAATATATCTTGACTTTACGACGAGTTTTTACGTTTACATTGTTATTATTTCTAAACATTCGTCGATCGTATATTCGGTAGATGGCGCTACACGCACATATGGTGCGCTGTAGCCTGTAACCGTAAAATTTTATAGCATTCGATGCAGAAATGATACACGAAACAATCTAAATTATAGCGGCTTGTCGCTGGCAGTCCGCCAGTTGTGTACTGGTAATGACAGGGCTTATCCAATTTGTAACGTTATCTATCGGAAAGTTGAGACGGCTCCTTTGGTCAAGAGTTCAGAACTAAAAATAAAACTTTTCCAATTCTCTGCTCGAAAGATTTAAACTGTCACAGATTCTGTTTCAAACTTATGAATTATTTCTTCGCAGTTTTGAGTAAACTGTAAGGTGTCATGTCGGCGACACCTAGGGCAAAACGAAAGCTTCCAAAAATAGAAAAGTAATAGGATTCAAATAAAGTTTTGGGTATTTAACAGTTAATACTTCTGTTTTCGAATCTTTAGGAGTATCACGAGTTACCTAACGGGTTAACAGGTCACCAGGATTACCACAATATGAAGCCTTTCATTCATTTAAAGACAGAATTTTAATCTTTGTCTTCAATTCAGGTGACGAACACAATACAAATGAAACAAAAGCATTTGCAACTGTAATGGATGAAGATTTCCCTAGAGCGATTTCTTATAATGGAGTGTTGTGCATTGAAAAGCGGGTAGCTGTAAAATACATTTTATTGTCACAATGGTGTTATGAATGAGTAATAACAAAATAACAGCTAAATATAATAAGAATGTTAATATTTAAGCCATCGATGCATGTAGCTTTAGATATATCGCTTTTGTATGTAAGCAATACTAATAGATACAACTTTTGAAAATATCACGATTATGAACATTACTTGTACTAAAAACGGGATATTTAGTTATGATCGAGAATTAAACCGGTGGTAGTAATAGTATTAGTGAATTCATTTTTACAAGATACTGAGAAAGAGGATAGATCGTTATATCTGCTAATAACTACCCACTCGCAGAGACTTCAGTTTACGCGTGATCATGGCGCATGCAACTGCGTCGAAATATCGGGATACTCAAAAACTCACAAATCATGGTAAATATTCCATTTTTAGTACTAGTAGCTACAGTATCAAAGGGATAATTCAATATATATTGTATGTAATCAATAACTTAAATGTATTATTGCGCCAACCATCGAATCAATCAGAGTTGGCCCATACCAACATAGCCTTGATAGCTCAAATGTTGTGTCAAGAAATAAACAACCATCTTACATTTTTTTTTTGTATTGTCAGTAGCCGATGATATTGTTAGTTTTAATAAATGAATATAACTCTCCACTGTTCGAATGAAGTACTAACATATTGTTACGCCGAGGCTGTTAAACAATGAGTAATAATCGAACCTTCTCGAACGCTTTTGTCTTGCTGTGTTATTGTTGCTATTGTTTGTGGTTTCGCAGAATGGGGAGTGGCCATTGTGTCGAGGGACCGACCCTTTCCTGGAAGGATTGACATAGTTCTCGAACAATCGAAATGTGTGCGATATAAATAGGCCGGAGAGATGGCCGGACAGTCAGTCTGAGTCAGTCTCAGTCAGTATCAGTGAGTTAGTCTCAGCGAGGCCCTGGAGGACTGACGTGGAGAAGGGTCTCGCGTGAACAGTAGTTGCTCCCGAGTCAGTCTGGATTAAGCTATACGTGCGATCATTTCGGTGACTTTAAGTGGTGTGAATTAGTGTGTTGTGATACGTGTAACCAACTTCGTGTATTCACCGTTTAGTGTTGAATAAAAGTGTTATTTTGGTGAACTCGATTCCCATTATTTTATCCCGAACCCTCAGCTCGTAACAATATATTTTCTCAAACATGCTTGGAAATTTGAGCATTATTTTGACAACCTTTTTCGAGATAAATCGAAATTCCTGTACTGGCCAAATACATGCGAGCAGCGGCCGGCAAAAGTTCTATAAAATCAATATCTGTCGTGTTTTAGAGGCCAAATAAATTACATAGTAAACTCATATCTGACGTGTAATTTAAAAATGGAACGATATTTTATTCCGAAACATGGCAACCAAGGAGGTAACTTATCAAAAGTTTTATTTAAATTTCGAAATGGCTTGCAAATAGAAACCTGTTTACAAAAAACAAATGAGCACTTTAACGCGGGGAAAATTATTGTTGTTCGTTTTTCGTCCTTGATTTTGAAAAGTAATTGTATTTTTTATTTCATTTTATGATTTCCACGCATTATTTGAGAAAATTACTATACAAGCCTTGGCTACAACTAGGCATTGATGGACGAACGTGTAAATGTGGGCCGAGGCGAAGCCGAGGCACACATACGTAAGTCTTTTGCTCACCGCTGCAGTAATGTACTATTTCCACAAAATTGCTTAAAAATGTTCAAAACCCTCAACTTTTATTGTTATGCAATGTAAACGTTGATAGTGCAAGCGAAATTCCCATCCGCTCAACCTTTTAACGCGTTTAAACGATTCTGCAGTAGCTACTAAGTATCTACTTCTACTGCCAAGTGAGGCGGGCTAAGTACACTACTCTATGCCTATATTGCCTCGATGCGAGGGCGAAAGAAAACTTGCTTCCGCTGATCCCATGTTATCTAAACACTTGCACGCCTTCTTAGCGGTTAAAGGTTGTGTAACCTCTGTTTTTATTTATATTTTTGCTTCAGCGCTGGATTTGAATGTAAATCCATAATGGAAATAACTATGGCATACCTTCATATTCTATTATATGTATAAAGAAGTTAAGAAGTTACTTTCCTTATAATAACGAATAGTAGAAGTTTTTTATTTTACCTTACATGCTAGATAATTATAACGCAACGAAAAACAAGTATATGTACAATGGGCGGTCTTATTGCAAAAAAGCCATCTCTTCCAGAAAACTTTTGGATGGAGAGGAGGAGAAGCAAAGGTGTAAATAACGAACAAGTTTGCATGCGCTTCGCATGCGACTTCGCACGCGTAGTTTTTTAATAAAAACATTACCTTCCATCCACCATCTCCATCTCTGTACCAAATTTCATCCAAATTGGTCCAGGTACAAAACGTTACAAATAAAAATAAAGACAGAGAGAGCGACAGACGAAGTAACTTTTTAATATAAGATAAGATACTCTTTATTGTACACCAAAGTAAAATACAGAACATAATTTTTACAAATAGATTTAGTACAATGAGCGGTTTTATCGCTAAAAGTGATCTTTTCCAGACAACCTTAGTATGGACAGGATTATAACTTATCACATGACGGCGGTGCATCTATGTAAAATTAAAAACATACCTACATACTATAAACTTAAAATACTAATAATAACACAAATTTAATTATAATAAAATAAGCAACTATAAAAATCGTTATGATGAATTCACAAGCAGTTACAACTTCAACGCAGGGACAGATAATGGGTGTGTACTTTTGTTTTAAAATTACTAATAGACTTTGATGTTCTTATAGAGAAGGGCAAAGCGTTCCACAATCGTACGGCTGCTACAGTGAAGGATCAACCATAAAACTCTGTCGTATGGACAGGAGTTTTAAGTTAAAGGGAATCTGAAGAACTCAAATTGCGATCATTAGCCTGGTGGAGAAACTCAAAACGTTTCTTAAGATAGAAGGGAGAAGATAGAATATAAAATATTAAGTAGTATGGCTTATTATTATAAAGAATGGTCAGGAAGGTCAGTTGCAGCTTGAGCAGCAGCTATGTTTGATAGTAAAAAGAAACGTACGAAATCTATTTAAAACTAATGCGTTTAATAATGAACAGGTGTTTTATGATGCACGTAGGCAAATCTGAAACCAAAATAACATTAAATCATTTGTTATCGACACATTAAAATTTGCATTCCCAAAACCATAATTCAATAATATTAAAGTAGCATAAACATTTCATCGGATTAACAAAACCACCGCAAGCATAACGCCCTATTCACCATAAACATACAAACCGCAACTTTTCGAATCTGGACCAATGATTAACCCTCAAGCCGCCATTAAAAATAGATAGTACAAAATATTGTCGGAGTCGGTCCCATGGGCCCCCCGCACGTGCCAGCGCGCTACCCATGCAATTCAATTACCTAGCTAAATGTACGAGCACACTGTGCGCAGTAAGGGTGTTTTTCACTACAAACAATCCAAAAACGAGAATATGGGATTGAGAAAACGTTCTCCAAAGTTCCCTGAGCCCTACCCGCGTAGCCAACGTTAAATATCGGTCCAAAATAGAGCAGATGCAGTGTACAAGCGGCCTAAGGGCTAACGTAGCTAATGCGTAGAAATTTTTTATTGCCCTAAAGTTAATGAATCGCGGGTGCTAATTGATCGCTTACACATAACTTTTCATCACCTATGTGAGGAAATAAAACAAGATAATTTGCGTTCCAATGTTTTTTTTTCGCTACTAAACTATGGCCTCTTTTATTTATTAGAAATAAGGATTTCTCATAGAAGTTGTATTTCATTAAATCATATTATGAATGTGGCCTCTTTCATTTTTAAATATAATTAAGGATTTTTCATGGAGGTTGTATTTAATTTCAGCTTTTAAGAATGTAACTTCTTTTATTTTAAATAGAAATAAGGATTTGTCATAGAGGTTGTATTTCATTAAAGCAAATTAAGAGTGTAGCCTCTTTTATTTCAAATAGAAATAAGGTTTTATCATGGAGGTTGTATTTCATTATAGCTTTTTACGAATTTACCTTCTTTTATTTAAATTGAAATAAGGATTTGTCATAGAGGTTATATTTCATTAAATCATATTAAGAGTGTGGCCTCTTTTATGTAAAATCGAAATAGGGATTTGTCATGGAGGTTGTATTTAATTTCAGTAATTATGAATGTAACTTATTTTATTTTAAATAGAAATAAGGATTTGTCATGGAGGTTATATTTTATTTTAGTATATTATAAATGCAATGAGCCTCATTCTATTTTCAAATTTACTTACGGCCCTAGGGGCGTAATTTGCATTTACGTATCAGGTATCGAGCTAACAATGATCATGATCAATCAATCAATCAATCATTTATTTTGAACATAAATACACACAGGATAGCTTTATACGTAGATGAAACACTGAAAAGTGCAATAGTTAAAACTGTGTCGCACTTTCCAATGCCCGACCTTATGACTAAGGAGACATTGACATTCCAGAGTATCTAATAAATAGTTGAAAGAGACAGAAAAATAAAAAATAAACAAGGAAAATTATACTTAATAAATATTATGATATGATATAATTAATATTAATCTTATGATGCAAGTTTTATAAAAAGCACTTTTATTATAAAGGATGTGGTGCATGAGTGACCTTGAAAAAGTAGACAGATGATGTGAAATAATGAACAGATATTTTAATCATAGGCTGGTGATTAAAAGATACGTCTTGTAATTTAGGGGTCTTATAGGCCCCAAAACGGCGTGGTGTTTTCATGTGTTACCTCTTTTTTGGCAAAGGATAACTCGATTCAATCAGTCCACTGTCCACAACAAAAAAAAAAGAAACACAATTGGAATTCGGTAAATTGTGAACTGTGTAAACTTTTCAATTGACATCATTTTTCCTTGTGTATTGTATTGAAATATTTTTTCTTTTCGTAACTGATCTACTATCCTCAGAATGTATGTACATTAAAATAAATTGTGAAATTTTCATTGGATACCGCTTCTTAGCAAACGTAGTTCGCGCTCAATAGAGACGTTATCAACGTAAGAAGGTTAGAAAATTAATGAGAACATCTGAAAAAGTATCACTTTGGGACACATTAACACCACATAATACATACACATGTCATTATTGAAGTGAAACTTCTAATGCGACTTCCAACAAGGTTGCGTTAAACGTTTAACGCTACCATAGAGGGGGTATGAAAGCACTGTTGCGTTCAACGTTCAACGCTCCTGGGGAGGAGGAATAGAAAGAGACAGAGCGAGAGTGAATGCGTGGTACTCGAACGCATGCGCGTAGTATACCTGTTACAGGCCAGCGCGAGCGTTAGCAACGAGTAGCGTCCAATATTTTTTTTAGTTTGTGGAGGGGCATTATACAACTTTCTTAGTAAATTTTCATGTTTATGCGACATTCATCACGATCATTTTGCAAAATCCAAGTATTTTTTGAAGTGAAAACTTTTGGCGTGTTAGGCATTTTTTACGATGAAAAAACCACTGAACTTGCGACACTGTTACCGTTACCGTTACCGATACCGTTCCTGACGATTCAATAAATACACACGTAATTGTTCAAGTTTTCACTTCTGTCGGCACTCCCAGAGTGCCACTTTTTTATTATATCAGCCATAAGACGTCCACTGCTGGTCAAACATAAACTTGTAACAACAATGAATTTTACTAAATAGTCAGTGCTTGAGCCAGATTTTTGGTTTACTGCTTTTGTAGTGGATATAACACTGTCGCGAACCTTGGGACTAAAGCCGTTTCCAACGGGCCTTCATGCAGGTGCCATGAAACCTCCTCGGTACGCGCAGTACAAAAACGAAAGTAATAGGATTTAAAAATTGACGTCTGGTGCGGAGAGTTTTTGCGAATGGTTGGATTTTGGATATTTAAAAACATTTAACGAAGTTGTTTGGAGAACAGACCTATACTGTGACTACAAAAATCTAGAGAGCCTACAACAATCTCAGTTGGCGCCTGCGGCCACTTCTTTTCATCTGGATCGGCGAAGCGACAGGTGAGTGGTTGGGTTCTGATCCATTGTAATTTCGTGGTGATTCTGAAGTCTCGTGGATAGCCTTTGGCCAAAACAGTGAGGCTTTTTACCCCTTCTTAAGCATTTTGCGTTCACGGAGGATTGTAGGATTGGCATAGTTAATGTTTATATGGAGAAGAAGTCTAGAAAGCTATGTTATTTGACTGCCTCCGTGGCGCAGTGGGCGAATAGCCGGCTGAGACGCAGGAGGTAGCGGGTTTGATTGCCACCGCAGAACAAATGTTTGCATGATATACAGATATTTGTTCCGGGTCTGGATGTTGGATTATATATTAAAAGTGTATTTACAAAAAAAACGTATATGTATAAGTATTCTATCAGTTATCTGGTACCCATAGTACAATACAAGCTCTGCTCAGTTTGGGGCTAGATAGCGCTGTGTGAAATGTCCAGCAATATTTATTTATTTATTTATATTATACATACGAGGAAGTTTTTAATTTACCGATTCATTACATTCGGATCAAACCTCGCATCAAGCTTGAACATAATGCAAGGCAATTTAATCATTATGTACAGTACACGGCAAACAACTGCGAATTAATTTTGCATCCAGCAATCTAGGGATGCACTGGCACAGTTTAATAGACTAACCTTCTACTTACAGAAGCCAAGCTTGTTTTAATAATGACCCACATATCACTATCAAATGGAAGCAATAAAGTAATTAGCTGGTTAGGTTTTGAAGACCTATTTGTATTTCAATACCGTTAATAATTTTCGCAACCAACCTGACTGCTGGATTTTTTACAGTTTTAGACCACACATAGTAATTACATGTACCTACCTACTGTTTCTACAATGTACTGTTTCATTTGTGTCATTGAGGATTTAAGTAAAAATTTAGCACTTTATCAAATTTATGTGTATTTTGTGTATGTTAGTAAGTTATTTGTTATAGAAAGTTGAAAATTACATATTTTTTATTTTCTTAGAGATGTTTATTTTAAACCACGACCCTATTCTGCGTTACGTGACAGTTCACTGGAAGAAAAACTAATTAGTACCAAATTCGCCTTTGTATTCGTTTATAGTACAATAGACATGTTTCAATCTATTATTATTGATTGAATTTATTGATTCTGAAGAGGTTTGAGAGGTTAAGTTTAATCTCTTTATAAAGGTTGTTTTTATATATGACTAGCTGATTCGCCCACAGCTTCGCACGCGTGGTTTTCAATAAAAACATTACTCTCCTTTTACGCAGTCAGAGTCAGATCCGTCGAGCCGTTTAGTCGTGAAAACGTAACAAACAGAAAGAGAGACTTTCAAATTTATAATATTACTAGCTTCCGCCAGGGGCTTCGAACGCGTGGTTTGTCAACAAAAAGTAGCTTATGTATTAATCCAGGTTCTAATCTACGTACATACCAAATTTTCTAAATCGGTTTTGCCGTTACGACGTGAAAGAGTATAGGTATAACAAACATCCATACACACTTTCGCGTTTATAATATTAGTGGCAGGGATGTATTCTACGACCTCCGTGGTGCAGTGGGCTAATAGCCGGCTGAGACGCAGGAGGTAGCGGGTTCGGTTCCCGCCGCGGAACAAATGTTTGCATGATCTACAGATATTTGTTCCGGGTCTGGTTGTTTCTCTATATATTATAAGTATGTATTTACTAAAAAAATGTATATAAGTATTCCATCAGTTAACTGGTTCCCATGGTACAAGCTCTGCTTAGTTTGGGGCTAGATAGCGCTGTGTGAAATGTCCAGCAATATTTATTTATTTATTTATTCTAGATTAGTAGCGCGATTATGTAAACCTTGGTATTTATAGGTGCAGTAGATACATTTTCTGTGCTGGGGATGCGATGGCAGCATCTGGCGTGACACAGCCTGACCGATTTGATATGCACCCTTCCTGTTCGATATGACGGCAGTATGTGTATCTGTCACTCACATGCAGAATCTATTTTCCGTGCTTTACCGTTTTATTGTTTCGGAATCAGGAACAGTCGTGGACAATAGCAAGAGGGAAATAGAACAGTTGCCTATTCACGATGGACATTCGTAGAAAAGTTGTGTCTCGTTGGGTTATTCCGGAAATATTACGCCTTTTTTCTGAATCAATATTTTAGCGGAAAAAAGCAAATAAGAAAATCAAATGACGACCTCCGTGGTGCAGTGGGCGAATAGCCCGCTGAGATGCAGGAGGTAGCGGGTTCGATCCCCGCCGCGGAACAAATGTTTGCATGATCTACAGATATTTGTTCCGGGTCTGGTTGCTTCTCTATATATTATAAGTATGTATTTACAAAAAAAATGTATATAAGTATTCTATCAGTTATCTGGTTTCCATAGTACAAGCTCTGCTTAGTTTGGGGCTAGATAGCGTTGTGTGAAATATCCAGCAATATTTATTATTACTATTTTATTACATAAGTGGACCATTTGTATAATTAATTTTACTATTTTATATTTATTTATTTTGACAAACAGTTACACACTTACAGTATAACATAAAGCATTGTTATCCCCTAGACTAGAGGTTTGTCTCAGTGCTTAGAGACACTCGAGCAGTGTTAAATGACGATATCAAGAAGTATTAAAAATGTGTTTAAATAAACAAGTAAATAGTATGCAAAATACAGATACAATTCGTGTCATGTTTATTTTCACAATTATCCAAAACGAAAAGACAATATAAATAAAAGTGTTGTAAAATGTTTTATTTTAACATTATAAAATTCGCGTAAAGCTGAGTTAATGGACAGTGCGGTCGAAAGTTTCCCCGTTACGCGCACGTTGGATTCAAATTGTCACTTCCGTTGACGTAATTACCTTTTATCGCGTAAATTATTTCAAAAATTATGCCTCTTTATTTTTCGTAAAATAGCAATCTTTTTTGGATCTCGCATAATGGGGGAAAATATTTTGTAAAGGCTTGCTTACTGACCTGTACCAATTCGAATTTTGCTTGGTATAAACTAAAAAGTCAATTCTTGCAAAAATTGAAATATGGAATCCATCCGACGAAAACTTCAATCTTTACTCTTGTTTATTTTCAGTCATCTCGACCATGGCATGGTAAAGGGCGTAAAAAGCTCGCAAACCAACCTTTGCGCAAGCACTTGTAAAAAATGGCAATGTTCAAACAGAGACTTTATACCTAGGTTGCCGTCAATAGGCTAGCCCACCATTTTAAGATAGGTGATATAATAGATATAAAATACTTTAGGGTACCATAAAACGTACCTGGATCTAAATCTATATATATAAAAATCAATTGCTGTTCGTTAGTCTCGCTAAAACTCAATACGGCTTGAGCGATTTTGATGATTTAAATTTACAATTGGACCCTGTTGGTGATGCTGTTGTCGAGAAAATTGCAGACGAAGTCGCAGGCATATGTAAGAAACAACAACTCCCATGGGGATATCGTATTTATTTCTCATTATTTTATAACATCAATCTTGTTCTACATGAATTTATTACTTAGTCAACAATTTTATGCACAGATACGAACAGCATAACACAATGGCTTCCGTAATTGAATTTACTACCAACGTACTTACATGTTTATAGGATGACTGACGGAGAACGACTGAGCGCTTACGTTTTTTGTTTTTTTTAGAATGGACTAAACTCGCTGTTGGCCTCTGAGGGCGTTACAGCTTAACCGAACTTTTGGCGAGCGCAGATGGCGCTCAGCCCAGTAAGTTGTTTGAAGAGGCAACTAGCGCAAGGGCACCACTTAGGTACGAGCCTCGGCTTGGGCAGTTGCCAGGTACATCTCTGTACCTCGTAAAGGCGTTGACTAAAGGGACTCGTCGACCTCGCCGGCGAGGTCGGTGTATCTGTGAAGTGTTTGCTCTGTCTGATGTGGATGACTCAGAGATTGCTTCCGCGTTAGCGGAGGTGATTTTGTCATTCGGGTCTCCGAGAACGTGTCTCGGACGACGGAGGATTTTGTTGGCGGGCGGGTCCAACGGATAGACCGGAATGGTGTGTACCAAAGGATTCGGATGATGGGTGGCAAGTTCATAATGTCGCTTGGAAGCGAGCTTCATGAACTTGGCTATTGACTCTAATTTCATATCGCATTGAGCGCTTATGAATAACCGTCAATGCTTTAAATAGTCGCGCGAGGGTTGCGCGACTTGAAAACCAACACAAAAGCGGCGGGTTGGTTTATTAAAGAGACTTCTGTTTAAAAATGAATATTAAACTAGTAAATATTGTTGAAGTAATCATACAACTAACCAATTTAGTACGTAATTACAAATAATCGCTAAAACATACAACTGGCCAAGTATAAAATTTGCATAGAATTATCTTTTAGATTGATAATTATGATGAATCAATTTAAATGTCTGCAGTCTCCTTTTTTACAGAATATACTCGTATATACTAGTTTCGTTCTTTGAACAGTTTTCATACAAAACAAACACCGCTATACCGATAATTATGTTACTTCAAAAAGTCGAAATGGTCCACAGTCGACACTTAGTTCCACTCACTATTAGCTAGGTATTTAGGTACACTGGTGTACGCTAACTTTGCGAATTCATTTGCATGTATTGCATCGAGACCTGTATTGTTTTGCAAGCGGGAAATTGGTCCACCCCTTGCTGAGGTGGAGCCTAAAATTGTGACATGAATGAAATACATGAATGAGTATTGTTCTAGCTACTTTTAAGGTTGGCATAATATTGATCTAAATTCTTAGCATACATGCACCTACCAATAAAAGGAATTTTATTTAGTGCTGTTCATTCGTTGCGTTGCGTTTTTAAATACCAGCGTAATGAACCACACTTAAATGAATGTAATGAATTAGTCCATATATAGGCTTCGCACACGGGTTGGTCGCTGCAGAGTCAATACGTGCAAATGGGGGTTTAGGGATCCAGCCAAATGCAATGCGACTGTGGTGATCCTGCACAGTCGATGAAACACCTGCTAATGTGCCCTTTGTGCTCAAACACCTGCAAAATGGAAGATTTAAAAATGGCTTCCCCTGATGCTCTCAATGTAGCCAAGTACCTATCTAACACAATATAAGTAGAGCTATTGACACGCTAAGAAGAAGAATGAATATCATGACCAAAATATTTATTTCTTCTCTCTCTGCCACTACACCAGCAGTGCAATACTTTAATCGTATTTAAAACGAGCCGACCCGAATATTAAGCAAATTAAATAATACATTTTCATCGTATCAATATTGCATAATAAAAACCGAACCGTTGCCATCTCATCGTACAATTCTGAAATATCAGATCTTCAACCCGATTAAACGTAATGAATTTTAAAATACAACTGAAAATTTGCCTCCGCTCGCGTCGAAAAAATGAAATAAAATCCGCTGTACCAATTGCATTAATTCAACTGCATAAAAATCAGCCAATTATTCAAATGCGCGAGCGCCCTGAACCGAAGAACGTATCGATGAATATTAATTGTTTTCGATCGCGATAAAAAAACAGTAAAATAAACTGAAATATCTTCCAGAGTAATAAAACTTGAATAAGCGCCAAGCTTTGCTAAATCACTGTCTCATTTTTTGGCTTTCATCTTCGCACTAGAGTTATATGATTCGACTCAGCTGTTGGGAACAATTATTCCAAAGCATTAGTAAAGTTATTATAGTAAAGTTATAGACCACTGCGTCCTCCACAGTTACTATATTATCCACGAGCGAGGATAATGATGTCAAAAATGGATATTTACCTCGTATGATGACTTGTTGAGGTTATCTATCAGGTTAGCAGGAGTCACAGCTATGATTGACATATTATTTTCGAAGCTAATAAGGAAATCGATTATAAGCCTGGGTCATATCTTTTTATAAATTCCTTCAACAACGGGTCAGCAACTTTACAATATGAACACTATAATGACACAAGAGCTTGATTATTATTCTGCGGGAAATACTGAATAATCGAATAAGATGATTTTACGGACAGTGGGGTGGTGGCAATTAGCACGATTGTCCGTAGCGCTATCGATGGTAATTTGCTGAGAGCTACGTAGGTAGCCGAGTGATTTTGCCATTATTGCACCAATTACTTGATCGAAATTTAACTAATGACTCCTTCTAACCCAAAGATTGTGGGTTCATATCCTGGTACGGAATAACATGTGTTTTGTCTAGGTTTTATATGTAAGTTATAACCCATTGTATATAATGTAGTTTTATTTTAGATTAGGCTATGGAAGCTTATATAAAATGAATGCTCTTAATATTTGAATTAATTCAGTTGATGTTTGTTCGTTCTTCTATATAACTAGTGGTTCGCCCCGAACTGAGGCTCCCACAAAACAAAAAAACGTTATTTGGAATTTTTGACGATCAAAATAGTGCCACGAAATACATAACCAATTAACCTGACCTAGAGTTTCATTCAAATAACGGGAGTTCATATAAAGTTTGGTTACACTTTTTTGGGGTAAAAATTGCAGTTATTCTGGATTTCAGACTTTTCCCTACATTTGTGGCATTAAAGTTGTGTTAAGAGTCATTAAAGTGTACTCTGTGAATTTCGTCAAAGTTCAGTTTTCGTTATGGCTAATAACTTAAAAACTACATGGTTTAAACTAAAAATAAAAACAAAGTCGAAATGTACTGATGTGGCCCTTTCATTAAACGTGCCATTCGACCGGATAGTCCCATTTTTTTATCCCTCTTGGACCCCAATATCTCAACAACCCCCCCCCCCCCCACATTTTTAGCTCATTTAGTCACACTACTACCTATCTATATACCAAATTTTACGATGATCGGATAAACGCTTCAAAAGTTATCGTTGTATTGAATAACCAAACATACATACATACAACGCCGATTTGCGCACGTTGATTTAGAGATATCGCTTCGGTTGATCAAAAATAGGTATTTGATTAGTGTTGAGTCTTTGCTCAGTAAAAATATAGGATAGATGAATTTTATTTGTCATCCGGCTTTTCTATGACTACCGTCGTTTTGAAAACGTTGGTTAAGAGACTCATAACTGCCGTACCCCACCCCGCGCGCCTCCACGCCGTCCATCGCAGCGTGTGCGCAGATGAGTTGGCTTGTTGGTACTGCACCCTGTTGGTCGCGCTATTCCGTGAATAGGCAAGTTTAACCCTATTTTGAAACTGCCGTGCTACTAGACGTTCTCGCGAAGTGCTGTGCAATTTATCTTGTGCCTTAGAAGACTTCGATTGATTCCATCATCTGGACACCTGCGCTGAACAAGTCCACGTCTAGAAACGTGCGGATTGGAGTGGCTAAGATAGGTGGCATGCTTTGTTCATCTACTTTATATAATTGAGTAACGATCCTTCTTCTGAAAGTATACCTGCATAGATTCTACAGTTATTATTTTCAATTAAAAGGTCTTTCGAAATTACTATAAACCTCATTTACCAGCGTTATATATTCATCCCCTACAATTAGTAAAAAAGTCAGATTTTATATTTTTATTTTTTCTTATATTATAAATTATATAACCTTGTATTTGATATATAAATAGCGTGTTATAGTAGTCTTTAAAATTATATTTCGTTTATTAATAAACCAATTTGAATTTCTTAAATGAATTCTCGATTGCAAATAATGTGGGCCCATAACTATGTATTGCTCTGTAGTCTGAGCAAAATATAACAAAACGACATGGACTAAAACAATAAATTCAAAAGCGAAGGCCATCCGCCATTGCACCAAAATTTATTCCCAGGAACTTCACAACGAAGGAGTCTGTCATATGACGTCACATTTCTAAATGATATAGCACGAAACTGCACCCATTTGACAAAGCGACTCATAAACGAAACTCAGAGGCGGTTATGCTCGCGTAGAAAAGACAAATTCAGACACCTCTCGCAATATTTGTACCCAAATGTCACAGTTACCTACTGTATATTGTTCGCAGACCCTGTGCGTTAGGGTTGTCACGATGACACGCAATCCAATATTTGCACTTCAAAAAGCTGACTTTTATCATATAAATTTAAATCGCTCACCGTACTTTTGGAGATGCATTACTACAACACCACTCAAAACTAACAATCTCGGGTTATATTAAACTAGCTGTTGCCCGCGACTTCGTACGCGTTACACTTCTAAATGTGTAGGTAACCTAGAAATAAAGCTAAACCCGGTGTTGCAGCTTGACTTGACACGCCATTTTTATCCCATGGGAACTGATTTATGGGATAAAAAGTAGCATAAGTGGTAATCCAGGTTATAATCTACGTATATACCAAATTTCATTGAAATCGGTTCCGCCGTTACGACGTGATTGAGTAACAAACAAACAGATAAGCAAACATCCAACTTTCACATTCATATTAGTGTAATGTAAAAAAATTGCACAAAACACACTAAATTAAACTTCTAAGACAAACTAAAAAAAAATTATTTTCTTCTGACCAAAATGTACTCGTAGTCCTTACCATTTCAAATTTCAAACTCTACGTCCCTATGAGGCCGCGTCCTAAAAGTGCATAACCTCTTTAAGCTTAGAAACCTTCAAATGAGGTACTCATATAATACGGTGACTTTCGAGATATTCCTATTTTAAAGAGTATTTGCGTATGTTTTTATGTGAGTTCAACCTTTTTTAAATAAAATCGGATTGAGTTTTCAAACATATGTCAAAATAAAATGTAATTTCAATCAAAAGCATTAAGGAGTATTGATATCAACCTCGAAGCAAATCACCGCCAAAATAACTTCTACCCCTTTTTAACCCCGTTAGGGGACGAATTTCAATAAAATACGAAACACGTCTTCCATCAATTCTGTTAAAAAAGGTTTATGCAAAATTGGAAGTAAATTGGACCAAGGAATCACGTTGTCCCATACAAACTTTAGCCCTCTTTGACCCCCTTACGGGTAGAATTTCGGAAAACCCTTTCTTTTCGGATGCTTACATCATACAAAAAATACACCCTCCAAGTTTCAGGTCTCTACGATCAGCGGTTTAGGCTGGGCGTTGATCCATCAATCAGTCATTCAGGACTAAGCATTTTATACGTATAGATAATATTCTGGCTAATGTTGTGTGTTCTACGAATAGCATCCAACATTGACGTTACGTAGTAAAATAACTTCACAGTACTTCTGCAGGAACTGTATTTGGTGGTCTGCCTAGTGTGCACTATGAAATTATAAGGACTGATGGTAATACGATTACATGTCTTTTATTATTTTACGTTATTTAGATTTATACATGCGAGCACTGACATTGAATCTTCACGAGTGTAGATCTGTCATCTGTCATGGCTGCCACATGTCCACAGCGTAGAGAGGGGAACACCTCGCTAGTGCGGTGATAGTGCCCGTTCAACAACTTCACACTAGGATTCCTTGTATTAGGAAATTTAGAAACTACCCGACCCATCAAATCGTAAATTTTACAATGAACTTTTTACAAAAATAAGTATAACTGAATATAAATGGCAGCCCTACTTACTAGTCATTACTGCACGGAACTACTGAACATATTTCACACACTCACACGTTAGCATGTATTAGTATCACTGTAAATAAAACATAGTATACAGGGTGTTAAATTACGTACAGTCGGCCTTAAATTACTGAAAAAAGAGTTGTGAAAATACGACCTATAAAAGAAAAACGTGAATATTTTGCTTCTGGTTGAAAATAAATAACATTCACGGTTCATGTTTTAGTAAGGTATTTTAACACAGAAAAGGCAATATATTTGCATACGCTGATACTTTCGAATCAGTTTTGTTTTTTTGTAATACTTCTATGGTTTTTTAGGATTTTTTTTTTACTTAGTATCAAATTTTTTTTTGCTAACAATATTGCTCGTCAACTTATATTTAATTTGAAGGTAAAAGGTATCTAAGCACCTGAAAACAGAGCTTAAGTTCTATGTATAGAAGTGGATATCTATGTATCACTAAATGCCAACTGCAGACTTATCACCTAAGCACTATCGTGTTTCCTAACGATAATGGAACTTTCGAGTGACTGTAACCCAACATTAATTTAACTCGTACTTTAACGTAATGGCGTCGGTTTCGTTAATTGTACGTTGGAATTATATTATACGTAGGTATTATACCTACAGCGTATGTAATGGTAATGGATTTTACGGGTTACAAGTTGAGTCAAATGGCGAATTGTGATTCTTAGTAAGTAAAATCGACATCTAGAGGCCTGAATTTTCAGCGCTGGGAAAATGTAAACTGCCATAGTTTATTTCAACTGGTTCGTAATGCACTGAAGTGGGATGGGCTATGAGGTCTTCTATTACCCAGTTTCGTTTGATCCTGGTTTGAAGAATTGCAAATTTTGCAGCATCCTTTCAAAATGCTGCTAAAGTTTGAAAATAGGTTTGTTCGTGTTCATTTTTTTTTATTGGATAGATCTGCTTTTGACCACAATCTAACCTGATGGTAAGCGATGATGTGGACTAAGATGAAGCACGAAGATCTAGAAGAAACATATTCACTCTTACCTTAAAGAGACCCGGGCAGTCCATCCAAATGGTGTCTGGAAGAGATCGCTTTTAGCGATAAGACCGCCAATTGTACTATCGCGTGTCTAGTTTTAAGGGTTTTAAATATGATTTGTTAATTTATGTGTGGTATACAATAAAGCGTTTTCCATTATATTCTATTGTATTCTATGTGTAAGAAAAATAGACTACGGCAAAGAGTTACTCATACTTCAGTGTTACCAGGAATAGGTCATGTATATCAGTTCTATTTTTGCGTATCTAGTTATATGTTACTAGTACTACTAATACTACCCTAATATTATAAAGAGGCAAAGTTTGTATGTTTGTAAACAGAAACTACTGAACCGATTCTGAAAATACGTTCACTGATAGAAAGCTTTTCTATTCTTTAGTGTTTTAGACTGTATTTTATTTTAATACTAATCCGTGTGTAGCCGTAGAGGGTCAGCTAGTAAATAATAAGTTAGTTCAGCATTTTATAAAGGAGATTGGTGACGTCTAATAAGTTAGTAAGAGCTATTGGCTAACGCTGGTGTTGGAGTTGTTAGGCCACAAAAAGACAGCCACGAGGATTAGCAAGCTGAAGTGGCATTGGGCGAGGTACATAGCTCTGAGAACTGACGGCCGTTGGGGCATAAAGGTTCTAAGTGGAGATCACGCTCTGGAAAGCGCAGTGTAGTTCGGCCTTCCACTAGATGGAAAGACGACTAAATTAAGGTTGCTGGAAGCCATTGGGTGGAGGCCGCACAAGATCAGATACTCTGGAAATCTATGGGGGTGACCTATGTTCAACAGTGGACGTCATATGGCTGATTTGATGATGATGAAGAAGACTTCCGACATGACAACTTCTGTTGTAGCCAGGTCTGAAAACGTAACCAAGCACGGACACGTGTAGAGGTGAGGTTTAATGTACATAACGATGATACGAATGTGCCTGAATGTTCTATATGATTGAATGAACTTTCAACCTAACCGCATTTAAGCACTAAACTGGCGCAGCGTAGATGAATTATATGGCCCATAACTATACCGCTGGCGTAAAGCAGAGCGCTTCCAGAGTCCATCCATTTTTAACCAGATGCTAGTGACATGATGCTCCAGATTTAAGAGGAGGGTAAAATTTCAATGGCTTTTACTATTCCCATATTAATAACGTACAAAAATTATATTTTCTACGATGTTATTAAAAGTTATCACTACCGAGGATAAGGGTAGTATTTATTTTACAATCCTTAAACTTAAAGCTACATTATTAGTTTTGTCGTAATTTTGATTAAACTCGGGAGCATTTTTGTAATGTTTTAAGTTAAATCGATTGTTTTGCCTGTTTTGACTGGAATAGTTCGAAGCAAGTGCATGATATTGTTACGCCGAGGCTGTTAAACAATGAGTAATAATCGAAACTTCTCGAACGCTTTTGTCTTGCTGTGTTATTGTTGTTATTGTCTGCGGTTGCGCACAATGGAGATTGGTCGTTCTGTCGAAACACCGACCCCTTTCCTGGAACGATCGAGATCGTTCTCGAACAATCGAAATGTGCGTGATATAAATAGGCCAGAGAGATGGCCGGACCGTCAGTGAGTGAGTGAGTCTCAGCGAGGCCCTGGAGGACTGACGTGGAGAAGGGTCTCGCGTGAACAGTAGTTGCTCGCGAGTCAGTCTGGATTAAGCTATACGTGCGATCATTTCGGTGACTTTAAGTGCTGCAACAGTGATGTGAATTAGTGTGTTGTGATTACGTGTGACCAAGTTCGTGTATTCATCGTTTAGTGCTGAATAAAAGTGTTATTTTGGTTAGATTGATTCCCATTATTTTATCCCGAACCCTCAGCTCGTAACAATTTGGTGTCAGAAGTGGGATAAAATAATGCCGGTTCTACCAAAGGATAACGTGGACGGTGTAAGGACGAGAGGTCAACGACAACAGGAAATGGATGAAAGGCGGTTTCGGGAGTCTCCGGTTCAAGAAACTCGGCAGAGTCGTCCGCCGATGGAGATCGAATTAGCCGCCACCGTACCATTTGGAGCTTCATCATCATCACCCGTGGGCCAAGCTCCTGTGACAGGCGATCTTGCTGCTATTATGGCAATGCTTTGTCGTCAAGAAGAACAGCGTCGTCAGGATAAAGAAGAGCAGCGTCGTCAACAGGAAGAGCAGGCTCGGTTGCAGGAGGAACAACGCCGTCAGCATTAAGAAGAGAAGCGTCGTCAGTAGGAAGAGCAGGCTCGGTTGCAGAAGGAACAGCGACGTGAACAGGTGGAGCAGACTCGGTTGCAAGAGGAACAGCGACGTCAGGATAAAGAAGAGCAGCGTCGTCAACAGGAAGATCAGCGACGTTGGCAAGAAGAGCGGGCTCGACTGATGAGGGAATTGTTCGGTTTATCTGGAAAGGAATTCCAGGAAGTGAAAGAACAGATAGAAATCATGAGAGCCATTTTTTGGAGGCTGGAATTGGGATCGCTGATGAGAAAGGGACTCTGGGTGTCCTGAAGTACTGGAGAAGGCAATGTGGCTCCTCTAGTTGCTACATCTTCAGCGCGAGGTGCGCCTAAAATTGTTCATGTTGATCGGCTGCCGCGATATGGGGCTAAGAATGCTCAGGACGAGCATGTTTTAGGAGGGGGCAGTGTTACGCCGAGGCTGTTAAACAATGAGTAATAATCGAAACTTCTCGAACGCTTTTGTCTTGCTGTGTTATTGTTGTTATTGTCTGCGGTTGCGCACAATGGGGATTGGTCGTTCTGTCGAAACACCGACCCCTTTCCTGGAACGATCGAGATCGTTCTCGAACAATCGAAATGTGCGCGATATAAATAGGCCGAGATATGGCCGGACAGTCAGTGAGTGAGTGAGTCTCAGCGAGGCCCTGGAGGACTGACGTGGAGAAGGGTCTCGCGTGAACAGTAGTTGCTCGCGAGTCAGTCTGGATTAAGCTATACGTGCGATCATTTCGGTGACTTTAAGTGCTGCAACAGTGATGTGAATTAGTGTGTTGTGATTACGTGTGACCAAGTTCGTGTATTCATCGTTAAGTGCTGAATAAAAGTGTTATTTTGGTTAGATCGATTCCTATTATTTTATCCCGAACCCTCAGCTCGTAACAATATTTTGATGATTAAAGATGCATTGTGTTGTTAGACTGTCCTCATATCACTACAGTCATTATTTAAAGAGGTTTGTAGAGGAAATTACAGGTGCATGAGTACATGAATTGTAAGGCACGTTTCTGAGGTGCGTGATCTACGAGGCAATAGTTTGCTATAGGCGTTGGTTATCACTTAGAATCAGGTAGGCCATAAGCTTGTTCCTTAACCGTGCCATAATAGAAAAAAAATACATTAATCTGAAATTACTGCATACTACCTCTACTAACTACATCTACTAACTGCCTTCGTGGCGCAGTGGGCGTATAGCCACCTAAGACGCAGGAGGTAGCGGGTTCGATTCCCGCTGCGGAACAAATGTTTGCATGATCTACAGATATTTGTTCCGTGTCTGGGTGTGTTTCTATATATTATAAGTATTTATTTACAAAAAAAAAGTATATAAGTATTCTATCAGTTATCTGGTTCCCATAGTACAAACTCTGCTTAGTTTGGGGCTAGATAGCGCTGTGTCAAAACAAAAAAAAAATCTTGAAGCAATGTTATAACGGCGGCTGTAAGTAGAAATAAAATAAAATGCACCATAAAATCTAGAGATGTCAAAATAATACAAAGTTTATTCAGAAGGCTGTTGGACAGAATGGCTGTTAGCTGAATGGTGATGATGTCTTAATATCATGTATTCAAAACGAAGCCGACGACTAAATTTAAAATTACGAGAATGGGGTAGATAGATAATATAATAAAACAAGTTCAAATATCGATCTCATCTCGATGCTTGTCATTGCAACGTTAGAACTAACTTAAAAGTGGACTTATACCTCTAGATCAATAAGCGATCGTAAAATTACTAAATGGAGTTTAAGTTCAAATACATTGCATAAAAACCATCGCAAAGTACGACCACTAAGCATAGAAAATGGCGTCTTCAGAGCCGATATATTGCTTTCTCGCGTGATGTCGTTACGGCCAGCTGTTGCCGTAACTCACAGTATAGGTAAAGCTTGGAGAAGCAGTAGCGATAGTAGGATCTAACATTATGATCGTACTTACAGGGTTCTAACGTAGTCTCTCAAAATCTTTACATAGTATAAAATGAAGTCGCTTCCGGTGTCTGTTCGCTTAGATCTTTTAAACTACCCAACAGATTTTAATACAGTTTTCAGCAATGGAAGATTTATATGTATAATACATACATAACTCTGTTTGTTTGTTACCTTTAGACGACTAAACGGCTGAACGGATCGTAATGAAATTTTACAAGGATATCCTGGGAAAGAACATAGGGTATTTTTTAGCCAACTGCGCAAAATGAGGGTAATGTTTTATTGAAAAACCACCAGTGCGAAGCCGCGGGCGGGTCAGCTAGTAGTGTATAAATAGTTTTTATAATATATTTTTTATACTAGGTACCTGGTGATGAAACAGGCATATGACCTATAGAAAAGTATTGCCTCGTAGGCACGCACCTTAGAAACGTGCACTACGATGCACTTCCCTGCGTTCATCAACATGTTACCAAGATAACATTTATAACGAGAGTAGGCAAATTATATACATTCCCAAAAAGGTAGTGTAGCGTAGCTTGGATGAGTGATTGCTATGGGCATTTTTCACTAAGCTTCATAGAGTAAGAGGTCGGTGCCGACTATACGTCGTTTAAGCCATGTCAGAATTCTTTAGGTTACCAAGGGGTAACCGAAAAACTCCGAAACCAGTGTTAGTCAGTACTAGCTTTTACTAACCCGGTGTGTTCCAACTATAGATAGGTACATATTGTTACGACCTGAGGGTTCGGGATAAAATAATGGGAATCAATCTTACCAAAATAACACTTTTATTCAACACTAAAACGATGAATACACGAACTTGGTCACACGTAATCACAACACACTAGTTCACACCACTGTTGCACCACTTAAAGTCACCGAAATGATCGCACGTATAGCAAAATCCAGACTGACTCGTGAGCAACTACTGTTCACGCGAGACTCTTCTCCACGTCAGTCCTCCAGGGCCTCGCTGAGACTGACTAACTGACTGTTTTTTTTTTTTTTTTTCGAATGGACTAATCTCGCTGTTGGCCTCTGAGGCCGTGACAGCTTAACCGAACTTTTGGCGAGCGCAGATGGCGCTCAGCCCAAACTAACTGACTGGCCATCTCTCCGGCCTATTTATATCGCGCACATTTCGATTGTTCGAGAACGATCTCGATCGTTCCAGGAAAGGGGTCGGTGTTTCGACAGAACGACCAATCCCCATTGTGCGCAACCGCAGACAATAACAACAATAACACAGCAAGACAAAAGCGTTCGAGAAGTTTCGATTATTACTCATTGTTTAACAGCCTCGGCGTAACAATATTATTTTTATATTTATAATTCATGTATTTGATTAATTACTTTTTTCATGTATTGTATGCATCTAGCTCGTACGGTATTATACTATGCTGAGCTGAACGCCATTTTTGGCACGCAGACACATGAGTTGAAATGTTTTAATTATTGCAATTGTACCTACTGTTCTTCAGAATTGTTTCATGTGTCATTTTGTGTGTACCAAATAAATTATTATTCTATTCTATATAAAGAATGTTCATGCATTAGTTAATCCCTTGTCTTTACTGTTAGCAAAAGTTTATCTATTCTGTTGCCGTATCCCACTTGTTTTTGCCAATGTTTTAGCCAACAATATAGAATTTGCTACTTAATCATTTTTAGTTGTTTGCGAACTTCTGCTGGTTGATACTTTGCAGCATAATACATTAACATACTCGTAGCATGCAATGCGACATCGTTTGTTATCGTTAAATAGCCTTGATTTGTCAAATAAACTGGTTAAATCTGTCTGTAATATTGATGATATCTGAAAAGAGGTGATTCTGTCCATGGAAATAAACACCTATTCATACAAATTAAATTGAATAAGTATATCTTTTTGTTCACCTTCAAATCAGCTGATTTTTCACCTTCCCTAAGGTCATTTCCACCACAGCTTTGAACAACTTTTTGTAACCGGAATCAGCCGATTTGTACCAACCGAAATCAGCGGATCTAATTTCAATTTTTCTCACAAAAGATTTCATCAGCCTCTATAATCTTAAATAAATCTGTAATCCAGCCTCAACGAGCTATTTTTGTACAGAAAATATTCATAAAAACATCAGTTTTGATGAACACACAAAAAAATTTGATTGAAGTTTCAGCTTTACAAAAATTGCCATAAGGTATTATAACTTATTCTAGTAACTACACAGCCAACGGCCATCAACGTACCGTAAAACACACAATCTAAAACATAAAAGCTTTTTCATCAACAGAAACCAAAGCGAAATGCAAATATCCGCAAAAAGCATATAATTTGAACTGTAGCCGACTATCAAAGCCGCCGATATATCTCGCTTAAGTACAGTCCATTTATATCGTAAAACATGATTATGCTATCAACGAATAATTTGGTCTTTAGCTTTACCAACAAAGCAAAATGCTGTAAAACATACAGAGAAAAATGTTTAAGGCCAATAACTTGAAGAAATGGTATTACACAAGGCCGAATCATAATAAATTGAGTGGAGGTTAAAGGATCACGAGAGATTGACAGCGGTCTTTAACACTGCCCGGGGCAAACATCAACTTGTGTTTTGTGGATAAGTCTCAATTTTATCGAGCGAATCCGCTCGTAATAATTTCTGGGGCGTTTATGGTTGAAGCGTTTTCCCTTTTGACTATTCAAAACGGTGATTGTGAATATTTTCGTAATAAGGGCTGTGTGATTTTTATTCAACTTTTTTCCTCTTTTGTTGAGCCTTTTCATTCTCTTTCTGGGTATTTTGCACACTTGATTGATTCGTGTTTTATAAGCTTTTACTAAAATTAATATAATTTTTTTATTGCATAGCTTATTCAATTCAGGGAATAGAAAGTTTTTAATTTGGAATTAAAAACTATCTAGGCACCACCGACACAAGTAAATATTGATGTAATAAAAATAAGCAAAATATATTTTTTTTATCAAACATTTTAGCTAACTCATGGTACTACTTCACTGGAACAAATAAAAGACTAAAAATATATTCTATGGATATTATTGGAAAGCTTTACAACTCTATGATCTACGATGGACGACCTCCATGGAGCCGTGGGCAAAGAGCTGGCTGAGACGCAAGAGGTTGCTGGTTCGCTTCCCGTAGCAGAATAAATGAAAATGTTTTTCTATATATTAAAGTAGGTATGTTTTATAATAAAACTGTATATACTAGTGGTTCGCCCCGAACTGAGATCTCTAGATAGAACTGAGATGATCGAAATGAGACGAAGTCGAGATGGTAGACCACATTAAAACAAAAAATATATTACAGTAAAAGCTCCTTATTCACATTTTCACTATTCGTGGATTAAAAAACTGCGACCCAATTCCTATATTCGTATTTGTAAACTTTGACTATCAAAATGGTGCCACGAAGTAAATAACCTAATTATTTGACCTACAGTTTCATTCAAATTACAGGTAACAGGAGTTTATGTTATTTGGTTACACTTTTTGGGGTAGAAATTGGAGTTATTCTGGATTTCAGACTTATCCCTATATTTTTGTCACTAAAGTTACATGTATACCAAATTTCAGCACTGTGGGGTCACTGGTGTACCCTGTGAATTTCATCAAAGTTCAGTTTTTATTATGGCAAATAACTTAAAAACTACACGGTTCAAAATAAAAATAGAAACTAAGTCTAAATGTACAGATGTAGACCTTTCATTAAACGTGCCATTTGACTGGATAGTCCCATTTTTTTTTACCCTTCTGGAATCCCAATGTTTCAACAACCACTCTTCGTTTTTAGCTCATTTAGTTACACCAGGATTATGCTACCACTACCTACCTATATACCAAATTTTACGATGATCAGATCAACGCTTCGAAAGTTATCCTCGCACAAACATACATACATACACACAACGCCGATTTGCCCAAGTTGATTGGGAGATGTCGGTTCGCTCGATCAATAAGTAGTATTGTATCAGTTATCTGGTTCCCTTAAGCTTCACTTAGTTTGGGGCTAAAAAGCGCACTATGAAATGTCCAGCATTAATTTAATGTAAAGTAAATTAAGTGCTTATTGTTCTAAAAGTTACAAAAATACTCTAACATTAACCAAAAGACTGTGAACTCTAAAGTGTTATCATAAAAAGTACATAAAAAGTTCACTCAAAGGGGGATGGTGTGAAAATAGGCCGTTTAATAGACTATTCGCCCACGTGTGATGACGCCACTATCTCGCCCTAAATCTGGACTGTGCTACCCTGAGTGCTTGCCTGTGCTGGTTGCCGTTTTAGTAACCTACTGGCCCTAGTTCACAGAACCATAAACTATCGTTTACCAACGGCCATAATGCCATTTTATTTAGAAAACTTTCGTGATTGATTTAAATCATTATTATAAATACGATATTATATGATTATATTAATATATGATGTCGCAGCCTATCAACACGCTGGGCCATCGTTGACCGAATCCACACCACTGCGCCCGTCTACTCGCATGCAAAGGCTTCGGCGCGCAGTACGAGGCGAGACGCCATTCGGAGCGGATCGCACTCACCCTGATGAAGGTTCACGAATTGAACCGAAACATTGTCGGTCGAAACACTAATAAGACAGCGCGTGATAAATCCCGTATATATAATAGGTTAGGGAAAAAGTCTTTTCGCATTATAGTATGTATTAACTTGTAATAAAATTTCTTTGGCTATACTATTTGTATCTGGCTGGTTTTTGTATCATTCAAAGTTTAAATTTTAAATAAGATAATTCCAAATTCGAATTAGGAAAATGTGTGATTTTTATTTGTTTTTCGTACTGTAAAGATGAGTGAATCTAATGAAGAAATTCGATACATTTTAAAATTTTACTACAAAAAAAGTAAAAATGCAACGCAAGTCGTGAAAAAAATTTGCGATATTTATGGACCTAGTGCAGTGTCTGTGAGGGTAGCACAATTTTGGTTTAAGCGATTTCAATCCGGAAATTTTGATGTCAAAGATGCACGTCGCTCTGGTCGCCCTATTACGGATAAAATTGATGCCATTTTTGAAAAAGTGGAGCAAGATCAGCATATCAGTAGTTACAACGTAGCTGAAGAACTGGGAATTGACCACAAAACAGTGTTGACGCATTTGAAAAAACTGGGTACACAAAAAAAACTCGATATTTGGGTACCCCACGAGCTCCCTGAAAGAAACCTAATGAACCGTGTACTCATTTGTGATTCTTTATTACGACGTAATGAAACCGAACCATTTTTGAAGAAGCTGATAACTGGTGATGAAAAGTGGATCACGTACGACAAGAACGTGCGAAAAAGGTCGTGGTCAAAGGCCAGTCAGGCTTCACAGACTGTGGCGAAACCCGGGTTAACTCGCAACAAGGTGATGCTGTGTCTGTGGTGGGATTGGAAGGGCATTATTCATTATGAGCTGTTACCACCAGGCAGGAACATCGATTCTGAACTCTACTGCGAACAACTGATGAGATTAAAGCAAGAAGTTGAGAGAAAGCGGACGGAATTAATCAACAGAAGGGATGTGGTTTTTCATCATGATAACGCTAGACCTCACACATTTTTAGCCACTCAGCAAAAATTAAGAGAGTTTGGCTGGGAGGTGTTAATGCATCCGCCGTATAGTCCTGACCTTGCACCTTCAGATTTCTACCTGTTTTGGTCTCTTCAGAATTCTTTAGGCAGTGTCAGGTTAACATCACGAGAGGACTGCCAAAACCACTTGTCACGGTATTTTGATCAGAAGCCCCAAAATTTATATAACAATGAGATCATGTCTCAACCTACAAGACAGCAATAAGTTATCGAACAAAATGGTACCTACATACTTTAGTTAAATGTAAATAAACTATATTAAAATATGTTTTGAATTTTCTTAAAAAATGCGAAGAAACTTTTTCCCCAACCTAATATGTATTATAATAATGGTCATAATGCCAGATAATATCTGTAAAAGCTAATTCTTACAAAATTAAAACAAAACCCCTACCCCCTCTTTTTGAGTGGGGGGTTTGAAACTGACATAGCTAAGAACCACCCCAGCTAAATTAGCTTTCTGTAAAAAAAATCGAATCAGTCCATCCGTTTGAGAATTGACGACCTCCGTGGCGCAGTGGATGAATAGCCGTCTAAGACGCAGGAAGTTAGATTTCGATTCCCACCACGGAACAAATGTTTACTTGATCTACAGATATTTGTTCCGGTTCTGTTTCTTTATAATTATAAGTATGTATTTACAAAAAAAAAGCATGTAAATAATCATCAATTATCTGGTATAGTACAAGCTCTGCTTAATAATAATGTCGACAAGTAGGTATCGCGCACCACACGCTTCACGCGATCTTTTCTACCCCATACTTGCAAGATATGGAATGAGCCATCTGAGAATACCATCTGAGGTTTTGCCGTTAGGCTACGACATGGTTCACTTCATGGAAAATGTAGAGTTTTCTACAGGGTAAGGCATTCGTCGACAATATTCCGGTTGTTGCTGGTGTCAATAAGCAGCGCTTACCATCAGGTGGGCCGTAAGCCTGTTTCCCCACAAATAACATAAATAAAAAACTTTTGACATACATGCATGTTCAGCATGTACTCATATTTTCTTTCTAATTATATAAAAATCTCGTGTTACGGTTTTAGTGGTCGCACTCCTCCGAAACGGGTCGACGGTAAAGATTTTTTTTTGTATATTTGGTAGGTATGAGAATTGGTCGTAAAGTATTTGTCACCCTTCTAACCCCACCCCCATTTTTAATCGCGATTTTTGTATTTTTGTATGAACAATATCGTTATAATTCAACCGTTGTTCATTGACGTGAAGTCATTTACATGAAGTGTCGCGTTACTTTGACATTTGACACGAGCATTTTATATAGTTTGTATCCCGAAGCTCCCACTGGAGCGGGAAATTCAAGCGTGCGAAGCCGCGGGTGGGTCAGCTAGTAATATAGTATGAATATAAAGCAACATATCGTACATAACGTCACATTTAAGTACACTATACGAGTAACTTAAAATACATTTTATAAAAAACATAGGTACTAAAATTTACAATAGTAATGCATTGCAGTATTCAATGCATCAAAATTAAGTATAAATGGTTGTTACATAGGAATAATATCATCAGAATAATTATGTTTTTATCCGTCAAAGCTTAGACAATTGTATAGAAGCTTTTAATTATTCAACATTTTTTTGAATAGGTACTTGCTTCAAAATAGTAGCTTTCTTGCAGTATCTTGCGTCACGGGCGCGCTATATTGAATCCCGAACGTAACGAAGGATTCTAGAGTTAACTCACGAGTGGAGCGACGGAGTTATTAGAATCCTATAAGCACGCCTTTTTTTTTAAATTGGATAGAACTTCGTTTGACCACAATCTCACCTGATGGTAAGTGATGATGTGGTCTAGGATGAAGCACGAAGATCTAGAAGAAACCTATTTACTCTTACCTTAAAGAGGCCCGGATTGTATTCTTTAGGAAAAACAGACGACGGCAAAGTGTTCCATACCTTAGCTGTACGCATCAAGAACGTAGAACCAAAACGGTGTGTGCGAATGGGTGGTATATTGACTAGGTACGGGTGGTACTGAGCCGTGCGCCTGCTTGTCCTTTGATGGAAAGGAGATGGCGGGATCAGATCGTATAGTTCCTGGGCACATTCCCCAAAATGTATTCTGTAAAAGATCGATAGGCTTGCAACTTTACGGCGGTGTTCGAGACTTTGGGTCTTAGTCACCGCCATATAATGCTCACCTATAAGCCTAAAAGCCCTACGTTCTATCGAGTCTAAGGTAGCGAGCTGGTATTTGGCCGAACCATCCCATAGGTGGCAGCAGTACTCCATACCAGACCGGACTTGAGCTTTATAAAGACTAAGAAGCTGTCCTGGTGTGAAGTATCTCCTGATCTTGTTGAGGATGCCCAGCTTCATGGCAGCTGTTTTAGCCTTAGACTCGATGTATGAGCTAAAGTTGAGAGTAGGCGTGAGCGAGACCCCTAGGAGCTTAGACGCCTTAGATACATACAGCATTATCTTCGAGGAGAATACTCTACTTTTCACACTTTCTGCGAGACAATAAAAACCAAATCTAGGTTGGTGCATTCTGTGCTGAGGTTAGTTCGATTTACGAGTAAGTTCTTATAGTGTGGTTCTCTTTGGTTCAAATTTTAATACAGATGAGATTCCAAATTCAAATCATATTATGCCCTCGCGGGCATAATGAAATTTAGTACAACTTTACTCCCGGCTCAGCCGTAGGGATTTAATCACCTGCTTTCGGTGAGGTTTACATGATATACAATTTGATATTGTCGATCAGGTGGTGTGAAAAAATATTTGTTTTACAGCTTATTAGACACTACTAAGTAAACAAAAAGTTTAATTGTTTTAGGCAGTCTTATCGCATTTATTAGAATGTATTATTTACTTAAGACATTAATACCTTGCAAAAAATGAAAAATAAGGTAAATGTGAATTGGTTATTAAACCATTACTAACTACCATGCTACTTAAGCATGTTTCCTACGGCTATGTTACTTTTTCGTAAGTTTTTGAAAAATTACTCATTACAGAATTTTCAAGGCTAAATTTGGTATGTTAGCTTACAGCCGTTGGAATAAAAAAACACCACGCATCATCATCATCTACAGCCCGCCTTCACTCACTGCTGGGTAAAGGCATACCTTGCTTCTCCATCCACTCTTCGCGGTCCTGTGTCACTCGCATACTCGTATTTTTAATTAAATTTATCGTTTAACCCCCGCAATGTCTGCAAAACTATGTAGGTATTGAAGCTATCTGGGTCACTTATTTCCGTTCGTTTCTAAGTGAATATTTGCATGACGTTAATGAACTCCTATGTTACATAGAATTGCCTATAAAAAGTGACCGCGTTTGTCTTCAGGCGATTTAATTAAAAAATATTTTACGAGCGACCGTTTGATGTTGGAAAGTAATTATGCTACGTTCTTTTTCAATAATGTAGAATCTTATTAGTTTTTATTACAAAAGGACTTTGTCGGTATTTATTACACCTTAACATCTAAATCTTTGTTTTTAATATTACTTTTTAGAAAATATATTCTTTTGATTAAAATATTTCAAAAACTTAGTAGATATTTTAAGATCAATAAAATAATGAAATATGTTTAGATCAATATTTCAATATAGATGGTGTGATTGAAGATAGAGCCCGCTTGCCTAGAAAAAACATATTCGCTCTGGACTTGAAGACTCCAAGATTATACTGGAAGTTATGTTTATACGCCAGAAGTTCCACTCCTTACTTGTGCTAACAAGAACAGTTGAAGCAAATCGTTTGGTACGGCAAGGTGGTATTACCGACCAGGTATGGGTGGTACTTCTCGGTACATCTGCTTGTCCGGTGGTGGAATGGAGATGGAGGGATAAGGTCATGAAGATCTTCCGTGAATCTTGTAAAAACTTACAAGTATGGCTACTCGGCGTTTGTGCTCTAGACTTTGTAAATTGGCTTGCACTAGGGAGTCATCACCAATGAGTCTAACTCCACGTCGCTCAATCAAATCAAGCTGTTCAAGCTGATACTTTGCCGAGCCATCCCAGAGAAGGCAGCAGTATACTCTATATATGAGCGGACTTGTGCTTTGTAGAGACTGAGCAGCTGTCCCGGTGAGAAGTACCACCGAACCTTAGCTAGGATGCCTAGCTTCATAGCAGCAATTTTGGAGCTAGATTCGATGTGCGAGCGGAAGTTCAGGTTGGGCGTAAGTTTAAGGCTCACCAAGCTCAGACTTTCAGTAATTCAGTAACAGTTTACTGGTAATAACATAAAGAACAATTACTTAATAACATTTCAAAAACATAACGACAGTTGGCCGAAACAAAATTTGATATACTTATTATTTTCATCATCTTTACTTATATCATTTTGACATAAGTAAAGTCTATAACCGCATGACTATCAACTCCAAATTATATTGTCATTCATTATGTGAATACTCATATTGAGACTAGATTTAATCTTGAATTTTACTATTTTTGGTTACGTGAATTGGTCTTTTCGATATACGACTTTCAAATCAAACTTTATCAAGTGCATCTCTTATTGTTGCAACATAAAATTACTGTTCACATTATCAAGAGCGCATTTCCCTGGGGTAAGGCCGGCCATTAACGCCAACTGTTCACATCCTCCTTACTATCGTAGGTAATATATCGTGCATGTGGTGCTTTGGATATGTATGATTAATATGACTTGCGGTCTCCAATGTGTAGAGATTGGTCATACTTGACAATTGTTGTTTGGGTAGATTAATGCTTGATACTCGTATAAATATAGGTTGAACAAACAATAAGACAGAAATGCTAAAGAATGCGGTATAACAAAATTTAAGCTCTTTAGGTCTCTTAGGGGTTTTCTCGAAGTAAACAATAATTTCACCGAATGAATAAATTAATGAAAAATCTTTATGCCTTACAAGCTAGGCACAAGAACAGTAAAAATAAATAAAATAACAAATAAATGTTAGCATAATGGGCGGTCTTGTCGCTAAACAAAGGGATCTATTCCAGATAAACTTTGGATGTAAAGGATCATTGCTTAATGAAAGATTGGCCGAGGTGTAAAAATGAATAAGTATACGTTTTATTAGAAAAATTTGGTATATATGAATATAAATAAATATGATATATTAAATAAATAAATATGCACATACATATAAATAAATAAATATTGCTGGACATTTCACACAGCGCTATAGCCCCAAACTAAGCAAAGCTTGTACTCTCTTAGCGATAAGACCACTCATTGTTCTTACCTTAATTTTTGTGTATTTTTATTGTATTTTTAATTTTGTTGGTGTGCAATAATATACTTTTTTTTTGTAAATACATACTTATAATATATAGAAAAACACCCAGACATGGAACAAATATCTGTAGATCATGCAAACATTTGTTCCGCGGCAGGAATCGAACCCGCTACCTCCTGCGTCTCTGTCGGCTATACGCCCACTGCGCCACGGAGGCAGTCAAATATATTAGATAATATAATTCGAAGAACTTGATACAACATTTTTTATTTCATGTACATAACTTACCTGTCTCTATCATTATAGGCGATAGCTACTCTTTACAAAGGTAATATTATTGTAATTAGAAATATTAAAATAAGATCTAATGGCGCCCAAACTGTAACTAATCATTATTTATTCAAAGTTATCTACACTAATAATAACTTCTTAAAACCGAAGCTTCTTATCTTCAAAAAGTATTCTCATTAGAACCCCAAGGGCCACTTCAAAAAGTTCTATAAATATTTTCTTTAAAGTTGCCGTTAGTATTAGTTTCTTGTTACGAGTAGAAACTTGTGAGACCCTGAAAATATGTAAATGTTTACTGCAACAATTCAACAAATATGATCACCTGGTGGTTATGATGAGATTATATCAAGTGTGCCATATGCAAGTACCATCACCAGGGAGGTAAAAAACAGCTATAAGTTATCCGCTGCTGAATATACTCGTAGGCTTTGCCTATAGATTTCCAGAGTGACCGAACTTGTGTGGCCTGCACCCAACGGCTCTCAGCAACTTATCATAGTGTTACGCCGAGGCTGTTAAACAATGAGTAATAATCGAACCTTCTCGAACGCTTTTGTCTTGCTGAGTTATTGTTGCTATTGTTTGTGGTTTTGCAGAATGGGGAGTGGCCATTGTGTCGAGAGACCAACCCTTTCCTGGAAGGATCGACATCGTTCTCGAACAATCGAAATGTGTGCGATATAAATAGGCCGGAGAGATGGCCGGACAGTCAGTCTCGAATCTGAGTCAGTCTCAGTGAGTTAGTCTCAGCGAGGCCCTGGAGGACTGACGTGGGAAGGGTCTCGCGTGAACAGTAGTTGCTCCCGAGTCAATCTGGATTAAGCTATACGTGCGATCATTTCGGTGACTTTAAGTGGTGCAACAGTGGTGTGAATTAGTGTGTTGTGATTACGTGTGACCAAGTTCGTGTATTCATCGTTCTAGTGTTAAATAAAAGTGTTATTTTGGTCAGACTGATTCCCATTATTTTATCCCGAACCCTCAGCTCGTAACAATAGGTTGTTCTTCCATCTTATGTTGAGCCGTTCTACGCAGCGATTTTTTATATTTTATGAACAAACTTTTAGCCCACCTGATGTTAAGTACGCTTTCCAGTGCATGGTCTCCACTCGGGTACCAATATTTCAGTCCGAACGGTCATCATTCAACAAACAAAATTGTAGTACATATTTTAATATACAAGATGTTTGGTAATATACTGACGATATCCAAAACATAAAAAAAGACTTCTCGAAAAAAAAAACTACTATTTATATTATCAAATTTTAAAGAAAATCGGCTAAGTTTAGATGATTAATTCCATATAAAACTTACTGCCTACTCTTGCAATCGACATCCAAAAATAAAGTCCGATTTGATATCTCTTTCGGAAATGGCTGCGGGCTTTGGGTTAGAAAGGGAGATATCTCGAGACGTCAACAATACAGTATCTGTGGTTAGATGGCAAGCATTATGCAATAGCACAACATAAGTTTAATAAAGTGTTTGTTTTTACATGCCAAAATAAATTTCACATTTCTATGGTAAACATTTCACAAATTTATTTATTATGCTCATCAAAATAACCCCTTTCATTTTTGTACGTAGATTAACAAACACCCTATATTTTATGCGTATTGGTAAAACTATTTGTTTATGAAAAGGTGTCTACAATTTCATTATAATGTACCATTTTCACGTTACTAGCATAATAATTTTACTTCTCCACCGAATCCAAGCAAAAAAGTTCAAGTATAAAGTGTGTATCCTGTGCATTTTTGCCAATCCCATTGCTCAGTGTACATAAAAATGTAACATAGCTCTCTCATTCTTCACAATAAACATGGGTGTTATCTACCCTCTTTGAAAAAGTAAGACTCGATAAATCACTGTGCATTAGACATATCGCGCCCGGGGTTAAAGGCTTGGGGGTAAGCTTCTGCACTGCCTAGTTACTTTAATACTAATGAAAATAGAAAAAAAATGCATTACTATGTTTATTAATTTACCCCTTAAAATGATAAAGACGCAATTTTTTCGTTGAAATCTGTTAATATTTCTAAAAAGTTTTAGCTCATAGTGTACAAAATGTTCCATGAGGAATTCCAAAGATCACCGCCGTAAAAGACATACAAATATTTTTGATCAAAAGTCGGAAATTAAAGGAACAGGAAGGTGTGAATAAACTTGCTAAATGTTATAATTGATCAAGCGAAGCGAGATCTCTAAATCAACTTGGGCAAATCGGCGTTGTATGTATGTATGTTTGTTTGTTATAATTTACAATCTTAAAAAACAAACTTAAACAATAACCAATTTATATGAACTCCCGTTACCAAATTACATATGAATGAAACTGTAGGTCAAGTTATTTGGATATGTATTTCGTGGCACTATTTTGATACTCAAAGATGCGGTACTAATAATATTTTTTGTTTTCATGGGAGATTCGCGAGATCTCAGTTCGGGGCGAACCACTATACTAGTACTAATGAATTATTCAGGTTTGCTTCAACATCCTTGCCTTTTGACTTGGCTCCGTTTTAAACGTGAAACACAACATGTTCACAAAACCTTTGCGCATTTCACGGCCTCTGTCATGTAACACGTAAATCCTCTGAGCTCCCCAGCGGCCGTCAAAGGAGTCCACGTGTAGCAATGAAAAGGCAAGATTGCCCAATACCTCGCTTCTAATCCCGACGAGAATCAACTTAATCCACTTACATTTCATTATTTCTAAATCTTTTCGAAAGGATCTTTGTTGTCTTGAAAATAAACACTACGAACTTCCTGCCAACGCTCACCTAAAATTACGTTTTTCTCAACGTTTTGTCCAACTTGACTTGCCACACTGCATAATAACTAAATAGACGGTTAAAGTGGGTGACAATTTTTACTAAATATTTTCATAATTTTGAAATGCTTGAAATTCTAAAGCCTGAGTAAGATCCTTGGATTATTTACGTTTAAAAGAACTCGTCTCACGCAGAAAGGCAATCGTGGTTTCACTTAGCTCTTGAATTTTAAAATGAAAGCTTTGTAGTAAATTCTAAGAAATTTTCAAAGCTCAAAATTTTTTATTCATTACTGAATAGTAAGTTAATTTTATGCTAAAACTGTTTAATCTTTTAATAACTTACAGTTTTCATCCGAACATAAACATGTCTTGAATTCTATGTTGTACCTACAAAAAGTTACCACGACGTTGCCTGTTACCACGATGACCTATGGCTTTGCCTGTGTCCCTCAAAGTTCGGAACCCAGTTCCTTGATTTTAACAGTCAAACAGTAGCCATGTTTGCTCAAACAAAATATGCAAAGTAGGTACAGGCGGAACGATACGGGTCTCGGTGCTAGAGATGGGGTAGTTTTTTTACGGAGCCCTTGTTAATGAATTTCATTTAAACCCGCTTTACAAGTTTAAATAAATACTACAGGTATACTCTCAAACACCAAAATGTTGTATTTTATATACATTTTATAAAGATTTGTGTAGCAAAGCCAAGCCTTCCAAATATAAATATGCCCACCATTCTGTCTGCAACCGTTTTCAATTCAGGAGGCAGTTCAAGCTCAGATCGAAGTTTCCGACTTTCCTATTTCGGAAAGTTGTTCACATCCCTGTTGGTTTGTACTCTCGGTCTCCCACTAATTATGTGGGAGCACGCGGTGCCGACCACCGTGTCGTCCTACATTCGGGATGGCTAATAAAAATGCAAAAAATGTGGCAAATTATCAATTAAAATTAGCTACATGGAATGTACCATAAAATTCAGCGCTTTTGTATAAAATAAATGAGAGTTTACCTGTACTTGCTCTTTTACATTGTTATTTTTTTAAACTCGCTGTTATTACTTAGATTTAATATATCTGAATAAAAAGTTGTTTGTGTGTTCGCATTTTAGAATTTCACACCTACTTACGTCGGAAGTCACAAAAATGACATCTGTGTTGATTCTTGTATTCAAATAACAGCCAAGTTTGTTATCACGCCCCTGTTTTAAGTTTACCCCTTATCTCTGCGCTACAATTTAACACCTAAATATCGTTTTTCTAAAGGATGACTCCATGATTTATTGTTTGTAAGACGAGCTTTTCAAACGAAGGTTTTATCTCCCCTAAACTCGATTTATATAACACCAAGAGAGATGTTTGAGTTATTTCAATAAATCAGAAATGTGTATCGAATTACGAAAGTATCGTTCGCCCCTTCTTACGTCACCTTTTGTCGCTTAGGGTTGGAAGAATGTTAATCTTCTTGGCTCATTTCGAGCCACGTGTTTCGGGCGAATCGAATGCCTTTCTAGAAATAATCTTGTTAGAATTTTAATTCTTTTAACAGGATTACACGCACCCTTCTTATAAATTGAACAAAATGGTAACCGCTTTCCTGTTCCATTAGTTAAAGGTATGCCAGCTTGGTTTAGTTTGAACTGATACAGAATATTATCTACAGATTATCTTGTGTGAAAATTATAACTTAATAATTTGTCAACGAGTCATAAAGATTGATGAACGACACTTGTGGCAGAGTGGCGATAGAGCATTTCTTACCATTAGTCTTGGACAGTCACCATCATTGCTGCAAGCTGTTGCCATCAAATTTACGACGTGAGGCTATTGCCTCTGTGAGCTCAGATTGTTCTGAGTAATACGCTCATTTTTTCTAGCTCTTGCAAATCCACTGGCGTTTATCCCATAGTGAGTATAGGTTCTGGCAAGAATTAAAGTTAGTGGCCCCTAATAACAGAGCCTGATATAAAATATGCGTTAAATTATGGAAATTTTTTGTCTGAACAGTTCACACCTCATACATTAATTACACATGTAAACTCTTAAGATATCTTGTACTTACCCATTTGTCCAGTGTTTACAATTGTATCTCTCCCAATTTTCTCTTATTTCAATAATCATTTTAGAGATTTTTTTAACGTATTTAAGATTTCGTACCTCAAAAGGAAAAAAGAAACCCTAAAAGGATCACTTCGTTGTCAGTCTATTTGTCTGTCAAGACCCTTTTCTCTCAGGAACGCGTAGAGGTATCAAGTTGAAATTAATTTCAAGTACCAGTTCTAGATGACCTAGAAAGTTCAAATTTGTCATCCAGATAGACAGTTGGGTGAATACAAAGGAATAAGTCAGAAGATAGTACATTTTTATTATTTTATTACAATAAAATAATATATTTTTTTTCAATTAAATGATTATATTAGGAACACTTACTTATAGTGCCTGTAAATAAGAATTAGCAATAATAATTGACTGCTGATAGAAAATAACAAAAAAAGACAATTATACCACGTCAACGTAGGAAAATACAGTACGTTGACAACAACCATTTGGTATTAATTCTATTATGAATAAGTACCTACTAATAATTTCTGTACAAAAAGTAATGATATCCCATCAAATACATAAATGTGAAATGAGAGACAAGTTCAATATTATGATATATGCCTTGGTTGTTGACTTCAATAACAAAAGAAGTGAGATCTAAATGGGTGCCAAGTTATATATAACAACATAAATATTTTGTAACAACTTAAAATATCATTTCTTCTTATAACTTAGGATAATATATAAAAACCTAAGGTCTGACTTGGCTAGTTTTCATATACGAATATAGTAGTAGAATATAGTGGGAGAGATAGTGCTTTTACTCAAGTTTATGCTTGTGATGATAAATACTTAATAATGAGGTGAAAATAAAAAAATAGTTTGCCTATGTACGTAACTTAAGGTTTATCTGTAGTTCCCATTAAAACTTGTAGATAAAGCTTTAGAGTAAGGGTAAATATTTTAGCCAAGTGTTACATTGTAGACAGATATGATTTGCGTTAGCCTGAATGTGATTTGTCTCTTGAGATAACGCTGAGTAAGATGTCACAGACACTAGTGTGAATATTTGTCATCTAGCTTTGGCTTTGTGAGGTGTTTTATGACTTTATAACTAGTGCCTTTTTCAATGAACATGTTCTTTGTGAATTTTGCACGTACAAGTGTCACGTGTAAGGTTATCGTTTAACAATATTTGACTTAATTTGCCCTTGAAATAATACAAGAAACATTATTAGATATAAACTGCTCGTTACTTTTGAAATTGCCGACAAAGGAACACGCAAGAATATTCAAGCGTCGACTATGGATTGTTCCCATTGTGATCAGAAATTCCAAATTTGAAATAAAAATTCTTTCTTTGCGGCCAGTTCTGCATGAAGGCTGTATCGTGTGCATCGTGAATGTAATGAATACCTGTCGGACGCGCGTGTGGGCGATCCAGCGAGCCCGCTCTAAGTCGAACGCAAACATTTACCCTTCGCTCAACAGTAATTGTTTAAAATTGAGCCTAACTGTGTGGGCCTTGCCTGTTGCAGTCCTGCTTGAAACCTTTCTTTGTTCACGATAAACGCTAAGTGAATCTCTGAATCTCGAGTTGCAATTTGCAAATGATTCTATCGATACACATTCATGCGTTTTATAATTAAATCTTCCACCTCAATAAATAGAGATATCGACAAGTTAATGGAATTAATTGGACGTTCGTTGTAAATTAAAATGACCGCTTCGTTAATTTTAAGCCTGGAATTTTGTATAAAATAATCGGTGCTGGCTACCTAATGCGATAGTAAATTAGGGTGTTTCGGCGCAGCGGTGAATGCTGACGCGAGTGTTTGCTGATTTATGTGGCGCTGTTATCAGGATTAAAACGCTGTCGCTAATCCTGAACTATAAGGTCACAGTTCTTCTAAAAGCAGGTTGCTACAGGCCGTTTAAAAAGTGGGTAGTCAACAAGTCAAAACGTCCAATTGTTTATGTACCCATGCCTCTTCTTCTTATCATGTTATTTTTTATAAGACATTGTGACACCTGACACCTGAGACGTTATTTCGAGTTTCCGGTAGTAAGGGAATAGTTACGAAGCGTAGAATGATCATATTTAGGTATACATATATGTAACATTTTTGGTTTTTGCACATTGAAAAGCGCAAGAGGCATGGCTACAATCTTATCAAAATTTTAATTGGCCACTTAATGCAGGTATCTATTTAAATCAATCAAACTAACTATTTTACTGCCTATTTTATTCTAGTACTTATTTATGTATTATTTCTGTTTGTACGGTAATTTAATAAAGATTTATTTATCTATCTATCGACTTAAGTGTAGTACTTAACAGCAAGTACTGATCGGAGCACTGATGTCTACAGTTATCACTGCCCATAACAATTGATTTATCTCAAAAGTAAATCAATTGTAAAATATCACTACAATTTAATATTATATTGTACCAAAGGTATAATATTGTGTCACTTACACTTCATTTCTTTTTTCGTACAAAATCGCAATAAATTTCGTATCCCACGTCTTTCTATCGGCGCCAGACCTAAAGTTGTGCAGCTTCAAAGACCAGTTTTTCCCAGAGTTTTGGAAACCTGTTTTTTAAGTAAATGCATCAGATTCTTGAACTATAGAGTATCACTGGATGCCGGGTTCTAAGATTAATTAGCTTTCTACTAATTAAGCTCGTAACAGAGGAAGTTTCAAGTTGAAATTAGGATTTATCCTGGAACTTTTGTTTCAAGGTCAACTAAAGCTTTTCTTTGCCTTTTGCTCTTAAAATAATTAAACTTTTATCACATAGACACTAATCTAAATTATTCGTTTAAATTTTAAGAAAAATAAGTATAAAACTGGATTTAAAATATTACAGTTTAGGCTATTTTTAAAATAGTATACTATTATATATATACCTAGTCAGGTCATAAATTCTGTCACATGTTTAATATAAAATAATTGAAACAAGTTTATTCATTATGTAACCATTTATATACCAAAATGAACTTAACAAAAAATAGATTCTTATGACACTAAAGTTTATTCAAAATGACCTCCGTGATTTTGAATACAGGCCTTCAATCTGCGCGGCCAGTTGTCTATCGCAGCACGAACGAGGTCCATGTTAATATCGGCGGCTGCCTTAATCAAGGATGTCTTGAGTGACTCCAAATTGGGATGAGGCTTTGAGCACGCCTTTTCCTCCAAGTGTTGTCATATCTTGTAATCTAACGGATGCAAATCTGGACTGGAGGAGGACCAGTCTTCGTGCCGGATGAAGTCGATTTCACGCGCCGCCAGCCAGTCTTGTGTGCTCTTCGCTCTATGAGCTGGCGCCGAATCTTGTTGGAATACCCAGTGCCTGTTATTGAACATGGTACGAGAAACAGGTTCCACAAGGTTCGTCAGGACTGTATTTTGATACACAACTGCATTCGTTTTTACACCTTTCTCACAAAAATGTGCCTCTGTTAAGCCCCAATAAGAAACTCCCAACCATACCATGAGCGAGGATGGAAAATGACCTCGTTGGACACGCGGAATACGGTTGCTCGCTTCTTCACTACTGTGTGCGTACACCTTATCATTTTGTTTGTTGTAGCTCTCTTCTACGGTAAAAATTTTTTCATCCGAAAAAAGAATTTCCCGATATTTTTTCCCCGCGTACCGCTTCAACAAAGCGCGGCATCTCTTCAGTCTCAGGTCCATTAGACGAGCATTCAAACGATGTCCTGTTTTTCTTCGATATGCCCGAAACCCTAAGTCTTCATTTAACACCCTTTTCACCGTGGTTCTGCTTAACCCCATCTGAAGGGCCAACAGTTTCTGCTTACGTTTGGGATTTCTTTGAATTCGCGCCTTCACAGCTTTTATCACTGCTGGAGTCCTAACAGACCGAGGGCGACCTTTTCTTGACCTGTCATCTACACTAGAGTCTTCATTGTATCGTTTGATGGTGCGATAAACGAATCTTTTGGTTATATTCAAATTTTTCAGTATGTCAAAAATTTGAATTGGCGCGTAACCGCAACGATGCAACGCAATAACTGCAACACGGTCTTCTTTAAGCGTCCACTCCATATTTAAAAATGAGTAAAATTCTAAAAAGTATACATTTTTATTTTCATGAACAATTCGAAATTCGAATTCTATAAACTTTTTTGTGGCCAGCATTCTAAAAGAAAAGTTTTTACTGTGTGACAGTACTTATGACCTGACTAGGTATATACCTATATATTTTTTTTATAAATTATCGGCCAGTGTTTGACCACGATCTCTCCTGATGGTAAACGATGATACAGTCAGTGATTTGAAGACCCCCTAGGTTGTAGTTATCAGGAAACACAGACTCAGGAAAGGCGTTCCACTCCTTGGCAGTGCGCATACATACCATATTAATCAAAAACTATTCTAACCCATTCAGCTACTTCGAACAAAAACTTAAAGCTTTGCCCAGTAAAGAAAACAAGAAATACAAGTAAATATTGTTCTTCGTATCCGTTCAATCGATTCGACCAAACAAGCTAAATGACAAACAATGTGAACTAAAAATAAGGCAGCCTTTCAGCTTTATAAATGGAAAATAGAATGACATGATCGGGGGTTGAAAAGAGTATACAATTCAGTATACACAATACCATGGACTCAGTGGACCGCTACGATAGCACAAAAGAAGTATTGTTCTTGCTTTTTCGAATGTATCGGATGGAACAGCAATACTTGAACTTTATTAGCTCTATACTGTAATAAATAATATATAAATTAATAGGTATAATGCTTTATTTTACGCACAAACATATATCACTCATAATTAAGCTGAAATGTATGCATTGATAAACCTGAATCTTACAGAAACGCGACAAGACGCTCTTATTGTTCTATAAACAAAGAAAAGTTATTACTCCCGAGCAACCGTGAAGAATAAATCATGCAAATACTAATTATTGTCGCCACTAGTCGAAGTCAATTCAGCTCATCTCCAGTGCTTTATTTATGGTTCACTTTATACAACAAAAGGATAAGAACACTGTGCAATGCGACGCAATAACTTCACTTTCAAATGGCGCGTACACTGCTGTTATGACATCTATTCCAAATCTTTGTTTCAAAAATAAACCCCCGCAAATTGCAAAGGTACAATTTCGTTAGGCTTATTAAATAACGTACGTTGTATTTACTTTGGTTGAAGTAATTTAGCCGAGCAAATATACGGGCGGTGACCCTACGGTCACAATTTGCTCGGCAATGGGTCTCGGCCTTGCTTGAACTTCGGTAACAATGTTACACCGTCCCTGTCCGTCCCTCGAGGCGCCGAATATCCCTACATCTGTCCGACTCCATATAAAACTGTAGCGTAGTTTACAATCCGCAATTTTATTTATAGATATTGCACAATAAATCAGGATGAGCAAGACTTTCATTCGGTCTCTTTGTTCTACAGTGGTTGAGCCCGCTAGTAAGGGATCGCGGCCGATTGCAATTGAAAAACTGCGGCCTCATTTTCTTCTGAGCCTTTGTTTTATCTGTCTTTATTTCAATGGGGTTTCTCGTTTTAATATCGAATCGTAATTGTTTTCTCTCTGGAGATATCTGTATTCACGACTACAAAGGGTGCCTGCTGCTTGCATTGACCGTGGATTTCTCTATTTATCCGCGCAGGTGGCGTTTCCCAGTACGAAATGTTTTTCTATCGTGTTGCCCCAGAGCGGGTCGGTCTCCCTCGAGGACGCAGCAAGTCGTCTTAATAGACTTAGAGACGTACCGGAGACTGCATCCCCTTGAGGCTATCGTGTCCCCATTCTACCCTACGCTATCCCGAAAAACGAAATTAGCTTCTTTTGTGGAACTACCATTCTCTATTACTCGAGGTTATTTCGAAATCCCTAGCTTACGGGAACAGGTTTTTATCTAAAACGTTCCATTTTACGTTCGCAGTCGCGTAATACCTGACATTGTTGCAATAACTACGATGACTTGCTAACTTTAAGGATTCATAAACAATATGCTAACGACGCAGCCCGAACCATAAACAGAAGCGAAATGTTACAGCTCGACTTCAATTTACCTAGTTTCCGAATAAAACTTTACGACAAAACGGGGCTGTTAGCGAAGTAATATTGAAGCGAATATTATTATTAATATCTCCCCTGGAATGTTAGGGTAATTACAAATATGTGAATTTCATGTTACCATTATGGCAAAATCAGCACGTGCCTTCGACATAAATATTCACATTATTGCGTAGTCGAATGCCTCAGCAGCGTTCGATACTTTTTTTCTTCGATCTCCCGTTGTGCATTTAGATGTAGGGGATAGGGCATAACATATCGATGCAAAGCGAGCGAGGGTGACTCGCTCACGGCCTACTGTTTGCCATTATTTGCTATAATGTGGGTGAAATTTAGCTCGTTTCGTACAGCGCGCCATAATTGTCTCCGTTCTTTTATTGGGGACGCTCTTATTGATGTTGCCGTGGGGTCCGCATCGAAATCCCGGATTATTTGGCTAACAAATTATATCGAATCTGTTAAGAATAGGACGCGCCTGTCAATAAATCAACGCGGATTTATTGATGAAAGCTGACGTTTGTAAATTGTGATGAAATCATGTTCCTCACCCCAAAACTTCGTGGTTTATGAAAGGAAAAATGTTAATACGTTAATATTAGTTTGTGTAGCGTGACTAACCTTTTTGACACGGCAGATGCTGCACTGGCACAAAAATTATTGTAGTTACGCTTATGATCTTGCTTTACTAACTTTTGCTCACTACCAAATTACTGTAACTTTTTGAAATATCTATATTTTTGAATTGTCTTTAAACTCACTGTCTTACTGATAGATGGTGAGTTTAGGCAAGGCGGGCGGTCCGTTACAACCGGCGATTTTGGCAACGGGGTACAATTTATTATTTTTTACGAGAGCGAAATAAATAATAATATCATGAATCACTTAGTGGATTACTTACGTTTTTGGCACAAACAAGGAAGGGAAAAACATCGTATAGACCTAAGACAAAATATTGGGTAGAGCCTTAATAAAGCATTCTAATGATTATATTAACTAAAAGATGCTTTAAAAACACTCGTCTTAAGGAAACATAGATACTAAAACGGTTAATAAAGGAGAAAAAAAATCAGGCAGATCAACAAATTTTTATACATTAATTTAGAACTTTGTTGAGTCTACTTAGCCACAACGCCACAAAAAATATTTGAAATGGCTTTACATTTTTAGCAAATAATAAATTCGAATTACATAGTTCAGTTTTGAAAGGAGTGCGATGCTCACAATCGCTTACAATTTTGTTTAATTTTTATGTATCTGAATAATACCTCATTTTTTGAAGTGAGGGTATTTAAAAATCTTGGTTTTTGCTCTATAGTATATTATCCCTTCAAGTATAGACCGTTCGGATAGACGCCGCAAAGCAACCCGGCGGCAGCGGGCGCAGCGGTGATTAATGAAACCACGCGATAACAAATATGTCGCTTTCGTTTGTATCCCTATTTTGTGGTGGCAAATGGTTTCAAGACTATGTGCTAAAGGAAGCCACCTTTTTTTTCCTTGAACCGATCGTAGTGGTAGCTTGATTAGTCGTTCTTATTCAGCAGTGTAAGTGCGGAACTTGTCGATTGACAAAAACAGAAGTATAGAAAATACTGCTCATTCATAAAAAACAAACAAATTACTAATAAAATAAATACTTAATGATACCGTGAAGTACAATCACCGCCAGCAGTCTTACCGCAATGAAAAATCTCTTTTAGACAACCTTGGACTATTTTATAGTTGGTATTCACGAATATCTAAAATTTTCTGAGTTAGACAAGTTCTGTATTTGCACTGCACCTAGACTCGGTGACGACGCTCCGCACGGTCACTACTTACATGGGTGACCGCAAGTGTCATTTCCAACGCCGGATGCCGGTTTCAGTGGCGTCAACGTATATCAGCGGTATTTAGACTAAATACTAAAAAAACATCTAAAAACTCTGACACCAGAGTGTCGGCAATGAGCTCAACTAACTTAAATATTTTATTTGCACACTATGTACCTATTTCTAAAGATATATTATGTAGTTTTTTAATGTAGTCTACTAGTAATGCATTTGATTTCAGTAAGTTAATCCTCTAGGCAAATAAAAAGCTTAAACTAGTATTAGGCATACAATTTACTTAGCTCTTCTTTATAAATAAATAAATAAAATAAATAAATATCGCTGGACATTTCACACAGCGCTATCTAGCCCCAAACTAAGCAAAGCTTGTACTATGGGAACCAGATAACTGATAGAATACTTATATACTTTTTTTATTTTTTTGTAAATACATAGAAAAACACCCAGACACGGAACAAATATCTGTAGATCATGCAAACATTTGTTCCGCGGCGGGAATCGAACCCGCTACCTCCTGCGTCTCAGCCGGCTATACGCCCACTGCGCCACGGAGGCAGTTTTAAGAAACTAATGAATAAAAATCTTTATTGTACACCTTATAATTTACAAGCTAATAATAAATAATAATGGGTACAAAATAATAAAATGCACAATGGACGGTATTATCGCTATCTCTTCCAAACAACCTTTCTATAAAAATTTGTAGAGATTTAATTATGTCTGTATAGTTCGTTTTGCGAATTTTGGACATATTTTGGATTATGTATTTTTGAAATTAACCCATAATTTAAATACAAATTCGGTGGACCACGAATCCGGGTACAATATTCGATTATTTGGATAATGGTCAGTGCAATCAGCAATGTCATTGGGGCACTAAATCCCGGAAATTACAAGAATAGGACTTAAACGGGAAATGGGACCGAGGATTGTGGTTTAATATGTTACGTTGTAATTCTAATAAAGGGAGGACACGAATCATCGTTTTACCCCAATTATTTGAACTTTATGTTTTTAGCTTAGCCTAGAAAACTTAACATTAGAAGAATATTTATGTTTCCAATAAAACTGAAACGATAATTTCGTATTTGAAAAAGAAAGCAAAATCTCGTTTATAATTTCCAATATACCAGAAGCTTTTAAAGAGAGACAATTAAAATAAATAAACAAATAATGCTCGACATTTCACACAGTGCCAAATTAAGGAAATCTTGTAATATGGGAACCAGATAACTGATATAGAATACATATGTAAGTTTGTTTATAAATACATTCATAAATATAGTAACAACCAGACCCGGAACAAATATCTGTAGATCAAACAGATATTTTATACCATTTGCAAAAACGGGATATCCACCATAATTTGCGAGTTTTTGAGTTGCATGCACCGTGATCATGGCGCATTCAACTGCGTCGAAAAATCTGGATAATTCAAAACTCATAAATCATGGTAAATATCTCGTTTTTAGTACAAATAGTGTTCATAACCATGATAGTTTCAAAAGTTATATCATTTCTTATATATATATATCAATACTTCGACAAGCAAGTTAAAACGCTTGCTTGCGGATAAATTCTTTAATAATAATTATTCCACCTAAACTTTCATGAATTATTGTAGGTAAGTTCAAACGATTTTCGTCCACGGTAACTGTGTTTTAGCTAATCTTTTTTAAAATTAAATGTGGAAATTTGTAATTGGCCCTAAGCATACATGTTTGTTTTGCATGTATTTTAATATAATTAGTTTTTCTGTGTACCTAGCTGTAAGTTTCCTGAAAATAATAAAAATAAAAATAAAAATTTTTACTGACTGAAAAGTTTTACCACCATTATTATTAAACTTCATAAATCCATCATAAATAATAACAAGTTCGTCACGGCACTGAATTTTCGAAACTAATCTCTTTGGGATCTGGGTGTAACATTTTACTAATAAAGCCGTCCAGTAAATCTAGAGGATGATCCCATTTCATACCGTCGTGCTTCATAATGTTTTAGACGGACCATTACACAGCAAAATTACTACTCACACAAGCGATATGTCAACTTGTTTTATAATGCAAATACCTCGTAAACTCGAGCCTGTGACAAATACGAATTTAGAATCAAGTATCAAGACTCAATTCAGATTTGTACTGAATTATTGAAGCTGTTTTATCAGGCTTGCATATCGATCCCAAAACATGACTATCGATTACATTTTTTTAAATTTGTTGTAAATACTTGTATGATTTAAAAACCCTCTGAATTTAATAAAGCTTAGAAAATACGATTATGGATAATTTACGCAAAACGCCGTCAATGTGCTATTTTTGGTCAACGTTTGATGTATATTTAAGTATTTTTAGAGTATCAGTATTTTTTTAGATACAACGGCTACATCCTTGATTTATACTCGGTAAAAAATGTACGGATTATTTCTGATTCTAATAGATAACAATACCGATCAAAAGTATTAAATTATCTCAAACTGAACAATCGTGGGACACTATAAAATCTATTTTTGTTAACAATCGTAGACCCCTTTCTCGCCCACTTTTTATAGACTGTGAGTGACTTGAGCATCTGTGGTGGATTTATTTCAATTTCCTTTACAGTTTTGACTTCCGTTACTTGGGTAATAAATTTTGGTGATAAAAAATTAACAACTCTTTTTCAACGGACGTATCCTGAAAATAAATTTGGATTGTAATAAATTGTTAAGGAAAAATACTTTTTCTTAATTTCCATTATCACACAACTTATATTTTGAGGAACCATATCAAAATAACAACTTTTGTCAATGACAATGGCATCGAATAAATTGAACTGTATACAAATTCACCAAGCCAAAATTACCGTAGCACCATCGTTGACAATAAAGACATGCACGACATATCACAATAGCTACATGATTCATTGAGACATTTGTGGTTCCACAATTTTATCTAGGCTTTTTTGTTTTTCAAAATTATGAGCTGCTGAACAACACTGACAAAACGCCCCTTGTCCCCAAATGTGCGTTACCCGTCAACAGATCGCATTCATTTCAAACATGTGGCACCAATTAAAGTTCTTTTACCAAGAGGATAATAAAGATAAGACGTGAATAATGATCTGTGGAGAACATTTTACGAATGAATGCCACTTGAACAAGTGACAATCTATAAATAAAATGTTCAAGTAACATTGTTTGCACCCAAAAGTATCATTGCAGTCCAGCAGGTTACATTTTGCTACAAAAGATTGACCTTCCCATAAGCGCATGTTAAATTAAAAAAAGCAGTTGGTTTTTAGTGATTCTTAAAAATAACAGTATCTTACAGTAACATACTTTTGAAGTTTAGAACCGGATACATCACGTACATAGAGTTTCGTAATTCTAAACTAGAAACAAATTTAGAGTATTCATAAGACATTTAAATTCAAGAAGCTGTAAAATATATTTTTTTATAACATAGCTATAATTTGTGCTTGAGTCTCGATTCACGCATGAGCTGACTTCTGGTATATGGGCATTAGAATGTGAAGGTAGACTTGGTCACAGGAGTTGCTAAGCTAGTTATGCGAGTAATTGTACAATTCAATTTAATATTTTCAGAGCAGAGAAGTGAGTCGACTGTACAACTGTACTCAATTGAATAATTGAGAATTTAAAAAAAAAAGCGGGAGTGGTCAGAAATATATGAAATTCAGAAAGAATTGAGTCGATTACGAGAGCAGGTAAAATTTAGAAGCCTGAACATTTACAATAGTGGAGTGATTTTTGAAAATAATTGGTAGAGGTTTTTCGGTAGTTTACTAGTGCATTGGCCACTGATTTTTAGAAAAAACTCGAGTTGTGGCTCTACCATTTCAACGTGCATGTTTTCAAATATGGAGTAAAATATTTTTTGAACTAATGGTTTTGTAAAATCACAACATTTAATAGTTGTGAGAATAAATATGCTATGCATGTTTAATTTTAAGAATTCTCCACATACCTTACCATCCATCTTACAAAATCGATGTCATTATTCATAATTATCCATACACCGTACCATGTCACTGTAATTCTTTTAAATTACATGTAAGTACTTAGGAAATCGCAATCGCCATTTTGCATAAGCAAGTAACTCGACGTCTTCAATTACAATTGTAATTAATTGCTGTGCTCAGTACACTGACAGTTTCACCGAGGGCATCATTCACTTTTATATTTATGTGAATCCTCTTGACAAGTGAGGAACGACGCGCATCTTTTCGTAATGCGTGTTCGCTCCATAACGATCGCTCGAGAAGTCATGATTACGTGGGCCACCTAGCAAGAGATTGCGCTGATAGGCACTACACACAGATGTGCTGGGAACTGGATATTACTCAATTACACAGTCTACTGCGCTATCAAATGAAGGCATTTTTAAATAGATCTATATTCTGTGAACAAAAAAAAAACAATACATTTTGCTTTGAACGTTGCTCTGATATTAATAAGTAATTCTGTTCTCGTAACTACCAGTAAACACGTACAAGCTTTAGCTCAGATAGGATAATTGTGACACTACTCACATAATATTGCAGGATAACACTGCAAGTTCTCAAACTAACATGCAACTTTGACCAAGCAATCTCGCGATAATGTCTTGTAGAAACTAAGCATACATGTAACAATATTGATAGAAATAGATAACAACAAAACGTAGTGTTTTCAAGCTAATAATCTAAAACTAAACATGCTTCTTTTACTCTTACAGAGGATTATTAAACTTACTTTAGAGAAAATAGATTAAGATTACATACCTACATGTTAAAATTTATAGTTAATAAATATCCATTCTGCATCTGTTAGTCACATTTGTATTTCTTTTTATAACTGAATTTATATTCTTTGGAGAAATAAAAGTCTATAATCGTAAAAAACGGTGCATTACATATAAAATGAAAAATTAAAAAGTTATGCATTGAAACTAAAGTGGTCAAATTATACCTCCAACAGGCATTCAACAGTCTTTTCTCAATGTTTATTTTGTTTTATGCAGATGTACGTACAGTTTTAATTAAGCAGTTGAATATTTTATAGAAAGACTAACTTTTCTCATGTTTCTAACTTTTATCTATTTGATGGAATTTTAAAGATAACTATAGTGTAGCACAGTGGTCCAAATACAACCGTGATTCATTAAAAAATCTTTCTGTACTCCTCCATATAAACGTTAACTATGCTATAGCTCACAATCCTCCATGCGTGCATTATGTTTGGAAAGGGGTACAAAGTGTTCTCTTCACGTATATAGATTTCTAGCTGACTCGCCCGCGGCTTTGCATGCTTGAAATTTCCCGTTCCCGTGGGAACTTCGGGATAAAAACTATATAAAACACTCTTGTCAAAGTGACACGACACTTCATGTGACTTCATGTCAATGAGCGATGGTTAAATTATATGGATATTGTTCTTCATACAAAAATACTAAAACCAAAATATAAAAAGTGGCGCTCCGGGAGTGCTGTCAGAAGTGAAAACTGGAATAAAAGCAGACTACAGTACAGATACTTATATACAGAGGTGTCGGTAGCGGTAACAGTGTCGCAAGTTCAATGGTTTTTTCCCAGCTCAAAAATGCCCAACTCGCCTAAAGAAGATTCACTTCAAAAATGAGGGATAGGGGTAGGAAAGTGAAAAACACTTTTTGACCTATCGGTCGACCCGTTTTGGAGGAGTGCGACCACTAAAACCGTTACACGAGTAAATTAAAAGGAAATTAAAGGATTGTGATGGACAGCTTTATTTATTTATTCATATTTACAAAAATAGTTCATAAATAGAAAACATTATTTTGATAAAACATTCACAGACACATTTCTTGGTAAAGGAAGGAAACACCATCCCAGAAAATGATGGCTAAATCTCATACAAAGAATAAATAGGTGCCCAGAATAAATAGCCATAGGATGGGAAGGAAAATAAATAGCCAACATGTATAGAAAGGACCTTGTATCGCACACAATGGGTCGGGATTGATCGGGTCCTTTAGGATGAGCATTTTATCAGTTCACGTTGAGAGGTATCCGTCGCTTGTGTACACAGACTTAAGAGAACTGAGTGAATATAGGATTATGCTGGATAAACGCTTTTAGTATAAGGCTAGTCTTGTAGTCAGGGTTGAGAAAACTGGGGGGTTTTAACCTGAATAATGAAAAGATACAAACAGTAACCTAATATTTTAGTAAACAATCTTATTTTTTAGTTATAGCCTTTGATCTTAGATTAGATTAGATTAGATAATACTTTATTGCACACCACGAAACAAATACATATAAAAAAAAAAACAACTACGTAAATCTATGGATACAATTGGCGGTCTTATCGCTAATTAGCGATCTCTACCAGACAACCTTACCTGATGGAAAGTAATGATGCGAAGACAAATCACACTAATTGGTAAAAAAAACATATTCACTGTTGACTTGAAGACTCTGAGACTATAATAGTTCGGAAAAATACATTTGGGAAACAATAATAAATAAATGTTTCTGGACATTTCACACAGCGCTATCTAGCCCTAAACTAAGCAGAGCTTGTACTATGGGAACCAGATAACTTATAGAATACTTATATTTTTTTTTGTAAATACATACTTATCACCCTTTGCCCAGCAGTGGGACAATATAGGTTAGTAAAAAAAAAAAAACATACTTATAATATATAGAAAAACAGCCAGACACGGAACAAATATCTGTAGATCATGCAAACATTTGTTCAAACATACAAACAAATCGAACCTGCTACCTCCTGCGTCTCAGCCGGCTATACGCCCACTGCGCCACGGAGGCAGTCTAAAATACTAATACTAATAACAAATAAATCTTAATAGACAAGGTTTTAACTAAAACCTTCCATGTCATTGACTCTGGATCTTTATTTAATGGAGCGGTATTGGATAATTGCTAAAACACGGTACAAGATTGAAAGTTACTCGATCGGCTTCTTTAAATTGCAACAAATGTTTTCAATTACGTAACTATTTATCCACTTAGGTTTCAATCAGGCCCACGATGCAGGATAGCGAGGAATGAACTCTTTAACGCATTTTTCTTTTCTAAATGTTTATGAACCCCTAGAAATTTTTCATTGATTATTTGTAGAGCCAAATTTGGATATCACCAGTGTAGAACGGTCACCACTAGGTTAAAAAAACCGGCCAAGTGCGAGTCGGACTCGCACACGAAGGTTTCCGTACCATTATCTATAATAAATTGTATAAGCGCCCATACAACTGGCGTCAAATCTTAATTGGCGTTAACTATGTATGTGTGGGGACACCCATTTTTTGGGTTTTTTTCCTTTATTTGTGCTGTAAGGTCTTGCTTTTTGCCAAATTTGGTGATTCTTGATCAACTGGAACTACCATATAGGTTTTCGACCCAAAATCTATAGGGTACTTCCGGTTGACCTAGAATTGTCAATTTTGGTTAAAAGCAAGGTCTAAGCACAAGTACAGGCAACATTCCGAAAAATAAAAGAGTTGAAAATTAAGGTTGATTTTGGTAGTTACAAGTTTTCGTGAAAATCTAAATTTGCCCATATCTTTTTATCGTGTTGACTCAGGACCTTGATTTTTACACGCCTAATAGGGACTATAGACCTCAGTATCTGGTATAAATTTCAACTTGCTAGGTCTACCCGTTCCTGAAAAACTCAGTGGTGGCACACGGACAGACAGACGGACAGACGGAAAGACGGACAAGAGAGTGATCTTATAAGATTTCCTTTTTTTACCTTTTTAGGTACGGAACCCTAAAAACGATCTAATAAAGGAACCCGTTGGGCTGTACAAGATCGCTCACTCTGGAAATTCATGGACGTGGCTTATGTTTAGCAGTCGAAGTCCTAATATGATGATGTAGTGCCAATTTGACTTTATAGGTCACCGCCAGTTTTATATAAATTTGCATCGTCAGCTTGATCCCACTGTTGGGTATCTACGTGTAATGGTTTGCCATCAAGCCCCGCCATTATCAGCTACCACATCCTGCCTGGTGCTCGCCTAAATACATTCCAGTTTCATTCTATAGATATTAAAGGAACTGCTTACCAATGTCTTGGACTTAAGTCCGCTTCTTTTTGGTTTTCTTATTTTATTTTTGAAGAATCTTACCCTCTATTCTCTTGATCTTTTGCTATGTTAGGGTGCTATAGACTCTTCTTAGATTCCTGAACACTGTTCAATCAGCCACTGACAACACACAGTAGATGAATCATCAATTTTGTTCAGTAAATCGTTCAATCTTGTATAAAATTCATGGGGTGTACCACCGAGGAGAATGATAAATAAGTCGGAGGCTCGGCCGAATATTCTCATTTAATACGTGACCTGTTTTGTGAAATGGCCACAGATATGAGTATCGCGATGGATGGTTTTGCCGTACGTTATCTATCACACGTTTTTACCCGGGGTGGTATTAATGTTCCGGTATTATTCGGATGCCGGGTAATTTTTTTCTGAAATTTCAAGTCTTAAATTATATTAAGCTAAGGTCAGTAGCGACGCGAACAGTAGGTAACATAATCGTACAATATGTTTTGGCCATTGGACAAATAATTAATTAGAACATATTTACAAATTTCGGATTAGTAACTTTTTTCAGATATTAATAACAATTTGTCTTGCTTTACCTAATTTACTTTAATAGGTTTATTTGAAATAACAGACATTGTGACCACCATATTGACACAGTTTCTTTTCTCGGTATGTTTTCTGGCGTAGTGCCTCACCGGAAGTGCCGACTAACGTCCGCTTCCGGAAAATGGCAGACAGCGCTAACGGCTCACTTTTATTGTTTTCGTCTTATCTGGAAAAGTCTTGGAGTCAGGACAAGTGATTTGCTGTCTAGGACTTTTTTGTGATAAGGTCGGTTGGGTTAAGAACTACTTTTTGTTGAAAGAATTCCATAATTATATGAACTATACAATTTATGCATGTCTGGTCTAAATAGTTTTGCTCTGCTAAACGGACTGTGGTAAAAGTACCGTAGGCTTTATAAGGATACAATTTAGTTAACTGCTGTTTTATAATTTTTAGTTAGGGCAGATCACAGTATGCATAATTATTTTCTCTCTAACCCTTGTATCACAAATATATATTTAAATTTGTTTGATTCCTATAGATGCATTTTTTACGTATTTAATTTAAATACCTAAACGATTTCACTTTAGAGTCGGTAGAGACTTGGTATTTGCAAACTTAATTGCAGATCACTCAACCCTTGGAAAAAATTAATAAATTAAAATTTATAAATGAAATTACCTACGAAATAAAATAGCACAACCTTGCAAAATTAATTTCCACACATCAACCCCATTATACGCTTTCAAAACAGGCAGTGTCTCTAATAATACAGCATTAAATTAAAACAAAACACTAGCCTTAACCGACCCTAAAATTACAATGCCGAAATGGAGGTCGTTCAACTTCATTTTGTCGCACTTCTTTGGCAAGATGTAAGTGACGATGATGACATGCTGTATCTTTGATTACTTATAAAAGAAATTTGCAGAAAAAAAATTGTCGAAGCCTAGTTTTGTCTGTTTAATGTGGCTTAGAGGTCAGCCAATTATTATGAAGTATGATTAAAACTTTTATTAAAGAATTAATTAAACTAAAATGCCAAAATTAGGGAATCGACAAATGAATTAGGTCCTATGAAGTCTCTGACCTCTGAGCTAGGCACAAAGACATGTATTACAGATCTATGAAATACCAGTTAGAAATTAAATCATAAACATAGCATTTTTCTCCCAGTTCCATCATTCAATGTCAACCTGTAATGAGGCAGGACTTGGGTCAATACTAACTGCTGCTCGTTCTGTGGTTTCATGGAGTATTTCACTCAAACACGCCTCCCCACTCGCACATTTCGATAAATTGGTGTTGTTGATGACAAACGCTGACAAGATGTGTGTGTTAAGTTGAGTGACATTTTTGTTGGGTTTTCCTATTATTTTCGTACTGGAATTCCTATTTTGCTCTTGTCTGGTATTTCAAAGTAAAATACCAAAAATAAACTAAGGTTACTTATAAAAACAATGTAAGTATTTAAAAGCAATGTAAAAAATAACCTGTGATTAAAAACACGAAAAGCGATCAGGCGAATGGGTTTTTAAAAAGCCGTCAAAGCTAAATTCTTACCTACCATCTTAATTGTGCGATGGGTACCCGAGGTCGGATCGTGGGTCGATTTAATCTTATGTCGATCGGAGGGGTATTCTGCTACAGAAAATGTTTTGATGGAAATACACAGAATTGATGGTCAATTCGACGTAGGAAAACATTTAAAAATCGTTATTTTAAAAACACCGTGCAATTATTAATAAATATCAAATTCTTTTCTTCAGAATTCGCGATGACCATAAAATATTTCTATAAATCTATCTTCAAACAATATATTTTTCAATACCTGTACATTGTACAATGGCTAGAGCAACACCTAAACTAGACAAAATAAATATAGTTTGTTAAAACTCAACAAGGAGTTAAGTCAACAAGAATGAATAAAGACTGTACGGCGGAACGTACGTAAGGTTGCCTGGAAGAGATCGCGTTCTGCGATAAGACTGTCCATTGTATTGACTTTTTTATTCTAGCTTAGTACTTATGTTTGTATTATTTCTGTTTGTACATATGTTAACTGAGTTATCTATCTGTCTACGAGTATCTATTGGCTGCCACTGCGTAGTACATAGTTAATACTGAATACCTAAATTCTTTTCAAAATTGACCAAAAACTCCTACAATATTGATAGTAACTGTCAAGTTAATTGGAAAGAGCAAGCGATTCAGCATTTTTGTTTATATTTGCAGCTCAAAAGTATTTACGCAACACATGCGGGTAGAGAAAACAATAAAACTTTATACGGGGCCCTTTGCGTAATGGTACTCACTTAATTGACCGTTATATTTGCCATTTTAGCTGCTGTAAACGTAATCTCAATTTTGATGGCCATTCTGTTTACGCATTTAGGACGAAAATAATATTATAATTTGATTCGCCAGACTGTGAAGTAGGGATTTTGTTCAGTCTGAATAAAATTAATTTACTGGCCGGTTCATACCGAGTACTTGAAATCCCTTTTCTATCTTCAGTAGATAGTTTGGTTTGAATTCTCCACCTAACCCAATCTCAGTCCGCTGCCCGCGGCTGCCTCCAATCACTGTTATTACGAAGCTCCCGAGGTGTGCCTCTCTTGCAATTGATTTTTATCGTGACGACATTATTACTAAGCTAACTCGGTAAAAAACACAAGATTTACCGTTCACAGTAATTATTTTCTTATTTATGAACGAGAATATCTATTATAGACGCAAAACCAATAGTTGTGGTGCTACGGATAATTGTTTCGTCACAGCTGGGTTATTTTGAAGTGTTATTTATTTATCGTAGGTGGTCTCTCTATGGTTCGATCGGAAGGTAAATTTCTATTTTTATCTATATTACAAAATCGTTTCTGCGATCTTGTCATTTATAAATCTAAGGGCTGAATAGAGATTTGCTAAATTCGGATACTACATTTTTTGAAGTGAAAACTTCTTTATCATCGTTGTGATTTGAAAGTCGATGAAACGAAAAAGCGATATTAAAAAGAGACGGACACAGAAATTCATAAGATGTAACGTGGGAGAAAATGAGATAAGAAGCATTATACAGTGCTTCTTATATTCGTGGTTCTCTTTGTGCTTTGCTTCGTACTCCCCCCACTCGTGTTAATAATTATCTAACTTTGCATCACTATGATCATTACTTAAACCTACAATTATCATCTTCCCGAAATTTTACATTCGTCTCATTATCATGAAACCAACATTTTTGAAGGTTTCACTTCTACCACGTGTGAATTGCACACATGCTTTTTTTTAATGTGATAGTATAATTTAGCGTAGACATACTTTCAAAGACCAGAAATCTTTCTGTTTGAAAACTTTTCTTATCATCTCAGCTTTTCCATTGAGTATACTAGATCGAAAGATGACCTACTAAAGGTTTTTAAAGGAGCCGTTGGGTGCAGGCCGGGCAAGATCGATCGCTCTGGGAATCTATGGGGGAGGCCTATGTTCATCAGTGAACGTCTTGTGGCTGATGATGATGATGATAATACGTTATAACTCGGTAGTATATCGGCAAATATCTTGGTACCTATTTTCAGCAACCCACCTATTTCAAAGATCAAAGAAAAAACTTGTCGAAATGTCGAAAGAGGATTATCTGGTGGATTCGTTCGAAGCGGAACCAGACGTTTCACGCGGAATTTATGCCCTAACTTTACACATCACTTTTTCTTATCTTCGACTTCGCTGGCTTAGTAATCTATACTTTTTATTTCAGCTGTTCAAATTACTGTAAGGTGTGTTTGAGTTAAATATAAACTTTTATTATGAAGAATCAGACCAACCGCAGTTACTTTGCTGCTTTCCAATTTAATAAATCTATTTATTAACTTGAGAACTTACTTCTTAGATCTAGTTTTATATGCTTCATAAAATTAATATTAATTTAAACATAGTACTGCAACGTTTTGCAAAAAAATTAAAGACAGGAATTATAAATGTAAGCCAACAATTTCAGTAGCTATTTGAGTTTATATTGCTGTAAATTTATCTTCTCCAGTTTCCAATATCTACCTGCGGTCCTATTCCCTTCGCTTAATTATAATAATCACATTTGCATAACAGATTTAAAATACTAAGGCTTATCCCAAGAACCAATTTAATACAAATTTCATTGCAAATTTAGTATTGTACATAACTACAGCAACTTTTACCGCCAGTCTTATAATATGGAGTTTTAATAGGTTTACATATTAACGATATTACCACTTAACGTCAATGTGTATTCATAGTAGATCGTACGCGATAGGATAAGTTTGTAGGTTACAGTGTCTCACATCTCAGAGGTGCCAAAATTCACAGCAAGTTAAGCATATGCCGATTGTATATTTATACCACTGTGTAACTGGTTATGAGCAGTAGGTTATTCAGCAGATAACATTTTACTTAGATTTTTTTTAAAACCATCTCAAAAATGGGAAGCCTAGACGGGATTTGAATCCACAACATTCCTGATACGAAGACGCACTATCCAATTGTGCCACCAGGCCATGTCACGTCAGGGTCTAAATTAGTTAGATGATTCAGATTGCGACTAAAGCGCCGTTAGCTCCATCTACAGGAAAACTTATACAGTTTTTTGACCTGCTCAATACTAAACGTTGCAGTTTAGTAGGTACATTGAAAGAGATGTCGCGTTATCTATTTCAAATAGTATTTTTATTTTGATGTGATGGAGAGTTTCAGACCGCTGGCGCAGCCCGGTATCACCCAACGCTGGGATAAGTGTAATTACGGTTCCGAACCAAAATAGAAAAACGGAACCTTTATGGTGCCACTTTGTCCGTCCGTTCGTCTGTCACAGCTGATTATCTGAGCCACTTCATAACCTAGAAATTTGGAACAGTCATAAACTAGTGGTTCCCCCCGAATTGAGATCTCGCGAGTCTCCCCTAAAACAAAAATATCTTATTCGTAATCTTTGACAATGAAAATAGTGCCACGAAATGCTTTTTTTTTAATCTTTATTATATTTAATGAGGTTTTAATCAGCATGATTATGACACCCTCGAAAATACACTCAAATCATCATCTTATATAAATCGATCATCATCTTATAGGTACCTATTTTAACAACCTTTATTAACATCTTGGCTTGCTCCGATAAAGGGCAAGCCAAGATGTTATTACTTAAACCAACAGAAAACAAATCAACATCGAGGAGGTTACAAAATATTATTCTTTCTGCTTCGTTCTGGACACAATCCACCATAATATTATATGATAAGCATCTTCTATCACATCACACTCAGCACAGTTTGGAGAATTCGTCTTTCCCATTAGGTATCCAAAACTATTTAGAGGAATGTGTCCCGATTGAAGCCTCATTAACGTTACGATGTCAGTTCTGGTCATATCCGAATCATGAAACCACGGCGATCTAGCTAGGCCTGGTTGCACTGTCCTGTACCATATACCCTTACTCAGCGATCTCTCGTCAAAATATTCTTTCCAGTCTACTCTACATCTTGTTTTTATTACATATAAAAGATCGCTTTGATATAGTAAACAGTTCATGACGATGCCGTCCACGATAGCTTCCTTAGCGAGACGATCGGCCTCCTCATTGCCGGACAAGCCGACGTGTGCTGGCACCCATTGCAACGTACGAAATGCTTAACCAAATAACTTGACCTACAGTTACATTCAAATTACAGGTAACGGGATTTAATCTTAATTGGTTATGTTTTTTGGGATACCAATTGTAGTTATTCTGGATTTCAGACTTTTGCCTATAGAACAGTTTTTTAGATATCTGTCTTAAAAGTTTTTTTAGTTTACTGGTCGCATAACTGGATTCTAGGTTATATTCTAAGTATATAATATACGAAAATCTTGAATTATCTAATTCTAAAGTCCTTGGAATAGTTACATCGTATTTTAGTTCTTATGGTGGGTCTCCACGCAGATACATGCTCGATGAGCATGTTTCATCCGAGCATGGCTAACTACAAGCATGCTTGACCTGCGTCTACACGTAAAAACTTGCTCGAAGAACATGTTTAGTATGCGTTGAAACTCTTCGTTGAACGTTTGATGGCCATCGCCTGCTACATTTACTGTCAGAGAAAATCTACGCGAAGAAGGCGTCGTCGTCGTTGGGTTAGGCCAATGTTGCAAAGAAGAGAATTTCACAGTCATGTTAATTTGATAAAAGAGTTAGAACCTGAAGAGTTCGTAACTATTTACGAATTAATATTTCTCTATACAAGAACTTACTACGTTTGGTAACGCCTAAATTGGAAAAACAAGATACAGTGATCAGAAAACCTATTAGTGTGGATAAGATGTGAATATAAAATACACACACATATTTATAAATTGTTCCAAAAATTCCGAGAAAATGAATAAAAGTCCGACATTTTAGCTCTCACACCCTCTTCACAAAAATATCAATCACGACTAACAGGCTCGACGTCGCGGCTATTCGGACAAACATGTTTGCTTCGAGCATCGAGCAAGAATTATGAACGTTTGCATCTTGTTGGAATCGAACATATTGGTTGGCTTCGAGCTTTTGTCTTGAGACTTTCATGGTACACACGTACGTACTTGCTCGAGATCGAGCAAGTTTATCGAGCATGTACATACGTGTGAACCCACCATTAGCATAGATGGGTAGTTTCAAATCCAATCGAAAGAGATTATTTCAAAGATAATGAGAAATTGTAATTGTGGTGACACAATAACATCACCAGCTGCAAGCAAGCAATATAAAGTAAAATATTTTCTCTTCTATTTCTCTTAAGACCGTGGAACCTCAAGTTGTGCCATCCTCTAGACACAGCCTTAGGTTTCCTTGCTATGTTTTATACCCATGTGGTAGGTTGTATAATCACCGTGGGTGGCGTTTTCCATTCACTTTATCGAATCATGCTTTAATGACAGCTATTTGGTAAAGGTCCAAAGGATGTACTTTTATGTTAATTAGTTACTCTCAATAGTATCCGAGTGGATTCATACCGTCTTTTATCTTCATGTTTATTGGTATTGCCCCTGTTTTAGATCCGATGTGGATGCTAATTAAATACGATTTGAGTTTTACTTTTACTGTAATTACAATTCTCAAAGTAAATGAATCAAGACACGAAGGTTCTCGAATTAGACCGAAACATTGGTAGTAACACGGTAACGTAAATGTGATAAATCCCGCATGTGTAACAATGAAACAAGACACATTATGTCTATAGAACTTTCCTATCAAATTGTGTGATTAAATTTTTTTAGTTTTACCGTTATATAGTTAGTTATAATTTGTTAGTATGTTTGTTAGTTAGGTTATACCATCCACACGTCTGAATTCTTTCCCATTACTGGATCATTACGGCATAATCTAAGCAGCCACCAAATTCTTACCAATGCAAAAGTATGTTCTTCTTCTTTGCATTTTCCCATTTTAAGTAGAGGCTTCTCTCCTAATTTTTCGGCGCCAAGTTAATCTGTCTTGGAGTCTTATCAATGCAAAAGTGACAAGAAAAAATAGGAAGAGGCCAATCACACTGATATTATAATGCGAAAGTTTGGATGTTTGTTTGTTACTCAAACATGTAACGGCTGAACCGAAATCGATGAAATTTGATATATAGATAAATTAAGACCTGGATTGAAACATAGGCTACTTTTTACTGACATATCTTGCGTGCGGGCGGGTGGAAGCTACTCGTAGTACTATATTAGATAACGTTGACTTAAATATTTTTAAGGCCGTTCTTAATTAAGTTAGATCAATCATTGACAAGGTGGATTAAGTCTGGGTTTGCGCTTGTGAGGAAATTATATAGTAGCGCGTTGATCTATCTGTAAATAAAGCCATAACGTGAAGTGCAGTAGGGGTAAATCGTCAAATAGCATCAGGAGAGAAGCAATTTAAAAAAATATATAATTTTGTTCGTCAAATCCCCCGGTGTAGTTATCAGAGTGTGATTCAATGCAGTGAAAGACCAAACATTACATAAACTTAACATTTTGAAGGCCGTTTTTGATTAAGTTAGAATCGTTACATGGATTCAGTGTGAATTTGCGCTTGTGAAAAAATTATATGGTCGTGCCTTGATTTAAATAAAGCGATAAGTTGAGATGAATTATGGGCTTGACGAGTTTACTTTTTAGGGTTCCGAAGTCGAACTAAGAACCCTTAAGGCATGGCATGGCATGGCATGGCATGGCATGGCGGTGGATAGGCAAGGTAGGCACGGCAAAACTATAAAGTTTCGCAATGCCTACCCAATTTATGTGCTTCATCTTTAACTTAAAGTAAAGTAAAAATTTATTTATTGACATAATTAAGTATGACATAGTCAAAATTGAATACATAGGGTCCCGAACTAGTTAAAAACTGTGTTTCAGGTGCCAGCTTCAATCGGGACATAATATTTTCAAATTCCATAAGGCTGACGCAAATGTTATAATGGTATACTTACACAGGGTGTGTGAAACTAAAAAAGTACGATCATTAAAGCTTAATTCACTTCCTTGGTTTTCATCTAAAAGAACGATTGATGTTCACATGTTATGACAAATAAGTTTTTACTCGAAAAATGCAATATGTTCTCCTGTAGTCATTAAAAGGAACAGGCCGCAAAAAATCAATGATCCTACATGTCTCACAACAAAAATGAGCAAAAAATGCCATAATGTATAATGAGAAAAAACATAATAAGGCTGCCATTAATAGTAATAATTCTGAGCTTAACGAGAAATGGGGTCCGCAAAGTCGTCGTCATCATCATCATTCTGCTTTTTTCCAACCTTTCAGGAGGTATGTCTTTTTTCTCCTGGATAAAGTATCAACCACTTATGATCTCTTTTTAGGCCGCTAGGTGACTTAAAACTTCGATAGGAATGAGGGTTGGTACCATATAAAACTGCTTTAACCCATACAAACTTATTTCTTTTACTATTAACTTATTAGTTTCATTTTGCATAACACTGGTAGTAGTGGTAAACGTCTTATCTATATCTCAATTATAATACAGATAACCTACAAGATCGAAGCAATTCTGATCGAGCTCCTTCGGTGCGGACTACATGCACTACGTAAATGTCACCCATCGTCTAACCGCAAGAGCTTAACCAACCTCTACACGCGTTCTACACAAATCTTATCACCAACCAATAAAGTTCAATTTAGCGGGTAATGTTGCATGTGTCGCGTACCTAGATCTCACTTCCAAGCGGTCAGCTGCGAACGATAGCTAATTAAGAACCTAACCTCAGAGCCTCGGTGGCCTAAGGCCCGCTAAATGTAGTCTAAGTGAGCTCCTGAGCTTGTCTTTCGAAGCATTAGTTAGGCAACTAGCTGTACGTAGAATGTAGAATGAAACTCTCAACGTTTCAGCTTTGCACGATGATTTTGCATGCATTGAATTGCAAATAGTTGAGTTACGTACTGCTGTGTTTCATTTGGTGCGAGGCAATTGTAGGTGTATAGTTGGATGACAGCGGGTCAGCTGGTTTATTTTCATAAACAAGGCAAGCGTTGCGAACTATCCGAGTTTGGCGTTTGGATTTCAAACTGGCCATACTCGCAGCTGGTTGTCCACTACACAAACACACAAAGTCATCGCGTATATAGTGTAAACACTAAAAATACCCTCACAGATCTGGCTCCTCTTAAATTATTTTAATCTAATAGGTTACCACGTTTTTCATACAAAAAAATTACACATACAATTCTATTCATTATAGGGTACAATTAAAACTTACACATAATAAAGTTACAGACTCATACATTCAAATTGACTGATTAAATATCATACATTTGACGACCTCCGTGGCGCAGTGGGCGAATAGCCGGCTGAGACGCATGAGGTCGATTCCCGCCGCGGAACAAATGTTTGCATGATCGATATTTGTTCCGGGTCTGGTTGTTTTTCTATATATTATAAGTATGTATTTACAAAAAAAAAGTATATATGTATTCTATCAGTTATCTGGTTCCCATAGTCAAAGTCAAAGTCAAAGTCAAATATTTTTATTCATTAAAATCACAAGGATCACTTTGAAACGTCAATTTTACTGCCTGTTCCTTCGCGACCAAGCCAGGAAAGAAAGGCAAGAAAACCAGGCTGGTTGTTTTTTTTTTTAATGATCCTTTTACAATAGGTACATAATACAGAAAAGAAATTACGTCTAAATTGTAACATTTTGAACGAGTTGGGGCAGTTTCAATCCCAAGCTTCTCTATCATCTAAATAATCCGATATTTTATAGTAGGCTCTTTTATAAAGATTTTGTTTAATTACGTTTTTAAATTTGTTAATTGTCAATTTTTGTACATCCCTTGGGAGTTTGTTATAAAAGCGCACACCTTGCCCTTTAAACGATTTACTAACTTTATGGAGTCTACATGTGGCAACAGCGAGTTTATCTTTATTTCTAGTATTAAAATTATGATTATCGCTATTTTTCTTAAACAAATTAATATTTTTGTGAACATACATTAGATTTTCATAGATGTATTGACAAGGGAATGTCATAATATCTCTGCTACAAGCTCTGCTTAGTTTGGGGCTAGATAGTGCTGTGTATTTATTTATTTATTATTATTTACTCTTAGATCAGTAACAAGTCAAGTCATACTAATTATTTAATTTATAAACTAGTAATATGCGAACGGCTGGGGCTATTTTCTGATTTATTCCAGACATTTTACACCTTTTCCTAATTTAAAACGTGATACTTATTTATTAGCCTTACATTTAGTTAATAAGTACAAGTCTAAAGTTTAAACCATACGTAATGGTGGCGATTCTGTTGTTTACGCTAACTAAAATTGTGTAAATACGAACGGTCTTATTTTGTTCACACTAAAGATCAAATTAGAATGACATTTAAAGTGACAGTTCTCAATTTAAGTATTTTTAAATATGAAGGCGTGTTTTCGGGCTAGTTCTAGTCAACACCAATTTGATTGATCACTAATACTAGCCCGCAAACATGCCATCATAACAAAAATTACTTAATTTTAGATATCTTTATATGTCATTCTAATTTGATCTTTAGCGTGAACAAAATAAGACCGTTCGTATTTTACACAATTTTAGTTAGCGTAAACAATAGAATTGCCACCATTGTATCACCGTAGGTTTTTAAAAATAATTAAAAAAATATGGCCTCAGCATTTCTTTATTTAACCAATTTTGTCTCGAACCATTGAATATATTACCCGAAGAAAGGCAGTCATAATAAGCTTCCGTGAAAAATATACAGTTCATAAATGACCTTCATTGGTAATAATCGAGTAGCCATTATGAGTCCATAAAATATTATCTATAATTTCGTGAGTCGTCTAGAGATGTTTATTGTTTCCGATCAATTAGTTAGATGGCGCTATGATTAAAACGAGTTTATAAATAGCTGTGATTGAATATCCGCTGTGTTCCTGTATCCACATTTTTGTATCGTTTAAAAACTTTACAATTTAGACGTAATTTATTGAAGTGAAAAATTCTTTAGGAGCGTTGGGCAATTTTTGAGATGGGAAAAAACCATTGAACTCGCGAAACTGTTACCGTTACCGACACCTCTGTATATAAGTATCTCGTAATTGTTCAAGTTTTCACTTCTGTCGGCGCTCCCGGAGTGCAATTTTTTTTTGTTTATTATTATGTATTCTAAAAGAATCATTAAAAAAACAACCAGCCTTGTTTCTTGCCTTTATTTCCTGGCTTGGTGGCGAAAGAACAGGCAGTACAATTGACGTTTCAAAGTGGTCCTTGTGATTTAAATGAATAAAAAAAATTGATTTTTTTAAAAATAACATTGTAGTTCATGTTTCATCTCTTTATTTCTGAGCTCAGAAATATTAGGAGAAAACTTATTTATCCAATCATTACTTACACCTAGAAGAGAGAGAGAATAGAGTAATTTTTGTTTTATTTAATTTGAAATAATCCTCCCATGACAATGAATAGCTTTTCCTAAAAAATATTTTCTTTTCAAGGATAATTTTATTATAATCGTACACTTACATATTCTATTATTATTTATTTAATTCAGATTTTAAATCCATACAAAAATTCTTACCCGCTAACATAAATATTTCATAGTCGTAATCATCAAATAATTATATGTATAAAAATTAAATATTAATAACATAGATAATTGAATCTTTATTTTAAACAAAAAATCCTACTTATTCCGGAATACCATGCTTATTCAATAATATTTACAAAGCTCACACTCACAGCTCTCCAAAGCTTTTTTTTACCGATATTTAGCTTATTCTAAGTGCAGAGTCAAGACGACCTCCGTGGTGCAGTGGGCGAGTAGCCGGCTGAGACGCAGGAGGTAGCGGGTTCGATTCCCACCGCGGAACAAATGTTTGCCTGATCTACAGATATTTGTTCCGGGTCTGGTTGTTTCTCTATATATTATATGTACATATTTACAAAAAAAAATGTATATAAGTATTCTATCAGTTATCTGGTTAACATTAACAAGCTCTGCTTAGCTTGGGGCTAGATAGCGCTGTGTGAAATGTCCAGCAATATTTATTTTTATTTTTTACTTATCCTAAACATCCACTATTTTATTTTACTACCTTACAATTGGCTGAGAAATGAATTCAAAAGCATAGGTTTCAAGAATACGCAGCACATCTTATTAAAATAATGGAGTGCACAATAGACAGGTATTCTCAAAGTTCTAAAGCACACGGGTACTATTTTATTGGTGTGAGCCTCCGTGTATCATTCAAGTTTACGACGGACGCCCCTCTTTATTTCCTATGTATATGGAATTATGGATGCTGTTCGTATTGTATTGAAAATTTGAATTGTGAAAAATATGATGATGTTACGAATTAAGATAGAATCATGTAATGCTTACTACCAATTTTTATAAGAACTCTATTTTTGAAAATTTGGTCTCAATCTCATTCTTTTTACAGATATATCAATTTGTAATAAGTTATTGTGAAGCAATAGTTCCATATATAAATAAATAAATAAATATATACATATTGCTGGACATTTCACACAGCGCTATTTAGGCCCAAACTAAGCAGAGCTTGTACTATGGATTCCAGATAACTGTCACAATACTTATATTACATACATTTTTTTGTTAAATACATTCTTATAATATATAGGATGTTTGATAATATACGCACAAAAATGAAAGGGGTTATTTTCATGAGCATAATAAATAAATTTGTGAAATGTTTACGAAATGTAAATTTATTTTGGCATGTAAAAACAAACACTTTATTAAACTTATGTTGTGCATAATGCTTGCCATCTAAACACAACTAGTGTATTGGTGACGTCTCGAAATATCACTTGCTGTCCCAAAACCCGCATCCATTTCCGAAAGAGATATCAAATCGACCTTTATTTTCGGATGTCGATTGCAAGAGTAGGCAGTAAGTTTTATATCGAATTAATCACATAAACTTAGTCGATTTTCTTTAAAATTTTATAGTATAAATAGTGGTTCTTTTTTTCGAGAAGTCTTTTTTTATGTTTTTAGAAACCGTCACTTGAATATCGTCAGTATATTACCGAACACCCTGTATAGAGAAACAACCAGACCCGGAACAAATATCTGTAGATCATGCAAACATTTGTTCCGCGGCGGGACTCGAACCTTCTGCGTCTCAGCCGGCTATTCGCCCACTGCACCACGGAGGTCGTCAGAATTAATAATTTATTATAATAAATAATATAAAATTTAATAATATACAGTCTAAGTTAAGCTTATGGAATTTACTGCATTGAAAATTTACATAATCAAGTTACAGCAATAAGGTCTAAGACCCACATACGTGTGAAGCCATGCCTAAGTTATTGCAAAATCATTTAAATACCACCAGTCTAAATGCCAGTTGACCTAACTCAGAGCTTGTTTTGCGAACCGTATCGCATAATGCAAAATCGGCATACAATAAATTCGCCAACGAAATAGACGTGCGTGCAGTACGCTTGCACAATAATAAATATGTTTTATGTGTGTGTCCCGAACATACCTTTGTTTTCGTTACTTGTTTATATCGACGTCTAGCTTCCATTGGTTTTCATGAAATATCTTTTTGGAAGGAAATCTTCATGGAACCTAACTCCTACGTAGCTTTTATGTTTCTTTATTGGAAAACTTTAACTTACAGAGTTGAAAGTTGAGATAAGGCGCAAAGTTAGCCCAAAAGATTGTAGTAAGTAAAGATTAGTCCGTCAGTGGCAATCAAACCCTCATCATCGCAATCTCTTCCGTGTCAGGCTACGTATTGTTTCAGAAAATATTGACAAAAACAAGTTTTTTTTTGCTTTATACCTTTTAGAGTGTATAAATAGCGTTATAGCAAGCACATGGCCTACCTGATGTCGAAAAAATTATATAAATTATTATATAAACAATAAGCAATTGCAATTCAGCGCGGCAATGCAGCCAGTGTCTTGGGGACACTTCCGCCTAGTAGTGATCTGGAGACGTTGAGCTATCTATAGATCGTTTACAACGTCTTTTGATGATTTAACTAAATAAATAAATATTGCTGGACATTTCACACATCGCTATCTAGCCCCAAACTAAGCAGAGCTTGTACTATGGGAACCAGATAATACATACTTATAATAAATAGAAAAATACCCAGACACGGAACAAATATCTGTAGATCATGCAAACATTTGTTCCGCGGCGGGAATCGAACCCGCTACCTCCTGCGCCTCTGCCGGCTATACGCCCACTGCGCCACGGAGGCAGTCAACTAACTAAGGTAACTGTTCCTTTTGTATTTTATAGTCTTGTAAATAATGTTATATCCTTTCTGTTAATAAATGCAATAAATACCTATATAGTCTCTGACCAGACAGTTATTATGGCTTTTATTTTGTTAACACTCACTGAAATAATTCGCAACATACAAAGTTTATCTGGAAGATAATGCTAATAAGTTAACATTTGTAGTATTTTTATAAGGAGACGACTCGTCCAAGATAAGGTATATGCTTTTGAAGACGAAAGAAGGCGCGAACTAGATACCAAACATAACCAACTCAAGAGTAGACCGCCTGCCAATATATCTTACAATTTCAATAATGGCATTCTGACGTGCGTTATTGGCACAAAAACATTTTGCGCAAAAATTGAATACAGAAGCCACATAAGAGCAAAAAACCCAAGCTCTATTTAAAGTCTCTATTCTTTATTATATATTATATTATATATTTTAATCTATATTATTATATTTTTATTTCTTATTGACGACCTCCGTGGCGCAGTGGGCGAATAGCCGGCTGAGACGCAGGAGGTAGCGGGTTCGATATCTACTGCGGAACAAATGTTTGTATGATCTACAGATATTTGTTCCAGATTTGGATGTTTTTCTATATATTATAAGTATGTATTTACAAAAAAAAAGTATATAAGTATTCTATCAGTTATCTGGTTCCCATAGTACAAGCTCTGCTTAGTTTGGGGCTAGATAGCGCTCTGTGAAATGTCCAGCCTTATTTCACCACCGATTTCAGTCACCGTACCTGAAAACGGCTAGGTGGACTATTGTTATTTTTATAAGTGCAATAAAGTATTATCGATCTATTAATTAATCAATTATTAATTATTCTGCTGTTAACATTACAAAGTTGACTGATAATTTGCCATGAAGACATTTTAAACCAGAAGCTTTACAAAATCAATTTTTACCGTTAAGATTAATAACTATTTATTTCCCAGCGCCAACGTATAATCCAAGTGTTGTTATTCTAAAGAAATAATACCAGACTACAAGTACTGATTACTTGTAATTGCTAAACTTACGGTGGAACGATAACTCACTCTACTGCAATTAGTGAAACCTGCATTTTGATTCGGAGTGAATCTGTAATGGGTGGGCAGTTTCCGAGCGCGCTCACTATTCCATTTCTAAATTACATCATTTATGTTTGCAGAAAACTCTAAAATTCCACTAAATAAATCAATCTGCACATAAGTGAACATAATATGACAGCAAGCATTCATTCCAAGTAAAATATTAAGCTTTTCCCATTAAAAATAGATCACTTACTTATTAAAACACTAAACCTATTTTGATTTTATCATATAACATTTTACCTTATTTGAATTTTTTTTATAGTGAAACCTAAATACCTACATTACATTATTTTCTCCACAAGCAAATTAGCAAGCGATACACTAGTTTCATATGTAAGTAAATAAATCACCATGTGCATAAACGTCTTAAATTACAGACCACATAGAGAGTTTAGAGACCATAGACTCAGATTAGAAGGCGTGAATATGGGAGAAATGTTCTGAGACAATCCTTTAATAGTAGGTCAGGGCATCCTAGATTTAGCCAGAGGCGTTTGCGGTCGGCTTTCTAGATTGCTCTCAAACGCCTTAAGACACAATTACGTAGAAACCAGGTTGATACCTAAATTTACCGGCGTACAGTTATTCATTACTTTAACACAATGCATTAGCAAGCGTGTCGGTAGAAACAGGCGCTAACCTGTTTTCTTTCTAATTGTCGTTTAAAAGTAATGGCTCTTGTGAGAATTTATGTTAGGCAAAATTGAAACTAAAGTTTTCCTGTATTTTACAATTTAAAGTATTAAAGATTACTAACCTTGAGTATCAAAACAATTAATGTAATCTTAGAAATGAACGATTTCTTCAAAATCGTTTTTTATAAAAATATTGTTAGCGTCTCAGTAAAATAAACCACAGTTTTTAACGATGCAAGAAACATTAAAATAAACAAGATGGCTGGTACTCATGCGTAAAATGCCTCCATGAAACTCTACACAAACCAATATTAAATACTTTCCTTCACCTAACATCTATGAATAAAGGATATAAAATTACTGTCAAACATTGTAAGCTTTGGTTTCTATTATTACTTATGACACTCGGCCTCAGTTGAAAATTTGTAATAATTTGTAATTGTAATTGAGACGAGACCGTGCTCGGTACGAGACATAAAATTTTACGAGTGTTGTCATTCGTTGCACTTTACGATATGGGCTAAAATATGCTTTCTTACATTACTAGGAACTCACGCGGCTCGTTCACAATGAATTATTTATTGTCCAATTCAAAAACGAAAATTCATTACGTCCATCCGCTTTGTCTGCAACAGTTGAACGTATTGGTGTAATGTTCTCGTAAACCTGTGAGATATTGTAAATAGGTATGCAATACAACTCGCACTAAACATTATTTAAACTTAACACCCGAGGACGGCAAACACTACATTGAAGTTCCAATTTTTTGCAGCTTAATGACTCTATTTATTACGCGCTCCATGTTTGCGAATACCAACCCGCTTACACCATACGTACTCACATAATCACTGCATATTTAACTACTTTATAAAAACAACAAACTTGTTTTGTTATCTGTTGACAAAACGGAATTCCCGAACCTGGCCCAAGGGAAAGTAATTTATTAAACAAAAGATCAGCCTATACCGCAGAAAACCTGATAAGCCGAACTCTTAGATGTCAAATACAATATTTACGAAAGAGAACTCCTTTTCATACCCCCAGAGGTACTCCCGAGGCGTATCTAACTAACCGTGATAAGAGCCCGAGAAGGGGATTCAAAAACTTGACAAACTAAATCAGCATCCAGCGTAGACAGACCCATGCTACCAACTCCTCAACCCTAATCAAGCTCAGCAAAGACAAAACATCAAGGTAAACCACAGTTCAAAACAAACTGGCTAGCCAAACAAATAAAATCCCTGCACAAACATTTGAAACATTTCCAAAAATTAAATTCAAAAGCGTTGCATCAAGGGCAAATTAAAACCATTACGTTCGAACTTCAAATTGAATATCGAATACCATAAACATGAGTCGTTTATTTTACGTGGAGTGGAAAGCAGCTACCGAAATCCGAAGTGAAATAAAACTGTAGCGATTACAGTAAATGAGGCAAATCGCTGTATGTTAAGTGCCATAAGCACTCACAGCGCACTTTGCTTAAGCTCTATATTCAAATACTTTTATCCCACTTACGGTACGCTAATGCACTTTTTCGTCGAGGTGGCCAGTAATATCGTACTCTATTAGTTGTTTTGAGCTAAGAAGCCGTGCGGGTTATCGTTGGCAATTCAGCTATCTACGATTTCATATGGAAATGGAGCCAAACTGTATTTTAGTTTGGACTAAGTGTTAACTAAGTGGAACTTAGTCAAATTGTCACGAAATATTCCATCATCATGATTACCATGGAAATTATAAAGAGCAAAATTTCGATGTTTGATATCTATAAAACATGTATTAATATACTGTAATCGAAACCGAAGATTGATAGTCTGAAACGCATATTTATTTAACCTTTGAATCAATGTATACTCAGACCAAACAAACCAGACATCCACAAAGCTATTAAAGGCCATTGAATATGGTAAACAAATATTATTATTCGACGGCCATAAACTTTCTCACAGTAGACTAAACGCTTGAAAATAATGTGACAACTGACATAAGTTTAACATTCAATGTAAACATTGACTTCGTGGAATCAAAACCATCGAATGGATAGAGTTTACTGAGTAGAGAGCAAATAAAATAACAAACTGGCAAGTACATTTGCAACGTTCCTCACTACCTACAGCGTGTTAATGATAGCTAGATCAATCTTCTCTACTACCACCCCGAGACTACAGAATCCCTCTGCTACGAAACACTAAATAACTGTTTCCCGCGAACACAACTCACTCCGCGAATAATGTAGCTATCCTGAAAGCCTGCCACCAAATTGTACTATGTTCTTTTCCTCTTGATTTCAAATATTGTCTACACTACAACTAAAACCTAACTTAAATTCTATGCACATGGCGTATTTTAAACGCGCACACTAACGTACTTCAAACGCGATTCTTAACTTCTATAATTTTGCCGCAAACGTGCATTCGTGAAACGCGCGTCGTCTGCAGGTTCAAATTAGCCGCGCCGTGTGCATAGGCCCTTAGGTACTTTGGTAGAGTCCAATTAGATTGATGTACCGTATAACTAGTTCTTTGTTGGCCACTCTACAAGAGATTGTTGTGTGTCTCAGAAAATAGCCTTTGATTGTGATCTTGTCAGTAAGTTCGTATGAACAAGTAGTCAAAAATATTGTCAGTCTTTAGGCCGCCTGAAGGCCTCCGAAGACTTTAATAGCCATCCTAAAGTAAAGAAACGTTCAGTTGAAAATGCCACTAAAGGTCACCTAATTACTTTCTTCACTGAGTCAGTCAACCTGCGGTTGTTGATAATCTCAGCTTCAGTACAAATAAGGAATGTATCGATAGAAAAATAAACGTGTAAATTCGAAAAAATCGGCAAAATCCCAAAAAGTTAATAAATTACGAAATCTCATTAATTTTTTACGATTTTGTTGGATGAAACGTCAATTTTTCGATTGACAAGTTCAAGTAAGAGCAAGGAACACTTAGAGTGACTCAACACACGCAAAAATGCTTAAACATTTTTATCGGCAAAATTTTGCTGTAAAATCATACAAATATACGTCAAGTTTAAACATTAGTCGCTAAATACGCTTAGGGATTTATGTGCAAGCCGGCCTTTTCAAAACCCACTTAATAATTTTGTTTCGGACTGTACCGTATCATAAAACAATATGATGTCAAACAAATTTCAGCCGAGATACTGAATACAAAATAATATTATTTTGCAATTCCATAGGTCGGCCACTTGCCACGGTTGATCATCGGCCGACTTATTGAATGAGTCACTACTTTTTAACTTAATTATGAACGCAGATTATTAGGTTGTTGATATTATAGTGATTAGATATTATTCTGGAATACGGACAGTGCCGTTTCTCAAAATTGGTTGACTGTTTACAAATTCACCGTGTATGACTCTAATATCAATGTTGTATGCGGTGATCTAGCTTGCTCATGTCTAAGCTGCCTGCCCAGGGTGTTTTATCCGTTCTGTTTCTTTCTTTGCACTTAGCTACTTACGTGGGCATTCGTTTACTGGCGGTATCGAATTGTATTGAACTCTGCGGTTGTAGCTCACATGCTTTTGTTACAGATTCCGTTGACTATTTTGAGGTAAAATAAAAATAAATTGTATACGGAATAACTTCTAATAAAGTATTTATACTGTGAAACTCGCGTAAATATCTTATAAACTTATGCAAGTATTATTTTATCATAGTAAACATGCTTATTTGCTCATATAGATTCTGTCCATCCAAAGGTTTACTGAAAGAGTGTTTTTAGCCATAAAGCTGCGCATTCTACCCATAATTCATAAGTTATTTTATTTCGCTTTCTATTCTAATGAAATGCAATAGAGATCTATCTACTCAGCACGAGCACAAACACACAAGTCTATAAATAAATATAGCTCGAGATTTCACACAGCGCTATCTAGTCCCAAACTAAGCAGAGCTTGTATTATGGGTACCAGATAACTGATAGAATACTTATATACTTTTTTTTAAATACATACTTATAATATATAATCCAACCTCCAGACCCGGAACAAATATATGTATTTCATGAAAACATTTATTCCGCGGCGGGAATCGAACCCGCTACCTTCGGAGTCTCAGCCGGCTATTCGCCCACTGCGCCATGGAGGTCACCCGTTTAAGAACTAGGGCATTATCGCCATCAACACTGAAATATTACTACTGTTACTATTATTATGTTTTAATCACGCGTTCTCGAACGGTAGTTAATTATATTTTGACAATTCCAATATTTGTTAAATGTTATCCTTGAAAAATAACGATGTTCACTTCGCAAAAAACATTCGTCATTAATTCGTCAATTGTCGAGCTAAATTAAGTTTATTTATTCAAATAAAAAAACCTTATTTACTCTCCCCATTCGTTGCCAAAGCTCCAACATATTTCAAGTAGCTTCATCGCGTAATTTATCATTGACGGTGTAATTTATTTACATTTACAGTATTATTTTGCAGCAAAAAATAAATTCTATCCACCCCTGGAATTTCCTTGAATCTCTGATTGCCAGGCGGGGGGGATCCATGTTCTGTACGTGCAGAACGTTGCTTAATTAACAGTGCCCCTGATGATCATAAGTCAAGAAAAGTGATGGCAGGTAAAAAAAATAATAAAAGAAAAAAACATTTATTCATTCCACCACAAAAAACAAAGGTAACAAAAAAAACACACTAACATATTAACTAAAATTACAACTAAATTGTTCAGTGGGGTGGCGAAAGGGTCCTCAGCTCAGCATTTGCTACACCATGTTGTCATGCTGCAGCGCTGTCTTTCTGCTGAGGCCAGTGTTGACCTCACAGACAGCTTGACATATTAATTACCATTAACTATACTAAAATAAAGCATTACAAGCTAAGATTAAATTTAGAATAACAAATTACAAACTCAAACTCATACTCAAACAAGAAATCCGTGATAAAGGTCATCCGTCAGCTCGTTGGGTAGACCACATAATAAGATCTTAAAGATCGAGGGCAGTAGCATAAGTGAAATGAGGCCTATAATCAGCAGTAGGTGCTTGCGGTCTGAAATAATTTAAAAAAAAACCTTGTTAATAAGTAATCAACTGACTCATTGAAAAATCGGTTCATAAGCTCTTTATTTAAATGCCAGTGTAAATTGGCATAATTAACATTAAAACGGCAAATTCAATCATTGCAAATGACGTGCAAGTTTAAGAAAGACTACTCAGGGCTCGACAGACAGAGACGCAGCTCGTTGCACGTCACGTGGTACGCCACAGGCACTGACGCGGGCTTCGTCGCAGCTAGCACCAGGTTTCACACGCCACTTCTCCATGAACGGAGAAACGGGTGATTCACCACGTGACACGACGCACCACGCGAAGCGCAATGCACTGCATATCTGTAAACGAGCACTTATAAAACCTTATACGGCGTTTAAACATTCGTGCTCGTCAAAATGCTCGCATGGAGCAGCCGACGAGAGCAACCGTTTATACTCCGTTTAATTCGCACTCAATACGAATCCAGTGACGATTGACGAGTGTATCGTTCATACCATGCTCGCTTTTCGTCTTGTCACTCGCTCGAATATGTAAACTGTCGTTCAAGAAAACATAAATGACACCCTATATTCTAATTTGTTTAATTTTAGGACTATTTGTTAGAATCTAACATTTACGGATAAACGGTATACAAACCGAATTTTAGTGCTAAACAGAAACAATCCGCATTATAGTCAAAGCCCTGACTGGACACTGTCGGCTTAATAAGCACATGTTCAAGCTAGGGCTATGCGAAACACAAACCTGCAGATTCTGTAATGAGGCGGCAGAATCGCCCTTACCATCTGTAAGGCGAGTGTGGTCCACTAATGCGTAAACATAGCATTCATCTGGGCATACACATTCTTAGCCCGGAGGAGCTAACAGTTATCACCCCTTAGAATATTCTACAGTTTTTAGCAGCTGTAGGACTAAGTGGTTAACTTTAATCGCCCCAAAAGCTCGAACCTGACAAACTGTCTTAAAATTACACGAAACTTTTGGTGGTATATCAGTTCTCAGTTCTACAAGCATCAAACAATTTTTTTCTGTACCTCGTCTACAAGTCACTGAAATACAGTTTATATCGCTGTAACTGTGACCTATATCGATTACAAAACGATAACTGAACGAGGTCGAGTGATTTCTCTTATTTGTTTTTCAATGTTCTGACTGTGAGGGGTATTCTCTCCGTCTATGGTATTGTTACGCCGAGGCTGTTAAACAATGAGTAATAATCGATCCTTCTCGAACGCTTTTGTCTTGCTGTGTTATTGTTGCTATTGTTTGTGGTTTCGCAGAATGGGGAGTGGCCATTGTGTCGAGGGACCGACCCTTTCCTGGAAGGATCGACATCGTTCTCGAACAATCAAATGTGTGCGATATAAATAGGCCGGAGAGATGGCCGGACAGTCAGTCTCGAGTCTCAGTGAGTGAGTCTCAGCGAGGCCCTGGAGGACTGACGTGAGAAGGGTCTCGCGTGAACAGTAGTTGCTCGCGAGTCAGTCTGGATTAAGCTATACGTGCGATCATTTCGGTGACTTTAAGTGGTGGTGTGAATTAGTGTGTTGTGATACGTGTGACCAAGTTCGTGTATTCATCGTTCTAGTGTTAAATAAAAGTGTTATTTTGGTTAAATCGATTCCCATTATTTTATCCCGAACCCTCAGCTCGTAACAGTATGAATCACTTTGTTTATTGAAAGTGTTCATTGTACAGTTAATAATTTCAAAAGTATCTCGTACATTCGTTTCTGGAACAGTTTGCTTTGAATAAATGTTAGAGCTTTTGTGAGTTGCCTAGTTGATTCCTGAGAAAGACTGAATTTCAGGAATATCAGATAGAGCAACATTAATTTGTACCTTTGTAGTATCCTTATGATTTTTTAGGAGTTCGCACCCAAAGGGTAAAACGGGACCCTATTACTAAGACTCCGCTGTCTGTCCGTCCGTCCGTCTGTCTGTCTGTCCGTCTGTCTGTCCGTCTATTACCAGGCTGTATCTCAAGAAACGTGATAGTTAGACAGTTGAAATTTTTGTTGCCGCTATAACAACAAATACTAAAAACACAGAATAAAATAAATTTTAAAGGGGCTCCCAGACAACAAACGTGATTTTTTTTGCTCGTTTTTATAGATAATGGTACGGAACCCTTCGTGCGCGAGTCCGACTCGCACTTGGCCGGTTTTTATTTGACTTTGCGTGGTTAGTCATTAAGCAATAGCTACGGTACACGGCACTCGATCGAAGGTATCATGAACTAGGTGTACCATTAGCAGTACAACATTTAGATTACCTTACAGAGAAAGCAAAACAAACTAGTATCCCTCACATACGAGTTAAAGTTTATGCATACTTTAAAGACGCACCTTGTAGTTAGGTAGTTGCATCAACTATTTGTTGACTCTATTTATTATTGTTATATGTTATTTGGTCAGCTTGTATTTCACTAGATCTAGCTATTTAAAATACCAACACGTTTAATGTATATAAAGAAGTGACGAACTCTGACCGGTCAATAACATCTGTCATTAATCGGTCAGGTATGTACCACAACCGTACAAAAATGTATTGGCGTGATCCTTAACAGGTTTAATTAACTAATTATATTATTGATCAATAATATTAGCCCGCTTTGTATAAACGCAATATAAGTACTGAATACTGAATACGAGTACATGCTTGTAAAGTAAAAACTTGTAATAAAATATGTAAACATGCTAATCACAGGCTCAATTGTCATACAACAGCGTGGGAAGGCGTGGGGACGCTCGCAATTTCACAGTCACACTTCCCTACATAAAATTTGCATTGTCAATCAATCATCATGCGACGTTGTCACGCTAAAACACGCACATTTCATAAATCGTCACGGTCTGTGGCTGAGTCATAAACTGTGATAAACAAGCGGCTCATTCAAACCATGTCAAAAACAGAGTAAATTTCAGCAATACCCAAAGAAACTACGTCGTAATTTTTGGCAAGTCATAGCGATTCGCCTTTCTTTCATACGAGTGCAATATACCTATATTATCCTGCTTCTCATTCTGTTGTCTTCAATTTTTTGTTTATTATATTTATACTTAATCATTACTGATTCATAATTTGAATATTTATCTTTAACTTACTGTTTGACCCAGATTTTGGGTTTACTGCTTTTGTAATGGATAGAACACTGTCGCGAACCTTAGGAGTAAAGCCCTTTCCAACGGGCCTTCATGCAGGCGCCATGAAACCTCCTCGGTACGCGCAGTACAAAAAAACAGTAAATAGATTTAAAAAAAATTGACGTCTGGTGCGGAGAGTTTTTGCAAATGGTTGGATTTTGGATATTTAAAAATATTTAACGAAGTTGTTTGGAGAACAGACCTATACTGTGACTACAAAAATCTAAAGAGCCTACAACACTCTCAGCCACTTCTTTTCATCTGGATCGGCGAAGCGACAGGTGAGTGGTGGGGTTCTGATCCATTGTAATTTCATGGTGATCCTGAAGTCTGGTGGATAGCCCTTGGCGAAAACACCTACAGTTGATTTATAGACCTCAAAGATCGCACATTTTGAGGTGTGTCAATTAAATGAACTATCTAACTATATCAACTTCATGGGTTATCAACTTTACAGGTTCGTAGGTATATCAACTATGACGATCTCCGTGGCGCAGTGGGCGAATAGCCGGCTGAGACGCAGGAGGTAGCGGGTTCGATTCCCACCGCGGAACAAATATTTGTGTATGATTTACAGATGTTGGTTCCGGGTCTGGATATTTTTCTATATATTATAAGTATCTATTTACAAAAAAAAAGTATATAAGTATTCTATCAGTTATCTGGTTCCCATAATCCAAGCTCTGCTTAATTTGGGGCTAGATAGCGCTGTGTGAAATGTCTAGCCATATTTATTTATTTTTATTTATTTATAGGTCATGTAAAAAAACGTTGGCGGTCAACATGTTTTTGACTTTATGTAATGATGAATTCTATCTAATGTAATTTTCAATGTACCTACCAATAACCAATATACGAAGCCGCGAACGAAAGGCTAGTTCAAAAATAAGCCAATATAGTACTTGGTTTCCGAGTGTACCCATGCGCAAACACATCCCCTCCACTTTCATCCAGCGCTCTTTTTAGATGACGCGACCTATAATGATGCTTAACACGATGATGGAGCTGTCAGATATATATGACGGCTGGAACGTGGGCGTTGCATTGGATGGTGGCTCATTGCAGTCCTGGGGTATGAAGTCCATGGTGCAGGGTACTCAGGCAAACCAGTAAAATTCAGTAAGCTTACTTTTATTTTAAGGTTTCAGCTTGGCAGGTACAATTTGATAGCTAGGTAGATACGTTGGACGAGACAGTTTCGATGCTCTGTGAAGGTGTTTCCGTACCGGCGCTCCAAAAAAAAGTGAAGTGCTCAGCCATCGACTCTGTCCTCGAGAGGTGGCAAGGAAGCGATCCCCACCCACCACTCTGCGTTCAACGTAACTTTTACAAAAAAAACAACTACCAATCAGAGAGTAGATACGCAACTACCGGTTCTACGAAGTCAAAAGACTTCTTAATTTTAAACTAGGTACGCTTAATACTACGACACGGCCAATCCTGGCATATCACGCGTCCTCGTGTGTACCTGTAACAATCGAAACCAGATCTGGAGTATTTATGTTCGGCCTAGCCTGACTACAAGGGTTATTACAATCTTACAATAAAACACAAAGTAACTATTGGAAAGAATGCATCAACAGTAAACGAAATGGAAATAATAAATAACTTGCATTTGTGAATCAATTACACACACATACACACAACATTCCTGGCCCAGCTGCTCGGCAGCGTATCAGCAAATGATTGCCACACATTTTGTCTCAACAAAATTCTCATCAAACAGTAGGTAGTCTCTACGAGACCCAGGCCTCCATTACACCTTCAGCCGCGCACCGCGCTCTGAACGACTCACAAATGAATCGCAGTTACGACTACAACTGAAGCGAGTAATGTAACCAAAATAAAACAGTAATACGTAGCCATGCTGTGTTTATGTTTGCGCAGAGACTGATACGTCTTCACTGGGATTCTCTAGATCGGAATCTACATCAAGTATTTCTAGCTCTGAGGGAACATTACTTTGAGGCATCTTTCTTACGCGGTCATGCGCGTACTTGTAAGTTCTGTTATTTGTCAACGATTTCAAAACATAGCGGTCACCTTCAAGAACTTCAATTATTTTGAAAGGTCCTTTGTATTTGGGATCAAGTTTAGTCTGGTTGCGTTCCTCATTTTGAATTAAGACAAGATCATTGACATTAAATTTGACTATTTTAGCTTTATTAGAATCGAAGCGGGACTTTTCGTAAGAAGCATTCTTTTCAATACAGTTGGCCGCTTGTTCTCTCGCTTGTGCTATATCAATTTGTACCTCAGAATCGTTAGCAGTCAATAGATTTAACGGGCGCGCTACTCATCCTATCATGAGTTCAAGCGGACTAGCTTTAGTTACCCTATTTATCGTGCAGTTCAACGCAAGTTGAACTTCCTCAAGTGCATCCTGCCATGACCTATCGGAACCGTCACGTTTCTTTACAATAAGTATCGGGCTTGCAAACGGGGAACTACTTGGACGGATTAAATCCGCACTCAACAACTCATTTACTTTACCACGAACTACCTCCCGTTCTTGCAAACTAAGCCGATAAGGACGGCGATAAACAGTACGGGTAGGATCTCTAAGTCGGATTTTCATATCGCCTGTTGTCACGCGTGTACGAGGCAAGCCACTAATAAATGCAAACTGAAATTCATTCAGTATGTGCGTAAGACTATCTCTAAAGGCGGGTGGAATGTCTGAATCTACTTTGCTTAAATCAATGTCTGTTATCACGCTAAAACATTCAGCCGGTCTAACTGACAAACGCGCACGTGTCAAGTTTACTGTCAAACCTAGATTTAAAATGTCAGAGCCGATCATTACGTCATACGGCAAGTACTCATCCGGTATAATAAGAAAAGACAATTGTAAACAATTGTTATCGATAACTACCTCACTCGAAATTTGTTCGGTACAGTAAACGTGAGCGTTGCCTACCCCTGTCAAACGTACGTTCGTTTCCGACCGCAATCCCGTAAATTTACTAGCTACACTTTGCCTAACGAGAGAACATTCAGCACCACTGTCAAAATAAAATGCATACGACTGACCTGATTGCTTCAATTCGCCACGAACTCCGCCGATTTCACAGAAATGGGCCCGTCGTTCGATCGCGCTGGATTCGGTGCTGGTCGCCTTAGGGCAGCGTGGTGCGATGTGTCCTCTTCCTCCGCAGCGGTAGCAGGTGACGGCGTTGTTAGTGTCCGACGAGTTTGCAGGGACAGTTGTTAACGACGATCCGTGTAATAGCTTGCTTTTTCGTGTACGGCAGTCAACGGCCTTGTGACCGAACTTATGACAGTAGTGACATTGTATTTTCAGGTTCTTATCTCTTGGGCTAGCATTGAAATTTTGCTTTGTGCGTTTTATGTCCAACGTGACGTCATCAAAGTTTCGGTCTTGTTTACGCTTCATGGAGACGGCTTGAACTTCTTGAACCAACTTCGTTCTCGTTTTGATCTCGGTCGTAAACGCTAATCGGTTAATCCTACAGTCAATTTGCGCGAGGTGGGCCAGTACGAACGAAACAGCAATTTCTTCGGAGTTCATGTCTTTCCATTTGGCCATGAGTGAAGTAATGAGACGAGTTGCGTATGATGCAAGATTCTCTCCATCTTTAGGCTTACTGTTGTTGGCGTTGATGATGGTTGCAGCGCAGGTCTCAGCGCAGTCGTAGCGTGATAGAAAAATGTCCTTGAAGTGCGCCCAAGTCATGCCGATGTGTGACACGTGCGAAAGCCATATGGATGCGCTGCCTTTCAAAGATTTGCTGAGGCTAATAATCAATGCTCCTCCTTCTAAAGGTCGTTCCGTGAGGCAGATTTCCACTGTTGAGCACCACGCACGTGGGTTGGCGTCAGGCAGGTCTGGGTTGAATTCTGGTAACTTTATCGTAGCAGCGGGTAGGGACGACGGTTGTCGCATCGTCTCAATCAAGCGAATCATATTCTGGTTCTGCTGTTCTAGTAGTCGGAGAAACTGTATGTCGGTTGAAGCTGGCGCCTGAGCTGATCCCACTTCTGATGACGGCTGGAACGTGGGCGTTGCATTGGATGGTGGCTCATTGCAGTCCTGGGGTATGAAGTCCATGGTGCAGGGTACTCAGGCAAACCAGTAAAATTCAGTAAGCTTACTTTTATTTTAAGGTTTCAGCTTGGCAGGTACAATTTGATAGCTAGGTAGATACGTTGGACGAGACAGTTTCGATGCTCTGTGAGGGTGTTTCCGTACCGGCGCTCCAAAAAAAAGTGAAGTGCTCAGCCATCGACTCTGTCCTCGAGAGGTGGCAAGGAAGCGATCCCCACCCACCACTCTGCGTTCAACGTAACTTTTACAAAAAAAACAACTACCAATCAGAGAGTAGATACGCAACTACCGGTTCTACGAAGTCAAAAGACTTCTTAATTTTAAACTAGGTACGCTTAATACTACGACATATATTTTACCATTTCATTCCTTTCCGAGTATGGTGCCAACAAATAGTGCGTATAACCAAATCACGCAATTTCACAATACTATACATGTATTTTTATTTTTGTGTTTAAAATAAAATATAACCACATTACTCATTATTTCCACACTTATTTGCTTACCCCCTAATAACGTATTGCCTCTGTTCACTCACCAAGTGATGTTTTGTCACAACAATGTCACCTTCCGTGATGCTGGCACACGCTATTTGAATTCAATTTATTAACGTCATAAGCAGGGGCTTTTAGAATATACAGCTTTACATAATGTAGGATTTTTATGACGTATGACGAAATTTTAAATGTATTTGTTTCAATAAAATAAATAAATATTGGTGGAAATTTCACAGCGCTATCTAGTCCCAAACTAAGCAGAGCTTCTACTATGAGAACCAAATAACTGATAGAATACTTATATATTTTTGAAGTGAAAACTTCTTTAGCTTCGTTGTGATTTGAAAGTCGATGAAACGAAAAAGCGACAGTTTAGTTACCATAAGCCTCTTGTATCATTTATCGAAAATGTAAGCCCTGAGTCTGAATAAATCTATGTAACATATAAGAATAAAATATAAAATAATTATTTAACTTTGCATCACTATGATCATTACTTAAACCTACAATTCATCTTCCCGAAACTTTACATTCGTTTCATTATCTTGAAACCAACATTTTTGAAGGTTTCACTTTTACCACGTGTGAATTGCACATATGCTTTTTTGAGTAATACATACTTATAATATATAGAAAAACATCTAGACCCGAAACAAATATTTGTAGATCATGCAAACATTTGTCCCGCGGCGGGAACCGAACCCGCTACCTCCTGCGTCACAGCCGGCTATACGCCCACTGCGCCACGGAGGTCGTCAATATCATAATATCAACAATGTCTTGGTTTCTTGTTCAGAATTTTAAATTAGTTACACATGTGTCAGACGCCGTTTGTACCCAGAGATCAATATGATATTCTATTAGGTTGACCTAATAGTATGGTTTTTTGTACATTATGTAATTAAGTTAATTATCCCTAAATAAGAAAAGAACCTAATAACTATGGTTTTCTTCGAAAACATGCAAACACAAGCAAATAAAAGTGTCTTCAAGCGAATGTTTCTCTCTCAGGGCTTCAACTTTTCTTTTTAACTTTCTTTGGCAAAGAATCGGTATCGATATTGCTATGAAAGACTTTGCCTAGAAAAGTCTATTAGGATAATAGATTAATACTATTAATTGAAATGGAACTTTATTTAATAGTTAAGCACTCTAAGTAAAGCCTCGAGTTTTGTAACTACAAAACTAAGTATAAACAAAAGGTATACCAGCGATTGTTGGGATACAACAACGTATTTCAAGTCAGTAAGGAGACTCTAGAAATACGGTCTAAGTTCAGGGTCCCGAGGGATGACCCGGATCTAACAATACGTAGTATTTTTGTTTTGTTTTGTGCAGCTTTTATAAATTTTATGTGTGCAATGTTATTTTAGCCATAGTGGGACCTTATCTTGGCTGATGGCAGTAACGATAAAACCATACAGATAGGTCTTATATTGTGATTAATCAAACACAATAATACTTTATGCTTTCCTTGTATAAAATAAAAGCTGGTTTTGATTTTTTACATAATATACGAGTAGCTATTTTTTTTTCATACTATTGTAACGTTTATTTATCTATATATTCATATTTTTTGTAATTATAGTACTGTGCAGGCAGTCATCCGTGATTTCTTCTTATTTTTTAAATGGTCCCAACGGAAGATTAGCGTTGTGCCAAAAGCACAACAAATGCTGAGTTGGACGCCTTTTCGTGACGTCGCTCGGTCGTTCAGGTATAGGTATGAGACACATTTGACATTGACATTTGACAGAGACATTTGTTGGGTATTGCTGTTTTTGTTTTTTGTGTGTATGACTATGTTTTCTTGTATGTACCTTACTTGTGTGCTGTGTATGTTTTGTTCCGTCACAATTAAAATGTTTTATTTCGGTCTTTCTTTGATTAAAAAAATATATTTCAAAGTAATAACAGACACTTACGGGTAAATCTGAAGATTTAAGAAAGCCCCGGTTTTAAGAATCTTAAAATAATAGCAATTAACAATGATCTTCATCATTATCATTGACAAACTAATCATTAAGGAGCTAACAGTAGTGTGAACTTCTAAACAGTTATCAAAACATAAGAGATAAGCCATGCTCACTTAATTATTTAATCATGAATCAACTTTGTACCATCGTACCTAAATTGTAATAACTTTCAACCGATTGCAAAAAAAGGAGAAGGTTCTCAAGTCGCCGGAATCTTTTTTTTAAGTATGCTCCCCGATTACTCGAAGACGCCTGGACCGATTCGAGAAATTCATTTTGTTGTATAAAAGGGCATACTTCCCGGGTTCCATTGGCATCAAGTTAGGATCTGATGATGGGATCCCAAAAAAATCGAGGGCAACCTTCGAATTTTATGTGTCTAAAGTCGATTATGTTTTGTTAACAGTTACTTGTAGTCATAAGATGTCTACTGCCCAACAGAGACCTTATAGATCTGACGATCCTGTGCAGTCTTCACCCAACGTCTCCAAACAATTCTTGTATTTCCATCTAGTAGGCGGTCATTATACGTTGCACTTTTCAGGACATGGCCAATCAAGAACCTTTTTTTAGTATCTTTCTGCCAACTGCCAACTGTCACAATCAGTAAAACATACGGCGTATTCAACTCCCAACTACCAATAAAATGTGGTGATCTACACTAAAAGGGCATTTTACAAATTAAGTTCACTACGTATTTGCAATTATCATGAAAGCAAAACGGTGGTGAATCCCTATTTATACGTGCTTATCGCTTTAATATCAATATTTTACGGATTTTACTCTAGCAAATACCATACTTAATAATCATATTTTCTGGTATTAATGCGAGGATAAATACAAATATTTTTTAGTTCTTTGGTTCTAAAGTATGCCAGATCTTAAGATAAGTCTTTGTTAATGAGAGCACGAGGTACTACTTAGGTGATATGAATAATACCCTCGAAAAGTGTAGTAGCGTTTCTTGTAAAAGGGCTCATCTAAGGAAGTACTATCACCATACTCTATCTAAATCTAAATCTATCTATCTCTATCTAAATCTCTTCCTATCTTCAAAGCTAAGGTATACAACCATTTCCTTTCTTTGTCTACGCACTGCTAGTTTATCGTTATGTTTATCTCCTTTATTGTAGTTTATATATAAGTATGTATATATTATTATATATGTAGCTATATATATTTAGTTTATTAGTAAGTATAGGTAGTTTGTGTAAGTTTATGAATATACTCGTATTTACACCGCCGTCTTTTTGATTTTGTTTTGTCCTGCCCATCCAAAGGTTGTCTGGAAGAGATCGCTTTTAGCGATAAGACCGCCCATTGTACTTACCTTAATTTTTGTGTATTTTTATTGTAACGGACGATCAAAGACGGGGAAGGATCGAATCTAGATTTGAAATGTATTAGGTAGTTATAAGATCGAATCAGATTCAAATGTTAACAGGTAGCTAAGATTGTAACAGTTTAAACTTGTAAAGGTCAAAAGAGTGAGATAGCTACATGTAAGTCCCCGTCTAACTTTGCTGGAAACTTCGATGTATTAAGAATTGTATAACATGATTTGTGAAAGCGTGAATTACGATCCCCGCACCATGGCTAGGGCGAGGAGTAGTTTTGTATAAAGATAGACCGTTTTCAAGCAGAAATTTGTACCGGCTCCATGGACCGGCTCATTCGCCTACCGCGTCCACACAGTTTTCGCGCGCGCACGGACCCTCCGCTCCGAACGATCTCGGCAGCGTTTTCTTCTGGAAACGTCTGCCGAGTCCGACCCGCTTTGTTAAGTGTGCGGGGACCGCCTTTCCCCACGAGTTCCGGACTGCGAGACAGCAGTACCCAGTGCCGCGAGCCGCTAAACCCGAACGGGATTACGGTTTCGAGGTGCTGGCGTCGTCTCGCTAGTCCCCGGTCGCGCGAAGGCGAGTGCCCAACTACGTGTTTTGTGTAGTTTTTGTGCCGTACTAACTCTGTCCAGTGTTCCGTGTTTGTGTGTTTACGCGCGATGTCGGACGCTGGCGCCCCTTCCGGTGGGCCCGCCCGTGAAGGTCGGAGCTCCCGAAAGGACTCCCTCCGCCCAGAGACCTCCGACACATCCCTGCCCTCGAGTCGCACGTCCAGCTCGGGCCGCGACAGCTCGGCTTCGCGTTCGCGCTCGGAGATCGTAGGGCAGGTGATCGAACGCTTCCTAGAGAAGAAAAGGAAGAAGAAAACCAGCACCCCAACGCCGCGCCCAGTGCCGGTAGGAAACCCCCCCACCCCCGCGGACAAGATGCCTCCGCCAAACCCACCCAAGCCACAGATTGTGAAGCCTCTGTCGCCCAGATCTGAGATCGACAGGAGCTACATAATACTGGAAAGGCTAATAGAGGCGAAGTGCCTCCCCGCCAAATACCTCGGCGTACTGAGGAGCACCCTAGAGGAGGACGAGAGGAACCTCTCGGCCCCAGCGACGCCCACACCCGAGGAAGCCGCCGTAGTGGAGAGGCACAGAACAATGGAGATCCCGGATACCCCGACCCCAGGCCTGCGTAGGAAGCGGGCCGACGACAGCCCGTCGGAAGAGGAGGTGAAGCGCAGATGCGCCAAGCCGCACCTCACGCCACTCCCGCAACGCGCTCCCAGACCCGAACGCCCGCAACCATCGCCCCTGGACCAGCAGCAGCCTTCCACGTCCAAGGCTGTCTCCTACGCATCGGCGGCAGGAACTAAAAAGGTACCGTCCTTACCATTAATACCCGCATTATCTGCCACCACCCCCCCACCCCCTCAGCCCCCGAACCCGGAAGGCTCGTCAAATAACGACAAGCCAACCGCCGTTAAACCGAGATACCCCCCGCTAATAGTGGAAGTGCTGCCCAATTGGGCCACACACTTCAAAACTCTTAGGGAACGCCTAGGCCATCCACCGAATGCCCGCCCATACGGAAAAGGAGTCCGCTTCTCACCAGCGACCGGAGAAGAATACCGCACCGTACAGGCATACTTGACGACGCTAGAGCGTACGGAAAAGGTTATTTGGTTTTCGTACGCTCTCCCCGAGGAGCTTAGCTTAAAGGTGGCTATACGCGGGCTCCCCGCAGACACACCCACGGAAGAAATAGAAGGCGACCTCCGCCGGCTGGGGTTCGAACCGGAGGCCATCCGGGTCGTCCGCCCATCAAAAGGCCGGCCGGGGTGCATATTCTTCGCCAAACTCAAGAGGACCCCTAACCTCACCCCGGACATATACAACGTAACCGAGCTATTGTGTATGCCCGGGGTAGTCATAGAGAGTTGGAAGGGGAAAAAAGGCCCCGCCCAATGCCACCGCTGCCAAGCTTTTCGCCACAGCAGCCACAATTGTCACCGGCCCCTAGCCTGTGTACGGTGCGGAGGACCCCACTTCGCGGGGGAATGCCCCAGACCACGGGACATGCCTGCTACAAGCGCAAACTGTGAGGGGGCACATACCGCAAACAGTAAAGCATGCCCCGTATACAAAAAGGAGGCCAGGAATAAGAGGGCTGGCACCTCGGCTTACACCGCCGCTTCAGCGGCCCCCCATCGTAGCGAGCGCCCCCGCATGGCTGCAGTCGGGAGTACCAGAACCCCGGCCGCCCCACAGCCCCCTCAAATAAACACGGTCCAGGAGTCCTCTGGACATTCGTTGATGGCCCCCGCAAATGCCCCACCACTAGTGAGGGCAAAACCCCCCAAAAAGAAAAAGAGGAGAACCAAGCGGGTAAGAATGACAGAGGACCCATCTTCTTCTTCGGATTCTGATGCACCACCCTCGCGACCCCCGCAGCCCCCTCGGATCAGCAAACCAGCGGGGATCGGAAAAAGGGCTCCCAGGACAGGAGCACCCCCGACCCCCGCCCCCCAGGAGCAGGAATCCAGGCAACTGAGCCAGCACTCCAACCCACAGCCACCACCACAACAACCCAAGCGCAAGGGGGGGAAACTGCACAGACCTGCACCCCCGCCACCCAAGACCACCCACCGCTACGACAGCGACCGGTTGGAGTTGCTGGACACGGCCCTGCAAATTTTACAGGAGGTCCTCCAAACCCTGCGAACGGGGGGAGACCCGATCCCAATTGTGCTCAGCGGGATCGGGAAGCTCTTCAAAGTAGGGAACTGAGAGTCATGTTCTGGAACGCTCGGGGCCTCACAAGTAAGAAGGGGAACAAAACACTACTTCTGAGGCCCCTACTCAAGGAGCAAAACATAGACGTGGCTCTCATCAACGAGACTATGCTAAAAAGCACCGATAAGCCTAAGTTCCCGGGCTACCAGGAATATCGAAAGGACGACCAAAGCGCGGAGGGAAGGTGCATCAGGGGTCTGATGGTCCTGGTCAGGAGACGGCTGGTCCACCAACCGCTTCCGGAGCTAGACTTGATGTCCATGAAGGCACTGGGGGTTGAGATCTGTATAGACGGCAACCCCATTCAAATCCACGTCATTTACCACCCCCCAGGAAGTACGCCGTTAGCACAAGCGGACCTCCGGAAGCTCCTACCCACACCTCCAACAGGCCAAATGATAGCGGCCGGGGACTGGAACTGCAAACACAGGAACTGGAACTCAAACCTGAGGAACAGGGACGGCGGTATCCTCCAGAAGTACGCGGAAACCCATGGCTACGAGGTCGCAGGCCCAGAGACGCCCACCCACTACCCTACCCAGGTGAACCAAACACCTGACGTCATCGACCTCGCAGTCCACACCAACCTACCAAACCACCCGAAGCTGGAGGTACTGCTCGACGAGCTACAGTCCGACCACCAACCAGTCCTGTTGACTCTGGAAACCAGCCCGGCTGCTCTCAAACCACCAAGACCAAGACCCGGAATCGACTGGACCTTGTTCTCGGAGACCCTACAGATCACAGCCCCCACGCGACCAGTGGAAAACCCCGCAGAAGTGGACCAACTGGCCGCGGAGATTACGAGCGCAATCCAAGGGGCACTTTCCGAAGCCTCACTACCACCTCGCAACAACAGACTAGCGAGAGCACCAGCACACCTGACCAAACTCCTATCAGAGAAACGTAGGCTGAGGAAACAATGGCAGAGAACAAGAGATCCACGTCTAAAGACCAAGCTGAACGCCCTCTGCGACGAGGTGAAAGCAGAGATACAGGAGGACAACGCCAAGAAATGGGAGAGCAGGATAGAAGACGCCACAGAAGACTGGGCATCGCTCCACAAGCTCTGTCGACAGCTGAGGAACACCCCAACTCCTATTCGACCTCTCAAGCACCAAGATGGTAACCCAAGATACCGAGCTGAAGACAGAGCGGAGATCTTCGCAGACAGCCTTGAGGCTCAGTTCAAGAACAACCCAGACAAAGATCCGGTACACACAACAGAAGTGGAAACCTTTGTCGAAAACTACCTCAAGGCCGATACCCAGGAGGCAGACACCGCAGAAGGTATATTCTTCTCTCCCGGGCAAGTCCAACGGGCCATACGCCGGACAAAGCCAAGGAAGGCACCCGGTGAAGATAATATAACGAACGCTGCCATCCGCCACTTCCCCTACAAAATGATCGCCTCCGTGACCCGACTCTTCAACGGGATCATGAGAAGCGGTCACTTCCCCTCTCCCTGGAAGTCCGGCCGGGTTATCATGATACCGAAACCCGGCAAAAACATCCTGCTCCCAGAGAGCTACCGTCCAATTACCCTTCTTCCTAGCCTATCAAAATTATTTGAAAAGCTCCTCCTCACCCACATTAATCCCCACATCCCCCCGCGTCCAGAACAGTACGGATTCAGGTCGGAACACAGCACAACGCTACAACTGTGTAGGGTACTGCATCACCTCACCACCGCCTACAACAGGCGCGAACACTCAGTCGCAGTATTCCTGGATATGGAAAAAGCGTTCGACCGAGTCTGGCACGCGGGACTCCTCTACAAGATGGCTGCCTCACCAATACCGCAGAAGGTGGTGAAGGTAATAGCGTCGTTCCTACATGGCCGCAGCTTCTCAGTGCGCGTGGAGCAAGCGCTCTCCTCCAGACGACCCATCGAGGCGGGAGTACCGCAAGGCAGCTGCCTCTCCCCTGTGTGTTACTCACGATACACTGATGACATTCCCATCACCGAAGACGCTCTGTTGGCCCTTTACGCGGACGACGCAGCATACATCACCAAGTCGATGAACCTCAACCACGCCGCCACCAAAATGCAAAGGGTCCTAACAGAGCTCCCCGCCTGGCTTACTAAATGGAGACTGAGTGTCAACGTGAGTAAAACACAGGCGGTGGCATTCTCGAAGAGGCTCACACTACCGCCAAAACTCACCCTGGAGGAACAACCGGTGGCCTGGTCACACACGGCTAAGTACCTGGGGGTTACTTTAGACCGGAACCTCACGATGAGTAAACACGCCAGGAACGTCCGTGGCCTAGCGAGTACTACTAGAGCGCTACTGAAGCCCGTCCTCCGGTCCAACATTCCACTCAGAATGAAGGTTGGACTGTACAAGACTTACGTCCGCCCGCGGCTCACATACGCGGCCCCCGCGTGGTATGCTTTGTTAGCCGAAGGCCACAGAAAGACACTGCGAAGTCAGCAAAGCCAATGCCTCCGGACGATCGTAGACGCACCACGGTACGTACGGAATGCCACCATTCAGCGAGACCTAGAAATTGAGAGCTTAGACCAATTTATAGGCCGCCTAGCAACCAGGATGTTTGCGCGCCTCGACACCTCCTCTTACAAACATCTAAGAGAACTAGCTCCTCTCACAGAAAGGCCCCCTAAGAGCAAGCCGTATCCGCGGGAGCTGGTCACAGAAACTGACGATGAGGACCAGGCATCGTCAGACGGGGACATCCCTCCCTCATCCCTTCCCCCTACCTTCCTTCCAACAAAGGTACCTGCGCGGCGACCGTCCGACGATCCTCCCTGCGGAGTGAGCATCGGGCGGCCAGTAACGCGTGAGTAACAAACCTGAGGCTCCGCGAGCCGACCCGATGACCCCCCCGTTGAAACGGGGGGCGGAAAGAACTCTGCAGGAAAGGGCCAAAAAGCCCGGCACTGCATCCCCCACACCGGCTTCGCCGGTGTGTGTGAGAAGAAGACACGTCTCAGAAATTTGTGATCATTCAAGAACGCGATTTATACCTTGTAAACTAGCAACTAAGAAGAAAAATAAATACAGTCCACTTTTGCACCGAGTCTATCAATGAAGCCTGGGTAGGACCTCTACAAGTTTTGGTCCTCCGACCCGGATAAGCCGTTCCTGCGACGACCGGACCAGTTGTTCCTGCGGAGCCGGCAAGACCCGCTCCACTGGGTTTCAAGAAACAGTTACATCGTATAACCACTGAAGAAACGGCGCGGGCTTGAAGATCACCCAACGGTGCGACGAGCATCGTTGTCAAGACCGGCGCAAGGGCACGGGGTGCCTGAAGATCACCCAACGGTGCGACGTGCGACGTTGTCAAGACCGGCGCAAGGGCACGGGGTGCCTGAAGATAAGCCCGCGTCCGTTGAAGACAACCGAACGAGGACGTCACCCGAAGAGTGAAGACCCCCCGCCCCCTCACGTGGCTGGTCCACGGCCCGTTTATTCCGGCCACCTAACGGTGCCAAACGGTCGGAATAGCGGGTAAACGCCTTAGGGCGGTTTTAGTGTTAGTGTTAGGGACCGCTAGGTAGGTAGGGGCATCAAGTGCTGAAGAAGATGACCAGCAGGAGCCCACCAGTGACGAGGGGGAAGAAGGCTGCACTTCGCGTCTACGAAGACTACCCCGCGTCCCCGTCCGAACCCGTGCTTCCGAATGCTCCCGTTGAGCCGCGACCCGCCGAAGCGGGACCCTCCTCCGCTCGCGTAGCGTCAGAGACGACCGCGCCCGCGCCCGCGACCGAGGTAGCACTGCGAGTGACCACACACGCCGAGCCCGAACGCCGGCGTGCCCCGTCCGTCCGCTCGCAACGCTCCAGCGCCAGCGCGATAGCAAGGATACGGCAAATTGAATTTGAAGCTGAAGAACGACTTGCCGAGATCAAGAGGCAAGAGCTCCATATTCAAGCGGAACTTATAAGGAAGAGGTTGATTGCCGAAGTCGCTACTATACGGGAAGAAGATGAACAAGAAAGCATCCAGGGCACGGGTGCACGGAACGGGGCCCTAGACACAGAACACAGAATAGAAGACTGGCTCCAACGCCATCATAAACGGGGGGAGCCAGAACAACTGCGAGACAGATCACTCACGCCGGACCGAACGCGAGACAGAGGGATTGATCGGTTAACGGAAGCCATAGAGAAGATGGCTCACCGTAGACCACCTCCGAGACAGACGTACGACCTACCTGTATTCGGAGGTGCTGCGGGGGATTGGCTACCGTTCAAGGCAGCCATGAAGGAATCGACGACCATCCACAAGATCTCATCGGCTGAGAATCTAGCGAGGCTTAGAACATGCCTGAAAGGCGAAGCCCGTCAAGCAGTGTCGGCTTTGTTATACACTGCAACCGAACCGGCAGTTATAATGAAGACTTTGGAGCAATGCTACGGTCGCCCAGAGTAGGTGAATGCACACGTCCGCATCACGCACTGTTACATGTGCCGAAAATAAGGAACGAGGGTGCCAGTGAGCAGGGCCAGACCGAAGAATCAGCCATCACTGCATCTGCGCATGTAACAGCAAGGAATCAAGTCCTACTGAAGGTGTGTCCAGTCGTGATTAAGGGCAGTAACGGCATGGAAATGAATACGTATGCGTTACTGGACGAAGGATCAACGATAACTCTGATCGATGAAGAGATCGCCGCGATGATCGGAACGGAAGGCCCGACAAAAGCCTTGAACATCGTGGGGGCTACGACTAGTCAGAGGGAACCCGAGAGCCGGGTAGTGGATATCGTGATCCGAGGACACAAATCGGACTCACATCGGATCACAGCGCGCACTGTGAAGAACCTGACCTTAGGAAATCAACTCGTCAGTACCGATGTGTTAAAATACGCGCATTTGAAGAAACTCCGTCCAGAAGCCGTGTGCTATGCGTCAGCGAAGCCACGCATACTCATCGGGGCCGAAAACTGGCATCTTATTGTGACGAGGAAGCTTCTGACAGGGAAGAGAACCCAGCCAGCTGCATCACTAACGCAGCTGGGATGGGTAATCCATGGATCAATCCCCAGGAGCACAATAAGACAGCAGGAGACGGTACTACACGTCCATACGTGCCAAGGTGTCCAGAACGGACATACTTTGAACGACCAAGACGAGGAATTAAGCAAGCTCGTGAAAGCACACTTTGAGATAGATGCTTTGGGCGTTTCAATTAAAAGAAAGCCAAACGCAAAGGATGAGCGGGCTCAAAGCATTTTCGACAAAACAGCGAGACGAGTGAACGGTCGTTTTGAAGTGGGACTACCTTGGGCCAGCGATGAGGTGAAGATGCCGCCCAGCTACGACATGGCCATACGACGCTTACATGGGATCGAACGTAAGATGGACAGATCGCCGGAGTTTAGAGGTGCATACACCGCGCAAGTGGAGAAGCTGCTAGAAAAGGGATATGCAGTAAAAAGCGAGGAGGAACAGAGTCAGAACGAACGTCTCTGGTTTCTCCCTCACTTCGCGGTGACAAACCCCAACAAGCCGGGGAAGTTTAGAATGGTTTTCGATGCAGCCGCGCGCGCTAATGGAACATGTCTCAACGACGCGCTGCTGGACGGACCAGATCTACTACAGACATTACATGGCGTCTTGTTTCGCTTCAGAACGAAGCCGATCGCGGTCACTGCGGACATTCGGGACATGTTCCTGAGGGTGACCATAAGACAAGAGGACCGTACAGCCCAACACTTTCTATGGCGCGGCGACGACCGAACAGACCCACCGCAGAAGTACATGATGAAGTCCATGATATTCGGAGCGAGAAGTTCTCCATTTCTGGCTCATAGCGTCAGGAACAGGAACGCGAAAGATCACGAGCGGACACACCCACTAGCGTTTGACGCTATAACTCGGAACCACTACATGGACGACTGGGTGGACAGCTTTGAAACGGAAGAGATAGCCGCCAGAGCTATAGCACAAGTACAAGAGGTGCATCAACAAGCGGGTTTTGAACTTGCAAGCTGGAGCGCAAACCGTGAAGGCTTACTGGATAGTATTACCCCGGAGAACCGAGCGCATGCACCGAAAGAGCTAGCGGCCAATGCACATGTATATGGAAATCATAAGGCTGAGCGGTAGGATCAACGCCGCTACAGTACCGGATCACCTGAAGGATCCACCCATTCTGGACGGAGCGCACCGCTTATCACGTCTACTGATCAGGCGGGAACATGAGAAGAATAAGCACGCGGGCAGAGAACAGATCGTGAATAATCTGCGCCAGCGATTTTGGATACTGCGGTTGCGTCCGGCGGTCAGAACGGTTCTGAACGATTGTACGCTGTGTAAGATAAGGAGAGCGAACCCAAAGAAGCCAGTAAAGGGTGACTTGCCGAGGATGCGCCTAGATATGAACACGAGGCCGGTCACTAACTGCGGCATCGATTGTTTCGGCCCTATGTGGGTGGCGATCGGGCGGCGCCGTGAGAAGCGATGGGGTATGCTCTTTACGTGTCTAGTAACGAGAGCTATACACGTGGAGCTTATAGCGAGTCTCAGCACCGACTCGGCTATTATGGCTATCAGGCGAATGGCTGCCCGACGGGGGACTCCTAGTGCAATCGTATCAGATAATGGAACGAACTTCCACGGATCAGAAGTGGAATTAAAAAAGGCGTACGAAGAGTGGCTCCCAGGCCTAAAAGAGTACGCACTCAAAGAGCGGATCGAGTGGCGGTACATCGACCCCGGTGCTCCAAACCAGGGGGGAGCCTGGGAGCGAATGATAAAAACGGTGAAGAGAGCCCTAGCCATCACTTTAAATGAACGTGCCCCGCGAGAGGAGGTGTTAAATACGTTAATGACAGAAATCGAGCACACCGTAAACTCGCGGCCTTTAACGCATGTACCCGTGGACCCAGAGGAAAAGGAAGCTTTAACGCCGAACCACTTTTTATTGGGGACGGCAGTAGGTTTGCCATATGTGGGAGACTGCGACGTAGCCGACAGAAGGACGTGGCGCGCCGCACAAGCTCTGGCAAACTCTTTTTGGAAGCGCTGGATCGACGAGTACTTGCCTACGTTGGCGCCGCGAGGTGACGTCAGAAGACAGCAAGAGAACGTCAAAAAAGGGGACGTCGTCATAATCGCGGACGGTTTGCTACCTCGGAACGTATGGCCGCGGGGCCAGATCGAGCGCGTGATTACGGGTCCGGACGGAGTAGTTCGGAGCGCTGAGGTGCGGACGCGGGGAGGCGTTTTCCGGAGGCCAGTGAGAAGGTTGATCGTCCTCCCGATTGAATAAGAAGGCTGCGAGGATCTGCGCCGGGGGGAGACTGTAACGGACGATCAAAGACGGGGAAGGATCGAATCTAGATTTGAAATGTATTAGGTAGTTATAAGATCGAATCAGATTCAAATGTTAACAGGTAGCTAAGATTGTAACAGTTTAAACTTGTAAAGGTCAAAAGAGTGAGATAGCTACATGTAAGTCCCCGTCTAACTTTGCTGGAAACTTCGATGTATTAAGAATTGTATAACATGACTAGAGGTTGCGTTGTGCGCGAGCTGCTCGCAGCTCGCGTGTTTTTCTTTTAGTCGAAGAAGTAATTAAAGAGGATATCGAGCTGTTAAAAGCCATCAAACAGGATATCCATGTGTAAGAAGCAGTCAAAGACGATATCGAAATGGAAGAAGCAATCAAATAGGATATCGAAGCAGCAGAAACAATCAATGAGGAAATTAAAGTTGAGTAAGCAATCAAAGAGGATGACGAAGTAAAAAAAGCAATCAAAGACGATATCGAAGTGGAAGAAACAGTCAAAAACGATATCGAAGTGGAAGAAGCAATCAAAGAGGATATTGAAGTGAAAGAAGCAATCAAATAGGATATCGAAGTAGCAGAAACAATCAAAGAGGAAATTAAAGTTGAGTAAGCAATCAAAGAGGATACCGAGGTGGTAGAAGCGTTCTAAGAGGATGACGAAGTGAAAAAAGCAATCAAAGACGATATCGAAGTGGAAGAAACAGTCAAAAACGATATCGAAGTGGAAGAAGCAATCAAAGAGGATATTGAAGTGAAAGAAGCAATCAAATAGGATATCGAAGTAGCAGAAACAATCAAAGAGGAAATTAAAGTTGAGTAAGCAATCAAAGAGGATACCGAGGTGGTAGAAGCGTTCTAAGAGGATGACGAAGTGAAAAAAGCAATCAAAGATGATATCGAAGTGGAAGAAACAGTCAAAGACGATATCGAAGTGGAAGAAGCAATCAAAGAGGATATCGAAGTGGAAGAAGCAATCAAAGAGGATATCGAAGTGGAAGAAGCAATCAAAGAGGGTATCGAAGTGGAAGAAGCCATCACAGAGGATATCGAAGTGAAAATGCTATCAAAAATGATATCGAAGATGAAGACGCAATCAAAGAGAATATTGCAGTGCAAGAAGCAATCAAAAGGAAATCGAAAATGATATCGAATTGGTAGAAACAATAAAAGAGGATTTCAAAGTGGAAGAAGCAATCAAAGAGGATATCGAGCTGTTTAAAGTTATCGAAGAGGATATCCATGTGTAAGAAGCAGTCAAAGACGATCGAAATGGAAGAAGCAATCAAATCAAAGAGGATATCCAAGTGGAAGCAGCAATCAAAGATGATATCGAAGTGGAAGAAGCAATCAAAGAGGATATTGAAGTGAAAGAAGCAATCAAATAGGATATCGAAGTAGCAGAAACAATTAAAGAGGAAATTGAAATTGAGTAAAAGACGTCGCGGGCAATGATAAAAATAAAAAACAGTTTCATCAAAAACTTATACTAATATTTTGTAAAAGTTTCCTCGAGCTATCTCTTCCCGTTTAAAAGATACGAGCGATTTAAGTTTTGTATGAAAACCCATAATTTTGTGGAGTGGAAATTGAAGTAAAAGAAGCAATTGAAGAAGACATATAAGTAGAAAAAGACATTAAAAAGGATATCAAAGTGGAAGAAGCAAAAATAGAGGATATCGAGGTGAAAGAAGCATTCAAGGAGGAAGACCAAGTGAGAGAAGCATTCAAAAAGGATGTCAAGAGCAATGATGGTAATAAAAAAACTATTCGACCAAAAATTTGTACCAATATTTTGTAAAAGTTTGCTAGGCGTAACTGTTCCCGTTTAGAAGATACGAGCGATTTAAGATTTGTATTAAAACCCATAATTTTGTAGAGTGGAAATTGTAGTAAAAGAACCAATTGAAGAAAATATATATAAGTAGAAAAAGCAATTAAAAAGGATATCAAAGTGGAAGAAGCAAAAATAGAGGATATCGAGGTGAAAGAAGCATTCAAAGCGGAAGACGAAGTAAGAGAAGCATTCAAAAAGGATCTCAAGGGCAATGATGGTATTAAAAAAACTATTCCACCAAAAATTAGTACCAATATTTAGTAAAAGTTTGCTGGGGGTAACTCTTCCCGTTTAGAAGATACGAGCGATTTAAGATTTGTATTAAAACCCATAATTTTGTAGAGTCGATATTGAAGTAAGAGAAGTAATTGAAGAAAATAGAAAAATAGAAAAAACAATTCAAAAGTATATTGAAGTAAAAATGCCATCAAAGAGGATTTCGAAGTTATAGAAACAATTAAAGAGGATATCAATGTGGAAGAAACATTCGAAAACGAAAAGGAAGTGAGAGAAGAATTCAAAATGATGGCAAGGGCGATGATGACCGTAAAATAACGATTTCACCAAAAATTTGTGCTACAAAAAAAAATTGATTTTCCAAAATGATCACAGTGGATGTTGCATAATGAAAAAAAAATTGACGTTCCAAAATGATTATGTGGATGAGGCATAATTAAAAAAAAAATGATGTTCCAAAATGATCACAGTGGATGATGCATATTAAAAAAAAAAAAATTGACGTTCCAAAGTGATCATTGTGGATGAGGCGTAATTAAAAAAATGATGTACCAAAATGATCACAGTGGATGTTGCATAATACAAAAAAATAATAATAATTGACGTTCCAAAGTGATCATTGTGGATGAGGCATAATTAAAAAAAATGATGTTCCAAAATGATCACAGTGGATGTTGCATAATAAAAAAAAATAATTGACGTTCCAAAGTGATCATTGTGGATGAGGCATAATTAAAAAAAATGATGTACCAAAATGATCACAGTGGATGTTGCATAATACAAAAAAAATAATAATAATTGACGTTCCGAAGTGATCATTGTGGATGAGGCATAATTATAAAAATAATAATAATTGACGTTCCAAAGTGATCATTGTGGATGAGGCATAATTAAAAAAAATGATGTACCAAAATATCACAGTGGATGTTGCATAATAAAAAAAAATAAAAAATTGACGTTCCAAAGTGATCATAGTGGATGAAGCACTCGTTGAAAAAAAAAAATGTTCAAAAATGATCACAGTGGATGATGCATAATAAAAAAAAAATTGACGTTCCAAAGTGATCATTGTGGATGAGGCATAATTAAAAAAAATGATGTACCAAAATATCACAGTGGATGTTGCATAATAAAAAAAAAAAAATTGACGTTCCAAAGTGATCATAGTGGATGAAGCATAATTGAAAAAAAATTGATTTTCCAAAATGATCACAAAGGATTTTGCATAATAAAAAAAAAATTGACGTTCCAAAGTGATCATTGTGGATGAGGCATAATTAAAAAAAATGATGTTCCAAAATGATCACAGTGGATGTTGCATAATAAAAAAAAAATGACGTTCCAAAGTGATCATTGTGGATGAGGCATAATTAAAAAAATGTGGATGTTCCAAGATAAACATGATGAACGTTGCATACTAAAAAAAAAAAAAATTGGATGTTCCAAAATGATGATGATGACCTTTGCAAAAACTATGAAAGTTATCTCATGTCCCTCCACCACCATTATAATTATAGAATCAAGCAAATTTACAGTAATTTTATAGTACACACAAGCCGTGGGCTCCCTACAAAAACAGTATGAAAATTACGGCAAACGAAATATACGGTTTACGGTATTCATACAGAAATATTTTGTATGGGACAATTTTTTTTTTGTATGAAAGACAATTTTTTTTTCATGGAACCGGATATAAAAAAATGTCCTCTGCAACATTAGTTTTTGCACCAACGCTGTAAGACCTATACTTTCCGAGATACGAGGTGGATGGGAGCGAATGGGGGACAAAAGGGGTACTTTAGGATTTATTCCCAACTCACCGGAACTCCCTCTATACGATCCCACCAAACACTTCCCCCCTACGAGGTGGCATCTGGGAGAACAATGATGTCAATGAGTCAGTGAGTCAGTCAGTGGTAATCGAGCTTTATATAATATAACTAGAGGTTGCGTTGTGCGCGAGCTGCTCGCAGCTCGCGTGTTTTTCTTTTAGTCGAAGAAGTAATTAATGAGGATATCGAGCTGTTAAAAGCCATCAAACAGGATATCCATGTGTAAGAAGCAGTCAAAGACGATATGGAAATGGAAGAAGCAATCAAATCAAAGAGGATTTCCAAGTGGAAGCAGTAATTAAAGAGGATATTGAAGTGAAAGAAGCAATCAAATAGGATATCGAAGCAGCAGAAACAATCAAAGAGGAAATTGAAGTTGAGTAAGCAATTAAAGAGGATACCGAGTTGGTAGAAGCATTCTAAGAGGATGCCGAAGTGAAAAAAGCAATCAAAGATGATATCGAGCTGTTAAAAGCTATCAAAGAGGATATCCATGTGTAAGAAGCAGTCAAAACAATATCGAAATGGAAGAAGCAATCGAATCAATGAGGATATCGAAGTGGAAGAAGCCATGACAGAGGATATGGAAGTAAAATTGCTATCGAAGACGATATCGAAGATGAAGACGCAATGAAAGAGAATATTGCAGTGCAACAATCAATCAAAAGGAAATCGAAGATGATATCGAAGTGGAAGAAGCAATCAAAGAGGATATTGAAGTGGAAGGAGCAATCAAATAGGATATCGAAGTGACAGAAACAATCAAAGAGGAAATTGAAGTTGAGTAAGCAATCAAAGGGGATACCGAAGTGGTAGAAGCATTCAAAGAAGATGACGAAGTGAAAAAAGAAATTAAAGACGATATCGAAATGGAAGAAGCAGTCAAAGACGATATCGAAGTGGGAGAAGCAATCAAAGAGGATATCGAAGTTAAAGAAGCAGTCAAAGATGATGTCGAAGTGGAAGAAACATTCAAAGAGGAAGACGAAGTGAGAGAAGCATTCAAGGACGATAATAAAAAAAACGATTCCAACAAAAATTGATACCAATATTTTGTACAAGTTTGCTAAGGCTATCACTTCCCGCTTAGAAGATACGAGCGATTGAAGTTTTGTATGAAACACCATAATTTTGTAGAGAGGGCAATGAAGTAAATGAAGCAATTAAAGAGGATATGAAATAGAAGAAGCAATTTAAAAGGATATCGAAGTGGAACATGCAAAAATAGAAGATGTTGAGTTGGAAGAAACAATCAAAGAGGATGACGAAGTGGAACAAACAATCAAAAAGGATATCGAAGTGGAAGATGCAATCAAAGAGGATATCGAAGTGGAAGAAGCAATCAAAGAGAATACCAGAATAGTGAATGTTGCATAATAAAACAAAAGTGGAGTAAGCAATCAAAGAGGATACCGAGGTGGTAGTAATATTTAAAGAGGATGACGAAATGAATGAAGCAAACAAAGACGATATCGAAGTGAAAGAAGCACTCTAAAAGGATATTGAAGTGAAAGAAGCAATCATAAAAGATATCGAAGATGAAGAAGCAATCAAAGAAGAAAAACAATTCCAAAGTGAAAAAAGGAATCAAACAGGGTTCAATATACTGTGGAACAGCATTAAAAGAGGATTTCAAGGTGTTGGAAGTCTAAGAGGATGTCGAAGTGAGAGAAGTATTTAAAAAGAATATCAAGGTTGTTGATGACAATAAAAAAACGATTCCGACAAACATTTGTACTATCATTTTGTAAAAGTTTACTATGCCTATGTGTTTCAGTATCGAAGTTGAAGACGCGCCCTAAGAGCATAGTTAGGTTGTAGAAGAATTAAAACAGGATGACGAAGTTACAGAATCAATCAAATAGGATATCGAAGTTAAAGAAGCCATCAAAGAGGATATCACAGTAAAAGAAGCAATCAAAGACGATATCGAAGTAAAAGTAGCAATCAAATTGGATATCGAAGTTAAAGAAGCAATCAAAGACGATATCAAAGTGGAAGAAGCAATCAAAGAAGATATCGAGATGGAAGAAGCAAAAGTAGAGGATATCGATGTGGAAGAAACAGTCAAAGAGGATGACGAAGGGAAAGAAGCATTCAAAGAGGAAGACGAAGTGAGAGAAGCATTCAAAAAGGGCGTCGAGGACAATGATAAAAATAAAAAAACGGTTTAACCAAAAACTTATACCAACATTTTGTAAAAGTTTTCTATAGCTATCTCTTCCCGTTTAGAAGATACGAGCGATTTAAGATTTGTATTAAAACCCATAATTTTGTAGAGTCGATATTGAAGTAAGAGAAGTAATTGAAGAAAATAGAAAAATAGAAAAAACAATTCAAAAGTATATTGAAGTAAAAATGCCATCAAAGAGGATTTCGAAGTTATAGAAACAATTAAAGAGGATATCAATGTGGAAGAAACATTCGAAAACGAAAAGGAAGTGAGAGAAGAATTCAAAATGATGGCAAGGGCGATGATGACCGTAAAATAACGATTCCACCAAAAATTTGTGCTACAAAAAAAATTGATTTTCCAAAATGATCACAGTGGATGTTGCATAATAAAAAAAAATTGACGTTCCAAAATGATCATGTGGATGAGGCATAATTAAAAAAAAAATATGTACCAAAATGATCACAGTGGATGTTGCATAATAAAAAAAATAATTGACGTTCCAAAGTGATCATTGTGGATGAGGCATAATAAAAAAAAATGATGTACCAAAATGATCACAGTGGATGTTGCATAATACAAAAAAAATAATAATAATTGACGTTCCAAAGTGATCATTGTGGATGAGGCATAATTAAAAAAAATGATGTTCCAAAATGATCACAGTGGATGATGCATAATAAAAAAATAATAATAATTGACGTTCCAAAGTGATCATTGTGGATGAGGCATAATTAAAAAAAATTATGTGTTGCATAATACAAAAAAAATAATAATAATTGACGTTCCAAAGTGATCATTGTGGATGAGGCATATTTAAAAAAAATGATGTTCCAAAATAATCACAGTGGATGATGCATAATAAAAAAAAAAATAATTGACGTTCCAAAGTGATCATTGTGGATGAGGCATAATAAAAAAAAAATATGTACCAAAATGATCACAGTGGATGTTGCATAATAAAAAAAAATTGACGTTCCAAAGTGATCATTGTGGATGAGGCATAATTAAAAAAAATCATGTACCAAAATGATTACAGTGGATGTTGCATAATAAAAAAATAATAATTGACGTTCCAAAGTGATCATTGTGGATGAGGCATAATTAAAAAAATGATGTTCTAAAATGATCACAGTGGATGATGCATAATAAAAAAATAATAATTGACTTTCCAAAGTGATCATTGTGGATGTGGCATAATTAAAAAAAATTATGTGTTGCATAATAAAAAAAAAATTGACGTTCCAAAGTGATCATTGTGGATGAGGCGTAATTAAAAAAATGATGTACCAAAATGATCACAGTGGATGTTGCATAATAAAAAAAAAAATTGACGTTCCAAAGTGATCATTGTGGATGAGGCATAATTAAAAAAATGTGGATGTTCCAAAATAAACATGATGAACGTTGCATACTAAAAAAAAAAAAAAAAATGGATGTTCCAAAATGATGATGATGACCTTTGCAAAAACTATGAAAGTTGTCTCATGCCCCTCCACCAACATTATATAGAATCAAGCAAATTTACAGTAATTTTATAGTACACACAAGCCATGGGCTCCCTACAAAAACAGTATGAAAATTACGGCAAACGAAATATACGGTTTACGGTATTCATACAGAAATATTTTGTATGGGACAATTTTTTTTTTGTATGAAAGACAATTTTTTTTTCATGGAACCGGATATAAAAAAATGTCCTCTGCAACATTAGTTTTTGCACCAACGCTCTAAGACCTATACTTTCCGAGATACGAGGTCGATGGGAGCGAATGGGGGACAAAAGGGGTACTTTAGGATTTATTCCCAACTCATCGGAACTCCCTCTATACGATCCCACCAAACATTTTCACCCTACGAGGTGGCATCTGGGAGAACAAACATGTCAATGAGTCAGTCAGTCAGTCAGTCAGTGGTAATCGAGCTTTATATAATATAACTAGAGGTTGCGTAGTGCGCGAGTTGCACGCAACTCGCGTGTTATTGTTTTTGTCGAAGAAGCAATCAAAGAGGATTTCGAGCTGTTAAAAGCGATCAAAAAGGATATACATGTGTAAGAAGCAGTCAAAGACGATATCGAAATGGAAGAAGCAATCAAATCAAAGAAGATATCCAAATGGAAGCAGCAATCAAATATGATTTCGAAGTGCAAGAAGCAATCAAACAGGATATTGAAGTGAAAGCAGCAATCAAATAGGATATCGAATTAGCAGAAACTATTAAAGAGGAAATTGAAGTTGAGTAAGCAATCAAAGAGGATACCGAGGTGGTAGAAGCATTCTAAGATGACGAAGTGAAAAAAGCAATCAAAGACGATATCGAAGTGGAAGAAGCAATCAAAGAAGGTATCGAAGTGGAAGAAGCAATCTTAGAGGATATCGAAGTGGAAGAAGCAATCAAAGATGATATCGAAGTGGAAGAAGCAATCAAAGAGGATATTGAAGTGAAAGAAGCAATCAAATAGGATATCGAAGTAGCAGAAACAATCAAAGAGGAAATTAAAGTTGAGGAAGAAATCAAAGAGGATACCAAGGTGGTAGAAGCATTCTAAGAGGATGACGAAGTAAAAAAAGCAATCAAAGACGATATCGAAGTGGAAGAAGCAATCCAATGGATATTGAAGATGAAGAAGGAATAAAAGAGGATATCGAAGCGGAACAAGCAATCGTAGAGGATATCAAAGTTAAAGAAGCAATCAAAGATAAACAAGCAATCAAAGAGAAAAAAATTGGATGTTCCAAAATGATCATGATAACGGTTGTATAAAAAAAAATTGAACGTTGCAAAAAAGATCATGATGAACGTTGCATAAAAAAAAATCTGGACGTTCCAAAATGATCATGATTGACGTTGCATAATATAAATATATGTTGCAAAATGATAATGATCAAAAATTTGTACTAATATTTTGTCAAAGTTTGCTAGTGCTATCTCTTCCCGTTTAGAAGATACGAGCGATTAAAGTTTTGTAAGAAAAATCATAAATTTGTTGATTGGATATCGAAGTGGAAGAAACTATCAAAGAGAATGTTGAAGTGGAAGAAGCAATCAAATAGGATATCGAAGTGGCAGAAACAATCAAAGAGGAAATTGAAGTTGAGTAAGCAATCAAAGAGGATACCGAGGCGGTAGAAGCATTCAAAGAAGATGACGAAGTGAAAAAAGCAATCAAAGACGATATCGAAATGGAAGAAGCAGTCAAAGACGATATCGAAGAGGGAGAAACAATCAAAGAGGAAATTGAAGTTAAAGAAGCAGTCAAAGATGATGTCGAAGTGGAAAAAACATTCAAAGAAGATGACGAAGTGAGAGAAGCATTCAAAAAGGATGTCAAGGATGACAATAAAAAAACAGTTGCACCAAAAATGTATACCAATATTTTGTACAAGTTTGCTAGGGCTATCTCTTCCCGTTTAGAAGATACGAGCGATTGAAGTTTTGTATGAAAGACCACAATTTTGTAGAGAGCATAATGAAGTAACTGAAGCAATTAAAGAGGATATGAAAGTAGAAGAAGCATTTTAAAGGGATAACGAAGTGGAACATGCAAAAATAGAAGATGTCGAGGCGGAAGAAACAATCAAAGAGGATATCGAAGTGGAAGAAGCAATCAAAGAGGGTATCGAAGTGGAAGAAGCCATCACAGAGGATATCGAAGTGAAAATGCTATCAAAGACGATATCGAAGATGAAGACGCAATCAAAGAGAATAATGCAGTGCAAGAAGCAATCAAAAGGAAATCGAAGATGATATCGAAGTGGAAGGAGTAAACAAAGAGGATATTAAAGTGGGAGAAGCAATCAAATAGGATATCGAAGTAGCAAAAACAATCAAAGAGGAAATTGAAGTTGACTAAGGAATCAAAGAGGATACCGAGTTGGTAGAAGTATTCAAAGAGGATGACGAACTGAAAAAAGCAATCAAAGACTATATCGAAGTGAAAGAAATAGTCAAAGACGATATCAAAATGGAACAAGCAATCAAAGCGGATATCGAAGTGGAAGAAGCAATCAAAGAGGATATCAAAGTGGAAGAAGCCATCACAGGATATCGAAGTAAAAATGCAATCAAAAACGATATCGAATATGAAGACGCAATCAAAGAAAATATTGCAGTGCAAGAAGCAATCAAACGGAAATCAAAGAGGAAGGAGCCCTTACAGAGGATACCGAAGTGAAAATGCCATCAAAGAAGATATCAAAGATGAAGAAGCAATCCAATGGATATTGAAGATGAAGAAGGAATAAAAGAGGATATCGAAGTGGAAGAAGCAATCGTAGAGGATACCAAAGTTAAAGAAGCAATCAAATAGGATATCAATGTGGAAGAAGCAATCAAAGGGGATATCGAAGTGGAACAAGCAATCAAAGAGAAAAAAATTGGATGTTCCAAAATGATCATGATAATAGTTGTATAAAAAAAATTGAACGTTGCAAAAAAGATCATGATGAACGTTGCATAAAAAAAATCTGGACGTTCCAAAATGATCAGGATTGACGTTGCATAATATAAATGTATGTTGTAAAATGATAATGATCAAAAATTTGTACTAATATTTTGTCAAAGTTTGCTAGTGCTATCTCTTCCCGTTTCGAAGATACGAGCGATTAAAGTTTTGTAAGAAAAATCATAAATTTGTTGATTGGATATCGAAGTGGAAGAAACTATCAAAGAGAATGTTGAAGTGGGAGAAGCAATCAAATAGGATATCGAAGTGGCAGAAACAATCAAAGAGGAAATTGAAGTTGAGTAAGCAATCAAAGAGGATACCAAGGTGGTAGAAGCATTCAAAGAAGATGACGAAGTGAAAAAGCAATCAAAGACGATATCGAAATGGAAGAAGCAGTCAAAGACGATATCGAAGTGGGAGAAGCAATCAAAGAGGATATCGAAGTTAAAGAAGCAGTCAAAGATGATGTCGAAGTGGAAAAAACATTCAAAGAAGATGACGAAGTGAGAGAAGCATTCAAAAAGGATGTCAAGGATGACAATAAAAAAACAGTTCCACCAAAAATTTACACCAATATTTTGTACAAGTTTGCTAGGGCTAGCTCTTCCCGTTTAGAAGATATGAGCGATTGAAGTTTTGTATGAAACACCACAATTTTGTAGAGCGCATAATGAAGTAACTGAAGCAACTAAAGAGGATATGAAGTAGAAGAAGCATTTTAAAAGGATAACGAAGTGGAACATGCAAAAATAGAAGATGTGGAGGCGGAAGAAACAATAAAAGAGGATGACGAAGTGTAACAAGCAATCAAAGAGAATGTTCGAATAGTGGATGTCGCATAATAAAAAAAAATTGACGTTCAAAAATGATCATAGTGGATGAGGCATAAATAAAAAAAAATTGATGTTCCAAAATGATCACAGTGGATGTTGCATAATAAAAAAAAAATTGACGTTCCAAAAGTGATCATTGTGGATGAGGCATAATTTAAAAAAAAATTGACGTTCCAAAATGATCATTGCTGATGAGGCATAATTAAAAAAAATTGATGTTCCAAAATTATCACAGTGGATGTTGCATAATAAAAAAAAAGAAATTGACGTTCCAAAATAATCATTGTGGATGAGGCATAATTTAAAAAAAATGATTTTCCAAAATGATCACAAAGGATTTTGCATAATAAAAAAAATGACGTTCCAAAAGTGATCATTGTGGATGAGGCATAATTTAAAACAAAATGATGTTCCAAAATGATCACAAAGGATTTTGCATAGTAAAAAAAAATTGACGTTCCAAAAGTGATCATTGTGGATGAGGCATAATTAAAAAAAATTGATTTTCCAAAAAGATCACAAAGGATTTTGCATAATAAAAAAAAATAATTGACGTTCCAAAGTGATCATTGTGGATGAGGCATAATAAAAAAAATGATGTACCAAAATGATCACAGTGGATGTTGCATAATACAAAAAAAAAATAATAATTGACGTTCCAAAGTGATCATTGTGGATGAGGCATAATTAAAAAAAATGATGTTCCAAAATGATCACAGTGGATGATGCATAATAAAAAAAATAATAATTGACGTTCCAAAGTGATCATTGTGGATGAGGCATAATTAAAAAAATGATGTACCAAAATGATCACAGTGGATGTTGCATAATAAAAAAAAATGACGTTTCAAAGTGATCATTGTGGATGAGGCATAATTGAAAAAAAATGATGTTACAAAATGATCACAGTGGATGATGCATAATAAAAAAAAAAAATTGACGTTCCAAAGTGATCATTGTGGATGAGGCATAATTAAAAAAATGATGTACCAAAATGATCACAGTGGATGTTGCATAATAAAAAAAAAATGACGTTTCAAAGTGATCATTGTGGATGAGGCATAATTGAAAAAAAATGATGTTACAAAATGATCACAGTGGATGATGCATAATAAAAAAAAATAATTGACGTTCCAAAGTGATCATTGTGGATGAGGCATAATTAAAAAAATGATGTACCAAAATGATCACAGTGGATGTTGCATAATAAAAAAAAAAAAATGACGTTTCAAAGTGATCATTGTGGATGAGGCATAATTAAAAAAATGTGGATGTTCCAAAATAAACATGATGAACGTTGCATACTAAAAAAAAAAAAAAAATTGGATGTTCCAAAATGATGATGATGACCTTTGCAAAAACTATGAAAGTTGTCTCATGCCCCTCCACCACCATTATATAGAATCAAGCAAATTTACAGTAATTTTATAGTACACACAAGCCATGGGCTCCCTACAAAAACAGTATGAAAATTACGGCAAACGAAATATACGGTTTACGGTATTCATACAGAAATATTTTGTATGGGACAATTTTTTTTTTGTATGAAAGACAATTTTTTTTTCATGGAACCGGATATAAAAAAATGTCCTCTGCAACATTAGTTTTTGCACCAACTCTCTAAGACCTATACTTTCCGAGATACGAGGTCGATGTGAGCGAATGGGGGACAAAAGGGGTACTTTAGGATTTATTCCCAACTCATCGGAACTCCCTCTATACGATCCCACCAAACATTTTCACCCTACGAGGTGGCATCTGGGAGAACAAACATGTCAATGAGTTAGTCAGTCAGTGAGTGGTAATCGAGCTTTATATAATATAACTAGAGGTTGCGTTGTGCGCGAGCTGCTCGCAGCTCGCGTGTTTTTCTTTTAGTCGAAGAAGTAATTAAAGAGGATATCGAGCTGTTAAAAGCCATCAAACAGGATATCCATGTGTAAGAAGCAGTCAAAGACGATCGAAATGGAAGAAACAATCAAATCAAAGAGGATTTCCAAGTGGAAGCAGCAATTAAAGAGGATATTGAAGTGAAAGAAGCAATCAAATAGGATATCAAAGCAGCAGAAATAATCAAAGAGGAAATTAAAGTTGAGTAAGCAATCAAAGAGGATACCGAGGTGGTAAGAGCATTCTAAGAGGATGACGAAGTAAAAAAAGCAATCAAAGACGATATCGAAGTGGAAGAAACAGTCAAAAACGATATCGAAGTGGAAGAAGCAATCAAAGAGGATATTGAAGTGAAAGAAGCAATCAAATAGGATATCGAAGTAGCAGAAACAATCAAAGAGGAAATTAAAGTTGAGTTAGCAATCAAAGAGGATACCGAGGTGGTAGAAGCGTTCTAAGAGGATGACGAAGTGAAAAAAGCAATCAAAGACGATATCGAAGTGGAAGAAACAGTCAAAGACGATATCGAAGTGGAAGAAGCAATCAAAGAGGATATCGAAGTGGAAGAAGCAATCAAAGAGGATATCGAAATGGAAGAAGCAATCAAAGAGGGTATCGAAGTGGAAGAAGCCATCACAGAGGACATCGAAGTGAAAATGCTGTCAAAGCCGATATCGAAGACCAAGACGCAATCAAAGAGAATATTGCAGTGCAAGAAGCAATCAAAAGGAAATTGAAGATGACATCGAAGTGGAAGGAGTAATCAAAGAGGATATTGAAGTGGAAGAAGCAATCAAATAGGATATCGAAGTAGGAAAAACAATCTAAGAGGAAATTGAAGTTGACTAAGGAATCAAAGAGGATACCGAGGTGGGAGAAGTATTCAAAGAGGATGACGAAGTGAAAAAGCAATCAAAGACGATATCGAAGTGAAACAAATAGTCGAAGACGATATCGAAAAAGAAGAAGCAATCTTAGAGGATATCGAAGTGGAAGAAGCAATCAAAGAAGATATCGAAGTGTAAGAAGCCATCACAGAGGATATCGTAGTGAAAATGCTATCAAAAACGATATCGAAGATGAAGACGCAATCAAAGAGAATATTGCAGTGCAAGAAGCAATCAAAAGGAAATCGAAGATGATATCGAATTGGTAGAAGCAATAAAAAGGATATCAAAGTGGAAGAAGCAATCAAAGAGGATATCGAGCTGTTTAAAGTTATCGAAGAGGATATCCATGTGTAAGAAGCAGTCAAAGACGATCGAAATGGAAGAAACAATCAAATCAAAGAGGATATCCAAGTGGAAGCAGCAATCAAAGATGATATCGAAGTGGAAGAAGCAATCAAAGAGGATATTGAAGTGAAAGAAGCAACCAAATAGGATATCGAAGTAGCAGAAACAATTAAAGAAGAAATTAAAATTGAGTAAAAGACGTCGAGGACAATGAAAAAAATAAAAAACGGTTTCACCAAAAACTTATACTAATATTTTGTAAAAGTTTCCTCTAGCTATCTCTTCCCGTTTAAAAGATACGAGCGATTTAAGTTTTGTAAGAAAATTCATAATTTTGTGGAGTGGAAATTGAAGTAAAAGAAGCAATTGAAGAAGACATATAAGTAGAAAAAGACATTAAAAAGGATATCAAAGTGGAAGAAGCAAAAATAGAGGATATCGAGGTGAAAGAAGCATTCAAGGAGGAAGACCAAGTGAGAGAAGCATTCAAAAAGGATGTCAAGAGCAATGATGGTAATAAAAAAACTATTCGACCAAAAATTTGTACCAATATTTTGTAAAAGTTTGCTAGGCGTAACTGTTCCCGTTTAGAAGATACGAGCGATTTAAGATTTGTATTAAAACCCATAATTTTGTAGAGTGGAAATTATAGTACAAGAAGCAATTGAAGAAAATAATATAAGTAGAAAAAGCAATTAAAAAGGATATCAAAGTGGAAGAAGCAAAAATAGAGGATATCGAGGTGAAAGAAGCATTCAAAGCGGAAGACGAAGTAAGAGAAGCATTCAAAACAGAATTCAAGGGCAATGATGGTATTAAAAAACTATTCCACCAAAAATTAGTACCAATATTTTGTAAAAGTTTGCTGGGGGTAACTCTTCCCGTTTAGAAGATACGAGCGATTTAAAATTTGTATTAAAACCTATAATTTTGTAGAGTGGATATTGAAGTAAAAAAAGTAATTGAAGAAAATATAAAATTAGAAAAAGCAATTCAAAAATATATATTGAAGTAAAAATGCCATCAAAGAGGATTTCGAAGTTGTAGAAACAATCAAAGAGGATATCAAAGTGGAAGAAACATTCGAAGACGTAAAGTAAGTGAGAGAAGAATTCAAAATGATGTCAAGGGCGATGATGACTGTAAAATAACGATTCCACCAAAAATTTGTGCTACCATATTATAAAAGTTTGTTTTGTCTATCTCTTACCGTTTAAAAGATACGAACGATTAAAGTTTTTTAAGGAAAATCATAATTTTGCTGAGAGGATATCGAAATGCAAGAAGCAATCAAAAAATATATCCAAGTAGAAGAAGCAATTAAAAAGTATATCGAAGTGGAAGAAGCCATCAAAGAGGATATCGAAGTGAGAGAAGCATGTAAAAAGACTGTCATGACAATGAAAAAACGATTTTACCCAAAATTTGTGCTACCATTTTGTAAAAGTTTACGATGCCTTTTTATTTTCGTTAAGACGATACGAGCGATTAAAGTTTTTAAGTAAAATCATAATTTTGTTGAGAAGATATGAAAGTGGAAGAAACATTCAAAGAGGATATCGAAGTGGAAGAAGCAATCAAAAAAGATATCCAAGTAGAAGAAGCAATTAAAAAGTATTTCGACGTTCCAAAATGATCATAGTGGATGAGGCATAATTAAAATAAAATGATGTTCCAAAATGATCATAGTGGAAGTTACATTATAAAAAAAATTGACGTTCCAAAATGATCACAGTGGATGTTGCATATTAAAAAAAAATTGACGTTCCAAAAGTGATATTTCTGGATGAGGCATAATTAAAAAAAATTGATTTTCCAAAATGATCACAAAGGATTTTGCATAATAAAAAAAAATTTGACGTTCAAAAATGATCATTGTGGATGAGGCATAATTTAAAAAAAATTGATGTTCCAAAATGATCACAGTGGATGTTGCATAATAAAAAATTAAAAAAAATTGACGTTCCAAAAGTGATCATTGTGGATGAGGCATAATTAAAAAAAATTTGATTTTCCAAAATGATCACAAAGGATTTTGCATAATAAAAAAAAATTGACGTTCCAAAATGATCATTGTGGATGAGGCATAATTTAAAAAAAATTGATTTTCCAAAATGATCACAAAGGATTTTGCATAGTAAAAAAAAAATTGACGTTCCAAAGTGATCATTGTGGATGAGGCATAATTAAAAAAAATGATGTACCAAAATATCACAGTGGATATTGCATAATAAAAAAAAAATGACGTTCCAAAGTGATCATAGTGGATGAGGCATAATTGAAAAAAAAATGATGTTCCAAAATGATCACAGTGGATGATGCATAATAAAAAAATAAAAATAAATTGACGTTCCAAAGTGATCCTTGTGGATGAGGCGTAATTAAAAAAATGATGTACCAAAATGATCATAGTGGATGTTGCATAATAAAAAAAAAAATTGACGTTCCAAAGTGATCATTGTGGATGAGGCATAATTCAAAAAAATGATGTACCAAAATATCACAGTTGATGTTGCATAATAAAAAAAAATGACGTTCCAAAGTGATCATAGTGGATGAGGCATACTTTAAAAAAAATGATGTTCCAAAATGATCACAGTGGATGATGCATAATAAAAAAATAAAAAATAATTGACGTTCCAAAGTGATCATGGTGGATGAGGCGTAATTAAAAAAATGATGTACCAAAATGATCATAGTGGATGTTGCGTAATAAAAAAAAAATAATAATTGACGTTCCAAAGTGATCATTGTGGATGAGGCATAATTAAAAAAATTATGTACCAAAATATCACAGTGGATGTTGCATAATAAAATAAAAAAAAAATTGACGTTCCAAAGTGATCATTGTGGATGAGGCATAATTAAAAAAAATGATGTACCAAAATGATCACAGTGGATGATGCATAATAAAAAAAATAATTGACGTTCCAAAGTGATCATTGTGGATGAGGCATAATTAAAAAAAATGATGTACCAAAATGATCACAGTGGATGTTGCATAATAAAAAAAAATTGACGTTCCAAAGTGATCATTGTGGATGAGGCATAATTATAAAAAATTATGTACCAATATGATCACAGTGGATGTTGCATAATAAAAAAAAAATTGACGTTCCAAAGTGATCATTGTGGATGAGGCATAATTAAAAAAAATGATGTACCAAAATGATCACAGTGGATGTTGCATAATAAAAAAAAAATTAACGTTCCAAAGTGATCATTGTGGATGAGGCATAATTATAAAAAACTTGGTGTTCCAAAATGATCACAAAGGATTTTGCAGAATAAAAAAAAAAAAAAAAATGACGTTCCAAAAGTGATCATTGTGGATGAGGCATAATTAAAAAAAAATTGATGTTCCAAAATAAACATGATGAACGTTGCATACTAAAAAAAAAAAATAGGATGTTCCAAAATGATGATGATGACCTTTGCAAAAACTATGAAAGTTGTCTCATGCCCCTCCACCAACATTATATAGAATCAAGCAAATTTACAGTAATTTTATAGTACACACAAGCCATGGGCTCCCTAGAAAAACAGTATGAAAATTACGGCAAACGAAATATACGGTTTACGGTATTCATACAGAAATATTTTGTATGGGACAATTTTTTTTTTGTATGAAAGACAATTTTTTTTTCATGGAACCGGATATAAAAAAATGTCCTCTGCAACATTAGTTTTTGCACCAACGCTCTAAGACCTATACTTTCCGAGATACGAGGTCGATGGGAGCGAATGGGGGACAAAAGGGGTACTTTAGGATTTATTCCCAACTCATCGGAACTCCCTCTATACGATCCTACCAAACATTTTCACCCTACGAGGTGGCATCTGGGAGAACAAACATGTCAATGAGTCAGTCAGTCAGTCAGTCAGTGAGTGGTAATCGAGCTTTATATAATATAACTAGAGGTTGCGTAGTGCGCGAGTTGCACGCAACTCGCGTGTTATTGTTTTTGTCGAAGAAGCAATCAAAGAGGATTTCGAGCTGTTAAAAGCGATCAAAAAGGATATACATGTGTAAGAAGCAGTCAAAGACGATATCGAAATGGAAGAAGCAATCAAATCAAAGAAGATATCCAAATGGGAGCAGCAATCAAATATGATTTCGAAGTGCAAGAAGCAATCAAACAGGATATTGAAGTGAAAGCAGCAATCAAATAGGATATCGAATTAGCAGAAACTATTAAAGAGGAAATTGAAGTTGAGTAAGCAATCAAAGAGGATACCGAGGTGGTAGAAGCATTCTAAGATGACGAAGTGAAAAAAGCAATCAAAGACGATATCGAAGTGGAAGAAGCAATCAAAGAAGGTATCGAAGTGGAAGAAGCAATCTTAGAGGATATCGAAGTGGAAGAAGCAATCAAAGATGATATCGAAGTGGAAGAAGCAATCAAAGAGGATATTGAAGTGAAAGAAGCAATCAAATAGGATATCGAAGTAGCAGAAACAATCAAAGAGGAAATTAGAGTTGAGGAAGAAATCAAAGAGGATACCAAGGTGGTAGAAGCATTCTAAGAGGATGACGAAGTAAAAAAAGCAATCAAAGACGATATCGAAGTGGAAGAAGCAATCCAATGGATATTGAAGATGAAGAAGGAATAAAAGAGGATATCGAAGCGGAACAAGCAATCGTAGAGGATATCAAAGTTAAAGAAGCAATCAAAGATAAACAAGCAATCAAAGAGAAAAAAATTGGATGTTCCAAAATGATCATGATAATGGTTGTATAAAAAAAAATTGAACGTTGCAAAAAAGATCATGATGAACGTTGCATAAAAAAAAATCTGGACGTTCCAAAATGATCATGATTGACGTTGCATAATATAAATGTATGTTGCAAAATGATAATGATCAAAAATTTGTACTAATATTTTGTCAAAGTTTGCTAGTGCTATCTCTTCCCGTTTAGAAGATACGAGCGATTAAAGTTTTGTAAGAAAAATCATAAATTTGTTGATTGGATATCGAAGTGGAAGAAACTATCAAAGAAAATGTTGAAGTGGAAGAAGCAATCAAATAGGATATCGAAGTGGCAGAAACAATCAAAGAGGAAATTGAAGTTGAGTAAGCAATCAAAGAGGATACCGAGGCGGTAGAAGCATTCAAAGAAGATGACGAAGTGAAAAAAGCAATCAAAGACGATATCGAAATGGAAGAAGCAGTCAAAGACGATATCGAAGAGGGAGAAACAATCAAAGAGGAAATTGAAGTTGAGTAAGCAATCAAAGAGGATACCGAGGTGGTAGAAGCATTCAAAGAAGATGACGAAGTGAAAAAAGCAATCAAAGACGATATCGAAATGGAAGAAGCAGTCAAAGACGATATCGAAGTGGGAGAAGCAATCAAAGAGGATATCGAAGTTAAAGAAGCAGTCAAAGATGATGTCGAAGTGGAAAAAACATTCAAAGAAGATGACGAAGTGAGAGAAGCATTCAAAAAGGATGTCAAGGATGACAATAAAAAAACAGTTGCACCAAAAATTTATACCAATATTTTGTACAAGTTTGCTAGGGCTATCTCTTCCCGTTTAGAAGATACGAGCGATTGAAGTTTTGTATGAAAGACCACAATTTTGTAGAGAGCATAATGAAGTAACTGAAGCAATTAAAGAGGATATGAAAGTAGAAGAAGCATTTTAAAGGGATAACGAAGTGGAACATGCAAAAATAGAAGATGTCGAGGCGGAAGAAACAATCAAAGAGGATATCGAAGTGGAAGAAGCAATCAAAGAGGGTATCGAAGTGGAAGAAGACATCACAGAGGATATCGAAGTGAAAATGCTATCAAAGACGATATCGAAGATGAAGACGCAATCAAAGAGAATAATGCAGTGCAAGAAGCAATCAAAAGGAAATCGAAGATGATATCGAAGTGGAAGGAGTAAACAAAGAGGATATTGAAGTGGGAGAAGCAATCAAATAGGATATCGAAGTAGCAAAAACAATCAAAGAGGAAATTGAAGTTGACTAAGGAATCAAAGAGGATACCGAGTTGGTAGAAGTATTCAAAGAGGATGACGAACTGAAAAAAGCAATCAAAGACTATATCGAAGGGAAAGAAATAGTCAAAGACGATATCAAAATGGAACAAGCAATCAAAGCGGATATCGAAGTGGAAGAAGCAATCAAAGAGGATATCAAAGTGGAAGAAGCCATCACAGGATATCGAAGTAAAAATGCAATCAAAAACGATATCGAATATGAAGACGCAATCAAAGAAAATATTGCAGTGCAAGAAGCAATCAAACGGAAATCAAAGAGGAAGGAGCCCTTACAGAGGATACCGAAGTGAAAATGCCATCAAAGAGGATATCAAAGATGAAGAAGCAATCCAATGGATATTGAAGATGAAGAAGGAATAAAAGAGGATATCGAAGTGGAAGAAGCAATCGTAGAGGATACCAAAGTTAAAGAAGCAATCAAATAGGATATCAATGTGGAAGAAGCAATCAAAGAGGATATCGAAGTGGAACAAGCAATCAAAGAGAAAAAAATTGGATGTTCCAAAATGATCATGATAATAGTTGTATAAAAAAAATTGAACGTTGCAAAAAAGATCATGATGAACGTTGCATAAAAAAAATCTGGACGTTCCAAAATGATCAGGATTGACGTTGCATAATATAAATGTATGTTGTAAAATGATAATGATCAAAAATTTGTACTAATATTTTGTCAAAGTTTGCTAGTGCTATCTCTTCCCGTTTCGAAGATACGAGCGATTAAAGTTTTGTAAGAAAAATCATAAATTTGTTGATTGGATATCGAAGTGGAAGAAACTATCAAAGAGAATGTTGAAGTGGGAGAAGCAATCAAATAGGATATCGAAGTGGCAGAAACAATCAAAGAGGAAATTGAAGTTGAGTAAGCAATCAAAGAGGATACCAAGGTGGTAGAAGCATTCAAAGAAGATGACGAAGTGAAAAAGCAATCAAAGACGATATCGAAATGGAAGAAGCAGTCAAAGACGATATCGAAGTGGGAGAAGCAATCAAAGAGGATATCGAAGTTAAAGAAGCAGTCAAAGATGATGTCGAAGTGGAAAAAACATTCAAAGAAGATGACGAAGTGAGAGAAGCATTCAAAAAGGATGTCAAGGATGACAATAAAAAAACAGTTCCACCAAAAATTTACACCAATATTTTGTACAAGTTTGCTAGGGCTAGCTCTTCCCGTTTAGAAGATATGAGCGATTGAAGTTTTGTATGAAACACCACAATTTTGTAGAGCGCATAATGAAGTAACTGAAGCAATTAAAGAGGATATGAAGTAGAAGAAGCATTTTAAAAGGATAACGAAGTGGAACATGCAAAAATAGAAGATGTGGAGGCGGAAGAAACAATAAAAGAGGATGACGAAGTGTAACAAGCAATCAAAGAGAATGTTCGAATAGTGGATGTCGCATAATAAAAAAAAATTGACGTTCAAAAATGATCATAGTGGATGAGGCATAAATAAAAAAAAATTGATGTTCCAAAATGATCACAGTGGATGTTGCATAATAAAAAAAAAATTGACGTTCCAAAAGTGATCATTGTGGATGAGGCATAATTTAAAAAAAAATTGACGTTCCAAAATGATCATTGCTGATGAGGCATAATTAAAAAAAATTGATGTTCCAAAATTATCACAGTGGATGTTGCATAATAAAAAAAAAGAAATTGACGTTCCAAAATAATCATTGTGGATGAGGCATAATTTAAAAAAAATGATTTTCCAAAATGATCACAAAGGATTTTGCATAATAAAAAAAATGACGTTCCAAAAGTGATCATTGTGGATGAGGCATAATTTAAAACAAAATGATGTTCCAAAATGATCACAAAGGATTTTGCATAGTAAAAAAAAATTGACGTTCCAAAAGTGATCATTGTGGATGAGGCATAATTAAAAAAAATTGATTTTCCAAAAAGATCACAAAGGATTTTGCATAATAAAAAAAAAATAATTGACGTTCCAAAGTGATCATTGTGGATGAGGCATAATAAAAAAAATGATGTACCAAAATGATCACAGTGGATGTTGCATAATATAAAAAAAAAATAATAATTGACGTTCCAAAGTGATCATTGTGGATGAGGCATAATTAAAAAAAATGATGTTCCAAAATGATCACAGTGGATGATGCATAATAAAAAAAAATAATAATTGACGTTCCAAAGTGATCATTGTGGATGAGGCATAATTAAAAAAATGATGTACCAAAATGATCACAGTGGATGTTGCATAATAAAAAAAAAATGACGTTTCAAAGTGATCATTGTGGATGAGGCATAATTGAAAAAAATGATGTACCAAAATGATCACAGTGGATGATGCATAATAAAAAAAAAAAATTGACGTTCCAAAGTGATCATTGTGGATGAGGCATAATTAAAAAAATGATGTACCAAAATGATCACAGTGGATGTTGCATAATAAAAAAAAAATGACGTTTCAAAGTGATCATTGTGGATGAGGCATAATTGAAAAAAAATGATGTTACAAAATGATCACAGTGGATGATGCATAATAAAAAAAAATAATTGACGTTCCAAAGTGATCATTGTGGATGAGGCATAATTAAAAAAATGATGTACCAAAATGATCACAGTGGATGTTGCATAATAAAAAAAAAATGACGTTTCAAAGTGATCATTGTGGATGAGGCATAATTAAAAAAATGTGGATGTTCCAAAATAAACATGATGAACGTTGCATACTAAAAAAAAAAAAAAAATTGGATGTTCCAAAATGATGATGATGACCTTTGCAAAAACTATGAAAGTTGTCTCATGCCCCTCCACCACCATTATATAGAATCAAGCAAATTTACAGTAATTTTATAGTACACACAAGCCATGGGCTCCCTACAAAAACAGTATGAAAATTACGGCAAACGAAATATACGGTTTACGGTATTCATACAGAAATATTTTGTATGGGACAATTTTTTTTTTGTATGAAAGACAATTTTTTTTTCATGGAACCGGATATAAAAAAATGTCCTCTGCAACATTAGTTTTTGCACCAACGCTCTAAGACCTATACTTTCCGAGATACGAGGTGGATGGGAGCGAATGGGGGACAAAAGGGGTACTTTAGGATTTATTCCCAACTCACCGGAACTCCCTCTATACGATCCCACCAAACATTTCCCCCCTACGAGGTGGCATCTGGGAGAACAATGATGTCAATCAGTCAGTGAGTCAGTGGTAATCGAGCTTTATATAATATAATTTGTGAAAGCGTGAATTACGATCCCCGCACCATGGCTAGGGCGAGGAGTAGTTTTGTATAAAGATAGACCGTTTTCAAGCAGAAATTTGTCCATCGTAGACGCACCACGGTACGTACGGAATGCCACCATTCAGCGAGACCTAGAAATTGAGAGCTTAGACCAATTTATAGGCCGCCTAGCAACCAGGATGTTTGCGCGCCTCGACACCTCCTCTTACAAACATCTAAGAGAACTAGCTCCTCTCACAGAAAGGCCCCCTAAGAGCAAGCCGTATCCGCGGGAGCTGGTCACAGAAACTGACGATGAGGACCAGGCATCGTCAGACGGGGACATCCCTCCCTCATCCCTTCCCCCTACCTTCCTTCCAACAAAGGTACCTGCGCGGCGACCGTCCGACGATCCTCCCTGCGGAGTGAGCATCGGGCGGCCAGTAACGCGTGAGTAACAAACCTGAGGCTCCGCGAGCCGACCCGATGACCCCCCCGTTGAAACGGGGGGCGGAAAGAACTCTGCAGGAAAGGGCCAAAAAGCCCGGCACTGCATCCCCCACACCGGCTTCGCCGGTGTGTGTGAGAAGAAGACACGTCAGAAATTTGTGATCATTCAAGAACGCGATTTATACCTTGTAAACTAGCAACTAAGAAGAAAAATAAATACAGTCCACTTTTGCACCGAGTCTATCAATGAAGCCTGGGTAGGACCTCTACATTTATTGTATTTTAATTTTGTTGGTGTGCAATAAAGAGTATTCTATTCTATTCTATTCATACTTATTTCTGCCGCCAAGCAGTATTGCAGTGTTCGGTTTGAATGGTATGGTTGCCTGTAAAATTACAGACATCAAGCTTTACACCTGTATGCCTCAAGTTGATGGACGCAGGGCAATGCATCGTAGGGCACGTTTCTAAGGCGAGTGACCTACGCGCTACGATGCAATACTTTGTTATAGGTGATGGTTACCACTTAACATCAAGTGGGCTATAAGCTTGTTGAATCTCCAGTTCGTATAAAAAAAACTTCGTTCTGAATATACTAATCGACGTGAATCTCATCTTTTGCTATGAAACCGTTAGTTTTGCGCATATTGTATGGTTTTCTTGTAAATAACAAATGCCTGTACTGTGTGTTCTGTCCTGAAACTAAATTTAAAACACAACATTTTGACTGGCGAGCCATAATTCTTTTCTTTCATTCGGGTTTCTAGCAACGTTTTGATGAAATGTCACGGAGGACTTACATAATATTGATTTCTTACTGAACATTATTTGTATTAACGAGTACATTCAACCTCTTATATTTACTGCTCGAAGAACTGACGGCCGTTGGGGCAGAAATGTCCTCGAGTGGAAACTACGCACTAGTAAATCTAATTACACTACAATCATAGTACCAATAATTAAGTATCAGTGACTTGAGATCACTGTCATAGCAAATATTTCTCACGAACGAAATATACAAAGAAATACAATAATTCCTAATATTTTAATTAGCGCCACCATAATTATGTTTAAATTACAAGATATTTCGTCAACGATATAATCACATTTAGAATTTATTGGACTATGATTTTAAGCTTCATCGTAGGAAATTGATTAATCACAATGATCAAATAATCGTCTATGAATAGCTAACTGAGGAGGCCTTTTGAATGATCATCTGAAACAAACGAGCGAGTTTTTTTCTCATAACGATGCAGGCACCTGCATTAAGTATTAAGTTGTTAAATTCACAGTTTTATCCTATTTGTAAGACAAAGTTATACAGTATGCTTTGAAGGAACATTAATCAGACATAAATTCGACTTATACAATATTTCATCATCATTATATTAACCGTAGGACGTCCACTGCTGAACATAGGCTTCCCCCAAAAATTTTCAGAGTGACCAATATTGTGCACCCAACAATTCCCAGCAACCTTTCTCATGTCGTCTTTTAATCTAGAGGGGGCCTTTCAAGGCTGCGCTTTCCAGTGTATGATCTCCACTCGAGACCCTTTCCGTCCCATCGGCCGTCAGTTCTGCGAGATAATGTGCCCACTGCCACTTCAGTTTGCTAATTTTTTGGGATACGTCAGTCGCCTTAGTTTGTCTATGAATCTCCTCAATTCTGATCTAATCACGTATATAAACACCAAGCATACCCTTTCCCTATGGAAAGGGCTATGCGCTGTTTGACCTTGAACCTTCTTACAACTTATAAAAATCATATGTTTTTGGTGTAAACTTAGTTAAATAATTTGTTAACTAAATATCATTTATTCAGCAAAAACTTAATCTATTACATACCATAATAATATAAAGTAAGTATAAAACTACTAGAAACTAACTTGACGACCTCCGTGGTGCAGTGGGCGAATACCCGGTTGAGACGCAGGAGGTAGCGGGTTCGATTCCCGCCGCGGAACAAATGTTTGCATGATTTATAGATATTTGTTCCGGGTCTGGTTGTTTCTTTATATATTATAAGTACGTATTTACAAAAAAAAAGTATATGAGTATTATATCAGTTATCTGGTTCCCATAGTACAAGCTCTGCTTAGTTTGGGGCTAGATAGCGCTGTGTGAAATGTCAAGGAATATTTATGATTATTATTATTATTTATAACTAACCTACTTATATACAAAGCAAACTATATATAAAACCCTAATCTAACAAGCCGCTGCCAGTGGGTAGCGTGCCCAGAATGCTGGCCGCATTGCCACGTTGAATGGCAATGCTTAAGCGTTGGCCAAAATACTGGACAGCATTTTGGTCACGCGTCGCCTCAACCAGGCGTTTTGAAAGGTCATTTATTTTAAGTGCATAACCCAAAGTATCATTAGAATATTCATCCTGAAATATTTAATTGTTGAAATTTGACTTTATTTTTATAAAAAAAATAAATCATTTTGTATTTGACACTCCCTTTTGGGGAATGTCTTATAAAAAAATGTAAAGTAAGCGGTATTATTGAAGATCCAACAAGAATTCTCTTACAGTTCCGTGGGTTTTGAAATCTATTGTATACCTATTTAGTTGGACATAATGAACAGAATTTATGTTCATTTTATGCATGAGCAAATATCATCGGTTCTTTTTAATTATCAAGATACGGTGATACGAATGTACCTGTATCATGGAAGACGTTTATGTGTCATATTAAAATACATAAAATTGTATAAAATGGTAAGCGGTGTCTTTGCGCTGATTACTTGGACGTAACGAATGGTTGACGTTTGTTTATGAAAATTACTTCTTGAAGATAAGGTGTGTACTTGCAAAGTTAAACTTTAATAACATCTTGATTATATCTACAGTAATTAAAGTATTGTTACTAAATTTTTTTTTCAACCTCATAAAATCAGCCGTAGGGACTTCTTTATTTAGTTGTCTTTACATCTAGTAGAGGGGATACACTACGCTTTTCAGTGCGTGTGTTCTGCCCTTTCTGTCTTTCTGCCGTTAGTGTCTTCAAACTATGAGCCCCGCCTATTACCAAGTATACTGGAAATCATCTACCTCATCATCTACTCAATCTACAAATTGAAATCTCATTCATACAACAAAATAAACTTCAATATTTTTATCTTTATTTTGTACACTTTTCTTAATGTTATAAAAGAAATCACTTACGTTATCTTTTTATGATAAAAATAAAGAATTCCGTTTTATTTCTGACTACATATTACTTAAGGTTTGATTTTTTTTTATATTTTATTGTTGTCTATAAAGTTCTACCACCCCACAATATACAAAAGTTAGCTGAACGAAAATGCTAATTAGCATTAACTAGGCTTATACATATAGATTACCAGTGCATTGAAGATTTTTTTTTATTTATTACTTGCTTATTTAATAATACTCGCAATGACAAACAATGGATATAGAAATAAGTAATCAAAGCTGTTAGGAGTTTTAAAGTCACTCTCAAATAAATTCCAAGGATTAAAAAAAGCCCACTCGATTACATAACAAACATTCATTAATATAGCTTAGACACTAATAACCTACCTGAAGATTAATCGTTCGAGTCGAAGTAATAGAATATTCAGTCACACACGCAACCTGCGAGTTATACCTGAATTTACGCGCAAAACGGGTTACCGGCACTAAATCATGGTAATTTTTAACGAAATTCTGAATTCAATGCCCGTATACACAACAGGTGAGCTGGGGGAAAAAATCAGTAATGCTGAGCCACATCCTTTTTCGCGGCATATAGCTCATAGTACAATCATAGTCTTTTTTAAACGTGAGGATAAATCAGTGTCTTGCGTCACGGACGCTATATTGAATCCCTAACGTAACAAAGGATTCTAGAGTGACACGAGCGGAGCAAGGGAGGGAGAATACTCTACTTTTCACACTTTAAGACAATAAAAATTAAATCTAGGTTGGTGCATTCTGTGCAGAGGTTACTTCGATTTAAGAGTAAGTTCTTATTGTGTGGATATCTTTGGTTCAAATAAGAGACAGAGATGAGAACATATTACAGATGAGATTCCAAATTCTATCTTCAAACGATCTCAAGTAACATAAGCATATTGATTAATGAAAATACTTGAATGCACAAAATTAACATGTCTTTACATAGCCGAACTTAATGCTACCAATCATTCTCTTCCAGTTAACCTTTGCAGAAGGTGGAAAATATATTTTTTAGATAGTGTACGATAAGAAGCAGAAAAAGTATAAGGAAATCTACGAATCTTTGTTTATAATACTCATACCCAAACATCAGATATAATAGTGTTACGCCGAGGCTGTTAAACAATGAGTAATAATCGAACCCTCTCGAACGCTTTTGTCTTGCTGTGTTATTGTTGCTATTGTTTGTGGTTTCGCAGAATGGGGAGTGGCCATTGTGTCGAGGGACCGACCCTTTCCTGGAAGGATCGACATCGTTCTCGAACAATCGAAATGTGTGCGATATAAATAGGCCGGAGAGATGGCCGGACAGTCAGTCTGAGTCAGTCAGTGAGTGTGTCTCAGCGAGGCCCTGGAGGACTGACGTGGAGCAGGGTCTCGCGTGAACAGTAGTTGCTCGCGAGTGAGTCTGGATTAAGCTATACGTGCGATCATTTCGGTGACTTTAAGTGGTGCAACAGTGGTGTGAACTAGTGTGTTGTGATTACGTGTGACCAAGTTCGTGTATTCATCGTTTTAGTGTTGAATAAAAGTGTTATTTTGGTCAGACCGATTCCCATTATTTTATCCCGAACCCTCAGGTCGTAACAATAGTTACACAGTATTTTCAATAAACGTACTTTCTAATAAAACACATCAATAAACCCTAGTTGAAATAATAGATGAACTAATACATTTATTATTTATAATACATAAAAATTCTACATAAAGTCAAAGTAAAAGTCAATGTCAAATATTTTTATTCATTAAAATCACAAGGATCACTTTGAAACGTCAATTACTCGTATATAAAGTGGTGTGGTAGTGGTCAAACGCTGGCCTATAATTTATAAAAAAAAAAAAAATATCTTATATAACGCTAATAGAGTGGATAAATAACACAGAGTATTTACAGGACACCACTCATTTTGTAGGCTTCGTTCATGAGAGAGAGGTAGTGCTTTGGATCTGAAATCCTCAATCGAGGAAACAGGTCGAAACTCTGCTAAATACTCTTCCATAGTCGGATATTATATCCAGTAGGTATTATAAAAAAAGAACAACGGTACAAATAGGAACACATTTGTGAGACTGCGCCGGAAAACAATCATGGCAACCCGTTTTTTATCAAAATGCGGCCATACCTGCGAGTTATAAAATTGAAGCATTTGATAAATTAGTCCTATCCGTCATGATTGGACACGGAAGTCTGGTAGTTAGGAAGGCTTGTTTGTTGAGAGGAGTTCACACTTGCCTAGTCTACGCAGCGATCCTTTATAGACACGCCTTATTACTACAAAAAAGTTAAACAACTGTTTAATAAATTCTATACCAATTTTTGTTTAGAATGTTTTTAAACACACGCTCAACAGTGTTCAATTTTTTTATGGTAAAGCCCAATAATCATTATTGTACACTACATTAAACATTGTCAAAAAAAAAAGAACGGAAATAATAAAGACACACAAAAATACAAGTGGCGGTCTTATAGGTCGAAAGCGATCTTTACCAGGCAACCTTTGAATGGATATACATAGATCGTCATAGAACGGTAACTTGCTAGTTTAAAATAAGGAAAAAATACGAGTAGTTTTAAACGAACATTGAAATGAAAACTGTCAATACAGGAAAAAGAGATATCTAAAATAATTCAAAATCAACATACGACATTCAAATACATACAAAATATTGACAGTCAATTATTTTTGCACAAAAAATAAAAAAATACAACTAAAGGTGCTTAGCGGAATAAAAAGGTTTCGTAAGGGTTCGTGCTCTGAGTTTTATTGTAATACAAAGAGCAAAAATAAATTTCGAATATCTACCTCCTGTTATCTACCATCTAAACAAGCTCACACGAAACATGATCTTTAAAAGACGATAATTACCAGGTGTTGATATGATCAACGTACGTCGACAGCTTTACAACTAAATGAAACAGTGTAAAGGTGCCCTTATATGTGACAAAGGGTATGAAGGGTTATCGTAATGACTCATTATATTTTCACAATTGTACGGAAGTACGGTTCGATTTACTAACGTAACGCTTGGGAAAAAATTTAGTAGATTGTATCACACTAATATTATAAATGTGAAAGTTTGGACGTTTGTTTGTTACTCAATTACGTCGTAACGGCTGAACTGATTTCGATGAAATTTGGTATGTACATAGATTGTACATACCAGCCAGCATGTAGCCTGGATTAATACAAAAACTACTTTTTGTTGACTAACAACGTTTGCGAAGCCGCTGGCGGAAGCTAGTTAAAAATATTATCAAGTAATTTTTGTTAGTTTGATGTATAGAAATTGTATATAAAATTTTAGAATAATTTGTTCCAGGTCTGGAGGTTTCTTTAGATTGGGGGTTAATAGTGTTACGCCGAAGCTGTTAAACAATGAGTAATAATCGAACCTTCTCGAACGCTTTTGTCTTGCTGTGTTATTGTTGCTATTGTTTGTGGTTTCGCAGAATGGGGAGTAACCATTGTGTCGAGGGACCGACCCTTTCCTGGAAGGATCGACATCGTTCTCGAAGAATCGAAATGTGTGCGATATAAATAGGCCGGAGAGATGGCCGGACAGTCAGTCTCGAGTCTGAGTGAGTTAGTCTCAGCGAGGCCCTGGAGGACTGACGTGGGAAGGGTCTCGCGTGAACAGTAGTTGCTCCCGAGTCAGTCTGGATTAAGCTATACGTGCGATCATTTCGGTGACTTTAAGTGGTGCAACTGTGGTGTGAATCAGTGTGTTGTGATTAAGTGTGACCAAGTTCGTGTATTCATCGTTTAGTGCTGAATAAAAGTGTTATTTTGGTGAAATCGATTCCCATTATTTTATCCCGAACCCTCAGCTCGTAACAATATGAAATTGCCGTTTCAAAAAGTGGCCATTTTGAATTAAAATTAAACCTGCATAATGTAAGATTTCAAAGTTAACACACGATAACCTTATCATTCTAAATTTTAAAATAAGTACCACATTTGATTGTTTGACTTGAAATTATTTTTTAATTCTTCTTTTAAAGTCAAGATGGATAGGTACATCGAACGTTAGAGTAATTGATCGTGCGAAGCGAGATCTCCAAATCAACTTGGGCAAATCGGCGTTGTATGTATGTATGTATGTATGTTTGTTTGTTTGTCCGAGGATAACTTTCGTAACGTTTATCCGATCATCATGAAATTTAGTGCATAGGTAGGTAGTGATGGCACAATTTTGGTGTGACTCAATGAGCTAAAAATATTGGGGGGTTGTTGAGATATTCAGTTCAAGAGGGGTAAAAAAAACGAAAATGAGACTATTCGGTCAAATGGGACGTTAAATGTACATATGTGTAATGTACGGTAAATGACGTCTTCATTAGTACATTTGAACCCCGTTTTTATTTTTAGTTTAATTTTTGTAGTTTTTGAGTTATTGACCATAATAAAAACAAAACTTTGACAAAATTCACGGGATACACCATTGACCCCACAATGCTGAAGTTTGGCATTCGTGTAGATTTAGTAACCCCAATATAGAAAAAAGTCTGAAATCCAGAATAACTGCAATTTGTACACCAAAAAAATATAACCATTAAACAAGAACCCCCGTTACATCTAATTTCAATGAAACTGTAGGTCAAGTAGGTTGGTTGTTCATTTCGTGGCACCAATTTACTAGTCAAAATTTACAGCCGGCATGCAGAAAGATCACTAAACGTATTTAGTGACTAAACATGTTTAAATTTGAAGTATTTGTAAGTCACCCTAAGAATAATATTTATTTTGGGAGATTCGCGAGAGCTCAGTTCGGGATGAACCACTAGTTTATGAATATGAGTTTCGACGTGGTACTAACGCAACTGAAACAGCTCGCAATATCAATAGGTACTGTGTTTGGAGAGGATACGGCAAATGATTGGTTTAATCGCTTCGACTTGAAGCATGAACCTTGAGGAAGACCAGCCACTAAGGCAAACAATGCGGAATTGAAAGTGATGGTGGAACCCGATCCGTATCAAACTATCAAGGAATTAGCGGCGTGGTTTGATGTTATCATACCCACAATATTGACCCATTTGCATCAAAACGGTAAAATAAAAAAACTTAAAAATGGGTGGCCCAGGAGTTAACTAATTTACTTTGCCTTACCTTGTTGAACTGGTATAGAAATTAAGGCATTTTGGACTGACTTGTGACGTGTGATGAAAAGTAGATTCTTTACGATAATCGTAAGTGAAGAACGCAATGGCTGACTCCAGATCAAACGCCGCAACAATGCCTTAAAGCGAAAATTACCCATAGAAATGTTATGCTAACTGTTTGGTGGTCACTTCATGGTGTAATTTACTATAAATTCCCTAGATCCAGACAATCAATAACAGCAGATGTCTACTGTACAGAACTTTGAACAATGATGGCGAAACTCGCAGCGGGACAGTCCCGACTCGTCAACCGATCTTCACTACTTGCTCCATGATAACGCAAGACCTCACACTGCTCGAGGAACCGTTTTAGCACTACAGAATCTGCAGTTAGAAACCATCCATCATTCTCCGTACTCGCCGGACCTGGCCCTAACCGACTACCATTTTTTTAGCGATTTGGACAACTTTACACATGTTAAAAAAAATTCTCTCCAGGAAGCGGTACAAAATGCCTTGACACAGTTTATTGAGTACCTCAAAGTTCTATCGCAAAGACATAAATGTACTTCTCATGACGTGACAAAAATGTATAGACAGTGAGGATAAATATACTTTGATTAAATAAATATACCTATTTGACCTTAGATTTTTTTTTTAATTTTTCAGTACAAAACGGCAATTTCATGCATAAGATTAGATTAGATAATTTCTTTGTTGCATATCATTAAATATAAACATATAAAAGAAAATACCGAAATACCTTTAACCCGTATTATATCATAAACGTATATAAGCTGTATGCTTCAAGTTGATGGACGCAGGGCAGTGCATCATAGGGCACGTTTCTAAAGGGCAATACTTTGTTATAGGCGATAGTTACCACTTAAGATCAAAGCCCGTAGCCAAATTACATTCGCTACGAATCTATTCGATTTCTACATACATTTGTTGTCGCTGTATCACGTGATATTTCTATAGCATGTGTCAAATCCCATACATTTTCGGACTTATCAACTAGCGTCATCGCTAATTGACTGTAACTTGGCTAAGCCCTCAGGTGAGCCATAGGCCAGTTCCATCTCCAAGTGGTATAAAAAAAACTCAAAATATTGAATACTGTATAATAGTATATAATATATATATATGTATATAGTAATAGTATATAGTAATGTATACTGAATAATAGCTGACTAATCCGCAGCTTCGCGCGCGTAGTTTTTCAATAAAGACATGACCCTCCTTCTGCGCAGTCGGGTACAAAGTAGCCTATGTCACCCGGGGATAGTGTGTAGCTTCCCAACGGTGAAAGATAGTTTCGGAGCCTATTCAATGCAAACAAACAAACAATAAAATCTTTCCCGTTTATAATATTAGTGTAGACTCCCCCCCGAACTCCCCAACCCCGAACTTCACCCCGAACTGCAATCTCGCGAGTCTCCTAAAAATGCAAATAAAATATCATTCATAATCTTTGACTAAGTGATAAGTGGAAGGAAGAGGGGAGAGACCTTTGCCAGTGGGGAAGTACGGGCTAGCAAAAACAAAAAAATCATTGACTAATAAAATAGTGCCTTGAAATGCTTAACCGACTCATTTGACTTACAGTTTCATTTACATTGCAAGTAACGAGAGTTCATGTTAATTGGTTCCTCTTTTTAGGGGGTAGAAATTGCAGTAATTCTGCAATTTCTACAGAGTTCCTCCACAGAGTTTTAGCTTATTTAGCCACACAAGGATTGTGCCATCACTACCTACCTATATATCAAATTTCAAGATGATCGAATGAACGCTTCGAAAGTGGGTAAAGATCAACCAGCAGCTCAGCAGCGATAAGGCTGTACAAGGTGCTATGTAACATGTATTTTAACCCAAAAGGGGGTGATTCTGCATTAATTTCTAAACTTGTACTTTGTGTCTACCATACAAATTATCTTAGAAGATGAATTAATGAATGAATGAAAACACTTTATTGTACACCATACAAAAATTACAAACAAAATAGAAAACACAAAGCAAATGGTACAATGGGCGGTCTTATCGCTTAAGATGTTTGATATCTCTGTTATCCTTTAGAAAGACAAGCAAGGAATAGGCTCTGACTCATCAGTAAGGCAGGCTGAGGATGGTGAAGATGATGGTGGTTTTGCAATTTGTGTTGCTTTCGTTTATTTGTTTTAATTTCACAATAAAAATTAATGTAATTGTTTCTGATCACTTAATGTATGTAAGAAAAGTAAGAGATACAATCTAAGATATACTAACATATACGAGTATATAATATAACCACGTGTATAAATAACCACACGTGTAACGTAACGATGTTATTAAGCGATCATATCAAAAGAAGGCGCTAAAAATAAATTCCAATTCCATGGCAGCCAACCTTAAAACACCCGAGTTAACTTCGTAGGTGTTAAACCCAATAAAGTTATATAAAACATGATTGATAGTAATAATTCCATCATGAATTTCTGGTATTAGATAGAAAATTATAATTTCGTCAAGATTGTTCGTAATAAACAACAGTTTAAGTCATTATCGGATATATCTGTCTAGGAACGAGCCCTAAATATGTATATGTTAAAAACATTACAAATCTAAGCCCGTAAAGCCATTAAAAATAAATTTTATAGAGTGGCGACATCGTTAAGGCGACGATTTATATAAAACATCTGACGCGATGACAGCGTTTATTTCAAGTGTCTCTGTTACAAACTCATTTGATGACAGAATTTTTTTTGAAAATTAAAAAAGGTGTGAAATACTTCATCTGAACATAACGTTTTTATTTTTAGTATTCCTCGAAGACCCACACACGGCAATAAAGAATTCTTTCGCGATGCACACACAAAAATAATATATTTAAAAGTTCTGACGTATCTCTTCTTTTTTATGTCATGTTTTTACACATGTATGTACATGAAATCCACAAAATAGATTCCTAACAGTAATGATGGCAAGGTACCGAACCTGTGACACCCAGTGCATATGGCAGTATAATGGTTTCCGGTTTCCTCACCGCGAACACAATGGTGGCTCCAGACGAAAATTACACAATGATATGCGGAATACTTTTTGGAGAAAATAAATCTGAGGAACGCTGCAAGAAACATCATGATGTAAAACGTTTATTTTTTATCCTGAGATTCTAATGTGAGACCTAGCTTGTAGGACTAACTTGGTCTTTAATAAATCTCAATCCTATGCTGGGATAATAGCTCTGGCTCAGAATAATTGAGAACCAATCAGAAACAATCCAGGATTGAGATACGAATCTAAATTCAAATGAGGGGTAGTAACGAATGGCATCTATCCATCCAAACCCAGACTCTACCTGAAGCTAATACGTTGAATTGGTGACTTAGCCTTCTTGCAAATAAAATTGAATGAAAGCTGATTAGAATCGCTTAAAATTAACCAAGCGTATGTACAACGTGTTTTTTTATGTATGATATTAATTTAAAACACACATCCGGAATCGTATTAACTGATTTTAGAGGTAGGTTTAATACCAGTAGCTTGAATATTTATCTAGAAATCGATACATTTCCATTAAACAATTTTTAACGTAAATCGGCAGCGCCTTTACGATGATGCCGCTTAAGATTCTAAGCTTAAACCTGTCAAAGAAGTTTTAGTTTAACTGCTATTGATCTTACGGGCCTTAGTCAGTTTAACAGGTACCTACTTACATGATGAATGAATATGATTTGTTTACGTACTTTATACTAGCTGTTTGATTTATATTTTAGGACTTGATAATAAAGTGGTTTGTAAATGTAAAATTTTCTATAGTAATGAATTTGAAAAACAATATATTTTATAACAATACTAGCCATTAACCCTTCACGTTGTTTCATTTAATGTCGTACATAACAAAACACGTAGTAGAATAGAATAGAATATATTTATTTGAAAAACAAAGAAACACAGAACGGATCATAAACAAAATAGGTAAACAAACGGGAAAAATAACAATGGAATGAGATAGATACCTACAGTTAGAATGTATATCAACACCGTTCTAGATTTATCAATGGGAGTTGAGACCCAAATCCAAATTCACACGAGATATCCGATGAATAGTGGGAATCGAATACGTGGAATTCGTTACTTTTTAGAAGCACTGGTTTTAAAGCACATCCGTTTTTAAAAACATCACAAAGGTATTAAAATACACAAGTACCAAACTATTGTAGTTCTTCAGAATCGTTTTCAAACGACGAAACTATACTAAATTCTGGATTTAACTTGATTAACCATCGAAATTGAGACACGAATCCAAATTGAAATGAAGGATCTGGTAACGAATGGCGAGCATCCGTCCGAGGCTGCCAGTATTTGTTACTCTACAGGGGTCATGGTAGCACGTTCCGGACATTCTTTCCGAAATAACAGCCAGTCGCGTGTGCTCCAGCCAACGTCGATTAATCACTTCACACTTGGCTTTGAACAATTTCTAGGGTCTTTGGGTGCTTAGAATTGTATATTACAGCTTCGTTATAAGAGGTACTGCTGTTCGCTTCACTCTATTATTCAACATTAGGTGCATTGGGCCTTGTCGTCGCTTTCTTGGCAGGGTTATAGTTTCTTCCAGCTATCTGTTTTTATTAAAAATAAATTGGTCAAACGCGTGTCGAACCACGCATAGTCAAGGGTTCCAAAGCCAGTACTTAGTCATTTTAGAATACAAAGTACCATTTTATGAATTGGTTACAAATCCACCTAAAAACATAAGTTGGTCGACTGATGCTCGTAAACTAGGTCTACTCAGCTTCGAAAATTCTTCTTACAAGTATGAGTATGTGTTACTATTGTGAATAATTTTTAGGCATACAAGAAAAGCATGTTGGCTGTAAAGATGGGCGACGACGGATCACATGATTATTACGAAAATGGCAATTTAAGGGTCTATATTTTGTAAACGGGCAATTGTATCAAAAAACTATTAAGAAAAACTTAAAAAACAAATTCAAGTCCTATTCAATGCCACTCCACAAGATGGGGTGCGTGAGTAATAAAAAACCAACCCCCATTAGGGGATTTTTTTTGTGATATAATTACAAATTAACAATTTATCGGTTTTTTTTACGTCCTGTGAAACCTTGCTTCATGCCAAATTTCATGTTTCTAGATCGAGGCTTTGATTTATTTGCGAGCAAAATATGCGGCATAAATGGCCGTATTTTTTAATTGCGTTAATCAAAGGGCCGTAGACCGAAGTATTTGGTATTAATTTCAACTTGATATCTCCACGCGTTCCTGAGAAAAAGGGTCTTGACAGACGGACAGACACAGATGGACAACAAAGTGCTCCTATAGGTATGGGTTCTTTTTTCCTTTTGAGGTACGGTACCCTAAAATGTATGGTCTCACTCTAGTCACAGATAATACTACGAGCTATATTGTCTGTGATTCCAGCTAAAAATATTTAAAGTCTTATTTCAAATAAATGTTTCAAAATCTTATTTCAAATGTTTTTAAAGTTGGGGTTTATATAAAAACCGAAAGACGTTTCAGTGGTTTCACGTGGATTTTACCTCAGTTTAAATTATATTTTACGTTTTTCTTTTTAATTCCCCGCCAACCTGAGCTCCGGTAGCCAAACAGTCACGTCTGAGGCAGCTGTTCGCTTTAGCTACGCCGCGCCAGCCAAATTGAGTATTGTTTGGATTACTTCACCGTCTCTCTACGTCCCTGGTACCTGCTCTTGTTTCGCGTTCATTAGTTTTTATATTGTTTTCTTAGTTTTCTTTTTTGTAGATTAACAAGTTTAACATCATATCAAGTGATATGGTATGCCAAAAATAGGGCAGCTGAAAAGAATGGTTAATTGAGTCAATTGATGTTACTTAAGAAGAAAGTCTTTGATAATAATCAGTGATGACATATGCTACAGAAACGTGGTCTTTCACTATGGGCCTCATAAGAAGGTTTAAAGTCACTCAGCGTGCTATGGAAAAGGCTATGCTTGGCATTTATCTACGAAATCAAATCAGAAATGATTCGTAGACGAACCAAATTCACCGACATAGCACAAATGATTAGCAAGCTGAAGTGGCGGTGGGCAGGGCACATAGCTCGAAGAACTGACGGCCGTTGAAGCAGAAAGGTTCTCGAGTAGAAAGTATGCACTGGAAAGCGCAGCTTAGGACCCCACTGGATGGAAAGACGGCCTGTTAAAGGTGTTGTTGACGACCTCCGTGGCGCAGTGGGCGAATAGCCGGCTGAGACGCAGGAGGTTCGATTCTCGCCGCGGAACAAATGTTTGCATGATCTACAGATATTTCTTCCGGGTTTGGTTGTTTTTCTATATATTATAAGTACCTATGTATTTACAAAAAAAAGTATATAAGTATTCTATCAGTTATCTTGTTCCCATAGTACAAGCCATGTCCAGCAATATTTATTTAAAGGTTGCTTGGATCACTTGGGTGCAGGTCGCATAAGATTGGTTGCTCTGGAAATCTATGGGGGAGGCCTATGTTCAGCAGTGGATGTCCTGTGGCTAATATGACGCGACAAACACCTAATACAAAGTAGGTAGAGTACTTTCCTACTAGTAACGTATAAGGTAGGTACTCTAATGAGTGCTACAAATACTAGGTGTTTGATACGAAAACAAAACGTGGATTCAATATTCCAACGTGAACGTTTCAAAACACCAGGTACGTGACTAAACACGCTCCACTCAGTAATCTGAACAATGGATTTTCAGAAATGCGCCACTCTATGATCCATCAATTTGAATCACTCCACCGGCAACGGCTCTACAAAGCCAACAAATTACCAACTGTAGGATTTTACCACTTCCGGTAAAACAAAAAGATAATTTAATAATTCAATTACGGTTTAAAAGATGCGACTCGTAGATAAAATATAAAAACTAAGTGAGAATATCCGTATCACCGCAAATAATGAAGGCAGCGTCGGTCGAATCGAATCACTCATCGCGCGCTCTGTCATTACAAAATCCCATCACAAATTATAGGTGACCAAAAAAGCTTTCAAACTTTTTCGAGCACAAAAATGACAAAGAAATTCGCGTTCTAAAGTAGCGTTATGTGCCCTAAACGAGTCCGGCAGACCGATTGCTACCATAAAGATAACAATAATTAGTCGTAATGACTACGTCGTCTGTGGGCCTGTGTCGGGTTTTTTTATTTTTTTAAGTGCAGTGGGCGGCACGACGCGACGCCGCGATCGGGAGATAGTGCGTCCATCAAATCGTATGATAATCGGGCCCAGTTAATTCCATTACCAATAATAAATGCACGCATTAAATTAGACCTGTCGGATGAGTCGACGGAACGTGGTCTGATCGCTCCCATCACTCGGATTATGATATGAATAATTTATCAGAAAAAAAAACTTCAGCTTGTTTGAATTTGGAACGTCAAGAGCCATATGTCATTGTGTTGATGATAGACATGATACCGCCTGCGTATAATAATTTATGAGCGCGAATGTTCCAGCAATTCTTGGGAGCCGCATGTCTCGGTTGCCTCGTGTAGTCTTTTTGTAATAAATTGTTTATCTTTGTTACGAAATCGTTTAAATATCAATATTATATAAGAACTGTTTGTGCGGACTCGAATAATACAACTCGAAATACAATTTATGGTTTAAATTGACATTGTCAATAATTTTAAGACAAAACATAATCGCATTTATAAAAAACGAAAAGCTAAACAAAGTTGTTTTTAATATTTCCGACTAGGATAAAGGAATAAATAAACAAACAATTCACAACTGTAGCTGAGAGAAAGCTGCATTGTTAGCGGCTGTCACAGCTTAAAATAACATAATTCATAGGAGATTTTGTTCAGGACGTAAATCTCACTGTCACCAAACTCCTATACAAATATTTTCCGCGTTTTTTCCTTAATCCCTTTTAAAATATAGGTGTAAACTTTTCTTCCAGGAAAAACAATATGTCGTACAAAACAAACAGCTGTGAGTTTCACGTTATTGTCTCAGCACGATTTAAGGTTTATTTATGACCATAATATAATATTGGTTTTTGGATCGTCATTATCATCATTAACACATCCACTGATGAACAAAGGCCTCCACAGATTTCCAGAGCGTCCTTGTTGATTTTGTGCAGCCTAAACCCAACGGCTCTCAGCAACTTTTATCAGGTCATCATTCCATCTAGTGTGGGATCATCCAACGCTGCGCTTGCCAGTGCGTGGTCTCCGCTCAAGAACCTTTCTGTTCCAACGCTTGTCAGTTCTTCAAGCTATACGCCACGCCCCTTCACCACTTCAGCTTATAATGTCAGAGACCTTGGTTTGTCCACGAATCTCCTCATTTCTGATTCGATCCGTAGAGAAATACCAAGCATAGCACTGTCCATAGCGTGCTGTGTGACCTTGAGCCTTTTCCAGGAAAAAGTTAGTATTTTCGTAATGTTTAATAAGAGTCAAAAAATCAAAAGATTTGTTGTTCGCACATTGTCCATGACTTAGAGCAAAAGTTGTATACACCACGAGTGTCAGATAGCATTGGTTTCAGACCAATCATCAGGCCCTGGCGTTTCTTAATAAAGAAATTCTTCTCCTGCAATTCTGTAATTCCTGATAACAACAATAGTCTGTCTATAAGTCACGAGCGAATAGGTTTCTCCTACGCAAGCGTATTCTATCGTAGACCGCATCATCGCTTACCATCAGGCGAGATCGTGGTCAAACGTGAGGCTATAACAAATAAAATAAACAATTTTTACACCGAATCAATTGTCTCTTTCACTCTTTGATTGCCCGAACAGAAATACTTATCAATAAAAAGCTAAGGTTACCCCCTGGACTACTTAACTTAACTTCAAAATAAATAAAAATATTTTTCAAGCTTCTGATCGACTCCAGACGCCGGAGCCAATTTTAATTCAAAAGCGTTACATAAATCGCTGACTCACCGTGATCTTGACGCTATGGGAGTTAGGCTTGCTGATGGACTGAATTCTGTATTAATTTGTCAAAATTAATTACAATAAGGTGTACCTATGAAGGATCATCATGATATTATCGAACAAAAAGGTTAATCAGTTTATAAGTGCGACATAAACTGGAGTATGCTGTTTCATTATTGGTAACTTTTAATTGTAAAGATTTGATTGAATGTTAGTAGTTTATTTAAACCAGCTTGTTCATGGGGTTTTCTTTCGTGGTATCCAGATTAAAAGTAGCTTATGTATTACTCCAGATCACGAACTAAACCTATATGATATTTTAGAAAGCTAACATACCTACCCTTATTATATTATCAACACAAACTTTGAATCTAAAAAAATGTAGACAGGATTATAAAGCCTGATAGAAAATTTGTTCTAGTTATAACGTTTCATGGTAATGAATACTATCTTAACATATATATTCAATATTACATTTATATTAATATTACCTACCCTGTTATCTATTTATTTTGTTTTGCTTTGTAAGCACACAGCTAAATAAAAAGCTTAAGTTATAAGGCTACCGTCCTTTAACGTTTCTGTAAAATCCAGTCCATCCAAAGGTTGTCTGGAAGAGATCACTTTTAGCGATAAGACCGTCAATTGTACTATCGCGTGTCTAGTTTTAAGTGTTTTAAATATGATTTGTTAATTTAAGTGTGGTATACAATAAAGCGTTTTCTATTCTACTCTATTCTAATACTATCTTCACTAAAAACGGGATATTAGTGCACATATACATATATTACAACTTACTGCCCCCGGCTTCGCACATGTGGTTAGCTAATAATTATATTACCCTCCTTCATCGCAGTCGAGTAAAAAGTAGGGTTTGTCTTAATTTCGGTCATAATCTATCTTTACACAAAATATTATCGAAATCAATCCAGCCGTGTAGTCATGAAAGCGTATGAAACATACTGACAGACAGAGCTACTTTCAAATTTTCAAAAAAAAAACTCAAAAAATCATCGTAGATGTCGGTTTAAGTGAAAATATTATAATTGTTCTAATCTATCTTAGTAAATTAGTACGTACATTTAAAGTTCAATATTGCAGACCTATCTTGCGGGTGAAAATAGATTTCAGCGCAGAGCTTTTAGCTATCTGCCATTAGTTATACACTGCAGACCATTTTAACTGCAAACTATGAATTCAATTCCTGGCCCTTTATTATATATACGCCTCAATGAACAGAAAATGTGCCAGTTAAAAAAAATTAGTAGAGCGCTTTTTGATTAAAATAAGACTGCGTTATCTGTGGTTGCCTTCACAAAGTGAGCACAGGGAATAAGTTTATTGTATTTTATTTAAATGCAAGTCTGTTTATCATTGAAAATTCTTCCTTACATAGCATAAAATGAAGTCGCTTCCCCTGTCTGTTACATTTGATCAGGGATTCTCAAACTTTCGGCTCCACGAACCCTTGTTAAAGTTTCCAGGTGACAGCGAACCCCGTAACTAACTAATTAAATCCCCCCTCCCCCCAAAGAAAATAATAAAATTAACTGTTGAAGAAAATAAGGTGTAAGGTTCAATAAAATAAAATAAATTATTTACAATAAAAGGTAACAAATAAAGTGCCAAAAGAAATATCTTTTTAATATTAATGCGATGGATGTGCTTGTTTCTTGTTGCAAATGGTGACTTCATTTGCGACAAGATTTTAGAAGTAATTTTGGACAATTTTAACATTAATTCTGACTCGGTATCAGGTCGATTTATGTATTTAGTTTTTATTATGACCAGGTGTGAAAACCCACTCTCACATAAGTATGTTGTAGCAAAGGGTAAAAGGAAATTCATCGCTTTGCGTGAGAGTTAGGGATACTCTTCCAGTCTAGCTGCCCAAAAATCTATGAAAGACAATCTTTTTAAATCAGCATAAAGAGTTTAACCCACGGACATTTCTAATAATGACTCCTGCCACCATGTGTGCTGCACGTGCCTTCCAGTCATCAAGCCACCATTACGTAAAGCTTGTCGCTAAACCCCTGCCGTCGAATGGCGAACCCCTAGGGGTTCGCGTACCCAATTTTGAGAAACCCTGCCTTAGATCTTTTAAACTACTCGACGGCTTTTAATGCAGTTTTCAGCAATTGAGAGAGTAATTCAAGTGGAAGGTTAATATGTATAACTAGCTTCCGCCAGCGGCTTCGCACGCGTTGTTTGTCAACAAAAAGTAGCCTATGTGTTAATCCAGGTTATAATCTACGTACATACTGATTTGAAAGTAGCTCTGTCCCTCTATCAGTTTGTTACCTTTTCACAACTTAACGGCTCAACCGATTTCGATGTAATTTGGTACCTATATACCTAGATAGATTATGAATGGACTTGAGACATTGGATATACTTTACGCGACTGCCCAGAAGGAGGGTAATGTCTTATTGACAAACCACGCGTACGAAGCCGCGGGCGGGTAAGTTAGTATTAAATAAATTAAGAATTAAATTGAAGTAACAAATTCGAAATTAACAAGGACAAAAGTAGGGCATCACGTTAAAAAGTTTGTAAAGCCAAAGCTGTTTCAGACACGTACAAAAATTTCCAAACTGGCAACAGATGTTCAAAATTTCGAGTTGAGGTTACCAAAGTTTTTCAGCTTTGTTTGTCCACATCAAACCGCGTTTTGTTATAATTAATGGACTGTCGCTAGTCATTACTGGGGCTAATTAGAGAACGGGTCGGCAAACAAAGTCCCGGTTTCGAGACAGGTGTGGTTCGGAGATAACAGGAAAGAAGACACATAGCCATGGCTCCTGTTAGATCGGACACCGACTTTTGCCAATTCTACCTGATAGAACTCGACTGTTTGATATTTCGGTCACGAAAGGTTTGTTAACTAACTTTATGGAAACCAGTGCATAATTTCTGATTTTACCGTCATTTCTTCTCATTTCCGCAACTTTATTATTTATCATTAGACATCCCCATGTCAAAAAGGCCATTTTAGCTAATATTACTTTAACACTACAATACAGGTGTGCCTAGACTACATTAGTTTTTGACTTTATTTAGTTCCTCCTTCGCCACTTTGTTTTATCATGGTTTTCGATAATTGTTTAGGATTCCTAGATAGATGTGCCTGTCTTCCAAGATACTTTGGATCATCAGAACAGATGATCACAAATATCAGTGACACAGATTTGGAGTGAATGAGGCACGTGAGGCTTTACACCTGTACCTATGCCTCAAGTTGATGGACGTAGGTTGGTGCATCGTAGGGAACGTTTATTAGGTGCGTGACCTACGATGTAATACTTTGTTATAGGCGATAAGATAAGACAAGATAACTCTTTATTGTACACCAAAGTAAAATTCAGAACACAATTTTTACAAATAGTTTTAGTACAATGGGCGGTTTTATCGCTAAAAGCGATCTCTTTCAGACAACTTTTGTATGGACAGGATAATAATTGATGATATGACGGCGGTGCATCTATATAATACTAAAAACATACCTACATACTATAAACTTAAAATAATACTATTCACACAAATTTTATTAATAAAATTAAATAATATAATTTGCAAACATAAAAATGGTAATGATGAATTAACAAGCAGTTGCAACTAGTTACGATTGTTACCACTTAAAATCAGATGGGCCATGCGTTTGCTCCATCTCCAGGTAGAAAAAATAAAAGTTTAAAAACCTAACAACCTACACAATTTTACGTATTTTTAGGCCACCATGTTTCTCTATTGTTCACTTCACTCCATTCATCATTATATTCATCAGGGAGGGTTCTCTACGGTCAGATCCCGGCCTATGTCTAGCTCGGGCTTAACACTGTCCGGATAGTTTGCTTTATTAGGAAAGTTAAATCTGTTCTGCAGCGGAACATAGAATGTTTTTGCACGAGTTCTTAATCTGTTGAAATGTTCGAGTTTGAACTGCTTTTGTAGAGCAATAGAGTATACTAGGATATTGTTTATACGAAACGCTTGAATAAACTTATAAACAACAGAGTTAGAGGAACTTAGACTAAATAACTCTAACCTGAGAGACGAGGATGTTGATGAGTAGCGATGGGTTTGTGAGAGACGCTATCTATGCTAAAGGTATGACTGTACCTTTATCAGATAGAGTGCGATCCACTCCATGTTACGTCTTGTCTCGTACTGCAGATTGTAGTTATATGCGCGTGAGTGTGGATTCCTTTATGCCATTTATGACACAATGATCAGTTTATATCTCGATCATTCATTAACTGAAGTCTACATTTATACGAATATTATAAATTCGAAAGTAACTCTGTCTCTCTGTCTGTTTGTTACATTTTTGTAACTAACGGCTTGACTGATTTTGATAAAATTTGGTATATACATAGATTATGACCGGCACTGGCACATTTACTACTGTTTACTCGACAACGCGGAATGATTTTATTTAACAAAACCAGTAAAAGCAATGAATTTAAAGCCGTTGTCTGAATTCACATACGTTATTTACTATCAGTCCGTAGTATTAGTACTTTATTCAAATATCCATAGGTTTAAATGGTTTTATGTTCTTTGTATCATCTCGCTTGATTAATGTTGCAATGTGTCGCGAATATCACAATAAATTAGCCGTTTATTATTTATTGCCGGTAGGTAATATCAAAGTTTTGAATTTAAATGAACTGTCTAATAATAATTTATGTCAGTTTAATTTATGATTTGTAGAAATAATTGATCGAGCGATGCGAGATCTCCAAATCAACATGGGCAAATCGGCGATGTATATGTATGTATGTTTGTTTGTCCGAGGACAACTTTAGTAGCGTTTATCCGATCGTCATGAAATTTGGTACATAGGTAGGTAGTGATGGCACAATTTTGGTGTGACTCAATGAGCTAAACATATTGGGGGTTGTTGAGATATTGGGGTTCAAGAGGGGTAAAAAAAAAAATGAAAATGAGACTATTAGGTCAAGTGGGACGTCAAATGAAAGGTCTTCAGTAGTAAATTTGAACCCTGTTTTTATTTTTAGTATAATTTTTGTAGTTTTTGAGTTATTAGCCATAATAAAAACAAAACTTTGACAAAATTCACAGGGTACACCAGTGACGCCACAATGCTGAAAAATTTGGCATTCGTGTAGCTTTAGTGACACAAATATAGGCAAAAGTCTGAAATCCAGAATAACTGCCATTTTTACCCAAAAAAATAAATAACCAATTAACAAGAACCCCCCGTTAAATCTAATTTGAATGAAACTGTAGGTGAAGTAGGTTGGTTATGCATTTCATGGCACCAATTTAGTAGTCAAAGATTAAAGCCGGTATTCACAACTATCACTAAACGTATTTAGCGACTAAACATATTTAAATTTGAAGTTTTTGTATGATTTGACAACTCCTTAAATCATATTTAGCCATAAATACGATTAGGCATCGTTGTGCAAGTCGCCCTAAGAATAATATTTATTTTGGGAGATTCGCGAGATCTCAGTTCGGGGCGAACCACTAGTTAAATTAATAATACTTACGGTATAGGCTGTTTCAAATATAGGAGTAAAACTTGAATTTGACTGTATTTAATTATTGGTATCATTCTTCGTGTACAGTCGTTCGTACAGTAATGCCACGACTTGCGCAACATTCTACGTGAATTCGGAGACAAGCGGTTTTTTTTGATGGCCGCGCGCTTCAGCTCTCCCACTCCGCTGTTAGTGTAACTGTTAGTGTGCGTTTTATTGATAACCTCATCCAACAGAAAAAAAAAATTGTCATTTGAAAATAACAAGAAAAGAAAAACACTGTCCTTGGAGCGTTAACTAAATGTATATATATGCTAAGTTGAACCCCCGAGTAACGCGAATTCGACTAACACGGTTATCGCTCGGTCCCACCGGTTATCGCGTATGACCGGGATATTACTGTACTTATAAATATCATGGACGTCAAAAAATGGACGGAGATAGAACACGAACATGCCGTACGTGCACCGGCCGGTTTTCCCCTATGAACGTAAATTTACGGGATTTGTTTTTTTTTCTATACATTTTAGGGTTGCGTTTGACCACGATCTCGCTTGATGGTAAGCGATGATGCAGTACGCGCTTGCCTAGAAGAAATATTGTAGTCCCATCTGGCCCGGTGGTTCTGCCCCGGTACCGGGCCCATTGGCACTACTTTCGTGTCATCGGGCCCGGTGATATTAATAATAGGCAATCATAATATATGAATGGGGAGCTAAGTAGAACAATATTAATTATTTATTATGAATGTTTTTTTATAGTTTGTTTCGCCATTTGCTTCTCTGACATTGGTCAGAGACGTATTTTAGGCTACCGGGGCAGTGCCACCGGGCCAGATGGGACTAATCCAATTTACGGACACATCGGCAACACTCGCTTCCATCGGCGCCGTTGCGCGGTGTGACGACCTTACAGGAGCACCGCTTACCAAATCACGCACACGTCAACCGATGTGTAGTTTGGTAAGCCATATGGCGTCGTACATTCATAGGTTTTAAGTCCATGATAGATATTATAAGGTTTTAACTTAAGGCATGATTATGACCATAACATTCGGTTTTAATATCCTCGGTTAGTAATAATTTTCTTTGAAGTAAATGCAGCAATTATGAACTTTAATGGCAAAATGAGACTGTCGGTGATATCAATCGAAACGTGTTCAGCATGAAAGTCACTTGCGAAATTTCGGTGAATAATATTTCAATTATTGTAAATTTCTATCATAAAGTTAAATTGCGTTATTATCCTATAAGGGCTGATCCTGAGAGGGATATGCTTAGCGTTTCTTTGCGAGATATAATCAGAAATGAGGAGATTGGAAAACAAACTCAGGTCACCACCATACCCCAGAGGATTAGCTAATTGAAATTGTAGTGGGCGGCGCACAAATCTTGAAGAACTGATGGCCATTGGAGTAGAAAGGTTCTCAAGTGGAGACCACGCACTGGAAAGCGCAGCGTAAGCTCCCCACTAGATAAGGAGTCATTGGGTGCAGTACGCAGGTAAGACCGGTGCTCTGAGAGTAGGTACATGGGGGAGGCTTATATTCAGCAGTGGACGTCCTCTGGCTGGTATTTTGATAATGATAGGCAAAATTCATATAAAACTCGAACCGAACAGTTATTTTAATTTTGTATTATACAATCCAACTTTTCTTGAAATTCTAAACCAACATGGACCGCTATCAAACACTGATTAAAAACATTTAAAGATTTCTCACAACAAAGGAGGCAACATGGAGGTAATTAGAGAACAAAGTGTTGTTGTTTAAATTAACCTACCGTACCTTAATATAAGGTGTCGTTCATACACAAGTGTAGCGTTGAGCGTGAAACAATTATACATGAGAGAAATTAAAACATTATTAAAGATAGGTTTCTTTTTTTTTAAACCTCTCGGAGATCCGTATAACGAAATCACCTCCGCGACGTGGAGGAGATTTTTGAGTCGTTTACATATGACAGAGCAAACACTTCATAGATACACCGACCTCACCGGCGAGGTCGACTAGTCCTTTTGGCTGCTGCCTACACAAGGTAGAGACATGTGCCTGCGCGTTTCTCTTCTTATCCCATCCTGGCAATGGCCCAAGCCGAGGTTCGTACCTAAGTGGTACCCTAGTTGCCTCATCAAAACTTACTGGGCTGAGCGCCATCTGTGCTCGCTGAAAGTTTGGTTAAGCTGCATCGGCCTCAGAGGCCAACAGCGAGAGTCAGACAGAAAAAAAGGGTTTCTTTTTTATCCTGGAACTACCAGACAGAACAACATGCATAGGTATCTATTAACCTTTTCTTATGAAGACGATTGTTAACTGAACGTTCTAAAGCTGTTTGCTTCCATCTACTAAAGGTGTTTTGAAAATATGAAGTGATATCATAGTTGTAATTTTTTACAGTTATCAAAATTCTGCTTAATTAGGTAAAGGTCTCTAGGTAGACATAAGCAATGGATACCTACTAAATATGTACGGATGCCTCTTTTCTCGAGCAAGACATACACTTGACCACTTAATTAGTCAACTAGTAGACTATAGACAAGGTTTGGTTATTTTCAGAGCTATCAGTGCATTTTTCTATAAGCGAAAACCCGACTGAATGTTTTTTATTTCTTAATTTAATTAAATTTATAAAAACTAATTTCATATAAACGAAATATACATTTATTTTGAGAAAAAATAACGCCTTTTCACGGTAAGTAATAGAGTTACTTTATTTATTAAAGTTCCGCTCAACGCTAAGTTCGTGCATAAACAATGCTTTATGCAAGAACAAGGTGAGCTGGCGAGCCTTTAAGTCAGCACTTAATTTATGGTCAATTAACCTGGTGTTAAAGTTAAATAAGGCGACATTTAGATAGCCTGGGCTAAACTGACTGCTTTGGAGTCAAAAAGAACTGAACACTGAACAGGTTGGTTTTGGCGCTAAAGAAAGAAATGCGAATTGATTCAACCGTTTTGATAACATGTTATCTTTATTTGCAGCAGTTTATGTTGCTTAAAATTTAATTTTGAATAGTATTTCCGTAAAATTACTAGATAGGATTATTATTTTTTATTTATCACTTCCTACTTCACAGCCAGGTGCTAATGTGTGAGACAAGCTCGTCGTCTGAGTTGCCATCTCATTCTGAGTTTTCCACGATAATATCATAAAAATGGATAGAATTTCAAAAAACAAAATTAAACTGTCTACTATTATTTTTACGTCTTCAGGTCTAGAGGGAACTAGGGTCGAAGATGGAGCAAAAAGATGAAAGATGGAGAAAGGATCTCAAGCGTGATCCATCTTCATCCACACCATTACTTACTATCGAGTGAGATAAAGCGCAAGCACTTGAATATTTCCAATAAAAAAATGACTGAACATAAATATGTGCACAAACTTGGTAATACTTAGCTAAAAAAAACAAACCTGAGTCAAACGTGGGGACTAATTTTTGTTTTTTGATGCGAAACCCAAAACTCTTTTAACTTTCTAACCCATGTGTCACAGTTCTACATAGTCCAGTTAATTAATTTTCAAGTAATCCGACGCTTCGATCGACATTATCAAACGATCTATCGTCATCTAGATCCGATACTGCGATAGCTAATGCTGTGTAACTAGTATAACAGGCGTGTAACTTGTATGTCGCTGTGACGGTTATCTGTCCGGGCTGGCGATTCGCGGTGTTACATTGAGTTGCTTCACTGCAACTTTTTGTCTTACGGTAAAGACACAAACTTAATGATAAAAATATACGGCCGTCATGTCATTCCGGAAGTAGCTGTAAGTTTATTCATAGAAATATTTTGCTTTTGGCCTGAGTAGTATAACTCTATAAGGGAGGCCTATATTTAGCAATGGATGTTTTATAGTTGATATCATAATGATGACAAGTTGTACATCAATTAGTTTGGCGTGCCACGAACCCTTTATTAAACAAAAAACACAATAACCTACAGTCCAACAAATATTACAAATATTATATTAAAACAATTGCCACTTTTATAGAAAACACTAAGTAGTGACGTGAAAAACTTTACAGTTGATCTGATCATTAGCTCATTGATGTTAATGAAGGAAGTGCTAAGATGTGATCTTAAATAAAAAAAAATAACTGAAAACAATCTTTCTTTCTTTAAAATCTGTGCTATACCAACATTAGCGGTTGAGGTGTGGCAACATTATGACGCATTTTGACATATATAAACGTAAAAAAAATTAATCTAATTATTTATCAGACTACCTACCTATAGATTAGAGTAGATGTTGTTAAAATGGAATCAGCTCATCACATTATGCTGGTGGTAACAACCAGCGCTAGTTTTCATTATGTTTATATTCAAATCAAATCAATTTATTTAGACATCATCAAGTAAATGAAAGTATATACATTTTAATCTTACATTAAACACCTATGTTATACTTAACATAGTTTCTATTAGTTAATGCACATTGTGTTGTCATTAGTTTACATTAGTTTCACTATGATTTTATGTTATTGGCACGAGGTGCATACTGCGATCTTGTGTTTAAAAGTTTAGTGTGCGATAGTGCGACTGACAAGATAAGTCATTATAACAACCACACATACTTACCAGTCTTTATAAATTCAAAGACGTCGTGCGCAACTCTTGACAATATGATATAAAGTAACTTTGAAGTAACTTTGCTAATTATCGGAATCCCAAGGCTGATGGTTAGAGATCTTTCTGCGTTAGTTTGTCTTGACTGGAATAATTTGGAAAGGAATTTTGAACTAATTTGTAGTAACAAGGGCCTACCCTGGGAACTTAAGAAAAATGCTTAGTGATTTCTTAATTACTATAGCTACTATCTCACTTCATACTAACTAAATCATTACGAACATTGTGTGCATCTCGAGAATAGATAAAAAAAAGATTTAATAATAATTAAAGATCTGCCAATTACTTGTCAGAATCTGTTTGCGTTTTTGCTCTATCGCTTTTACCCTTGCTTTTGAGTATGTTTTACGGATGTTAGGTTAGATTAGCTATAAGCATAAAAAGTAGGTATTGTTTTACACATAAGTCTTAATTAAAACTATTACATATTGTTGTATTGTTATTATGATAACATATACTTAAATAATACAAAAACAATTACGATTATTATAAAAAGAAACATTAAAACGAAGGATAACTTAAAAATTGATTGGAATATTATGAGTCTATTCTATTCAAATCAATTTACCTTCAAGATTTTTGTCTACAAAAAAGTAATTTATCGCCAGACTGCTCTATCTGAATGAACACATAATAAGTTTAAGCTTCGACTAAAGAAGACTATCCACTGAACCATTGTAATAGTTGCTGGTTACGGGTCCCTGAGGTAATTTTTTTGTTGATAATGAATCTCTAGTGGACAAGAGATGTCTATAAAGCTTAGAAAAAATGCTGGGTACGCAAGGTTAATCTGAAGTGGTATATTGTACAGTGTGCTTAAGTAAAGCTTCGACAAAAAGAACCCATTCGCCTGATTACACTGACCTCAGGCGAAACAAAGCACGATTATTTCCATTTGATTTATAATGTTTGCTTTTAATAGCTTTAAAGGGTAATCGTTTATTTAGATTAACTGAGTATATTACGACCTTATTGCAAAACTTTAGTATTGAAATTATATTAATCGAACGTAAATCAAATTGGAAGGTAATAGTATTTTATAAACGTATTAAAAATCTGAAGAATCATTTTAAATTGTCTTTTAGGCAGATTATGCCTTTGCCTACGTGGATAAGCTTAAAAAAGTTAGCAAGCTTTATCGACAATTATTTCATAAAAGAATTGGAACTTTGACTTTTACCGTTTATTTCCTTATTTGATTGTATACAACCTGGTCTGTTTTGTACGACATTAATTTAAAACACACATCCGGCATAGTATTAAGAGATTTTAAAGGTAAGTCTAATACCGGGAGCTTGAATATTTATCCAGTAATCGATACATTTCCATTAAACAATTATTAAAGAAAATCGGCGGCGCCTTTGCGAAGATACCGCTTAGTCTAACAAGTAGGTACTTACTTACATGATGAATGAATATGATTTGTTTACCTACATATTTATGCTGGCTGTTTTATTGATACTTTAGGGCTTGATATTAAGGTTGAAAAGGTTTGAAAATGTTAAATTTTCTATGCTAAAGAATTTGAATAAAAAATCTAACACAATAATAGCGATTAGCTCTGTTGTTTCACCCGTGTTTTCATTTAATGTTGTACATAACAGAACACGTAGTATGCATATTATATTTCCTATAACCGTTATTTTAACACAAAACTTTAAAATATTTTGTTTGATTTAAAACTTTGATTTAAAACTTGGTGTATCCCTTCACAGATATTCTGGAACGGTTCGGTACAAAAGGTATGTTCTCAACACGCTTTAGATATGCTAATTGACGTAGCACCCGCTAAAGAATAGCGTAGAATTCCTTACAATGCCTGACGCCTGTGTTGCATTGAGCTCTGTTTTCATTCAATCATCCTCTAGGTTTATCAGCATCGCACTGTCGCCCCTTGACAAAAAAAGTTAGTTTAAATTATAGCCGTGTTCATACGTCTTCAAACCGTCCCCCGGCTATCCCTAATACCCGACGAAACCAATTTGAATTCAATTTAGCATTTTTTTGAGCAAGCTTTTGTTGGCTCTCAGTTGTGTTTACCTTATTCGATTTCTGTAATTTCATTCATAACAAACTGGATTTGGGGTTCGAAAAGCCCATCGGGGTTGACAGGGGCGTTTGAAATAATATTCTCTTTGATAAGAACCGGTTGGTGTAAGTGCTGGGGTCCTCATAGATTTCGAATGGGATTTGTCAAAGTGAAGTGACAAAAACTAATTATGGTCCACAATGAGGCGGATGGGGAAAGGGATACGATGTAATAGAGGAGATATCGATTTCACTAGTCGATTAGTTAGTATCAGTAGTGTGAGTGGAATTTATTTTGGATCGTTTAGAGAGATAGTTCAACTGTATGACCTGTTGGTTTATTTACTGATTTTGAATTGGAATTTACTTTAAGATAAATCACCTGCGCACTGTTCGCGATATTATATTTATCATTTTGGCACTGTAGATTCACCTTTAAAGTTACACAAAAACCTCAATATGGCTAAACCCGTCAAGGATCACGCCAGTCATAGAAATGTATTCTGTGACGCCAATACTATATGATCAAACGAACATGCAAGTGAAGTTCGATCGATATTATATGAGTAAGCTCCATTTGAAGATATATACCTATTCATTTGTGTATGATTGTGGTGATAACGAATAAGACGGTTCAAGGTCGCTCAGCGTGCTATGGAGAGGGCTATTCTGTTTCTCTTCGAGATCGAATCAGAAATGAGGAGATTCGTAGACGAACTAAAATCACCGGCATAGTCCAAAGGATTAGCAAGATGAAGTGGCAGTTGGTAGGGCACAAAGCTCTAAGAACTTACGGCCGTCGGGGCAGAATGGTCTCGATTGGATACCACGTACTGGAAAGCGTAACGTAGGACGGCTTCCACTAGATGGAAAGACGATATGATAAAGATTGTAGGGAGCTGTTAGGTCCAGGCCGCACAAGATCGGTTTCTCTGTAAATTAATGGGGGAGGCCTATGTTCAGCAGTGGACGTCTTTTAGCTGATATGATAATGAGGATGATGATGGTCGTGGTGCCTGACCGATCACCAGTCGATAGACTGAACAAGCATTGACTTTGCATTAGTATATGTGTACTACGACTTAAGTTAGACGAAATTTCGTCTATGATCGAATGGAAGCAAATTCCGATATAACATACCTACAGTTGTATTTAGTAGGTTTCTGCAATATTATAACCTATTTTCGTTCATTTAAAATAAATAACTAGATTAATGGAAATGGGCGGGCCATGTAAGACGAATACACCCGGACAGATGGGCAACGATCGTCACCCAGTGGGTGCCTGAATACTGGCGACGGCGCCGAGGAAGGCCTAGTAGAATAGAAGAACCTAGAAAAAAACTAGATTAAAGGTTTCTGAACGCACTTTGCGCGGGCCGGCGGTGCGGCGACTTAGATGTTTTGAGACTGCGGTTGAGCAAGCTGTTGACTTGTGTGTTTACAAAGATAAGTGAATAAATAAATAAATATCGCTGGACATTTCACACAGCGCTATCTAGCCTCAAACTAAGCAGAGCTTGTACTATGGGAACCAGATAACTGATATACTCCTTATATTTATACTTATACAGGGTTACAGGAAAAATCGTGCTAGATCCGTTAAGGGCGTGGAGTACCCATCATTTCTGACTTATTTCACTATGAAACACCCTACCCTAAACTTAACCCTTTTCGAGATATTCGACTTTTAATTTTTTTATTGAAAATTGCCGATTTTTAGGCTACTAAATTTATTTTTGTTTATTTTGTGTATCTTATTATTATTATTATTGCATTTTTACATGTGTAATAAGATGCTTTAGGACGTCAATCATTAAAATAGTGCATAAGTTAATTGAATAGACCGTAGTAGACAAGTGAAAGTTAAGAAATAAAAAAAAAATATTAGAAAGTTTATTTTTCTCTAAGGGATATCTAAAAAAAATATTATGGCAATGGTTCGGCAGATGTTTTTTAAAATATCTACGTTTCATCAGCTATCTAACGAGGTATAACAATCTAGGGTTTGTATTACATTTCGTGGAAAAAAAGTAGTTGGGACGCAACGAGTTGGTCCCAACGAAGATTCAGCGTGAATGTGTGGATGGGCATTATCTCCAATCATTTGATTGGACCTTACTTTCTCCCGGATAATCTAAATGGGGAAAGCTACGAAAATTTCCTGAGAGCAGACTTAAGTGATTTGCTGGATGATCTGCCACTCAACCTGATCAGGGGCATGTGATTCCAACACGATGGCTGCCCTGCCCATTTCAGGAGAAGTGTCAGAGACTGGCTGGACACAAATTATCCAAACAAATGGATAGGACGAGGTGGACCGTTGCCATGGCCAGCAAGAAGTCCGGACCTAACCCCCATGGATTTTCACGTGTGGGGGTGCATGAAAAGTCTTGTGTACAGCGAGCCGAATCCAGTTTCGTCTGTGGAAGACTTACGAGAAAGGATTGTGGATGCAGCCAATAAAATGAGGACCACGTTAACCACTGGAGTAGTAAAGACTGGTCTCCGTAGAAGGATGCGACAATGTATCAGAAATAGAGGCGGCCATGTTGAACATGAACTGTAGAATAAGAAAAAGTTGTGTGAAAATCTTTAATAAATGACATTTCATGCTTACCTATTATTTTATTTTACTTTTTAGGGCTAAGTATAAATTTTCTTCTCCACTGTCGCCTATAAAACTAAATTTTTTTCAATGCATTTGAATAAAACCCTAGATTATTATACCTCGTTAGATAGCTGATGAAACGTAGATATTTTAAAAAACATCTGCCGAACAATTGCCATACTATTTTTTTTAGATATCCCTTAGAGAAAAATAAACTTTCTAATATTTTTTTTTTATTTCTTAACTTTCACTTGTCTACTACGGTCTATTCAATTAACTTATGCACTATTTTAATGATAGACGTCCTAAAGCATCTTATTACACATGTAAAAATGCAATAATAATAATAATAAGATACACAAAATAAACAAAAATAAATTTAGTAGCCTAAAAATCGGCAACTTTCAATAAAAAAATTAAAAGTCAAATATCTCGAAAAGGGTTAAGTTTAGGGTAGGGTGTTTCATAGTGAAATAAGTCAGAAATGATGGGTACTCCACGCCCTTAACGGATCTAGCACGATTTTTCCTGTAACCCTATATATTAGGTTGGGGAAAAAGTTTCTTCGCATTTTTTTAGAAAATTCAAAACATTTTTTAATATAGTTTATTTACATTTAACTAAAGTATCTAGGTACCATTTTGTTCGATAACTTTTTGCCATCTTGTAGGTAGGGACATGATCCCATTGCTATAGAAATTTTGGGGCTTCTGATCATAATACCGCGACAAGTGGTTTTGGCAGTCCTCTCGTGATGTTAACCTGACACTGCCTAAAGAATTCTGAAGAGACCGAAACAGGTGGAACTCTGAAGGTGCAAGGTCAGGACTATACGGCGGATGCATTAACACCTCCCAGCCAAACTCTCTTAATTTTTGCTGAGTGGCTAAAGATGTGTGAGGTCTAGCGTTATCATGATGAAAATCCACACCCCTTCTGTTGATTAATTCCGGCCGCTTTCTCTCAACTTATTGCTTTAATCTCATCAGTTGTTCGCAGTAGAGTTCAGAATCGATGGTCTTGCCTGGTGGTAACAGCTCATAATGAATAATGCCCTTCCAATCCCACCACACACACAGCATCACCTTTTTGCGAGTTAACCCGGGTTTCGCCACAGTCTGTGAAGCCTGACCGGCCTTTGACCACGACCTTTTTCGCACGTTCTTGTCGTACGTGATCCACTTTTCATCACCAGTTATCAGCTTCTTCAAAAATGGTTCGGTTTCATTACGTCGTAATAAAGAATCACAAATGAGTACACGGTTCATTAGGTTTCTTTCAGTGAGCTCGTGGTGTACCCAAATATCGAGCTTTTTTGTGTACCCAGTTTTTTTCAAATGCGTTCAGTTCAAAAAAAACTGTTTTGTGGTCAATTCCCAGTTTTTCAGCTACGTCATAACTACTGATATGCCGATCTTGCTCCACTTTTTCAAAAATGGCATTAATTTCATCCGTAATAGAGCGACCAGAGCGACGTGCATCTTTGACATCAAAATTTCCGGATTGAAAACGCTTAAACCAAATTTGTGCTACTCTCACAGACACTGCACTAGGTCCATAAACATCGCAAATTTTTTTTGCTGCTTGCGTTGCTTTTTTGCCTTTTTTGTAGTAAAATTTTAAAATAAATCGAATTTCTTCATTAGATTCACTCATCTTTACAGTACGAAAAACAAATAAAAATCACACATCTGTAGATATCTGTAGAACAAATATCTGTAGATTATGCAAACTTTTGTTCTGCGGCAGGAATCGAACCCGTTACCTCCCGCGTCTCAGTCGGCTATACGCCCACTGCGCCACGGAGGCAGTCAAAGTGAATTACAAAGGTGTTCGTGCTTCAAGGCTATTCTTAGGCCTATTTAGGGTTTGTTTTCACGAAACTGTACCTACACACACACACACACAGAAAACAGACAACCATTTGTTCCCATCTTATTTGTCCTCTGAAGATTATTCTACGATTACAATATTTCCGTCAGCCTGCACCCGCTGGGCGGAGACAAACAATAACACGGCGCCCCGCAGTTACTTATTGTCTCGACGCCGATTATATCGCATCTTGGCGCTAATAGACCATTGACGGCCCTTCACTCTTAATTGGGTTAGATCTAAAGTAGGTATTGAATATGTTTTTGGCAGGTTTGTTCGTGAAAGTATTGTTACAAAGTAGCTCAAAAAGATTAATGCTCAAAAAGTTAAAAGAATTGAAAATTATAAGAATCTTTGACATAGACAATGACACATATTAAATCTATACTAAAACTAGCTGACCCGCCGAACTTATTACCGCATTGACATGCATATGACGCGGGTTGCCAATATTGACCCCGGTAGAATTGTCAATCGGTCATCATTAGCTGCATCTATGTATGAGAAAAAGAAATTTTCGTCATATTTTTTATTTGCGTGAATTTTCCAATATTTTAATAGATATTCTGCTATTCGAGGCGGAGACAAATCCAACGAATCAAAGATCATAAAAATCGATCCAGCCGTTCTTGAGTTATAAATGGTGTAACTAACCCGACTTTCTTTTATATATTATAAAGAGGAAAGATTTGTATTTTTGTATATTTGTAACGAATAAACTCAAAAACTACGGTCTGATTTCAAAAATTCTTCCACCATTAGAATGCTACATTATCCTTGAGTAACATTGGCTACTTTTTACCCAACTGCGCAGAAGGTAATGTTTTTATTGATAAACTATTAGGCGTGCGAAGCTGCAGATTGGTCAGCTAGTAACATATAAAGGCATAGACGTTGTACGATATACAGTACAATAAATAATAAATAAATATTGCTGGACATTTCACACAGCGCTATCTAGCCCCAAACTAAGCAGAGCTTGTACTACGGGAACCAAATAACTGATATAATACTTATATACATTTTTTTTGTAAATACATACTTATAATATATAGAGAAACAACCAGACCCGGAACAAATATCTGAAAATCATACAAACATTTTGTTCCGCGGCGGGAATCGAACCCGCTACCTCCTGCGTCTCAGCCGACTATTCGCCCACTGCACCACGGAGGTCGTCACACAACAAACAACATTCGTACAACAGTCGTACAAGAAATGTAAACTAAAATTATAAGTAAAATTTTATATATTTATTACCCTCGCCCCCTCTTTTTGCGTTTGGGGTTAAAACCTGAATAGCTGACCACCTATAATATATATAAAAAAAGAAAGAATATACAATTATTTACAATAGAATACAGAAGAAACAGTTGAATCATCTAAATACCGTTGCAAACGATCTATAGATAGCTCAAGTGCTCCAGATCACTACCATTCGGAGGTGTCACCAAGACACTGGCAGCATTGCCCAAAAAAAAAATTACCCCCATTGCCCCTCCTTGTTTTTTTAGTATAACTTAAACAAATATGTGTCTAATAGCACCTTTCTTACTGGGGAATACACTTTGTTCATGTGTTTTTTATAGGTAGCTTTCACTACTTTACACTATTATTAATTTACACTACACTAACTCAAAAGGCAAATGGGTAAGATGCTGCTATTTATTTTAATCGTGGCTACTTTTAAGTCTACAAAATCTAAGCGGAATCAAACGCAATGCAGATTTGTAGCTAATCTTATTTTGTAGATACAAGCAGGAACTATAATTTTAAATTGCGTTTATCCAATACGGTGGAAAGTGACGTATCGGCACCGTATTTCAGATACGAGAAACGTAATGTAAAATAAATTGTTTTTCGCATTCCATAAGCAAGCGTGAATATTCGCGGCTAAAGATCAACAGGTGTTCAAATAGTAGCTTAAAATTGAACACTTTTTATGAAACAAATGGGTTAGGTATTTCTGTCTTAATGGTAGCACAAAGAAAGCAAGAACGTAATGTTTATTTTATTTTATATTATATTATATAAAGCTCGATTACCACTGACTCACTGACTGATTGACATCATTGTTCTCCCAGATGCCACCTCGTAGGGGGGAAATGTTTGGTGGGATCGTATAGAGGGAGTTCCGGTGAGTTGGGAATAAATCCTAAAGTACCCCTTTTGTCCCCCATTCGCTCCCATCAACATCGTATCTCGAAAAGTATAGGTCTTACAGCGTTGGTGCAAAAACTAATGTTGCAGAGGACATTTTTTTATATCCGGATCCATGAAAAAAAAATTGTCTTTCATACAAAAAAAAAATTGTCCCATACAAAATATTTCTGTATGAATACCGTAAACCGTATATTTCGTTTGCCGTAATTTTCATACTGTTTTTGTAGGGAGCCCATGGCTTGTGTGTACTATAAAATTACTGTAAATTTGCTTGATTCTATTTATTGGTGGTGGAAGGGCATGAGACAACTTTCATAGTTAAATTTGCAAAGTTCATCATCATCATTTTGGAACATTTTTGGAACGTCAATTTTTTTTTATTATGCAACATCCTTTGTCATCATTTTTGAACATCAATTTTTTTAAATTATGCCTCATCCACAATGATCACTTTGGAACGTCAATTTTTTTTTTATTATGCAACATCCACTGTGATCATTTTGGAACATCATTTTTTTTAATTATGCCTCATCCACAATGATCACTTTGGAACGTCAATTTTTTTTATATTATGCAAAATCCTTTGTGATCATTTTGGAAAATCAATTTTTTTTCAATTATGCTTCATCCACTATGATCACTTTGGAACGTCAATTTTTTTTTTTTTATTATGCAACATCCACTGTGATATTTTGGTACATCATTTTTTTTAATTATGCCTCATCCACATGATCATTCTGGAACGTCAATTTTTTTTTATTATGCAACATCCACTGTGATCATTTTGGAAAATCAATTTTTTTTTGTAACACAAATTTTTGGTGGAATCGTTATTTTACGGTCATCATCGCCCTCGCCATCATTTTGAATTCTTTTCTCACTTCCTTTTCGTTTTCGAATGTTTCTTCCACATTTATATCTTCTTTAATTGTTTCTATAACTTCGAAATCCTCTTTAATGGCATTTTTACTTCAATATACTTTTGAATTGTTTTTTTTATTTTTCTATTTTCTTCAATTACTTCTCTTACTTCAATATCGACTCTACAAAATTATGGGTTTTAATACAAATCTTAAATCGCTCGTATCTTCTAAACGGGAAGAGTTACCCCCAGCAAACTTTTACAAAATATTGGTACTAATTTTTGGTGGAATAGTTTTTTTAATACCATCATTGCCCTTGAGATCCTTTTTGAATGCTTCTCTTACTTCGTCTTCCGCTTTGAATGCTTCTTTCGCCTCGATATCCTCTATTTTTGGTTCTTCCACTTTGATATCCTTTTTAATTGCTTTTTCTAATTATATATTTTCTTCAATTGCTTCTTTTACTACAATTTCCACTCTATAAAATTATGGGGTTTAATACAAATCTTAAATCGCTCGTATCTTCTAAACGGGAACAGTTACGCCTAGCAAACTTTTACAAAATATTGGTACAAATTTTTGGTCGAATAGTTTTTTTTTACCATCATTGCTCTTGACATCCTTTTTGAATGCTTCTCTCACTTGGTCTTCCTCCTTGAATGCTTCTTTCACCTCGATATCCTCTATTTTTGCTTCTTCCACTTTGATATCCTTTTTAATTGCTTTATCTATTTATATATTTTCTTCAATTGCTTCTTTTACTTCAATTCCCACTCTACAAAATTATGGGTTTTAATAAAAATCTTAAATCGCTCGTATCTTCTAAACGGGAACAGTTACGCCTAGCAAACTTTTACAAAATATTGGTACAAATTTTTGGTCGAATATTTTTTTTATTACCATCATTGATCTTGAAATCCTTTTTGAATGCTTCTTTCACCTCGATGTCCTCTATTTTTGCTTCTTCCACTTTGATATCATTTTTAATTGCTTTTTCTACTTATGTATTTTCTTCAATTGCTTCTTTTACTACAATTTCCACTCTACAAAATTATGGGTTTTAATACAAATCTTAAATCGCTCGTATCTTCTAAACGGGAAGAGTTACGCCTACCAAACTTTTACAAAATATTGGTACAAATTTTTGGTGGAATAGTTTTTTTAATACCATCATTGCTCTTGACATCCTTTTTGAATGCTTCTCTCACTTGGTCTTCCTCCTTGAATGCTTCCTTCACCTCGATATCCTCTATTTTTGCTTCTTTCACTATGATATCCTTTTTAATGTCTTTTTCTACTTATATGTCTTCTTCAATTGCTTCTTTTACTTCAATTTCCACTCCACAAAATTATGGGTTTTCATACTAAACTTAAATCGCTCGTATCTTTTAAACGAGAAGAGATAGCTCGAGGAAACTTTTACAAAATATTAGTATAAGTTTTTGGTGAAACCGTTTTTTAGTTTTATCATTGTCCTCGACGTCTTTTACTCAATTTCAATTTCCTCTTTAATTGTTTCTGCTACTTCGATATCCTATTTGATTGCTTCTTTCACTTCAATATCCTCTTTGATTGCTTCTTCCACTTCGATATCATCTTTGATTGCTGCTTCCACTTGGATATCCTCTTTGATTTGATTGCTTCTTCCATTTCGATCGCCTTTGACTGCTTCTTACACATGGATATCCTCTTTGATAGCTTTTATTAGCTTGATATCCTCTTTGATTGCTTCTTCGACTTCGATATCATCTTTGATTTCTGCTTCCACTTGGATGTCCTCATTGATTTGATTGCTTCGTCGATTTCGATATCGTCTTTGACTGCTTCTTACACATATATATCCTCTTCGATAGCTTTTAACAGCTCGATATCTTCTTTGATGGCTTCTTCCACTTTGATATCCTCTTTTGTTGCTTCTAACATTTCGATATCATCTTCGATTTCCTTTTGATTCCTTCTTGAACTGCATTATTCTCTTTGATTGCGTCTTCATCTTCGATATCGTCTTTGATAGCATTTTCACTGCGATATCCTCTGTGATGGCTTCTTCCACTTCGATACCTTCTTTGATTGCTTCTTCCACTTCGATATCCTCTTTGATTGCTTCTTCCACTTCGATATCGTCTTTGATTGCTTTTTTTACTTCGTCATTCCCTTAGAATGCTTCTACCACCTTGGTATCCTCTTTGATTGCTTACTCAACTTCAATTTCCTCTTAGATTGTTTTTCCTACTTCGATATCCTATTTGATTGCTTCTTCCACTTCAATATCCTCTTTGATTACTCCTTCCACTTCGATATCATCTTCAATTTCCTTTTGATTGCTTCTTGCACTGCAATATTCTTTTTGATTGCGTCTTGGTCTTCGATATCGTCTTTGACAGCATTTTCACTTCGATATCCTCTGTGATGGCTTCTTCCACTTCGATACCCTCTTTGATTGCTTCTTCCACTTCGATATCCTCTTTGAATGCTTCTTACACTTCGATATCGTCTTTGACTGTTTCTTCCACTTCGATATCGTCTTTGATTGCTTTTTTCACTTCGTCATCCTCTTAGAATGCTTCTACCACCTCGGTATCCTCTTTGACTGCTTACTCAACTTTAATTTCCTCTTTAATTGTTTCTGCTACTTCGATATCCTATTTGATTGCTTCTTTCACTTCAATATCCTCTTTTATTGCTTCTTCCACTTCGATATCATCTTTGATTTCTGCTTCCCTTTGGAAATGCTCTTTGATTTGATTGCTTCTTCCATTTCGATATCGTCTTTGACTGCTTCTTACACATGGATATCCTCTTTGATGGCTTTTAACAGCTCGATATCCTCTTTAATAACTTCTTCGACTAAAACAAAAACACGCGAGCTGCGAGCAGCTCGCGCATAACGCAACCTCTAGTTATATTATATAAAGCTCGATTACCACTCACTGACTGACTGACTGACTGACTCATTGACATGTTTGTTCTCCCAGATGCCACCTCGTAGGGTGAAAATGTTTGGTGGGATCGTATAGAGGGAGTTCCGATGAGTTGGGAATAAATCCTAAAGTACCCCTTTTGTCCCCCATTCGCTCACATCGACCTCGTATCTCGGAAAGTATAGGTCTTAGAGAGTTGGTGCAAAAACTAATGTTGCAGAGGACATTTTTTTATATCCGGTTCCATGAAAAAAAAATTGTCTTTCATACAAAAATAAAATTGTCCCATACAAAATATTTCTGTATGAATACCGTAAACCGTATATTTCGTTTGCCGTAATTTTCATACTGTTTTTGTAGGGAGCCCATGGCTTGTGTGTACTATAAAATTACTGTAAATTTGCTTGATTCTATATAATGGTGGTGGAGGGGCATGAGACAACTTTCATAGTTTTTGCAAAGGTCATCATCATCATTTTGGAACATCCAATTTTTTTTTTTTTTTTAGTATGCAACGTTCATCATGTTTATTTTGGAACATCCACATTTTTTTAATTATGACTCATCCACAATGATCACTTTGGAACGTCAATTATTTTTTTTTATTATGCAACATCCCTTGTGATCATTTTGGTACATCATTTTTTTTAATTATGCCTCATCCACAATGATCACTTTGGAACGTCAATTTTTTTTTTATTATGCATCATCCACTGTGATATTTTGGTACATCATTTTTTTTAATTATGCCTCATCCACAATGATCACTTTGGAACGTCAATTTTTTATTTTTTTTATTATGCAACATCCACTATGATCATTTTGGTACATCATTTTTTTAATTACGCCTCATCCACAATGATCACTTTGGAACGTCAATTTTTTTTTTTTTTTTATTATGCATCATCCACTGTGATCATTTTGGAAAATTATTTTTTTTTGTAGCACTAATTTTGGGTGGAATCGTTATTTTACGGTCATCATCGCCCTTGCCATCATTTTGAATTCTTCTCTCACTTCCTTTTCGTTTTCGAATGTTTCTTTCACATTGATATCCTCTTTAATTGTTTCTATAACTTCGAAATCCTCTTTGATGGCATTTTTACTTCAATATACTTATGAATTGTTTTTTTCTATTTTCTTCAATTACTTCTCTTACTTCAATATCGACTCTACAAAATTATGGGTTTTAATACAAATCTTAAATCGCTCGTATCTTCTAAACGGGAAGAGTTACCCCCAGCAAACTTTTACAAAATATTGGTACTAATTTTTGGTGGAATAGTTTTTTTAATACCATCATTGCCCTTGACATCCTTTTCGAATGCTTCTCTTACTTTGTCTTCCTCTTTGAATGCTTCTTTCACCTCGATATCCTCTATTTTTGCTTCTTCCACTTTGATATCCTTTTTAATTGCTTTATCTACTTATATATTTTCTCAATTGCTTCTTTTACTTCAATTCCCACTCTACAAAATTATGGGTTTTAATACAAATCTTAAATCGCTCGTATCTTCTAAACGGGAACAGTTACGCCTACCAAACTTTTACAAAATATTGGTACAAATTTTTGGTCGAATATTTTTTTTATTACCATCATTGATCTTGACATCCTTTTTGAATGCTTCTTTCACTTCGATATCCTCTATTTTTGCTTCTTCCACTTTGATATCCTTTTTAATTGCTTTATCTACTTATATATTTTCTTAATTGCTTTTTTTACTAAAATTTCCACTCTACAAAATTATGGGTTTTAATACAAATCTTAAATCGCTCGTATCTTCTAAACGGGAACAGTTACGCCTAGCAAACTTTTACAAAATATTGGTACAAATTTTTGGTCGAATATTTTTTTATTACCATCATTGATCTTGACATCCTTTTTGAATGCTTCTTTCACTTCTATATCCTCTATTTTTGCTTCTTCCACTTTGATATCCTTTTTAATTGCTTTATCTACTTATATATTTTCTTAATTGCTTCTTTTACTACAATTTCCACTCTACAAAATTATGGGTTTTAATACAAATCTTAAATCGCTCGTATCTTCTAAACGGGAACAGTTACGCCTAGCAAACTTTTACAAAATATTGGTTCAAATTTTTGGTCGAATAGTTTTTTTATTACCATCATTGCTCTTGACATCCTTTTGGAATGCTTCTTTCACCTCGATATCCTCTATTTTTGCTTCTTCCACTTTGATATCCTTTTTAATGTCTTTTTCTACTTATATGTCTTCTTCAATTCCTTCTTTTACTTCAATTTCCACTCCACAAAATTATGGGTTTTCATACAAAACTTAAATCGCTCGTATCTTCTAAACGGGAACAGTTACGCCTAGCAAACTTTTACAAAATATTGGTTCAAATTTTTGGTCGAATAGTTTTTTTATTACCATCGTTGCTCTTGACATCCTTTTTGAATGCTTCTTTCACCTCGATATCCTCTATTTTTGCTTCTTCCACTTTGATATCCTTTTTAATGTCTTTTTCTACTTATATGTCTTCTTCAATTGCTTCTTTTACTTCAATTTCCACTCCACAAAATTATGGGTTTTCATACAAAACTTAAATCGCTCGTATCTTTTAAACGGGAAGAGATAGCTCGAGGAAACTTTTACAAAATATTAGTATAAGTTTTTGGTGAAACCGTTTTTTATTTTTATCCTTGTCCTCGACGTCTTTTACTCAATTTCAATTTCCTCTTTAATTGTTTCTGCTACTTCGATATCCTATTTGATTGCTTCTTTCACTTCAATATCCTCTTTGATTGCTTCTTTCACTTCGATATCATCTTTGATTGCTGCTTCCACTTGGATATCCTCTTTGATTTGATTGCTTCTTCCATTTCGATCGTCTTTGACTGCTTCTTACACATGGATATCCTCTTCGATAACGTTAAACAGCTCGATATCCTCTTTGATTGCTTCTTTCACTTTGATATCCTCTTTTATTGCTTCTACCAATTCGATATCACCTTCGATTTCCTTTTGATTGCTTCTTTCACTGCAATATTCTCTTTGATTGCGTCTTCATCTTCGATATCGTTTTTGATAGCATTTTCACTTCGATATCCTCTGTGATGGCTTCTTCCACTTCAATACCCTCTTTGATTGCTTCTTCCACTTCGATATCCTCTTTGATTGCTTCTTCCACTTCGATATCCTCTTTGATTGCTTCTTCCACTTCGATATCGTCTTTGACTGTTTCTTCCACTTCGATATCGTCTTTGATTGCTTTTTTCACTTCGTCATCCTCTTAGAACGCTTCTACCACCTCGGTATCCTCTTTGATTGCTTACTCAACTTTAATTTCCTCTTTGATTGTTTCTGCTACTTCGATATCCTAATTGATTGCTTCTTTCACTTCAATATCCTCTTTGATTGCTCCTTCCACTTCGATATCGTTTTTGACTGTTTCTTCCACTTCGATATCGTCTTTGATTGCTTTTTTTACTACGTCATCCTCTTAGAATGCTCTTACCACCTCGGTATCCTCTTTGATTGCTTACTCAACTTTAATTTCCTCTATGATTGTTTCTGCTGCTTCGATATCCTATTTGATTGCTTCTTTCACTTCAATATCCTCTTTAATTGCTGCTTCCACTTGGAAATCCTCTTTGATTTGATTACTTCTTCCATTTCGATATCGTCTTTGACTGCTTCTTACACATGGATATCCTCTTTGATGGCTTTTATCAGCTCGATATCCTCTTTAATTACTTCTTCGACTAAAAGAAAAACACGCGAGCTGCGAGCAGCTCGCGCACAACGCAACCTCTAGTTTATTTATATATATAAATAGTCGTCGTCAGTCGGGTCACAGACAAATGGGCAACAGTCGTCACACAATGGGCGTCGAAGCCGGGGCAGGCCGAGGAAGCGTTGGCGTGACGACCTCGATGCATTCCAAGATGGCTGGTGGGACGTGGCGAGTGATCGTGAGATGTGGAGGAACATGGGGGAGACCTTTGCCCAGCAGTGGGAAAGTATAGGTTAAAAAAAAAATTTTTTGCTTACATGTGTACATATACATTGTGCATGTATATTGTACATATACATTTTTCAGCTTAGATATTAAGTAGCTTAGGGAGTAAGTACATGTACTCTGTAAGGGCATTTGGGCGTTTTAAAAAGTACACAGTTACAAAAAATTTAACAAACAGAATAAGTGAATGACTGTTGTCAAATTAAAGCAAAATATATGTCAAGCTATCGTGCAATCATTATTATAAGTACGGGATTTATCAGAAAGAAAGAAAATTCTTTTATTTACAGACATAACAAAACAAAGATATACACAGTAACAAAAATAACACGACTATAGGAATAGCAATATAACAAATAAAAATAGTAATAAAAACAGAAAACACAACATACACAATAACACAAGATATACATAGGTAGTACGTCCAGGTTACTAAATAAATAAAATAAATATCGCTGGACATCACACAGCGCTATCTAGCCCCAAACTGAGCAGAGCTTGTACTATGGGAACCAGATAACTGATAGAATACTTATATATATTTTAAATACATACTTATAATATATAGAAAATACCCAGACACGGAACAAATATCTGTAGATCATGCAAACATTTGTTCCGCGGCGGGAATCGAACCCGCTACCTCCTGCGTCTCAGCCGGCTATACGCCCACTGCGCCACGGAGGCAGTCGAACGGCTATCACGTACCGTTATATCAGTTTTCCGACCGACAATGTTTCGGTTCAATTCGTGAACCTTCATCAGGGTGAGTGCAATCCGCTCCGAATAACGTCTCGTCTCGCACTACACGCCGCAGCCCTCTACGCGCGAGTAGACGGGCGCGGTGGTGAGGATTGCGTCAGTGATGGCGTACGTGTTGACAGGCTGCGTCATCATCATTATCATCCTCTATATCTATCTCTGTTAAAGTTCGGCACACGACTTATTTCGATCGCCTCTCGACATTCTTCATTGCACGTATGTGTTCAGTCAACCTGGTAGATACGTTTGCTTTGTTTCACCAATGTAGCATTTGCCGCAGTCACACGGTATCATACGAGTATGGACGTCCAGAGGGTCTCTTTCCTTCGGCGAATGCAGTAGCTGCCTCAATTGTGTTTTAGGATGGAATATCATCTTGACGCTGTACTTATGGCGTAACAAGTTTTTGATCTTATTCGTTATTCCTTTCACAAAATATCGTGTAATAATCATGTCAAATGGAAAATAGTCATAATCATAGTGTTTTAATTTCAAAGTATTAATTATATCTAAACATGCTTACATCCTACCTAGGTTCTTACTTATTAACTTTCACTAGTATTTTATATTTTACAAACTTCCGCTCGCGCTTTCGCAAGTGAGGCCAATAAAAACATAGCCCTCCTTCTGCCCAGTCGGGTAAAAAGTAATCTCAGTCTCCATCCCGCTCATAATCTATCTATATTCTAAATTTTATCGAAATCGGTCTGGCCGTTTAGTCGTGAAAACGCGTAAACGTAACAAACAGACAGATAGGGACAGACTACAGTTACTTTAGAATTTAAAATAAGTATTATTATTTTTTCGATTGAACATCTATGCTGAAAACCATTTTTAATCCATCACATCCTCACATCTTACTCAGTACATGACTATGTATAGATCAAAGATATCTAATTAGTGGGTAGTGTGAAGCAAGTCCGACATTACGTTGATCAGTGGACTAGGATCTTTGCGTAGTAGCTAGCAGACCATCATCGCTTATAAAACTCACTTATAAAAACAAAGACTGGCTCTAATTTATGAAAAACTCTTATAAATGAAATTTAAAATATCTACTCTTCCTTGGTTCCGTTTGTATGAGATGCAACGGTGCGGGTTTGGGTGACATGTGCAAACGACTACATGCGTTATTATTCCATTTATTACTGGCACGTATAATTAGGCTCTATTATTGACATATGTAAGTAATATTATACATATAGGGTGTGTGATAATATACGCACAAAAATGAAAGGGGTTATTTTGATGAGCATAAATAAATTTGTGAAATGTTTACCATAGAAATATTAAATTTATTTTGGGATGTAAAAACAAACACTTTATTATGTTGTGCTATTGCATAATGCTTGCCATCTAACCACAGATATTGTATTGGTGACGTCTCGAGATACCTCTTGTTGTCCCTTTCTAACCCAAAACCCGCAGCCATTTCCGAAAGAGATATCAAATAGGCCTTTGTTTTTGGATGTCAATTGCATGAGTAGGCAGTAAGTTTTATATTGAATGAATCACTTGAACTTAGTAGATTTTCTTTAAAGTTTGATAATTTATCTAGTAGTTTTTTTTCGAGAAGTTTTTTTATGTTCTGAGAAACAGTCACTTGAATATCGTCAATATATTACCAAACAGTCTGTATTAGGGCAGCTTTGGTGCCCAAGTTCGTAGGCCGCAAAGGTCTCTGACATACATAGCTTGACGACTTTGATAGTCGAGATCAACATCATACCATGCCTTATAATATGCGTTAGTTATATGTATCACTGAGTTTGAATTCTGTCTCCATGTCGTTCAAAACTAGGAATTATGATTAGCTTCTGAGTTACTACTAAATGCAATTATGATTACGATTAAATCTGGTATTTGCTTTAATTTGAATTAAGTCTGTTGTGCAACCAAATGTTAACTGACAACAGCTCATAAGAAAAAGCTGGGACACTACAAAAATAATAGTGGTTGCCCTTGTCTGTCATAATCTGGGTCTACGCACTATAAATAGAGACTGTTCACCGCAAAACTGCGATTTTTAATACCCAAATTAGTTGAATTAAATAATGTATGAAAGCCCAAATTTTTAAACTAGATTTAAATATTTAAAACCTACGCCCTTCACACATAAAAATGATTATAAGAAAAGACATCATTATGGCTACAAATTTTCACTAAAAACGAGATGTTTACATGATTGGTAAAAATCTTTAATATATTTATCAAATTTTAGTGAAAATAGTGTTCATAACCATGATAATTTCAAAACTTATGTGGCAACAATTGCCTGTTTTATGAACGGGCGTATTTATTGACGACAGAATAGACTAAAGATTAGAACGACCTCGTAGCCGTCGCCGGTGGCGGTCGCCAACATCGGACTACCACCAGAGCTATACGAGAAAGTTAACTGCTTCCTCACACATATCTCTGTTGATAGCCTTAGCCTGTTCCTTGTAACCAAGCTGTTTTTATTTACCTATAGAATAAACTTTCAAATCCATGGTTTACCTGACAGAAAGCGGTGCGGTTAACCGCGCGAAACGATTTGACTTTGTTGCCTGAAGCTTATTTTATAACGGTCTGTTGAATTGAATTCTGCGGTTATTTATTTATCTGGAGCTAAGTAAGGTTTTCATGGAAATGAGTGTGAACTCTTAACACTAGTGGTTCGCCCCGAACTGAGATCTCGCGAGTCTCCCATAAAAAAAATTTATTCGTAATCTTTGACTACCAAAATAGTGCCCCAAAATACTAACTATATGACTTGACCTACAGGTTGATTCAAATTACAGGTAACGGGAGTTCATGTGTTAAGTGGTTACTCTTTTGGTATTTGGCTATAAATTGCAGTCATTCTGGATTTTAGACTTTTGCCTATATTAATGTCACTAAAACCACACGCATAGCAAATTTCAGCACTGTTGGGTCACTGGTGTACCTTGTGAATTTCGTCAAAGTTCAGTTTTTATTATGGCTAATAACTCAGAAACTACAAGGAGTAAACTAAAAATAAAAACGGGGTCGGTATTTACTCGAAATTTACGAACAAAGATTTTTCATTTGACGTCCTATTTGACATAACAGTCTTATTTTAATTTTTTTAACCCCCTTGAACCCTAATATCTCATTAACCCGTTCACCTTTTTAGCTCATTTAGTCACACCAGAATGATGCCATTACTACCTACATAATTATGTATCAAATTTCACGATGATCGGATCAGGGCTTCGAAAGTTATCCTCGGACAAACATACATACATACAACGCTGATTTGCCCAAGTTGATTTGAAGATCAAAAACAAGACCGGTCAAGTACAAGTAGAACTCGCACACCGAAGGTTCCGTACCTATCTATGTTTAAGTTAATTATGCAGCGCCATTTAGTTATTTACTCAGAAACCAACTAAACTCTTATGACAGAATAAGAAAAAACTGTGTCTGATAGAGACCTCGTTTTATTTTCCTGTAATTTTTGCACATATTTCTATCAATTATATTATTAAATTCAGTTGTTCGCTTAACAAACTTTGGAGGTGGAGGAGGACACCTGATTTTTATTCAACATTTTTAATCATAAACTTATAAAAGTTACCCTCCTGTACAGTCAGGTAAAAACAAAAGCTACAGAGCCAGACAGAAAAACATGTAAATGTGCAATAAGGTTGCTTAATTACAAGCGATTAGCTAAACCCCTGCAGATTATTATGTATTATGTATGTTAGTTTTATGTATGCTTAAAGGTGCTCTTACACCGCCGTCTTTTGATTTTTGTTTATCCTGTCCATCCAAAGGTTGTCTGGAAGAGATCGCTTTTAGCGATGAGACCGCCCATTGTACCGTTATTTATTGTATATTTCCTTTGTTACTGTATTTTTGTTTGATGTGCTATAAAGAGTATTTCATTCATTTATTCATTATTAGGTTTTGACTGCAAACTATAAATATCTACTGAAACATTACTCTGATTAATATTTAGTAGGTCCCAAAGGCTTCTTAACATCACACTAATATTATAAATGCGAAAGTTTGGATGTTTGTGTATTTATTTATTACTCAATCACATCGTAACAGTTAAACCGATTGCGATGAAATTTAGTATGTACGTAGATTATAACCTGGATTAACACATAGGCTACTTTTTATCCCATTAATCAGGTCCTATGGGATAAAAATGGGGTGTCAAGTCAAGTTGCAACAGCGAGTTTAGCTTTATTTCTAGGTTTCCTACACATTTAGTAGTATAACGCGTACGAAGTTGCGGGCAACAGCTAGTTAATAATAAGGCATGAATAAAATATCAATGTGATGGACTTTTTCCTAATAAAATAATATATTAACAGCTATTTAGCTACATAGTTTCGACAAAAAATACGATAAAGTGTTTCAACCTTTTTAAGAAACTTCAAAGAAACTAGAATTCGCAAGGGAGCCAAACGTTTTAGAGTCAAAATCTTGTAGTAATAAATAACTCCGTATCTCCTTAATAGTCAATTTAAAGGCTAGGAGATCGTTAAAAACGCTGCTTCCATTAACGTAATCATTCGGGAGCTAATAACGTCATACTAACATGCGAAGCTTTGAAAGAGTAACATTCTTAGTTTTAAAATATAGAGTAATAACCGTTAAAGAGCTGCTGTGCAAAACTGTGATCGTGAAAAAGAGACAAGAAGATAAGTTTATTGCAGCTTCTTTTGAAATAAATAATTTTTCAACAAAAAACCTATGTATGTTATGTTATTATCGAATAATCAATTTGAAGTTTTCAACATTTCTAATATTCTGATGATATTTGGACTCCATAGCATGCTTCTTAATACTCCACCATTTAAACCATCACTTCTAAAAAATCCATTAGTTTTATCTTATATTTACATGCATAATGAATATGCTTTTAATCCAACATAGCCTTCCGTCGCAATTTTTGTAAATCTAATTAAACATTCGTGTCTTTTCTTTATTTATCGTTTTGAGTGAATGCTCGGTGACCCTGAGACGATTATTTTAGGCAAGTCGTTTCTATCACTATTTTGGTCCTTATCTTAAAATTCTCAAGCATTTTATATACCCGGATTTTAATCAACTTTCCTACAAGTTGAAGTTTACTATCGAAATTTTCGTTCATAAAAATTTATGCATAATTTTTTTGTGAACAAATAGATTACAGACAAAATGGCGTGACAAAGGCGAGCTTAACACTAATAATAAATTTCTTCCCGCAAATCTTAGAAGATAGAGACTGTTGATTATAGTGGTGGGTACATGCACAAAAAAGGAACATTGAAGTAAACAAGACCGGTGAAGTACGAGTAGGACTTGCACACCAAGGGTTCCGAACCAGACACGACTGATAAACCAAGAAAACTTGTAAGACAGATATCTAAAGAACTGTTCTAGAGATTTGTTTATAATTTTTCTGCAATCTACCTTTATGTGATTTTTTGCGATAGAGAAAGATCAGTATTGTTTATAACTATTCCAAATTTCAAGCTGATAGTTTCAGTAGTTGCTGAAATAATCAGCTGTGACAGACGGACGGACAAAGCTGCACCGCGGCTTGGACTATATGGCATCCGGGCTTGTCAGGGACCGTTTTTTAACGGTCCCTGATCAATCCGTCGCACCACCAAACATATTAATTTTTCCTGCATCGACTACTCATGATCCGAGGCCATCCGACTCCGATTTTTACCTGGAAGCAATTGGGGCATGCTCCGGATTCGCAGAATCGGGGAGACCCGGATGCCTAAGGGAACCGTTTTGCCATTTTGGTCCGGAACCCTAAAAACTATAAACCTACAAATAAATAACTACATTTATACATAATATACATATACCGCAATAAATACATTTTGTATACATAACAATTGACAATAACTCGTAGTGAACTCCAGAGAGTATGAAATTTAATTAATTTAATAACAAAGGAATAAGCTATTATCTTGAAAGATAAAAATGTATAGTAATTAAGATTACGGTGATGGTCATTTGATAATGTTGGATGGTCATAAAATGGTCGCAAGATTTATTAGATGAATTATTGATACGCGCTTCATAATGTGGTTTTTCAACTCAATGCCGTACCCATCAAATCACAAAAGAATTCAAAAAGACCTGCCTATTTTATTATACATAATACATATACTCGTACATTACCATTATATTATGTACCTATTGTGTTTAATGTTTTATAATAGCCTTGTGATGCAAAATCAACGTTTTGTTTTGAAGTGAAAACTTCTTTAGGCACGTTTGGCACTTTTGAGATGGGGAAAAAATCATTGATCTCGCGACACTGTTACCGTTACCGAGACCTGTGTATTGTATAAGTATCTCTGCTTTTATTCAAGTTTTCACTTCTGTGTGAAAAGTAGGCCACTTTGTGTGAAAAGAAGGCCACACCAAGAAGGCCCGGAGTGCCACTTTTTTTTTACTTTACTTACTATTTTAATAGAAATATTGCCTTGGTCTTCGTAATATCCAAGAAACTATTATAAATTTGAAAGTAACTACACTTGAGAGCAATAAAATCGCACATCCGCACATTTTTACTTAAAAGTTAAATTTTTTTTATTTGGAGCTTACAGCAAATTAAAATCAAATTAAATTAAAGTGCATAATCTAGGCATTCGCAGAACTGATAAAGGGTTGACATTTACCTTTAAAAACAACTCATTAGCAACAAAACAATAGACCCCCTTATGTCGCTCGATCCAGGTCAGGCCGGCGCGGGCGGCGGGATTTATCGCAGGTATAAAAGAGTGCATATTGAGGGAATGGTCATCATTTGCATACCAACGTACAGTGTGAAAGGTTCTCTATTGATATTGGCTTCAAACGGAACACGAAAATGGATACTACACCAGAAGTAGCCGCTCAAGTGGTTGCCCTTGTTGAATCGGGGCTTAAGCAAAGTCAAGTGGCTCGACAATTGAGTTTGAGCCGATTTACCGTTCGGCGTGTATACCAGAGGTATCAAGAGACTGGTGGCTACCAACGGCGACAAGGATCGGGCCGTCCCCGTGCTACAACAGAGCGTGATAACCGCTTTCTTATAACGACATCTTTAAGAAATCGTCGTTTGAACGCAGTTCAACTGGGCCAACGACTTCAAGAAGTTCGTGAAGTAGAAGTTAGCCGGTGGACAGTCAGAAGACGATTGAGAGAAGGTGGCCTGACTGCACACAGGCCAGCAAACGGGCCGAAATTGACCCCAGCCCACCGAGAAGCCCGCCTTCAGTTCGCTCGAGACCATTTGAATTGGACCGAAGAGCAGTGGAGTGCAGTCCTGTTCTCTGATGAGTGCAGGATGTGCTTGCATGGCAACGACGGACGGGGGAAGGTGTATAGAAGATCGGGAGAGCGATTTGCCCAATGCTGCATAACAGAACGTGTCGCCTATGGCGGTGGATCAATCATGTTTTGGGGAGGCATGTCTATGGAAGCAAAAACCGAGCTTGCCTTCATCACCGGACCGAATACTGGTCGCCAATCAAGAGGATTGACTTCCATACGATACATTGAGGAAGTACTCGAGAGCCACGTCGTACCTTTTGCTGGGTTTATCGGCGAAAACTTTCTGTTTATGCAAGATAATGCAAGACCGCATACTGCTGGCATAGTGATCGAGTACCTTCAAGAGGTGGATGTGACCGTTATGGAGTGGCCAGCTCGAAGCCCAGACCTCAATCCCATCGAACATCTATGGGACGAGCTGAAAAGAAGAGTTCGAGGCCGAGATGCTCCTCCATCGACTCTACAGGAGCTGCAACAGGCGATCGCAGAGGAATGGGAGGCTATTCCTCAAGACTTTATCAAAAGTCTAGTAACATCAATGAAAACACGGATGGAGTCAGTGATTCAGGCTAGGGGAGGGAACACTCGGTATTAATAACAAAATTTAAATTAATTTTATCTTTTAATTTCATAACTTTGACACCAATACTTGAATAAAGAATTTTTTACTAAACATGCATTTTTGTTATTGATCCACAAAAGCATTTTTATGTAATGATTGAAAGACAAATCAGATACCACTGGATAGGTATTAAAATAGACTATGAATCTGCATTACAGAAACATAATATTTTTTGTTTTTTTTTTAGTTATGTCAAAAAATCATGAATGTGCGATTTTTTTGCTCTCAAGTTTATATTGATCTGTTTGTTACGTTTTCACGACTAAACTCCTGGACCTATTTCGATGAAATTTGATACACAGATAGATTAGTGACCTGGATAGATCATTTACTCTATGTTGATAAATCACGTGTGAAGCTGTTCTACTTCTGGTAATAGACTGAGGCTTATTCTTTTGGTCTTATCACATTTCATTTGATCAGTTTTCGTTAACATCCCATGTAAATAAATAACTTTTTCTGACAACATATTTAAAAGAAGTCTTTCTTCAATAAGAAATATTTAATTACGAAAAATACCTACCTTAAGTTTTTTTTTAGTGAAAAAGTAAGTGAGTAAGAGGGTAGATATGTATATCTGGCAGTAACCATCCACTCGCAAATACTTCAGTTTACCCGTGATGCATGCAACTGCGTCGAAATATCGGGATACTCAAAAACTCACGAATCATGGCAAATATCCCGTTTTTTGTGAAAATAAGTAGCGATTGCTCCCGTCTCGTCTACATATTGTTACGAGCTGAGGGTTCGTGATAAAATAATGGGAATCAGTCTGACCAAAATAACACTTTTATTCAACACTAGAACGATGAATACACGAACTTGGTCACACGTAATCACAACACACTAATTCACACCACTGTTGCACCACTTAAAGTCACCGAAATGTTCGCACGTATAGCAAAATCCAGACTGACTGTCCGAGCAAATACTGTTCACGCGAGACCCTTCTCCACGTCAGTCCTCCAGGGCCTCGCTGAAACTCACTAACTGGTCCGGCCATCTCTCCGGCCTATTTATATCGCGCACATTTCGATTGTTCGAGAACGATCTCGATCGTTCCAGGAAAGGGTCGGTGTTTCGACAGAACGACCAATCCCCATTGTGCGTAACCGCAAACAATAACAACAATAACACAGCAAGATAAAGGCGTTCGAGAAGTTTCGATTATTACTCATTGTTTACCAGCCTCGGCGTAACAATATTTTTATGTACCCTGTTGTATTTAAATATCAATACACATGTAGACTATCTTTGTCTAAGTACCTACTACGAGCGAACGTATTTGAAACAAGTTTTAATAATATACAGAAATTATCTCTCTCATTCCAGTTTTATGAACTATTTTATTCCAATAAAACAGAGACAGGCAACCATTACGTTATTGTGTAATTTCGCCATCTGCCAGCGGCATCGATGCACGTGACGTCGGCACCACCACAACTGACGTGCGTCCAGACGGAACGAGCGGATGTATCATTTTCTATTAAACTTGTATTTATGTAGATATTACTTTAAAAATTATTTTCCACTTGTAAAAAATATGCTACAATATGTTCTATAACATTTTAGATTCTTTCGAGTTAACGATTCACTTCACAGTCACATTATGAATGAATCAAAATTTGTCACTTCACTTTTCAGCTATACAATCGACTTCTGTTTTTTAAGTTTACATGTCGATAAAATAGGAAATCACCCAAATAATGTACTGAATGTGTCATGCATCGAAAGATATGTGGGTATTAAGGTGGTAAGTAGGTATTTGTTCCGTGTCTGGGTGTTTTTCTATATATTATAAGTCTACGTATTTATAAAAAAAAGGATTGTGTGGTTTTATGAAACCACGGTAAAAGTGAAACTTTGTTTCACTTATAGACATTTAACTAAAAATTTTCGTTGGCACAAATGAGTAATTGTCTCGGCTGCTCTGACGAGCGCCTTTCATTTTATCCCTACTCCGCGGCCGACCGTCACGCGACATGCAACACACAGACGAAAAAGTTTGAGACGATGTAATAAAAGTTTCACTTTAATACGTATATAGTATAAGTATTCACTTTAATAAGTATAGTATTGTATCAGTTTTCTGGTTCCCATAGTACAAGCTCTGCTTAGTTTGGTGATTTAGAGCGCTGTGTGAAACGTCCAGCAATTATTTTATTTATTTATTTATTTTTACAAGTTATTCTGTGTTTTTGTTTGGGCTTTTGGAAATAATTAAATACTTATGAATAATTGAAAGTACTTAAAAAGAAGGATCTTTACTTGGCATTCATAACACTAATCCTTCAAAATCTTGTACAAAGTTTATCTTGTAAAACCTAAAAAGATTTTGCTATTTTTTATGAGGTCTAGTTAATTCATACATAGTGCTTATAGACTAGCCAAGAGCCAAATCGATATGGAACGGCAATACACAGAACTATAACACAGACATAAAGCGATACAAATTCAGTCAGTAAGCCTAAAAGCTCCAGCTTACCTGCAATTGCTTGAGCTATAAATTCAAAGCAACTACCCAAAAGGTACACTATTTCCAAGCGTCCTTGCGATTTCATAACGTCCCGAAGAATGTCTTCGGCACTGCTAATAGTTCTTATCCCAAGGATTTATCAGATCATTGAATCTTGGGTTTACTAACCTTTCTGATCTCTGCAAGCCAAAATACGCTCTATTTTCGGGAACGTAGAGCGCAAAATACGATGTGTATGGGTCGTAAGGTGGCTGTAATAATTGCGGAATTCATTATTGCCAACTGTCATGGAGTGGGTGATCTGTCAACGATCTTGGCCACGTTCTCCAAACAGGTATTGTAATCTATTTTAAACATCAACTTAAAGGTTCTCTACAAATTAACTGAAATGTGTCCCATTTGCGGTGTGATTTATTAAGTTATTGTCATTTTTTAAAAGGTAAAACTATGTCGATAAATTTCTCTCTCATAATTTATTAAATTACATAATTGATTACTTTTATGATAATAATATAAATTGTTTATCGGTGGAGGGGTTTAAAAAAGGCATTCTAAGTAGGTATTCAGAAATGATAACATACCTACTCATGCCTTTGATTTTGACTATGAACTATAGAACTAATCCCAACTACGAGTATGTATAACCTAAAATTTAGTTTTTGGAAAAAATATAAATACATGCAGAATATTATATTAAACATAAAATTAAATGAATAAGAACCATCTCAGTTTACAATTGTAAAGCATTATTTTTATAATTTAAAATCGCAAACATACAACGCCAATTTTGTTATAATCTTGAACGACAATCGAGCATTTGTACGAGTATCATAAAAAGTCAATGTATTTTTCATTAGCCATTGAAATACAAAGGGCAAAAAACGCGAACATTTCTGCAACGTGCGTTGAGTTTACATGAGAAAAGTAAATTGGTTTTTTCTGTCATAAGTTTACTCGTAAATATTCAACAAAAAATTAATAAGAGGAATAGCTATGTCCAGGTAGCTTATCCTATTTCATTTATAAACCCAATACAAAGATACTTGTAGCTTTGAACAAGTTTAGTATCGACACAATGATAAATAATTCTGAAATAGACAAAAAGAGTTTTCCTTATTGAAATATGAAAAACATCGTTTTTATTTATCTTTACCTCGAGTAAACATTATTAGCCAGTTATTTGAATTTATGCAGACTGTTTCCAGAGTTCTGTGGTTTTCCCCTTTACTATACATATCTACAAGTATTAATGTAAGCATCGAACTGAAACGCTAGAAGTGTTCTGCGATACTCTGACACACCCAAAAACGGTTTACATTAAAGCGGGTGCGATTTATACACAATCATTTACGTAATTTTGTTCTTCAATAGTTTGGCATTCTTAAACATAGCTGTATATTTTTATAGTCATGTACTATTTGAATTCAAATTTAGTTTATTGAGAAAATTGTGTACAATTTTATAGTACAATATCGGATACAAATACAGACATACAGAAAATGAAACATGTAAGGAATTAGCAAGCTTGATTACTTCTTTTCAGTTCATTTTGAAGTCAGTCTTTTGTTTTCTCAATTTTTGTTCTTGCAATTTAACGTAGTATGTTCTTGATATAATATCTAGTTTTGAGCTGAGGAGTTTCTAACTATATTGTTCAATGATTTTAGGTTTATCTCTGAGTGAAGTTGCGAAACGTCAGATGTTGGAATAGAGAATGCTCCGCCCGCATCGGTTAACCACACTGACCTGCGGGCGACATGCCTCTTGGCTCCATAATTTGACCATAACATTGTTATTGTGAATATACCTATTGTATGGTAGGTAGTACTTTGTTCGGACTGATATTGATTAGCATTGTAATACCATTGTAGAAAAAAAAGAACGAAAGAAAATTAATTTATATGCAGACAACAAAATATATAGGTACACAGTATACAGGTAACAAAGATAGCACGGAACATAAGAAACTAAAATAATAATTAAAATAAAATAGTGGCTACGTAGTACGTCTATGTTCGGAGCGTCTACAAACTAGGATCCGGCTCAGCATCATGCGCCACGCACTAGTAAGCACGAGTAACTACACAGCGCGCTGGTCTTCCGCTCGCCCCGGTTTCTACATTCGGTACTGGATAATCCGGTTTCATTAAAAAACTCATACAGGTATACTAAAGAATTTGAAATATAAAGGAATTTTGAATCTATATGTATGTATGTTGGTAAGCCTTAGATTGTGGCGATGTTGGTGTGTATGTGTTTAGTGTAATAGTTTTTAATTAAGGTATGTGAAGTGGAGTTTCCGCTAGCAAGCCATTTGCATAGACAGGAGATGTATTTTAAGTTTTTGTTTAAACTATTATCGATTGTTATCGTGGTTTCACCCGGTTCTGGAAGCAGACCAGCACTGGCTCCCTTAACACTCAGCACCATCATGGTGAGTGACTCCTTGTTTTCCCTTCTCAATTGGTTGTTAAATGTTGAATGAATATCCACCGCCGTTTGTTAAATGTTGAATGAATATCCGCCGCCGTTTGTTTTTTGTTTGTTAAATGGCCGTTGAGGCAGAAAGGTTCTCGAGTAAAGTCGAAGTCAAAGCCAAAATCTTTTATTCATTAAAATCACAAGGATCACTTTGAAACGACAATTTTACTGACTGTTCCTTCGTGACCAAGCCAGTAAAGTAAGGCAAGAGACAAGGCTGGTTGTTTTTTTAATGATCCTTTTAAAATACATAACAATAAAGGAACTAAATTACGTCTAAATTGTAATATTTTTAAATGAGTTGGAGCAATTTCAATGCCAAGTTTCTCTATAATCAAAATAATCCGATATTGTATTTTTTATAAAGATTTTGTTTGATTATGTTTTTAAATTTGTTAATTGTAAATTTTTGTACAGTGTAAAGAGGGAGATTTTTGTACAGTGGACTGGAAACCACGCACTGGATAGCGCAGCTAGGACGGCCCCACTAGATGAAAAGATGACCTGATGAAGATTGCTGGTGGCTGTTGGGTACAGGCCGCAAAAGATCAGTCGCTCTAGAAATCTATGAGTACGAAGGAACACAACTTTACAACAAACTGTCAAAAGACATAAATCTGTTAAAACACTAAAAATCTTTAAAAAACTGTTAAAAGACCACATATCAAGAGATTTTTCGCAGATTGAATAGATGCTAATATATATAATCTAATGTTTATAACAATGAGTGGAGCTTGCATAATAAAGGGCATGATGTTAAGTTAGATAAATACGAATGATAAAATAAAATTTACTTATTTACCTAAGTACATCCATAAAATGGAATTTGAAAAGCTACCTTGTATTATAATATGCTTGAGACGTGCTCCGCTCTTACACTGTGACATGGGCATTCCTTTAGTTGCATGCACGGTGCGGTACACTTCTACGCACTGCTCCGATTCTTGTTTGTTAAAATATAGAACTACCCACATATTATTATTGTAAAACAGTAACATCAATATTTTTTGTATTTGAATATAGTACTAACTTACAAACAGTTAAGTGTATACAATAGTTTGCTACGCCAAATCCATTTATTTTATTTATTCATCCTCTTTATTTTTTAAGATAAATTGTAATTTTCTCTTTATGTGAATTTGTAATTCTTTTGTGAAATAAATGCTTAAACCATTATGTTTAGTAATGAACATTCATTGGCTGATTTAATGATGATGAAATGAATATATTATCATATTGTAGGTATCTTATTCATACACCTTTTGACCGAAAAAAAACAAAAGAGAAGGAGTAGTTTTCGGTCTGAAAATGCATGGGAGAAACCTATGATCGTGTTTGTCTTATGCCTGACAATAATGATATTAATGGTGATTTACATCTAGCGTAAGGTGGCGTCCTAAATTATTCATTTATGTTTATAGCCATTTCTCTATATTACCAGTATAACGAGCGGCCTTTTATCTCAAATTGTAAAGTTCTGTTTGAACTCACATTATGATAGAAACAGATATATGTTTCCTGGAAATGACTTCACGTCTTTAAAGGAATTAAGAGAATAAATGCGAAAACTGTGGAGATTTGTGATATTTAAATTCCGTAAAAGGTACGATTAATCATTGATTTATTATACTATAACTAACGATTTCGCACCAACCGGCTGCGGCTTGCCTAAAACTCTCGGAAAACGCGTCAAGCAGCAGTTCGCGTCTTTAATACTATACTTTTGTAAGCAAGGTGTTACTGTAGCAAAGTGTACATTGAAATACTCTTTAATATTTTAGCATCGAAAGCAGTAATTAATGTAAATCAATAAGATTAAAAAAAATTTGGATTCTAATTTAAAAACTTTGTTTTCCTTTACCTATATACTTTCCCACTGCTGGGCAAAGGTGTCTCCCACATTCCTCCACATCTCGCGATTACTCGCCACGTCCGTTAGTCATCGTGAAAGGCATCAAGGTCGTCGCAGATACCTAATAAAAAAAAATAAAAAACTTTATAATGAATTTAATTCAAAAATGACCGGACGACTATTAAACGTAGCCACATCTAACTTTGACGTCATTATAAGATTCTAGAAAGAATGCCTTAATATTTTTAAGTTACTAAAATAACACATTTTCTAGCCATTACTTGATTTCTATGCATCGGTATTTATAACGTAATTTATGTTGACATTAAACGAGTTATTATTTCTTACAAAAACACCGAGCTCAATACAGTTGGAAAATCATTAACATGAGATATTCCTGTCACGTTTTATTGTGGCACTATTATTGGACCAATTAGTTGTTATATTCTGCTTAAGAAATATACGGTTAAAAGTTAATATGGGGTTTTATCCTAGACAATGGTTATAAGCGCGGTTCAGTCCCAGTATTGTTCGTTTTTTTTCTATATTTCTTTATTGCACACAAATAAATTTAAGTAAAATGAAATTAAAAATTATTTACACAAAAAATACCGTCATACAAAAACAAAATAAGTGTTAAGCTAAGATTAATCAAATTACAAATTGCAGACAAAAAAGCTTAAAACTTAACTTATGCATGTTAACTTTTAGTTTAGCGTGCTTTTTCTCAAAAAGAAGTGAATTACGGTTTAAAAGTTCAGTTCAGTTTGTGTATCTTCCTCATATTCTGTGGTAAATGAACAAATGCTCTTTTACATATTTTATTTCAATTTATTTAACTATCACTAAACAATAACGTTTTATTATTAATACAAAAAATTAAAATACGTATTATTAACGTATTTTTAAATGCATGGTGTTCCGTATCGGAGTTGATTGGAAGTAGATTAAACAATTTGGAGGGTACATCAGAACCTCATTTTCTGGATATACGCTCATTGGCTGAGCGAAGTGACATACCAAGGTAACTGTCAATGCGTCTCTACGGGCCGACCAATCCTCACGCACCTCCTCATTGAAAGCACCTACCAAACAATATCAAATAGTGTACAGCGCCGGCCGATGGTTAAGTGCTAGTTTTCGCGCGTGTTACATCCCTCAAGAAGATGACATAAATCTATCATCAACCACAGCAGCCTATGGATAGAGGAATTGCGGAGTTCATAAGGCCATGCGGAACGCACGACGGATTAAACCAAGGCGACTAAGCGACTAAGCTCTCGCATCGGCCTTTTATTGAATTTCCGTAGACAAGGTGACAGTCTCTGCTTTTTATATTATTTATTCAGTAGCACAATACCGTTGATAATAAAAACCGGCCAAGTGCGAGTTGGACCTGCGGACGAAGGGTTCCGTATATTATCTATAAAAACGGCAAAAAATCATGTCTGTTGTACGGGAGCCCCATCGTTATTAAGACGGAGAAAAAAAATTGAAAAATTACGTTTGTTGTATGGGAGCCCCCCCTTCAAATATTAATTTTATTTTAATTTAATTATTTATTTTTAAAGTGAATATATAACTAAATGTTCTGTGAATATTTCAAGCGTCTACCTATTGCCGTTATCAGTATCGAGCAAAAACGAGCAAAAAAATCACGTTTGTTGTATGGGGCCCCCTTAAATTTTTATTTATTCTGTTTTTAGTATTTGTTGTTATAGCGGCAACAGAAATATATTATCTGTGAACATTTCAACTCTCTAACTATGACAGTTCATGAGATACAGCCTGGTGACAGACGGACAGACAGATGGACAGACAGAAACAAACGGACAGACAGACTAATAGGGTCCCGTTTTACCCTTTGGGTACGGAACCCTAAAAACGTATAAAAGAGGCTAACACCTAACTTTGGGTTCCAAAGTAAACAGTTGTTATTTGAGAATTAAATCTAACAAAACAATTCTGAGAAAAATAAATGCTTTACATTCCTGAACACTTTTACAAGTGCTTGATTTTTGTGACTCTTCCACCAAATCTATTTCTATAACCACACAGAGCGCAACATGGTGTCCAACCATAACCATTATCATTTGCTTTACAATAACGCCCTAGTCCGATTCAGAGGAAACCCATTTCGAGCTAATAACATTAAACATAAAGAAACAGCGGGGTGTATCAGTATCACCCTTTACGCACAAAATAAAGTACAAAGCCTACAGAAGACCAGCTCAAATAACAAACCGGTCCATATAACAAAATATGTAAGTATGTTGTATTTTTAAAATTTCGCGATCAATGTACATAATTACTGATTAAAACAGGTATTTATCGCGTATGTACTTTTTGAAGTGAAATCTTCTTTAGCATCGTTGTGATTTGAAAGTCGATGAAACGAAAAAGCGACCGTAAAAAGAGACAGACACATAAATTCATAAGACTTAACGTGGGAGAAAACGAGATAGGAAGCATTATACAGTGTTTCTTATGTTCGTGGTTCTCTTTGTGGTTTGCTTTGTACTCCCTCCACTCGTGTTAATAATTATCTAACTTTGCATCACTGTGATCATTACTAAAACCTACAATTATCATCTTCCCGAAATTTTACATTCGTCTCATTATCTTGAAACCAATTTTTTTTAAGGTTTCTCTTCTACCATGTGTGAATTGCACACATGCTTTTTTTTATTTGTTATCCTGACGTTTCGACTGTGTTGCAACAGCCGTAGTATGGGTGGACTCACCCGACTTCGTACGTTTTAATCAGTGAAGAAGAAGATCAGTAATCTTAATATATAAAAAGTCGAAATTACTTGGAGCTACCCGTCGAGAAGTGATGGCAACTGCAGCAACTACCCTTACTTGGTCTTCAGAATTAGAAATGTTCTCGGTCATATTACGACACACCCGATAATAACCCGTTTTAATCAGTAATTACGTAAGTATGTAATTCAAAAACTGAACTGCTATGGGAAATTAAAAAAATCAGAGGGAATATTCTCTCGCGTAGCACAATGTTTTTGGAAGTCAGACAAATCACAGATCACAGTTAAATCTACTTCATGTTTTTCATAAAAATTTGGTAAATAATAAATAGTTCAAAATCGAGTAAAATTCACAAGCCGGATTTCTGTACTCCGTTTTTTGTGTTATTAATGTCACCCTTTATGTGAGCTCGTTTGTTCCAAATAAATATTCCGGTTACATCTATAATTCATTATTTAACAGTGATTTAAAAAATATTGGAGCACATTTTATAAAATTGTGTTCTTAGACATAATATATTTATTGTTCTTTTGCAGTTAAAAACAAAACAAACAACGGATATGGTTGGTTCTATCTTTTTACCGTTTTACCTGTCATTACTGGTCTCAAGTTCTGCTATAAGATTTTCTTTTTCAATTACACAAAGATTATTCGCAATTCCGATGTTCTAAGAACAGTAAATAATAGTACCATTCGATAATAACAAACATTGTCCTAGGGCTACTGAGCGCAGGGGCTACCACTATCTTTAGGAAACTTAAGGAAAACTGAATGCGTGCACGCTCATGTCACGGACACGCATTTGATTTCCACAGGTATTTAATACAAACTGTCTAAAAGCGCAGAACAGCCTACTACAACTAAGCTCTTCTTCTTCCTGCCTTTTTTCCCACATTACGCGGGGTCGGCACAATATGTATTCCTCCTCCACATCTCTCTTCTCCGTTCTCACATCCTTCCTACCCATAACATTCTTCACATAGTCCATCCATCTCTTCTTCGGCCTTCCTCTAATTCTATATCCATCCACACTCATATCTAACACACTTTTAGTCACATGATTTTATTCCCTACGCATGGCATGCCCATACCACGCTAGTCTCTTACTCCTCAATTTTTCTATCACTGGCGCTACTTGTAAACTTCCTCTAATATACTCATACCTTGTCTTATCCATTCTCGTTACCCCACACATCCATCTCAATATTCGCATTTCCGCCGCGTGCACTCTTCTTTCATCCATCCCTGTCGTGGCCCAACACTCAGAACCATACATTACGACAGGTCTTATGATGGTCTTGTATATTTCCCCTTAAGTTTAAGGAGCATTCGAGGATCGCACGTTGTTCTTGTAACCTGTCGCCATTTCATCCATCCCGCATTTATTTTATTTTTAAATACTACATTTTAGCTTTATAATATTTATGTCACAAACGCTAATGTTATTTTATTTTGAAAAATTAACGTTGGCCTCATTTTAGACATAAAAAGAAAACATTTAATTAAAATCACAAAGAAAAAGAAAGAAAAAACGCAACAACAACAATTCACTGACTTAAGCACTAACAAACTTTTAAAAGTTCTGTGTCTTTCACACATTCATTAGTGTCTAATTTAAATTATTCGCCATTATGTTGCTCGCACAGTTAGGAAATCATATCACATCAGAGTAGCTAGATAGAACGTAAAAAGTCGACTGATAAAGACCGACCGAAAACCAAAAAATACTTTGGAATCAAAATAATTATTAGGTTGTTTTATTTAGGTATAATTATTTTTAACCTCACATACTGGTGATTTTGGAATAACGTGTGAGCAACGTCTTAAAAAACAGTTTATTTTAGTTTTGTAGGGCATACGATTATTGTGACTAAAACAGCTATTCATAACGCAAAAAGATTTACTACAAAAGCTGGTGGTAGCCCCCAGGTTGAATTGCTGTTATTACGGTCCACGGAAGCCTGTTTGGGTACGAGATGATTACCAACATTTTGTTTAAGCGTTTTTATTGAAACTTGTTTACGAGAAATTGTATTTTCATTGCCTTTCAGAGTCTAAATTATGTAAGCTCATTGAAATTCTTCTTTTCAGGATATGGAGGCCGTGAGTCAACTATAAGGTGAGGTTGATTATACTTTCTATAGTCCACCTAATGGTAAGCGGTTAGTACTGGGTTTTAACCAACTTAAAAAAAGGATGAGGTTCTTAATTCGTCGGAACTTTATTTTTATGTATGTTCCCCGATCACTCGAAGACCGATTCGAGAAATTCTTTTTTTGTTTATACTTGGCATTAAGTCAGGATCTGATGATGGAATCCCAAAAAAATCGAGAGCCCTATAATTGTTTTATGTTTTTACCGCAGAACTCCGTCATTTATGAACCGATATACTTTCGTATTGATCTCATAGAAATTTAGACATAGACATAGACAATCATTTATTCACTACATTAGCACACAATATACAATACAATACATTTCATCAAAATCAATTAAGTATGTAGTTTGGTTAAGTCGGTAAAATTATGGTAAAAAGTTACTGTAACAATATAGTATTACGTCACAGGTTACGTACACACGACTACACATCAAGCTAACATTCCAGTGTACGTTGACCTCACATTGTGTAGGCTTTTCCTACAAGAAAATGGTGGAGATGTTACCAAAAAATGGCCCACCTGATCACACTAATATTATAAATGCGAATGTTTGGATGTTTGTTTGTTTATTTATTTGTTGTTACTCAATCACGACGTTACGGCTAAACTGATTTCGATGAAATTTAGTATGTACGTAGATTATAACCTGGATTAATACAGATACTACTTTTTATTCCATAAATCGGACCTGATTTAAATATAAAGACGATAAAAAAGGGGTGTCAAGTCAAGTTGCAACACCGAGTTTAGTTTTATTTCTAGGTTACCTACACATTTAGTAGTGTAACACGTACGAAGTCGCGGGCAACAGCTAGTGTTAAATACATTCTGTGTGATTTGGATCTTGCCATTGTAAAGTGTTGAGGTTTTCTTTCATTTGTCGTTTTGTTCGTTATACAATAAGTAAAAGCTAATTTAATTTTACAATCAAAATAAAGAATTCACCATAAATAACATTCAACTATTCATATTTAAATGATAAAATTTAATTGCCATTATGATTCGCATTAAGATAAGTGTCTAATGGTTAATTAAAAATTAAAACTGTTACTGTTTTGGCCTATAGATAAATAAGTTAGATGTTGGCCATTATGCTTCTATTTGATATTCAAATATTCATATGATGATGGAACTTGCTTTATAATATTATCAAATTGTAGTAGAACAAAACATTCTACAAAACCTCTTTTAATTTATTTTAACTTGAACAAAGTTCTTTACTGATAAAAAATGTCTGATACAGTTTCTGCTCTTACGTGCAAAGTTATTATTTAGGTTCCAACGAAACAAAATAAATTAGATGAAATACGAACAAAAGTTTTGGTATCAGGCTGAACTTTAGGTAATTTTACTAAGTTTGTAGATAAGTTACAAGAAGCAAAAATGTTACACAAAACTGTTATGTTTTTTAATCAAGAAAGCGAGTTATCTTAAAGCTGATGCTCCACTCGCACAGCCTCGAGACGAGCTGCCTCGTCCTGAGCGTGCCGCAGGCTGCAATTAATTCATGCATCTCCACTGGAGCAACTTACATAATAAACTATCATTAAAATCAACTTCATAATTAATAATAATTAATTTTATTTAATTCTACTTATAAAATAAAGTTAAATTCGTAAGTAATAAAAAAAAATTATATTGAAAAAATAATTTAAACTCAAAGACATTTTTTAGCAAGCCATTGATTCAAATTCGTCTTAATTAACAAATATCTCTAGCTAACGCGCTAACTAACAACTATTTGCAAATCTGCAAAGATTTACTATAAGAAAACTCTTACATCTACTAAGAGTTTCCTATACGTTTTTCGTTATTTATCTTGCCTCGCACCGAGCACAGCACAACCATCTCCACGCTCACGGTTCGCTGTGACCGACACTGAATAGCTCGACAATCAGCTGCCTCATTGATTCAAGTTGCGGAACGCCTCGACCTGTGTGTCTCCACTAACGCCGCGGGTCGAGGCAGCCGTGCAACTCTCGGCTGCCTCTAGTGGAGTCTTGGCATAAGGAGCTCCACAAACCGATCTCGGCGCGGCGAGGGGTGGTTTCAGCGGCTGAAGAGTTTTTTATTTATCTCTATGTGAGACAACACACCAAATACGGTGCGGCGCAGCGCGTTTTACATAATTTAAAACACACAAACATACAACCGTGGAAACCGCGCCGCAGCCGCTCCAAATAACGTTCGGTGTGTGAAGCCCCTAAATGTTTTCGAGTCTGGAATAATGGCGCGCATAACAATTATGCAAAGTATTAAAGGAACTTGATCAAAAGCCACTTATTAAGATATCGCGGTCACATCGACAATTATGCAACGGAGGAGGTAGTCAGGCCATTTCTTACCCGAGAAAAGGCTTGTATCACTTAAGATCAGTTCTCAATAATAAAATGAGCTTTACTGTACTTTCAGTTCAACTCCAAGACGTGAGATGCTTGAAGCCAAGTCTAAGGTAAACTCAGATTTCATGTCTCTAAATATTTATAACCCATGCAAAGTAAGAAGCAGGTTACATTTTGGTTTTTACGTAAACCATCTTATTTAACAGGACCTTATACGGGTGGGATCAGGAGCCACAAAAACTAAGAATGACTTGCACAACGATTCCTTATCGTATTTAGTGTCTAAATATGATTAAGAGAGTTATCAAATCATACAAATACTTCAAATTTAAACATGTTTAGTCGCTAAATACGTTTTGGGATCGTTATGCAAGCAGAGGTAAATGTTTTTTTGGTAAAAGGGTAGATAATAATAATGAGTATCATGCTGTTAGAGTGACATTTCCCTAAGATGGTACTCTTATTTCTTCTGCGCCGATAATACTCGATTGCAGAATTACCATGACATCCATCAATATAAATTTACCGTTCCCAGACTTTCGGAAACAACGAGATCATCGATTTTCAATATCAGATTGGGTGAAGATAATTTATTATGCGTAACCTTTTTGCATCGTAAAATTTTATTTTGGCATCTTCAGTCAGATCCATTCCCTTATAATGAGGATTTGGATGATGAATCCAATAGGCGGATTTCTTTTAAAATTTCATTAAATTTAATGAATTTTTCTTTTTGCATCCACCAGTTTTATCATTTTTAATGAAACGCAATAAATTTCAACCTCGAAGGTAGTTAACACTTTTTCAAATCCTTTATTCCAAAATGTTAGGTTTACTACGAAGCATCAATCAAATAGTTGAGTAACAATTTCATAGTTGACATGTTGCGTGCTAGCTCCCGTCTGATGGGGCGGTCAATTTACATCAAATTACACCGAGTGTCATTAACGGCATCAACAAAGCTGCTCTACCTTCAAAATACATTAAACAATCCTTACCGCTCGAAGATTACGATCAAAATGCTGTAAAAACTTGCAGGGGATCAGAAGCAATTTGAACGGTGTAAAGTAAAAACTGCAACAAAAAGGTGGTCTGAAGAGTAACAATAAGCAATCTGTAGAGTATGAACCGGAGCTTAACTATGAGGCAATGCGGATTTATTTAAAGTTATAACAAGTTTACACTATGGTTTTAAATAATATAATAACAAAAATGTTTTCATTCTACTTCGACCGTGGCGCAGTGGGCGAATAACCGGCTGAGACGCAGGTTCGATTCCCGCTGCGGAACACATTTTTGTATGATCTACAGCTATTTGTTCCGGGTCTTGATGTTTTTCTATAGCTTATAAGTATTTATTTTAAAAAAACGTATGTAATTATTCTATCAGTTATCTGGTTCCCATAGTACAAGCTCTGCTTGGTTTGGGGCTAGATAGCGCTGTGTGAAATGTTAAGCAATATTTATTATTGTTATTCGATGGTTTTCGTTTTATTTTTCTATTGATACTTTCACTGTTTCAATAAGTGATATACAATTCGATTGCCCAAAATAAGTTAATCAAATCATATGGTTTTTATGATAAAAAAAATTATTTATTACAAACAATATTTTTATTTTTATTGTATTTTAAACTATTTTATTGCAGCCTTTCTGTCCGCAATTGTAATTTTCTTTGGGTATTGGGTTCATACTCGTATGCAGTTCATACCTTGATACACTAATACACCTATATTATTCCCTGGGAGGTGGTCCCTCCAAAATGGACGATGCAGATGACACTGAGGTGGCTTTAATGACAATTTAATAGCATCGCCTGCATCGTCTGGAACCAACGTGTAATCAGCACATGAGGACACCATTACTGAGATGACGTTTTTTATCAAAAGCATCAAATTGACGTTTCTAAGAAGTTGATTCAAATCATTTTGTAATTAGGGTCTGGGGAACATATAACATAGAAAATAAAATATTATATGCCTTCACGTAAGTAAAATTCAATAAACAAATAATGTTAGATCTCTCACATAGCGCTATCTAGCCCCAAACTAATTCAAGCTTGTATTAAGGGAACCAGATAAATACATACATATATAATATATGTATAGAAAAACACCTGGTCATCTCAGTGCGTAGATACGGTTAGTGTAGTGTGTCGTATGGTCATAGGGTAGTTGCTGGAGCTGCCATCAATTCTCGACGTAGCTCCAAGTACTCCAGTCCACCCGTGACTTCGGCTGTTGCAACACAGTCGAAACGGCGGGATAACAAATAAAAAAGGTATATACGCGGTAAATATCCTTTTTAATCAGTAATTATGTAGTGTTCGCGAAAATCAGAACAAATGAATGTAGATAGTACAAACATTTGTTCTGCGATGGGAATTGAACCCGCAACCTCTGTGTCTTAGCCGGCTCTTCACTCACGGTGTCACAGAGGTTGTCAAATAAATAAAATAAACAAAAACAATATAGCTCTAGCACTAGGCCAAGAGGTTCGTCCCAAATCAAAAACAACCAAAAGCCTTATGCATAAGCAATTAGGCTGTGCCCATTTTTTAAATCTATACAAAAACTCGGAGTCCTAGCATTGTTAACGTAAAAAAATGCAAAAATAATTCCCAGTTCATTAGGTTTCTCTACATTTTATTTCCCCAAGAAATAAACGCTTTTCTCGTCAACTTAGTTCACTTAAGATTTCTGACACGTTATATCTGAGTCTTTTGATATAGGTGTCACGTTCTGGTTTATCTTAAACACCCTGACAGGCACCTTGTAAAATGATAGGTAGATTCCGTATTTTATATTCACCTCGAGTTCCTTGCACGAGATGTCTTCTCAGTATGCAGAGTCGGCTACGACATTTATTAGTCTCAAAAATTCCGTGAACCCCCCCTCTTTTAAAAGTTCCGAAGTCCATGCTGGTCCCATTTAAAACTTAAGTCCCTAATGTTTAATACATAGTCGATATTGCTTTTGATAAAGCGGTTTACGAATCTAAAATGTAAAGCACGATCGAATACTAATGCTTGGATGTTTTGTTTGTGTCGGGTCATAAATATTAACCGAGAAACACGTAGAGGTGAAAATATTGTTGTTTTTGTGTCTCCCATATTTGGGGATATAATATTTAAATTCTAAATACAAATTATAATCTTCAATGATAAATTAAATCCATACTCTGTTTGTTAACTTTTCACGACTAAACAGCTGGACCGACTTCGATGATTTTTTGTATACAGATAGATTATTAACGGGATGTGGACATAGGCTAATTTTTAACTGACTGCGCCAAAGGATAATGTTTTTTTGACAAATCACGTGAGCGAAACTGCGGGCGGCAGCCAGTAGTCACACTAATATTAAATGCAAAAGATTTCATGTTTGTTTGTTTGTTTGTTACTCAATCAAGTTATAACAGCTGAAATGATTTCGATTAAATTTGGTATGTTCATAGATTATGGATAATCTGTATTAACACATAGGCTACTTGTTGTTCACAAGCAACGCGTGCGAAGCCGCTGGCGGAAGCTAGATTAAATGCAAAAGTTTGAACGTTTTTTTATTTATTTATTTATTACTCAATCACGTCGTAACGGCTTAACCGATTTCGATGAAATTTAGTATGTACCTACGTAGATTATTACCTGGATTAATACATATACTACTTTTTATCCCATAAATCAAGTCCCATAGGATAAAAATAGGGTGTCAAGACAAGTTGCAACAGCGAGTTTAACTTTTTTTCTAGGTTACCTACACATTTAATAGCGTAACGCGTACGAAGTCGCGGGCAACAGCTGGTAATGTATATTTCGTGTCTTAACTTGCCTTGGGGACAAAGGGAGCATTGATTTTGTCTTGTCAAAGAAGCAGGACGCTTGCCTAGAGATTATTTGTTCACTCTGGACTTGAAAACTCGAAGATTCTAGTTCCCTTGTTCTGTTGTAAAAAACATTATAGACCCGTTACGATGTTCATTGTTCTTCGATGACCTACAGGTTTTGATGTGCCTTCATCATCATAAGATAAACATGAAATATTAATTCCGTCTTGTCACATTGATGTTATTATGGAAATTATTACTATTGTTATAAATACATCGGCTAAGAATGTTTCTTGCCCAACAACTTGACTGACAAGTTAGGAGAGATGTTTAAAATGCATACATTTTGATAGGTAAGTACTCGGATAAAAAGTATTGTTTAATCAAAATTAAACATACTATTGGCTAGTGGACGGAGGTTCAACCATAATTTATTTTTGATTTCTTAATTTAGGCATTCGCCCCTCTTCTCCCGTCGTTGCTCCTCCTTCTTCATAAAAACTTTAACTATGCCAAATCTCACACACCTTCCTGTATATCCTAGAATCCAAAAATCTAAAGTATGTCCCAATTGTTAGCAATTTGATAAGGGCTTGCGACCTGTCACAAATGCAAAAAGTGGACTTCTATCAAAAATAATGTTTGCCTTTGACTACCCCCTAGTTTGTTATTGATCGAGCAAAGCAAGATCTCCAAACTCAACTTGGGCGAATCACCATGCCATCACAAAAAATGTATGTTTGTTTGTCCGAGTCCGAGGATAAATTTCGAAGCGTTTATCCGATCATCGTGAAATTTGATATACCTATAGGTAGGCACAATTTTGGTGTGACTAAATGAGCTTGTAGTTTTCAAGTTATTAGACATTATAAAAACTGAACATAGACAAAATTCACAGGATACACCAGTGACCCCACGTTGCTGAAATTTGGTATGCGCGTAGCTTTAGTGACACAAATATAGGCAAAAGTCTGAAATCCAGAATAACTGCAATTTCTACACCAAAAAAGGATAATCAAGTACCATAAACTCCCGTTACCTGTAATTTGAATGAAACTGTAGATCAAGTTATTGGTTATGCATTTCGTGGCTCTATTTTGATGGTCAAAGATTACGAATAATATATTTTTGTTTTTCTGGGAGACTCGCGAGATTTCAGTTCGGGGCGAACTACTAGTTTTATAGTGTAATTTAGATATAACATACCTATTACTGTCAATTTTAGAATATACTTAAATGTTTTTTACGCAATGGTTTCTGTCTAAATTAAATGGTCATTGCAATCGCAACACAAAACGTGGCGTAAGCTTGTGATTAGTTAAGTCACCTTATTACCAAAAAAAGCGCTATTACCGTAACCATTCTTCATTTCCTTGAGTTATTGATCGAGCGAAGCGAGATCTCCAAATCAACTTGGGCAAATCGATGTTGTATGTATGTATGTTTGTTTGTCCGAAGATAACTTTTGTAGCGTTTATCCAATCATCATGAAATTTGGTACATCGGTAAGTAGTAATAGCACAATTTTGGCGTGACTCAATGAGCTAAAAATATTGGGGGGTTGTTGAGATATTGGGGTTCAAGAGGGGTAAAAAAATGAAAATGAGACTATTAGGTCAAGTGGGATGTCAAATGAAAGGTTAAGGAAGAATTTTTAAATTTAAACTCCGTTTTTATTTTTAGTATAATTTTTGTAGTTTTTGAGTTATTAGCCATAATAAAAACAATACTTTGACAAAATTCACAGGGTACACCATTGATCCCCCAATGCTAAAATTTGGTATTCGTGTAGCTTTAGTGACACAAATACAGGCAAAAGTCTGAAATCCAGAATGCCATTTGCACCCCAAAAAATATAACCAATTAACAAGAACCCCGGTTATATCTAATTTGGATGAAACTTTGGTCAAGTAGGTTGGTTATGCATTTCGTGGCACCATCTTATTAGCCAAAGATTAAAGCCGGTATTCACAAAGATCACTAAACGTATTTAGCGACTAAACATATTTAAATTTGAAGTATTTGTATGATTTGACAACTCCTTAAATCATATTTAGCCACTAAATACGTTTAGGCATCGTTGTGCAAGTCGCCCTAAGAATAATATTTATTTTGGGAGATTCGCGAGATCTCAGTTCGGGGCGAACCACTAGTTAATACCAAGATCCTTTCCAGCACTAACGCTCACAATGACTCAACTTTTCACATTAAAAATTGGAGCGAACTATTCTGGAAGTCGTTTCGATACAAAATGTCGAACGTGCTGTTCGTCGCAATTGTTTCGAGCCGCACGGTTTCCCTAAGAATTATAGGTGCTTGCCACACGTCTGTTCCTTTTATAATAATTTAGCCGATAATGCGAAAAATACGTGCCTCTCGCCATCTCTACGTGAGTGAGGCTCTTTTTTCGTATTGCTTTTGTATAAAGCCGAATCAAAATGTTGAGGAATCAAATTCTTATGTCGTTGCGTTATTCGTTAGGCAATTATGTTTGTAATTAGCTTTTACTCGTTTACGACTTTATAGAAATCATTCGTTTGAAAGTGTTTAGCAATAAAATATTAATAGAAAGACTTACAACAAAAGCTTGTATCGAATGAATAAATTAAAATTCTTTATTGTAGGCACACAAGCAATGTGACATAGGTAATCTTCAAATCTTAATATATAAAACACAGTCGGGTTTTTTCGACCACTTATAACACGAGAACCGCAGGACCAATTTTCATGGTTTACGATTTGTTGTATTTGTCTCCGTTGAGAAAATGAAGAAAAAATATTTTCTCAGCCATTGATGCAGATAATTATGGCCGACGTATATTGAAAGCCCTTAGTTATATGCATGTCAAGGTCATACAAAGTTCGGCGGGTCAACTAGTATTATATATTATGTTTAAAAAACAAAGTCGGGTTAGTTACAGCATTTATAACTCAAGAACAGCGGGACCGATTTTGATGATCTTTGATTTGTTGGATTTGTCTCCGCTCCGAACAGCAGATAACTATTAAATATCGGGAAAACGCACGCAAAAAAATATTATGAAGAAAAAACATTTTCTCGTACATAGATGCAGCTAATGATGGCTGATTGACGTATATTGTCAGCCCGCGTCATATGCATGTCAAGGCGGTACGAAGTTCGCCGGGTCAACTAATATTGTTGGGAAGCGCATCACTTGAGAACGACTAGATAGGTTTGTCTATTTTTTCTTAATAGTCCGAATAAGGATTTAAGGGGTAAAAAATAAAAAAAGCTGCCCAGCAAATTGGAAAGTTCTGGAAAAAGTGAATGTGCATTTTTCTATTGGATTTCTCTATGAACTCAGACCATATTGGCAATATTTTATTTTGAAATCCGTGTGAGGGCGGGGCAGGTCGGCTAGTAAATATTAGATAAATGCACAAGGGACAGTCGACGATATGTATAGAAAATTATTTATTTCGCGGGTAAACTATTATATATGAGAATTTAATGCATATACAGGATGCAATTTATAAACAATGTTAGTTTTTTTTAAAAACGCATCTGACCGTTAGTTTGTGTATTTCAATCCAATATTGAATTTGAAAATCCCCAGTTCTATACAAACCGCACTGTATATAAGAAAATGAATTGTCAAGTTCATAATTAGATTGTAATAAATACAGATTATTGTTTTGGATTGCCGCTTCTCTGAACAAGCCTGTTTACAAATTCACCCTGTATTCTGTATTTGAGACGAGACAAGTCTTCTTTAGGTCAAATTTTAACTCCAGCTGTATAAGCAAGAGAAACAGTATTTTTGTTACCCGATTACGGCAAAGCCAAATGGAAATGGTTACGTTTTTATCAGTGTATGTATGCATGTAGGTTTCACCGTAGCGCCTGAACTATTCAACAATTTTAAAGAATGAGATGTACTCGCTTCGTTATTATATTCCGGATGATATTGGCTACCATCGACATAGGTATTATGTAGTCGAGCTTCAGTTTTTTAAACTTACATGCCTTTATTTTATTTTTTTTTACTTTTTCTGAACTTTAATATTTTAGAATATAATAGAATAATCATTAATTTGATAATGTAAAAAAATTAATATGATTTAAAAAAAATACATTTTTTACCTATATGTATATTGTATTTATAGGGGCTGGAAAGATTTGGGTCGAGATAACTGGAGAGATGAGGAGAGATGCCATCCCACTGCTGGGCTACGGCTGCCTCTTAACCCAGCAGTGGGATGGCATGGGTAGATAAAAAATTACCTGTGAATAATCACTACCGCTAAATTGATCATATATTTACCTCGAAAATACACAATATTGCTCAAATCTAAATATTTGGAGACCGGATCTCTATTTTCATTCAAGACTTTTATAAATTGTGGCTCTAACTGTGATATATTGTTACCGAAGAGAAGAGTTGAACATGGGATTTATTTTTCACTTCATAGTATTCAATGTTAGTAAATTTTAAAAGGTGTAGTAATTTTGCTCTCAATTGGTTTATATAAAAATAATTAGTATTTTTTTCCAACTCTCTTATGACATAAATCTCGTTAGAGACAAACGCAGGAAAGGAACAGTCTGCCAAACCCAATCGTTTCGTACAGCTTTCTCCCACAAATTCAGCTGTTTCCTTGGACCACACGTCTACAACAAGGCCAATAAGACCCTTACTATCTACCCCTTGCCTAGATTCAAGTGCAAGTCCGTAGTCACTTTCTGGCTAAAGTCTCTGTCGTACCTTGATACAGAAAACATTCTTTCTATCATGACATAACTCTTTTGTTTGTCGTTGCTCACTCTTGGCCCTTATATTCATACACAAATACTTTTACACGCACTCTTATACTCATCGGAATTCTCTCACTCACCCCCACGCATACACACATACACATACTCTCACACACGCATACGCGCACCCTACTCTTATTATATAAACACAATAATCATAAAAAATTGGCTATTTCTTTATTTTATTTTATCTATTGTAAGCTAAATATGGAAATCATTTATATTGTAATTTCTTTTTTGTTGTAATAAACTCTAAAGGTAGTAATGTAACCAAAACGTATTAATTAAGTGACTAGTGACGCTATTGCGACTAGTGCGAAATTGCTCGTTATACGAGCAATTTCCTTTGTTAATCCGTGGAGAGAGAGCACTGGTGACCTGTAATACAGGTTTTCTAAACCTATCTCAGGCACCAGTCCCTCACGAAACAGGTTTTTATTTAGGCTTACTAAATGTAATCAATAAGTTAACTTCCTTCCTACCTACTGTAACATAACTTGCCTACTTTTATATCTTCTGTAAAACCTATTTGTGATGGGAAAATAAACGTTTTTATTATTATTTATTATTATTATTATTATTTTAGGGTAGGCGTTGTCTACAACAGCTGATTTGAAGGCTGTTAAAATCTTCCTATATTAAAAAAAATATTAGACAAATTTTATTTATATGCGCAGGATCACCCCCTTTCGAGCGGTCGCTAATCAACATTAACGTATGCTACTCTATGCTGTGCTATGCTCTATTTAGCCAATTCATTCTACATAGACTAGTGGTCCAACCCGAACTGAGATCTCGCGAGTTTCCAATAAAAACAAAAATAAAAAAAAATGATCTGTAATATTTGACTATATAAATAGTGCAATGAAATGCTTAACCAAAAACTTGACACAGTTCCATCCAAATTATAGGTAACGTGAGTTCATGTTAATTGGTTACTCTTTTTTGGGGTAGAAATTGTAGTTATTCTGGATTTCAGACTTTTGCCTATATTTGTGTCATTAAAGCTACACGCATGCCAAATTTCAGTACTGGTTACTGGTGTACCCTGTGAATGTTGTCAAAGTTTTGTTTTTATTAAGGCTCAAAAACTACAAGGATTAAATTAAAAATAAAAACAAGGTTGAAATGTATTAATGGAGACCTTTCATTTGACCAAATCTCTTTTTTCTCTAAAAGTCTAAACAAGTCTCATTTTAATTTCTTTTACCCCTCTTGAACCCCAATATCTCAAAAACCCCCCAACATTTTAGCTCATTTAGTCACACCAAAATTGTGCTATCACTACCTACCCATATACCAAATTTCACGATGATCGGACAAACGCTTTGAAAGTTATCCTCGGACAAACAAACATACACACACACATACAACGCCGATCGCTAGCTCATCATCATCATCATATCAGCCAAATGACGTTCACTGCTGAACAAAGGCCTCCCCAATAGATTTCCAGAGCGACCGATCTTGTGCGGCCTGCACCCAACGGCTCCCAGTAACCTTTATCAGGTCTTCTTTCTATGGGGGGCCTTTCTACGCTGAGCTTTCCAGTGCGTCACACTCGAGAACCTTTCTGCCCGAACGGCCGTCAGTTCTTCGAGCTATGTAGTAGCTACTACACGTTTTTTGATCAGTTTAGTTTTTATAAACAGATCGCTGGTTAGATAATAGTTTAATGCGATTTAAAGGTGGCACTGTCACGTTGGGTTTTTATCCGAGAGTATTAATTGCTGGGCGTTTTTTAGCTATTCTTTGGTGGTTTCATGTAACTTGATATATCTATTTTTTAATCCTGTTTGTGGCTTACTTTACCTAACGGATTAGCACCAATCTAATATATTATGCAATTCTCATGTCACAGTGTTTGTAATAAAACTCTTCAGAAACGGCTTGTCCGATTCTTATGATTTTTTTTTGTAGATAAGGTAGGTCTGAGAATAGGACGTAAACTATGTTTCATACCCCTATGTGATAAGGATGGTCCACCCCAAAATTTTTATTTTTTTATTATTTGGACAAAATAATTTTTTTTTTTAATGTTTTGGTAATAAAAATACATACAACCATAAATTTTCACCTTTAATAATTTTCTAGTTTGAATATAGAGATAGTTGATTATAGTAAGTACGTGTACAGAAAAGGTAATTGAAAAAAATAATTAGCTCAGCTTAGCAACAACAAATTTATTGATTCTAAGGCGGTACGAAGTTCGCGGGGTCAGCTAGTAAATATATGATAATAACTACAGCTTCCGCCAGCGGCTTCGCACGCGTTGTTTGTCAACAAAAAGTAGCCTAGTGTAAATCCTGGTTATAATCTACGTACATACCAAATTTCATCGAAATCGGTTCAGCCGTCACGACGTGATTGGATAACAACAAACATACAAACTTTTACATTTCAAATATTAGTGTGATAATAATATAACATTTATTTCAGGCAACAATGTGTATATACAAAATATGATAACAAGGCCCATATCTATAAATACCGTGAAAGATAAACATAATTAAAACAATAAACTTAAAAACGAACACTTATTTATTTGGGGGATATTTCTTCGTAGCCGCTTCCTCATAGCGCCTGGAAACGATGCTGACTGGCCAGAAATCTGGATCAAGTAGCACATTATGCTTCGCCTGAATCCGGAGAGTGTAGGATTTCAAGTTAGTAGTTTTACTAGACACCAGTCGCTATTATGCCATGGAAGCCACACACTTAACGATTTCTTTGCGCAAGACAATACGCAAAAAACTACAGATATACATATGTTCTGTCACACTATAATAAGCTTTTACTATAAATGTGTTATACCAATATACAAAATTAAATTAAATAACACAAATTATTTCAATTCCAATTTATCTAAAATGTATGTCATTAATGTATTAATAATAGATGAACAAAATAATCTGATTACAAAGCCGTTAATGAAACAACATATAATTTATAAACATTACATTCACTTACTCAGATTAGATAATATCTTTATTGCACATAAATACAAAAAGTAAATACAATATTATTAAATCATAGGTACAATTGGTGGTTTTATCGCTAAAAGCGATCTTTTTCAGGCAACCTTTGGATGGACAGGATCCATATGAACAAATGAGGACGACAGCTTAATTAACGAATTCCAATACATAATTCACTTTAAAGTGAATTTTAGACCACCAAGGTCGTTTTGTAAATAAAGACTATCAATAAAATCACTAATATAAAAGTGTGGTAGTGTCATAGTAAGATGGGAACTTGATACTCCAACCCACGAGTAGATATTGTGTGCTTGACGGGGTCAGCATTTATCATTGATTTTATCATCGCTTCTGGCTGGCAGGTAGAGAAGTCAATCATATTTTAGCACTGGAATATGATAATAAATAAATAAATATTGCTGGACATTTCACATAGCGCTATCTAGCCCCAAACTAAGCAGAGCTTGCACTATGGGAACCAGATAACTGATAGAATACTTATATACTTTTTTTTGTAAATACATACCTATAATAATATATAGAGAAACAACCATACCCGAAACAAATATCTGTAGAACATGCAAACATTTCTTCCGCGGCGAGAATCGAACCCGCTACCTCCTGCGTCTCAGCCGGCTATTCGCCCACTGCACCACGGAGGTCGTCAAATAGATATCATGCTTAGGTAACGCAATGGTGATGATTTTGTTGTTTGATGACTAACTAAAATTTCGTCAAATGTTCTTACATTCTTGTTAGCATTACATCTAAAATTACGTTCTTATTTCGTGCGCACTAAATACCAAATTAGGGGTTATCCCCGCTTGTCCACGGTCCCTATCCCCACTGGGGACCAGCGGGAAGAAACGGCTATTTACAGTTTGACAGCTGCTATCCCAAATATAGATCTGATTCATACCTACTCTATTTATTTTGTACTGGGTAAATAATTATCACATTATTTACCAAGTACCTGCTGTGATATTATAAAAAATAAATCATTATAAAAAAATCGAGGGGACAAACGCTACTAAAACTTCCCGCTGGTCCCCAGAGGGGATAGGGGCAGGGGACCAGCAGGAATAACCCCAAATATGCATGATATTTAGTTTTATTTTATTTTATTTAGAATTATGTAAAAAACTTATGAATTTTTTAGCCGATTGAAAATGTTATGTTTCAACTGAGGCGCCCCGGCTTCATACGTTTTTATCAAAATAAAATAAAGCCACTCAGAGATAGTGTAGCTTTTATCAGTGAAATAATTTCCAAGTTCGATTCAGTAGTTTCTAAGATTATCTCCTACAAACATACAAACAACATTATAAAATAAGTAGGAATAAGCGTTTATTCCCCGTGACACAACTGCTTGACTCAACGAGTAGTGGCGTAGGAAATTTTTCATATTTCAATTTTGAATCACAGTTGTGTCACGGGAAATAACCGAGTTCACGGGTAACTTTTATGTATGAACTCAAGCAGCCATCGAGAATGATAATGTCACGGGAAAGAAAAAAATCCTATGGCACTACTGGTTGAGCCAAGCAGTTGTGGCATAAGGAATAAACGCAAATAAGAATTTAATTCTACAAATTGATGTTATTTAAGTAGTTATTGTCAGTAGTTTGTCAAAATTAGTTTTATTTGCATAAGAGTTAACTTCTGAATAATGATAAAGCTACCGTTAGCTTATTCCTTCAAAAGGCAATGAAGATAATAACTTTCGATAGGTATCTTGAAATTTGAGAACAAAAAACAGGTCCTGATGAGCATCCCAATGAAGGGTGCTGATTTTGTAATAAGCTTTTAAATACCCGATTATAATCAGAATCAGATGCACGCGATAAATGATCGTATGCGCATATATTATACTCGGTTGTCGCAACGGGTTAAGCTACATTGTAGTTACACCAGACTAGAACCTTGTCGCAGCAAACATTCTAAACATTTCATTAAGTTTGAAGTCTCAGGAAGAATACTTACTTCGACAAAGTTGTGTTTGTGATTTTGTAATAGTAGGTGTGGCTTATCTATCGAGTGCTATCGTTTCGATATGACAAATTCAAAGAGTCGATTCATATTTTATGCATTAGGCATTAGCTGTGTTGGCGCGCCTTCGTACGAACGTTGCGACGGCGACGGCGTGTTTTATTTTTCATGTTTTATTGTTTTGGTCTTGAGACATCTTATCGTTTATCATCAGACGCCATGTTATTGTCAAAATATCTGAATTGCATAATATAATATCCATTGACTAACAGAATAATATACAATTATTGAAGTATATATGTCGTTATTAAATACATAGAAACAGTTGTGCCATCTAAAGAACGTATTAAACATGCTAATACGAAACAGGTAATAATCATTATCTTCCATTTTTTGAAGTGAAAACTTCTATAGGCGCGTTGGGCATTTTTGGGATGGTAAAAACCATTGAACTCACGACACTGTTACTGTTACCGATACCTTTGTATAAAAGTAGTGAAAACTTCTTTAGGCGCGTTGGGCATTTTTTGAGATGGGAAAACCATTTAAGTCGTGACATTCTTACCGTTACCGACACCTTTGTATATAAGTATCTCGTAATTGTTCAAGTTTTCACTTCTGTCGGCACTCCCGGAGTGCCACATTTTTATTGTTTTGTATACGGTTCGTTTAATAGAAGCGGGTTTAGACGGGAAAGTTCTTGGCTAAGATGGGCCCAATTCTGCTAATTTTTAAGAAAAACTATTATGGAGCCATACCATTGTTAAACGATTATGATTGTTATTCCTGTCATAAACTACCAAATGTTCAATGGGGTTGTCATAGCAACGGCGGTCATTGAAAAAAGATTGTGTTAGTAGAATACCAAAAGGTATCTATAGTGGTGATTTTTTGACGATACCATTGTCATAGTGAAACAATAGGTTTAGTAGAATCGGGGCCCGGGTAAGCCGATTCGAGGATTTTCATCCCTTTTCCTTTTTGGTAAAGGGATATCAGATGTGAAATTTTAATTTATTACGATTTGTACATGTGACGGAAGTTTTAAAAAATTTTAACTTATACTTTACTTCTATTTATACTAAAAACGGGATATTTACCATGATTTGTGAGTTCTTGAGTGTCCCGATATTTCGACGCAGTTGCATACGCCATGATCACGGGTAAACTCAAAAAAAAAATGTATACTTTACTTGTTATTTATATAAGTATTCATGGGTACACCCCTGTATACACAACTTTCGGGTTTATATATATACTAGCTGTTGTTAGTGGCTTCGACCGCGTTACTCTGGGGTGCAAAAATATATGTAGAAACTTTGGCGTTCCATGAGAACTGATTTATGGGATATATTTTTTTTATGTTACTCGTCTTCACCTGTAATTGTAGCAACATTTAGTTCGTAGAAATAATTTATTGATTATAATGTGTTGATGTATGCTGTGTTGGTGTTCAAATAAATAAATAAATAAAAGTAAATGTGTGATAAAAAAGCCTATGTGTTAATCCAGGTTATAATCTACGTACATACCAAATTTCATCGAAACCGGTTAAGCCATTTCGATGTGATTGAGTAACAAACAAATAAATAAACAAACATCCAAACTTTCGCATTACGGATTTCGGGCACTAAAATAAAATATTTCTAGCTTACGCTACGACCATTTCATGCGTTTTCAGTTTTCAAAGAAACCATTTTTTAATTACTGGCTTTTTATAAGAAGTTTTTGTTTAGTTGATGACTGTTTGTTAGGTTTCTACGTAGTTTGTTTATTGGACTCTAACTAGAAAATTATTATTTATAAACAGATTTTCCATAAACATTTATTATTCTCTAGATATGAATTCAATGTGTAAATTTTACTAAAAGATTTATGCACTTCCACTTTGCATTTGCACGAGGAATACAGGACCAAACGCTTGCATTAAGCCAACTATAGGTAGAGTACCTACTTCGCAAATAAACGCTTAGCGCCGCGCAAATAAAGCGAAATCAAACATACTCTGCAGTACCGGAGAGCTTTTAAGTTACTTTTGACGGCTGCACTTAATAATCAAGCACTTACTAATTTTAAATAAGGCCTTTTATTGGCTAACGTAGATTAGCCAAATTGGTATCGATGTACCTATAGTTAGTTTGATTAGAGTGTCCAAGGCGATATTTTGTTCATCAACAGATGTTAGATTCCGCGATTGTAAGCGTGAATAACCACATATTTTACCAAATGTGACCATTTCTACTCATCGAAATAACGTTGATCAGACGTTGAATCAGATACTATACATAATAGAACGCAGTGAAAGGGAGGAGGGAGGCCTTACATCTTGCAGTGGACTTTAAACAATTATAACTAGTGGTTTGCTCCGAACTGAGATCTCGCGAGTCTCCCATAAAAACAAAAAATATCATTCGTAATCTTTGACCATCAAGATAGTGCCACAAAATGTATAACCAACCTACTTGACTTACAGTTTCATTCAAATTACAGGTAACGGGAGTTCATGTAAATTGGTTACTTTTTTGGGGTAGAAATTGCAGTTATTCTGGATTTCAGACTTTTGCCTATATTCGTGTTGCTAAAGATACACGCATACCAAATTTAAGCACTGTGGGGTCACTGGTGTACCCTGTGAACTTTGTCAAAATTCAGTTTATATTATGGCTAATAACTTAAAAACTACAAAGTTTAAACTAAAATAAAAACGGGGTCAAAATGTACTCACAAAGACCTTTTGTTAAACATGCCACTTGACCGGATAGTCCTATTATGTTTATTTTTTTACCCCTATAGAACCCCAATATCTCAACAATCCCGCAACATTTTTAGCTCATTGAGTCACACCAAAATTGTGTCATCACTACCTACCTATGTACCAAATTTTATGATGATCGCTTCGCTTTCTTTGATAAACGCTTCGAAAGTTATCCTCGGACAAACAAACATACATACATCGCCGATTTGGTCAAGTTGATTTAGAGATCTCGCTTCGCTCGATCAATAATAAATAGGTACCCCTAGAATAATCATTATAATCACTGTAATTTTATTTTACGAAAAAAATCTTAATTAGTTATTTGGATAATAAAGTAGATTAACTCTTTTAATCTACTTTATTATCCAAATAACTAATTAAGATTTTTTCGATGGATCGTTGTTTAATTTACAATGCTAAGATTCCGAGTGCATACATGTTTGTACATCATAGAAGTTGTTGCGTACATCATCGATGTTGTTGCGTCCAATCGAACAAGATCGAACGTAAGGACCGATAAAACTTCAAAGTCAAATCAAATTAATCAAAAAAGACAAAAAGTCGAGTACTATTATACTTGCTCAACGATTATCAAAGTACATCTAGCTAGAAGCACCATAGTACCCTGTTTATAGAAATCCTAAACTATTCAAACAGCTGTAGAAATTTAGCTTTCAGAAGTGATTTCATAGACTGCCTGTACGGCAAAGTGGCCCTTGCATTAAATCTTTGTTTATTTCAGTTCACATCGAAGCCTCGTATTGTAAATTACGAGTTTATACGACAAAACGCACGTAAAATACAGAGGCTCATTTAGGGCTACGCCACATCTACTTGGGTGCGGGTTGAATGCGGGTAGAAAACGTTTAAGCTTGCACTGAACTCAACGCAATCTGAGACTTCTTCTATCATTAAATTCAAGTTAATTAAAAAAAAAACTTCGGCTCCCACTTTGAACGGTTAAAAACTGATATAGCTTAGAACTACACCAGTTAAACTAGCTTTTTATTTAAAAAACCGCATTCGAAGCGGTCCATCCTTTTGGGATCTACGATGCTACAGACACACTGATATTTATAGGCGTCAAAATTATAACAACATATACACAACAGCGCAGCGTCGGATGCCCCCCGACTAGATTTGCTGGGAGCCTAGCCGGTAGGTGTAGGCTGCATAAGATTGGTCGCTCTAAATCTGAAATAATGAAGATATGAAAACAAAAATACAAAGTTTTATTGCTATATTTAAACTAATGTTTACAGTTCTGGTTAAAGCCCTAGCTGAACAAACTATTGCTGTCAAGTCGTTGCGTCGTCTCAGTCGTAGCGGGTAAGCTGTGGTTCAGTTTTACGTTTAAAGTTTAACTTCATGTAGATACTTCTTACAAAGTAACCGCAGCCGCATCTTGCCCGCAACCGTCCCGCACGCGAACCGCACAAGCTGCGTGTAAAGGCCTTACGCGTGGGGTAAAAACCGGAAAGCGATTAAAATTAGTGAAACGGCAGAACTGGAGATCTTTATTGGTTGCTGACATCGTAAAGTCGGTCGATTTATGTTAAGAGCTAAATCGTTTGACGGTATCATACCTCATTGTGATGTCATTATGCATTAAAAACCGATTTTGCGGCGTTAGAATGGCCAAAATGACTTTTCATCGAATCGTAAAAAACTGCTCGTGCCCAGAACGCTGGAACGATGAGAACTGATTTATATCATAAATTAATACTTGATATAATTTAAATATAGGATTTTGATTTTAAATTTTATAATGCAGTAAGACCTATAATAACTACTGGTTAGCCCCGAACTGAGATCTCGCAAATCTCCCATAAAAACAAAATTATATGTGTTCGTAATCTTTGACTATCAAAATAGTGCCACGAAATAGGAACCACATTACTTGACCTACAGTTACATTCAAATTACAGGTAACGGGAGTTCATGTAAATTGGTTACGCTTTTTGGGGCACAAAATGCAGTTATTCTGGATTTTAGACTTTTGCCTATATTTGTGTCACTTAAGCTACACGAACACCAAATTTCGGTACTGGTGTACCCTGTGAATTTCGTCAAAGTTTTGCTTTTATTATGGCTAATAACTCAAAAACTACAATATTAAACTAAAAATAAAAACAGGATTGAAATGTATTAGTATAGACCTTTCATTTGACGTCCCACTTGACCTAATAGTCTCATTTTCATTTTATATTTTACCATTCTTGAATCCCCATATCTCAACAACCCCCCAACATTTTTCACTATGTATCAAATTTCAGGATGATCGGATCAACTCTTCGAAAGTTATCCTCAGACAAACAAACACATATACATACTTACATACATAATACAACGCCGATTTGCCCAAGTTGATTTGGAGATTTCGCTTCGCTCGATTAATTACCTACCGATGAAGTAGATAATAAAACACCTTTTTCTGTTTTTGTTCTCTTTTTTCTTTCTTGTGACAAGTGGAACGTTACCAAGATCAGGGAACAAACTCTTAGTTTAGAGTTTTAGAGTTATATTTTTATTGTAATATATGCTTGACTTGGCTCTCTACCTTCCCTGATGGTAAGTGATGGTATGGTCGAAGAGAGCCACCTTACATAGAAAGAATGTAATATTGTTCACTCTTGACTTAAACAAGTACTCAGAGATTCTATTTGCTATTAATTACCTAAGAAAACATTAACTCTGAAATTTAACCAAACATTTGCCATGAGATCTAGAGTTTCCAAATATGTTCTACGCGTAGGTTAAATCGTTCCACTTTTCTATTTAATTTTGCTCCTCACTCTTCTATAAAACTCTCAAAACCCAAATTGAAATTGTGTTTTACTTCAGAATAAAATACCATCCATAATTGGTAAATCAAACTGGTTTTATAACAAAACACATTAGACGGCCTAATTTGCATTCGATTCGATTCTACAAAAGCTTGAGCCATTATCGAAAAAATATGTTCCTCGCTCAGAAGTTATGTGTTAGTCGTCTCATAAAACAACGTCGAGATTGAGCTATAAAATGCCACAATTCGATTTAAAAGTAAATTATTGTAGATTTAGCGCAATTTTAAATTGAATATCTGTTTGTACCTGCTAAAGTCACGACCTATTGGCACATGAGTTGGGAAGAATACTGACTTCTTATGCCTTGTACGATGCACCAAAGGACGGTATCGCCTCTTCGTGTACATAATATATTTTGTTGATATTATGTATGTAGAGGCAATTCACCCTCGCATTATTTATGATGTCTTCGAAGTGTCACAGAAATGAGTCAATGATTTTTTTTTAATATGGAGTTTTTGATTTCAATACCATATCTCTTCCACAAATTTCATCGACATTTTTCAACTTTGTAACGTCAACCATTTGATCCGGTAATGGTAGGTCGTGAGTCGTGACGATGGCATCGTGTGTAAGGGCTTATTGGATATACGGTTGCACCAATCGTAAAATCCTAATTACTTTGAATAAATTATCATCTTAATCGAAATCTTTTCGGTTCACAAAAAGCTCAGAGAGACTAATCGACTTGCAAACACTGAATTGGATACAGCAAATTAAAAATTCGTCATGATATACATCGCCCGATCCGTTATTTATTATTCAATCAGATTCCGAGGCCAATTTAAAAACAAAACTCATAAAGCTAAGAGAGTTGTAAAATATTTTTATATCTCGTTCGTTATTCATTAAAAGCTGTAATAATAAACATTGGGATTGAGAGGCAGTGAAAGTTTATAATAAACTAGCATCTGCCAGCGACTTCGCACGCGTTGTTTGTCAACAAAAAGTAATTCAGGTTATAATCTACGTAAATACCAAATTTCATCGAAATCGGTTTAGCCGTTACAACATGATTGAGTAACAAACAAATTAACAAATCCAAACTTTCGCATCACATTCATATTAAAAATGCAAAAGTTTGGATGTTTGTTTGTAGGCTACTTTTTATAGACAAACCATGCGTGCGAAGACGCGGGCGAAAGCTAATTTATAACATTAGTGTGATGTGTATGATTCAATCTAATCGTTTTTTTAACTGTTTTTATTCGTACATGAATTAATTATTAACTTTTTTATGAATTATTAACTTTTTTACAAACTTATATATTTACTATTTATTTCTCCAATTTTGAGCTCTCCATCTCTCGATCCCCAGTCACGTGGCTGACCACCTTGCTAACTGAGTCCTCTACTTTCAAACAAATCTAATGAAAAACGTGATCTGTCTTTTACAAGCAAAGATACCCTAAAGCGCGTCCCAAACGATGGAGATGCTATAATATTTTATGTTAACATAAATATCACTCGCCATACAATCCAATGCAAGATGAAAGTATATATTACTAGCTTCCGCCCGCGGCTTCGCACGCGTAGTTTGCCAATTTAAAGTAGCTTGTGTTAAGTTATAATCTATCTACATATCAAATTTCATTGAAATCGTTTCAGCCGTTACGACGTGATTGAGTAAACAAACAAATAAATAAACAAACATCCATACTTTCGCATTTATAATATTAGTGCGATCTTCGCCGTGTGTGATAGATAAATGTTGGACATTGCACACAGTGCTATCTAGCCCCAATCTAAGCAAAGCTTACTTTATACAATGGGAACCAGATAATTGTCAGAATTTGTACGTACTTATACACATATTTTTTTGCAAATGTTTTTGGTAAAACTTGTTATACAAAAATACCCAAAACCAGAACAAATATCTGTAGACCATGCAAACATTTGTCCCGCAGCGGGAATCGAACCCACAACCTCCTGCGTCTCAGCCGGCTATTCGCCCACTACACCACAGATGTCGTCAAATTCATGGGGTGCATAGCGAGCGATATTTTATCTTAACACAAAATATTATAGCATCTTAATAGTTTGTGACGCGCTTTATTGTTCGCGCAAGTTTATTTGCTAGCCTTCTATTTGTGTATTTGTTTTATGACTTTGCTTGATAAAATTATTGTAAGACTAGCTGACCCGCCCGCGGCTTCGAACGCATGGTTTGCCAATACAAACATTACCTTCCTTCTGCGCAATCGGGTAAAAAGTAGCCTATGTCCCAATCCCGGTCACAATTTTATTAATATATTAATATACCAACGGTACATAGGGAGTGCATCTAAGGGATGATTTTGCAAAAAAGTGCGTATTTCTTCATTGCTTACCAAAAGTCTAAATATTAATTTTAGGATCCCTAACTGAAAGGATTATGGATTGCCCATACAAACTTTCAACTCCTATTTCACCCCCTTTAATATTATTTTTTGAGATAAAAGATAGCCTATGTCTTTCTAGAGGATATAATCCTTGCCAAATTTCATTACAATCCGTTCAGACCTTTAGTCGTGAAAAGATTACAAACAAACAAACTTACAAACAAACAGAGTTACTTTCGCATTTATAATATTAGTATGGATGATAAATTATTGTTTCAATTGATTTCTATTTGTTGTATTATTTGGCTAACAACAATAATGATGAAATTCTTTCTTTCAAGCTTAATTTATAAGGAAAGGGAAAACATTGTTTAGATATATTTTGTTTTAGTCTGGTAGAAAAATTAAGATAAGATAAGATAACTCTTTATTATACACCAAAGTAAAATACAGAACATAATTTTTACTAACAAATTTAGTAAATTTAGTATAATTTAAGATGTACATATCTTGAACGACTACGAAATGATGAGTATGAAGTAATTAAGCAAAGCTAGCATATAACCAAGGATGTAACTAAGTGTTCAACTGTATTGTGTGGTATGTATGGCCCCCAGTCTAATATTCCTTTGTCATCTAGGTAGGTACTACAATATTCTGTATGCTGTATTAGATGTAGGATTTATGTACAATTCCAATTGAACTAGGTATTGAGATTGCTAGCTTTCAAATACCGCTCAAGTGTGTATCAGACGCAATATCGCCGGATTAGATGAGATACGGAGAAACCGCCAGAGGAAACTGTAACCTTCAGTAACGCAATACTGGAATATACACAGAAATTATGATTACATATATAATACATATATATAATATTGTATTATGTAAGAGTAGTAGAGTTACCCACGGAAGGGCTCGCCCGGGGAAGTACTACCTATTTCTGCCGCCAAGCAGCATTGCTGAGTTTCGGTAAGAAGGGTATGGTTTCCGGTGAAATTACAGGCACACGAGGCTTTACACCTTTATGCTTCAAGTAGATGGACGCGAATAAGGGCGCGAATACTTTGTTATAGGCGAATGTGAGCCATAAGCCTATTCCATCTCCAAAAAGTTAAAAAAAAATATTTGTTATGTTTACATCAGTATGCAGTAAATAATAATTGGTCAAGCGCGTGTCGAATCACAGTGAAGGGTTCCGTAGCCAATACTACGGCTATATCTTAGTCATATAAAGTACAATATACATTTAAATCTAGAGTAAAAAGTTTTTAACTTTCAGAAACATCGTAGTATCGCTATATATATGTTTGTATGTTTATGTATATTTTATAGGTATATTATTGTCAATTTAAGTATACATATATACTTATGTATATTGTTTTTGTTTTATTGTAAGTGTGCGCTCTCCTAAAATTTAGTTTTGGTATTGGTAATGTAACTCACCCTCCATTATTGTAATACTATAAAAATCCTCTCCATCTAAAGGTTGTCTAGGAAAAATTGCTTCTGAGCGATAAGACCATCCGTTATACTTGTTACTTTGTGAATTTTTATTGTTTTAGTTGGTTTCTTTTGTGGTGTAAAATAATGTGTTTTCATTAATTAATTACAAAGTGAATTTTGCAGTAATTGATTTTGGTCATTTTATATGAACTGTGTACAAATCTAACAAGTCTACGAATAAAAGGGCTGAAACCGGTCAGACGAACAAACAGACATACGAAAATATAATTTTCATGTATTTGTGTTGAAGTATTTCATTTATTAAACTACTAAGAATATATGTAATAAAACACTCAATAATGACTTAATAATAATAATAATAAATCTTACTGGACACTTCACACAGCGCTATCTAGCCCTAAACTAAGCAGAGCTTGTACTATGGGAACCAGATAACTGATAGAACACTTATATATATTTTTTTGTTAATACATCCTTCTTATAATATATAGAAAAACATCCAGACCCTGAACAAATCTAAGTTGATCATTCAAACATTTGTTCCGCAGCGGGAATCGAACCCGCTACCTCCTGCGTCTCAGCCGGCTATTCGCCCGCTGCGCCACGAAGGTCGTCAAACTTACTTGATATGTAGTGTTTTTCGGAATTTAACAGGAATCAATGTTGTAGAAAATGTAGTCAAACGTCGTCGAACGTCGTTCAACGTCTTTGAAAAGCGATGTTTTCATTGAAGAAAAGTTTTAATCACTTTTTAACTGTCTTAGGTCTTATAATACGTATGTTTACGTATATAATGGTAAAGTTATATATATTGTACTGTAAATATACCAAGATATATTACTGTGTTATGTATACTTTGGCATCAATGAAGTATGCGAATTTAGCAGATAGTAGCGCAGAATAGTTTCCAGCCCTTTGAGAGGTGTCTAAAAGCCAAACTGTTAGGTACTATGTATTTGTATATGAAAAAAAAAATGAAAATGAAAATGAAATTTATTAAATTATAACAGACATCAAATTAACATAAACAATCCAAGAATTAATTGTCTTTCACATAGACGGATCCTGGTGGGATCGCATTAGTATCCAAACTAGGTAAACCTGTGTTATGGCATACTAATGCCCTCCGCCGGGCTTGATAGTATAAAAAAATTACAATTGAATTTAATAAATAAACTTAGAATTATTGTTATAAAATAATTACTAAATACATTGATAGATAAAATAATAATAATTTACACTTGAAAAAACTTTGAATATAAATTTGAAATTATACATACAGATGACAAAATAATATTATGACATAAATACAATAGTGGTTAATCTAGGAGAGAGCGGCTAGAATAGCTTCTGTAGAAGCATAGTCTAGATTTAGTAGCCAATCTTTGACTACTATTTTACATTTGAAGGATGTTAGAGGGAACAAATTTAGGTGTTTGTTGAGTTTTTTATAGATATAAGAACTCATAAAATAATTTTGCCGTCTTGCAAAGGTTGTGGAACATTTCGTAATATTGATAAACCTGATAGATCGTGGTTCACCAGCAGTCATAGAATCAAAGTAAAGGGTTTTGTGGTATAGGATGACAGTGTGCAATATATAAAGCTTACGGACAGATAATACCTGGCATTCTCTATAAAGAGAAGCAGTGGGATAACGAAAGGACTTGAATGACATAACTTTGAGCACTGATCTTTGTGCTCGCTCTGCTTTAATAAGGGTTGTTTTGCACGCTCCTCCCCAGACCGAGATGCAATATCCTAGGACGGACTGGCAGAGAGAATAGTACACAGTTTTCAAGAGATCATAATTGGCGATTGGTCGTAGGTTCTTGAAGACCCAGATCAGTTTGCGAGTACGAGTAGTTACAGAATCAATCTGGGCACGCCAATTGATCTGTGAGTCAAGAACCACTCCCAGATACTTGATTGATTGTACTTGTTCCAGATGTATACAGTCGCATACGTTATTCGGTTTGGGTTGGCAAGAGTGAGCTTGTAGGTTAAACACAGGGGCTTTATTTTTTAAAATATTGAAAGCAATGAATTTCGACTTGTCTAGATTAAGTGTCAGTAAATTTTTCTTCAGCCAAGAGATTACGTTAAGAAGACCCTGTTCAGCATAGTACCGTGTTTGGTCCCAAGTATCTCCTTCAAAGACAAGGGCCGTGTCATCAGCAAACGTGAAGATTTTGCCGTGTGGAGGAGAGTAGAGACATAACTCGTTTATGAACACGAGGAAAAGACTTGGGCCCAAAATGCTGCCTTGTGGGACGCCAAAGGAAATTTGTGTATCATCACTGACCACATCACCTATAGAAACTCGCTGGGTCCTACCTGTGAGGTAGCTTTTAAATAATTTCAACGATATATCCCTTACTCCGAGGCTCTCAAGCTTGTTCAAGAGTATAGGTATCGAGACAGTGTCAAAAGCTTTAGCCATGTCCAGGAATATGCCAACACATTTCTTTTTTCGGTCAACGCTAGAAACTATGAATTTGGTTAAACTTGAAACTGCCATTTCAGTCGATTTATTTGCTCTAAACCCGAATTGGGAATCTGAAAATAGTTTTTCGCTTTCTAAGTAGTTAACCAGTCTTTTGTTCAGCAAAAGTATAAATTTAAATAAAGAATTTAGACAAAAACTCTAAAATCATTTACCCCTTAATTATGTGAGCTGGGGTGCGCGATTGAGCCCGATCCTTAACTCTTCTCATTCAATCCTTGCCAGCCACAGCGCGCAAATCGGCACTCCATTTAGCTGGAGAGCGTCCTACACTGGGAGAGACCTACGTCCAGCAGTGGATTGTTATAGGTTGATGATGATGATGATATGAACTGTCGTAGATACTACAATAATTATCATGGGCCAGTAAGATATTGATCAATACTTGCTTTCTTAAAAAAAAGAGTGTGTGTACTTATGTACACGCGTTAGAAGTTATACTTCTTTGGCGTATGGAAAAAAAATAACTAAAATGCAGTAGTGATTAACGATAAATATTAAAATTAATCAAAAAGATTTTATTTAAATAAAAACACCAAAATAATATTTATTTATTCACACTGTTTAATTGTACCCTTACGAAACACGTGTTCTACATATAAAAATACTAGAATATACAACTTGAACATAGTTATCAATTTTCATACCACCTAGAACTAACTTCATGCTGTTAAATTTAGGTGTCGGTGTGCGCGCGCATCGTAAAAATTCACTCTCATCATTTTTCTCCATCGCGCCAAAAGAAGTATAACTTCAAAAAATGGGTGACTCGCTTTTTCCAGAAGTGGTGATTCAAAAGAGCGTCCGAATAAGGTTATCGAAAAATTTGATATTCAATTTTAATTAGTTGACTCATAATGTGACCTTTTAAAAGTATGAATCGCTGCGCCTTAGCTGGCAAATTGAGGATCTACGTTTTAAAATAATATACATTTATCCAGATTAGATCTTACTGATTAAACTATTGATCGTATCATTAGAACTAATGATTTAATTTGACCATAGCTACATAGAAAATGACGAAAGTATCCAAATATGAATCTTATTAAAAGGCTCTAAGGCTTTGAATTAACTAGGGTTTGGATCCACTTTTACTTTGTAAGGGATTAAAAACACATGTCAATCACCCTAATGAGCAATTCAGATTCACTTAATACATCTAAATTGGTGCATTCGAGTAATTATGGCATAAATTAGTAGAAGATCTACAATTTTATGAATGGATAATGATGGCAGTGAAATACAAGCTAAATTGGGAATTAGGCGTATACTATACAAGCGCGTTTTATGAAGTTGTTTGCCGGCTTAAACTTGTAAGCCGCTGCCGGTGGATTCATTTATAGGTATATCATTATTATTAAAGTTTCTAGCTCGGACAACTGACGGCCGTTGGCACAGAAAGGTTTTCGATTGGAGATCACGCACGGAAAGTGCAGCGTAGAACGTCTCACAAGCTTAAATAAAATCAAATAAAATTGTTGGGAGCCGCTGGATGCAGGACACATACTTATTTTGCTTTCTAGAATCAAATTGAATATTGATATATCAATTGATTAGCCGATGCATCGTAAACATTTGAAGTCATATCACCCATAGGGCCTCCACTACTGAAAATAGACCTCACTTATAGATTCCGGCTTAATAATTCATAATTCATTTTATAATTCATTTATTCGTTAACAATTTATAAGAATCATATTTGAACTGATATGCTTATAACTATCAACGCACAATAATACAAAATACAATAATAAAACAAATATTATTTGAACTAAATTCCACAATACTAAATAGCAAATTAAAGTAGGTAATAATTAAGAATTCTGGCACAAGGTCATTCACTTCACTCGTGAATGGACCTTTTGCCAGAATTCTTAATTATTCCATGAATATTGGTATATTCAATTATTCCATCGAATATTGGTATATTCAATTATTCTATTGAATATTGGTATATTCAATTATTCCATTGAATATTGATATATATATTCAATTATTCCATTGAATATTGATATATTCAATTATTCCATTGAATATACATCTTATTATAATAACGATTTACTCATCAATTAAAATTTTGGTAGTATACTCTTTTTTGAAATAGAATCAAAATTCACTTTACCAATGAATTATATATCGATTCACTAGTGTTTTACATACTACCTTACACACATTACTACCTACTTGGAGTATTTAGTATTGAAATGAAACACCAAGTTATGTTTAAATTTTAGATAGCTTACTTTATTCGAAGTTCATAATCATAATCATTTATTTTTCTGATGAAATTTACATAGATGCCTAGACACAGAAATTAAAGATACATCTAGAAATTAAATTTAAGTAGAAGTGTATAGAGACATCATTATTGAAGATCAATTCAAACAATCATTTAAATTATGTCTAACTATTGATTAAATGTACATACTTAGGAAGATATTATTTATAAAATATCTTACACACTAGATGAATAGGCATTATTTGATATTGAATGCTGTATTTTTGAAATAATTTCCCTTGTGCTGGTATAAATTTCATCGAATAGTACACCTCTGACGACGTGTTGAGCGCATAACTCAGCTTTGCATTTACAAAAGGTATCTTCAGTGTTTTCAAAATTTCTTGCATCATGAATTTCAATACGTATGATTTTGTATCCATATGCGGGTTTCTTCACAAATGAATAGTTTGTGGTAATGGGGCCCTCATTAATAACTCTCTTACGCTGTTCTTCTGCATTCCTGTTAATAGCAGAGTCGTCGACAACAAAGTTGAATAAGTCTTCAGAATCCTGAAACAAAAAATAATATCTTTTACTTATGAATATAGGTAGGTAGGCACATAACAAAATTACGAAATGGCATTCACACAATCGATTCGAGTGATTAGCCTACATATTAAAATAATTTATTTAATAGGTACATACTTACCGACATGTCTTTCAGTTAATTTATTTGGAGAGGACGGAGATGCAGGCTTTCCAAACGCAAAGTGAACGTAGAATATTTTTATTTCTTAATTTATACTTTTTTAGAAGTTGTCTAATTCTTCAGCATAAGATTTGAAATGGTATAACAATTTAAAAATGCATGTTAATGCTGAACTAGGTAGGTACACACTTCCCTACCATAAAAGTAACATTGACATACTACACCGCCTTACCACATTCCTGACATACAAGCACGTGCCTCACTCTCAGTACCTACCTAGAGACATAGTGCATTATTTAACTGCATCCGTTTATAACTATCTATTACAAATTTCATCGAAAGCATGGGCTGTGGCCCAATTAATCAAATACCTACCTAAATCAATAGGTAGGCCTCAGTAAGAAAGTTTAATGTTATAATAGTGAGATGTTCTCTACGGTGTGGTGAGTAAATAGCCGGCTGAGATGCAAGAGGTGCGGGTTCAATTCCCGCTGCGGGCCATGGTTGAGTGATTCGCTCACTGAGCCACCGAGGTCATCGAAATATCAAACCTATAAGCAGTATTTGTCTGTCTGTTGATACATTTATTACTTTCGATGTAAGTAAAACCAGCAAGCAAAGTCATGGTAATAAGATTGTATTATTCTTACTAAGACGAATTAAACTGCAGAGGTTTATAAGTTACTATCTAAATAAATAGGTATGCTCCACTAAGAAAGTTTAATTTTATAATAGTGAGATGTTCTCTATGGTGTGGTGAGTAAATAGCCGGCTGAGATGCAAGAGGTACGGGTTCAATTCCCGCTGCGGGCCATGGTTGAGTGATCCGCTCACTGAGCCACCGAGGTCATCGAAATATCAAACCTATAAACAGTATTTGTCTGTCTGTTGATACATTTATTACTTTCGATGTAAGTAAAACAAGCAAGCAAAGTCATGGTAATGAGATTGTATTATTCTTACTAAGATGAATTAAACTGTAGAGGTTTGTAAGTTGATAACGTTTAATTGATTGTGTGCAGTATCCCAGTAAGCATTTTTCTTAGTGTGTATCTGTGTTCACCAAAAATGGGCAAGAGTCACATGAATAGGATACTATAAAAGCTCCCTATTTCTTGATCAAACCACATACCACTTTCCTGGACGATACGCAACGCCTCTTCACCAACAGTGATTACCGAGCGAGCTGACAATCAAATAAAAATGTAAGTACCTACCTACCTACCCTAACATTTAGAGTAATCGATCGAATCACGATTCAATTCAATTTCGATTCACACGTTCATTCGCTAGATTCAGACAATCGTCGAATTTATGTATATAATTCAATGGTAATCATTAAATTGATACTTAATTCAATCATTACTCAATTCATTTACTCATAGAATAAACTTGAATCAAATCTTTCAATACTTATTTCACTATTCCAATAGTTTTAAATATGTATGCTCAGGTACCATACTAATCAATTATTTTTTGACAGGTCCAAGCAACCGTGCAACACTACCGCGGATACCCTGTTCCCGTCAGAAGATGAATCTGCTAGTGGTGGCTGCTCAGACGTAGAAATTCAAAAAGTGGATAAGCCGAAGAAGCGATCATCAGCTGCGGTACCTGAACCGGGGCCGTCCAAGAAGGCCAAAAAGCTGAAAATCAGCCCGGTAACTATCAACAAGCCCAGTGCTCACGACTTGTTCGGCTCGGACAGTGAGGAGGAGCAGGTGACGCCTGAATCAGTTAAGAAAGGTAAAAAGGCGGCTCCTGTGTATTCTTATTTCACGAGAAGGCTGGCGAACGGTTATTCACGCCAGAGTAATGAAACTAAAAGCGGTTCACATTATGTGGAGGTTAAAATTTACAAAACTAACGAAATCGAGAACATTTTGCCGGTGAATAGGTGGCGGCACTCAATTATAACTATAAAAAATCAGGTAGATGATGGGAGCGACACGTGGAGAGTATTAGGAGAGCTCGTAGCTGCTACACGCAAAGATTTTAAAAAGTGCCCACCTACATTCATTAGTCAGTATTATTGATTATTATCAATACCTATAGTATACCTATAACATAATACTTATGTTAATCAATGTTTAATCACTTATTCGATTATTAATATTGTTAGTAGTATCCTTATAATCATAGAATTAGTAATCATAGAAAATAGGGTTCCTATTAGCTAATAAAATGTTCTATTGTATCATTATTATTTTTGTTTTTTTTTCAGTCCCAATTTCAAATGGAGTCGCACACTGTAAACAATGTAATATTGAATTACCGAGTAATTATTATCGATATCATATCAGAACTAATATGCACAAATCAAATTGCTTGCTCAAGTCTGGCTATGAAAATATTGATATAGTTGCTACTGCATTCAAGAATCGAATAATGACATATCGTTTGAATGCCTCGCAGGAAGTCGAGTACCTCTCAGCTGAGGCGTTCCTGCAGGATAATAAACGAGTCATTACAAAACTGATCAATGAATCTTTAATGAAAAACCATTGTATTAAAATGAATTGTGAATTGTTTGCTTATTTTGTACTGTTTAAATCAAATGAGCAACAATTGAAATCATTTAATACTAAATACGAAGTTATTTACCACAGTACAAACTTTGATGAACTGTTTATAAATATTATAGAGAAATTTAAACAGAAATTGACAGAGTTTACACAATGTGGGTCTGGGTGGTCTTTTCTTTCGATAAGCCACTTAGAGATAAATATCAATAAATATTGTCCTATGAGAGGTGGAAGTTATATTGAATTACCTCCAATCATAAAGAATACTAAAAGTTGCTTAAATGTGAAAAACTCTGATGATAACTGTTTTTTATGGAGTATTGTTGCGGGCATGTTTCCTGCCAAAAAAAGTGTATGCAGAACTACATCGTATCCGCATTACTCAATGGTTTTAAAAACAAATGGGTTATCTTTTCCACCTACATATAAAGATATAACATTATTTGAAAGAAATAATTGTCATATAAGTGTAAATGTATATGGTTTGGACGATAGACATGTTGTGACAGGTCCTCTATATAAAACACTTTGCAAGAAGCCAAACCATTTTAATTTACTATATTTTGAAAGAAATGGTACGGCCCACTATTGTTTGATCAAAGACTTGGTACGATTAGTTCGTAGGCAAGTATCACGGAACAATAATAAAATGTATTTATGTGATACATGTTTACAATTTTTCGCAAATGAAACCAAACGTAATTTACATGATTGCTCTAATGTTTTAACAATTTTACCAGATAAAAATAAATTTCTCAAATTTATGCACTATGAAAGACAACAAAAAATTAATTTTGTGATTTATGCTGATTTTGAGTGCTTATTGATGGATTATAATGAAATTAAAACAAAAAATACTGAGACAAATAAAGTACATGAACCTTCATGTTTTGCATATTATATTTGTTGTTCTCACGATGAGTCTTTGAACAAACTTGTATCTTATAGAGGGAAAGATTGTGTTAAAGTATTTATTAAATATTTATTGAATGAAGTTAAATACATTAACAAGATCTTGTGCACTATAAAAGATATGAACCCATTGACTGAAGAACAAGAAAATAGTTATCAATTTGCTAAGACATGTCATATTTGTAAACAAATGTTATTCGCTGATAAAGTTCGTGACCATGACCATATCACTGGCGAGTATAGAGGGCCAGCTCACTCTCACTGTAATTTGATGCATAGAGTGTGCCCATTCATACCTGTCGTATTTCACAATCTGTCTGGTTATGATTCACATATATTTATCACTGAGTTGGCTAAAAATGCAGGAGCAATTACAGTTATACCAAAAACTAAAGAGACGTACCTAACTTTCACAAAAGTGATTAAAACAAGTGATGGTACACGCCCAATTCAGATAAAGTTTATTGATTCATTTCAATTCTTAAGTACAAGTCTGGACACGTTGAGTAATAATTTAGGTGACAAAGATTTTGTACATTTGAAATCAGAATTTGTTAGTAAACTTAAATGTGATTTATTGCGAAAAAAGGGCATTTATCCATACGAATACATGGATTCTTGGCCAAAGTATGATGAACCACAGCTTCCATCGAAAGAAAAATTTTATAGTAGTTTGAAAATGACCAACATTTCCAACGATGACTATGCTCGTGCAAAAACTGTATGGAAATGTTTTAATATTCAGTCACTTGGAGAATATACCGATTTATACGTGAAATGTGATGTGTTGCTGTTATGCGATGTATTTGAAAACTTTAGAAAATTGTGTTTACAATATTATAATCTCGACTGTGCGTATTACATAACATCACCTAGTTTGAGTTGGGATGCTATGCTGCTTTACACTGGCGTAGAACTAGAATTGATTCACGATTTGGAAATTTATGAAATGTTGGAAAAAGGCATACGTGGGGGCTTAGCACAATGTGCAATACGACATGCTAAGGCCAATAATAAGTATGTACCTGCTTATGATGACACAAAACCGTCACAGTATTTGATATATCTTGATTGTAATAATCTTTATGGTCACGCAATGACAAAAAAAATGCCCATTTCTGATTTCAAGTTTATGTCAGCGGATGAAATGAACAGTTTCAATGTGATGAGCATATCAGATGATGCTTATTACGGATACATTTTGGAAGTTGATTTAGCTTATCCTGATCACTTGCATGATTTACATAGTGATTTGCCCTTTGCTGCTCAAAAACTGATTCCTCCTGGAGGAAGAGCACCAAAACTCGTAGCAAACTTATATGATAAAAACAATTATGTTATACATTATGTTCATTTAAAAGAATGCTTAAAAAATGGGCTAGTGCTGTTGAAAACACATCGAGTATTAATTTTTCGACAAGATAATTTCTTACAAAATTATATCGATTTAAATACTCAGTTACGTCAACAGTCAACATCAGCATTCCAAAAAGATTTTTTCAAGCTTTTAAATAATGCTATATTTGGAAAAACTGTTGAAAACAGACGAAAGCAAGTCGATGTAAAATTGATAAGTTACTGGAATGATAATGCTAACAGAACAAATAAGCATCTGAGTGCTGAAAAATTTATTACGAAACCGAATTTAAAAAGCATTTCCATTTTTAATGAAAATTTCATTGCTGTCCAGTTAAACCGCGAAAAGATTGTTCTTGATAGACCAATATACATCGGTTTCACTGTATTGGAATATGCTAAACAACATTTGTATCAATTTCACTACGACTTTATGAAAAAGAAGTATGGTGATCAAATTAAACTGTGCTATACAGATACTGATAGTCTTCTTTATTTAGTACAGACTGATGATTTTTACTCAGATATGAAAGACGATATTGCTAAGTACGATACTAGTAATTTTTCTGAGGATAATCCTTATGCGATGCCTAATGTTAATGCGAAGGTACCAGGCTTATTTAAAGACGAACTTGGTGGTGATGTTATTACAGAGTTCATTGGTTTAAGAGCTAAATTATACTGTTTACATTCCGTAAAAACAAAAATAATGAAAGCTAAAGGAGTATCCAAATCTGTAACATCAAGATTAAAATTATCACAGTATGCAGAAACATTATATTATAACAAAAACTTGACATGTAAAATGAATATGATCAAATCAATCAAACACAAATTGTATTCACAACAGTTAAATAAACTTGTGCTAAACAGAAATGATGACAAACGGCAAATACTTTCAAATCAGATAGAAACTTTGCCCTGGGGTCACTACAGTTCTGTATACCAAATGTTATAATTGTTATGTGGAACAGATTATCAAAAATGTGTAAATCTATAATAAATTTAAACGATACTTAATAAGTTACATAAACATTTAAGTTTGATATTGTATTCATTTATATTTATGAACTTAAATTGTAATAACCTAATTAAATTATTTTAAAATGTAAAATAAATTATTTATGTTGAATACGTGTTTTATTTTTTTCCATTGTTATGTTATTATAACAGGATGACATTTTGGCTATTTCATAATAATGCTATTGCATGTAGTAAGGGATTATTCAAAAATTACTCATGTAATTAGACATGTGAATTAGCACAACCGTATAAATGTATATAATACTAGTTTATGATATGAAAAAACAAATGTATGGGGTGCATAATACACAGGAGCCTCCCCGAGTGGCGTAAGCAAATCAATCCCTATGATTATAAAAACGTCCGGCGCACCCTGGACAGTTAGACTGTTTCTTTGCAGTTTTGCTGGCTAATCCTGTCATCACAATCTTCCAACTAACTAGTGGTCCTATAGTGGTAGAAGCATTCACAAACATAGAAAGCTAATGAAATGCAAACTTATATAAATACAAGAGCGATTACCTTTTCGTGACAGTTATCAACATGAAGGTGGTAAAGCAATCAGTATCTTTAGAAGTAGAAGACATTGCAATAAAAGAAAATGCCACGCATATAAAACATAGTATCCTGTTTCCTAACAATATTCGATGTATTATATGTGGTCCCTCTAATTGTGGTAAAACAAATACTATGATCAGTCTGTTAGTTCATAAAAATGGTTTAAAGTTTAAAAACGTGTACTTATATTCCAAAACTAGTTTTCAACCAAAATATTGGTATTTAAAACAAATGTTACAATGTGTTCCAGAAGTAAATTTTTTTATTTTTCATTCTGATGAAGATGTTATTCATCCTAATGATGCGTTACCAAATTCTGTTATCATTTTTGATGATATTGTTGGTGAAAAGCAGTCAAATATACGTAACTACTATACGATGGGAAGGCATAAAGAAATAGATTGTTTTTATTTATCACAAACATATTCAAAGTCCCGAAGCAGCTGTTACGTGATAATGCGAATTTCTTAATTATTTACAAGCAAGATAGTACTAATCTTAAACATATTTATGATGAGCATGTCTGTTCCGATATGGAATGGTCTAAATTTAAAGAACTATGTTCAAATATTTGGATTAAGCCTTATGATTTCGTAACAATTAACAAGGATTGCGAACTAAACAAAGGAAGATATAGACAGTCGTTGCACAACTATATAACACTCGAGTAATTATATAATGTGATGTTATTGGTAAGTTAATCATTTCTACATACGTCTCCACATAAGTCGTACTATGGAGCACAGCATTACAAATCAGTTGGTGAAATCTGCGGACGTCATCAAAAGCAAAGTAAAGCAAATGAAAGATGACGAGTTTGATGCTAGCACCCGTCTTAATTATTTTTTTAAACCGATCGCAGGTCCCCTAAATGAAATTTTAACAACCAATAAACATGCACCTGCCTTAAAAAATGAAGAGTTTTGTGTTGATCAATTCAATAATCTGCAAAATGTTCCTAATATTTTAATGAGCGAGAAATATTCTGATATTAAAAAGTCTAACTCCGATACTATACTTAATTCACCAGATCAATTTTACTCGGATTGTGAATATGAACATGAATCTAGCGCTGAAGATACTACTGACGTATCTCTAAATAAGGAAGACCTCGTTGAAATATATGAGGATATGAATATCCCTTTTGGTATACGTAGTGAAAATAACAAGTTGATGATAGGAAATACAGTTGTTAAACTTTCCTCATCTACAAATTTTGGTGAAAAAACTTATTTCATAACCGTTGCTGATAACAGATACGAATTGACTCCTGGTTTGAAAGAATTATTACTGCGTAAGAAACCAGACCTAAAAGTGATCAATCGAGATGATAATCTTAACTATAAAAATATCCTTGAAACTACAAATGCTCATAAGAGGGATTATGATTCTTCTGCACAAATTAGGGGCGATAAGGGACCAAAGTATCGGGAAATAATCAAACCATTATTTGAATCTTGCAATATTTTACGAGATCTCAAAGAAACTCACTCAGCTGAAAAAAAAGGTGCAGGATTGCCGAAACTGAAAAAATACTATAAAAACACTGAACTAGTTTATTGGGATGACCCTAATGAGCTGGTGGAAAGACTCAAACTTTTAATAGCATCTAAAACTGCTGGCAATACTAACCTAGATAATGAAATTTTGTCAATAATTGAAGAATTAAAGGAGAGTGGGATCATAAAAGGATAAAAAGCTTTGTATCAAATACTTATGTTAGTTCAATTTATGTTATTGTACGAAACAACAAGTTACCATGAGTAAAGTGAAAAGAGATATTGTAAATGAAATTCATAAAAATGCAAGGAAAAACTTTCAAAGAAGACATGTTGTACAAAAAGACATAGATGATTTATGGCAAGCCGATTTAATAGATATGCAAAATATATCTTCACATAATAATAAACATAAATATGTATTAGTTGTTATCGATACCTTTTCAAAGTTTGCTTGGGCTTTCCCATTAAGAAAGAAAGATAAAGTAAACGTGTCTAATGCTTTTGATTATTTACTAAGCAAGCAACACCGCTGCCCCAAAAATTTGCAGACAGATTTAGGAACAGAATTTTACAATGATAAATTTAATACAATATTAAATAAATATTCAATAAATCACTATTCTACATTTTCTACAAAAAAAGCTTCTATCGTAGAAAGGTTTATCAGGACAATTAAAAATAACCTTTATAAAGAATTTAATTTTAAAGGAAATTATAAATGGGTTGATGGTACCCTTGACAGCATAATTGACAAATACAATCATACAAAACATAGAACAATTGGAATGTCACCAGTTAGTGTTAATAATACAAATAAGACAATAGTATTAAATAAATACAAAAAAAAAGTGAAATAAATTCAAAATGTAAGCGTATAAAGTTCAAAATTGGTGATTGTGTTCGAATAAGCAAGCATAAGGGTTGTTTTGAAAAAGGGTATACTTCAAACTGGTCTACCGAGCTATTTCGAATTAAAACCGTTCGAAATACATGCCCTGATACTTACTTATTAGAAGATGCTAAACAACAACCTATAATGGGAGCATTTTACTCTCAAGAACTTCAGAAAACTAAACATCCACACATTTACCTGGTTGAAAAAGTTATTAAACGAAAAGGTAATAACGTTTTGGTAAAGTGGTTGGGGTTACCATCAAATGAAAATTCCTGGATTCATAAAACGAATGTAGTCTAAAGGTAAAAAGTAAATATAAAATCATGTTTCTTATAATGTTTTCATTCAGCGCACATAAATGAAAGGAGACAGTCTTGTGAATTGTTTGATAAATAACTTACCATTTGAGCTCCACCTACCAGGTTATAACTATTGTGGACCAGGAACAAGGTTATGCGAAAGGCTTGCTCGAGGTGATAAGGGTATCAATAAACTAGACGAGCATTGTAAAGATCACGATATTGCATACAATAAGTCTAACAACCTAAAAGATCGCCATAACGCAGATCTAATTTTAATGAAAATGGCAAAGAAACGTGCTATAGCTTCTAATGCAAGCAGTGGAGAAAAAATTGCTGCCAACTTGGTGAATAATGTAATGTTAGCCAAAATTAGTACCGGAGCTGGCCTTAAAAAAGAATTTAAGCATATAGTATCTCACGCAAAAAAGTTCATAAAAAAAATAAACCAAAGTGTAAGAAAAAACTAATAGAACTAGCTTATCATGCAGCCAAGGAGTTGACTTCTGATTCTAGTATGAAGCTCCCTCGTATCATACCCGTGCCTAAATCGGGTGGTGTTTTACCGTTGATCCCTATATTTGCTGGTTTATCTGCGGCTGGAAGCTTAGCAGGTGGAATTTCAGGAATTATTAAAACTATTAATGAATACAAAGCTGCAAAAAAACACCTGAAAGAACTGGAACAGCATAATAAACAGTTAGAAGCTGTTAATATTGGGAATGGACTACAGTTAGATCGATACAAAGATGGATTAGGAATATTTCTAAACAAAACGAAAAAAAACTAAATTGTTGGCTACCTAATCGCGCTCTTACTAATATAGATATTATAAAAAAATCAAGTAAGATACCAAACTTTCGTGGCGTATTTATGAGAGATAAGTTACCAAAAGTTCCATTTTCAAATGAATGCGGAATCATTAATTTGGATGATTCTAAGAACGCTGGTACGCATTGGGTAGCCTATGCTAAATTTAATAAATATATTGAGTATTTTGATAGTTATGGAAATTTAAAACCACCCATCGAGTTTATTCGTTATGTAGGTTCAAATATTAAATATAATTGTAATAATATACAGAAAAATAATTCATTCATTTGTGGTCACTTATGTATAAAATTCCTTCAAGAATTTTGGAAACAACATATGTAAAACATTCTAAGAGATCGGAAACATAAAATCCCAGTGCTACGGACAAAGAGAACAGTCTATTAGTGGCTACCATAGTAATTGAATGTGAGTGATAATTTGTTACAAAACACAATGATTGTTTACAATATAAAATCAAATACTATTCAAAATAAAATCAATCCTTCACCAACAATCAAAAGACGAGGACATATAAAAAGAGCAACGAAAAAACTCACAAAAGCTAATAAATTGTTTATGCAAAGTCTGGGATTTAAATTATGAATTTTCTTCACATTACTGATTCACCTCATTCTGATAATTCGATAGTAAGTTATGAAATTCATGCTTACAATCCGTATAGCAATAGTTTTAATGAAAATGACGAGATAAGAATACCTATTCATCAGCAAGACATTTATGTGCTTCCATCTGCAAGTTACATTTACATCGAAGGCCGTGCTGATGTGACTTCAAAGGATCTAACTGCAAAACTAACCAAAAAAAGTGTTAATTTTACAAACAATCCAATATCTTATCTTTTTCAAGATATTCGATATGAAATCAATGGTGTTGAAATTGATCGAAATAAAAATGTGGGAATAACTACAACTCTTAAATCATATGTTTCTTTCAATGATGGTCAGAATAAAGCTGCTGCTATTTGGGGTTGGAATTTAAATGGATTAAAAAATGATAAGGGTATTTTTAGCGCCCTCATACCATTAAAAAATATTTTGGGATTTGCAGAAGATTATAATAAAGTCATAATAAACAGTAAACATGAGCTCATACTTAATAGAAGCAACACCAATCTTAACAGCGTCACTCTTGACAAAGATGATAAGATTGAAATCGTTTTAGAAAGGATACAGTGGCGGGTTCCTCATTTAAAAGTTTCAGATCGTGAAAGATTAATTTTGCTAAAACACTTAGAAAAAGATCGTCCAATTCAAATGGCTTTTAGAAATTGGGATTTATATGAATATCCTTTATTGCCTAAAACTACAAAACATTCCTGGGTCGTAAAGACATCTTCACAACTTGAAAAACCTAGGTACGTAATATTTGGTTTGCAAACGAATAGAAAAAACACGACATCGAGAGATTGCTCAGTGTTTGATCATTGCAAATTATCGAACGTTACTCTATTTGTGAATTCTCAATATTATCCGTATGAATCAGTAAATGCAAAATTTTCTGACAACAAGTATCATATATTATACGAGATGTACACAAAATTTCGTCAGTCTTATTACAACACTGATTGCGAACCCATGCTTGATTTTAATCAGTTTAAAGAAAAAGCACCTCTTTTTGTAATCGATTGTTCGCGACAAAATGAAACATTAAAAACTGGAGCCATTGATGTGAGATTGGAAATAGAAAGCTCGGAAGATATTCCAGAAAACACTACAGCATATTGTCTGATAATTAACGATCGTTTAATAGAATACAAACCATTGAGTAATATTGTGAGAAGGTTAATATGAAAATTGCTATAGTGGATCTGCAGGGATTTAAGACGGACAAAAATGAATTTATCGTTAAAGAAATAGCAATATTATGTGAAAATCAAACACTTGTGTTATTAGTAAAATCACCATTCTCTTTTTATAACTTAACTAAATCTGAAAAAATACAAGCCCAGTGGATAGAGAGAAACAGAAAAATATATTGGCGAGAGGGATTTGTACCATATTCAAACTTTAAACAATATTTCGATACTTATTTACAAGATAAACTTATTTTTGTCAAAGGATTTGAAAAAGCATTGTGGTTAAAAAATATTATTAATAATGATAACATTTTAAATTTAGATGATTGTCCCAGCCTAAAAACTTTGCATGAAAATTATTCTATGTCTAGTGATGTATTTAGTTGTATCTATCATTCTCATATATGTGCCTTAAAAAATGTAACCTGTATAAGAAAATGGTTGTGTAATAAAGATAATTTTGATTAATTTACTTTGAGTTTAATTTATCTACGTAACGATAATAATAAAAATCTAAAGGATAAATAATACACATTTTAAAAATTGGAATTACTATAACATTTTATTTATTTCTTAAAATATATTCCTCTCCATAATAGCATAGAATGAACACTTTTTATTAAACTTAGCATACACTAAAGGACACCGACTGAACCATCGAAGATGTTCTTGCCAAGGATCATCATCCGTTTCCCAATTCTTCAGACCACCACCGCAATAAAAACACATAATTTTATCTTCGTAACCGGTGTAGAAGAAACCCGCATCTGCTAGCTCCTCTGGTTTTTTACACATGTTCAAAGGCCAATCACTGAAACTCTTCAATCGCACAATTTTTGAGGAATACCATGGAAACAAGGGCCCATTAATTTCCACCATTATCATCGTCTTTACTGATGCTACCTTCTAAATAGCACGAGTGCTCCATCCAACGATTCGTTTCAAACAACAATTTTATTACACTCATTATCAGCTAAATGTTAAAATTACAACAAAGTTATTATTATCTCCTTATTTACATCATAATATCCAGTTTTGATTTTTGATGAAATTTTAGTATATAGATTATAACTATGATTGAGATGTGGGCTACTTTTTACCCGAGTTTAAAGAAGGGTTACGTTTTTATTGTAGGTATGTAAAAAACTAGTGAATTGATTCTATTTAAAAAAGAGTAGGTAAATAATCGATTATTGATGATTCAAAGAATATTACATTTTTTAAATACTACCTAAATTTTAATTGATGAGTGAATCGTTTTTATAATAAGATGAATAAACCATCATTCATATAAAATAATTTAATATACCAATATTTAATGGAATAATTGAATATAGCAATGTTCAATGGAATAATTGAATATGCCAATTTTCAATGGAATAATTAAGAATTCTGGCAAAAGGTTCATTCACGAGTGAAGTGAATGACCTTGTGCCAGAATTCTTAATTATTACCTACTAATTAATTCACTTAATTAAAAAAATGTCTAAATATAAATAAAGTCTCATCATCATCATCATCAACCTATAGCAGTCCACTGCTGGACGTAGGTCTCTCCCAGGGTGCGCCATTGAGCCCGATCCTCAGCTCTTCTCATCCAATCCTTGCCAGCCACAGCGCGCAAATCGTCACTCCATCTAGCCGGAGGGCGTCCTACACTTCGCTTGCCTAGACGTGGTGTCCACTCCAGAATACGTTTACCCCAACGGTTATCGGTTCTGCGGCAAATATGACCGGCCCACAAAAAGTAAAAAAAAAAAAAAAAGTCTAAAATGTCAAAAATAATAATCAATTAGATATTCCATAACTGTCAAAATAATCCTATAGCCTGCAATCAAATTGTATTATTTACAAAGTTAGCTTAGTACTGCTGCAGTGTCTCGCTATGTTTAACCTTGGGCAGAAAGATGCATCAAGATCCTTTCTCTAGTCCCTAATCGAACCGACCTTTGTCCTTCAGATTCATATTTGTATCTATGTTTAACAACGTCAGTCAGGAGGGCCGTTGTAGTGCGTGGTGTCCATTCGAAGACCTTGCCCCAACCACTGTCAGCTTTTCGAGCATTTGGAGTAAGTATGAAAAGATGTACATAGTACTTTATTTGATTTTGACATTTACATTGCCGACTGGTGGATTTATTATAGAGAAGTCCAGTCCATCACTTACTCGACTTTTTCAACAGATGCAATGTTCAAAGCTTTTCACTGATCAATTAACGTGATTGGACGAAAATAAACGAGATTAAATCTAAATCCACTTCCGCTAAAAAACTCAGCCAAATAGCGCTGAACTTCATTTCAATCACATTTGCAACTCAGTGTAAAATCAGGTAAAAAAGGCTGTTGTAAAAAAACCTACTCAACTGAAAAGTTCTTCAATCATTACCTTAAATGCGAAAGTTTGTGTGGATAGATGTTGAAGCCTGTATCGGTAAAACCAATTTGGATGAAATTCGTGAATTGGAAATCGCTTACTGTTTTATTTTGGTCCCTACTACACAAACGAAGCTGAAGCAAAATACGTGTAAATATAAAATAAATATGTCTTAGGAAACATTTAACATTGTTCATACTCACATTGTATCGTTGATTCGACTTTTCCATACCTATCTTATATCTATGATATTTCTTTATAAAATCTACGTATTCTCTGATAATTTTAATTACTGTTACTTCTAAGTCCGGTTCCTTAAATATTAAAATGCTTAGCTATGTTTACATCAAAGCCTCCTGCATAGTACATCCTGTAACCGTCCTCCGGTAATCTGAATCGGTTGCAAGCATTGATTTATACGACGTGGCCAAAGCCGACATTCCAGCTTGTCTCCCCGAGCAAATGAAGGCAATTTCGTTACTGGTTGCGAAATCATTTTATAATACGGTGTAGTAAGCTAGATTTAACCGGTGGACGGACGTGATGGCAGAAATCTACGTCAACTTATTGCGAGAGGCGATTAGGTACCGCTCAACAACCACTCAAAAGTAAGTAATTTTGTTCTAGTGAAGATTTTTTAACTGGGATTGATATTTGAACGTGCCCCTGAATCTGTTAAGCACTCAGTTGAATTATGAATGCCAATAACGGCCACCCATACAAACAGTAACCATGCTGAAAGTTCCCTAACCTAGCATGTCTGTTAGGAATGGAGAACACTAATAGCGATCGTCAAAGAAACAAGCGGATATGGATTTCTAATTTGTTAATAATAACGAGATTTAGTTAGATAGTAACAGCACAAAATTAAAATATTATTCTCAAACCCATCTGGGCGAACGTAGGCCCGAGCGGTCGTACAACTAGATTGATTATACTTTAACCACAAAAAGTATAAGACGAGAAGCGGGCTAGACCGGCCCGTTTTGCCCCCGGCCAACTCCGATAGAAAATTATTAAGAAAATTAAATGATTCTACTGTATGCCGGTTCACAGATACGCCAATTATTGATACCATCTCTAAGTGAGGCTCTGAAAAATGTGTAGGCAGATTTACTTGCATGCAATTTAGTTCGTCTTATCTGTTTACGTCTCGCTATGCTGGTCCATAGAATAAATTATAGGACCAGCTATGCTTTGAAAGTAATGGTAATTGATTTTATGTTTCAAGTAATGCATTGAGAAATGAGTTCGTTTGCTATGAAAATATCGAAAGTGCCACTTAGCATAGCTAGGGAGTAATGTTGAAACAAGTTTGAGATAAGGCTTTGCGTGGTTCATATTCTTTATGGATGCTAGTGGGAGATATGCATAATTAAAAACACCTTATTATTGTACGATATCAATACTTTATGTTCTCTATGTGAGGCCGTTTGCACATACTTGATAACTTGATATTACGAAAGAATAATAAAATACTAACCTTGTTTGTCATGTAAAATCTGCTAGTGTTAAAGAAATTATAGGCACAGTTAGTAAAGAGTGAATGGTGCAATTCAAACTCGTTATAAATTCTAGTAGGTAGGTAAATATTTTATAGCTTCAATCAATAATTTCGCGGAACAAGAGCCGCTTGTGGGTAACCCTACATCATCGAGACTCATCGAATACATTAAGCATAAGACATACATGTAAATAAAAGGATATAAATATATGTGTAAAATTCTTTCAGGAGCCTGGACGCGGGCGGGCGTGACAGTATGTTTTTAAATTAATTTGTTCACTGCAAAAATTCGGGCTCAATACCCAATGCTTTATTAGCCTATTTTGTGTACATATTTTGAATCTATATTTTTGATATTAGATAGTGGAAGGCTGTCTACCACTGGCCGACTAGTCTATAAGATATTATACATTCGGCTCGATCAAATATCTACCTTTACTACGAGAACTTAATTACGCTAAGTTCATAGTGAACAGCTTTCAGCAAATGCTTCCCCTATTTCACTAAAATCAACTCTATTTCAGGTAAATAAGGCTTAGTTACTTAGAACTTATTTGCAACGTTGTACATTTTAGTAGTAGAAATAAAGTGATTTTACATTATGTACTCATCATGTTTATTGCTGTACGTAAGTATCTAGTTATTATCGTAATAATACTGTAATTTATAGTGTACTTTGTGTTTTATTTGCTTTCACCAATAAATGTTGGTAAGTAAATCGATAATTTATGTAATACTAGCTTCTGCCAGCGGCTCCACACGCGTTATTTGTCAACAAAAAGTAGCCTATGTTTGAATCCAGGTAATAATCTATCAACACATCAAATTTCATCGAAATCCTTTCAGCCATTACGAAGTGATAGTGACCAACAAATAAATAAACAAACATCCAAACTTTCACGTTTATAATATTCGTGTGATAATCCTTCGCTCCTTGGTTTTAGATCTAGTACCTATATCATGTGACGGTACAAAATTATACATTTTTCAATGTTTGTTAGCACGGCAAGAGGTCACAATGTGGAATCTGATCTAACTTGTGCGTTCAAAATCACGTGAGTACTTTTGAATTGTACCATTCCTACTACCTAGCACGATAAAGCTATGCTTTGGTACCTTTGATGCCATCTGGCGTAAAAAAACAGCCTCAATACTGCGCACGGTAGCGAGAGCAGTAACACCATTCTGAACGTCATCACAACTTAGAAAACTTTCGGGATTGATTTCTGATTGAAATCAATCACCGAATAGTGCGAGGCGAGATGTTATTCGGAGCGGATCGCACTCACCCCGATGAAGGTTCATGAATTGAACCGAAACATTGTCGGTCGAAACACTGATAAAACGGTACGTGTTAAATCCCGTATTTATAATAGTGATTTAATTTTCCTCTGATGTGGAAGCTCACGCAGATGACTAAATCGCAATTATTAATTAAGTACTGACTCCCCTAGATTTAAGCTTTTTACTAGCAAAATGTATCTGCTGTTATTAAACAAATAAATTATTACTATGCTAAGTAAAAGCAGTAACAAGTACAAATTAAAAATTTAAAACCCCGACTCATAAAAACCCGTCTTCTGTAATAAATTTCCATTTTATAGCTCAGATCCCTTTACTAAAAAGGAAAAGCGCTGATAATCTTCGGATCGGCTGACCTGATTTTCATCACACATAGCTAAGACAGTAAAACTAACTTTATGTTTAAAAATAGCACCCTAATCGGTCCATCCGTCTGGGAACTGTGATGCCACAGACACACACACAGGCATAGGCGACAAACTTATAAGTTAAAATACTTTTTGAGTCAAGGGTTAAAATTAAATTTATGACCACACTTATGTATATATGTACCTATAAAAGTAATGAGAGAGTTACTATGGATATTTAAGACTTAAATAATTACAACAGGTCTAAGTCGACCTTTAAACTTCGACCAGAGTTGACCATAAGCTCTTACTAACGTTTAGCACCTTTAGTAGCTATTTCCAGGGCCCAGTGAAACTACTTTCGAACTATCGAGACCAATTTCTACGTAATTAGGGATAGTTCACAACAGGTGGCGCCCGGTCAGTTGCCGTTAATTAAGGCTGGTTACAAACAACCGGTTTATAATAATTAGTGTGGGGCGTGGTGGGCGGCGCTCGCGCTTCTAAGGCGTGGTCGCTTTTCGGCAACACGTCGTATGTATAATTAAACGTACTATGAGTGTCGCTGGTGTGTGGGAGGCCTTTTTGTGGCGTGCCGCTACAGCGATTTTCGAGGGGTCACCTTAGATCGTAGACAAAGGTAAAATGATAAATTAAAATTATATATCTCTTTGACTTATTTTTAACTTTACCGAATGAAAACCATTACAACATTACAGCCTATTTTAAGGGCGGTATCACAAGCCAATTAACAACCTTGAAGACTCAGAGAGGTTCTAGTTGAGTTTAATTGATATTTCTAAAGATCTAACAAAAAAGAGCTTTCAGTACACGCTGAGCGTTGAAGCGGCGATGGGCTTGCAACCTGTCACGTGAATGCCTAACTTCTATACAAGTTTGGACTTGTCTCTGACTTACCCGTTGTGGGATATTTTCACGGGTCTGCGTACTGAGTAAGAGATCCGACTGATCAGAGGATGTCCCTCATGGAGGTTTATAATAATCGTAAGCTATAATGTAAAGTTTATGTTATTTTTATCAAAATAATTTATACTAATAAATAACAACTATTATTACAAAAAATTGCGCAGATCCATAAAATCACCTTCGTCTGGGAATAAAAGAAACCAAGAAACTAATGCACAATATTTACAAAACAAAATATTTAGTTATCGTTTTTACAACCTTGAAGTTACACTACCTAGAACTTATTCTCATTTCAAAACATTTTACAAAAAACGCGCATCACGTAGCAATCAAACTACGATTCACTAAACTCCACTTAGCTTGCCGTGCGCGTGCGCGCTTCGTACAACACTGTGCGTGACCCGGCCGGCCGTTGCATTGTCTGAGTCGGCGCGTTGGTTTGATACTGACATTTACATTATTATTACTTTAATAGTATTTTTTTACCTCAAAGTTATTTCTGAAAAAAAAATACTAAAGGATTTTTGCAAATACTTTAATCATTGCTTTATTAATATTTAGTACCAATTTGTTTTGTAAAGTACGAGCCCACACTTACACGATCCTTTTTTCCGAAATTTAGATTGCATTTTTGGGGCTACAACAAGCTAGTTGTTTGTTTTTAAAAGTGCAATCCTACATTAAGATACACGATGCTTTCTTACTACGTACCAATAGGTACTTTAGTTAGGTTTAACGGATCTTCGTACGTAGGAAAACAAAATCCGTCCATAGTTTTTGGTATAATAATTTGTCTCAACCTTATCCAATATTGGTGGCCCGCTAAGTATTTTAATAATATAATTCAGTTGCAGGTCCGTGTGTCTGTTTTTGTGAGAAACCAACATTCGTAAAGTTGAGTTTTATAGTCTACGTGATGAGCCTACACTCAGTCATTGTAAAGCGGCAACTGTTTGTATTTCAATTTGTTTTAAAAGAAGTTTTCTTTTAGCTAAGGGAATGATTATACGCAAAATGCTTAATGATACCACGATAGCAGATTACGGTCCAGGCTACTTTAGATTATCTATATTACTAAATAGTAGGTAGGTACCTACTAAAGAAGCCTGAACACTATTTACAGTACGGTATAATTATTTTTGGTGGATTGTGGAGAAGTTGTAATTTTCGATCTGATACCACCCAATTCTAAATGAGTTTTCAAAATGTTTATGCGTTTAAAAGCTCAAATAAAAACAGAGTAGTAGAGAAATAAATTACCATCATAGGTAGAGGTGGAATCAGGATGCGGATGCCACCTACCCTCTAAAACCTTTCAAAGGCTATACTTAGTTTCCTTGTTCTTTCAATGGAAACTATCAGAAAATTTACGTCATTAGTAAATAACGCATGATCACAGTTATAGAATTAGGCGTTCGTTATTCCAAAAAAACTATTAAACAATATCATGAAATGCATTATTTAAATTCATTCTTATATTTCTACAAGTTTAAGTTAAAGTTAAAGTTAAGTTTAAGTTAAGTGGTACCTAGCCTGTAATTTAAACTTGTAGAAATATAATACAGGCTAGGTACCATAATCATCACTTACCTATCAATAATCTTATCAAACAGTCAGACAAAATTGCCAGTTACGCAAAATGAATAACATTTCACACGTTGAGAGAACACACGGGAACAATTACAGTAATTATATTGAAGACAAATATTTACCGTGTATTTACAAGGCGATGTTTAGCGATCGCCCACGCGATGACAGCTGCCCATTACTGGGTGCATGGCTCCCGAGGCGCTTAAACATTGGTAGAATATGAGGCATAGAGGTAGCTGATATCCATAATCCTTATGTAATAGGATATTTTTAAGGGTTTCTTGCTTTGGCTCCGGTACTTTCAATTTGTTTATTTTTTATCTTTCCGGCAAAGCAATTATCTTATTTGTATTAATTGTAGCCGTCAAATTTACACTCATTATCAACATCGTAAGCCCGTAGATACCCATTGTATTAAATTATATTCATTTTTATTCTACAGCATTGTAAAAGTAAGTATCATTCTAAAAGTAGTTATAAACTAAACATTTCTTTAGTTTGTCAGACTATTTAGTCACACATACTAAAGTATGTGCTAAAGTCAGCAGCTAGTGCTTCATCAATACGATATTAAGAATTATGTAATATGTAATAGTTTTCTAATTTTACAATTATTACATAACAATCTATATCTTTATATCTGTTAAATATAGGCTTTCTTTAGCTTCTGCCACTGCCCTCAATCTTGAGCTTCTCTGGTGGTGGTCACGACATTTATTGTGTCTTTTACCGAACGAGCTGATGAATGACTAGAGTATATGTGGCTACTTCTTGGTAGCCATGCTGATATGGCTCTGCTTCACCGCTATCACTAAGTTTGGTAGAACGGGTTTCTAATACAGATTCTACGCAGGATAAGTCCAAGATAATCCCATTATTAGACTGATGGAGCTCAAATGGAGTTGAGCAGACCACTTTAAGACCGAGGTCTTGAAGTTTGATACCTAGCATGGCTCGCTCTATGGCCTTTTGTACTATGTACTGGTATTCAATTCAAATTTAGAGCAGGTAAAGATAATTATGAAGTAAATCAAACAAAGATTGGCGTAAAGTTTTCTATTAGCATACATTTTTTTTTCATACCTTAAAAAATTCTTCGCTACACGATCCTCTTCTTTTTCTTCATTGGATCTTTATTTTTAGATGAAAACTTATAGATGTCGGTCTTCGCTATAAAAGTTGTAAGTCTTGTCGTAAAGCTTACAACTTTTATAGCCAACAGCTCCAAGATCTCTCAAACACAACAGTTGGCTATTAGATCATCGAACCCACATACTTATCTCGATGTTTTTATGAACAATATTTGTCTTTGATGAAATATTCTCCCACTCACGATTGAAAATTACAACATATAAATGCACCAGTGTGCAACTGTCCACGTTGATAAACGCATACCCCCGAGTACAGATAAGCAGACATCCTTCTCAGCCTCTTGAAATGTCCATCGAACGAACGCTGGATCGAGACAAGTGGTAATTGCTTCGAAGGATTTCCGACTTACGATGCACGATGACAAAATAAATATTTGGTCTTTTGTTCAAAGTTTCATTCTGGTGGTGATTTTGAGCTTTGAATGACAGGTTAAAAAAAGATGAGTAATATATTATACTGAGATATCCGGGATAATTTACCTATGTCATTCTGGGTCGCAATCATGATTACGTAGGTAATTTTTCGTTCCCATCTAACACCCTAGTATACGCCGCCATCCTTATTTGTTCACATAGATCCTGTCCATCCAAAAGCTGAATGGCAGAGATCGCTTTTAACGATAAGGCTGCCCATTGTACCTATGATTTAAAAGTGTATTCTATTTTATATGTTTATATGTAATGGTGTGCACTAAAGGAATTATCTATCTATCTACAACGGCTCTTTTGCCATAAAACCAACAATACTAAATTTCATTAAAAATATTGTTTCCGAATCTGATTCGTTAGGTCGCCATGTACAATAACAAACCTGACCTTCCAAACTTTCATAAAATATAAGTCAAATAGGTTGTTGAAAATGAAGAAATTACAACCTACTCATTTTTCTAAGCATCAGTGTGGATTACACTAATTTCGACATAATCATAAACATCTTATGCTTAAACTCTAGACGCTACCAGCTAAGCTTATAATATTATCAAGAACACAACTTAATCCAAGATGAAATGATATAAAAACGATCATAAAACCTAATCCGAAATGAAACGAAACAAACATTATCTGTTACAACATAAAAGATAGTTGTCCTGAGGTCGTTAACAAGAAAGACTGTCCCACACACTCGCTTTGCATCGGCTTAGATAGCATCAACTTAAAGCCTCCCGATTGCAATATCTGTATCTCGTAAATATACTGTGTTATCTTCGAACGTGGTATAAGGATTTGTAATCTTCGGATAATCCTGATCATGCCATAATGTCACATGCCTTATTGAAGAGGTCTGCTTGTGGTGCTTGTTTCCTATTGGTGGCTGATTATTAGTATTTTAATCTCTTTATATCTTTATTTAAATATTATTTTGCATATAAATTGCCATTAACTCTATAAACAAAGTACGGTGCAGTTGTTGATAAACCTATATTTTATGTGGCATAGAGATCCAACATATTTAGTTAATAAAATTATTTTTGTCGCTTTTATTTTTATTTATTTATGGACCATACTACCTCAGATCTTTTGTAACATGTCTGAGTCTGTAGTTAGGTAGTTATATAACAAAACTAATGTGTGACCTTCGAAAAAAGATATCAATAATTCACCAATGTCAACACCCATCTTACAATGGGCATCGCGTTAAAATTCAAGATATTATCCTTCCAGAAATGATCAATAATATCGATGCAGCTCATGGGCTCATTGTTCTCAAACACCGAAATGGCCGAGAACTATAAAAAATAATTAGTCAACTCCCAAAACTGGACAAATTAAAACAAAACGAACGGTGACCAAAAAATATCTTCATTTAAGGGACTATCGGAACCGAAGGCACATAAGGAATAAGTAATGTGCTCAAGTTCTGTAATAAATCTTAAAAGAATGCTTTGGTCGTTCCCAAAAGGATACTCGTGGAAGCGTTCACCTTCTATTTTCCCCGTTATTTATGAGCCTATGCTTTATACCAAACCGCGGGCCAAGAATAAAATGGGTAACTAAAATGAATGGCCGTATGTTACCATAATCATAGATTTCCAAAGCAAACTTTGTTCACCAATGAGAAAATCTGGAAGCCAAATATAAAACTTGACTTTTATTCGTGATTCGGGATGACCGAAACAAAAAACTGGTCACTCTATATCTAATCTTGAGACGTGAGTTATGGGGATCCGAATGCAACCGTCTATTATAGTAAGAATGTCGGTCTCTGTCTTCCATTTACACGTAATTTACATTAAGATGCCTCCGCATTTGCATTTTGGAATAACCTTTTCATAATCGTCACGTCGGTGGCTCCCAACTTGGCGATTAGCTTAATGGATTTCTCAATTTAATGAAACTCAAACTTCGTAATTGGCTTTTTAAAAGATAGAGCCGAATTTACGATTACGTATTTTTTTCCTCTTCGAAGTTTTTGTAAGCTTTTAAAATAGGAATTGTTTTCCGTTATTTTGAAAGTGGTTAAGTATTTAAGCATGCACGGTCGGAATAATCGAAAGGGTTCCTGGGTGAAGCTCAATCTTTTTGTTTGATCAGGCGTTTGCTGACAACAAATTCGTTGACGTTAATCCCCAGACAATGGCACCGATTTATCCGGGGACAGGGCTTAATGACGACCAACGGTATCCTTTTTAACCGACGCTAAAGCTCCAAGTCAATATTTATTTAAGCCTTTGTTTGTTTCCATCTGATATGGTTCACGTTTAGAATCAATTTCGGCTTGGTGGCTTGGAAATCATTTAAAAGGTCCTCCTATGAGTTTTCGATACAAGCAAAAGAATTAGTAGAGAAAAAGTTTAATTGTTGCGAAGTCGTTTATAGCAGATCGCCGCGTAACTCAAAGAATGGTATGAAAAAGTTTGGTAATTTCACCGGAGGTGTCAAAACCGTTCGTTAGGAGTCATTCTTTCGAGCCACTCTAAATGATATAAATTACCGAAGTATTTAGTTTTTTATTCAATTTAGACATCTCCTCAACCTACCTTCAGGAATATTCTTTGAACGTTTCAAACAAAAGGCTTTGGAAACAATGGCTGAGTGGCTACTTTTTAGAGGGCTGACGTTGAACAAGCTTTGAGAAATCAAAACACAATCTAATTTGGCAGAAATATTTATTTATACTCGTTAAAGTTCAGCTTCGTCATTTATAGCAAGTAATATTTATGTACAATTTCGAGTGAAGGTACTAAATTAATCACAAAAATAAATTAATTAAGCTCCTAACTTATACTACGTCAATTTTGGTTACACCGAAACCAAAATTTTTATTCAAAGTATAATTTTGGTCTTTTCTCCCACTACGCCACAAACTAAATTGTAAATACTAACTAAAGTACTTGCTTTAACAGTAACTCTAACATCGATTTTTAAACAAATTGTTTATGTTATGACACTTTACTATGAGAATATGAATATAATCACATTGATGCTAAGTATAAAATGACGTACAATTAATTTGAAAGTTTGTATTTAAATAATAACCAAATACATTCACCCGTAACGTAAATATTATGTTCTGTTGAAGGCCAAGAAAAATATATTCTCTGTTATATTTTTTACATCGTTTTGATTATTTACAATACATACAATAGGTTTTTATTGCTGAAGAAGACATTGCAAAGTTTACTAGAATAATAACTTCATTGAATTCATAGTAAAATATAATCTATTAACTATTTTTAACCAAACAAATAGGGACTAGTTGTAAAAATAGTTCTAGAGTTATACTGCTATTTTACATATTATGTTTTAGAGGTTTCACTTATGGTTTAAAGAATTTAAACATCCAGTTATCCTGTAGGTACTACACGCATGAACTTTATGAATAAGTTTATTTACAAGCTTTCGAAATAAAAATTCATACATAGAAAAGTTATCATTTAAATAGGTTCTAATATTTCTTCTTAACATATTTACAATGCTATGTTTTCTGGTGTTAACCTTACTGTGTGTTATAATAAATACATTTTTTTTATAAACTAATTCGCTTCTTAAATTTACAGCTGCCTAGCTCTACGAAAATTACTCGGGTAATTTCATAACAGCAGCTGTTCTATGTACAATTACAGAGAGTTTCAAAGTGTTCATTACACATTACACAACGGTACACGAGATCTCACAAAAACTCTAATATAACTTTCACTAGTTCAAGTTTTTATTTTGTATCACATTCTTCTTTGCGTTCACTCGAACAACATGTCTTTTGCTAATTGTTCAGACTTAGGAACTGAAGACGCGGTCTTCTACCGACAGCATATCGAAGCTGTGTCGTCAAACGATGACGTCACGAGATGCTGGCTCGTTAGATGTTGCCTCCGGGGCAATGACTGGCTGGAAACGGTGTGCAGCAGGAGTGAAATCTTCAACTAGTTTCCGCTTGAGCACAGAGGAAGAACCTACATATACATTGGTTCCTGGAAACGTTCCTCGTCGTCTCCGCCTCCAGACTATAGCGGCGAGCACAGCCAGTGCGAATGCAATCATAGCTGACAGGCATCCCAGAACTAGTTCCGAGTCCGGTGCCCGTTCAGGCACGCGTTCTCCTCTCATAGAGCTCACCAGCACTGACATAAGTCGGTCTCCCTCACTCACTTGAACATCCTGAACGCTCTCTGTAGATACTCGCTGAGCACGGCTCGTATCGATGGTCATAGTCTCAGACCTTTCGTTATCTACTCCAGGAGTGCGGGAAACTAGTTCCACTTGAATATGGTAAACGGTATCGGGCCATAGCGATAAAGTGACCCGCGTGGAATCAGTGAATAAATTGCCTTTTAGACCACCACCGTCGACTTCCCAGGTCACTAGATAGACGCCTCTGGCTATTCTCGGCTCCCAAGCAATTTCACCTATAACTAGGACCTTCTGGTGGATAAGAGATATTTCTTTGAGAGTCCATTTGTGTTCGTCGTGATTGGAGGTGTTGGTGTCGTGCGCCACCCATGTTTCGTCTGGGCTGTAGATGGTGACAAGGCCCTGAGTGTCGACAACAAGAACTCTGAGTAGGGCTCCTTCATTGTTGGAAGGTACACGCGTAGCGAGGGATTGGGTTTGTATGATTTGTCTCCAGGGGCCTTCGGCTGCTCGGCGCATGACGACGTACACGAGTGGTACAGGGCGGGAAGCGGTGCGGGGAGCCGGTGGGGGCCAGCGAGCTAGCGCTCCGCTTACCCTCATTACTCCTTCTCCCTTTGTATGAATAACAGGCTGGGTTTGTGCGGCTCGTGCTGCTTCCGAATGAAACTCGCATGCGATCTTACAGCCGGGGAACTGATGACAAAAAAAACAAATTATTATACTCTGCCATCTATCATGACACGTGTATGACGCGAGGGTTTGAAGTAAATACTTACACAAATGTCTTTCTCTTTGCAAACAGCACCCCATACTTGGTAGTTCGACTGAAGCAGCTCACAGTTCTCCCAACACTGCAACAAACAAAACTAAGATTTAAACACGATCAAATCACAACATCTCGACGAATTAAACGGGTCTTTTGAACTCTGATTTATTAGCCAGTGAGTCATTACTACAAATGGGTAGCGGGAACTGACACTAACAAATTCAAAACTATAATACCCAAGCCAGTTATTTTATATAAACTTTTTTTTTTAAATTAGTATACTTTATCGGGTGGTGACGAGTCGCGTGTTGGTACGACCGTTTGTCATTAATTTGAGAATTGGGACAAGCTCGTTACTGACGCTGTGGTAATAGAGAAACTAGATATAACATATCTATGACAACACAATTTTCCACCTTCAGGAACTAAGAAGTTAGTTATTGATATTAAGTAATAAAATACGAATTCGCGTATAATGATAAAGTATTATATTTTTTTAAATAAATAAGTTATTGCCACAGCTACATAGCTCTGATTGACACTAGGACATACAGAAGTAGAACAAATATTTGCTGCAAACTTTTATCCCGCTACTCTAATTGAACCTTGCGTCTCCGCCGACTGCATGCCTATTTCGTTGCAGCGGTCGTCATTAAATACTGATTGTGAGGTAAAATCTCTATTGTCTCAATTATAATTGGGCCAGTGGGTTAGACACTTGTCACATATTCCTAATTACCCCATTGTCCAGTGGCTCATTACGACGGAACTGAAATGGGTCAACCGCATTCAGTGTGAATAACGCGCCACATCTAGCCGAAATTCCCGACTGACTGTTCCAAATGCATTTGTCATTGGAACACTCATTAGTTGGACATGACGTTAACTTCACGCTCGCTCTCGGTTGGGTAAGCTTTAATAATTATAAGGACGAATAGGTCGAGAATCTATGGTGATTTCCTTACAGCAGTAAAAACACCATTAAATTTTTGTAAAATCAGATACCGTCGATACACACTACTGCACTTGCAACTATTAAAAATTGCGATCACGATGTGGCGATAGTAAGTTGACGTAAGCAACGTTTCCATAGCTCTTGGACTATAACAGAAGCTATTCATTACTGTTATTGACAAAACGCTCCGATTCCGTGGCACGTTTCAAGTGCAAGTTTTACTGGCATGGATTTTAATAACGTTGTTTAGGTTTTGCATTTGAACTAGAAAACTTCAATTAAAACTATCGTTGCAATTCTGTATTTCAGCTGAAACTGAAACTAGTTAGAATGTCGACAGCATTCCATCAAAGGCTGTGTGCTATTCGATATTTTTTACGATTTTGATTGCAAATTTTCCGTCGCATCACTTGTATTTTGTCTCTTTCCTATAGAGATTTTCAGAAGAGACTTTGATTAGTTAAATTTAGTTTGTGTTTTTAACTAGTGTCAAAAAAAACTTTTAGTCTTTTAAAATGTGAACAAGTGAACAAAATATTGAACAACACCGTTAATTTAACCAAGTGTGAGTTATGACACGAAGTTCCACTTAGTTTCGTTCAGCCATAAAAAGGATTTTAAACCTACACCATTATTTTTTTTATATTATGATGTTAAAATCTGCTTTGCTCTCCAACGACAACAACGGTTTAACTATTAAAACTAAACTCGACAGACTAAAATTAACATTGATTTTGAATGATGGCCCCCTCGATGAGACAACCTTGGAGGCAAGAAAATGGAGAGCGCACGAATGATCATACAAATAAGGTTAAATTCTGCATTAAAACGGCACTTCAAGCCAATAACCTCCCTTAAAAACATAATGCTCACATAATATTTTATAATTATAGTGTTAACTGAACAAAAAATTCTAAGATTTTTAAAACAATCTCAAATACTTTTAAGCCAGACGGGACTTGATGCTCACAGATAGCGAATAAAAATAGAGTTTTGCGAAATAAAATACTGCTTTTTCCCATTTCTTTAGTAGTCACCATCGCGTTTAAACGCCTGCACAACTTGTGGTGGTGTAGACACATATATTTGTCGATAATTCTACAGATATAGAGCCTTCATTCTACGTGTAAAGTCTGGTAGAGATCGCTATTTAGCGATAAAACCGCTAATTGTATTACATAGGTTGGTTTTATATAATTGGTTTGTTTTAGTGGAATAAAGTATTACCAGTGGTTGACCCCGAACTGAGATCTCGCGAGTCTCAGATTAAAACAATAAAATATTATTTGTAATCTTTGGCTATCAAAATAGTGCCACGAAATGCAAACCAGCTTACTTGGCTTACAGTTTCATTCAAATTACAGGTAATGGCAGTTCATGTGATTTGGTTATGCTTTTTTGGGGTAGAAATGGCAGTTATTCTGGATTTTAGACTTTTGCCTATATTTGCGTCGTTTAAGCTTTACGCGTATCAAATTACAGCACTGTGGGGTCACTGGTGTACCCTGTGAATTTTGTCAAATTTCAGTTTTTATTATGGCTAATAATTCAAAAACTATAAGTACATTACTAAAAATAAAAACGGAGTCTAAATGTACTAATAAAGAACTTTTATTTGACGTCCCACTTGACCTAAAAGTCTCATTTTCATTTTTTTTTACCCTTCTTTAACCCCAATATCTCAACAACCCATTCAACAGTTTAGCTCATTTAGTCACACCAAAAATGTGCCATCACTACCTACCTATGTACCAAATTTCACCCAATAATCGGATCAACGCTTCGAATGTTATCCTTGGACAAACAAACATACATACAACGCCGATTTGCCCAAGTTGATTTAGAGATCTCGCTTCGCTCGATCAATTATCAATACATAATATATCTATAGCTTACTTTTTATTTAAGCTATACAACTATAAGTTGGTTTTTTTGTATGAACGTGGTCTGGTAAGTGGGTATAAATAAAAATAGGGCTTGTACACTCTATCATATTTCTATTCTATGGTCCCCACAGACTTTACGAGCAAAGCTTTCAATTCTTTCCGTCATAAACTAAGGAATGGTTGAGGATTAAAACTAATCGTTAACCGCTTGGAACAACGCGGGTACTAAAATACCCAGTTTTAAAAAGTGCTCAAAAGCAAGCTGGGTACCAAAGTACCCGAATTTGAATTTCGCGGTCTTGTGCCATATATTCTTTTATCCTGCTCTTTCTAATAAAAATCAGCGTAAGGAACGACTTTCGTCTCTTTCTTGCTGCCCTGGCCTTCAATTTCATGTATGGCAACACAACAAACACTTCAAAGGCAAGACGAAAAAAAAAAAAGAAATCGTTCATAGTCTGTCCATAGTTCTTGTCAGATGCTTGACACAAATTGCGGTTTATTTTCTAAATAAAATAGCTTCTGTGTTCGTTTCGGTGCATAAAACGGAAGATAAACTCAGTCAGTACCTGTTTATGACTTTTATTTGTATTCAGAGTGATTCATTTCATCATATTGGATTTAGTAATCAGCACTCTCCGCTACGTCTTGGTAAGTCAGTATTTGAAATTCATTGTTTTAAGGTATTTTAAATGTTAAATGCTAATATAGACCCATAATATTGATAAATCATTATTTAAGAACAAGTGTGTGGGGTTAAATTAGCTTATAATACTAAATCTATGCTAGGATTAGGCTATTGTTTACGGTGTTCATTCAAATCATCGGCCATGATGGCGCCTTGAGCGCTCGTCACGTCCGAACCCCAGTCACACCGTTAGAAGTTGGGTGAAATTTATATTACGAATAATTTATAATACGAATTATTTATATTAAGGTTATTTTTAGTATAAGATGTTTTGTCAAAGTAAGATACAAGTAATGTTGTCAAAACAAAAAAATATCGAAATTAATTTTACGTCTATCATAATAATATTAAATAAGGTGTTTTTTATAATGCTTATTTGGGTTTTTAAGGGTTCCGTACTCAAAACATAAAAAAACGTGTCCGTTTGTCTATCGGTATGTCCGTCTGCCGCAATCGAAGGTCATAAATTGGATGTTTAACCAATATTTTTTTACATTTTTGTACGGAACACTATGTTTTTTTAATATTACATTCATATAGATAAAAGTTGGAAATAGTGGACGCGGTACATTCAAATATTTATAAATATACCTTAAAAATATTACACAGCTGATGCGTTTTGCTTACTTGGTTTTTGGTTCTGCATGTTTTTTTATTTGCAATGCTTTTTTAGGCAAATGGAAGAGAACAGTGCACGCGGTCGTGCTCGCACACGTAGAGTTAACGCAGGTGGTGGGCGCCTTCGCGGTAGAGGAAGAGGCCAAAGTGCTCGCCGCTCGCTAGATTTTATGTTGGTATTTTTTGCGGTTTACGATTAGCATGGTTTTGCATCACGTTGAATTTGTCGAAAGATTAAACGAAACTAATCGATTTAAAATGTTTAAGGGACCCAGGGCCTTCAACATCAGGTTCAGCGTTGCCCACAAGCTCTCTTCCGCCTGAATCCACGTAAATATACTATGATATATTTTATGCAAATTACATTTCATTTTCGTGAATGTTTAAATTGTTACTTTTTGCAGGGACCCCCTGTCAGCTCAATTAAAAAAAGCGCGGGTATCAAAAATAGCTGACAAAAAAAATCTGAACAAGCTGACAACAAACACTTCAAAGGCAAGACGAAAAAAAAAACAAAAAACAAAAAAAAACGGACACAATGGGAACCATCCGCTTAAAAAGGCAGTTCGTGCCTGAAGCCTTGCGGGATATAACAAAAGCGAATACGCGGCAGGGTGAGTTGATATGTAGTCAAACTGAAGACTTGGCCATTTCAGTTTGGCGTGACGCTAATATAGTGTCCATGATATCAACTTACCACAGCTCAGTGGTCGGCGGAAAAGAAAAGTTTGGTACATACAAGTACAAACCGCAGGTTGTGCTTGATTACAACCTGACCATGGGGGGAATCGACAAAAAGGACCAAATGGTACAGGCTTTCCCCGTGGAAAGGGTACGCAACCTGGTCTGGTACAAAAAACTTTTCCGCCGGCTACTGAACGTATCCATCTATAACGCTTTTGTTATATACAACAATGGCAAGAACGGCAACCAGCGTCAGTTTAGGGTGGCTTTGGCCAAAGAGATTTTGGGGAAGGTACAGGGTCAAGTACCTGATCCACGAAACATAACGAGGCGAGTGAACCACTTTCCCACGAAAGCTGACACGAAGAGGTCCAGATGCAAGATGTGCTCGTTAAAAAAGGTAAATACGCGTACAGCCTATAAATGTGACACGTGTAATATCAACTTATGCATCGTGGGATGCTTTAAGGAATACCACTTAATGGAGTAAAATATATACAAAGTATATTATATAGGCTGCACGCGATTTAATCATATTATAAATATTAACGAGAGCAGGTCTTGCATGTAGCTTTTTAACCGACTCCTAAAAAAGAGGGGGGTTCCCATTTAGTCTTCAAGGTTTTTTTATGTTTGCAGTGCTGGATGGTGCAACGTATTCTGAATTCTCACAATGATATGTGTATCTTTTCATGTAGTAAATATATTATATTTTGAGTTGCTCTATTAAAATGTGTGCGCATCGTCAAAAAAATCTTTTTTCTTTTTACAAAAGATAAATACGGTAAAGATACATGCTCCATAATTTTTTTGTTTTGTATTTCATTTGTTAAATTTAAGATTATAAAATTTAAGTACGTAAAAATACTTTTTGTAACTGGACTATGGGCACTATTTAATTTTTTCTACAAACATTATTTCTCTAACGTGGCTGGGTATAGTCACCATTTGGTCCTGATATGGTTCGGTGTAAATGCGCCCTGAATTGCAACTTTCGTGAATAAAATTATGTAGTTGACTTGAATATCGCTAATAACTTTTTTCAATTACAATTAAAATATATCTTTGTTGTATCATTAGAAAGCTGGTTTTAAGTAGATTAATTGCTCTGCAATGTAAATTTAATTTAACAGATTTTGCTGAACAAAATATGTTTGGAATCGTAAAGTAAACTACTTAGCATCTACACGTTGTTGTTAACTTTCCCATTATTTTGATGTATTTGTTTGTTAATAAGTATTTACGGATATATAGAATTGTTAGGACTGAAATAAGCTTTCGGAAAATATTTATATTTTAATGATCTTTGTAAGATTTTCATAAAAATAATAATTATAGATTCGCGAGAAAATACCGCGTTGTGAACAAAAATTTTATTGATTTTAAAAGCTTGTAAATAAATATTTTTCTAGGCTGGCATGTTTTGTTTTACTTTTTTCTGCTTGAAATTGTATCTATTAACACATTTAAATCACTTAAACCCTATTATACCCCTTAATTTATCAATAAAAAATAAATATTTCCAAAAAAAAATATTTTTATTTAAATTGTTAGTTCTGAACCTAGCTAAATCGTAATATGGCTTCGCATTCGTACAAATTATGCGTCATTTGAAGCATCAACTCAGCTTCAACAAAAAACATACACACAAGTTTGGTCTAAATACAATGAGTTAGTCACAAATAAGCTTTTAAGTGCCAGATGCCGAGGGGCGCGCCGACCGTCAAAAAAATGTCGGCGCGCGTTGCTCTTACGTCACGCGGGGCGCGCAGGGTAGTGACGCAAGCGGTTAATAAGGAAGTGAACTGCGCTCGTTAATGTAAATATTACAACAGTTAATGGAAATGTAAGAAATGAGGGAATACGTTAATAATACGAGTACGTTAATAATGTGACCGTGAAATTATTTAAATGAATGGTTGATTATTAATTGTTTTATTTATTTGGTCGATCGAATGCAGGCACTAGTTATGATAGGTAAGTTATTAATTCTTAATTTCATTTATTCATTTCAAGCACATTATAACAATTTTAAATAATATAATTTACAAAGATTTATATTTTTTTTAAATAATGGCTTGTATAAACATCATTTCAAACAGGGCGTACACTAAGTCGAGTAGACTTGTGTTGTAGATCCTGTTTTCCTCTAAGTGGGTTCCCAAATAGAAGCTATATCTAGTAATTTCACTTCACTTTTCTTTTGGTTCAATTTATTTAAAATTACATTTATTCATTACAAATTAATCACAGATGGATTACCTATAATTTTTAGAGTTTATAATATGTAACATTATATTCTTACTGTATTACAGAATTGTATTGTATTGTATGTATATAATTTAGTGGTATCATTAATAAACTGATATAATAAATTAATGAGATCTATATTATCATCATCTTACTTTGATAAGTAATTATATGTAAAGATAGATAGATAGATAGATAATTTTCTTTATTGCACACCATTTAAATACAAACATAAAAAAAGTAAGTAAAGTGTTGTGTAAGTAAAGTATTATTGTTAAATATTGAAAACGAATTAAATTTTTATGAAAAGTTGTTATTTTCATGGGTGGAAAAGCAGTCCCTTCCTGGGTAATATACTGTTTTGGAGCACTGCAATTCTAATTTACTAAAAATGTGTTTTAAAGCCTCTAAATAAGCTTTTTTAATGCTGTCCCAATATTTTATAGATTTGAATTGCCCTAAACAGACTTAGCATTGTTAAATATTAAAAACATTCCTGTAACGGTCCGTTTATCCATTGTTTACAACTTCTTTTGCAAAACGCGTAGCTTATCATAGTAAGCAGATAACGGTGGTCCGTTAATATGTTTTGCCTTCAATACATCCCTAGTCCACTCAACCGTTATTCACTCGTTCCAAGATTTAAGTAGATCAGTAATGGGATTTAGAACTGAACAATGGCAGACCATCTACTCGGACACTAGGGATGAGCATCGCTGAGGTTTTATAGGAGTTCGAATTCGGATTCGGAGTAAGTTTTTTATACCAAAGCGGACTTAAACAATGGTGATAAATAGTGTGACACATAAAAACCTTTAATAAATTGTTATTTGACAACTAAGCTCCCTTCACAAAACGGTAAATGCTGATAATCTTCGGATCGGCAGACATAGTCTTCATCACACATAGCTAAACTAGCTTTCAAATAAATAAAAATCAGACAAGTGCGAGTCTGGCTCGTGCACCGAGGGTTCCGTAATACTAGTTTTTTTATATGATATAACCACAAATTAACGACTTTCGGATGTATTCTTTTACTTGTGCTGTGAGACCTTCCTTCTACTTATGTTTGTATTTATTGTATATTCCTTATATTTAAGAATTGTGTAATTTTATTGATTTGGTACTAACAAAAACACCCGTGTTACCCGTGATCATGGCGCATGCAACTGCGTCGAAATATCGGGACACTCAAGAACTCACAAATCATGGTAAATATCCCGTTTTTAGTACAAATAGTGTTAATAACCATGATAGTTTCAAAAGTTAACAAAAACAATAAATATAATTCATATTTGTGATTATTTTACACACTTATTTTGTCTATTACATTAGAAACAATAATATTAGTATGGATATACTAATGTTATAAATTCGAAAGTAACTCTTGTCTTTCTGTCTGTTTGTTAGGTTTTCACGACTAAACGGCTGAAGAAATTTGGTATATAGATAGATAATAACCAAATGTTATATTTTGATGTTTCGTTTATTGAGCTCTTGAGTTGTCTGCCTTTAGATAAGGAAACTCGTGTACTTTCGGTGTTACGTGCATCAACATCTGCTATAAGAATAATAATAAATTATAAGAATAAGAAGCTATTCTTTCTGACTTTCGTTTACGAGCTCATAATTATACTCTGGGTTTACCGTTCATCACAATTTCAAGCTTCGATATTCAGTGGAACATTTAACCCCCCATTCATTACTCCTAGCTCAGAACAAGAAAATGGAAGAGCATTTCGCAAAATGGACCCTAGCTCGGCATGGTTTAAGAGTAGTTAATGGATACAGGGCAGTGCATCATAGGGCACGTTGCTAAGGTGCGTGACCTACGATACAATACTTTGTTTCCACTTAACATCAGGTGAGCCATATGCTTCTTCCAACTACAGATCGTATAAAAAAAAGTTTTTCGGAGTGAGATTCGAAGTTAGATTCTAAGTTTGGTTACATCCCTATCGTATACCGTGAACACTTACCATGAAACAGTCGGGGCCTTGCAAGCACGATGACTCCCCACCGGGCCTTGGCGTCGCAAACTGTGAACAAACATACAAAACATCACTCAAAATATTCTTTATTATAATAGACTCAAAAAAACATACGCAGGTACTGGCTAAAACCTTTTGAATACGCACGAAAATGTAACACGCCTAAAAAGATACGTGTCAATATTAGGGGTGGGGGGGGGGGGGGGGGGGGGGGTCAATATTATATTATATTCGTGGGTTCGATTCCCGCCGCGGAACAAATATTTGCATGATTTAAAGATATTTGTTCCGGGCCTGGTTGTTTTTCTCTATATTATAAGTATGTACATATTTATAAAAAAAAAGTATATAAGTGTTCTATCAGTTATCTGGTTCCCATAGTACAAGCTCTGCTTAGTTTGGGGCTAGATAGTGCTGTGTGAAATGTCCAGCAATATTTATTTATATTTATTTTATTATTTATTTAATATATTGTGCAACACGGGTGGTTGCCGGTGTCAATAGGCGACGGTGACCACTCACCATCAGGTGGACCGTAAGCCTGTGCCCCACAAATAACAATATATACATAATGGTATTGGATCATAGCTACTAAGTAGTTCACAATAATCAAAACGGTGCTATTTATTGGAATCACACACCACATAAAATCAACCAAGACCACATCTGATCATCGCTAAAGAGCCGAGGGCACAAAGAGGAAAAAAAATTATAGGTATACTAGCTGACAAGCCCCGGCTTCTTGCGAATTTTATAATATAATCTTGAGTTCATACAAAAATCCCAAAGAAAAAAGAATTTTCAGTTTGAGCAGCATGTTCAAATTTTCCGTGTAACATTTCCAATTTTTATTTTCGTAAGCATTTTATACGGATTGTTACGAATATTAAAAAAAATTGCCAAATATGTCCAGCTGTTCTCAAATGATGCGCTGACCAACGAACAGCATTTAATTTTTATTTATATGTATAGATAAGTATCTAAATTGAATTTTTATGTTGCTGGTAATTGAATGTTTTGTTATGGAAATTGAAGTATCCGTTTGAAACTAGTGTAGACTGTCTTCGTTTTGGGATGTGGGATTTATTAAAAAACTTGTTGAAGTACCTACACGTATTATTATCGAAGTAGGTACCTGATACTACAATATTTTTTTTTTTAACCTATATTTTCCCACTGCTGGGCAAAGGTCTCCCCCATGTTCCTCCACATCTCACGATCACTCGCCACATCCCACCAGCCATCTTGGAATGCATCGAAGTCGTCACGCCAACGCTTCCTCACCCTGCCCCGGCTTCGACGCCCATCCGCAGGCACCCATTGTGTGACGACTGTTGCCCATCTGTCTGTGACCATACGACTGACGTGACCCGCCCAGTCCCACTTCAGCCTGGCAGTTTTGTCGCTAACATCTGCGATGCCGGTCTTGGCGCGCAGTGTGGCATTGCGGATCCTGTCGATTCTCTTTACCCCTAACACGCTGCGTTCCATAGCTTTTTGGCAAACCTTGAGTTTAGACTTTTGAGATTCCGTCAATGACCAAGTCTGGGCACCATAGGTAAGGACGGGCAGAATACACATGTCGATGAGTTTACGCTTAAGTGACAATGGAAGGTCTCCCTTCATTAGCGTCTTCATGGACCAGAAGCTCCTCCAGGCATTTTCCACGCGGCGGACGACCTCTTTATCTTGCCTGTTTTCGAAGGAGACAATCTGGCCCAAGTAAATGTACTAGTCGACGTAGTATAATTCTTGCCCGTCTACCATAACTTTTTGTTTGTTGGTGTTGGTCATTAGTTGTGTATTTGACCGATTCATCATTAGTCCAACCTCAAGGCTTGCAGTGCTCAGGTCTTGGAGCATATTTTGGAGTTCTTGTGCTGTGGGGGCAAAAAGAACAATATCATTATTATTGATAGACTACTACAATATATCATATATTATTGATGGAGCGAAGCGAGATCTCCAAATCAACTTGGGCAAATCGACGTTGTATGTATGTATGTATGTATGTATGTTTGTTTGTCCGAGGATAACTTTCGAAGCGTTTATCCGATCATCGTGAAATTTGGTATATAGGTAGGTAATGATGGCACAATTTTGGTGTGACTCAATAAGCTAAAAATTTGGGGGGGTTGTTGAGATATTGGGGTTCAAGAGGGGTAAAAAAAACTGAAAATGAGGCTATAAGGTCAAGTGGGACGTCAAATGAAAGGCCTTCATTAGTACATTTGAACCCCGTTTTTATTTTTAGTTTATTTTTTGTAGTTTTTGAGTTATTAGCCATGATAAAAACTAAACTTTGACAAAATTCACAGGGTACACCAGTGACCTCACAGTGCTGTAATTTGGTATGTGTGTAGCTTATGTATCACAAATATAGTCAAAAGTCTGAAATCTAGAATAACTGCAATATGTACCCAAAAAAGATCACCAATTAACATGAACTCCCGTTACCTGTAATTAGTATGAAACTGTAGGTCAAGTTAGTTGGCAATATTTTGATAGTCAAAGACTACGAATATTCTTTTTTTTGTTTTTATGGTAGACTCGCGAGATCTGAGTTCGGGGCGAACCACTAGTACATTTAATTTAAGAATAAAAAAATACACCCAAAAAGGTAATTAACTAAGGGTTTTCTGAAGGAAATTTTCTTATAGTTAACCTTACTAGCTTGGCAATAAGAAAACGCCTGTTTTATGTAGATTTCTGATTGCAGACCGCACTGATTGAATTGAGAAGGCATCGAAACATATATGTAAATTGAGTTTATGTATAGAAAAAAATACTGCCAAAAAGTTCTGAACGGCAAAACAAAAACACAACGAGAAACAAGTAAATGTATAATGGGTGGTCTTATCGCTAAGAAAACCTATCTCTTCCAGCCAACTGTTGTAATGATAAGATAATGATTATAATGACTGTTTATTATCACCCAATGCTGTTTACAATTAGATATGGCATCAGGTCTCCAAGTTGCGAGTGAATTGGTTTCTGGTCACCATTATGCCCATTTGTAAGCGATTTACCATACAACCTTATAGATACATAGCTAGCCTAAGTTCACGGCGTACATACTCGTATTTTAGTACCTAACTATCCTATGTTTAAAATAATAACTCTTTAGTTCATGAGTCACAACTCACAACACGTAAACTATAAACTTGTTAGACAAGGGTGTATGCATAAATGTTTCAAACAAACTTACAGTTCACGCCTCAATGCTATTGCAATGACTCTGTATATGGCAAGTCATTTACTTGTACCCGGCAACGCTAAGTCTGCGTAACGAAATTGTAGATTTGTATTAAATCTTCTCCATCAAAATATTTGTATGAGCTTGTGGTCAACTCTGACGGGTCACTCAAAGGCTTAATGGCTTAATGACTTTCATAGCCGGACCTCTTCAAAGTACGCTAGCGCTCAGCTAAGTATAAGTACTTTTTATTAAAAATCCTGTGAATATCCCGTTTCTAGGGCCAAAGAATAATTTGTCTATGAACCATAATCGTTTTAAAAGTTATAATCCAATACACAAAAATATTTATTTTAATATTCTAATAACAAAATAATCAAGTAAATCTAGAAACTAATTTAGATCGTCACTCAGCAGTATGCTACAACAACGTACGCTGTTACAGCGCTAGTTTTACATACCTAGCTAAATATTAATGAATAATGAAAATTACTTAATTGCACAAAATAAGATTAACGATAGGCGAACTTAATGCTACATAACATTTTCTTTCAGTTAACCTTTGTGTTATGTGAATATAGTTGTTGGCTCTTATTTTTACGATACCTAATGTAATGTGTAGGTATGTGTGTACCTTTTTTTTGTAACGTATGTCGTCCCACTGCTGGGCCAAGGTCTCCTCCAAGTCCCTCTAAGCATCCCTATCCGTCGATATAATTAAAGGTGGCTTTAATTATGTGGGAACAAATTTCTTTTTCTTGTTATCTTTCTTTTCTGTGACGAAACTGTGGAACGGATCGCATTCAACCAGATTAAGTTCACGAATAGAACTCAAACAATGTCGGTAGACACATGGATAAAACGGTTAACAATCCCGTATTAACACTTGTGCTAACACAAGTTAACACGACTCAGTAGTTGAAAACACCAACTAGATTTTTAATATTTTACGTTATGCAGACTTAGCGTGGCTATATAACTTCTGCATTATGATTTGTTGTTTTTACAACACTGGCCAATGATGTTAGTCTATTCTATCTTACTATTTATTTTATCTTACTTTAAGTATTAAAAATGTAATTTTAAATAATTGGAGACGTTAAAGTATTTAGCAACCATGGAATATCTAAACGCGGTTTGGTGAACTTAAGTCTCTTTGATTGTCGTTTTATCTTTAACACCTTAGAACCCCCAGCTGATTGGATATCGGCCTAGTAATTGAAAATCATTATTTTTTCAATCCTGGGTTTCAGTTTAAAGAATCTTTATAAAACATTTCGTCACTTACAATGAGAATTTATAAACTAGGTAACATTTTGAATCGTCTTAGGTAAGTAGGTTGGTCAAATATAGATTTACATTAGGTACGAAGGATAGGGTAGTTAATTAAACATAAAGTTAGGAAAGTAGGTAGGTAGGTAGGTAGGTAGTGTCCAAGTAAATAAGTCCATATCCTACGAATAGTAAAACAGCAAAATAAAATAGGTAGATGCGTGCGCACATAAAATATGTAGTTTCTAAGCACCTATCTTCCTCCCGTTTTGTCAGTCTTCAAGTTATAATAGTGAGTGTAGATTATTATGTGCATTTTTTTTCCTCTCGTTAGATTTCAGCCATGTTTCGATAAGTAGTATGATGTGTATTTTGCTTGCTGTTGATTTTAATAGATATACATTTAAGTTCATCGAAATTTCCTTTTGCTTCTTGCTTCTTACATTGGCTTAGAAAAAATTTAGACGTGACTTGGAGAAAGGTATACTTTGTTAGTTGTTTACTAGTAGGTGCGTTTCATTATTGGTTTTGCAGGTTCGACTGATGAATAAAGAAAATGGCGGATTACAGTTAAACAAAACACCATAGAGTAATTGAAGTCAAAAAAAGTATCAAAGAGAAGAGGACCAAGTATGGATCTCTGACTTACACCAGAGCGCGTGTCTTAGGGGGATGGTTCATAAACACTAGTGCTGTTTATTTATTTGTAAAGATTAAGACTCAAAGCTATTCAACACAGCTAAACCAACCGTCATGGCAGTAGCTGAAGCTCTCTCTCTCTCTTTTCCTGGTCTCCATGTCTAGTCTAAAATATACCAGTGAAATGTTCTAAAGTGTGATAGTTAAAAGTGATAGTTTTATTGGATTAAAATAGTAGGTATTTAATTGTGTTATGTATTTATTTAATATGGTTTGGTTTGAATTTAAAAATAGTTGTGTTTTTCTTATGAAAGCTACTCTTGATCAAGATGTAAAAGTCAAAGTCAAACATTTTTATTCATTAAAATCACAAGGATCTCTTTGAAATGTCAATTTTACTGCCGGTTCCTTCGCGACCAAGCCAGGAAAGAAAGGCAAGAAACAAGGCTGGTTGTAGGTGAGGTAATCTGTAGTGAACTCAGCGGAAGACCAGCACTGTGGCATATTAACATGCCGTAGTATCATGCTGAGCTGAGTACCAACTCATCCCCACACAAAGCTTCTATGTTTGTTAGTGCTTAGGTTAGATTTATTGTTGTTGTGTTTTATTTTTCTTTATTACTATGTAGTTTTTGAATAAAATGTTTTCTTTCTTTCTTTATCTCGAAGGTAATCTGCAATTCACCTAAGTAACCTATCTAACCTAAGCCTAAGATTAAGTATAGTTTTAGGCAGTGGCCTTAACCAATTGTATCACCTCACAGGATACGCCAACTGATACCTACTTGGACTAATTAAATTTAAAGAGGAGTACAGTACCAGTGAAAGGGCTCGCCGGGGAAGTACTACCACCATACCTATTTTTGCCACCAAGTAGCATTGATGTATTTCAGTTTGAAGGGTATGGATGGTGAAATTACAGGTACATGAGGCATTACACCTGTATGCCTCAAATTAATGGACGCAGGGCAAATAGTAGGGCACGTTCCTAAGGTGCGTGACCTACGAGGAAATTCTTTGTTATAGGTGATGGTTACCACTTAACATCAAGTGGGCCATACGCTTGGTCCATCTCCAAGTAAGAAAAATCATTACTCATCACCTTACAGACTGAAATTCATAAGGTATTAAAGGAACCAAAATTTACATTTAACAGGCAGCTATAAACAGCTAATACATGGATCCAGTAAATCAACTTACAGTGAGCAAGCCCAACTCATCAAACCACAAAAACTTAAAAAGCTTAATTAGGCTGCACTCACTGAAACTATATAAAAGGGACATTTAATTATTCGACAAAGCACCAATACATTACTCGTTATCTCTGAGGGTTTATGCTTCGACAAAAAGAAAATAAATGTTCGGATCGAGCACCCAGTTTAATGTATTTGATAAAAGTGACAGCCATCTGCTTACCGTCGGTCGAATCGAAGAATAAAGCCCAAGTTCACCAACAAATAAACAGGCGGTTAGTGTAACCAATGACTTAAAAATTTAAAATCTCGTGGAGAAGCTTCTGTTAAAAAAATTGTAAGGCCATATAGTTTAACCATAAGTTTGTGTTGGTGAACTTTAGCCAATATTACTGTGGTCGTCTTTAATTGCCTGATATGCCAATGGGAACGGAATGAGGCACAGCGGAGATAGGATGGCTTGTTTATTCGAGTAATGGAGCTGGAGCTTATCATTATGACTTTACTTGGTACAATTAAGGACTATTCAATGGCTTTGGATATCGTTGATTTTTGATTAAAAAACACTAAATGCATGGCACAGGTTTCTTTTCATTTTACGTACAAAATATCTTGATGCTTATCTTAATCGAGTTGATTGAGTATTTTTATCTGATATTATTAATTGAAAGACTACTGGATATAATTAAATATTTTTAATAAGACCCAGAATCCCAGAATCATATTCCTGATGAAAATATTATTATTTAAATCAAACTGGCGCGGCGTAGTCGGTTTATTTTTAAATCGGGTAATGAATGAGTTAGCTGCTCTATTTGTTCTATGTCCGGGAAAAGTGCCTCAAATGTCAAATGCTTTAATGTCGTGATGAAGTCTGGTTTAGGTCAATGCCACTTAGCTCGATTTATTAGTAATTTGGCTCCCTATTAATGTTTAAATCAAAGAGCAATGTATATGACGGTGTGGGCGGGGCACATAGTTCGAAGAAATAGCGGTCATTGGGGCAGAAAGGTTCTAGAGGGGAGACCACGCACTGGAAAGCGCAGCGTAGGATGACCCCGTCGATGAAAAGACGAGCTGATAAAGGTTTCTGGGAGCCATTGAGTGCAGGCAAAATCAATTGCTCTGGAAATTTATGGGGAGGCTTAGCGTCAGCTGTGTGTAAAAAATAAAATCTAATTTCCAAAAAGTTTGTTTATCCAGAGTAGTAGACTTTCTTATGAAAGGGCTCGTCCGGGGAAGTGCTACCACCATACCTATTTCTGCCACCAAACAGCATTGCTGTGTTTCAAATTGCAGGCACATGAGGCTTTACACCCCAAATTGTTGGACGCAGGGCAGTGCATCGTAGGGCATGTTTCTAAGGTGCGTGACCTATGAGGCAATACTTTGTTATAAGCGATGGTTAGCATTTAACATCAGGTGGGCCATAGGCTTGATCCATCTCCAGGGGGTATAAAAAAATATAATTGAAATGTAGATTTTATCTAAACACACGACGCGACGCGTAATAAAAACTTTTAGGATATCATCCTTCTACAAGTTTTTATTTCAATCATTAAACATGCAGGGGGTTACCAGTTAGCGACGCTGATTATACCATGGTACCTGACACGATACGGGATCCTAGTGTGGGGTCAGAAATCAGAAACCAAAACATTTATTTGTCAAAATATAGGTGCATAAATGTCGATGTTACATTTTGTTGATCCTTAAAATTTTACCAGCCAGATGGTCTGCAAATATGAATTAATATAGGCACCGGCTGAGACGCGGGAAGTAGTGGGTTCGATTCCCGCCGTGGAACAAATGTTTGCATGATCTACAGATATTTGTTCCGTGTGTTTTTCTATATATTATAAGTATGTATTTACAAAAAAAATGTATATAAGTATTTTATCAGTTATCTGGTTCCACATAGTACAAGCTCTGCTTAGTTTTTGGACATATAGCGCAGTGTGAAATGTCTAGGAATATTTTTTTTTTATTTATCATATAAATTAAATTTAAATTATGTGAATATCTAATGTCATGCAAAATATTATTAAACAACACACGAAAAAGAAAACAAAATTAGAATTGTCAATAGAATAAAAAACAAAAGTCGATTAAAAGTCATTGGAATGGGTTAAATATTGTTACGCCGAGGCTGTTAAACAATGAGTAATAATCGAACCTTCTCGAACGCTTTTGTCTTGCTGTGTTATTGTTGCTATTGTTTGTGGTTTCGCAGAATGGGGAGTGGCCATTGTGTCGAGGGACCGACCCTTTCCTGGAAGGATCGACATCGTTCTCGAACAATCTAAATGTGTGCGATATAAATAGGCCGGAGAGATGGCCGGACAGTCAGTCTCAGTCAGTCTGAGTGAGTTAGTCTCAGCGAGGCCCTGGAGGACTGACGTGGGAAGGGTCTCGCGTGAACAGTAGTTGCTCCCGAGTCAGTCTGGATTAAGCTATACGTGCGAACATTTCGGTGACTTTAAGTGGTGCAACAGTAGTGTGAATTGGTGTGTTGTGATTACGTGTGACCAAGTTCGTGTATTCATCGTTTAGTGCTGAATAAAAGTGTTATTTTGGTTAGATCGATTCCCATTATTTTATCCCAAACCCTCAGCTCGTAACAATTTGGTGTCAGAAGTGGGATAAAATAATGCCGGTTCTACCAAAGGATAACGTGGACGGTGTCAGGACGAGAGGTCAACGACAACAGGAAATGGATGAAAGGCGGTTTGGAAATTCTCCGGTTCAAGAAGCTCGGCAGTCGTCAGCCGATGGAGATGGAATCAGCCGCCGCCGAATCATTTGGAGCACCATCATCATCATCCGTGGGCAAGCTCCTGTGACAGGCGATCTTGCTGCTATTATGGCAATGCTTTGTCGTCAAGAAGAACAGCGTCGTCAGGATAAAGAAGAGCAGCGTCGTCAACAGAAAGAGCAGGCTCAGTTGCAAGAGGAACAACGCCGTCAGCATTAGGAAGAGAAGCGACGTCAACAGGAAGAGCAGGCTTGGTTGCAGGAGGAACAACGCCGTCAGCATTAAGAAGAGAAGCGTCGTCAGCAGGAAGAGCAGGCTCGGTTGCAGAAGGAACAGCGACGTGAACAGGTGGAGCAGACTCGATTGCAAGAGGAACAGCGACGTCAGGATAAAGAAGAGCAGCGTCGTCAACAGGAAGATCAGCGACGTTGGCCATAAGAGCGTGCTCGACTGATGAGGGAATCGTTCGGTTCGTCTGGAAAGGAATTCCAGGAAGTGAAAGAACAGATAGAAATCATGAGAGCCGTGTTTTGGAGGCTGGAATTGGGATCGCTGATGAGAAAGGGACTCTGGGTGTCCTGAATTACTGGAGACGGCAATGTGGCTCCTCTAGTTGCTACATCTTCAGCGCGAGGTGCGCCTAAAATTGTTCGTGTTGATCGGCTGCCGCGATATGGGGCTAAGAATGCTCGGGACGAGCATGTTTTAGGAGGGGGCAGTGTTACGCCGAGGCTGTTAAACAATAAGTAATAATCGAACCTTCTCGAACGCTTTTGTCTTGCTGTGTTATTGTTGCTATTGTTTGTGGTTTCGCAGAATGGGGAGTGGCCATTGTGTCGAGGGACCGACCCTTTCCTGGAAGGATCGACATCGTTCACGAACAATCGAAATGTGTGCGATATAAATAGGCCGGAGAGATGGCCGGACAGTCAGTCTGAGTGAGTTAGTCTCAGCGAGGCCCTAGAGGACTGACGTGGGAAGGGTCTCGCGTGAACAGTAGTTGCTCCCGAGTCAGTCTGGATTCAGCTATACGTGCGAACATTTCGGTGACTTTAAGTGGTGCACCAGTGGTGTAATTAGTGTGTTGTGATTACGTGTGACCAAGTTCGTGTATTCATCGTTTAGTGCTGAATAAGTGTTATTTTGGTTAGATCGATTCCCATTATTTTATCCCGAACCCTCAGCTCGTAACAATATTAATTAATGTCATAAAAACAAAACCTTTTTGTCTCTCGTATTGCTGCCTCGTATTGCTCCGATCCAGTTTGAAGGTTATGAGTGGCGTGGAAATACAGGCACGTCACATGAGACTTTTCACGTTAGCAATGCAATGCCAAAACTAAATTGGACGTTGTAGCTAGTGGTAACTGGTCATCCCATCTATCATCAACACTTCACTCTAGTCGCGTCGTCTGTTTTACTTGAAGACTACAATCCGGGTCTCTATAAGATTGTTCTGAATATGTGTGCTCCATCTACAACCACATCATCGCTTACCTCATGTGTAGTTTTTTGACAAAAATCTGAGTTAGAATTAAGTATTATAATATGTAAAGCCACATACAGGTTGACCTAGATGCGAATATCACAAGATTGGTTGGTTGGGCGTTTGAAGGAGGAGGCTTCATTTAATCTGGCAAATGATAATGATGATTATAAAACAACCCTCAGTTCTATAAGAAGCGACAATCGTTATAAAAAGTGCGGAAAGTAGCACACAAACAAAGAAATACGTAACTCTAGAAAGCGGATATAATCAAGCAATGAAGTAGTAGAGAAAAACAAAATTACATTTGAGGTCACTATCATTGCGGCTAATGACGTCAATCTATAGCAGAGGCACAGAATAAATACTAGTTATGTACCAAACGACTGTACGTCCGCCGGTTATTACGAGTAATCATCGTAATTTTTCACACTATTTATTTTTTTGTTTAGCGGTCGGAAGCTAATGTAAGGAGTATACGATGTAGTCATAAGAAACCTCAAAAGATCTATCAGTCAGCTGAATTTTTGGGGGTAGTTTGGGGGTATTTTTGGGGATATGTGGTATTTGTGTGGTGATTTATGTTTCTTGTCAAGATAACTTAAACACAAGCAAAACATTTTTAATTTATTTTACATTTCACACAGAGCTATCTAGCCCCAAACTACGCAGAGCTTGTACTATGGGAACCAGGTAACTTATACATAGAATACTTATATACATTTTTTTTGTAAATACGTACTTATAATATTTAGAGAAACAACCAGACCCGGAAAAAATATATGTAGATCATGCAAACATTTGTACCGCGGCGGGAATCGAACCCGCTACCTCCTGCGTCTCAGCCGGCTATTCGCCCACTGCACCACGAAGGTCGTCATGTTATGAACTAACTTATATCAACATAAACAGATATATTGGAACTAACTAGGTAGTACATGCAATGGTATTCCAAACATTTAGGTCTTCCAAAAATAACTTCTATTCTCTCTCTTCATAGAAGTCTATTCTATAAGTCTATAAGATCCAGAAGGTTTGTTTACGTTCTATAAATGAAGTAATGGCTTTCGCCTCCAAAAACTCTACAAACAACTTTAAATTAAATTCAATTATTATTATTGTATCGTACTCCTTTGAAATATGAAAGTTAAGAAAACCAAAACGAGTAAAACTTCGGCAACTGCAGAGGGAAGTGAGTGAATAATGAATGACGGTGATTGAAAACATACTGCGAGAGCTCTCGGATTCGAGATAGATGCCGCCGCAGATTACCCTTTTGTTAATCAAACAACGTTTATTCATTATTTAATTAATCTTTCCTATTTGACTTCGATAAGTCCAAGTTAAAAATCTTTCTCATTGGAATTTAAAACCCAATTTTCAATTGAATACTCAAAGATTATAAACGCTCTTACACACATCCTAATAGCTATTTTAGAGAGACCGTTAAACTAAATGGAAAATTAGGGTTCGGAGATGGATTACATTTTTAAAACGATCCAGGATCCTGCATACCAACACTTAAAGTTTACCAAAATCCATTAAAGATAATAGTCTAAAGTCGGGCCTCAGGCTGCGCCGGGGCAGGAACTAATCGATCTATGGGAACACACGGCCGTTTACAATCAATCCATCAGCGTTTATGTAACGCGTAACTACAGACGATCTACTATTTATCATTTTGTTTTGTGAGTAGCGGGCGCTCGCTCTTGGGGGTCAACCGAGCTCCGTACGAAATACCACGCTAAGAAATAATGTAAACAGCTTGTTTCCGCTTGATATATCAATAATTGACTTATTGAATCGAGCAATAAAATGGAATCAGTTACTTTGGAATCTAAATTAGCATCGCTGTACGCCGCCCACACACTCAGTTTCGAGTATCAATTAAAGTCTATCACAAATTGCCATCTTATCGTCGACTATAAACAATAGTAAGTGCGACATTTGCATGTAACGCGGATAGAACGAAAACATTGAACACTTAGCAGCCGTAATAGAATGAAGCAAAAACAGAATGAATTATGATTTCGCATAAAGATAAAATACAATCTAAGTCGCGCCAAATGGCGAAGAAAAAATGAAATTTTCTCGGCAGAACTGTGAGTCGAGTGGCGGAACATGAAATAGAGGAAACATGGTGTATTTCATGCTCAAATCTTTTTTATATGTTTAATATCGGTTGAGGAGAAAAACATTTATCATGAGCAAATAATGTTTTCATCGTTCTCTACTTCTGACTTTAAAAGTTTCTTGTTATTTTCTGTCACTAGATTCTTGGAAAAGGATATAACTTGGTATAAAATACTATCTAAACAGAATCAACTGACCTAATAGTCTCCTCGCTCGTGGAACTTGATAAATGTGTACCTACGAGTGGATTCTACCGACTCTACCGTACGTTAGTTGTTATTTTATTTGATTTGCAGTAGGTAGGTAAACTCTATTACCGGTCCGGTTTTTACTGATAGAAATTCAATTCCGGTTCCATTTCTGTCTTAGATTCTATTTCATCGCTAGCTTTTGATGCTTACGATCGATCTCGTAACTATGTCACCTAATTCTAACTCTAGATCCTAATTCTACGATATAGAGGTCGTTTTCAATTTATCTACATAAATAAAAATGGATATCTGAGATTGATAAAGTTCGACACCGTTTGACCGATCACCATGAAGGTTGGCACATCTAATTGTTTTTTCAAGAAGAAGCTTTTTATCTGTTTTTTGTTTGTTTTTTTTTTTGCAATCAATGCTTGAGATGCCGCGGGCGGAAGCAAGTTGATTATATTATTGTTTTGTTAAAACTTTTTGAAATCTTTATGAAACTGCGTAATAGGCACAGAGTATGAGATCTGAGGATCTCCACTCCGGATTATTAAAGTCGTAAGATATATAAGATGTACTTTAATATATCTTTATCAATTTTAGCTTTGCTATTGAAGATGTGACTATAAAAGATCGGCCGACTAACTTCGTCGAAAAATGTTCTAGAAAAAACTAGGTTATTCAATTTAAGACGCAAATAAAATGAACTCATTATTAGACGGAGCAGGATTCCATTACTTATGGGAATCTAGAACCCAAAGCTTGCTTGAAAACAAAAAAGCCACCTTTCAACTCTTAGAAGATACAATATGAATTTATAAGCGAGCTTACGGTCGTTCATAAGCCTTTAATAGTTGCTATCTTGTTGGAGTAGTATCATATTAAACGATTAATGAAAAATATGTCCCCGCTGGCAATAAAACATGGCATCAACATCATTAGGTCTCGGCGATGTTATGAATTTTTCATGAAATATGGACACGTATAGAGCTTGTTTGTGCTCAGCAGAAACCGAGGTCCTTTAGGGGTAAACATTATTTTAATTTTCATCAGCTCGATTCTCGACTGTGTACTACTACTGTGTACTAACTGTGAACATACAACAATATTATTTCTAGCTCATGTCTGGCTTAGCGTGGGATAAAATAACTTACCAGAGAGAATTCTTTTATCATACAAATTTCTTTCTTAATTATTAAGAAGCAAGCGATCAAGCTAGAAGCAAAATTCTCTTAGATAAGGAGATGAATTGATTACATCAAATCTGCATTTTATACCTATTAACTATCGTTATAGGAGTCCATAAAATGTATCATGGGTTGAACAAAGTGTTGACCCATTTACTTATTATAAGCGCATCCTGCCAATTTACTTTATTGATGTTGTATTATAGCATCATTAAGTTTTTATATCCCTCGCCTTTCTGACGGACCGCCTATAGTTATTATGGAACCATCCCTAGTCCTTAAACTATTTATAAATTATACCAAGCCAGTTAAAATCTGCTTCAATAGGATACTAAAAGAAAAATGTGCATTACCAACTTAATAGCTTGGTTGATAACTATGAAGTCGTAAATTTAGAAATAATCTTTTAAAATGATTAAAAATATAATACAAGAAGATTGACGCAATTAAAGGGCGACTCTTACGTATGCTAATAAAACGACTTGCATTGAAACCTTGGTATTATATTCCGAAGACAATGCGCACCTCGTGTGTATATACTTGCGTTCTATAATTGTGACAATTGTAGAGCTCGCGCGACCGAACCGAATTAAATAGCGACGGTGTTACCCGCTTCGGTGCGTAACTTTCAATGTAGAAAGCCGCGTTGCATCGCCTAACAATGGTCACAACACGTACCAAATTTGATAATGCAAATAAATTTAATGAAAACACAATCAAGGATTAAATTACTGCTTCATTCTGGCTCCCACGCGAGCGTGAAGCGAGGTGCGGGCGCGATGCGACACATGTGCGACATCGCTCGCAACCGCACCGCTGTCGCCATGCTATGTATGTACGTTCTCTAACATATAATGTTGTGGTACATTGTGCGGCACGGCGACCGCATATAAATGCGCCGAGAGCAAATAAAACGGTGCTATAATTTCAAATCATACGGACAGAGAATGGGTGTGGAAGGCGCTCTCATTGTGTGGAAATGATGTAACCGCTATTAAAAGTGTGGGCCGTATCCCTTGAATATTTCTTGCAACGAAGACGTCGTAGGGTCATATCGGTATTTTATATCTTACCGGAGACAATAGCATACATTTCCAGCGAGGAAACTGGCTCTGCTCTCTAAGTGGCCGCGAGTCCGCATTTCAATATTTCCTCCCATCTACCGGTACATTGCTTTGAAGCGATTATCTCCCTAAATATTTATATTATTCAAAACTGCAATGCGATAAATTTGATTTATTTTGAAAATCTAATGAAGCGGGTGAATTATATCCGAAGAGATTTGTTACCTGCTCTGATACGAAATATAAAAATCGAAGACTGATTTTTATAGCGACGTCGATGTCACAAATGAAACAACGACGATAAATTCAAATTCTTTATGTAAAATAAAACGGCCACTTTTTATAGCACTGTAAAACGTTTTAGAATTAGTGGTGTCCAAAAACAATATTTCGTTGAGCCATAAAATTTCCGATTTATTTGTTTGTCCATTATATGGTTTCGATAAAACATTATCGAATGGATTTGTAAGCAATTAAGTAAATGTTCCAAGTTCAGAATTATTACCGTTTCAGCCCATGCACGTGCCAAATCTACTTTGTGTGGAAGCTCACTCACTAATCTTCCCCCTTTACGATAGAACCATGCAAAGGATTAAGATGGTTAGGATACTATTATTTTTCGTAGTTTCGTGGAAACGGCTTAGTTTAATTCTGGTTTCAAACCAGTTTTAGAAATACTATTTCCGATCGCGGGATTTACCTAGCCAAAGACAACACAAATGAAGATTACCTAACTTTATGGTCATGTCGTTTCAATTTACAAAATCAAACATTGTTCCTCTGGGAAGTTATGACAGCTCATGAATTCGGATTAGTGCATTCCTAATAAAAGGAATTCTTTGAAATCCATCCAAGTCGAAGGACATTTTTGTATGCGAAGGAGATGATTTTATTCAGTTCTGTCCTTTTCTTTCATACGTAGTTATTATAAGTCCATCTTTTTCTCCCGGAGCCTGTCTGTTTTTGTGGGTCTCACAAGTTCTGTGAAGCATGTGACAGATGTGCGCATGGTTGCGGTTGTAACGAACCGTGATTCGATTGGAATAATCAATCACATCTTTGATTGTTTGACCGCTGGTTACCCAGAGGCTTCATAACTAATTGTGTCGTTATTAAGTTACAAGATCTTCGATAAAATATTGAGATTAATTGATTATTTATTTAAAGAAGACTATGATTGATTATTATCAAATTAATAAAGAATAGCTTTGTAGATTTAGGAACATGCTGCATCCAAAGGTCTTATTGAGATAAAGCGAGCACAATCAAGATGCAAGTTGGCGTGGAATCGCGTAGAATGCAACCCCGATGCAAGGACCGTTACGAACCGATATCTACACTGAATCCGATTGCCGCAATGCGAAAATTATCCGCAACCAGGCAACCAGTCGTAGTCACAACCGAAGGGTACAGCGGAGGCGTAAAGGCGTCTTAGAAATGGTTATGTTTTGTCATGTATCTGATTTAAGCTGTGACGTGTCGTTTATACGGCTTAAGGTCGGTACGATGCGATCTGTTTATTTCTCTCTATGGTAGTCGATTCGATGTCGGGTATTACTAGAATTTGCCCGTATTGAATCTCATCGTGAATTGTATTGGCAAGGCGACATGATGGCGATAACTTAACAAGCGCCGGTATACGAACGAAAACTAACGCACGGAATCGTAATACGGCTAGTCTACGATGAACATGATACGTGAGCCCAGACAATATCAATATCTGATGCGGACAAAGTATTTTGCTCACGAGCGTACCTATCGATCAGAATCGTGAACAATGGAGATATCATTAGTATCCGAATGTACAGTTGCACGAAACACTTATACCCAGATCCCACCATCTAAGGCCTTATTGATCGGAATCGCTGATGAGAATCCGACCCATATCAAATGTAATATCGTCTAATGAGATTAAAGCTACACTTTTATTTTTGTGCCTAATCTGGAGCGCACGAGTTTTTTACGATTGCGTTTACGACCGGAGCGGCGAGGCTTAAACTTATCAAAGGCCATATTTCAAAAGCATAAAATAAGAAGAGCAATTAAAGGGTTCATAACCGGGTAAGTAAATGGCCGCATTCTCATACAAATATTTATGTAGGCAGCGAGTAAACAGTAGCGCTAAAAGCAAAGACATGCGTGTAATCCAAGACAAACAAGCTGAAAGAATTACAAGAGTGGGATACGAGCACCATAAAGCTCTGACTTTCCCTTTATGTACCCTTTAAGTAAACAGGAGCTCGTAAATTAAGGTAATTCCTCCTAGGTGTAGAAGCTACTAGGCCTATTATCCAAGGCAGAGCGCTTCTAATCAAGATGTAAATGACTTACTTAGAAATTCCACGGGGATTAGGATGCAATCTGCATACACATGCGTGACAAATCTGTATTATGCATCGTAATAAGTTTTACTTCTTTTTTTCTCACATATCCACTTTTTTAATATTGAATGAATAATGAAAATTATTTATGATTATAAAAAATTAAAATTTAATGTAAGTTTAATAAACAACGATGTTATAGTTTAGAGAAAAAAAAAATACATTAGTTTTGGTTCATAAGAATAGAATAGTTCCAAGATTTTTAAAACCATCTCAAAAATGTTCAACCCAACTGGATAGTGCGTTCTCGTATCAAGAGGTGCGGGTTCAAGTCCCGTCTACGCTTGAAAATTTTTGAGATGGTTTTAAAAATCTTGGAAATTTCCGTATGTGTTCGGATAACACTATAAAAATACTAAAAGAATAGAATAAAATACTCTGTATTGCACACCAAACAAAATTAAAGATACAAAGAAATACATCAAAATAAAGGTTAGAACAATGGACGGTCTTATCGCTAAAAACGATCTCTTCCAGACAACCTTTGGTTGGACAGGACAAAACAAAATAAAAAAGACGGCATAACATGTTGTATTATTTGATTGATTAATAATATCTATAAACAACAAAAATCTGCCATTTCCAACAATTTTCTTGGCTGGTGCACTACAAACCACCCTATCAATTATTAGGGCAGGCGTACATAGACTTAGGTACCCTAGTATTTGTGACTCCACCTGCTTTAGTGCACAGTGGGCTGGGACAAATGCGTGAGAAACAAGTGGGTACGGGGGATACACAATACATGCACTGTTCACTTGTGTAAAGAGAAACACACACATGCAAGTAATGCGTGCCTGAGTTCCTGACTAATCCTACACGCTCAATGCTCATCCTACATTGTCATTACAACCGGTTCACGTTTCTTTTGAAAAGTATAGTTTGTTCTAGGAAGAAATACCAGCCTTAGATGGGCTGACAATGCTAGCCAACGATTGAATTGATTGAAGAAGCGACAGAGTTGAAAATATACAGTGTGTCCCTGGATAAAGTGCAACCCCGAAAGGGGGTGAAACTAGATCAAAAATTATCGACAAAAAAATAGAAAAAAAAAAATTAAAAAAATTTAGTATATACTTTATTGATGAATTAAAATTTTTATTGCTCACTAATGACTCTATTTAATAAAAAAATGATTTCCAAAGTAGTAGGTCTATTTTGTTAAAATAAAAACCATAATCATGTCAGATATGTGACGATGACGATAAAATAACAAATAACTCACAAACAAGTGGCTATCGTGACTTAAAGTTTAATTTTTGTATTAAAATTACATTTTTTAGGCTGTTTTTTTCCAATAAACTCCAAAAATCTTAAAATTAAGCCTATAATACTAGAAATTTTTATGACTTTTTATTATTGTCTATCATAATAGCTTTTAAATAAAATAAAAACCTACGTTCTAACATAAAAAATGTGCTGGCTAGGAGCATTTAAAGTTGACCACTGATTACGTCACCACTCAGGTAGAGACCCTTTTTTAACTTATATTGTTGTAGATTATGGTCGCTGGGCCTGTTCATTTTAATACATCAATAAAGTATATACGAATTTTTTTTTATTTTTTTTTTCTATTTTTTTGTCGATAATTTATGATCTAGTTTCACCCCCTTTCGGGGTTGCACTTTATCCAGGGACACACTGTATAGGGACGATAATCTCTCAGGAGTTGGGAGTCATTGTTTGAAATTGCTAATACTCAAGTAATAGCTCCACTATTTACTCTTCGCTTAAAAATAAGTAGAGAAGTTACATTGAAAATTAACGTATCTTGATTTCCCAGATACCTATTTCAAAAATTATAACCATTGATACCATTTTACTATTCTCGTATTTCTAAGTAAAGGGAACATTTCGAAACACGTCGTCAGCTTTAAAGCAGCCACCGTGTTCCGATTTGTAGGCTGTTATAAAGCTGTCATTCGAACTAAGTTAGAACCGCTTCAATTTAAAACGGATATATTAATTGAAACCATTGAAAACCACAAACCGTAAAACAATATTCCTATTTATTATGTAGTACTGGGCTAACCGTAATCACATTAATTTAATTTAATCCATTACATATTTACGATAGGTACGCAAATTCAGAAACCCGGTATATTTAAAGGTAACTGGCGAAGTTCCTGTTTAATTTATAGCCAATTAAGTTAGTGTTAAGCTAAATAAACTGACATGAAGATAGCACAAGTAACCGTAATACAAAATGCCCGCCCCCAGTCGCGGGCAGCCGGCCGGATTGTGTAGGCGCAAGTTCTCACTAAAGTCCTGTCGACTATTGAATATTTTAAATAGCCGGATTATCTACCAACGAGCTTTGATATTGCAGCACCGATGACAACCAACGGAGCATTTGATTTATTATCCACTACTAAGAAAGCGCCTTGAGAATTATAGCTCAACGTATTGCCTATATTATTGGTTATTGAATCGACTCCCAAATGAGGATTAATAAGGATTTATGTACTATGCCGTGGCAGAATGAGCATTTTCCATTCGTTGATAAAATAAAGTACGCCGAACGTTTACTATTCATCTGTCCGTGTCTGTGTTTGTTCTTCAATCTTGCGAAGGTTAATTTATTTAGCATTGTCGATGGGGATACTTGGCTACCCTAGACGTGTTTTCAAGCTATAAAGACCGCATTTTTTGTAACGTCGTACATGCCTTCAAAATTGAGATGCTTATTCAGCATCAGAAACGTGTTTTGCATAAACGAAGCTGCAAAATATTCAGAGCAGACTGGAATTTATTTAGCCATAGAAAGTCTGAGGCGAAGTTTAATATGACAAAGTTCGAGACGGAGTAAAAACCGAAGTAAAGAAGGCCAGATGCTGCAGACAGTTGGAAACAACTGGACGAAGTTGCTTTGTAAAAAGTAAGCTTTTAAAAGCTACTCGTAAATCAATAGAAGGAGCGTAGTTGAAGCGTTAGGCGGATATTTACGGTACCACTCGCCCTCTGCAATAAATCTCTACAGCACGCTTTGTAGCTTAGCTTTATGGTAGTGCTAATCACTAGGGGATGGTGACTTTCCTATCTATATACAAATCTAAAGCTATTCATCTGTATAAGACTGCCCCCGTGGCGCAGTGGGCGTATAGCCGGCTGAGACACAGGAGGTAGCGGGTTCAATTCCCGCCGCAGAAACAAACGTTTGCATGATCTACAGATATTTGTTCCGTGTCTGGGTGTTTTCTATGTATTATAAGTATGTATTTACAAAAAAAAAGTATTTAAGTATTCTATCAGCTACCTGGTTCCCATAGCACAAGCTCTGCTTAGTTTGGGGCTAGATAGCGCTGTGTGAAATGTCCAGCGATATTTATTATTATTATTATCTCTGAGTCACTGTCTCACGAGTCTCATTGTTCACAGTCACAAAAACTTAGTAAAGCATTGCAATATTACTTTCAAAAATCCAAACCTGTCGATTGAGTTCACTGTTACGTGAAGAAAAGGGTAAGATTTTTTATTAGAAAATCGTCACGGTTCGATTGGTATCCAATTTACTTACAGAAAAGCAGCATCGTAATAGCTACCTGATTCTTTGTCGCGTGGTCACGCCAGCCTCCGCAGCATTTGTGAAGGTAATAGCTTATTTATGTACTTTGTAATTAAAATACTCGATAAGGTACTGATAAAAAGTCTATTGAGTGCTTGATGAGAATAAAATGTATTGAAGATGGGATCTATGTAAGTAAAGCTGCGGGCTATACAGTGTCAGATTTGGACGTGACTTGATTCAAAAAGTAATTTTATTGACTGGCACCTCTTTTAATCTTCAAATATATGAAAAAAAGACTATAGGTATACTATAATAGGTTTTAACATTTTTGATAATTTATTTATTTCCGTTACAAGTTTTATTATCTGAGAAAACTATACGTACAAAGCTTATTTTCTTAGCAAAACCTGATAATATAGCACACATACGTACGAGTACATACGACGAAGCGCCAAGCCAAGTAGGTTGCATCAGTAGGTTGTCTAGCTTCTCCAAGCTCTAATAACTGGCTCTGAAATGTTTCTCTAGCGAACTATTCCGTGGAGTTCGCTTTACTTACCAACTATGGCTAGTAATTAAAGCATCGAGATTTAGAAGATTCTAGCGAGGTGTTAAATTATATTAATGTCTGAATAGTTGATCTTATATATCCTGCCAACCAGTATCCTATACATAGGACATTCACAGCCCAAATCTAGCCAACACATTACCACTGACAACCTTTAAAACTAACAGGTAGTAGTGAACCTAAAAAAAAACAAATTTGATAGTATTTTTATAGTGTTATCGGAACACTTACGGAAAATTCCAAAATATTAAAAGCATCTCAAAAAAATTCAAATTAACGGCGCTTTAGTCGTAATCTGAATCATCTCACTAATTTCGACCCTGACGTGACAGAGCCCGGTAGCACAAATGGTAGTGCATCCTTATATCAAGAGGAAGGTTGCGGGTTCAAGCCCGTCTCGGCCTGAAAATTTTTGGGATGGTTTTAAAATCTTGGAACAAATTTGATGTTTGCCAAATGTCACTTATCACGAAAATGCGATGGCAGGAGCTAAATTCGTTATTAAATAAAAACTAATTCATTTCGGTTTCGGGTTGCAAGATTTGAATTTCTACATACATACACAACCAAACAATAAAGCAAGCTAAATATGTTTAACCCTATGTCTCCTTTACCGTATCCTTTTTTTTGAAAACTATGTAGAAGCATAATACAACCTAGAATCAAAGTTAATAAACTAAGACTCTATTTACTCAATAACAACCTTCAAATACTTGTATAATTTTCTCATTACACAAAGATAATGAAAAACAAACGTTATCTATTTACAAAGACTACTCTCGGAATAGCATAAACGCTACTTAATTCAGCAAAAAACAAAGTGGCTAAGTAAACGCTTTCGAGATATCTCCCTACTTAGTCTTAGTGTTTACTTAGCCTTATCTGTGAAGCAATGTTATCAGCCTAATTCTCTAGATTGTGGACTTGGACAGAACAGAGTTTGCTTAGAGTAATAATGAGATAGCAAGAGAAACTTATAAATTCGAGTTCCTTCAGTACCTACGTGATCTCGAACTTCGCATTATAGATAACACTCCAAGTTTATATAGTATAGTCGATGCAAGTTCTAATGGTTTAATGGTAACTAACCTCTATCTACCTAATGCTTTAGGCATTACTTAGATAAATATTTATTAGAGGTAAACGATGCATTATAGTTCATTTGAATAATTTAATTTGATAGATAATTTTAGGGCTAATTTTGACATTTGATTTTAATGTAATTTAATTTAAATTGTACTATTTTTTTTATTTCATTACATAATTATGATGATTGTATCGTAAATTATTACCTTAAAATTTGACATTTTCCATTGTATTTTTGTAATTTGCATGCTAGATAAGGTAGAATATAATTGACAATTACCTACTTATATAAAACATTATGTTCAAGCAAATAAATTGATCTTTATCTTTAAAGATAGTTTGTGATTGTAATAGTATCTAATTATTATTAACCAAGATGGTTTTAAATAGCTTTATTTTGATTTAAAATCTGACTGAATTCTCATATAACCTTTTCGTACTCTGAATATTTCTACTATAAGCTGTGATACTATGACATCACAGCCGACCATTTGTCAGGCTGATCCTAGCCTGCATTGAGCCAGACTTATAAGATAGCCGTATCACTGAATATCTCAGATACGGCTTCGAGCGAGCAAAGGATTTATTAGTTTGTAATATGAAATATCAGATGGGTACCCGGTACGCGGTGAGCCTTAATGTAAACCTATTATTCTATATCAGGCTTCTACGAAATCTGTGCCTCGTATTATGGTCAGAAATATCTTATTCGTAAGCAACAGAACCTCAATAATAGAATGGTTGGTATGGAAGGTGTTAAGCTAGAGTCATAGCCCTGGTGTCAAAATTTATAGACAATCCTTAGCATGTATAATATGTATATGTCATATTCTAGCAAGACTCATCGAAAAAGCGGGAGGCCTTTTTAATTTTAAATGCTGGTACCAATGATCACTATATATCAATGATTTCTATATATGATTAGTTTATATTTATAAAAAAAATTATATTAGTATTCTATTAGTTATCTGGTTTCCCATAGTACAAGCTCTGCTTAGTTTGGGGCTAGATAGCGCTGTGTGAAATGTCCAGCAATATTTATTTATTTTATTTATTTATCACTCATTCAAATATTTAACGTTTTCTTACTACTTCGCCTACCTAGAGATATATTCTAATATTTGATATACCTACAGGAACCTTAACACGATGGTATATAGAGATCATGCCCTGGAATAGTAATATAAGCATTCATGTGATAACATGCCCAAGGCTACAATAATTAAGAGCTTACTCAAACACTTAATCGCCAAGCATCAACTAAGCTTTGTGCTTATTTAACGAGTCTTAATTGGTAGGTCAACGGATCAATTAGTAATCAGGTTATAGGTTAATCTTCTAAAGTGTGCTCAGAACGCATCGCTAAATTCTGGCAAACAATTAATGTCCCAAGCAATTTGAAACTCTATTAAGGCTGTAATAAGCTATAAAATTAAAATTAACTTAAGGGTGTAAATTTGAAATAAAATTGCAAGTTATAATAATAATAATAATAAATATTGCTGGACATTTCACACAGCGCTATCTAGCCCCAAACTAAGCAGAGCTTGTACTATGGGAACCAGATAACTGATAGAATACTTATATACCTTTTTTTTAAAATACATACATACTTATAATATATAGAAAAACACCCAGACACGGAACAAATATCTATAAATCATGCTAACATTTGTTCCGCAGCGGGAATCGAACCCGCTACCTCCTGCGTCTCAGCCGGCTATACGCCCACTGCGCCACGGAGGACGGAGTTACTGGCAATGAATGAATGAATGAATAAAAACACTTTATTGTACACCATGTAAACAAAAAATTCAAACAAAATAGAAAACACAAAGCAAATAGTGCAATGGGCGGTCTTATCGCGACAATTTTACTCTAGTAAATAAATAAATAAATAATGCTGGATATTTCACACTGCGCCATCTAGCCCCAAACTAAGCAAAGCTTGTACTATGGGAACTGATAACTGACATATATACTGATATGGATAACTGATATAATATTTATACATATTTTTTAGACCCGGAACTAATATCTGTAAATCATGCTAACATATGTTCCTCGGTGGGAATCGAACCCACAATCTCCTGCGTCTCAGGTTCTCAGCCGGCTAGTCGCCCACTGTGCCACGGAGGTCATCAAAACTCTAATTACAGGATAATAAAAAAATCCGAAATTATTGGTATAATTATGTCATTCAATGTTTCAAAAACACAAACTACATGTACTCAAGACAGGTAACATTCATACTCAGTCAGAGAGTCATAAGTGGCTCGTATTCTCGTAAATGACATTTTAATAGCACATTCGCCTGTCTTGCGTTTTCCAATTACCCTGAGGCGAGGCAGTAATTTCGTAAGAATTGGAACCCGAATTTGGAGGAACTTGTAAAACCGGTTGACGGTACAAGTTTTTAGATGGAAATACAGCCAAGATCTAATGAATGAGGGAAAAGTATTGATTAAAATCGTATAGCAATACGCGGTATGAATAAATTGATTTCAAAATTCGGCAGCGCTTGATTACAGGAATGAAATAATAAGCTTTTGAGTACGAAGCAAAACCTAAACATAATTTAAAAACATGTTACAACATTTTCCTTACTGCCTTTGATTTAAATAGTTTGGTCTAAACACAACACCTCTAAAAATAATCACTAGGTATATTCATATTTAGACGTTCATACTTAGTCTTTTAGCAACAGGTCTAAGAGATCGTAAAGTTCAAAAAGTCATGTTTTGAATGTTACTAAGAAGGTACTTTAATATAGTTTATAAAAGGCAATAAAAATCACATAAATAGTTAACGATTGACCCACTAGGAGGTCCGAAGTCGCGAGTCAATGCTTATAAAGGACCAATTGATTCTGACCTTTCGAATGACTATACTTTGTATGAGAATGCTGAGGATACATATACGTAAAGAGAAGTCAAAATATTGTTACGCTGTTACACAATAAGAAATAGCCGAAATTTCTCGAAGGCTTTTGTCTTACCTGCTGTGTTATTGTTTGCGGTTGCGCAGGATGGGGATTGGTCATTCTGTCGAAACACCGACCCTTTTCCTGGAACGTTCGAGATCGTTCTAGTGTAGTGAATTGTGTGCGATATAAATAGGCCGGAGAGATGGCCGGATAGTCAGTCTGGATTTTGCTATACGTGCGAACATTTCGGTGACTTTAAGTGGTGCAACAGTGGTGTAATTAGTGTGTTGTGATTACGTGTGACCAAGTTCGTGTATTCATCGTTTTAGTGTTGAATAAAAGTGTTAATTTGGTTAGATTGATTCGCATTATTTTATCCCGAACCCTCAGCTCGTAACAGTATAATGGTTTCGGTATGGTACTGTGGTATCAGATAGATGATAACAGATAAAGTCAATCACATGGTATGAAATATCGGTGAATTAATTACTAACAGACGTAATGCGATTAGTTATCATGCTTTGTGGCGGCAGCCATTGTAATCTAACTACTGTAGATAACAACAGTTTTAAGAAATAGCTTTCGTTGTTATTTTAACAAGCTTTTTTGTCTACTCCAAAGTTTGTTAGGTTATAGCAACAATTCAGTTCCGTCACTTAATTTTCAGCAAACCTTTTGTGAACCTCAATGTTTTGTATTTTAGGGTTTTTCAAAGGTTTAAACTTGAAAAACGTATCAGTTTTATTACACGTGTAATACTCGCACCAAACTGCATTTAGGAAATAGGAGATATTGAATAAAAAATAACAATAACTCTCGTGGTAGCAGTTTAAGCTGCAATGTTGTTACTGAGCACTAATTTCGCTAGTTCAGACTCGCTTGATGGTTTTATTTTAACAGGAAATGTTTTAGCTATATTGTCGGCACACTGTTCCTCGCCTATCGTTTAGCTCGCTAGGTGTTATGTAAAAAGCTAATTTAGGAAAGGACATTGGTCGCGCGTCCACACAATGCTAGCGGGCGCGGGCGTTCCATTACACGCTCACAATGAACAAATTATAAACAGTCCACTTGCTTCAATACCCGGCTCGCATCACTTCCTGTGCCACCCATTGTCAAATTTCAATACAATAACTTTTATTGAAACGATCCTAGAAAGCGCTTGCCAAACATTCAATAGTCGATTTTTATTTGTGGATTGCGGAGTTACACATTGTCATGTCACGGAACGCAGCCGATTTCAATTCCGTCGATTTCCGCCCTATATCAAAAGAATGGATCGGATGTACACGGAATGTTTGCGAAAAGCTTTCAAGTTAGGGTCCTATTATGAGAGTAACACATTTGAGACAAATTTGTGTCACCCGTAGAGAATGGATTTCTCGTCCATTTAAACTTCCATGCGGTTTTGGACAATCGAAGGAAGTCAGATTTCCTGTTGACGAATTACCTGCAACAAAGAAAGCATTTATTTGTTAATTTTGAAGTTAAATCGTATAATAAGCGGCAGTGGCTTTTAATTGATATTGATGTGAACCATTTCGAATTTCTTGGTCATGAAATTTGGTCAGATATTTTTTCAGAAATTTGTCTTTATTGTTTGTTTAGTTTGTCGTTCTATCATTAATCTTCTCTATTGAATACATGTATTAGAGTCTGATTTATTGTGTTCAGTATTACCTATCTCTGTCACCCAAAGCACTTAAATAAATGAGGTCAACTATTTTGAAGAAGTGCCAAATCTATGAATGTACTTTGGCAAACCGAATAAATGATCCTTATCATAAGCTGCACTATGACAATTAAAGTAGGTTTCTGTGTAAATTTTATTGCAAACATATTTTATTTAATGTATATATTTCCTATATTTTATTGTTTAGCATTTAGGTTCCTTAAAACATTTTGTAAAAGATAAAATTTCGAGGACAATACCGGTTATTTTTTTAATTTCACAAACGTATTACATATTCTGAAGTAGATATAGGTACTCACAAATGATTGCCGTCTGGCTTGTGGAATGCAGAAACCATCAATCGTCGGTTATTATAACCACAATGTGGGACATAATCAGTATGTGCGGACTGCTGCTACTTAGGAAGTCGTTACACTAGGTAGGTATGTGTATAGCTTGGTGCTAGCCTTATTATTGAATCTATAGTTAGTAAACTTATGTTACGGTTTGACAGCTCGTATATTGATTGATTGATTGAAAATACTTTATTGCACTTATAAAACTAGTACAAATGCGAACTTAATGCTAAAGAGCATTCTCTTCCAGATAACCTTTGTGTATTGTAGATAAAGATGTGTAGGTAGTGCACAGAAAAGGTAAAAAAAGAAAATTTGCACAGGAATAATAAATATAGCATAATATAGGTAGGTACATACTACATAAATAAACCTACTTAAATACTTTATAATGATAGACTAAACTATACCAATATCGAATAAAAATACACACATAACAATAGAAGAAGTGTTATGGAAATATTAAGTTGTTCATTTTCGGTCGGTTTGACCGAGAAGGTGCCTATAGATTCTCAATCTGAATGCTTCCACTGAAGTAGCCTCGAAATAGTTTGGTGGCATATTATTCCAGAGACGAGTAGCGGTTATGGTGTAAGAGTCAGAGTAAGTAGCCGTGTTATGCTGTAGAGTAATTAGTTAGTAATAGAGTATATGTCATTATCGTAGAAATTACCTACCTGTACTTTTAATATAAAAACTTTGGCATAACTAATGAGTAAGTAATATTTAGCCCAGCTTGCACAACAATCCCTAAACGAATTTAGCGACTAAAACTGTTTAAATTTGAAGTATTTATATGATTTAAGAACTCCTTAGATCATGTTTAGCCCTTTTTTCAGTTCAGATAGTTTAATCTAAAAGTTTTCAAAGTGTTGTTCAAACTGTTGGTAATAAGGATTTTAATCTAAAATATTGTATATGTTACAAGACGTTTAGATACCTACATTGATCCAAATTGAATTGAGTCTCAAACATAGAATCCGATAGTTATTCATTTTCATTTCATTTGGGCACTGGAAACTGCGACACAGTATTTTACTAATGCAGTTTCCAGTGTTCACTTTGTTTTAGTTACATGTAGAAAGTTCACAATAAATAAATAAATAAATAAAAAAAAAATCGAAAACTTTACGCTTGGATCCCGATTCCGATTCACGGTTATGATAAGTTTTAAAATAGGGAGTACCTACCTATAATGTCATTAATTGCCGATTTTAGTAAGTAAAGAGTATAGGTATGAATGTTTTGTATCAAACGAATGAACGAAGTCGCAGGCAATTACTAGTTAAACATGAACTATTAGTTCTCATTTACAGCGAGAATCGCAACTGGGGTGAGTGAACTCACAGACCGTTATCTTGGCTTGAGGAGACAGAGGATAGTTAAACATTAGGGGTTACAGCTTCTGTGTTTTGCTCTTATTACATGTCATTATTAAAATAAAACATAGTCTACACTTATAGCAAAATTTTATTTAAAAACTAACGAATGTACCTACCTCTGATTTATTTTTCTGAAGCAGAAAATTTATTATGTGAACATTTTTTTTTTTATTTTACTGGTCGAGATTATAATATTGATAGATAGATAGAGTTGTTTCTCTTTATTATTATAAATACAATAACTAATACGCGGTGATACAATGTGTGGCCTTATCGCTTAAAGCGATCTCTTCCAGGCATCTTTTGAATAGGCGGGATTTGAAAGACCGTCAGAGAAGGCGCTCTCACAATAAGTACCTAATATAAATCAAAACCTAACACTAAAAAAAGTGGCACTCCAGGAGTGCCGACAGAAGTAAAAACTTGAACAATTACGAAATACAGAGGTGTCGGTTACGGTAACAGTGTCGCGAGTTCAATGGATTTTTTCCCATCTCAAAAAATGCCTAACGTGCCTAAAGAAGTTTTCACCTCAAAAATTGTTCAATATTGAATTCAATGACTGTCCAGTTTCCAATGCTCTGCAAGTGTTTTCAATTTTCAGTTTCTCAATAACTCGACTGTTTGCTGAAATTTTCAATAGCGCAATCGGAATATAGGTCACTGTGAGGCGTCACACATTCGGAGGCTTTGAACCGTATCATACAACGACGCACAAACAAGAATCTTTTGGATAAATATTGAGTTTAGGTTCTTAGTAGAATCGGATACTACTTTATATCAAACCATTCTGTTATACCTAGGCCCGTAGCCAAGTTACATTCGCTTCGAACCGATTCGATTTCTACATAGATTTTTGGTCGATATAATATCACGTGATATTTCTATAGCATGTGTCAAATCCCAAACATTTTCGGATTTATAAATCTGAAATAAAAAAAACTTGGGTAAGCCCTCAATTCAGTTATTGACTAATTTGTATTTTTTTGACAAATTTTTAAATAAAATCAACATTTGGGGAATCACTTGCTTTCTGAAAAATACTCCTAATTTAATTATAAATGATTTATATGATCATTCGTAGGATTTCTGGTCAGGGTCGCTTTTCAGCGATAAGCCTACCCACGTTATATTTTCTGTTTGATCTATAGTTAACTAGCTTCCGCCCGCGTTTTCGCACGCATAGTTTGTCTATAAAAAGTTGCCTATGTTTAAACCTTGGTCATAATATATCTATATTACAAATTTCCTTGATATCTGTTTAGTCGTTACGACGTGATTGAGTAATAAACAAACAATCATCCAAACTTTCGAATTTATGATTTTAGTGTGATAATAACATGTGACGCTTGCAATAAGGTGTCTAATTACGAATTTTGACTTATTAATAGACTTGCTAGATCATTATGATCAAGGGTATAATCAAATCAATATCAAGGTGATTATTAAATAGTTGCTAAACATTAAAAACTTTACAACTTCATGGAGTTCAGAAGTGAAAAATAAAATAATTTTAAATTATTAAATAAATGAAAATAAAAATCATTTGGCCCCAATCTAATAAAGTTGTTACTATGAAAACTATTGAGAACCGGGTAACATACTTTTTCTTTGTAAATACATACCTACATACAGAAACAGCCAGATCTAAGATAAAATTTAAGATATTTCAATTACTTTAATAAGAACTGTCGTATCTTTTTAATTATTCGAATCACTCTAAAACTGAGGACGTGACTGACCACATTAATGACTGATATTTATGGCACGAACTGCATATTTTGTGTGTAGGTATTATCTGTTAATGTAACATTAATCAATCGCAAACCAAAATACATAAGAGTAATGTAAACATTATTCTAATTATTTCTGAACATTCATACCGCATAATTATTGAAGCGTACATGGTTTCACTGCTGTTTGTATTACAATTTAGTTTAGGTAACTAGAAATTACCGTGTTCGAGAATTTAGTAAAACAGTTTCTATATAGTATATTGACATATCATCATCATCATCATATAAGCTACAGGAAGTCGGTCGTAAACGGTCTGCACATAATGGCACCCAACAGTCTTTATCAGATCGGCTTTTCATCTAGTGGAGGGCCGTCCTATGCTACGCTTTCCAGTGCGTGGTCTTTAATCGAGAACTTTTCTGACCCAACGACCGTCAGTAATTCGAGCCATGCCATTTCGGCATAATAATTCTCTGGACTATGTCAGTGACTTTGGTTTGTCTACAAATCTCTTAACTTCTAATCCGATCTAATTGTAAATACCAAGCATAGCCCTCTCCATAACCCATTAAGCGACTTTGAGCCTTCTTATGAAGCCCACTGTTAGAGACCACGTTTCTGTGCCATATATCACTAGTGGTTCTGTGAGAACCGTAGACCTCGCGTCCCAAGTCCAAAAAATAATATGCGCAATTTGCAAAATTAACGAAAGTCCAATTTTAAAAGGTATTTCAGGTCCTTGAATTTTCCAATAGGCTTACCTATGTAGACTTTTGAGCAAAATATTGGTATAAGTTTTAGCTATTACTCGCGTTCCCTTAGTCCTAGAAGGTCGAATCTGGTATCTACGGGTGCGTCACGTGAACGCGGAGAAGACTACGTAGTCTGATTGGTATAGATAGCTATAAATAAAAAATAAATAATAAAATTGAAATCCGTCCATATATAACAGCAAACATACCCCCCCCCCTTCCCCCCTCCACCTCCGCTCCCTCTTTTGGAAATTTTTCAACATCTTGTGTAGAATGAAGTCCTTAGTGTGCCTTTCAAATTTGATTGAAATTTAAACTTCCCCCTTTTCCTCCCAATTAAAAATCGCGATCGACTAGAATATTTAAATAAATCAAGGAACTTGTGTGCTAATTTACGTCAAAATTGGTTAAAAAATGCGACCTGTAGGCGAGAACAGAGAGACAGACTGACAAACAGCTGGACAAAAGCATTTTTTGCCAAATCACGAAACTGAGGCGCTTTGCTCGTTCGGTCAATTAAGTGATCAAATACTTTCTTCTTAAGACACAGGTATTTTGGACGAGAAGTTACACAGATAGAATATACAGATAGTCAATGTAAATGTGTTAATAGTTGCGATACAAAAGCTCCTTAGAATGACCCTACATGAAGAGCAAAGAGCAAATTTCACTAAGTAAGGATCTAATTTTCATGAGACATCGAACCATGATGTGACCACTAAGTAGATTAGGCACTTGTTACTTCGGTCACGTTGGGTAGATTCTGTTAATAATGTGTTGGGTAAGGGAACTTTGAATTTGGCATTAGTGGTCATTGCGGAAGAAGCTTTGCATGCTAAGTGACTACGCAGCGATTACTAAGAAATAAAAAGACTATTCAACTACAAAATACAATGTAATGTGAATATTAAAAGGGAAGGGTGAATGAAAAGAATGATTAGATAGCAAAGCACGTGTGCAAAACGTGCTGTTTCAAACGTGACTATGAATATTAGAAACGGGTGTCGAATGCGAACCGCAATACATTGGTACTGTAACCCACACTACATAGAAGTCAATGACATTCAGATTATTTAACTTATTACGGCTCCATTGTATCGATGCATAATTATGCAGATTTCACATAAAAAAAGAATGTGAAGAAAAACAAACAAGCACCCCGTATAATTAAAAGAAAAAGAAAATAAATAATTTATGCTACTCGACGTTGCGTAAACACTGCACGCTGGAATACTTCATTCCAAACTTGACGTCACATAAAATCGTGGGCGAGAAGACATTGCGAATAAAAACTAAGTATTTCTTTTTTTTTAATTTAAAGCGAGGAGACAATGAGCAAACACAGCTGGCGGAATGCAAAACGAAACTGAATAAAGAGAAATCCATGAACGTGGTGACGCCAGCCGATGCGATCCTCGGTAGCCAAAATCCCATGTAATTTATGTGGAAACAAAGTGACAGGAATAAAAGAATTATAACGTCACGTGTGATAAACTAGCTTCATGGTTGGGTATATGAGTGAGGTTACGAAGCAAAAGGACTTTTATTTAGTTTGCTGATAAGGAAGAGACAACGGATGTCTGACGCAGTTGGAGCCTCGCGGATCTTTACGACATCAGATAAGCTCGAAAGCGTCGTCGAGCTCACAAAGGAAACGCTCAAGATATATTATTGTTGTGCCTATTGTTGCCCGCATTAATTAAGCGACGGAACTGTATCGACTATTAAAACGAAAACTTTCCAAGTTCGATGCTATAAAGCTCAGCACAAATGGCTCACTTAAAAGTGCGCTTCTACGTTTTAAAATAAATATGTCCGATTAAGGCGACTCATGGCCAAAAACAGCGTTATTTAGGAGTCAATTAGGAATAAACATATTAAACATGTTGGAACTCCCGGCGCGCTTCGCGTAAAACGTGGTTAATAGTCGTTTAGATGGCAACACTGAACAGCAGGAGGCTGTTGAGAAAACCTGTGGCATTCACGCCGCCGCAGGCACCGTGGCCCTCAGCCGTGTTTACGACACTTCCCTTGTTCGTATTGATTGAATTTACCACAAATTAAAAAAGTTATTGCCCTGTCTTGTGGTGCGAGATATACTTTTGTCCGTTGTTGTCATTTTAAGAATTTTGATTGCCACTTTCTGAATTGTTATTTAACTTATTGATTGAAAGAATAAAATGCATAAAAGGTCAATGAGAACTTTTTATTGGACTTAAAATAATAAGGAATCGTTATCTTGTAAATGAGCCGCAAGCATATTTTATTTTTAGAGTTTTATGAGAAACAACTTACATAAGTAAACAAAGATCTATTGGAAAAATGAAAGGACAGTTATTCCTTATAAGACAATAGCAGCTATTGTGTAAGGTGATACCGTTTTACGACTTACGAAGCCATACGTATCAGACTGCACAAGCATTGAGGTGTCATTCTTAAAGCCTATCCAATATCTCAAACACGTATAAAATATGCACAACTGTTGATAAAGATATTTTTTTGAATTTGTTATACAAGAGGTGTTAAACAAGCTTTTGAAATCAAAAATAAAACAATAAGTTGTACCAATAGAATTTACAGTAGATATAACCACTCATCTCGTAAACATTCAAAAAGACTCAAAAGACGCGTCAGATCGTCAAGATGGAGTCCCCTTCAAAGAGCGTCCCGAACACGTCAATTTGTATACGAATTACGCATAAATTCGTCCCCAAAGACAAGACATCTCGGGCGGCGATCGCTGTTGCGACATTTCAATAAAATTTACGATTCTGACTTAAATGGCGTGTCCAATGAACAAAAAATGCCCCGACATGTTCCTCTTTTATTTTAGATGCAAGTTCACTTCGTTAAAATATCTCGGCTGCTATAATAAAACTGTCGTGCATTGTCCACCAATAAATATACCAATGAAATTGATATTCCGATAAAAAAACTAGCTAATTTGATTTTCAATCGATGTCTATAAACAAACATTCAAGCTTTTTTATTGAATCGTTATTTTACTGTGCATAAATTTTAGCGTACTTTAAGCCACTACCAAGAAAATAGTTTTATTTAAGATCTTTATTCAAATTTCCCTTGCGCTATTGAATCGCAAATTGGCTTACTCAAAAAACTTTACTGTCAACGTAGCGACATTATTATTTTAGGATTCCAGAATTAGTGTGTCACATGTCTTGGCCAAATGCACGCAACATTGATGGCCCTTATTGGCCGTGACATGCAAGCGTCTGCTCGTGACTTGACAACCCTAATGGTATTTTCGTCTACTAAAGCCGGTTCGCATGCTGTGAGTGGTATTGGGCCTAATACTTTTTTTTACCACTTGTAGACACCATAAAGTTAGTAAATCGTTTAAAGGGCAAGGTGTACGCTTTTATAACAAACTCCCAAGGGATGTACAAAAATTGACAATTAACAAATTTAAAAACGTAATTAAACAAAATCTTTATAAAAGAGCCTACTATAAAATATCGGATTATTTAGATGATAGAGAAGCTTGGGATTGAAATTGCTCCAACTCGTTCAAAATGTTACAATTTAGACGTAATTTATGTTCTGATCATGTATTGTAAAAGGATCATTAAAAAAAACAACCAGCCTTGTTTCTTGCCTTTCTTTCCTGGCTTGGTCGCGAAGGAACAGGCAGTAAAATTGACGTTTCAAAGTGATCCTTGTGATTTTAATGAATAAAAATATTTGAATTTGAATTTGTAACTTATATTGTGGTAGGGCCAACCTTAAACTGAACCAGATCTTGATCAACAAACTAACTATATATAACTATATCAAACTATAGGTAAACAATATTACTTAGGTACTACAGTTGGACAGAACCAACACTTAACATTGGATTTATCAAGATACTAAATAATAATGTTTGGTTTTAAAACCTAGAGTCAATAGTCGAGTACAAAATCGTACAAGTATTATCGGTTTCCAAAATATATAGCTTGTATCATTTTAGTAGCTAACAACTATGCTCAGTTCAAAATTACTGACAACGTGTAAACACGGCATGAGTTGCCTGACAATACTTGGTGTTTACTCAGATGAGTCGATACTTTAAAATTAGGCAATGATTTACGAATACCTCGGAAGGAATTTATTTACGAGTCAAATAGATGGCTGTTTCCATAAATGAACCACTTGAAATAAAAATAATATAATATAATTACTTATAGGAAATCACATTTATAATAGTAGGTTATTAAACGAAATCTAAACTAGTTACATGCCAGAGAGCAATGGAAAGGAGTGTACTAAAACTAAGAAGGATACACGGAGTTAAAAGCGAACAGATTATACGAAAAACGAAAGTTATAGATGCCTTACAATATGTTCTAAAATTAAAGTGGACAGGGCATATAATGAGACGCACAGATAAAAGATGAACATTAGATACCACTATATGGGCAGGACCAACAGGAAAAAGAAGAAGAGGATATCCTGAAAAAAAAGATGAATAGAAGATGTAAAATCTATTGCAGGAAGTGAATGGCGAAAGAGAGCAACTGGAGCAAGCTGGAGGAGGCCTATACCTAATAAGGGGATCCGATCACCGGTGATAGAAACAATAGCGATAGATAGCTATAGTGATTAAAATGAAATAAACTCATAATATTATTTTTTATATAATATATCATCATCATCATCATCGTCAGCCTTTCTTATCCCACTGCTGGGCATAGGCCTCTCTTCGTTGTCGCCATTCACCTCTGTCCTGCGCTGTTCTAACCCCCATACGACCTGCGATTTTTATAATGTCGTCGACCCATCTTGCCGGTGGACGACCTGCGTTCCTAGTTCCATTTCGGGGCCACCACTCAGTCAGCATCCTGCTCCTCATCACCGCGCCTGGCCACATGTCCTGCCCAACTCCATTTGAGTCCCAATATACGCTTGCTGACGTCTTGAACTTTAGTCCACTTGCGAATTTCGGTATTGGGGACTCGGTCTAGCAGTGTGATGCCGATCACGGCGCGCTCCATGGCTCTCTGTGCGACTCTAATCCTGTGCATAGTCTCCTTCGTGAGCGTCCATGTCTCAGCACCGTAGGTTAATGTTACCAGGACACATTGGTTGTAGAGGCGGGTCTTCAGACATTGTGGAACGGTGGTAGATTTCAAAATATCGTCCAGCTTGCTGAATATAATATATATTAAGAATTATTAATTACTATCATATTAGTAGCGATATGTTTAAATTTACTAAGATAATTGTAATTAATTAAATTTAAGAAATGTATGTATTAGTAACTGAAGATTGGAAATAAATGGGCTTTATTATTATTATTATAAACGAGGGGATGAAGCAGTGTCTTGCACCACGGGCGCTTTATTGAATCCCGGACGTAGCGAAAGATTCAAGATTTAACTCACGAGCGGAGCGATAAGCACGCCTAAGATGCAGAATAATTTTATCCACGAAGAGAATACTCTACTTTTCACACTTTCTGCGAGACATTGAAAACCAAATCTAGGTTGATGCATTCTGTGCAGAGGTCCTTTTGGTTCAAATTTTAATACATATGTGATTCCAAATTCAAATCACATTATGCCTGTGAGGGCATAATGAAATTCAGTACAAATTTACTCCCGGCTCTGCCGTAGGGATTTAATCACCTGCTTTCGGTGTGGTTAACATATAATTTGACATTGTCGAGCAGGTGGTGTGAAAAATACATTACTTTTAAGTTACAAAATCCAGCGCTTGGTTACTCTAACTTGTCAATATGTATACATAAAGGCATATGGTATTAAATTTTGTTTGGTTGATTCATTAATAAATTATGATATAATTCCGTAGAGCACTTAATTACACAACAAAATAATTTAACATGGTTACTGATGATACACGTAATTATTCACAATGGATTCATTAATTATATATTTGCCATTTTGTCCTTTTACTGCGAATCAGTAAACATAACTTAAACTATCCACATTTTAATTCTCGCCTGTTTACCATGAAACTGGCGGCAATGGCAATCCAGTTATTTCAATATACATAATTAGATGATCATATTTCCAGAACGACCAACATGAAAAAATGTATTTGAAAAAATGAACACTGCAGGCCATTCATTTATAAACAAGGCCCAGTCTACATAAGAAAGGCTATAAACAGGCATATTTCATTATTTTTTACCTCTAAAACAACGGGGTGTCCAATGATGTTTTTTGTTAGAGAGAACCAAGTGTGCACCCACGCCCGTGATCGCTTCACACTTACAGTGGCAGTACAGTAGTGATATTTATCTACGTGCTTATGCTATTTTTAAAAGTTTTCGACGGAGGGACGCTTTGGAGGGCTACTTTATTTTTTATTTAAAATTCCAAGGAATATCTTTCAGAATAAAATGACAAGGATTACGTTACTGTTTTGTATTATGTGAGTAAAATTACAGGGTATATTACTTACTCCCTAAGCTACTTACTATCTAACCTGAAAAATATATATGTACCTACATATAAACAGAATAAATGAATATAATAATAATCACACTATCACATTAATATGACGACCTCCGTGGCGCAGTGGGCGTATAGCCGGCTGAGACGCAGGAGGTAGCGGGTTCTATTCCCGCCGTGGAACAAATGTTTGCATGATCTACAGATATTTGTTCCGGGTCTGGTTGTTTTTCTATATATTATAAGTATTTATTTACAAAAAAAATGTATATAAGTATTTTATCAGTTATCTGGTTCCCATAGTACAAGCTCTGCTTAGTTTGGGGCTCGATAGCGCTGTGTGAAATGTCCAGCAATATTTATTATTTTTATTATTATTTAATATTATAAATGCGAAAGTTTGGATGTTTGTTTATTTGTTACTCAATCACGTCGTAACATACGTAGATTATAATCTGGATTACCACATAGGCTATCATTTATTCCATAAATCAGTTCCCATGGGATAAAAATGGAATGGCAAGTCAAGTTGCAACAGCGAGTTTAGCTTTATTTCTAGGTTACATACACATTTAGTAGGGTAACGCGTACAAAGTCGCGGGCAACATCTAGTATAAAATAAATATTCAACAGCAAAAATTAAAATTATAGTCCAATATACACCATATCATCAAACGTAATGTGCTTTATGCCTAGCTGACTTTATAAATTGTATCGAAACTTTGTATAGCAGGTAATAACTTCAATAATACTTGCCTTATTTCAATCTTTATAAATAAGTTGTATTATAACCTATTTACTATCTCCGAATCAGTGACATACTCGCACTGTGTATCGACACCTCTAGGAATGTTGATCGTGGTATTATAGATTTCAACGGTTGATAAACAGAGGTACCCCATCAATATCATCTAAAATATTTGTAGATCCAAAGATTTATTTTATGGCTTTTAAAAGATTAAGAGATAGAGTTTTTGGGGATGGTCTGGGTAAAGTTTGGGGACACAATAAATAACACCTTACCGTTTCCGAAAAAACAAACGAGGTTGAATACCCTTCTTTAATGCTCTAAAGAATTATGTTTACATTGTACAGTCAGTGACGTAAGTTGATTAAAAATTTGAGATTTTTGTATATATTTTTTCAAGCATATTATCAGAAAAATTGTGTTTTTACACGGCATTATTAAAGGGCAAGGAATATCTTCAAATTCAGTAAAAACATTTTTTTTTACAAAGCCTATTTACAGATTTATTTAGATTTTAAAACTCAAACTCTTTATCAACTTATGTTGCTGATCGTACCTATATCCTATTGGGTCTTGAAAATGTTCATTAAAGAAGTTAAGCTGCTATAAAGTATTTTTTCAACCGATTATAACTAACAAAAAGTCATAAAAGTCTCTCACAATAACAATAATGACATCATTAATTTGAAAGTGGATTACATTCGGCATTGTATCTCTTAATTTAGTCTAGTTAATTAAATCTTTATGATTTTATTATTAGAGTCATAAAATTCCCCCCAGTGAACACCCCACAAAACTAGCGTATGCGCAGTTGACTCCGCCCATTAAAGCATGCTTTATTTAAACAAAGAGTTTAAGCGAAAATTCATCGTCCATTACATCGATAACCTACAACTGCTTAAACTTATGCAAAGTTTGTCAATCTGGTCACTCACCTAAAGGAATAACCAAGAAAGAAATATGACAGAAAAAAAAATCTGCAAGTTCACTAATGGTGGGTTCCTATATCCGTCGGTAACCAGCTACGACTCGTTTCTCCTTGAAAACGTGTTAAAAATTTGACACTTTTTTAAAGTTATACGAGTCGTAGTCGGTTACCGACGGATATAAGATAAACCCGCCATAAAAAAAAACATAGTCACCAGTTATATCGAACAGTATATCATCAACGCGTGTACTCTATGTCCATCAGTTATTAAGTACTTTTGAGATGAGGAGGATCAATAAGAGTGTGTAATAAAATTGTTGTGTCAGACGCCATGTTTTTGGAAGCGTTAAGTCGTCCGTGCGCTGTATATTACATCAAACTTTACATCGTCCGAGTTGATTGGGATTCGATTAAAAGCAGCTGCCCCACCACCAAACTAAGCCCTAAAGGCTACGATGAAATGGAGATAGTTTTAATGCTCGTAAATTTCATTCCGAGACTTGGCCGTTCGACTAATCACTTTCGTCGGACTACTGGTAGTACCGAAACTAAACAGAGGAAATATTATGTTAAGCTATTAGGTGGGATATTATTTTGATAGTTTAGCGTTACTAGGCATTTATAAAAAGCAATATCTTTTATTGTCGTTGTTATTTTTGATAATGGTTATTTCTAAAATTAATTTGGTTATTTTTAACATAGTTACGTCATTTATATAGGAGGGAGGACTATATCCAGCAGTTTATGTCTATTGGTAGAGATGATGATGTTGGTGAAAGAAGTAATCACATGTAAAAGAGCTCAGGTAGCCTAACAGCTCCGATAGGGTTTGCTCTTATGAACATAATACCACCCAGATGTTGCAATGTTCATACATAGATTAGATGTAAGGATGTATTTTTAAGTCTGGCTTGCACAACGATTCCTTAACGTATTTAGCGATTAAACATATTTAAATTAGACGTATTTTTATGATTTAACAACTCCTTAAATCATATTTAGCTTGCTCTGAGATATTTAGCCACATAATACCTTTAGGCATCGTTGCGCAAGTCATTCTAAGTCTTTGACATAACTCTGGAGAATTGTATTTCGTCGAAAAGCCAAAATCCAAAACCAAAGTCGCCCGTACACGTTCATCCTAAAATGTAATCAAGTCTGCCGCGCGACCTCACATAACCATTAAACTGATAAATTGTTTCATAATTTGTAATCTTTATTGCCACAATGTTTATTTTCTTTGTTTATGAGCGCTCGTTTTTAATGCTTTACCGTTTATTGTCAGTCATTAATATGCTTCTAATATTAGGTTGGACTCCAACCTCTTGTAGATAATCAACTGATTCTTAACTGCCTTCTGATTTGAATTTAACTTCGACCTCATTCAAATAAGCTCTTCCAGTATTTTCTTGAATGTGTCCCTTTCATTTTCGGTTTCTGGCTGTTGCATCCGAAATTCATTCCTCGTATTTTTACTGTAGGACAAAATGACAAATGCAAACTGGTGTAACCCACGCTTGAAATTGAATCTGACAAACTCCTACACTATCGGTGCTTCTATAACTTTATCACTTCAATGTTTAATATCCCAGATATATTAATGGCTCTATCGAGACTTGTTAAAGCTACAGATAAGAGTATGTTAACCATTAGATAGTAGTTAGCGGCCATGTGGTTGATTGATTGTAAACAAATAAACGATGGCTGAAGTTACGAAGCCATAAACCGGTATATTATACCACTGGATTTATTTTTAATAAAATTAATAATTATTGAACTAGAGCGAGATCTATCTAGAAACTGTGTTTCGATAAGGTAAACTCTAGTAGCCTTAGAAATATGTAGCGACAAATATAAACCAAACTTTGTAACCGAAACCCAAACAGCGTAGGCACAGAATAACGAAGGTGTTCTTGTGGAAGAAACGGTTAACGTCAAAAATCGGACGCGAACACAATGGTGGCTCGAGGATTAAAAGCGAAGTGGTGTAGCAGTAGCGGACACATCATTTATCAGAACAAGTCGAGCTTTCCCGTGCGCTTTGACATCAATGGATTTGAAATAATGTAGATTCAGATTTATGATTATTTGTTTGTCTTTCGTTATTGCTCTTTAAACACAGAACCTTCTTAATTGATTATTTGTATTTTAATTGTTTTTTAGAGAGCGCTTCAAAAATTCATTTTTGCACAACTAGGATTTGAAGCCACGACCTTCAGCTCGGAAGTCAGGGTTGTGCTCTCACGTGTCATATTATCAATGTTTGAGGAATTTGAAACCCAGTCCGGGCCCAAATTTACACAGTTTGGCCCGGAGCGTGCTTTATCGCCGGATCGCGTGACACTCGGCCCTACATCAACTTTACGTATAACGGAACGTCATGTAATTTCTAGTAACAATGTGTTTGTTTTATTGTCATATGACACTATTGAATGTTGGTTTAGGTACCACCAACCAATCATTTCTTGTATTAGGTTTTATCGTATCTCTATAACAAATGTGTTTTATTATTTTAATGAAGATCTTCACCCATTTTGTATTAACGCTAGCTACTTTTAACCAAAATAAAGTGACTGCAATTCCTTTTATTTATTTAGGCCTGACACAACCATTCAAAAATGTATTGGCGTGATCCTTGATGGATTAATTATAATAATTTTAGGTCACTGTAACACATTCGAAATATATTATTCAGTATATTTGTCTGTTCTGAAGAATGGTGTTCTGTTATGGGGCGTACTTCTGTACAGTCCCCTAGATTTGTTTCTGAATGCAGTTTCCTGATTTTTCTAAGCTGCAAAATAGTTACTATAGAAAAGGCACTCGTAAAGACAGCTTTACCTCGTGAAGTGTAGCTTATCTGTCTAGGCGGTCGTAATAGAGCCGTATGAGTGAGGACGATTAATGATTCATGACCCCTCGTAGCGCAGTGTCATCAATATTATTCTGTTTGTATCCAACGCGTTTGGCCCACCCTCGTCCGCGCCCCGCTCATACATAAATAAGCGCGACACGTCGTCTTCTCTGATTACATCTCACCGATGTAGTGAGAAATAGTAGGTATCTACTAAGATGCTCTTTTGTTCGGTGCTAGAGGAGCGAATGGTTAACACTGTATGCTCAGAGCATGTTTACGGTTTCAGGTTACTCTTGAAGATTTCAGATAAGCCCGGAATTTATTTGTGTATTTGACGGCAATAAGTGCTACAATCGGATTCAAAGTTTATGGATTTCGTGTAAGACGATTTGTATCTGTTTATTCGATGGCTTTGCAGTAACGTTGATAAACGTCCAAGTTTATCTCAAGGTGTTGTAACAGTATTAGACCATAAAAAAACAAGTTTTTTGTAATTACATATAATGTGTAAGTTCGACTATCCGTTACATCAGTTAGACTCAAAATATAACTGAACAGAAAAAGCAAAGACCCAACATAAAGCAATTTTTTTGAACACAAAAAACAAGGGCAATTTAAGTTAATTTTGTAAGCAACAGACATGGCTACTTCCAAATGAACTCAAACGTAATAAAAACAAAACAAATCGTGGACAAAAAACGCAGGTCATTTCGGCATGGACTCTACTTTTTTTAGACTCGAGGACGTGCATCCAAAACCTTGAGATGTTTTTTTTTACACAAAAGTTTTACTCTGCCTCTCGTGCTTGGCCGAACAACTATAAAATAATAATGCTCAGAGCCGAGTGGTCGCTTCGAAAAGGGACCGTAAGGGAAGGTGGAACGTTCCTAAATTTCTAATCATGATTTTTATTTGCGATCACCCGGCCTGTTCTTTATGGGTTCCCTTTTGCAATGTTTTAGGTCTCAAGGCTTTTGGGTATGGTTTTACGGAGAAATATTTTGCAATTTTGGCAATAAAATTTGTAAATTGCTGCTTTACTGTTGACTCAAGTTTGTTGAAACTATGCCAATTATTCAGGTAATGGTTTACACCAGGGGTCGGCAACCGGCGGCCCGCGGGCCGCATGCGGCCCGTAGACTATCTCGGTGCGGCCCGCAACCCTGAGGTCCGTAAGAAAAAAATACCGAAGCAAAAGGCCATATAAATTCACTAGAATTTATACGGCCATGCTGCTGGGCCATGAGAGTATTCTTGAAAGCTCGCTCCCACGCGGGGTGATAAAAATGTACCTCTATTTCATTTCTTAAGAACTGTTTATCAAGACTGTGATGTTATGTATTGTTTCTACCGAAAATAAATATTTGCTGTACTTATTCAATTCTTGGCAATTTCTTTTGCGTTTATCCGCCGCACGTGCGGCGGCGGGCGGCTCCTTTGAGACAATAGGCGGGGCGGCAGTCTTTGATTAGACGCAGGTGTGCGGCGGCGAAAAAATTCAAAGCGACCGGTTTTAGTTAAAATCACAGCCCCGCGCAGCTCTCGCCACATTCGGTTGTGGAAATTCGCCGGAAACTCACGTCTCATCTGGTTGCTAGCTACGCGTTTCGTTTCACCTTTCTTCCCTTCGCTGATAGCTTCTCACGCACGACGTATAGTTAAGTTGTATGCACTCGCGAGCATTTTGTTTTATTTTATTTACTGCTTGTTAATGTGAACCTTCAGATTGATGGGTAAATGTTATAAGGACGGGGATAGTAGTTACATGACATGAAGTTAGTTACGAGTGTGTCATGTTTTAATTATTATTTGAATGTGGAGTTGAATTTGTAGGTGCTAACTGGAACATATAATTTTACAACGAATTTAATTTTTTTCATTATTGTTACAGAATAATTATATAAACATGGCTTCAAGAAAAAGGAAGATAGAAGAAGAAAAAAGAGTTTTTAACGAATTATGGACAGAATTATACTTTTTTATCGAGTTTAAAGGAAAACCGTTATGCTTGATTTGTCAAAAGAGTATTTCTGTAGTAAAGGAATATAACCTGAAGCGACATTACGACACCGAGCACAAAGCTAAATTTGACTGTCTTGAAGGAGAAATACGGAAAAGGAAAATTTCCACTTTGAAATCGTCATTACAAAATCAACAAAACATATTTAAGGTTGTGGCAGACAACAGCGAATCGAATGTTCGGGCCAGTTACAGGGTAGCAGAGATTCTTGCAAAAAGTGGACGTCCGTTTACCGATAGTGAATTAGTAAAAGAGTGTGTCTTAGCTATCGCAGAAGAAATATGCCCAGAGCAGAAAAAAATGTTTGAAAGTCTTAGTCTCTCTGCAAGAACTTGCACCCGACGTACTGAAGACTTGGGTGCTAATTTGTGTGAACAACTCAGGGATAAGGCGCAGTCTTTCGACTGCTTCTCTTTAGCGATGGATGAAAGTACGGACGTGTCGGATACAGCACAGTTACTCATATTTGTACGCGGCATTGACGAAAACTTTACTGTTTACGAAGAGCTTGTGAAAATGTGCAGTTTGAAAGGTACAACTACGGGAGAAGATTTATTTCACCATGTGGAACAAGCTCTGGATTCATTGCAATTAAGCTGGGAAAAGTTAACAAGTGTCACTACCGATGGAGGCAAGAACATGAGCGGTCAAAACAAAGGTGTTGTTGGGAGAATCATCAGCAAAGTGAAAGATTCTGGATCTACTGTGCCATTGATTTTTCACTGTATTGTCCATCAAGAGGCATTGTGCTCGAAAGTTATATCCTGGAAAGAAATAATGGATACTGTAACATCCACTGTTAATTTTATAAGAAGAAATGGGCTCACACACCGTCAGTTCCAAAAGTTTTTGGAAGATCTGGAAGCTGAACATGGTGACGTGGTTTACTACTGTGAAGTGAGGTGGCTCAGTCGAGGTGCCGTTTTGGAACGGTTTTTTGATTTGAGGAAAGAAATTGGCAACTTCATGGAGATGAAAGGAAAGCCAGTAGAAGAGCTTACTAACAAACAGTGGATTATCGATCTTGGTTTTTTGACTGATTTGACTAAGGACCTGAATCAGCTCAACAAACGCTTGCAGGGAAAAAATAAATTGATTTGCGATATGTATACAGATGTAAAGTCATTTGAAATGAAACTGAAACTGTTTATCAAGCATATTGATGAAAAAAAGCTTGACCATTTTCCTAATTGCAAGAAAGCCGTGGAAGAAGCTGGAGATAATTTTGTGTGGCAAAATATTACAATGAGAAACGTGTTAACACAACTACAAACTGAGTTTGTAAATCGATTCACCGACTTTAAAAAGAGCTCCCTTAACATGGAAATATTCCAAAACCCTTTTGCAATTGATATTAGTGAGATACCAAGCAATTTGCAAATGAACATAGTAGATTTGCAAAGTAATAGCACACTTAAAACGGCATTTAAGGAAAGCACTGACTTGATACAGTTCTACGGAGGTTTGAGTTCTGAAAACTTCAAAGAATTGAAAAAGTTTGCTCAGCAGATAATAACTATGTTTGGTAGTACATATTTGTGTGAGCAGACTTTTTCAATTCTCAACTACCGCAAAAATAAGAATTGTTCGCGGTTAACGGATGAACATTTAGACGCGATACTGCGCGTGTCTACTACTAAAATGAAAGCAGACGTTAAAAAACTTGCAAGTCAAATGCAGCCTCAAAAATCTCACTAGTTCTTACTTTTATGTTAGTATAGTAGTTCAATTAAAAAAGAGATAATTGTATGAATATATATGCGTTTTATTTCAAATATTAAAAATACATACCCGAACATATAAATATAAGTGCGGCCCGCACTGATACTCTGGCAACATATGTGGCCCGGCTATAGCATAAGGTTGCCGACCCCTGGTTTACACGAACAATTGCCCTATTAGGATTTTGACATATTTTTTGCCATAACGAGGTGAAGTTGGAAGCTTATTGATCGAGCGAAGCGAGATCTCTAAATCAACTTGGGAAAATCGGCGTTGTACGTATGTAGTATGTGTGTTGATTTCCAGAGCGACCGATCTTATGCGTCCTGCACCCAACGGCTCCCAGAAACCTTTATTAGGTCTTCTTTTCATCTAGTGGAGAAATGAGACGGCATAAAACGTAGGTATTATTGTAAGAAAAAGCACACCCATTTACAATAAAAACGTATTATAATGATCCTCATTCTGATTCCGAACATACACATCTCGTAACAATTTTCCCACATTCAAGACGAATTTGAGTAAAGAAACGACACATAAAATTTACATGACAAGTCAACTTACAAACCTAATGTAGTCATAACCATATCTATAAGATGGAACTTAAGGTACTTTTTAAAAACCATCACGTGTTCCGAATGCCTGCCGGAGGCATCGAGGGAGGCAAGCTTCCAACAAAACACGAAAAGTCTTCTCAAAAAGTAAAGGAAAAAAAGCTCAGCGATGTATTTAAATGTACACGTCCCAATGACGGCCACACAATGAAGGGTAATAGTTTCTGGCGACACATGGCAGTTAGCCACAAAGCATTGTTTTAAAACGTTTTTAATGACCAAGTTGTATGCAGTCAACATTTTCAAAAGTACCCTGATCGAAGTCTTTTCTCATTGTCACTCAGTTAGTTAGTTCTCAGTTTTTTAAGTAAGCACATTCGCCAAGAATAAGTAACAATTATTTACTGACTGTAAAAATATTATTTTGCCCCAGAAAATGATAGCAAAAACGGACAAATTGCCTTCACCCTTCTGTATATACACAAAAACGATATTCTATAATACAGAAACGATTTAGACGTATATTTATAGTAATTTGCGCATTTCCTCACGATACCCTAATAATGTGCACAAAAGAATAACTACCTATCCTTCCGCCCTTGGAAACGTCACGCACATCCCTTCGTTTATAAAACTCTGGAAAAAAATAAAAAAACTACCAGGTACCTTTGTGAGATACGCAGGTAAAATAAAAAAAAATGCCCACTTACTACACCATTTCAAGCCGCGGCACACAGTGAATCTTAGGTTAAGTAGCACCTATTAGGACCGATTTAAAGTTCACATTCGCAAAGCCGGCCACGAATTTACTATTAGGTAAGCAAAAAACGGAAAGCGTGATCACGTCAAATAGTTCGAAGATCGCAGATGTCAATTTTTGACGTGATATAGATAAATGCTACGTGATTTTTACCTGAGGGCTTAGCCAAGTTACATTCAATTAACGATGACGCTAGTCGATAAGTCTGAAAATGTATGGGATTTGACACATGCTATGGAAATATTACGTAATATATCGACAACAAATCTATGTAGAAATCGAATCGATTCGAAGCGAATGTAACTTGGATACGGGCCCTGATTTTAGTTTTAAATTAACAGATTTAACGAAAGATAGGGGCAGGTGTTTTGGCAATGAGCTTTTTTACTGTTTCAGGTTGTATATACGTTTTGAATGCTTTTTTGCTATTCTCCTGCAAAATGGTGCGCCAAGTATATGTAAAAAACTTATTCTGCCAAGCAATGGTCTAATAAATGGTATAACCAATTTACAATTTCATGAATGCTTCAAGTAGAACGTCACAAATAAAAAGTAGGTAACTCAAAATCTTTAACAACACTAGGTAAAAAGGTTCGATCATCTTTCCGACAATATCATACCCAAATTACCAACCAAAACACATTGTTGGCGTACTCCAAAAGATCAATTTACTTCAACAAAGGGTTCGATTAACGAGAAATTTTAGCTGTAAGTAATTTAACTTCAATTAAGGTAGTTAATATAGCTGACTTACTAATTTATAGTTCCATTGAAATGAAACTCAGTAGCCGATGGTTATAATGAGTTTTGTATTTGTAGCTGAATCAATGATATACAACGTTTGTTTTATTTCCAAATTGTTACATGACGTTGAAAATTTATGGAGGAATTTGATTAATAAACAAAATAATTTATGGTGCAATCTGTCGTGGATAGGAACAAATAAGATTATTCCAATTTAAAAGGGATACGATACAAATTACCTTTATGGACATCGTCCCGATAACCAGCAACCTGTTCCTGTTCGTATAAATTACCCTAAACCTGTTTCTATAAACCTATCTGTGGATATTGGTAGTAATATCGTAATCTACTTGATAAAGTTTACAAACTTACAATAATTGCGTTGTGTATGTGATTGATAGGTTTAATTGACACGGTATAATGATATATTAATTAAAAGAGCATGTGTTCTAATTATGATATTATTGTGTTTTGAGATATATATTCTACTAAGTAGTAAAGTTCGTATGTGTTTATTGTACCTACAACATATTTACAAAAATATATCAAAGACTAGTAAAATATAAACATAATTGCTGACGGGAAATTATTTTTAACCACGGTAAGTTTTACAGTAATACTCGAAGAAAATTATAAGATTTTGATGTTCATACAAACAATATCGATGACACGAAAGAGTAGAACGACCCAACATGTGCCGCCGAGCAGAAGAATAGGCCTAGCGTCAGCTTTTTCTTACCTTATTTCGAAGCTCCAGCAAACACAGCAAAATAAAAAAGGTATCTTTATTAATTCCTTGTTTTGTATGTATCTTTGAAATTTGTGAGTAGGTAGGTATTTTGTAGGTTATAATGTATTGTAGCCTAATTACCTTTGTATTTATTTCGTTGCCGACATAATGTTAACTTATCACAAAGTGATTTCATAATTTGTTCGATATTATGTTTCTAGTTTATTAATTTTGACATTGTAAATGGCATTAATTTAATTAAGCCAATTTCTGTCAATTCATTGTGTCCAGTCACTTCAACTCTGCCGCCTTTAATGGGGACTGTATAGTGATTGATTGAAGAACAAATTAACATGGTGGAAGCCTTCATATCTATTATAATTAGGAAGGCTGTGACTACAGTTAGGTCTAATTTATTTGTTGATACGATGAAATATTTATTGGACTAGGGTTTAGTCATGTTGGTGTAGTTATATTTTGGTTTTAGTTAAGTTTATGCCTTTTCGTTTTATTATGATTTTGTGTACTTTATAATGGGGACGAGCAAACCTACACCAGGATTCGATAATTCTACAATTTGATCTAAGTATGTGCCTATGTCATCCACTCTAAGCCTTGGTTTTCATACATACCTTTTGCAAACATGTAGCTCTGCACTGTGCGACCCTCAAGGGAGATGAAACCTCCTCCTCAGCAGATACTCCAATCCATAAAGCGATAACAGTCAACAAAAACTTATACAATAACATTTTGGCACACATTTTCTTTGGTATCCCTCGAAACAATCCAAAGTTTATGTCAAATCTGCGAATATATCACAACCGGCACCTCGAAATTTACAAACGCAGATATCATAACGTCTTATTTGCTTTCAGTTTTCTTATATCCGCTCTATAAGTTTTTCGTCACGAATGCATAATTTGTCAATTACATCTAAAGTTTGTTCAATAGTGCAAACCGAAATCCGAATGATGAACGCATAAGCTTAACAATAAAAACTGAAATTAAACACAAAACTGACGTCGCGAACGCACTTAAAAATTATTTTTCACAGTTCGAATAAATCCCGGCGGACGATGCCTCGACAGCCGTCGTTGCCGCCAGCGCGGTCGAATGCAGACTAACCACCCCGCTTGAAGCTCGGTTACTCTCCCCTCTGTTGGTTAATTTTTATGCCCCTCTCACTCACGCACGAGAGCTTTTGCACCTCTCTTTCCCCCACAGTAGAAAGTACGCATCCATGGCTACTACTACGTGTGCCTCTCTCTATCCTCTCTAGTACAGCTACTACTGCATATACATTGTTCTATCTCGTTTCATCTCGGGCAGTTTCACGTTGTTTTTCCTTGATGCAGTTTAACGGATGGGAATGTAGTGGTTATTGTTAGACAAAGACGGTGGTAGTAAAAATTTAAGGGGTTGTTCAAAAGGGGTGACAAAGAATCGAGCTAATTCAGGGCTTTCGTTTTTATGGGAGCTCAGGCGGTAAAAAGTATCCCGCCTCTCTCGTTTGTTCTACTTTATGATTCTCGCGTCGTGAATCCGTATTAATAATATTAATGGTGGCGGCGGTATCAACAATGATAATATATTTTTTATTAATGTGTTGTTTATGAATTCTTAATTTTATAATGGTCCGTCTTTTTATGGTTTATACCTTCGCAGCTGAAAAAATATGTTAGGCTATTTTATAGCTTTAAACTTCTCGGGTTATTTTGTAGCACTATAATTATTTCTAACGACGACGCCAGCGTTGAGATACTTTCGCGGAATCAAAAGACCGAACACATAACCCCCACAGCAAAAAGGTTAAATAAGAATACAGAGAACGTGACAGCGCACAAGCCTTTACGTAAAGGATTTTTTTTGTTTTCTCTGAATCTCGAGCTCGTATTCATACGGCTGTCTTTAATCTTCCAGCCTCTTAGACTTCTTGTATCTGGATTCATCAGGTTTATCTTTAGCTTGCATTATGCATTGCCGAAACTGAATGAGTTTTGCGAGTAACAGACTTAGGAGTTTGATACAAACTTGAGGGATGGATGGAATCAAAATAAGAGCAAAGCGTCTTCCAAACTTTATTAATGCAGAACTGCTTTTCTAAAACAACCTGTATATTTATTTCAATGCTTCAAAATGTTTCATGCATAAATGTGTAGTCCAGAATTATAAATATTGAACCAACAATTACAATCAGTTTCACAATATTACTTAGAGAACACATTAAATAGCCAAGTTAATAACAATCATGGACAGTCTTATATTCTGCGTTAAACAGCGTTTATTTTATCAATTTCAGTCGGGAACATTTATGTCCGCATCGCCTTTGCATAAATACAACTAAGGTGCGTGATTGCTGAGCTTTTCTATCTCTTCACTATTTATCTTGCAAACATGCAAGATAAATAGTGAACTTTGGTAACAACCAAAGACTTATTTTATTTACAAGTATATTACACAGTCCAATTTAATACCTAAGCATAGGCAGATGGATGCTTATTATACAGGGTGTTTGGTAATGTACCGACGATATTCAAATGACGGTTTCTCAAAACATAAAAAAAAAACTTCTCGAATTTTAAAATTTTATAGAAAATCGACTAAGTTTAGGTGATTAATTTGATAAAAAACTTACTGCCTACTCTTGCAACAGACATCCAAAAATAAAGGCCGATTTGATATCTCTTTCGGTAATGGCAGCGGGTTTTGGATTAAAATGGGACAAGAGATATCTCGAGACGTTACCAATACAGTATCTGTGGTTAGACGGCAATCATTATGCAATAGTAACATAAGTTTAATAAAGTGTTTATTTTTAAATGCCAAATTAAATTTCATATTTCTATTAAAACATTTCACAAATTTATTTATATATTATCGTATCGTGTGTAAATTATCAAACATCCTATATTGTTTAAGCTACCTGTTTCATATTTAATATCCGCAAAATATTAGAATCTATAATAAAACCAGTTTACGCCATATATTTTAGGTTTATTTTGTTCCGTAACCAGAAGACAATCCTAGGGTCCTTCGATACCATTATTATTATTTGTCTTTAACTCAGCCTAAATGAACCAAGGGCTAGTATAAGATCCTTTTCGTTAGCATATTATTTGATTTTACCATAGTGATAGAAAGCAAATGTGTAAAAAAAATGTAGAAATCTGAACACTATGTCTGTGTTAGCTTTAATAGGAAGGTACTTCTAAGTAGTAGAACAGAACTGCCTAGTGCCTACTGCTATAGTATACGAACTCCCGTATGCTTACAGTTTACCAGTACAACACAGCCACCCAATTGCGCTAGTAAACTTTACGAAAATATATGTATATCTTGCCAATCATTTTGCCATACTCATCAATAGGTTAAGAAGCTAAGATCTTGCTAAGATCTAGTTTCTCAAACATTGGTTCAAATAAATAACGATATGTATGATAACTTGGATAAGGATCGTGAAAGGTGAAAGGAGTTGGGGGAGGCCTTTGCCCAGCAGTGGGAAAATGAAGGCAAGTTAAAAAAATGATGATTTGATTAACAAACTCATGTCAAATCACTATACAAATAAAAAGTTGAAATGACTTGTTAATCATAAGATGTTTATTACTATCTGACGTCCTTAACTAATGTCCGAAGAAAATATCTGGCATCATGCAAAAATCTACTCCAGGCCCAGGTCCACAAACCAGGACAAAAAGATAAAGGTAGGATGAAAGGAATATAATTGAATATAATAATGCTTTATTGTACACCAGGAGTCATTATTATAAATAAAAGATTTATCACGTACCGTTTTATCTGTGTTTCGACCGACAATGTTTCGGTTCAATACGTGAATCTTCATCAGGGTCAATGCGATCCGCTCCGAACTACGTCTCGCCTCGCACTCACTCGTGATACATCTGGTTTTTATAATAATGTTTGAAATACACCAGGAACACTTAAAAAATTACTTATGGATATGAGATATCCAGCTAACTTGAAGCTGTTTGCTACCCTTGTTATCCTACTTGCCAGCCTCGTGTAACCTAGACATTAGTGAAACCAAAAGTTCGCCAGTACCCATGGCCATTTTGTTAGCACAATCAGGGAGATCCCACACAGGTAGTTGTGTAACCCACTCGTACACTGTCGCTAATGCTCCAAGTTGTTCCCGAGAGTTACTCCGGCCATCTCTTACAAGTTCTAATTAGCCTCTTGTTCCATGCAACGAATTTACCACCCGTTGTGACTGTGTCGTATTGATGTTGGGATAGTGTGTTTTGTGATAAATAATTAGTTAAATGTTTGGAATAAGTCAGGCTAAACTTAATTTTGCAAGTAAAAAGTATTGAATTTAGTGTGGCAGAGAAATTCAATGATTTTTTTATTAATGAAAATGTTTAGTGAAAAACTATGTTGATGTTATTTTAGAGTTGTCAAACAAACAAGTCATTAATACTTAATTTAATTAAGGAAGTAGACTTCACAAGTTATTATAATATTTGAATTAAAAATAACTATGCAGTTTTAATGGGTGAAAAGGTTGTTCAAACAATATAAAACCAAGGAAATCATATAACTTTCTTTAGAAATAAATAGATGATTATGACGTCAGTAAATCTAATCTTGCACCTTCATAATTCAGTGGCTCTTGCTGGAGAAGAATAAAAGGATCGTATGAGGAACAATACTGGGGGACGCTTTCTATGTTATAACTTTTGCTTTACCAAAATAAAAAAATATGTACTTGGTTTTATTTTTTTGCGCCGTTGCTACGTCGTGATCTCGGTTTTAGGGCTTGATTAGATTTATTTTGCTAGAAAGGTTCAAATAGGTACACCAAATCCGAAGTATGCTCGGACGTTAACGGCCGAACGTGACCAACCAAATCAAACGTATGTAAAACTAGCTGTTGCCCGCGACTTTGTACGCGTTACACTACTAAATGTGTACTAAATGGTAACCAAAAATATATCTAAGCTCGATGTTGCAACTTGACTTGATACCCCATTTTTATTCAATTGAACCTGATTTTTGGGATAAAAAGTAGCCTATGTGTTAATCCAGGTTACAATCTACGTACATCCTAAATTTTATCGAAATTAGTTCAGCCGCTACGACATGATTGAGTAACAAACAAACAAATAAATAAATAAACGAACATACACACTTTCGCATTTATAATATTGTTACGAGCTGAGGGTTCGGGATAAAATAATGGGAATCGATCTAACCAAAATAACACTTTTATTCAGTACTAAACGATGAATACACGAACTTGGTCACACGTAATCACAACACACTAATTCACACCACTGTTGCACCACTTAAAGCCACCGAAATGATCGCACGTTTAGCTTAATCCAGACTGACTCGGGAGCGACTACTGTTCACGCGAGACCCTTCCCACGTCAGTCCTCCAGGGCCTCGCTGAGACTCACTCACTCACTTAGACTCGAGACTGACTGTCCGGCCATCTCTCCGGCCTATTTATATCGCACACATTTCGATTGTTCGAGAACGATGTCGATCCTTCCAGGAAAGGGTCGGTCCCTCGACACAATGGCCACTCCCCATTCTGCGAAACCACAAACAATAGCAACAATAACACAGCAAGACAAAAGCGTTCGAGAAGGTTCGATTATTACTCATTGTTTAACAGCCTCGGCGTAACAATATTAGTGTGATAAGGAGAGCGCGTACACCACAACCGGGACAATGTCAGTTGAAGTAGTGTATGCGCTCTCTTAGATAAACAAACGATTGATTTGAACGTTTGATTTGGTCGGGAAAGTTCGGCCGTCAACGTCCGAGCATACTATGGCCGATGACGGATTTGGTGTAGGTATTCGAGCCGTTAGTACCGAGTACTAACTAATGACTTCAATAATCTACTTTATCATTTTGTTTACTACTGGACGTTATTACATAAACAATATAATTTCGTGACAAAAATGCGGGTTCCGGAAAGAGGACAAAAGGCTGCAAAGGTAAAAATTGAATAACATACCCTTATTTGCAGAGTTCTTTACAAACCACCTAGTTTATTGTTGACAACCGGTGTCGTCGTTTTATAGGTCGCCATCTCTGTTGAAGCATTGTCAACTACACTGAAAGGTTTACTACCTCGTAAAAACAAGCGTTCAGTTTGGAAGGTCAAAGTTTGAGGTACAGTGAGATGCTGAAGTGTATCCTAGTTAGGGATATTGGCGTTCTCACAGATTTAGCGACATAACTTAAAATTAACGCCACAATTATTATTATTCTTTAGGTAGGTTAGGTAGGTACTTTATCCTTACTCATATTATAAATTTTAAAGTAAATCTTTCTGTGTCCGTTTATTACGTTTTCATGACTATACAGCTGGACCGATTTCTATAAAATTTGATATATTTATTGCAAACCATGCATGCGAAGCCACGGGCGGAAGCTTGTCATTTATAATAGTGACTTTGACATTGAACATTATGATTTTGTCACAAACCAACGAATAAATAAATAATGCTGGACATTTGATACAGCGACATCTAGCCCCAAACTTAGCAAAGGTTGTTGTCTATGAGAAGCAGAATAGAATAGAATAATGCTTTATTGTACACCAGGAATGCTTAAAAAAACTAGTTATTGCCTTTTAACAGATAACTAGATAAGGTAACTGATACTTAAGTACGTTTTTTTAACGTTGTAGTTATTACAACAATACTAGAATATAGATAAGCATAATAAAGTTTGAGAAAAAATGTATGCACTTTTGATGTCTCCTGTACGTTGGAAGTCCAATAGGGTCAAGTTATTGAGGACGTCCGAATTCGAGATGTTATCTGGTTTCAGAAAATATGTCGGTTTTTTGAGGGCCTACGTTGGTAATAAAACTAGATGTACATTTAATTTGGTTCCTTTGTTATAAAACTAGCGTATGCAAATACTAACACGGTGAAAATACACGCATTAATCTTGTCCAAGTTTATTTGTTTATCAATCTACCCATTTTATTAGTATATGTATAAAAAATACGGAACATAATAATTGTACATTATACTTGTAAACGGTTGAAGAGTATTTTTACCCAACTACGGCTAAGCAACAAGAAGGGTTATTATTTTACGGGTATGTATGTATATGTGTTTTAGTATTTACTATTTATTTTTATTTCTACTCACATCTATTTTTACAGGTTTATCCTAATACAATAGGGTAGTTTACTTAATTAGCTAACTAATTTTACTCAAATTACATACCTACTTAATTTACTACACTAATATTTAATCAAATTCGTACATACTTATACTCTGTTTACAAACTTAAAAAAAATAATGTGGCTTTTGCGAATTCTTTTAGAGACACATGGAACACATGTCATCTACGAGTATGTTCGCAGCAACTAGACTGAGCGTGTGCATGCTGCGCGGAGGCGCTTGTTCAGCAAGTTGGTTCTGCCTCAGAGCACCTCGATCATACGCCGTCGCCTGCTCCAATGTACGTAAACGTTTGGCACGCACATACAAACTCTCTCCAATAGGCCTAGGTTGGTAATGTTACCCCGGAGCACCCTCACCACGCACAAAACCAGCGCCAGATCCCTCCGAGTTTCCAACTTGTTGTAACCATGCCCAAAGCGAACAAACTTGTAGATTTTTCTGTGATAGACCGCATCATGGATGAAATCTATATGATTTGATGATTTCTATAATGAAATTGCATGCGATAAACGCTGATTATGGACGAACTCAAAATGTATTACTAATCACCTATTACTTGATACATCAATGGATAGAAGAGGTAGACTCCGTATCGTTTCCAGTACAGGTACCGTGTTAACTTGCCTGTATGCGCTTCATGATGAGCAAAGAGCTTAATATAAGGTATTTTTAAGAAAAAACTTTTATTTCAAATCATTTAAATCCGTTTCGTATTTACTACATTATCATTCTGTAAAACCATAAAATACTGGGATATACAAATCCATCGAGAGGTAACTTATTTTTCTCCCATCTTGATAAAAACAGATCCATTTTATTACAATCTTGGCTTTAAACTCAAGATCCACAAAAGTGACTCACCATAAATACAGTGTTTCCAATCTATGTCTAGTAAACCTGGGAGAGCTGAGTCCACGCCCTCTACTTTTTCATTGATTTTGCCGGCACTAAGAAAGGGGTAGAGATATAAAAAAAAAGCCTTGTTACTTACCACATGACAGGCATTTGCCGCATTTGACAGGCTTTTAAGGCATAGACAGGCATGAGACTACCATTGTTCTAAGCCAGAGGGTTTTCCTAGATTTGCCCCGATTGCTACAACTTGCGAGCCATAGCGAAGAATGAATTTTTGAAAAAAAATTTGTCGCCTGACATATCGGTCTTAATTTATTTTTTCTTTAAATAGGATTTTTTCTGAAAAAAAAACAGGCACTTTAGACTTAGACACGCATTCCATCATTTTGAAATGGTTACCCTGATTGTGACACAAAGAGCTTTAAGTTAGTGACGTTAACGGAAAAAATTATAAATAAATGAATGCAGAATGGTTCCTTTGCACCATGAGGACTACAAGATCCTACATCCATACTAATATTATAAATGCGAAAGTAACTCTGTTTGTTTGTTTGTTTTTAAGTTTGTTTGTTACGTTTTCATAACCAAAGGGCTGAACGGATCGAAATGAAATTTGGCAAGAAGATACATTATATCCTAGGGGAAGGACATATGCTATCTTTTGTTTCAAAAAATAATCTGGAAGGGTGTGAAAGTTCCATATAACTTAACCGTCGTTAATTGACGTGACGTCATTTACATGTCGCGTCACTTTAACATTTCATTCTGCATTTTATTTCTTTGATAATTTATATAGCAGAACAACGTTTGCCGGGTTAGCTAGTAACCTATGAAATTAGATATGAAATTAATACTTGACGACATTAGATACAGTAGTTAGGTATTTTATAGAAATAATACAATGTAGAGATCAAAATTGATTCATTAAAAAATTATTGACAAACTTATGGTACATTACATAAAATATTAATAAATAATAAATTTAGCAGATAGCAGTTACTATTTTGTCTAAAACGTTGATCTCAATTATCAAATTAGTGTGTTTTAAAAAAATAATTTTGCATAACTCCAAGTCTCTACAGTTTTCCTTTTTAAATCGTCATCATAATAATGCATACTTTCGTTTATTTCTTCAGTCTCGGCATTTTTATTTTACTCGTTCTGTCCGCTATGCGGCTACAGAGTAGTTTTGCAAAATAGAGAATTCATTAAGTGGTATAGTTTATCTAAGCAATAGCCATCATTATTGGATCGATAACCGTTATCACATATTACTCCTTCAACCCTCACCATATTTTTATAAAATAGAGTAGATTTCAATTCAGCTCAGCACAACAACGTCGAAAAACGTCAACCTTTGTGAAAATAATTGTGTTAAGTACATTCACTATCAATGATTACATATATTTTGGACTGTAGGAACACGAGCAATAACTAAATCCTAATCATGATGGCATCAATAGACTCACGCAATATGTAATAAAATCACCCGTTTGTTTAATCAAATGTTTTAGGTCAACAAACACAGTTTATAGAGAATCTTTCATCGGCCAATTTTTTCGTGAAAGTAGGGACACAAAATATAAACTTTTAATTTTCTGTTAACATATGAATAGTCGGTTTATTCTCAAAATCACCACCGCTACATTCCCACTAGTGCGTAGAAGTCTTGCTATAACTGGACAATTACTACAAACATTCCCACTAGTGCGTAGAAGTCTTGCTATAACTGGACAATTACTACAAACATAAATACAAAGGATGAGGATTTCGAGAATAAAACTGAAAAGGTTATCTCTAACACAGCAGTACTCTTAGTATATAGAAATGTACAGTTGGGAAGATGGAACTGTAACACCAAAGGAAGAACACAGCCATCTCTCGTTATTTAACTATTTTTATGACATTATTCTTAAGGAGAAATGAGTTTTGTCGAGTTTTCGTATTCATGGCGGAGGCATAAGGTTTTTTTAAAACAGATTTTCTTGGCATTGCCTCTTGGCATTTATTTTTAAGTTTTTATACTGTCCGGTATAACTTACCTATACAGAAATAACTGACAAGGGGAGGATACGACCTTGGGGAAACGGATTTGGATAATCTTTGACGTAGTGGTAGTACACCATGTGGGTATACTACCTCTGAAATACTAAAGTGCAATACTCAAAAATGGCTGAGAAAAACGCACTCAAAGTTTAGCCAGCACTATAGACATAGACAATTATTTATTCACTACATTAGCACACAATATACAATATAAATACATTTTAAAACAGAGAAAACACAAAAAAAGAAACAATTAAATAGTACTTATAAACGTAAAATAAACTAAAACACAAGGGAGAACCTGGTAGATACTGTGTGCTACAGCAGTAAATGGTAATAAGTAAACTATAATATATTAATAGGTAAATAATAGATACATTAAATTATTCTTTAATAAAAATGTTTTTATTTTAAACTTCATTTCTATAAATTATCTGCAGTGGTACAAACAAATAATAAGTCGAAAATTAAATGGAAAATTATACATTATTTTAATTAATTAAAGCAATATTTTACAATTACGTATTATGAGATATTATTACATGATCCTGAGTGATACTTATGATAAAAACATTCAAAACAAAAAGTTTTTCTACACCAAGAACAACAAATAAATGTTGCTTTTTTACAATGACATGGTATTTTTAAACAGTCTAATGAGAAACACCCATCATTGACATTAGTATAAAAATTTCTTGTGTCACAAAGCCCGCTGGCGAACCAGGCATATTCCATCATGTCTCGAAATATTGGCGCTGACAATTGGTGATGAATAATCGAAGTAATTTTTATGCAATCCTCTCGGGAATTAATTTCATAATTCTTGTCTAGAAGTTCAGCGGTACTTTGCAATCGTTTGATAAAAATGTTCACTTGTCTATAGAAATAGACATCACATGGTTGAACTAACGGAACATTTTGGAGGTATAACTTTAAATGTACATGTAGGCATTTTTTTATCATCCTGAAATATTTCATCATAATATAATTCTGGCTTATATCATCATATAATGTATCAGGAGTGTTTTCATCTCCATGAGAAGAACTTGCTTCGCTTGATGACATTTTATAAATTATAAAACAATTTTCAAAGTAAATTTCACTGCACAAATACGTCTGTTCGTGTCGAAATTCAGAAACTAACTGCTATAGTCAAGCTACTGAAAAAGTGGTGGGACTAGCATATCTGGATGCAGATTTCCTCCTCGAAAAAAAAATGGTTCAAGGACAACAGCATGACTATTCTTTCGGTGGGCCAACAGAGCTCGAATAGATGTACTGTTTACAATAACTCGAGGACAAGAATTATTGTACCCTAATACCATATTCGACCCTTCTTATTGTCTGGCGCAGGTATATATTTTTCAGTTAAACTTATCATGAATATGAGAGTTATAAGAATTATTCATGAATTACAAATATCTCATGAAATACACCGTAGATAATTTATAGAAGTTGCAAATAAAAAAATATTTTATTAAAGAATAATTTAATGTGTCAATTATTTACTTATTAATATTAATAATTAATTAAATAATGAAAAAAAAAAGAAGAAAAAGAGATCAAGTGGGTAGGCTCGAACTCATGCATTCAAGAGCACGAGTCGAGAGCGTACCACATACGCCACAGTACGTTTGATCGATTTTTACTATAACTTATATATAGTGCTGGGTAAACTTTGAGTGCGTTTTTCTCAGCCATTTTTGAGTATTGCACTTTAGTATTTTAGAGGTAGTATACCCACATGGTGTACTACCACTATGTCAAAGATTATCCAAATCCGTTTCCCCAAGGTCGTATCCTCCCCTTGTGAGTAAAATATAAGTTTAAAGTTAAAACGTTTAGAGAAAATGTTGTCAGTGAGAGATCATAGCAGTTAAACCTAGATTTTGAAAAATATATGATCCAATCCAAATCAATATATGACGACCTCCGTGGTGCAGTGGGCGAATAGCCGGCTGAGACGCAGGAGGTAGCGGGTTCGATCCCCGCTGCGGAACAAATGTTTGCATGATCTACAGATATTTGTTCCGGGTCTGGTTGTTTCTCTATATGTATATTATAAGTATGTATTTACAAAAAAAAATGTTTATAAGTATTCTACAGTACAAGCTCTGCTTAATTTGGGGCTAGATAGCGCTGTGTGAAATGTCCAGCAATATTTATTTTATTATTATCTACAAGGTAAGGTGAAATGCAGTATGGATGGATCTCCCGAAGATACGATTAGAAACTGTAATAGCAAATTAACGTACGTAATAATTTTCATTATTTTGTAATACGAGTACATCATCAACTACTAATGTCAAACCAATAGTGACCGCAGTGGTCCAATACTACAACTTTATCGACATACCCGTTGGTTTTCCTACTAACACCACAATGGGCAACCAACAAAGTTCTAATCGAAGTAACGTCTATGTGCTCATCGCCTCTGAGACCAGAACTTTTATATCTTTCATGAATAGTGTATCCTTGAGCTTAGTAGCTAAACTTTTGCGTGCAAAAATAAGCGACATAAAATAGTATATTTCTAGAACAGTTCTCATTATATCATTATCATCATATCAGACATAGGACGTCTACTGCTGGACATAGGCCTCACCGATACCCCGACGATTCCCGGCAACGTTTAGCAGGTCATCTTTGTATTAAGGGGCGGGGAGCGCTTCCGGTGCGTGGTCTCCACTTGAGAGCCTTTCTACCCCACCGGCTATCAGCTCTTCGAGTGTTCACTGTCATTTTAACTTGCTAAGCTTCTGGGCAATGTTAGTTATCATTATGCTTGTAAGATACTACGAAGAAATAAATAAGATGAATATACAAATATACTGTATTACTAATGGTTCGCCCCGAACTGAGACCTCGCGAGTCTACCATAAAAAACAAAAAAATATTATTCGTAATCTTTGACTATCAAAATAGTGCCATGAAAAAAAACAGATAATTTGACCTACAGTTTCATTCAAATTACAGGTAACGGGAGTTCATGTTATTAGGTTACTCTTTTTTGGGGTACAAATTGCAGTTATTCTAGATTTCAGACTTTCGCCTATATTTGTGATATATAAGCTACACGCATACCAAATTACAGCACTGTGGGGTCACTGGTGTACCCTGTGAATTTTGTCAAAATTTAGTTTTTAATATGGCTAATAACTCAAAAACTACAAAAACTTTACTAAAAGTAAAAACGGGGTCGAAATGTACTAATACAACCTACTACAAAACTTTCATTTGACGTCTCATTTGACCTAAAAATTTCATTTTCATTTGATTTTACCCCTCTTGAACTCATATCTCAACAACCCCCCAAAATTTTTAGCTCATTGAGTCACACCAAAATTGTGCCATCATTACCTACCCTATATACCAAATTTCACGATGATCGGATAAACGCTTCGAAAGTTATCCTCGGACAAACATACATACAACGCCGATTTGCCCAAGTTGATTTGGAGATCTCGCTTCGCTCGATCAATTAAGCGTTTAAAACTACATTATAAATGTGTATTTAAAAAATATATTTTTTAAGTATTCTATCAGTTATTTATGAGCTTAACATCATAGGAGTGACGTTAAGTGGCAACCATCCGCCTATAACAAAGTATTTCCTCGTAGGTCACGCACCATACCATAGATACGTGCCCTACGATGCATGCTCCGCGTCCATCAAGTTGAGGCATACAAGTGTAAAGCCTCATGTGCCTATAATTTCACCAGCAACCTTACCCTGCAAACCGAAACACAGCAATACTGCTTGGCGGCCGACATAGATATATATGGTGTTAGTACTTCCCCGGGCTAACAGTTTTTTTTTAAATTAATTATAGCTTAGCGTTTGACTTATCACAAGAAACGCTACTACACTAAATTATTAATATACCTTATCATAATAATATAGCAGTTAAAATAAGTGCCTCTGGTTTGTTACACAATTTTATTCAACTTGCTGTCCGTCGGTGGCTCGCAGCGAATTCAGAATTACTTGGCCGGTATCTTTGGCGAACTTTAATGAAGTTCCCCTTTTATTACTAGCGTCTTAACCCCAAGGACCTTTGTTTATGATCCTGTTATAACTTTAAAGAGATTGCAACGGCACGCTGAGAGTTTATTTTTATATTTTTGTTGCTAATGAGAATTGGAATCTTATTATTTTTGACGGGCCTTGCTTGACATTAGAATACTCAACGGTTCCATCGCCAACCCTTCCTATAATATTAACGACCTCCGTGGTGCAGTGGGCGAATAGCCGGCTGAGACGCAGGAGGTAGCGGGTTCGATTCCCACCGCGGAACAAATGTTTGATCTACAGATATTTGTTTCGGCTCTGGTTGTTTCTCTATATATTATAAGTATGTATTTACAAAAAAAATGTATATAAGTATTCTATCAGTTATTTGGTTCCCATAGTACAAGCTCTGCTTAGTTTGGGGCTAGATAGCGCTGTGTGAAATGTCCAGCAATATTTATTTATTTATTATTTATTATATTAATATAGGGATATCTAGAGATTCTTGTCTGATGTATATATATTACATTTCCCGACTGCTGTACACCATCGGTTTTGTAGAGCAAACATTTATTTTTACAACATGTGACAATTAATTAAATAGTAACGCGTTCACAATTGATAAAAATATATAGAGTTTGCTCCGTGGTATGTCATCAACTCATCACATTGTGTGTTGGTCAATTCATACTAAAATTCCCATTTCCAATAGGTATGAAACCTTTTATTATCTGGCTTCTGAATTATGCTGTAATGCACCTGCAGTGATGAAATTTTATTACTACGAATATTAATATCTAACATTCCAAATTGGCCCACGCATTTAGACTAAATTGAAAGCTATCGTACAGGTATTAAAACTTTATTGCTGAACTAGCTGTTGCCCGCGACTTAGTACGTTTTACACAACTAAATGTGTAGGTAACCTAGAAATAAAGCTAAACTCGCTGTTGCAAATTGAGTTGACACCCCATTTTTATCCCATGGGAACTGATTTATGGGTTAAAAGATAGCCTATGAGGTAATCCAGGTTATAATCTACGTATATGCCTACCAAATTTCATCGAAATCGGTTCAGCCGTTACGACGTGATTGAGTAACAAAATAACAAATGAATAAACAAACATCCAAACTTTCACATTTATAATATTAGTGTGAAGTGTGATATAAATAGATACCTCATTTAGTTCTCACTAACTTTTGAAACTATCATGGTTATAGAATAGAATAGAATAGAAAAACGTTTATTTTGCATCACAAGTGTACAATGGCTTAGAAAAATGGGTATAAATTAATGAACAAATTTGTGAGCAAAAACGGTCACCACTCAGTTATGAACACTATTTTCACTAAAAACGCGGTACTTACCATAATTTGTGAACAGCTGCAACTGCATCGAATTATCGGGATACTCAAAAACTCACAAATTATGGTAAATATCCCGTTTTTAGTGAAAATAGTATTTCTGACTATTTCATATCATTAACTTTTAACCTCATTTTTATAGTGATATCTGTTTGGATCCATGGATACAAGTTACAGCGTCCATTTTGTATTGTTCTGTATAAAACTATAATGATTCGTTTTTTTTTCGTGGCAAATCTGATTATTTACAACTGGTTATTGGAAATTAAACCACTTCATCATATTCACGAGTTCACCCTTCATAAAAGAAAACACAATCATCGGTTTTTTCTCAAAGAAAATTTTCCATCCCAAGTTAGGTACCGCTTCACCCCTCATATCGGACGTAATGCGGAAATGCAATTTCCATAAATTTTACACAGTGTGAGCAGCGTCCCCATCCGAAAAGATTGAACGTGACCACATGCTATCATGGAGATTTGGCTGATGTTTTATTACACTTTGTTAAAAATACTTTTTGTTACGTGCACCTGAGATTTTAAAACTCTATTATAAGACTATTGTGAGGATTTCAAAACACTCGTTCAATATTTGATTTTTTTATTAATTATCTAGCTAGAGTATTATGGAAACAAACAGTGATATGATGATTAATATTATGACATTCTCTTGTCAATACATCTATGAAAATCGGATGTATGTTCACAAATATATTAATTTGTTTAAGAAAAATAGCGATAATCATAATTTTAATACTAGAAATAAAGATAAACTCGCTGTTGCCACTTGTAGACTCCCTAAAGTTAGTAAATAATTTAAAGGCCAACGTGTACGCTCTTATAACAAACTCCCAAGGGATGTACAAAAATTGAAAATTAACAAATTTATGAACGTAATTAAACAAAATCTTTATTAAAGCCTACTACAAAATATCGGATTATTTAGATGATAGAGAAGCTTGGGATTGAAATTGCTCCAACTCGTTCAAAATGTTACAATTTAGACTAATTTATTTTCTGTATTGTTATTTGACTTTCTTTCCTGGCTTGGTCGCGAAGGAACAGGCAGTAAAATTGACGTTTCAAAGTGATCCTTGTGATTTTAATGAATAAAAATATTTGACTTTGATGAGATTTCCCATGGCAGTGGAAAATAATTTTCCAAAATTTGTTAAAAACATCGAGTGTATTCTGTAAAAAAATACTTGAATTGTTTACCTTGGACCTTATGGTGAAGGTACTTGATCATGTTAACAGGACCATGTTTTTGCATACACCTACAGGTACACCGTACCTACATTACAGACCAACACATAGATACATCCTTACCCCGGAAGGGATGCAGCCGGACAATAATAATGAATGAACACTGAACCCACATCAGATGAAAACGAAAACAGGAGGTTAACATAATATAATCATGACAATGAGTTGCAACATCCTCAGAACACCCAAACAGTGAAACGAGCTAAAAATTCATTTTATGACCTGAATTTTTCATAAGCTTTCTGGGCGAAACTCGGAAAAATTAAACAAGCAGCAACATTTTTCAAAGTAAATTTTTCAATGTGCATCCGCATACATTTTATGGAGGCAAGACTGCGGTCGTAACAAACCAAATAAATTATAAAAAGAGATCTCGGGCAGAGACAAGGCTTTCCTCGGGACATGTCGTAAATTTAACGGTCGAAAGGACCCTTATTTCCCTCGACTATTCACGTGGTTGAGCTAGCAAACTACGCCTTTATGAGTAATAGAAAGATACTGTAACAATTTAAATATTAAACGTTACGTCTTTACACGATTTTATGTCGAAAGGGAAGGAAGCTTCGGGGTTCGATTCCTTTGACGATGCAAAACGCTTTGTGCTTATATTTTTCATAAAAACATCTATAGATATATTTGGGAATTATATTGACAGGATGTAATTATAATAAACTGTGGAATTACTTGAGATTTACAGTAATGTATTTTTAATTTGCAGGAAAGACAATGCACAATACGTGCAGAGCTAAGTGCTTTGGCCGTTCGGAGCACGCGTAGATGCACACACGACTATTTTGAGAAGATGGTTTAGCTGCTAGGAAGGCCTACTACTTTTATCTCAGATACAACAGCAGTTACGTCCTTTACGCAGATAATGCTACAACTTTAATATGTGTAGAAAAAAATATTTTTTTTTAACTTGATAGATCTTCGTTTGATCACAATCTCACCTGATGGTAAGCGATGATATGGTCTAAGATGAAGCACGAGGATCTAGAAGAAACCTATTCACTCTTACCTTAAAGAGACCCGGATTGTATTCTTTAGGAAAAACAGATGACAGCAAAGTGTGCCTTACCTTAAAAAGTGTACCTTAGCTGTGCGCATCAAGAACGTAGAACCAAAACGGTGTGTGCGAATGGGTGGTATATCAGATAGGTACGGATGGTACTGAGCCGTGCACCTGCTTGCCCTTTGATGGAAGAGAGATGGCTAGATTAGATTGTATAGTTCCTGGGCAATTTCCCCGAAATGTATTATGTAAAAGATCGATAGGCTTGCAACTTATTAATAGATGTAAAGACCTTAGTTTTCTTTTTATAAAATAACATTGATCCTCGTTTAGCCTTGAACACCTATCTTTTCTCGTGCAATTACCTGGTTCTCTGTTCTTTACAAGCCTTATCCAGAGTGTTTTTTTTTAATTATACCTGTAAATGCCTTAATTAACGCAGTATATCTCCCATTCGCCTCAGAAATGGCTCCATTGTACAAAATTTGTAACGTAGTAAAATTTCTCGACCGCAACAGAATTACCACGGAATTATGAGAATATATTCTAAATATACAATACTGTTGAGTGAGTGACTGACAGATGACACACAGTCTTAACAATACGTTCCGTAAATATGAAATTTGGTGGACATCTTCTACAATTTCTTAATGTAAACATATGTTTAACGTCCTCATGAACTGATTGTTATTGTAAAAAATTGATTTGTACCCTGAATATTGGTTTTAGCTAATTATTGTAAAAATATTTGCATTATTCTAAGAAACTCATTGAGAAGGAAGATGTGCCAAGTGACGGAAAGTGTCATTGGTATACCTAGCACTTGATTTGTCATATTTCATGCCAGCAAATTCATTGTGTATGTCCCATGTCATTATTATTTTTGTAGACTTATGAAAAATATTTTGTTGAAAATAATAAAAATACCTAAAAATGAAATAGACCCGTTCTACGCCCGATCCTGATCAAACTATTTGCAGAGTTTGTGTTATCGCAAAAATAAGAATAAATATTTTGCAAAAGCAAAACGATAGCTCACTGTCATTTATAGTTTACAATGATCTTGAACTGATAATGGAGACTTAAGTTTTGAAAATGCAATTCCTACCCAGATGTGCTGATTATGTGCTGATGAAATTCTACAGAACTAACCTGACTCGGGCAAAGTCGCAGGCGTTTCACAAGTTATAAGAATAATTTAATTAAGACATAACAGCACCTTTAATGCCGATTAGTCACACGAGCCGTTTGGGCGGACTAGGTAATTTGAGATCTTAATGGGTTTACTGCGGCTTGGTCATACCTCCTACACGAGCTGGCCAATCGGCTCTCTCCTCAATGGCTTCACTTCCATCATTTATGATTAACACTTAGTGAGATTCTTTGATAATTTGATCGAACCGTAATGCAATTTATTGTTCAATTACAGCTCTATCTGAATCGTCTAAAAATTGCTCATCAGAGACTATAAAACAGAAGCAATGCTAGTAATTTATTTGCTTCACAAACAGTACTTTCTTTGATCTGATAAGGTTGCTCTAACTATGATTTTTAAAGTGATTATCAAATAACAATCAAGCTTACTAAAATAAACCATAAACTTATTCGCTAATAAATCAAATAATCTACAATAGAAATTATACGGAAATTTATGGATTATCATAAGGTTCCTAAATCAAGTTAAATCTTCATTATAAATACGGGATTTATCACGTACCATTTTATCGGTGTTTCGACCGACAATGTTGAATCTATTTGGGAGAGATGATTCAGTATTTAGTATTTTTATTGATGTAGGTAGCGGTTATCTAAACGAGCGCGTGTTGACAGCTACAAGCCAACAAAATGTTCTCTCTTAAACTATAAAACCAAAAATAAAGTGTATTCATAGACAGAGTGAGACCTACTGGACTTGTGCTAATAAGCTCCTTACGTCAGATGAGTCCTTGCTATTATTTTTCAAGATAGCATTGCGGGTTTCCGATGTAATTGCCCCGGTTTCTTTAAGAGTCTGACAGCTCAAAGGCCAGTCACTGACGTGCCTCATTGTCGGAACGCCCACGTTTACTTTATTCAAAGATTGTCGAGTTTTTTCTTTTGAATATTCAGGGAGTCAGTTATACGCGGTAATAAGTGCTTTATTCGCAAGATCTCATGCAACTTCAAGTTTTTTTGTTGAGAATCTCCGAATGGCGTGGTTGTATCAGAATCTGGCAATTATGTAAAGAAATACCATTAAAATTTCAAGCTTTCATATTATAATTGATCGAGAGAAGCGAGATCTCTAAGTCAACTTTGGCAAATCGGCGTTGTATGTATGTATGTATGTTTGTTTGTCCGAGGATAACTCTCGAAGCGTTCATCCAACCATCGTGAAATTTGGTATATAGGTAAGTACTGGTGGCACAATTTTAGTGTGACTCAATGAGCTAAAAATTTTTAGGGGTTGTTGAGATATTGGGGTTCAAGATGGGTAAAAAAAAATGAAAAAGAGACTATTAGATCAAGTGAAACGTCAAATGAAAGGTCTTCATTAGTACATTTTGACCCCGTTTTTACTCTTAGTAAAGTATTTGTAGTTTTTGAGTTATTAGCCATAATAAAAACTAAACTTTGACAAAATTCACAGGGTACACCAGTGAACCCACAGTGCTGTAATTTGGTATGCGTGTAGCTTATATATCACAAATATAGGCAAAAGCTAGAATCTAGAATAACTGCAATTTGTACCCCAAAAATATATAACCAATTAACATGAACTCCCGTTACCTGTAATTTGAATGAAACTGTAGGTCAAGTTGATTTGTTATTCATTTCGTGGCACTATTTTGATAGTCAAAGATTACGAATAATGTTTTTTTTGTTTTTATGGTAGACTCGCGAGATCTCAGTTCGGGGCGAACCACTGGTTTAATTTAATCTCACTTTGAATAGTAAGTCATGAGTTATAAGCATGTAGGTGTGTATCATCAAATGTTTTCCATGGTAGGCTAGGAATTAACGAAAGTAGCACTAACATTAAACTCCACCATAACATACAATTAATCGAACCGTTAAACATAAAGTTTTATGCCATGTTTACTTTTAAGTAGGTAATCGAACCTAATGCAGTTCCCCATAATGATTTAAATTACAGCCTAATTTTTGCCAACAACGTTTTATTACATAAAATTGTAGGATACCGTAATAATTTCTTTATGGTCCACCAGCGGTGTATTTCAGCTCCAATAGAAAATGTTCCAATAGTCGTAAAACCAAATTGTGGCTGTAAAATGTCGTAATTAGTGAAACTAATAGTTCTAATCGACTTCCATACAAAAATTAAAATCATAAACATCATACTTATAAGACGTTCAATAACTGCTTCTATAAAATTAAATTGTTGATTGAACAAAAAGTTGATTTATGGTATGAATAATAAACAACAGGTCTGACGGATATCGATGTGTAGGTTGCCTTATTTGTTCTTATATCCTAAAGTATATGACAACACATACAAAAAGAGGCAAGAGTGCGGCCATTATTTCCTCTTGAGTAATTTGATATTGCTCATTCAGTTGTTTTCTGGCTGTTTGGGTATAAGATTACAAGCAATTTATTTTAAAGCGGCAATCGAATTTACGAATGCATTCAGCTTGTTTAAGGATACCATTCTAGTGGTCGCATTTTATTTTATTTACATACAAGTGGTCCTACTCAGTTATGCCTAGGTAACATGAATAAATAAATAAATAAATATTGCTGGACATGTCAAACAACACTGTGCCCCAAACTAAGCAGAGCTTGTACTATGGGAACCAGATAACTGATATAATACTCATATACTTTTTTTTTTAAGTGAAACTTTTATTACATTGTCTCAAACTTTTTCGTCTGTGTGTTGCATGTCGCGTGACGGTCGGCCGCGGAGTAGGGATAAAGTGAAAGGCGCTAGTCAGAGCAGCCGAGGCCAATATGGTGGCGCCTATAGTTCGCATCACCATTCAAAATGTATTTTTTTTTAAACATAAAGGAATTATAAAAATTAACATAGCTGACCGTGTAGTGTATAGACTATTACTCATTTGTGCCAACGAAATTTTTTTGTTAAATGTCTATAATGTGAAATAAAGTTTCACTTTTACCGTGGTTTCATAAAACCACACAATCCTTTTTTTATAAACATACTCATAATATATCGAAAAACAACCAGACCCGGAACATATCTGTAGATCATAAAAACATTTGTTCCGCAGCGGGAATCGCTACCTCCTGCGTCTCAGCCAGCTATTCGCCCACTGCGCCACGGAGGTCGTCATGGAATAGCTATCTTTTTTTAGCTTTTAAATTAAGCCCTTTTCATAATTTTCATCTGAATTTTTCATTCTGAGTTTACACTGAATAATGAATTCAGCTAGCGAACTCTAATCATTAATTTCGATCTGAATTATTTAATCAGTAAACGCTGAAAGGTAGCTACTTAGTAACTATTAACTACCGATCAGTTACCGGGCCTTTGCAAACTAGAAATCAAGGCACGATAGCCATAAGAATGTAAAATAAACCACTAGAAACAAAAGAGTCCAGAGTGTCTGCGATTACGTATCCCGCACTTAAACAAATAAGCATAGAGAAACTTATACGGTCTATGCAATATTACCTACCACGAATGGACCCTGTGTAAAACTATCTATTTAGCATTTTATTAGACGTTTCTCATTGGTTAGACTGTAAGCTTCTGAAGGGATTTGCATTTGTTGATTACTTTTGCCATACCATTCCGGTTGCGCGGTAAATGTTTTCCCTTGTTTGTATGCTTTAGTAAACTTTATTGCTGCATTCCATTCTGGAGATGTGGATAAAAAAATGTTGCGTAAAATCATAACAATTTGTCATTCTACCTTCGTGTACGAGTAGCAGTTTTTGTAATTTTGCATAGGTAGAAATAAAATAAACTTTTCAACCGATCGTTGGTTGTCGCTTCGATGTCGCCACTGCTTCCTACAATTTTCTGTAAAAGTTGCCCTACTTCCAACATTGAATGACCAACAATAGAGGCTATCTAAACTTTCCTAGACCTTTTCCAACGGACATTCTACAATATCGGTTATCGGTACAATTATCGATAGCGTCTTGAAGACGGTTAGATTGCAACCAAGATAGGTTGGCTTAATCCGTAAATTTATGGCCTCACTTTAATAGGTTCTTGGGAAAAAGTGCCTTTGTGTGAGCCAGTTTGAAATGCCACATGTTTAAATGCATTTAATTACCTAACTCGATTAACTAACGTAGTTTTCAATCACGCAATCCATAGTTACAAATCTAATAAGTAAAATGCAAATATTTCGATAGGTGCAAATACTCGTACTTCTCTTTCGAGTCTTGAGACTTATTAAATCTCGATATACCTTATTATGATTTTTATTTTCTGCAAAACAAAAACCCAAAAAATTGCCTACTATTTTTGGTCATGCAGCCACAAGTCAAAGTGTGCAACTCAGCTTATAACTAATCCGTGTACAGGAACACATTTTTTCTCACCGAGTAAACACTAATGAGAACAATAAACATAAGAAAGAAATTGTTTGGTTTTATATTTACTATGGTTAGTACCATTACGTTTGTCCGGTTGTATCCGATTTAGAGGCTCATTCTTATTAGACCATCCTGTTTTGAATGCAAAGTGTCTACCAATGTTTTGTTATCTCTTATAACAAACTCTTGTAGCTCAATCTTGTATTACAGCAAACCGATTCTTAGTTATTTTGTTCTGGCCTGTTAAAAACCTTTTTACATTATTTAGGCAAATCCACATAAAATCATTGACAATCATCAATACGCCGGTACAGATTAAGACTGTGTATGAAACCTGTTAAATATGTATCCTATTTCAGACCCTTCAATATTTAGTAAAACTGTTGAAATATTTCAATAGCTCCGATTCCAATTTAGTGAAATAGTTCAGAATATTTTAAAATTAAAGTTTTTGGAATCTCTCGACTGTCGTTAACCAGGCTTAATAAAAGTGCATGTGGGCTCGTGAACAGAGTCAATAAACCCTTTGGTAAAATATCCGGGAAACAAAGCTGTGGGTTTACACATTTTTCAAGCGAACATCGTTCGAAGTTTTAATCTGGTCGAGGATCAATAGCATGAAAAAGTTTTATGCAGCTTTTTCACAAAATATAAATAAGGTGATCAAAAATATATAGCAGAGCGTGGTTTCGATCCACGGACCTCTGGGTTATGGGCCCAGCACGCTTCCACTGCGCCACTCTGCTCTGTGTCACATAAGTTGAAAATAATGGCTAGGTATATGATAGTTTTGGAACAATCCTTTATTGGGGGTTATTGCGATTTATACTCCTAGTACCTACCGTAAGTCCATTCGAAAATAAAATGAGGCTTATTGTATTCATAATACTGAGATTAAATACAACCTCTACAACAAATCCTTATTTCTATTTAAAAATGAAAGAGGCTATATTCATGATATGCTTTAATTAAATACAACCTCATTGACAAATCTCATTTCTATTGCTTAAAAGAGGCCATAGTTTAGTAGTGAAAAAAAACAATGGATACCGGGAACGCAAATTTTCTTTTTAGCAACAAACTGGTATAAAGGCTTTTAGAATTTCCTCGCATTCGTGATGAAAAGTTATGTATTATACTCGGGTGTAAGCGATCAGTAGCATCCTTGACTTGACTCATTAGTGTCTTCGCTCGCCTTCGCTCGTACGCCATAATATCTCGGGTGAAATTGATCGTGTACGCCACTTGTATAACAATGTACTATTAGAGACTTGTATATAAAGGGATTGATCGCAAATAGCTACATTATCCGTAAACAAAACATTGTTTTTGTTCCTGTGTGGTAAAATTCTGATAACTTAATAAGACCAAATGTCGTCCAGGTTAAGATGAAAATTACATACTTCTACCTTGCTTCCACATGTACTAAATAAACAAAATCCTATAATTGTTTCATGTAAAGTAATTTTACTTGCATTGCATTGCAAAATAACCGTATATTTATTTTGAAAACCATTCTTTTATTAAAGCAAACTTCATCATCATCATCGTCAGCCCTTCCCATCCCACTGCTGGGCATAGGCCTCTCTTCGTTGTCGCCATTCGCCTCTGTCCTGAAAGTAAACTTATTACGAAGAAAAAAATTGCAAGGTTTTTCCGTTATAAACATTCTGCTAAAAAGATAGGTAGGATTCCCTTCACAGAAGATTACGTTTCCATTACTTATAATTGAATCCAATAACTCATTCAATCGTTGTCTTTGATTCATCGACATAATTATTTTCTTCCGCTTAGGCAGCCTCGAACAAAGACTTTCTAGAAGGTAGGTAGCGTTTCTTCATCCTAAAAGCGTCGTTCCGTGAAATTGACAGATGTTCAAAATAATAACAGAAGGTTACGTTCTACTGGTTTTGTAACGGATCGTAATTGGATTGCCAATGGTCTAGAATCAATTTCAAATCAGAACCAGGCATTGACGCATCCTTTGAATTATTCGTGGTGTTGTTTGTCAAATTCAATTATTGATTATGAACAAAAATGAATGAGTCACTTAAAATTTGACTATGCCACACACTAAGATGATTTACATTGTTCTAGCTCTTAGACGTTTTCACAAGCCAAGTGTCTTTCACTCTGCGCCTGTAACAAGGCCTCTTAGATAGTTAGAAGTTTCTAAAAGCTGGGCATTTAGAAACAAAGAGCGCAATAAATTATTTTTGTTTGATGTGTTTTAGGTCTGTGGGTTGAAACCACACTCTGCTAACTTTTTGCACCACTTTTTTAATCATGCATTGCATTGTTGAGGAAGGGTAGTGAGTGATTCACTTCCTTTTTCATAGAGCAGAGTGGCGCAGTGGAAGCGTGCTGGGCCCATAACTCAGAGGTCCGTGGATCGAAACCACGCTCTGCTAATTTTGTATCTCACTTTTATTTGAGTCATGCATTGCGTTCTTTTTGTAAGGGTAGTAATGATTCACCCCCTGTGCCATAGAGCAGAGTGGCGCAGTGGAAGCGTGCTAGGCCTATAACCCAGGGGTCCGTGGATCGAAACCACGCTCTGCTAATTTTGTATTACTTTTATTTGAGTCATGGCATTGCGTTCGTTTTGGAAGGGTAGTAAGTGATTCACCCCCTGTGTCATAGAGCAGACTGGCGCAGTGGAAGCGTGCTGGGCCCATAACTCAGAGGTCCGTGGATCGAAACCACGCTCTGCTAATTTTGTATCACTTTTATTTGAGTCATGCATTGCGTTCTTTTTGGAAGAGTAGTAAGTGATTCACCCCCTGTGCCATAGAGCCGAGTGGCGCAGTGGAAGCATGCTGGGCCCATAACCCAGAGGTCCGTGGATCGAAACCACGCTCTGCTAATTTTGTATTACTTTTATTTGAGTCATGCATATCGTTCTTTTTGGAAGGGTAGTGAGTGATTCACCCCCTATGTTATAGAGTAGAGTGGCGCAGTGGAAGAGTGCTGAGCCCATAACCCAGAGGTCCGTGGATCGAAACCACGCTCTGCTAATTTTGTATCACTTTTATTTGAGTCATGCATATCGTTCTTTTTGGAAGGGTAGTGAGTGATTCACCCCCTATGTTATAGAGTAGAGTGGCGCAGTGGAAGAGTGCTGAGCCCATAACCCAGAGGTCCGTGGATCGAAACCACGCTCTGCTAATTTTGTATCACTTTTATTTGAGTCATGCATTGCGTTCGTTTTGGAAGGGTGGTAAGTGATTCACCCCCTGTGTCATAGAGCAGAGTGGCGCAGTGGAAGCGTGCTGAGCCCATAACTCAGAGCTCCGTGGATCGAAACCACGCTCTGCTAACTTTTTGCACCACTCTTTTTTGAATCATGCATTTCGTTGTTGTTGGAAAGGTAGTGAGTAGTAATGAGTGATTCACGCCTTGTATTGCACAGCAGAGTGGCGCAGTGGAAGCGTGCTGGGCCCATAACCCAGAGGTCCGTGGATCGAAACCACGCTCTGCTAATTTTGTATCACTTTTATTTGAGTCATGCATTGCGTTCGTTTTGGAAGGGTAGTAAGTGATTCACCCCCTGTGTCATAGAGCAGAGTGGCGCAGTGGAAGCGTGCTGAGCACATAACTCAGAGCTCCGTGGATCAAAACCACGCTCTGCTAACTTTTTGCATCACTCTTTTTTGAATCATGCATTTCGTTGTTGTTGGAAAGGTAGTGAGTAGTAATGAGTGATTCACGCCTTGTATTGCACAGCAGAGTGGCGCAGTGGAAGCGTGGTGGGCCCATAACCCAGAGGTCCGTGGATCGAAACCACGCTCTGCTAATTTTGTATCACTTTTATTTGAGTCATGCATTGCGTTCTTTTTGGAAGGGTAGTGAGTAATTCACCCCCTGTGACATAGAGCAGAGTGGCGCAGTGGAAGCGTGCTGGGCCCATAACCCAGAGGTCCGTGGATCGAAACCACGCTCTGCTAAGTTTTTGCACCACTCTTTTTTTGAATCATGCATTTCATTGTTGTTGGAAAGGTAGTGAGTAGTAGTGAGTGATTTACGCCTTGTATTGCACAGCAGAGTGGCGCAGTGCAGCAGCAATTTTTATTGGTACGTTATTAATTATTTTTTAAAATGTTTTGCAATATTTTATTTTTACTTTGGTTTTACTTTACTCATTATTTTCTTTGGGCAACTATTATTTAGTTTTTGTTTTATGGCTTCTGTCTTATCTTTGCATGCAATACAATATTTTTTGCTTTTGTTATGATTACCATCACAAAACATTGATCCGATTTTGGAATTACCTACAACAAAACTTTATTGAACCTGAGCCTACTTTACGACAGCAATTCCTTTGTTTACAAACCAAATGTTTATCACTTTGCCGACAAACTACCTGACTTCGAACGAACGTTTATAACCTTTAATAACATTTATGATTGTGTTTGAATAGGTTTACGTAATTCAGAGAAGTACTAGGGAGGTATGGATAGTATGGGAATTTTTAGTTTTTGTTGATGCTCGCAATTCAGTTTTTGCGTGGTTTGTACAAACGGCGCCGATATAGGGTGCGGTCTCGTAAATTCTTTAAAAATGCCGCCGGTTTAACCATTTCAGTGATACTTCAACGAAATCGCAATATACAGCTGCCTCTTACATTTTAGCCGAGTACCTACTTTAAGACCTATTTATAAGCATCCACACTAATATTATAAATACGAAAGTAGGTTTGTCTTTCTGTTTGTTACGTTTTCACGGTTAAAACATAACAAGGACTACTGTGTATTATGGTAAAGGACATAGGTTTGTTTTTTTTTATAAAATAGATTTTTGTCGTTCGATATTGAAAATCAAACACTTGGACTGCGCCAGAGATTTGAAAGTAATATTTGAGACACCGTCGCGTCCACGAAGTTATAGGTAAAAAAGTTTTTACCTACTTACCTGCATTCACAAGCATCGCGTCAGTCTAGGTATGGGAGGCACTCAGGTTTTTAATAAAACTTATTGGATAACTAAGACAATGTTCATCTGCCCAAACGGGCAGATGAAGTTGTCGGACAACAGTCGATATATGGCGCTGTTTTAATTACCTATGAAGTCACCGCGAACGAAGTCGCGGGTTGGCAACTCGTTATATGTATACTATACCTATGGCAAATACATTTTCTTATTTTCACCAACAATGTTATTTATATACATTTATAAACTTACCCTTAAATTGTAGATGTAGTTTTTTTACACCCACCTGGGTGGCACCAGACAATACCTATTGGAACCATTGTCTGGTGCCCGTTTGTAGAAGAACGCATCCTTATGTAAGTGCAGTTCGACCACACGGCTTGGGACACACAGTTTTGCAGTTACGTGAACTATGCGTCGGTTAAATTGCGAAGTCGTCAGTGCGATCCGTTTTGTTGGTGATACCATATTGATGATGCTTTTATGCTCTTTTATGTTTACATTTTGTGACTCATGTTTTGAGTATACCTACTACCGTGACGTCATAAATGATATTAGTAAAATTATGAACTATGCTTATTATAAACTAGCTGTTGCCCGTGACTTCATACGAGTTAAACTAATAAATGTGTAGGTAACTTAGAAATAAAGCTAAACTCGCTGATGCAACTTGACACCCCATTTTTATCCCATGGGACCTGATTTAGGGTATAAAAAGTAGTCTATATGTTGATACAGGTTATAATCTAGGTACATAATAATATTAATCGAAATCGGCTAAGCCATTACGATGTGATTGAGTAACAAACAAACAAATAAATAAATAAACAAACATCCAAACTTTCGCATTTGTAATATTTGTGTTAGGTTAATTCAGTTTATTGATTGAAGACATGTGAACTTCGCTAAAAAACGTAAGACTTGTCGGCAATGTAATAAAATGTTCAATACTCAATAATAATTGGTCGAGCGAAGCGAGATCTCAAAATCAACTTGGGCAAATCAGCGTTGTATGTATGTAGTATGTGTGTTGATTTCCAAAGCGACCGATCTTATGCGGCCTGCACCCAACGGCTCCCAGAAACCTTTATAAGGTCTGCTTTCCATCTAGTGGGGAAATGAGACAACATAAAACGTAGGCCATAATAAAAACTGAACGTTGACAAAATTCACTGTGTACACTAGTATAAACAGACAAAAATAAAGTCTGAAATCCAGAACAACTGCAATTTCTACCCCAAAAAATAGTAACCAATTAACATGAACTCCCGTTACCTGTAATTTGAATGAAGCTGTAGGTCAAGTAAAGTGGATGTGCATTTCATGGCACTATTTTGATAGTCAAATATTACGAATATTTTCTTTTTCTTTTTATCGAGACTCACGAGATCTCAGTTCGGGGCGAACCACTAGTACGTAATAGTAATAGGTGGTAATTGATAGGTAGATACATTATCATTATGAACCCTGCTGAGCACAACAATATTATAGAGAGGAGGACGTCATTGTCATGTTCGACTCGATAAACAGTAATTAATTTAAATTTAACTCAAATTATGTTTAAACAATTGTTTATAAATTTTTTTAAACATTAGCCAGCAATAAAAAGTAAACTTGTAAATAAAGCAATCGTATAATGTATACTCGTGTAAACAATGCAAAAACATTTCGACCCAACAGAAACATCTTTACTCTTTAGCAAAGTAGGTATGCCAGGATTGCCGACCGCACATTTAGTGTTTCCCTGGTAAATTCGTTGGTGGCCGCCAATCCAGCTATTTCAAATATTTTACAAATTGGAAGATCGTCCGCGACATTACGGCGCTGCCGATTCCAGAGATAAATAGTTCTTTGTCGTGCTGTTTACAAATCAGCGCATTAGGGAATTATCGGTAAAGCACGAATTTTTATATAGCCCAAATGGCTCTGGGCAAAATTAAGTGATTGGACTAATGTTTATTTTTTCAATTTATGTATTAAGTTGACTCGCATTGACGTCGCATGATTTTTATCAAAATAAAATATAGCCTATATTAATGTAGCTTTTTATCAGTCAAAGAATTTTCAGAATCGGTTCAGTAGTTTTTGAGATAAACTTAAAATAACAAACTTTACCTCCTTTTATATTATTTATGCATTTTGGTAAAATAATCGTGTCGTAGTACAAGTGTTATCTACACGATAAATTCAATTAAAAAGTTTAATTTGAAAATGAATTAAAAAGAAAAACATAAACGCTTACATGAAGAAATCACTTAAAATTCTATCAAGAACAACCAGTATCATATAAAAGCAGCAAAAACTAAAGGTGATCCATTGAAGTATAAAATAAGAAACGGCCAATAAATAACCAGATCCGCAAGATCTTGTAGACTTGTCCGAAGACAAGACTACTGCTTCATTACAGTGCGTCTAAATAAATGACTCTTGAAGGAAGTTTTCAATAGAGCAAGCTTTAGACATAGCTCAAAGGATACAGCAAGCTCAATCAATAACTGTGTTCATTACAATTTTGAGTTACCAAATAAAAAAATATACTTTAACAATAACTACATACCTACTTAGAAGTCTTAGAAGTTATAGGGTAAAATATTAATACGTTGGTGCTAGATAATTTTTAATAAAACCTAAGTAAGAGATCATTAATCCGAGAAATCACCATCAAAACACGTACAATTTTCACAAATAATACAATTTTCGTGACTTATTTTTTTTACTTTTTATTCTTTTCTCTAACCTATCTCGTCCCACTGCTGGGAAAAGGCTGGCATGGCACCCGTCAACGCCAGCATAGCCGCTGCAGTCGCCGGGCACTTGGGGCCTTGGTTGGTTGTGTTTGTTGTGGGGGGGGGGGGGGGTTGGGCCATAACCCACCACGCTGGTCCAGTTCGGGTTGGTGGGTGTTTCGTTAGAGCCTTGTTCGTTAATCAGCAGGGTACACCACGAGCAGGTAAGGTTGGCTTGGGTGCCAAAAGATGTTGTTTAGCGCCCTTTGTACCCTTGTACCCTTTTTTAATAATTATTATAAATACCTACGGGTTTCATCACGTTTCATTATATCGGTGTTACGACCGGCAATGTATCTGAGCACTCACCCTGATGAAGGTTCTACATTTTGTTTTAGGTAATGACTTAGCTATTCTCTCAGATGGTATCAGAATAAATCAAATAACTCGGCTGTATTCACTGTCGTTGGCAAATGTGTCTTCATTCATGACGGCACGCTGCAGCTCTCAAATTCGTAGAGACTCTTTCAGATGTAAAAGAATTAGTCATGTTGGTTTTTATTCTGAAACTAAGTTTTGAATTTAGTATTTTTAAGGACATTTCATATTTTATCCCAAAAATAATGAGTATAATAATTTACTCAAGCCAGAGACACTATTTCGTTTATTCAAGAGACGCCAGTGACAAATAGCGTGGATTTTCGAGAAAGAAGCTCTACCATCATCCCAAATTGGCCAGACAGGCATTACTCGCTTAATAGTGTGTCTGGAATACTGTAAGTAAAGAAATACGAAATCTACAATGATCCTTGTAAAGCCCGGTTCATAATTTTACAAATAACTTTGAGATGTTTATCGGAGATTGCTGAAAGCTTTTAATGTAATTGCAATATTAGTGTGAGGTTAACCTGAATCTTTTTACAAGCTTTTATTTAGCTTGCAATGTTTGTTTGTTAGAACAATTCGTTGGTTGGTTTAGGTCAAATCTTGAGAGATGAATTAGAACCACTTCCTCTTATCATACGGAGTTGAAATTTGACTCGTTGGTTCATTTTCGATGACAATGCATTTTTATGGTAAGCATGACCTGATTCTAGACACTGGATTGGCTCCAGACGAAAGAAATTATCAAGGGTCAACAGCAAAGACGCGAAATTTTGTATACGCATTTAGTTATGATATCCCGTTCTAAGATGACATGGCTGCATTATGAATTTTATAAAAGCTTGTTAGGAAAAATAATATTTTCAACAAAAAACTTATTACAATACTTTTTATTTTTGACAACGATCACAATTAAATGCTCATTATAGATTCAAACAATAGAACCGTTATGTTTATAAAAGAATCAGTGATTAGAATAATCTGTATCGACGAAGGTTCATGGTGAAACAAACTTCATATTTTAGTTTTAGTGAGGATCTACACAAAAAAGGTATGTTCAGGTTTTGCATTACCGACAACCCGAGTTGATTTTGTCAACGGTAGAGAAGATAAATTAAAGCGAAGAACATTTGTGAAACGAAATCCAGTAATATACTTATACAACGAAACTTAATCTTTTGGTAAGAATTTTTAAGAGATAACTTGTTTGCTAAACACAACTAAAATTAAAATTAAAATCTTAATGTCGATAGGTACCTACTTTGTGTTAAACCTTTTTCTAAGAAATTACGATTTTAGTCTCTGATTTATTTTAAACTAGCTGTTGCCCATGACTTCGTACGCGTTACACTACTAAATGTGTAGGTAACCTAGAAATAAAGCTAAACTCGCTGTTGCAATTTGACATTCCATTTTTATCCCATGGGACCTGATTTATGAGATAAAAAGTAACATATGTGTTAATCCAGGTTATAATCTACGTACATACTAAATTTCATCGAAATTGAAAGCCGATACGACGTGGTTGAGTAACAAATAAATAAATAAACATCCAAACTTTCCCATTTATAACAATAGTGTGATAGATATTGTTTCAAAGGTGATTTTGCCAAACCAATTTTTTTATTTGTTGGATAGAAGATAAAACTAGACACTATGCTAAGCCTAAAGTACCATTAGCTACTCCACCGCTCTATTTCCCATGACAGACACAGACAGGTTTGAGCAAAAATAGTCCCGACTGTGATCGGGTACGTACGGACAGACAATGCATTCATTATTGAGATGCAGCGCAACGCAGCTGTAACTGGACATTAAGCACTGGACCGCTCTTTTTGTACGGATTTCGCTTATAGGCGTTGGATCGAGAATTTACGTTGTATGAGTATCAATCTTGAACTTTGTTTGGATTTTTGTCAAAGGTAAAATAGCCATTATTAAAGTATGCGGGATGTGCAGTGTACCTAAATAAATCGAAAAACTGACATCCGTTAGGGAAAAAGTTTTCGAATAAATCACCAATACTGCGAATAAGTCGAACTTACAACGATTTCAGTGTTACAGTCAATGATCTTGATATATTCAACGACACGTACAGGTCTTACAAAAACAAACTGTTTAAAAATATATCATTGGAGATGGCGAGCGTTCTGCCATCTCTTCCAGAATCTCTGTAATATTTTACTATGCAATAAAACACTCGTGTTCCGAAACAACATCGGAACACTTATTAGTTAGTAAGATTAATTTATTAGTTATGAAAAAATTCAATTATATTTTGACCGTCGCTGGCGAATGTTGTATACACCTGTAATTGGTGCATGTATCAGAAATGTGCTTATGACTATCGTCATAAATCTGGTAAAGCATATAGTGATTTACTATGAAGTGATAAAATATGTGTACTGTTGTGTACCTTTAAATAAATAAAAAAAAAAAGGTCACGCACTGGAAAACGCAGCGTAACACGGCCCCCTACTTGATGGAAAGTCAATTAAAGGTTGCTGGGACCCTTTGGGTGGAAAACTATGGAGAAGGTATTCAGTGGAAGACCTATGGCTGATGACCTACACAATTAATTTTTAGCCATCAAATTTATGTTTTGCAAAAGCTACTAAACATTGCATAAGATAATTTTTATAATAATCACAATATACAAGATGGTATAGCTGGTAATATTGTACAAACGAAATTGAGCTAATTTAATCATATATTCAAATTTTTTGTAATACCAGATGGTTGTATTTTGTCTAGACTATTATGCATTGTAATTTTAGTTCATTCTCATAATAGACATTTCGTTTTGTACTTTTTTGAACATTTTATATAAAAAGCTTTATAAACCCATCGCATACAAACTACTTACGTTTAAAGTTTTCAATTTCAATTCAACTCAATGCTTTCAATTGACTATAAATTGGCACTAAAATAGATAAATGTCAAATTGTTGATCAAATCGCTTTCATCATTCGAAATCATCTCCGTTTCATCTCACAACAAAACCGTTGAATCTCCGATCTCGAAGCAAAACGAAATAAAGATCGGGTTCATTCGACGCCCGAAATAGTGTTGGACTCTATTCAAAACTCTTTGGAATTACTACACTATTTGTTGCCTTCGTCCATTCAGTAACTCAACGCCTCAGAGTAATTTGTTACTAAAGGAATTCGACAGTTATTAGATGAACATAAATTTTTACGCTTGGAACCGAGGTGTCTGTTTACGAAGCTGGTGGAACGCAAATGGATATCGTTGTTTATTACGTTAATTTTGAGCCAAAAATATTTTTATTTGATCGTTATAGCATATTTCTCATATTACTTAACTACAGATCTATGGAACGTATAATGATTATAACTAGTTTTATTTCGATAATAACTTCGAAGCTGTAATAAAATTGTCGCATTGGGAAAGTCACATACCTACCTGCAGCATAAAAGTTACATAAAATTTTATTTCTTCATTTGAAAGAGAAATCTCAAAATTATTTATTGAAGAAACAAAAATAGCTGGCGTAAAGAACAATGGCTGAAACATTGAGAAGGCAACCAGGTTCCAGACATTAACACATTAATTCTACTAAAGTCCAAGCACTGGCCGTACACATTTAATCTGATTAGTATTATTGCAGTTGTAATGCAACATTCTCTGGATTTATTACAAAAGAGCTGTTTAGAGTCTGCATCGACGGTCATGATCAGCAAAATAAAGCTTTAGAGTGCGTTGCAGTGGAAGCGTGAAGCTGGTTGTTTAAGAAACGACTGGAACACAACATCAACAATCAGCCAAAAAGGTGGTTTGAGAAGAGCGGTTTTCTCGTCTTTTACATAATAATTTTACCAAATGAAAATCTTTTAAGGTTCCATCTAAAATGTAAACACGATATTAAAAGTAAACGTGACGGAGTTTGATAAACAACTGTATATATAGCTCTCTATAAAAATATAATATATCACATTAATCCCTTCTGATACTTTTACGATCCGAATAACCCTCATTTAGCAGTAACATGGTGCTTAAAACGAAACTATGATTTATCGAGGCGGCGTGGTGCCGAAGTTTAAGAGGCGTACTGATGCTCACCAGAACTGCTTCGTGCAAAATGGAATTCTAGTTTCACACGCAACAAATGTTTTCATTATCTGATGAACTTTACGAGTGGACGCATAGACTAGCTATACCTACGAGGCTATTTTAAAATGGTAGGCGTTCAAAGCAAAATATTTTATATTGCCATTCCTATGACAGGTTAGAGGAGGCTGATTGATTTGGTATATTGAGCTGATCATTAGTATTACATCCAACTTACTATCAGACGGCTGAGGCATAAGTATTTTTATTACGCCTCTTCGCGTGCTATGTTTTTGAGTTACGTTGTGAATACGCTTCTTTAATGCGAGTTAGGATTTTGGGTAGGACTTAGAATAATCACCATCATCATCATTTTAGCCACAGAATGTCCACTGCTGAACATATGCCTCCGTCATAGATTTCCAGACTGAGCGATCTTATGTGGCCTAAACCCAACGGCTCCCAGTAACCTTTATCAGGTCGTCTTTCATCTAGTAAGAGGCCGTCCTACAATGCGCTTTCCAGTGTGTGGTCTTCACTAGAGAACCAGAACCCCAACGGCCGTCAGTTCTTCGAGCTATGCCATTGAAAGATCACTGACATTACTCAGAGGATTAAGCCAGCCAAACTAAAGGCTTAGAATAATCCTTGTTTTCAAGTCAAGGAGAATATTTTGTCAACCCAAAAATGGGCCTATAAATTAACAAACGCCCCAAAGCACCGTTCATCCATCAGAAACTACATATAAATAAATATTTCTGGACATGTCACACAATGCTATCTAGCCCCAAACTAAGCAGAGCTTGTACTATGGGAACCAGATAACTGATAGAATACTTATATACCTTTTTTTTTGTTAATACATACTTATCATATATAGAAAACATTCAAACCCGGAACAAATATCTGTAGATCATGCAAACATTTGTTCCGCGGCGGGAATCGAACCCACTACCTCCTGCGTCTCAGCCGGCTATTCACCCATTGCGCCACGGAGGTAGTTAAATGTTAGTATGGTTTTGGTTTTACAAAATAACATTAAGGTACCTGCATAAAAGGCAATTGATATTTCCCCAAGTGTCTATTATTTTTTTCTAAAATATCTCACTGCAGCACCTAATTTGATCCTAACTACTCTTTGTTCCCGGCGTGTTCATCGGTGATCGACATGAGAGCTCGCATTCTCTCTCGATATCAAGAATGCACAGGAGATTCTACACCTAATCATCGTTAATTAACAGTGAACAAGCTGTTTCATTGCTACTACCGGACAAAACTGATAATGAAAGTTAAAGAATTTTTTCAATGTGTTTGTTCAGAGTAGAGATGATGAACATTTTTGAATAAGCATTTTTTAAATTAGCCTTTCTTTTCTCACTGCTGGATAAAGCCACAAAGAAGAAATATTTTAACGGCATTTTTTTTTATTATTTAAATGCAAAGCGAGGAAAAGGACCAAGGTAGCTTTGTTGGTAGCAATAGTACGTTAAAGAACTAGTACCTACTGAATAATACCGATAATTAAATTAGTTTAATCAGCCTATTTTAGTAAACAAATAAAAAAAAATAAAGACAAAACACTTAAATACGAATGAAGTATACGTAGTATTTGTACTAAAAACGGGATTTTTACCATGAGTATCCCGATATTTCGACGCAGTTGAATACGCCATGATCACGGTTATCTTTGCGAGTGGGTAGTTATTGGCAGATATAACGATCTACCCTCTTTCTCAGTCTCTTGCTAGGAATGAATTCACTAATACTATTACTACCACCGGTTTCATTCTCGATCAAAGCTCACTACCCACTCGCAAAGACTTCAGTTTGCCCGTGATCATGAAACATGCAACTGCGTCGAAATATCGGGATACTCAAAAACCCACAAATCATGGTATATATCCCGTTTTTAGTTCAAATAGTGTTCATAACCATGATGGTTTCAAAAGTTATAAAGAATACGCATGGCCAACATTATAAAATCTAGTCTCAGTTTGAAATTATGCTAAGTTCCCATATAGTAACTGGCTATTCAAAATGTCAATGATAAAAACTGTGATCAAATATAAATGAACTAACATGTAAAATATATATACGACAAAGTCATTCATGTGTCTTCTATGAAATATTTCTTAGGAAACAATCTACATATTGGGATAGGTCGTTTGAAACAGAGAAATTTAATAAGACTTTCTGTTTTAAAATTCTGCACGCAATGTAACCGATTACCTACTGATTATTTGGGCAGCGCTAGCGGGCTTCGAAATTAGATCAGAAGCAGATTCTGAAAACTTTAAAATGATCTTCTGAGCAACATGCACATCAACTCTAAATTATTCAGAATTGCGTAAATTATCCCAAATTATCGTCTGGGTTGCTTACCGAACGCTACCCATCGGCAGAATAAGGCATTAAGGTCTGTCTCGAGGGCATTTCTTGCGTGACAGCAAGAAAATATCAATAATTATAATAAGTGAATACGCTAACTTGGAACCTACCAGCTTCCATTTATGTAAATATGCTACAATTTGCTAAAAGTTATTCACAAATTTCAATACTGAAATATGCTAAAAGGTTTATTTTCCGGTATAAAATTAAACTGTTATTGAGTCGGTTTAGTTGAATTTCAAAAAACAATGTATTTAACCTTTGTATGAACATTTTGACTACCTTCGTGGCGCAGTGGGCGTATAGCCGGCTGAGACGCAGAAGGTAGCGGGTTCGATTCCCGCCGCGGAACAAATGTTTGCATGATCTACAGATATTTTTTCCGTGTCTGGGTGTTTTTCTATCTATTATAAGTATGTATTTACAAAAAAAAAGTATATAAGTATTCTATCAGTTATCTGGTTCCCATAGTACAAGCTCTGCTTAGTTTGGGGCTAGATAGCGATGTGTGAAATGTCCAGCAATATTTATTTATTTATTTTATATTGGCGACTGACAAGTGACATTTTTTAACTTGAAGGCTAATGCTCCTACCAAAATCTAGTAATTTATAGGCTATTAAAAAAAATTTAAAAAAACTCGATGCTTGTCAATGTGACGTTTGGCTTTTATAGAAGATGATGTTATTAGGTATATCGGTATATTACGCCACAGAACAATTTTTAGCATGATCTACAGATATTTGTTCCGTGTCTGGGTGTTTTTCTATATATTATAAGTATGTATTTACAAAAAAAAAGTATATAAGTATTATATCAGTTATCTGGTTCCCATAGTACAAGCTCTGCTTAGTTTGGGGCTAGATAGCGCTGTGTGAAATGTCCAGTAATGTTTATTTATTTATTTATTACGACTGAACGTTGACTGAAGAGAATTAGGCTAGGCACAACAATTAATTCTCTCTAGCCTCAAAGGTTTGCTGGAAGAAAACTCTTCTTAGGGTTAAGCTCGCCTTTGTGCATGACCTCTTTTTCTGTATTTTCAAACGTATTTTTTTGTGTGCAATAAAGAATAAAGAATAATGGTCTTCGCCTCATATAGTCGGTCACCGCATTCACGACATTAATTTAAAACACATATGCAGAATGGTATTAACCGATTTTAGAGATTGGTTTAACACCGGTAGCTTGAATATTTATCCAGTAATCGATACATTTCCAATAAACAATTTTTTACGTAAATCGGCATAATGCCGCTCACTCAGTTTAACAGGTACCTACTTACATGATGAATGAATACGATTTGTTTACCTATTTTATACGGGCTGTTTGATTGATATTTTAGGACTTGAAATTAAGGTAGATTTAAAATTAAAAAAAATCATGGTAATGAGTTAAAAAAAACTATTTTACAAGTCATGAACCCTACCCGTGATTTAAATTAATGACGTAAATGCAGTGACACACAGTATAATAGAAACAGTTCCCAAATTTGAATAATAAAACAAACTCTATTAACAGGTTGTACCTACTATATAAATATAAGCTTGCACTTAGAGTTGTGTTTTGTTTGAGAAAAAAAAACTATATTTTTCTAATTTCCTTGGAACGTCAAGATAATATGCACATTTTGTACAGTTCTACGAAGTAAAATGACGTTAAAAATGTGTTATTGCTAGCATCGCAAGTTAGGTAAATGTTCAGAATTTCGTTTGCAAAGCAGTCTAGATTTTATTACATTCTCCGAACAATGTTTTGTAACAGTACCGCAGTACATTATATTCAAAGAAATAATTGTTTTTAGTAGCATAAAATAAAAGGTAAGTAGAAACGTGAGATGACAACGTTAACTTCTCTAGCAAGCTCAGTTTATGTTATGATATCAGTCAACTATTCAATATCTAAATATAATTGTGTGGTCTTCGTGTGAAGTGATGAAGATTTACTTACAAGTGCCTCACGGGGATTATGGCCCATCTCAAATTAAAAAAAAAGTTTAATATAAAGATCACTGACAAATTTGTAACAGAACAATGAATCGGATATTAAAGTATCCACTTTCAGACACGGGCGAGCGGATGAGCATCTAAGGCTATGTACTTAGTAAGCTAAGGTATCAATGCCTGTTGTGGTTTCTTTCAAGATTTATTTTCCCTATAAAATTTTATCGTCGAAGGAAAGTGGAATTATGTCTTTTTGTTCCACGAATGGCTTTTTCTCCAAGATATAAATAGATGAGGCCTGTTGAATTGTATTTATATAGTTAATTAGAATTTATATTGGAAAACTCAACGGAGAATAGTCTTGAGGAACAGATATTTTGCTTCGTAGGCGTTAAGTGCTACAAAGCACGTGAGTACTGGACGTGCGTGTCATTTAGTACTCACAGACAAGACTAAAAGATTACTGTGTATACCTAGGACTTGCAAATGAACGGACGTAAATTGAACTAACTAACAAAGCTATAATATTATCAGTTTCTTTCCGACTTGAGAATGCTTCAGTAATAAGAGGAAATTGTCGTGATAGGAGATGTAATTTTAACCTTTATATAATCGTAATCTATGTAGTTAAATTAGATCTTCTATGCCTGTTCTATCGAGTTCTTCGCCATCTCGTCCCACATGCTATTTCCAGATTAGAGGAAAACGGTAGCAAAACTTATTGAATATAAAAGATAATTTCGTCTACTTTCGTTTTATTGTGGAGTTCAACAGAAAATAAAACTCATATTATGCTCCATAAGCATCAAAAAGCAACCATTTTAAGCAGCGAAGATCACATCAATAATAACAATAACTGATTACGAGTCAAAACCACACATCTACCAGTCTTGAAGTATGTTTAGCATCCAGAGGTATACACTCTCAATGGGTATCATTAATCGCAGATCGCTAGCCGCCCCGCTTATCGCGTCGCTCAATGCTTCGCTCGCATGCGATCAACCGCTTGCAAACCTCTCTATGGTGTTAAATGTATCCGTCTGCTTGTATCAGGTTACCGTAAAGGCGTGGGCATTGACATGTCCAACTTGTTTTGTTTTGTACGACCAGGCTTATACCACTTCAACGGAAATTGTATCGTAAAATATGCTTTATTGCCCTATTTTTAATTTCAAGGTAACTCAGATGCAAGCTACCCTACATCCTGGATGAACTTTATTTCGGCACTGACCTAAGCATCGTCAAATGAGATTATACGCTTTAATCTGCTCTTGTTAAGTTTCAATATTGCTCACGTAGGTTACATAGATTCATCGTGTCTTGTATTTGTTGTCGGAGTGAAACTTCGACCCGCTAGTGCTATCATTTTCTGTGGCTTTGTTCAACCAACCATCCCAAAGGTTGACTTTCTATGAGCATCGACGTGACGTCCTCGGTCCACTGACTTTAGACTTTAATACGACATGTCAAACGTCAATTCAACACTAGGATGGAGACAGTTGGTTTTGTACAGGTAAATACTTCAATCCCTGTTTTTGAACGAACTGTGTAACATTGGAAACGTTTTGAAAACAACTACTAAGCGATGATGATATGTTTTAGGTAATCACAATTTCAATTGTAAATTCACAATTTGTGATTTTGGAACCGAGCCTCTAGAGTTAGTTTTAGAAAAGATTAGGTATTTATTGAAAAAAAAACCTTTGTGTCCTGGCTTTTCTTTGTAAAAATAGAAGATAAAATAATTATGTGATTGTTTGTAGACAAACCAAATGTCGTAAAAGCATTATTACCTTATTATCGAGAAAAAAAAGAGAACAAAAACGATGACAAAACTCTAATTAAAACGAGCATGTCACCCGACCTCACTTGGGAAGAGTAAAATTCCTTGCACAGGTAAAAACTTCAGTTTAATATACGACGGGCCATCCGAGCGTTAAAAATTGATTTTAATCGTTCATTTCGCAGTGAAATTAAATTTCAGTTTTAATTTATTCGCACATTGAAATTGATGTAGTCGTAATTTCTGTGAGTATCAGAATATTTATGATCAAGTAAGATGTCGTTGGAAAATTACTGTTTGTGTCGGGACGCGTCATGCTGCGCAGACAAGACCCTTCAACGGATTATTAAGATGTTAGTGCAAACTGAGGTGCAGTGCATCTAAAGATGCGTTCAAACGAAGCGAGTACTTTTTACTGGAAGCTCGGAAAGACTAAATTAACTGTGGAAACTTGTTTGTCATTTAAAATTGTATAAAAGATGAGTTTTTTTGTGCTAATAATAAAATATCCTAGAATCTAAAGAAACTGTATGTCTCAAGTTGATGGACGCAGGGCATTACATCGTAAGGCAAGTTAAGATGTGTGATCTAATAGGCAATGTTTTGTTGTAGGCGATGGTTACCACTTATCATCAGGTGGGCCATCTGCAAGTTTTATATACAAAAATCCCACAGCTGATAGTTTTTGGTTTTCTAGTGTACTTTTCCACAGAACGTTTAATCCAAAATTGCCAGACTCGCTCAAGTTTTCAATTTGCACAAAACAGACGGAAATTGTACCTTAGTTTAGCATTTGTTGATGTGCTACAAATTGTAATAAGCGAGTTCTACGAAGCGAATACTCAGACCAAGTACTAACCTCGTGTGTATGATCCTTCAACGGGTAGTCTCTCATTGTTGGTTGAGATATGCAACCGATAATCGGGATGACACGGCGCAACAGCTCAATTTAAGCCCTGTCGATTTGTTATTATGCTTTCGTATAATTCACTTACAAGGTTTTTGCATCGATGAGTTATTGAACTGCCAAATGATTGGATTTGAGTTTTTGATTCACCCAATGTCCCTTTTGATGGGTAAATAAATCAGAGATCTGTTCCACACAATAAAAAAATATTTTTTGGGGATTATCTTTACTGCACATGTCATACTTAGATACCATGCTGGGTATAAGAGTATTCTGGTGGTGAAAGTATTAAATAAAATAAGGACTTTTACTATGAAATTGAACACAAAAATCGTTGCTGCATATATTTTGGTAGATATTTTACTATTATATTTAAAACCACCTCCGTGGCGCAGTGAGCGAATAGCCGGCTGAGACGCAGGAGGTAGCGGGTTTGATTCCCGTCGTGGAACAAATGACATCCAGACCCGAAACAAATATCTGTAGATCATTCAAAAATTTGTTTCGCGGCGGAAATCGAACCCGCAACCTCCTGCGTCACATCCCTATTTACCCACTGCGCCACAGAGGTCATCATTAAAAAATGTAGGGTAAATAATCTTACAATAACGAATGACTAAATGTAGATTTGCTCTAGAGTTGATGCGCTTTTCTTCGAATAAGTCAGAGATTGTTCTACAACTCGAACTACTTAGCTAGCTTTTCTTCGAATGAGTCAGAGATTTCGTTGTATCAAAGAATTGTATTCTAAACCTTACACAAACATTATTTTAATGATGTTTTAAAAATAATGTTTTTATAGCATGCATCAATAGATAAGGCATGGTATCAAATAAGGGCAAGAAACTCTTTTAGTTGAGCGCCGTCAGTTCGTGAGACCATTTTATTGTATACAAGTTTACTGTTACACAAGTAATAGACTTTATTTCTAACAGAATAAAGACTAAAATGGGTATAATTGTACGAAACAAAGGACTAAACTAAGCGCTGCACTTGAATACATATGCCGTTATTATGTTGATGAAAATTGTCGCAATGTGGTTAGAACTAATCCAACACATGATAAGAATACATTTAAAACATTGTTTTGATCATGACAAACGACCAATGTTTAAAGAATGTATACTTTAAAATTAAGTGCATTTCGCAAATTTTTTTATATAGTCGTATTAAAAATGACTTCGTAGCTGTTATAAAAAAAACTACTTAATATATAGATACAAATTTAAGGTTACTTAATCATCTACGAAAAAAGTAAGGAATGCAACTCGCTTTAGGTGGATATTTTTAATTTAAAATTAGAATAATCTGATATATAATATTCTCGTGTCACAGTGTTTGTAACAAAACTCCTCCGAAACGGCTTGACCGATTCTTATGAAATTTTTGTGTATATTCTACGGACGTAAACTATTTTTCATACCCCTATGTGTTATGGGTGGTCCACGACAAAATTATTTTTTATTTTTTGGGCAACAATAATTATTTTTATTTTTTTATGATTCTGCCATAAAAATACATACAACCATACATTTTCACCATTCTAACCCCTAACTCACCTTAGCAACAATACAATTATTAATTATAAGGCGGTACGAAGTTCGCGGGGTCAGCTAGTAATATATAAAATAGATATTTTTCTCCCGATCATTTTATCTCGGAGTCCTCAAATCCAGCATGGGCAGGTTCTTTCTAGGTAAGCGTACTTATATCTACCATACCACATCATCACTAACCATTAGGTGATGTAGTGCTCATATAATTAACTATTCTTTATGAAAAAAAACAAACATAAATACTGATTTACTACATACATACATACATAGTGTCACGCTTTTATCCCTGATATACTTCTTTTGCCTCATTCACTCTCATATTTATTTACTAAATGATATTTTATATTATATGGTTAGCTTTATAAGAGCAATGAAGAAAGCTTTCTGGCTTTCTAAACGACGAGAATATCGTAAATATCACGTTTAAATGAGCTTTTCTATTGATATTACGAATATTTACAATACAAGCATTTCTAGTTATCGTCTCTGATTTGCATTTAGACGTTACTGATAGAGTTGTAGGAAGTATAAAAGTAACCTAACGTACTTATTTATGCCGCTAGGGTCGCCATTAACCATATGATATTTTTAGCAAGTTTTTAACCCTACCATTAAACTAACCATAGAGAACACTCTCTTATAAGTCACCTTTCAAACAAAAATTAGCTTTATCAAAATTGGTTAAGTCATGTAGGAGCTACAATGCCACAACCGTTCTACTGTATCTCTCTGTGGCATCGTAGCACCAAAACCGATGAACCGATTTTGATAAGGTTTTTTTTTGTTTGAAAGGAAAGATCTTCCTATCGTTAAACCACTTCTATTTAGACATTAAATGTCTGCACTATAAAGCTAATTTCTCATTTATCGTTACGTTATCGCTACTCTTGGTTTTATTTCATCTTTGCAATAAAGGTATTGTAGTTTTTTTTTATAAATTATAGGCTAGCGTTTGACCACTATCTCGCCTGATAGTAAGCGATGATGCAGTCTACGATGGTACACGCTTGCCTAGAAGAAATCTATTCACTCGTGACTTGAAGATCCCTAGGTTGTATTTAATGTACTACGCATGTAGTATAGAATCATTATGTACTATTCCATAAATGAGTACTTTTATTTATGTATTTAATTTGCTTAAGTGAATACACTGTTTATTCATTATTTTATAAAAACTACCGCCCTATAACGTTTTCGTGAAATCCAGTCCATCAGAAGCTTGTCTGGAAGGGATCACTTTTAGCGATAAGACTGCCACTTATACCACGTATCTGGTTATTTGTTTTGATATTCTTTGTTAAATTAATTGTGATGCAAAGCATTATCTATCTATATTTATCTCCGTGCCTCCGTGGCGCAGTGGGCGTATAGTGAGACGCAGGAGGTAGCGGGTTCGATTCCCGCCGCGGAACAAATGTTTGCATGGTCTACAGATATTTGTTCCGTGTCTGGGTGTTTTTCTATATATTATAAGTATGTATTTACAAAAAAAAAATATAAGTATTCTATAAGTTATCTGGTTCCCATAGTACAAGCTCTGCTTAGTTTGGGGCTAGATAGCGCTGTGTGAAATGTCCAGCGATATTTATTTATTTATTTATCTTGTTAAAACTAACCAGTAGGCAACAAATTGTTATTGCTCGAATAAAATGCCGCATCAACTACCTCCACTTTATAAAATCCACTGCTTACTTATTCAATAAACGTTTACACTGTGGGAACGAAATATAACCCACTTTGTTCTGAAGAAACTACAGCTATTTGTCAAGGTGCATCCGTATTCTGTGAACTTGTTCAAGTTAACGTATACCTTTGCACTCAATTTATGTTTATTTTAGGTGTATTTTAAATTCAAATTGCGCGCCAATACATGTGTTTTAGGGTTCTGGACGAAAATGGTAAAAACGGATCCATTACGGTGCGGCTTTCTTCGACTATTCGTCTGTCTGCCCGTCTGTATTATATGTCACAGCTGATTATCTCAACAACTACATAAGCTATTGACTTGAAATTTGGAATAATTTTAAATAATACTAACCCTCCTCTATAGCAAGTAAAAAACACATATTTTTGTTTTGATTGTTAAAGGAACTAAAAATGTGGTAAACATTTCAAAATAGTTTTAATAGGTCAAGTGAGGTATCATATAAAAGAACTTAACTTACACATTCCAAAGCTATATCTTTTATGTCCTTTGGAGTTATGATGAAAAATGACAATAAAAAAATCTCCTACCTTATCTCCGAAGTTTGCAAAGCAAACAATCTGAAATTAATATGAGTGATAGAAATATATGCAAGGACTACAGGAAAAATCAAACAAAGTCTCTATCAAGAACTGTTTTTACAGAAATCTGCCTTAAAAGTTTACTTAGTTTCTGAGTCACATAACTAGATGGCGCTGTATACATGATACATAATATAAGCGAGTCCTACTCGCACTTGACAAGTCTTGTTATAATTATGATAACATACTATGTGCGATATAAGTGTATAAACATGCCATAGAATATATTTAAAACTTATAAAGTATAAAAAAGACATATCCACATCGAGCCAACCACATAAAGTTATAAATGAACTGACAACATACCTACAACATTAAAATGTATGTACAAAATATTTTACTGATATAATTTTTGAAACAAATAACCATGAAAATCCTACAATTTCTCGAAGAACAACAGCAGTTAATAACACTTCACAGCGTGAGGTGTCGCAAGTGAAGCCTTAAAACCACAACAATATTTTCCCCCTCAAGCCCAGAACATTGTCGTTTACGTTGACAAATATTCCATCACGAACAGGTAAAACGGCTAAAACATTACACCTAAATTTTACAGTGGGTAAAACTCTCCCATAAACAAATACTGCCGTTCCGAGTGCAATTTCACGCCCTATTTTACCCGTACGAATTTTCTACTCCCCAATTGAAAATCTCGCGTAAAAAGCACGAGGCTTTTGTATGCGGGTTTTTTATTACCGTCTATTTTAGTTTTCCTACGGATAAATGACGTCATTCTTTTTTCAATTTAGCTTCAGCTTTGTAGCTGAAAGAGACAAATAAATAGAGAACGAATTTGCAAAACATGTCGCTGTTTCACAACGCGCTAGCTTGTATTTTTAATGGGTCAGTTACGTTTAATTTGAGATAGTGTTTTGTTAAAAAACCAGCTGTATTTTTTTTGTAAAACATACCCGTGTTTTGAAACGGGTCTAATTTTTTACAAACCCAAATAAAACAGTTGGAACGTAATGAAAAAAGTAGCTTTCGATGGATTATTTCTAACATTTGTGTTAAAATAACATGTTTTATTGATCGAGCGAAGCGGAATCTCCAAATCAACTTGGGAAAATCGGCGTTGTATGTATGTATGTATGTTTGTTTGTCCGAGGATAACTTTCGAAGCGTTTATCCGATCATCGTGAAATTTGGTACATATGTAGGTAATGATGGCACTATTTTGGTGTGACTCAATGAGCTAAAAATGTTGGGGTGTTGTTGAGATATTGGGGTTCAAGAGGGGTAAAAAAAATGAAGGTGAGACTATTAGGTCAAATGAAAGGTCTTTATTAGTACATTTCGACCCCGTCTTTACTTATAGTAAAGTTTTTGTAGTTTTTGAGTTATTAGCCATAATAAAAACTAAACTTTGACAAAATTCACAGGGTACACCAGTGACCCCACAGTGCTGTAATTTGGTATGCGTGTATCTTATGTATCACAACTGCAATTTGTACCCCATAAAAAGTTGTTAATTTACATGAACTCCCGTTACCTGTCATTTGAATGAAACTGTAGGTCAAGTTAGTTGGTTTTTATTTCGTAGCACTATTTTGATAGTCAAAGATTACAAATAATATTTTTTTTTGTTTTTATGGTAGACTCGCGAGAGAGATCTCAGTTCGGGGCGACCCACTAGTTATATAGTTAACTTTTTAGTGAAACATAGATATATTATTGTTACGAGCTGAGGGTTCGGGATAAAATAATGGGAATCGATCTAACCAAAATAACACTTTTATTCAGCACTAAACGATGAATACACGAACTTGGTCACACATAATCACAACACACTAATTCACACCACTGTTGCACCACTTAAAGTCACCGAAATGATCGCACGTATAGCTTAATCCAGACTGACTCGCGAGCAACTACTGTTCACGCGAGACCCTGCTCCACGTCAGTCCTCCAGGGCCTCGCTGAGACTCACTCACTCAGACTGACTCAGACTGACTATCCGGCCATCTCTACGGCCTATTTATATCGCACACATTTCGATTATTCGAGAACGATGTCGATCCTTCCAGGACAGGGTCGGTCCCTCGACACAATGGCCACTCCCCATTCTGCGAAACCACAAACAATAGCAACAATAACACAGCAAGACAAAAGCGTTCGAGAAGGTTCAACTATTACTCATTGTTTAACAGCCTCGGCGTAACTCTGCCCCCTCCTAAAACATGCTCGTCCCGAGCATTCTTAGCCCCATATCGCGGCAGCCGATCAACACGAACAATTTTAGGCGCACCTCGCGCTGAAGATGTAGCAACTAGAGGAGCCACATTGCCGTCTCCAGTACTTCAGGACACCCAGAGTCCCTTTCTCATCAGCGATCCCAATTCCAGCCTCCAAAACACGGCTCTCATGATTTCTATCTGTTCTTTCACTTCCTGGAATTCCTTTCCAGATGAACCGAACGATTCCCTCATCAGTCGAGCACGCTCTTATGGCCAACGTCGCTGATCTTCCTGTTGACGACGCTGCTCTTCTTTATCCTGACGTCGCTGTTCCTCTTGCAACAGAGTCTGCTCCACCTGTTCACGTCGCTGTTCCTTCTGCAACCGAGCCTGCTCTTCCTGCTGACGACGCTTCTCTTCTTTATGCTGACGGCGTTCTTCCTCCTGCAACCAAGCCTGCTCTTCTTGCTGACGACGCTGCTCTTCTTTATCCTGACGTCACTGTTCTGCCTGCAACCGAGCCTGCTCTTCTTGCTGACGACGCTGCTCTTCCTTATCCTGACGTCGCTGTTCTTCCTGCAACCGAGCCTGCTCTTCTTCCTGACGTCGCTGTTCTTCCTGCCAACGTCGCTGCTCTTCTTGTTAACGACAAAGCATGGCCATTATAGCAGCAAGATCGCCTGTCACAGGAGCTTGCCCCACGGATGATGATGATGATGCTCCAAATGATTCGGTGGCGGCTAATTCCATCTCCATCGGCTGATAACTCTGCCGAGCTTCTTAAACCGGAGACTCCCCAAACCGCCTTTCATCCATTTCCTGTTGTCGTTGACCTCTCGTCCTGACACCGTCCACGTTATCCTTTGGTAGAACCGGCATTATTTTATCCCACTTCTGACACCAAATTGTTACGAGCTGAGGGTTCGGGATAAAATAATGGGAATCGATCTAACCAAAATAACACTTTTATTCAGCACTAAACGATGAATACACGAACTTGGTCACACGTAATCACAACACACTAATTCACACCACTGTTGCACCACTTAAAGTCACCGAAATGATCGCACGTATAGCTTAATCCAGACTGACTCGCGAGCAACTACTGTTCACGCGAGACCCTGCTCCACGTCAGTCCTCCAGGGCCTCGCTGAGACTCACTCACTCAGACTGACTCAGACTGACTGTCCGGCCATCTCTACGGCCTATTTATATCGCACACATTTCGATTATTCGAGAACGATGTCGATCCTTCCAGGACAGGGTCGGTCCCTCGACACAATGGCCACTCCCCATTCTGCGAAACCACAAACAATAGCAACAATAACACAGCAAGACAAAAGCGTTCGAGAAGGTTCAACTATTACTCATTGTTTAACAGCCTCGGCGTAACATTATTATTAACCTACTATTGCTTATACCTGTTTCATGGCAATGCCGTTACAAATCCAATTTATCTACTTTTCTCAGCACGCGAATTTATCTGCAGTTCACGATTGCCTTCTCATTTTGCGTCTATGTTCCCGCAGTAAGAGGTAGATGCTCTCAGCGTGACGCCACTCCTCGGCTAAGTGATTTTATTTGTGTCCACCATCCACATACCGATGTGTATCAAATTACTCCGCCTGGTACCAGCTGGTTGATCGATTGTCCGTCGTGTCGCTAAAAGCTAAGTATTGACTAGAATAATTGTCCCAGTTGGGCTAGGAACTAGAAGTCGGCTATTTGTTTCGTGGTGGCGATTAGTTGTGGCCCTTTATGGTAGTAGATAAAGTCTGAGGTATTTCTTTACTCGTTCAGAGCTCTTGCTGCGCAACAAAATTCACGCTGTGATTATTAACAAGTATAAGTATAGAGGCAAATAATACATACAAAAGAAGTAAAAGATATAGCTGGTATTAAAATTGGTAGGTACTCCTTATATAATTCAGCGAGTTTTTAGGCACAACATTGAAGGCACAGTTTTATCCCTCATCGATGACTTATTTAGGAGTAGAAATATTAGTTTTTACTCCACTAACGGCTTGGTTTAAATGACCCGATATATTAGCAGTCAGGGTGTGTTTATTTTGAAACTTTATGGTTCTAAGTTGCGCCAACCTTCGCTTTTCAAAAGCCAAGTTTATGGTTATTTCTATGTAGGTGTATGTTTAATTAAGCTCAGTATTTGCAACTCCCGAATAAAGGGCAAAGTTGTTGAAAGCCACAAACAAGTTGATGCGTTAAATGATGCGCGCCGGGTGCCATAAAATGTTCGCGGGTGGCATAATGTTAACATTTCGACACTTTTATGTCCATTTTACGCATTTTGCTGTTGCCCCAAATAATAAGTGTGATGTATTCTGCAATTACTGATGCAATTAGGTGACAAGTTATTATGGTCGATACAAGATATTGCCAAGTGATGTTTCTGGCTGTCTAGCATAAGTATTTTGTATTCTTTTTCCATATACAGATCTTCCATGAAAAAATATCATACCACATTCAAATATTTTAAACTTTATGACTAGTGGTTCGCTCCGAACTGAGATCTCGCGAGTCTCCCATAAAAACAAAAATATATTATTCGTAATCTATGACTATCAAAATACTGCCACGAAATAAATAACCAAATAACTTGATCTGCAGTTTCATTCAAATTAGAGGTAACTGAAGTTCATGTCAATTGGTTTTGTTTTTTGGGGTACAAGTTGCAGTTATTCTGGATTTCAGACTTTTGCTTATATTTGTGCCACTTAAGCTACACGCATACCAAATTACAGCACTGGGGTCACTGGTGTACCCTGTGAATTTCGTCAAAGTTCAGTTTTTATTATGGCTAATAACTCAAGAACTACAAGGATTTTCCTAAAAATAAAAACGTATTCAAAATGTATTAATAAAGAACTTTCATTTGACGTCGCACTTAACCTTATAGTCTCATTTTTTTTTACTTCTCTTGAAATCCAATATCTCAACAACCACCCAATATTTTTAGTTCATTTAGTCACACCAAAATTTTGCCATCACTACCTACCTATGTATCAAATTTCACGATGATCGGATCAACGAAGTTATCCTCGAACAAACATACATACATACATACAATAACGCCGATTTACTCAAGTTGATTCGTAGATCTCGCTTCGCTCTATCAAGGATCATTTTGAAACGTCGCACTGTGAGTAAATTTCATGTAGACGCGCAATTTTAGACTCAAAAAATTTCACACATAGGGTTAGAGTAAATTATGATACTAATTGACTAATATCTGTTTAGATCACGTGGGAAGTTTCCAGTGATGTCGCAAGCACAGACAGCGGGGTTCACACCCAACAATGCACGAGTTTATACAATGTATCAACAAGATGAAATCTGAACAAAACTTATAAAATTGCCAGTCAAAATTCAACGCAATATTTTCTAAATTTAGGCAGATTGCATTTATAGCCAATATTCGTCTCTTCATGCAAATCTAGAAGCGGAGCCTTATCCGAGACTGTCACTCTCAGATGTGGAATCGATTTGGAAGTTTATTCAGGCTGACAATGCGTGCAGCCGCCACCGATATCCATTTTACGCTAGGAATTTTCTACGTCTGAAATTTAAGTTCGGTAAGCAAATATAGGATTCCATTTTGATGGTGTGATAAGCATAGGCTTATAGCAAGTTTTATGTAGGTAGTCTTTGTATGTATTTTAATTTAAAAGCAATTTCATCACACAATTTATATGTATACTAGCTGCCGCCGCGGCGGCGCACGCGTGGTTTGACAATAAAAACATTATCCTCCTCCTGCGCAGTCAGATAAAGAGTAGCCTATGTATCAATCCCGGTCTATCTGTATGCCAAATTTTATCGAAATCTGTAGAGCCGTTTAGCTGTGAAAATGTAACAAACAACAAACAGAGAGAAAGAGGGACAGAATTACTTACAACATTTATAATATAAGTAAGAGACGGTGTGATCGTACATTTTTTTTTCTTATCCTTTTTTGTCCCACTGCTGGACTGGTCATCCTCAATTTAAATGGCTTACTTTAAAGAAACAAATATGTAGACATTTCCTTGTCAATACATCTATAAAAACCTGATATAGGTTCTCAAATATATTATTATGTAGTTTTAAAATTATGATTATCGCTATATTCTTATTATAGAAATACAGATAAACTCACTGTTGCAACTTTTAGGCGCCATAAAGTTAGTAAATCGTAACAAACTTCTAAGCACTATACAAAAATTGTAAAAAAAAATTGTAGTAATTTGCCGTTATAGAATCCGAAATATTAATTTTCATTGAAATGATGAAAATAAACAGTAAAAGTCTAGCAAAACCCAGCTTCAAATAATAGAAATTAAATTTAATCCTGTTGAAACCTCTCAAATTAGAAGCCAACCCGTCTAACCAGGAGTCGAACACACCTATCCACGTATCTAAAATCCAAAGTCCAATAGGAACCATTACAACCCAGACATCCTCTTCAAATGCATGTATAACTAGAACATTCAGATCAAATTAGGAACGCCAGCGACCGCAATCTATCGAAAAACATTACATTCGCATAAGTTGCTTCAAACAAGTGGTCTCTTAATTGACTTGTCAGTGGATAGGCACCGGCAATGCATTAAATTAGAACTGAGAGTTGTCATTGTTGGAGCGGACACTTTGTATCTTTTGTGATTTAAATAACTTGGTATGTTTCTGAAAGGTGTAGTAGAAATAAAATGTGTGTAAATCACACACACACCCAGTACGGAAGACTTCCAACTACTTGCCTACAAATATCACACTAATATTATGAATGTGAAAGTTTGGGTGTTTGTTCGCGCCGTAACGGCTGAAATGATTTCGATGAAATTTGGTATATACGTAGACTATAACCTAGATTGCCCTGAACTCATGGGATAAAAATGGGGTATCAAAGTTTCTATACAAAAATGTTTTTTTGTCTTTGATGACTTTACCTAACTATATGACTTGAAGATAGCGAATGTATATAGGTATTTGTCTTTACTAATATTATCAAGAAGTAAAATTGTATTGTAAGTTTGTATGTAACGGGTAATCTCCGGAAGTACTGAACCGACTGATAATTATTTTACTGATAGAAAGCTCAACTATCCCTGAGTGATATAGGCTATATTTAATTTTGATAAACATCCGTGCGAAGCCGGGGCGGGTCAGCTAGTACAGTATACTATCTGTTTTTGTGTGTACACTACATATACACACACCCAATATGGAAGACTATTCTAACTACTTGCCTACAAGTATTCTTTCTGTTCTTGTGTATTAGCTGTTTTTATGGTTCCGGACCAAAATGGCGAAACGGAACCCACGGTGCGACTACCACAGTCCGTCCGTCTGTCCAAAAGCAAAATAAAACATAAAAAAATCAATAATATATTCATTTTCATGGCCAAAGAGCCAAAGTGGTGTGCCAGGGGTCAAAATTTAAAAATAGGGCTTCTAGGTCATGTGGAGTACATATAAAAAAATATTTACAAATTCTAAAAGCATTTTTTATATGTACCGTTTTAGAGATACGATGCAAAACGTCGAAAAAAATACCGTTGTTTATATCTCCGAAGTTTGCGAAGTCAAAAATCTGAAATTAATGTGATTGATAGGTATAATATGCAAAGATTACAGGAAAATAATATCAAGGTCAACAATCTACCTAGAACTTTTTGTTGGACTTGTCTTAAAAGTTTTCTTGGTTTACCAGTCACATAACTAGATGGAGCTGCTTATTTGTTTCTTTGTTTGTTACGCTGCTGTCACGTTGTAACAGCTGAATCGACTTTGATAAAATTAGGTACATTTGTACATTTTAGGTAATTTGACCTGGATTGAGATAAAGGCTACTAATTTTAACAAGCCACGCGTGCGAAGCAGCGGTTGGAAGCTAGTCCAAATAAAATATTACTACACGTTTTGCTTTATATTTTAGATAGCATCGATGTTTATGCGGTTGTGAAGCGGTGGCTGGGTACAATTGGTTGTGACAGACGTTTCCCAGAACAGTGGGTGGAATACAGACAGTGTGAAATGGGAATATTCTTTAAATAAAATATGTGGTTGTCTTTGTGAAACATTTCAAACTTATTTTTAGATAACGCTTATTTTTGATCGAGCGAAGCGAGATCTCAAAACCATCTTGGGCAAATCGGCGTTGTATGTATGTATGTATGTTTATATGTCCGAGGATAACTTTCGAAGCGTTTATCCAATCATCGTGAAATTTGGTATAGAGGTAGGTTTTGGTGTGACTAAATGAGCTAAAAATGTGAGGAGGTTGTTGAGATATTGGGGTTCAAGAGGGGTAAAAAAACCACGATGGGACTATCCAGTCAAATGGCACGTCTAATAAATGTTTTCGTGAGTACATTTCGACCCCGTTTTTATTTTTAGTTTAAACTTTGTAGTTTTTAAGTTATTAGCCATAATAAAAAGTGAACTTTGACAAAATTCACAGGGTACACCAGTGACCCCCCAGTGTTGAAATTTGGTATATGTGTAACTTTAGTGACACAAATATAGACAAAAGTCCAAAAGTCTTAAATCCAGAATAACTGCAATTTGTACCCCAAAAAAGAACAACCAATTAACATGAACTCCCATTACCTGTAATTTGAAAGAAACTGTAGGTCAAATGTGTTGGAAAAGTATTTCGTGGCACTATTTTGATAGTCAAAGATTACGCGAGATCTCACTTAGGGGCGAGCCACTAGTTTAACTTTTGTCACGGTTGGCTTTTTTTTTATTGATGGTAGCCAAGCGCTTGGCCACTACCTCACCTAATGGTATGTGATGGTGTGATCGAAGATGGAGTACGCTTGCTTAGAAAGAGCATATTCACTCTGGACTTGAAGACTTTGAGATTATACTGGTTCGGAAAAACATACGCTGGAAGTCAGTTCCACTCCTATTTGTGCTAACAAGAAAAGTTGAAGCAAATCGTTTGGCTGGTAGAAAATGCTTTTAGCATTAAGTCCTCCATTTGTACATTTTTCTGTTTGTGCAATAAAGAATTGAACACACGCTAACAATTTCATAGAGAACAAAACATAATTTACTTGTTTTGTTACATAATTGGTCAAGTTCGAGTCGGACCATGCATAGTGAAGAGTTCCGTAGTCAGTACGGCTGTAGTTTATTAGTTTTGAAATATAACATTTTCTTTGCCGTTGATTTTAGTCAACAACTTTTACAAAAATGTCAAATTTGAAGTCAAATTTTTATATTCCGTAAACGGGTTGAGAAAACCTATGTTAGTGTTCGATAAACTTTTATACCAAACGATTTCAACTTTACAGCACACAATTAGTCTACGAATAAAACGGCTGCAACTGGTTGGCCAGACAGACAGACAAACGGGCATGGTGAAACTATACGTGTCCTAGTTCGACTATGAAACCCTCAAAATAAGCTAATCATCATTAGGCATTGACATATACTATCTTTCTTAATATATAAATCTCGTATCACGGTATCACGGTATCACGGTATCAGGCAACAATAGAAAAGTACACGATGTTAAAACTTAATTCTATGGCCCATATAAATATAGCTTAGTGACATACTAACGTAACGTATATAAACGTAACCAGTTGGGGAGCCACCTAAATTTTTCCTAACGGCCACGGGGGTCACATTTGGGAATTCACCTTTTGAGATGTAACTGGTCACCATAACAAAACCAACGATCCGTGCTCATTAATATTATTGATACCAATCCTTTCGCATATCTCAGAATTTCAAGACGCCATTTTTTAACTTCATACAATGTTGCAAGGTATTTATTGTTTCAGAACCTTATCTTCTCGCTACCACAAACCGTGTCCGAACACATTTTACAACTTGTCGAACCCTAAATTATTTTTTCACACATGCGTATCTTTATGACCCCCGCATTAATAATGTGGCATGCGGTAATGTACTCTATATGTTTTTGTTTTGTTTTATACATTATAGGTTTGCGTTTGACCACGATCTCGCCTGATGGTAAGCGATGATGCAGTCTACGCTTGCCTAGAAGAAACCTGTTCACTCGCGACGTAAAAACACCCAGGTTGTAGTTATCAGGAAACACATACTCTGGCAAGGCGTTCCACTCTTTGGCAGTGCGCATAATAAAGGTCGAAGAGAGTGAATAGGTTTCTTCTAGGCAAGCGTGTACCATCGTAGACTGCATCATCGCTTACCATCAGGCGAGATAGTGGTCAAACGCTAGCCTATAATTTATATAAAAAAAAAAAGCACTTTGTGCGAATGGGAGGTATTTTAATCATATAGCGGTGGCGCACCACAGAGCGTCGGGTTGTCCGACGATAGAAAGGAGTATTATCTATATGTAGTATTTTGTTTTGTAGACGCACAGGGTGGACGAAGCTGGTAAATAAAAAACAACCTTGTACCCAGAAGTGGATAATAAGTACGTATATAAATATTGCTGGATATTTCACACAATCTAGCTCCAAACTAAGCCGAGCTTGTACTACGGGAACCAGATAACTGATAGAATACTTATATAGGTACTTTTTTTTGTAAAACATCATATAGAAAAATATCCAGACCCGGAACAAATGTCTATAGATTATGCAAACACTTCTTCCGCAGCGGGAATCGAACCCGCTACCTCCTGTGCCACGGAAGTCGTCGAAATAATGAATATCAATAATAAATCAAATATAATGAGCAGACTTAGATGATAAGTTATGCTAAAAAATAAAACTAGCTTAGTATGGACAAACCAAAATTATGTTAGCATTCTCCAAATACAACTGTATACATAGTTAGCGCAAAAAAATACTGAGTTTTACAAATCGACTGAAACAAAAAGGGCATCGGTATGTAAATCAGTTTTACCATAGAAAAGGTGAATCAGCATTGAATAGAATCAATGTTGCTACTTTTTCAATAAATCAAATCATATTCATTTGCAAAATGTGATTACAGTAGTTTATACTTACTACTATGTTTGTAGTACTATATTATACAGACAATCATTTATTTGCTACATAGCACACATACATACCTACAACAGTACATAATAAAGCAGATGAGACTTAAGAAAGAAAGGAAGATATTTCAAATGATTGAATATAAAAATAAAATTAAACAGTACATGCAAAAACAGAAACAAACATTTACTACTAGTGGTTCGCCCCGAACTGAGATCTCGCGAGTCTCCTATAAAAACAAAAAAAAATTATTTGTTCCCAATCTTTGACTATCAAAATAGTGCCACGAAAAACTTAACGAACTAACTTGACCTACAGTTTCATTCAAATTACAGGTAACGGGAGTTCATGTTAATTCGTTTCTTTTTTGTTAGGGTAGAAATTGTAGTTATTCTGGATTTCAAACTTTCCCTATATTTGTGTCACTAAAGCTACAAGCATACTAAATTTTAGCACTGTGGGTGGGGCCACTGGTGTACCCTGCGAATTTTGTCAAATTTCAGTTTTTATTATGGCTAATAACTTAAAAACTACAAGGTTTAAACTAAAATAGGTCGAAATGTGCTCACAAAGACCTTTTATTAGACGTGCCACTTGACCAGATAGTTCCGTTTTGTTTTTTTTACCCCTCTTGAACCCCAATGTCTCAACTCCCCCCCCCCCTCCCTCACCCCTCCCCCCCTCAATTTTTAGGTCATTTAGTCACACCAAAATTGTGCCATCTCTACCTACCTATATACCAAATTTCAAGATGATCAGATAAACGCTTCGAAAGTTATCCTCGGACAAACAAACATACATACATACATACAACGCCGATTTGCCCAAGTTGATCTCATTTCGCTCGATCAATTAGTACACCACATTACTCGTACATCATCATCATAGCACGCAAATGCCTATTATTTGACTTTACTGTTCTAGGAATATTGTAGCTAACCGTATAATTTCTCAGCAACATCATCCACTACTTGCTTGTGTGGGGTCTTCGGTCGGTCGTGTGTAGCGATCACAGAAATTACGTAGCAATTGCCGATGTCACCCATTGGGACATCTGTTGATATTTCAGTTTTTTATTTTACTATGATAAATTATTATCACGTGATGGCAGTGTGTGAAGTTCAAGTTCATAGAATCAGTTGTAAACTCTTAGTATTATGTAAGTCTACGCTTTTAACAAAAAATAGTATTTTTTTACAAAAATTGGTATTACATTAATTGTCATAATTACCACTTGAGTGTAAGTTCTGTGAGTGCATTTCTGTTAGTTTAAAACACATTTATACATATGTCACTGGAATTAGCCAGAATACAATATAAAAAAATTATACAATCACGCCTCAAAAAATCACTCAAAACAAATAATCACGATCAACTAGAACTCACGTGTGATATCTCTTATCTCTAATCTTCCCATGAAAGCTTCGCAAAAACTGTGCTTAGAAAAAAGCTCTCCGAATCCAGATGTTATCACTGAGAATAATATCCCCATGAGCGATTTCCTTAATTTCGTGAGTCGAATCCTGGATCGATCCGCCCAGATCGCTAGTTACCGATAACAAGCTTATATCACTTGGAACACGGTTTCCTGTCTAAACTTGATTGTGCTAATTAATTATAAACATAATTATATTTTTTCTACTTTTCAAAATGTGGCTATGTTTAGCGGAGTAATTATAAATTAAACTCCAAGCTACTCTAACGTACACTTGTAGATACCACGAGCTCTGTAGTTTCGATAGCTAGCTGTAGTAATCAAACTTTATATACATCTATAGCTGGGTTGATGGGTTTACTTAATTAGACACCTATCAAATGTGGCCATACATTTAAAACATATTTTAGTAACGCTTCTAATGACAATTCGATTTGCAAGTAAACACATGTTACAAAAATGTCACTACGCATCGATACAACGGTAATCACTAGAATCTTAAATTTGAAGCGCTTACTTCACTAATAACATGGCTTGGCAATCAGGCTGGTAGACGATTGTCTACTAACCTGGTGCCCAATTCTGCTAATTTATAAGAAAAAAACGATTGTGAAGCCATACGATTATTTAACGATTATGATTTTTGTTCCTGTCATAAGCTGCCAAATTGTGTTAGTAGAATACCAAAAAGTATCTATAGTGGTCATTTTGCGACGATACCATTGTCATAGTGAAGCGATTGGTTCAGTAGAATTGGGCCCCTGATTGCGTGATTCATCTGATTAGATGAAAGATTGGTTATATTTTTATGGCCCATTGAATATCGATTTTCAAAGTGAAACTTCTTTAGTTAGTACTATGGCTTGTTCTGCAATAACGTTTATAGGCGGACGCTGGCTCGCAAATAACGAGCCTCTTTTAGAGAGGATCTTTGATGAGCGACATTTAATCAATACAGACATCTGCAAGGTTATCGATTTTTAGTTTATTTGTATCAAAAAATTATGATTAAAATCGTTTAAAACAGTATTCCAAAAATTAGTATATAAAAGCAAAAATACTTATTCCATTCTGGAATTTCGATTTCACTGAGGCCTTTACATCAATTAAATAATGATGACTTAAACAGCTCCTGGTGAGTTAATTACATCACTAGCTGCGAAAGGACGCTGCTGCTATTGGGCCAGCAACGGGATTTAATATTTTGGTTTGTAAATATCACGTATGAATAAACAAGTCTAATAAAGCTATGAAATCAAATATTATAACACGCTATAGGTATAAATTTTGAGAAACGTTTTAGCTTAATTAACGTTTTAAATCATATGGTTGTTCATTCTAGGATTAAATTCACACTGGAATTGTACTATAAGCTTATATTATCTACTTAACAACTTTTAAAATTAAAATTATAATGGGTAGGCAGTAAAAGTATACGGCAATAAAATCGATAAAATTACAGTATCGATTCAAGACTATCAGTTATTCCGAACAACCCTATTCGTTCTTTTGATCACGAGCATTCGTGTCTTGATGTCAATTGGCAGTAAGGTTGCAAACTTTGCAGGAGATACGGCGAGGTCGCAGTTTTATTGTTCTTGTTTTGTTCTCGAATGTGTTTCCGACGCGAGATAAACACGTGACCTGCGTATGGTACAGTTCATGTGCAAAATGTACGAAAGTTCTTTCTTTCGCCAGTTTCACGAACTCTTACACTTAGAACCTGCCGCGGAATGAACAATTTCATCCGTAAGCTAGCCTCGTCCGGTCGGGGAGTATCTATTCCGTTACATTTATTTCAGTTACACATAACTGAAGCATTATCCTCATAGCTTAAGAATTAACACATTATTCGAAAATACAGTAGTAGAACAAACTAGAATTAATCCAACAATTCCTGTATTGTCAAAATAGGAATTATGTAGTTATTTTGCCTCCAACACTCCAATATTTTTTTATTGAAAATCTGTTAACAATCAGTCTAGAGATAAAGTGGTATATAATTTCTAGAATATTCATTAACAGATTGTCATTTAAAAACAACCGCCTACACCTATATCTTATGTGTCAAAAACGCGTCTCCTCAATCATCGTTTCGTTTTGTTTCACCGGCGGCGGTAACAAATTGTTTTAGGCCGTCATAGCTGACAATGTGGCCGTCACTTTGACAGGTGTCATCATGGGTGGTCGCACTAATTGCGTTCTGTCAGCCAAGGTAGGATAAATTGAAGACCTTGTTAATAAATTGATCAATAGCTGAGCTAAGCTAAGGCCATACTATTTACCTTTGCATTCAGTAATCTTTGGCGTACAAGATTAACATAGACAACAAGCCTCTCATAACCTGCTCTCATAGCTGTATTTTGATTGACATAAACCATAAAAATTCAAATGTTTATGCGCAACTTGTAGAATAACATTGTAAGTCGAACGTCTTGCCTGAGTAGGTGTATGTATTCCCTGATAATTACAACCTGAATGTCTTCAAGTTGCGACTGAATAGGTTTCTTCTAGGCAGGTCCATCGTCGACTACATTATCGCTATCGGACAAAATCGCGGTCAATGGGATCTAAAAAACTAACTTCAGGTGAATCAATGCTAGCAATGCTTAGTAGCAATGAGTTTGACTGTGCAAATGTGTTTATTTTGTACAATAAAGAATTTTCAATCAATCAATCAAAAACCAACTTAAAACTTCCTAGAAACAAAAATTGCACTACATCAAAATTGTAACTTGAGCGTCCTCGCCTAACAAACACCATTCCAAACATGATAATTTAACAGAATTTATACATTTACATATAAATAATGCATTGGTAATTCGAGTGAAATTACACCGGGGAGCGAGCACAGAAGGATATTAAATGCATATTAATCAGTTTAGTCCCGGTTTCGCACTTGGCTGTTTTGAATATTTCCCCACTGTGAGCGAGTGTTTAAGGTAAAACGATTGTTGCTTTGCGGGGTTTTAAGAACAGCTGTGATGATAATAAAACGCTTTTTGTGAACAACTAAAACCTAATAGGTATTTGTTGATTGATTAATAAGTATTTTTATATTAGTAAATATTTGTTTGGTTTCCTGAAGTGGATACCACATCTAGGCAAGCGAAGTGTAGGACGCCGTCCGGCTAAATGGAGTGACGATTTGCGCGCCGTAGCTGGCAAAGATTGGATGTGAAGAGCTGAAGATTCGGCTCAATGGCGCACCCTGAGAGAAACCTACGTTCAGCAGTGGACTGCTATAGGCTGATGATGATGATGAAATGTTTGCGTGATCTACAAATATTTGTTCTGAGTCTGAGTATTGACCATACAGGGAATGATAATGTGGAGGCAGAACTATAGTGACTGTAGGTTTTTCATTTCTCCAGACAATAAGGTTTAGTGTCCCTTACAATAAGTGATATTGCTCTACACAGTAAAACTGGCTCAAAATACATACTAACTGACCAATCCGCAGCTTCGCACACGTATTATTTATACAAAATATTACCCTCCTTTAGCACATTTGGGTAAAACGTAGCCTATGTCACCCGTGGATAGTGTAACTTCCCAACTGCGTAAGAATTTTTTAAATCGGTTATATATATATAAATTAAATCGGCAATGCAAACAAACAAACTAACAATCAAATCTTTCCTCTTTATAATATTAGTATAGATTTAAAACAAATAGATATTTTCCGAGAGTCTCTCTGTACTAACATAAACATTTAGCATTATATTAATCTAACCAACATTTTGGACAAAACAGTTGGGCATAAAAAAGCTAAAAAGCAATGTGGGTAACTTAAACAAAACGAAATTATTACAAACTCGACCTTTCCACATTTTATCCAATACAAAAAGCTTGTATAAACTCACGAGCCTGTTTAAAATGTCGTATGTATGTCTTTATCACTGATCTATTTTAGCTTTACAATTCGAGCCTTATCTTTGCGACTTTAAGACCAATATGCTTCAGAAACAAGACATTGTCGACGTATAATCGAATAAACAAATTTAAACATCAATTTGTCGATCGATAAGTACCGTACTTTCACTGCAATAAGTTTTTCGTTCTCTAGAGTGACATTTTTGTTGGAATACTATGAGTTCTTCAGTGGCAGGATAAAATATATGACTCGCAATACCCTTACGTAAATGTTATACAAACGACGGAGACGTGTTTGTATGATACTTTGTTGAATAAAGAATCAGGCTCTGGGTGCAAAATATAGGTATAGACATGAATTACATACTCAGCCTACATGTATTTTTTGATATCTTGATTCTAAGTTCGTTGCCAAACCTGGATGTAGGCTCACAATCCCACGGATGTAAAGCTTCTGTTTCTGCAGAATGAGTTAATGTTGTTTCTCCAATATTTTTTTTCCAAAAAATATTTTTTATTGTATTTATATTCGCTGGGTCTGTCACTGTCTTTCCGTCTTTTGTCTTTTGTCATGCAAAACTTAGTGAATCAATCAGAAAAAAAAACTTCATAAAGGTTAAGGAATAGTATTTTTAAAACTTTTGCGATCACTGTACATAATTACTGATTTAAAGCGGTATTTATCGCGTCGGCTGTTGCAACACAGTTGAAACTTCGGGATGACAAATAAGAAAGGGAATACACGATAGATACCTTTTTAAATCAGTAAGGATATTAAGGAATTATCTGCGATCCGTAAAATTAGCGATTATTTATTATTACTAAACAAGTAGTCACTAGTCAGTACAGTAATAGTAGAAGTTTTGTAGCACAATATAGCGAGAGGTACAGCTATGACGTCAACGCAGAGAGTAATCAACCAGGTATTCCAACTGAATTCAGACGCCAGTATTAATATCCCTACATCCAATTAGTCGCAAAAGTCTTAGATCAAATCAAATTGTTGTTTTGCTTGCAAAATGTTAAACTGCAGTCGTAAACAATATTAATGCAAGCCACTCTGGCGGAGTCAAATTTTATTTATCCCTGAGGACAATTTCCTCTTGTCAAGTGTCGGCCACCCGGCATTCTGTATAACGAGAAAACAACCAAATAAACTTGGCCTAAATTAGACGCAGGCAGAGTGGGCTTACATTGAGCTGAATCTTTAGACTTAGAACAAATTAATAAAATTTGAACTACTAGATCTAAAAGTGACAAGGTAACTACAACAGATTTCGAAATGACTAGATGGCTACATGAACTACATAATTTTTCATACATAAAGTGTTCAACCTTAGACCAGTTCATCGATTACCATCAGTTTGTGGTCAAACAAAAACTGTTAATATAAATCATAACCTAATTTCTTTGCATCTAAGTGAATTAATTGGTTATGATTCCAAAAGTTTTCGCTGCGGGTATAAATAAATATTACAAATACTGGTAACGCGAAAATGAAAATAAAGATAAAGTCCCTTTATTACCATGTGAACAACACAATAACAAACACCAGACACCCTCAAATTCTTGTTAAATCATCCGTAACTTTAACATGTTAAACTGTTGTTGCTTACGTTTCATATACAACACATTTAGGGTTATTCGCTGTCATTCATAATGGCGGCCAATTAGGTTGTACCATGAGGGTTTATTGTTCACCGGAATACCCACACTTATTTCTCCATCTATATTTACCTATTGTGTCCGATTTGAAATTTATTGTTTGAAATTTGGACAAAGCTTTTTGTTTTCATGTTTATTTTGAGTGATTTGAAAATTGGTACTACCTTAACTGTATTATATAATAATGTAATTATAATTCAATAATTATTGAAGCTATTGACGAAAGAAGTGCCTAATGAGTTGACGGCTGATAGAGTATGGAAGAAAGCATATTAAGTGGTTTTGACTCCACGTTATATGGAAAAGAGCAAGAAGCAGATGATGACGATAATGGAGCTATCAAACAATCTAGTATTCTGTCTTTGCTTGGCATATTTCCATCTATCAGTATCTCGTTTGTATCCCGTATAAAAATAATATCTACCATTGAGTATAGATGAGCTAGGTAAAATATCTTTTCTTTTTTGTTTGTTGCTGCACATTTCACACAGCGCTATCTAGCCCTAAACTAAGCAGAGCTTGTACTATGGGAACCAGGTAACTGATAGAATACGTGTTATACTTTTTTTTAAATACGTACTTATAATATATAGAAAAACAACCAGACCCGAAACAAATGTCTGTAGATCATGCAAACATTTGTTCCGCGGCGGGAATCGAACCCACTACCTCCTGCGTCTCAGCCGGCTATTCGCCCACTGCGCCACGGAGGTCGTCAAAATCTAGTAAAAAAATTATACCTATAACATAAAATGTTTTACTAAAAACAATTAAACCATTAGCGTACCTATATTATAATATGTTGGGTCCATTCCAACTCTTACTTTTACAATGTATGGTACTGTAACGTTTCCTGGTGTACATTTATTATATCAAAAAGGAATAAAAATAAATACAATACAATACAATACTGTTCACACATGAATCCATGCAAGATTGCAAATACTCGCCTTGTTCAAACACCAAACTAAATATGTTCCTCATGTAAACCAACCCTCTCCGCACTCGTAGCTGAAACGTTACGTTAGCGCCACGTACAATTAAAGTCACGATCAGTATCTGTTCTCCGAAAGTTCACCCTTTGCGGTAGATGTCTGGAAATATAATTGTCGACTTCAATGATCCCTCTCTCTGTGACGATATTTGGCCATGTGGTCTATCGTTTGATCTTTTTAGACATTGGCACAATAGACTTATTTAATGCTTTAGATAAAGAGTTGATTGAAGTTTTAAAATTATAGTGGAGTAGTTCAAATGATTCTACATGATGTGATGATAGAATAGATTGGAAAAACCATGTCAAAAATATTAAGTTTTAGTCTTTCCAGGTGAGTACATACGACCATCACCAAATAAGAAAAAACGGAAAACTGTGGCTTCGTTTGTGTGACAACCGGATAGCAAAAAGTTAACAGAAGATTTCTTTATGATTATTATGTATTGTTGTTGTGTTATTTTTAAGCTATTGCATAGCTTCTATCGCGGGCCTTGAGCGTGGAGACCGAATCCAGAAATTCTGTAACGAAAATAACCTAACACCCCCCCCCCCCCCCCCCCCCCACTCCGACCGGCACAATGGTGATACTTTTTAGTTTTGCCATCTATCGATGAATAGCAGAACTTTTAATAACTTTTTGAAATATCACGCCTGTCTCTTTAGTTCAGCAACTCGCCTCTAGGTGGCATTGGTTGTATCGGCGTTACTGCGCATGCGTAATCCCCCTTATTTTGAACAATATTAACTTCTCATTTATTTAATAAAAGAAAAAAAATTGTTTTCTTATCGGTCACTACGCTCAAAAAGTGTAACTTGAATTAATATCAAAGAAAAAAAACAAAGGAAAAAAATACTGCATAAATAAAATAAATAAATAATTATAATTGCATAAGTTGATAAAAACAGCTATGCAATAGCTTTACAGCGGCAGTCTCCGAGTGCCACACGTCTTTTTTATTTTAGTCAATTCTTTTTTTCTTTCTTAGAAACTGCTTCATCCATGAAAAATACGCTTGCTCTTCAGTGGGCTTTTGACCAACAACTTTGAATGTTCTACATTATTTAAAGATGTTGGACAATATTGGACCTATTGTCAAATTTAATGTAGGTATGGTACTGTGTTAGATAAGCTTCGTTAACAATGATCAACGAACAAGTGTTAGGTCTAGAACACAACGGTTTGTACTGATTCTAATGACGTCACTGTTGACATTGTACACGTGTTACACATCGATGTATGTACTTGCAGAGTGTTATAGTAACTGCAAAACTTTAAAAATATTACTCGGTGGCGCAGTGGGCGTATAGTCGGCTGTGACACAGGAGGTAGCGGGTTCGATTCCCGCCGCGGGACAAATGTTTGTATGATCTACAAATATTTGTACCGGGTCTGGATGTTTTTCTATATATTATTAGTATGTACATATTTACAAAAATAATAAGTATATAAGTATTCTATCAGTTTCTGGTTCCCATAGTACAAGTTCTGCTTAGTTTGGGACTAGATAGCGCTGTGTGAAATGTCCACCAATATTTATAATTATTTATTTGAGTATCGGGCAGGAAAAACAGGAAAGCCTTTTACACGATACAAGTGCTATATAGTTATTTATCTTGATGTTCTTGCTATAATAAAATTATCATCGTCTAGGGTACCACTGAAGTATGTAATTTAATTTAATCGTTGGTTTTGGTTTAAATATAGTTGTATTGTTTGTTGTTATTCTGTCTTATTTTGCTAAACATGTCCACAACAAGTAAAATGGCCTTAACTGAAAACCAGCGCTGGTTGTTGCAACCAGCACATGCTGAGTTAAGGACCATTTTGCAACTAATTATACTTTGTGGATACATTTAGATTTGTTTTATGTGTTTTTTCTTTGTTTACTTATGTATAGGGTATTTCAAATAAATATTATTCTATTATATTCAAAATAATTATAATGAAAGATAGATGGGATTCAAACTCGATCTCATAAATACCATAAACGGATTTCAGGGAACATCTACACATTTTACACTAACAATCCTCTCCCGCACAAAACTGAAGCAATATTTTGTGCAAACTTCCCGCGGATAAACATGTTAAGATAACGAGACAAAGTGGGCCGGAGATTACATGCCCAACATGATCCGATAAGATCTATGCAACTTTATTTCAATGAAACATGAGAGAAATAAAACGTACGGACTGGAAGTGGACACGTACGCAATTACTTGCACTCCCTCTCCAGAGCTTATAAGGAAAAAGCTAGTTCTCTTTCACTTTTTATATCTACCATACAGCGGGCAATAACGTCAACGAAAAGAACGCAAAATGAGCCACTGTGACATAGCGCCACAAATTCAACATTATGCAAAAAATCCGCTCTACCATAAAGTATGGGTCCAACAAAAATAATTCAAAATAGACCGCATTGTTATGTATGTATAAACAGAAAGTCAACAAGAGTAATATAACATAGGCTGCAGTTATATCAGGCCACAAAAGATAACAATTTATATAGTTCAAGCATACAGAAGTTAACTTTGACGTCACAGTCCACATATTCAAGCAAAACGGGAACTAACTGGAACTGTTGTTTATTTCCTACTGAAACACCTTTTCTGTAACTTAGCTGTAAGTTTTCCAAAAATTCATAAAATAAAATAACAATAAAATAATATTCAATCTGATCGAGCTCATTTTCGATGCACGATGCTCGTATGTAATTATTATTTACTGTGGAAATAGTCCAATGGGATGACTGCCGACCTAATAGAGAAGCACCTAAAGAAAATATATAGTGACAAAAATCACATCGATTATGAGCTAATGAATCAACTCTTGTAATCAGAGTTTTCATCAAACTGATAAACTGTCGCTGGCATGTTATCAATAATCTCCTTTGTGACGACCTCTGTGGTGCAGTGGGCGAATAGCCGGCTGTGACGCAAGAGGTAGCGGGTTCGATTCCCGCCGCGGAACAAATGTTTGCATGATCTACAGATATTTGTTTCGGGTCTGGATGTTTTTCTATATATTATAAGTATGTATTTACAAAAAAAAAGTATATACGTATTCTATCAGTTATCTGGTTTTCATAGTACAAGCTCTGCTTAATTTGAGGCTAGATAGCGCTGTGTGAAATGTCCAGCAATATTTATTTATTATTTATTTAATCACAGTATCGGAAGAGAGAACAAGCTGATTGTTTGATGAGCTCTTTCGACAAATTGCTCTACTTATTTATGGTTAATGAAATTCAGATTTTATAACATCCCAAGTTTTACACTCGTTCGCGCTTTGTACTACACCACCATTATTTTAAACTGCCTATGTTGGGACCTGTAAACTTTTAATATCTCCCATTCTACCCGAGAAGAATTATCAGTTCTATTATACAAAAATTTCACTCTTTACAGCACTGTTACGAATGAAATTCAAACTTAAATTAAACTAATAACAGCTAAATTTTATTTCATCAACAGCTAAGATAATCATACCCAATATTTTTGTCTTGAAAATCACTCGGTGAGTAGGTGAGTGATTTGTTAATTCTAGATTGATAAGCGTTTTAATTGTCAATCGTTAGCCACAGAACAGCAAATAGGGCACCTGGACAACATGCATCTAAATACAAAGCATTAAAGTTCATTTTCATCGTAAGACGATTTAGAGTGATACAATCCTGGCCCGTTAGCCTGTTCAGATTTATTGCTTATTATCTCAGTAATGTGTTGTAAGGCTGTATTTTACCGCCTTACACCGTACCGCCTATATAATTTGCCAGTTTAACATCCTACTTTTAATTTGGCAGCACTAACTATCCGCCTTTGTATGCTTTTACGACATTAAACCCGGCTTGCATAACGATCCCTAAACGTAATTAGCGACTAAATATGTTTAAATTTGACGTATTTAAATGACTTGACAACTTGCTTAAAATTACGATAAGGCATCGTTGCGCAAGTTATCCTTAATTTTCTAAAACAATGGATTTACAATTATCTATTGATGATCGATCGATATCGATCGATGTACGATAGAAGCTTCCGCAAGCGGCTTCGCACGCGTGGTTTGTCAATAAAGTAGCCTATGTCTCAATACAGGTCATAATCTATCTAGATACCAATTTCATTGGAACCGGTCCAGCCGTTTGGTCGTGAAAACTTCGCAGGCAGACAGAGAGCCAGAGTTACTTTCGAACTTATAATATATGCGCTTGGTAGCAAGGCAGGATTAGCTGGGTAAAGAATGCAAGCGCCATAGTGTCTAAGACAGTATTTTATACGTGGAGTAGGCTTACCCAGCACATATACTGTCTTCTCAGTTTAATCAGTCTTTCTGGAAAGAGTAAAACGAAAAGCTAATTTAACAGCGGATTTCCTCGTAGTGTTTTACAAATCTCCTTTTTTGAGCACGTGTCGTGTTGAATGCACAAACATTTTTTTCGAACAGCAAATCCTTTTGCGCAGTCACGATTCGAACCCGCATTCTCTGGATCGGTATTCATTATCATAAACGGCTTCGTCATATCATCATCATTATATAAGCCAAAGAACTTCCACTGCTAAACATAGGCCTCCCCCTAGATTTCCAGCAACCTATATCAGGTCTTTTTTTAATCTAGTGGGGAACCGTACTACGCTGAGTTTTCTAGTGCGTGGTCTCTACTCGAGAACCTTTCTACCCCAACGGCGGTTTTCGGTTTTCTATTAGAGAATATTCGACAGTTCGGTAATTTTAAGCTTGCAAATGTGTCTGGCCTCGTAACTTTTAACAATGCATTAGAATATAAAGTAGGTTTCATTTGAACCGCTGAAGGTTCTTTCAGAAAGTCTATCAAAAAGGTAATTCAGATGAATTAACGACAAAGTCCGGGGTGTGGATCCTTTTGTATCCTTTAGGCTTGCCGCAAACGGAAAACTAAATTGAATTGAACTAACTGATTGAACATAAAAATTATACTAGTGGTTCGGGGCGAATGTCAGCTAAGATAAAGTCTCCGATCTTCATGTCGGAGGGAAAAAAGTAAATAATACAAAAAACAGTCAAGTGCGAGTCGAACTCATGCGCCGAGGGTTCCGTACCTACCCATTATAATAGCACAATTTGATTTATTTCCTTATTTGAGGTTGGTGCCGATTAAGCTAGTCCTCTAAATTGTATGAGCGCCCATACAATTCAGAGGACTATCTTAATTGGCGTCAACTACCTATGTATGTATGGGGAAACCCTTTTTAACTTTTTTATTTTCTGGAATTTTTCCTTTATTTGTGCTGTTGTGTCTTGTTTTTTGCCAAATTTCGTGATTTTAAGTCAACGGGAACTACCATAATATAGGTGTTCGATCCAAAACTTATAGGGTACTTCCGGTTGACTTAGAATTGTTAACTTTGGTTTAAAGCAAGGTACTACAAGTACAGAAAACATTCTGAAATAAAAAAGTTGAAAATTAAGGTAAATTTTGGTACTTACAAGTTTTCGCGAAAATAAATTAGCCCATATCTTTTTATCGTGTTAACTCAGGACCTTCATTTGTATACACCTAATAGGCACTATAGACTTCAGTATCTGGTATAAATTTCAACTTGCTAGGTCCACCCGTTTTTGAGAAAATCGGTGGTGACACACGGACAGACGGACAAGAGAGAGTGGTCTTTTATGGGTATTTTTACCTTTTGAGGTACGGAACCCTAAAAACTATTATTATTGATGTCGATGACGATACACTCAAACAAAACCACCAAAAAAACGGAACTAGTGCGTATAAATAAATATAATCACAACCAGACCATGTGGCAAGTCAGTGTGCTTAGCTAAGACATTAAAAAAACGTCGTTAATAATAAAGTAATCATTTATGAAAAACAAATCTTAATATTATCAGAAAAAGTCTTTGGTAAGACATAGTTAGTTGAACTTTTCATAATAAATAATTTTTATATAAGCCCTTTTTTCAGCTCTTCGTGGATAGATTCTGAAGCGCTTTGGTTTCCAGACTAGTGTTAGCCTAAGGGAAAATGCACTATGTCGTCATTCTAGGCAGTTCTTGGTCCAAATCCCATACAAGAACTGGCATTGTCCTTTGCATTCCAAAACATAGACGGGCCAAAATTCATCAAAATCTGAATATTTTGGTTAGAACTGAAATGTTATACGGCTTTTTTAGTTTTAATCAAAAACAAAAGAGCTATTATGTATTACATAGATATTTGACATGACAAAAAAACTGACGTTTTGTAGAGCATACATCTCACACGACCTCAAAAAAATAGGGCACATTTACGTGCGCAGTGAAACTGTTGCTTCAGTAACATCTTATCGCCCGTGTGTGCTCATCCTCATTGCTTCTAATTGTTTCCCACACCACATTTTTACAGCAAATTGTCGGACCAACGATTAACTCCGCCTAATTTTGGACAGTTCGGTTGAATTAGAGAAATATGTTAATTTCCATCTTTGTCTCAAACCACCGAGGCGGAAGATTATAATTATTAGGAAATTATTACCGAGCACCTTGCTTTGTTATTGGACCCAGCCGACTGGATGAGCGCCTAATGGAACTTTACACCATACATTTTCCTTGAGTAAATTCAAGATTATTTTAATAAAAGTGCTTTTACAATGCCAAGTTACTGCAAGCACGGACAAAAACAATAGATGTTTTAGTGAAAAGTTGGCTCCTATTCTGTATCTTGAAAACCAGCCGGCTTCGGGTCTAACGTTTGACCATTTAAACTTCTATCAAATACCCAGAGTTACTTTTATGAACAAGTGCTATCAAAAAATGTCAAATCACTAAGTGACTTAACTCTCACTGGGTGACTTTTATACTAGAGAATAGGGCGGCATATCTTTTACTAGTATTTTTCAAACTTTCGCGATCACTGTACATAATTACGGACTCAGTTCGTTCGCGACCACGGCTGTTGCAATACAGTCAAAACGTCGGGTTAACTAATAAAAAAGATACATCCGCGATAAAATTTGACGACCTCCGTGGCGCAGTGGGCGTATAGCCGGCTGTGACGCAGGAGGTAGCGGGTTCTATTCCCGCCACGGAACAAATGTTTGCATGATCTACAGATATTTGTTCCGTGTCTGGGTATTTTTCTATATATTGTAAGTATGTATTTACAAATTAAAGTATATAAGTATTCTATCAGTTATCTGGTTCCCATAGTACAAGCCGCTAGATAGCGCTGTGTGAAATGTCCCGCAATATTTATTTTTTTATTTATTTAAATACCCGTTTTAATCAGTACTTATATATTTTACTATTGAACAATTCACTTTTATATTCATACGTACAGTATATCCATGAAAGCTAAATCAATAAGACTTTTATTTTCATTCAAAGAACAAATAGTAGGTTTTTTTGGCATCGCACTAAATGTTAGTTACTAACACTTGTTTATACAAATAGATATAAAAAGGCATTTCATGCTAAGGAGTAAAGTATGTATCTCTCTCGCCAATAAGAAACAATTAACAATGCTTTTAAATATTTCATTAAAGGGCAAGTGCCCTTATTTTATTTAAATCCTCTTTCTGTATTTTCTTTTTATATTAAAGATCGGATCTTCCTGTTTATAAATAGATTCCGTACTGACCAACATTTCCACAAAAAAAGGCTTTCCTTAATTATAGTAAGGAACAACATGTGGGGCCGACCTGAAAGTCAGGTGCTAGTGAAATCGCTGTCTACTCTACACTGACCAGTTTAGCTTGAGCTGTATGTTATGTGTGAGTTTTATAGAAAACTGTACAAAAATATGTCAATGAAACCGTTTTCGTATACTCTCCCTGGATTCTCTTACTGGCAGGAGCACAAAGACTAATATACCCTTATGTTCATATTGTGACGTCATATCCAATAAATTACGAAAAACATTTTTATTCAAATCGTAATCCCAGGGTCCAAATATATAGTATAGTGCATATATATAATAGGGCAAAAACAACTACCTTATGTCATCCCGTGTGGATGGCAGATGGTAGCAGGTCATTTGGTTTTTTTTGGAGTTAAAAGTAATATCTAATGTAAGTGATATCGAATAGTGTTAGTTCATTTGTAGGAGCAAGCGAATATATTTATCTATATGGTCTCACCATATATATTATATATATATGGTCCTACTGGAAGAAGTATAAGGCCATAATCGTTCTCGTGCTCTTAATAGTAGGAGAACCCAGTAGGATCATGCGGAAAAGGCTAAAATTATTTTTTTTGGTGGTGACGGTCCTAGTGGTACGTTCGAAGGGGGGGGGAGGGTTGTTGAGTTGGGTTCAAGAAGGTAAAAATATCAAAATATTATTTATTAGGTCTAAATTTCGACTCCTTTTTTATTTTTAGTTTAATCTTTGTAGTTTTTGAATTATTAGCCATAATAAATACTGAACTTTGACGAAATTCACAGGGTACACCAGTGACCCACAGTGCTTAAATTAAGTATTCGTGTAGCTTTAGTGACACAAATATAGGAAAATTCTGAAACCCAGAATAACTGCAATTTCTACCCCTAAAGGGAGTAACCAATTAACATGAACTCCCGTTACTTGTAAATTTAATTAACTGTTGTTCAAGTGATTTGGTTATGCATTTCAGGGCACTATTTTATTAGTCAAAGATTATGAATAATATTGTTTTTGTTTTAGACTCGCAAGATCTCAATTCCGGGCGAACCACTAGTTTAAATAACGTGGCAAAAAATGTGTAGCCTACAGGCCATAGTCCAAGACATTCTGGCCTTTCCTTATCTACCTCAGAGCTCGCGTCAACGGTCGTTATTCAATAACATACTAGGGTGAGCCCTTTCCATTTGAGCAATAGCTTTTAGAATTGGTTCTAGCAACCCTACTAAAAAGTTTTATATAAACTAGCGGTTATGTAAGTAGTGTTGTAGTTGTTAGGCCGCATGATCGTTTTCACACTGGTGAATTGCGAGCGTGTTTCTAGCGAGGCGATTTGTGACGTGCAGGCCACGTTGTTACAATCTTCTTCTTACCGTCTCAATTTATTTTTTCGAATTGACTAATCTCGCTGTTCTCCTCTGAGGCCGTTGCAACTTAACCGAACTTTTGGCAAGCGCAGATGGCGCTCAGCTCTGTAAGTTTCATGAAGAGTCAACTAGCGCAAGGGCACCACTTAGGTACGAGCCTGGCCAGGGTGGGGATAGGAGAGAAACGCCCGGGTACATGCCTGTACCTCGTATAGGCGGCGACTGAAGAGGCTCGTCGACCTCGCCGGCGAGGTCAGTGTATCTGTAAAGTGTTTGCTTTGTCTAATGTAGATAACTCGGAAATCGCTTCCAAGCGGAGGTGATTTTGTCATCAGGGTATCCGAGAACGTGTCTTGACGACGGAGGATTTAAACTTAGCGTGTCAAGAGTTCTACGTTTTAATTTATAGTATTTTGGACAGGTGTTTGGCCACAACAACAGCATTAGGTGAGGTGGTTATTAGGCCCTCCATCGTGCAGGTGTTCGGGTACACAGGGCACAGTAGCAAATACTGCGTTGCGACTGCGCAGGATCACCGCAGTCGCACTGCGTTAAGTTAGTGTCTCTGAATCTCCATTTGCACATATTAATTCTACAGTGGCCAACCTGGGTGCGAAGCCTGGTGCGGTTGTTACAATACATAAATTATACCTACATTACGATATTTTCTACAATATGACGGGCTGAAGTGTGGCTGGACGCGAGTGTTTACCTATTAATCGATCGAGGTACGCACATTTCCAAATCGCCTCGCTGGAAACATGCTCACAGCACAACGTGCAGAAATCCTGGATAATCCAAGGTCACTCTGAACACCCCAGTCTGCGAACACCCCAGTCAACTTCTGCGCTTCTGGTCGGAGTTAAGGGTGGCTATTCATAAAGCCTCTCTTTCGCATAATACAGAGTTCGATTGCAGAAAAGCGAGTCCTCCAGCATAACACGATTGCAACTCGCGAGTGTGATAAGGCCCTAAAGTTTTACCTTATATTGACGCTTTTACATTTATCTACATGATTTATGATCATAATAATGACGCAGCCGCTGAAGTGCGTAGGCCAGGTTTATAGATGGATAGTATAGGATATATTTATACTTACTTATAATAAACGATATACCGATATACATATATACTTCGAAAACTTTCGTAATTTATTATAATCATTATTATAAATACGGGATAAGTCGTGTGCCAAACTTTAATAGAAATAGAGGATGGGTTCTATCGCCGGCCTGGAGCCTATGTCTTAATGATGCAGGGGACAGAGGAGTGAGTGAACCCGGTAGAGAGATAGTAAGCGTTGCGTGTTTGCCTGTAGCGAGGACTACCGAAGAGAACAGCAGTGATGATAATGGTGATAATGCAGTCTCTCAATATGATGGGCGCCCGTTGACGCAACCCCCACCACCACGCACGTCTACTCGCGCGCTGAGGGCTGCGGCGCGTAGTGAATAGAATAGAATAGAATAGAAAAATGTTTATTTTGCATCACAAGTGTACAATGGCTTAGAAAAATGGGTATAAATTAATGAACAAATTTGTGAGCAAAAACGGTCACCACTCAGCATTGTGCTATAGTAGCATATTTATACTACTATAGCGCTGGTCTTCCGTGGTGCCATTTTTGTATGTGCAGGGCAGCAACTGTGTTTACAATTACCTATCGATACACATTGCCAGTAGGTACATATAACCTTTCGGACTCGTTTAGGTACCTCCCTACTTACGAACTATTAAAATATACAAAACATGAAAATACACAATCATAAACAGTTAACAGACATAATTAAAATAGTTTTGAAAAATTAACAATAAAATAAAAAAAATAAAATAAAATATATATATATATATAATACAGTAAACAGGCATAATAAAGAGAGCTTTGCAAATTAAATAATTAGAATTATATTGCTAGAAACCAGGCCCAGAACAACCACCTACGTGTGAAAACTTTTGAAAACTCAACAAGTACTTTTTTAAAGATTTTTTGAAAGACCAAACAGTATTAGAGTTCCTTATAGGAGGAGGCAGATTGTTCCAACATTTCGTGGCAGCATATCTGAAGCTGCCACGACGTAGACGTAGTGCGAGGCGAGACGCAGTGTGAATGCGAGCGGATTGCACTCACCTTGTTGAAGGTTCACGAATGGAACCGAAACATTGTCGGTCGTAACACCGATAAAAAGGTATGTGATGAATCCTGTATTTTTAATAATGATTGATATGATATTGTAGATATTATTGATAGCTCTCTAGATCAACAAGACAGTAATAATGATATCATTTGTATTATTTGCAATTATTACCAAAGTATAAAAATAAATTACATAACTAACCCTGAAGACGTCATATCTATAATAATAATTGTTTCTATGTGTGATAGTATCAAATAGGTACAATAATCAAGGAACAACAATCGGAGATGGTATCAGCTAAATAAATCAACGAAACAACTAGAAATTTACATACAAATAAACTTACAATCGGATACACAGAATGCATTTGAAAATTCAATACAACCACAATCAATTGCGAAACTTGGTACCGCGACGTCATTGTCAGAAGTAGCTTCACATCTCAAGTCAGCAATAACACCTTGAAAATCAAATTAACCTTTACATTAAAGTAAATTATTGTTTAGGGAATACGTGTACATACCTCATATCAATTAGTAGGTAAATAATCACACTAATAGTATAAATGTAAAAGTTTGGATGTTTGTTTGTTTGTTATTCAATCACGTCGTAATGGCTGAACCGATTTCGACGAAATTTGGTGTGTTGATAGATTACGACCTGGCTACTTTTTATTGTCAAACAACGCGTGCGAAGCCGTTGGTTGAAGCTAGTTTAAAATACTTCTTAAATTTTAATTTTTTACTTTAATACACATTGGTTTTGATAATTAGAACACCTTTATTTAAAAAATATGTAATTATATATTATTATAGAAACACATAGCATCATAGCCACTGGCACCCAAACCCCAAGTGCTCTCATATTGAGTGTATACTTCGGTTGATAAGATACTTCTGGTATCGGCTGTACAATCTACTTCTGACTAATCTGTGTCCCACGTACCCAACTTCGACGGAACAGTTTGAAACGAAAGAGATAAATTAAATTAATGTTACCACTTAGGGGCAGTTAAAAACTGGGAGTTTTTTATAATTGCTTCGGGTAAGATGGTGTCCTTGAATCGAGTGAAACGTGGCAATAATTACTATAATAAATCATGAACTGTTTGAAATTGACATTCTCAGGGAACACAAGGGTTTCGATAACTGAGAAGATTGTAGGGCGGAGATCCAGAGGAAGTAGCCTCATGCGCTGGACAAACCAAATACACTTCACACTACTCAACTTTACATTTATAATCCTGAGCGCACACTATGATTCCCTGTTTCGTGACTACGAATAAGAATAAGTTTATTTTCAAAACTTAAGAAATACATAGTACATTGTATTGTATCGCAAATGATCAACGGCTAATTACGACAAGAATAATGTAAATATACATATATATTTATTATTAGCTATATATATACATATATATATACATATATAGCTAATAATAAATAAAAAATGTTTATTGGGATCATATAGGTAAGATACACACAATTATTACATTAATATTATTACATTATCGTAGGTAATTAATTGACATTAGGCATACACAACTATAAAATATTTAATACATCCATTAGCTGATATGATGATGAAAATGTAGTAAAAAAAACTTGTATTAACGGCAAGAAGTTCATAAAAGTCTTTTTCGACTTTGTCACATTATCAAGTACACCACAATTGCATTGGGACCAAATATAATAAAATGTATATAAATAAATAATAAATAAATAAATATTGCTGAACATTTCACATAGCGCTATCTAGCCCCAAACTAAGCAGAGCTTGTACTATGGGAACCAGATTACTGATAGAATACTTATATACTTTTTTTGTAAATACATACTTATAATATATAGAGAAACAACCAGACCCGGAACAAATATCTGTAAATCATTCAAACATTTGTTCCGCGGCGGGAATCGAACCCGCTACCTCCTGCGTCTCAGCCAGCTATTCGCCGCTGCACCACGGAGGTCGTCAAAAAATAATATAAAAACAAGAAATATATAAAAAAATAATATATATAAATATATACATTTTATTATATTTGTATATTAGTAAGTATAGGTAGTCTATGTAGGTTTATGAATATAGATACACCGGCGTCTTTTTGATTTTGTTTCGTCCTGTAAATCCTAAGGTTGTCTGGAAGAGATCGCTTTTAGCGATAAGGCTGCCCATTGTATTTATCTTTATTTTTATGTATTTCTTTGTATGTTTAATTTTGTTTGGCAAATCATTAATTACTCATGCGCCGCAACGACCCAAAGTGGACTAGATGGAAAGAAGCACTGATGGAAAGAAGAGCTGATAAAGGTTTCTGGGAGCTGTTGGGTGCACAAAATCGGTCCCTCTGGAAATCTATGGCGGAGGCCTATGTTCAGCAGTGGACGTCGATTGGCTGATATGATGATGAAGATGAAGTCAAAAAAAACTTGTATTAACGGCAAGAAGTTCATAAAGGTCCTTTTCGACTTTGTCACATTGCGGTGCACCAGAATTGCATTGGGACCACTTAGACGACCCGCAAACGCTCGCCTGACAGCACGATAATTAAATCACTATATATTAATATTAATTTCAAACCGAAACTAAGCAATTTACATTCCATGTTTAGATTTGTGGAATCAGTAAAAGCATTGCTTCTTATAAACAATGTTGATAAAGCCACTGATACAAAACAACGAATCGCAAATAGAATCTGCTCGTCCCGAGTAATATCAAATGATGACACATAATCCGTCCTCGATCACAGCTTCGTAAGAGGAAAAATACAAAACCCCGGAATGGCTACCAGAAAGGTACGGTGAACATTGAACTAACGTGAGCAATCTTGCTTTTGTTCATTTAGAAAATTCAACACTAGATTACATGCATACAAAAATATTATTTTTCTTAAAAGTAATAAACTTTTGGTTAACTGACTTAATATTAGAAAAAAACCTTAAAGCTGGATTTATGGTTCAAGTTTAGATTTAGATTTTTACCAACTTTTAACCAAACTGATAAGAAAGTTATTTTTAAAGAACTGAAGAACGGAATGACGGACTTCATGGTTGATATACTGAGCTCTTTGTGAAAGAGAGGAAGTACTACCAACATACCTACTTTTACCGCCAAGCAGCATCGCTGTGATTCAGTATGAAGGTTATAAATGGTGAAATTACAGGCAAATGAGGCTTTGTACCTGTATGTTGCAAGTTGAGGGACGCAGGGCATTGCATCGTAAGGCACGTTCCTAAGGTGCGTGTTTTACGATGCAATTCTTTGTTATAGGCGATGGTTATCATGTACTATCACGATGCTGTAAAAAAATATTAATCAAAAATGTAACTTGTATCTCAACCTATCCACCAACCGGGTTGTCCTGAGTCACTCTGAGAGACTCGCTTATAACAAACAGTTTATAATTAAATTTAGCTAATTTTTAAGTTGGTTAATTAGTATCTACAATTTCAATGTGGATGTAGGCTTGCACCAAGGATTGGCTTAGCAGTTATTTGTTCGTCTTGGTAATGGATGCCTTGACATCAAATATACAAGAGGAGGTACCCTGATGCATGCTGTTCGCCAGCGACATTGTTCTTGTCGGTGAAAATGCACTCTAAGTCCAGAACAGGCTAGCAAAATGGCAGGAAAAACTGGAGAGTGTCCGATTGAAGATCAACAGATCAAAATTCGAGCATTTGACTGTGACTGTGACCTTTTCCCCCCAGTTTCGCCAATATTGCTTTGGATATAATCTACGTATATACCAAATTTCATCGAAATCGGTTCAGCCGTTACGACGTGATTGAGTAACAAACAAACAAATAAATAAACAAACATCCAAACTTTCACATTTATAATATTGGTGTGATGCTCATCAAATGGCACAAGTAATTTGCGCTCTATATCATATTCTTCCTCGATCGCATCTTCGATTGAGTTGGAATTTTCGATTAGTTCGGGATTGATTGGAGCGACTTCTTCGAAACGTGCACTTTATGATTTCTCATTAGATCTATTATGATACAAAATATTTTTTTATATTAAATCTATGTTTCCTTTTATTTGCCGCAGGTCGTTCTTAAGGTTCCGTAGTCGAATTAGGAACCCATATAGTTTCACCATGTCCGTCTGTCTGTCTATCCGACCGTTACAGCCGTTTTACTCGTAGATTATTAGTGCTGTAATTATAAAAATTATATACAATTTTGTAGAAAGTTATTGAAACGTATATTTTAACTTTACCTTAATCAAGTTTTCATTAGGTAAGTTAGCATTCAAGTGGGGTTATAAATAGGCTCAAAAGCTCTCGAGAGACCCTTATAAAAGACTTTTCCAATTACCGACTTAATAGTTAGAGGTATTAAAAGTGAAGTAATTTAATAAAATAACCAAAAAGCACTCCAGAAATTAAACAACGTTTGGTTAAAATATCTCAGGGCGAAAACAAACCACTATTTCATATTGTAAGCATAAAAGCCAAAAGCTGAAAATTTTATGAGTCCAGCGTCTGGCTACGTGGAAATTTTAAAAAAGGTTTTCAAATTTTGTGATTCATCTCCCAACTCCCTTGCGACTCGAAACCATCGTGCGTTGTACCTATCTTTGTTTAACCTGGGCACATTAAACATTTGTGCTCCGCAAACACGGCTCGGATTTGCGTAACGTGAGTCGAAATTGCAAAGTTACCTTTCTGCACTTGTTCGTCAATGTCAGTTGTCATACAACCGACTTGAGCTAGATTTAAAACATCTTCAAAAAAAAGGGATGCACTTAATTTGTGTCTGGGTAAATTTCAATAAAGTCAAAGTTGGCCGTACACGAAAAATGCAATAGCTGTGGCGCATGGCCACAGCCACTATTTTCCGAACATTTTATGTGAACTTGCCGCACACGGTTGACGCCAGTGGTTGCTACACGTCACGAGATGCCGCTTCTTGCTTCATGTGGTGGGGTGGCCGCCACCGACAGAAAGTAAAGGAAAAGTAAAAAAGTGGCTCTCGCGCGCTTCTGCTATTAAGTGACCGCTTCCAGCCTCATGTAGCGGCTGGCTTGTGTGCGGAGAGGCTTATGTATATTATCAAAATGTTTTGATGTATGTGAAACAATACTGATATGACTGCCTGAACTTTATATTATGTTTAATATCAGAAGGGTGACTTGCAGCAAGAATAAAATAACTTTGCACATTGAAATATATTTTGGACATAAGTTTCACAAACAATTGATCAGACGACAAAGTCCGCTCCGAGTTGGTTACAGGCCTTTTTATCAACCCTCTACCCCCACCGGCGCTCGCTATCTCGCTCCCACAGTAAGGCAAAAGTGTTGCAAGGAAAATAATATTAGACGTTCCGGATATGAAAAATGATACATAATTATGTCATTCTAATTTTTTGGCAGCTGCCCGCAAGTTTTACAATGTCAGATATTGGTTTGCCATGCGTGTGCCTTAAATGTAAACAGAAGAATTTTTTTTAAAACAAGCGCCATCTAAGCGGACTCTGAACTTCGTTTACTCGATCAATTTATCAAATAGATATATAGAAATTCTGATATATTTATGATTTCAGTACAAGTAACCTTCTGCCCTGTGTGTCCATCAACGTCGATTTTTATCCAATCGACGTTTGCTAAAGTTAAATCATCTATCACGAGTGAATAATTTCTCCTGGGAGTTCAGTAGTTGGGGAAAGTTTGAGTTTTTGATTAAGTTTTAGTTAAAGTTCGTGCGATAACTTGCGAATGGATTGTGAGGTAAATCACTCAAATGCCATGTTGATAAGCAATTTTTAATACTTACTTTTAACATTAAGGCTATACTTAAATAAGACAGATCGTCCTAATTTAAAGTCAGATAAATCAAACTAGGGTTTCACTTATTCAAAATGGATAATTTAATTTTGTCAAACTAAGGTCTTAGCCATATCTATAACTAATTTAAAGTCACGTATGTATAATGTTTAACATTGTTGTGATATTTAGGGTTATCATATTTTGTTCCTATCTGCAGTTGATTGTTTTACGGGTTCCTTCGTCGCTTGGTAAATTAGAGTACATATAGGTACTAATATTTACTCAAATTGACCAAGCTATTGTCCTGAACCAAGAGGACTCAAATTTCCATTTTATCACATAACACTCTGACCAAGCGATGTCAGTAAATAACAGTTTGCATCTTCATCAGTTTCCTAATAAACGTCCCAATATTTTTTTTACCGAGTTAGAAAACCTTTTTCTCCGCATAAATCATAGTTATTCAAAGAACTTACCGGAATACCAACTGCCTGTTTCACTTTGATTCGGTCGTCTACATTTTTATTTATGTGGCGGACATTTTTCTACAAAAGCACGCGAGGTCAGCTGGAGAGGGAGGAACGACTTTGGCCTAATCCGCTGACTTTTATTTATTCAGTGAATTAATCTAAGGGTGCCTTAAGGGTAGAGTTTCCCAAGAAAACGATACAAGCGTCAAACTGCAGACACTAAAGATTTTTCATTATTTTGATATAACCTGAAATAGTACTGAGGCCTTGGCCATTTATCAATTAGAGGGGTTTTACTGAAGCTGTACCTGGTGCAAGTTGCAATATTATCTAGATGACGGATGTGGCCACTGTAGTACCAATGAGTAGAGAGCTGTCAGGCCATGGTTTTTCACACGATAATGTTCCGTTAACAAAAATACATTTACCAAAATAAATCGAAAATTACATTGGTTGTTTCAGAATTCGACACAAGATCGACACCGTCATATAACTATGGCCGCTAAGGTATGATACTAACGTATATTGTAGGGTGGGGACAGTGGCCCTTCTCTGTTGCGTTGAGATACCACGATTTCTCGACTGGACAATGTGATAAAACTAAACCCAAGAGTTCCGTGACAAGTATGAATTTATATAAGAAGATTATGGTACATTAGAATTGTGTCAAAATGCTCCTTTTATCATAAGATGAAATATTAGGAGACATTGTCATAGAAAATATTATTTTCCTGTTTCAAGTAGTCCTGAGTTGAGAGACGGACCTGGAGCATTGTACTAGCATAAACTCAATACTCATAAGAAATATTCCCACGGCTACCAAACCTATTCTTTAGATACAGGTAAAGCAGTGAAAATCTTACAGCGATTTCACTGAAATTTGTACGGCAAATCTAATTAAGTTAGCCATTGTAAAATATGGCTCTAAATGTAGCCAAAGCTACATGATTAATATCGTTTTATTATTTATTTTTTGACACTTTTAATTTGAAATCGCAACTCGCAGTTGCATTGTATGTCGGAAACAATCGTTTTTAGCTACAGTAAGTTAAAACGTGGATTACGTATTTAATGCCTAACATGTTTAAGAGAGTTTCAAGATTTTAAAAACATCTCAAAAAAAAAATCAAGCCTAGACGGGACTAGAACCCGCAACCTTCCTTTTGATACGAGGATGCAATATCCAATAGTGCTACCGGGCTCAGTCACGTCAGGGTTGAAATTAGTGAGATGATTCAGATTAAGACTAAAGCGCCGTTAACTCCATCTACAGCAAAACTTATACAGTTTTTGACCTGCTCAGTGCCAAACGTTGCAGTTTAGTACATTGACAAGAGATCTGAGCGAAGCGAGATCTCTAAATCATCTTGGGCAAATCGGCGTAGTATGTATGCATGTATGTGTGTTTGTACGAGGATAACTTTCGAAGCGTTGATCCGATCATCGTGAAATTTGATACATAAGTAGGTAGTAATGGCACAATTTTGGTGTGAATAAATGAGCTAATGTGGGGGGGGGGTCAAGAGGGGTAAAAAATAATGAAAATGAGACTATTAGGTCAAGTGGCACGTCAAATAAAACGTCTTTATTTGTAAATTTGGACTCCGTTTGAGTTATTAGCCATAATTAAAACTACATTTTGACAAAACTCACAGGGTACACCAGTGACCCCATAGTGCTATAATTTAATACGTGTAGCTTAAGTGATACAAATATAGGCAAAAGTCTGAAATCCAGAATAACTGCAATGTATACCACAAGTAAAAACCATAATACATGAACTCCCGTTGCCCGTAATTTGAATAAAACTGTAGGTCAAGTTAGTTGGTTATTTATTTCGTGGCACTATTTTGACGCGAGATCTCAGTTCGGGGCGAACCCTAGTTATTTCTATAATGTTATCCGAACACTTACGGAAAATTCCAAGATATTAAAATTTAACCCGCAACCTTCCTCTTAATACGAGGATGCACAATCCAATTGTGCTACCGGGCTCTGTCACGTCAGGGTCGAAATTAGTGAGATGATGATGGTGTATTTTGAATATTCGAGGCAATCACTATTATTGTAAGAATTGTATCCATTTCAATCATGAATATAAATCCTGTATGATAATGATTGAAATAAACCACAAAAGTTTTCTATGTATTATATATTTCTTCTATTCCCAATTATTGCTTGTAATTCTTTGGTAATTCCTGTAATAATTTATAAATCTTTTTAAAGATGATGTACAGCATGACCTAAATTCTTAGTGCCAACACGTCTACGTGATTAACAATATAGCAGGTTTCGCCATTCAGCAGGTTTATGAACGTAGATGGAGATTTAATAAAAAGAGTCGTAATTTTTATTGTAACGATTAAGAAGGCGCTCATGTTTTGCCAGTCACGTTTTCATCAAACGGATTCTGTTTATTTCGGTCTACTGCATCGTTCATATAAAATAAGCCGAAAACAGTTCAATTAATATCATACATTTATACATACACATTATGAATTATACAATATTTTATATTATTACTTATAATAATTATTAAAGTACATTATTTACAAACTTGTGTCCTTGAGGGGTAAGCAAAGAAAACTACTCTTTTTTATTTTAAAACATGACCATACGATGGAACAAGAATATGACCCACCTGATGTTAAATGGTAACCATCGCCTATAACAAAGTATTGTCTCGTAGATCACGCACTTTAGAAACATGCCCTGCGTAAATCAACTTGAGGCATATAGGTGTAAAGCCTATGTGCCTGTAATTTCACCAGCAACCATACCCTTCAAACTGAAACACAACATGCTGCTTGGTGGCAGAATAGGTATGGTGGTAGTACTTCCCCGGGCGAGTCCTTTAACAAGGAACTCTAATACTCGTATCTTTACTTGCTTCGATCCTGACATCACTGTCTGTTGCACTATCGCATTTATGTTTTTTTTACGAACTCTTTGTTTCATACATGCTCGTCTACAGGGTGTTTGATAATATACGCACAAAAATAAAAGGGATTATTTTGGTAAGCATAATAAATACATTTTTGAAATGTTTACCATAGAAATGTGAAATTAAACTGCTGTTGTGCTATTGTATAATGCTTGCCATCACGTCTTGACATCACGTGGTGACGTCTCGAGATATCTCTTGTTGTCCCTTTCTAACCTAAAACCCGCATCCATTTACGAAAGAGATATCAAATCGAAATTGTTTTTTGGATGTCGATTGCAAGAGTAGGCACCTAGACAGTAAGTTTTATATCGAGTTAATCACCTAAACTTAGTCGATTTTCTTTAATATTTATAATATAACTAGTATTTTTTTTCGAGAAGTCTTTTTTTATGTTTTAGACATAGACATAGACATAGACAATCATTTATTCACTACATTAGCACACAATATACAATACAGTTTATGTTTTGAGAAACCGTCACTTGAATATCGTCAGTATATTACCAAACACCCTGCATGTACAAAGTACCTTCTCCCTAATCATAAATCTAAAATTACTGTGATATGTTAGGTACCTGCCGGAAAATATATACCGGAACATATTTTCTCCCGAAAAGACATTAAAATTTAGGTTAACCAGAAAGATAAAATTTAAGTTTCCGTGAAATGGAACGTTTACGTAAATTGTCGACTGTTGATATGTTTATTATCAGAGCGGTGGAAAACATACAACTGGGTATCGAATGTGGCTATTTCTGAAAAAGAACTTTTATAGTTACCGCTTATTCTCGTCTGGCTTTGATCGTGTGTGGCCGAGGGTAAAGATGGTACTGTACCACCAGATTAAAAAGGTGATTTTAATCATGATTTTAATATATTTTGTAGTTAATGCACGACAAGTAGCAGGTTAAGTTTAAGAAAATAAAACTAAGATACATTTTTAATAATACCCATACCCTAACATCATTTAAAAAACTCTCTATTACTTTGGTAACCATGTTAAAATTAAGGATTCATTACGATGTTCAATCATGCTGTATGCATAATGTCAAAATTAGTTATTTTTTACATATTTTTTGGTAGCAACGTCCCAAACGCAGAAGTGGAGAGAATGTCTCAAAATATCTAAGTTCACTCGAAACGGTTGATTCTGTCCATAATTATAAACCTTAATTAATTATTGCAGTAGCACTCATAAGGACCATGATTCATTTGGATAATGTTAAGCGCTTTTAGTTTAAATTTAATCTGCATAGTATAAATAAATAATAATGCTGGGCATTTCACACAGTGCCCAAACTAAGCAAAGCTATGGGAACCAGATACATTACTATTTTACTATTTTTTGGTAAATACGTCCTTAAAATATATGACATTATGATTATTGTAATTTGTATGAATTTGACATGTTTGAAATTAAGTATTATTATTTATATTCAATTTATCTTACAGAATTTAACATTTTTAATATTTAAGTTGTAATCGTGACATAAATATTATTGTATTTTGTATGAATTTGATATGTTTGAAATTAAGTATTATCAATATTTATATTTGTATTCAATTTTATCGTAGAGAGTTTGACATTTTTAATATTATTATCTTTAACTATTGTACATGTATTCATGCGAATAAATTATTATGAATTATGAGAAACAACCAGACACGGAACAACATCTGTAGATCATGCAATTTTTTTTCCGTGGTGGGAATCGAACACGCAACCTCCTGCGTCTCAAACAGCTATTCGCCTACTGCGCCACGGAGGTCATCAAATAAACCAATTTTACTAATGGGTCAGACCCCAAAATCATACAATAATGTATTAGCGCTATCCTTGACGTGATTATGATTTTGATCATCGCAATAACTCTCAATAAAATCTTTAAAAAAACAAAAACTATGTACAAAAATTGACCCGTTAAATGTAGTTCTAAAAGGCTATACGAAAACGTCTCCCAAACCCACTCACTTATCGCTAAGTGAAAATATTTGTTCCCCAGAAACAGGAAGCATTTAGCTTTGTTGTAATGTCACACAACGAATGTTAAAAACATTATCGTTGAAAACAATGACTTATGGCCTCCGCCTAACAGTTAATGGCTTTTAACTTTTATGTAAGAGGCTATTACAACTCCCGTTTTAGAGTGATATGGGTGAAGGATTAGATTGGTACATATTTATGGTAGACAATATTTTGGGACATTGGGAATGGGATAAATTATCCCCGAAAGGAAGCTAAAAGTGTTTCTGTTAGTGCAAGTTATTTCGATGAAGTTGTTTGCTCTACCGACTTCCACCAATATATTGTGTTATCTGGATTATGCTCAGATGATGTGTAAAAAAAAAGTTCAAGGCTAAAATCCATCCAAGATTAGAGGTTAATCAAGGATGGCTAAAGTCCATCAACAAAAATTAATTTAATGTATTGTAAATTTAACCTTTTCTTTGAAGTTGGTTAAAAAGATGGCTCTGAGTAATCAGCTTTTCTCTCCACAATCTGAAAGTCTTTCAACACCCTAAGCTCGTATAATTTAAGTCTATCGAAATAAACAAACGTCGTTCCACCGCTTAAATCCAAAACCGAAATTACAATGAACTGAGGAGTACTCTGCATCGAAAGCCTATAAAATCGCATTACAATAAACTGGATTCACGCAGAATTAACTGTATAAAGTTTTATCGCTGGCAGTAGAATCAAAATAGGCGCCTACTACGTAGAAGTGAATCTCCGGCCGTCTGGTCTGGGATTCGTTAAACATGGACGTATAAAATATATGGACGGCCTGGACCCATATTGATCACCGAAATACACGTGATTTCATGACCGGTGTCCCTTTGATGTGGTTACGTCACGCCAGCTTGACTATTTTAAATGTTGTATGTGAACGTCATTTTTTTAAGTTCATAACATCTAGCTCAATTTCGACATTGACTTTGAGGGTGGCAAAATGTCAATCCCTTAAACAAAAAAAGGTAAAGAGTGTGTTATCAATTGCTACGCTACAATTGATATCACTGCGATACGATATATTGAATAAAAATAAACAAGAAACTTTTTAGTTTCGCTTGACTCTCTGTAATGCAGTACGGATGCAGCAATTTTGGTTAGGTATATATTTTTTTATCAAGGTTGGGTTAGTAAAGTAGTTACGTTTCTATACACCTGAACCTTTTTTTATCTAGCGGGTGCCTTGAAATCTATTGTTTCACTTAAAGTCTATTTGCATATCAAAGCCACGGAATGTCTAATAGAAATAGCATTCTTAACGAACCTCGCGAATCAATAAGAATTACGACACAGCTTAAAACACAGCAGCAAAGTAAGTGCGAAAAGCTTAAATTTAACAAAATAATAAACATCTCGAATCTACTTATTCGAGGGATTCTAATGATTTTGATGACTCAATTCGTCGATTAAAAAGTTCCGTATTAGCGCTATTAGTTTGTTCAATCATTTATCATAATTTTCAGCCCGTATCGACCCTTCGCTGGAAATGTCCAGATAGATCAGATAGATGTAATCAGAGAGAGGCCAATGATCCTCTCTCTGATTATGTCGGTTGTTTTAATACTGTGCTAGTCTGAACCACGTACAGCAAAATGTTTTGGATGAAACGTGATGATTCACCGAAAGTATGGAAAATATTATTGATCGAGCGAAGCGAGATCTCCAAATCAACTTGGGCAAATCGGCGTTGTATGTATGTATGTTTGTTTGTCAGAGGATAACCTTCGAAGGGTTTATCCGATCATCGTGAAATTTGGTATTTAGGTAGGTAGTGATAGCACAATTTTGGTGTGACTTAATGAGCTAAAAATGTTGTTGAGATTTTGGGGTTCAAGATATTGGGGTTAAAACAAAACAAAATGGTACTATCCGGTCAAATAACACGTCTACTAAACGGTATTTGTGAGTACATTTTGAACCCATTTTTATTTTTAATTAAAATTTTGTAGTTTTTAAGTTATTAGCCATAATATAAACTGAACTTTGACAAAATTCACAGGGTACACGAGTGACCCCAGTACTGAAATTTGGTATGCGTGTAGCTTTAGTGACACAAATATAGGCAAAAGTCTGAAATCCAGAATAACTGCAATTTCTACTCCAAAAAAGAGTAACCAGTTAACATGAACACCCGTTACCTGTAATTTGAATGAAACTGTAGGTTAGTTTTTTTTGTTTTTATTGGAGACTCGCGAGATTTCAATTCAGGGCGAACCACTAGTTATCAAGATGAAGCAAAAACAGCTTCTATACAAACTTTAAAGAAGTGCCACGACGCAAACAGAGAAGACGGGACGCATCCACAACGCTTCTACACATTTTGCACGTAAGAATAGGAAGGGACGAAGTAAGGGGCGAAGTCCCTACGTCTTTGCCCCTTAAGTATTTTCGGACTAGCCTGCGCTTGAAGGCCCCTTTAGATTCACTGTACACTTGTACAGTAGCGTGCATAAGTGGTGGCAGTCAAAATGGTAGGCAGATGTTTTATCTAACCCCACACACGTTTATAAGCAATAGTCAAATCATTGCTGACCATTTTGGTTGCTACCTATTAATACAAGTCGCAGTGCAATACTGTACTAGATATTTACGATTAGGCTGTGAATAAGTAAAGCGTATTGAAGCCTCTTAAAAACTTTACTCTTAAAGCTTTCAATCTAGAAAACCGAATTAGTATTTCTGTCAGTGCCAATTTGACTTTGCAAAAGTGGCATTCTTCAGGCTTTAGTCCAATTTTCAAAATAAATATGCTTTGAAAGTTGTAAGTTTTTGTCTGCCCTCTAAGTTATAACTTATCCACTTCAGAAGCTAAGTCTGTATAAACTAGTATTTACATACTTTGTAAACTATTTACAAATGGATCTTTTTCCAAATATTATGCTTGCATCAAAATGAATATGAATTTTAGTGTAAAAGTTACTGTCATAAATTCCATTATAAAATAACGATAGCTTAGGGCAATTTACTGAATTAAAGCTTTTTAGCGTAAAATGGTGTTTGAAAATGCTAATGTAGTTTTGCCATAACTTAATGTGGGTTTTGGATACTACTGCGTCTACTGTAGGTATTGATAAAAGCAATTGATTGAAACTTCTATCAATCTAGACTTTTATGATACTAATTTATATTATATTAAGCAAAAACATTTGTTTGAAAAAAAGTTCTAGTTAAGATAAAATAACCGACACAAAAATTGATGTTGAATTTATATGGATTTCTTTTTGATTATTTGACTTCAGAATTCTAAAGTTAATATTGTGTATTTAAAAGTAAGTACGTTAAAAGCTACAATAACGATATCAATAACGACCCATAAGTAGATCATTTGGCGCAAATGAAATTGCATTTACGATTGTTGCAGTTTTAAATTATGCACTCAAGAGCTGAATTTAATAAACAGTGAATAATTTAATTTTGTGGCTGTGCATGGAGGATGGCCAATAAAGGCGATTTTATGGCGTTTTTATTATGATGCATAATCATTAATCAACTATAACGGCCTCGTGGCATACGAGAAAAATTACGCCAAGCACTCGACAAAATAATAACTCGATGCCTCCATGCACATAAAACTGTGCGGTCCTTCTGTTATAAATACACACATGACATAAAAATAGTTATTTCCATAGCAGTCTGGTAAGATTACAGTATATGTCAGTAAAGATGTTAATTTTTAGCATAGAATTGAGAAAGAAACTTGAATCTTGAAATTATGTGAATGGCCACATTTGTTTGTTGTTTAAATAAACCAAACAACTATACGATTTATTTAAATAGCAATCTTCAATTATAAGAGTTTCCTTTGAAAAATATAATTGTCTTCCGTTTGGGAAGATTTGTAGGTTTTTATTCTAAGTAAGTTCCAAATTATTGTTGATATATTTTTATTTTTACATTTCATTCAATATCGTTTAATTGGCCACTTTTTGGTTAACTAGCTGCAGGCAAGGTTAATACTTCCTCTAGATAAAATACAATACCCAGCCAAGCTAGCATACCGCTCTAGAAAATAAATAATGCTGGACATTTCACACAACGCCATCTAGCCCCAAACTAAGCAAATCTTGTTTTTTTGTTAATACATATTTAAAATATATAGAGAAACATTCAGACCCGGAAAAAATATATGTAGATCTTGCAAGCACTTGGTGGCACGAATCGAACCCTCAACCACTGCTTTTTATCCACTATGCCACGGGGGTCAAAAGAAGAGGAAGAATGGAGTAAATGGTCATTTTAGCGTAGACTGTCGAAATATTTCTACATGAGACCGTACAATGTTTTACCTTTTTACTCTCTAAGCAAAAATGTCACTTTATTCTATTCTTCCGTAGAGAAAAACAAATCTACATAGGATCATGCTTGCCCGGCAGGTGGTACCGCGGTAAAACCCTAGTGAAGCTATGATATAAATATTTTTAAATACAGTGGTTATAAATGAACCAAATATTTACTGCTTCATCTCAGCCGCAGTGCTGAGCAGAATGGGGGCACTTAAAAATTCATGATAATGTGAACTTTAAAGCAGGTTGGTTCAGAGTTATCAGGTTTCAAAAAAACTTTTTGGTGTATACATACTTATAATGTATAGAAAAATACCGGGTATTCGCCCACTGCGCCACAGAGTTTGTCATTCGATGGGCAAGAACTCCTGCAGTCCGCAACTTAGCGAGTGTGGATACTTCAGGCTCATGAGAGGAATCAACGCTTGTGGAATAGCCAAATACATACCATCTGTTCTCATCAATACGAAACTTTCACCACACCAATAAAACCGCAATATCCTTGGAAAAGTTACACCAAGTGCTGTTTCGTTTGATTTGGTTTATTTTCTTTAACTTGGGGTAGGTACACAAATAGTTAATATAGATAACACATCCACAACAGAGAAAATAATTTACAAAAAGGGCGCGTACAAACCCTAACATGAGTAATTACCAGGAAAACTTTGAATTGTTCATGTCTTATTGTCTTATTGGGCGGTCTTGTTGTCAGTAAACTTTTCAGGCATCTGCTACTGATTCTTATTTAATTTTGAACTTTGTCATCTGTATCCTCGGCCCTTCTGGGTGGCCTTACATATTCATATTTATAATATCCATTGCGCTGATAGTATCATTGATTTACCAGCTTACACTTTAGTGAATATTTCGAAGTCTGAGAATACACTGTTATTTTTATTAAACAAGCTATATGTATGAAGTCAAATTACCCAAGAGGGAGACATTTAGGGCTTTGATGATTTCAAACATCTACTGTATTCCGTATGTTAATAAAGAAGACGTTTTCTGTAAATTTCACGGACTATTTTGCCTAATAAGTAAACAAATCAAAGCACGCAACTATCTAAAATCAATTTCTAACAAGGCTTATCGGAAGTGAACACAGTACAGAGAGGTTCACCTGCATTATTTATCGCGTTACATTATTAACTGCATATCAAGGTAGATGGCTATCGTGTGCGGTACACGCCTGAGTGTGCCTCGCTCGAAGTGCACGCGCTTTCAAGTGAGAGAGAGATATGGATCAGGTGCGGGTCCACTGCAGAATACGAGACGGCAATTTCTCACAATCACACGGTTTTACGGTTCCGTAGTGGAACTAGGAACCCGTCATCTCCATCTGACTGTCTGTATAGGTATCTGTATGTTTATCAGTCCAACTAGTTACCGCCGTTTTTAACCGACTTCAAAAAAGGAGGAGGTCTCAATTCGTCGGACTTTTTTTTATGTATGTTCCTTGATTACTCGAGGATGCCTGGAGACACTGGACTATACGACACAGTAACGTACGTAACACGTTTTTCTAGAAATAATCTAAGTTCGCGTAACATTTAAAACGATATAGTTATGAAGGCAAATTGGTGTGAATTCGGATACAGTACTTAGAATAATAGAATAGAATAGAATAATATTTTATTTGCAACATACTTAAAGTTAATACATAAAAAAACAAATAAAAACAAGTAAAGTAAAAAAAACACAAAAACAAATCTTAATTTATGCACTAAGTATAGTTCAAAAATGGTCCTTAACTCAGCATGTGCTGGTTGCAACAACCAGCGTTGGTCTTCCGTTAAGGCCATTTTACTTGTTGCGGACATGTTATGTTTAAAATAACGGAATAACAAAACAAACAAAATAAAATAAAAGTGTGATATAAAGAAATACAAACAAAAAAACAACGATTAAATTAAGTTAAATTCCATACTTCAGTGGTACCCTAGACGATGATAGTTTTATAATAGCAATATCATCAACACAAATAACTATATAGCACTCGTATCGTGTAAAAGGCCTTCCTGTCAGTTAATCAAATGATTTTTAAGTTTTAATCTAAAACACACACTCTGCAGGTTTCTTATTGGCGGAGGAATATTATTCCAACATTTCGATGCAGCGTAGCGAAAACTTCCTCTGAAAGCAGTCAATCTATGACGCTGTGTTAAGAGCTGCATCGAACACTGTCGGGGCTCGCAGGACTTTACTCTCCTAGTGTGTTTGCAAAGCGCAATAGACATATAGTCAAACTGTTTAGACTTCACTCGAATAAAACGGCTTTAACTGGTTGGTTAGACAGACAAACATGGCGAAACTATAGTTCAACTACGTAACCATAAGAAACGAAGAAGTTGAATACATTTACATAATCTGAAAAACTTATTGAAAAAATACGATTATCTTTAGTTTCTTTAGGCAACCCAATCTCGATATATTTGCTTAAACATTATTTTTGTACAAAATATTTTTTATCCGGAAACCAGACGTGCACGACGATCTTACTCCAAATTTTGTAGTGAAATGAATCATGCATGACGTTTAAATGGAAACAAACACATTTGAACTGAGCGCACTCATAATTCTTTTGTCTTAGCAATTATAGAACTTTTAAAATATTGATTTCATCTCTTCCATTATTTTCATAACTCTGCAGTAAATTCTTAAATATTATTTTTCCATTCACGAAAAGAAATAAATTTCACAATATCACGAACTATGAAGGTGATGCAGTGTGATACTGCTATGCTTGTGCGTATAGGAGACCATTATGTTTCTAAGTATGTTAAAATAAGTGTGTTTGAAGCGTAAGTAGTGGCGGGTTTGATTCCACTACGGGACAAATGTTTGCAGGATCTGCAAATATTTTGCCAGATCAAGGTGTTATGGTTAGGTACTTATTGTTTCTGACTCTCACGAGGAAATCTTAGTGAGAAAACTATTTATGTACCTATACCTATGTGACTGTTCCTTTTATTTATACAACCTGTTTTGTTATGTACGACATTAATTTAAAACACACATCCGGAATCATATTATCTGAATTTAGAGGTAGGTTCAATACCGGTAGCTTCAATATTTATCCAGTAATCGATACATTTTCAATAAACAATTTTTAACGTAAATAAGCGGCGCCTTTGTGACGATGCCGCTTAGTCAGATTAACAAATACCTACGTACTTACATTATGAATGAATATGATTTGCTTACCAATTTTGAACAGGTTGTTTCATTGATATCTTAGGACGTGATATTAAGGTTGTTTGAAAATATCTAATTTTCTGTGGTAGGTGAAAAAAAATTTAAAATAAATTAATGAATAAAATTTGAAAAAAACCAATATAATAACAATACTAGTACTACTACCATTAACCCTACCTGTGTTTTCATTTAATGACGTACATAACAAAACATGTAGTATATTGAATCTTATCGTTAGTCTACAAATACGAGGCATGCCTTTTAAGTTTTGTCGTTTGAAGAAAAAAACACAACTAGAACCTTATAGTACTTTCTATTGTTTTTCAAAGTATTCACCGCGTAGCTTAATACACTTTTCCATTCGCTCAAACCAGTTATTATAACATTTATTCCACTCTAAAGTGGGGGTGTTCAAAATGGCTGACTTGAAAGCGTCGACTGCTTCTTCACCGGACTGGAACCTTTGACCACGAAGACTTTTCTTAATTTTAGGAAATGTAAAGAAATCGTTAGGGCTTAGGTCAGGACTGTATGGAGGATGGTCAAGAATTTCTACTTTTTCCTGCTTCAAATACTCAATCGTTTGACGAGCGCTGTGTGAGCTTGCGTTGTCGTGGTGCAGGATGATGCGTCGCTTTGAGTTAGATTTTCGAAGTTCGGCGATGACTTGTGGTAAACAAACTGTAGTATACCACTCTGCGTTAACCGTTCTACGATCTTCAAGTGCAATAGTCGCAACATGGCCGGTTTTTCCAACGAACGTGGTCACCATCTTCTTTGAAGTGCTTCGAGAACGAACAACTTTAGTCGGCTTTGGCTCGTCTTGAAAGACCCAGATTGTAGATTGTTGTTTGGAATCAGGATCGTAGGCATAGATCCAAGATTCGTCACCACTTATGATGTCGTAGACGTGATTTGACTCCCCTCGGTTGAACCTTTGCAGAGTTTTCTTACACCATCTGACGCGGGCCGCCTTGTGATGATACAAGAAATTAAAAACCAAGAAGTTGGCAAGTTTCCTATTAAACTTGCATGACAAATTGTTAGAAACACATCGTTCTATCAGAAAAATGAAAGACACCGCCCATCGTTCATTTTTAAAACAGACCCGTGATCAGAATACTTAATGTAATCTCCGCAGTCACGTAATCCTTCCACCACTCATCTTTTATTGCCATTGAATTTTCAATTGGACTTTGATTGATTGAAATGACTGGCTCTGGATCCAAAAGCTTTAATAAATCTGCCAAATCTCGATACAAAACAAGAAGTTCAAATTCCATTTACTACAAGGATTTTGACATAATGCGATTAGGGATTTAGGAGAGGAATTGTTTGAGAAATTATTTTTCTAGAGCACTTTACCGCTAATATTGTAAATGTTGATTTGCATCGCGACAGGACTGGTTTGTTTTAGACTTTTACTACATTCATATTTAAGCATTTTGACTTTAAAAAATCTTGTTTATTTGCGATGAAGACTTGATTAGTAGATTGTTAAATTTAATTTATTTATTTATTATTAAATTTTGTACTAACTTATAATAAAATACTAGATTCAAGTAATATTTATATTCCAGTTCTACATTATATTTATTCCTCACTTCACTCTTCGTATTTGTATTTTATTCAGGAAAATCTGTAGTAAAAATCAGAGAAATTCTCTCTGTAATAGACGTAAAGCACTATGATATACTGACCTTACTTCAGATTACTTCGCCATACATTTTGTTAAGCTCAAGGAAAAGCGGGCAACTGTTCCCTTCCGGGGTCTTAGCGATGCCCTTACAATATTTACAACGGCCTCCCAGTAGCCGCATCGACATTCAGGTGAGGCCCCAAATTACCATGAACATAGGCCTAGTTCGTTTGGGCAAGACAGTGTTGGTCATAGATGTAGGACACAGGATGTGGCATTTCCATGCTAATATTATTTGAAACTAATTATCTGTCTCTGTATCGTCGTATGTAACTTTTCAAGACTATTTCTATTTAATTAACCTGAAACAAAAATAGCGCCTAAAGTAATGAAATACCGAATAAACGTAAAGTGCAAGTGCGTTATTTAGATATAAAAACATAGATTGCTTTCCTGTTGCTATACCCTCATCATCATCATCAACCTATAACAGTCAACTGCTGGACGTAGGTCTCTCCCATGGTGCGCCATTGAGCCCGATCCTCAGCTCTTCTCATCCAATCCTTGCCAGCCACAGCGCGCATATCGTCACTCCATCTAGCCGGTGGGCGTCCTACACTTCACTTGCCTAGACGTAGTCTCCACTCCAGATCACGCTTATCGGTTCTGGTTCAGATAAGACCGGCCCACGGCCACAAATTGAAAGTCGCTCAGCGAACTATGGAAAGGGCTATGCTCGAAATTTCTCTGAAGGATAGAATCCGAAACGAGGTTATCCGACAGAGAACCAAGGTGATCGACATAGCTCACAGGGCCAGCAAACTGAAGTGGCAGTGGGCCAGTGGTATACCCTGCCATACACACCAGCATATGGTTCCTAAGTGAAACTATCTACTACCTGCAACAACTTTGTCACCATGTGAAATCAATAAATGTATTGAGTATTGGCAAAATAAATGGCTGGACCGATTTCGATGAAATTTGGCATAACGATACCTGGATTGAGACAGGCTACATTTTATTAACAAACCACGCGTGCGACATTATTAATTGCAATACTGCCCATGAGTTGCTTGCAAGGTTCGTGTAATTACAAAAAAAACACATTTTAAATATATATTACTGACCAGCTGACCAATCCTCAGCTTCGCTTCGTAGTTTTTCAATAAAACATTACCCTCCTTCTGCGCAGTTGGATAAAAAGTAGCCTATGTCACCCGGGGATAGTGTAGCTTCCCAACGGTGAACGAATTTTTTAAATCGGTCCAGTAGTTTCGGAGCTTAGTCAATGCAAACAAACAAACAATCAAATCTTTCCTCTTTATAGTATTATTATTATAGTATAGATATAGATGACATCGTATAAGTCAAAACTTAAAAAGGTCTTTGTGAGTAAATTTTTATTTTTAGTTTAAACCTTGTAATTTTTAATTTATTAGCAATAATAAAAACAGAACTTAGATTAAATTCACAGGGTACACCTGTGACCCCACAATGCTGAAATTTAGTATGCGTGTAGCTTTAGTGACACAAATATGTATAGGTAAAAGTCTGAAATCCAGATAACTGCAATTTCTATCCCAAAAAAGAAAACAAATGAACATGAACTCCCGTCACCTGTGTGAATGAAACTGTAGGTCAAGTAAATTGGTTTTTGTATTTCGTGGCACTATTTTGTTAGTCAAAGATTAAGGCCGGCTTGCACAATGATCTTTTGTTGTTATGAATGATATTTTGAGCTTTGAGCATGAATACACCTTGAATTCATTATCTTCATACGACTTCTCCATTTCATTGATAATTGAAGATGTATTACATTGAGGAAGTTTGGAATTGCGGAAATAGATGCGCTGTGAGGCTGGGTTGGATAGATAAAACAACTAGTTCTTATAACAGTTACTTGTCGAATCGATTCGGAACCATAAAAAATGTAAAGGAAAAAGTGTAATCCTTAGTAAAGGATCTAACAAGGTGTTTCCAGAAGGCTTTGTTTCTTTGAATGCGGTCTCATCGCCGTAGGACATGTCCCAATGCCGTAATTACGAGTACACACCCCGCTAGCGCAAATAGAAACAAAACCGCACACATCCGTATGTAAATAAGAGGAACGCGGTCTAAATTCGGTACGATGATGGCATGTTTTGAGCAAAAACTGTTTTTGTAGGCTTTCTACTTGGACTCACAAAAAAGGCTGGACTATTGAAGAAGTAACTTTTTAACAAAAATAACCGACTCCATAAAATATATTATACGACGAAATATATTTGGAAACTGAATTATAAAACCATCAGATCTTTATAAACGGGACCACCCCTGTGGTACCCTTGCGATGCCTATCTAGCAAGAATCATTAAATAAATAAATAAATATTGCAGGACATTTCACACAACGCTATCTAGCCCTAAACTAAGCACAGCTTGTACTATGGGAACCAGATAACTGATAGAATACCTATATACTTGATTTTTTTGTAAATACATACTTATAGAAAAACAATCAGACCCGAAACAAATATCTGTAGATTAGTGTAGATCATGCAAATATTTGTTCCGCGGCGGGAATCGAACCCGCTACCTCCCGCGTCTCAACTGGCTATTCGCCCACTGCGCCACGGAGGTCGTCAATCATTAAAATCGAACAAAGTGTTAAAGAATTATCGCTGAACATGCATACAAAGTTCTTCCAACGAATTGACAACCTCCTTTTTTTGAAGTCGGTTAAATAAAAAGATTGTCGGTATTTTATGAAAGTTATTTTTTTTAGTTTTATTTCAGAACTTGCTAGAAAAGAGAAAATTATCTCTTTTCTTAAACTATGAACGTCATAAAAGTGCCAGTTTCCAGCCTTACAGCACTATTTATTATTTTCATTCTTACAGTATCAACAGCACTTGATATCAATGTAAATAAACTTTTAGCCAATGCTTGATGACGATAACAGATTCACGTGTATCGTTATATTCTCGGGTTGTCCGTTGTAAACACTCACACAGTTTTAAAATAAATAGACAACTTATGATTGCAATCCGGTTTACATTATAGAGCCAAAACTGATAATCTGACGGCACCTTTGATTGAATAGTGGTCTCTAAACGAGGGCTCCAATATTCAAATCAATTCCTACCCCAGCATCTTTAGGGTCACTTAGTAGCAACACGATGTCTGCTCCCCAATAATAATATGGCAAAGAAAAATAATTTTAGTTTATTTACAAACTATTTGGCATCAAATCGGCCATGTGTACCTTCGAACCCTCCGTTTAATATTTAACAAGGGACCACAAATTATTTATTCACACAACGCCATAGTAAACATGCTAGGATTCAATCATTAGAGCTAGTTCACTACAAAGTATAACTTTCCACAATCATCAATACAGCTATACCATCAACTGTTGTCTGGAAGAAATCGCTTCAAAGCGATAAGACCGCCCACTGTACTAGTCTTCTATTTTGTTTAAGTATTTTTTAAATTTTGTACAGTAAAGTGTTATCATTCATGTCATCAGTTGGGTACGCAGACGACAGTACAGTTGTGGAGAGGTCTTCTAATGCTCGAGCACTGAAATTGAAAAGCAGAGAGATGAGATGCTGCAGCGTTTGAATTTGACACTCAAGGTCGTCTCTGACTTGGGTGACGCAAATATCGTCAAACTCAATGTGTCTCAAACGCAAGCATGTCTCTTCTCAGCGAAAAAGAGTCAGTTTCTCCAAGTTTCCATTTTCCAAGATGTACCGGCAGCTGTAAAAGGTCACCTTGAGCTCCTAGGGGTTTCGCTCACGCCAACTCTTAACTTTACCTCATACATCGAGTCTAAGGCTAAAACAGCTGCCATGAAGCTGAGCATCCTCAACAAGGTCAGGAGATACTTCACACCAAGACAGCTTCTTAGTCTTTACAAAGCATAAATCCGATCTGGTATGGAGTACTGCTGCCACCTTTGGGATGGTTAGGCCAAATACCAGCTCGCTACTTTAGACTCGATATAACTTAGGGCTTTTAGGCTTATAGGTGAGCAATATATGGCAGACACTTAAGAACCAAAGTCTCGGACACCACCGTAAAGTTGCAAGCCTATCGATATTTTACAGAACACATTTCGGGGATTGTGCCCAGGAACCATACGATGTGATCCCACCATCTCCCTTCCATCAAATAATCTAGTTGCTATAACACCCATTCACACCCACCGTTTTGGTTCTACGTTCTTGATGCGTACAGCACAGTTCACAGGTATGAAACACATTGCCGTCGTCTGTTTTTCCTAAAGAATACAATTCGGGTCTCTAAGAGTAAGAGTGACTAGGATTCTTCTAGATCTGCGTGCTTCATCTTAGACCACATCATCGTTTACCATCAGGTGAGATTGTGGTCAAACGAGGATCTAACCAGTTTAAAAAAAATCATTCATTCATCATAAGTACATACCCCTGACCCCAAGAAGTGATAAACCTATATTAAAATTGAAAACGATTGTAAAACGAAATTTAAAACTTCACAGTATATTATTACTCTGTGGTTACCACATTTTTTGAAACTATATACTACTTACTACCTGTTTCACCACCTCAAAAAATACAGATAAAAAATAAAGCATGTATTTTTATTGTTCGTTTTGACAGGAAAACCGATAAAGAGAGATTGTTTTTTATCTGTCAAGTTATCCGGACATTGTGAATCAGGCCCTTAGGGCGACTTACGTAACGATGTCTAAACGTATTTAGTGGCTAAATATGATTTACGTACATAGTTATGAAATCATACAAATACATCAAATTTAAACATGTTTAGTCGCTAAATATGTTTAGGGATAGTTGTGCAAGCCGGGCTTAGTCTCAGAAAATGTTTTTAAATAATTACTATATAATTTTTTGGGTTGAGACCCAGTTCTCCAAGTGTTCTTAAATGTTTGTTATGTCAACCTCGTGGCCCCTGAAATAGAAGAGTGAACTAACTCTTCACTCTAGTCTGTGCTAGTAGCCCAGCAGCCAGGGAATTGAATAAGCAAAATAGCCGATAGCCTGGCTATAATTCTGGCTATTTACGGTGTGGTTATCGCGGACTGCGTAATTCGGTAACTTGTAAATCTGATTGTATTTATGAAAGCAGAAGTTGGTTTATGAAAACAATGATTGATATTATGGAAACTTGTGACGATAACTTTAGGGATGGCCACTTTCCAGCGCAAATCCATAACTTATTCACCTATTTGGATTTTTATATTTTTAGAACCATGTTGGCACTGTGAGAGGTACCACAATTTTTTATCCAATGTCTAATCCAATAACCTAAGATTTTTTTGACTTGAAAAACTATGTGCGCTTTTAATTATACATATTAGTATTTTCCAAGTAGCTTTCGCGATCACTGTACATAATTACTGATTAAAATGGGTATTCATCGCATATGTACCTTTTTGTATTTGTTATCATGACGTTTCGACTGTGATAGTGCCAGTTTCAATCAGTAATTACTATTCATATTGTTACGAAACCTTTGGCTTACTTATCTCCGAATGTTTTCTATTCTTTTCTGTAAATAAAGTTGCCTAAGCTGAGAGATGATAAATATGGAGCAACTCTCTATCTCTCGTAAAAACGTCCCAGGTACTAAAGCTAAGGTGTAAGACGGTCATCCTCCTTACACACTTTCAAGTTGAAAGTGAAACAACTACCTGACGATGTCACCTTCTTAGCGTTATTTATTTACTACTTAAGTTTATCTGTTACTATAGCTATATGTAGTATATACCTATATGTTAGTATATTTTATAAGTATTTTAAGTAATTCAAACTTTATCTTATTTTTGATTATACCTAAAAATATGTGTTTTGACTGCCTCCGTGGCGCAGTGGGCGTATAGCCGGCTGAGACGCAGGAGGTAGCGGGTTCGATTCCCGCCGCGGAACTAATGTTTGCATGATCTACAGATATTTGTTCCGTGTCTGGGTGTTTTTCTGTATATTATAAGTATGTATTTCCAAAAAAAAAGTATATAAGTATTCTATCAGTAATCTGGTTCCCATAGTACAAGCTCTGCTTAGTTTGGGGCTAGATAGCGCTGTGTGAAATGTCCAGCAATATTTATTTATGCGCAAATGTATCCTCCAAAGTACACCGCACTCCGTATCTTCGTAATTTTTTGTTCCATCCGAAGGTTGCCTGGAAGAGATCGCTTTCAGTGATAAGGCCGACCATTGTATTACCATATTTGCCACACAAACACACACACACCACTATTATTTATATAGGAATAGTGTGGATCCTAATTTTTATGTAAAGACAATAATTAATTTTAATAAGTCATATAGGTACATAATGTAATGTAGTTTATTTTTTTAGTTCATTTAATTAGTTTTTAGTTCACATCTCTGTAAGTAGTTTTAATCAAAAGGAAGAGCATTAATTGCCAATATACAAGTTTTCACAAACTTAGTTTGGCAAGTGGCGCCATCTATTGTAAAGCATGACAGAGAAATAAAGAATATTTGAATTTTGAATTTGAATTTATTCCAGCCTAGTACTTACTTTTGTATTATTTCTATTTGTATGGTAATTCAATAATGAGTTATCTATTCTATCTATTCTAAAGACTGATTTATCACATTTAGGCCGAAAGAAAAGAGCGCCTCATCATCATCTCAGAATCGTCCACTTCTAGGTATAGAATACGCATCCTTTCTCTTTTATCATCTTCTATCCTATGTGTTTCTTATCCAGTTAGATTATGCACGGTTGCCGCGCACGCCAGTGTTTGAGGCCAGGTGTTGGTGCACGAAGTCAAATCGTAAAATTGTGACAGCTCTTTGCATACTCCAAGTTAATTTTCTGGAAAAATCTGATGCACGATGATGTCATAATCTCGGATTAAAACGATAAATTTCCTCCGTACATGAAATGTGACGTGTATTTGTAGACGAGATTTAGCTATAAATAGGAGCACGTCATATTTTCTGTATCACCTTTCTGTTTGTTTTTTATTGTAAATAATGCACAATAAAAAAATACTCCAGTTTTTGCTTACAGATTTTACAAAACAACATCGAAAATAATTTTATTCTAAACTTGTTTCCCCATTATTATAAGCTAATAAATAAAACAATAATAAACATTTGGACAACCCTATCAGGCTCAGTCACGTGCGAGTTAAATGATCTGAAACGGGAAGCAATATACCTATTGTTTACAGCATTTTGTTGTCGTTTATCAATATTTATAATATCCATTGCGCTGATACTATCATTGATTTACGAGCCTACACTTTAGTGAACATTTCTAAGGCTGAGAATACACTGTTATTTTTTGAACAAGCCATGTATGAAGTCAAATTACCAAAGAGGGAGATATTCAGCGCTTTGATGTCATTTAGTTGATCGAGCGAAGCGAGATCTTTAAATCAGCTTGGGCAAATCGACGTTGTATGTTTGTTTGTCTGAGGATAACTTTAAAAACGTTGATCCGATCATCGTGAAATTTAGTATATAGGTAGTGATAGCACAATTTTGGTGTGACTAAATGAGCTTAAAATTTGGGGGTGTTGTTGAGATATGGGGGTTCAAGAGGGGTAAAAAAAAGGAAAATGAGACTATTAGGTCAAGTGGGATGTCAAATGAAATGTCTTTATTAGTACATTTAGATTCCGTTTTTATTTTTAGTAAAGTTTTTATACTTTTTGGGTTATTAGCCATAATAAAAACTGAACTTTGACAAAATTCACAGGGTACACCAGTGACCCCACAGTGTTGTAATTTGGTATGCGTGTAGCTTAAGTGACACAAATATAGGCAAAAGTCTGAAATCCTTCCTTTCCTAACTGCCATTTGTACCCCAAAAAAAGATAACTAATTAACATGAACGCCGTTACCTGTAATTTGAATGAAACTGTAGGCCAAGTTAGTTGGTTATGCATTTCGTGGGACTATTTTGATAGTCAAAGATTACAAATAATATTTTTTTGTTTTAATCGGAGACTCGCGAGATATCAGTTCGGGGCGAACCACTAGTAGTAATTGTTTTTTTTTCTTGGGCTTTCATACTTTTCGTAAAAGTGTATTCCGTATTTTAAAGAAGATATTTCCTTTTTTAAATTCACATACATTTTGCCAGCCCCTACAATGCAACGGTTTGCTTTTGCAGATTCCATTCTACTGGCACTGACAAATTCAAGAAATCTGAAGACCAAATCACGTTATTAAATCTGATTCGTTTCAAAGGTCGTTCTTATCTCCGCTTGTAAGATTTTGCTACCTATAATATAGATCATAATGCGACTGAAAGTGTACTTAAGTTTAAAATTACCAGAATTATAGTACTGATTTCATTAAATATGGGTGCTATAAGCCACAGAATAAGTCAGAATTATTTGAACCAGAGCTCAGTCGGCCATATTGGTTAATTGATACCACAGGCTCCATGACCGCAACATGATACTCCGAGGGTTGAATCCACTATTCTTGGATTACCAGCCAATGACGTCGACGGTTTTATAGTGTGCGTGCTTTTGTTTCTACAGCATTGTACTGGTTCTGCACGTAGTCGTTATGTGGCTTCAATGACTGTGTAGGAAGTCATAGATTCACTTTGAAAGGATATTACATTGTAAAATGTATACAAAGAAAATCAACAGCATTTTTACGACTAGATGCTGAAATTGTGTACATACTTCTAAAAATTATGCTTATTGAGATGCGTGTAGTGTTATTGAGAGTCTTGTACAACTTTTATGAAGCTTTTTTCACTTCAAGAAACTACATCGTTATGAATCGCTATAAAATATTTATTAAATTGAAGGTAGGCATTACCAGAGACATACATGTCAGAGAAGGCTAGCAAAATAGGGAGGACTCCTAACCCCAGCAGCGGGTGATACCGGGCTGAATTGATGATTATTATGATGTTTAAGTACTCGTAATGATAAATTGAGACTTTATAAATTTATCCGTTATTATAAATTTTACTGCAAAACAAACTTCTAATTACATATCACATTTCATTATCAATACAAAGACAAATTTTGACTCATAAAACATAAATTTCGTCTTTAACTAATTTTGTACAAAATCTTAATATTTTATTCCGTATTTTGCATATAAACTCAACACAAAGCACAAAGACATAACGATGCAAAATTCCAACATGTCTGCCGCCACCCCTCGGAAAGCTTTGTTTAGAGAGGTGCTCAAAAACTAATCCTACCTAGTGCTATTAAAACAAAGTATAGTGCCACCAACATAACCGTGCAGGTGGACAAAATTGGAACTAGAGCTACTGGTACGAATCTACAACTCTACGCGGCTGTTCGGTAGGCGCTAGTGACACTGTCAACTGTACGCATAAGTTTGCGATACTTGCGCTACACTGACAGGACGCTGATTGGTTGTTCAGTCCCTCCTGTGTTCTCTGAGAGTCTAGCCCTCTGGATGTCCTATGTCCCACCCTCATGGTAAAACTCTTTGGACTAATGAAGTGGGCTTGATGAGAATAAAATTTTATTTGCTACCATACTTTTTGCAATATTTTACTTGCAAAACACCTTTATCATTTTTATTTGTGCACTAGTACATACGCGTAAATAAAACAACTCTTCAAAACCTATTTAACTCTGAACGTCAGTATTTAAAATGTATCCTTATTTTTCAACAAACAAAAGTTTTAACTGTAGATAGATTAACAAGTAAATAGTTTACAAGTTCCAAATGGATTTAGGTTTAAATACGTGTATAAAAGAAGGGTGTACCTAAGTCTAGACGTAATTTTTTTAGAAACTTTTAAGTTTATTTCTAAAGCTAGCGCTTAACCTGGCTTATAGCCAGACGTGAAAGCTTCTAGAGTATTTTTTGATAGTGTAGTAAAACTGTCATAAAATAAAATTCTATACTTACTCGTAAAATAAGATTTTTTTATAAGTAAGTCGCCTTAATACATTGTTATTTTTTAACAAGAATTAAAGAAACGGTACTTTTCTAGTTTCTGTCTTACAAAAAGACTTTCTCCAAATATCGTCTTGTCTGGTTCAAAGGATGCGAAGATGACGATACACACACACGTCCTATTCAACCATGGTCATGTGTGTCATCTTGTCATCAAACAACGTGGTGCGTGACTAAAAAAATAATCATCCCCAACTTCCATATAGTAAGTAAGTAAATAAAAGATTTATTTGACACACGATAACAGCACAGGGCCCGTAGCCAAATTACATTCGCTACAAATCTATTCGATTTCCAGACATACATTTGTTGTCGCTGTATCACTCTATAGCATGTGTCAAATCCCATACATTTTCGGACTTATCGACTAACGTCATCGCTAATCGACTGTAACTTGGCTAAGGCCTCTGGTAACATAAAACAAGAGACATAATATCAAACAGATACAGATACAAAAAGCTGGTTACATACACATTAATTCGATGATGTCTGAAAACCTCTACTAGGTTTGTAGTCCAGTCATTACGTCGGAAAAATCGAGTTAGAAATGCAAATGAACCGAGAAAGCTAAATTTTGGATATTATGGGGGAGGGGGGGGGAGGGGGGGGAGGGGGGGGGCTAGAAAAGCTTAACTTCAAAATTGTGGCCAAAATGACCTAGTGCATTTTCCGCCATCTTGAAAAAAGGGTTAAATTCAGTTTTTTCATCATAACTCGGTTCTCCGTTGAGATACGAAAATTTTTATAGAATACATTTTTGTTGCTTTCCTCACGATCTATAATTAAGGTCCCTGACACTTTTCACGTATCGTTCATCGTTCTCATGATAATGTAAATGACTTTTTGACTGCCTCCGTGGCGCAGTGGGCGCAGTGGGCGTATAGCCGGCTGAGACGCAGGAGGTAGCGGGTTCGATTCCCGCCGCGGAACAAATGTTTGCATGACCTACAGATATTTGTTCCGTGTCTGGGTGTTTTTCTATCTATTATAAGTATGTATTTACAAAAAAAAAGTATTTAAGTATTCTATCAGTTATCTGGTTCCCATAGTACAAGCTCTGCTTAGTGTGGGGCTAGATAGCGATGTGTAAAATGTCCAGCAATATTTATTTATTATTATGTAATGGCACGCCATTAGATCAAATATTGTAATAAATGCCTATTTTTAAGAATAACATTTTTGACCAGAACCCACGTTCTAGAACCTGGTGTCTGAAAAAACCTAGTATAGGTTTTACGACATCATCGAATCAATATGTATGTAATCAGCTTTTTGTATCTGTCAACAAATAAATAAAAAAGGACATCTTGTCATCATCATTTGTCATCTTTGTGTTGGTCCAAGCCGTCTGGGCGCAGACCAACGCTGGGTTTCAAACTGTCCTAGCCTAGTGACTTCACGACCAGACAGATATTTATTGGAGATACCCTAAAAACATTTACCTTTATTTCATAACTTCAGTAATTTCTTTGTTAAGTATGTATATTTATTTAATATCGGTATAGTTTAGTCTATTAAATGTATATATTATGTATTTAAGTAGGTTTATTTATGTTGTACCTTTATGCGATCTTCATCCGGAATACCGAAGGTTATCGGGAAGAGAATGCTATTTAGCATTAAGTTCGCCTTTACTATTTTTATAAGTGCAAAATAAAGTATTTTCAATCTATCAATTTACTAAGCGTCACTAAAACGTGGCAATATGCAAAATGGAGCTTTACGGAGCTAAGTCTACGAGTAAAATGGCTACAACTAGACAGACATACAGACAGACGAACATGGCGAAACAATAAAGATTTTACAGTACCCTAAAACTTGTGTATATACCTCATAAAAACTGAAATTAAAAGTTCATTACTACAAATTGAAAATTGCAAATCTCTTTGTGGTTTACCACATTTAATTCCCGCTTTAAACATTTTAACTAAATGACTGAAAGATTAAAATATAAACTTTTGTAATATTTTTTCGTAATTTTGTGTAATCCAGGGCTTAAATCTACATGTACGGATAAACTGGGACCCTATTCTTGCGCGCACGAGACTGTTAAGACTACGTCATCACGTCATCTGAAATGCTAAGCTACTTTATCAAAAAGAAAATGTACCTTCAGTTAAACCCCTTACTTTAAAGTTACACTTTACTTTTAAGATTAATTTATTTACAGTGAAAGAGTTTTATTCTGAAATTACGCTAGAACAGTAAGCTCGTCATTTGGCTCACTCGCGCTTAGGTACCTATATACTATGAAGTAATAAGTCATCGCATATGATATTTTTCGCGAGTTCACGAGAATACATCCCCTAGTAAGCTACAAAGCTTTGCTGTAAACTGCACGAGGTTTTTTAGGGATTTGGTCCTTTGCGCGATGTCGTCGGTTTTAGGTGAAATTAAAGCGCAATTTCAGAAAGTCAAAACGAGCGCAGAGGAAAAACGAGGGTATAATTCTATGCGCTTTTATGTCTTTGTCTGCGACTTGCCATAACTGCACGGAGGAACTAAAAAGTGATTCAAACAAAATCATTTTTAAGCTAGTCAACTTGGTCTCCGAGTCAAAGCTTCAAAGAGAATATATATCGCCGATGGTAGAAAATAACAGAACAACAGATTTTGTTAAATTATCTGTGACTGTCGTGCTGACTTCTGATTCAAAGCTTGTGGTTTCAAATCACAAAGGTGTACCAATAGATTCTATTTTTGAAAAAAAAATACATACACGTGCTCAAAACGAACAAAACAAAACCATTGTGAGAAAACTAGCATGTCATAGAAACAAAAACTCTAAGGTATGTGCCATCAGTTATTATTATATTAAAACTAAGGATTGAATTTAATTTAAGCATTTACGAATGTAACCACTTTTAAGTTTAAATACAAATAAGGACTGTTTTAACTAAAAATAAGATAAGTACCAAGATTTGTGAGTTTTGTAAATAGTGTTCAAAACGTGATAGTTTAAAAAGTTATATAATAAGTTTTTTGTTGAGAAATTACTTTTTCAAAAAGACATTTTATAAAATTCATAATTGAAACCGCAAGCAGATTCAAATGAGCCCAAACACCAGCCATAATACATTTAGAAGTTCCGTTATCTAGCATCCGTCTCCATCATGAGACCACCTTCATGGTGTCATATTATTGAATTGTCACCGAAGTTACATACGTATTCCAAATTTCATCTAAATCGGTTGAGGGGAACGGGTTTATAATTCAGTTGCAAGATTCTACCCGGACAAACATACATTCATTGCAAGTTAATAAAAAGCTTGTAAAAATAAGGATTTATCATCGAGATTGTATTTCATTTTAGCTTACTATAAACGCAATGAGTCTCATTCTATATTCAAATTTACTCAAAAATCGCATTTACGGAGCCGTTATCAAGTTAACGACCAACTTTCAGTCGTTGAGTGATGAAAAATACGATTTGACTGTATAAGTTTCTTTTTTTATGTTATTTGTGGGGAAACAGGCTTACGGCCCACCTGATGGTAAGCGGTCACCGTCACCTATTGACACCGGCACCACCCGGGGTATTGTCGATGCGTTTCCTACCCTGTAGAAACCTTTAAACATTTATCTTGAAGCGTGCCATGTCGTAGCCTAAGGGGAAAACCTCAGATGGTATGAGCCTCTTTACTGGCATATGCTGCGGTTACCAAATTTTATTTAAATTAAAGCTTGGCCAGATGCCAAGCCAAAAAATATGATAACACACCTAACATATTGAGTACTTCTAAAGAAATAAATTACAAATTCTCATTTGACATCTTTTATTTTAATTTAATTTGTTTCACGTACACGTGTAATTTTTTCAATTTTTTATTTTGTTTAGTATATTTCGTGGTACTCGTAGCTAATGTAAATTAATCCGAACACCCAACAATACTTACAAAAGCATGAGGTACTAGCTAACCCGGAAAACGTTGTTCTGCCATATAAAATAACAAAGAAATCAAATACAGAATGAAATGTCAAAGTGACGCGACACTTCATGTAAATGATTTCACGTCAATGAACGACGGCGACGGTTAAATTGTATGAAACTTTTAACTCCTATTTCACCCCTTCAAGATTATTTTTTGAAACAAAAGATAGAATATGTCAATTCGCAGGATATAATCTATCTTCTTGCCAAATTTTATAACGATCCGTTCAGCTCTTTAGTCGTGAGAAGGTAACAAACATACAAACAAATAAACAGAGTTACTTTTGCATTTATAATATTACTATGGATGAAGTATGTTTGATTTCTTACATTGTAGGTTAAAAATAAACACAAATCTGCAAATGTACCTATTCATGATTTTCAAATTTGACTGGATTATTTTTACCTGCTTCAGTTGAGAAATATCTTTCTCCAGAACTAACCTAAAACAAACGATCAAGATAAAAATCTTTGAATACGAGAATAAATTTGTCGTCGGTCGCGAGACTGTTTGATCTACAGATTAAAAAGTCGAGGGAGGCATGCAAATGGCGCATTTAAAATTTAAAATCTTTGTAAACTTTACGCAACAGCAGGACCAGCTTCGTAAACAAAACAGTGTTTTTGAAAAAATAGTGTACTAATATTTAAATCATTTAAAAAATTGACGATGGTCGTGTTTCTTATTCGCAACGTATTTTCAGTGATGATCTAAAAATTATATAAATTCTGTCTGCAAGTTGGACCTAATTTGTATAGAGGTACATCACTAGTGTGTAGGGGCAACCCTAGCGGTGACAGAAATAAATCACACTAATAATAAAAGTGCAAAAGTTTGGATGTTTGTTTGTTTATTGTTTGTTTGTTTGTTACTCAATCACGTCGTAACGGATAAACCGATTTCAATGAAATTTAGTATATACCTAGATTATAACCTGGATTAACACATAAGCTACTTTTTGTTGACAAACAACGCGTGCAAAGCCGCTGGCGGAAGCTAGTATACAATATCAATTTGCCAAATTAAAATTTGAACCTTTTTTTATGTTTATGTGTATAAAGTGTTTTCATTCATTTATTCATTCATTCATGCCTACCTCAGTTGGTTGATTTTAGGATATACTCGCCAGCTTGAGACACGCGCCCTTTTTCCTGTGCCTACCTCAGTTGGTTGATTTTAGGATATAGGTACATTTTCCTAGCGTACCTTTTATAACTTAGCCACAATACAGTGTTTTAAACTTTAGTTAAGTTGTTTTCATTTCTCGACTCAGTTGTTTTCATATTTCATAGTTTACTAGGCATTTCGAAATTGTATCAACATCCTTTCAGTATAACAGCATTCATAAAACTGGACGGACATAGCAAAACTTTAAGGATTCTTAATGGACTACGAAACCCTAAAAACAGAAAGAATTACTGTCTTGAAATAAATCATTGAAGTCGTTGCGCTTTTTATGTTGATGCGTACCTTCTCAAATGTCTTGGTTTTCTTGTTATTGACGAACTAATTCGCGTTATTAAACTGAAATTAACTTCTGATTGACTCGAAACACCATATTGTTTACAAACCGCAACTGCAAATTTGTGTATAATTTCGCCCTTATTGTCCAGTCGATACTGCAAGCCACATCAAAGGTCCAAAATTAGCATAGCAGCCGTAGCACGTTTGAGGTATAATAAAGTGGTAGTTGTCGACTAGAACACCTTAGGGGCTAATTTTGCTTGGCGAGTAATGATTATTAGCTCAGCGAAACGCCTGGTAGGGACCGCAATATGCAAATGAGTTTAGCCTTTAGCGCATGGGTTAGACGCTCCTGCACATTACAACGTCAATATTTGTAGTTCAAGTTTCATTTAACTTCATGTTTTTATTACTTAGTATATAACAAAACGTAGCATATAAATCATGATCATATCAGCCATAGGACGTCCACTGCTGAACATAGATCATTTCCAGAGCGACAAATCTTCTGCGGCCTGTACCCAACGGCTCCCAGTAACCTTTACCTAACACTGCACTATAAAGTGCGTGGCCTTCATTCGAGAACTTTTCTGCCAAAACGGCCGTCAGTCCTTCGAGATATGAGCCCCTGCAGCTGCCACTTCAGCTTGCTCAAGGTCGCTCAGCATGGTAGGAGGAGAGATATGCTTGGTATATCTAGATCAGGGTTTCTCAAAGTGGGGTACGCGAACCCCTAGGGGTTCGCCATTCGACGACAGGGGGTTCACTACAAGATTTACGTAACGGTGGCTTGATGACTGGCAGGCACGTGCGGCACACATGGTTAAAATTACTCCTAAAATTGACTCCATTTACGACAAGAAACAAGCACACCCATCACATTAATATTAAAAAGATATTTCTTTTGGCACTTTATTTGTTACCTTTTATTGAAATAAAAACCTTATTTGCTTCAACAGTCCATTTTATTATTTCTTTTGGGGGGAGGGGGGATTTAATTAGTTGGTTTTGGGGTTCACTGTCACCTGGAAACTTTAACAGGGGTTCTTGGAGCCGAAAGTTTGAGAAACCCCGGTCTAGATAAAATAAAGTCACTCACATATTCCAGAGGATTAGCAAGCATAACAAAATACAATAAAATATCATATAAAATCTGATAAGGTGCATGCAGAATGAAATTAAATGAAAATATTTATATTACAGCAAAAACAGATTACGAAAACAAACTGGTTTTCGAGTTTATCAGCTAGGTATTAGATAGGTACGTGAGTATTGAAGGCAACAGAGGTTGGTCGGTCTAACGATCGATCGGACTATCGATTTCTCACAGGCATGGCCTGTATCGAGGAAACAAAATAAACCGAGCCCATCTTGCACAACGGTCCCTAAACCTAATAAGCGATTAAACCTGTTTTTTGAGGTTTTTGACTGATTTGTGCGGTTCGACAAGCGTCGGGATAACAAATAAAAAAGGAACGCGATAAATGCCCGATTTAATCAGGAATTATGATTTGACAAATCATATTTAGGCACTAAATACGAGTAGGCATTGTTGCGCAAGTCGCCCAAACCGAAACATGAAATCTTAAATAAGTAGTTGCTCGACTGACAGATCTTGGTAAATACTATGTATTTTAAACACAATAGCTTAATACTGCAAAATGTATATAAGATAAATATTACCTATATTTATCTCATATACATTTTGCGATTTAAATGAAGGGGTTAGGCATAAATAATAAAACCAATAACCTACCTATAAGTACCTATAATTATGATATTTATTTAACATGTTTATAAATTCCAAGATTTTAAAAATCTTGGAATTTTCCGTATGTGTTCGGATAAGACTATAAAATAAAAATACTATTTATGTTTATATATATTTAATTATTGATTAAAACGGGTATTTATCGCGTATGTATCTTTTTTTTGCTATCCCGACGTTGCAACAGTCGTGGTCACGGGTTGACAACCGTGACCGTGACCAAATAAAAAAGGTACCTACATACGCGATAAATACCCGTTCTAATCAATAATTATGTACAGTGATCGCGAAAGTTACACAAATTTTATAAATATTGTTATGGTATGTATTTTGACATACTACTTTTTGAAGTATGGCTTCAGTTTGGTGTGCTGCAAGCAGTTTCAAAATTATGTTTACTTTATTTTTTGGATTGCGGTTGATGTGTGTGTGTGATGATTGATCAAGAAAAAAAATAAAAAATCGATTGAGTCATAAGTTTGTAAACTCTACAACTTGATAACAACTCATACTCAGGGGAAACGATGCTTGCTCTATGCCCCATGAGAGATGTTATTAGAATAATGCGTTGTCGCACACAATACTCGTACTCCATAGACACACTAAAGACAACATTCGAATATTTCGACTGCTGTTTTTAGATTCTTGATCTTTGGCTACTCAAAGATTTGTAGATCTTGCCGCAATTCTTCTAGGTATCTTATCTATTTATCTCTTAAATAAATGATTTAATTAAATAAATAAAAAGGGATTGTGTGGTTTTATGAAACCACGGTAAAAGTGCAACTTTGTTTCACATTATAGACATTTAACTAAAAATTTTCATTGACACAAATGAGTATTAGTCTATACGGTACACTACACGGTCAGCTGATGCGAACTATAGGCGCCGCCATATTGGCCTCGGCTGCTCTGACGAGCGCCTTTCACTTTATCCCTACTCCGCGGCCGACCGTCACGCGACATGCAACACACAGACGAAAAAGTTTGAGACGATATAATAAAAGTTTCACTTTAACAATTAAATGGTGTTCGTTGATAAGTGCATCATTTGAGAACGTCTGGACAATTGTCATTTTGTTTTAATGTTCGCTATTGACCGAATATGGTTTTAGATATGGAAATAGGAAAAACTTCCCCTAAAATTGGTAAAACGGGAAGTGCTCTGATATTTTTGGATAAACTCAAGACCAATTTAGGCTTTATTTTATTTCAAATCCGTGCGAAATCGGGGCTAAAAAGCCATATAAGCTAGGTACTAATAAAGGAGTTTTATCGAATGTGTACTGTTTATTTCATTTCGCATTTACGCATATCAGTGCATAGTGTAGTGTATGAACCTTGGGTATGAACATGGATTTTTCCCATTGTGAAGACCAATTAAGGGTAGTTGCTCCACCTCACTCACTTCTCGACGGTAGCTGCGAGTATACTTCGCCATAGACCACGATTGTGATAAAAACGAACACAATAAAAAGGTGGGGATAATAAATAAAAACAGTAGGTACATACGCGATTAATACTAGTGGTTCGCCCTGAACTAAGATCTCTCAAGTGTCCCATAAAAAAAATATATATTATTTGTTATCTTGGACTATCAAAGTAGTCCCACAAACGTAACCAAATTACTTGACCTTCAGTTTTATTCAAACTACAGGTAACGGGAGTTCATGTAAATTGGTTATAAATAAATAAATAAATATTGCTGGACATTTCACACAGCGATATCTAGCCCTAAACTAAGCGGGGCGTACTAAGCAGCTTTATATTTTTGGGGTAGAAATTGCAGTTATTATGGACTTCAGACTTTTCTCTACATTTGTGTCATTTAAAGCTACACGCATACCAAATTTCAGTTCTGTTGGGTCACTGGTGTACCCTGTGAATTTTGACAAAGTTCAGTTTTTATTATGGCTAATAACTTAAAAACTACAAGGTTTAATCTAAAAATAAACACGGGATCGAATTACACCCACAAAGATCTTTTATTACACGTGCCATTTGACCGGATAGTCTTATTTTGTTTTTTTTACCCCTCTTGAACCCCAATATCTGAACAATCTCCGCATATTTTTAGCTCATTTAGGCGACTAAAATTGTGGCTTCACTACTTACCTACTTATATACCAAATTTCACGATGATTGGATAATCCCTTCGAAAGTTATCCTCGGACAAACAAACAGACATACATACAACGCCGATTTGCCCAGGTTGATTTAGAGATCTCGCCTCGCTCGATTAATTCGTAATTAGGTGTAATGATCGCGAAATTAAGAAAAATCTATACCGCAAATTAGTTTATTTTAAAACCGCTGCATAGTTATTTCAAATTAAATTGATACTTTGGTTTGAATATCTACAAAATTTCCAATTTAGCAAAACTGTCGCTCCTATCTCAAATCTGATTACGAAACAACAAAAGACAGATTTATTCTAAACGTTAAATACACCTTTTACGAAGATTAACTATGGGGCTCCATTTAGACGATTAAGCTTTTGTTAATAAGTGCTTCGTAGGGTAACAAAAGGGTGACAAATAATTCGTTTGTATTTTGTGCTGAAGATGAGCGTAAAGCGATTTGCAAGTCTGGAAGCCCTTTCATTCAATGTTTTTGTTACAAATGAAACACGCTCACGTATTTGAGTCACCAATTTAAAATTTAGTAGGTTTTTCGATTTTTCTTAATTTCATAAATACGCCCGTTGTAACTGAACTGAGGTAATTAAAACTTTACTTACTTTACTTACTTACTTACTTTACTTACTTTACTCTTCTTGTCGATTTTAGATAGTCTTCTCCGCGTTAAATAAATATTTGCAAATAGCATTGGGATGCAGTCTAGAATAGAGTTTAAAACTCTTTATACCACATGTCTTTATTATTTATTAACAAAAATATTAAGCATAAAAGAAATAATCGCTATGAGCGATCTTCCAGACAACCTTGGGCTGGGATGGATTGACAGTGTGATGGTGGCACGAGGTGGTAATTTACATAATCAGCAAAAAAAAAAAATATATGCATTAATACTTAATCAAAAAATAAATATAACAATATACCTACCTAGCGTATATGTTGTAGTCTATATATTTATGTTTGTAATATTTTTTCTTGTTAGTGGGACTGGGCGGGCCACGTTGCCCGAATGCACTCCGAGAAATGGGCCCATATTGTGACACCATGGACGCCTGAAGATGGAGGGCGACGTCGGGGTCGGCCGAGAAAGCGTTGGCGGGACGATTTGGTCACGTTCCAAAGAAGATGGTGGGAGATAGCGACGGATAGGGATACTTGGAGGGACTTGGGGGAGACCTTTGCCCAGCAGTGGGACGAGATAGGTTAGAGAAAAAAAAAATTAAGTATAATGACTTAAAAAAATATTTCGTTTCGTTTCGTTTTTATTTTTATGTGAGAGTACATACAACTGTAGGTAGTTTTATTAAGTTTTTGTTGGTTGGCGTTCATATTTTATTTTATTTACTTAGATTCACAGTTACATTACTGTATATTATAAACTAATTAACATAGTGCTGAACTTAAACCAAATTGAATCAACATTATGTAATCATCATCATCATCCACAGCCCATAAGTACCCACAGCTGGGTGTAGGCCTCCCTTTGTAAATGCCACCCTTCCCGGTCCTGTGCTGCGCGCATCCAGGAGTTGCCCACGACTTTTTTTATGTCGTCGACCCACCGCGCCGACGGACGTCCTGGACTTCTTAGGTCTGTTCTTGGCCACCATTCGGTCAAAGATTTACTCCACCTGCCATCACCTCGTCTAGCCAATTGTCCTGCCTAGTTCCACCACCCTTGTTCCGACGTCTTGGACTTTCGTCTGGCGTCGGATTTCAGTATTGGAAACTCGATCCAGCAGGTTGATGTCAATCATGGCGCGCTCCATGGCTCTCTGTGCAACTCGTACTTTACACAGTTTTCTTAGTGAGTGCCCATGTTTCAGCACCGTAAGTCATTGTTGGCGACACATTGGTTATACAGACGATTTATTATGTAATACTAAACTTTTATAAATTTGACGCGGCAAAGTAGCCCGCCTGTTAACTTTAACATACCTATTTTAAACTAAATTTAATTTAATTCTTTTTAATAATAAAAACAATAAATAAAAAGTCTAGAGTGCTCTGTAAAATATAAGCTCTGTAAAGTATTCGTATAAGCATGTCGTCATCTCTGGTTACGGAGTTTTTAGGCCGCCTGAAGGTCTCCGACACAGCTTGGCGACTTTTAGTGCCAGGATATTCATATCCAAAGCACGAATCGAGGGTACCCTAGCGGTAACTTTTCGAAGTAGTGACCTCATTGAACAATACCTTATAAGCTGATCTATTAAAACCAATCGGTCAAGCACTACGACCACACAAAAATGTATTGTCGCGATCCTTGATGGCTACGAATACTCAATTCTACGTTTTTTCTATGGAAATGACCCATGTTTAATTTACGCTTCTTTTACAGGATACATTTTGGGGCATATGTCTAAGAACTATACGATCTGATCCCACCATCTCCTTTCCATCGAATGATTAGCAGGCGCACGGCTTAGTACTTACCATCCGTACCTACTTAATACGAGTATAGCACCCATTCGCACTCACCGTTTTGGTTCTACGTTTTTAATGCGTACCTACAGCTAAGGCATGGAATATTTTACTGTCGTCTATTTTTCCTAAAGACTACAAACCGAGTCTCGGCGCAAAGATTAACTGAAAGAGAATGCTTGCTAGCATTAAGTTCTCCTATGTATCTACAGATATATTTTTTGTGCAATAAATAATTTTAAATCAATTAATCAATCAATCTCTTTAAGGTAAGAGAAAATAGGTGTATTCTAGATCTTCGTGCTTCATCTTAAACCACATCATCGCTTACCATCAGGTGAGATTGTGGTCAAACTAAGTTCTATTCAGGTTAAAAAAACGCTCTCCATCATCCAAGCATCACACAGCATTCACTTATCTATTCCGTTTCGCTGTGTCGATTTTTTCATTTTCCTATATTGCCCTCAAAGCGTATGCAAACACCAAAAAATGGATGCAGCGTTGAAAACATCAAAAATGCATTTATCTACTTGAGACGTCCGTAAACAGAGCTCTTAAAAGATCGCCTACTTATAGGTATATAATTCAAGGCGTCATTTTGGTTTATTCTGTATATAACTCACGCAGTTAAAGTAAGAAAAACTTTAGATTTAATTTTTAACATTTACGTTTTAAATTTTGACATTTATCTGACATCAAAGTTATTTTAACATTCCTATTTATTACACAAAAAACACAGAAAATTAAATAGTCTTTTGTTATTTAATATCATCTTCATCATCATCATCCTCTCAGCCCATATCCACCCGCTGCTGGGTATAGGCCTCCTCGTTCTCACGCCATTCTCTCCGGTCCTGTGCCAAGCGCATCCATTGTCTTTCCGCAACTCTCGCGATGTCGTCCGACCATCCGACTGGTGGTCTGCCAACTGGTCTGCGCCCTTCTTTCGGCCACCACTCGATTGTTACCCTCGTCCATCTTCCATATTTCCTCCTTGCCAAGTGTCCAGCCCATCTCCACTTCAGCTGGTTGATCCTTCTACCCACATCCACGACTTTGGTGTATCATCTTAACACCTTATAAATGTTATTGCTATAAGTAACTTTTTGGTGAAACTTGTTCAAAATCCGATACTGGGATACTATCAGACCAAAATTTCATATTTTTTTGTTAGCGCTAAGCCCTTCAGATTACGATTTCGAGTTGCGTTTGGAACAATCCTTAATTTCCGGCATGCCACTTAATTTTCATGCGACCTTCAGTCATAAATCGTTATCTTAATTAGTAAATTTTATGTTATTTATACAAAATTACATAACATGGCAATGTTAACCTTTACATGAAAATACAATACAATTTCGGTGAGCCGAGGCGTGGCGATTCATGTGATTTAAGTGACCATTTCACATTAAATAGCTTTTGTCACGCTTACGCGGTATAAATTGAGACATTTCGCCACGTAATGCTGAATATTTTAAATTAAGTTAATGTTGCAAAGGACGTTTTTATGACGTAAATGTATGTTAGTTTGAACTATGTAATATAAGTGACACGCTGAGACAGAGTTGCTTGTTAAATTAACTACCAGTTGACAAAAAATAAGGTTATGAAATAAATTCCAAGTAATGTCGAGCCTATGTCTCAATTCCGGTCATATTCTATCATCTAAATCGGTCCAGCCGCCGTGAAAACGTAACAACCAGACAGACAGAGAGACAGAGTTATTTTCGAATTTAAAATGGAAGGATTTTATTCATAACTTTATTTCAGTGTTTGTTAATATCTGAAACAGGTGAATGCGTTTTATTTCACTTTAAGCTTTAGGTAGCCGGATAAATTCGCTATGTTGAAACAAACCAAAATCCATCGGGGAACGCCGTAGACCGTGAAATTGACCAAAAAACTTGGGAAAATTCATCACGAATCAAATGACACTTTGAAATTGTAAAGCTAACTGAAGAGTGGATTGGTCTGCGAAAACTATTAATGGAAATAGAGGATGTGAAAAATAATACGAATAAAATTAAAAAAACGAGTGTATGATTAAAATAACAGGTCAAAATAATAATTTAGTAATCATCAAATGAATGGTACCTTAGTAAATAGACGCCAAAAAGACGAAGAGGTCCTCAATTTCGAGAATTCACGTCTAAAATTGCAGTTTTTATGTAATAAATATATACATTTTTTTTCTATAGGTTTCTTCTAGGCTAGCGTTTAACCACGATCTCGCATGATGGTAAACGATGATGCAGTCTACGATGGTACACGCTTGCCTAAAAGAAACCTATTCACTCGCGACTTGAAGACCCCTAGGTTGTAGTTATCAGGAAGTTTTCATTATAATAAATTATTTTAGGCTAAGGTATCTATCTTTATGGGCCGTAGAATACTATCGTGTAACTAAATATTTTATTGTTGCCTGAATTAAATGATTAATGATTTTTAATTCAACCTTATGTTTTTTCGATGTACAGTCAGCGTTGCTAACTGGTCATCCACTGCATGATTAAGATTTAAAAAAATACGTTTAAAACGATATTATCCAAAAAGTTTGTTTATTAAAATATAATATTTATCTTAACACACACGCGTAGTTAGTGAACCTGTAAAAAAATTACCACATATATAATTTTTACGGGATAACTAAATTGTGATCATCAGTTTAAAATCGAGGGTATCTATTCTTTTTAATTGATTTCAAATATTTTTTTCACGTTCTTTCTTATAAAATTCATCCATCCAGGTGCGTTAGGTATTGTTTTATTGAGATATACAGCGTGTCACATTTCGAATATGTAGCATGAAACGTAAGATAGGCGCACCCAAGTATATTTAGTCCCTAAACAACTATTTTCTAAACCTGTACTTAGGATTTAAGGCGGCATTGCTCGAATAAATACTCCATTTTGGGTTTAGCAGGCGTAGTTTTGTTGTACTTATACAGGACACTACATAATATTTAGATATGTTATCCAAAAAGGGGGAGAAACTCATGACACTGAACAACTTTTCATAAAAATAGTTTCTGCTTTCATATCAGCTGTTTCTTAAACCCTGTACTACTTCAGGGCCTAACTTAAACGTACAAGAAATGACTTAGGATTTTGCACTTGAAATGGATATATAGATTTTTCCAAAACAAATTTTTACAAAGCGTTTATTCAATGAAAAACCTTCAAATTTAAAAAGTTGATAAACAATGTTCGTGTAACTGAAGACAGATGACCCTCTTTTGGGATATCATATAGTATTACGAAGCACCCTGTATAAAGCGTTCGTGCTATTCCGCCACTTCAATCGAAACAGTTAGAATAAAAAGGCTTGGGTTTTATGAGTGTGACTGGGGTATAATAACTTTATAGTTACAGTAAAGTATAAAATTCGTTATTCGTTTTTGAACGACACAAATATTTCTATGATGTTGCAAAAAACCTATGTATTGTAATTTGATATATTTTTTTCCTCAAAAACTATTTTGGCAATTTTAATAATATGAATAGTTGATTATTGCCATAGACAGAATCATTTCCTTTCCGCCCCTTTATTACCTAAGCCAAATTGCTGTTGCTTCGCTATCGCTACTCAGGCCATCCCTTTCACATGTACAGTACGTACCACACGTGTGAAAGGGATGGCCTGAGTAGCGATAGCAAAGCGACAGCAATTTTGCTTAGGTAATACGGCCCCCGGTATATTTTTATACATAATTTAGGTTACAGAGAAGTGTCAGTAGTTAAATATCGGTTGCCCCACATGTAAGTAGATTTTTATGTATTTATTATAATTAATATACATGAATCATGGATAAATCATGTTTTAGTAAGTACATCATTAAAGTTCAAAATAAACAGTGGAGTTTTTACGATATTTTTTTACATGTACTAAGTACCTAACTGAGAACAGTTTACTGAAGAGGAATACTTAGTGTTACACATAGGACAAACCTGCTTGGGGTTTTTAAGTGTATTTATTTTATAATTGTGTATAATTACCTTTTATAATTACCTAAATATTAATAAAAAATTATAATAACAAAAAACCTGAGAGGTTTCGCTGTAAGAAACATGAATATTCTTCAATGTCTATAAATAAATAAATAAATATTGCTGGACATTTCACACAGCGCTATCTAGCCCCAAACTAAGCAGAACTTGTACTATGGGAACCAGATAACTGATAGAATACTTATATACTGTTTTTTTTGTTAATACATACTTATAATATATAGAAAAACATAATCCGAAACAAATATCTGTAGATCATGCAAACATTTGTTCCGCGGCGGGAATCGAACCCCCCAACCTCCTGCGCCTCAGCCGGCTATTCGCCCACTGCACCACGGAGGTCTATGGTATGTAATATTTAATTATAGTCGTAGTCAAACGCAAGCCTATAATGTATATAAATATATATATATTATAAACAGGTAAATTTTGTTGTTTGTAGGTTTGAAACTTTGTATGTTTGAGAGTATGTATGAGTGAGAGTAATCACAAAAACTACAGAACCGATTTTTATTATTCTTTATAGAAATCTTCACTATCCCTAATTGCTATAAGCTATAATTTTTTTTAATTTTTATTTGGGAAACTAACAGTACAATAGAGAATACAAATAGGAATATATAAAGTTAATACTAAAACCAGTAAAGTTTCCACCATAACATATGAAACGTGTGAACAGACTAACATGAATAGTTAAATGTAAACTAAAAATATAAACTCTTATAATGGTAACACATATTGCAACTAAAATTTAAAGAAATATAAACAAGACTGAACACCAACTAAATCATTCATTGGCTATTGCAGACAAAGTCAAATATTTTTATTCATTAAAATCACAAGGATCACTTTGAAACGTTTTACTGCCTGTTCCTTCGCGACCAAGCCAGGAAAGAAAGGCAATGGAAGCCTTTTTATAGAGATTTTGTTTTATTACGTTCTTAAATTTATTAATTGTTAATCTGTTGTTAAATCAATTGTTAAATTAAATTAATTGTACATCCCTTGGGAGTTTGTTATACAAGCGTACACCTTACCCTTTAAACGATTTACTAACTTTATGGAGTCTACAAGTGGCAACAGCGAGTTTATCTTTATTCCTAGTATTAAAATTATGATTATCGCTATTTTTCTTAAACAAATTAATATTTTTGTGAACATACATCAGATTTTCATAGATGTATTGACAAGGGAAGACAAAATCGACGACAAAACTTCTCTTCGATTTTGATATAAATCCATGCAAAACCTGTCCAGTCAGGTAGTGTACAATAAACTCAATTAGTACAGTCATAGTTCATAGACCCTGGTTAAATATTCATCTAATTACTTATTTCACCAATTTACCATAGCAATATTAACATGAAAATATATGCTTAAAATCCTGTATAACACAGAACCTGTTACCAACTTATTCAGAAAGCGCCTTAAATTTTAAAGGACAGTGTAACCGATACCAACTCGTTGAAAGCCAGGAAATTGAGCATAACGTGCGCATTAATATTTCAACGACTTCCTACCGATTAACAGTAACGAACCTCCACATGAATACGACCTTTATATCTAGTGAAGGAAAGTTCATTTTGAAACAATGTAGGCCTATAGAAATGTAATGTAGGTGTGTATACCGTACGTATACTGAAACGCATACCGCGCACCCCAAAGCTAAACTCTGGAAATTTTAATACATCCTGTCTGGGGTGCTGAGTTTAGGGTAGGTTTATATGATGAAAACCCTGAAAACGTTTTCAGAACATTTTTTAAGTAAATGTATTTGCTGTATTATATTTATTGACCGAGCTCGCGAGTGAAGCGAGCGAAGAGTCTGCTTCAGGACTGGCAAAATTCCTTTTGCACCTGGGACTGAATTCTCTAGCGCAAGACTTTAAAACCAATATTAATGTTAGTTTTACAATAAGGTCACTAGTACCCGTTTTAAATAACTGGTATATTAATCGTTGCAATAAAGTTTGTGCTCGCGAGGTCTTCTGTCAATAGAACTACTAATAAATAAATAATAATAAATATTGCTGGACATTTCACACAGCGCTATCTAGCCCCAAACTAAGCAGAGCTTGTACTATGGGAACCAGATAACTGATAGAATACTTATATACTTTTTTTTGTAAATACATACTTATAATATATAGAAAAACACCCAGACACGGAACAAATATCTGTAGATCATGCAAACATTTGTTCCGCGGCGGGAATCGAACCCGCTACCTCCTGCGTCTCAGCCGGCTATACGCCCACTGCGCCACGGATGCAGTCAACTAGTTTATTATTATTATTATTTAGGGCGTCCAACAAATAAATCACTTGACAGTCGTGATAGATAATATGTTCGTCCAATTATAGAATGCCACAGCGTGCACAACAGATATTACTCAACTTAAATTTACACTAGTGGTTCGGCCCGAACTGAGATTTTGCGAGTCTCCCATAAAAACAAAAATATGTTATTCGTAATCTTTGACTATAAAAATAATGCCACGAAATAAAAACCACCTTACTTGGCCTACAGTTTCATTCAAATTACAGGTAACGGGAGTTCATGTTCATTGGTTACCCTTTTTTGGGGTACAAAATGCAGTTATTCTGGATTTCAGACTTTTGCCTATATTTGTGTCACTAAAGCTACACGAATACCAAATTTCAGCATTGTGGGGTCACTGGTCTACCCTGTGAATTTTGTCATAGTTTTGTTTTTATTATGGCTAATAAATCAAAAACTACAAAAACTTTACAAAAAATAAAAACAAAATCGAGATGTTCTAGTGAAGACCATTTTTTTTAGCCCCCTTGAACCCCAATATCTCAACAACCCCTCCACATTTTTAGCTCATTTAGTCTCATCAAAATTGTGCTATCACTACCTAACTATGTATCAAATTTCACGATGATCGGATCAACGCTTCGAAAGTTATCCTTGGACAAACTAACATACATACATACAACGACGATTTGCCAAAGTTGATTGGGAGATCGCGCTTCGCTCGATCAATAATTATTATTATTGAATGAGTTCTATAGAATAAAATCCTGTGCATGATGCAACTGGTATTTTATGAAGATGTAAATAACTGTAATTATTTTTGTCTAGAAATAAATAGTAAAATCTATGGTAAAGTCACTAGTATAAAAAATATATTTCTAGTTATCTATTGTATTATCTACCTTACATGTATTTCAAAATTACTTGTACTTATATAAATCATTGTAGATAATTAAATATTCATTCCGATAACAGATTCCCTTAGCTTTGCTTAGTTTGAGGCTAGATAGCGCTGAGTGAAATGTCCAGCATTATTTTCTATTAAAAAAACTCAGTACCCAGACATGTAAAGATGTAGTAAATAGATATAGCAATTTGTCTTAGAGCTTGTAATAAAATAATCTTTAACTAATACTCTGACAAAAACCAGTTTATGATTTTTGTCAGTATTTGAGGCACACACCTGGTCTTTGACGGCTCTTCAAAGTCCAAACGAGGAGTCTGCCAGAGGGCCATGGAGCTTAGTATATTGGGAGACTCACAGACCGCATAAAAAAACATACTACGAACTAAGACTAAAACCGCGCAAAAGACAGCTAAATTGAAGTGGGACTAGACTAGACGCTGATGTCGAATGCGCGATGACTTGTGGGCTAACCACCGAGTTGGTCCCACAAGGCGCGAGACCGCGTGACCAGCTCTGGCCACTGCACACGAACTGGTCGACAGAAGCCCTAGACCGGGATGAATGGAAGAAGGGAAGGCCTTTACCCACCAGTGGGACACAAATAGCTAATGATAATATTAATACCTAATAATAATTTGTGTCCACTAAGTTTTCATTGCCTTACCATCTATTCGGCTATTAAGGGGTAAATGTTTAGGAGCGTTGGGGAAACTTTGAATTACAAAGGCTTCAAAACTGAATCTTTGGACACAACTATCTGTAACTAATTAAAGTTTGATGGGCACTTCAAAATATTGTTTTAGGGCAAAAATCGTTTTAATAATAAGTAAATAAAATGTAATTAAAGTAAACCTCTGTCCTTTTAAGGTTATGGCACACATAAATAAAATGAACAATTTATTTAAATCCTGAGGCTACTGAGGTTAAACCTCCGCGAAGACTTTATGTGAGTTTTCATTAGTCATCAAATTCTATATTAAGATTGTCCTACATTGTTACACTTTAATCAAAGTTATGACAGTGATAGCTACATGTAAACTGAATCTTAAATTAAAATCTATTTCACTACCCCGGTTGGAGCAAAGCACTGGCTCCCTAAATTTTAGAATTTTCCCATTACTTTTCACGAAACCTTTAGAAAGATTATGCAGTCGTTTCGCCATTTTTACAAGTCGCAATAGCAATTTACTAAACCTACTGCGGATTCTTGAATATCTTTTACAAGAAATACTTTGTATTTAGAAAATTTGTTGTAAGAAAGAAAAACAAGTAAACGTTTAATTGTAATAAATAATCAAAATACATGTATAGTTAACAAGCATGCCGTGTACTCGTTTTTATTTTGACCTAAAATTTTATTATCACACGTAATGCAATTAGTTTTGTCACATTTTAGAGCAGTATTATGACAAAGGTATTTTTCTGTTGAAATAATTATCTGCCGAACAAGTGCATGCGACATGCCTGTCAAAGTCAAAGTAGGGCCTGTCAAAGTAGTGGTCTTTCGAAGGTATGTGTTGTCGTATTATGTTCTATCGAAAACTTGCTTCTATGTCGAATTAAGTATGTGCCGAACAAGTGCTTGTTGCAGATGGGCCTGTCAAAGTAGTGGTATTTCGAAGGTGTGTGTTGTCAAAGAATGTTCTACTGAAAGCATGCTTGTCGAACTATGTTTTTTTCGAAGTAAAGCGACGTGTCGATATAACTGTTACGCCGAGGTTGTTAAACAATGAGTAATAATCGAAGTTTCTCGAGCGCTTTTGTCTTGCTGTGCTATTGTTGTTATTGTCTGCGGTTGCGCACAATGGGGATTGTTCGTTCTGTCGAAACACCGACCCCTTTCCTGGAACGATCGAGATCCTTCTCGAACAATCGAATTGTGTATGATATAAATAGGCCGGAGAGATGGCCGGACAGTCAGTGAGTGAGTCTCAGCGAGGCCCTGGAGGACTGACGTGGAGAAGGGTCTCGCGTGAACAGTAGTTGCTCGCGAGTCAGTCTGGATTTTGCTATACGTGCGAACATTTCGGTGACTTTAAGTGGTGCAACAGTGGTGTGAATAGTGTGTTGTGATTACGTGTGACCAAGTTCGTGTATTCATCGTTCTAGTGTTGAATAAAAGTGTTATTTTGGTTAAATCGATTCCCATTATTTTATCCCGAACCCTCAGCTCGTAACATAACGAACTGTCGAAATTCAGTGACACACTCGTGTACTAATCGACAGAAATCATTGCATAACCCAAACAAATCGACAACATATAAGTTGTTGTTGATAAACTTCCCCAACTTAAACTCACAAACTTTTGCCCATCCAAATTGAATAATTATCAATTCAACCACTCACAGGATAATTAAAGCAGTAGTTTGTGGACAAACAAAGAAAGTTCCAAGATCCTTGCAACTACATCGAAGTCAACCGACTTGACCCAAGTTTAATTATAAACTGAATGGACAAGTTTCCAGAACAATCAGAAACTTAGATCATGCTGCCGGTATCGGGCTAAAGAAGTTTTTCTGATGGCTTATCTTCAGGGGAATATTGTATGACGACCTTGCTAGGACAGATGTAGATAACTACTGGCTAACTATCGGTGATTTAAGCCATAAAACATTCGAATTCTCTTTTTATTACGCACTGGATAAGCAATGAGCCTGAAGTGAAATCCGTAGAAATAACGTCCACGTGTCATGAGCAAGGTTGCGGCTCAAATTACGTCGTCATTTTTAGGATGATTTTAAATAAATAAATATCACTGGACATTTCACACAGCGCTATCTAGCCCCAAACTAAGCAGAGCTTGTACTATGGGAACCAGATAACTGATAGAATACTTATATACTTTTTTTTTTGGAAATACTTATAATATATAGAAAAACACCCAGACACGTAACAAATATCTGTAGATCATGCAAACATTTGCTCCGCGGCGGGAATCGAACCCGCTACCTCCTGCGTCTCAGCCGGCTATACGCCCACTGCGCCACGGAGGCAGTCAAATCAAATAATAAAAAAATATCCTAATACATGTTAGAATTCCGAAGCTGAGTCACAACGGTGCAGGTGCCCGTCGCACCACAAATGTCTGCGTCATGATTATCATCATTACAACGTAGCAACCGGCTGAAAATAGGCCTCCTTCATGAATTTCCAGACTGATTGATACAGAGAATCCTGGTGAGGAGTCAGGCAGAACTATTATTTACTATGTGACAGGGAATTGAAACGTGCTATACAGTGTGTTTTTTTAACTGGGACAGTACGGGGGCATCTATAACCAGAGGAGATACAGGTGCAGTTTCTTCTGAAACATCAGCTCCTTTTTGGAGAAAAATATTTTAAGAAACTGCACTTTTATCTCCTCTGGTTATGGGTGCCCCCGTACTGTCCCAGTTAAAAAAACACAATGTATAAAGAATTAAATTTACACAGCAGAAACAGAATATGAGATGAAATACAAAAACCTTTACTACTGGCGTGATAAATCCCGTATTTATAATAATGATTAAAAAGTATGTAAGTATTATATAAGTTATCTGGTTCCCATAGTACAAGCTCTGCTTAGTTTCGGGCTAGATAGCATTGTGTGAAATGTCCAACAATATTTATTTATTTATTTTCATGCAAGATTATATGTATTAAAATTACAGAGTTACTTTCATTTATCTAACCTTAAACTGAAAACAAGGATCAATCTACTTAACACTAGGTACAAAGACGATAACAATGTCATCAAAAACTATTTTCCCAAACATATTTAACGAAATGTTACGAAGCGAATATTCACTTCCACGTAAATAATTAGCTGAAAATTCAATTTTATAAATCCTTATATTTTCCAGGATTTGGATGATGGAATTTAAATGGAATCCAATACAATCAAATCAGCGTGATTTACAGACTTTGTTTATATTATTATTTTGTAATGAAGCTACAACATTTTTTGGATTCGTATATAAAACATGATCCAGTATGTCCATCGCCCAGAGGCTTAGCAATGGCAGTGTGCGGGACACTTAGTGCAGAAAACACATATAGTGTTGATTATTTTAATGTTAAAAGTTACTTAAGAGATCCTACTAAAAACTAGCAAGCATTAAACAATATCTAGAAGCTTTCGAAGGTACATAGTTAATTATGATTCTGGTACAAAGATGCTTTAATCAATACGTTTTATCTAGACCTATAGAAGTTTGACCTCATAAAATATTTAATCCTAAAAAGAACAGCAAAGCTCAACAACTCTGTTAAGTAACAGCAGCATAAGACGATTATGTTCTCGTGACAAATATAGAAACAATTTTAACCGCTCAAAGCCCTACAAAGCAATTTGCCTGAGTAAACAATCTGTATTCTGTCGCAGCTCAACATCTTGTGTTCTTTTTGTTCCTACCTTCCCTTTAGTGTTTCTGCTTCTTGGCTTGTCCGCATTTGGGCACAAAGTCGCGACGCGACAATGTATCGCACGCGACTCACATGATTTCAAAACATTTTGAAGGTCATAGTCATATACAGGTTGTTTGGTAATATACTGACGATATTCAAGTGACGGTTTCTCAAAACATAAAAAAGGCTTCACGAAAAAACTACTAGTTAATCAAATTTTAAGGACAAAATTTAGGTGATTAATTCGATATAAAATTTACTGCCTACTCTTGCAATCGACATCCAAAAATAAAGGCTGATTTGATAACTCTAATGGCTGCGGGTTTTGGGTTAGAAAGGGGCAACAAGAGATATCTTGAGACGTCACCAATACAGTATGCAATAGCACAACATAAGTTTAATAAAGTGTTAGTTTTTACATGCCAAAATAAACCTCACATTTCTATGGTAAACATTTCATAAATGTATTATTATGCTCATCAAAATAACCCCTTAATTTTTTGTGCGTATATTATCAAACATCCTATACCTATGTACATATATTCATAGTTTCATGTCTGTTTTGCAAAAGATGTTTTAAAACATTTTTGATCCAAAAAATGAGCCCCGCTGGGACCAAATATCACAATTATAGGTTGTATCGAGCGGTCAATTTATAACCAAAACACTTGCCTGTAATGTTTGTATGCTTTCATTTAGATAAAGTACGAGTACTTTCTTAATTTTGCAAGCAGCCTGCATTCTATCCGATTTCTTAATAGAGTTTGTCAAGAACCTCCGAGTTAAAATATAAATTTATGTCGCTGAAAGCCTGCAAACAACAACAATAGAAGAAGTTGTTCAAACTGAAAGTCTACATTTGAACCTACAACGTATGCTGAAAGTACACTTTAGAAAGAATTCAACATTTATAAAACATTTGTAAATTACAGAACGGGTAAGTATATATGTATGTACATTTTTTAATTTGTTATCCCGAAGTATATGAATCCCGTAATATGAACGAGGACATTTTTAATTCTGTAGACCAAGTGAGGGTAGTTAAGAGTTACTGCAGCTGGTATGACATCTCGACGGTAGCTCCAAGTACTCCAGTCTACCCGCGACTACGGCTGTTGCGACGTTTCGACTATGTTAGTCGAAACGTCGGGATAAAAAATAAAAAGGTACATACGCGATAAATGAATGAATGAATGAAAATTATTTACAAGCTAAAAACAACAGATGTAAAAATAAAAAATAAAACAAATAAATGTAAGCTTAATGGGCAGTCTTATCGCTTAACAAAGCGATCTCTTCCAGACAACCTTTGGATGTAGAGGATCATTGCTTTATGGAAGATTGGCCGAGTTTACAAAGAACCATTTTAAATCAGTAATTATGTATAGTGATCGCAAAAGTTTCAAAAATTCCATACTTTTGTTTTGCTTATAAAATACGGGGAGCTATGATTTTTTTCTAGTTCTGGCGTTTCTGTACCTGGCACAAGTCGCGATACATTTTGCAATTTATACCATATGCGAACAGTATTTTAGTAGTGTTTCCGCGTTTGAGAGCCAGACTTGCCTTCAAAATGTATTTCTAATGTTGCCCATGAGCTGAATTCACAAAACCGTTCTTTTATGAATGACTCTTTGCTTTTGGTTCACGAAGCTCTAAAGGTTTTATGACAAGAACTTGTAGTTAATTTATTTTCTTACTAGCTGTTGCCCGCGACTTCGTAAGCGTTATACTACTAAATGTGTAGGTAACCTAGAAATAAAGCTACACTCGCTGTTGCAACTTGACTTGACGCCCCATTTTTATCCCATGGGAACTGATTTATGGGATAAAAGGTAGCCTATGAGGTTATCCAGGTAATAATCTACGTATATACCAAATTTCATTGAAATCGGTTCAGCCGTTACGTCGTGATTGAGTAACAAACAAACAAACATCCAAATTTTCACATTTATAATATTAGTGTGATAAAAATAATTAGCTGACGCCGAACTTCGTACGTCGAGATTTTACCACCGCACTTCTCGACAACGTAATAAAGCTCATCCACATATCATAGACAATTGGGTATCGCGCACCACACGCTTCACGCGATCTTTTCTACCCCATACTTTCAAGATGTGGAATGAGCTACCATTTGAGGTGTTCCCGTTAGGTTACGACCCCGGGTGTTGCCGGTGTCAATAGGCGACGGTGACCGCTTACCATGAGGTGGGCCGTAAGCCTGTTTCCCCACAAATGACATAAAAAAAATCATTATTTAATTATTATTTATGATCTCAAAAATATAATCTGTCATTATTTATAGTTTAAACTAGCTGACCCGACAGACGTTGTTCTGTATTAACTATGAGTATTGAATTAGAATTGGTATAGGTAATTATTATAAAAAGTATTTAAAAAAAAGTGTTTATTATTCTAAATAAATAAATATAAATATTGCTGGACTTTTCACACAGCGCTATCTAGCCCCAAATCAAGCAGAGCTTGTACTATGGGAACCAGATAGCTGATAGAATACTTATATACATTTTTTTTTGTAAATACATACTTATAATATATAGAGAAACAACCAGACCCGGAACAAATATCTGTAGATCATGCAAACATTTGTTCCGCGGCGGGAATCGAACCCGCTACCTCTTGCGTCTCAGCCGGCTATTCGCCCACTGCACCACGGAGGTCGTCCTCCGTCCTCCGAATAGATTCGTGACGAATGTAATTTGGCTACGGGCCCAGTTAGATGATATATTTGACCCTGAATCTTGAAAGTTATCATAATTTTTTTTTAATAACTTCTGTTGCACCAAATGACGTCATTTAAAAATAATTATTGTATTGCTGGATATGAGTCAAAAAATGTTAGAATCTGGCCCATTTCCGGAAACCAATTCATGTAGTGGCTCTGGTGGCGGTACCAATGGCGTCAATTTGACTTGACCGTTCGCGCAACACAGTCCAGGAGCTTTATTTTTAAACTTAAATGTCTTGCAATATTGGCACACAACGTTCATTAGTCCAATAGCAACAATTTGCTGTGAACTGTAATCGATTTCCACGTTATAATTGAATGCGGCTCGATAAGGGTTAAACGCAACATTTCTATGTTGTTGATTTCGATTCTGTCGATTCCGTTCAACTTCATTCCGCGCTTCGCGTTGCTCGTCAGTTTGACGTGCTCTTGTAGTGCACTGAGAAATTCAGTTTTTTACTTCCTTTTTGTAAGAAATAATAAATTAATTATTTGACATGCATTTTATCAATAAAATAACTCCGACCGAAGGAACTGTTTTAAACGATATTCAGTTTTTTTTACATCCTCTTTGACGATATTTGCAGCACGCATTCTGTCAATTGTATTTCAAATGTCATAAGGTTACATTAAGAAATAATTTTATGTTGTGGTTAAGTATTCTTAAATTTACTAATTTTTCGCGCAATTTTTTTAATTTTTTCTTTCATGAGAACCTTCCCTGACAATAACAAATACAACAAAAAAAAAAGAATTAGCGAAATCGGTCCAGCCGTTCACGCATGATGGCGCGACCAAGGGAAATAGGGATTCATTTTTATATAGATTTGCAACACATATAAAGAAGATATACCATGTTATCACCGCATCGTGATAATGAAAAGGTCACATCTACAAGTGTTGCTTAGACGAACACAAACGAATGCTACGACCACGGAACGTGGATACGGGCGTCGGAACACGCCGAGATAATCCAATTACGCAGGCGGCCAATTAAACGACAAAACTACAACTTGAAGCTTATTTAGAAGGTTTTTCGTGTAAAACTGGTTTGCTGTAACACTAAATCAGATAAGTTTAAATAAAAAACCTCGACTTTTTGCGTCGCGGGATAAAAACTGACTACTAAAAACCACCCGAGTTAAATTTCTAATTCTGCATTTCTATTAAAAAAACCGCGTCCGTCGGTCTATTCGTTTAAAAGCTACGATGCCACAGACAGACAACCACATAGACAGTCATAGGCGTCAAGATTATAACACCCCTCTTTTTCCATCTGGGGTTAAACATTATGTCTTTATCTAATCTATATAGCAACGAACATCCTTGATGTATTCTTAAAAATAAATAATAATTCTTTCAAATTCTAAAAAGTGATAAATTGGTGCGAATATATTCATTTTATTAAACTTAAAAGCCGATTATTTATGCTTCTTCACTTTATAAAATTATTTTTCTCATAAACTGTAGAAGCACGTCTCTAATAAGTAGTGAGCGAGCGGTAACCCCTGTGGATCTGTTAGTGGAAAATCTTTTCTGCAAGAGTCAGTCCAATGCACTCTTTATGCTTAGAATAAACGTAATCTTTCAAAGAGGATAACGGCTAATAGCGGATAAAAGTAACGAACTAACCTATATTGTAAGAAAATAATGTTGTTCTAAGTTGTATACGAAAATGCTTTTGTGTAAATTATCTCAATAATTTTCTTAATAAACAACATTGTAGAGGATGTTTTTAATATGCAGCAATGAACGCAGACAAACCACGCGCATTATTTTTTTATTTAATTAACAACCACGTGCCACGTACTTAGATAAAAGCTCTGCAAAACTTCAGCAAGCCTTTGTATTTTTCCGACCATTTTCTAACAACGCAATTTCAGTGTACAAAGCTCTGAATCCCGCCGAGCTAATTACGAGATCAAAAACATAGATGGAACCACCACAAGGATTAGCTTTGAATCACTAAGTAGGCAGACTAGTCCTGGCTTTGTTGTTCTAAGCGCTAGCTTCTTTTTTTCTAGATTGGAAATTAGATGCGGGAGAGTGTAATAAGCATTTGAAATATTCACATTTAATTTTATTCAGATCTATCTAATCCCATTTTTACACATTCAACCATTTATTTAAAACTGGAACACGTAATGTAGGACACCAAGGAAGCGTAATCAAGGGTCGACAGTACCAACGTTCTTTATAAGAGGTCAAAATCAGCAAATTTTTTGTAATAATTATTATTATTCCGATCGTTAAACGCAGCATAATGTTCTTAGGATGCTATAGATAGATTAGAAAACGATAGGTGGACAAAACTGGCGACAGAGTGCATCCCACTGCAAGAAAAAGGAGACAGGGTAGACCAAAAAGGAAATTTTTACACAACGATCTGGACCGGTATAGATGAGAACAACGAGAGAGAGGGATGTATGAAGGGATTTACGAGAGGCCTACGCCGAGGCGACTATTGCGGAAGAAATATATAATTAAGATCAAATTAGCATAATTATGTAAATAAAAGTATTTAACTAAGCATTGTAATAATATGCAATCGAAATAAAGGTTTTTTATTTTATTTAACTTACCATAATGAGGCTAGGGCATGAGCCCTATTGGCCTAGTGGAACGTAACCCGACTTCAGATCCATAGGTTATAGACTTAAATCCTGGTTGTATACCAATGGGCTATTTCAACCTAAATATTTAATAATTGGTCCGCGTTTATACATGTGTTCAAAACAGTGTAGAAAATCATCGTAAGAAAACCCGCGTCTTTCGGATTAAAGCTGGCGAAGCTGAGAGGATGCTAAAAGTGCTATGTAAGTTTATTTTATCTATAATTGCACCAGGCATTATATCAGGCACCGATATACAGTGTGTCCCTGGATAAAGTGCAACCCCGAAAGGGGGTGAAACTAGATCAAACATTATCGACAAAAAAATAGAAAAAAAAATTAAAAAAAAATTCGTATATACTTTATTGATGTACTAAAATTTTTATTACTCACTAATTACTCTATTTAATAACAAAATTATTTCTTCCAAAGTAGTAGGTCTATTTTGTTAAAATAAAAACCATAATCATGTCAGATATGTGACGATGACGATAAAATAACAAATAACTCACAAACAAGTGGCTATCGTGACTTAAAGTTTAATTTTTGTATTAAAATTACATTTTTTAGGCTGTTTTTTTCCAATATACTCCAAAAATCTTAAAATTAAGCCTTTAATACTAGAAATTTTTATGAATTTTTATTATTGTCTATCATAATAGCTTTTAAATAAAATAAAAACCTACGTTCTAACATAAAAAATGTGCTGGCTAGGAGCATTTAAAGTTGGTTAGGTTATTTACTTAGGATGGAGGTGACGTAATCAGTGGTCAACTTTAAATGCTCCTAGCCAGCACATTTTTTATGTTAGAACGTAGGTTTTTATTTTATTTAAAAGCTATTATGATAGACAATAATAAAAAGTCATAAAAATTTCTAGTATTATAGGCTTAATTTTAAGATTTTTGGAGTTTATTGGAAAAAAACAGCCTAAAAAATGTAATTTTAATACAAAAATTAAACTTTAAGTCACGATAGCCACTTGTTTGTGAGTTATTTGTTATTTTATCGTCATCGTCACATATCTGACATGATTATGGTTTTTATTTTAACAAAATAGACCTACTACTTTGGAAGAAATCATTTTTTTATTAAATAGAGTCATTAGTGAGCAATAAAAATTTTAATTCATCAATAAAGTATATACTAAATTTTTTTAATTTTTTTTTTCTATTTTTTGTCGATAATTTTTGATCTAGTTTCACCCCCTTTCGGGGTTGCACTTTATCCAGGGACACACTGTATTGCCTGGAACAGAATGTTGGTGCACATAGCTCGCAGAATTGAATGCTGTTGGGGCAGAAAGGTTCTTGAGTGGAGACCACGTACTGAGAAACGCAGCATAGGACGGCCCTCCACTAGATGGAAAAACGACCTAGTAAAGGTTGCTGGGAGCCGTTGGGTGCATGACGCAAAAGATCGATCACTCTGGAAATCTATTCAGATGCCTATGTTCAGCAATGGACATCCTATGGCTAATACGATGTTGATGATGATGATGCTATTTGCTTCTTTTACCCAGCTAATGCTGCAGCTTGCCATCAGATACAGTAGTATCTATCTTATATTGATGGATGTAAAAGGTCTGTTCAGGTAGCTTGTCCTTAAACCAAATTAATTTGGTTCATTTTTATAATGTTCCCCTTACAAGTGCGTTATCATAGTACCTCATTTCAGCAGGCTCTACTTTTGAAAAGTTGCCGTGGTTTACTTTCAAAATAGAGCACCTGCATAATTTCGCCAAGAAGAAAATTGCGAATACATTAGAGCCATTATAAGAATTGCGCCTTACATTGAACGGGGAATAGCGTGTTCTAGAATGCAGTCGACCCAAATCCTACACAATGGCCGATGTTTTCGGGAACACAATGCGTCCCCATCGTTCACTCGCCTGCAGTTTGTTCAGGTGCTCGCGACTTTTGCAAAGAATTTCAAGCAAAAATTTATTTTTAATACCTATAAAGCAAGTTATTTGAAAAAGCATTTTAAAATATTATAAAGTTAGAGAACGTGCAGGTTAGTGGGATGGAATTGTAACGAAACGCAACAACGAATAAGATCTAGGTTTTATTTTCTATAATGACAACCAAAGTACAAGTATACGTTGAAGGGTAAACCGTTCGAATATTTTTTTTTTATTATTTTATTCTGCCGGAACAACATTACTGACAGACATTATATGTAGCGAAACTTGTGAAAATCTATATACTAATTAATATTTTTTATGATTCCAAGTGTCCTCAAACACTTTTGTCCAACTATCTTTGTCTTTCTTGTCGTTGTAACTTGTCTTTGTGTCATCAGCAACCTAACAAACTTCCGTCAAAATAGCATTGCAGTCACATACGTATTTACAGTTCATTCATCTATGCGACTGGAACGCTTAAGCATAAAGACATTATTAATATTATTTGGTCAGCAAACATCCGTGAACTTGCAAAAGGCCAGGGGCTCAATTCTGCTAATTTTTAAGAAATACTATTATGGAGCCATATCATTGTGAAACGATTATGATTGTTATTCCTGTCATAAACTACCAAATGTTCAATGGGGTTGTCATAGCAACGGCGGTCTTGAAAAAAGATTGTGTTAGTAGAATACCAAAAGGTATCTATAGCGGCGATTTTTCGACGATACCATTGTCATAGTGAAACAATAGGTTTAGTAGAATTGGGGCCCAGATTCTATGTAGATCATGCGCAAGCTTCGAAGTAGTTTCCTTCCTATTGGGAATTCAACATGAGCACTGAATCTTGTATTCGACCAATCTTAAGTGCAAAACGTCGTCATGTTCTACATTTAGAAGTCCTGAATACTGTCTGAATCCTTTCTCTCAGTGCTGGAAGTGTTTCTGTAAAGGAAAATTATACTCTACTCACTATGTTATATTCATCACTGTTGTAGCTAACTTTTGTAGTAAGAACATAAAGATATTTTAGTAGGAACTGTAAGAATATGTATTTACATTTGAAATAAGAAAATATTTGATACAGAGTATTTTCATACATTACATGACATGACTATTTATCTGAGGTCGGCAGCAACCACTGATCTCCATTTTTGACTGCCTCCGTGGCGCAGTGGGCGTATAGTCGGCTGAGACGCAGGAGGTAGCGGGTTCGATTCCCGCCGCGGAACAAATGTTTGCATGATCATGATCTACAGATATTTGTTCAGTGTCTGGGTGTTTTTCTATATATTATAAGTATGTATTTAAAAAAAATGTATATAAGTACATATTCTATCAGTTATCTGGTTCCCATAGTACACACTCTGCTGGCTAGTTTTGGGCTAGATAGCACTATGTGAAATGTCCAGCGATATTTATTTATTTATTTGCAACAATCCTGAATTCACTCACATCAAATTCATCATATATGCTCGATCGGTAGTTTAAGGATTCATTTGTATAGTGGTCCTAAGAAAACGATTTGTGTATTGTATACCCAAGAAGCAATTTCGAATCAGCTTTGTTATTAACCGTCAATCTATTGTAGACAAGTTAACTAGAAACATAACTATAGCTATGTATTACTAGAGTCACGTAGTAATTCACTAGTTAACGTGATTATCTGACGATAAGCGTGAATTCCCGGTTGAATAGTGTGCGTTAATGAAGTTCCTATAAGGGAACGTGCTCCGAACTGATAAACTCGCTGCTATTAGAGGGAAAGTTGAGATTGTTATGATAGATGATATTTATAATAATATTCTGGGTTTTAATTCAAGATCTTTATTTATTTCTCTAAAGATTACAAATCACTAAAAATAATTTGCAATTTATATTTATGGTTCATAAAGTTCTATATCGAGCATTATACAAAACAAATCGGGGATGCTAGTACCTGTTTTGTATTTTTGCTTATCATTAATAAACTACATACACTGAAATAACGAATAGGTTGAATTCCATAATGTTGATTCCATTTAAGTTGCGTTAACTTAATATTATGTTTAATCAACTATTATAGTACATTTATTTCTACAAAAATTAAATTGTTAAACAATAATAGGTTAAACCAACCACTAAAAGAGGTTATTACAATACAACATTTTTGGTATATTCGAATCTCATAAGTCTAACTGATAATTTAGTAAAAGTCAACATGTTAACGAAGTTGAGTCAACAAAATAACTAAGTTAAATATAATAAAACAAAGTCGGGTTAGTTATACCATTTATAACTCAAGAACGGCTAGACCTATTTTGATGATCTTTGATTTATTGGAATTGTCTTCGCCCCGAATAGCAGAATAACCAATAAAATATCAGAAAAATTAACGCAAAAAAAATTATGAAGAAAATTCACTATCTCATACAGAAAATTCATTCTATCGGTGACGTATATTGGCAGCCCGCGTCATATGCATGTCAAGGCGGTACGAAGTTCGCCGGGTCAACTAGTTTAAAATAAAGAAAGCGTATACACATCTTCCAAAGTTGGTTATAGTTTGTATGGTGGCTGGATAAACTCGGCCGAGTTCAGCCGACGATGTCCGGCATACTTGACAGATGACAGATTTGGTGTATTTGAAACTGTCGAACTTTTTGAATCAATGAATAAATAAAAATTATAATATATGTGCATAGCCGAGCTTATCGTTAGAAAGCATTATTTTCCAGTTAACCTTTGTCTACTGTGGAAAAACTGTTTTTAGGTAGTGCATAAAAGGCAGAAGTTCAAACATTTAAAGATACCTACATTGATATAGCCATACCTAAACGTACACAGGGCATGTTAATAAATAAATAAATAAATATTGCTGGACATTTCACACAGCGCTGTCTAGCCCCAAACTAAGCAGAGCTTGTAATATGGGAACCAGATAACTGATAGAATACTTATATATGTTTTTTTTTGTAAATACATACTTATAATATATAGAAAAACACCCAGACACGGAACAAATATCTGTAGATCATGCAAACATTTGTTCCGCGGCGGGAATCGAACCCGCTACCTCCTGCGTCTTAGCCGGCTATTCGCCCACCGCGCCACGGAGGTCGTCAAAAACTAATAAAATAACTTAGTTAATAAACTTACTTTATAATACTTAGACATCAATAAACCCTAGTTATACAATTCATTATCATTATCATCATTATAACAGCCACAGGACATCCCCATCTGAACATAGGCCTCCCCCATAGATTTCCAGAGTGAGCAATCTTGTGCGGCTTGTACCCACTTCTAGCAACCTTTATCAGGTCATCTTTTCATTTAGTGGGGGGTCGTCCTACACTTCGCTTTCCAGTTCGAATACGATTCATAAACTAATTAACATCGTTATATTAATAGTACATAGACTAACAATAAACATAGATAGATAACAGAGAATTTACAGGATTCAACTGACTTCAAAAAGGAAGAGGTTTTCAATTCCGGGTATAATAATATTCCAGGTAACTTTGAAGTTGGTTGTTAGATTTTTGTAAAAATTATATTATGTAGCCTTCTTAAATAAGTGTGAGGTAGTGCTCGTTTTGTACACTTTGGATCTGAAGACCTCAGCGGAGGAAGCATACCGGAACTCGTGTAGATACTATTTCATAGTCAGATAGCAGTGATAGTGAATATATAAATATAAATATTTATATTGCTGAACATTTCACACAGCGCTATCTAGCCCCAAACTAAGCAGAGCTTGTACTATGGGAACCAGATAACTGATAGAATACTTATATACTTGTTTTTGTAAATACATACTTATCATATACAGAAAAACAACCAAACCCGGAACAAATATCTGTAGATCATGCAAACATTTGTTCCGCGGCGGGAATCGAACCCACTACCTCCTGCGTCTCAGCCGGCTGTTCGCCCACTGCGCCACGGAGGTTGTCACGGAGAAGTGAATGAATTGGAATAGCAAGCTGTATTGTGCTGGAGAGTCATGATTTGAAGGCGTTATGAGGAACGTACAAGACACTCCACAGTAACAATTTCACCAAAAGCTCTATTAGATATATTTTTTGAGCCATGATTGATTTAATAACTCAAACGGCATTCGAATAATATTGTTTTTTTCAACCCTTGCTTCTGTTAAAGGTATATAAATAGGACCGCAGTAGGTAAAACTTGTACGTCATACGTAATAATGAACAGGAGGGGACTGACTGAGGGCCCTTAAAACCTGAGGGCCGGTCATTTGGCCATCATAAGCAATGTACTCGTCGTTATGACCATTGGTTTCAACGAGAGCTTTTTATATTTGCTTCCTACTGTTCAAAATACGATTTTTTTCTAATTGATAAAAATTAAATAACTAATAACCAGATAATACAAATCTTACCTACTTTGTCTAGAATTATTGTAGAGATATTTTACTATTTAATTTAATTTCACTTAGAAAACTTTCATGATTGATTTCAATCATTATTATAAATACGGGATTTATCACGTACCTGGTAGAGACATAGTTAGTGCTGTGTGTTACTGAGAACTACCGAAGAGGGCAGCATAATGATGATGACGTAGCCTGTCAACACGTTGGGCCATCGTTGACGCAATCCCTACCACCGCGCCCGTCTACTCGCGCACAGAGGGCTGCGGCGCGTAATGCGAGGCGACGTTATTCGAAGCGGACTGCACTCACCTGAAGGTTCACGAATTGAACCGAAACATTGTCGGTCGAAGTACCGATAAAACTGTACGTGATAAATCCCGTATTTATCACATACATTGTGTTGTAAATATTTCAGTTCACATGTTTTTTTTAGTCAAAATTTCTGTAATTTGATTGAACCATAAGAAAAATTACGAACTGCAAAGTACCTGTTTTTGCAAACTTAGTTCGAAGATTTTTTTTATAAGTAATAAAAATACAGACTTCATAATGACGTCATATCTAGTATTAGCAATTCTAAAATTTGATAAAATAGAAGTAGTGACCAAAGATATCCAAATCGGTACTCTGTTTTAAAATAGATACTTACTGATAATATTAAAGTAAAATAGCAATTTCAAAATTAATATCGTTACTGAGATAATATTTTACAATGTTGTTAATCCAACATGTGATGACAGCCGTGACAGATCGGTGACAGCGCAGTTATTAAGACGGTTGACAGTTGCCGACGTCAATGGGTCTGCACCCAATAAATAATAAAACATTAAAAAAACGTTATAATAATTCCGAGCTTTTAAAGTTTGCACCTTTAGCGTCTTGTTTATGTAGTCCTAAGCTCAAACAATTGCCTCTTTTTATATGATTTTTATATTAAATTTTAATTTAATTTTATTTAATTTTATATTTTTATTTTTAATGTTATGTGTGAGCATTGTTCAGGATCTTCTTTAATACATTTTTCAAACTTTCGCGGTAACTGTACATAATAACTGATTTAAACGGGTATTACCGCGTATGTGTACCTGTTTTATTTGACTGTATTGCAACAGCCGTGGTCACAGGTAGACAACACCAAAAGGTACGTACACGATAAATACCCGTTTAAATCAGTAATTCTGTAATACAATATTTTAAATAAAATAGATGTTTTATTGCCGATGTTTTATTTAAAATCAAGTATTTGTATTTGTATGTTTAGTAAACAGGATTTTGTAACCTCTCGACATAATTTTGTAGAAGGGCGCTGCCGTAATCAACACCGTCTATCATTTGACGTGACCTTGACACATGACCTTTGTGAAGAGAAATAAACAATATTTTTATTATTTTATTCAGTACCATTACTCAAAATTTGACGACTTTAATATTCAATTTTTGTTATGGATTCGTAGCTTACTTAAATCTTATAAACATAACAAAAAATTTACCCTCATTGGAAAATTATTAAAGTATTTTAAAGTAGGAATAAAGCAAATAAATTATGAAGAAGTTTTGGCAGTAAGTACGAGTTATATCACTCTTCGCCAGTTTGCAACTGATATAAACCATCGCACCCCAAATTTGCTATTCGGGTAATAAAGAAAAACGAGTGAAACTCTTGCTTCCCCCTTCAAGAACATTTAAGTCATGGACGTGATACCATTTAACTACCAGCTAACTTATACAAAAGTGATTGGTGTAAATGCAATGTTTTCATATTTTAAGTTTTTTTATAGATAAGATGTGGTTATCTTGTAGGTATCTGTTTTAAAAACATGTAGAGTCGTATAATTCTCCGCATGTGAAATATGTAAAAGTTTAAGTAAAAGAAACAGCAAACCAAACTAGATGGCGTTAATTATTTATCTTACTACAAAGCCGCATTCTTGTCCCATGAACAAACTGTTCTAGGTAAATTTCCCCTAAGAATTTTGCATTCAAAATCACCTCTGTCTTGCAGACAAATTAAATTTCCTACACATTGATTTTCACCAGGCCCTAATTAGTTAATTTGCCGATTACTTTACAGAGTTGTGAGCGCAATGGGAGCTCTATGCCAGACCAAAATAGCATTTAATAGAAAATGAACTTTATCTCCCAGGCTTTAAAATAAGTGTTGGTTGGTGAGAAATTTTGAACTTTCTAGCGACGGTTGTCTATTTTGTCACATAAAATATGAGCAACCAACCCTCGACTATAAGTTTCAATATCGCTTGCGCGGATTCCATTGGTTTGTTTAAGTGAAACTTACGTTAGTTTTATAATTTGTTCTGTGGCAGTGCGGAGAAGATTTATGAACTAATTTAATAAGGGAAACTGTAGCGGACTGATTACACTAATGATTTTAGTGGTCTGAAAAATTGCGGCCACTTTGTTTGAAACCATTGCTTTTGTGAATATCAAACTTAATTAATTTATTACAATGAATAAAATTTACTGTTATGCAATTAGACCTAGACCTTATATTTGTTCCATTTTATATGCACAGTTACATAACTGTCAACACAAATAAATCGCCATGGTTGTCAGTACGTTTCAAATTGCTTATGTTTCTAACATGAATTTCTGTACATTTTAAATCAATTAACGCGTTCTACTACTTGTCATTCCAGTCATTATTTAAGGTTATCCCACATGGGTAAATAACCTTCGGCCCACCGGTTAAATTGCAAAAAAATAGGTCATCCTGTCAATACAGAAACAACGAACCTTTTATCCCATATATTGACTGAGATTGATTGTCAGTCGGCATGTGCTAAACGAATTGCGACGAAATAAAAGCAAAAGTTCGCGACCCCTGTCGACATTGTCACTCCCATATTGTTTTATTGAAGTCATCATATTGACTATCGATATAAAAAGGTTATCTACAGAAGGCTCAACAACTTGTAGTACCTATATGTAACGTGATGGTTCAGTGAGCCTGCTGGATTACCACGACTTCTTATTGCGATTCAATGGCAGACCTAATTTGAGTAGTTTATACTTTTGAAGGAAATATAGTCTTATTAAAAACTCACATGGTCACGAATATTAACAAATATACAATGCACTTGAATTTGGAAAAGTGATCGTCAAGTAATAATGATAGTGAAAATAGACTGTATTCTATAATTTGCACATTTTGACCAGTCAAAAAGTACGATCATAATTACACACCTACTAAAAAACTCGAATTATCATTGTCTCTTTCGGGAGGATTTCAAACTTCTGAAATTAATGCAAATGACAAGCTGCATGCAGTATAATAATTACCTATTCTAAATATGTAGCAAGCTTATTACGTGGTGCAAATGATTCCTCATTATTTAGATAACAATTGAAGCCTTTCAAGAAACGACCTCGTATTTATTTAAAATGATATCATTAGGTTCTTGGCTTACTTCTAAGATAACAAGCATTGTTGAAAGTCTCTTGAGCTTCCGACTGTTCCGACCCTTTCCTCGCTTTGACAAGTCACCCGTGAAGATTGCTTGGATCCCAACTGGCCCTTAACTTAAATCCTTATCGTTGGATCGGATTAATTGCGGAAATACCATGATGACGACCGAGTTATAACTGGGAGGGTATTGTTACGGCAACTTGTGTGCAATGGAAAGATGGTTGTTCGATTCAGACTTAGATTTAGATTTTTAGTATAATATCTTCAAGAATAATTATGTATGTTAACCCAAATGGAATATTCTACACATAGGGCCTATAGACCATGCCATGCCTAAAACACAGTTTAAATAGGCCAGCTGCACCTGCCCAGTTCTGAATTAACTTTAATCAGTTCACTTTAGCGTTTAGCGTAGTAGTTTAGCATTGAAAACAATCGCAGTACACTTTATTTAATCACTGTTTTACATTTGAATTTAATCCAATGCATCCTTTTCATAGCAAACCTCAGAGAGTTTCAACCTCATAATATACCAGCAATACTGGTAGCCTCAGCAAATTGTTGAGGTTAATTTTCCAGGTGTTTTCAGAGGTTATATAAATTGAGCACCACTTATTTTAAATTTGATGTACCTTTTACCAAATTAAACTCATAAAATTCATCTGGTTAAATTACAAAAATATATAGACAAACTTTCAGAGAAATATAAAACCTTCTTTATGAACCACGTACTAGAAACATTTTAGCATTCCAAATAAATTTATCAACATGGAAATATTCGCTCCTATCGAACTCTTGCTAGCCATAAGCTTCTCATTTATTATGCTACTTGTCCTATTTCTACCGTCTTTTATTCTATAGATAATTACTACAGTGGTAAATGTAGTAAATTAAAATACCTCTAACAAAACAATATAGAATTTACATTGCCCTGCACAACCAATTCATCACAAGTCACAACAAAACAGGCCACGTTTAGCGGAATACTATTTTGGAAGTCTCGGAAATAAGAGGGGGAAGAGGGGGAAATTTGCATGGCTGATTGCCGTCCGCTGCTCAATCAAGGATATTTAACGGAATTAGTTAATTGAGTGAACGTTCACCGTCGGCCCTCAACTTGCCATAGTAAAGGGGGTGTACAATAGCGAGATTCACGCCGACGTTACAGTTGCAGATTTAACGACTCGCTGACTTTGAAATGTTACCCCTTTCCTATATATATCGGAAATTATAGAATTTACGCAGATGAATTTCTAAACTGAATGTGCTTTGTTGAGTTGTGATAATCAGAATATCTATTCACATCAGCCTTGCCTGGTAAATAACACTATATTCTAGGTTATATTTATCTATGCGTTTATAATAACATTAAAATTACTAGTAAGCCTTTTATTGACTATTTGAAACTATTTTTTAATAATAAAAATCTGTAAACTGAAGAAAAGTATAAATAAACGGACTAAATAGTTCTTACTCAACCAACTTTAGATCATTCATTTCAATTCCTGTCAGTAGATTATAAGAATAATGTATTATACATCAGCATTGTTTCACAGTAATAATATAATATTAATAATACAATATACCTACACTATATTATATAATTTACTTGTAGATTTTAATTCATCGTCATCATTATATCAGCCACAGGATGTCCGCTGCTAAACATAGGCCTCCCCCATATACTTCCGGAGCAATCGATCTTGTGTGGTTTGCACCCAACGGCTCCCAGCAACCTTTATCAGGTCATCTTTCCATCTAGTGGGATTTCAGTTAAAATCACAAAAGTCACATTCTTTGATGTTCATTTCGCTCGTGCAACCGGTTCCTTATAAACGACAACAGAGCCACGTATCAGAGGAATTTAATGAACGATAATAAGATGATTTTGCGGCTCCGATGTTCCCTAATTATAATTTGATTTTCTTGTAAATAAAGCAGCATTTCTGAATAACAACTACGTTGAACTTTTTATGAAACTCTTTTGATAAAATTCTAAGAATATTTGTTAATTTTCGAAGTGATTGACCGTTGAAATATTAATATTTCTAAATTTCGTGCTAGTGAAACGACAGGATTTCAGTAGAAAGATTTTATCATAATGTCATCCCTTATTTAGATTTCAACTGTATTTCTTATCTGATTTGGCAACTTTCGGGAACAAGAATTCATTACGCATTCCAATTGGAAGTTGAAAACAAACTGTAATTTGGTGATTGAGTTTCCGAGTTCAATTCCGAAGAAGTTTGTTTGTTTTCTTGTTTTGAACTGAAATATTATTCATTATATTATTGTATTATAAGACACATAGATAATATAGATATACAAAATAATTAAAATTAACTTGCAAATAGGGTACCATGTTATGTTGTCCGTGCTGCGCTGAGATCGAGTTTTATTTTTACTTGCTCAGTTTTTCAAATAAGGAAGACTTTTATGGATTAAAAAAATGTAAGTACGAAAAAAGAGTCATCATGGATAAGTGTTAAAATGAAACTATAATTTCCTGTGATGCTTTTCTCCTATATTTTGTAAAATAATATAACTAGTGGTTCGCCCTGAAATGAGATCTCGCGAGTCGCCCATAAAAACAAAAAAATATTATTTGTAATCCCTGACTATCAAAAGAGTGCCACGAAATGCATAACCAACCTACTTGACCTACAGTTTTATCCAAATAACAGGTCACGGGAGTTCATGTTAATTGATTAATATTTTTCGGGGTAGAAATTGCAGTTATTCTGGATTTCAGATTTTTGCCTATATTTGTGTTATGTTCTAAAGCTTCACGCATACTAAATTTTAGCACTGTGGGGTTAGTTGTGTACCCTGTGAATTTTATCAAAGTTTTGTTTTTATTAAGGCTAATAACTCAAAAACTACAAGAATTAAACTAACAATAAAAACGGGGTCGAAATGTATTAATGGAGACCTTTAATTTGAGGTCTATTTGACCTAATAGTCTCATTTTCATTTTTTTTTACTCCTCTTGAACCCCAATATCTCAAAAACCCCTCCACGTTTTTAGCTCATTTAGTCACACTAAAATTGTGCCATCACTACCTACATACAACGCCTATTTGCTAAAGTTGATTTGGAGATCTCGCTTTGCTAAATATGTCCTACGTTAGAAAATGTTTTGTCTCGTTTAAGACAATCAAATACAAAATAATAGCAAACAGAATCTAAGACTAACATTTTTCTCTTCCACACTTATAGCCTTGACCAAGTTTGGAAGCGATAATCACAAGCGGTCACTTATCAGATTCTCGTCCGTTATTGATAGGATCTTGATGAGTAACGCCTAATCCTTTTTTGCCTCTTGACCCTCGCAGCAAAAACGGGACCTTTTATCGAAGCCGATTTATATCCTCAATGAATGATTGGTATGCGAAGACGCTGGACAAAGGATAGATTAGATCTATGGAGGCATTTAAAACGTATTCCGATAGCCATCTATTGGCTAAATATCTTGGATAAGGATTCTTTTAAAGATTCATCGAATTCTAAAGATGTTTGAAATCTAAAATGATTCTAAATACAAGTTTTGATTTGACCAATTATTTTCACGCAAAACGTGAAATTACTATGATTTTTAATATTCATTGTTCTTAACCACGTAAGTTTCAAACGTTATATTAGATACAAAATATCTTAGTAGTTTCCATGATAATGTTTTGTCAACCACTTGTTTTGAACCCTTGGTCCCAACTTGAGGTATTTATACCTAACCCAGCGTAAAATAATCTTTACTGCGCTCAACTCAGATTAGTTCATGAAGATGTTTACATCAGTTTGAATATTCAGATGTTTTGTGCTTATGGATTAAGATTAATTCATGGTTTTTATTCATAAATCTATTTTAAATTAAACCAACACAATTTTGTAGCGTGTTACTTAGTAGGTATTCTTTGCTTCTAGGAAGATATATAAATCCTTATTTGAGTGTTTTATCTAAAAACAATATAATCTTTTTTTTATTAAATAGTAACAAGTACATTATTCAGTAAACACACGTAAGTAAAAAAGTTACGCACTTTTTTCAAGGTGCAAATCTAACCTAATTGACAAAGCAATAATTTTTATTAAGTCAAATTCATAATCTGCAGAAATCCCAGCTATAAATATAGTTAATCTTGAAAATAATAACAAAATTTAAAAAAAGTGTCTACTAATAATAAATTAAATCAAATTAACAAATAAGCCCCCCCGGCTGTAACTAATGTTGAAGAATGAACTAAAGAAGAAACAGGAGTGGAGGCAGCTATTGCATCGAAACAGCTTAAATAATATAGTTTTCTTTTACTCGTAGCCTACTTATCCTGGACTTAAATTTGGAGAGTATGTTCTTAAGACACCCTAGACTGGTATCTATTTAGGACGGATTTTTTGAAGTTCATCCTCTAAGAAGGTAAATAGGGGTTATTATGTTTTTATGAAAAACCGAAGTCCCTGGATTTTTAGACCTGAATCTTTGTAAAAATATTAATGAAGACAAATAAGAGAAATAGTATTTTTTGATTTTCAAAAATTATCCTTGGTAGGGTGTAAAAAGGTATCGTTTTTCGTATGGCAAAAGATGTATGTAAAATTTAGGATTAATTACGTTTTAATTCAATTAATGAAGCATTTTATTATGGTTTGGCCACCAGAGTCGGATAATGAAACCACGAGGGAACCAACAGTACTCCTTATTAGACAACAGTAGAAGGATCGTGTTTGAGTTCATTGATAACTTCAACAACGCCTATTTTCAATGTTAAATATGTAGAGAGCACACAGGGTACCTATTTTTGCCAGTTGGTCAAAAACTTCGGATACTGTATACATCTTCTTGTTATCCAACTTATTCTTATCATCGTTATACATACGAAATCACTGAATATAGCTAGTTCGTTTACATTGTAAACGTACTAGCTATACCAGCTATTTTGTTATTAAATGTATAATTATTTTTCTTGTTATGTATCTTACTCTTATCATCTCTATGCATACGAAGTCACCGAATATAGCTAGTTCGTTTACATTATAAACGTACTAGCTATACAAGCTATTTTGTTATTAAATGTATAATTATTTTTCTTCTTATGTATCTTATTCTTATCATCTTTATGCATACGAAGTCATCGAATATAGCTAGTTCGTTTACATTATAAACGTACTAGCTATACAAGCTATTTTGTTATTAAATGTATAATTATTTTTCTTCTTATGCATCTTATTCTTATCATCTTTATGCATACGAAGTCACCGAATATAGCTAGTTCGTTTACATTATAAACATACTAGCTATACTAGCTATTTTGTATATGTATAATTATTTTTCAGATGCAAAAAAAAATATGTATAAAAAGTGTATAATATAAAAAATATGGTTAATTTAGTAAACGTTGTAGTCTCTTAAATTATAGGATAATCGCACGTACATTGACTAAAATCTAGAGCTCTTTTTCAGTTTTATCTCTGTTAGAGTCTCGTAGGCTCCGAAGAGCACTGATTGAAAACTAACGAGTGGAATCCAGCTAGAATCTCAATAAAGCGACCAGTGACGGCCGGTTACAGACGGCCCGGTTTTGTTCTTATTTAGACGCGTCGTTTAATGTGCGCCTAACAATCACTTGCAGTGATTTGTTGCTGCTACAGTAGTGGCAATTTTTATGTAGAGATTTAAATATTATTAATGAAATACGATGATAAAAAACGTATTTGTGTTCTTATATACACACGTAAGAAGATATACTTTTTTGGCGTAACAGAACCAGACTAGCTAAAGATTTCATCCCAGAAAATATAGTTATGAGTTTTCACGGAAACTTGAGAGAAAGTTATTAGCTAACTTCACCATGTCGCTTTTTGGCTGTCATGTGCGCGCGCATTAGACAGTTATCACCTAACTTAATCATGTCACTTTTTGGGTGTCGGTGTGCGCATGCATCGTAAAAAATTTACTCTCATATTTTTTTCCAAACGCGCCAACAGAAGTATAACTACAAAAATTTTCAAATTTAATATCATTTCTATCTATTACACTACTCTCTCCGGTAAATTTACTTAATTTTAACTTATTGACAATATGAAGTAAATGTCTGAAGTAAAGTAAATCCTATCATGAGGATTAAAAAAGTCGTGAGCTTATTAGTTAATATTAGTTTTACTTTGTCTGTTTTTTTAAGTAGATGTTTAGAGGCATTTGAAGGAAAGACCTGGATGCGAATAGCACAAGATTGATTGGAGTGGCGTTTGACTACTTTAACAGATTATTAACGATTTAAAAAAAGGACCTTGTTATACAAGTGCTGTAAGCGATCTATTGTACACCTGAGGTATTTTGAGAAAATGCGAGCTAGGAAGCTAATCAAGGGATCAATTGATCGCTTACACCCGAGTATAACACATAACTTTTCATCACGAATGCGAGGGAATTCAAAAAGTCTTCACATAAATTTGCGTTGCCGGTATCTATTGTTTTTATTTCAGTACTTAACTGTGGCCTCTTTCATTTTTAAATAAAATTATTTGTCATCGAGATTTTATTTAATTTTAACATAATATGAATGCCTCATTCTATTTTCAAAACTTAATTGTTTTAACTTAATTCGTTAATTGCATTTACGGAGCCGATATCGAGTTTACAATGAGTGATGTTAAAAATAATTTAAATTTAGACTTTGTACGTATTCTCACCACAAATAGCAACCTTTATCAGGTTGTCTTTCCATTTCATGATATTTTGAAATTCTATTTAACTTTATAGTGCTACATTTTTAAAGTCATTGTAGCAGCGCTTTAGGACAGGAAACAATTTTATTTGCTCCAACTAGCAATCTGATGACATTTTTGCGTTGTCTTTTTGTGCGTTTCGCATTCGTTGCGTTCTTCGTAGCGACAATGAATGAACGCTTCGTTTTCGTTATTTTGGAACGTTTTGGATAATTCACGTAACATTGTTTGATGGGACCAATACAGCTAGTTTTAATAAATATAAAAGAAAACCGACCAATCCACAAAATACAAATATGTTTTTTTTAACTGAATAGAACTTCGTTTGACCACAACCTCACCTGATGGTAAGTGATGATGTCGTCTAAGATGAAGCACGAAGATCTAGAAGAAACCTATGTACTCTTACCTTATTGAGGCCCCGATTGTATTCTTTAGGATAAACAGACGACGGTAAACTGTTCCATACCTTAGCTGTACGCATCAAGTAAGTACGTAGAACCAAAATTGTGTGTGCGCGAATGCGTGGTCAACTAGGTCCGGATGATACTGAGCCGTGCGCCTGCTTGTTCTTTGATGGAAGGGAGGTGGCGGGATCAGATCGTTTAGTTCCTGGGCACATTCTCCAAAATGTATTCTGTAAAAGATCAATGGGCTTGCAACTTTACGGCGGTGTTTGAGACTTTGGGTCTTAGTCTAAGCCATATATTGCTCACCTGTAAGCCAAAACAATGGGACAAATAGGCATCTTTGGAGGAGGCCTTCACCCAATCTGGGGTTCTTGCAAAATAAAGAATTAAATAAGAAACATAATAATAATTAAATTAAATACTAACCAATAACTTAATTTAGCTAACAATTTAAAATTCCTAATATTAATAAATCACAAGTGTAAAAATGTAAGAAATAAAAGGCTTTTTATTTGTTATTTTATTTTTATTTTAATAGTAAACTCATAAAACCAAGTAAATTGTTCTAAAATCTGTTTTACACATACCTTTACTTCGTCTTATTTCAATTGTAATATGTAGGTATTTGCATATATTTATTTTATTTCAGATTTTAGCTTTGCAAACTTCGTGATTTTGTATAGTATTTTCATATTTTTTCGTTATAATTCTAAAACCTAACAAAAAAAGAAAAATGCTTTGGATGGAACTATGTTATCCAAGAACCCCATAACCTACTTTGAAATTTTGACCTCCAAAATTTTAGCTCCGTTGGCAATCAAAATAAAAAATATTTATGTTTATTTTTACTTGAAAGTATTTTTATAAGTAATTGTTCCAAATTTAAAGTCCGCCGGAAGCGGAGTTTCAGCTTCAGTAGTTGCTCGAGACAGACGAAATATTTTTTTTGGACTCAAATGTACAACTGTTAGTATTTTTCAAACTTTCACGATCATGTACATATGTATGTACAACTGTTTACCCTATCGATGACAAGATAACATCTTTCTAAACATTTGTATACAAATACAAATATATTTATTGATCTATTTTAAACCAACTTATGCTTACACAAAAGCAACTTAAAATATATTAGTATGATTAAATTTAAATGTGGATATTTTCTTTTGTAAAACAAAATTAACCACCATTAATAATTACAATAAACAAATTGACATCAAGACGCTAGTCAGTCCAAACATCTCTCAAAAAGTATGAAGCGAAATTAAATGCTTGCTAAGGAGAGTCCTCAAAACAAATCTACTGAATGAGAATAATGAAGCATACTCGACGGCCATAGCCAGAGGAAAGAAGTGCTTATTTCTGTTTTTATATTTTATTATTGGCCCTCTCATCTCATATTGCACTCATAGAGGCCGACATAAAAGATTGAAACGTGAGAGGGGCATTTTCAATGGCGTAATTGCAAGTGCTTTTTTTAATTCAATTCCTGTCGGCTAAAGTAAAGCTGGAATGCACTCATTGATATCGCCCCAAAGTAATGAGTTTTTTTAGTTTTTCATGCAGATTTTTGTTGATAGTGAAAATAAGTTTTTATGTGCAGTTTTGTGTTCGATATTGAAATGCAAAATAGGTTTTTCATCGTTGTACGTAATTATTAGATTGTGTTTATAATTTTACCAATAACATTATAGGTATGAATTATAGGAGCTTATTTTTATATTTTTCTCCTCGGCCAAACTTCTATTAACAATACTGTTACGAGCTGAGGGTTCGGGATAAAATAATGGGAATCGATCTAACCAAAATAACACTTTTATTCAACACTAGAACGATGAATACACGAACTTGGTCACACGTAATCACAACACACTAATTCATACCACTGTTGCACCATTTAAAGTCACCGAAATGTTCGCATGTATAGCAAAATCCAGACTGACTCGCGAGCAACTACTGTTCACGCGAGACCCTTCTCCACGTCAGTCCTCCAGGGCCTCGCTGAGACTAACTGACTGTCCGGCCATCTCTCCGGCCTATTTATATCGCGCACATTTCGATTGTTCGAGAACGATCTCGATCGTTCCAGGAAAGGGGTCGGTGTTTCGACAGAACGACCAATCCCCATTGTGCGCAACCGCAGACAATAACACAGCAAGACAAAAGCGTTCGAGAAGTTTCGATTATTACTCATTGTTTAACAGCCTCGGCGTAACACTACTCTATTGGCTTCCAAAGGTTGTCAGGGAGAGATTGCTTACTGTAGCGATAAAACCACCCATTATGCAATTTTTTCTCATTATGTTTTAATTAGCTTGTAGGTTCGTCTAGATTGTATCCACCAACTGCTAGATAGGTATAGGTTTCTTCCATTTTGTGCCATGGTTTCCAGTCTTAGGTCGAATACATAATCTAATTAGCTATACTCTCGATGTCTTTAAGAAGTAATTAATTTTATATTTACTTGAATATATATTTTCGCTCACTTTACCTGCTATTTTACATACACCAGTAGTAAATGTAAACCCATAACATTTAATTACAGTATTTAGTTACGAAAGGTATAATTAAATACTGAGTTATGATTGGTAATATAAACGACAGTTTAAAACTCATAATGTAATTACTGTATTCGGTTACCAAAGGTGAAATTAAACAGTGAAATATGATTAGTCTGCGAAGTATTTTTTCCGAGAGATGACGAGGAAAATGAGCAATTACACAGCGACGGTGGCTCGACTTAAACGCCTAATGAAATTTAGAGTATGCTGAGAACAGAGGGCGATAGAGAAGTCTGAAGGCATATAAAGATAGATACACTCCTTAATGAACATCAAACAAAGTTACAATCTGAATACGAGTATATAAAACAAAGTCGAGTTAGTTACACCATTTATAACTCAAGAACGGCTGAACAGATTTTGATGATCTTTGAATTGTTAGATTTATCTCCGCCCCGAATAGCAGAATAACTATTACAACATCGGAAAATTTAACAATTAAAAAATATGAAGAAAATTAATTTCTCATACATAGATGCAGATAATGATGGCCGATGGACAATTCTACCGGCGACGTATATTGGCAGCCCACGTCAGACTTTACATGTTGATTTTTGTACATTGAACTTATTTCATTTAGAGTATTAACGCTAAAAGCTATCTGTTCCAGATCTTAATTTATGATGATGATTGAGAAGCATAATTATCGAAAGAGTTATATAAGTTCTAATTTAACCCTAAAACGCCTTATAATTATTTTCCTTTACTTTGACTATATGTTTTCAAATGCACTCGGTTATAATTACCTTTTTCGTTTCCTCATCTTTCAAGGCAGAGCTACGTAACTTCTCTTCTATCAATAGTAGCATACCTTATATTCATACTAATATTATAAATTCGCAAATAACTCTGTCTCTCTGTCTGTCTGGCAGAACTGATTTCGATGAACTTTGGAATATAGATTGGACCCTTTTTATTGACATACCACTCATGTGAAGCCGTGGGTGAAAGCTTGTGAAGTATTATTATGTGAAGTAAATGGACATATTATTATGCATATATCTTGTTTTCTAGTTTATGTAAATAATGAATTGCTAAACAGATATTTTGAGTACCTAGCTATGATAATAATATAAAGTTTATTACAGGCAACGTGTTAAAACAAAGCCACAGGACGTACACCGCTGAGCATAGGCCTCCTCTTATATTTCCAGAGCATCCGTTCCTAGCAGCCTTCATCAGGTCGCTTTTTCGTGGATAATGACGATATAACATTAATAATTGGTTAAATTCTTTTAGAAACACTACTCCAATCCTTTGCAACTCTTCACGTCTTCATACCATCAGCCAGCAACTCTTGAATTCAGGAGCTCGGAAAATTATTCCGAAATATAATTAAAGTGTAGAGCAATTTATTTTAATTTTAAACCCCACCAACCGCGTATCTTCGGTAGAACAGTTGGACTCTAACTGCTTTCATTCAAAACTTGAGCCTATACATTACTGTTACGAAGGTGACATTAAGAACTTAATAAATCATAATTATCAAGCAAGTAGCAGTTAAATTTATATTATATGAAACCTTTATGAATTCTACATTTGCTATATTGAATTCTACATTTGTTTAGGAATTTTGTTAACATTGTGAGTTCTTAAGTGTGAGTAAAAATGGTAAATTAAATATAGATAAATTTTTTTGAACAGGCACTTTATGGTCTAAATTGGCGACCGACGTGAACGAACAGTGGCAATATTCGAACACAAGGTCGTACTGAGTTCTTAAAACATATAGGAAGTAATTCTAAATCCATGTCAGTTACATACGAGTACATCCACTAAAATGTCATTGCACTTTGAGAGGTAATTACGAGAAAATGGACACTCTTGTGTATAACTGCACTGCGCTTGCGCTCAAGTCACGTGTTTAATAAGTTAGTTTACTAATAAGATGACAATAAGCTTGGGAATTATATTGCTCCAATTCGATCAAAAAATATAATAATACAAACTTTGATTATATACTTGTCTAGATAGAGCAATGCAAACAAACGACGCGCAAAAACCGTCTTCAATTGCGTGTTATGTGTGAGTACCGCTCGTGTACTTATTGTAGTCAAACTGTCAAGGTGTGCGTGTTTAGGGATGCCTGCTCTAAATTATTAACTTACCTTTCCACCATTACTTAAGAAGATGAAGGTTAAATAATATAATCATTTTGTATATTATTTATTTAATTTAGTAACAACAAAACATGCATTAAAAAAAAACAGTAATTTATAGATTAAAACCATATTAAAACCCATCTCTTTGTGTTTGTTTTTGGAATATTTGTCTTTTTGATTTTACTGCCTCGGCTACGTTATATAATACATTTCAAAGAGATATTTTGCTTTTTCAGACGAATATTTTTTTTTCTTAATGAACTAATGGTAGCCTTATGTTTGCGTTCCAGTATTATCTTGCGACGTAATGTACGGCGTAACTTGACTTTGCGTGGAGTATCAAATATCGATTCCAAGTCTGAAAAATCTTGTAAAGCGGTCGGTGGCTCGTCACTCACCGGCTCCTTCGAGCACGAAGGTTTAGGTTCAATAATTTGATTGTGAATATCAATCGCCATATTAGATGCAGACGGGTCCTGTTAAAAATAAATAATTCGTATTAAAACTAATGATCATTATTGTAAAGTTCTGAATTAGCTTTAGCCGGCCAGATCGTGCTAAGCCGCTAAGACCTTACTTGTTTTTTATTTGTTGAAGATTCTGTTTCCGTCGCTGACAAAAATAAACACTGTAACAACATAATTTGAAATCAATAAAATATGAAAATGACTCTGCTCTAAGCTTGATGTGTTATTAAAAACCATACTGTACGATCTTTTGATTACCAATTTTAAAAAAGAAAATTTAACTTGGTCTATGACATATCGTACCTTGCTTGGTACCGATCCATTCTTTAGACGTCGTAATCCCTTTTTTGTAAAATATAAATCATCATCAGAGAAATGTTCGGAACACACGACTGAAGTCTTGTGAGGTTTCCACTGGTCTTCATTTCGTGTCCGCTGTATAATGTCTGTCCAGCGATTTGCTAGTACGGAATCCGTAGGAAATCTGAAACCCAAAATATTATAAAGAACTAACAAAAATACTATACAGTGCATGACGTCATAGATTTCATTTATTTTATACATGTAAGTTATCATTTTCTGATCAAATAAATACTGTCATATTTGAAATAATAATATTCTGCTGATCGAATTTCGGTCACCGCAGCCAATTTTTACGGAGATTAGTCAACTACACAAGATATTTATTAAAGTGCACAAGTATGTGCGCAAACATACACTGGTCATCAAAACCATCGACCCACCCACCATCTTTTTGTTTAATAATGATCGATTGTTTCACATGTTTGTTTATCATTTTGAGGGTTGATATTATTTCATAATTTTCTGAATTACAAGATGTAATGTTATGTTAATTATATGTTAATGATATTTGTAATTTGTCTCCCATAGTTTCACCAAATCTCCCTAGTAATAAACTGGCAACACCGGGTAATCAGAGTAACAAACAAAAAATCTAACTAAAAAATCGTGTTTTTTTCAAATGATAGTGGATAAATGGTAAAACTTACCTATGAAAAGTGATCTTGATGTTATTACACAGTTTTCCCACATAATTGCGACACAATTTGACAGCACAAACCGGCATAATTAATTATTTTTCGTGAGCACGTTATCCCTAAGTGATTCTAATGACACTGACTTAGGTGAGAAGCGAGTCTACCAAATATAGTAGACTTTATTTGGGCCGTTTCGGTACAGACAATGTGTCATCTAGACAAGTATATAATCAAAGAATACAAACGACACTTAATTATTTTAAAAATGGTATAATAATAAAAGAATCTAGTAAAATCAATATTTTTGTAGTCAGATAAGGTAATGGTCAAACGTTATGCTATCATCAATAAAAAAAATGTTTAACCCCGGCTCATGCTTTTGTAGATTCAAAGGTATCACACCTAAGGTATATGGTATCAGATATCGCTTCTAAGTGAGAAGACCACCGATTATAAATTTAATTGGTGTTTTCTTTCTATTTTGTTTGTAACTTTTGTTTATATGGTGAACAATAAAGTGTTTTCATTCATTAATTTATTCGTACCTTTGAACCTTTTGTCAGTACGCTACTAGTAAGCGAGAGGCCTCATTAGTGCGTTGCATTGCGTTGCGTCGTCGCAGCGTTTTACATATATCTTTTTGTGACATGCCACAATAAGCGTTGCGCCGTCGCACGCCACCTTTCAACTTTCAGCGGATTTATGGACGAGAGACGCAGCGGGGGGAGGGTGATGCGCTGCGCTGTCGGAGCTCTGGTGCGACGACGGACAGTCACTATTTCTTAATGCAATCAAAGGAGATATCTAGAATCTTTTATTGTTTCTACGTTTGTTTTGGCGGTGGCGGCGTAACAAAAGAAACAATAGAGTACGTTTGTTTCGATTCATTTTCGAATGAAGACTGAAATCCACACTGAGAAATTCGCATGGAAATGATTGCTAGTTTTAAATCATTTTCATATGATGAAATTATTGGTATTTATCACTGTTATTTCATATGTGAAAAACCACAGGCCTTGATTATGATGTCACACTTGCTATTACTATTTCACATATTAAAAATCACAGACAATGATTTTTCATATGATGTGATTAACAGTGCACAACACGAAACCGACCGAAGTCTTGCGAGGAAAAACAAATGACCTGTTATTTACGAAAACGCTCGACAAATTCCGAAGAAACGCGAACAACGCGACTGTGATTTTTAGCATACCCGAATGACTCCGACCGATATACGATGAAAACCGAAAGTGATTTTTCATATGAATTATTTTTAGCAGGTTATGCGAAGCAAAGAAGCAAGTGTGACAAATGATTTACCATTTCATATGATTCTTCACATGCTACTCGTAAAACATTCCATCGCTACTGAGAAGCTACACTGCAATGGCGTGCGTCGCCCTCTTGCGTTGCGACGTCGTGCGTCGTCGCAACGCATGTGTGGTATACAATGCGTTGATCCGTTGCGACGACGCAACGCAACGCATTAATGAGGCATCACCCTTATAGATTATTTTGCTCAATAAATAATGTGCGCATTGGTGATAAAAATCTTCGTGAAAAAGTTCGTCTTAATCAACTTTGGACCATTAACAATGTTTTTCCTGAGGACTATGTGCATTAAAATAAAAGGGTGGTATTGGTACTGCTTCTTTAGACTTTTAAAAATCGATCTAACTACAAAGTTTCCCGTGTAAACCGCCACAAAACAAAAACCTTATACCGTATATAGCTTTTAGCTTTCTTCACCATTTAAACGCTAAATTCATTGTTAAATAGGAGAGTTTTTCTTTGTGGACGTGTAATGAGAATCCCGGCGTTCACGGGCCGGGGGTCAAAGTGGCCTCAACAGTACAAAGGAAGTTACCAAACAGAGTAGAAGCTTTAGATAGTCGCACGGTAATTTTTGACTTAGGGCCATGTTTTTGACTCACATGTTTGTAATTTAATTTTATATTAATTATGTCATTGATATCACTAGGATCATTTTGAAATGTCAATTTTACCCCCTGTTCCTCCATGACCAAGAAAGGGAATGGGTTGATTGATAAAAATGGTTTTAAAAATAACGTGGAGTTCTCGAGAGTGACATAGTCTAAGATCCACCTGCAATATTAATACGATAAGATTAATGTTATGTATTTAATAAAAATATATATTTTATACATAAAAGAGAGGAATAGAGTGAATAGAGGAATATATTTCTGCTGTGTTGCCGATCAAAATATAGCCGCCGGTATTTTTAATTAAAATTAAATTCACTATTATTTCCAAACAATTTCATTCCAGTATTACGAGTACTATTTATAACTATTAGTTGTCAGTGCACAGTGGTTTGAAATTTGACCGTTATTCATTTAATACATGTTTTTTTGTAGAAAAAGTTTTTGATATAAACAACTGTGACAGACGGACGGACAGACGGACGGACAAAGTGGCACCATAATTTTACCATTTTGATCTGAAACCCTAAAAAGGTAAAATCTATATAAGTATATAAAAAAATTATCCGTTTCCTTTGGTCACGCCATAACTTGAACCACTTTACAGATTTTTATGAAATTAGATTCAAGATTCATTTATTCAAATAAGAGTAACATTACAGACAAATCCAAATCGTTAACGTAATACACTATTAGGTCTAGAGATAGAATATGAACGGGATTGTGATATAAGCTACTTTTTACTCGACTGCACAAAATGAGGGTAATGTTTTTATTGACATACCACACTTGCGAACCCGCGGGCGGATCAGCTAGTTAGTAATAAAATAACCCGATAAATCTGCAATCATTATTTGTAGTTTTATAAACTTATTACTAGTGCCATTCAAGTTGTACCTTAAGAATTGGTTTTTAATTGCTAGTATTCAGATAAACAAAAAAAATGGTTTATAACATTAATTAGAGATTATCTTTGCTCTACATATGGAATACAACTGGGAAACTGCCTCGAAATCAAATTTAAACATCATCCTCCAAAATAAAAACTCGCCAAATATAAACTCCAAAATTCTATACTGAAATCTATGTCAAATGCGCCATGGTTTATCACAACCGAGGAACTGCATGAACACTTGAAAATGGCCACAGTGAGGGAAGAGATTATACTCATGGAAAATCATAAAAAAGTCAGATTATCGATCTTAATCAACTAGCTGTGAAGCTCCTCGAACCAAATCAGAAAACCTCCTTAAGCGCCACAACATACTGTGTGCAATACTCAATGCAGTTCAGCACAGCATTCCAATTATGCTCTCAAAATATCTGCTCACAGCCAAAGGCTGATCGAAGATAAAAAATTATAAAAAAAACCTTTGCTGTACATCTGGCATTGCTTTTTTTTATCAACATTGTAGGAAAGCTTAGACTCCGTAAATTTTACTTACTTTGTGGTCAAAGTTGCAAAAGCTTGAAACAATTTCTACGTCGCTTGTTATCTCGTAAGAAAATTGAACCCAACATTGTCATCTTAATGAAATTCTTGTCGGATAATGCGTTGTGGGCTTGCATTTTTAATAGCCTTTGAGTGGTAAAACTATTTGGTAAGGGTTTTGCCTTACTTATTACCTAAATTCCACTGATTAAGTTAATGGAAGATACCAACAGTGGTAGAGCACTCGGCTATGTGCTAACGAGATGTGAGTCTAATGAACTTGAAATCCTGTGCTCCCATTTTATATAATGGACACTGACTGGGAACTACGAAAGCTTCCTGAATGTGATTTTTTGTCAGAGTTTTTATTTATCATCAGCCAAAATAAAGATAACAGAACTTTTGTTAAACAAACTTTCGCCTATAACAAAGTACTGCGACGTAGGTCAAGCACCTTAGAAACGTGCCTTACGATGCACAGCGTTGATACACTGGACATACTGGTGCCTTATATGCCTGTAATTTCATACATCTGATTGCCGATCATGTCTGGAGTACCTACCTACTGTTCTCACCTCTGGGATGGATCAGCGAAATACCAGCTAGAGGCTCTAGATTCAATTAAAAGAAGAGTCAAGAAGCTCATTTGCAATGACGAGTTAGTAGATGCAAGGCTCCACAGCCTCGAGCATCGTCGAAAGGTTGCAAGCCTCTCGGTTTTTTATCGGATACATTTCGGAGAGTGTGCTGCGGAGATTTTCAACCTGATCCCACCATCCCTATTCTATTATCGGACAACCAGACGCCCTGCGATGCGCCACCGCTACACCCCATACGCACAAAGCGGTACTCTTTCACCTTTATCATGCGCACGGCCAAAGAATGGAACGACTTGCCTGAGTCTGTTTCCTGATAACTACAACCTAGGGGTCTTCAAGTGGCGAGTGAATAGGTTTCTTCTAGGCAAGCGTGTACCATCGTAGACCGCATCATCGCTTACCATCAGGCGAGATCGTGGTCAAATTACAGGCAAACATAGCCTTCAAACCGAAACACAGCACTGCTGCTAGAAATAGGTATCCAAAGTAGGAACTATATCCTTGATCTATGCAAGTTTATCAAGATGTAGGTAGAATAAGAAAGAGAATGAACGACAAACTGATGGACTACACCAGAAGTTTTTCTATACCTTCAAGGTTTTAATAAATAGAATTAGAATAAATAAATAAAATAAATAAATCTTTATTAATTACATTTATTATAACCATGTTGGTTTGTATTACTTTCTACGAAATATATTAGGTAGGTATTTTTAGCAATTACGCTTGTAATTTTACTGCCTATGCCAATGAATCACTTCTGTGCGTAGGCGTGTATTGTAGAAAAATAGGAGATACATTGATATATCTATGCCTAGATAAATACAGGGACATTAAGTAAACTTACTTTCTACTCTAGTGGGTATATTGATGTGTAAGTATTAGAAAGTATTACGTATAGACTTACAATAAACATTGTTATCACATAGACAGAGTATTTACAGAAACCTTTTCTAATTTTGTATTCCCTAATTTTTAACGCCAGTAGCTTGTTTAAAGAAAATAGGTACTGTAGTTGCTTACTTTCACGGTAACTTGACCGAATCTTCGGGGAAGTATGTGACTAGGTGAAATTACCATCTCTAAAGAGTTGTAGCTTTACTCCATGTTTTATTTCATCAATTGTGATGACGCGCTCTGGATGCGCTTTTCGTTCAACGTGATTCCGGAAATTCGTTGAATGACTACGTTTGTTAGCGGGATTAATGGGAGTAATGTTCATTGGAATCTATGAAATTTTTGGTACCTTTAAACAGTGATTTGCATTTAAACAGTCGGTAGCAGACAATAACGACCGTATTATCAGGTATATAAGACATATATACGTATTATTTAATTATATTATAAATAGATTAGATGGCAGCTGATCTGTGAAGATATTTATTCAGTGCCTGGTGGAAAACAACCTGATGGATGAATTACGCAGTTACTATAGAGCCTGTAGCAGGTTTATAGATGCAATATGGTTGCCAAGCACCATCTTTATATCTTATTAGCTGACCCGCCGAACTTCGTACCGCCTTGACATGCATATGACGCGGGCTGCCAATATACGTCACCCCGGTAGAATTGTCAATCGGCCATCATGTATGAAAAAATGAATTTTCTTCATAATATCTTTTTACGTAAATTTTTCCGATATTTTAATAGTTATTCTGCTATTAAGGGCGGAGAAAAATCCAACAAATCAAAGATCATTAAAATCTGTTCAGCCGTTCTTGTGTTATAAATGGTGTAACTAACCCGACTTTATTTTATATATAGACATAATCAATATCAATATAATAAAACATAATAATTATGTATATATTTGACATATCTATCGGAAAAACATCAGTACACAACCAGTACCAGTAACCTGAACCAAGCCACGGGTTTCCTCACAATATTTTTTATTCCTTTAGCGTTTTAAGCACGCATAATATATATACGAGTATGTATAATGCGCACCATTTTTTTTCGAATCTAACACTTCTCTGGTGATTCTCGAGATTTGAACCCAACAAGCAATAGAATTAGTTTTTATATTTAATTATGAATTTTAAAATTATTTTAGTATAACTTTGGCTAAAGCACTGCGGTACGATAATCTACGTCAAGTGATAACAGTCGCCGCTTAGAAACTACGTAGCCATATATGAGGATTAGGAAATCAGGTATAAATTATCTATCACATCCTTAACTCCTCTATTACCAACTGTGTTTTCCCTACTTTCTGGAAAGAAGCTCAAGTCACTCCTCTCCCGAAAAAGAATAATCCAGCTTCTTTCTCAGATTTCCGTCCAATCTCTATTCTTCCTTTCCTATCCAAAGTCCTGGAACGTCTTGTTCATAAGCAACTGAGCACTTTTCTTTCCAGGAATAATCTTCTAAATCCTTTCCAATCCGGTTTCCGTCCAGGCCATAGTAAGTACTGTTTCAACATTAGTTAAAATAACTGATGATATACGAGATGGCGTGGACAATGGAAAAGTAACACTACTATCACTTTTAGATTTTAGCAACGCTTTCAACAACGTTGACTTCGAAATTCTTCTTGGTACCCTACGCTCTCTTAACGTATCTCCAACAGTGATTGAGTGGTTTCACAGTTATCTGAACGGGCGCCGTCAACGTATACGCATTGATGATAGTTACTCATCGTGGTGCACGATATCAGCTGGTGTCCCTCAGGGTGGCGTTTTATCACCTCTTCTATTTGCAATTTTCATAAACTCAATATCCCAACAATTAACTTCATCCTACCACCTCTATGCAGACGATCTTCAAATTTACACACAAGATACAGTAGAGCGGCTGCCTGAAGCTATATATAGAATAAACCTTGACCGAGACCGTATTCTGGACTGAAGCAAGGCACATGGTCTTAGAGTTAACCCACTCAAAACTCAAGTAATCGTCGTTGGGGGTTCTAGGATGATATCGAGGATAGACTGGTCTTGCCTTCCACAAATTATATTTGATGGCACCTACGTTAAGCAGAGTGAGACGGTGAAAAATTTAGGCGTTCTCATAGACAGGCAACTGTCATGGGGACCTCAGATATCTGAAGTCAGCCGTAAGATGTTTGCCTCAGCGGGTTCTCTTAGGAGATTGCGTAACTTCCTTCCGACTGCCACTAAAATTTCGCTCGCGCAGTCGCTTCTTCTCCCGATACTTGACTATGCTGATGCTTCTTATCTAGCTCTCACTGAACAGCAACTAGATAAACTTGAGCGCTTGCAAAACTTTGGCATCCGGTTCATCTTCGGCTTGCGGAAGTATGACCATGTGTCCGAATTTCGCAGTAAGCTCAAGTGGTTACCCATACGCCTTCGCCGGGATACTCACATCCTTCAGCATTTATATAACATCCTGTTCAACCCTTCTTCACCTTCCTATCTTAAAGAACGCTTCCATTTCCTCTATCAATCCAATCCTCGATCCTTGCGTTCATCTGACACACTCCAACTCAGGACACCTGTACACTCCTCCTCGTACTTTGATAAGTCTTTTACAGTGCAGGCTGTCCGGTTATGGAACGCGCTGCCGGTGGCTATCAGATCTGCCAAGTCACTTGCCATTTTTAAACGTATGCTCAGAGAACACTATCTGAGTATTTGTCGCTAAATATATATGTATTTATTATTAAATATTTGTTTCTTAAATAAGTCTAAGTATGTATCTATAAATTATTTTGAGTAGTTATTATTTAGATTCATGTAGTTTTCATTTATGTAAGTTTTATATTTTTTATTTTTATATAATTAGTATTAGTATGTATGTACATGTAGTATGTTAGGTACACCCCAGGTAATGTCTACACAGTCCATTCCATCCAAAGGTTGTCTGGTAGAGATCGCTAATTAGCGATAAGACCGCCAATTGTATCCATAGATTTACGTAGTTGTTTTTTTTTTATATGTACTTGTTTCGTGGTGTGCAATAAAGTATTATCTAATCTAATCTAATCTATAAATTATTGTATGTGTTCGGGCTTTGTAAATTGTTTGTCAAAATATTAACCCTTGTTACATGAGATATACTTACAAGTGATGAGTTTATGGCTTTGTTTTTTGGAGTTTTTACTTCATCCAAATGCCTTCGACATGGCGTAACGATTTTTATGGTCAGTAGACCTAGCATAGTAACTGTAGAGAAGGATTTAGTCATGCGTCATTTTTCGGCTCAAAGAAGACACATGTCGACCGTCTCGAGCACGGCGATTGCGAGAGTGAGCGGGAAGAAACGTTGCCGACACTTCCTCGACAGTAGTCTACAACGCCGAGCACGATAGCCATCATTTTCTCTATCTTTGACATTTAAGGATAGACAGCTTTCTTTTGAAATTTTCTTGCGATGCCTAGACAACACTGTCTTCTCAAGTTGTCTCTTGCGCACTCTTCTCAATCACGCGCTTGCCAACAATTTTTGGTTAGACATTTAATTAAGAGAAATGTTAAAAGGTTTCTACAGGGTAGGGAACAAATCGACAATATCTCGGGTGTTGCCGGTGTCAATAGGCGACGGTGACCGCTTACCATCAGGTGGGCCGTAAGCCTGTTTCCCCACATATAACATAAAAAAAAACAAATTATATATCCAACGTACGTTGTTATAGACAGAGTATCCTTCTCTTGTCTAGGAATAAAAAATATTGAAATAGAATAACGCTTTATTTTACATCACACTCAAATTTAAAAATAATATAAAAAACAAAAAAAATATACGCAGAAATACAAGTTGCGGTCAAAGCCTTGCCGTCTCTTCGAAGAGTAGACAAGGAAATCGCTGTGCTAACCCTACAGGACTGATATATTTCTTGAAGTTAACTCCTAGGTGTCATCTATAGAAACAATATAGTAGTTACTTATAGATAGATATTCAGAGACTGACCTAGTACCGAATCTGTTTCATTTAACATGCAAAACACAGTGGTATCTAAATATGCTATGCTAAGCTAGCCAAGCATCAGTGGCTTTTAGCGTGTCCACTAGCCACAGTTGCTGTAGTTGCCTTGCTGGAAGCTTTTAGTTTGATTATGCATTATTTAGTGGCCATACATTCTGCTCAAAATGCAAACAGCGGTTATTATTACTGAATACATTAGAAGCAGAGAGAGCAGGTAGGTCAACACATTTTGGAACATAAATCAACTTGAATATGCGGTGGAATGAAAGTTTAAAAATAATTCAGGCTTACTGCTAACAATGATAATTTGCTATAATTTACATCAACTGAAGTAGTACCTATCTCTTGTTATCTATTTAGTCATTATACAAGGATGTGTATTCAATTGGGGCAAAATATTAAGAGATACGAAAAAACATTACGAGGAAATCTGGGCTGCGTTTCGCCCATACAAAAGTAGTCCCCTGTTTCCTCTGTGGATAGTGATACTAGAGCAAATATTTTTTTACCATACAATCTACAAGTACCACGATCATGTCCCTACGTTTAGTTTTTCTCCATAAATTAATTATTATAACACCTAGGAAACTTCTCAAGTCACAGAAATTGCTAATTTTTATTGCCCCTTTTCGTCTGAAAAGGGGCAGTAAAAATCCAGCAAACAAATTTGACGAATTTAAATAAAAAACGAAACGTACAAACATAGCCAAAGCCCTTTTTATTACATATTTGAAAAAAAAAATATCGGTCCAATTTTGGAGGAGGAAACAGGGGACTACGAAACAGTGATTTCGTCTATTTTAAATATGTATAATCAGTATGACCTGCAGTTGTCTCTATCGCACGTACATAGGGCATATATGGCACAGCGCGACAGCAATAGATTTGTTAAATACCTATTTTCCAAATGTCTTGCTTCCCGGATTTCCTCTTAAAAGGTAAACCTAACTGCATTAAAAAAATATGATAAATCGCATACCCAAGCCGGAATTGATGTGATCTACAAATGTTTATGCAAATTGGGTGTCTAAAACTGTAAAACTGAGAAATTAGTGTGTACAGTTTCAGAAAACTGTAAAATATGACTCGGTAGGTCTTCTCGTACACTCTTGGCAGTGGTCGTGGTCATCACTTCAGGGGTAGTCGTGACAACATTTCGCAACTCCCCTCGTATAGTCGCTTTTCTGATGCACTCGTGTAGGTAGGGGACCGTCAAGTGCTGCTTTGATTTGGTCTGTCCATCTCATTGGTAATCTACTGCGTGGTCGTACGTTCCTAAGTACCGGTAGGTACGTTATAATACTTATAATTGATCGAAAAAAAGCGAGATCTTGAAATCAACTTGGGCAAATCGGCGTTATAAGTATGTATGTACGTATGTTTGTTTGTTCGAGGATAACTTTCGAAGCGTTGATCCGATCATCGTGAAATTTGATACGTAAGTAGGTAGGTAGTAATGGCAATACATCTCGATTTCGTTTTTATTTTTAGTTAAGTTTTTGTAGTTTTTGATTTATTAGCCACAACAAAAACAAAACTTTGACAAAACTCACAGGTTACACCAGTGACCCCACAATGCTGACATTTGGTATTCGTGCAGCTTTAGTGACACAAATATAGGCATAAGTCTGAAATACCAGATAAACTGCCATTTGTACCCCAAAAAAATTTAACCAATTAACAAGAACCCCCGTTACATCTAATTGAATGAAACTGTAGGTTAAGTAACTTGGTTATTTATTTCGTGGCACTATTTTGATACCCAAAGATTACAAATAATATATTTTTGTTTTAATCGGAAACTCGCGAGTTCGGGGCGAACCACTACTTTAATTAATCTTAAATCCAAAAAAATGGTTCCAATCTCCTTGTGTAAGTACCGATTATGAAAGAATGGAGTATTACAAAATATTCCAAGCACGTATAAACCGACCGTTACTATGTCAATCTCAGGGTATTATACTCAAAGTTATAAGAGCATCCATTGAGCACATCAATTTATGCTTTAAACCATCTCAGACCTATAAACTTGTCATTCATGTCCATTCAAAAGCAACTTACTCAAGATTACGCGGTATTTTAATAGGTCAGAATTATCATATGAAAGCAGAGTAAATGTAGTAGTTAGTATTTATTCTGGGACTCGGGTCACATGAGGGATTACGTGTTAATAGTGGCTCAGACATATCTTAGGAAGGGTTAGCTCATAGCATGGTAATGAATATAATTCAAGTTGTCGTCCACAGTGGAGACAGTAAGACAATTTTACCATATTAAGCCATGTTAGAGGCCTTTTGGTGCCAAAAACTTCGATACCAGATTTGGCCAACAGGGCCCGTAGCCAAATTACATACATTCGCTGCGAATCTATTCGATTTCTACATACATTTATTGTCGCTGTATCAGGTGGTTCTTCTATAGCATGTGTCAAATCTCATACATTTTCGGACTTATCGACTAGCGTCATCGCTAATCGACTGTAACTTGGCTAAGACCTCAGGGCCCGTAGCCAAATTACATTCGCTCCGAATCTATTCGATTTCTACATACATTTGTTTTCGCTGAATCACGTGGTATTTCTATAGCATGTGTCAACTCCCATACATTTTCGAACGTAGCGTCATCGCTAATCGACTGTAACTTGGCTAAGCCCTCAGGTCTCACAAATTAACTTATTTATGAGTACTCGCCAGTGCATAGTGGTCAAAATTCGATTGTAATTCATTAATTTGTATTTAATTTTTTTGCTTAATTTTATCATTTATTCTCCATTTAAACTTTAACTATGCTAAATCTCACACTCCTCCGTGTGCGCAATAAGCTTAAAAAGGGGTACAAAGTTTTCTTTTCACGTATATTATAGTGTTCTTTCACTCTGTGGAAAAATAGACAGTGCAGTGGAACTTGAATACGCATTTATGCACATAATTTTGTAATGTCTTTAGCCAGTTTGACCATTCGGAAGTTGATCGACATGCATAGATCACACATACCTAAACATCGGTATATGTATAATCTATACAGTGTATAGATTATATACATAGTATATAAACATTTTACAAAAAATACCAAAGTAAGTACTATATTTAATAAAGTACTACCTATTTAATATTAGTAAAAAAGTCCATGCTTTGGCTAAGTTATTTAAATATACTGGAGTTCGGATATACTATCCATCCATACTAATAGATTGAGCGAAGCGAGATCTCTAAATCAACTTGGGCAAATCGGCGTTGTATGTATGTAAGTATGTATGTATACATGTATGTATACATGTATGTTGGTTTGCCCGAGGATAATTTTCGAAGCGTTTATCTGATCATCGTACATAGTGATGGCACAATTTTGGTGTGACTCAATGAGCTAAAAATGTGGAGGGGTTGTTGAGATATTGGGGTTCAAGAGGGGTAAAAAAAACCACAATGGGACTATCCGGTCAAGTGGCACGTCTATAGTCTAAGGTCTTTGTGAGTACATTTTTATTTTTAGTTTAAACCTTGTAGTTGTTAAGTTATTAGCCATAATACAAACTGAACTTTTACAAAATTCACAGGGTACACCAGTGACCCCACAGTGCTGTAATATGGTATGCTTAAGCTTAAGTGACATAAAAATAGGCAAAAGTATAAAATCCAGAATAACTGCAATTTGAACCCCAAAAAAGAGTAACCCCAATACATGAACTCCCGTTACCTGTAATTTGAATGAAACTGTAGTTCAATGAAGGTGGTTAATATTTCGTGGCACTATTTTGATAGTCAAAGATTACAAATAATATTTTTTTGTTTTAATCGGAGACTCGCGAGATATCAGTTCGGGGTGAACCACTAGTATAATCTATCTGGAAAATACTCTTATAATTTCATCGTTCAGTGGCAGTTGACCTGCTGCATACTTAACAATCTGTGTCCTGGTGAACACAACATGGTCTACACCACTCTAATTGCGTTTTGATACATGTAAGTTACGATTCTTGAAGTCGTTCACAAGATGTAATATTAAAATTGATATGGTTATAATAGTGAAATTAGAATGTTTCAAATTCTGATCAATCATGTAAGTTAGTACCTGCGTAAAAAGCCTATTGGTAAACCTTGATCCCTAGTTATTGCCTGTGGCTTGTGGTATTTGTATATTTCAGGATTAGATCAGAACTACAATTAATGTCTGTTGGCTTTGACGTTGGTATTGGTGATAATTATCTGGCCCGTAGAATGATTCAAGTTTTCCGCTATTGACCGATTTGATACGATACATCGAATAAGCTATCATCTCAGCGCGTAGCGTAAATATAAAACACATTTTGTAGATCCAAGTATGTATAAGTTTTAGAGTTCCGAATCAAAATGGTAAAAACGAAACCCTTTCGGTGCGACCATATCCGTCTCTGCGTCCGTTGTCCATCCGTTTGTCTGTTACAGCCGTTTAACTCAACAACTGAACCTAATCGACTTGAAATTAATAACACTTATTATAATGCTACTAATGCTCACTTTTATTGCAAAATAGAAAATTCAATATTATTTTCACAGAACACGACAAACCACGCGTACGAAGCCTAATTCATCTTTTATCCTACACTATATTAGCAGTTTTATTCAGTTATCTGGTTCCCATAGTACAAGCTCTGCTTAGTTTGGGGCTAGATAGCGTTGTGTGAAATAATAAATAATAAATAAATAAATATTGCTGGACATTTAACACAGCGCTATCTAACCCCAAACTAAGCAGAGCTTGTACTATGGGAACCAGATAACTGATAAAATACTTATATACTTTTTTTTTGTAAATACATACTTATAATATATAGAAAAACAACCAGACCCGAACCGAAATGTCCAGTAATATTTGTTTATTTTATTTTATTTTATTTACATTATAAAGATCCTTAGCTGCTTTTATCTTAACGTTTTTGCAGAAATCGTCTTTATTATTTCTGCATCATTTCCTTAGTTTCAATTGCTTACCCTTTCAGTGCTCCTACCCCCATTGTGATCTGGAAAGAACAACTGTGGCCAAGATTGCAATACCGAGACGAAGTAGATCATTACTGAGAAAATCCTAGGTATTTCGTTCCATTTCTACTCATTTATTCGCGAAAGAGGGAAAGAATTCTAATTTGCCACTATGGAGTAGAGAAAACTCTGAAGTTTTAATTTAATGTTCATGGACGGTTTAATATTTTTTTTGGGTATTGTGTCCTAAAATGTTTTGAACAAGGAACACATAAACAATATTTTTTTCAATACATAATACCACAGAGAAATAGCATTTTTAATACTGACTGAATAAAGTTATATTAACAAAGATAAAACCAAACCGCCAAGACACAGAAATCAATCGTCGCATTGAAAACGCTTGGAGGAGCTACTGGTCCATGAAGCAGCTTATGAAGGGTTCCCTTCCACTGACACTGAAGCGAAAACTCATCGACATGTGTATCCTGCCCATATTGACCTACGGAGCTCAGACTTGGTCCTTGACAGAAGCACAAAAGTCCCACCTCAAGATTTGCCAGAGAGCGATGGAGAGAAGCATCCTTGGAGTGAAGCGAATCGATCGAGTCAGAAATACCGACCTACGAGCCAAAACCGGCATAGCCGATGTAGGCATTAAGACCGCCCGCTTAAAATGGGATTGGGCAGGCCATGTGGTTCGAATGCATCCAGAACGATGGGCGAATCTAGTCACCCAGTGGATACCGAACGGACGACGCAGCCGTGGTAGGCCCAGAAAAAGATGGAGAGACGACCTGGATGCATTCAAACCAGATTGGTCAGATTTGGCTGTGGACCGTGATGGATGGAGGGGAGATGGGGAGACCTTTGCCCAGCAGTGGGACAATATAGGTTAGTAAAAAAAAAACAAAGATAAAGATAAAGGTACCTCTAACATCACAGAGACAAAACTTTTTTAGAAATATAATTTTAAAAAACTTTTGATTTTAATTCAGGTAACCTTTAGTTAACCTACCAAATGCAAATTATTCACTCGAAATCAGAATTTTGATTTCGCTTTCAGAGCACGAAAAAGTGTAGGCAATAATATCGGCAATGACTGTACCACAGATGGACCAAGATTTCTTTTATTGAAGCTTGGTGCACGATAAAAGATAATTGGATTACAGTTCACTTGTTTCGCTCGTTTACCACTGAAATTAAAAATTCAAATCTCGCAGTGGAAAGTAAATAATGAATTTATAAGTTTTTTACTCTCCAAAAATGGGTTAAGTATGTTGCTACGTTTACCGATAGGTAGATTTTGTATCTTAAAAAGATCTGCAATAGACCACAATCTTGTCTTGAAAAGTGAGCACGAAAAACTAGAAGGCACTTTTACGAGTAGAGAATAGAATTGTAGAGATATATATAATAGAATAGATTGTACTTTTCAGGAAAGACACGATGGTAGATTATATTGTATTGGTCTGTTTTTTAGTGGATTAAGGCCACAGCTCACTACATCAACCCGGCACCCGACCCGCACCGCCTCGTCGCTCGGCGTTCACTCGTTGACAGTGGGTGGGCCACGGGTGGGCCAGTGAATGCCGCGTGGTCAACCGTGGTCGGTCGGTGCGGGTCGGGTGCCGGGTTGATGTATTGAGCTGTGACCTTTAATCTAACTAAAAAGCTTAGAGGATGGTATAATGCTGGGTAGTGGGCAAGCCTACTGTAACTGCCCGGTTAGTGCTATAACTTAGCACCAAGAGTTGTATAAATCATTTCCCAGATGATAAGGCCTCAGTTTATGTTCTACTGACCTAATAAACACATATAAATTAATTCAGGGCTCCATAAAAAAAACACACACAAGCTTGTTAAATTTTTCTATAAAATCAACAGTAGCATAAAATATTGAAACATCAGTAGCTACAAGATTTGCATGATTTTGTTTACGAAGTACTGTCGTATATTTTTACGATGTAAGTGTATGAACACATGGATATTGCGTGTTCTTTAGATAAGATGATATTACTTTCTGATTTGTGTTTGTAGATTATAATGGTTGTATGAATAAAATATCTCAATCACACTAATAATAAAAATGCAAAAGTTTGGATGTTTGTTTATTTATTTATTGTTTGTTTGTTACTCGATCACGTCGTAACGGCTAAATATATTTCGATAAAATTTAGTACGTACATAGTTTATAACCTAGATTAACACATAGGCTACTTTTTATTCCGTAAATCAGGTCTCATGGGATAAAAACGGGGTGTCAAGTCAAGTTGCAACAGTGAGTTTAGCTTTATTTCTAGGTTACCTACCATTTAGTAGTGTAACGCATACGAAATCGCGGGCAACAGCTAGTCAAACTAATATAATAATGCGAAAGTTTGGATGTTCATTTGTTACTTAATCACGTTGTAATGGCTGAACATATTTCAACGAAATTTGGTGTGTTATAGATTATGACTTGGATTCAAACATAGGCTACTTTTTGTTGACAAACAACACGTGCGAAGCCGCTGGCGGAAGCTAGTATATGATAAAAATTATACCTTAAAAGAGAGTCTAAACGTATAAATGTAAATTGTCGTGTATTTCTATACTTAAGAATTTTGTAAGTCATTTATACCATACATGCTAATTATTTTAATTATTAAGTCATAGCTATCCCACTGTAGGGCAAAAGCTTTCCTTGCTGCTAATAATAAAGTAAAAACTAGGCACGAATCTTATCATGACTAAGACATGTATCTAACTGCCCCTCGAAGAATCTTCTCACAAATCTAAAGAAATATTCGTTATCTTGTTTTAAAATAAGACCGCCAAATAATCTCTCCATCCAAAGGGTGTCTCAAGCGATAAGACCGCCCATCATACTTTTTCTTGTTTTGTGATTTTGTTGTTTCTAGCTTTTATAAAGAATTTTCATTAATTAATTCAATCGTTATGAAATTCAAGAACAATTTCTTGATATAACTCCAAAAAGCCTACATAAAATAATAGGTCAGTGATCAATCGTTCGCACACTCAAAGTAGACCCTCAAATCACAGATGTTATCTCTGACCTGCCACGTCCTTTGAAATCAAATTCAGTACTCAACCTTTCCACGAGTAATATGAAACTTAAGACGCAAGTAATAAGGGCGCCGATGGCCCTTGTCAGTATCGTTCCCTTTACGAGCTAAGGGTGTAAACTGTCTTGTTAAAATAGAATTGGAATTTAGATATTAGAATTTACAGTTGATATAAACGATGGTACACAACACCTATGCATTTTTACACCTATGTTGGCAGCCTGCGATACTGGGTTTTCATCGTTTTACTGCAAATAATAAAATCAAAGCAGAATTTTTCGAAGATCTAGATTTTGCCATCGCATCCTTGAGTGGAACATAAAGCTCCATGAAGTTCAATTCAATTCACGAACTTTTACCCCGAACCTCAGGAGGCAAACTGAATCCTCTATAAAATAAAAGGCTTTATTCAGACACACACCTCGACCTGGGTTTTCAGACAGTGACCAAATAAGACCCATGAAAAAATAACTTGTTGTTGCTGTGCTTGTTAATTTGGTGATGTTGTAGAACAAACCTACAATAACCTTTTTGAATTATACAGGTTCGGCTCGCATGTGGGTTTCTACCTAAACCCTAATGTTTAGTTGCAAATAATGTAGCTGTATATCGAACTAGAAACCTAAAGGGTGCTTTGTTTCTGATCATCGTTCGGTTTATACGGCGCTGGCAACATTGAAAGGTCAAGGTATACACAAAGGGATACCTAAGTATGGCTTTATGAATACTGTATGAAATGGTATCTAAATAATGAATTTAGCGTAGAGCTAAAAATGGTGATATAACTTTTAATAATTAAGCATTGGTTATATTAAGTACAATCAGTTTAATTGATCGAGCAAAGCGAGAACTCCAAATCAACTCGGGCAAATCGGCGTTGTATGTATGTATGTTTGTTTGTTCGTCCGAGGATAACTTTCGAAGCGTTGATCCGATCATCGTGAAATTTGATACATAGGTAGGTAGTGATCACACAATTTTGGTGTGACTCAATGAACCAAAAATGTGAGGGGGTTGTTAAGATATTGGGGTTCAAGGGGATAAAAAAATTAAAATGACACTAATAGCTGAAATAAGACGTCAAATTAAAGGTCTTTATTAGTACTGTTACTCCGAGGCTGTTAAACAATGAGTAATAATCGAAACTTCTCGGACGCTTTTGTCTTTCTGTGTTATTGTTGTTATTGTCTGCGGTTGCGCACAATGGGGATTGGTCATTCTGTCGAAACACCGACCACTTTTCTGGAACGATCGAGATCGTTCTCAAACAATCGAAATGTGCGCGATATAAATAGGCCGGAGAGATGGCCGGACAGTCAGTGAGTGAGTGAGTCTCAGCGAGGCCCTGGAGGACTGACGTGGACAAGGGTCTCGCGTGAACAGTAGTTGCTCGCGAGTCAGTCTGGATTTGGCTATACGTGCGAATATTTCGGCGACTTTAAGTGGTGCAACAGTGGTGTGAATTAGTGTGTTGTGATTACGTGTGACCAAGTTCGTGTATTCATCGTTTAGTGTTGAATAAAAGTGTTATTTTGGTTGGATCGATTCCCATTATTTTATCCCGAACCCTCAGCTCGTAACAGTACATTTTGAAATCGTTTTTATTTTTAGTTTGGCCCTTGCAGTTTTTGATTTATTAGCCATAATAAAAACTGAAATTTAACGAAATTCACAGGGTACACCTGTGTCCTCACAGTGCTGAAATTTGGTAAGCGTGTAGCTTAATTGACACAAATATAAGCAAAATCTGTAAGTCTAAAATCTAGAATAACTGCAATTTGTATCCCAAAAAAGAGTAACCATTGCAAAAAGTATATCATAACAATTACTAGCCAATTTACTCAAATTTACTTGGGGTGCAAACTCGTCATAACGACTGAAAATTAAAAAATAAGAACAAAAATTCAAAATAAAATTTTTCCAAAGTGATTGGTTGGCATTGTGCTAAAATTCATTGTAATAAATTTCCAAGTTCTAACTTATACATTTCTAAGCCCTATACTTAACGAACAAAGTGAACATTTCTAGTGCACTAGAGGTTTTTTAAAAGGCTATTTTAAAGCTTAAAATTGATGTTTCATTCAGTGGCCAGTTGTAAGAGGTTGAATGAGTAAACATAGTCCGTGGTCCAAGCTACGAAAGAATTATGCATTGTTTTACTTATTGACAAGCTAAAATAATAATTATAAATAAATAATGCTGAACATTTCACACATCGCTAAGCAGCCCCAAACTACACAAAGCTTTTTTTATTATTGCTGTTCCGTATCGGAATTTATTAGTAATAGATCACACAATGTGGAGGGTATATCAACCCTCATTTTTCTTGATATAGTACCTACCCGCATTGGCTGAGCGTAGTGACATACCAAAGTGACTGTCGATGCGTCTGAACGGGCCGACCAGTCCTCACGCGCCTCCCTCAGTGCAAGCATCTACCAAAAAACAATATCAAATAGTGTACAGCGCCGTCCGGTGGTTAAGTGCTAGTTTTCACGCGTGTTACATCCCTCAAGAGGACGACATACATCTATCATCAAGCACAGAAGCCTATGGATAGAGGAATTGCGGATTTCATAAGGGCATGCGGAATGCAAGACGGAGTAAACCAAGTTCAGTCGATCTCGCATCGGCATTTAATATTTGCTTTATATAAATATTAAATATAATATATTTATATTAAATATTAAATAAAATTAAATATAAAGAATTTTGAACTAGGAAATATTCCAAAATATGTGTACACATCACAGTACTAATTAGTTTTAATCAAAATACATGTTTAAATAAATTTATAAATATCAGTGCTATTTCACTCTTTTCCAAGAGTGATATTAAATCATTTTTGAATTTATATAAACTATTATTTAAAACATTGTTATGGTTGACTAATGGCGGGTTCCTATATCCGTCGTTAACCAGCTACGACTCGTTTCTCCTTGAAAACGTGTCAAAAGTTTCACACTAGTTAGACACTTTTTCAAGGAGATCGCAGTCATAGTCGGTTACTGACGGATATAGAAACCCGCCATAACAGGGCCCGTAGCCAAATTACATTCGCCACGAATCTATTCGATTTCTACATACATTTGTTGTCGCTGAATGACGTAGTATTTCTATAGCATGTGTCAAATCCCATACATTTTCGGACGTATCGACTAGCGTCATCGCTAATCGACTGTAACTTGGCTAAGCCCTCAGATCATTGTTTAGGCGACACATTCTGACCGGTGGATTAGAGAAAGTACTTGTTCTTGTATTTCGGGAACCAGACACTTATTTTTTTTAATTCATACCAAAATTATAGAAAAAACTCACAATAATCATCTGCAGATCATATTATAAAAATTGTTTCGCGGCGGGAATCAAACTTGCAACCTCCAGTGTCTCAGCCGGCTAATCGCCCAAGGCGCCACGGATGTCGCCAATGCAATAACAGATAATATTCGTCCATAGTATACTAATATTATTACTTTGAAAATAACTCTGTATCTTTTTGTTTTCTTGTTACTGTGTTGTTGTTATAAATAAATAACTCTATGTCTGTCTGTCTATTTATTACATTTTCACGACTAAACAGCTGAACAGAGTTCCATGAAATTTGGTGTATAGATAGATTGAGATTGGGGTTGAGACATAGACTACGATTTACCCGACGACTGTCCAAAAATGCAAACTACGCGTGCGAAGCCTCGGATGGAAGCTTGTAACAAGACAAAATATACCTACACACACACTGGGGTTGACATGGCCACCGTATTTTAGCTCGACTTGCACCCCTACACTTATTTAGCGACTAAACATGTTTAAATTTGACGTGTTTGTATGATTTGTCAACTCTCTAAATAATATTTAGCGTTACAAAAAATGTCCTAAAAATGTATGATCAGGTTCTGTCAACATTCATTTTATACGAGAAAATACAATGCGTATTCATCATCATCATCCACATCTCGTAAGACCCACTGCAGGTGGTAGGCCTTCCTTTGTAAACGTCACTCTTCCCGGTCCTGTGCTGCGCGCATCGATGTTTGCCGGCACCTGCCATCTCTTTGTCTAGCCTAGTGTCCTGCCCAGATCCACTTGAGTGTGAAGGAGGGTGGACCTCCTTATTCCGACGTCTTGTACTTTCGGCCGGCGTCGGATCTCAGTATAGTAGGTATTAGAGCAACAATCTGACAGTCTGTTGCTTATTCCACACTCAAAATGCTAAGCTGTCGAAGTAGCCACGGTCAGACCCTTCTGTCGAGTGCGGCATTATGAACCGCCAGCGCCAAACCCTTGTTCAGGCTCTAAATTGAAATTTGAAGAAAGGCTGTAGAGCTCATTGTACTTTTTCAGTCTATTTTACTTCTCTTGCTGCCTAAATGTACCATATTTTAATTTAAAGTATAAAATTGATTCACGCGTGTATTTATTAATACAACAATACAATAAGTATAAAAGAACGCCTTAAAATGTTCTAAAATATAAATTTTATGAGAAACCAGTTTGTTACAGTTTTTTTATAAAACAATCTCTTACAGGCGAAACAACTCATCAAAACTTAATAGATTCTAGATACTAAAATAATAAATCAGACTAACTTAGAATTAAAGCTGTAGCAAATGGACGTAAAAAACTAGCAATAAATCCACTTTTTTCTGGAAAATGAAATGTCTATGTGCTTAAAAACTGCCCGAAGCTTGTCGCACAAAATACAAAGAGAACAGAATGCCGGCTAGGATTTATTCTTTTTTCAATTTGTCATCAATCTGTTGCCATTCTTTATTCACAATTATTATTCTAGTGTAGTAACTCACTCAGCTAACTGGACACTGTCAACTTAACAAGCATATGTTCAGACTAGGGCTATGCGATACACAAACCTGCAGACTCCGCAATGAGGCGGCAGAATCACCCCTACATAAGTGAGGCGAATGTGGTCCACTAATGCGTAAACGTAGCAGTAATTTGGGCAAATACATCCGATTTTCTAGATTCTCCATGAGGAGCGAGAAAATCCTTGTTTCTAACAGCTACAGTGCATATGCAGTGTAGTGCTCAGCGGTAAACTCTTTCCATACCATAAATTAAGTTAAACGTGCTTTTGTACACCAGCAAGAGTAGAAAACAAACGCAAAACTATCGCGATTTTGTTTTGTTTTGAACGCTATCACTGCATTTTTTTTTCATTTAGACATAAGTTGGCGGGTCTCCTGATGTTAGCGGTCATCACGCCATGATTGGTGCAATGGCGATACCGGCAAGTGGCACAATAAAAAGAATATTTTTTACTGTTATTAAAAGGCTTCGCACGGGTGGTTTTTCAATAAAACATTAGCCTCATTTTGCGCAGTTGGCTAAAAAGTAGCCTATGTCCTTTCCCAGGATATAATCTATCTCCTTGCAAAATTTCATTACGATCCGTTCAGCCGTTTAGTCGTGTAAAGGTAACAACAAACAGAGTTTTATAAATAAATAAATATAAATATTGCTGGACATTTCACACAGCGCTATCTAGCCCCAAACTAAGCAGAGCTTGTACTATGGGAGCCAGATAACTGATAGAATACATAAATATATATTTTTTTTGTAAATATATACTTGTAATATATAGAAAAACAACCAAATATCTGTAGATCATGCAAACATTTGTTCCGCGGCGGGAATCAAACCTACTACCTCCTGAGTCTTAGCTGGCTATTCGCCCACTGCGCCACGGAGGTCGTCCGATATATGTATTATATATATAAACCTTCCTCTTGAATCACTCTATCTATTGCTGAAAATTGCATTAAAATCCGTTTAGTATTGTAAAGAAGTTATAAAGAAAAGAAAGTCGTTGTAAAGAAGATAAAGATAAAAAAGAAAAGAAAGATATTCAAGCTTAACCACAGTTCTGAAAAATGTAGGGCGCTAAAAGAGAAAATTAGACAAATATAATGATGGAAAATTATTTGATAACAAGGAAAACTAAAGAAAGACACAAGCGAGAAACTATTGAAAGATGTGATAAATTAATCACACAAAAACTAATGCAATGTATGATATTGTAATAGATATTAAATTCTAGTTTGAAATATTAGGTAAGCATAATATTTCACCTTTTTTGAATCAGCTACACCCCCTAGACCGCCCTAATGCCCCCTAATTTTGTCTAGGTCTTCTACCACCCTACATTGAGTTTTCTTTTTGTCTGCTAAAATTTAAATTCTTAGTAATCGTGTTAAATAACGTGGCCGCGTTTGTGCCAGACAATCTGAGACAGTCTTCTGTACCTTTTTTTTATTTTGAGTTCATATACTCCGCATATTAAAGACGTCAGAATGGAGATATTAGAATAAAACATAAATTATTCAACAAAGGCAATGAGGCCACGTTTCATCTTATACAGAAGGCCACACTGACGTGGAAACCAGGTTTCTTACCGCATTTATAGAAAAATCACTAGCGTTGAATAGCGTTTTTGAAAAGGTAAAACGATTTTTGGAACAGTTTGCCCTGATTTTTTGTTGCTGTTAAATGAGCAGCCGGGTAGCAGCAGTAAGAAAAGGTTTAAAAAATGTCATGACTTCAAGAGAATTTCAATCTCTTGAATCTCAGATTAACCATAACTTATAAAGCACTAGATTTTTATGAAGCATTATCGCAAAGATATTAAAGTTTTGAATATCACACTAATGTTATAAATGTAAAAGTTTGGATATTTGTTTATTTGTTTGTTTGTTACTCAATCACATCGTAACGGCTGAACCGATTTCGATGCACTTCGGTATATACGAAGATTATAACCTGGATTACAACATAGGCTACCTTTTATCTCATAAATCAGGTCCCATGAGATAAAACTGGGGTGTCAAGTTAAGTTGCAACAGCGAGTTTAGCTTTATTTCTAGGTTACCTACACATTTAATAGTGTAACGCGTACGAAATCGCGGACAACAGCTAGTACAATAATATATCACACTTAACCACATTGACTCGACTGAAGATGCAATGAGATAGATTAGTTTTGATGACATTCATTGTAAAACAAGATAATTATTCTCCGTCTATGTCAGTTCCTTTTCCAAGCGCTGGGAAACAGGTGTCGGTACCTATTTTCTACGTATTGTGACTCCACAAATATTTGTAGAGAATTAACCTTATTTTCGTATATTAACAACTTACCTCGATTAGACAATGTTAAATAAACCCTTGAATTTAACTAAAATCTTCATCGACTTTTACAAGCTCATTAGTTAAAAAACCTAAATAATTTATTAATACCAGATTGATGTTACTAATTCGCTTCAAAGGTTGCCTCAAAAATTGCTTTTAGTGAATAAATTAATTTTGCTAAATATTCTACAATCGGAGTGCATTCTAGTAGTATATAGCAAGTAATCCTAGTGTACACACATTTAGGATCCAGGCAACACTAATTGGGTCATCTTGCCATCTAGTGGACCGTCAGTCACCACAGTATTGCGCTTACCAGCGTGTATTCTCCATTCGAGAACCTTTCTACCATAATAGTTCTACCATGTGCCCAGTTGCACACCCACTGCAATTTAATTTTGTTCCTCTGGATTGTGCCCGTTAGTTTGGTTTATCTACGGATCTCATCATCACTGATTCGATCTCGTAGAGAAATGACAGTCACAGCAATATTAATAGCACGTCGACCTAGAGCTTTCATATGAGGCCTGCAATGAGGAGCCGCGCTTAGTTTTATTTAGTGCACTGATGGACTGGTTCGCAGCAGCCGAAAACAGATACGCTTGAAGAGAATAAAGGCTCATATTATAAAGCCAAAATTATATTCAAAGGGTGCTAGGGATAAAATTAATAATTAATAATATACCAACGATCTTGCATATGCTTATATAGGCATTCGTGTGATTTTGTTAAAGAACAATATAAAATTAAATAATTCTAAGAGGCAACACATTGAAAACGTCTCAATGACTCGTTCAACAAGACAAACGATTCTAAGAACAACGTTTGTTAATTTCTAAAATTTTGATAGCACATTTGAACCGAGAATTGCTCTGAAATTCAGTATCTACTTTAACTGTGAGTGTTTGTTATTTCAAGACGATCCCATTTCCAAAGGAATATTTTAGCGAACTCATGAACAATTCGAGTCAGCCTGAAAACTGTTCATCAAGAATGTCAAATGTTTGGTGAGTTCGTCACAATTGGGCCTGGAAAGGGTGATGTAAGATAAAGCGGTGGTGTCTCAGATTGACCTTTATCCATATTATTTAATTGGATACAAGAAAACACACAAACAAAATACAGAAATAGGGGCATGTATGTAAGGCGGACTTAAGTCCAAAAGGATTTTAGTATTGTCAACCCAAAATGTGGAGCGAAGAGAGCGAAAACCTCAGTGGCAGCTTCGGCGATTGTGCTTGTGTTTGTCTTGTATTTATGTTTGCTTGTCCGAGCATATTAAGTAATAACTAATAATAACTTTCACGCTTTGCTTCAATGGACTTTCGCCTTAAGGCCTCAATTCTAATATTTCAAAAGTATTCGGGAACTGAATTAAACTGAACCCGAACCCTATCAGAATAATTGTAAGGCAACAACAATGTTTAGTTTAATCAAGACCCCGATTGCCTTTACTAGCCCCATCCGTAGAATATGTATTCATGGGATGTACGTAGAAACGATACTTGATAACCCTCTTATCATCATCATCATCAGCCCAGCTCGGTATCACATACTGGGTATGTGTGGATACTCTTTCGAAGAAGCTGGCAATACTCATTTCGTATTTACTCGGAGGGAGGCGTATACTTGCTTTGTTAGAAAACGTTTAACCTCATCGTTATTTTATCTAAAATTCAATACAATACGTTATAACGTATTTCTTACATATAATAGTAGATTATTAAACGAGAGGATAAAGCAGTGTCTTGCGTCACGGGCGCTATATTGAATATAAGCGCACCCAAGATGCAGACAGCTTTATCCACGAGGAAAATACTCTACTTTTCACACTTTCTACGAGACAATAAAAACCAAATCTAGCTTGGTGCATTCTGTGCAGAGGTAAGTTCGATTTACGAATAAATTCTTAATCTGGGTCTCTCTGGTTCAAATTTTAATACAGATTAGGTTCCAAATTCAATTCACATTATGCCGGCAAGGACAGAATGTGATTCAGTACAACTTTACTCCCGGCTCAGCCATACAGATTTATTCACCTGCTTTTGGTGAGGTTTACATGACAATAATTTGACATTGTCGAGCAGGAGGTGTGAAAATCAATTACGTCTGCCAGCCAACATACCATTTTGTATGATAATGATCATGAACGACTATTAATTAATTAAATAATTTAATTCAATCAACTTAGGATCATACACAGGCACACAATATTACAGTGTTATGTTGTGTTTTGGTCTGTCTCGCCAATCTTCGCTATGTTACTTACCTCTTATCAAAGTTTCACCTCTAGTAATAATGTAGCTAGTAATAATGTAGTAATACTCTCTGCTTTCACTAACCTTGTCTGTATAAACTTTAGAGCAAATTCAATTAATGTTAGGCTCACAATAATAACAGTTTTCAGTAATTGTTAGCATTACAAACCGCGGCGCTTGCCTCAAATTACATAAAGCATTAATTAGTAGGTAATAATATAATTATTATTATAATAACGTTGTGGTCGTTACTACCTTGTTTTGGTGAAAATTAATTGACATTTTATACTGAAACATTTGGATCCTAGTGCGATAATCTGTAGAGCATAGCTTGTTGTCGGAAACAGTCATGAGGACTTTGTTACAATCAGTTTTAATTATTCGGTTGTTCCTGACAGAAAACTCAACCTTTATTTTACCTAATAAACCTGATTATTATTACAATAGATGAAAAGGTGACCTGTCAAAGGTAGCTGGGAGCTGTTGATTGCAGGCCGCAGATTGGTCGCTCTGGAAATCTATGGGGGTGAGGCCTATGTTCAGCAGTGGATATAATAATGATGATTGTAATAGTAATCGTATTTAAACGTAATAATCAAATTTAATCCACCATATTATCTAAATTTACCAGTTTCTAATTGAAACTGATTGCAGCGAACGTACCAATGCTTCAAATACGATTGCCTCAAATGGGTAAAGCTCACTAGGCCACCCCAGTTATTTATTACTACTCAAAGGTCTATAATAATTACTTTATTCCATTTTTGGTTATTACAAACTTATTACGCAACGTAAATATATCCCTGTGCTATTCAAATTGTGTTTCAGTCTTGGAAATTTATTGGAGTGTATTTGAATCATTTCTTATTTCAAATAGTATTTTTATTTTTATACATAGTGTTATCCGAACACTTACGGAAAATTCCAATATTTTTTAAACCATCTCTAAAATTGTCAAGCCTAGACGGGACTTGCACTCTCAACCTTCCTCTTGATACGTGAATGCACTATGCTTGAAAATTTTTGAGATGGTTTTGAAAATAATTTCTAATTTTTAGGGTTCCGTACCTCAAATGAAAAAAAAAGAACGCTTATAGCATCACTTCGTTGTTCGTCTGTCTGTAAAGACCCTTTTTCTCAGGAACGCGTGGAATCAAGTTGATATCAAATACATAGGTCTACGGTCCCTTGGAGTTGTAAAAAACAAGTTTCTAAGTTAAAGCAATAAAAAATACGACCATTTTCGCCACATATTTTGCTCGCAAGTAAATGAAAACCTATAGGGTACATCCCGTTGACCTAGAATCATAAAATTTAGCAAGAAGCAAGGTCTCAAGATACAAAAAAAATCAGAAAATCGTTAATTTGTCACATAAATAAAATATTTTTAGGGAACCCTCGGTGCGGGAGCCAGACTCGTAAGTGTCCGGTTTTATTTTTTCAAGCCTTATTTTATTTGGTAGGTTTTGTTAGATCCGAACTGAAATATTAAAAATTTCTTTCCTCTGAAAATGTAAGTTATCCTATATTGAGCCTGTTGCAGGGTAGTCAAATTTTTTTTCTTAACTTATACTTTCCCACTGCTGGGCAAAGGTCTTCCCCGTGTTCCTTCGTATAAGTCAAATTATAAATCAATTAAAAATAAACAGTTCGTTTAAATTTTACGCTATTATTAAAAAAGTATGTAATCGATCAGGCACCACAAGCATACAATAATGTATATGCGTGTTCCTTGATCCTTTCTTTAAGAATCACTTCTTTTAATGTTCCAAAGCATCCTGAAAAGACTGCTTTTACCCATCATCATCATATCAGCCACATTACGTCAACTGCTGAACATATGTCTCTCTCATAGATTTCCAGGGCAATTGATATTGTGTGGCTCTTAGCAAGCTTTGTCAGGTCGTCTTATCATCTATTGGGGGGCCATCCTATGGTGCGCTTTCCAGTTCGAGGGTTTCCACTCGACAACCTTTCTGCCCCAACGACCGTCAGTTCTTCAAGCTTTGTCCACTGCCACTACTAATCATTGACTTTACTTTTATCCAACTACTACAAAATCTGTAAAAAAAGTTCTTAATGCATAATTACGCAACAATAGTTGCTTACAATATAGTTCGAAAAAAAATACGTGTTTTCTTTGTAGCATTAAAAATGTTCAAAAGAGTCACTCATTAGCTCTTCGCTAATTACGCGAACATCTGTATCACACAGAATGTCCATTTAAAATCAAGTTAAATTGAACCTTGTCATGTAAGCAATAAGGCGAGGCTTTCGATGTCTGTACATGATACGGGCATTTAAGAGCGCTCTATTGTCTGAAGGGCCGTCTGTCTCGTGCATCAAGTAGGTACCTATCGTTTTTTTATTGCTTGTTCTTTAGGAGGTACCCTTCCTGACGATTCGAGAAGTTCCTGCAATTAACTGTACGTGTGACGTGTCAATTGTCGCGCACTGAGTCTTTAATACGAGTTGTCAAATAGGCAAACGTCAAAAGTTTTCGTGAGCTTGCCTATGTACGCTGCAAGGAAAACTCTCACGAAAATGATTGACGTTTGCGTATTTCAAAACTCATACTAAAGATCCTGGTACCTTTATAATTGTTAAAGTTTGGAGGGAGGCTAAAAGTAACTTATGACATCATTGTCGCACATAGAATTTTACCAAATGTAAATGTGGCGGTTCGAGTCGGCGGTTGAGACCGAAACGGGAGAGAGACCGAGACGAGATCGCTACTTCTCTTGTTTCACGGTCTCCAGTCTTGCTCGCGATCTGAACACATCGTCCTCAACCGCTACCTTACAAGTAAAGAATGCAATTCGTGAAAATGTATTATGGCCACGCGTCATATACCTCAACATATTCACAAGGTTAGTAAAATCTGTACATGTAATGTGCAGTGCGCAACTTGAGAAAAGTGTCATAGTCACGTGTGAAGTAAGAAAAGGCTCATACAAAATACAAAGAGCCACTTTACTTTGAGTTTGTGTTACTATGAGAAAACAAGCTTATAGCGTGCAATAAAAACTATAGTAGATACATCTAGGTAGAATGTATGAGGTGTAATTTCATGATTGCGTTACACATGGCGTGTTTTCTCATGTTTGCGCAGGCTCTGAAAAAAGCTTGATAACCCTACGGTGTTTTTAATCGGTCGTCTGTACAAGTCTGTAGTCTGTGATTTTGCGGATAGCCGACGGCCACAGGCAGCTACAAACCACACCGAGGCCTTCCAGCGGTACGTGAGCGAAAGAGAAAGTAGAACGTACCTCGCACGAGCTCGCACCGCAGTTTAGATGTTACCGACTCGCGGCGGATCCGACAAACCGCTACAGTCGTTTCTGCGATACCACGGACGGTACACTTTCTACGGTCCATCGGTGGTGAGTTGTCTGCATCCGTCTGCAATATCACAGAACGTAGAAAGCCATCTTTAGGGCATAGCCGTAAACATGACTATCAAACCTACGACCAGTTGTGGTAAACGATATAGTTAATCCACAGAAATCCACAGAATACGTCTATCTATCATGTACGACAACATCTCAGATTTCTGATTAGCTCATGTTATTATATTTTCTTAAAATAAAAAGATAATAATGTATTTATCTTGAAAGAAAAACAGAAAGAGAAACAAATAGTTTTACGAATTTAAGTGCACCTGTCATTTTGTCTGAACTTTTAGTAGTCTAGAACTTAGAGTAAGTTTCTGCTTCGATAAAACTAAATAACTGTCGTGAACAATAAACTTGGCTTAGCGGGCATTAAAGAGGATGAGGGTAAAGACGGTTTATTCCTATATTTTATACTATTTCCCTTAAAATGTTGCTTCTGTGATGTGTAGTTTGAATGTGAAATGACCGAAGAATCGTATAGCCGTTCTTTTTATGAGTTCGGAAGTCAATGTTTTGTGGTTGCTACAATGGAAGCTATGAAAATTATTTTCAGAATGTTAATAAAAAATTGAATAAAAAAATAAAAAAATAAATTGTGAATAAAAAAATTACTAGAGTATTTTTTTAGGCTGTAAACTTATATCAAGTCCATTGCTAGGGTTTATTGAATATATAATATAGGGTGATATCAAATTGTAACATGATAGATTAAATCTAAAAGTAAGAATGAATATACAATAATTTACTAAACATCTTAAAAACCCAAAGCAAATAGATGAGCTATCTTTAGCTATTTTTAAAAGTGAGGTCTACAAACTGTATTTAGCAGCTTCTTTACAGTAAATATTGTATTTCCATTCATATATTATATTGTTAAAGTATTTATATATATATGCATGTATTTTATATTTATTTATTTAGGTTTGGGTATTTATTTATTTTTATTCTACATAAATAGGTATTTATTGTAACACCGCCTCCTCACACATTTTTTCAATCCAGTCCATCCAAAGGTTGCCACTTTGAGCGATAAGGCCGTCCATTGTACCACCATGTATTAGTCCAAGTTTTATAGATTAAGTTATTGTAATTTGGTGTAGCAATAAATATTTATATCTCTCTCTCTCTCTCTAAGGATCGTTGCGAACGATCTATATATAACTCAAGAGTACCACATCACTACCAGGTAAAAGTCTCTTCGAGGTACATTTTTAATTATTTGATTTAAGGCGAAGATGCGGGTTTATTTCCGCATCTTCGATATGGTTAGGAATTGGGTAGCATTTTTGATCTTTATAACAATATATCTTTATAGCCTTCGTCTTTATTAGCGCCAGTGATAGAAAAGTTGAGGAGTAATAGACTAACGTGGTATGGGCATGTCGTGCGGAGGGAAGAAAATCGTGTGACTAAAAGAGTTTTAGATATGAATGTGGATGGTTTATAGAAGTAGAGGAAGCACGAAGAAGAAATGGATGGACTGTGTGAAGAATGATGAATGAATGAATGAAAGAAAATACTTTATTGTACACCACACAAGAAACAAACAAAAAATATAAAAATTCACAAAGCAACAAGTACAATGGGCGGTCTTATCGCTTAGAAGCAATTTCTTCCAGACAACCTTTGGATGGAGAGGATTTTTGTAACATTACATTTCATGATATGAGTAAGAAAGAAGTAACAATGGAGATGACGGCTGATAGAGAAGTATGGAAGAAAAATACATGTTGCGCCGACCCCACGTCATGTGGGAAAAGGGCAGGAAGAAGAAGATATTAGCTTGCCTTAGTCTGATAAAAACCTTTAAAAAACTTTACTGGTAGCATGTTGATTATAATTATGTAGACATACCTTCCATTAACTACCTAGTCAGGCAGATAGAACCTTATCGAAACTAACTTGGCGTTGCAAGCTAAACTGTGCAGCTAAAAGCCATTGAAAAGTTACAAGAGACTCAAGTTGACTGAACTTCATAATGACACTATTAAAACAAATAATTGAGAACACATTCTGGGAGAGCACTTAACAGCTAGAATATATTATAGTAGGAATATCAACCAGAAAGTACCATATTGTAACATTACATATTTTTAAATTGCTACTAAACTCGCTGACCAACGATTGACAAGCACTTCTCAATTTAAGTAGTAACTGATCAGCGTTATCAAAAGAAACAAACTATTTAAAATGGTAGTCTTCAAAATAATTATCATACTCCTTCCTCAGTCAGTTTATCAGTTCACCCTACTCATAGTACCTAGGTACCATTCACAGCTTAGACAAAACATAGACCTAAGCCTTATATTCCTCACTTACACCCCTTCATAAGTCCTAGCTCTCAAGTATTATGATGTAGAGAAGTGAGTCTAGTTACTCCACTCCACCCGACTTAGCGAGGGGTGAGCGTTGGACCAATGACGTCATTTTACACCCCTATATGCGTAATGTGTGGTTTTTAAACATGGAACTCGTGAGTGCGAATACGAATAGCTGCTAATTCTACCGAGTCAGCTTAAAATCTTATTAGCAACGTGAATTGTTTGTGTCAGTGTACCGTGTCTCGCTGAATATTAGCTTTGGAAAATAAAGTTTGTTTTGGTGGAATGTTTCCTTTTTAATGTCAGTGTTTGTTGACTTAATGTTTAATGTTGGTTGTAAATGTTCCATGTAAGTCAACGACCTCAGTGGCGTGGTGAGCAAGTAGCCGACTGAGATGCAAATTTTGCGGGTAACCTCCCGCAGCGGGACAATTTATTTTTTGTTTTTGTAATAACTAATGTTTTGCAAGTATTTGTTCCCAGTTTGGGTATTGTGCACCATTATACTTGTAGTTTCAAATGTTGGGTATTGTGCACCATTATACTTGTAGTTTCAAATACACACGATGATACCTACAGGGAATCATAATGCAGAGTCATTGATTAGTGTTATTGTTGTCTAAAAATATTTTCTAACCACAAATATAATTTATCATCTCAGCCCGTCTGCACCCACTCTTGAGTATATAGGCCTCCTCTTTATTACGCCATTCTTTCCAGTCTCTTGCGAGTCTCGTCCATTGATAATCTGCGCTTACAATCATCGTCTCATCTCACACGTAGTTCGAAGCGGATCGCATTCACCCTAATGAAGGTTCACGAATTGAACCGAAACAATATCAAAGTCAAAGTCAAATATTTTAATTCATTAAAATCACAAGGATCACTTTAAAACGTCAATTTTACTGCCTGTTCCTTCGCGACCAAGCCAGGAAAGAGAGGCAAGAAACAAGGCTAGTTGTTTTTTTAAGGATCCTTTTACAATACATAATACAGAAAATAAATTACGTCTAAATTGTAACATTTTGAACGAGTTGGAGCAATTTCAATCCCAAGCTTCTCTATCATCTAACTAAATAATCCGATATTTTATAGTAGGCTTTTTTATAAAGATTTAGTTTAATTACGTTTTTAAATTTATTAATATCGGTCGAAACACCGATAAAACGGTATGTGATAAATCCGGGATTCATAATAATGATTAAAATTCAAATTGTATTTATTGCATAACATGGGTAACAAACAAGGTGTAAGTACAGTTTTTGTGTAGGTACAGCTATATTCAGCGCTAACGCATGCAATGTCAAAGCTTTACATGTTCATTTTATTATTATGTTATTTATTTATAATAATCATCATTTTTGCAGCTCTTACCTCAAATAAAATTTAAAACAATAAAAAAGAATTAATAATATTAGTCAAACTTAAAATTAAAACAAAACAATAAAATTATAATGGTCATTCAAAATTGTCATCGGCTAGGTGATCATTAACACTATAGAATTATTTTTCTATTAACAGCTTTTTCAATTTCAACTCAAATAAATTTAAATTAGGAGCATCTAGCACACTGGGAGATGATTGTACAAACGCACAGCCATGCACTTTTATTGTATAAAGCCGTCTTGTTTCGAGGGAAACAAATTTTATTTTCGTGTCTTTTACTTATACGGGTTATAAAAAGATCCATATTATTTTTAACAAATGTCGTTGTTTCACAAATATAAAGGCAACCACTCTGTAATCGCCATCGTCAAATATAATTATAATAATATTTTTATCTATGTAATTACCAAACTAAGGTAAGGTAACGTGGTAGTATAGTATTTTTCGAACTTTCGCGATCATTGTACATAATTACTGATTTAAAAAAAGGTACATACGCGATAAATACCCGTTCAAATCTATAATCACGTGGTAGTATGTCAAGATGCCATTCACAATGAAATGCACCATAGGTAGGTGAAATAGTGCACTTTCCATCTATACCTGTACAAAGCTTCTGAAGCTGAGTAATACTTTTACTCGGGAGCTCATAAGGTCTTAAATTTCAATTTCAGCGGATAAGAGAACATATCTAGACTCAGGCAGACAATGCCGGTCTCAAACTAATTCTTTTATATACGTACGTTCTTACTAGACTGTTTCATTTCATTTCAGGGGATTTGTGGCAGTTACTTTTGTGCAGTAAGTAAGGACTAATTTTAATTAGACAGAAAACTCGCATTTCGGATATAATAACCATGATTTTAAAACTGTTGAACTCTGTCGATTGAAAACTAAGCGGCCAAAAGCGCAGCTAGCATATGTATATAATATATTTTTTTTAACCTTTAGTAACAGAGAGAATATACAATTATCCATACTAATATTATAAATGCGAAAGTAACTCTGTTCGTTAGTTTCTTTGTAAGTTTGTTGTTTGTTACCTTTTCACGGCTAAATTACTGAACAGATCGTAATGGAATTTGGCAAGAAGACAGATTCTATTCTGGGGAAAGACATAGCCTATCTTTTCTCTCAAATTTTTTTTTGAAGGGGTGAAGTAGGGGTTGAAAGTTTGTATGGAAAATCCATAATTCCTCAAGTTAGGGATCTGAAAATACATATTTAGGCTTTTGGTAAGAAATAAAGAAATACGGGTTTCAGCTTTTTTGCAAAATCATCCCTATAAAAAGTAAGGGGTTGAAATTATTATGAGGTATTATGTAGATGCACTACCTATGTACAGTCTATGGAGGATATAGAGGAAGAAGAGGATGAGGAGAATGAGAAGGATTAAGAGGATGAAAAGGACAACTTTTTCTCCACAACTGAAGTGACCACGGTTCATGCTACGCCAGTGATGTACCCGGCAACCGCATCCCAACAAATGTTTCAAAACCGTGGTCCATGTGTTCCGATAGCAGTACCATCACCTCACCCTGGACCAGCACCAGCACATACTAGACCAACACCAATGGAGGGCAGCACCGGGAACTTGACGCGGATCATGCTCGGGATCCTGGCGGACCTGCTTACCACCATCGTCACCGGAGGAGACCACAAAGAAGCGGCAATGCGTGGACTGGCCTCAATAAATGACAACCAGTATGGGTAGTATAACCATCTACGGCTCCTATACTGGAATGCCGGAGGGATATGATCTCGCCCCTCCACCTACCTGCTCAATCGCAGAACGCCCATATAGTTCTGCTTGGCAAAACAAAGCTCCACACCAACTTTGAGTTCCGTGTGCCTAACTACTTCTGTTATCAGTGGGACGAAGTCTCAGCCTAGGGAATAGCTTACCGAGGTACAGCTGTCCTGGTCAGAAGGGATTTAACCCACGAAGAACTGGAGAACCCACCTTACCAAACCCCGCGATCAAATGGAGTCTTGGTAAACACAGACGGTAGAGGGATGAGAGTTTTTGCTGGCTATCGCCCGCCAGGGCCTCTCTATGCTCGACACGACTCTGCAGCCATCTTTAACAGCAGCGCTCCCACGCTCCTTGTAGCGACCTCAATGTGACACATAGGGCTTGGGGGTGGCGGACTATCACGCCTGTGGGCCGCATGCTTTATGATGACGCAATGATTTTGAAGTATTGATCCCAGATGCCCTGACACATATACTCAAAAGCCAATACTGGGCTGCCGACGTTCTTAACATTGTGCTGCACAAGAATCTCATCTGTCCGATCCATATTGAGGTGCTGTATGATATGGACACGCAGCACCTCCCAATTCTGTTCACTCTTACTGCAGACTTTACAACATGGCGTATACTGCTTAGAAAGAGGATAGATTGGGCAGAGTACGCGAAAATGCTCGAAGACATCGCTGTGGGACGATTGACTACACCAGATGAAGTCGAAGCCATTACCTCGTATCTTACGGAGATAATATCAGAGGCAAAATCCTGGGCCTCCAAACCCGTACCACTAAGACTTCCCCGTAGAGACGAACTCCCACAGCGAATACAAGCTAAGCTACGGAAGAAAAAACAGACTCTACGACTCTGGGCTCGAACCCGCTGCACTAAGTCGGAGCTCAATAAGCTAACAACAGAAGTCACTCAAGCAGTAGAGGCCTGACGAGGGCTCATCTGGGATGCCAGGATTGATGAGGCCACTGATTGCGATGTCAACCTCCATGTCCTAAATCGACAGCTGACAAACTTTCCGACGCCCACCTACTCTTTACTGGACCAGCACGGCCAACGGAAATTTGCTCCAGCTGATCGGGCCGAAATTCTTGCATCTGGAAGTTCAATTCTCGCCACATCTTGTCGCGACAGACGTCTTAGAAGAGATCACCGCTCACCACGCCCTAGTTGAAGCCACGGTCGAAGATTTTCCGTCGCGCCCGATACCAATATTCAGCGGGGATTATTTCATATCTCCAGCTGAAACACGCAAGACCGTCTTCTACCTACCTAGGCGTAAAGCACCAGGCTGTGATGGACTTCCTAATTTAGCACACGACTCATAGAGGAATTACATATAATAGAGCCTTGGCCATGTTGTTTAATGGCATACTGAGAACTGGCCATTTCCCAAGCCGTTGGAAAGTGGGGAAGGTTATAATACTTCTAAAGCCTGGTAAAAACCGACGCCTACCTGCAAGTTACTGGCCTATAACTCTGCTCTCAACAACAGCAAAGTTGTTCGAGCGCCTACTGCTACGGAGACTGGCTCCGTACATCGAACCCAGACTCGAACAGTTCGTTTTCCGTAGTACTCTACAACGCTCCAACTGACGCGAATCCATCACGATCTGACCCGCGAACACAACGACAACAGCTCCACTATTTGCGTCTTCCTAGACGTGAAGAATGTTCCTAGACTTTGAGCTTTTGAGTTTGAGCTGCAAGTAAGGGCCTCAGATGAGTAGCCTATCGCCTTGACTTCAACTCGTGGAGACTACTTTCTCCAGGTCTCTGGGCTCAGCTCTCTGGGGCCTTCTTAACTTGTGGCAGGTGGCTCTTCGGAGCTTTTCGTGGTCCTATTTTGCAGCGCGGTGTAAGCGGCCGCTTCTTGGCGTGACGCTGATCTTAGAATATTTTTTTTTGTTATTGATCTGCGCCGGTGACGCCGCCTATGATTGGTGAAGTCAAAGAAGTTGGGTTGTCCAGGAGCTCTCAGGGTAGTGGACGCCACGGGCCTTGGTGGTCTGGTGGCTGCGCGTGCAGCAGAGCAAATCCCTGAAGATGTTCGTGCCGACTGTCAGCGCGGTCGTAGATCCGACGCGCTAAAATGCCAACGAACTTATGTATGCTCTGGATTTGCACGTCGCGGGCGATTACATCGTTCAGACGTACCTAACGTTCGGCTCCAGTGGATATCCGAAGAGCGACATAGTTGTGTTTGTCAGATGAAAGGTGAGTTTAACAGATGACAGTTGAGAGTTTGACAGATGATAGTTGAGTTTGACAGATGATAGTTTAGAGTTCGACAGCTGAGAGTTCAGTTTGACAGATAGCAGTTGAGTTTAAAAGATGAGAGTTGAGTTTGACAGATAAAAGGTGAGATTTTGACAGATGAGAGTTAAGTTTTACAGATGAGGATTATTTTGTATTTTCTCTTTGGTATATGTATGTTTCCTATATTAGAATAAATTTGAACGAGAATCGAATCGGACGAGATCCATTACGGACTATGCCGAGGCTGTGACATCACGACAATTACCTATTTTTAGAAATAAGAATTTTAGTGTGTCTTTCCTAAATTTGTAAATAATAAACCGTGTTTTTCTAAATTTTCCTGCAAAAGATATGAAAATTTGCCTCTAGAGCTTATAGAACTTGCTTGAACTACCGCCAACTTAGTTCCAGTGGCGACGCTATTATGCTCCTGACTGATTTGTTATTTATTAGCCACTCGTGAGCTCTCCTGTTACTTTATGAAAGAATTTAGAATTTAGGCCCTAGTAGATATTGAACTAGTTTTTGCCCATGGGTTTATTAGTGTGTATAAATATGTTCATGAATATTTTTAAACAGACTAAGTTCAGCTGTTACAAAGTACACAATACAAATGCATCGCCAAGTGGTAACCAAGTGGTATAATGTATGCATCTTGCGTTAATATCTGTCATGCTTATCAATATAACTTACTCAATATAATCAATATATGGGATGATATCAATAGCATTACGACTATGGTATCGAACGTTATACTGTAACCTCTGCCTAAAACAATTGTATTGTTACAGGGTTAACAGGGTGTTGCCGGTGTCATTAGGCGACGGTGACCACTTACTATCAGCTTAGATTAGTTACTGTCTTTATTGCACGTCATTAAAACTAAACAAATAAAAGAAAATACACATTTAAATCAATGAGTGGCCTTATCGCTTAAAGCTATCTCTTCCAGGCAACCATCAGGAGAGCTGTAAGCCTGTTTCCCCACTAATTACATTAAAAAAGGGGCTCAATTCTTCTAGTTTATAACAAAAACGATCATGGAACACCATTATTTGACGATTATGCTTGTTTTTTCTGTCATAAGCTGCCAAGTTTTCAAATTTTCAATTTTCATAGCAACGGCGATCGTTGAAAAAAGTAGTAGAATGCCAACGGTATCAAGGTCATTTTGCGACGATACCATTGTCATAGTGAAGCTATTTATTTAGTAGAATTCGGTCCCAGGTATTTGACTTGCGTATGTGGAATGGTATGACCCCTGTCACCATGAGACTTTTCATCTGTAAGTCTCAACATTCAGATGAAAAGTCATGAGCCTGTAATTTCTCCGACACCGTAACGTACTCTTTAACCATAACAACATATACCTATTATTATTTTCATCACTCATGCTCTGAAAGTTGGTCATTGTTAACTTAATATCGGCTCCATCAATTCGAAGTAAATTTGAAAATAGAATGAGGATCATTGCATTTATATTAAGCTAAAATGAAATACAATCTCCATAACAAATCCTTATCTATCTACATATATACAGGGTGTCCCAGAACTCAACGTCAAGCCGAAACGGGGTGACAGGATTGATCATAACCATCACGAGAAAAATCTGAAAAAAGATCTATCCCATGCAGTTTGAAAATTATGGGCATTTTAAGAAAAACCTAGAAATTTGATCAAACTGTACCATTTTTCGGTTATTGTGGTTATTCTTTTTTATTTTTGTTCATTTGATCTTTGGAGACGTAATTCTAAATAACATTTCTAGAATCCCAATAAAAAATAATGACACAATTGCCTCAAGTTTCCGAGAATTGAGACTATTTGTTAAACTACGAATTTAAAATTTTCAAGATTCGTCGACTTTGACAGGCCCTCCTTTAAAAAAAATGTACTAGAGTGCCTTATCAAGTGGCATTAAAAGTAGGCGCATTTAATCATAATTCTAAAATGATACAATACTTGTTAGTTCCATACAATAAAAAACAGTAAAAAAATTAAAACCTCAAGTAACCCGATTTTTGCTATCTCAGTTAAAAGGTTTTTGATTCGCACAAGCTCCAGGTAGGTTCTTAATTATAAGGAAAATGATGATTTACAAAGGCTCATCGTATTTTGCAAAGAGCCGAAATGCATCCGTTTCACGTACAACGAGTTCAAAGTCTTCTACCTCGAGATTATCAGGAAAGGATTTCTTTTTGTAGAACAATGCTACAGAGGCATAATGAGAATCCCCAATTCATCCAAAAAATTACCTGGTCTGATGAATCGACATTTAAAAAAAGATGGTTACATAAACTTGCACAATTATCACGAGTGTCATGTGGAGAATCAACATTTAATGCGAGAAGATAGATCCCAGTATCGTTTTAAAGTAAACCTGTGGACCGGAATTTTAAACGGTAAAATTATTGGGCCTATTGAACTGCCTGAGAACTTGAATGGAACTAATTACCTACATTTTTTAAGAGAAGATTTACCAACCCTGTTAGAGGACGTACCACTAGCAGATCTTCGCTACATGTGGTTTCAACAAGATGGCTGCCCAGCGCATTTCGCAGTGCAAGTAAGAGATTTCCTTGACCAGGAATATCCGGTAAGTTAGATTGGGCGTTCAGGCACTGTCTCGTGGCCCGCCCGTTCACCAGATTTAAATCCCCTGGATTTTTTCTATTGGGGAGTTCTCAAAGAAAAAGTTTACTCAAAGCCCATTGAGAACGTAGCCGACCTGCGTGAACGCATTTCTCAAGCAGCTGAGGAGATCAACTCTCGAAGATATGCCCGACTAATAAGTAGATCTTTTTTAAGAAGATGTAGGGCTTGTATTAAGGCTGATGGTAGACAATTTGAACATTTATTGTAATAAAAAATGTTATTTCTCTATCTGACTTTTATTCCAGCAAAACTAAATTAAACTAGATCAAGATTTTTCATTATTTGACTAATTTTACTAACTTTTTTTCACTTTGGTAAAAGTGGCGTCACTATTTGTCTCACTCACTCATGGCAAACATACCCACTATCCAACTCTCTCATCATTTTGCCTTAAAATTAAGAACCTACCTAGAGCTTGTGCGAATCAAAAACATTTTAACTGAGATAGCAAAAATCGGGTTACTTGAGGTTTTAATTTTTTTACTCTTTTTACTGTATGGAACTAACAAGTATTGTATCATTTTAGAATTCTGATAAAATGCGCCAACTTTTAATGCTACTTGCCAAGGCACTCTAGTACATTTTTTTTAAAGGAGGGCCTGTCAAAGTCGACGTATCTTGAAAATTTTAAATTTGTAGTTTAACAAATAGTTTCATTTCTCGGAAACTTGAGGCAATTGTGTCATTATTTTTTATTGGGATTCTAGAAATGTTATTTATAATTACGTCTCCAAAGTTCAAATGAACAAAAATAAAAGAGAATAACCACAATAACCGAAAAATGGTACAGTTTGATCAAATTTCTAGGTTTTTCTTAAAATGCCCATAATTTTCAAACTGCATGGGATAGATTTTTTTTCAGATTTTTCTCGTGATGGTTATGATCAATCCTGTCACCCCGTTTCGGCTTGACGTTGAGTTCTGGGACAACCTGTATATATAAAACAAAGTAGGGTTAGTTACACCATTTATTACTTAAGAACGGCCGGACCGACTAGCTGACCCACCGAACTTCGTATTGCCTTGACATGCATATGACGCGGGCTGCCAATGTATTGTTAATCGGCCATCATTAGCTACATCAATGTTTGAGAAAATGATTTTTAGTCATAATTTTTAGACCGTAAATTTTTCCAATATTTTAATAGTTATTCTGCTATTCGGGGCGGAGACAAATCTAGCATATCAAAGATCATCAAAATCGGCCCCGCCGTTCTTAAGTTATAAATGGTGTAACTAACTTTATTTTGTTTTGTATAATATAGATTCAAAATTGGCCACGTCACGTTACGGGGACAAAAGCTTTGTAAAATACTGCCGAATATTTTCAATACTCTTACAAAAGGTGCTTAACGAGTAGTCATGCATTGTTATTGCTGTGCAGTGATCTGAGAGGATTTTGGCATTGTGCTATTCAAATGCAGTGGAAATGCATACTTCATCAAGTTTTTAAAGTTAGTATTCATGAGCCTAGCCTACTCATACCGTCTGACAAGCAAGATGCTTAACAAATGCTCAAAGTTACTTTCAAGAACTGACCAAATCACTCAATGACCAACTCACGCTGAGTGACTTTCATGATAGAGATCACGAGGGATGTCATTTGAAAGGTCACCCAAAAATCTTTGAGCCAAGCTTAGAATCAGTAAAACAAGTACTGCTTACCCTCGAAAGCACAAAAGTGCTGAGTTTAAAAGGCCACTAAAAGCTTTAGTACGTGGTATTGTATATGTATATAATATAGCATAACCTTAGATGTTAAGTTTGTAAACTTACTTTTATAACATAATTTACTTTTACTTTACTTTAGTGCTTTGGAGCCTGTGCTAAAATTGCAGCCACATTCAGCCCGATCACGATAAATTGTTCTAAATAATAACTTACCTCTCTGATTTAAACGGTCAAGTAAGCACGCTACGAGGGCTAACTCTAAAATCGTGTCCAATCGACACCTTGCCCAATCTCTTTCAATCCAATCCTTCAATCCAAAGGTTATCTGGAGTTCCGCAATGTATCTTCAAAGCTCAAAGCATATGGTCTTGACTAGGACTTAAACAGCAATTGCTGATCTCTAATACAACACCTCAATTGCAATATATGAGCTGTATCTAGTTGAAGAGTTGCATCGAGTCTGAGGAGTAGCATTGATATAATCTGGCCAACTGACAGGTACCTAAAAAGCTATGGCCTGTGATTTCTAATACCTTTACTGCGATACATGAGTTGTTTGTCATTTAGAAGTTCTGTATGGTATCTTCAAAGTACATAATCAGATCAGTTAACAACTAGTATAGATTTGGACACTTATTTATAGTCCCGAAATAGATATTCCCTTGCGATTTCCAAAATTATAAACAATTGCAATGCGTTTGCTGTCATCTTTTGAGAAGTTTCCGGTTTCTGTCTTCTACTCCAGCATCAGATCCTCACCAAGCTTATATGGACCAGTCTGGAGTTAAACTCTATAGAAAATAAAAGATTAATCGAAATTAACAATTAACAAGTGGCGTATCGTGTAACATATATACAAAATAAAGAAAATACTGCTGAATAAATCTTTTTTTTCTTTGTTCAAGTCGGTTGAAAGCAAAAATACTGAGGATATAGCAGATCTTTCTGTATTTTTATTACAAAATTCAGTGAGACTGGCTGACCGCACTGATATTTGATAGAACGAAAATGTTATTCGGGGTTCGCCACGTCAAAAGAGTTCTGAGTATCGGATGCAACCCTATATTTGAATATCAGAGAGGTAATAATATAGACTACCCCAAAACACCATAAATAACGTTGAAACGTACAGCCACCAACAAAATCACTCTGTCATAATATCTACTCCCGTAAGGTTTATAAAGTGAAAGTAATCTCATTTTCACACGCATGAAAAAACCCTGACATTTTCGGAAGTAGGCTTAGGCTAAGCAACTGAATCACTAAAGTAGCAAACATATAAATCCATCCTGATAAAAATTCAAGTCAAAATTTCAGATTAGGGTTACTAGGTACGAATTTTTAGTAGATAAACATTTGTAATACAATATTTTTTGTTTTAATATTGTACGTCCGAAACGAAACTGATAAACTGTGCAAACTTGTACCTAATAAATAAATAAATATTGCAGGACATTTCATACAGCGCTATCTAGCCCCAAAACTAAGCAGAGCTTGTACTATGGGAACCAGATAACTGATAGAATACTTAAATACTTTTTGTTTTGTAAATACATACTTATAATATATAGAAAAACACCCAGACACGGAACAAATATCTGTAGATCATGCAGCCATTTGTTGCGCGGCGGGAATCGAACCCGCTACCTCCTGTGTCTCAGCCGGCTATACGCTCACTGCGCCACGGAGGCAGTCTGTAATATTTAAGATCTTTGTTGTACTACAGTTTAACAATAAAATATTTCTCATTCTGATTCTGATTCTAAAACTCGTTTCAGTGTATAGTATTATCCCTCTGTACTTGCATTATCCAGATTCGTCCAGCTCGCTTTCATCTCACCGTTTGGATATCAAATACAATTTGCGATAGAAGATTTTGTTGAATATTTTCAAACGTGGTTTCAGTACAGCACTGACGTAAATGGAATCCTTGTAACAAATGGATTTCAATTCTGTAAGTACATTTGGTAAAGAATTCATGTATCATTGATTCTTCTTTATAAAATCAATATAGGTATTACAAAATAATCTCAATAAATCAAAAACAACAAAATGACCTCCGTGGAGCAGTAGGCGAATAGGCGGCTGAGACGCAGGAAGTAGCGGGTTTGATTCCCACCGCGGAGCAAATATTTGCATGATCTGCAGATATTCGTTCCGGACCTGGATGTGTTTCTATATATTATAAGTATGTATTTAAAAAAAAAGTATATAAGTATTTATCAGTTATCTGGTTCCCATAGTACAAGCTAAGCTTAGTTTGGGGTTAGATAGCGCTGTGTGAATTATCCAGCAATATTTTAATTTAATTATTTATGTATAACTAGCTGTTACCCGTGACTCCGTACTCGTTACACTACTAAATGTGTAGGTAACCTAGAAATAAAGCTAAACCCGCTGTTGCAACTTGACTTGAGATCCCATTTTTATCCCATGGGAACTGGGATGGGATAAAAGGTAGCCTATACATACATGACTTGTGTGAAATGTCCAGCGATATTTATTTATTTTTATTTATTTATATGGTAATCCAGGTTATAATCTATGTATATACCAATATTCATCGAAATCGGTTCAGCCGTTACGACGTGATTGAGTAACAAACAAACATGCAACTTACGCATTTATAATAGTAGTGTGATACAATTTTACTACATGATCTCTCTCTAGATAAAAAAATGACTCAATAAAGTAAGTTGGTTGTTGGTGCAGGCCGCATAAGATCGGAAGTTCTGAAAATCTATGATTCGTTCAGTAGTGAACTTCTCAAGGCTTATCTTGCTAGCGTCCCAACATCCCAACCCATCCAAACACCATAGCAACAAAGTTCTCATTCATTCCACTAAGCAGCTTACTGGCTTCATAACAAACAATACATTAATCAAGCTGCCTGTAATTTCCTATCCTAATTTCGAACACCACGAAAAACGCCTTTCCTAAGAGCCTTTATATACTTACTTAAGGTTGGGCCACGAAAATAAATTTCTAACCAAATCGCTCTGCCTTTTCAGTGTAATAACTTTATGGTAGAATATGATGATGCTTTAGATTTATATTGTGAACAGGCTTCATACCTACTTATTGAAAACAGTCTGCGGTGATTCGACTATTACTTAAATGCATGTATGCAGAGTTTTTTGTCTCTATCAGAACAGATATAAGATCTATACAGTGTATTGTATTCATCAAAAAATCCACTACATGAGTGCAACCAACTACATGAGTTATATATAACACACTCATATAATAAGTTATATAATTGTATATATGTCAAATCTCTAAATCAACTTGGGCAAATCGGCGTTGTATGTATGTATGTATGTTTGTTTGTCCGAGGATAACTTTCGAAACGTTTATTATTCGATCATCGTGAAATTTGCTATAAGTAGTGATGGCACAATTTTGTTGTGACTAAATGCTTAGCTAAAAATGTGGGGGGTTATTGATATATTGGGGTTCAAGAGGGATAAAACAAACTAAAATGGGACTATCCGGTCAAATGGCACGTCTAATAAAAGGTCTTTGTGAGTACATTTCAACCCTGTTTTTATTTATTTTTTTAACAGTGTATTTTTTATGTTATTAGCCATAATAAAAACTGAACTTTGTCAAAATTCACAGGGTACACTAGAGACCCCACAGTACAGAAATTTGGTATGCGTGTAGCTTTAGTGACAAATATAGGAAGAAGTCTGAAATCCAGAATAATTATCATTTCTACCCGAAAAAAGTAACCAATTAACATGAACTCCCGTTAACTGTAATTTGAATGGAATTGTAGGTTATGTAAGTAGGTTATGCATTTGGTGGCACTATTTTGATTGTCAAAGATTACGCGAGATCTCAGTTCAGGGCCAACCACTAGTAAATAACACTCATGCTGAAGAAAGTTCACAAATTTTGTGAACCACCATTTTCGATCGATATGGTACGTAACAATTTCCGGAATTCGACAAAGCTAATGCACACCATAAGACCAAACAATTACATAAGAACAAAGTAAATCCTTGTCTACAATTTGCTATTTTGTGTTGCTATTATTTTAACGAGCGAGTCTTTCATGGCCTTTTGAACCTACATACCACCTACTTACGATTATTTAGGGTGGCAGTAAATTTCCCTTTTATCGCGATTTCAAATGCTATCCAAGAGCTATTTACGTGACAACTCCTCACTTCATTACGATGGGGCGTGACTAGATTGATAAAACTTCGACTATTGGGAGCTCGTTCAATAGAATTGCTACTGTACTAATTATAAAGACAGTCTAGTAAATTAGAGACATCTTATCTTAGAGATAACTCGATTCGTGGCGAATGAAAATGAACACTTTTGATAATTTTATGTGTATACAGAAAGCGTTATTTTTAATCTGCCTCCTTCATGTAATGTTTAGAATACAAATTTTTAATGTACTTATAATATAACAAAGAAGTATTTGTAAGTTTGTGGGGGGAGGGGGGGGGGGTGTAATCTCAGAAATACCTATTCTAAAACTTCTGATACTGATAGAAATGTACACTATCCCTGAGCTCTATACTTTATTTTAATAAAAATCCGTGCCAAGCCGGAGCGTGTCCGCACGTGTAAAATAAGTTTATCGTTAGATATTCAGTATCCATTTCACCTTTCAGGCGGTTGGGAATATACTTAGTACTTAGTTTTTTTCATTTTATTGCAATTTCTAAATGAACTTCCTACTAAGTGACCTTAACAATTAGCGATGAGCTCTACAAACCCAAGTTATCCTCATTTAAATACCGGCCTTTAGAACTCCTGATAATTGAACATCACTAGTCTCAATGTACAAATGCGAAGTAAGTCAGGCTGCACATCGAAGATGATAAAAAATCAAACTGTTTTTTTTTTCATTATAGGCTTGCGTTTGACCACGATCTTGCCTGATGGTAAGCGACGATGCAGTTTACGATGACGTGACTTGAAGACACCCAGGTTGTAGTTATCAGGAAACACAGGATCAGGCAGGCTTTCCGCTCTTTAGCGGAGCGCATAATAAAGGTGGAAGAGAACCGCTTTGTGCGTATGGGAGGTATTTCAACCATATAGCGGTGGCGCATCGCAGAGCGTCCAATTGAATACTATGAAATAGTCAAGACACCAATTTGTTCCTTAAAAATTAATCGTAATTGCACTCGTCTCCAACAAGCAACAAAAAACTTAATTAGGACATTAAAAGATCCCTTTACGGTGTTTCCAAACCGGTAGTCTAAAATGTGTAAAGGAAAACTGTAAAAAACCACGCCAATCAAAACATATGACTAACAGTCACAAAAAAACTCATTAAATTATCATGCCCTTCTCGTGGGTATATCAGAAACTACCGTACACCTAGACCCAGCTCAAATATTTGTAGGTCATGTCAAAATTCTGGCCCGCAGCAGGAATTGAACCCGGCAGAGTCAGACTAAAAATCAGAGCACCACAGAGATGTTGTCAAAAACAGATAGCTTGGGGTGAATAATTAAACATAATCATTATTATCATCATAATCTATCTTATTATGATCTGGATCAAAACATACGCTACTTTTTACTGACAAAACATGTATGCGAAGCCGCGGACGGAATATAGTCATTATAATAAATACCAGATTTATCACGTACCGTTTTATCGGTGTTACGAGCGATGCCGACGAGTGTGAGGCGAGACCCGGCTCGGACTCCGAGCCGAGTGAGTACGATCCCCTCCGAGCCTCGGAGGGGATCGTACTCACCCAGATGCAGATTCATGAATTGAACCGATACATTGTCGGTCGTAACACTGGTAAAACGGTACGTGATAAATCTGGTATTTATTATAATGACTATATTCCGTCCGCGGCTTCGCACACATGTTTTGTCAATAAAAAGTAGCCTATGTTTTGATCCAGATCGTAAAATGATAGATTATGATCTATACCAAATTTCATCGCAATCAGTCCAATCGTTACGACGTGATTCAGTAAGAAACAAACAAACATACAAACTTTCTGCATTTATAATATTAGTGGGATATTATAAATAACGAAAGTAAAGTTGAAGATAATGTTTGCATCTTCAGTGTGCGGCATTCCTAACGGCCGGTATTCCGATAACGGAAGAAGCGAGATCTCAAGTACTGACACCCTGAGGGGGGGGTCGTGACCTGTTCTCCAGGTGCTGGTAAGCCTCGCTTTACATTGGTTTGAAGCTTGAATATTTAATGCGAGCAGGAAATACATAATATACAAACAATATGTATGTGTATGTGTGGTACATAATATGCCACAACCAAATAAGACCGAATAGACGCGTTACTCATAATACTACCAAATAAGTAGGAGTACTCGTCATCGCCCTAGGTACTCCTTACCTATTGATAGACAAGCTTATAACAAGCCGGTCAGAGTAGGACTAATAACTCAAAAACTACAAAAACTACAAAAACTTTACTAAAAGTAAAAACGGGGTCGAAATGCACTAATGAAGACTTTTCATTTGACGTCTCTGTTGACCTACTAGTCCAATTTTCATTTTTTTTACCCCTCTTGAACTCCAATATCTCAACAACCCCCCTAAATTTTTAGCTCATTGAGTCACACCAAAATTGTGCCATCATTACCTACTTGTATACCAAATTTAACGATGATCAGGTAAACGCTTCGAAAGTTATCTTCGGACAAACAAACATACATACATACATACAACGCCGATTTGCCCAAGTAGATTTGGAGATCTCGCTTCGCTCGATCAAAAAAAGCTTGAGACATAGGTACTCAATCCATGTTATACTCAAACAAATATTATAAATGCGAAAGTTTGGACATTTGTTTGTTGTTCAATCACGATGTAACGGATTAACCGATTTTATCAAACATTAATTATGACCTGCATTGGCTACTTTTAATTGATAAGCCACGCGTGCAAAGCCACGGGCTGAAACTAGTCTATCTATATTCAAAACTTCATCGGAATCGGTTCAGCCATTTAGTCGTGAAAACGTAACAAACAGAGATATTATTAGTCTGTTTAACAAAAAAATACACAATACATTTTAAGCTCTAACTGCATTAAACTTATAAATTGGAATCCTATAAAATAGTAACAAGGTAAGAAAACTTTGTTTCACTTTTCAATAGCACTTCTAAAGCCATTTCGCTGCATGAATGCATCCAGTAAAAGAATAATTCACGTTCGACTGCATTGTGAACAGCGCTTATATCTCCTGAACTGAAGACCTAGTTCGGGCTAAGTACCTCTTATTATTTTATTTTATGACTTGCCTGTGCTGAAATTCAGATTTTACAGATGAAAATTAAAGGACATAGATTATTATGTGATTATAAGAGTAGGAGTTTTTCATGTGAAAGGGCTCGCTCACCTATTTCTGCCACCAAACAGCATTGTTGTGTTTTGATTTGAAGGGTATGGTTGCCGGTAAAATTATAGGCACATGAGGCTTTACACCTGTATGACTCAAGTTGATAGACGCAGGGCAGTGCATCGTAGGGCACGCTCCTAAGGTGCGTGTTACGAGGCAATGCTTTGTTATAGGCTGTACAAAAAAAATTGTGAGTATATCTACGACCCTTTATTTATGACACGTTTATAAATGAAATGGATTGTAGATAGTAGAATACGAAAGTTTCAACAGTACTTACATAAAAAGTAAATCTATTGTTACGAGCTGAGGGTTCGGGATAAAATAATGGGAATCGATTTAACCAAAATAGCACTTTTATTCAGCACTAAACGATGAATACACGAACTTGGTCACACGTAATCACAACACAATAATTCACACCACTGTTGCATCACTTAAAGTCACCGAAATGATCGCACGTATAGCTTAATCCAGACTGACTCGGGAGCAACTACTGTTCACGCGAGACCCTTCCCACGTCAGTCCTCCAGGGCCTCGCTGAGACTAACTCACTGAGACTGAGACTGACTGTCCGGCCATCTCTCCGGCCTATTTATATCGCGCATATTTCGATTGTTCGAGAACGATCTCGATCGCTCCAGGAAAGGGTCGGTCCCTCGACACAATGGCCACTCTCCATTCTGCGAAACCGTAAACAATAATAAAGACAAAAGCGCTCGAGAAACCTCGATTACCATTCATTGTTTAACAGTCTCGGCGTAACACTGCCCCCTCCTAAAACATGCTCGTCCCGAGCATTGTTAGCCCCGTAATATCGCGCCAGCCGATCAACATGAACAATTTTAGGCGCACCTCGCGTTCCCTTCTGAATTCGGTATGTGACGTCATTAATCCTGGTCAACACACGGTATGGTCCATCCCATTTTGCTTGTAGTTTAGGGGATTTTCCCTTTTTCCGTATCGGATTGTGCAACCAGACCTGTGATCCCTCATCAAATCGCAAGTTGTTTGAATTTCGGTCATAACGGGTCTTCATTTTCTCAGACATTTGTTGACCAGTTAGTCGAATGTGTTCATTTATGTCGTTCATTTTATTGCGCAGGTCGTTTGCATAATCTGTGATGGCACGCGGAGAATCTGGAGGAATGCCAGTTATCAGGTCTGCAGGCAACCGCAGTTCTCTTCCGAAATTTGCCAACGCAGAAGTGGTGCCTGTACTCTCATGGACTGCACTTCTGTATGACAGTAAAAACGGCTGTATGTGTTGGTCCCAATCGTTTTGCTTATTTTCGACCACTTTGGCCAGATATCTCTCCAACGTCTGATTGAATCTTTCTACCATTCCATCAGACTGAGGATGATAAGAAGTGGTTCTTGTTTTATGAGTCCCGATTATACGGCATGTCTCCTGAAATACTTGTGATTCAAAATTCCTTCCTTGATCACTGTGAATTTCCAGGGGAACTCCAAAACGACAGAAAACTTCGTGGACTAGTTTATCTGCTACCGTCGAAGCTTCTTGATTAGGAATGGCGAAAACTTCGGGCCATTTTGTGAAGTAGTCCATAACGACCATGAAGTACTTATTTCCATTTTTACTTACAGGGAATGGTCCTGCAATATCCAGGGCTATACGCTCCCATGGGGCTCCAACGTTATACAGTTTTAGTGCTCCTCTGCTGCGTGTATGGGGTCCTTTCACTGCCGCACAAGTAGTGCATTTTCGGCACCAGTATTCAACATCTTGTCTACAATGGATCCAGTAAAACCGCTCCCTTATTTTTAACAGTGTCCTTTTTACTCCCATGTGGCCTCCCGAACATCCTTCATGGTAGAGTTGTAGCACGTTAGGGACCTTGGCTTTGGGAACCACCATTTGCAGATGACAGTGATCTCCACGAGCGTTTTCCCATTTGCGACACAGCACCCCGTCGTGGATAACCAGGCTCTCCCACTGTGCCCAATAACTCTTCGTTGTTGAACTCAGAGCAGCAATGTCACTCCACAAAGGCTTAGTGGTACCCGCTGTGATCCTTTCAATGATGGGTTTAAGGTCTTTGTCATCCTGTTGTGCCTGCTGCAAAGTTTCTTTCCATTCGTCACTTAGGTCCGTTCTCAGCAGACTGACAGGTTCTGCTTCCTTAGACTCATATTTGGCACAATGTTTGCAGTTCTCAGGGCAAGGTCTTCGTGATAGCGCATCCGCGTTCCCGTGAGATTTTCCACTACGATGCCCAATGTCGAAGTCGAACTCCTGTAATTGTTCAATCCACCTTGCCACCTGCCCTTCAGGATTCTTGAACCGTAAGAGCCATTGCAATGCAGCATGGTCAGTTCGAAGTTGAAATTTACGACCTAGCAGGTATTTGTTGAAATGCTGTAAGATCTTTACTACAGCCAGCAGTTCCCTTCTTGTGACACAGTAATTTCTTTCCGCTTTGGATAAGGATTTACTGACGTAAGCGATCACCACCTCCTGATCTCCTTTGCGTTGAGATAGCACACCACCAATAGCGGTATTACTTGCGTTTCCATATTTTCCGGCAATTTTGAATTTGGAACTGTTCTATATTCGAATGTGTTTACATTTTGAATCTCAAAACAGTTGAAAGTATTAGGATTAATGCTATTGTTTAGTCACAGTTTCGATTTGAATCTGTCAGGTCACGTACGAAAATGAATCTTTCTAAGGAAAATGTTCGTGCAATAATTTTCTACAATTTTAGAAGAGGCCTGACACGGCTTCAGTGTTTAGAAGAGCTAACATCTGTGTTCAGTGATGTAGCCCCATGTCTGCGGACTGTCGAACGCTGGTATTTAGAATTCCAGCGTGGACATACTAGTGTTAGTGACAGATTTCGCGAAGGACGCCCAAAATCCGCCTTCACTGAAGATAACATCATTGCTGTGAGACAACTAATTCTCGAAGATCGTCATGTGACATATCGAGAGATAGAGGCTCTATTAGGCATCTCAGGGACAACCATTCAGAAGATCTTGCATGAAGCGCTTGGTGTGAGAAAGCTAGTTTGCCGTTTGATACCGCATCTGCTTTCCGACGATCACAAGGCGACCCGCGTCAGATGGTGTAAGAAAACTCTGCAAAGGTTCAACCGAGGAAAGTCAAATCACGTCTACGGCATCATCAGTGGTGACGAATCTTGGATCTATGCCTACCATTCTGATTCCAAACAACAATCTACAATCTGGGTCTTTCAAGACGAACCAAAGCCGACTAAAGTTGTTCGTTCTTGAAGCACTTCAAAGAAGATGGTGGCCACGTTCGTTGAAAAAGCCGGCCATGTTGCGGCTATTGCACTTGAAGATCGTAGAACGGTTAACGCAGAGTGGTGTACCGCAGTTTGTTTACCACAAGTCATCGCCGAACTTCGAAAATCTAACTCAAAGCGATGCATCATCCTGCACCACGACAACGCAAGCTCACACAGCGCTCGTCAAACGATTGAGTATTTGAAGCAGAAAAAAGTAGAAATTCTTGACCATCCTCCATACAGTCCTGACCTAAGCCCCAAAGATTTCTTTACATTTCCTAAAATTAAGAAAAGTCTTCATGGTCAAAGGTTCCAGCCCGGTGAAGAAGCAGTCGACGCTTTCAAGTCAGCCATTTTGAACACCCCCACTTTAAAGTGAAATAAATGTTATAATAACTGGTTTGAGCGAATGGAAAAGTGCATTAAGCTACGTGGTGAATACTTTGAAAAATAATAAAAAGTACTATAAGGTTCTAGTTGTGTTTTTTTCTTCAAACGACAAAACTTAAAAGGCATGCCTCGTATCTACAATGAACTCGTTCTCAGTATCAGGAAAGCTAAGAATCGGTGTCTTACACAGTCGGTTCTTTAATTCCTGGAAAGCAGTTTCGCATTCTGCATCCCAGCAGAACAGTCGTTTCTCCTCAGTTAGCCTGTGCAGAGGCTTAGCAATATCCGCGAAGTTCTTGACGAAACGTCGGTAGTAGGAGCACAACCCCAAAAATACTCTGACTTCGGTCTTATCTTTGGGAATCGGCCAATCTTTGACAGCGTTGATTTTCGCCGGATCAGTTTGCACCCCGTCTTGTGAAACAACGTGACCCAGAAAGCTTACTTGTTGTCTGAAGAATGAACATTTCCTCGGACTTAACTTCAGATTGGCGGCACGAATTTTTGCCAGCACACGTTCGAGATTCTGAAGGTGGTCTTTAAACGTACGTCCCACGATGATGATGTCGTCCAAGTAAACAAGACACGCGTCACCAATCAACCCAACTAGAACTTGCTCCATCAATCTTTCAAAAGTTGCAGGGGCATTGCATAGTCCAAATGCCAGGACTCGAAATTGCCACAGCCCTTTTCCTGTAGAGAACTCAGTCTTTTCCTTGTCCTTAGGGTCTATTTCAACTTGCCAGTAGCCACTCTTCAAGTCTAAAGTTGTAAACCATTTCATTCCGGTTAGTGTATCCAATGTGTCGTCGATCCTTGGTAGTGGATAACTGTCCTTCTTCGTAACTGCATTAAGTCGACGATAATCTACACAAAAGTGCAGGCTTCCATCCTTCTTTTTGACTAGAACAACAGGAGAGCACTATGGACTAGATGAAGGTTCTATCACCCCATCATTCATCATTCCCTCAACCATGGTCTCTACTTCCTTTTCTCGAGCAACCGGTAGTCTCCTAGGTCGTTGACGGATAGGTAGCTCGTTACCAGTATTTATCGTGTGCTTAACCAGTCCAGTCTTTCCAATATCAGCATCATTTGAAGAGAAAAGATCGGCGTAGCGATGTAACATTTTCTCAGTCATAGCAATTTCTTCCCTAGAAAGGCTTTTACGGCAATCTTCCAACAGTGACGATACATCGAATTTGCCATTCCCTTTATTGCCTCTAGAGCTAGACACTTCTTGACATCTTCGCATACAGGCTACTTCCTCGCAGGTGCCCATTAAGGTCCCCTTTTTGATCAGGTGCTCTTCATTACTAAGGTTTAAAATTCGCACCACCGCAGTATCTGTGGTCCTCACTAGCGTCCGGGCCATAATCCACGGAAAGCCATTGTCCGATCTTTCCACCAGTACACATCGATTCTGTCCTCCCGAAATTCGTGGCAAGCTTACTGGAAAAATGGTTTCTGATCTTGGCGGAAGAACAATTTTCTTCAGACTGTACACCTTACCCCTGGTTCCACCTTCCATAAAGAATTCCTCTTCTCCACATTGTAAAACTCCTTGATTTATGTCAATTCTACAATGGTGCTCTCGTAAGAAATCTAAACCCAGAATGCAGTCATCAACTATATCGGCAATGATGACGTTTTGCTGGAAAGGTCTTTCACCCAGCATAACCTCCACCTGCTTTTCACCCAGGACGAATATGTGCTGACCGGTTGCCGTCAGGAGCTGAATTCGCTCATGGCTACTGTTGAATTTCCCAAGAAACCGATTAGCCAGTTGGGAACTGATCACTGTACGGGAAGCACCAGTATCCAAAGTCATCTTGCACGGTGTTCCATTAATTTGACCTTTGATAGTCAGGCTATTCCCATCATGAACTTGTGAGATCGTAATTCTCAGGGCTTTCTCAATACCAGCCAGCACTCGCCCCGCAGTTCTGGCGCTTACTCGTTTCCCTGCTGCTGTTGAACGGGGCTCACCTGAGCATTCTCTTTTTGGGCAGTTTGGCCTCAGATGTCCTTTTTCTCCACACCCAAAGCATCTAGGGCTAAACTTTGGACGACTGTAGTGAGTGTAAGAGTCCTTCACTTCTCTGATGCGGTGAGCTCGGGGGTCCTGACGCACGGCCTCCACCTCCAATGCATGGGCCAAGGCATTTTTTAGAGTATCGTGATGTCCAAGCCTTACAGCAGCTCTCACTTCCAAATCACGTATTCCGCCAACGAACGCCTGGATCAAATAACCGTCAAGGGGTGCTGACGAGGTTTGGTATGCCTTTCGAACCAGCTTTTCTATCTCGAGTGCCCACTGCTGTAAATTCTCCGAGTTACGCTGACTCCGGTCCTTTAACTGCGCTCGAAAAACATGTTCCAGGTGCGCGTCACCATAGCGTGACTCCAGCGCTTCCAACAGCTGTTCGTATGTGACATCCTTCCCAAGAGCCTCTAAAATCGTAAGTGCTTGGTCACGAAGGCCCAGTGTTAAAGCCGTCATGGCCTGCGCCGTCGTCCATCCATTGACCTTGACAACGGCCTCAAACTGGATCTTGTATGCTGACCACGAAGAACTTCCATCAAATGGTGGCGTCTTAAAACCTCGCGCTGAAGGTGTAGCAACTAGAGGAGCCACATTGTTGTCTCTAGACTTCAGGACACCCAGAGTTTTTTTCACATCAGCGATCTGAAGTTCAGTTTCCGAAATACGGCTCTCATGATGTTCTATCTGTTCTTTCACTTCCTGGAATTCCTTTCCAATTGAACCGAACAATTCTTTCATCAGCCGAGCCTGCTCTTCTTTGTCCTGACGACGCTGTTCTTCCTGCAATCGAGCCTGTTCTTCCTGTTGACGATGCTTTTCTTCTTTATGCTGTCGGCGTTGTTCCTCCTGCAGCCGAGCCTGCTCTTCCTGTTGACGACGCTGTTCTTCCTGCAATCGAGCCTATTCTTCCTGTTGATGACGCTGCTCTTCTTTATCCTGACGACGCTGTTCTTCTTGACGACAAAGCATTGCCATAATAGCAGCAAGATCGCCTGTCACAGGAGCTTGGCCCACGGGTGATGATGATGAAGCTCCAAATGGTTCGGTGGCGGCTGATTCCATCTCCATCGGCTGACGACTCTGCCGAGCTTCTTGAACCGGAGACTCCCCAAACCGCCTTTCATCCATTACCTGCTGTCGTTGACCTCTCGTCCTGACACCGTCCACGTTATCCTTTGGTAGAACCGGCATTATTTTATCCCACTTCTGACACCAAATTGTTACGAGCTGAGGGTTCGGGATAAAATAATGGGAATCGATTTAACCAAAATAGCACTTTTATTCAGCACTAAACGATGAATACACGAACTTGGTCACACGTAATCACAACACAATAATTCACACCACTGTTGCATCACTTAAAGTCACCGAAATGATCGCACGTATAGCTTAATCCAGACTGACTCGGGAGCAACTACTGTTCACGCGAGACCCTTCCCACGTCAGTCCTCCAGGGCCTCGCTGAGACTAACTCACTGAGACTGCGACTGACTGTCCGGCCATCTCTCCGGCCTATTTATATCGCGCATATTTCGATTGTTCGAGAACGATCTCGATCGCTCCAGGAAAGGGTCGGTCCCTCGACACAATGGCCACTCTCCATTCTGCGAAACCGTAAACAATAATAAAGACAAAAGCGCTCGAGAAACCTCGATTACCATTCATTGTTTAACAGTCTCGGCGTAACACTATTAAAATCACTGACATAAGCAATGTGATACCACGGTCTTTTAGGCTTTGTATGTTCTTTGGTTCTTCCTACCAGTACATTAAAACAATTTTTGGGATATAGTTTTGATCACCAGCTAAGTTTAACTGCATGAACAGTTACAGTATACCCACAACTCCACTACACTACAGAGTTGAAGCTTATCACCATCCATTCCATAAGCCGAGAAGTACGTCATGCCTTACCAAATAAATTATATTTTGGGGGGTACGTATGTAAATTATTTTCTAGAATTACTTATTATATTAGTTAGTTGATTAACACTTTTATTTAGGCCATAATTAAATATTATGTAGTTCTAATATTGGTAGGAGACACAGTGACTTCCCGTCCTTATCGTTCCTATATGTGAAATGTCCTGTCTCCCTAATTATTATCAGTCAAGAAAGATGGTTGAACAAAACACCTGTCTTAGGAAGTGCTCTGTGCTAAATATAACTAATTTAAAGGAATTGCTGTAAAATACGACCTGAAAAGTGTTAGAAAGGTGTAGTGCTGTGTCCCTCGCGAGGAGAAGAAACTAAAGTAGGTACTAGAAGGATTAGCGATATTCGCGAAAGTTTTCTGGAACAAAGGCATCGGTGCAAGGTGGTCTCGATTTATCCTATTCCTGCCCATCACTGTCTTTTATTAGGAAATATTAGCATCTAGGTATCCCATCATATCATTACGAGCCCACGCACAAGCAACTTTATTGTATACCAGCTCGGCTAGCATGCGCGCCGTGAGATATTTTGTAGATGTCGCCTAATTTCTCGTTTTCCCTAACATGCGCCACAGTCCACAAATGAGAAGTTTACCGTCACTCGCCGCCATTCATTGTATGGTCATAAAACTACGCCAGATTTCGTTATCTCGTCCTCAAAAAGTACAACGACAAATTACTCTTGAAGCAATGTCAAAACTTGTCTAATATAGTGTACATTTTAGCTCAGCGATATAAATAAGTATCTCTATAATGTACGAGAAAACGTGTCGAGAATATTTTGTCACGTTTCGCAAAGAATTAGTGTATATATAAACATAGTTCAATGGGCGGCCTTATCGCTAACAATAATCAACTGCGGGACAACTGTCTCACTTTATTCGGAGGTTTTTTTGAGTTATTTCATTACTATAGGGTATCAGTTTATTTATTTGATTATAGACAAGCAGCGATAATGCCGATGTGTCTTTAAAATACATTATTTCAATCACCTAATGTTCATTAGTTCGTAGCCAGCGAGTTTGTTTTTAAATAAGTCTCCTGAGAGGCAATAACAACGGAACGGCTTCTAGTATTATCAGGCAATAAATATCAGCAACTCAATACTAATATTGCTGGAGACGGAACCAGACATCTCACCGTATCTCTAGTGGAGTCTCGACCTAAGGTTAAACACCTTTAGGTTATGAGCCAGAACTTTAATATTGAGCTATTTGCAATGAAACGTAGTTTCCGCGTTGCTAAACAGAGGGCACCAGTATATTAAAGAGTAACTAACAGTAGTTTCTAAATGTTTAGTTCCGCAAATTTTGCAAATTTTATTTGTGATAATGTCTAAGTTGTTGCTTTGGCGTAAATCTTGTGGCCCGTGCGGGGTGAAGTGGGGGTGAAAACTGAAATCTGCGCGACGGTATACTGGGCTTTAACTAGGTAGGTAGTTCTAAAAGCGTTCAAGTCAAGTCTTATAATTTCAGACGAAATTACTGAACTTTCCTGTTTCTTGCTGTTACTAAAAGTTCCGATTCCGCGTTTTGTTGAGTGGACCATTAAAACCCTTTTGTTCTGTACTAAATGTAATATTACAACCAGTAAATAATATTGTTACAAGAGGAAAATGAATTCTTTCTTTCTATAATACAATTTTTATTTAACACATGACTAGGGGACAACATTTCAAGAAAGGTCCTGGGATTTTTTCTCGTAAAAGATGTAATTATGTTGAATCGTTATTATCAGTAATTGGACGTACTGTTGAACACCCCTTTTTTAGATTTCCAGACTGACAGACCTTGTACCTTGTGCGAACGCATACGATGGCTCCCAGCAATTATAGGTCGTATTTTTCACCAGTTATTCCTACTCAACTAATTATTCTTGCTATGCTGAATGCGGCTCATAAGTCGGTATACACTTTTAGTATTTCCACTAATGTCTGTAGTAATTTTTGTAATCATAATAAATATAATAGGATTATAAATTTTATTTTTGATCGAGCGAAGGGAGATCTCTAAATCAACTTGGGCAAATCGGCGTTGTATGTATGTATGTATGTTTGTCCGAGGATAACTTTCGAAGCGTTGATCCGATCATCGTAAAATTTGATACTATAAGTAGGTAGTAATGGCACAATTCTAGTGTAACTAAATGAGGGGGTAATAAAATAAGACTATCAGGTCTAGGGGGATTTAAATGAAAGGTATTAGTAAATTTTGACCCCGTTTCTATTTTCAGTTTAGTCTTTGCAGTTTTTTTAGTTATTAGCCATAATAAAAACTGAACTTTGACGAAATTCACAGGGTACACCAGTGACTCCACAGTGCCGTAATTTGATATGCGTGTAGCTTTAGTAACACAAATATAGGCAAAAGTCTGAAATCTAGAATAACTGCAATTTCTACCCCAAAAAATTAACCAATTTACATGAACTCCCGTTACCTGTAATTTGAATGAAACTGTAGATCAAGTCAGTTGGTTATAACTTCGTGGCACTATTTTGATAGTCAATGATTATTATTATTATATGTTTTGTTTTTATGGGAGACTCGCGAGATCTCAGTTTGAAGCGCACCAAATAGTATTCCTCTAAGTTAACTAAATTGCCCCTATTACATCACACTAACATTAATAATAACTCTGTTATTCATGACGTAACGGCTAAGCCGATTGTTATAATCCTGGATTGGAACATAGGCTACTTTTTACTGCCAAACCACGCGTATGAAGCCGCGGACGGAAAATGGTACAGCATATATTTGACAAGTACAAAAATTGGCTACGTTTGATAGGTATCTTATTAGATAGAATAATCAAACCAGGGGCTTAGCCAAGTTACAGTCAATTTTCAGTTCAATTCAATTCAAATATTTTTATTCATTAAAATCACAAGGATCACTTTGAAACGTCAATTTTACTGCCTGTTCCTTCGCGACCAAGCCAGGAAAGAAAGGCAAGAAACAAGGCTGGTTGTTTTTTTTAATGATCCTTTTACAATACATAATACAGAACATAAATTACGTCTAAATTGTAACATTTTGAACGAGTTGGAGCAATTTCAATCCCAAGCTTCTCTATCATCTAAATAATCCGATATTTTATAGTAGGCTCTTTTATAAAGATTTTGTTTAATTACGTTTTTAAATTTGTTAATTGTCAATTTTTGTACATCCCTTGGGAGTTTGTTATAAAAGCGTACACCTTGCCCTTTAGACGATTTACTAACTTTATGGAGTCTACAAGTGGCAACAGCGAGTTTATCTTTATTTCTAGTATTAAAATTATGATTATCGCTATTTTTTTTAAACAAATTAATATTTTTGTGTAATTAGCGATGACGTTAGTCGATAAGTCCGAAAATGTATGGGATTTGACACATGCTATAGAAATACCACGTGATACAGCGACAACAAATGTGTGTAGAAATCGAATACTCGTAGATTCGTAGCGAATGTAATTTGGCTACGGGCCCAGCTATAAAAATATTTCGATGAAGAACTTCGATTACTACAGCTGGCTTGCTACATCTTTGCTAATAAATATTCTGATTTCTAGTTTTACAAGACACAATTTACCAGCTTCCATTTTATAACAAACTGGATTGTAGTCGCTAATTTTAGGTAACACGTCCGTTATCCACATTAGGCAAACACATCCACCTGATACCCATAAAGAACCAGGATCTAATTGAAATTTGCTAATGTTGTGTTGTATAAAAAATGCAAGCCGTGTCAGCACATTTTAATGTTTTATGGAACAGTACTACGTGTTAATGGGCCACGATGAGTCTTGTACATAAATTTTGGAGCTTTTATTCCATTTTGTTTCGTCGCAGACTGTACTTAGGGAATGTATTTTAAGCAAATTATTTATGTTTTACGAAAAAAAATCTCCGTCATGTTATCAAAACCGTATGTTTAAAATTACAGCTAGTGGAAACTTTGTATCCCTTTTTGGAGTTTATGGCGCGCAAGGAGTTTGAGATTATGGAAAAGAGAAGTGAAGCACAAGAACAAGTACAAGAAGTACACAAAGCTAACATTTAAATATATTATGTTTAAAAAAACAAATATAAATATATTAAACTCAATTAAGTATTCATTGTTCACGATCATACTTCTTCTTTCCCTAAACCGGTTGCGGACTCAAGTTGCCCGCTGCCGAGACAATCTAGCAAAGTCGGGCTACATCGACCCATTCCTGAGCCAGTGCCAATGCGAGGCCACCTTACAAACAATGGCCCACCTGCTCTCATGTCCACTATCCCCAACCACCTGCACACGAGAAGACTTGTACCAGGCAACGGAAAGGGGTGTGGAAGTTGCTCTCTATTGGGCTATTAAAATAAGTCAAACAGCCATTGACACGATCATACTACCAATGTCAAACTCATCATTTCATTTACTACATAGATACACTTAATTCACTTCACTCGCTTTAGTCACTCACTTATCTGCGTTAAAATATATTAAATACACAGATGATAGCGAAGTACAGCTTACTTACTGCTTACTTATATCCGTTGCAAAAGGAAAATTTTGTATCACCAATTTTAATTTATTTATTGTTGCCTAAATTATAACTTTCGAACAAATTTCGACTACTGTGCGGGCAACTCGTTTCAAGTTATTTATTTCTTCTCTATCTATTATAAATATTATAAAATAAAGTCGCTATCCACTTCTGTCTGTTTGTGCGCTTCTACCGCAACGGATTTTGATACGATTTTCACTATCATATTATACAGAATTTCTTCCGGAAGGTTTATTTATGCATATAATTTTTATTATAGAAAATAAAAAAGTCGATGTTTTGTAATCAAGACATAAAAATATTTTCGGGCGGCTTACATTGCTAACGCTGCTGACTAAACCTTATGGGTTATGGAGATCAAAATAATCTGTGCGAAGCCGGGGCGGGTCGATAGTGAGCAATATTTCAGTGTAAATAATTAAAACTCCTATGATAACGATTGGCTTAAAATATCTCAACATAGGGGCCTATAGGGAAGGGAGAAAAACATAAGGCCATCTTTGCTCTGCGGAGAAGGCAATTGTGTCAGAACTCTCTGATCATATCACCTCTATTGATACTTATCTAAATAACTGAATCATTAACGACATACCATCATACTCTTTGATTTATACCTTTTTCAGTAATACGGATAAATAGCAATAAATATTTAACACCGGAAGTGTCGATAGCCATCACGTGCGTAAATCCACGGCCTAAGATTGCGAGTTTTACGACCAACAAAGTCACAAAGTAAATAAAGCTAAATCAAGTTCCTTGGTATTGGACGTACTTGCCTTTTATTGCCAATCAGGCTACGCTGCTTTTAAAGGTGAAATAATATTATATCTACTAAGTTCATATACTAAATGATAGTCCGACTAGACTAAGTCTGCTTAGCGGTAAAAAATACAGTTGAATAGTATTCCTATTTATAACAGTTTTGTATGGTTGTGGTGCCTGACCGAAATAATGTTTTACTCTAACATAAAAAACCTTTAGTAAAACATTTTGATCCAAAATCACACATTCAAGCACTTAGGTAATAATAATATCACCTGGTTAAACAAATCTGACGCAACATAAGTATTTTGTTAAGTGCTATTGCGTGGTAATATATGTTTCCGCTAAGTATTATTGACCTACAGAAATTTATAAACATTACTCGGTTATGTATACCTACAATATCTCAATTACAGGATAACAACTAATCTCAGACTTGGCTCGAGAAACGACCCGCCTGAAAACGCCTATTTAGTTGCGGAGCCAAGTTTACTCCACACGAACATTTCTGGGTTACAAATTGCAAAAAGTAAGACCACACTGGAATTATTTAATGTCATTGTATAGGTACCATTGACATTAGTTGGCCTACGGACCTCTTCATTTCTCTCATTCGATATCATAAAGCAACACCAAGCATAAGCAATCTAATGCCTGGCTTGCACAACGATCCTTAAACGTATTTATAGACTAAACATGTTTAAATATGACGTATTTCTAGGAAGTATTCTTAGGAAGCCCACAGAAAGGAACGAAGGACGGACTTCCGGAAACACTAGATGGAAAGACGGCCTAATGAAGGTAACGCCGCGGAGGCGTATGTTTAGCAGTGGACGTCCATGACTGTATGACATAGTGATGATGTTGATCATCGCAATTGAAATTTTTACACTTAACCATCATGCGATGATGGAGATTAGTGAGACCACTAGTGATGGACAAGACTCGCTGAAGACCGAAGAGAATGGCGTAATAAAGAGGAGGTCTAATACTCAGCAGTGGGTGTAGATGGGCTGAAAAGATGATGGACCATCAGACTCGTATATTGGTAATCAACGATTAGCGATGTGATCAGACGATATGCCTACATCGTTGGAACGGAACGCAATAAGTAATAATGATGGAGCAGGTACCTAATTGATTTCTCCAAATAATTGCAAAATTTAATTCAACAAATAACAATTGTATAGCATTAAAATTTACTGCATGTTTTGCCGAAACGATGTGTTAGTCTGTTTTTAGTATCGATTTTACGATAAATAAGGCCATTTGTCCGCGCCCATTAAGGCTTGACGACACATAGAATGGGTGCTTGAGATTGTGCCGAACAGTTTGGGATAAACTGCAGTTTACTGCGGCTAGTGATACATTTGGTAGGTGTGAACAAACATTGTGGTTTCGACATCTACTGCGGCACGAACATTTGCTCATTTAGGTTTGAAACTTTGATATAGTTTAAATTTGATGAAACATTGTTATAAAGAGAAGGTTTTTGAGAAGCTATTTTGCTTGTATTTTGTATATTCATCTGAAGGCCCGTCAGCTTGTGTGTCTAAATTATTCATATAAAAAATGAAATTAGAGGAACAGTATATTAAAGGATCAAAATAGGTTGAACAAACATTTGACCTCTCTCTCTAAAACCAGGTTTGGTTTTTACATTAAGTTAGCTTTTACATAAATAACGGTGCTTTTAACCTAACCGCAAACCTTCATAATTCAACAGCCAAAACAGCTCTGGAAAATCAAATGCTTTTGCTAAACATTCAAGTCGCGCCATGTTTTTAGAAACGATGTGGTTGTGTCAAGAGCATTATCCCATGTTATGTCCCTTCAACAAGATACAGCCTTTGTCCAAAGGGATTATTTAACTGGGCAGAGATAAGGAAAGTCAGGGAAATCAGACGATAGAGATAAAATTCCCTCTGGCTGGACACAATGTTGAACTGTTATCTTTATTTTATCACAATACGTGCTAACACAAGCTACATGCCTTTGAATCGAAGAAATAATCATGAATTTCAACTGATTATAAGAATAGCCACAATTTGATGAAAACTAAACGGTCAACAGCTGAAAGGATAAAAAAATACAAAGATTTTATTGGATTGTTTTAATACAAACAAAACTTTGAAAGTGCTTGGAAATACAACTCTTAGAGCTAGTTTTTGCAATTTGTTGTCTGTCTGTCCAATTTTTTCCGAAGTAAAAAATACTCCTATTCAATGTTATGTGAAGTTTAATTCAGTAGGTGAAAAAGTGCAGGTTTTTGTGTTCCTGTACATTTAAATATCTATTCGTGTTCTATTTAATTTAATGGGTTATGCCAGAATTTCAAGAAATGCTGGCGTCTTTTAATAAACTGTTGCTGATCAAAATTATTGTAACAATTTCCATTTAAATAAGACAAAATATTACCAACACTAATTACTTGGCAGGCTAATTATATTATTTTCCATCGAATAAACATTAGGAAGTAATTTAACAGAATTAATTGTCGAGTTGCTGGTATGAACTCGAGCTAGCTTTGACTTTATGGCCGTAATTTCACAATTTCCGACGAAGCCGTTATCGACCGACCATGAGCTTTCATTCTCCCTGTAACAGAGGGCAATTTCTGTGCAAATGTCTCAATTAACAGCGAAAATCGTGATAAAGGCGACAGAGAATAAATTGCCACCAATTTTGTACCTAACGATAATTCAGTAGCTGAACTGAAATCACGCCGTGCCATTATTAAAGTCTATTAGTAGAATAATCAGTGTCCGATAATTACTGTTACTTCGGATAATGAAAAGGCTGAAACAATGGGGCATTTGAAATTCTAACAATGATTCATTTCATACATTTTGTACCATTCCCTTATTTAAATCTAGTCAAATTCGTGTTTCAATTAATCTCGATACCAGTCAATGCAACGTTTTACGAAACTAAATGATGATGCTGCCACTGTAGTCGTTAATCCCAGTTGCCCCCACATTCAACGCCACCACTCACGCAATGCCAAGCAGCATTGCTGCGTTTCGATTTGAGGGGTATGGTTGCCGGTGAAATTACAGGCACATGAGGCTTTACACCTGTACGCTTCAAGTTTCGTGCGAGACTTACGAGGCAAATCTCTGTAATAGGCGATGGTTACAACTTAACATCACGTGGGCCATAAGCTTGTTCTATCTAATCTTATCATATTAAATAAAACAAAGTCGGGTTTGTTCGAACAGTTATAACTCGAGAACGGCTTGACCGATTTTCATGGTTTTTGATTTGTTGTATTTGTTTCCGTCCCGAATAGCATAATAACTACTAAAATATCGGAAAAAATCACGCAAAAAGATATTACCTATGTAGAAAAATCCTTTTCTCACATTGATGCAGATAATTATGGCCGACGTATATTGACAGCCCGCGTTATATGTATGCATGTCAAGGCGGTACGAAGTTTGCCGGGTCAACTAGACTAGTACTAAATAAATAATTAATTTGGTAGGTATGAGAATAGAGAAGTATTTTTCACCCATTTTTTAATCGTGTTTTCAGTATTTTTGTATGAACAATATCCATCTAATTTAACCGTCGTTCATTGACGTGAAGTCATTTACATGAAGTATCGCGTCACTTTGACAAGAGTGTTTATATAGTTTTTATCCCAAAGTTCCCACGGGAACGGGAAATTTCAAGCGTGCGAAACCGCGGGCGGGTCAGCTTGTTGTAGTATAAAAAAAGAAAACTATTATTGGAAATATTATATCGTAAGTAATGCAACCAAAAATTGACAAGTAAAAACTAAGAATTGGGGTTCTGTGGTATGTGAGTTAGGTTTACAAATAAGTGCTTTGTTATGCTCATTTTCATTAACACTTTTTCATAATTACAGTTTTGATATTATTCGTAAAAATCAACTTAATCTAAAGTGTGCGTTGGTGTTATGCAGTACCAACCAATGCGTCAAGTCAAAAAGAGGGAGTCAAACGATCATTCAACGTTCATTTTCATTTCGTAGTGAGCCCTTTCGTACCCCTGTCTTCCCTTGATACATTGTTGAAGACTAAATAAAATATATTCCACTTTCTATTTTAATAAAAACTAAAGCCTTTGTAACAAGAAAAAGCTCGTGACTTCCTGAAAAAATGAGGGTAAAGGAACATAATACTGTTTTCGTTAGTGCCTAGAAACGAGAGGATACCGTTTTATGTGGAGGCAAAAGTTGTTTTATCGGCAAAAAGCATGACGTTTCCGGAATTAGCTTAATATTTTATTTGGTACAAATAAACGCTCCTAGAAAATAATTTATTAGCTGGTACGACAAAGGAACACCCACTAAATTACATAGTGATACTTTAAAAAATATCATTTAATAAAAATAAATAAATATTGCTGGACATTTCACACAGCGCTATCTAGCCCCAAACCAAGCAGAGCTTGTACTATGGGAACCAGATAACTGATAGAATACTTATATACTTTTGTTTTTGGAAATACATACTTATAATATACAGAAAAACACCCAGACACGGAACAAATATCTGTAGATCATGATTATGCAAACATTTGTTCCGCGGCGGGGATGGAACCCGCTACCTTCTGCGGCTCAGTCGGCTATACGCCAACTGCGCCACGGAGGCAGTATATTTAATGCAGGTATAATATAGATATTTTCGCAGATTATAAACGCCTGTATCGGTATTAACTATGTTATACACTGTTTACTTCTGAAACTGAGAGTAACTATCGACATCAATTATAAATCCATGCGTATTTCACTAAAACATTTCCCTTTGCAATTTTCAGAGAACTTAGACTTAAATACATTGGAGTCTGCAACAGGATTCAATTTAAATCCTCCAAAGATCCTATTATAACAGTAAGGTGTCGGGACCAAGTAACCGTGATACTGTTGAACAAAGAGAAGGGACACAATAGAATGGCAACAATAAACAAAATGTTTTGAAAATGTGCTTGAATTCCAACTTTTGAGATAAGAAAGTTAAATGGTGAGATAGTTTTCGGTTCATGTCAACCTGAAAGTTATTCTCGAAATCTCTTACAAAATTTATTTTATGTGGAAATTATCCTGTGCGTATTCTGATATTATTTCCTGAATGACGCTGTATTATATAAACCAATTCAGTTAATAACTACACGCAATCGTTCATTGTGGGATGAATTTAAAAAAATTGTTATCATTTTAACGGAGTAGTTTTAAGTTGTTGATGTGTAACCTCTTTCCGCTCGGTTTTTAGGAATGATTTTGGCAAAAGGGACGGAAATGTGTAACAGGGACCAATGAACGCGCGCTATTTGATTTGACCAATGATCGCGCGCTATTTGATTTGACGAATGAACGCGCGCGGTGGTCAGATGTTTTTCACTATTAAGGCCTCTTTCATTTAATAGAAATAAGGATTTTTAATGGAGGTCATAGCATAGCATTTGGTGGAATCATAACATATTATGAATACAATGAGCCTCATTCTATTTTAAAATTTACTTACGGTTAATCGCATTTACGGAGCCGTTATCGAGTTTTCAATGACCAACTTTTAGAGTGATTAATTCGGTAAGTAGATAAGATTAAGGTTTGCTTCGTCTTTTCTATTTTGTTTGTAATTTTTTGTTGATATGATGTACAATAAAAAGTATGTTACACATCATAATGAGACTACTGTAAGGCTCGTATTTTTTTTTATGAATGAAACATTGGACCCGTCACTCTGTTCTGAAAAATCGGTTTGTAGTACAATTTAATTATTAACATGATACCTACCTTTATTAATTTCTGTTCAAGACGCAACAATAAATTAGACAAATCCGATTTGCACATGTGAAGGCAGCTCGTTCGCTCTCTGGGTGATCGCGTTGTTTATTTGATGACACAGAAAATCTGACTAGTATATGGGCTGGAGCTATGTAAATATTTTGAGAGAGCTTGCTTGCCGAACACTTGAAATTAGAACATTATTTGCGATCAGCAGATACAGCTGTGTTCAATATAATATTTTTTTCTTCTGACGATGACGATGTATTCTTTATATAGGTAGGTATGGTATCTTAAATCTCATGTAGGTACCTGAAATTCAGATATACCATTGTAGCGACATCTATCGCTACATCTAAGAACTAAGTACTCAGACATCAAGCTCTACAGAAAGTGAGATACGCCATTGAAACTGTGACTGCAAGCTTTCAATAAGAGAACTATCCTAGATCGCACCAACGATGTGTTCTAAGAATCTGAGCATAAATAATTCTTTTTAATAAATTTAGGTGGTCGGGCGACATCGCGAGAGTTGCGGGAAGGCAATGGATGCGCTTGGCACAGGACCGGAGAAATGGGCTGAGATGAATTAATGAAAATCTTAGAAACCTGAGCATCGCTCGGTGGGAGATCTCCTTTTATCCCTATCCTTTCGACTTGTCGTCTGTTAAACCAGTATGTCATACAATATTTTAGACATTTACCAAGAAATCAAAACATCTAATCTTCATCTAACTTCTAAGTTGAACGCCATTTTGGTACGCAGACACAATTGTCCCCACTGTTCTTCATAATAGTTTCGATCGTGTATTATTTGTGTAAGTACATACCCAATAAATTATATTCTTGTCTCATAAGTTACCAAGCAAGACTTTTGCGCAGAAAGTTTCACTAAAAGCAAAAGGCATGGCTTTTAAACAAGAATAAATTGACACGTACATCAAAAACTTAGTTCCAATTACGTATAAAAAAGTGACTAGTGATGTCAAATGCCGTCCCTATCAAGGGTAAAGTTCAGTAACAAGGGATACCGGCAACAATTACGCAACAGGGAAGTAATGAAACTTTTTCTGGAAACGTGACGCAAAAATCAGCCGACTCTTACGAACGTGATTGGCATAGCTTACGATTCCTCAGTTATTTCTTCCATTTTTTACCCAGCTCAACCTTCACTATGGTATGAACTGAGGCTAGCGTTTTGTGGTTTTGATTTTCAATAGTCGATATTCATATATTCATCCAAATCACAATGATCACTTTGAAACGTCAATTTTACCGCCTGTTCCTCCGCGACCAAGCCCGGAGAGAATCAGCCAAGAAACAAGGCTGGTTATTCTTTTTAATTGGCTGCTAGTAGAGTCAGATTGTTGTGTGACTTCTACCTTTTTATTGTACAATTTGTACTAACTAGTGGTTCGCTCCGAACTGAGATCTCGCGAGTATCCCAAAAAAAAATATTCTTAGGGTGACTCGCGCAACGATGCCTAAACGTATTTAGTGCCTAATAATTATGATTTAAGGAGTTATCAAATCATACAAATACGTAACATTTAAACATGTTTAGTCGCTAAATACGATTAGGGATCGTTGTGCAAGCCGGCCTTAATCTTTGACAGATAAAATAGTGCCACGAAATGTGCAACTAACTAACTTGACCTACAGTTTCATTCAAGTTACAGGTAACGGGAGTTCATGTAAATGAGTTATTCTTTTTAAGGGGTAGAAATTGCAGTAGTTCTAGATTTCAGACTTTTTGCCTATATTTGTTTCACTAAAGCTACACGCATGCCAAATTTTAGCCGTGTGGGGGTTACTGGTGTACCCTGTGAATTTTGTCAAAATTCAGTTTTTATTATGCCTAATAACTTAAAAACTACAAAGTTTAAACTAATAATAAAAACGGGGTCGAAATGTACTCACAAAGACCTTTTATTAATCTTGCCATTTGACCGGATGATGACCATAGATTTTTTTTCATTACTTACACATTATTTTCAATATTATTCATTATACAGTCATAGTGAATTTTATAAGAATTAAACAGGCTTCTTATATATATTCTTATATAGGCTTCTATAATCTGAGTTAAAAAAATGACGTGTGAAATATTAATAAATGTTTATTTCAGGCAACACAAAAGTATTATTTTATAGCCCATATCTAGACTTAAATATATAATAATATACCAACATTTAAATTTATTATATAATTCATTTATTTCAGGCAACATATAAAATTAACATTTCTGGTCTACATTATTAATACATAGTCATAGAAAATCATTTATTCACTACATTAGCACACAAACTATATAGTTTCATTTTAAGACAGCAAAAAAACAAAAAAGAAACAATGATGAAATAGTATAATCGTAAAACAAAAACAAAGAAGAACTTGGTAAGTATTTTGTGCTTCAGCAGTAAATGGAACTCGACTCAGCATTATGCCCGCCGTGATGGTAAATAAGGTAATTATATATGGTAATGGTAATAACCTTAGAATATATGTAATATCTAAAGAGAACCATCTGTTCGAAACGTTACAGCAACCTCGCAATGCCTCCGGCAAATGAGACTAAATAAACTTTGCCAGCTCATTATATTACTGAAGAAACCAGCTGAAACAACAGACCTGAAACATCCCCTACACAATGCTACTAGATTTCTAGGTAGAGAGCTGCCAATGTAAAAGTAAAAACACAGTTAAACATGTTTATTTTTCCGAACTGAGATGAGTAACAGAGATTTCAGTTAATATTTTAATGAGATATCTTGCACTAAAAAAGACTATTAATGAAGTATATTTAAATAATAAAATAAAAATAAGTAAAAAAAAACGATTTAGGTATTTAATCTAAGACCAGACGCAGATTGCACTGATCGCCAAAAAACAGAGTAAACAGTTACGTACAAAATGTTAGCCTAAAAATGTGTCCGATCTCCATGTCGGAGGAAAATCAGGTGGAACAAACAATAAAAAAAGCACCCAGTGGCAAGTTGTAACTAGCTAGGTGAAAAACACTTTTTTTAGGGTTCCGTACCTCAAAAGAAAACCTTAAAGGATCACTTCCTTGTCCGTCCGTCTGTCTTTCTGTATGTCTGTCAAGAAGCCTTTTCTTATGTACGCGTGGCGGTATCAAGTTGAAATTCATATTAAATACGTAGGTCTATGGTCCCTTGGCGCTGTAAGAAAATCAAGCTTATACATAAGTCAACGCAATCAAAAAATACGGCCATTTATGCCGTTATATTGCTCGCAAATAAATATAAACCTATAGGGTATTTCCCAGTGACCTAGAATCATTGAATTTGCTAAGAAGCAAGGTGTCTCGGCACAAGTAACGAAAAGTATCCGGAAAATGTAAATTTTTAGTTATACGACATAACAAAACGAATCCTCGGTGCGCGTGTCAGACTCCCACTTGTCCAAATTTGTTTATTCCAACACCATCCTCTCAGCTTAGTTCATATAAAGGTATACTCACTAAAGGCAGACCAGAGTTTATTATTGTGTTACATCATAAAATAAAAATATTTATTTTTATTTAATTTATTAATACTTAGATTCACAGTAACATTACCGTTTATTATAAACTAATGAACATAATACTGAACTTAAACCAAATTGAATAATATGTAATGCTAAACTTTTATATATTTGACGCCGCTTACTTAGAAATAAATTTAAAATAAAAAAGAAAAAATAGAATTAAATTTAAAAGAAATAGTTTACAAGAAAATTAACTGAGCATTATAAATATTTTAATATACTTTTATTAAACCTCTCTACCCAATTTTAATAATTGCCAATTTCACTAACATACCTAATAATTTTAGTCTTATCAGAAACTATAAATATTCAAGTAGTGAAAAGCTAATAGGTCAATGAGCTATGTGACTAGTTATTACGTAGTTATGAAGTAAGGCACGCTTGACCTAGCCTCAACAGTGTTTGATTGAGCAATTTTCTTCAACTACCCTCTCAACAGTGGCGTACACCGAAAAAAAGAAGGGGGGAGCTGTATTACTCCCGGTCACAAGTCATGGAACGTTACTTTAATCCAATAAACTAAGGGCGCTTTGCACAACAACCCCTAGCCTTAGCTATAAAATCAAAGGTCCTGACGGAGTGGTTGCCGAGAGTGAATGAGGCTGTGGCAAACCGTGTCTACTAAAAATATTCTAAGATTTCATTATTGTTTACTAACAAAATGTATAACACGTCTGAGAAATAAATAAATTGAATTTGAAACCATCAGCCCGGCGCGTCGACGACATACCTGAATGCGAAACTGAATTGATTGGAGTATGAGTTTGAGGAAGGAGACTTATACTCACCAGTGAGTGGTTATTTAGTTGCGTAATCTTAATAACTAGTGGTTCGCCCCGAACTGGGATCTCGCGAGTCTTCGATTAAAATAAAAAAAAAATAATTTGTTATCTTTGACTATCAAAATAATGCCACAAATAATAACCAAATTACTTGACCTTAAGTTTCATTAAAATTACAGGTAACTGGAGTTCATGTTATCTGGTTACTCTTTTTTGGGGTACAAATTGCAGTTATTATGGATTTCAGACTTTTGCCTATATTTGTGTCACTTAAGCTACACGCATACCAAATTACAGCACTGTGGGGCAATGTACCCTGTGAATTTTGTCAAAGTTTTGTTTTTATTACGGCTAATAACTCAAAAACTACAAAAACTAAATTAAAAATAAAAACAGGTATGAAATTTAATTAATAAAGACCTTTCATTTGACGTCCCACTTGACCTAAAAGTCTCATTTTCATTTTTTTACCCCTCTTGAATCCCAATATCTCAACAATAATGTGACTAAATGAGCTTAAAATGTTGGGACCCCCCAACATTTTAAGCTCATTTAGTCACACCAAAATTGTGCCATCACTATCTATATACCAAATTTCACGATGATCAGATAAACGCTTCGAAAGTTATCCTCAGACAAACAAACATACAACGCTGATTTGCCCAAGTTGACTTAGAAATCTCGCTTCGCTCGATTAAATATAAAATTCCTGATGTATGCATCTGTTCGTAATTATTTTTCTCCCAAACGTGGATTTGGATGATTTTGTTTTACCACTTTTGGGGTCACCTGGATGGTTCTTGCTATAGTTGGACCCGGTAGAGACCCAGAAAATTGGCGGACGAAGCCACGGGCATTCAACAAGTGATATTTTTTTTCAAATACATGCCTTTTTGTCGCACATACAGGTAAAAAATTGGAAATTTATATTGAAAAAAAGTGTGAAAGAAAGTGCATGTATTGTTATCGGATTTGACTAATAAAGTTATGTTAGAGTCCATAGACTCTTGTTTGCGCTCACTCTCAATATTCTCTGCTGCTCGTTTTGATTGTCATCTAAAAAGAAACAATTGATTGTTGCCGCCCAACACGAGAGGATCATGGCTCAACTTTTGTCCCAATTCAAGTTAAGGGAAATGACTTTTCAAGCATATTTTTTAGGGGGAGTCTGCCCCAATTGCATCCTTAGTGAGTTCTACTACGCCACTGCCTTCGAGACTCGGATAACTTACTCGTAGTTTGATTAACACGTTACAGCGAACCTAAGGAACACGCTATTGTGATCAGCGTTCGTTAGCTTGAAGCATAATCCAAGAAGGTAAACTTTGTTTAGTCTGAAGGTTTTGAAGAATCCTTTGATTTGGTGCCGGCAGCCTGCATCCTACTAGAAATCACTATAGATTTTGGTATAAACAAAGCAGGAGACTTTAAAAACTTTATGAACTTCTGAGCTGATTCTTGGTAATAGCTTGTGTTTATTTTTGTTGGCATTTTACATAAGTCGATAGACAAATTAAATAATATATATATATGAATTTAGATAAATTTTAGTTCCATAAACTAGATACTCAAAATATTTAATCAAACAAAAGATAAGAAAAAGTTTCATAATGAAAAAATTCTCTAGAAAATGCCACGATGTTCCGCCAATCTATCGAAGGACTTCTCAAACTTCGACTGAAAATTTCGCCTCATATGAAAATCTTTTGGCATGTCCGACGCTCGCGAGCACGTAAACTATGCTCTCTACGTAAACTTTTATACGTTACGAATCCAATCACATGCAGTTTGGCGTAGGATGGGTGCGTTTCAGTTGTAGGGTTGCCTTCTTTATACTTCGCTCCCAACTCCTACAGTAAATCAATATTGCTCTTGTGCTCTGAAATTGATTGAAATTTATGCATAGATAGAGTTTTCAACTTTTTTCTCAAAAACGTTTGTGGCGTAGCTTTGATTTAAAATGAAGTATTTAGCATGGTTAACATTTATATTGGTGGCCGAGTGTTCCCACGCAACTTGAGCTTAGAGCCCGGCCGGGCTCAGTAAAGCCTTTGAGTAGCCTATAGACTTAGACATAAGCGTACATTAAACTTTCTCAGATTGTGTGACTACCTAGGACGTAAGCGCGCTGTATAAGTTATTTTATTAGGCGTCATGAGTACACAGTAAAGTGCTTTGCAGAATGAGAGCACGGTTGCCTTTATAAGTAGTATTTTCTTTCAATTTCATTTCGTTTTCTAAGTCCGTTTCTCCAGCTGCACAAATAGCTGTCAACCCTATTCTAACTCTTGGCGGAGCTCAAACGCCCTGAATGCGATGGTACTCGTCGATTCCCTCTGCGGATAACAGAATTTCCGATCAGACAGCACGCTTCTTCTGATGCTTCGTCAGTGTTTGTTTATTTCACTCCGGTATTCCTAGGGGCAACTTATTTTGCTGTTTCAATATGCCGTTGCTCTTGTGACTTCTTTTGATTTGAGTTGTTTTGGATTTTCTAGCAGAAAATGGAAATTCAAATCATGGGAATCGCTGGCAAATGATTGTGGTTCTTTTAAAGCTGTAAGTTGTACCTATATTATTACTGTGTTCTGTGACTTTCAGTTTGAAAACCCAACGTCCTCCTCGGTCAAGTTTACCTACGAGGAATTGTATCGGTTATGAAACGCAAAAAAATAGGCATGCTGATTATTTCTATTTTTACTAGGTACGTTCTAAACAGTAAAATGTAAAGAGCAATTTCTTCAAAGAATCGAAACTCCTGAAAATCACGTCTAAGGTATAAAGTGTGTTTATCAACAACTTTATTCCTTCAATTTAATTAAGAAGTTACCTGGAAATTTAAGCACTTAATTTTATTAGTCGTTAAGTTTGAAAAACACTTCAAAATTGTATAAAGGGATTGTTCAAAAGTTTACTTTCATACTAAACTTTATATTAAAACCGAAACATAATTACTTGTATAATAATAGGTTTAGAAAAGTGTTGCTTATTAGGTAAGAATAAAAGGTTCACAAAACCACAAGCAGGTAAGACCTTTTGTTTAGATTTCTGTCTGTTAATTAATTGTAACTGAAAAGTAGCAAAACTGGTATACCGAAATCAATTAGTGTCGAGGCAAAACCATGTTACATACGAGTAGATATCCGATTTTTCTATTTTCTTCGTGTAAGTAAATTCAATTAAAAGTACCAGCAGCAGAGTTCAACGATCAGCCAGACATGCACACGTCATCAAAACCTCTGTGAAAGGAATCTGTAACAAAAAATAAAAACCCCAGTCTATTTCATAGCCGCCATCATTAAAATGATGGCGTTAAAGCGTCGTTTTATGCATTTTTTGGCTGTTGGCTCGAAGCCGTACTTCAGACGTCTTTCGGGGTTTTTTGCAAAAAGTAAGTCGTCATCCTCGTGCGGTCTGATACGATCTGGCTGCTGTCTCGAGTGCCTGTGACCTGTCTTGCATATCGTATCAGTTTCTGTGAAAAAGGAAGGATCAATTCGATGGGAATTTTGTTTTTGGTTCTTTTTCGTCGGGGTGTTCTTGATTGGATTGATTACTTTTGGGACAAAGAAATTAAATAAGTGTAGAGCTTTTAAGATTGTGAGTTATTCCACACCTGTTTTTCTTTATTCTTAGAGAGTTGATTAATTTTTGACGGTTCTAAGCCTTTTTTTACCCGACTTCATCTTATCTAGAAAGATTACTTATCACAAATTTTTCTTTCAAATCCAAACATGTTTGGTTTTTGCGTCTCGTGATATGAGTTTGGTTAACGTTTATACGTAAACCAAACCAAATTAGTTTACAAGAAAGTAATTTGAGCGTTCTATTTAGTGTTTAAAGAAGAGTCAAGACTAATTGTTTTGTAAAAGGAACTAAAAATGAATATAAGTTACTGGCTCCTCTGACTTTTTTTACCCTGTACTGTCTTACTGCTGTCTCATCCAATTGTTTCTACTCCTCTAAATCCCTTGCCAAATAAATAGTTCAATCATAATAAATATTGTAAAATCAAGCGATCAATTAAAAAAGATTAAAGTCCGAACAGATACCAGTCTAACTATTACCTCATTCATAGCAAAGACACACAACTATGATATTTAAAATAATACCACGTGAACTACATAACTTTCTTTCGGAAGCCGTATAAAAAGAACCCCCAATTAATTATTTATCCTTGATCGTAGATTGGCTAGGCTAGTGATTTCAGAAATCCTTGGCTGATACGAAACGTGTAAATCCTGCTTACAATGCTGAAACTGCCAACTGAAGCCACAAAAGAAACCTTTCTGAAAGAGAATACAACAAAAGGACGTAACAGCTAAAGCCGTAACATATTTCTAGAGGTCAGCAACCATCATAAAATTATTCCATGTTCAACAAGCATGGATGAGCGGCACAATCGACCTTTTATATCATAAAGGAATCCGCTTAAGATTCTTACATTCGATATTCGAAGGATATCACTGATCCGACGATTTTTGTCCATTTAATAATCGATTATTCCCAAGGGTAAGGATGGATTACCATATCAAAGAAAGATCTCATGTCGCCGGCAATTTCGTAAAACATTCATCCGTTTCAAAGGCGGGTGTGAGCAGTTTTATTGCGTTGAGAAATTCCCGGGAATATTGCTCTTTGTCTTCGGATACGACAAAGTTTAGTTAGAAAATATTCTCGGTAGTTACAAGAAAAGACGAGTGTAATTGCATTTAACAAGAACTATCTTGGGTCATACAAGATAAATAATAACAAACTCACTCCCCTCGTCTCTGTGACAATTTTTGTGCAATATTCGTATGACAGGAGACATTACATTAATTTGATTTTTGCTCAAAGAACGCTTTCAAAAGTGAAGCTAAGAAGCTCATGATCATAATCCCAAAATTGCAGACGCAATATCTTGTAACTTTAAAAATAGTTACTAAAATATTCACGTTTGCTCCACCTTAAAACTACTTGATATGAAAATGTCTAGTTCCCGTCGGCTGATACTACGAAACGCGGGTACCTTCCGTTCGGCTTCCCACATCCTTTGTGAGTTAGATATTTTGGTTAAAGCCTCCTAGAGGCAGTGGCCGGATGCGTCAACCACGAACTACGTACTAACATTGCCGTACGGCAACGTGCTCTTGGTTAATCCTAAGAGATAATGTAGTAATACGCGGTACTACGAGGAGTTTTAGACAAGTTTAAGCCTTTGGGAATCACTTATACATAGTTCGGTATTTGTTGCTGGGTTGATAGTACTTGTGGATAATTTGGGCGCTTTAGGAAAGCGGAACAATGTGATTTTGAGTTTAGTTTAGAATATTCATACGGGTAAATGTCATGGTTAGTTTAGAAGCTGTTTATGGGGCTGCCCGCACTATTCGAAACTTGCATGATTTAATTTATGAGGATTTGTTTTTGTTAAAAGGTTAAAGGCCAAAAACCTGAGCAACCGTCAATGTGTTAAGCTAAGTTCATATGAACGCGCGGTCCCGCATGGAACTACTAACCGCGCGGTACAACATCAAACTATCGTCTACATTACCACGCGCTACCGTAGCGCGCGGTAATGTAGACGATAAACACTATTTAGTTTGATCTTGTACCGCGCGGTTAAGAGTTCCGCACTTAGCCTCAAGATGGTTTGATTCATGAACAAACGTGCGATGACGATTCACCAGTTATCTGACCAATAAAAATGTCTTAACATGATGCGTATCGAATTACTTACCTACGAAAAAATATTTTCGAAAAATCAATAAAGTTACATACTTTCATTCTACTTGCAACGGACTACTTCTACACTTTCATTCTAACTACTACATTTCGGAATTATTTGGCAATCTTTAGCAACAAATGGTCAAAAATCAAAAGTCAAAAATCTTTTATTCCTTAAAATCACAAGGATCACTTTGAAACGACAATTTTACTGCCTGTTCCTTCGCGACCAAGCCAGGAAAGAAAGACAAGAAACAAAGCTGGTTGTTTTCAAATGATCCTTTTAGAGTACATAACAATACAGAAAATAAATTACGTCTAAATTGTAACATTTTGAACGAGTTGGAGCAATTTCAAACCCAAGCCTCTCTATCATCTAAATAATTCTAAATAATGAGTATAGTAGGTTTTTTATAAAGATTTTGTTTAATTACGTTTTTAAATTTGTTAATTGTCAATTTTTGTACATTACTTGGAAGTTTGTTATAAAAGCGTACACCTTGCCCTTTAAACGATTTACTAAATTTATGGAGTCTACATGTGGCAACAGCGAGTTTATTTTTATTTCTAGTATTAAAATTATGATTTTCGCTATTTTTCTTTAAGCAATTAATATTTTTGTGAACATACATCAGATTTTCATAGATGTATTGACAAGGGTTGTTCTTGACACCACGGTTTCCTGGTAATGGACATAAACTTGTTTAAGGTTGTAAAAAACGTAAATGTGAAACTACGAGATTATCCTATATACCCCCCCCCCCCCCTCCCGTTTCTTCGGCTGGCTACACCAATATCATGCGAAAGTTTGTTACTCAATGACACACAGACAGACAAAACTACACTTACAACAGCAATTTTTTATCATAAATTATGTTTTAAAAAAATGCAAGTCACTATTCCATGCAATATCAGAATTTTAGAACAATTCCCCGTTCAAAGAAATTCACAGAAATTCAATAACAGAACCCAGGCCACAGCGTTCTTTAAACTGATTATCCTGTAAACATTGTACTGCAAAGAAAATATCCTTCATTTAAATAGTAAAGGGAACCACTCAAACATGAAATCCCTGGCGAGCTCGGCGGAGGAACTTAGAGACAACCACTGATGTTGCCAGATTAGACAAAAATGCTAGATCTAGCAACTTTTTTTCGTATAATTACCTGTTGATGGAGCAAGCATATGACCCACCTGATGTTAAGTGGTAAGCCTATAACAAAGTAATACCTCTTAAGTCATGCACCTTAGAAACATGCCCTACGATGCACTGCCCTCCGTCCATCAACATCAGGAATAAAGGTGTAAAGCCTCATGTGGACTTGCAATAGAAGAAAGTCAGTATTATTTATAACTAGTGGTTCACCCCGAACTGAGATCTCGCGAATCTTACAAAATAAGTATTATTCTTAGGGCGATTTGCACAACGATGCCTAAACGTATTTAGCGGCTAAATATGATTTAAGGCATCGTCAAATCATACAAACACCTCCAATTTAAACATGTTGTTGCTAAATACGTTTAGTGATCTATGTGCATGCCGGCCTTAATCTTTAACTAATAAATTAATGCCACAAAATGCATAACCAATTTACTTGGCCTACAGTTTCATTCAAATTAGAGGTAACGGAGGTTCTTGTTAATTGGGTATTGTTTTTTGGGGTACAAATTGCAGTTATTCTGGATTTCAGACTTTTGTCCATATTTGTGTTACTAAAGCTACACGAATACAAAATTTCAGCATTGTGGGGTCACTGGTGTACCCTGTGAATTTTGTCAGTTTTGTTTTTATTATGGCTAATAACTCAAAAACTACAAAGACTAAACTAAAAATAAAAACGGCGTTCAAATTTCCTAATGAAGACCTTTCATTTTACGTCCTATTTGACCTAATAGTCTCATTTTCATTTTTTTTACCTCCCTTGAACCCCAATATTTCAACGACCCCCCAACAATTTTTAGGTCATTTGGTCACACCAAAATTGTGCCATAACTACCTACCTATGTATCAAATTTCATGATGATCAGATCAACGCTTCGAAAGTTATCCTCGGACAAACAAACATACATATATACATACATACAACGCCGATTTGCCCAAGTTGATTTGGAGATTTCGCTTCTCTCGATCAACTATTCCAAATTTCAAGCCTCTGCTCTTACAGACGCACGGATAAACGGACGGACAGTCGCACCAAAAGGATTCCGTTTTTACCATTTTGATCCGCAACCCTAAAAATTCCAGTTTTCTCACGATGAATTCTTTTTGTCACGTGTATTCGCTGTGGTGGCTAATATAGTCATAAATTTAGGCCAGCTGGCAACATCTCAGCGCTTACAGTATAACGAGTATTGTTAGCAGGCCTCGGCTGGATCGCTTTGACCCGCAACCCGCTACCAACCTCTTAACAATTCCTTTCCTATTAAAATTCTTTCCCCAAGTCGGGAAATCTTCTCGAAATAAGGCTTTGTTGAACACACAGCGAGCCAATGACGTAACTTGACCAAACTGATGAAAACCATACTATAGCACCCTTTCTCCCCGGCTCTAGTATCGAACGGACGTGTTGTCGATTTTAATTTATAATTGTTTTTGGCTGTTGGGGACTTTGCCCCGAAGTCTTCGACTGTTGTTCTGTGTCCATGGTGATACACGCCCTCGGTGTCCAGTGGAGCCCCTTCGCTTCGCAAGTGCAGCGGGTGAGCGTTACTTTTTGCGTGTCGTCGGGCTTGAACCGGCGGGCGGCCTTCTGCGTCTCAGTCGGTGCTTGTATCAACTAAGCTAAGAATCACGTGAGCAGCTGTGTTGAAATTATTCTACGCTACCAAACTCGTGTGCTACGAGCGTCCGCCAGCCTGCTACAAGAAACGCTCTGTGCTACGAAACCAATACACGCCGAGTTCTACGTCATCTATCTGCTACGCCTGGGCCGTGTATATTACCTACCATATTGAAGGTCTGAGAGTGATTTGTGCAGTAATAAGCATTGTTGCGTGCAGTTGTTGTGTGCTATAATCATCATCATATAAGATATAGGACGTCCACTACTGGAGTTTTTATTCCCCTTGGGATTCCCGGAGCTACTGATCTTTTCAGGACTTCAAATAGCGTCTAAAAGCTTTCATCATTATCATCATCATACCAACCATCTCTCTCCCTCCCGGACCTCGGCACTAGCGCCGTCAGGCGTGTAACGTGACCGTGCCTTCGGATACTGTTTTGGGCCTACTTAGGTGCTCCACTGCGTTACTATGTCTCTTCAACGCACTCCCCCCGACAGGAATTTGAAGACACCTCCAATTATTCATTATCACTCGGACTCTGCAATCAATTCATCCTCAATGGCTGACCCATCTAGCAACACTTTGAGTAATATTAAACGTCAGAAGCGTACCTTCAATGAATTTACTGAGCGTCCAGTAGCAGACCTTGAAGAAATTAAAGCTATGTTCGTGGAAATAAAATCCCAACAGGAGCTGAAGTTTGAGTCCCTCCATAGTGCTGTGAGTACAATCATAAGCCAGAACTTAGACCTTCAAAAGTCGGTCGAGCACATGAGCGGTCAGTACGAGGATTTATTGCAGCGAACAAAGGAATTGGAGTCAAAAAACAACGATTACTTGAGCAGAATCTCTTCGCTGGAATTCCAGGTGGAACACCTCGAAAAACAGGCACGTAACTCCACCATTGAAATTCGTAATATTCCGCGTCTAGTACACGAAGATAAATCACAGATAATTAATACTGTGAGGGAAATTGGCTTATCTCTTAACTTAGACTCGCCTATCCAAAACTCAGATATAAAAGATATTTATCGTTCAAAGAAAGACACAATTGTTGTTGATTTCACCTGCAGTGCTAGAAAAGAAGAATTAATATCTGGGTTTAGAAAGTTGAATAAAACCAGGAGAGAGAACAAGGAACTCCAACTGAACACTTCGCAGATCAAAATCCCGGGAACTGCACGCACCATATATATATATCGGAATTCCTCACTAATAAAGCCCGTCATCTCTATTTCATGGCCCGCGAAGGAGTAAAGAACAAAAAACTCTTTGCTACTTGGACATCCTATGGCAAGATTTACGTCAAAAAAGAAGAGGGTGCGTTTCCAGCTCGAATCGAAACAGCTGATGATTTACAGAGAATTCTACAAAGACTAGAATTTCTCATAATAACTATAGAATATTGTTTGAACCTTATATATCCACTAAACAATTGTTTGTTGTATTACTTTCTATTTTATTTTGTAAACGGGTCGTGTTTCAGACTCACTCTCACGCACACTTTACACACACCTCACAACTCACCACATCCCAAGCTTCCAGCTACGTGCCAAGCAGTCTCTAGCATCCCACAGTTGTCCTTAGTTATAATGACGTTGGATGAATGTTCTGTGCGTTATCAGCCACTCTCTTTGTTGCGACTTTCAGGCCTAGATTCTTAATTTAAATTACAAAAATATAACATGTCCCTACTTATTGGGACCCCCACTATATATCTCTTTTATGATGCTTGATATAAATAATCTGGAATGTATTAACCTAGGCTTGGATTCAATATCGGTTGCAAAAGTAGTCACTTGTGACGCGGAACACATAAAGGAATTTATAACTAAGGACAATCCCCATTCCCTCAATCTCATTTCTCAAAATATTAGAAGTCTTAAATGCAACCTCAACAGCTTTATTTCACTAGTCATGCGATCTAAGATTAACTGGGACATTATGGTCCTAACTGAATGTTGGCTCCCTTCTTCAAAATTTATTCCCGAAATTGATGGTTTTAACCACATTTCTACTAGCATGCACAATACCCAGAATGAAGGAGTAGTTATCTACTACAGTAAACATTTAGAAATCACTTATGAAGAACTCCTAATTAGTGATGCTAACTGCCTCCTACTCAAGTTATGCAACGAATCATGCATTCTGGGGATTTACCGACCACCCAGTCAATATAACACCTCAAACTTTAATAACAGCATTGATCTAAATCTGGCAAAGTTAAGTAATTTTAAAAACATCGTGCTCTGTGGTGACATTAATATTGATATTGTCTGTGGTACGAATGATAAGCGCGCTAGTGAATATCTAAATATCCTGGCAAGCCACAGTCTTCTCCCTGCACATTCCTCTCCAACACATGGGTCTACTTGCTTGGATCACATGATGCTCAAAACTAAATTAAATGCCATCTGCTTCACTGTCGAATCATCCATCACGGACAATGAGTGTATTGCGTTAAGTTTAACTCTAAAAGAGAAACTGGAGTACCGAAATGAGCCTTAATCTCGTGTCGACTATGTAGGATTAGATGTGGCTATCCAGAATATTAACTTCCAACAGATGCTTAACTGTAAAGATGCTAACCAGGCTACAGACATGCTGGTTGGTTTGCTGAGTGCAGCAATCAAAGATAATACCAAAATAATTAAAACTCCAAAACGTAAGAAAATTAGCAAACCTTGTGTAACGAACTTTTATTTGAGGCCTGATTTAATACGCGGTAAATTATTGGCTTGCTAATATTTTAAAGTAACATCTGATAACGATTAAGTATTACACTTGAGAGAGGACTTGTGAACTTAATTCTTTAGTTTAGAATGATTAAAAATACAAGTTGAGAATATAGTTCTTTCTGTACTCGCTGAAAGGCTGAGATTTACGTGTTTTTTATTTTAAAACGAAAACACTTGAAGATAGAAATTAGAGAATGCTTTTAAAATTCTCAACGCAATAAATTAGTATTTTTTTTTATGATGTCAGTCAATAAATTTTAGCTAAAATGGGTTTGAAACAAGTGGGCGCCTCTCTTCTAGGAATTCTAACACTTAACTTTTTTTGTACGTCTGTGCTAACGTGGGAAAGACACACCTTGTAACGAATTTCAAAATATTGAATATTGATTGGTTGTTTGTAGAAATAGAGGCGTGACCACCTTAAATGGTGGTAAGGGATTTTTCGTAAGAGATTGGAAATGCGAAATCACTCTGGACAGACGGTCAGGGGTCGAGTCCGAAGGTGGTCGAGAGGTTTCAGGGAGCGGATATCTTGAGACTTGATGAATCAAGGTCTAGTAGAATCAGTGTTGACTTAGTTATTTTATAGATTCAGTTTTAGATTAGTGAGTAAACTCAGTGAATATCTGGTAACGCTAGCACATAAGACAATTTAAACCTTTTAGCAAATATTAATCTTAATATTTGGGAGCCTTTTCAACGATCGCTAAATTAATCCTTATGTTTTGGTTAGAAATCTCTTTGGTTAAGGTCCAATAATGATATAGGATGACGGATACATATAACTATATAATATTCTTACGGAATAATAAGTTTTCAAAAGGATATATGCTAATGTCATCGTAGGCAGTTAGTAAATTAGGTAGATGTAATATTAACCTTATTTTCAGCATTTACAGGTTCATACAGATTCGTATAATGATAAAAATGTAATCTATGTTTAGTACTAAGTATTGCGATAATTATCAAATTCTCCCAAATAGATTGTACGAGGGAAGCGGTTTGAACGTGAAACTTGTCTAACCAATTTATGCATGGTATTTTTTATAGTCATTCACAGCTTAGCCGGGAAGGAGTCGCTTTTGCCGTCATAACCAATCAAACTTCCTTCCATGTTCCTATAATTATTTCGTGATAGTTCTATTATTTTATTCAACAAGGGACTATATTGCGAACACATTTTCAATTCATCTACTTTATACTCTGAAATCAATCGATCTAATAAAATTCAGTGGAAACTCCTGGGTTCACGTGGCTGCCGTCCGCGGAGGGGCGAAGCCCCGCCATAAATTGTCTATCAGGTTCTGTAAGACGAGGCCTGTGTCTGACCCCCTCCAACCCGTACGCTCAACCTCTGTCCTGGATGTTTGATACTGCTTTTTATTAAATCACGTAGCTTAGCTAGTTTAGTTATCATGGGGTTTGAGGGTAAATAGGCGCCTTTCCCATTTCCTTACCTGATCCCTCCTGCTTTGCAAGACTAGAAATTTTCCCCATCCCTAAGTTCTCTCCTAGAACAAGACATTTCTAGCCATACATCGCATGCAGGGTGTATGTGGGTAGGGGCCCTTCACAAAATAAATCAAAATATTATAATTACTACTTACACAAAACTAACATAAACCTTTTCTTTTCTTTTCAGCTATTTCGAGACCTTATTCCCTGGGCTTAGGTTTAAGATAATATTAAGAACAGTACTAATTTAGAATTATTAATCCATTGAAGTCTTGTCATAATTAAATCCATTATATTTTAAATGAATATTAGCACTCTGGTGATATTTAAATTCAATTCACAAATAACATTTAATTCGTGTTATTTTATTTGTGTCATTTATTAAAGCCAAATTACATCAGTATTACTATTTCATTTATTTCTCCAAATCATTTACACAACGTAGAATAAATTCAATTCTAGACGATCACACTTAGGATGGCCAAAATCACAGATAGGTTTATTTTCGATTCAAGATAGCTTTAAGTCTAGACTATAGGCTCAGGTAGACTTCTATATTATATAGGGAGGTCAGGTTTTGTTACACTTGGATGACCAACGGTCTAGTACGTTGTCTGAGACACCGAGACAACATACATAAAAAACTAAAAAGAGATCCGGATAACGAAATCCTAAGAACCACATATAAAAGATACAGAAATTTTTGCAATGCGCTTATAAAAAAAACAAAAAGGAATTTTGAGAAAAACGAGATTGAAAATGCTAGAAACGATAAAAAAATGCTTTGGGATGTGATTAAAAATATAAGTGGCCAACGCAAATCGGTTGATTGCTCTACGAGCCTGCTATCACCAGGTAACAAATCAGAAAGAGTTAATGAAATAAACTACTACTTTGCAACTGTTGGTGAAAAGCTCGCCAGTAAAATTAGTAATGAGACAGCTAACAATACCTTCAATACAAACTATGTCGAACCCACGTCAGCTTTTAAATCGATGGTCTTACTTCCAACAGATGAAGGCGAGGTTCATGGACTAATTATGGGCCTAAAAACTAAATGTGCTGTAGGCTTGGACCAAATCTCAAGTAAGATATTAAAAAGATATGCTCCTATACTTACAGGTCCAATAACCCATATCTGTAACCTTTCTTTCTCCAGTTCTGTATTTCCGAAGGCGTTTAAGACAGCGCTTATAAAGCCTATTTACAAAGGAGGAGACAGGTCCCAAGTCGGAAACTTTAGACCCATTTCACTGTTGCCTGTTATGTCGAAGATATTGGAAAGGCTCATGAACAAGAGGCTTATAAGCTTCCTTGAATCAAATGACCTCCTATCGCCCTCACAGTACGGCTTTAGATGTAAAAAATCTACAAACGATGCCGTGCACGTACTAACCAATTCTATTGTCTCCAACCTTGATGCAAAGTTGAAGTGCCTAGTCGTCTTTCTTGACCTAGCCAAGGCTTTTGACACAGTGTCAATCCCCATACTACTGTCAAAGCTGGAGGCTATAGGCGTAAGGGGGCACCCACTAAATCTATTTAAGGATTACCTAAGTAATAGAACGCAGAGGGTTAAAATTGATCAACTTATCAGTGAAGAACAGCCTGTGAACTTTGGAGTCCCGCAAGGGAGCATCCTCGGCCCTACATTATTTCTTGTTTACATAAACAGCCTTTGTAACATGAAACTAACTCACGGCAGAATCCTCACATTTGCCGACGATACGGCGTTATTCTTTAGTGGCCACAACTGGGGAGAAGTCTTTAATCTAGCTCAGATGGGGGTCAACAAGGTTTGCTCCTGGCTAAGAAAAAATATGCTCACCCTCAACGTAACTAAGACTAACTTCATTGCGTTTGCACTACGGTCAAATCTCCTACCCCCTGAAAACTTATCTATCATTGCCCATAACTGCGACTCCACAACAGTAAATTGTACATGCCCTACCTTACGACGAAGAGAGAACACAAAATACCTCGGTATATATATCGACCAAACCCTCACTTACAAACTTCATATTGACACGTTGATAAGCAGGCTGCGAAAGCTAATTTACATATTTAAAGCCTTAAAACATGTAGCGGATCACCAGACTGTCAGGATGGTATTTTTGGCCTTATGCCAATCTATTTCGGGTTACTGCATCACTTCATGGGGTGGTGCTGCAAAGACCCATCTCATAGAATTAGAGCGAGCCCAAAGAGCCATCTTGAAAGTTGGTGCGGGCCTCCCCTACCGGTTTCCAACTTCAGAGCTTTACCTAAAGTGGGACTTATTAACCATTAGGAAATATTATTTGCTACAAATAATACTCCTCAAACACTCCCAACTCTCTTATGACATAAATCTCGTTAGAGACAAACGCAGGAAAGGAACAGTCTGCCAAACCCAATCGTTTCGTACAGCTTTCTCCCACAAATTCAGCTGTTTCCTTGGACCACACGTCTACAACAAGGCCAATAAGACCCTTACTATCTACCCCTTGCCTAGATTCAAGTGCAAGTCCGTAGTCACTTTCTGGCTAAAGTCTCTGTCGTACCTTGATACAGAAAACATTCTTTCTATCATGACATAACTCTTTTGTTTGTCGTTGCTCACTCTTGGCCCTTATATTCATACACAAATACTTTTACACGCACTCTTATACTCATCGGAATTCTCACACTCACCCCCACGCACACACATACACACATACACATACTCTCACACACGCATACGCGCACCCTACTCTTATTATATAAACATAATAATCATAAAAAAATTGGCTATTTCTTGATTTTATTTTATCTATTGTAAGCTAAATATGGAAATCATTTATATTGTCATTTCTTTTTTGTTGTAATAAACTCTAAAGGTAGTAATGTAACCAAAACGTATTAATTAAGTGACTAGTGACGCTATTGCGACTAGTGCGAAATTGCTCGTTATACGAGCAATTTCCTTTGTTAATCCGTGGAGAGAGAGCACTGGTGACCTGTAATACAGGTTTTCTAAACCTATCTCAGGCACCAGTCCCTCACGAAACAGGTTTTTATTTAGGCTTACTAAATGTAATCAATAAGTTAACTTCCTTCCTACCTACTGTAACATAACTTGCCTACTTTTATATAAATAAAATAAATAAATAGATATTGCTGGACATTTCACACAGCGCTATCTAGCCCCAAACTAAGCAGAGCTTGTACTATGGGAACCAGATAACTGATAGAATACTTATATACTTTTTTTTTTGTAAATACATACTTATAATAAATAGAAAAACACCCAGACACAGAACAAATATCTGTAGATCATGCAAACATTTGTTCCGCGGCGGGAATCGAACCCGCTACCTCCTGCGTCTCAGCCGGCTATACGCCCACTGCGCCACGGAGGTCGTCTTATATCTTCTGTAAAACCCATTTGTGATGGGAAAATAAACGTTTTTATTATTATTATTATAGCATCTTTTAACTCCCACAGACTATTAAAAAACTAAGATGGCTATAGGAGTTTCTAACCAGTAACTTTTTAACAAAAATATAACTGACTTAAAAATATAATAGAATATCGAAACCTTAATTTTGATTTCAAAACACATTATGCGTCCCTATCAAATTTGAGGGTTGCCCTCGATTTTTTTGGGATCCCATCATCAGATTTGATGCTAATGTTACCACCTGGGAAGTATACCCTTATAAACAAACAAATAATTTCTCGAATCCGTCCAGGCATCAATTGAGAACCTCCTCCTTAAAAATCGGGCAATTGGTTTAGGAGCCCGGCCCCCTTATTACCTAAACCAAATTGCTGTTGCTTCGCTATCGCTACTCAGGTCATCCCTTTCACATGTACAGTACGTAAGTACCTCACGTGTGAAAGGGATGGCCTGACTAGCGATAGCGAAGCAACAGCAATTTGGCTTAGGTAATAAGGGGGCGGAAGTTTTATTGAATGAATTTTTGTTTTAACCCACAAGCCGTTGCACCGGTAACCTTATTAGTTACTAGCTGTCATCCGCATCTTCGGTCGCGTGGACTTATATCCTTATACGAGTACATATATGAATTTTCAGATCCCTAACTTAAAGAATTATGGATTGCCCATACAAAACTTTCAAGCCCTATTTCACCCCCTTCAAGATTTTTTTTGAGGCAAACGATAGTCTTATCAAGAATATAATCTATCTCCTTGCCAAATTTCATTACGATCCGTTCAGCCGTTTAGTCGTGAAAAGGTAACAAACAAACAGTTACTTTCGCATTTATAATATTGGTATGGATTAAGTAAGTCATTGCTGTCGCGTAGATGTCTCTGGTCAGCCCATCTCTATAACACCTACAGTGGGTATCTTACGTGAGATAACCATCTTCAACCATCTTCGTCAAAATCAGAAATATTTTATAGTTTTTTTTAATATATATTATTCGACAAAAAGTTACAGAACAAAAGTAATACATAAAGCACTATAAAACCTTAAAGATTAAACTGTTTTAACTGTTTAACTATTTTCTGTTGTACAACAAAGATCAAGCACAACACACAAGACAAAGATATTAAATACAAGTTTGCACAGAATATCCGTTACGGATAAACAATGTAAAAACAAAATAAATACAAGGACAACTAAAACACGCAGCAGAATTTTTACCATGTTAACAAACAACTAACGTATGAGTAGTTATGTACGTAGAACGATTCTTCTTCGCAGTCGTTACACTTTTGGCAGAGTGGTCGTAGTTCTCACTTCGGGGGTAGTGGCGCGCTTGACAATCCTTCGCCACTCCTCTCGTTTTGCCGCTTTTCTGGTGTACTCGCGTAGGGGACTGTCAAGTGCTGGTTTGATTTGGTCCGACCATCCAAGAACTCGGCATCAAGCAGCGTCTTTCTTCTACTGTGAAATCTCGCATCCTCACGTCCTTCGGGCACGTGTCGGCGTAGAGAGGTGTCCATTGAGCGCCTTGTGGTGCAGGGGAAGGTTGAGGGTACACGACCGCGCGGTAGATCGCCAATGAGGTAGAACAATGCACATAGGTATGTATTTTAAGATAGGTTTCAATGCATCATTCTTTTTATCCCTATCAAAAAAATACTTAATACTGTAGAAAACATTACCTATTAACCGTTTTCTTAGACAATTCCTAAAACCTTGTAGAATTTTCATTTCTAGTAGTAAGCTGTTATAAAATTTGTTTGCATTTACGAAAGTACCATTGGCATACATAGCGTTATTTATTTGGGGTATACAAACATTGTGTTTATGCTTCTTTCTTAGATCAGAACTAACAGATTGATTTTCAAAAACGTAGATATTTATTAGACATTATTTTTAACTAAAAACAAATTTCTAAAATATATAAGCTAGTAAGAGTAAGATATTTTTCATTCCTTAATAACTACGGAATGTTTCATAATTTCTCATATTATAAATAACCGCAAACATTTTTTTTGCATTAAAAATGTGGACTCGGTATTGACAGAATTTCCCTAGAAAATAATGACATAACTTAAATGAGGGTAAACCGTAGTAAGTTTGTATCGCAATACTTTTTTAAGATACCAATGATAGAAATAGCGTAATAGTATTTGAATAATTTGTTGTTTACTTTACAGACATGCGACTTCCAATTAAGATGGGAATCTATGCTAGCCTTTAAAAATTTGTTTGCTATATTTCTTTTACTTTTTCGTTCATATTTATTAAATGAATGTTACTAGATATTTGTAATTTCTAAACCGTATTATATTACTTTTAGATAAATTAACTTTTAAATGTATAGATTCTAACCAATTTACAATTTTACGAAGGGTATTATTTATATCAAATTCAAGTTCATCTCTCTTGTTATATTTCTAAGTTTCTTTCGTGTTATTTCTAAGTTATATTCAAAATATCGGATTATTTAGATGATAGAGAAGCTTGGGATTGAAATTGCTCCAACTCGTTCAAAATGTTACAATTTAGACGTAATTTATTTTCTGTATTGTTATGTATTCTAAAAGGATCATTTAAAAAAACAACCAGCTTTGTTTATTGCCTTTCTTTCCTGGCTTGGTCGCGAAGGAACAGGCAGTAAAATTGACGTTTCAAAGTGAACCTTGTGATTTTAATGAATAAAAATATTTGACTTTGACTTTGACTTCTAGTATAAAACTAAATAGTTATACTGCTAAGCAAAAACTTTTATACACTCGTAAAATTCACATATTTTCACTTTAATCCAACGATATTTTGTTTATCACTAATAAACAAGCTTAGCCTGAATATCAGTTCAGAGGTTATTATAATACACCGCTTGCGGTCTGCCCATACCCTTTTTGTAGGAAATAATAAATACAGATCCTTTTAAGGCCTTCAATTGAATCCTGTAATACTTTTTCCGTAGGTATCTTTAGAAATAATATTCTTGTTTGATTATACATCTAAAATAATAAAATCTTAATAAAAAACTAAAAACTACTGAATATTAGGTTGGGGAAAAAGTTTCTTCGCATTTTTTAAGAAAATTCAAAACATTTTTTAATATAGTTTATTTACATTTAACTAAAGTATGTAGGTACCATTTTGTTCGATAACTTTTTGCCATCTTGTAGGTAGGGACATGATCTCATTGCTATAGAAATTTTGGGGGTTCTGATCAAAATACCGCGACAAGTGGTATTGGCAGACCTCTCGTGATGTTAACCTGACACTGCCTAAAGAATTCTGAAGAGACCGAAACAGGTGGAAATCTGAAGGTGCAAAGTCAGGACTATACGGCGGATGCATTAACACCTCCCAGCCAAACTCTCTTAATTTTTGCTGAGTGCCTAAAGATGTGTGAGGTCTAGCGTTATCATGATGAAAAACCACACCCCTTCTGTTGATTAATTCCGGCCGCTTTCTCTCAACTTCTTGCTTCAATCTCATCAGTTGTTCGCAGTAGAGTTCAGATTCGATGGTCCTGCCTGGTGGTAACAGCTCATAATGAATAATGCCCTTCCAATCCCACCACACACACAGCATCACCTTGTTGCGAGTTAACCCGGGTTTCGCCACAGTCTGTGAAGCTTGACCGGCCTTTGACCACGACCTTTTTCACACGTTCTTGTCGTACGTGATCCACTTTTTATCACCAGTTATCAGCTTCTTCAAAAATGGTTCGGTTTCATTACGTCGTGATAAAGAATCACAAATGAGTACACGATTCATTAGGTTTCTTTCAGTGAGCTCGAGGGGTACCCAAATATCGAGCTTTTTTGTGTACCCAGTTTTTTTCAAATGCGCCAAAACTGTTTTGTGGTCAATTCCCAGTTCTACAGCTACGTCGTAATTACTGATATGCCGATCTGGCTCCACTTTTTCAAAAATGGCATCAATTTTATCCGTAATAGGGCGACCAGAGCGACGTGCATTTTAGACATCAAAATTTCCGGATTGAAAACGCTTAAACCAAGTTTGTGCTAATCTCGCAGACACTGCACTAAGTCCATAAACATTGCAAATTTTTTTCGCGGCTTGCGTTGCATTTTTACCTTTTTTGTAGTAAAATTTTAAAATGTATCGAATTTCTTCATTAGATTCACTCATCTTTACAGTACGAAAAACAAATAAAAATCACACATTTTCCTAACTCGAATTTGGAATTATCTTCTTTAAAATTTAAACTTTGAATGATACCAAAACCAGCCAGATACACATAGTATAGCCAAAGATATTTTATTACAAGTTCATACGTACTATAATGCGAAAATACTTTTTCCCCAACCTATTATATTGCGTACAACGCTGGGTTCTTAGAAATACGCAGGACGTATGCACACATTTTTTCGAAAAGAATAAAACATTTGTGCTCCCGAAGTTCATCAAAATCAATTCATAATTGGCGGAGATATTGAACAAACATTATTTTTTAAAAACAGCCGAATTGAGAATCTCCTACTTTTTTGAAGTCGCTTGACAAAGTAACTTCAGGATTTTATTTAGCTAATTAATAATTAACATTATGTCCAGGCTTTGGGGGGCTGGCCGCGTATGTCGCATGCCAAGTGAGCTGCGGGCTAATGTCGCCACTCAGTGGCACCCCGACACAGCGAGAAGGCGACACGGTAGACCGAGACGGAGATGGCGGGATGAATTAAACAAATTCCTGGAGAACTGGGCAGATTTGGCACTGGATCGAGATGTCTGGAAGGAATGTGGGGAAGCCTTTGCCCAGCAGTGGGACAGATGTGGCCTATAATAATAATGTCAAGGCCTTACAAGTACCTTTTGTAAAGTAGTAATTAAATTGAGTAATATTAAAACAATCATATATAAATGTACATATGGTCACTTAAATATCATTTATGTGTGCCTATGTTTTTGAAGGAGTTGGCTGAGACAACGGAACCCCATTTGCTACATCAATAGTTTTTGATGAAAACACTAGCAGGCCTTGCAAACACATCTTTTAATCTCACCGAATATATACAGGTACACATTTGTTTAGAAAAGAGGATTTAAACCCGGTTCAATCTCAAAAATAAAAAATGTTTTTATTCAGAAGCTTTTACTGATCGAGCGAAGCGAGATCTCCAAATCAACTTGGGCAAATCGGCGTTGTATGTATATATGTATGTACATATTGTATATTTGTTTGTCCGAGGAACTTTCGAAACGTTTATCCGATTATCGTGAAACTTGGTATATAGGTAGTGATAGCACAATTTTGGTGTGACTAAATGAGCTAAAAATGTTTAGTGGTTGTTGAGATATTGGGGTTCAAGAGGGGTAAAAAAACAAAATGAGACTCAAGTGGCACGAGTAATAAAAGGTATTTGTGGGTACATTTCGACCCCGTTTTTATTTTTAGTTTAAACCTTGTAGTTTTTAAGTTATTAGCCATAATAAAAACTGAACTTTGACAAAATTCACAGGGTACACCAGTGACCCCACAGTGCCGTAATTTGGTATGCGTGTAGCTTAAGTGACACAAATATAGGCAAAGAATGAAATCCATAATAACTGCAATTTGTACCACAATGTTTTTAGTTTTTTTTAATTCAAGTTACCTGTAATTTGAATGAAACTGTAGGTCAAGTTATTTATTTTGTTATGCATTGTGTGGCACTATTTTGATAGTCAAAGATTACAAATAATATTTTTTTTATTTTATGGGAGACTCGCGAGATCTCAGTTCGAGACGAACCACTAGTATAACCAATCGTACAGAGATGAATGAAGCTTCAGTTAATCTAGTCCGATTTTGTTTGTTTCTGTTTTATTTCAATATATCGTGCCGTTTTATAAGTCAAAGTCGAAAGTATTGTGCACATACATGCATAAACTTTAGAAGGGCACTACAGTTTATAGTTCTTTAGTTAATCATTTATATGTATTACCTTTATATGGGTAAACCACCAGCGCCGGGGCGCAGAATAAGTTTTCAGGTTATTCAGTTAACAAATTTATTGAAATTAGTTTATGCTCTGACTTTCTCTTAATGCACTAGTACCTTTCAAGCCTCCTCCATATTTTTGGCTTTTTGTTTTCAATCCACCGCAATACCCTAAAACATTTCCAAGCATTCATCCACCTTCATCCCGCAAATAAGATGAGATAGGTAAGTAAATTTATATTCATAAGCATAGTAAGACGTTACCTACAGGGGATGTCGAAATTTGGAATATTACAGGGGTGCCACCCTCACAGGTAATCGACTGACAAATGTCTTGGATGTTTTGGCAACTTCATTTTGTGGATATTTTGGCCGACTGCTCAAAATGAAGAACGCATTCTTTCATGGCTTTTATGTGTGATATTTTGGATACAGCTACTACGATCGTCTGGTGTATAAATAAATAAATATTGGTGGACATTTCACACAGCGCTATCTAGCCGCAAACTAAGCAGAGCTTGTACTATGGGAACCAGATAACTGATAGAATACTTATATACTTTTCTTTTTTTTTTGTAAATACATACTTACTTATAATATATAGAAAAGCATCGAGATCCAGACAAAAGTACATTGACTATTAATTTATCTGACAGTTGTGATATCAATTAATTTAGTAATCTGGAGACTATTTTTTTTTCTTTCAAACAGTGATAATACTCAATGGTATATGCTTGAATACTAGAAAAATATAGGTGCCGGTATAATTGCAGACACATGAGATTTAAACCTGTATAATCATGTAGAGGTAAATCAACTTGGGCAAATTGGCGTTGTATATATGTATGTATGTTTGTTTGTCCGAGGATAACTTTCGAAGCGTTTATCCGATCATCGTAAAATTTAGTTAGGTAGGGAGTGATGGCACAATTTTCGTGTGATTATATCAGCTAAAAATGTGGGGGGGTTTGAGATATTGGGGTTCAAGAGGGGTTAAAAAAACAAAATGGGACTATCTGGTCAAGTGACACGTGTAATAAAAGGTATTTGTGAGTACATTTCGACCCCGTTTTTTTTTTACTTTAAACCTTGTAGTTTTTAAGGTATTGGTCATAAAAAAAACTGAACTTTGACAAAATTCACAGGGTACACCAGTGACCCCACAGTACTGAAATTTGGTGTGCGTGTAGCTTTAGTAACACAAATGTGGGCAAAAGTCTGAAATTCAGTATAACTGCAATTTCTACCCCAAAAAAGTTTTACATGACCCCAATTTACATGAACTCCCGTTACCTGTAATTTGAATGAAACTAGGTCAAGTTAAGTGGTTATGCATTTCGTGGCACTATTTTGATAGTCGAAGATTACGAATAATATTTTTTTTTGTTTTTATGGGAGACTCGTGAGATCTCAGTTCGGGGCAAACCACTAGTTTATTAGTTATTATTTTACCGATTAAAATAAAAACTGCTCATAAACTCCTTTGTTGAACATAGACAAGTCTCTTATCATCTGACGCAAATATTTTATTTCTAATTTAGTTTTCATTTTTTGTCATTGTAATAATTTATTAAATTTGTATTTTGACTAAGAGTTTACTATTTGATATTAAGCATTTACTTGACATGTTATTAATTATTACCATTATTTTTCATTGACATGTTATATCATATTGTATTTAAATTTTTGGACAAGTTATCATTTTGTAATATGTATGTACTTACCAGAACTGTTGTCTTTCACATTAATTATTTATAAAGTAGGTATTTTCTAATTGTAGAATGACATAAATTCCGACACAATAGTTTATTGTTTGAGTATAAATAAAATGAAATGAAATGAAAAGTTATATAGGTAGTTTTCCTCTGCCTCGGTTGGTCAAGGACTTAAACTGTTATATATTTTTTTTTAAATCGGCTTTAAAGAAAAGGTTAAATAGAATTATATTTATTAATAAAAATTGTAGCACGACAGTAGCGACGTTTTTTAAATAAGAACCGCGGAAAGAAAAATAATTACCAAAATACTTTTACGACAGAGCAATGTCTGTAAACCTTACAACCCTACTGCGCGTTGTCTTGAATTTTATATCAAAAATTTCCCATTTTCTTACCCCCTACAATAAGGTGCGAAATTAGGAGAGGAATTAGGCTCCCCCTGTGCGGGCGTGCTTGGAATCTCTGATGCAGCCCTTGCAGATAGGGGTGGCTGAGATATGGCAATAGTATTTTAGCCGGAAAATAAGTTTACAGTGAAAGCCATAGCTTAGAGTCCAAATACAGTAGTTTACAGACGGCTTAAACAAGTTACATTCGATTCGCGATGACGCTAGTCGATAAGTCCGAAAATGTACGGTATTGACACATGCTATAGAAATATCACGTGATATATCGACAACAAAGCTATGTAGAAAACGAATCGATTCGAAGCGAATGTAACTTGGCTAAGCCCTCAGGTCTGTGGCAGTCTGGCTTATTGCATACGCGTGTATGAAATAGTCAAACCGCTGCAGAAATTATCACCCGTAAAGTATCACTGAAATTATGAACCCTGATTTTGTTAGCTTTGTTTTACCGAACGTTCAAACTCAATCTTTTCATGTCTTAACCACCCAATATAAAAATATTTAGGTCGTGGTTACTTATGTTTGTCAGTTATTTCTTTCATTATGTTTATCTCCAGTTTTTCTAATTAATGTGTCACACAAACACGTTACGAGTTTTAGCGGCTTGCAACCTACAAAGTGAATGCATAACTTCTATGCAAAAAGTGGGCATGTTTGAAACCTCATGTTCGGACTTTCCTCTGGCTACCCCTTTGAGAGATATCTACAAAGGCCTGCGTAAAGCCGCGTACAGACATCGCGAGGCGTGCGTTGCGAATGGTTCGTTTCATGCCTCGGGCTGTGTGGATGTGTGTACTCACAGTGAGCGTTCGCGTCATACGATCGTTGCGAACGCCGCGCCGCCTCAGTGCGAGCCGTGAGCGCTCCGTGTGGACGGATGGCTGTTATTTGCGTTGCGCGCTCACGCGTCATGGAGGCCGACACCGAATCGCTGCGTAAACTTGTCCAACTTTATGAAAATAACAGAGTATTGTGGGACTCTAAACCTTATCCTCTTTTTTTAATATTGAATGAATCACTACATAGGCCGCAACTGCAATCTGCACGTCTCGCCTTGTCGGAGCCATTTTTCTACTGACGAACACCGTGCGTGGTTGTTTGCGTGCTCAGCTTGAGTATGTGACGTTCGGGACGCATGCATAAATGAACCGTTTTATGCCTCAGGTTGAGGCATACGTGACGAACCATTCGTTCGATTTGAGAATATTCATGGGGATTAATGTAGTCGTGACGTGAGCTGTATTACATTAATGTTTAAGTTTAACTTAAGCTCAATACGCGTAAATTGATATATTTAGAATATTTAATCAGCAAATTAAAAAAATTAAAATAGTGCGATATAAATAAAAATAAAATTGATAATCTGGGGCAAATTTCCGGGTGTTGCCGGTGTCAATAGGCGACGGTGACCACTTACCATTAGATGGGCCGTAAGCCTGTTTCCCCGCAAGAAACATGAAAAAAAAATTGTGTTAGGTACATAAGCTAACTGCTAACTGGTAACACACTTGAAAGCGCAGCGTTGGCTGTCCCCCACTAAAGACGACCCGATATACAGGGTTACAGGAAAAATCGTGCTAGATCCGTTAAGGGCGTGGAGTTCCCATCATTTCTGACTTATTTCACTATGAAACACCCTACCCTAAACTTAACCCTTTACGAGATATTCGACTTTTAATTTTTTTATTGAAAATTGCCGATTTTTAGGCTACTAAATTTATTTTTGTTTATTTTGTGTATCTTATTATTATTATTATTGCATTTTTACATGTGTAATAAGATGCTTTAGGACGTCAATCATTAAAATAGTGCATAAGTTAATTGAATAGACCGTAGTAGACAAGTGAAAGTTAAGAAATAAAAAAAAATATTAGAAAGTTTATTTTTCTCTAAGGGATATCTAAAAAAAATATTATGGCAATGGTTCGGCAGATGTTTTTTAAAATATCTACGTTTCATCAGCTATCTAACGAGGTATAACAATCTAGGGTTTATCTAGGGTTATCTAGGGTTATAAGCTCGCAACGAATACATAACTCGCTACCCCGGTCGTCGAGTGCCGGATGTGGCCGTTTTTGACAGAGTCTATCGAAGACTTCGAGAAACTGGCTCTGTTTTGAGACGAAATACAGACATGGGAAGACCACGAATTTATGACGAAGAACAGGACAATGAGATAGTGCAACGCTTTCGAGCGGATCCGACTACTTCCACTAATATTGTTGCCCGTGATCTGGGACTTTCGCAATGGAGAGTGTGGTTTACAGTGCATACTGCTGGCCTATACCCGTACCATTACACGCCGGTACACGTTATTGAAGAAGGAGACCCCGCGAGAAGATTGGACTTTTGCAGATTTATGCTAAATGCTGACGTAGAAGACCCAGATTTTCTAAGAAATATCTTGTGGACGGATGAGTCAAAATTTGATAAAGATGGCATAACTAACTATCACAACGCCCATTACTGGGCCCCAAAAGAGCTAAGGAATCCCAATAAGAAAAGAGTGAAGGGGTCCCAACGAAGATTCAGCGTGAATGTGTGGATGGGCATTATCTCCAATCATTTGATTGGACCTTACTTTCTCCCGGATAATCTAAATGGGGAAAGCTACGAAAACTTCCTGAGAGCAGACTTAAGTGATTTGCTGGATGATCTGCCACTCAACCTGATCAGGGACATGTGGTTCCAACACGATGGCTGCCCTGCCCATTTCAGGAGAAGTGTCAGAGACTGGCTGGACACAAATTATCCAAACAAATGGATAGGACGAGGTGGACCGTTGCCATGGCCAGCAAGAAGTCCGGACCTAACCCCCATGGATTTTCACGTGTGGGGGTGCATGAAAAGTCTTGTGTACAGCGAGCCGAATCCAGTTTCGTCTGTGGAAGACTTACGAGAAAGGATTGTGGATGCAGCCAATAAAATGAGGACCACGTTAACCACTGGAGTAGTAAAGACTGGTCTCCGTAGAAGGATGCGACAATGTATCAGAAATAGAGGCGGCCATGTTGAACATGAACTGTAGAATAAGAAAAAGTTGTGTGAAAATCTTTAGTAAATGACATTTCATGCTTACCTATTATTTTATTTTACTTTTTAGGGCTAAGTATAAATTTTCTTCTCCACTGTCGCCTATAAAACTAAATTTTTTTCAATGCATTTGAATAAAACCCTAGATTATTATACCTCGTTAGATAGCTGATGAAACGTAGATATTTTAAAAAACATCTGCCGAACAATTGCCATAATATTTTTTTTAGATATCCCTTAGAGAAAAATAAACTTTCTAATATTTTTTTTTATTTCTTAACTTTCACTTGTCTACTACGGTCTATTCAATTAACTTATGCACTATTTTAATGATAGACGTCCTAAAGCATCTTATTACACATGTAAAAATGCAATAATAATAATAATAAGATACACAAAATAAACAAAAATAAATTTAGTAGCCTAAAAATCGGCAATTTTCAATAAAAAAATTAAAAGTCGAATATCTCGAAAAGGGTTAAGTTTAGGGTAGGGTGTTTCATAGTGAAATAAGTCAGAAATGATGGGTACTCCACGCCCTTAACGGATCTAGCACGATTTTTCCTGTAACCCTGTAAATTGCTGGGAGCCATTGGGTGCAGGCTGTACAAGATCAGCACTCTGCAAATCTATGGGGAAGGTCTGTGTTCAGCAGTGGACGGCTAATCCTATGGCTAATATTTATTTCAAAAGTTAGCAATTTTTGTGTATAATCGGAATGCGTCCGACTTTTTCTAAATGCGTGTAGGTCAACCCTACGTACAGACAATAAACCCACCCCTTTCTACTATAACTATGTAATATATTAGAGTTCTATTGATTTATGAGCTGACAACTAGGTATTTCTTAATTTGGTCTCTAAACGGCCGACCTAGCGACAATGTACGAGTAGCTATTACCGCGGGAGTATGAAGTTTTATTGGGTGCGGGTAGGTGAATAACATTTTATTAGATTCTTTACCTAGAGAATCGGCAATTCAAACAAAAAGGGGACAATAAGACCAAGGAAATAAAATTTCAGTATCTAGTAGATACACTGAAATATGATAATTCTTATTAGAATAGTATTTTTTCCGTCATAGTAAGTACTCCGTAATATCTACGTAAATTTTGCTCCACCCAAAAGTAGCCAGGAAGAGATCGCTTTCTGCGATAAGGCCACCCATTATATTGTATTTTTGTTCTTACCTACTTATTTTTGTATTATACCTGTTTGTGCAGTAATTCAATACAGAGTTCTTTAAATATCTTATCTACTTAAAACCTTGCAGAGCGTTCAAAAACTAATCTAAATATTATACATAAAACAAAAGTCGTGTTAGTCCATGGTGCAGTGGGCGTATAGCCGGCTGAGACGCAGGAGGATGATTCCCACCGCGGAACAAATGTTTGCATGATCTACAGATATTTGTTCCGTGTCTGGGTGTTTTTCTATATATTATAAGTAAGTATTTGCAAAAAAAAGTAAGTATAAGCATTCTATCAGTCATCTGGTTCCCATAGTACAAGCTCTGCTTAGTTTGGGGCTAGCACTGTAGATAGCACTATGTGAAATGTCCAGCAATATTTATTTATATTTATTTAGTTACATCATTTATAACTCAAGAAAGGCTGGACCGATTTCTGTAAAATTTGGTATACATATAGATAGATTATGATCGAGATTGAAAAATAGGGTAAGCTTTTACCCGACTGCTCAGAAAGAAGGTAATGTTTTTATTGACAAACATTTTCACAAACCTTGGACAGGTTAGCTAGTTAGTACTAAAATCTTGCTTAATTGAAATTTGATTTTGAACTCTATTAACTTACAATTCTGCAAAACAAGCTGTATCCACGAATTTTCCAAGTGCTTTATCACAGCGCTGCAGCGTCTTAAAATATAGCCTACTTACATTGTTTCACCACTACACCCGGCTCGCTCCTATCATCGACTTACCTTATTACAGCATGAAGACCCCTCGACTAAATTTGCATCCTTTGTTGCACATCACGTACTGAAATTGGGTAAGAGATGAAATTACATGAGATGAGTAAATGGGTCATGAAATTCATAAGTCAATTCTAAAATAAGGAATGGTAGGAGTTTACATAAGATGCACTTACGCTTTTGGTCACGGCCTCAGGGGGTTAGGTGAAGCTGTTGATAAAATCCTTTGTTATGTTTTGAAGTAATCTTCATACCACTGCAAAGGAACATCACACTATTAATATAAATACGAAAGTTTGGATGATTGTTCATTTATTTATTTATATATTTATTTGTTTCTTTATTTGTCACTGAATCACGTCATAACGACTGAGCCGATTTCGATGAAATTTAGTATGTACATAGATTATGTTTGTGTTACCTGGATTAACACATAAGCTACTTTTTATCCCATAAATCCGGTCCCATGGGATAAAAATGAGGTGTCAAGTTAATTTGCAATAGCGAGTTTAGATTTTCTAGGTTACCAACACATTTAGTAGTGTAACGCGTATAAAGTCGCGGGCAACAGTTAGTAAATAATAAAAGCATTAACTACTTACAGTGTATTTGGTTAGATAATGCTATACTAGGCATCACCAATGTCCAGACATTCCTCGAGACAGGACAAAATTCACAGGGTACACCAGTGAACCCAGTGCTGAAATTTGATATTCGTGTAGCTTTAGTGACACAAATATAGGGAAAAGCCTGAAATCCATAATAACTGTAATTTCTACCTTCTTCCCCTAAAAAGAATAACCAAATAATATGAACCCCCGTTACCTCTAATTTGAATGAAACTGTAAGTCAAGTTATTTGGTTATGCATTTCGAGGCACTAATTTATTAGTCAAAGATTAAAGCTGGCTTACACAAAGATCACTAAACGTTTTTAGCTACTAAACATGTTTAAATTTGACGTATTTGTATGGTTTGACAACTCCTTAAATCAATATTTAGCCACTGAATACGTTTAGGCATCGTTGTGCAAGTCGCCCTAATATTTATTTTGTTTTTTGGGAGATCCGCGAGTTCGGGGCGACTACATACTAGTTAATCTATACTACACAAAGGTGAAATTACTAGAAGAAAATGCTAATTAGGATTATGTTCGCCTATGATTATTTTATTAGTGCAAAAAAGAATTTTCTGATCTAATACAAGTAGGTATACTTTATCGTTTACGTACAAATGGTTTTGTGTTAACGTTATACTAAATTTTTTTTTAATAATAATTGACTTCCTCCGTAGCGCAGTGGGCGAATAGCCGGCTGAGACGCAGGAGGTAGCGGGTTCGAATGTGATTTGATATTGATTACAAACGATTTTCTTAATTAAAATTCTTAAAAAAATAACACACATTTCATCGCGAAAATCTGCAACCAGGATCACAACATCGCCTGATATGAAAACATGATACCGTGCAAAAAAAACGATAAAATACAAAAGATAGGTGGACACTTATGACGAAATATACGGGTGACTTGGAAAACAAAAACATTTTTCTTACTCCGTGTTTACTGGGAAGCTGGGAGGAAGTTTATCTGGAGCAGGCTTTCTTAAGGCTTAGATAGTGTGATATTTTTAGCTTGGGTTGATGTTGAGTTGTTGAAACACATTAGGCATACGTCATACAGACATTAGCTTTGTAAATCATTACCAGACATTGTTAACTCAGGAAATAAGGCTTTCGATGTTTAAGGTTTTAATTTATTTCATTACAGATTACAAATCACTTACGAGGAACAAATTGTATTTATGTAGTTCATATAGTGCGTAACAAATATGGGTTTCATCAGAGCTGTGCGAGAAAGTTGAATTGTGAGCGAGGAAAAAAGTAGCTCTCCTATTGGTGGGTTTTTCTCGCAAACCTCACAGTTTTCTCGCACAACTACATACATATATTGAAAAGCCATCCTATGGCTCTACTTCTATGATCTACCGTAGTTTAAATTCTTTAAATACAAGTAGCTTTATATAAACACTCTAACGGTCGAGCATAGAAGTGAAGTTGAGGTCTTCAGGTTATTACAACACTAAATTGATTCCTAGCAGATGTTTCTTCTATCTTCATTAAACACCTTCTTTTCTGATAGGAAAATAGTAACAGACACCTCTATACTCTTAAAAATAACTATCGAAAAATGGTCTGTTACCATCGAAAAGATAAAAATAATTCCCTCGGCATGTTAATTCCCTCAGCACTGGCAGTATAATTTCGAAGTCTTCAAGTCCAGAGTCAATAGGTGAATAGGGCAAGCGTGCTCCATCTTTGATCACACCATGACTTACCATCAGGAGAGGTAGCGAGCTATCATCAATAAAAAAAAGACTAGTTTTGGTACGCTAGCCTTATTGGCAAGCTTCCTTCATACGGACTTCCTGTTCAATTTTACTTTTGCCTCGCATACTTTCAGATTGTTCCATTCTTTACCGTCGTCTGTTTTTCCCGAAGTCTATGATCCGGGTCTCTTCTAGATCTTCGTGCTCAATCTTAGACCATCGCTTACCATCAGGTGAGATTGTGGTCTATTAAAGATTTATTCATAAAACAAAATTCTCTAAGGCCTATAAGAATCAGTCAGGGTGGCTCGATTGTCTCCGGTCTCGATCCCTCCGCGCTCCGAAGTGTTTGCCGTCCGGGAACCCAGATGTTATTCGCCATAAGCCTCCCTTATTAAGGATTCTGTATGTTCAGCCGCAGGAGCAAGCTGAGTCTACTTTTATTTTAGCGGCGTTATTAATATTTTTCCTGTTACTCGGATGAGGGCCATTGAATCACGGTCTGGGGGTGAAGGTCAATTCATTTGCCGCAATTATTGGGTGTAACTTCCTTATTCGATACACTTCGATTCTTGGGTTAACTGTGGACTAACAACCAGAACTAACTATTACTCAATAGCCTCTGATGTACGTACCTAATAGTATTTTTTGCTATTGCTAGATAGATCCACATTAGTATTTTGCGCTCATTTAAAACAAAGTAAGCTACTTACGTTTTATATAAGTAAGCATTTTGATCATGTGACAAATTAAAATATTATAACTAGTGGATTGCCCCGAACTGAGAAATTGCGAGTCTCCAATAAAAACAAAAATATATTATTCGAAATTTTTGACGGTCAAAATATTGCCACGAAATAAATAACCAAATTACATGACCTACAATTTCATTCAAATTACAGGTAACGGGAGTTCAAGTTAATTGGTTCCTATTTTTTGGAGTACAAAATGCAGTTATTCTGGATTTCAGACTTTTGTCTATATTTGTGTCACTAAAGCTACACGCATACCAAATTTCAGCATTGTGGGGTCACTGGTGTACCCTGTGAATTTTCTCAAAGTTTTGTTTTTATTATGGCTAATAACTCAAAAACTACAAAGATTAAACTAAAATAAAAAACAGGGTTGAAATGTACTAATCTTTCATTTGACGTCCCATTTGACCTTATAGTCACATTTTCATTTTTTTTACCCCTCTTGAACCCCAATATCTCAACAACCTCCCAACATTTTTAGGTCATTTAGTCACACCAAAATTGTGTCATCACTACCTAACTATGTATCAAACTTCACGATGATCGGATCAACGCTTCGAAAGTTATCACGGACAAACAAACATACCTACATACACACAACGCCGATTTGCCCAAGTTGATTTGGAGATCTCGCTTCACTCGACGCGAAAATGAAAAAAGAAAAATTAACGCTCGACATTTTATACAGCAGCGCTATCTAGACCCAAACCTGTGTCTAAACTCAGTGTACAAACGTAGCATCATGCTGAGCTGAGTACCAATTCATCCCCACACAGAGCTCTTTAATTTGTTAGTTTGTTAGTCTTAGTTTCGGTTTTATTGTTGTTGTGTTTATTTTTTTTTTCTTTATGACTGTGTGGATTTATGAATAAAATGTTTTCTTTCTTTCTTTCTTTCTTTCTTTCTAAACTAAGCAAAGCATGTACTATGGGACCAGTTAACTGATAGAATACTTTTTTCTTCGCAAATACGTACCTTCTTATTATAATATAAAATATTTAATTAATATAATCCGACAAAATGGGGTAACTCTGTAGAGAGTAGAGCTTTCAGAGTCCAGAAGAAGTACGTTAGAGCCGTCTTTGGTGCTTCGTTCGTGGATAGTTGTAAACTACTTTTTAAACAGCTCAATATTTTGCCCTTGGCTTGCATTAACTTCAGGGAATTGTGCATTATTGTTAAACGATACCCTGGATACTTCAAGAAGCAATCAGAAGTAGTTGATAAAAGAGCTGCCTCTAGAAATTCACATAAATTATACTTACTTAAAGTCAGACTCGACATATATAAAAGAAAAAAATGTTTATGTGAGTGCCATAAAGGTGTATAACAAATTGCCAAACACGTTTAAGGAATTACCATTTATTGTATTCAAAACAAAGGTGACAAAATGGTTGGCACACTATTGTTTTTATGACATTAATGAATATTTAACCCATTCCAATTGACTTACTAGATACTATGACATTAGTATTGTTTGACATTTCTAATTTTGCTTATAGCGGGTTCCTATATCCGTCAGTAACCGACTACGACTCGTATCTTCTTGAAAAAATGTCAAGCTAATGTCAAACTTTTGACACGTTTTCAAGGAGAAACGAGGCGTAGCTGGTTATCAACGGATATGGGAACCCGGCATTATTCGTGTACTGATAAGATTTTGTATGACATTAGACATTTACGTAGTTTAAATTTGATATATATTAGGTTGGGGAAAAAGTTTCTTCGCGTTTTTTAAGAAAACTCAAAACCTTTTTTAATATAGTTCATTTACATTTAACTAAAGTATGTAGGTACCATTTTGTTCGATAACTTTTTGTCATCTTGTAGGTAGGGACATTTTCCCATTGCTATATAAATTTTGGGGCTTCTGATCAAAATGATGTTAACCTGACACTGCCTAAAGAATTCTGAAGAGACCGAAACAGGTGGAAATCTGAAGGTGCAAGGTCAGGACTATACGGCGGATGCATTAACACCTCTCAGCCATACTCCTTTAATTTTTGCTGAGTGGCTAAAGATGTGTGAGGTCTTGATGAAAAACCACACCCCTTCTGTTGATTAATTCCGGCCGCTTTCTCTCAACTTCTTGCTTTAATCTCATCAGTTGTTCGCAGTCGAGTTCAGAATCGATAGTCCTGCCTGGTGATAACAGCTCATAATGAATAATGCCCTTCCAATCCCACCACACACACAGCATCACCTTGTTGCCAGTTAACCCGGGTTTCACCACAGTCTGTGAAGCCTGACCGGCCTTTGACCACGACCTTTTTCGCACGTTCTTGTCGTACGTGCTCCACTTTTCATCACCAGTTATCAACTTCTTCAAAAATGGTTCGGTTTTATTACGTCGTAATAAAGAATCACAAATGAGTACACGGTTCATTAGGTTTCTTTCAGTGAGCTCGTGGGGTACCCAAATATCGAGCTTTTTTGTGTACCCAGTTTTTTTCAAATGCGCCAAAACTGTTTTGTGGTCAATTCCCAGTTCTTCAGTTACGTCGTGACTTCTGTTATGACGATCTTGCTCCACTTTTTCAAAAATGGCATCAATTTTATCCGTAATAGGGCGACCAGAGCGACGTGCATCTTTAACATCAAAATTTCCGGATTGAAAAGGCTTAAACCAAATTTGTGCTACTCTTACAGACACTGCACTAGGTCCATAAACATCGCAAATTTTTTTCGCAGCTTGCGTTGCCTTTTTACCTTTATTGTAGTAAAATTTTAAATTATATCGAATTTCTTCATTAGATTCACTCATCTTTACACTACGAAAAACAAATGAAAATCACACATTTTCCTAATTTGAATTTGGAATTGACTTCTTTAAAATTTAAACTTTGAATGATACCAAAACCAGCCAGATACAAATAGTATAGCCAAAGAGATTTTATTACAAGTTCATACATACTATAATGCGAAAAGACTTTTTCCCCAACCTATTATACTAATTTATATTTGCATACCATCTGTATGGTAGAATATATAAGGATCAACAAAATGTAATATCGAAACATATGTACCTATATTCTGGCAAATAAACTTTCTAATTTCTGAATTGTAGGAGATTTTATTTTCTAAGTTCTCCATAACTTTTTTGTATACCGTACGTACCTACGTACGTACTATTTTAGAACGATAAAATGTAGGTATGTATAAGTATTTTATTTATTATGTATATATTATGTATAACTATTAGTATTTTACTCCAATGCCCTTTTCTGTGCACGTACCCACCACTATTATCAACTATATCTTCAACTATATCTTATATACTCTTCAAAGGTTCTATCTTGCTGGAAGAAAACTCTTATTAGGGTTAAGCTCGCCTTTGTACATGTCCATTTTATAAGCTGTTTTTAATGCTGTGTAAATCTGTTTGTGTACATCAAAGAATAAAGAATAAAATAGGCCAAGCTATAAAGTATTTTTTGTTGTGAATTATGTTATTCTAGGAATTAAAATTTTCCTTGAATTGTACTCGTGGGTATAAAAAATATTCTTGTTGAACATTGAACATTAAAGAAGAAAACAATTTGTTTTAACAAAGAATGTTCATTAAATTTCTTTAGACATGATTTTTCATGACAGGATTCTATACAAAGAAAACATCAAATACTTTTCAGGCAAGTTATCTTTTAAATCGTTTTCATAAAATAAATTACGAAACGTTTAGAATCTGCTCTAAAAGAAACATTTCTGGGGTCTCTTTGTGATGACTGCTGTTAAGTTATATACCGCTATCAAGGGTTTTTAACTTTATTGTTACAAAATTTGTACCGTAAGAATTGTATATTTGTATGAGAATGGAATTTTGAATTTATTTGAATTTGACGTGTTTTCAAAGCATAAAATCGTGAATTTATAAAATAAACCCCTATTAATATAGTGTAGGTATTTTTAAACCTTAAAATCTATATAACCTGTTTTGTTATGTACGACATTGATTTAAAACACGTATCAGGAATGGCATTTACAGCCTTAAGAGGCGAATTTAATGCCGGAAGCTTGAATATTTATTTAGTAATTAGGATAAATATTCAAGCTACCGGTATTACAGGTTGACAGGTACCCATTTGAATGATGTTTGTTTACCTATATTGTACAGGCTGTTTCATTGATATTTTTAGGTCTTGATGAAAATAAAATTTTCTATTGTAACGGTTTTTTTACTACATTGAGTTGGAATAAGCTTATGACCCATCTGATGTTAAGTGGTAACCATCGCCCATAAGTATTGCCTCGTAGGTCACCAACCTTAGATACGTACCCTACGATGCAATGCTCAGCGTTCATCAGCTTCGGACATAAGCCTCATTTGCCTGTAATTTCACCGGCAACCATACCTTTCAAACCAAAACACAGAAATGCTGCTTGGCGGCATAGGTATGGAATAGGAATTTGAAATAAACCTGTTAGTTGGTATTGCCACAGAATATAATGATTAACAAACCAAAGTCACTGACATATCACAAAGGATTAGCAAGCTGATGAGGCAGTGGGCAGGGCACAAAGCTTGAAGAACTGACGGCTGTTGGGGCAGAAAGGTGCTCGAGTGGAGACCACCCACTGGAAAGCGCAGGGTAGGACGGCCCGCCAATAGATGGAAAGACGACCTGGTAAAGGTTGCTGGGAGCTGTTGGGGTTCCTCATTATAAAAGATACAAATTTTTTCAAAAATCAACCAAGCAAGTAAATTTTATGTTAAGTATTGGTGGTTTGTTTACGAACATTAAATATCGAATTGGGCTTGAAAAAAGATTTTGTGGAAACAAACATTTGTTTCTCGTTTCAAAGTCATTACCAAAGATAAAGTTAGTTATAGAAAGCGAAGGCGTAGTCAAGTGGTCGTGTGGTTGTACACGACCACTCGACTACGCCAGGAATTAATAATTTTTTTGAAAATACTACTTCGTATCTATTGCTAACAATATAAGGCAGTATTGTAGGTAGATATTCATCATACGTGAGAATGCGATAAAAACGGGAATATATTTTACATCCGGTCAGGTGTCGTGGAAGTCCTGGGGGAAATCTAACTTTCCCGGAGGCGCAGACAGCAATCGATTCTATTCAAATTTATGACAGAGAGAAACGGTTCGCGATATAACTATATAGAGATGATTGTATTTCGTTTATTAAAAAAAATACTACAAAATAAGTTCTTATCTTCCTAAGTAGAATTATAAATCGTAAAAAGCACAATTTTCTAGGAAAAGTTAAACATTCAAGAAGACACCTTTTAATCTCCTCGCTAGGCTGTAATGAGTAGGTATTTACTTGTGCTTTTAATTGATTATACACTAGCTGATCAGTCCCGGCTACGAACGTGTTTTAAGAGCAGGTTTAAGAGAGGAATAGTGTAGCTTTCGATCTTTATAAAAAAGCCTACTATAACATATCGGATCATTTAGATGATTGAGAAGCTTGGGATTGAAATTGCTCCAACTTGGTTAAAAATTTTACAATTTAGACGTTACTTTTTTACTTTATTGTTATCTATTCTAAAAGGATCATTAAAAAGAGCAACCAGCCTTGTTTCTTGGCTTTCTTTTCTGGCTTGGTCGCAAAGGAACGGACGGTAAAATTGACGTTTCAAAGTGATCCGTATGATTTTAATGAATAAAACCATCTTTAATTTTAATTTTGAAAAATCAGTGAAATAATTGTCAGAATCTGTTTCTGAGATTAACTACCTAAAAACCTAACCCTACAAACATACAAACTTAACCTCATTATAATATCAGTATACTCGTAGACTAGTATGTTGCATTAGTTGTGTCAGATTTTTTTTCATTTCCAAAATACTAGTTTAAGGCATATTAAGGGTGCGTTTCAACCAGAGATGTGCGAGGAAAAATCTACGAATACTGTGCTGTGTATAAGGCTAGGCAAATCAAGCAATCCTATTGGTAAATTCGTTCCTCGTTCACCTCTTAGTTACCTCGTACATATCTTGAGGAAACGCAGTCTTACTGTGAAATATTAATTCGTATTGGTAAGTGCGTTTGTACCTATCTCTTCCTAATACAATTTAGAGATAATATAATTGTAATGTCCTTGAATCTTAAAATAACTTTAGACTTATATTACTAACTAAAATAATAAATTAAAATAGCAGTCATTACAGAAGAAATTGGGTTTAGGTAAACTGACTTTATCGCGCTATAGTCTGTTTGTGCTGGAAACGACCGACATAAAATCCGTGGAGCAAATGGAACACACGACGCCCAAAAGTTTGACGTAAAAGTTAGAACACAGAACACGCAGAATGTTTGTGCACCGCGGAATAGATCGCACAAAAAGTCTGTCGTCTGCAGCCTACCTAACTGTCAAAGCCCTAGGTATCTGCCTTGGTAGTATAAACACCCTAGAAAAGTTTAGATTAAGGTTATTCTACGGCCTGTAAAGATTATACCTTAGCCTTAAATACATTTTATATATAAAACTTCTGGTTATTTATCTCAAAAAAATACTACTATTTTAGACGTGAGTTTTCGGTGTTCGGTATCCGTCTCGGAAACGACGAAATACCCTTTGGCCAAAACTCTTCCTTCATAAAGGTCGTTGGATGTTGGGTCGGCACTCTCACCACGAACGAATTAAAATTAACTCTGTGGCGGGACTCCAACCGTTCAACCCTCAAATTAAAGTAATAAAAAAAATTGACAAATAAATTGAAGTGGTATTAGCAGCTCAATAACGTTAACACAACTCCGTGAACCCTATCAATAGCTGTCTGCGAGTGGCAGGTTCTGCGCCGACTTCTGGCAAAATTCGCGCCCTTTTTATTGCCTCTGTCCAAGATTAAACTTTCCTTAGATTTTTTTAACAATTCGCTCTCTCAGATACACGCCGTAATAAAACATTTTACATGTTGAAATGTGAGAGAAAACGAGCGGGTAAATGTTTGATGTTTGTATCGTATTCTCAAGAGATTTTCTTTACTGAGAGAGAAGCTATGTCTACACTACATGAAACGAAATTAAGCTCATATGAGCCAACATTGGTCGACACTAGTATTGGCACGATGTTGGTTCATAGGGTTTGGTATGAGTCAGGTAAGTTCACCATTTCATTCTGCGGCAATGTAAATTAGGCCTTACACGTTTACGTAAATAAATTTTAATAGAGGCACAGGTTAAGTATTAATAATTGTTGATTATATTCAACAATTCACGCATAATATTTGCGAAATAAGAGCAACGTTACGTACATTGTAAGGTAAATATGTATTTTAATAATTAATAACATCGTCTACACTGAAATTATTTGTTAATAGGTTATCAGAATATCTTATAAGTTAATTAGTGTACTTGCCTGTCTATATTAAAATGTATCCATGCCTTTAGAATACAAATACCTACTTGGTTATATACATTTTTGATCCAATAGAACAAATTCAGTGAAGATTTGTGCATGGTATATCAATAGCTAATTACGAAAATCATAACAGATTTAGAGGTTTTTCTTATTTTGTACATTGTTTTTGTGATCTTGTTGTTTTTACAGACAACAGCCACCTATATTGTTTTTTTTTATGATTAATCTAACAATTTTCATTCTTAACTATGTGTTATCTAAAGGGAGCTTTCGTACATAAAGTCAAAAGAATTCATCCCATGAAAAAAAACAGCATTTTAACCGACAATATCTACCGTAAAAGATGTTTATTGTTGGGCAAATCGGCGTTGTATGTAAATAAATATAAATATCACTGGACATTTCACACAGCGCTATCTAGCCCCAAACTAAGCAGAGCTTGTACTATGGGAACCAGATAACTGATAGAATACTTATATACTTTTTTTTTGTAAATACATACTTATAATGTATAGAAAAACACCCAGATACAGAACAAATATCTGTAGATCATGCAAACATTTGTTCCGCGGCGGGAATCGAACCCGCTACCTCCTGCGTCTCAGCCGGCTATACGCCCACTGCGCCACGGAGGCAGTCTGTATATGTATATGTATGTCATGTGTATGTATGTATGTTTGTTTACTTAATATAACTTTCGAAGCGTTTATCCAATCATCGTGAAATTTGGTATATAGTGATGGCATAATTTTGGTGTAACTCATTGAGCTAAAAATGTGGAGGGGTTGTTGAGCTATTGGGGTTCAAGAGGGGTAAAAAAAACAAAATGGGACTATCTGGTCAAGTGTCACGTTTAATAAAAGGTCTTTGTAAGTACATTTCGACCCCGTTTTTATCCTTAGTTTAAACCTTGTAATTTTTATGTTATTAGCCATAAAATTGACGATTTTCGCGGCGCAATGGGCGAATAGGATTTACTCCATCTGCCATCACCTCGTTTGGTAATGAAGCGAAAAATTCACATTGTATTTCTATTGTAAAATAAACGAGGCTACTGCAGTACTTAAATATTTTTCTTAGCCAACAGTAGTATTATAAAGGAAAGCGAATAAATTTTCAAAAGGTAACTAACATAAAGAAAGCACTAACCGGAGTGCCGCGAGCTACAAATCTTCATTCACAGTTTGCCAACTGATATCACTTTTGTAGCTAAATTTTCCGAAAAAAATGCCAGAAAATATACAAAATCAGATCTGAATATTGCTGGTGGGTTACAATCGACAATAGTCAATTAGTTAGGTTATAATTTCGGAACTGACCTGTCCCTGATGAAACGGGACATGATAAATCACGTATTATCTCATAAATTCGAAGTTAACTGTGTCTCTCTGTCTGTCTGTTGTGTGTTGTGTGCTACATTTTCACGACTAAACGGCTTGACTGATTTCAATTAAATTTAGTTATGACCATTAATGAATAAATGAAATCACTTTATTATAACAAAATAAACAAACATAAAAATAAAAATTCACATAGCAACAAGTACAATGAAAGTGATTAGGGTGACCGTGATTGAGATATAAGCTATTTTCCCCCTCCTGCGGAAAAGGAGTGTTATGTTTTTATTGACTAAGCACGAGTTGATAATGCCGTGAGTGGTAGCTTATTTATAATAAATTCTGAGATTATTTACCGTAAACAAATCTTATCATATTAAGTGGCGACCACGAACTGAAAGTACCAGGAGATGGAATAAGCCTATAGCAAAGTATTGCCTCACCTCAAAAATGTCCATCAACTTGCATACAGGTGTAAAGCCTTACGTGTCTGAAATTTCACCGGAAACCATTCCCTTCAGTTAATGTTGATACTAGTTTTGTTCATGCGGTTTGTGTATAGATTGACTCTAAATCTATTCTCTTTACTACAATTTCTTTTTATATTTCTCTTACAATATTGACGCCAAAAACTTGGGCACTTTTGTTTGAGAAGGGAAATGGCTACATCTAGCGGAAATAAGCATCGATGGCAACAGTGGCTCCATTATACTGGATTAAAGCACCTCTCGGTTTGATAATAATAGAGGTGGTGTGAACCAGCCTGAATATTTACTGAAGTCAACTTGGAAGTTCAGATTACTCCGTCCTTGTTTTTTTATCACCGTGATTGCTACGTGCGAGGATAAAAAATAGGTTAAAATTACAAACGATTAAAATACATCACATGTGTTCATATTTTTGCAGAAAAAGCAGAAGACTTAATTTTAAAAATCTTAGTGGTGCAGTGGGAGAATAGCCGGCTGAGACGCAGGAGGTTGCGGGTTCGCATGTTTGCATGATCAACAGGTATTTCTTCCGGGGTTGGGTATCTTTTTGTATATTATAAGTATGTATTTATAAAAATAAATGTATTTGGGTTTAAAGAACTTTTTAAAGTATTTTATCAGTTATCTGGTTCCCGTAGGACAAGCTTTGCTTAGTTTGGGACTAGATGAAAAAAAAAGAAAAAAAAGAAAAAAAAATGTCGTTCTTTGTGGGTATCAGGATTTACCTACAGATGTCAGATGCCAAGGGTGTACCCTTAGCCTTATTATGTAAGCTGGCTTTTATTTACATCAATTAAATACAATTTACACACACAAATAAAAACAAAAAAGATACAATTACAACAATAAAAAAAATGTCAAAGTAAAATTATAAAATGTCATTCATCCCTCTCACAATAGAGCAGACAAACTGACATTAGGTCCATCCATTCGCCCGCAAATATGTCGCAGTCTGGGAAAATCTTAAGTATTCCGTTGAATTATAGGTGTGAAAGAGACGGCCTGACCGAACGATAGGCGGGCGACAGCAACTGGCTTACGTTATAAGGCTACTGGACTTGAAACATACATTTACAGATCGTGTAACTCGCAGCGGGAATCGAACCCGTAACTTTCAGCGTCACAGTTAGTTACTCTGAACACGACACTGTTTATTTTAAACAGAATTCATACACATTGATGGCGATTCTGTTGTTTACGCTGACTAACTAAAATTGTGTAAAATGTGAACAGTCTTATTTGGTTTACGCTAAAGATCAAATTAGAATAACATTTAAAGTGTCATTTCTAAATTTAAGTAATTTGTAGTAAGATGGCGTGTTTGCGGGCTAGTTTTAATCAGCACCAATTTGACTGCTGACTAAAACTAGCCCAAAAACACGCCATCTTAGTGAAAAATACTTAATTTTAGAAATGTCACTTTAAATGTCATTCTAATTTGATCGCTAAAGCTAAAACGCTAAAGATCAATAGCGTAAACAAAATAAGACTGTTCGTATTTTACACAATTTTAGTTAGTCCAGAGTAAACAACAGAATCGCCACCATTATAATCATAAAACATGAAGCTTCCCCTGGGCATTTGCTAAAACCTAACAAAAATAATGTTAGCTACATAACTCGCGATATTACAAAGATAAGTTAGGCAGGTATTATCCTAACCATGGACGTAAAAAGAAAGGGACCCCCGACGGAGGCTTTCTATTAATTGAAGTTCACATCGCCGTCGACAAACGCCGCCGCGGCTATCGATATGTGAGTGATTTGTTAAACGGTGCTCTTCTGATATTATCACGCCGCGAAATGATAACGATCGGCGAGAGTGTTGGAAATGCATGTTTAAACTTACGTACCTATTTTACAAGCGAGTCAGCCCACTCGAAATGCTTCATGTTCAAGTTAGTTTTACTCCGTCCATATTATTTTACGACCATTTTTCTAATATCAAAATACCTAGTCGCTTGGGGCTTTGACCCTGGATGAAATGGATATTGTAATTCCATAACTTTATTGTTACGTTTCGGTTTTCAGAAAAACAAAAGTTTATTGTTTTGATGTTATTAGCATACAAGCTGACCCACCCGCGGCTTCGCACGCTTGAAATTTCCCGTCCCGTGGGAACTTCAGGATAAAGACTATAAAACACTCTTGTCAAAGTGACGCGACACTTCATGTAAATGACTTCACGTCAATGAACGACGGTTAAATTATATGGATATTGTTCACACAAAAATACTAAAATTACGATTAGAAAATGGGGGGTGGGGGTAGGAGGGTGAAAAATACTTTACGATCTATTCTCATACCTACCAAATTCATTATTTATTTAGTACTAGTCTAGTTGACCCGGTGAATTTCGTACCGCCTTGACATGCATATGACGCGGGCTGTCAATATACGTCGGCCATCATTATCTGCATCAATGTATGAGAAAATGATTTTTCTACATAGGTAATATCTTTAAGCGTGAATTTTTCCGATATTTTAGTAGTTATTCGGAGACAAATACAACAAATCAAAAACCATGAAAATAGATGGTTACCACTTAACATCAGGGCCATAGGCTTGTTCCATCTCCATAATACAAAAAAAAAGCGGTCTAGCCGTTCTTGAGTTATAAGTGTTCGAACAAACCCGACTTTATTTTATATATTATGCTTAGATTATAACAAAAAGGGAAGATACGGTACGCGCGTACATTGCTAATAGTCAAACTAGGCCCTGCTGCCGTGCTCTGCGCGCGTGTATTGCGTAGGTCAATCCCATTGTGACTGAAGCGAAATTGTGTGCATGAACCTAATTTGAGTTGCCCACTTGCGAGACGCTTGTGCCGTACCTTCCCTTTTTGTTTTAACCTAAGATATTAAATAAAAGGCATTTATTTACACACACACACACACACACACACACACACACACACCTATTAGGCCTATTAAGATATTTATTATTTATTTATTACATTTAATATAAAAAATGATCAATAAAATCGGTCTACCCGTTTCGGAGGAGTGCGACCACAAACACCGTGACACGAGATTTTTAGATATTAGATTTTCGTTTTATAATTGAGAGTTATCTTTATTTAAATATTTTGTTTTTTTATTGAAAAGCGCACAACTACAATTACAAAACAAGATTTCTTAAATAACTAGTTATGTGATTATACAGCCAATTACAACTCTCTCTCGATATAACTAAATTATTACAAAAATATCCTACAACAGATAATAATTTAAGATTTTGATAACCATACAGTTAGAAATATAATGAATTAATTAGTGTCAAATAGTTTAAATAGACCGTGTGTATACATGTTACAAAAATATATGTAAACATTAATTAATTAATATTATTACATTTTCGCACATAAGCCACTGAATAGATTTAAGGGGTTAAGGCAAGCGTCAATCGTAAAAGGACTCATGGCGAAAAAGCGTTCATGAAACCTCGCAGTATTTTTAAGACATTTCAACGACTCGTCATACGAAGGATATACGCGAATAAAAAAATCATGCCTTTCAACTTTACGGCACGAGTAAAACGGATGAACGGAGATGCCAACAAAAAGACATGGCGGAACTATAAGGGATCTTAGTACCCTAAAAAATACCTTTCAATAAACTGGAACACTTCCAAGAGCTGGAATGAGGGTAGAGCAATTTCTTGTTTAAATTTTTAATCTATGTTACAGAACTCTTCTGAAGTTTGTCGTCGTTGTACCAATTTTTAAACTAGAAAAATGTAGTAGCTTCTAGTTTATAAAAGAAGTTTCCAGGATCACTCTTACATCAAAAGATAATTATTTCAGAGCTGACGGCGTATGCCTACAATCTGAAAGGAAGAATGCTTCAGAATCAGCTCTAGGCAATCATAGCTATCAGTACTTGCAGCTTCTTGAAGGCACACGCCCTAATAATGAAATATAATATAGTAAAACCTCTACTAACAAAACAGAGCAACCCCAAACATTACACTGTAGTTGAGAACACTCTACAAGATTTAACGTCTCTTATAATTAGTTTCAAGTAATTAAACTGAATGAAAATACCCCTAATACTGTAGACAGAGCTGTGAACTGTACACTTAGCATTCGTTTCAATAGTTACCGATTGCGGAATCGTAACAAAAAAACGTTAGCCCTCTAGCGAGGGCCAGTTTTCTTCTTGACTGTAAATGGTGGTTATAAAAATATCATTACTTTTATTATATCCAATTATATCGTATGCTTCGTATTAGACTAGTGACTCTACCATGCCAGTGTCAGTGGCGGATAATTTTATGTTATAAGTTAAACGAAGTTTGCTAGTATGGTATAACTTATAACATACTAGCTAACCCGGCAAACTTCGTACGTCGCTGGTAGAATTGTCAATTGGCCGTCATTAGATGCATCTATATATGAGAAAATGAATTTTATTAATTATTGTTTTTTGCGTGAATATTTCAATATTTTAATGGTTATCCTGCTATTCGGGGCGGAGACAAGCCCATAAAGATCATCAAAATCGGTAAGGCCGTTCTTGTGTTATATATGGTGTAACTAACCCGACTTTATTTTATATATTTAGATTAAGATTATAAACTGACGTTTCTAATAGAGTACGAGCAACGCCATCTATGCACATAACTAGAAGCTTGATTAAAGACGGAACTTAAAAAGCGCTTACTGCGACAACAGTTCACCATCGATTTTGTAGCAATAGAAACTGATGCTAAGGTCTCTGGCGTAAGTATCCCGGCCAAGTTAAACAACAAACTGATGAGCTTAAAGTTACCAACTTTTACCATAATTTCTTTTGAAGTAGCATCCGCTGCTTACGTTGGAATGGAAAACGAATGAAACGGATACTTAATTTGAAAATAAACTTTGTACAAGAACTTAATGCTTTGTGAAATCCTTATTTTAGACTATTTTTTTCTTGGTTTCTCTATGCCGAAAAAAGTCACTCAAAAATGCCTAACTCATACATTTCGGAGATAATGTAAATTATTCGCCAAAGTTCACAAACTGCTTTAACATTTATCACTTTGAGCTATGATAGGAGTACATCAAGGATTAGCCGAATAGTATTACTTAGGACTTGCTTTAACTTAGGAGGCACTTCAAGTTAGGTAAATTACTTAGTTACCTACGCAAGTTATAACTTACACTTATAAATTCAGTAGTTGAACCCTTGTAGTCTAGAAACTTTAAGCAAATTTCAGAAGAGCGTTCAATAATTTAAATGCGTTTTTAATATCTTTATTATTTTTGAAACAGACCGAATATTTCTCGATCGGTTCTTGAATATCGTATATCCATTCACGTTTCTATTAGCACTAACATAGTCCTCGCTTTTTACTATTTTTCGTTGTGTCAGATGTATCAGCAATTATTCACAAAAATATTATGGCTCCACAACACTCTGGGGGTTTTTTGGTCCCTCCAAATATCTGATTAATATAATTATTCTGATTATTTTGATTTTAATGATATCAGTAGACTGACGTCCACTGCGCGACATACGAATGAACATTCCTAAGTCTTTATTCGATAGATTTTAATTATCATCAACCTTATTGAGACCAAGAAAAAATTACCTTTCGGTTTACGGTCACGACTTAAAAACCTTTATTTCTTAGTTTGTTACATCTGCGAGCCATATTGCCTGCCCATCACAATTCTAAGAAATTAATTCTAAAGAAGCTAATTCTAAGAGCTAAGTAGGTGATCCTAAATATATACCATTAATACTTTCTTACACATAAATTACCCCCACCATATGGTCAGTCAGATCACGTAGTAATTCACCGCAGTAATCAAAGTTGCCCAGACAAGCTAGGCTTCCTAAAAACCAATAAAAGTATAGTAAGCGGCTGGTCGAACTGTCGGCCAGTAAGAACGGGATCATTGTTCGAATATTCGGTGTAAGGTATAGAAGAGTTAATTCGAAATGATCCATTTATTGATTTATTGAGTGTAGTCGAAACTAAAATGCAGTTGGGCAGAACACCTGGTAAGGTAGCAAGAATCGCGGGTCAAATCTGGATGAGGCTGGCACCGGCACGTAAAAAATGGCATAGGCAGTCAGACACAAGCCTTTTCATACCCAGCAATGGGTGTAGTTAATTATTTGACCGGGAGAGCAGAACTAGCTTTAATTGTATTATGCATGACAAGACGGCATCGAAAAGTTCAATTGCCGACAAGTGGTATCCATTATCAAATCAACAACATTGCATTATTATCAAAAATACACTCCTTTGCAAAATTTCAGCTAAATCGTAGACCGTTGCAAGATTTTTCTTACAAACACACAATAAAGCTACGTTAAGGCTTCAAAATACAAATACAAATGTTTTATTTCGATAACTTGTGTTTACAATATCTTAACTAGTAGTTGAAACCTCCTTTTAAGTAAATAATACCTGTATTAGGAGGTTTCGCTCTTCCGTAATATAAAAAATAGACGTAACTTAAGAAAAACATTTAAGGTTTACAAAATCAAATACATATTCCAAAAAGCAATGAACTTCAAATCCATTACTAACATATAAATAAATAAATAAATATTTCTGGACATTTCACACAGCGCTATCTAGCCCCAAACTAAGCAGAGCTTGTACTATGGGAACCAGATAACTTATAGAATACTTATATATATATTTTTTTTGTAAATACATACTTATATTATATAGAAAAACAGCCAGACGCGGAACAAATATCTGTAGATCATGCAAACATTTGTTCCGCGGCGGGAATCGAACCCGCTACCTCCTGCGTCTCAGCCGGCTATACGCCCACTGCGCCACGGAGGCAGTCTTACTTATTTTTTGCTACTTTATACTTATTTTATCTTATATAGGTAATAGTGTACACTGAATAAGTGAGTGTGAGTGAGTCTGTGTGTGCGTGTGTGAGTGGGTGCGTGTGTTTATGTATGTACCTAAGTGTGATCTGAAGTGAAAATCTGAAGTTAGTTGACTTTTCTGCTGTACCGATTTTTATCAAAAACGACTTGATAATTTCACCCCCTTCTATCAATTAGACCAACCGCCATTGCGGACGTCTGGCAAACACTGATATTAGTTTTCTGTGTAAGCAATTTTGGTAAGTGTCCCCGGCCATTCTACGTAATACCATCACGGTGACCCCATCTCACCCCATATATCACTTAGATATTGAAATGTAATAAAAACAATCGTGGAAGATTATTGGTATGGTCGTTGTGGATATTAAAATAATTGGTGTCATCGAATAAGAATAGATGTGTTGTTCGCAGGTGCTTATTCCAAATATATGTAGAAATGTTGTATCAGAGAACTTTTGAGGTGCTTTACTATGATGTCATAATTCCATAGAACATTCTGAGGTACACAGATGAGACTAATTTATGAGATTCAGACTATACGTGTCAACCTATTTTCTAACTATTGTATTTAAGACATTATAGATTTACTCACGAAGTGTTTCACCGTTTTTTCCGTAAAAAAATTCATTGGTTGACGACCACAATTCCAGCCCATGACCAGCAAGCGAGGTCACCCTACAATCCTACTCAAATAAAGGTCGAAAAATTTGTATCGAGAAATGAATGCCTTGTTAAAGCAATCGTCTAAAATTAAGATGACCTCATATCCAATTCTTAATAAAACCTGGTCAGATTGGTTCTTGCTTCTGAAATGTAGACTGAAGTCGTGAGTTTCTTGATGTAGCAAAGATGATGACATGTCACTGTGTTTTGGGGATGTTCGAGGTCTTTGGGTAGCCTATAACCGCCAACGCCGTTTAGCTACTACCTCGTACGAATATAATCCAGATTGCTTTGGCAAGTCCGTTGATGTGTAGCTTATTTACATCAAAACCCTAGCTAGATGATACTCTAATAAATGAAAAATATTTTTTGGAATATGAACACCGTGTCTTGTCCTTTTTGATGAGATTTATACCTACCTCTGCAAAGAACGTGGTGTAACTATTGATTGATTGATATAGAATTTATTTATAACATCGAACACACACATATGTACATACTATTTACAAAAAGAATTATTAACAAACAATCTATACATATACACAGATAGCACTAAACATACAAAAGATATAAAAATTAACTTAACTAAATAAACTTAAATAACAAAATGTGTGCGTCGCGGTGTCACAAATTAGTCACAACTCAGCGGATAATTTTGCTCGAGGAGCAAACACTGATTTTCAATTATAACCATCCGAGAAAACCAGTGAAACGAGATGCAATACGACAAAACAAGTAATGTGTTGACCCATGTGCAAAAAAACAAAAAAAGAGATGAAGGTGAACATGATAAATCAGCACTATTCTAAAGATAATTTGAATTTTGAATTTGAACAGCTTGGTCTTAAACCCTAACAAGTCCAAATATCTGATTCTTTGGTCTAAAAGTCAGATTAAAACTATCAATGCCGAATATCCCAGAGTTTTAGTGGGTGGCGTTTCTATAGATCGAGTTGCTGAAGCCAGAAATTTAGGTCTCATTATGGACAGTTCTTTGCATTTCGAAAAACATATTCTACAAATAGTTCAAAATTGTTTTTACCGGCTGTCCGTTTTGTATAGGATGCGCGAACATCTTAGCATCGATTTACGAATCCAGTTATGCGATTCACTTATTTTATCTAAACTTAGCTACGCTGATAACGTTTTTGGAGAATGTTTGCTAGGTCGTACAAAAAAACTTATTCAGCGCCTACAGAACGCTTGTGTGCGTTTCTGTTTTCCCATTCCGCGACGAGCTCACATTTCTCCGTACATAAATGCCAATGGACTAATGAATATGTCATCGCGTCGAATTCTCCATTTTGCAACTTTACTCTTTGGCATTATTGGAAATCAGAAACCATTATATTTACATATACGAAAAGCTTCACTTTTCGGACCGTCTTAAGCGTCTTGCTGTCCGTTTACTTTGTCCCAGACACAGAACAGCTGCATTTCGTGGCAGCTTCAGATATGCTGCCACGAAATGTTGGAACAATCTGCCTCCTCCTATAAGGAACTCTAATACTGTTTGGTCTTTCAAAAAATCTTTAAAAAAGTACTTGTTGAGTTTTCAAAAGTTTGCACACGTAGGTGGTTGTTCTGGGCCTGGTTTCTAGCAATATAATTCTAATTATTTAATAATAATTTTCAAAGCTCTCTTTATTATGCCTGTTTACTGTATTATATATTTTTATTTTTTTTAATTGTTAATTTTTCAAAACTATTTTAATTATGTCTGTTAACTGTTTATGATTGTGTATTTTCATGTTTTGTATGTTTTAATAGTTCGTAAGTAGGGAGGTACCTAAACGAGTCCGAAAGGTTATATGTACCTACTGGCAATGTGTATTGATAGGTAATTGTAAACACAGTTGCTGCCCTGCACACACAAAAATGGCACCACGGAAGACCAGCGCTATAGTAGTATAAATATGCTACTATAGCACAATGCTGAGTGGTGACCGTTTTTGTTCACAAATTTGTTCATTAATTTATACCCATTTTTCTAAGCCATTGTACACTTGTGATGCAAAATAAACGTTTTTCTATTCTATTCTATTCTATTCTAATTTATTAGTGATGCTCTTTTTTTTCAGAATTGAAGGTATAATTTTAATATGGCAAATATTCGATTTAAAATAATCTCTGACAAGTTTTATATATATAAATAAAAACGCAAATCTACCAGCAAACCGCCAACATAGATACCGTTCCCTAAAAATTTTATGAACTAATTTCCCTGCGACAACATTCCTTATGTGGGGGAGACGCTCCGGGCTACAGGCAGAGCCATTTTAGGGTTCAGTTCTTCAAAATGCAAAAATCTAAATAATGTCTCTAAATGCGCATTGGCTTCAGAATTTGTCTATACGATATTTTTGATGTATTTTGTGTTGGAAAATCTCTTTACCGTCACAATCATCAACCAAGTCAATATAAATACTATCAGCTCGTAGAAGTTATATGACAATACAAGCCGTTGAATATTGACGTGGCAGAAAAAATGAGAGGCAAGTAAAGAAAACCCAGTTAAAAATTCTGAAATGTAGCAATATTCGGAACGGAACCCATGTACTCAGGTTCTGCTCACGCCTATCACTATTTTTTTGGACAAACCCTGGCTTGTGTTTAATGAAAACTCCGTACCACAATACGCCCGCGGGGAACGCTTTCACTGATTGTGGAAATTTTTCCATACTTCGTTCGTATGAATATTTTTATGACGCGAAATGGGACGCAACGGACTTTGATGAAAGGTTTGCTTGTTTCGTTTAAATTATTGTTTTGGTAGCTCCAATTAGTGGCAAAGTAAAAACATTTTAACTTTGTCACAAGGGAATGTTAATAAATTTCTTAGTAATAATAAAATCAAATAAGCCATTTTCGTACAGCAAATTATTTATCTAAGAAATGTCTAGTTAAAATGTCTTTTTGAGTGAAAATTATATTCATGGTGACGATTTATAGTAAGGTATCTTAGCAACCTTTTTTCGCATTTTCTTCTAAATCTCTTCAACAGTATTTATAAACATTACACCGCGGTATTGCAAAAGGTTAATAGCAACGCAATGTAAGCGTTGGAATTTGCAATAAGCTCACCTTTGTCTTGGCTCCTTTTATACCTGAGTTCCTTGAATTTCATCCACTATACATAGTAAACAGCAGTGCTTAGGTTTTTTATGTTTAGTACTTGTAGCTGTATAGAATGTTGGTGAAGATCTTCTAGTGAGACCAAAATTCTTGACACTGGGTGACAAAGAGTGACGCTATAATGGTCGTATGTAAGTACAAGCAGGACAATACAATACAGGACTCGTAAAGTTTCCGTTCCAGCTTGATACCGAATTCTTTGTTTTTCATCACTTCCTTCCAGGACCAGTATCGTTTCCAAGAGTTGTGGCTAACCTTCGGTTTACCACTTTCTCGTTTAACTTCTCCGAGGAGATAATTGTCCAAGATTGTTGTTGACAATTATCTCAACTTTTCCACTGTTAGTCAGCAGTTTAGTCTTATCGGTGTTCATTGTTAGGCCCACAAACGCACTTTCTTCAACTAACTCTTCCAACGTTCTTTTTAGGGCTGTAGGTGTTTCTGACAACAACACCACACCATCTGCGAATCTAAGATGCGCCAGTCTAACTCCGTCTATTGCTATTCCTAGGTTTCCCAGTTCAGCCCACGGAATACTTTTTCCAGAGTAGCTGAGAAGAGTTTAGGTGAAAACGGGTCACCTTGGCGTACACCTCTTTCTATTTTTATCGTTTCCCCTTATTTCTCCAGTATAATTATTGCTGAACTTTTTGTGTACACATTTTTTATTATTCTGATATATTTATTTTCTCCGCCTTGTTTTTTAACGCCTGCCATATCATGTCGCGTTCCAGTGAGTCGAAAGCTTTGCTATAGTCCACGAAAGAGCAGTATAATGGTTATACTTCTTGTATTTTACTATAATCTGTTTCAGAACGTGTAAGTGTTCCATAACAGACAACCCGCTCCTGAACCCCCTTGTTTAATAGTTTGGTTATTGTGTAGTACTCCAGTTAGCCTTATCTACTAAGTTAACCAAACTTAGGCTCTCACGCGATGGAGAGAAGCATGTTTGGCGTCAGGAAGAGAGACCGAAAGTGAAACGCAGACATACGGAGCGAGACCAAGGTGATTGACGTGATAATTAAGACGAAAACACTAAAATGGAGATGGGCAGGACACACATAAAGCAGTGTTGACAAGTGGAGCAAGAGAGTTAGTTTGATACCCAAAAAACGGGAAAAGAAGTAGAAAAAGACAACACAAACGTTGGAAAGAAGATATAGAAAATACGGGAGGTAAACTGTGGACAAGAATAACAAAATTTAGAGAGAAATGAAAAGAATTGGAGGAGGCCTATGCCAAAGGGCACACTGATGACAACAATTAGTAATTACCAAAGTACTTAAGTTTAAAAAAATGGCAAAATCTGAATAAACGGCTTTATTATTTTATTTTTATTTATTTATAATTGGCATAGAAGTTTTTTTAAGAGATCTAGAAATAAACGAGATCATTGTATCACCAGATCAGATTAGATCACACAGTTGGTATTGTAACAAATTTTGTTACAATACAAACTGTTTGCATCTAGTCTATACCTAGAAGAAATTTTTAATTTAGCTATCCTTTCAAAACCAATTGCATTATCATTCCGCGCTAAGGGTAAGTTCACGATCCCGTCACGGTTCGTTAGAAATGTAAAAACTTCACTCTAGTATCAATATTTGAATTCAGATTAAACTTTGACGCCGTCCGTATTCAAATTAGCCATACCTACTGAATTTAGGAAACAAACGTACCAAATCCACTCGAGTTTGTGGTCAAAGTTACAGGTTCTTGTCTCTGGGTAGAATACTGATCACTGAGATGTTCATGAAAGTATAAAATTATTCAGTACTAGTTGTAGCCCGCGACTTCGTACGCGTTACACTACTAAATGTGTGGATAACCTAGCAATAAAGCTAAACTCGCTGTTGCAACTGGACTTCACACCCAATTTTTATCCCATGGGACCCGATTTATGGGATAAAAAGTAGCCTATGTGTTAATCCAAGTTATAATCTACATACATACATACTAAATTTCATTGAAATCGGTTCAGCTCTTACGCTGTGATTGAGTAACAAACAAACAAATAAACAAACATCCAAACTTTTGCATTTATAATTTTAGTGTGATACACATTATTATAAGCAGTAAGACATATAAATAAAATAAATAAATATCGCTGGACATTTCACACAGCGCTATCTAGCCCGAAACTAAGCAGAGCTTGTACTATGGGGACCAGGGCCTGTAGCCAAATGTCATTCGCCACGAATCTATTCGATTTCTACATACATTTGTCGTCGCTGAATGACGTAATATTTCTATAGCATGTGTCAAATCCCATACATTTTCGGACGTATCGACTAGCGTCATCGCTAATCAACTGTAACTTGGCTAAGCCCTCAGATAACTGATAGAATACTTATATACTTCTTTTTTTGTAAATACATACTTATGATATAAAGAAAAACACCCAGACAAGGAACAAATATCTGTAGATCATGCAAACATTTGACCCGCGGCGGGAATCGAACCCGCTACCTCCTGCGTCTCAGCCGGCTATACGCCCACTGCACCACGGAGGCAGTCAACTAAACCATAGAACAATCAAAATTTGATCATTTTGGCACTTACACATTGAGACTACTATCTATTGTACATTTTGACACTCATGTCTATAAACACTTTGGATGTTTTAACATGTTGACCGCCCAGTCCCTGAACGGTCATACTGCTTTACAGTCATATTATAAACCCGCGCGGATTCGCGGAAGTCAGTCAGCTTTACTATAAAGTATTAAATGTTTATACTTCATCGTAAACTTATTATTTAGTATAACTATGTACTTGAAACCGGAACGAGCGCAGTAGATTGGCAAGCATCATAGAATATCGTTTTCCAATATGAACGGTAACTTCGTATCGGGTAAATCTTTTCAGGGTTTAGAAAAATAATTGGATCTTACATTGAACGAAAGCAATTACATTCTGGTACAGAAGCGATATCGGTTTGGGCACTGCAATGGTGACTAACAGAGAGAAAGCTACAACATACATATACATTTTATTGAAATAACAATTTAGAGTAAGTACAAGGTAGTAAAATTCTAGTCTGGCAATAAAGTAAACAAAAGATTTCGATTGAGATTCAATAGGTAGGTACTCTTAATGTGAAAGAGATTCAGTATTATTAGTGTCCTTATTGATAGTGTGCACACAGTCTTTAATAATTTTGTACATTTATGTAGTTACCTACATCATCCACACACTGACTTCGCGTGTATTGTACGTCGCGCTACGTATTTGTAATCAAAAGGCGTTCTAAGAGTTTATACGGGTATTTGGTAATATACTGACGATATTCATGACGATAAGAAAATCGACTTTTTAGTAATAAATTAATATAAATATTCATGGTGTTTGGTAATATACTGACGATATTCAAGTGACGGTTTCTCAAAACATAAAAAAAGATTTCTCGAATAAAACAATTAATAGTTATATTAACAAATTTTTAAGAAAATCGACTAAGTCTAGGTGATTAATTCGATTTAAAACCTACTGCCTACTCTTGCAATCGACATCCACAAATAAAGGCCGATTTGATATCTCTATCGAAAATGGCTGCGGGTCTTGGGTTAGAAAGGGACAACAAGAGATATCCCAAGACGTCACCAATACAGTATCTGTGGTTATATGGCAAGCATTAAGCAATAGCACAACATAAGTTTAATAAAGTGTTTGTTTTTACATGCCAAAATAAATATCACATTTGTACATTTCATATATGTATTTATTATGCTCATCAAAATAACCCTTTTCATTTTTGTACGTATATTATCAAACATCCTATATTGTCATATGCGGTTCTGTTTTCAGGACCAATACAAAATTTAGACACTTTTGTGAAAAAGATTGGGTTCGTTCTTCACTCATGTGGTAAAGGTACTCAACAATGACGATTTAGGAAAACTTCCCGCTCCTACCCCATTTTATATATTTGCTTCATAAATCTCGTTAAGGTTTCGATTACGGGCCGCGTTATCCTTATTTGAATGTGGTATAGGTATATTACCAGATTTAGTCGAATTTAGAATTTAGTAAGTAATTTTTTAAACCTTCTCTCCGGTTTAATATCGCCGGTTAAGTATGAATTAAATTTCTTGTCAGCAATAATTACGGTCAAAATGTCTGACTTCTGTCACGGAAATAAAAGATTTTTAGACGACTGACTTTCTATATAATGATCCCATGTTGAACTGCCTGCAAACGTTGCAATTTTAATTTGACCTGGAAACGATTCACTGAGACGAGTGCTGAGTCCATTCTACCGTTCTCCCGTTCATCCAGGTTTCAACTTGATCTTTGATTTCTTAAAGCTCCTCATAGCTCCTTATTTTGTTAAGAGTAACAGAGTAACCTAAGTAGGTATATTATTTAAGCTTTGGGAACATTTATGTTTACGTTAGAAATCAGAGTCATACAGTCATTAAGAGCTATCAATTATTTTAGATTTCTTAATTGAAAATTTCTGATTTTCTCGTCTGCTTTCAAATTCCATAAACCTGTTACCACACTACTCAAACATTAAGGTTCTCAAATTGCATTTGAACCTTCAGAAACTTGGCCCGGCAAGTTTTCCTGTAACGCACATGCTTGGATGCCCACTAATGGAGAACGGTACCCAGTCGAAACTTTCCAGAAGCAAAAAATAAAAAAAGTTTTTTCTTCGTCTGAAATTGCTAAAGACCTCTCGTATCCGAGCTCAAAACTTCTTTTCTTTCCTAACAAAATAATCCCTAAACTTATGAGAGGTATAATAATATTTTCTTTAAAGCAAAGAGTGGAAAGTAAATACTTACTAGGAAACTTTTAAGAAAAACAGCTTATAAGGCTTTATTTTATAAATAGTTTTCTCCTCCACCTTGAATTTAAAAAGGATAGTTCGTCTGGGTTCACAGTCAATATGAACTTGGAAGTTCAATACGGTGTTGGAATAAGAAATGTGTCCGTCGATATCATAGCACGTTATAGGATCAAATGGGATGGAGGGGGTAAACTAGTGGAATACCTATCAGGATTGCTGTAGGTGGCCTTCGTGGTATTATAAAAGTAAATGATAAATAAATATTGCTAGAGTGGAATAGTTTATGAATAAAACTAATCACAAAGCGACAATGTCCCGGTTCACGTGTTGCGAACAATTTCCAAATATGTCGCGTTACCGGATACCGTGAGACGTCACAGAACATATTTTTTCTCTTTTGTTAGGTTAAGTCACAAGATGTACTGTACCATGTCCATAAATTCTGTTTGTACAGTCATCAGCCACAAATTTGTGAGTTTTATTTAGAGACGAATAAACCCTTTCAACAACTGTCAACGACCAGCCTTTATATGTATAAGATCATAATAACTCGTGGTAACTGGAACTAGTATAACCGATATTGTGGTTATTGATAAGGCTATCAGTCCTCCAGGTTCTACTATCTATGAATGTCAAGTGTCCCTGCTATTATTATGTCTGTTCCCTGATGCAAAACACTAGACACCTACGCGTTTGAAATTTATCATAGTACTCGGGAGTGGAGTAAGAATGATGCCAATGGGGTTAACCTAATGTTGGCTGATATATTGACCTGATAGGCTGAAATTAGATATCACAATCACTAGCTTTACATAATTCTCTCACCTTCTCTTTTTTGGTACTATTAGATCAGTACTTTTTATAAATTTATTATATTAACTTTTATTATTGTTGTGTTTTTTTTATTACTGTGTGGTTTTTGAATAAAATGTTTGCTTTCTTTCTTTATAGATTTGTAAAACCATCTGAATTGCTCCAGAAATCATGAATATCCAACTCCTGAAAAATATTATTTTTAACGTATACTACGTGTTTTGGTATGTAAGACATTGTATGAAAACACGGGTAGCGCTAATGGCTAGTATTGTTGTAAAAATTATTTTTTTAAATTAGATACCATATAAAACATGAAATTTTCAAACAACCTTAATATTATATCCTAAAATATCAATAAAACAGCCTGTATAGAACAGGTAAACAAAACATATTCTTTCATCATGTAAGTAGGTACGTGTTAAACTCACTAAGCGGCAACTTTGCAAAGGCACCGCCGATTTACGTATAAAATTGTTTATTTGAAATGTTACGACTACAATTGTTGGATAAGTATTCAAGCTACCAGTATTAAACCCACCTCTAAAATCAGTTACTACAATCCCGGATGTGTGTTTTAAGTTAATGTCGAACATAACAAAACGGGTTGTATAATAAATACTAGAGGTTGCGTTGTGCGCGAGCTGCTCGCAGCTCGCGTGTTTTTCTTTTAGTAGAAGAAGTAATTAAAGAGGATATCGAGCTGTTAAAAGCCATCAAAGAGGATATCCATGTGTAAGAATCAGTCAAAGACGATATCGAAATGGAAGAAGTAATCAAATCAAAGAGGATTTCCAAGTGGAAGCAGCAATTAAAGAGGATATTGAAGTGAAAGAAGCAATCAAATAGGATATCGAAGCAGCAGAAACAATCAAAGAGGAAATTAAAGTTAAGTAAGCAATCAAAGAGGATACCGAGGTGGTAAGAGCATTCTAAGAGGATGACGTAGTAAAAAAAGCAATCAAAGATGATATCGAAGTGGAAGAAACAGTCAAAAACGATATCGAAGTGGAAGGAGCAATCAAAGAGGATATTGAAGTGAAAGAAGCAATCAAACAGGATATCGAAGTAGCAGAAACTATCAAAGAGGAAATTAAAGTTGAGTAAGCAATCAAAGAGGATACCGAGGTGGTAGAAGCATTCTAAGAGGTTGACGAAGTTAAAAAGCAATCAAAGACGATATCGAAGTGGAAGAAACAGTCAAAAACGATATCGAAGTGGAAGAAGCAATCAAAGAGGATATTGAAGTGAAATAAGCAATCAAATAGGATATCGAAGTAACAGAAACAATCAAAGAGGAAATTAAAGTTGAGTAAGCATTCAAAGAGGATACCGAGGTGGTAGAAGCGTTCTAAGAGGATGACGAAGTGAAAAAAGCAATCAAAGACGATATCGAAGTGGAAGAAACAGTCAAAGACGATATTGAAGCGGAAGAAGCAATCAAAGAGGATATCGAAGTGGAAGAAGCAATCAAAGAGGATATCGAAGTGGAAGAAGCAATCAAAGAGGGTATCGAAGTGGAAGAAGCCATCACAGAGGATATCGAAGTGAAAATGCTATCAAAAACGATATCGAAGATGAAGACGCAATCAAAGAGACTATTGCTGTGCAAGAAGCAATCAAAAGGAAATCGAAGATGATATCGAATTAGTAGAAGCAATAAAAGAGGATATCAAAGTGGAAGAAGCAATCAAAGAGGATATCGAGCTGTTTAAAGTTATCGAAGAGGATATCCATGTGTAAGAAGCAGTCAAAGACGATTGAAATGGAAGAAGCAATCAAATCAAAGAGGATATCCAAGTGGAAGCAGCAATCAAAGATGATATCGAAGTGGAAGAAGCAATCGAAGAGGATATTGAAGTGAAAGAAGCAATCAAATAGGATATCGAAGTAGCAGAAACAATTAAAGAGGAAATTGAAATTGAGTAAAAGACGTCGAGGACAAGTATAAAAATAAAAAACGGTTTCACCAAAAACTTATACTAATATTTTGTAAAAGTTTCCTCGAGCTATCTCTTCCCGTTTAAAAGATACGAGCGATTTAAGTTTTGTATGAAAACCCATAATTTTGTGGAGTGGAAATTGAAGTAAAAGAAGCAATTGAAGAAGACATATAAGTAGAAAAAGACATTAAAAAGGATATCAAAGTGGAAGAAGCAAAAATAGAGGATATCGAGGTGAAAGAAGCATTCAAAAAGGATGTCAAGAGCAATGATGGTAATAAAAAAACTATTCGACCAAAAATTTGAACCAATATTTTGTAAAAGTTTGCTGGGCGTAACTGTTCCCGTTTAGAAGATACGAGCGATTTAAGATTTGTATTAAAACCCATAATTTTGTAGAGTGGAAATTGTAGTAAAAGAAGCAATTGAAGAAAATAATATAAGTAGAAAAAGCAATTAAAAAGGATATCAAAGTGGAAGAAGCAAAAATAGAGGATATCGAGGTGAAAGAAGCATTCAAAGCGGAAGACGAAGTAAGAGAAGCATTCAAAACATAACTCAAGGGCAATGATGGTATTAAAAAACTATTCTACCAAAAATTAGTAAGTACCAATATTTTGTAAAAGTTTGCTGGGGGTAACTCTTACCGTTTAAAAGATACGAACGATTAAAGTTTTTCAAGGAAAATCATAATTTTGATGAGAGGATATCGAAATGCAAGAAGCAATCAAAAAATATATCCAAGTAGAAGAAGCAATTAAAAAGTATATCGAAGTGGAAGAAGCCATCAAAGAGGATATCGAAGTGAGAGAAGCATGTAAAAAGACTGTCATGACAATGAAAAAACGATTTTACCCAAAATTTGTGCTACCATTTTGTAAAAGTTTACTATGCCTATTTATTTTCGTTAAGACGATACGAGCGATTAAAGTTTTTAAGTAAAATCATAATTTTGTTGAGAAGATATGAAAGTGGAAGAAACATTCAAAGAGGATATCGAAGTGGAAGAAGCAATCAAAAAAGATATCCAAGAAGAAGAAGCAATTAAAAAGTATTTCGACGTTCCAAAATGATCATAGTGGATGAGGCATAATTAAAATAAAATGATGTTCCAAAATGATCATAGTGGATGTTACATTATAAAAAAAAAATTGACGTTCCAAAATGATCACAGTGGATTTTGCATATTAAAAAAAAATTGACGTTCCAAAAGTGATCTTTGTGGATGAGACATAATAAAAAAAAAAAAATGACGTTCCAAAGTGATCATAGTGGATGAGGCGTAATTAAAAAAAATGATGTTCCAAAATGATCACAGTGGATGATGCATACTAAAAAAATAAAAAATAATTGACGTTCCAAAGTGATCATTGTGGATGAGGCGTTATTAAAAAAATGATGTACCAAAATGATCATAGTGGATGTTGCATAATAAAAAAAAATAATAATAATTGACGTTCCAAAGTGATCATTGTGGATGAGGCATAATTAAAAAAAATGATGTACCAAAATATCACAGTGGATGTTGCATAATAAAAAAAAAAATTTGACGTTCCAAAGTGATCATTGTGGATGAGGCATAATTAAAAAAAATTATGTACCAAAATATCACAGTGGATATTGCATAATAAAAAAAAAATGACGTTCCAAAGTGATCATAGTGGATGAGGCATAATTGAAAAAAAAATGATGTTCCAAAATGATCACAGTGGATGATGCATAATAAAAAAATAAAAAATAATTGACGTTCCAAAGTGATCATTGTGGATGAGGTGTAATTAAAAAAATGATGTACCAAAATGATCATAGTGGATGTTGCATAATAAAAAAAAAAATAATTGACGTTCCAAAGTGATCATTGTGGATGAGGCATAATTAAAAAAAATGATGTACCAAAATATCACAGTGGATGTTGCATAATAAAAAAAAATGACGTTCCAAAGTGATCATAGTGGATGAGACATAATTGAAAAAACATGATGTTCCAAAATGATCACAGTGGATGATGCATAATAAAAAAATATAAAATAATTGACGTTCCAAAGTGATCATTGTGGATGATGCGTAATTAAAAAAATGATGTACCAAAATGATCATAGTGGATGTTGCATAATAATAAAAAAAAAAATTGACGTTCCAAAGTGATCATTGTGGATGAGGCATAATTAAAAAAAATTGATTTACCAAAATATCACAGTGGATGTTGCATAATAATAAAAAAAAAACAATGACGTTCCAAAGTGATCATAGTGGATGAGGGATAATTGAAAAAAAATGATGTTCCAAAATGATCACAGTGGATGATGCATAATAAAAAAAAAATTGACGTTCCAAAGTGATCATTGTGGATGAGGCGTAATTAAAAAAATGATATACCAAAATGATCACAGTGGATGTTGCATAATACAAAAAAAATAATAATAATTGACGTTCCAAAGTGATCATTGTGGATGAGGCATAATTAAAAAAATGATGTTCCAAAATGATCACAGTGGATGTTGCATAATAAAAAAAAAAAAAAAATTGACGTTCCAAAGTGATCATTGTGGATGAGGCATAATTAAAAAAATGTGGATGTTCCAAAATAAACATGATGTACCAAAATGATCATAGTGGATGTTGCATAATAAAAAAATAATAATTGACGTTCCAAAGTGATCATTGTGGATGAGGCATAATTAAAAAAAATGATGTACCAAAATATCACAGTGGATGTTGCATAATAAAAAAAAAAAATGACGTTTCAAAGTGATCATAGTGGATGAGGCATAATTGAAAAAAAAAATGATGTTCCAAAATGATCACAGTGGATGATGCATAATAAAAAAAAAATTGACGTTCCAAAGTGATCATTGTGGATGAGGCGTAATTAAAAAAATGATATACCAAAATGATCACAGTGGATGTTGCATAATACAAAAAAAATAATAATAATTGACGTTCCAAAGTGATCATTGTGGATGAGGCATAATTAAAAAAATGTGGATGTTCCAAAATAAACATGATGAACGTTGCATACTAAAAAAAAAAAATTGGATGTTCCAAAATGATGATGATGACCTTTGCAAAAACTATGAAAGTTGTCTCATGCCCCTCCACCAACATTATATAGAATCAAGCAAATTTACAGTAATTTTATACTACACACAAGCCATGGGCTCCCTACAAAAACAGTATGAAAATTACGGCAAACGAAATATACGGCTTACGGTATTCATACAGAAATATTTTGTATGGGACAATTTTTTTTTTGTATGAAAGACAATTTTTTTTTCATGGAACCGGATATAAAAAAATGTCCTCTGCAACATTAGTTTTTGCACCAACGCTCTAAGACCTATACTTTCCGAGATACGAGGTCGATGGGAGCGAATGGGGGACAAAAGGGGTACTTTAGGATTTATTCCCAACTCACCGGAACTCCCTCTATACGATCCCACCAAACATTTTCACCCTACGAGGTGGCATCTGGGAGAACAAACATGTCAATGAGTCAGTCAGTCAGTCAGTCAGTGGTAATCGAGCTTTATATAATATAATTACTTATACAAAACTTGATTAAAAAAACAGGACTCAAAAATTGTCTAAACCTACATTTTGAGGGTTTCCAAGTTTAAACTCAATACTCCTGATAACAAAACTCCTGATAACATCCACTCGTAGTACTCAACCAATGGTCTACTCTAAAACAATTCCATTAGCCAGTGTCCACATAATGCAGCGCCTTCGCACTTCAAGACTTAGGTAATAGAAAACGCGACACAGTGACACCAGTGTAATTATTACAACAGAAATTCAAGTCGTATTTTCAGTGGCTGATAAATCAAAATTAAAAAAAAAAATTGATAAATCATAATAAAAGTAAAAAAGTGGCTCACTTGTGTGAATTGAATGAGTTGAATGTTTTATTTACGTAGTGAATATACTTATTATTTTTTGTGTCTCTTACGAGGCTACATTACCGGGGTTCAGCGAATGTTCGTGATGTGTGGACTCCCGAGTTTCAAGTGAGACTGAGACGAAAAACACAAACATTCACTATAGACCTGCCTAGACCTACACTAACATAGACCATAAACCTGTCTACACCCTGCTCCGACGCTGCCATGAACGTGGCGACGTACTGGTCAAAATGGCTATAGTCTTAAGACATTGACACGAAAGAAGAAGACCAAAGACCGACAATGTGGCCATAGGATTAAACAAAGCGCAAGTAGCCTACTATAAGCGTAAACAAAAGAAATATTTAAGCCAAATTGTAAAATAACACTTGCGATACTAGCCACCATCTTTGGCCACTAAAGGCCTATATTGTGAAGGTCGTAGAGTGATTCATCAAATGAACTTATTTGGAATTTCTGCACTGATATTGAGTCTCTACTACGTCTACACTTAGCTGGTTATCGCGTCACAACTCAATCTGTACACCAACTGTACACAGTCTAATAAATTCAGTTAGAATTTACTTGTGAATACTGATGTAGGAAGCGACACGAGATAAGTACCTTCCTTAAGTGTAATGTAGGTGTGGGTACATCAATTAGCCTTTTAAAGCTAATCCTGTGAGCCAATATTGATCCTTTGGTAGAATTTCCAGCTGTAAAATCATCTGCAGCTGGAAAATCTACCTCGAATATCTTAATATCTCTATTATATAAGAATCAAAGTCCTGACTGACTGTCAGACAACGCACAGCCTAAACCACTGGTCGTAAAAACTTGAAATGTAGAGGGTATGTTTGTCTTGATGCGTAGGGGTAAGAAAGGATTTTTTGAAATTCAACCCCTAAGAGGGTTAAAAGAGGGTTTTACGTTTGTATGAAAAACAGCGGTTCCTGGATTTATAAACTGGAAACTTGGTAAATATATTCTTTAACAAAAATAAGAGAAATGGTATTTTTTTGTTTTTCTATAATAATCTTCTGGGTGGGTGTAAAAGGTTCATAATGAAACATGTCATAGTTACTTTTTTTGAAAATTACCCCTTCGGGTTGAAAAGGGATGTTGTAGTTTGTTCTAAAACAATGTTAATTCTATTTACGAACGTATAACTTTGCATTAATGTTTTTTTATAGGTAAATAATGAAACATTTTATCGTGGTAAGGCCACCAGGGTCTGATGATGGAGCCAGGAGGGAATCTACAAAACTCATTAATGGATAACAGTAGATGTATCGTGTTTGGGTTCTACTAAATTGTTCTTGCGAGACGTTTCACGATACAATTGACGCTGTAGTTTGTGTATTGTCGCAATAGACGCTGGTAGTCTGAAGATCCGACCGTTCTTAATCAACAATATTATCATCAATATATTAAATAATCGTTACGGGTTCTGACAGACTGACTAAAAATCAACGCACAGCATAAACTGCTGATCTTAGAGACTTGAAATATGGAGTAGTAGTAGTGTAATGCGTACGAAGTCGCGGGCAACAGCTAGTACTTAATAATAGTCTAAAAAACTTTTTATTTATTTTATCGAGCTGGTATTTACTACTTAGCAATATTTCCTTCGAAAATTACTGAAAACCTAATATTCTGATATTAAATTGGTGGTAGTCCCAGGCATGACATACCTAAATACAGCAATAATTAATTTTCCACTACCAGTATTTCTTAGTCACTCTGCGGTAAGTCAGTAAAAACTGCCGATGGTAAAATTAAACTTGATTCAGATACAGCAGAACTGATTTCCTGAGATTCAACCCAACCATTTTCAGACCATTCCATTTATGAAATTGACCGCGTAAAGAAATTGTTCTACCATGTTGAAATTTAGGAAAAATTGTGACCTCGACCGTAGTAAGGGTATTAAGTAATTTGATGGGCTGAACTTGCCCCAAGGCGCATCCATCACGGCTTGCTCAATTGACATCGACATCAACGCTTAACCCTGAGTAAACCACAGTTTACATGGCGACGGATCAACAAAAATAAAAGAACTTTCTGAAAAACTTTGTTCTGCATTATATGGAGCATTTGTCAGAATTGTCTGATATACTGGTTTTTCTTACGTTTCTTGAATTTGTTTTATTTTTACACTAGCATTCGTCCGCGGCTTTGCACGCGTGGTCATAACCTATCTATAACTCAAATTTAATCAAATCGGTTCAGCTGTTTAGTCGTGAAAACGTAACAAAAAAATAGATAGATAGAGTTACTTTCGAATCTATAATATTTGTGTGGAAGAGGTTGTGCACTTTTACTGCATTACGTTATGATTTTATTCTCAGAAAATGTTTTAAAATATTGTCTTTCGCAGATCTCCTTTTAGAATAAAATAGGTACCTACTTTAATAGAAAGAATATACAATTATTTACAATAAAATACAGAAAAATCAGTTGAATCATCTAAAGACCGTCGCAAAGATTCTATAGATAGCTCAACTGCTCCAGAACACTACCAGGCGGAAGTGTCCCCAAGACACTGGCTGCATTGTCCCGCTAAATTGCAATGATTATGCGTTAACCCAGATAAGCGCCAGCTCTCGGATCACACGTTGCTTCGACCCTTCTTTAATAGAATTTTAAATTATTTCCCATGTAAACGTGACTTTATGGAAGATTTATGAGCATTTCTGGTGCCACGAACTCACACGTCAGCCGTGATGACTCTTGTCTATCAACGTTTACAACACTTCTCCACTCAGCAAAAAAGGTACTGAAATTAAAAAAACTTGGTAAAATTCAGGAAATTGCAAGCATAATAATGTCTTGAAAATATGCGCCTAGGGTAGGTTGGTTAATATTGATTTTGGCTTTGAGTTCGTTTATATTTTTTTTTAACCTGACCTCACCTGAAAGAGGATTTTAAAATCCATATAGTGCGAGAGTGTGACACACGTTTAAACTAAAACAACCCAGCTAACATATATTTTCGTATATCTAAGAACTGCTGTAACTTTTAAGCTCCACAAAACCAAACAGAAACTTGATTATGCGCCAATACGATTAAATTAATAAATAAAGATTCCCGATGCAAGGCAAGCCAAGTTCCATTCATTTACAAAGTAAACCCCAAGTTGCACTCTCGAAACTCATTAAAAGTAAATCCAAGTGCATTTTCCAAAGATGCTGAATTAAAGCTCTGTAAGAAATTTTCTTAAAACTGCGAGCGGTGAGCGTGCTTCATTTGCCACTATTGAGGCGTTTCTTCATAGACTCTGCTTTCCGTTTAAACCAAAGATTGAATCATCCGGAATTCGTCTTGAAAACCCCGGATGCGTATTTTCTACAGGCGAGGTTTTTATCGGATTTTGTACTTGATTCACAACTAGAGCTTTCAATTACCCGGCAGATGGTAAATAAAAATAAATGTTATTCAAAACATAGAAGTTCTAAAATTAATTTGCAGAGTAACTAAATCAAAACCTAAAATACGATTTTTCTACTAGTAAAAGTACATATGGCTCAAAATATATTTATATCCTTTAGTCACCGAATTGGGACTACCTTCTTTCGTAGCACAAAACTCGTAGACTGAAAATGAAACATCTGCAGTTGCCATCGACAAATACGGATTTCAATAATTTACCCAAGTGCTAGTCTCTGCAGCCATACGCCGATAGGAACACAAGAGAGAGTATACACCCGGCAAATCTTCACCCTGTTCAACACTACCTTTCAACCTTATATCCTGATTCAAAGGGTCCAAGTTTGGATGACTATCTAGAGAACTTGTGTGATAGACTGTAGCTCTGGCTGTTTATTTAATAACGTTGTGCCGTCCCGATAAGCGCTGCTATTGTGAATCTTGCGAAGACATACGTATTTGTGTAGATAGGTTCGTTCGAAGGGTTATTTTATTTGGCAATATTCATAGATAATCATGTCGAGAAGACCTTTGTATCGGACCGAAGCAACCTCTACTAAAAATATGAACACTTGGGCAAGTTGTTTCATGAAGATAAATCATACGAGTATAATAAGATGATTATTTTAGAAGGTAGCTATCTTAATGTTTAGTTATTTTCTTTGCAACCATTAGGATACTTGAATTTCACCTTTTTATTTCATTTCTACATCACCACTTGATAGTGGATACCTACTACAGAACAATAATATACGTATTCCTCTTGAGTTTAACAATCAGGTTTCGGTTCTCCATTTTATTTCGTCTCCTCTAATAGCTCCACTGTCTACAGACTGTCACCCCAATTTTGCAAATGCGAACTGCTTCGCAAACACTGATATTAGTTTTCTCGAAGAGTGCTTTCCTTGAGTGTTTCTTCGTTGCTATATTTCATTACATTATCTACGCGGATTATTCCAATCCTTTCAAGAGATGAAAGAATTAAGAAATCTTCTTATGAATCTTAGATCATTAACTCAAGATTTTACCACTTCAACTTCAATGAACTTTTACTTCCTCGGAAAGTACTCTCAAGTTATAAAAACTTGTAGTTAAAAGTAATAATTATAAAAATTGTTTATACAGGGTGTTTGGTACTATACTGACGATAGTCAAGTCACGGTTTCTCAAAACATAAAAAAAGACTTCTCAAAAAAAACTAGTTATATCATCAAATTTTAAAGAAAATCGACTAAGTTTAGGTGATCAATTCAATATAAAACTTACTGCCTACTCTTGCAATCGGCATCCAAAAATAAAGGCCGATTTGATATCTCTTTCGGAAATGCCTGCGGGTTTTGGGTTAGAAAAAGACCGCAAGAGATATGTCAAGACGTCACCAAAACAGGATCTGTGGTTAGATGGCAAGCATTATGCAATAGCACAACATAAGTTTAAAAAAGTGTTTGTTTTTACGTGCCAAAATGAATTTCACTTTTCTATGGTAAATTTCACAAATTTATTTATTGTTCTCATCGAAATAACCCCTTTCCATTTTTATGCGTATATTATCAAACACCCTATATAATTTATCCTTCAAAGTTTCCTATAGTCACTTGACTGAGCGTGGGATCGTGAAGATGCAAGATTTACCTTCAAAAGGTTGACCCAAGTCTAACGTCTTGATGTTCACAGCACCGGAAAATGACTCTCCTCAAAATTAATGGATATTTTATTGCAAAAGTTAAATAGCGCGTGAATCCGTGAAAAATTACGAATGAATCACAACAAATTCAGAAAAATCGCGTTCATTGATATTAACGTGTTCATTTGTAAGCGAAAAACGAAATGATTCGTTAGAGCGATCGCAAATTGTGGATTCAATAAGCTAAATCATTTGGAAAGGGATTTCGATGTCGCATTATAAAGGATGACATTATTTTCACGGTCTTACGAAATCCTTTAGAACTTTGAAGGGTAGACTTATCTATACATATAAAATGCTTTGTCTTGAATGACTGACTGACAGATCAACGCACAGCCTAAACCACTGATCGTAGAGACTTGAAACTTGGAGGGTGTGTTCTTTGTATGACCTCTAAGGGGTGAAAAAGGGGGGGGGGCAAAGTTTGTATGGGAAAACGTAATTCCTTGGTCCAATCTACTTCAAATTTTGCATAAACCTTTTTTAACAGAATTGATGGAAGACGTGTTTAGTATTTTATTGAAATTCATCCCCTAACGGGGTTAAAAAGGGGTAGAAAGTTATTTTGGCGGTGATTTGCTTCGAAGTTGATATCAATACTCCTTAGTGCTTTTTATTTAAATTACATTTTATTTTGACACATGTTTTAAAACTCAATTCGAGTTTATTCAAAAAAGGTTGAACTGACTTAAAAACATAAGCAAATACTTTTTAAAATTGGAATGTCTTGAAAGTCACCGTACTATATGAGTACCTTATTTGAAGGTTTCTAAGCTTATAGAGGTTATGCACTTTTAGGGCACGTCCTCATAGGGACGTAGAGTTCGAAATTTGAAATGGTAAGGACTACGAGGAGAACATTTTAGTCAGAAAAAAATATATAGTTTTCTTTTAGTTTGTCTTAGAAGCTTAATTTAGTGTGTATTGTTTTGTGAAATTTTTTCACATTTCAATAATATGATAAATGTGAAAGTTTGGATGTTTTTTTATTTGTTTGTTTGTTACTCAATCACGTCCTAAAGGCGGAACCAATTTCGATGACATTTGGTATATACGTAGATTATAACCTGGATTACCACATACGCTACTTTTTATCCCATAAATCAGTTCTTATGGGTTAAAAATGGGGTGTCAAGTCAAGTTGAAACAACGGGTTTAGCTTATTTCTAGGTTACCTACACATTTAGAAGTGTAACGCGTACGAAGTCGCGGGTAACAGCTAGTGGTTTTATAAAGTTTACAATTTTGATAACAGAACATAACCAGAACATAACCTCAAAGTTATCAATAAAGGTGGCTTGTTAACCAAAAAAATATGATTTATTAATAATATTAAAAAAAATATTTTACTGAGTCTATCTCTCTCCTGCAGGGCTAGCACAGCGATTTCATTGTCTACTCTTCGAAGAGACGATAAGGCTCTGATTGCAACTTGTATTTCTGCTTGTATTGTTATTTGATTTTTATGTTGTTTATAAATTTGAGTGTGATGTACAATAAAGCGTTATACTATTCCATTCTCTGTCGATTCTTCCGAAATTGTCTTTGCCACGAGCAGGCTCAATAAGTTTTATTCCTAGACAAGAGAAAGATAACATTATCTGTCTATAGCAACGTACGTTGTATATATAATTAATTAAATATCTAACCAAAAATTGTTGGCAAGCGTGTGATTGAGAAGAGTGCTAAAGAGACAACTTGAGAAGACAGTGTAGTGGCATTGTAAGACCTAGACAATTTCTGAAGAAAGTTGTCGATCCTTAAATGTCAAAGATAGAGAAAATGATGGCTATCGTGCTCGGCGTTGTAGACTACTGTCGAGGTAGTGTCGATAACGTTGCTTCCCGTTCACTCTTGCTCGTGCTCGAGACGAGAGAAGTGTCTTCTTTGTTCCGATAAATGACTCATGACTAAATCCTCTACAGTTACTGTGCTAGGCCTACTGATCTTCTTCTTTTGGGTTTTTGGCTAACGCGTTATGATAACGTCCATGTTCGATAGAATACAGCAAATGCACTACTTTTTAACAGTTAGTCAAAACTGTACACGTTTAGTAGTTCATATCGTACGAATTCGCGGCGGATACATCTAGTAATAGTATAAACCTTCAAATCTCACTTATAACCTCTTAAAAATGCAGTTTTATACTTTGAACTTAGAAATCCTGAAAATACTACTTCAAAACTTGAAACTCCAAATTGGCTCATTGTGTAACACAGAGAACAGACCATGAAAAGAATAGTTCGGATTTCACGACACATACATTACTCCTAATGTCCACTTTTGTCCGCAATGTATGTGAAGTTTCCTTATAAAATTTTATGGAGGTAGCATTTCATAGAGTCCGGTTTCAATTTGATGTTCCGGGTTAAGACTTATTGTTGCTGGTGACTTAAGATCTTTGTTCTTTAAAAGACTGCTTAATGCACTCATAGATGCGCGCGTACGAGGATCTCGGATCAAGTCAGTCGAACGCCAGTGCTGCGTTTTGGCGAAATGTCAATAATGTCTTGTGTGATATTATTTGTTAGCTGGTTGTGAATTTACTTGCGATAATGTTTACGTGACAATGAATAAATGTTCTTACCAAAATTGTTGTGTGTTTAGTAAATACAGCCCTAGCGCTAAGCTCTAGCGTAGGTAATTAAAATTAAGATCGGTCCGAGCTGGCCTTCTGTACCTATTTCTTTGTGCCTAATAAATAATAAATAAATAAATATTGCTAGACATTTCACAGCGCTATCTAGCCCCAAACTAAGCAGAGCTTGTACTATGGGAACCAGATAACTGATAGAGTACTTATATACATTTTTTTTTGTAAATACATACTTATAATATATAGAGAAACAACCAGACCCGGAACAAATATCTGTAGATCATGCAAACATTTGTTCCGCGGCGGGGATCGAACCCACTACCTCCCGCGTCTCAGCCGGCTATTCGCCCACTGCACCACGGAGGTTGTCTGCAGGTACTAACTTCAGGTATTTGGTACTATACTTAATTAAGTATTTAAGTTTGCACGCCCCACTTCCTCATAACCTCAAGTTAAACAATCTATAGGTATGCATTGCAATAATAAGGATAATTTTTAATGAAACATCTAACTGTGGGTAAACCTTAAGTGGACGCGTTGAAGAATTTGTAATTAAACAAAATGTCTACCTCATAAAATATGTATATATGTGAGATAAATTCTTAAGAATTATAAAGAAAAAAAAGCCAAGCAAAGATTTTACGATTTCCAATGAAAAAGCTGTCTAAAATCTTGAGACTTGATTTAGCTTATTTCTGACATACCGGCCTAAAACTCGTTAAGACTTTGCACGACTTTCTTTCTGAAGGTAAATTCCTAAAAAAACATAATCTCAAGTAAAACATTCAGTATACCAGCCTTATTAACTATGTGGTAGCGCTTGCCTCGAAAAATAATATTATTATGCAACAAATACAACTCATGTAGGTAACTTAGGTAGGTAACTGCAATAGGTAGGTACAATATTAACTATGGGCGTGTAAACTCTCGACAGCTAGAGTTTGCAAGTGACTGGAAGATGCTCCAATGCAACTTTGGAATCGCTGCTATAAGCGGATAGTGACCTTCGTGACGCAGTGGGTGAATAGCCGGCTGAGACGTAGGTTGCGGGTTCGTTTGCCGCTAGGGAACCAAAGTTTGCAAGATCTACAGACAGTTGGTTCCGGGTCCGAGTGTTCCTCTATTGTTTGCATCTCCGAACTCGAGCCCAAATAGGTCACTGGATGAGCTAATGTGGTTTTATCGCATACGGCAACGCGATACGCTGTGAATGTGTCGATCCACAATCAATGCAACACCTCTGGGACGGATCAGCGAAATACCAGCCAAATTCAATTAAGAGAAGAGCCAAGAAGCTCATTTGCAATGACGAGTTAGCAAATGCAAGGCTCTACAGCCTCGAGCATCGTTGAAAGGTTGCAAGCCTCTCGGTTTTATATCGGATACATTTCGGAGAGTATGCTGCGGAGCTTTTCAACCTGATCCCACCATCCCCATTCTATCGTCGGACAACCAGACGCTCTGCGATGCGCCGCGCCACCGCTACATGGTAGACGTACCTCCCATACGCACAAAGCGGTACTCTTCCACCTTTATTATGCGCACCGCCAAGGAGTGGAACACCTTGCCTGAGTCTGTGATTCCTGATAACTACAACCTAGGGATCTTCAAGTCGCGAGTGAATAGGTTTCTTCTAGACAAGCGTGTACCATCGTAGACTGTATCATCGCTTACCATCAGGCGAGATAGTGGGCAAACGCTAGCCTATAATTTATAAAAAAAAGCTACTGTCCTGTTCATTGTGCCTCAAATACTGCACCTTGAGCGACAGCTGTGCTGCCACCGAGAACGATACTGGACGTGGTCAAATACTGATAGCACATCCCATTACCATTAAAAACCTGGCATTACGGTCATGTTCTTGAACTCACACTCTGTCATACAGCGGTAACTATGCATTATATTGTTATGGATTTATGACTGTTAAGTATAACTGTATTTTTAGACGTTACAATGTATAATTTTGAACAACACTAGTGGTTCGCCCCGAACTGAGATCTCGCGAGTCTCCCATAAAAACAAATATATATTATTCGTAATCTTTGACTACCAAAATAGTGCCACGAAATAAGTACCCAACTCACTTGACCTACAGTTTCATTCAAATAACAGCTAACGAGAGTTCATGTTAATTGGTTGCTCTTTTTGGGGGTACAAATTACAGTTATTCTGGATTTCAGACTTTTGCCTATATTTGTGTCACTTAAGCTACACGCATACCAAATTACAGCACTGTGGGGTCACTGGTGTGCCCTGTGAATTTCGTCAAAGTTTAGTTTTTACTACGGCTACTAACTTAAAAACTACAAAGACTTTACTAAAAATAAAAACAGAGTCAAAATGTGCTAATGCAGACCTTTCATTTGACGACCCACTTGACTTATTTTCAGTCTCATTTTCATATTTTTTACTCTTCTTGAACCCTAAATATCTCAACAACCCGCCAACATTTGTAGTTCATTTAGTCACACCAAAATTGTGGCATCGCTACCTATGTATCAAATTTCACGATGATCGGATCAACGCTTCGAAAGTTATCCTAGGACAAACAAACATACATACATACAACGCCGATTTGCCCAAGTTGATTTGGAGATCTCGCTTCGCTCGATCAATTAATATAAAGTAGCTTGATAAGGCACCAATACTACCAGGTATGCTACTGCATCTCTATATAACATAATAAACGTTATCTTACTTATCTTTGTATAGTTTCCAATGAATAACCTTACCAAATCATTCAAGCCGAAAAACACAAAGAACCTCCTTTCTAGATCCTCAAAAGAACTCCGGTCCAATGAACCTAAAACCTTGATAACAGCAAGCTATTTTCACTTTTCTGTTTAGTCAAGTATATCCAAATTCACTTACCCTGCCATTACGATTTCACAGCACTTTTCCGACCGAACGAGACGAAATAGCCCAGTATGTAATGGTTCTACTCAGAAGACAGGGTCGAAGGCAAAATGCACTGGAGTTACATATGACATTTATCAATCGAAAGGGCTTATGGAGTTTAGTTTTGCTTGACAGCAAGAACATCTAATCTAGGAGCAAAAGTTGTGAGCTCAACAAGTAACTTTTTAACAAAAATATAACCGTGTTATGATAACAGATAAATTCAAACTAATGAACCGATTTCGATGAAATATCTATAGGACTAATATAGGTAAATAAAAAAAATACCAAACCGGTTGATAAACAAGGAGTTGTACCTTCCATCGTCAGCTCACCTGAATAAATTAATAAAGGAAGCCTATAATATTTAAAGAGTTATCCACTAACTCCTAATAGTTAAGGAGTTATATTTTCCATCATCAGCTCAGCAACATTAGACAATCAATACCAAACGCAAATACTCAAGTATTTGCGTTGAATAGTTGTTTTATAGAAAATAATTGCTGGTTGTCAAATACGTGAATAAACTAAAAACATTTTTTCTTCCATTTTAATCACCTAAGTGAGTGCTATTTTATGTAGTTATTTCATAGGTTTACACGTACACGTGTTTGGGAGCTGTCTTATTACATCCTGTATAAAACACAATATGCGTCCTTATAAAATTTGATGGTTGCCCTCGATTTTTTTGGGATCCCATCATCAGATCCTGACTTGGTGCCAATGGGGCCACCTGGTAAGTATAGTCTTTTAAACAAAAAAAGAATTTATCGAATTGGTCATGGCGTCTTCGAGTAATCGGGGATTCCGACGAATTGGGAACCTGTTCCTTTTTTTGAAGTTATTCTTTATTCTAGTGAATTTAGGCCTGCGTATAACCACGAGTGCCTGAGTCTATGTTTCCTGAAAACTACAACCTAGGAATCTTCAAGTCACGAGTGAATAGGTTTCTTCTAGGTAAGCGTGTACCATCGTAGACTGCATCATCGCTTATCATCAGGCGAGATAGTGGTCAAACGCTAGCCTATAATTTATAAAAAAAAAAAAATCTCGCCTGAATGCAAGCAATGATGCAGTCTAGGATGGATCACGCTTGCCTAGAAGAAACCTGTTCACTTGCTACTTAAAGATACCCAAGTTTTTGGGAAATATTCAAAATATTACAAGTGGTTTTGTTACATTGATTCAAGCATTAAGTCTTGGAAATTAATAGTGTATTTTTGCCATGGCACAAAGGTAGATCATTTTTTTTTATTAATAGGCGTCATCAACATAGCATACACTGACAATATTTAGTGGTTATACAATATGTAACAAAAACCCTGTCGGATTTTTAAGGGTGTGATATAGTATCGATATTTGGTCACAATCATGTAATTCTATTACAGAAAAAAAAATACCCGACTAAATTTTATTATTTGGCGCTCAAAATTTAATACTTACATCTGGCAACACCGGAGACGGTGACCGCCCTTTAGACGACGAAGACACGTGCCTGTGCACGTGTCTTTTGTTTTTTTTGTTGACGATTGTAGTCAAGAAACAATAAGTTTATTGCAGCTCTGAAAAGAACTTGGGTTTAGCTCTGAAAAGAACTTTGAGTTAGCTCTAACAAGAGCTTAGGTAGGTATTGCTAGTTATGTAGAAGCACGTCAACTTGATCAAGACTTCGGCGGTCGTGTTCCACGTGTCGACCTCCAACTTCAATGCACCTTCGACACCGTTTTATAACGTTGGCACGCACTTTTCGCGGCACACTTGTATCAGATTTTATTGACTCAAAAGCCGCGACGATTCGAGTTCGCATTTCCGCTTCCGAGTCACACAGCTTATTAAACACAACTTGTTTGACGTGCCCCCACAAATAAAAGTCTAACGGCGTGAGGTCGGGAGATCGTGGAGGCCATGGAATAGGTCCCCCCCTGCCTTTCCATTGCTGTGGAAACTGTTCATTTAAGTAATCGCGAACTGCACGCAAAAAATGAGGCAGGGCGAAATCGTGCTGAAACCACATTGAACGATGGAAAGCCACGTTTAAATCGTCCAACTCTTCACCAAGCTCTTCGCGCAAAAACGCCAAGTAGTTCGTACCGCTCATAAAACGATTTAAAAAATACGGACCAATGATTCGATCTCCGAGTATACCGACCCACACGTTAATACGCCAACGATGTTGGAAATGGCTTGGTTTAATAGCAAACGGATTTTCCATTGCCCAAACGTGTTCATTGTGCGAGTTAAAAACACCGTTTCTCTTCTCTTGCAAATATAGTAAGTCGGCGGCGGCAATCATAATTACAAGAGTTATAAATTTGTATGATAGGTAGTTTTAATTTCGTAGTTTAGTTCAAAAAGAAAGAAACGGTACAATAATCCTCAATGCATACCGAACGCAAAGACAATGCACATTTCACGTGTCATAAAGCTAGTTATCAACTACTTACTTTTGTTAATTCTCTAACTGTTTACTACAGTTACTATAACTGTTTACTTCATTCTCGCTCGGTCCACAGCTGAATATCGAGAGTTGACAACTCGGTAAAATTTGCCTATTTTGGGGGGTGAAATTCAGATAACTCTTGAAATTAAAAATGAAATAACTTTCAAGTTATTTGATACATATGTTTTTTATACATCTGCCCGACTTTAATTTTTATGACGGAATACGCTCTTCATGGATCCGACGGGGTTTTTGTTACATATTGTATGTACAAATTGCTATAATTTTTGCGCAAAGTAATTGACTCCATATGTTAGTTAGGCTCCATCTAGTTTTGGAGCCAGTTGCTTTTCCCATTTTGTGGATTGATTGAATAGTGTAGAAAATTAAAACTTATCTAATAAAGAAAAGTACGTAGGAAAATACAAATTTATAAATCAATTTCGAATGAGGTAGGCTACATCTCTAGCAGTACGTTAGGCCAATTTGTTCAACTATTGCCTAACCTTTATGGTAGTAAGTGCACTTTACATAAAGAGTGGATGAATGGAATCAACATAATAATTCATGGGCAAACTTGGCCCATACTCAACAAACTTGGGCATTGAGACTAGAGCCATTGTAACCAGGTGATTGGTAATTTATTGCTGCACTTCCAATGTTTGAAACGGTGCAGTTAAGAACAGGCTGAGTTTTGGATGGATCATTGAACGGAATACGGATGATATTATTTTTACCATTGCTGTGAAGGCTGCCACACCACCAACAATATTAATAGTATTAATAGGTAGGTATATGTTTGTTTAACAAGGTCACTGAACTTAATGTACAGCAAAACTAAATTGCAAAATCCAACTTAAATAGAACAAGTACCTTTTTGACAAAAATATAACCGACTTCAGATAACAGTAAAAACCAAATTACTCTACCAATTTTGATGAAATTTCCATGGGATCAATCTAAAAGTATATCCTTTCAAATAAAAAACTAATTTTCCAAATCAGTTGATATATAACGGAGTTCTGAGCGAACAAACATAGCATAACATAAAAATTAAACAAATTTAAGACTTATATGGTTTTCTCATGGATGCCATTGTCAGAACTGGACCAAATTGAACATACGGGAAGCACCAGTTTTCAAATAAAAAAAGAATCATCAAAATAGGTTAACCCAGTCAAAAGTTCTGAGGTAACAAACATTTAAAAATACAGTCGAATTGAGAACCTCCTCCTTTTTAGCAGTCGGTTAAAAAGTGGTTTTGTCCTATTCTGTTCCTTACCTACACCTAAGCTAACACTAATCTAATGTAGAGACTCATGACGCCACGCCGGCCTGAATGCATACCTAAGGAACTATAAGAAAAAAAAACTCTTAAAAGTCTCACAATAAAATGCAAACAGAAACCTAAAGTGAGATGATTAAGTTTGCTACTCAAAACTTGAATCGCAAACTTAATCATCTCACTAATTTTGACCCTGACGTCACAAGAGCTTAAAGCACAATTGGCAGTGCATCCTCGTATCAAGAGAAAGGTTGTTGGTGCAAGTCTCGTCCAATTTGAAAGTTTTTGAGATAGTTTTAAATACTTTGGAATTTTCCGTAAGTGTCGGATAACACTATATAAATAAATTACCAGTAGAAAACGAATTAGATATACAAAGAAGACTTTCAATAAAGTGGAAAAAGTATAATAATGTAGCTCCGTAGGCATGTACCATGTATATATAATTTCCTATGTCACGTTTGGTGAAGATTGATTCGGATAAAATATTACTTTCGTAAAATCCTGCTTCGGTCGTCTGTTAGTAGTTTTACTTGGATGAAGCCACGCGTGTCCCGATGACATCGGCCGATGAATCCCGTCCCATGGGAAAGCTAAATTGTTACAGAACCCGCAACTTTCAAGGAAAATAGTTCCGAACTTTTATCTTAGCAAAGTGCCTTTTTATTTGTTACGTGGTTACGTAGGTTTATGTCAAATCAAACAAGGAATTGATGGTAGTCCACTTGTTTATTCTATGTTCTTTGACCCTCTTTTTGTTTTCTCGGAACAGAGGATCTAAATGGTCCACCATGATAAATCATTATGTTTCATCAACAACTTGGAAAGATACTAATTTTATAATTAATATATAATGGATTATAAATACTTAGTTTTATCAATTTAATTAATTTATAATGGGATTTAGCCTGTTATGTCTCCCGTATGCAAACTGATCCCTGTGGTTTGAAAGTGACGCCGCGCAATTGAAGACCTACGAGTAAGAAGCGATTGCGCGATGACTTGGACGCTTTTCTTAGGGACTGGCAACATTTGGCATTGGATCGAGATGATTGCTTTTTAGCCACTTGGCAATCAAAATGAAAATATTTTGGTTTTTTACTTGCAATAGAGGTAGGCCAGTATTATTATCAATACTTATTATCACAGTACTAAAATTTCAAGTCAATAGCTTCAGTATAGTTGCTGAGATAAACGTTGTGGCAGACGGACAAAGTCGCAGTTTTTACAATTTTGGTAGGTACCTAAAAACATACACAGACTTATCTAGATAGAACTGGCATAATAATTATGACCCTTATCCTGAAAGTTAACATCCGTTACTAAATTAAAAACGCTGTCCTACATATTTTTCCGACAAATGTCAGACGGCCGACATACGCAAAGTAAATATTCCTGTAATTGCGTTGTCCAAAAACTGAAATACAGGGTGTTGAAAAACTATTCCTGAAAATTTCAGGGGTCAAAGTACTCATTAAAATAAACAAACAGCGTGAGCATAAACAATTGTTTGATATAAAAATTCAGATAGTTGATTTGTCAACCCTAGATCTATAAGCTATCCTAGAGCAACGTTCGTCCGAATTATTAGACATCTCAACTCCAAAAAGAAAGAGAAAGAATAGAGAAAGAAAGAGTACCAGAAAGACTGGGAACATAGAGCTGACTGCAAGCTAACAAACACAATGTTCCCTGCAAAGAATCGAAAATGACACGCGAAGATTTAAGGACGATGGTGGGAATTATCGAAGGACACCTCTTGAAGACCGGGGCTACGGACAGTGGGCTTGCTAACGGATGTCTTCCAGCAGAAGGGACGGTGGAGTACGTTATACTTCACTGTACGGCTACTACTGATGTCATACTGAAAACGGGTCTTCAGGGGCTCATCGAACCCTTATTTACCAACACCACAACAACCTCCACGGGGATCTTGGAAGGCTGCAGCCATCAATCCAAAGTCCTGCTACGTTATTTGAAGGAGTTAGAATGGCTGGGGTCAGGTTAGAAAACGGATAATGCACAATGCACCCCAATGCGAGACGTCAGTGCAGATTTTATTCTCCCACCCTAGAATTAGAATTAGGTACCTATATCAAACTATTTCTTTTGTATTTTATAAATACTTGTGTCAGTACATTTTTTATGATTGTGGATAGTTTTCTATTTTGACAATACACAAGATAGACAAGCAGTTGTGTCACGGGGAATAGACGGAGGTGTTATTATTCAGTTGCCTATTTTTTATTATTATATCCTTCCTTTTAGTTTAATAGGTAATCTTCTTACACCTTGTAATGTACGTATATTTTTTGGCTTCATTCCCAGCCACGTATAAAATGTGAAAAACTCGTATTATTTGCGAAGCAGACATCCTAATTAACGTGTTTTTTTTATCCTCCTGTCCGGCTATAATTCTCGTAGAGTTTTCTGCTTTTACTATGGCACCTTAATTGGATTTTCAGGAATTCACAATGGCTTGACACTATGGATTTTTATGTTCAGGTTTTCATTATGTAATGAGGCTGAGGTCTAATTAAGCACAGATATTTAGTTTTCTTAGTGTCGATTCTTATTAGAATGGTTCAGGTAAAGTTTGTGTATTACTTTTCAGTATGTGTAGTGTAGGAATGGACACAGACCGGCACTTTAGATCTGCCATGTTCTGTTATTGAGGTCATTAAACTAAGTTTTATAAGTACTTTTTAACGCAAATAGGATAAAGGAAAAATATATGAGAATACATAGGTACTTTTTATAAATCAAAAATACTAAGCCCCGAACTGATATCTCGCGAGTCTCACATAAAAATAAAAAAAAATGTTATTCGTAATCTTTGACTATCAAAGTAGTGCCCCGAAATAAAAACCAACTTACTTGACCTACAGTTTCATTCAAATTACCTAGTCAGGTCATAAATTCTGTCACATGTTTAATATAAAATAATTGAAACAAGTTTATTAATTATGTAACCATTTATATACCAAAATGAACTTAACAAAACATAGATTCTTATGACACTAAAGTTTATTCAAAATGACCTCCGTGATTTTGAATACAGGCCTTCAATCTGCGCGGCCAGTCGTCTATCGCAGCACGAACGAGGTCCATGTCAATATCGGCGGCTGCCTTAATCAAGGATGTCTTGAGTGACTCCAAATTGGGATGAGGCTTTGAGCACGCCTTTTCCTCCAAGTGTTGCCATATCTTGTAATCTAACGGATTCAAATCTGGACTGGAGGAGGGCCAGTCTTCGTGCCGGATGAAGTCGATTTCACGCGCCGCCAGCCAGTCTTGTGTGCTCTTCGCTCTATGAGCTGGCGCCGAATCTTGTTGGAATACCCAGTGCCTGTTATTGAACATGGTATAAATAATAATAATAATAAATAATAAAATCTTTATTAATTTTTCATATTGCTGAGATTAACATTACGGATTAGTATCTACTTATAGGTAACACTTTATACATTGCCTGAACTAGGAGGACCTGTATCTCAGGCAAAAAAAACTGGACTGGTGTAACTAATGAATACTCAAATTAACAAAACTTAAAATCTATTTACATAATGAAAAAGAAACCTACAAAAACTAAGTGCACACGTGTTATACAATATTTAAAATCCTACTTTATTACGTTTAGTAACTCCTCAGTTTCCTCGTATGATAGATTGGATAGAGCAGACTGTAAGGCTCTTTTACAGTTTGAGAAATTCATTGAGTGGATGCTTAATTTACGATTTATCCTTTTGTACAGGTATGGTCCTAGGAACATTAAAAATCTGGATGCAAAAGCATGTTTTATTGGGGTGTTGTTACTGCGGACTATATCTTTTCGTCTTTTGCTAGTACATTTAGTGCTATAGGGAAGTGCTCTGTGCTGCCTTAAAACTACGTTTAGTATAAATAGTTGCCTAACTGTTAGAACTTTACATGACTTATATAATAGGTTGGTTGAATAGAGAAAGGGACGAAAAGTGGATACCTTAAGGATTGCTCTTTGTGCCCTTTCTGCGGCTAATAAAAAGGTTTTACACGCTCCTCCCCAAGATGTTATACAGTAGGTTATGATTGACTGACATAAAGCAAGGTATACTTGCATAACTAGTCTTGAATCTGCAATACAGCGTAACTTCTTAAAAACAAATATTAGTTTTCGAATTCTATTACTTAAAGTTTCAACATGTTTTTTGAATGAGAGAGTTTCATCTATTATAACGCCAAGGTACTTGATATTATTAGTAAATGAGATGACAGGGCAGTTACACAAGTTATCGTTTATCGGATAAATGCATTGATGCGCAGTAATATGTTTATCTGGGTTAGACATTGGTGCAGACTGTGATTTCCGCATAGTAAATTTTATGCATTTTGTTTTATCAGCATTAATGGTTAGTAGGTGTGCTTGGAGCCATTTGTTTACAGTTTCAAAGCCACGTTGTGCGAGTTCATGCACTTCCGATTCCGTACTAGCTGAGAAAAGTAAAGCAGTGTCATCGGCATAGCATAAAATTTTTCCGTGATCTAATTGGAGGTTGCATAGGTCATTAATGTATATTAAAAATAAGGTACTTGATAAAATACTTCCTTGGGGCAAGCCGAAAGAAGTATTTCCCAGATCTGAGCTGATGACATTGTCTATTTTGACGCATTGACTACGACTGCTCAAATAGCTGGTAAGAAGCTTATGCTGATTACCTCGTATGCCTATGTTTTCTAACTTGTTGAGTAAAGTAGGGATAGAAACGGTGTCGAAGGCTTTTGCTAGGTCTAAAAATATGCCTATTGTCTTATAACCTTTGTCAAGTTCCTTCCCTACGAATTCAGTGAGCTGGTGTACAGCGTCAGAGGTAGACAGTTTAGGCCTAAACCCAAATTGAGTGTTAGATAAGAGTGATTTACTTTCTAAGTAATGAACTAATCTATTGTTTATTATTTTTTCTAGTATTTTAGAAATTGAAGATAGTATAGATATTGGTCTGTAATTAGAAATTTCCGTTTTGCTCCCTGACTTATGGACGGGAATGATCACCGCCTTTTTAAGACATTTTGGAAAAAATCCTTCATCTAAACATTTTTGGAAGGCAAATGTTAGAGGGGGGGCAAGTATATGTTTGTACTGCTTAAGTATTTTGGTCGGGATATTGTCCCACCCAGTTGCGCAATCGTCTTTTAGCCCCATTATAATTCTTTCAATTTCCGGAATGTCAATATCCAGTAACACAAAAGAATTATTCTGTGACTGGACGTTGTCTATAGTAGGCGCCGAGTATATGTTTTGAACCTTTACTGCTAGTTTTCGACCAATGTTAACAAAAAAGTCATTAGCATTGTTAGCAGCTACAAGCGGGGAGGGATGTAATTTTAATAAATTCGAAGACGATTCACGTTGTTTTGATGTAAAAGTAACGTTTTTTATGATTTTCCAAACTTTTTTGCTATCTTGTCCAGCCTTATCTAATAGCATTTTATCGTAGTCACACTTAAGTTTTTTAAGGAGGTATGAGAAACAGGTTCCACAAGGTTCGTCAGGACTGTATTTTGATACACAACTGCATTCGTTTTTACACCTTTATCACAATCACAAAATGTACCTCTGTTAAGCCCCAATAAGAAACTCCCAACCATACCATGAGCGAGGATGGAAAATGACCTCGTTGGACACGCGGAATACGGTTGCTCGCTTCTTCACTACTGTGTGCGTACACCTTATCATTTTGTTTGTTGTAGCTCTCTTCTACGGTAAAAATTTTTTCATCCGAAAAAAGAATTTCCCGATATTTTTTTCCCGCGTACCGCTTCAACAAAGCGCGGCATCTCTTCAGTCTCAGGTCCATTAGACGAGCATTCAAACGATGTCCTGTTTTTCTTCGATATGCCCGAAGCCCTAAGTCTTCATTTAACACCCTTTTCACCGTGGTTCTGCTTAACCCCGTCTGAAGGGCCAACAGTTTCTGCTTACGTTTGGGATTTCTTTGAATTCGCGCCTTCACAGCTTTCCATCACTGCTGGAGTCCTAACAGACCGAGGGCGACCACTTATTGACCTGTCATCTACACTAGAGTCTTCATTGTATCGTTTGATGGTGCGATAAACGAATCTTTTGGTTATATTCAAATTTTTCAGTATGTCAAAAATTTGAATTGGCGCGTAACCGCAACGATGCAACGCAATAACTGCAACACGGTCTTCTTTAAGCGTCCACTCCATATTTAAAAATGAGTAAAATTCTAAAAAGTATACATTTTTATGTTCATGAACAATTCGAAATTCGAATTCTATAAACATTTTTGTGGCCAGCATTCTAAAAGAAAAGTTTTTACTGTGTGACAATACTTATGACCTGACTAGGTACATACAGGTTTACAGGGTACATTACAATGGGAGTTCATGTTAATTGGTTATTCTTTTTTGGGGTACAAATTGCAGTTATTCTAGATTTCAGACTTTTGCCTATATTTTTGATACATATGCTATACGCATACCAAATTACAGCACTGTGGGGTCACTGGTGTACCTACCCTGTGAATTTTGTCAAAGTTTAGTTTTATTATGGCTCAAAAACTACAAAAACTTTATTAAAAGTGAAAACGGGCTCGAAAAGTACTGATGATACCTTTCATTTAACGTCTCACTTGACCTAACAGTCTCATTTTCATTTTTTTTTTACCCCTCTTGAACCCCAATATCTCAACAACCCCCCAAAATTTAGCTCACAATTTAGCTCATTGAGTCACACCAAAATTGTGCCATCATTATCTACCAAATTTCACGATGATCAGATAAACGCTTCGAAAATTATCCTCGGACAAACAAACATACATACATACAACGCCGATTTGCCCAAGTTGATTTGGAGATCTCGCTTCGCTCGATCAATAAAAGCCAGAAAAGTGTTTATTACGTCCGTCGGTCGTGTTTTTATATAAAGTCTTTATTAGAATAAACAGACTTTTATGAAATCATCCTTCTACAAGTTTTTATTTCAATCAGGGGTTATCAAATCAATTCAAAACAGGGGTTAACTACTTAAAGTTAAAAATGTGTTTTGTTTAAGTACGCTTAGAATATAAAATAAAAACCGTTCCACAGGCATGGCGATGTGCCTTTGTAACTGTCGGTAACTGTGCTGTAGGTAAACGGTCTGCTTATCAAAACAAAGAAAAACACTCGCTAGGTAAATTGCACAAAAAGGGTATTTGTGTAACTTTACTTAGTTATTAGGTAACTTCTTCATATTGTCCTTCTACATTAGTCTGCATAACGAATGGAAACCACTTCTTTGTGGTTTAAAATGACCACTTCGTGTGTTTCATTAGTTTATTTCAGCTCTGATAGAGCATTTCCTTTTTCGTCAATCAAATTCCTCAGTATAATTCAGATATGAAATATTTTGCTTTAAATTCACATGTTTATAATGTTTGTCTACTTTACGATTAGCGGAAGAACACGTCAAGATGATCTGCTCACAAAGTTGCTCGTGAAACATATTGATGATTCAACAAAAGTGATCATTTTAGCCCCCCTGGTGTTTTCAACTACTGAGATGCCACAGAAAACCAACGCTACAAACGTTAACATTAATTATGCTGAGATCAACCAGTTTAATCTGATATTTTTTTTATTACATATATTAAATTAAAATTATAACATTAAATTTTGTAGAAACTATTCATTTGGGTGAGTAGGCAGTATCGTTTTTAGCGGTAATAAACGCCCGTTGTACCTGTGATTTATATTTTCCTATTCAATCGATCAAAATAACTTGGGTAATGTGGGTATCTATTTTAGTGTGCGTATACGTAACCTAAGCAAATTTTTCTTTCAAAACAGGGTTTACGGTAGGAGTTTACGGTAAAATCAGTTAAATCATACTATTCCTACCGTTATGAAGATATTACATGGGCATGGCGGGACTATATTTCAAGTTAATTCCTTACCTTCAAGTTGGAAGTCCTCGGACAAAGAACTGGAATAATTTTGAAACAAATTCAAAGCTCAAGGAACAATTAAACTGCTTGAATGTCAAATGGAAAAGCTGGACAAAGTTTGGGAGCAAAAGTCTTAATTTGAAGACAGCCATTTTACTCAAGTTCAGTTTATGTAAATGTTGTTTATAGAGATTGAAAGAACAAGTGAAAATGTCTAACTGCTCATTGAATACCATCAGATATGACTGTGCTCAAACGAAGATCTATCTATATTAAAAAAAGAATGGCTTGTTTGTAGTAGGTACCTACTTACCAAACAAAATAAAAAAAAATAAGCAGAATACTAAAAAAGTGGCACTCCGGGAGTGCCGACAGAAGTGAAACTTGAACAAACGAAATACTTATATACAGAGATGTCGGTAATGGTAACAGTGTCGGGAGTTCAATGGTTTTTTCTCCATCTCAAAAAATGCCCAACGCGCCTAAAGAAGTTTTCACTTCATATAATTACAGAGGTGTCGGTAACGATAACGGTAACAGTGTCGCGAGTTCAATGGTTTTTTCCCATCTCAAAAAATGCCCAACGCGCGTAAAGAAGTTTTCACTTCATATAATTACAGAGGTGTCGGTAACGATAACGGTAACAGTGTCGCGAGTTCAATGGTTTTTTCCCATCTCAAAAAATGCCCAGCGTGCTTAAAGAAGTTTTCACTTCAAAACTTGGGTCATGTTTGAGTCATGTATGACATGACCAATGACAAGTCATTGAATTTGGAACCCATTAAAGCCTCTACAGATGATTTATACAGTGCCTAGCGGTATGCGTGGTTGCAGCAATAGCTTAATCCAAGATGAAACTAGTGTGCCTGGTATGATCTGAAATCCTGTAGTGCCTGGTACAGGGTTGCAGATAGATGTCTTACCAGGCTTGCCCTACTGAGCAACTTTGCCATCCTCTCAGTTTACTTCAAAACGAAAAACAACTTTAATTAATTTTATATTTTTCTACCGCTTTATGTGAACTGGTTAAATTGACACCCTATGCGTACATTGCCAAATTCAACGCATACTTTTAGGACTAAGAAACGCACTCGCTAGTTCCAATTCTATGCTTAATGCAAATGGGCTACATTTTTACATAAAACCTTCAATCAAACCCATCGACCAGTAAAAGCCAGTAAGAGGTACAAGAGGTTCACTAAGCATAAAATGCACGTCTCGTGGATCAATAGAAAAGCTCATTTTGTTTTATTCCACCACTTGAAGGAAACCCAACCCTTTCAAGTGCTTATACCTACCTACTTACTTTTCTATATAGTTGTACTAAATAGTAGGTAGCGTAGAGTTGGATTCAAGTAATAATCACGTAGCTATAGATTGGTTAAATAGAGTGGATATCAAACAATGATTTGGAGGTTCAACTTGAACAGGACTTCAGAGTGATATAAAACATAGTAGGAGTCTGGTCTGCTCTTAAAATCTATGGGGGTGGTATACGTTCAGCAGTCAACTTCTTAGGACTAATATGATTATGATGATAATGAGGCCAAATGGCTATATTGGATTCAGAGGTCTTAGTTGAACTTGGACGTAACCTCAGAGTGTCTCTAGACTTTCTATCTGAGAATCGAAAGTTTGCTTCTAAAAATCCCTCGTTGACCCTAAACGTGTGGCATACTCGTAGCATCCCAATAGCCAGCACTGGACTGCGTGTTAGCCACGCGAAGAGAGGGTCAATGAATAATATTTGGGGGCAATGCTTGAGTTTAGTACCTACTGAAACCTTTCTGAAGCCTGGCTACTTAAACTAATCTAGTTTTTTTTTTGCGCGGTGACTCTGTGTTATGCGCTCATAACATCAGTGACAATCTCAACGTATGAACCCACTGTTGAGCATCAGGTCTCTCTTTGCATAGGCCACTCATTCCATTCCTAATATATCACCATTTCAAGATTCAAGATTCATTTATTCAAATAAGAGTAACATTACTAATTACATTGTTAATTCATCATAACCATTTTTATAGTTGCTTGTTTTATTATAATTAAATTTGAGTTATTATTAGTATTTTAAGTTTATAGTATGTAGGTATGTTTTTAATTTTATATAGATGCACCGCCGTCATGTGATATGTTATAATCCTGTCCATACTAAGGTTGTCTGGAAGAGATCGCTTTTAGCGACAAGACCGCCCATTGTACTAAATTTGTTAGTAAAAATTATGTTCTGTATTTTATTTTGGTGTACAATAAAGAGTTATCTTATCTTATCTTATTACAGACAAATCCAAGTCGTTGATTTATACTAAGTACCTACTAAGTAGTAATATTACAAAATTCTCGTATAATTGAGATCAAGTTTTCTAGTTATAAGTAGTATCAATATTCTATCTCGTCTTGAGTCCTTTCTACATTGTCAAATTCTGTTTTGAAATATCACTTTAGGCACTGCATGCATCTGCAAAATACAGCAGATGCAGGCACAGGGTAAGTTTTCAGATAGACACTCAGGAATCTCGTGTTAGCCAGACAGCAAGTTTCGAGTTCACACTTCACGAACATGCAACGGTATAACTACTGGACGAGAAATTTGTAGGAATCAACAGCAGTAACTGCTGTGTAGGCATATTGGGGGCTTTTTCATCATCGATAAAAAAAACATTTTCCAACTAACGTAATAGATGGCGCTGTCTGGAAAGTAGAGATACACCGGCAAAAAACTCAAACATAATAACAAAATTTGTCTAAGTCTTGCTAGGAGACATAATTCAATCCCAGCACCCTCAATCTATCGTCCTCTGCGAGCCGTTATCATCACCACTCATCATACTCTGTAAAAACATGTAAAAGTATGGTTACTTTAAAGTTAAAATGTTCATTGATTAGTTCTGTAGATTTTAAAATAGGTATTTGATTGTAAAACGTAAAATGCAAAATGCAAAATTACTGAAATCAGTAATTTGCGATGCTCGTAAAGGGCTAACAAGTATTAACAAGTATAAAGTGCCATTAAGTGCCATTACATAGTTTTTAAGACCTTATTGTACTTACATTTGATTACGCTAACAAATATCTTGATCACCTTTGTTTTCGTGATATTCAGAATGGAAATATCATTTTTTGCTTGATTCTTCAAAACTAGTGGAATTCGTTGAAATGTTTTCCAATATTTCCTGGAATATCAATCAAATAAACACAAAACCAACAGAAATCAGTTGGTAAGCAAATCAAACACGCCTCGTAGTTTTGACAGTCAGCTGGCATCTTATAATTTTTATAGGAATGCTAGTAACCCTGATTCTCATACATTTTTGCCTACCAGTCGTATTACGAGGCCCTCCCATCTGTAAGTTTCAGATCGGTCGGTTACTGTCATCTGTCGGTTGATTTTAAATATTATAGGAACGCTTTTGACATACGCTCCGTTTATTTTTTAACGAGTCGTAGCAAATACGAAGCGTATACCGGATATAGAAACAGGCTTTTAGTACATCACTATGACGTCATTACAGCGAGGTGCCTAGTTAACTTCTGCGTGATAAATTAAATTAAATAGTCATTTATTTCAGATATCCATGATCCATATGTTAATAGTATAAAGGATCTTATAAACTATGTTAGTAAATTAAAGTGAAAAATTACATTAAATTATAATGATATTAAAATTAATATTAATTTAAAATTAAATCAAAATTATATTAAAATTAAATTGAAATTATATCAAAATTAAATGAAATTAAATTAAATTTAAAAATTTATGTTGGTTTCTAGAACACAGAAAATAAAACATAAATAAAACAAGTATAAAATAGGGACTGGGTGAAAATAGAATCTGCCATTTCTTTTCTGCCAAGGGTGACTAATTGAGGAAATTATTTCCTTCATTAATCACCCTTCGCACAAAGCACCTCCAGAGCGGAGATGTGCAGCACTCAGCCACCGTCCTCAGGATGCTGTTGCGGCTGTCCCGAACTCTGCTCATCAGCGATGCCGTTTTTTTGCGCATGATGGCGTGAAAGCCATCTGTGTGATAATGCGCAAACATCCCCGATGCACTGCAGTATCGGGGCAACCGCAACATCATCCGGAAGATGTTATTATATTGGATGCGTAGGACATCCAATGATCTTTTGGTACGTCGGACCCACAGACTTCCCGTGTACAAGCTCTGATAGTAGGCTTTAAAAAGCGTAACTTTAACTTGTTCAGAACAACGGGAAAATCTGCCGGCCAACATGTTACCTCGGACCGCCAATGCCCTACGCTCCCTCTCAATATCTTCATCGTCTTTAAGGTCATCGGCAAGAAAATGTCCCAGATATTTAAATTTCGTAACACGATTTAAGTTCAAGCCGTTTAGGGTTATATTCAGTGTATACCCGGGACATTTACCGACGGCCCTAAAAACCATGTATTCGCTTTTTTTCGCATTATAAATAAGCCCGTGCTCAACAGCATAGGCCTAGCAGACCCCCAACAATTCCCTGAGACCCCCCACCGTCGGGCTCAGCAGCACCATGTCATCGGCGTAACTAATGTTGTTAATGCTAACGCCGTTCATTCGGCAGCCGACACGCATGCTGCTCAGCCCGACGATGAGGTCGTTTACATAGAGATTGAAGAGCTTGGGAGAACTCAAGCCCCCCTGTCTCACCCCGCTCTCCAACCTATATGCATCCGAGAGAGAATTGGCCCATCTCACATAGTTGGTCTGATTGGCATACCAAAATTTAAATATATTTTGGATTTTAGCCGGTATACCCTGGTCCCTCAACTTTCTCCAGAGCACATCATAAGACACAAGGTCAAAGGCCTTGGAGAGGTCAAGGAAGCAGGCGTATATAGGCGTCCTACGGTCTGTATAATACTGGACGGTATGCTTGAGACTTATAATCGCACTTTCAGTAGAAAGTCCGGGCCGAAACCCAAACTGGGCGTCATGGAGATTTAAATGTTTTTCTAAGCAAGAATCAAGCAACCCGTCCAGTATTTTAGCAATTATAGTTGCCAGCGAGATTGGGCGATAGTTTTTAATGTCAGCGACATCCCCAGTCCTGTTCTTCACAATGGGCACCACGATAGTTTTCATTAAGTCAGGTGGTAAGTAAGAGTGACTAATGCACATTGTGAAGAACATGGCCAGAACGCTCGGAAGGTGTACTCCCGCATGCCTCAAATGCTCAACACTGAGCCCGTCATGCCCGGGAGACTTGCCGCCGCTCATTTTTCTCAGGACCTTCCGAACCTGTCCTGCAGTAAAAAGAACAAGCGGCTCATCGCCCTCACACCCAGACACATCCATCGAAGCAGATGAGGGTCCTAGCGGTGAGCGCACCTTGAAGTGCTCCATGAACATATTGGAGATGTCTACAGCCTCACTCATTCCACCCACACTCACCGGGAGACCTGGCTTAATCTCCTGCTTTCCAGTAGTTTTCCAAAACTTACTAAAGTTATTTGCCTTTCTGTGTTTAGCCAAAATATCCATCTTTAGTTGCTCCTGGTTTTTCTGACACCAACTTAGGCGACTTTTGAAAATTTTTCGTGACTCGACCATTTATTTATAAATCAATCCTGTAGCAGGTCGGTTATTTAATAACCACATTTTAAACTTAAGCCTGGCCTCACGATGTGCCTCACCAACATGCCCATTCCATCCACACAGTTGTCTCTTCTTAGTATGTCTATTATTTGCCTTCCTACTTGTACTCACGGCCGCGCTGACTGACATAAAGACTGTTTTGTTTATTTTTGTGCCAGGTCGAGTCGGGACGTTTGTTCCAGTGGTTTACATAGAATTAAAGCTTAATTCCGTGCGAAAAGGATAGTATTCGTTCCTTACGGCTAATCCCATTAGTAAAAGCAGGACAGACGTATTAGTACCGCGCGGCGCCAAAATTCAATATTGAGTAATACTCTACCCAAGGTGTTTCTTCGGAAATTTGGACTGGGTACTATATTACCCATGATACTCTACCGTGTATGTAATGGTAATTGGGCAGTCCTGTGGTCCCTCCTGTGGTGTCGTATGGACTATCGATACATCAAAATGTTGAACTTGCACATCAACAACCAATGTAACCATGACCGAGTATACAGAAGCATGTGTACAAAGGTAAAAGCAAGATTCCTTTAAAAACTTCTAATTTCGAAAAGTTGTAGAATAAGCATTATTCGTGTAGTGAGGACTCCCTTTCGGGTATCAACATATTCCGAAGCACCCTGTATATTGCTAGCTAATTCCTACTATTCTTAGAATTAGTTACCCGCCAACCTTTAACAGATCTCGGAAAAATCTAGGCTTAGACTGTGCCTGGATGGTGGTCTCAGTGTTACAAGGTCATAGACAACATAGGTAGGTAGGTACTACCTTCGCGGCTACGTACGTATGAGATCCTTCCACCTTAATAAAGTTCTCATAGGTTTTTTGGGGTGGCGAAAACGTGTAAACAGGGGTAGAGGTCGTAAAATTCTTTTGACATGGTAATGCTACTTCGTGAAAAAGCGTCTGCAGTAAAGGATACCCACCAAAGTAGGTAGTTACTAGGTAGGCATCTAAAGGTACCTTATTGTGGGTACTCGAAATAAAAAGATCCTTATATGCTTACCTACTACTTGCGTACCTATACGAACATACTTATAAAAGTATCTACCTACAAAGATCCCTAAGACGTAAATAAACTACCTACCTATAACCTACTTAATAAGGGTAGTTGTACATTGATTGCAACATAAACCCAGGTAGGTATTTGACCTTACATAATGTCACGCAAAATATTATGATGATGACAAAGCGGGGAGAGATTAAACCGAAAAGTTTATTTACTTTTGAATCTGAAATGAAAATCATGAAACATTATCTTGAAATTTATTTTTGTATTACCAATCATAATTTAATGGACTACCTACAAGTACCTACCATATGAAATAGATCGCTATCTTTGTATTATTTCTCTTCTTCTCTAAAAAACTTGTACCCCTTTTAAGCTAATCGCGCCCAATGAAGAGTGTGAGATTCGGCATTGATAAAGCTAAAATCAATCTAAATAAATGTTTATAATACGGTGTCCAATTTCAACCACTGCAACTAGTAACTAGTGATAATAAATTTTATTAACCCTAAAAAGCACCATCTATCTGCAAATAGCGATATTAATATTTATATATATAGTTTTGTTTGCCATCTCTTAGTATTTGTGTGAACTAAACTGTAAAACAGGTTTCATTTTTGTTTTCATCATCAAACATTTTAGATGATCCCATTGGCTAAAATACACGTTCGTTCACAGTAGCGTTCCTTTGCACGCAGACAGATTTTCATACTAATTTTCGTATCAACAGAGAAAAGCTTTATTACCTGCTTCATGTTCTTTATTAAAAATATGTAATGTAAAAAATATATATACTTACCATTCTAAGAATGGTATTCGTACATTCTCCTCCCTTTATTAGTTATTTTGTTGTGAACAAAATAAATAAAACAACAGAAACTGCTTCAAAGCTCCACAAATAAAAGAACCGTACAATTTTGAGAGTTAAAATGTTGCAATGTAATGGTACATCGAAAACTAACCAAGTAATTTGAGTTTGCTTGTCATCGTTGCCGAAACTCCGAAAGTTGATTGAAAAAGAATCGTAACTTTTGGAGTGTTTTTATGTGAAAGTACTAGTTTTTAATTTGTTTATCGATCCAGGAAACCTATAACATACATCAATCATGAGTTCTATAGGCACAGGCGTAAGTATTCTCAGCGTTAATAAGCTCCATCATAACCAAGCATTGCATTGCATTCTGCCTCAGATTACTCTGAATAAATGCTAGAAACCATATACAAATCATTAGAGCCTACCACAAAACTATGTTTAGGTACTATTTACAAGTAACTTAGATTTCTAAAATATAACTTGTCATTGCTTGGAAACTATCAATCTTATTAAAACCATGTAGGTAAAATCAGTTTCTTTTTGTTACAGTATGATCTATCAGCTTCCCAGTTTTCTCCTGACGGCCGAGTGTTTCAAGTTGAATATGCTGGTAAAGCTGTAGAAAACTCGGGAACAGTCATCGCTCTCCGAGGAAAAGATGGTGTAGTTTTTGCTGTGGAAAAGCTAGTTACCTCAAAATTGTATGAACCTGGTGCGAATAAGAGAATATTCCATGTGGATGAACATGTTGGCATGGTAAGCATTAGATACATGTTCTTATTAGTGTAATGAGTCCACACTAAATAGGTAAATTAATTAATTACTAAATACTCAATAATATTAGCCCATGTTGACCCATTGTTGGGCAAAGACCTTCACCATTCACCATTGCCATTCACAATGATCAGTAATTCATCAAAAATAGTAATAAATAATCTAACCTATTGATTTTTCCCATTCCAGGCTGTAGCCGGCCTCATATCAGATGCCAGACAGATCTGTGAGACAGCTCGTTCTGAAGCATCCAACTACAGATCTCAGTATGGGACCCCGGTACCTCTCAAGTACTTGAATGAGCGAGTTTCGATGTATATGCATGCTTACACACTGTACAGTGCTGTACGTCCGTACGGATGCTCCGTGGTGTTGGGAACATGGACAGAGCATGATGGACCTCAGATGTTTATGCTTGAACCTAGCGGTGTTTCATTTGTAAGTATTATTATGATTAAGTTTCATAATAAATTACCTACCTGAAAATATTGTTTACCTCAGAAAATAAATTTAAAAAGTAGTTAGAACTATCCTTACAAAAAGGGCTTACTATATGGTCAAGTACCTTGATTACAAAAGGGCCTGGAAGCTCGGCACATGATAAAAAATTATTATAACAGTCTGAAATTATTATTTTTTATTTGTATTGACTGTACCTATGTTATTATTATATTATTTATACAACTTACTCTGTAAAAACGTAACTTTATTATTGTAAATGTGCACTTATGAGAAATAAATAAATAAAACACAAAAATACACAACCTAAATGACGAGTTCCATAGCACAGTGGGCAAAAAAATTATGCTGGACATTTCAAACAGTGTTATCTAGCCCAAAATAAGCAGAGCTTGCATTATGTGAACCAGATAACTGATAGAATACTTATGTCCTTTTTTTGTAAATTACGAGACCAATGAGGCTGCCGTTTACACAAGAGCTTACGAACTCCACTGAACTAACTTGTACTTGAGTGTCTATGTAATGGACCACATACAGAGTTCGAATGTGGACAAGGAAGTCCATCAACAACATTGAGTGTCTACTTTCTGTCACACTGTCTGAAGTCAGGGAATCCAGGAAACTATTTTGTGCAGAATAATAGCTATTATACTGCGTGTCACCGCATTTACGACATTAACTTGAATCTCGGGTAGGGTTAGTATTGTTGTAAAATAGTGTTTTTTCAAATTACGATGTGATTTTTATAATTATCAATCTACCTCAATTTCAAGTCCTTTAATATCAATGAAACAGCCTGTATAAAATAGGTAAACAATTCAAATTCATTCATCATGTACCTGTTAAACTGACTAAGCGGCATCGGAGCAAAGGCGCCGCCGATTTTCGCTAAAAATTGTTAATTGGAAATCTATCGATTATGTACTAGATAAATATTCAAGTTACCGGTATTTAACCAATCTCTAAAATCAGTTAATATGATTCTGCATAATGTCTTGAATGCGGTGACAGACTGTAGACAATAACATACAACATTTAATGTTGTAGTGTAGACACTACAACATCAAATGTTAATGAAATTTATTGTCTGCCCAATTTCTAATATCATTAGAAACAGTCTATTTTATATTATTATTTTTGGCCATTCTGCTTAAAAACGAAAATGCCTGCACTTTTTGAATTCCCTGACTTTAAAAAAAGTCTTTATTTAAAGGCTGCCAATTTTATAAATTAACTCATACTGCACAAACTTTGATAAGTAATGTAACCGCTATAGAGTGGATCCCAGGATCCCATAGAACAGGAAGGAACGAAGGGAAGCCTGCAGTGGTTCATCATTCTTTTTTTTCCTCTTTATTTTTTAAGATAAAATTGTAATTTTCTCTATAAGAGAATTTGTAATTCTTTTGAGAAATAAGTGCTTAAACCATAACAATTTGTCAAAAAGTCTTGTAATGTCTTGTAAGCTGCAATGCAGTAGACAAAATAATAAATAATGCTGGACATTTCATAAAGCGTTATCTAGCCACTAACTAAGCAAAGATCGTAACATTGGAACTAGAAAACAAAATACTTAAATCTGTTTAATGTGACTTTTTTATTTTCAGTCATACTTTGGATGTGCTGTAGGCAAAGCAAAACAGGCTGCTAAGACAGAAATCGAGAAGCTTAAACTGGCTGATATCCCTGTAAAAGATCTCATCAAGGAAGCGGCAAGGATGTGAGTATTTAATCATTATGAAGAATGATAGAAGTTTTTGCAATAAGTTGTCTAGTTTCATGAGCTCAGTGGCGAATACCCTGACAGATTGACAAACGATCGCTTTCAGCTTTCTTATTAGAAGCGACTGAAAAGAAAACTTGTCATGCTACTTGGTGACTGGAAAGAATGATGAGTGCCTACTAGAGCGAGATATAGGAGTGTACTCTGCCTGACACAAAATCCACAAACAATTGGCTCATAGTTGTAAAAATGACCGCAGATAAAACTTTGAAAAAAATTCTACTAAACAACATTTTCAACTAAAAACAGTACTTGTTTCCTTTGGGTTTAGATGACAGAACTCGTTGATCGGTGTGCGTCAAGATGGCGTTGCCAACTTCTGAATTGGAATATTCTTTTCACCAGCTTTAGTACCCATTTGGTTCCTTTTTAAAAGAATTTTCCAATACAGAAGTTGGCGTCGCGCCGCCATCTTGACGAACACTAATATCGAGCCATTTTTATAATGCAACCCAATTTCAAATAAAATCTACAATTTTGCCATTACCGGCACCAATTCTGCAGTGGAGATGACTCTTCAAAATGAATGGGAAAACTATCAGGGCCAATTCACATAATACAATTTTATAAACATAACGAAAGTTGACCCAAATGAGATTGGATTATGAATTAAATCTATTTTGGCATTCTGCTGCACTAATATTACAATATTAGCTTGATATAAATAAAATGTATAACCACATGTCAGTCAACTCATACCATTGTATTGTCAGTTACGTGAATACCGTTTAGGACATTTTACATAACGAGACTAGATCGATACTAGAATTTTACTGTTTTAAGTTACAGGAATTGGCCCCCAGTTCGGCTACCTACAGGAGTTTGAAAAGTGTTATCATCTACAATCTTTGAAAATTTCTTGATGGAAATAAGGTTAAATTTAAAATTAAATGTAGTAAAAATGTATACTTATAGCAATTTTTTTAAATTCTTTCCAGTATCTATCTCGTCCACGATGAGCTAAAAGACAAGCAGTTCGAGCTGGAGTTGTCATGGGTATCTAAGGACACTAAGGGTCGCCACCAGATGGTTCCGCGGGAAATAGCTGCCGAGGCTGAGAACCTCGCTAAACAGGCTTTAGCTGACGTCGAAGATTCCGACGAAGGTGACATGTAAACTAGCTGATACTTACACAATAAATTCTTATTTTTATATTCTGTTTTATTGTGTTTTTTCTGTGGTGTTTTTTTTATTTAAGCGCAAATTTTTTAAATACGCGTTCGAAGCCGCGGGTGGAAGCTTGTTGCCAATATGTTAGATTCTTCTAATAACCACTTGAGAGTCAGCGCCATCTGTCTAGCCAATCGGAACTGTTGGTTTTAATTATTGCTACATTTAAATATAGCTTGATTGGTGCTCGTTGCGTTGTTGATGGTGGATGGATGGGTTTATATTATAAACTTAAGAGGTATAGATTATGGATCTGCGGAAACCAACCAACAAAACCATTGTTCCTTTAAATAAATAAAACAGATATTGGTTTGTTTCCCAATCTCCACCCATGGTAAGTTCTTTGTTTCGTCTTTTTTTTCTGCTGCAAATAAATATTTTTAAACTTTCAATGTACCTAAGCAGATATCATTATATTATTTCTCTGTGCTTAAAAGTCTAAAAAACGTCCACCATTCCACGATTATTCCACCTCAATTCCTTGCCCTAGATTGATACTTATCCTAGGCAACCAGCCCTAGAACAAAATATTTAAAATTACAGTATTGGTAATTTTAAACTTGTTCTGGCACCTATCCACGTGATAAGTCAAAAAGCATCATAGATTTCACAGTTTTGAGCGAAAAATTCATTAATTTTCCAGGAAAACCCTATATGACTCAGTAGGGAGTTATGGGTATATGAATCGACTGACTCTTTTGGGGTCACACTGTCTAGCAGACCAAGCTACATTACTGACTTGGATATGACATTATAAACTTCTTTTCTTGAGACAAAAAAATGGTATTTACTCAGTAAGTCATGAATATATGAACCCACTGACCCCTTTGAGGTCACAGCGTCTAGCAGACCATGCTACATCTACTGACTTGGGCATGACATTTGTAATTTATCTTTTTACAGCGTCTAGCAAACCATGCTACATCTACTGACTTGTGCATGACATTTGTAATTTATCTTTTCTAGACTTGAAAAAAATGTATTTACTCAGTAAGTCTAGCAGCCAAGCTACATCTACTGACATGAGCATTTGTCAAGAGGTAAAAAGAAAGACAATTGTATCTTCTCTCTCCTAGACAAAAATCCTTAGGTAGCATTTGGATCTAGGCAGGTTGCGACCAGCTGCCGCGACCCATTGTCACTGCTGTGTGGCGCTGCCAGAAGCTTTCGGATAGCAGCGTCCGCGACCCCAGCAGCGACTGCCACGCGCAGTTGTCAAACAGCAGTCGGTGTGAACAGTTGTGCATTCCGGTCGTGTATCAAATATTAATTATGTCTGACAATTTAAAAAACGAAAGCGAGAACTTGCGAAGAGACTGATAGAGGACGAAGAAATGATGCAATAGTCGGTATTATGTCAACCACCGCGAGCGAGCACCGCGGCCATACTGCCTCCGGAGCGGTTCGGCGGCGCTGCTGAGGTCGCGCACAGGCTACGCCCCCCGGCCACGCTGCGAGGTCGCGCGCATGCCACGCGCCCCGGCCGCGCTGCGAGGTCGCGCGCATGCCACGCCCCCCGGCCGCGCTGTGAGGTCGCGCACATGCCACGCGTCCCGACCACGCTGCGAGGTCGCTCGCATGCCACGCCCCCCGGCCGCGCTGCACGGTCGCTTGCGTCGGAAACCGTTGCATTCAAATCCCTACAAAGACCACAGTCACGGCTGCCTAGATCCGAATGCTATATATGAATTTGGTGTTGAGGCTTCAAGCGCTCACTAGATCAAATAAAACACAGATTAATTATTTTGTATTGTCAGTTTATGTGTTAAATCTCACAACATTTGCAGACATCTCTAAGTACAATTATACAATTTTATATCCAATTATGACTCACATATTTATAAAATGTACAATAAATCAATATAATCTCATTCGTTTTGAACTTAACATGTTTAAATATTTACAAAATATTACTTAGATCTGATAAAATTGTATACAATATTGATATTTTAGATTACAGTGATATAAATACATAAAAAATAAGAAGAACTAGGTAATTGTATGTACAAGACTCAGTTAGAGGCCACTGATCTAGCTTTGCTTCAATCCATCTGACCGCTCACTCTGGGGTATAACTGTAACAATATCATTCAAAAACATTAATAATGTCAATTTCTTTGTTTTTTTAAACGCATGATTTATGTACATAGTTAAGTACTTAATTTCTGGAGGAATAAATATAAATAAATGTTACTGGACATATCACACAGCGCTATCTACCCTCAAACTAAGCAGAGTTTGTACTATGGGAACCAGATAACTGATAGAATAATAGTTATATACTTTTTTTTTGTAAATACAGACAGACTTATAATATATAGAAAAACATCCAGACCCAGGACAAATAACAGTAGATCATGCAAACATTTGTTCCGGTCCAAACATTGTGCGCGTCTGCGCATCTCGCTGCTAGTCGGCCGACGTATCATATTATACCAGCCACAGGACGTCCACTGCTGAGCATAGGTCTGCCCCATAGATTTCCAGAGCGACCGATCCTGTGCGGCCTGCACCCAACGGCTCCCAGCAATCTTTATTAAGTGAAGTGGACCGCACAACACCGATAGAAATTGCCTATTATTAAGAATGCTAAGGGTGTAGACCCTTAGGGACGACAGTGGCTAACAGTACGGGCGCCCACCACAACATTGACTACGTTACTTGATACAAAGAAAAACCCCAAACCAAATGTCTCCGAATGGTAATAACTTATCTGGTACATCACAGGGGGTCTCGGACAGAAAAGCTTTGGCAGACTAACTTATACTAAAATATAGAATTAATACCTAATATTTGCGACTAATTTTATCTTTGCATCAGATGACGTAGATAGAGGACCAGATGTGGTCTTTGAAGCATGCTGCCAAGTACTTTTGGGCCTTACAGGAACTGTCTAGGTTTTTCTATTGATACCATTAAAGTACTATTTAATGCCATAAGTATTATTCAGTATCAAATTACGTATTTGCTACCTATTTTTTTCACCAGCAGTGATACGTTTTTTTGTACTTTAGGCCAATATTTTTTTTACTCCAATTATTTCAAACTTAGCATATAACTTTTCTAAACATGTGTTATGGGGCTTGTATCAAGTAAAGTAGTCAATGTTGCGGTCGGCGCCCGTACTATAAGAAGTAGAATGATAGCTTGTCGCTTGAACACCGTGCAGCCGGTAGGATTGTCTTACCCCGAGCAGGTTCCTGGGCACGTAGCCCTCGTCGGCGCGAGCGTCCCGGCACCACCACCACTCGCGCTCGCTGTCGTCGCCCTTCCTCAGCACTTGCAAACGGTCTCCAATGTTGAATGATAATTCGTCGCTCCTAGCGGCGGCGTACGCGAATACTGCGTACACTATCCCGCCGTTCATTATGCCGAGTTTCTCTTGAACACCTGGAAAGTAAACAAGTAACTTTTTAACAAAAATATAACCGACTTCAGGTGGCCAATTCCCGAAACATAACCTCCTGAGACCTAGAGGGTCAAATTTTGTCGGATATGTTTTATTTTTGGTTCGGGCTATTAAACAAACGTGTTATTACTTAAAATGCCTGAAAAAAATCCTTACACCCCAAGAAGCGTATAATGGAAGGTGATATTTCGGGTCATAAAATAGTAAAATTTGAGTATCGATCTAGCCTCGTTATGTTAGTCCTAAACGGTAATAACGGTATGAGTTGACTGGCATGCGATTATATACATTATTTAAATCAAACTAACATTGTAATTGCGAGAGATCCAAATCAACTCGGGCAAATCGGCGTTGTATGTATGTATGTTTGTTTATCCGAGGATAACTTTCGAAGCGTTGATCCAATCAGGTAGTGTAGGTAGTGATGGCATAATTTTGGTGTGACTGAATGAGCTAAAAATGTTGGGGGGGTTGTTGAGATATTGGGGTTCAAGAAGGGTAAAAAAAACAAAATGGGACTATCCGGTCAAATGGCATGTCTAGTAAAAGGTCTTTATAAGTACATTTTGACCCTGTTTTTATTTTTACTTTAAACTTTGTAGTTATTAGCCATAATAAAAACTGAACTATGACAAAATTCACAGGGTACACCAGTGACCCCACAGTGCTGAAATTTAGTGATACAGATCTGAGAGAGCAAAAGTCTGAAATCCAGAATAACTGCAACTTGTACCCCAAAAAAGAACAACCAATTAACATGAACTTCCGTTACCTGTAACTTGAATGAAATTGTAGGTCAATAAGTGGTTTTATTTCGTGGCACTATTTTGATAGTCAAAGATTACAAATAACATTTTTTTTGTTATTATGGAAGACTCGCGAGATGTCAGTACGGGGCGAACCACTAGTATTATTGGAGCAGAATGCCATATTGTATTCAATTCATAATCCAATCTCATTTGGGTCAAAACCCAAAACGGAACTCTAACATGAAAAGTGGTTAATGAAATGTCTTCTTCATTTTTAAAGAGCTTTCTAACAATTCAACGGTTCGGTTCGGTTCAACACTGAGGGGATAAAGTCAAACATTTTTTTACTTCCTCTTTTGATTTCGATGGAAAGTACCTTCCAACCTAGGTAACTAAAACTTAATCAGGACCACTTTAGAGCTATATTGAACCCAATAATCATTTAAATCGGTTAATAAACAAAGAAGTTATGACAGAACATAAAAAAATTATATAATCCAACGAATACCAATAATATAACCTCCTTTTTTGAAGTCAATTAAAAATATAACCGACTTATGAAAACAGAAACTCGTAAAATTGTGCAGATGCCTTTGCAAATGGAAGAGTTTGATGATTTTCTTATTGATCCTACCATCAGATCTGAGGTACCCTCATTCTAACAAAAAATAATCATTGAAATGATACAACGTAGTAAAAAAAAAAACAAAAAAATATTCCGATAAATTGAGTCAAGTTAAGCACTTTCCACAACACCTGAGTGACCTTGAGCCTTTTAAAGGCCCATAATGAGGGACCACGTCTCAGAGCCATAATATGTCATCATATCACTCACTTCTAACGTTCTAAGAGTAGTAGAAAGGGCTCACCCGGGGAAGTACTACCGCAATACCTATTTCGCCAAGCAGCATTACTGTGTTTCGATTTGAAGAATATGGCTGACGGAATTACAGGCACATGAGGCTTCAAACCTGTATGTCTCACTTTGATGGACGCAGAGCCACTTCGTAGGACACGTTTCTAATGTGCGTGACTTACGAGACACTTTGTTATAGGCGATGTTTACCATTTAGCATCAGGTGGGTCCTATGCTTGATCCACATCTAGGTATAAAAAACGTCATAAGGCAATGAGGTATTTTGGACGAGAAGACGTCACGTGGTTTCCCGAATGCTGCCCACGTTGGGTTCATTGACTGACTTTTTGTTGAGGTACCTAACTAGACGGTCTATTAAGTTTCAGAATAATAAATAAAAAATATTGCTGGGCATTTCACACAGCGCAATCTAGCCCCAAACTAAGTCAAGCTTGCTTAGGGAACCAGATAACTGATACAATACTTATATACTTTTTTTTTGTAAATACATACTTATAATATATAGAAAAACACCCTGAACAAATATCTGTAAATCATACAAACATTTGTTTCGCGACGGGAATCGAACCCGCAACCTCCTGCGTCTCAACCGGGTCTTCGTCTACGGCGCCACGGAGGTCGTCTCACGGAGGATAATGTAAGGTACTTACTGTAAAGATACTCGGAGCAGCCGTCGAATCCTTCCTCGTCCTCTTCGCACTTCTCAGCCGCTGTCTCATGGTCGGACAGCGTAGTTGCGAATATACACGCTCCTGGAAATATTCAGTTTTTATGTTACGGGTAGTACAAATGTTATCATTCTAGTCATAAAGGGTTTACCACAAAAATAATTAATCACTGTTTAGCCCGTGATTAAAAAATCTCTTACTAAAATTACACGTTATTACGTTAAACAGTTATATAAATAAATAAATACAGAGCATACCGCGGCTACAGAGTTAATCTGTACGTGAGGCACACGCCGAACGCAAACTGGGCGGGGTGATTAACAATCGGAAACTAGTTTTATCGCATGCTCTATGCCGCTTCATGCATGCGTCAGAGGAACACGCAAATTGAATATAAAAGCGCACTTGTGTAGACATAGCCGCGCCGCTTTATCAATACACATCGGGATATAAAGTATCAAGTTATTATCTGTTCTAGACTCTAGCAGCTAGAGTCTGGGAATTAAGTTGGCAGGCTTAAGCTTTCCTTACCATTATCGACGAGGAATTTGACCATTGCGAGGTTATTGCAAGACGCAGCGCAGTGAAGCGGCGTCCATCCGTCAGAGTCTTGAGCGTTCACGTCACAGCCTAGCTCTACTAGGAACCTGCAATTACGATATATTTCAGATTTTTCAACTTTAGACTTTTATTGTTATTAGTTGTAAGTTTAAAATTAATTATCATTATTAATAATTTGTTTAAATTGTCTAGTAAATTATTTTACCCATAAATTGATTATTCTGATTGGTGTAATGGCGTGTATATTAGGCGCGTTTATTTTTTTTATTGACCACGCTTAACTTATTATAGAATAGTCTGATTTTGATGATTATTTTTTTATTCACAGGGTATACCTCAAAGTTGGTCCTATTAAAATTTGAAAATCCACCGCCAATGGTAGCAAAATTATTTATTAGTTAATCACGTCATAATGGCTCAACCAATTTCTATGAAATTTGGTACGAGGCATGCCTTTTAAGTTTTGTCGTTTGAAGAAAAAAACACATCTAGAACCTTATAGTACTTTTTATTGTTTTTCAAAGTATTCACAACGTAGCTTAAAACACTTTTCCATTCGCTCAAACCAGTTATTATAACATTTATTCCACTCTAAAGTGGGTTGTTCAAAATGGCTGTCTTGAAAGCGTCGACTGCTTCTTCACCGGACTGGAACCTTTGACCACGAAGACTTTTCTTAATTTTAGGAAATGTAAAGAAATCGTTAGGGCTTAGGTCAGGACTGTATGGAGGATGGTCAAGAATTTCTACTTTTTCCTGCTTCAAATACTCAATCGTTTGACGAGCGCTGTGTGAGCTTGCGTTGTCGTGGTGCAGGATGATGCGTCGCTTTGAGTTAGATTTTCGAAGTTCGGCGATGACTTGTGGTAAACAAACTGTAGTATACAACTCTGCGTTAACTGTTCTACGATCTTCAAGTGCAATAGTCGCAACATGGCCGGTTTTTCCAACGAACGTGGCCACCATCTTCTTTGAAGTGCTTCGAGAACGAACAACTTTAGTCGGCTTTGGCTCGTCTTGAAAGACCCAGATTGTAGATTGTTGTTTGGTATCAGGATCGTAGGCATAGATCCAAGATTCGTCACCACTTATGATGTCGTAGACGTGATTTGACTCCCCTCGGTTGAACCTTTGCAGAGTTTTCTTACACCATCTGACGCGGGCCGCCTTGTGATCGTCGGAAAGCAGATGCGGTATCCAACGGCAAACTAGCTTTCTCACACCAAGCGCTTCATGCAAGATCTTCTGAATGGTTGTCCCTGAGATGCCTAATAGAGCCTCTATCTCTCGATACGTCACATGACGATCTTCGAGAATTAGTTGTCTCACAGCAATGATGTTATCTTCAGCGAAGGCGGATTTTGGGCGTCCTTCGCGAAATCTGTCACTAACACTAGTATGTCCACGCTGGAATTCTAAATACCAGCGTTCGACAGTCCGCAGACATGGGGCTACATCACTGAACACAGATGTTAGCTCTTCTAAACACTGAAGCCGTGTCAGGCCTCTTCTAAAGTTGTAGAAAATTATTGCACGAACATTTTCCTTAGAAAGATTCATTTTCGTACGTGACCTGACAGATTCAAATCGAAACTGTGACTAAACAATAGCATTAATCCTAATACTTTCAACTGTTTTGAGATTCAAAATGTAAACACATTCGAATATAGAACAGTTCCAAATTCAAAATTGCCGGAAAATATGGAAACGACAGAACTTAAAAGGCATGCCTCGTATGTCGGTAGATTATGACCTGGATTGACACTATTTGACACATAACATAGGCTACTTTTTATTGATAAACCACGCGTGTGAAACCGCGGGCGGAAGCTAGTTTTATAATATTTATTTTTCTTGAAAGATCCAGAGTAAAATCCAGAGACAGTAAGTGCCAATAGTAACTTACTTGACGATCTCAAAGTGTCCCGCACAGATGGCGTTGTGGAGAGCCGTGATCCCCTCGTCATTAGCAGCGCTCGCGTTCTGCACCTGAATTACAACATCAACATTACTATGCAACACAACTAACTATTTAACTTAAATATCACCGACTTAAACAAACTACTGAACTGATTTTGCTTTTTATACGAGACCAATATAAAAGTAAAAATAAAATCAAATATAAAATGTAATTTCCAAGTCGGTTGATAAATGACGGAGTTCTGAGGTAATATAACATTTGAGAGTTGCCCCCTATTTCTGCCGCCAAGCAGCATTGCTGTTCAGTTTAACGGTATGGTTGCCGGTGTAATTACAGGCGCATGGGCCTTTACACCTGTATGCCTCAAGTCAAGGACGCAAGACAGTGCATTGTAGGGCGCGTTTCTAAGGTGCGTGACCTACTAGGCAATTCTCTGTTATAGGCGATGGTGTTAAGATCAGGTGGGCCATAAGATTGTTCCATCTCAACGATGTATTTAAAAAAAAATGATGACTACCTGAGTTGCCGTTTTCTTGACGAGTTCCAACTCGCCCTCCAAACTGGCATCCAAGAGTAGCGCGAGGGGGTCGAAACTAACCCGCCTCGCGAGCGGCGCCTTCCGACCCTGCTTCAGATTACCCTTCTTCCGTTTTTCCGGCCCCTCCTCCTCCTGGCTCAGAGCCACGGAACTGATCTGCTCAGTTATATCCGAGACCACGTGACTCTCTTCGCTGGAAACGCTCTGAGCTCTATCGACTTCGTCCCGCTTCCTAACTCCGTTCTCGTTTTCAGAATTCAAATCCATTTCTGGGAATAGAAAGGCGGGCGGCATTTCGATGCGGCGGTTTATGCTGACGCTGACCCCGTTTTTCGTTGTGTGGTTTCGGAGTTTAGGCTGCTCGCTTATCGGTGGTTTTCTGATGGTCAGCGGTCGAGCTTTAATGATCATTTCGTTGCCGTTTGTCTCTTTCTGGCTCGTCGGTTCGCTGTCTGAGTCGGGGATGGGTATGGCGGGGAGGTTTTCGGTGGATTGGCTGAAGCCATCTGGGTTGACTGATTGTCGCGGTGGCGTCTGGAAATGTTATAAAATAAGGCTAAAGAACGTTTATTTTCTTAATATAAATTTCCATTTCACTTATATGAGAAACTAATTTAACCAAGTAATTCACACACCATTTACATCCCCCGGGAACTGATTTATGGGATGAAAAGTAGCCTATGTCCTATCCCAGGTTATTATCAACCTACGTTCTAAACATGCAAATCGGTTCTGTAGTTTTGGCGTTAGAGAGAAATAGACATCCAAACTTTCGCATTTATAGTATTAGTGCGATAGTGGAGATCGACACAATTTTTTTTTTAATTGGTGTCATTAGCATCATATAATTAAAGATAACAGACTATGCATTAATATTTTAGATCGAGTGAGTTAATTGATTCGATGGTTAAAGTACCTTGATAGTTGGCTTTGGAGGCAGCGCCGGTTTCGGTGACTTATCTGTGCTGACATCGGGCGTCGATAGCGGAGTGCTGGCGGACTGCGGTGGCGACAGCAGAATGCTCTGCGAACTCGATGATAGCCCAGATGCTGTGTTCCGGATTGGCTGTAAGTATACAGGTTTCTAATTTTACTACCAAGATTTTTTAACTAGAAATAACATAGTGCAATAATAATCGAGGCCTTTGCCCAGCAGTGGGAATTGGGATACAATAGGCTGAAAATAGAAAATAAAAAAACAAGGAAAACATTTGAAGTGTGTCATGATCTAGAACCATTATTCAATAACCTGAAAAACCAAAATGAGTAGCTATGATGTGCCATCATAGCATGCTGGAAATCAACTGGAGAATGTTCCTTATCTTGAATTACAGATAAATTAAGTAATAACCTGTCAAAACCCAGTATTAAAACACAATAGATTTTCTATTGTTATGAGTCAATATTGAATCAGTTAAGGTTACATATGTATAAATTAAAAAACCCCCGGACACATAAAAAGCCCATACCAAATAATTTCCAGCTGAGATTCCTTCACGAAAAAGTAAAAATGCTGATTATCTTCAAATCGGCTGACCTAATCTTCATCTCACATAGCTAAAAACCACCCCAGTTAAACTAGAATTCTACTAATAAAATACCGCATTCGAATCGGTCCATCCGCTTGGGTACTTGATGCTAGAGAGCCAAGCTTACACACAGATACATATGCAACATAGGCATCTAACTTATAAAAATAGGTGAATAAGTTATGAAAGAATTTACAAAATGATGATTACATGATTTGTGATGGTTTGGGGCTGAACGGTCTGTGGTTGGACCGGTTGGATCTTTGTGGATGATGTCTGGTAAATGGGTGAAGGTTTCGCACTTGCTACCTGAACTGTGGTCGGTGCTACACTCGATACAGGTTTCTGGAATGAATGATGATGATATTTACAGGTGTTAAACTAAAAAAGATTAAAAAATAAAGATCACACCATTTAAAGAACCTTCTTGAAGCTAGGCTTTTCATTGTTCATGAATGACTAACACTTTCTTTCTACTGAGTTGTTTTAGCATTGGTTTTATTATTTAGCCCTTCTAAGAGTACCATATTTCAAGGTGTTCTTACAACTTAGTTAAAGTAGAGTAACTCAGAAAAAAACCAGTTATAGCAATATTTAGGATAGTGAATGAAAATACAGGGTGGCAAGTTGAGATGGGCTTGGCTTTTACTGACCTTAAGTCATATAACATAAGTGTTGGGTACAAAACATTCATTATAATGCTAAGCTGAACTCCATTTTGGTACTCAGATACTTGAGTTAAAACTTTTTACCATCATATTTAATGTAGGTTCTTCATAATTATTTTGTATATCAAATAAATGATAATTCTATGCTAAAGTGTAGCTACTAGAACCATTACAAGAAATTGTTTTGTATCCATCTCAACTTTCCACCTAGAATAATATATTTAGTGAATAGAGTTTTTTTAAGGTGTAAAATGACTCCCAGTTCTTCCAAATTATTTTAGTTTATGTGATAACATATAAATGATGATAATTAGTAAAAAAAATTAAGTTAAACTCACCCCAAACCCTATAGAAGAGCTGCTTGTAGTAATATTAGAGTTTGAACTAGTTTTCACTGATTGAGTAATTCCACTTCCTTTTGAGGCATCATTGCTCTGATTAGTACTTAGCCTATTATTCTGATATGCATGGTTCTCCTTCCCCTCCTGGTTACATCTACTAGAAGAGTCAGATTTCTGCAGCTGATATGCATCTTGTTGATACGTTTGTTCTGTTTGACTTAGAGGTGTTGCAAGACTTTTATTCACAACCGATAAAGGAGTAGAATGCACTGTCATGTGATTCACGTTTATCCCAGCATTCTTGTCTTCAACTTTACCATTCACTTCCTTCGCCTTACCGATTGTACTCTGAGGAAACTTTGTATTGTATGGCAATGTTTGATACTTGGGATCGGATTTGCTTGCAGCAAATTCCGGCAAGAATTCCTGTTCGTTTATTTTTAATTCTTTACCGGTTTGATTGCTGTTCGAACTGCTTGTACTATTTGGACTGTATTGAGGTTGCTTCATGTAATCCTGATACTTCTGATCTAATAACTTTTGCTCGTAAGAGTTGCCTATGCCTTGTTGTACGTGACTATAACCGTCGTGTTTGTTTTGATATTGATACTGGTTGTCCTGTACACCTTGCATGTGAGCATAGCCGTTGAAGAGCGGATTTATCATAGGTTTTTGCTGCAAATAGTGAGCTTCTTGTGTCAAATGCGACTGAATATTATCACTCTGAGTAAACTGTTTTAATGGCACGTTGTTTTGTATAACGTTATGTTTATTAGCCTGAAAATAAAAATGATTAGATAAGATTACAAATACTAAATATATATGTAATTGATTGAGCTGAGCTTCGAAGTTCCAAGCTTGAAAGAAAGTTTAATCGAAGTTAATTTAGTAAACAAACAATTTCTCCCCGCCATTTTATTTTCAATCTAAATAAACTTGACATGACAATGACAACAAAGGTCTTTAAACAGTTGACATTGTCATTTTAATGAGTGAGACAATAACCATTGTTGCCTTGTTTCTGGCAAAGGAAATAATATTATTCTACTACCCTATGGACTTGGTTTGAACTTTGAAGTACATAGGTAGTTACTATAAATATTTAGTTAAAACTTGTTTCTACCTGAAAATTGGTATTGTGATTGACGCTCTGCGCGTGCGGCACATGATTGTAAGGTTCGACAGCAACTACGTTGCCTCTGGCTTGTTGATTCTTTGGTTGACTGTTCACGCCTGCACCAGCTGGATAGTTTGGTAGCTGCTGCATGGGCGTGGGGTTGTTCGTTCTGGAAATAATAAAATAATAGAAGGTAAATTCATCATCATCATTATGACTGACATTAGTACAAGTACAAGCTTTACTTAGTTTGGGGCTAGATGGCACTGTGTGAAATGTCCAGCATTATTTATTTATTTATTGACAGGTTAGGTAATCGCCTATTGCTGGGTATTCTCCCTCAAACTCCACTCCAATTGACCCTGTGTCGCACGCAGGTCTAGGATCTCTCTCTTCCGGCATAGTACATTACTAGTGGCAATTAATTGCTCAGAGTACCTACTTTTTATAGCTGAATTTTTCTTAAATTCAAAGTTTTCTAAGAAAAATAACATATGTACGACATAGTCCCAAGTCCTAGGATTTAAACGCATTAGTTATACAAGTGCCATGCATGATTTACAGTATTGACACAGGGTTTGGAAGATTGCATTTTGCGAATCAAATTTTTTGCGCTTAAAAACCCTCATAAATCAAGTATTTCCATGAGCTTTTGCTATGGTAGGTAGAGCTTTAGGAACGAACGAAGAAAGCTAAATGGAAAATGTGGTGCTGTTGTACCTTTGCTGTGGCTGCCTATGAGCGGCCGCCAACTGTCTGTTCAGAGCTCGTTTCCTCAGTAACCTGGCTTGTAGCTCTGATACCCTTCGGTCGATGCTGCGCATTTCTTCTTGTCTGGCGCCTAGGGCAGCCCGTTGTGCCGACAACCTGCCATTCTGTTGCTCGTTCAGCTTGTTTCGGTACTGTAATTAGAAAAATAATAACATAAACTTGAGAGCAAAAAAATCGCACATTCATGATTTTTTGACATAACTAAAAAAAACAAAAAATATTATGTTTCTGTAATGCAGATTCATAGTCTATTTTAATACCTATCCAGTGGTATCTGATTTGTCTTTCAATCATTACATAAAAATGCTTTTGTGGATCAATAACAAAAATGCATGTTTAGTAAAAAATTCTTTATTCAAGTATTGGTGTCAAAGTTATGAAATTAAAAGATAAAATTAATTTAAAGTTTGTTATTAATACCGAGTGTTCCCTCCCCTAGCCTGAATCACTGACTCCATCCGTGTTTTCATTGATGTTACTAGACTTTTGATAAAGTCTTGAGGAATAGCCTCCCATTCCTCTGCGATCGCCTGTTGCAGCTCCTGTAGAGTCGATGGAGGAGCATCTCGGCCTCGAACTCTTCTTTTCAGCTCGTCCCATAGATGTTCGATGGGATTGAGGTCTGGGCTTCGAGCTGGCCACTCCATAACGGTCACATCCACCTCTTGAAGGTACTCGATCACTATGCCAGCAGTATGCGGTCTTGCATTATCTTGCATAAACAGAAAGTTTTCGCTGATAAACCCAGCAAAAGGTACGACGTGGCTCTCGAGTACTTCCTCAATGTATCGTATGGAAGTCAATCCTCTTGATTGGCGACCAGTATTCGGTCCGGTGATGAAGGCAAGCTCGGTTTTTGCTTCCATAGACATGCCTCCCCAAAACATGATTGATCCACCGCCATAGGCGACACGTTCTGTTATGCAGCATTGGGCAAATCGCTCTCCCGATCTTCTATACACCTTCCCCCGTCCGTCGTTGCCATGCAAGCACATCCTGCACTCATCAGAGAACAGGACTGCACTCCACTGCTCTTCGGTCCAATTCAAATGGTCTCGAGCGAACTGAAGGCGGGCTTCTCGGTGGGCTGGGGTCAATTTCGGCCCGTTTGCTGGCCTGTGTGCAGTCAGGCCACCTTCTCTCAATCGTCTTCTGACTGTCCACCGGCTAACTTCTACTTCACGAACTTCTTGAAGTCGTTGGCCCAGTTGAACTGCGTTCAAACGACGATTTCTTAAAGATGTCGTTATAAGAAAGCGGTTATCACGCTCTGTTGTAGCACGGGGACGGCCCGATCTTTGTCGCCGTTGGTAGCCACCAGTCTCTTGATACCTCTGGTATACACGCCGAACGGTAAATCGGCTCAAACTCAATTGTCGAGCCACTTGACTTTGCTTAAGCCCCGATTCAACAAGGGCAACCACTTGAGCGGCTTCTTCTGGTGTAGTATCCATTTTCGTGTTCCGTTTGAAGCCAATGTCAATAGAGAACCTTTCACACTGTACGTTGGTATGCAAATGATGACCATTCCCTCAATATGCACTCTTTTATACCTGCGATAAATCCCGCCGCCGGCCTTACCTGGATCGAGCGACATAAGGGGGTCTATTGTTTTGTTGCTAATGAGTTGTTTTTAAAGGTAAATGTCAACCCTTTATCAGTTCTGCGAATGCCTAGATTATGCACTTTAATTTAATTTGATTTTAATTTGCTGTAAGCTCCAAATAAAAAAAAATTTAACTTTTAAGTAAAAATGTGCGGATGTGCGATTTTATTGCTCTCAAGTGTAGAATGTAGGCCAGGTTATGCTTAGTAAGTACCCACTTGACGATCAATTCCCCACGCCATAATTATATTCTCACCAACTAAGTAAGCACCTACCTACGATTATCAAATTTAGATACCTAGGTAGGTTAGGCACCTACCTACAGGAAGAGCAATAAAGCAAGCTTACCTATCTAAATATACCTATTATACCTAAATAATACTTTGTTTAAGGAGGTCAGTACCTTCCTAAAAAGGTAGGGGCTAAGTAATTAATTCGATATTACGACCTAGTATCACTTTCGTCAACTTATTTTCGTCTTACTTATTGATTGAGCGAAGCAAGATCTCCAAATCAACTTGGACGAATCGGTGGCGTGTTATGAATGTATGTTGGTCTGTCCAAGGATAACTTTCGAAGCGTTGATCCGAGCTACGTAATTTTTTTGTATGTAGGTAGGTAGTGATGGCATATACCTGGTGTGACTAAGTGAGCTAAAAACGTAAGGGGGTTGTTGAGATATTGAAGTTCAAGAGGAGTTAAAAAAACATCAAAATGAAACAGTCAAGTGACGGTCAAGTGGACGTCTAATTAAAGGTTTTCATGTGTACATTTCAGCCTTGTGTTTATTTTTAGTTTACATCTTTTATTTTTTAAGTTATTGGGTAGGTATAATAAAAACTAATCACTGGCGAAATTCATGACACCAGTGACCCCACAGTGCTGAACTTCGGTATGCGTGTTTCTTTAGTGACACACAGATACGTCATACCCACTACATTCTCAATTTCTATCCCATAATAAATAATCAAATAACATGATCTCCCGTTACTTGTAATTTGAATGAAACTTTAGGTCAAGTAGTTTGGTCGTGCATTTCTTGAAAACTTTACAGACATTTTGTTTAGTTTCTATCGGAAACTCGTGAGATTTTAGTTCGCAGCGTTTCAGTAGTAATAATAGAGATAGATACTTACTTACCTACCTACAAACAATATAAATTATCTACTAAATAGGTAGGTAGGTAAATCAAAACATTTAGTGCAGTGAAGCCTACTAATTCGTACCGTATCTACCTACTTATGTTTTTTAACTACCGAGTACCAACCAGTAGGTACCAATTTACAAAAAACCTACATTCCGATGTCCTATTCAACCATGTTTATTAGAGTCTTTTCCTTTCGTAACTTACTGAACATTATTTTCTTTCTAACAACCCATAGAATTTAATCAGGGGCCTTTTTAACCTCTATCAAACTTTGGACCTTCGCAGTCCTCTCTATTACGTCCATGATCAAACCACTATCAAATTGTTGATTCCATGCGAATGAATATTTCCAAGTCAACGAATTCTCCGGCAACCATTAGGAATGATTTGTTTTCTTCCGTTTCATAATGTGCTTTGTTGGAGGATAAAAGAGAAAAGAGTAGGTATTTAGTAGGTTAGATTGGGGACGCAGTAAATATGCGTGTCTACTAAAGTGTCTATTTCACGAAATAATGAATGAATGAAAATACTTTATTGTACACCACACAAGAAACAAACAAAAAAATAAAAATTCACAAAGCAACAAGTACAATGGGCGGTTTTATCGCTTAGAAGCGATTTCTTCCGGACAACCTTTGGATGGAGAGGATTTTTGTAACATTACAATAATGGAGGGGGTATATACGAGGCATGCCTTTTAAGTTCTGCCGTTTCCATATTTTCCGGCAATTTTGAATTTGGAACTGTTCTATATTCGAATGTGTTTACATTTTGAATCTCAAAACAGTTGAAAGTATTAGGATTAATGCTATTGTTTAGTCACAGTTTCGATTTGAATCTGTCAGGTCACGTACGAAAATGAATCTTTCTAAGGAAAATGTTCGTGCAATAATTTTCTACAACTTTAGAAGAGGCCTGACACGGCTTCAGTGTTTAGAAGAGCTAACATCTGTGTTCAGTGATGTAGCCCCATGTCTGCGGACTGTCGAACGCTGGTATTTAGAATTCCAGCGTGGACATACTAGTGTTAGTGACAGATTTCGCGAAGGACGCCCAAAATCCGCCTTCACTGAAGATAACATCATTGCTGTGAGACAACTAATTCTCGAAGATCGTCATGTGACGTATCGAGAGATAGAGGCTCTATTAGGCATCTCAGGGACAACCATTCAGAAGATCTTGCATGAAGCGCTTGGTGTGAGAAAGCTAGTTTGCCGTTTGATACCGCATCTGCTTTCCGACGATCACAAGGCGACCCGCGTCAGATGGTGTAAGAAAACTCTGCAAAGGTTCAACCGAGGAAAGTCAAATCACGTCTACGGCATCATCAGTGGTGACGAATCTTGGATCTATGCCTACCATTCTGATTCCAAACAACAATCTACAATCTGGGTCTTTCAAGACGAGCCAAAGCCGACTAAAGTTGTTCGTTCTTGAAGCACTTCAAAGAAGATGGTGGCCACGTTCGTTGAAAAAGCCGGCCATGTTGCGGCTATTGCACTTGAAGATCGTAGAACGGTTAACGCAGAGTGGTATACCGCAGTTTGTTTACCACAAGTCATCGCCGAACTTCGAAAATCTAACTCAAAGCGATGCATCATCCTGCACCACGACAACGCAAGCTCACACAGCGCTCGTCAAACGATTGAGTATTTGAAGCAGAAAAAAGTAGAAATTCTTGACCATCCTCCATACAGTCCTGACCTAAGCCCCAAAGATTTCTTTACATTTCCTAAAATTAAGAAAAGTCTTCATGGTCAAAGGTTCCAGTCCGGTGAAGAAGCAGTCGACGCTTTCAAGTCAGCCATTTTGAACACCCCCACTTTAAAGTGAAATAAATGTTATAATAACTGGTTTGAGCGAATGGAAAAGTGAATTAAGCTACGTGGTGAATACTTTGAAAAACAATAAAAAGTACTATAAGGTTCTAGTTGTGTTTTTTTCTTCAAACGACAAAACTTAAAAGGCATGCCTCGTATTAACAGAACGCTGATCATATAATAGATATATAATAAAAGATAATATAATATAATAGATATTAAGGAGAGCGCTGATTATTTACAATAAAATAAAACAATAATACTTAAGTAAATATTGACAATAATATACCTACGATAAATAAAATTAAATAAAAATATACATAAACATACATACATATATATCTATAGCAATACTACGACCTTTCTGAGAGATAAAATATTTTCACTCTTGTTTTAAATGTTTCTAATGATGGAGCTTGCCGTATTGAGACCGGTAATGTGTTCCAAAGACGTGTTGCTTGAACTGTAAAGGAATTATCATAGAATCTAGTTCTATGGACTGTGGTTTTGCGCATCAAATTTTCAGACAATCGGAGCGAGTGAGGATTAGAGCAGTGAAGGAACTCAAATCGTTCCTTCAAGTAGGAAGGGGTTAAGGGATTTTGGAGGATGTTGTACAGGAGGGAAAGGATATGAGCATTCCTGCGAAGACGAATAGGTAACCACTTGAGCTTGAGACGAAATTCGGAGATGTGATCAAATTTACGGAGTCCAAAAATAAAACGAATGGAGAAATTTTGCAGACGCTCAAGCTCGTTTAGTTGGTCCTCCGTAAGGTTGAGACAGCTGAAGTCAGCATAATCAAGAACGGGGAGAAGAAGTAACTGTGCAAGCGCATTTTTTGTAGCGGTAGGTAGAAAGTTACGCAGCCCCTAAGCGAGCCAGCAGATGCAAACATCTTTCGACTCAGACTCAAGCTGCGGAACCCACGACATGGAACTGTCTATTAGTATACATAAGTTTTTAACGTGCTTGCTGAAAGGAACTGTCACACCATTAAATTCTACGCTAGAAAGAAGTATGTCGCATATTGTATAAATTGTATAATATGCTTTAGTGATCGAAAACCACATTTTCAATCTTACCGTTGGAGTCTTTTGTGAAATGATTTTCACCTACTCAACCAAAATGCAACTCCTAGTATCTTATGTAACGATGTCTATTGCCAGATGTAAGAACTACTTCGACATCAAGGCAACTTAGGAGTAGAGAGAGCGGCAAATAAGATAAATTGAATGGCTATACCTAATATAGATCACTTTCTTTTTTTTATACCTCCCCGTTCAACGAAGATTATAGGTAAAATCTTTGTGGGAACATTCAAAATGGGACACAATATTTCAGTCCTTACCAAAGAGTATTAAAGTCCTTACCGATCGTAGGTGAAATCCGGTCGGAATGACTTTTTTATCGGACTGTGTCTTTTATGGTCGTTATTCCGATGGATTAGACTCATTCTTTGTCAAACAATTATTGGTTCAATTGGGGAATTCAGTGTAGCGTGAATGTAATCCAGGGTGCCCGAAATAGAACCTATCTAATAGGACCTATGAATGATTTTAGGGTAGGTAATTACCGACTGAAACATTGTATGTTAACCTGAAATAGGTTCGTAGAAGAATAAACACAAATATTATACAATCGATGTTTTTAATTGAAGAACAAATTCTGCTGTTTTTCTTTATAGTCAAAATTTATTTAGTATGTGCAAAACCCAAAGTAGGTATATGTTACGTGCTTTTGTGGCTTTAATAAATCTTATGTTTATGTCGTCCTTAGTTCATGGGGGCGTTCAAAGTCACTAAGCCCTACAGCTGCTGTTAAAAGCTAAGGATATTCTTAGGGGTGATATCTGTTAGCTCCTACGGGCTAAGAATGTGTTCGCCCAGATGAATGCTACGTACGGGCGATTCTGCCGCCTCATTACAGGATCTGCAGGTTTGTGTTTCGTATAGCCATAGCTTGAACACGTGCTTGTAATGTTAAAGTTAAGTCATAAGGTATTTTTACATAGACCAAATATTTGATTTAAAGGCGCGCAACAAACTGCATGATTTTTTTAGGAACTTTTGTTTATTTATTTATTTGACTCTCTTCCCTCTTTTACATAGAGCGGTCATGAGTAGTTTATATAAGTACTCACTGATGATAAAATAAAATATTATTTCATTTACGAAACACTATTTATAACAAAAGTAACCTAATCACTACATACCTACCCTATTACTAACTTAATCTTGGTCCGCAGAATAGTTAGTCGTCTCATTACACTGACAAGTTTGTTAAAGTGGGCTAAAATAATTAGCTCATCTAACCAAATTATTCGGAGTCTCAACGCAGAGGCCGTGACAGCTCCGCTGAGTTACATAGGTCCCACGAGGAAGAAATAAGCTCCACAAAATAACAAGAAAATGTTTTACAAGAACGTAAAGTTAAGCATATTTTAAGAAGAAAATCAAAAATGTCCATGAGATTGTAGGTTTGAGTCTGGACGACCGTAAAACCGTAGATTTTTGTACTCGAAAAAAATGTATGCCATAACTAATTGTGAAGAAAAACCTCGTAAGGAAACCGACATGTTCGAACACCACTGAAAGTCAAAGACTAAGAGTAGTTGGCTCTTGTGGACACCAGCTTCAATGAGGTCATCACATTGATAAGTTGTCGAAGAGAATTAGTTCTGCGGCATACGCAGTCAAAAATATCCGTCTTTTTACAGACGTAGACACATCTAGACTAACTTCAGTTACTTCCAAAGCATAATGTCATATGGTATACTTCTGTGGGGGAGTGCTGCAGATATAAACACCGTTTTTATGCTGCAGAAGAGCAATTCGTGCAATTTATAATATGGGCCCCAGAGAATAATTACGCCTAAGTTTAAAGAAATAAATATTATGACATTCCCTTGTCAATACATCTATGAAAATCTAATGACAAATATGTTAATTAGTTTAAGAAAAATAGCGTTAATCATAATTTTAATACTAGAAATAAAGATAAACTCGCTGTTGCCACTTGTAGACTCCATAAAGTTAGCAAATCGTTTAAAGGGCAAGGTGTACGCTTTTATAACACACTGATCACTTGGGTGATTTACAAAAATTGACAATTATCCCATTTAAAAACGTAATTAAACAAAATCTTTATAAAAAAACCTACTATAAAATATCGGATTAATTAGCTTGGGATTGAAAGTGCTCCAACTCGTTCAAAAATTTGCAATTTTTTAACATAAATTACGTCTAAGTTTATGTTCTTTCTATGTATTCTAAAAGGGTCATTAAAAAAACAACCAGCTTTGTTTCTTGCCTTTCTTTCCTGGCTTGGTCGCGAAGAAACAGGCAGTGAAATTGACGTTTCAAAGTGGTCATTGTGATTTTAATGAATAAATAGATTTTGATTTTGACCAAGAAATCACATTTTGTCATCAGTTAGTATGAAAATAAGGTCGAAGCTTGGCTACTGTACGACTGTGCACTGACAAGTAGTCTATATGAAACTATGAACCTAGGCCAGGCTAGCTTGAATTGAACACCCTAAAAAATTTTATTTCTACGTAAAAATAATGTATAATATTTTAGCGTAGAATTAAAAAAAACATTTGTACCTCCAGTCTACGCTCGCGTAGATTTTTTTACATTACCCTAAAATGACATTTTACATGTCATGCTAGCCTGACTATGAACTAATTTATTTTTAAGAATCAACCTTTTTACTACATATGCCAAGTCAGAATACCGGAGCTTTCATCTCAAAGGAAATTCTCTAGATTGGCGTCGTAAATTAAGAGAATGAGAGAATTAAACAGCTGAAATTCAAAGTGAAGGTATTAATCTAGAGAGATAAGACTGAAGGGTAGCAACAGTCGTATCGGGACTGAACTCCATAAAATATAATGTGTGTATAACTTTTCATAGTTAAGAGTTACCAACTGCAATTCCATAAATGATTGTCATAATTCGATACTTTGAACTATTGTTTTGTCTTTATAGCCTTAAATTTTAGATATACAACCTGTTTTGTTACGTACGACATTAATTTAAAACACACATCCGGAATCGTATTAACTGATTTAAGAGGTGAGTTTAATACCGGTAGCTTGAATATTTATCCAGTAGTCGATACATTCCCAATAAACAAATTTTAACGTATATCGGCGGTGCCTTTGCGACGATGCCGCTTAAGTTGTTGCATGATGAATGAATATGATTTGCTTACCTATTTTATACAGGCTGTTTCATTGATATTTTAGTACTTGATAATATTAAGGTTGTATGATTTTTTTATGTAAATGAATTTGAAAAAAACCTATTTTCCAACAATACAAGCCTTACCCTTGTTTTAATTTAATGTCGTACATAAAAAACACTTAGTATAATAAAATCTAGAATTACATTTCGCTTTCTATAACGATAATGAAACCGCACTTAATACGTAATAGTTAGTATTCTTTGAATATACTTAAATAAAAGAGAAACAGAATCATCTCCAATTGATAGATGTTTATAGCCACCGTAGATATTATGTGACCTAGATTAGAGACACTTTATAAACTTAGTGTAGTAGGAAGGTGTTTTAGACCGCTTGAAAACATATTACAATTGTGCTATATCTATATAGTAAATCTGGAATTGAGAGTTGAGCAAGGCGTTTCCAGTTATTTCACTAAGAAAACAAGTTTTATTTCAATCTTTAAACATGCAGGCGGTTACGAAAGGGGTTACCAGCGACGCTGTCTTGAGAATCCGCTACTAACCTTGTAACGAAGTTTAAAAAGAAAAAGGTCTAAATAGGTAACTCCGAAACATAGGTATCCTTATCCATTTACATTTTTATGTAAGTAAACTGAATGGGGACAGTCTAGTAAATGGTATAATGCGATTTAGCTACCGTCTCATGCCGACCCTTTGCTATCATCCCAAATACGAGGGCGGGTAAGACAACTTTTCACTAACCCATTTACTTGCTTGAAGCCTTGCTAATCTTGATTTTGAATCAAAAATGCAAAAAAGAAATTGTTTATTCTCGAAATCCCCACCGCTACGCCCCCACCGGTACGTAGAGGCATTGCAACTGGACAATTACTACAAACATACATGCTCTACCACGGACAATTTGTGGTCAAATAATGTAATAAGACGCACCGGTAGGAACGTAGCGGTGGGGATTTCAAGACTAAACCAAAAAATTGTGGGGTATTTTTCAAATAGGTGTACGCACTTAGTTTTAAACCTCCAAGAAACAATGTTATAAGTTTTAAAACGTTGTGTAGGTTAGCCCCCTATTAGATGTTAGACATATAAAGACAGGTTTGGGTGCAGATCGCACAAGCTCGGTCACTCTGTAAATCTATGGAGAGACCGTGCACATCTTATGGCTGCAAGTTTTGGGGCCCCTAACTGTCCACGTGTCTGTCCGTGGGTTCGAAGCTCCACAACAAATGGAACTGTTTCTATTAGATTTATTTTTCTTAATAAGTTACTATTTGCAAGCATTTTTCATTGGTATTTTTGAAACTTTCGCGATCACTGTACATAATTATTGATTAAAACGGGTATTTATCGCGTATGTACCTTTTTTATTTGTAATCCCGACGTTTCGGCTGTATTGCAACAGTTGTGGTCACGGGTTGACCACCATTGGTCATTTTTCATTGGTAAAAGTTTTTATGTTAGGTTTAGACAAGAGAAGAGACAACGACACATGAAGTCGAATGTTATCAAACAGAAAAAAATATATGTACTCTAAAAGCTTTTCGTAAAAGCTTATTAGCAAATTGTACTCACAGTTTCAAAAACCTGCTCGTATCTGCTCATTTGGTGCCTTAAAACAAACTTTTCAATCCCAAATTAATTATTCACTGCACTGAAATCAACCTTGTTTTTCACCTCTGAAATTGACCTTTGAATGAAAATAGGGCGAATCACTTTAGCCTATTCTATTTGAGGTAGTATTGTTTTAGACTAGACTTTTAGGCAGTCCTTACTCTTGCTGTTTGTTTGTATTTTGCTTGTCACAGACCGGATAGGCCGGATGGAAGCCACGAGTCTAACTAAATTGTTAGTTACTCTGAACTCTGAATCAAACGTTGGCATCAGATGTGCCTGCGGAATTAGTACCATGACGTGATTCAGTTGTTATCATCAGGGTTGATAAGTTGCGTTTTACAACTTTCCTTTACATTGAGTAGAATTAAACTGACAGGGCTAATAAATGCTTTGAGAAAGTTTTAGGACTAAAAAGTTTGAAAATATTCTAATTAAAGTCAAAGTCAAATATTTTTATTCATTAAAATCACAAGGACCACTTTGAAACGTCAATTTTACTGCAATTTCAATCCCAAGCTTCTCTATCATCTAAATAATCCGATATTTTATAGTAGGTATAGTTTTATAAAGATTTTGTTTAATTACGTTTTTAAATTTGTTATTTATCAATTTTTGTACACCCCTTGGGAGCTTGTTATAAAAGCGTACACCTTGCCCTTTAAACGATTTACTAACTTTATGGAGTCTACAAGTGGCAACAGCGAGTTTATCTTTATATCTAGTATTAAAATTATGATTATCGCTATTTTTCTGAAACAAATTAATATTTTTGTGTACATAAATCAGATTTTCATAAATGTATTTGACAAGGGAATGTCATAATATTTATTTCTTTAAACTTATTGCGTAATGATTAGTAATAATCAAAATAGACAAACTCAGTTACAAATAAAAACACGAATTCGTTCAAAATTAGGGTATTGTGATTTTGTTGAGAAAGTTCAAAGGTACGTAAAGATAAATGGATAATAGATATATTCCTACTGATCATGTGGTATCATACGCAGGTGTGTTGGTTTAATAGGTCAGATAATTGCAGATTTGTCAACTGATGCGGTGATAACCCTAATAGGTACCTACACATTAGTTATCTAATTGCTGTGTCGTTAGGTATATACAGAGCATGTACTATTAATCGGATAAGCTCTTACCAGGGTCATCACCTGACAATTCAATTTGTTCATAATCATTTGTGAAATTAATTGTATCGCAAACTGTTAGTGTAGGACTAATTTATTGGCCAATATTTTGACAGATCCACGAGAGTTCGATGTTTGAGGGTCGCAAATAAGTATAGGTATTTATTAGTATTTTACTCCAATGTCCTGGTCTGTGCACGTACCCACCACTACAATCAACTATCTCTATCTTCAAAGATTTGCTGGAAGAAAACTCTTATTAGGGTTAAGCTCTAAGAAGAGGGATGTTCGTGCAATTTATAATATGGGCCCCAGAGAATCATTACGAAATAAGTTTAAAGAAATAAATATTATGACATTCCCTTCTCAATACATCTATAAAAATCTGATGTACATATGTATACAAAAATATTAATTTGTTTAAGAAAAATAGCGATAATCATAATTTTAATACTAGAAATAAAGATAAACTCCCTGTTGCCACTTGTAGACTCCATAAAGTTCGTAAATCGTTTAAAGGACAATATGTACGCTTTTATAACAAACTCCCAAGGGATGTACCTACAAAAATTTACAATTCATAAATTTAAAAAACGTGATTAAACAAAATCTTTATAAAAAAGCCTACTATAAAATGTCGGATTATTTAGATGATAGAGAAGTTTAGGATTAAAATTGCTCCAACTCGTTCAAAATATTACAATTTAGACGTAATTTATTTTCTGTATTGTTATGTATTCTAAAAGGATCATAAAAAAAAACAACCAGCCTTGTTTCTTGTTTTTTTCCTGGCTTGGTCGCGAAGGAACAAGCAGTAAAATTGACGTTTCAAAGTGATCCTTGTGATTTTAATGAATAAAAATCTTTGACTTTGCTCGCCTTTGTACATGCCCATTTTGTAAGCTGTTTATGTCTGTAAATCTATTTGTGTACAATAAAGAATAAAGCAAATAGTGTAGCACTTTTTTTTATATACGCGGTCTTTATCAGACATGCTATTATAACTGACAGTGAAAAATCCCATAATTGAGAATATAGTCTCAATGTCGCCTTTGTTTATTGCTACATTGTACAGGGTGAATGTTGAGATGGGGTACATAGCGCAGTCACTAGAACTTTTACTAACTAACTACAAAAAAGTGTTTCCAGGAGACTTTTGAAAAAAAAAGCACTTGAAAAACAAGTCTTTGAAGAGTACAACACACTCTTTAAAGACTTATTTTTCAAACGTTTTTTCAGTGGAGAATCGAATAATTTGGAAAAAAAGTTTTTTAAACACTACTTTTTCACATAGACAGTAATTTTTTCAATATCTCTTAAATGCAGTGATACATTTATCCAGGATTAGGGCTACACTACTCTAACTCTATCTAACGTTTTATTGTAGCTATAACGTGCGTTATATTATAACACTTTAATAACGTACGTCAAACAAGAACACCGGAAGCATGAAAACAGTGTGTTTCCGTATGCGAACACAACGTTTTATTACCGGGTAATAATGATGAAAGCAGTGTCAATCAAGGTTTAACTTTCCGCCAAATATTCTTTGATCAGTATTCATAAATAATACTTACGGAAATCAAGAACTTCCCTCTTGCCATAGGGAAAATTTCAGAAAGAAAATGATTTTCAGTGCCTAAAATGAAGTGGAGTTTATTTTCTCCAAGACTGCTCTAAAGTGAGCAAAATATTCCGTCAAAATGGGTCCTGTTAGCAACGTATGTCTCATTATTCTAGTTCGCTGAATTCAATATTGTTTTCAATATTATTTGGGAATATATTCGAGTAAATAGAGTTTCATCTCAGTTCTACTGTATTGTATTTGATATTGCACGTAACATTTCTTATTTTGTGCTGATGTGCAGTGTTACTTCAATTTTCAGATACCTTATCATGGTATCTGGGTACTTAATAAGTTGAACTTGTATTCCTAACTTTAATTCATTATCTTTTGACTCACTAAGATGAATATTTTATGAGTTGCAAGCCTTTTTCTGTCAGTCTGTCTGTAACATCCTAGCTTGTAGGAGCTGGTCTTTTTTCGATAATTCAAGGAATAGGGGTTTTCAACAGTAGGTATATAAATAATATGCTAATACGGACTATTTATAAGCAATGCTATTATTACTTCATATTGAAATATAGGGAATGAAAAGGTTCGTCAATTTTCAAATTGATTCGTTCAACGTATCGCGAGTACTACAGGATAGACTGAGTTAGAGAAAATAATGTTTACTGTTCGTTAATAAAGTTCAAAATTATTTAGGTCAAAGTTGTTTGACTATTTATTTTGTCGAAAAGAATTAATTGATTCTTGCATTACTGGTGCAAGCGAAAACCGACTCTAAGGTGACGAACCTTTTCATTCCGTCACTGTATAAAGAGAAATAAGGTACAGTATATTTTGTAGTTACTAGTAACTACAAAATATATATAATAAATATATTAAAAACGTAATGAATAATGAGTGTAGGTACTTAATTTTACTTCTTAATTAATTATAATTGTGATGCTAGCTTGATACTAATTATTAATAAACCAACTAACTAAACAATCAAACCAGATTGGTCAGCTTTGGCCAGATGGGGAGACCTTTGCCCAGCAGTGGGACAACGTAAGTTAGTAAAAAAAAAAACAATCTTATATTATTTTTAATCTTTAATCTTTTTTATAACGATTTCGTGAACTCCTGTCCAAACAACAGTTGTCTGGAAGACATTGCTTTCAGCGATAAGACCTCCACTTGTATTTTCGCGTGGTTAGTTACATAATTTTGTTGGTTAATTTAAGGTTTGGTGACAATAAAACGTTTTCTATCTTCAGAAATCTATACATAATCCCAAATGTGATTTTATGTATCTATCATATAAATAAACGAAGATAGAATTATTTACAGTAGCAGCTATCAAGAGAAAATGGGCACGTATGATTGCCCGCAACCTACTTGGCTCATTCTCGGTTTGCGCGGTACGCAAATATTACGTATGCTATGTACCCGGGTACAACGTTTGGCATTACGCCGTGTATTCACTACGAGACAAATCTACGAGTACATCGGCACTTCAACTTCTTTATTTTATTTTTAGAATTTTTGGAAAATTTACAGCTAGGTTACAAAAAAGGTATTTGAGTAGAAAATAAATAATATTAAATGCTACTTATTATAAGAACGCCAATTAAAAGTTTCTGCAAGTAAGGTAAGAGATGAATAGGCAATATATAAACAGGTAAGGTAGACGACACATAAATAGAGAAAATAAATTAGATATAGGAAATTATTAGAATGATTGGGGTCATCCACAAAACACCTCAATACGGGATACGCCGGTGCTAAGTTCATATATTTTATTTTTTATTCGACTTTGAGATATTTATTTACTTATTTTATTTATTTCATCACAGAATCAACAGCACTTGATATCAATGTATACAAACTCTTATAACTAATGCTTAATGCCAATAACAGATTCACATTTTATAGACATTTAAGAAATTAGAAATTAGACGCTTAGAGAAAAAGATTAAAAAACACAATACAAAATAATAATTGATTTTCAAGGAATTTAGTAATTTAGTAATTTAGTAGGTACGCATTTGAAGAATGAAAGGGGAGGAGGGATGCTGTGTAAATGTGTATATATGAGGGAGTGAGGGAGAGAGTGTAGTGTTTTGTGTTTTGTGTAGTGTTTTGTGTAGTGTAGCTCTTTGAGTTCCAGAATATTTTATGGAACGTGCTATATATGATTAAGAACAGATATAACTTGTTTCTTAAAAGATGCCTTGCTATTAGAGAAGATGTCTATATCCGAAAAAACCTTGTTGTAGCTATCTAGCGTGCGATAGATGATAGAGTTCTGGGCATAGTTGGTGTGACTGAAAGGAACATGAAAGAGGGTGGTGTGTCTAGTACGTTTAAAGGGCGTTTTGAATTGAAGAACTAGAGACGCTAATTCGGGACTATCAATTCTATTACTGCAAACGTCGTGTAAAAACAACATCTGCAGCAAAGAACGCCGATCCTTTAACGGCATGAGCTTATGAAACCTACACGATTCCTCGTAGGTCATGCCTCTTTTACAATGGGTGCGATAGTTTAATGTTTTAATAAATTGGGATTGAATGCGCTCAATATCTTGCTCATATATTATGTATTGTGGGTTCCACATATTGCAACAGCATTCCAAGACGCTACGGACATAAGAATAATAAAGAACTTTAATACATTCAGCGTCGGAGAACTGCCGACTAACACGTAAGACAAACCCTAGATTTCTGTAAGCTTTTGCAACCACTGCCGCGACTTGATCAGACATGAGATGGAACAAGCACACCTGATGTTAAGTGGTAACCATCGCCTATAACTAAGTATTGTCTCGTAGGTCATGCACCATAGAAAAGTGAACTTTAACGTGAATAATTAGAATTATGTGACCAAATATCTGGAAACAGTCACCAGAATGTAAGTTCAAAAGCATTAAAAAAAGCATGTGTGCAATTCACACGTGGTACAAGTGAAACGTTAAAAAATGTTGGTTTTAAGATAATGAGACGAATGTAAAATTTCGGGAAGATGATAATTGTAGGTTTTAGTAATGATCATAGTGATGCAAAGTTAGATAATTATTAACACGCGTGGAGGGAACGAAGCAAAGCGCAAAGAGCACCACGAACATAAGAAACACTGTATAATACTTCCCATGTCATTTTCACTCACGTTAAATCTTATGAATGTATGTGTCTGTCTCTTTTTACTGTCGATTTTTCGTTTCATCGACTTTCAAATCACAACGATGCTAAAGAAGTTTTCACTTCAAAAAACGTTCTGAGGCGTCACAGAAAATCACCTCTATACAACAGAATAACTAGTGGTTCGCCCTGAACTAAGATCTCGCGAGTCTCCCACAAAACAAAAATAATAGTATTCATAATCTATGACTTATAAAAAAGTGCCACGAAATGCATAACCAATTAACTTGACCTGCAGTTTCATTCAAATTACAAGTAACGGGAGTTTATGTTAATTGGATACACTTTTTAGGGGTAGAAATTGCAGTTATTCTAGATTTCAGACTTTCCCTATATTTGTGTCACTACACGAATACCAAATTACAGCACTGTGGGGTCACTGGTGTCCCCTGTAAATGTCGTCAAAGTTCAGTTTTTATTGTGGCTAATAACTCAAAAACTACAAAGATTAGACTAAAAATAAAAACGGGGTCGAAATGTACTCATGAAGACGTTTCATTCATTAGACCAGGCTTTATTATGACTAATAACTCAAAACCATAAAGACTTTACTAAAAATAAAAATGGAATCTAAATGTACTAATAAAGACCTTTCATTAGACGTCCCATTTGACCTAATAGTCCTATTTTAATTATTTCTACCCTTCTTGAACCCAAATATCTCAACAACCCCGCAACATTTTTAGTTCATTTAGTCACACCAGGATTGTGCTAACACTACCTACCTACATATCAAATTTCACGATGATCGGATAAACGCTTCGAAAGTTATCCTTGGACAAACAAACATACATACATACATACATACATCGCCGAGTTGCCTAAGTTGATTTGGAGATCTCGCTTCGCTCGAACAATTAATAATACTACGTAGTCATGCAGCGTTACATATCATGCCCTATATTAAACCGCTAAGTGACGGATGACCTGTTTTAATAATAAAATTTAAAATTGACACATAAAGAATTAAAAGATAACAGTTAAATATCTAGCTAATTACTACCGTCCTGAAAACTAAGTCAAATCATAAAGAGAAAAGATGGATGGCGAAATTGCAGGCATGCCGTCTGGTGACAATTCTCGAAAGATTTATTGTAGCTAAGTGTATACACGGCTTTAGTTCTCCCTAGTCAATAGAGTCTATACATACTTGCTTATTCAAACCCATTTGTCGATGTATCCACCTTTGTACATTATGCAGGTAAACGTATAGGTCTATACCATTATTGTAAATTCATCAGTAGAATTGGATACGTATCTCGAAATAGACAAATATTAGCTTTGGAAGATTGTTATCCATTAACTACATAGTCATTTAAACACTGCAATAGTCAATTGAATTCGTGAATTAAGTAAATATGATAATGGGCTATGAGTGCTTAATACATAATTGTGAAAGGTCAAACATGGGCTAAATTCATATGAAGTGTGAGTAAAAAAATATTTGATATGATAAATAGGAAATACCTATTGATGATGTTGAAATAATTGAAGTCTATGAGAAACTTAGCACCTATATACCTAAGTTACGGCTGTTGAGCCGTTGAGGCAGAAAGGTTCCTGAGTACCATTATGTACATACGTAACCTCCAGTACGTGATCTCACTGGTAAGTTCAGTCTTGGACAGCCACTAGATGAAGAGATGAGACGAGCAAGGTTGCTGGTAGCCGTTAGTTGAAGCCCGCAAAATAGGGGAGGCAGGAGTGGACATTCTACGTCTGATAAGATGATGATGGAAAACTTTATTTGACGGTAACAAATCAGCTCCACAATTCAAGTACTCTTTAAAATCACTTCATCGCCTATTAACACTCCAATTATACCCAGTTAAACATCTTGAATCGTGGTTATTATCTTAATTAAGATAAAATATACTGAACTTTCTCCCCTAAAGTAATTATGCCGAGTTTTATAAAGTGCCTATCTGTTGGTTAAATGGCTGATTTGTTGGTAATTTCCATTCAAGTCTAAATCTAAAGTCTTCCAGAAGTATCCAATTACTATTCTCAAAAACAATAGGTAAAGATTTATGAACAAACCCCTTTCTGCTAGGGGCGTAGCCTGTTTAAATTATTAAGTAGTTCAGCGGGGTTGTCTTTAAATTGGGCTTACGTAAGTTCACATACTTCGGTCAATCTAGTTTACTCGATCAGCCTACCTTACCTTACCTATAAAAGCTTTATTTAAATTACCTTTGTCAATGTTAATGTGATAAAGATCCCTCGGGCCTATTGTTTAAAATCAAAACAATATAGTTATGGCGAGCAGATCTGATAATAAAAAACTGATCTCATTGATTGACTTAATAGTAAATTGACTCATTTTGATCAGTTCGGTTTACGAGATAAACGCTTGTTTGAACATTATTACTATATAATATAATACTTAAAACATATTGATATTGGTCATGAAATAAGCTCAGTAAGAATATTATGTACCTATCTAATAAGGGCTATGGTTTTGGTTTAAAAACATATTTTGATCTATATAATGACTTGTCTATATAATGATGGGTCTGGATGTTTTTCTATTAATATAAGTAATTAAATATTTACAAAAAAAAAGTATATCAGTTATCTGGTTGCCATAGTACAAGCTCTGCTTAGTTTGGGGCTAGATAGCGCTGTGTGAAATGTCCACCAATATTTATTTATTTATGTTGCCACGAGATGGACACTGAATTAGAAATGGTTAGATAACTTGTTTTGATTTATAATTGAAAACAGTATATCCAAATTCTGATTTATTACCAGGGCCCGTAGCTAAATTACATTCGCTGTGAATCTATTCGATCTCTACACATACATTTGTTGTCGCTATACCACGTGGTATTTCTATGGCATGTGTCCCATACACTTTCGGACTTATCGACTAGCGTCATCGCTAATCGACTGTAACTTGGCTAAGCCCTCAGGGCCCGTAGCCAAATTACATTCGCTGCGAATCTATTCGATTTCTACATACATTTGTTGTCGCTGTATCACGTGGTATGGCTATAGCATGTCTCCATCCCCATCCCATACACTTACGGACTTATCGACTAGCGTCATCGCTAATCGACTGTAACTTTGCTAAACCCTCCGGTTTACTCACCATAAGCTCTCTCCTCAGTTTGTCGAGTTCATGCGCCGAGGGGGGCGCTTGCTGCACCCTCCCCCGCCTCAGTTCCTCTAGCTGCCTCGTCAGCTCGTCCACCTTGGCCACGGCCACTGACAGCTCCTTCTCTTTCTCATTGAACAACGCCCGAATCGACTCGAGGTCGCTAGCTGTGAACAAAGGAAAAATACTGTTAAGTTTTGGTAAGAAAGGTTTTTTTCAAACATTGTCAAATTTTTTGTTGAAATCTGCCAGAAGATAAATGTTACGATAATGTCAGAGAGCTCTAGACTCCCTAGTTTTCAGCATATTATATCTGCAACTTCAGCACTGAAGTAAAAATAGTAACAAAGTCATGCAACCATACTAAGTAAGCCATTCTCTACTGTTATTCTCATATCTTATGAGAGTAAGTATAAAAATAACGACTGACACTTTCCCCCTAGACTGTAATGAAACGCTCCCTACTTCCTTTATAATGTAAAGTACTCTCTGACATATGTTTGTGCATAAAGTAGGTACGTATTTCCTGGGAATGTCGACATCGCATCAAGTCAGAAACTTGTTAGTGCGAATAAAACTAAAAGCCAGCTCTCGTATGTAAAAGCTGTCTGCATTTTGATGCATTCGTCACATCATCCCCGTCGAAGTTTCAACTTCTACAAGTTTCATCAGCGGTAAATTACGACCTTAGCTAAAGAAAGTCGCTGCAAAAGTTCTAGGAATGCAAATTTTACGTTGCGCTCTGCAAATGTCGGCAGTAAAAACCACCAGTCAAATTTAAAATGAAGCCAAATTTCTTTAAACTTTTCCTATTGTTTTGTAATACGACAATAATCAGTGGATAAGAACCGACTGAACTCTGTGGTAAATATGTGTGATTTTACTTCTATAATGATTTGCAGGAAATATAATTATTTTTACTATTATTTAAAAGTTAACAACAACGATCTAACGCACTAATAACTGAAGTAAGTTTGCAGCAAGGCAAGAACGCTCTCCTTCCCTAATGATAATGAACCTTGAATATTAAGCACATATTTAAGGAAAAAGATGGATAGTATCATAAAATGTGACCATTTAGATACTTTCCATTCCATTTCACGTGACGAAATGTTGCGTAAAGGAAAATTTCCTTCACTCATTATACTTATTTACATTTTGGAGGGAAAACCGGTATTCAAGGATTTTAAGGTGAAATTATTTTGTTATTATCCCCATTCATTCACAGCTTCGAAATAAACATAATTCGCCTAAGCTCTACTTAATAAATTCATTACCTAAAAGCTCATATTTTATTTTATACCTCTGAATTTAACATGAATTTTCAAGGTATACAAAATACCTACGTACTTGAATCCAAATAATTCGCTTCGGTGTAACAGTATAAGAAAGTAATAAAACTAATATTATAAATTCGAAAGTAACTCTGTCTAGTCTGTCTGTTTGTTACGTTTTCACGACTAAACGGCTGAACCGATTTTGATGGAATTTTGTATATTTACCCGACCGCGCAGAAGGAGGATAATGTTGGGTAACAAACTTTTTTAATAATTTAGATAACTTATGATAAGTATAACTTTTGAAACTATCGAGCACAATTTTCACTATAAATGGCATATTTACCATAATTTATGAGTTTTTGGGTGTCCCGATATTTCGATACATTCGTTTTTTGTGGAATTAATGAGTACAAGTGTTAATATCAAGTACCTAACACACACATGTTTAAATAGTATTGTACTAAAACCAGTTTCACTAACTGAGGGCTTATAGCCAAGTTACATTCGCTTCGAATCGATTTGATTTCTACATAGGTTTATCGTCGATATATCACGTGATATTTCCATGTGTCAAATCCCATACATTTTCGGACTTATCGACTAGCGTCCTCGCTAATCGAATGTAACTTGGCTAAGCCCTCTGATGCTACAATAAAGTTAAACATAGAGAGAGTGTCACGTTAGCTGACAAATCCTATTCCGAGCACAGATGGGTCCTTTAAAGGCTTCAAGAGGCTTTTGACCTTTCAATTACTGAAGACAATAAACTCGGATTTATATATATGAGTGCCGCCAGAAGGCAAGTTGCTATGGTTACAACATCATCCATTTAGAGAAAAATCCTTCTAATTCTCATTTACTGAGGCTCTTAGTTCTGAGAAAGTAAAATCATGGTATGAAAAGAAATGAAAAAACCGATATTAATAATTCCTTGAATAAAAATACTCACTTTTATATATGTACGTAGATTGTACGTAATACTGTTATTAAAAGGATTCCTGACTACTTTGTGATTCTTGGTATGATTTTACAAGCTTTTTATTAACTTGCAATGTATGTATGTTTGTTCGGGTGGAATCTTGCAACTGGATTTTAAACCCGTTACCCTCAACCGACTGAGCTGAAATTTGGAATATATATGTAACTTCGGTGACAATGCAATAATATGGTATTATGGAGGTAGTCTTATGATGTTATGGTGCTAGACAATGGAACTTCTGAATGAATTATAGTAGGCTACATATTGTTGGGGCTCATTAATAGTGCTTATGAATTTTATAAAAGCTTGTTTTGAAAAAGTAATTTTTCAACAAAAAACTTATTTAATATTAACCTATTACCGCAAGTCTCAGTTATAACTAACCTAACATTATACAAAAATAGCTACTGGGATCAAAATATGCCAAAACTACTAGGGTTTTCTATTATCCATCATCCATCCACAGCCTGACTTCACCCATTGTTGGGTATAGGCCTCCGCTAGTCTCTTACGATATCCTCCACTCGCTGCCGGATGTCCTACCCTTCTATACCCGCTCCTCGGCCACCATTCAGTCACTGCCCTGCTCCATCTGTCATCACCACATCTAGCCAAGTGTAGCCAAGTGTAGCCAAGTGTCTATTATCCAAATAGAAATAATTATAGCATGTCATTAGTTATAATTAGGTATAATCTAGGTTTACCAGACCACGGCCAAGCCAAAAAAAAGGAAAGGGTATATTTTAGCACTCTATGGATGTATGTTCCATCTTGGCGCCTAAACTACTCATACGATTTTGATAAATCAGGTGTCGCTCCGGTATTTATTGTCCGGGTGACATAGGATACCATGGACTTAGGTATTTGGTCGGGTTTCAGTTTTTAAACTTATAGAGTTATATTAAGTTTATATTCATTTACTTATTTATTCTACCAGAACCCAAGCCAAGAACCTGGTCCTTGGTTGTTTCTTAATGTACACCGCCGCTGGCGTCTTCATTAGTTCTCATAGATCCTGTTAATTCTAAAGCTTGCGTGGCAAAGATCGTTTTTAACGATAAGGAAGCAACTTGTACCTCTGTAATTAATTCAATGTTTCTTTATATTAATACTCAATAAAGATATAATCTAAGTGTTTAACTATTTTCAAGAGTAAATACACTTACTCACTATCACGTATCGATTCACCCCTGCTTTGTTTCATAAATAATTATGTTATTATATTAAATTCCATGAACGCCGCCCACGCCGTCCTCTAGGATACTTTAAAACCAGTCAAACCCAAGGTTGTCTGGAAGAGATCCTTCATAGCGATAAGGTCACCCATTGTACTTTACGACAAGACTTTAAGTGTTTATTTTATTGTAATGTTTGTTTTATCTCGTGTAAAATAAAGTATTTTTTTAATAACGTGTATTTGAACTAAGCGTACACAAATAAAGCAATGAAAGTGAATTTTAAGTCTATACAGCTTTCATCTAGTATTTTATTAAGTCAAGTAATATCTTGTTCGGCGAAAGGCGATTGAAAACAAGAGGGTAACTCCCAGGGCGTCGAATAATGGAATATTCCTCGAGAGGATGTATCGCTATCTGACCCGGCCAAATTGATTTATTAGGAACATCTCGAGGACTGTGAAGTATTCAGTTTTCAGGAATTCTTACTCAAATACTTGCCCTTATTTAACAAGAGATGTTTAAGATCTACGAGTAATAGCTTTCTCTTTATTATCCTTGTACCGACCCAGAACGAATATTTGCGTAAACCCCAAGCAGCATGTCGCAAACGAAAATATATTTTTTTTAACACATGTTTTTTAATGTTATATTCTATATTTTATAAAAATGTTCGTGTGTCTCTTTGTTGTACCAAAATACAAATAATAACTATTAATATTTTCTATTATATATAGGTATATAGGGCTATATATAGGGTTTCGACCTCCATAGCGCAGTGGGCGAAGAAGTAGTCTGAGATGCAAGAGGTTGCGGGTTCGATTTCCCCCGCGGAACAAAAGTTTGCATGATCTACATATTTTCTCTATATATTGTAAGTATGTATTTACAAATATATATAAGTATTATATCAGTTATCTGGTTCACATAGTACAAGCTTTGCTTAGTTTGGGGCTAGATGCGCTATGTGAATTTGTCCAGCATTATTATAATTTTTTTTTGTTTTGATACCCAGAAATACCAGTAATGTACTTGTCGCTGAAAAACCTCGTTAAAAGATTGTTAATCAATTAAACCGCTTCCGCTTTACTAGATAAAAGTTAGTCACCGTTTGAGAATAGGGTATTTCTGAATTACGGTAATATTTGGGGGCAATACCATAGAAAAGAGAAATAAAAGAGTAACCATACATTTTACTTTAAAGATAGGGTCCCATTATTTATTCCAATCCAATTTACTACAGCGTAGACGTTTCATCTCGTTTCAAATAAAAATGCAGGCATTCTCGTTAGCTACCTTATGGAATTGTTAGCTGCGAGTATGTGTAACTTTAAAGTGCTATTTCAGCAAATTTGACTTTTGTACGTTGGATTAGATATTCTTTTTGAGAGAATAGTTCACGTATATAACGAGTTAAGGAAAGATGAAAATGAAAAACACAAGTGGCGATCACAATAAGCCTCGTGGCTGCAGTGATATTAAAACCACAATAGCAAATAATTAAAAAAAAGTTGAAAATCGTCAGTACTGAAATTCCGGAATACAGCAGCCTGATCTACTAACGTTATATTTTTTTTCTAAGTAAGCTTGTAGTTTGGTATCGATAGCTACATCATTAGATACTTATTTTTCAAATATGGCCTATCAATGTTTTGCATGATTTTAGACACAGCCATAGTTAGCCACAGTTAGAATTTAGCACATTTTATGAAAAAATAACTACATCTAATATACAACTACATTTCATATAAATATACGATTAAAAACACGTTTAAGTGTAACTGACCTTAAATATAACTACAAAATGAAAATAAATGTTTTTAGTCCGAGTCTGTTTTTGTACTATAATATAAAAAAAACCTTTGTTAAAACTTAACTAAACTAAACTTAGCGTAATGAGATGGAAGACGAAACTTGTGAAGCGATTAGCTGCCTAACTACACTCACCGTGCCACAGTATAATCTGTATTTCAGCAACGCAGCTGACTAAAATATACCTATTTAATGACACTCACAACCACACCGATGTAAACGAAAGCTTTACTCCACTAATCTATTGAATGCATCGAATACAACTTTTCCGATGCCAAGTTGCAAACTTAAAAATCTTCAAGCTCGCTTTATATTTTGAATCATATTAGTGATACATAATCGTTCAAAATTGTTAATTTTTATGTCATTCAATAAAAAAGTCATGGTAGATCGCTTACCATCAGGCGAGATGGTATTTAAACGTGAGCCTATAATTCAAATATATAAAAATCTGGTAGATTTAATAATTCTCTCCCGTTGTTTTACCATTACAATTTTTTTTAATATAGATTTATAATACGGATTTTTATAATTTTTTTACATTATGGAAGTTGTATGCAAATATCTAGACAAATCAGACGTGTTGCGCTACTAGTTGAGATTTCCTTTTGTCTCAGCTACACCCAGTAGTTAATTTAGGACCGCAAAAACTGACACAGAGTGATGTCTGGACAGTAACAAATGGTGGTTACCATCCGACAATAATCTAGTTAGTGCAGCAAAAAGAGGACCTTTGTTATCTTTTGATGTTTATTTCAAAATGAATTATAATACTAGATGACAGTCGAATGTTTTACTTTGCCGATGTAAATAATAAATAGGCTCAGAATTTATCAATCCCCATGATGGATATCCTCAGATCTCTCTCTCCTCCTCTCCTCAGATTCAGTTGTTGCACCACCATGTTGTATAAAATAATATCTCTGACTCAGTATGCTGACCAATAGAAATATCCCATTAGGGAGTAGTCCACTAAATACGTGACAGTCAAATTGCATACCCATGATTTTGTTTTGGTTTTTATTTAAGAGCTCTTGTCAGAACCATCATGCAATTTCCTCCATGTTGCTCTTTCTCATGGCCTCTACAAAAATTAAACTAAAAATAAAAACAAGGTTGAAATTTACTAATAAAAACCTTTCATTTGACGTCCCACTTAATAGTCTCATTTTCATATTTTTTTACCCCTCTTGAACCCCAATATCTCAACAACCCCCCAATGTTTTTAGCTCAATGAGTCACACCAAAATTGTGCCATCACTACCTACCTATATACTAAATTTCATGATGATCGGATACGCTACAAAAGTTATCCTTGGACAAACAAACATACTTACATACATACATACAACGCCGATTTGCCCAAGTTGATTTGGAGATCTCGCTTCGCTCGGTCAATTAAAACATAACAAACTTGAATTATTTATACGACTAGTAATATAATTTTGAAACTCGCATAAGTAATATTTTGGTACCAAACATATTTCCCGGAAGCAACATTAGTATCGCTTAAGTTCTCGTAGCGCTACGCCGCGTCGTCGTAGCGATTTCTCTTCATACATAATCTGTGTGACTAACGTACAGTGTGCGATACGATTTTCTCGGAAATCTTATGAAATTCGTTCTGAAACGTCGTCGTTCATGCCACGAAGGAGTTTTTAGTCAACGCAGTTACTTGTTTTGTGAATTACAAAGCTTTCAATCGTACAATTGTTGTTTTTCGTAAACCTACGAGTATGTGCCTGCGTGGGTTTTGCACATATGTAAAAGTGCAAAAAACATGATTTTGTAAAAATATCTACTACCAAAAGCATCATCATGCACGGCTAAATATAGTTTTCCCTATATAGGGGGTAGCGGGTTAAGGCGGGTCTGGCGGCCCCCACCGAATCTGGTAAAATCGTTCCAAAAATCTTGAAGAGGATCGAAAAACAAGCAGTATAAGCTTTTTACCGACATTACAACCCCAAACGAAAACACAGTAATGGCGAAAAATATGATTTTTTGTGATTTTTTTTTCAAGCAGTTAAATTTATTTTTAAATGGTTTAAACGCAATTAAAAAATTGTTTTGGATGTATGAAAGTCCCCTGAATTTTTTCAGATTTTTTGGTCAAGTAAAAACATGTGAATTTTAGGTTTAAATGCGAAAAAATCGTGAAAATGCGTCATTTTCAAGATTCAACCCTCTAATTTTTAGGGTTGTTTTCATTTTCCCGAGGGGTGCTGTATAGTATAGATAGCGGCAATCGTCCTCTTTTGAATGCAGGCAACTGGAGTCAATTTGGTCAATTCTGGTGAGTGAGGCGATTTTTTGAAAAAAACTCGAATTTTCAACTTTCGGTAAATTACGGCGCGTACTTGGTATAATGCGTCTTTGATATAAAAAATACATCTCTATAGGGGTTTTTGAGGTCGCTGATCACGAATTTGATGTCAAAAATTTTTTTTACAACAAATACACCCATAAATATTTATTAACACAGGTTTGATAATGTTATTTTTATTATGTTAATGATAATTTTTTTGACATCAAATTCGTGATCAGCGACCTCAAAAACCGCCATAGAGATGTATTTTTTATAGCAAAGACGCATTATACCAAGTACGCGCCGTAATTTACCGAAAGTTGAAAATTCGAGTTTTTTTCAAAAAATCGCCTCACTCACCAGAATTGACCAAATTGACTCCAGTTGCCTGCATTCAAAAGAGGACGATTGCCGCTATCTATACTATACAGCACCCCTCGGGAAAATGAAAACAACCCTAAAAATTAGAGGGTTGAATCTTGAAAATGACGCATTTTCACGATTTTTTCGCATTTAAACCTAAAATTCACATGTTTTTACTTGACCAAAAAATCTGAAAAAATTCAGGGGACTTTCATACATCCAAAACAATTTTTTAATTGCGTTTAAACCATTTAAAAATAAATTTAACTGCTTGAAAAAAAAATCACAAAAAATCATATTTTTCGCCATTACTGTGTTTTCGTTTGGGGTTGTAATGTCGGTAAAAAGCTTATACTGCTTGTTTTTCGACCCTCTTCAAGATTTTTGGAACGATTTTACCAGATTCGGTGGGGGCCGCCAGACCCGCCTTAACCCGCTACCCCCTTTCCAAAGTGACCGATTCTGTTCGATTTCGACGTTCCCATAATTGACTTTGGATTCGAAGATGACAGAAAAACCTCAACTTCACAAAATTAGGCGTACCGGGCACAGTAAATGGCATCTTGTGGTTTCCACGTATGGACAGAGCTTCACCAAGGTATTTTAAGCTTGCTATGTCACGTACAAGATTACATCACATTGCATTGCATTGAGAAGCACTTAGACTTGGATTACGGGATAAATTGCTTTTTATTTTTTTACGTTCTGCTGTAATGGTATGGTGAAAATGGACCTTGTTGGAAAAAAAATAAGTTGAAAGGTAGTAAAATGCAGAGAGTGGGAGATGCCTCTCTTGCACCGAGATAACAAATTCGTTTTCAGCGTCGAACTAGGAATGGTTACGCCATTTCTGTCTGTCTGTCTGTCCGACCAGTCAGACTTTTTAAGAGTTGTTGACTATTGATGCTGTAAAGTTGAAATTCTGAAATTTGGCATAGTGATATTACATTTTAGTGACACCTGTCGATTTTCGCAATTTATGAAGTAAAAACCAAAAAAATTGTATCTTTTAGGTTGTTTTTTTACATATTTTTAATTAATTTTGTATTTTAGATTGATTTTGATATATCCACCATACTGACTGTGAAACCCTTTACTGTGCGTGGTTTTTTTTCGACCAATTTGTTTTTTCAATATTATAAAAATTACAATAAAAATTGTGCACGTACTAGTACATACAATTTTTCTAATCCATCTTCAATCCGAAAAATCCTTTGGCACACGCGGGATCTTTGAACCCACGCCACGTTAGAACCATATACCCTCTTTGACCCCGTTAAACTTGTTAACTGTTATAAATATTTAAAATGGCTCATAAAAGCTATGACCTAATTAGTCTAAGACCCTATTATAATTAAATTGTTAGCGCAAAACTCGTAAACTCGCTAACTAGACGAGGCTATGATGGAACACCTCAACTTATAATTATTTCAAACTGTGTTTGTGTTACGTCACTTAGTGGAAATATCGCAAATTTTAGCTATATTAATTGTTGCCTTGTTGTTAATAAGAGTGTTATAAATTTGATTCCCTTCTGTCCTTCGTTTTGTCTGTCTGTGTGCCTGTCTATAACATCATAGCTTCCACCGATTTCAATGTGTTTGCGAAATTGGTAAAAGCTATTTAAAATTAAGGGTCAGACATTAGACACGCAGATTTCAGATTTCACCCCCACTTCACCGCGCACCCGCCATTAGATTTACACCAAAGCAACAACTAGAGACATTATTACAAATAAACTTCTCGGAAATTTGTGGAACTAAACGGCTACAAAGTACTGATAATTGCTCTCTATACTCGCGCCATCTGTTTAGGAATGCGGGAACTACGTTTCATTGCAAATAACGTGATGAAACGCCATCTATACATTCGCACACGATACGCTGGTTAGATGGTTGGTCAGTGTGTCACAGTAAAATAAATGTAGTAAGTCAGAAATTTATTTTTTTCATTGAAAGTGTTATGTGAGCCCAAAAATAGAAAGTTTAAATAGTATAAAATATTCCGACATTAATTTATACATTCATAAGCATTTATTTACAGAAATAATATAATTGCAAGTCAATACAACAACCAAGTCAGACGTATTGAAAGAGATACCGAATTTTTTTTTTTCTATCAATATTACCTAATGATATCGTCCACAACATAATTTTACATGATGGACATACTCGGATTTATTACTATTCATACCCACTTTTGCGCACTGCGCAGAGTTCTCATGGTATATGTCCGTTAGTAGGTAAGTATAAAGTTAGTATTATGTACAAAAATTGACAATTAACGAATCTAAAAACGAAATTTAATTTCTCCTACTTGTTTTGGTAAGCGTAACGCAATGAAATTTATTTTACTCGAAAGAAATTAACATTTCACTTATATATCATTCATTACAAGTAAGGGAAATGTTAATTTCTTTTGAGAAAAGTTTTAACTTAAGAATTTTAGTGATTTAAGACTGTCCAAAAATTTAACTAAAAAACATTTTAAGAATACCCGCAAATAAATATTTGTTCAAATGTCACCCTCAGTATGGTACAAGATCGCTCGGGGTGACACTGTGAGAAACCAAGAAGTCCATTCCAGATCACAAGTCTTGGAATTGTCCGTAAGTGTTCGGATAACACTATGAAAATAGAGATACTATTTGAATTTGACGTTGTGCATTTGGTGAATCATGGAGGCTAAAAGGCTTGACACTTTGAGCACGTTACTTTTCTGTATATAATAATAAATTAAAAATCCTCAAAATCTATACGGAATTCCAAGGTTTGAGAAGGTGCATTGCCAATAATTGTACTTTCATAATTTATAATTTCATTGGTTATTTTTCGTTTCTTGTTATCATGTGACGAGGTCGTTCTCACATTTGCTTGACGTTTCCTGGGGACTGATGCACCTCGCAGAGGTAAGCTTCTTGTCTGCCTGGGATTAGTCTTCCATATATGATTTGATACATATCCGTTGAATGCTTAAAGCCTTCCACTATAATATCGGACTCCATGCCAGTGGAGGGTCCCGTGTAATTTTAGTAGCATGTGTGTACCTTTGGTTGTACACTTTTCGGCCTGGGCGCAAATGGAACAGTATTTGTTTCTCACGCCGAGAAATAACACTTCTCCGAATCTACGTCCCACTATTGCTGCCGCGCCGGATAATGATGAATAATTTTTCTTATAAGATCTTTTCCCCCAGCATCCATCCGCTATTACATCAATAACTGCCACACCATCTTTAACTTTTCCTTCTTCAATCGCTGCTTCTCGCTCACGTTTAGCTGCAGCCTCCATTGCCACCATAGCGCTTTCTTCCCACTTTTTAGAAATAATTGTATGTGTCTTACTATAGATGGTTTGGGACATTTGCGGCAAATTCATCGCTGCAAACAGCTCTGACAGTTGTGCTAATCCTATGCCTGTTACTGTCATGCCTGTGACAGCAGCTGTGTTCAGATCTAAAGTATTTTTAGGCTTTGGATCACATGTATTAACTTGGAATTTGATATTGCACATTTTACACAGAAACGTTATTTTCGATGACAGACCAAAACTTTTCTCTGAATGGAACTGAATACTTTCTAGTCCACAATCAAAGAATGAATGTTTTGAGATCTGATTCAATAAGTTTGATGTATAATAATGAATATCAACGATTCGTCTTTCTTCTCCTCCATTTTCTATCCTAAAACAATAAAATTGTGTGAAACGTTGTTCAATAAAACGTTTCATCAGGGCATAAAGTAGTGATCTATACGACCTCCGTGGCACAGCGGGCGAACAGCCGGCTGAGACGCAGGAGGTAGTGGGTTCAATTCCCGCCGCGGAACAAATGTTTGCATGATCTACAGATATTTGCTCCTGGTCTGGTTGTTTTTCTATAATGCTATTAAAACTATATATTATAAGTATGTATTTACAAAAAAAAAGTATATAAGTATTCTATTAGTTATCTGGTTCCCATAGTACAAGTTCTGCTTAGTTTGGGGCTAGATAGCGCAGTGCGAAATGTCCAGGAATATTTATTTATATTTATTTATTTATCTCATTGGCCAAGTATTATGAGACTTAATAATAACTAGTGGTTCACTTCGAAATGAGATCTCGCGAGTCTCCTAAATAACCAAAAATAAATATTGTTCATAATCTTTGACTATAATTACTGGTGTACCCTGTGCATTTCGTCAAAGTTTAGTTTTTATTATGGTTTTATATTTATTTTATTAAATTACTCAAAAAATACAAGGATTAAACTAAAAATAAAAACGGGGTTGAAATGTACTCGTTTAGACCTTTCATTAGACGTCCCACTTGACCTAATTTTTTCATTTTGGTTTTTTATATCTTAACGACCCCCAATATTTTTAGCTCATTTAGTCACACCAGGATTGTGCCATCACTACCTACCTACGTATCAAATTTCACGGTGATCAGATCAACGCTTCGAAAGTTATCTTCGGACAAATAAACATACATACAACGCCGATTTGCCCAAGTTGATTTGGAGATCTCGCTTTGCTCGATCAACCCTATTTTATTTTCAATCCCAAATTAGAAATCTGCAATGGGTAGACTACTATAAACTGCTGCTGTTGATCAAAATAAATAAATAAATAAAACTTAATAAATAATAATAATAATATTAAATAAAAAAAGTTGATTTATATTTGCCTTTTTAGTTTACATTTTTCTATTCTTTTTGTTTATTGTATTTGAATATGTACGACAGTTTATTCTGAAATAATTGTAAAAATACATTATATTATTAAAGTAAAGCAGATTTTTATAACTTGTTAATGAATGTTAAATTTAAATAGTTAACATATTAACTTGAAATAATGAGTTTTATACTGTTTTTATAGTTGATTGATAATACAAACAGGCAACAATAATGTAAACATCTAACCGTTCAAAATTTGGAGTGTCACAGGGTAATGTGTCACAATTTTCATCGACTGTCCTCTCACTCAGGCCGAAGCTGAAAAGTTTTTTATAATATGTATAGGTACTTACTCCAATATATTTAATGTAAAAGTTTTTATACTCTAATATATGTACTTATTTTATAGCCAACTTAGCAATTTCAACTAACTAGGAACGTAAGTAGTTGTAACTTGGTCAACGTAAGACATGTGAACTTTGTCCTACTGTTACAAATTTTCTTATACTGTGCCACGACGCGCCATGAAGCCGCGCTGATACAAAGTAAGTAGATAATATGAATGGCTGCATGTAATAACTTACAATATCCACATACTTAGTATATACACATATCTACCTACCTAATAAATAATTATGATGGGTTTTCCTTACCTTTCGCCGGATTGTGTCAAAAGGGGCTCATTTGCATCTTTCTTCTTTGACCTTACAATAAACATAGCTTTGACTGACAAAGGTTTAAAAATCAAAAGTTATGATTTCATATTAAAATATTCACTAGGTACATGACTAAATAAAAGTATACTTGTACAAAACATAGAAACAACTAAAGGTAGAAAAAATATGAAAAAAAAAATTATCTAGGTATATTCACTAGGTACCTACATGACTAAATAAAAGTATAGGTACTTGTACAAAACATAGAAACAACTAAAGATAGAAAAAATATGAAAAAAAAATCATGTAGGTATATTCACTAGGTACATGACTAAATAAAAGTATACTTGTACAAAACATAGAAACAACTAAAGATAGAAAACATATGAAAAAAAAATCATCTAGGTACTATGAGACTTGAACTCCCTTCACCAGATTATGTAGATAACTCTCCAGTGTAGAGAGAGAACCGCTGGGCTAACAAGACTTTTAATTTTACGTTGAAAATAAGAATATATGTCGTCAGTGCCGCGGCACAAAAAACCCTCCCTGGATGAAAGATTTTACAAAATCATACTAAATATTATCAAATGTCAATATATACGCGCAAATAAAAGGCTTACTTACCTTACTTTATCCATCATGTGTTTCGCGCGCATAATGCACAATTTTTTAAATGATTTTTTACCCATTTGTGTGGGTTTAATTTTCGTTTCATTCCTGGAAAAAAATTGCACAGGTCCATCTAGCAACGCGGATCGCCGCGGAATGAGATTGAGCGCGAAGTAAAATACGCGAGTAAAGAGTGAGAAGAGTGCGACATGATGTTGAAGTGGCTCCGAATTAAAAAACGTAAGCGACATTTATAAAAAACATAATTACTGTGCAAATAAGTCACTTATTCTAAAAAATAGGTTTATAGTTTATTTTCTAATTATTTGAAGCATATATTTGTGAAATATCATATCAAAATACCTCAATGTGTAGAATTAACTTGGGAATGTCGTAATTGTCAGAGGTGTCTTTGAAATTTTTTTTTACTGACATTTTATTAATCATTCGTGTTTTTAGATCAGCAGTTTTGTTACTTATATCCTTGAGTATCGTGTATTTAAACTTCAATACCATAAAGCAAGCAGAATAATAATTGTCAGTGTTGCAATATTGAGTCTTCTGGCTCTTAAGGAAATTAAATTTTGTAGAAATTAACTTTGCAGTAATAAAGGTTGCTGGGAGCCGTTGGTTGCAGCCCACGCAAGACAGCCGCTCAGGAAATCTATAAGGGAGCCTCCCTTCTATGTCAAACTTTTGGTTATTTGAATATGGTTTTTCTTTTATCTGGTATGCTCAAGTGATTACCAACACAAAACAAAAAAGGAGTGAACGAAATAGAGACATCCCACTAATATTATAAATGCGAAAGTTTGGATTTTTGTTTGTTACGCAATCACGTCGAAACGGCCAAACCGATTTCGAAGAAATTTGGTATGTACTTAGATTATAACCTGGATTAACAAAAAGTGTCTTTTTTTAATCCAGGTTATAATCAAACAACGCGTGTAAAGCCGCTGGCGGAAGCTAGTGAAATGATAATGTAAAAAAAAGTAATTAAGTATATGTAAATCGTGCAAGCTACTCCCATTTTCAATGAGTTGTATTTTTATACTGTGCCTGGGTGAGTATATTTTGTTATCGAAACACTTTTATATATATTATTATCATCAATGTGTTGCCACTTTGATGATAATAGATATAAAACAATTAACTGTTAATGTTTACATTCATTTCGATTTATTTCTGGTTTCAAGAACAGTCAGGTTTCATAATTGTAGTCATATCATACGAGTGATAATATTCAGTTTTCAAACAGCCATATTCAAAACAATCAAACTAATCTGCTGCAGTCCATTTTAACAGTAATCTGATACGCATCCCACTTTACGTAGTAATTGCCATAAATCTTTTTTCATGAGGGTTGCGTTTATCCTTTTATCCGCACAATATAAAGGATATTAATGTATTTAGGACGTATAGAAACTGTATTGTATGTATTTTCAACTTACAAGAAATTATTCATAACATGAAAATGTTTCCTTCTTTTGCATATTGCTTGCGTGTTCATAAATCCTTATTATTTTTCAGATTGAAAAAACTTCCCGGTAAACGATGAGCGACATTCATAAAATGTATATTATGTATACTTAACTAATGATTTCAGTACCATCCTGGGTATGGCACTCAGGGTGACATCATGTATACTTAGAAAATCAATATTGCCCTGCCAACAAACTGTTTGTTACATTCTTTAGTTACTATGTTTTTCAACTGATATAAAACTAATTTACGTGTTGATAAATATTACAGATGAAAATATTTTAAGTGTAAATTATCCCAACCAGTCCGTGGAAACCATATTTTGCAATTTATCATTCTCATTTAAATAATGCTCTCAAAGTATATTTTATTTGAGCACTGACGCCTTCCTAAGTAATTGGATATTTTGTTTGAATGTGAGATAAAATCGGGTTTCCCACTCGGAATAAACCTCACAAATCGAACAATCTGAACTGATATAGGTTTTATCCAAGCTCAACGATCGTTCTAAATAGCAAGTCGCTTTCCTATTTGCTTTTTACGATAATTGGAGCTAAAATTAAGATTTCTTTGATACAAATTAATATTGTGTTATTTTTTTTTTACAAATATTACGAACTAGCTGATCCGCCCGCGGCTCACGTGGTTTGTCAATAAAACATTACCTTGCACAGTCGGATGAAACGTAACTGATGTCCCAACCTCGGTCACAAATCTATCTATATACTAACGATACATAAGGAGTGCATCTAAAGAATACCTCATAATTTTAACCCTTTACTTTATCCCCCCACCCTTTAGGGATGATTTAGCAAAAAAGTTGAAACACGTATTTCTTTATTCCTTACCAAAAGCCTAAATATGAATTTTCAAATCCCTAACTTAAAGAATTATGGATTACCCATACAAACTTTCAACCCCTATTTCACCCCCTTCAAGAATATTTTTTGAGACAAAAGATAGCCTATGTCTTTCTCGAGGATCTCTATCTCCTTGCAAAATCGTATTACGATTCGTTTAGCCGTTTAGTCGTGAAAAGGTAACAAACTAATAAACTAACAAACAAACAGAGTTACTTTCGCATTTATAATATAAATATGGATAACGTAGTTCTAATTCAATTGTCGGTTCCATTTGCGAGTGCATACAAACATTATGTAATGAATAACCGTAACTAGCCGTTATCAAGCCTCATTACCATTAACTTCCACTAATGAATAATGTGGCTCTAAGTAAATAAGTTCCACTCCACAGAAATATAATGATATCAGACCAACGCTGAAAACTTTTTTATTGTTATGTCGCTACAAATAAAGGACTTTTTATATTGTTACAAAACTCAATCAATGTTGACAAAAGTTTACGGTCAATTTCGGTAAAATGAGAAACCGAAAAGGTCACACTCTAGTACCTACAACTCGATTTCCGCAAGTCCCATCTATCTACGATGATATTGGAGCGAGAATATCCCAACTTAACTGAAAAATTCGCAGTACATTTACTGGTTTTATCTTAGCCGGAATCTTAATATGAATTTTATCTAAGGGGACAACGCAAATCGTGGTCATATACGGTTTTATGATTCAGTGGGCTAGTAAATGGGTTATGAAATATTGCCAGCAATAAAACCTGTGGACTTTCTGACTGTTATATTTATTTACTTCTAGTTGACATGCTCCGGCATCGCACGGATTTCATAATAAAATACAGTCTAATGGTCTTGAGCTCATACGAAAATCCCATAGAAAAAAGCACTTTGAGTTTTTAAAATAAAATAAACCTCACCTCAAACTGAGATCTCAAGAGTCTACCATAAAAAAATGTATTCGTAATCTTTGACTATCAAGATAGTGCCACGAAATAAAAACCAACTAACTTGACCTACAGTTTCATTCAATTACAGGTAACGGGAGTTCATGTTAATGGGTTACTTTTTTGGGGTACAAATTGCAGTTATTCTAGATTTCAGACTTTTGCCTATATTTGTGATATATAAGCTACACGTATACCAAATAACAGCACTGTGGGGTCACTAGTGTACCCTGTGAATTTTGTCAAAGTTTAGTTTTTATTATGGCTAATAACTCAAAAACTACAAAAACTTTACTAAAAGTAAAAACGGAATCAAAATGTACTAATGAAATGTACAAATGAGATTTGACGTCTCACTTGACCTAATAGTCTCATTTTTATTTTTTTTACCCTTCTTGAACCCCAATATCTCAACAATCCCCCAAAATTTTTAGTTCATTGAGTCACACCAAAATTGTGCCATCATTACCTACCTATATACCAAATTTCACGATGATCGGATAAACACTTCGAAAGTTATCCTCGGACAAACAAACATACATACATACAACGCCGATTTGCCCAAGTTGACTTAGAGATCTCGCTTCGCTCGATCAAAATGGCACTCCGGGAGTGCCGACAGAAGTGAAAACTTGAACAATTACAAGATACTTATATACAGGTAACGATAACAGTGTCACGAGTTCAATGGTTTATTCCCATTTCAAAAAATGTCCAACGCGCCTAACGAAGTTTTCACTTCATATACAGAGGTGACGGTAACGGTAACAGTGTCGCGAGTTTAATGGTTTTTCCCATCTCAAATAATGCCCAGCGCGCCTAAAGAAGTTTTCAGTTTAAAAAATAAAAACAACAAAAATCCTGGTTTAAAACAGTTTTAAAAAACTAAATGGGTACAATATAAAACCAGCCAAATGCAATATCGAGTTTCAGCTACAACACCCAGACAACTTGATACAAATATTTACAGATTATGCAAACAGTTGCCCCTCCCCCCACATGAGCATCAGTCAGCCCCACAGGCCTGAGTAGCACAGGTCGTCAAAGAACGCAATTATTACCAGAATTCTTTGTGTGAGTAAAAAAACATTTTCATCTGATGTCAAAATAAGAATTTCCATCAACATAAACAAAACTAAGCCTTTAATTTCCGTGGGTGACGCAAAATGGCTGAGTCTCTTCCACATAAATTAGATTGAGACGTGTAGACGTGGCCTGCATTCTTTGAAAATTTATGAGGTATGTGTTCTTTCAATTTTACGTGAAAATTGCGAGAGGAATGAAGCAACTTCTTCTTGAATGGTTTATTCTTTTCCCTGTGTCAAGTATTTCATAGTATGTATTTATAGACGGAAAACTTTTATATTAAACACTAGCTGTTGCCCGCGACTTCGTACGAGTTACATTACTAGATAAATGTGCAGGTAACCTAGAAATACAGCTAAACTCACTGTTGCAATTTGACACCCCATTTTTATCCCACGGAAACTGATTTATGGGATAAAAGATAGCCTATGTGGTAATCCAGGTTATAATCTACAATACAATACAATACAATTATTTATTTATAACGCCAAGTTACAAGTCAAATACAAAAGTAATAATACAAAAACTACGTTCAGCCGTTACGACGTGATTAACGTTAACAAACAAATAAATAAATAAACATCCAAACTTTCACATGTATAATATTAGTGTGATTTAGACAAACCAGCTGACGGTCCTCCTGATGTTAAGTGGTCATCGTCGATTCTACCAATGAAAATGGTAAAAACATTTCATCGATTTGGTTTTCCAGAAAAAAACTCATACAATTTTTGTTGACTTCTAATCATTTGCTATTTAGACCTACCGCCTACCCAAGAGCCTAATTTAAATACAAATAAATATAAATGTAAGAAGATAAGTAATTGTTATAAAGTAAGCATATTTGTAAGAAAACTGTAAGACATTGTAAAAATTAGTTCAGCAATAAAGGCTATTTTATTTATTTATTTATTTTAAATATAAATGTACATAATGTTTGATTTACAGAAACAGCTACACAGATTAATAGAAATCAGCTGATTTTCACTACGTGATTCTTCAATGAAAAACGTAGAACACACATTATTCGTGCGAATGACCCCCTTTCGGGATAACATACGTATTGCAAGGTACGCTGTATTAGTGCAAAGTAGATTGCTAAAGGGCTCTACACACCAAAGCCACCAGCCCAATGGCCCAACCCGCCGGGTCGTGCCGCCGTGCTTTTTTTGTGTGCAACCCGCCGGCATGCCACTGGCTTGCGCTCCGCATGCTCAGCTTTCATCGATTAGAACTACAAATGCCGCAGATGCTGCGGTTCTCATGCCGCCGGCAGAGTTGTTCCAGCTTGAAACGACCGAAAGCCACCGAGCCGTCAACTTTTGGTGTGTAGAGGTCATTAGGTTCTAATTAGTCTTGTACAAGCCCGAATACGTGATTCATGATTATCTGTGTTACACAGTAATTAGATACAAGAGCTGTTAGTTTGACGATGTTATGCAAATCCAGATTATTACATTTGGTACCTATGAAAACCACTTCTAAAAGCAAGCAATGCTTACATAGCTGTATGTGGTTTGGAAGGCGCAGTGAAATTACGGGCATATAAGACTTTTTATCTGTATGTAGGTATGTATACATAAATACAACCTGTTTTATTATGTACGACATTAATTTAAAACACACACCCGGAATCGTATTAACTGATTTTAGAGGTGGGCTTAATACCGGTAGCTTGAATATTTATCCAGTAACCAATACATTTTCAATAAACAATATTTAACGTAAATCAGCGTGGCTTTGCGACGATGCCGCTTAGTCAGTTTAACAGGTACCTTCTTTCATGATGAATGAATATGATTTGTTTACCTATTTTATACAGGCTGTTTCATTAATAATTTAGGACTTGATATTAAGAATGTATATCATTTAAAAAAATCATTGGTAAGGAATTTAAAACATACATATAATATATTACAACAATACTACCCGTGTTTTCATTTAATGTCGTACATAACAAAACACGTAGTATATATATAGGTATTTCCCCGAACAAAACTGCTATGCGTTTCAGTAACCACTATCAATAAATACAATATAATACATAATCAAATAAATAATCCTAATAGTACATGTTCTGCTTAGTTTCGGGCTAGATAGCGTTGTGTGAAATGTCCAGTAATATTTATTATTATTATTATTATTCACACATATTTATTTTAAAACTCGTTTATAAAAAATACATTTTTCACTACAAAGTATCTTACAAAAAACAAACATTATAGTAAAAAATATATTTATAAAAACGGTAAACCACCGACCGCGAAGCAAGGCCCAAGCGATCGGTGGCTAGGGCTGCAGAGAGAGGAACCTCCTGACTATGCGTGCCGAGTCCAGGAGTACCGCCTTCTGTATCTGACCCTTGATCCAATTTCCTAGCGAGAGCCTCTTAAGGTATTGGTCGAGGCTCTTCGCTATCAGTCCGTTGACCGACACAACTATCGGAACGATAATTGTTGATTCCACATCCCACATGGCGGTAATCTCATGAGCCAAGTCAAGGTACTTGCTTAGCTTGTCCTTCTCGGCCTTCACGAGATTAGCATCATGTGGGATAGTAATATCAACAAGTATCGCTCGGCGCTCTGACCGGTCTACCAGCACGATATCTGGCTTATTGGCAACAATAGTCCTGTCCGTGATGATAGACCGGTCCCAATAGAGCGTGGCACGGCCATTTTCCAGAACTGGCTCTGGCACATATTTATAATATGGCACTTCAGGTCCAACAAGGCCATACTGAAGAGCAAGCTGCTGATGGATAATTCTGGCAACTTGATTATGTCTATGCAAATACTCAGAGTTAGCAAGGTGCAAACAACCCGAAAGCACATGTCTAAGGGACTCTCCGGGCTGGTGACAAGCTTTGCAGATGTCGACCGTCCCATCCTTCATAATATACTTTCGGTAATTGTTCGTCTTGATAACCTCATCCATAATTGCACAGACAAAACCTTCAGTTTCTCCGAAGAGATCACCGAAGCGTAACCAGATTACCGAGTCAAGCGGGTCTACATCTGGTCCTGTTAGGGCTTTGTAGAACCGCCCATGAAGCTCCTTACTCTTCCATATGGCCTCGCGATCCTGAGTGGTCAGCACCGATGGTTTATGCCAGTTCTCGTTTGCCAAAGAGAGCGGGGTAAAGTTTTTGTCAACTGCAACGACATCCCGATGCATCCCACACACATTATTAAGGAAATACTCCCTGAGATTGTACACCTCGCGGTTATGAAGGGTTTTGGCATTTAAAAAGCCCCGACCACCACATTTCCGCGGGATGTACATTCTCATTACCGAAGAGCGTGGGTGCCGCATACGATGGGTCGTGAGCTGTTTGCGAACTCTACAATCCAGGGCTTCTAATTCTGTCTGAGTCCATCTCAGTATGCCAAAGGTGTATATGAGTAGGGGCATAACGCAGCCGTTGAAGGCACGGACCTTGTTGCCACCTGACAAAAGACTGTTAAGAACTTTTGTCAAGCGGCAAAAGAAACGTTCCCGCACCGACTGTTTTATCTCCCTATCTATAATACCCAACGACTCCGACATACCGAGATATTTGTATGTCTCGACTTCAGAGAGAGATCTGAGAGATATCGTCTCGGAAAGCTGCACATTTGAAGAATTTACAACTCTCCCACGCCGTACTTTCATGACCGCGCACTTCTCAACACCGAATTCCATGCTGATGGCGTTGCTAAATACCTGTGTGATATTAAGCAATGTCTCCAACTCCGAACTCTTAGATGCAAAAAGCTTGAGGTCATCCATGTACAGCAGATGAGAAAAGATTTCCCCCTCTCTCCGAAGTCGATGGCCTAGACCTGAATCCTTTAGCAAAGTGCTAAGAGGATTCAGTGCCAGGCAAAACCACAAAGGACTCAGACTATCTCCCTGGAATATACCCCGCTCAATCCTTATGAGATCATGCGGAATAGAGGAATCCCATCTGCTACCTGGATGATGAAGAATTGTATTCCACTGTCTCATACACGATCCTAAAAAGAGTCTCAAAGTTGCATTTACTTTATACAACTCTAAGACCCTCTCTAGCCATGTATGAGGCACCGAATCATATGCCTTCTTATAGTCAATCCAAGCAACTGAGAGGTTTCCTCTGCTGCGCCTGATCTGCTGGCTAATGGCCATGTCAATGAGGAGAAGCTCCTTAGTACCACGGGACCCAACCCTACATCCATTCTGTGCAGGTGCCAAAATATTGTTCTCAACAATATGCGAGTTAATTTTTGCAGTCAGAATGGATGTAAGGAGCTTGTAGATGGTAGGCAAGCACGTGATGGGTCTATAGTTTTTGGCTTCCGCGGTACTACCGGACTTATGGAGCAGGAAGGTGACACCTGTGGTTAGAAACATTGGGAGAGATCCAAGTACGAGGGCTTCCTGGAATTGTGTGGCAAGCACCGAATGTGAGCATCGGAACCACTTCAGCCAGAAGTTGTGCAGTCCATCCGGCCCAGGACTTTTCCAGTTCTGAGCCGAACGGATAGCACAACTAACGTCCAAAGGGCAGATGGTAAAATCTTCCATATCTTCAATCGACTCACACTCGCCCCTCACAACACTCATCCAGTCGCCCTCCGTGTGTTCGATAGGTGCAGACCAGATGTTTCGCCAAAAGTTATTTGCAGTTTCAACATCTGGTAGTTCCGCTACACGCCCATCATGAACACTGTTATCGGGTTTCTCCCAGTTTCTATACACCTTCCTTTGGTCGCTTTGGAAGTTGCGATTCTGCCAGTATCTATCCACACGTTCTCTATAGCGACGAATACGGCTAGCCCATGCAGATACTTTTTGCTTCAAAAAGTCAATACGCTCTGTGACACTAGCCATGTAGTCCTGGGGCCGGGTTTCGGTTCCAGCAAATGCCTGTGTCACAAAGCGCATTACACGCGGGCGATGGTTACCCCCTCTAAAACAGATTAGTTTCGCAATAAGAGTCCTAAACCCACTGATACGCCGTTCGATCCGCATTTGCCAAGAAGGGACACCGCCAGCAGGCCGCGGTGCTCGCTCAGTATCCGGTAACTTGACACGAGCAACGCGACACGCTGCAACAGCTCCGCAGTACAGGATCGCATTTGTATCAGCAAGATCTTTGCTAGTTAATAAGTGCGGAACTAGCAATGGGTTCAGGGCCCGGACTATCGCCAAATTTCGTCTGTGCGTAGGGAAGCGAGGAAGCCGTGGTCTAGTTTCGAAAGGTGTGGACCGATATGACAAGATCGCATCGTCCAAAGCCCTCCTCAAAAGCTCATTTTCTTGGGTACTCACGCTGCTATATCCGAAGTCGACGTCTTCAGCTACGGGGTCCGCCTGCGTTGCCACCGATATCAGAGGTGCCGAAACCGGCGGCGTAACAGTCGGGCCCCGTTGCGAGTGGTCAACCACTTGATCTCTCAGCGCTTCTGATCGAAGCCGATCAAGTACATTGTCGTCCAACAATTTCAACCGTTGGATGGCACGTACTTGATCCGACAGTCGTTGTGCGGTGACGGACACGGTTGGTTCAAGGACCTGAAACAGAGGAAGCATCCGAACCCGGTACACGGTCAGGTAGGTTCCTCCCACTGTAGCTCTATAAAATGCGCGCATGACGTTCACATTCATTTGGTTTGTCCACTTCATGCGACGCACTATGCTGCTGGAGGCGGGAGCCGGACGCGGGACTGAGTGTCCCACAGGCCCCAAGCCGACCGACAGCGGGGGCCGCCCTCGCCGTACAGGTGATCGCGACGGCGGAGGCGACGGCAGTCCGCTCTCATCACTCGACACACAGCTGGTGTCCGGGGGGGTCCCATACGCCTCATCCCCGGATGACGACGCCGTGGAGCTCGACGAGGCGGGCGGCGGTGGTGGTGGTTGTGCGTTCCTTCTCGTATCCGCTCGTAGTACTTTCGTCTGAGATCTTGTGATCATTATTGAGATATTGTGATTTTTATGGTTTGCATTGTAGGATAAAAAATTTAAATGTATTCTGCAGTAAAAATATCACTTTGAATTGTAAAATGTTAATAAAAAACATATTTGTAAAAAATCTCAGAGAAAATTTCGACTGACAGGAGCGGTGACATTTTTTTTTTTTTTTTATTATTATTATTATTATTATCAATATAAAATACCTAACATTGATAAACTCCAATCACGATGCAGTTGCAGTTGGCATATTCAAGTGGATTTTCATGGAAAAGGTTTTTACGTGTTTTTTATAGTCAAACCACGTGTGCAAAGCCTGCAAAGTCGCGGTCAAAAGCTAGTAGAACTATAAATATCTAAAATCTCACGGTAATCAATATAAAACGGGTTAATTAGTTATTATGAGGCCTAACATCGATTCTTCCTTTATAGGGTTTCATGTATTCATCTAATAAAATTAGCTGAATGACTATGAAATATTGTCTTGTTACAGACAGTTTTCTTTTCTTCAGATTTTATTCTCAGAATCTCTTTTTTTCCAAACATGATTTTGTCAAAACGAATAAAACTAAAATTAGCAAGTTAATTTTTATGAACTCTCATAATAGAACCGTTCAAATATAGCTCTGACAATGCCCAATAAGACGTCGCCTATTTTGTCCGGTCCAAATAGGTCATCTAAGAGTACTAACGTGCAAGCTATAGACCTCATTTTCCAAGTCTAACAACAAGTGTCAAGTGTGATATTTGCTGCGTTTTCCAGTGCGTGGTCTCCACTCAAGAAAATTTCTGCCCCAACGGCTGTCAGTTCTTCGAGCTACGTGCCCCACCCATTGCCACTTAATCTTGCTAATCCTTTGTGCTATGTCGGTGACTTTGGTTCATCTACTCTTCATTTCTGATTCAATCTGAGTGTACTAATGAGACAGTATTTAAGTATCACTAGTTCTATGTGCAGAACTACAGCACAGAACTAGTGGGAATAAGGGGATTTAAAGACGTGGCACTCTTCAAATATTCAAGTTTTCAACTGGCTTGTACAATTTCGATCTGGCACTTGATTTTGATTACTCTTCGGGTCACATTATCAGCTCAAGAGCATTCTATTCTTGCTCAAACGACTTCTGACATTGGGTTCGCGGACGGTTTCAATCTGTAATCGCTTTCGTATTTAAATTGGCTGGGTAATGGATTTATGAGGAACTTAAGTACCAATTAATAACTCTTTAATCTTAACAGCACTTTACTTGCCCACCGCTTTAGTCACTTAATACCTAATGTTGAGTACACTATACCTACACGGCAGTCAAACCTCATTATATTTGTCTTATAATATGGACGTGCAAAACACTTAACTACCTACGTGAACTTTCTTCAAACTATCCCATTCAATTAAAACAGCCTTATATATAGGTATATAGATATTATAGACATATTAGACATACAACATTGCTAACTAAACACAAATACACGAAAAAATATTTATTATAAGAAGAGAGGTACAATGGGGAGTAATATAGCTACGAGCGATCTTTTCCAGACAGCGTTCTTTTAAATAGGCTCACGTTAACCAGTCTCTGTCGCCTATAGACGCCTTGTAACTACTGTACTATCTTAGCATAATACATACTACAATATCTCAATGACGTAAAAATAATTTTACCACCTGTAAATTTGGTCAAATTATACATGTTATAGTTTATAACTAACCAGCTGACCCGCCCGCGGCTTCGTACGCGGCGTTTGCTCATTACCTTCCTTCTGTGCAGTCGCGGAAAGTGTATCCTATGTCACAAATCCATTCATAATCTATTTAGGTACGAGTATATTATATAGATACCAAATGCCATCGAAATCGGTCGATCCGTTAAGTCGTGAAAGGGTAACAAACAGACAGAGAGACAGAGTTACTTTCAAATCGGTATGTACGTAGATCATAACCAGGATTAACACATAGGGTACTTTTTGTTGACAAACAACGCGTGCGAAGCCGCTGGCAGAAGCTAGTTATACATATTAACCTTCCTCTTGAACCGCATTATAATCCGTTGAGTAGTTTAAAAGATCTAAGGACAGCGGAAGTGACTTCATTTTATACTATGTAAAGAAGCAGATCATAATAATAAATAATAAATATTACTGAACATTTCACATAGCGTTATCTAGCCCCAAACTAAGCAGAGCTTGACTATGGGAACCAGATAACTGACAGAATACTTATATACTTTTTTTTGTAAATACATCCTACTTATAATATATAGAAAAACATCCAGACCCGGAACAAATATATGTAGATCATGCAAAAATTTGTTCCGCAGCGGGAATCGAACCCGCTACCTCCTGCGTCTCAGCCAGCCATTCGCCCGCTGCGCCACGGAGGTTATAATACACCCGTAGAGTGGCTACCAATAACACTGAATAATAAACAGAAGGTCCCATGACGTAGCAAAAATAAATTAAACAAAGGCGTCATGTCATGTCACATCACCTAAAGGGTGTGTCACTTTAAAGCACACCTATTAAAAGCAGGGTGCTCTAAAAGCCGCTTCCTAATGGATATGTCAATACCCGTATCACGATACATCGGTCTGACAGACGGAATGGACTCAGAACTGAAGGCGTTATCGAATGAACTGCGATCGAATCAACAGGCGAGGTTTGTAGATGTTGTACCTACTTAGCAAGTCAGCATTAATTCTATTTTATTTATTTCGAAATAACAAACATATAAGCCCAAGACAGTGGAGGAAGTTCGAATTTGTACGACATCAAATCAGAAATCATGAGATTTGTAGACAAATCAAAGTCACATAGCGCAAAGAATTAGCAACCTGAAGTGGCCTGAAGTACAGAACTCTAAAAACTGACGGCCGTTGGGACAGAAAAGTATCTCAAGGATCTCGACCACGCACTAGATGGAAATACGACCTAATAAAAGTTGCTGGGAGCCGTTGAGTGCCGACCGTACACAAAATCATTCGCTCTGGAAATCTATTGGGAGGCCTATGTTCAGCAGACGTCATATCCTGATACGATGATGATTATAGTGACCCTGAGAATAACGACAAAGTATTTGTTCTTGTTATTTTCACAACAGCAGACCAAATAGGGATCGTGGAGTTTTTTATAGATATATTTTACAATACACCTCAAGCTGACGGACGAGGCAAAGATGTAACGCCCATTTTATGTAGATACTTTAAAAGCATTGAGACGCGAAATATACAAAGAAGACGGGACACAGGCGCGACTTTTCTATACATTTTGTATGAATGGTGCCATGTATTCGCCTCGTTCTCGCCTTACATCTGTTCTGGCTGGCTAACGGTCATCTAGTCCGGTAATAAGTTAAGAAAGAACAGCACGGAGAGGGAGTATATGCAAAGCACTAGAATTAGAGTATTATACAAACACGTGCGTTATCTAATGAATGACAACTAGAACCCATCACCTAGATACTAACCCGAATCAACCTTTGTTACCAGTGCTATTGAGCGTTGATTGGTTCAAGCCGATCAACCATCTGACCTGTAAAGGGTGCCCTAGAATATGTGACATCTCGAGAGGTGGCACATTATATTAATATAATACTTTTAGAAGTTCTGTCAGACTTTCTTGAAGATTATTGACGACCTCCGTGTCGCAGCGGCCGAACAGCCGGCTGAGACGCAGGAGGTAGTGGGTTCGATTCCCGCCGCAGAACAAATGTTTGCATAATCTATAGATATTTGTTCCGGGTCTGGTTGTTTTTCTATATATTATGTATAAGAATGTATTTACAAAAAAAAGGTATATAAGTATTCTATCAGTTATCTGGTTCCCATAGTACAAGCTCTGCTTAGTTTGGGGCTAGATAGCGCTGTGTGAAATGTCCAGCAATATTTATTTATTATTGGTAAATATATAAGTACCTAAGTTCATTTAAGCTAGTGGCCATCTCCGACACCTAATTACGTAAAATCAGCGACAGTAACACGACAGCAATCGGTCGCGAAACGTCAAACTAGTCAATATAGTTATCTGATGCCGTGCCTTTGCTGGTGGCACTGGTTTCTGTTTGCAAATTGACGTATTTTAGGTTTTACCTTGCTGCTTAGTTTTGAACGTTAACCAACAAAAGTTGTACCAAAATAGTACAATTGTACTTCGTAGGGCAAGTTATGATGTCTCAAAAAAGTCATTAAGAATCATCTCCGAAATCATTAACGTTTGGTTGTTACCAAATAAAACATGGTTTACTAGTTACCTGCACCGTGGTCGAATTTCAACTTTTTATTCACAGCTATTTTTTAAAAATAATTTAGATTTCTGATTTCCTTCTCCATATAAATTTTGTGAACCGCAAAATATTGTTAAAGAGTCGTTTAAGGTTAAAACAACGGTTTAAAATTAAAACGTCTGTTCTTGAAATTGACCATTACTGTCAAATCTCAAACTCCTCCATGCGCGCAATATGCTTAAAAAGGGGTACAAAGTATTCTCTTCACGTATTAATATAGTCTTTTTTTTTATTGCCAGCTTAAACGAAATGTTTACTTTTCATTTGTCACAAGTATACAGAAAAACCATTATAATTCAACATACATAATTTCCGGAAAAGCTATTCCTTTTACATCCGTTGCTAGTAAAACAAATCTCTACCTGAATATAATACGTTACGAGACGCCTTACCAACTATCGAGTGTTCTAGAAACGTCTAGAGTGTTCGAGATTCAATTGAGAGCTCTCATAGCTGAACCTAGTGCGGTCGGATCACTATAGCTGCAATGCGGCCGGTACTGCCAATTAATACAACTTTAATTGGAAAACTATTTGTATGCATTGCTATTTCAACAAATGTTTCGAGTTAGGGTCATTCATTTTGTTTGCTCTTGTTATTCCTTGTTCAGAATCCTACCTTGTCCAATAGACATAAGACATATTTTGTGAAAATATTATAAATTTTTACTAGTTTCCACAATTTGCACAGTGGTTGAAATTTGATCTTAATTAATTTTTTTAGGTTAGTTTTAGCATTTGCCCCTCCTCCATATAAACTTTAACTATACCAAGTCTCATATTCTTCCGTGCGTGCAATAAGCTTAAAATTTTAAGTATTGTAATATGTATTTTAGTCACTAAACTATATATTTACTAGCTGAACCGCCCGCGGCTTCGCACGCTTGAAATTTCCCGTTCCCGTGGAACTTCGGGATAAAAACTATATAAAACATTCTTGCCAAAGTGACGCGACACTTCATGTTAATGACTTCACATCAATGAACTACATTTAAATTATATAGATATTGTTCATACAAAAGTACTAAAATCGCGTTTATAAAATGGGGGTGGGGGTATGAGGGTGAAAAATACTTTAGGACCTACTCTCATACCTAACAAATATACAAAAAAAGTAATTAAAATCGGTGGATCCGTTTCGGAGGAGTGAGACCACAAACACCATGACACGAGATTTTTATATTTTGTAGAATCTTGTTATTTCTTTTTCACAATCCTACCTTGTTCGTTAGACATTAGACTTATTTTGTGATAAAGCTAGAAAGAATGTTCTGATGTTGACGTTCTTCGACTGATATGATGATAATTACACTTAGAAAAAAAAAATGAAAATGAGAGTACTAATTTCTACCGAACATGACTAAGAAACATCACGCACACCTTCAAAGAAAAACGCATTGACATCGGTCTCTGAGTTTATAAACTAAAAGAAATAAACCAATTTTCGATTATCCTGTCCATCCAAAGGTTGTCTGAAAGAGATCGCTTTTAGTGATAAGACCGCCTATTGTACTGTTATTTATTGTTAATTTTCTTTGTTATTGTATTTATGTTTATTTAATGTGCAATAAAGAGTATTTCATTCATTCATTCAATTTTAACGTATCAACAATAGCTTTTAATTTTCTTTTGGCTATTTAAAATAGCCTTTTTGTCCCATTATTTCTGTACATTAAGGTCATTGAAGTGGCCACCTTTTTTTATAAGCCACCCGAGTACCTTCCAAAGCGAATTTATAAAATATCATCACTACCAGTTTTAATTAACTCATTACCTTATTCAAGGTCTATAGATACTCGTATTACCGAGCCTCAGGGAATCAGGTGTGTTTTATCACCATTGTTCTAAATTACCCTTTGAATTTTTTACTTATTAAGGCGATCTGTCATACCGAATATTAATTGTTGTACGGGCAAATGTGTTTAATCAACGGGAAAAAGTTATAAGTTCAAAGGTTTTGCCTGTTTGCATTTCTGGCTGTGGCATCGTAGTTTCCAACGAATCGACCAAAGTCAAAGTCAAATATTTTTATTCATTATAATCACAAGGTTCACTTTGAAACCTCGGTTTTACTACCTATTCCTTCTCGATCAAGCCAGGAAAGAAAGGCAAGAAACAAGGCTGGTTGTTTTTTATTAATGATCCTTTAAAAATACACCGCCTCCGTGGCGCAGTGGGCGTATAGCCGGCTGAGATGCAGGAGGTAGTGGGTTCGATTCCCGCCGCGCAACAAATGTTTACATCATCTACAGATATTTGTTCCATGTCTGGGTGTTTTTCTATATATTATAAGTATGTATTTACAAAAAAAAATTATATAAGTATTATATCAGTTATCTGGTTCCCATAGTACAAGCTCTGCTTAGTTTGGGGCTAGATAGCGCTGTGTGAAATGTCGAGCGATATTTATTTATTTTGATTTTTTTTACATAACAATACAGAAAATAAGACCGATTTGGATGCTGTTATTTATTAGAAAGCTTGTTTTACTGGGGTGGTTCTTAGCTATGTGTGGTAAAGATCAGGCCGATCCAAAGCTTATCACGTCACATCGGCTGGTTGGGTCCAACTAAACTGGGTCGTCTGTTAATGTTGAAGCTGCAGTAGTCAATAACGGAAAATATAGCTCATTTGCCTCGCTCATTTTCTGTTTATTCTGAGAACCAATTGCCCTCCAATACGATAATTGGCAGTTAAAATGGGACCTTTTCATAAACTTAATGGTGATATATCATTTTGATCGCTAAATATACTTCATGCAGCACTTTCTACATCTATTGACTAAAGAGCGATTAAAAATGAAAAGAACTTTATAATAATCGTACTTAGTGCTATAATGGGCTGCTTGTTCGGAACTATGGACGCGTATAATCATCTACTTCAGCGTAATAGCAATACAAAATGAACTGTATTTATGAACTACTTAGAGTAATATTCGCTTGCTTGATCCGATTAATGTTCGAGAAGCACTTTTCTTGTACACTTTTCAATCGCCATGTATTTCAGCAACGAATTAATCAAAAACGAACTGTATTTCAACTTAATTAAAGCAATATTTCCTTGCAAGTACCTACCGACCGATGGTCGCGTAGCAACTTTTCAATCGTCAAAGTATTTCAACGAACTAAACAATTAAAATTAAACTGTATTTAAACTAACATAAGCGATATCTGCTTGCGTTTTCCAATTAATAGTTGCGCAGCACTTTTTCAAAGCACATCAAAATTATCATCTTAATATAACACAATATTAGCTGTATAATTAACTTACTTAGAGCAATATTCGCCTGCTTGTTCCGATCGAGCTGGCCGCGTAGCGCTTTTAACCGGCGTAGCTTTAACTCCTGCGCTTCTACGCGCTCTCGTAGCCTTCGTAGACGTTCGCCCTCTACCGCCACCTGGTGACAAAAATATCAATTGCATTATATTGCATAGATGTGAAAAATTAAATAGTAAAAAAAGCCTATACAAAGCTAAGTGAAGAGAAAATAATTGGCCAAGCACGTGTCAGACCACGCACAGTAAAGGGGTTCTCTTTACATGTTGTCCAGTAAAAAAGCCTCTGCACAACTGGGGATTTCAAGAATAAACCAATTTATATTTCAGGTAAGATTCGAAAATTTTGTATTTAATATCCTAAACCAACACCGAGTTTGCAATCTTTTTTAACTGACATCACACTAAACCTTCTATCGCGCACGTAACACCGCAATAATGCAAAATGAAATTATCCCTCGCATTTGGCCAACTCTGCTTACTAAAACATGCCTCAAATCATAATAAATGTACTGGGAATTGGGCATCCTAATCCCAGCTTAAACAAGTCGCAGCTGGTTATTGACAGACGCAAATACAGCTCCCATGTGTATTCGTGTGTTCGCTGCAACCTAATTAGATGACGTTTGACAGTACATTGTTACAGAAAAACTTATTAAAAATATTTGGAGTATTTTTCCCAGTAGTTGTTCAAAATCAAAGTATCACAGTGATATGCTAGATAAGATAATTTATCTACAAGGTCTTCTTACCGTTTTTACAAGGCCGAATTGAAGAAAAAAGCTTACAGATAATAACTATGAAAGTATGTTTTTTTTTAGCACGGTACTTCATCACCATACCATTCATGGGACGTCCACTTCTGAATATAGGCATCCTAAATAGATTTATACAGCAATCTTTAAAGGGTTGTTTGTCTTTTTATAAGACAATATATTCTCTCTAAAAACAGATACCTATAACTAGTGGTTCGCCCTGAACTGAGATCTCGCGAGTCTCACAAAACCCAAAAAAAATATTCTTAGAGTGACTCGCGAAACGATAAGTACCTAAACGTATTTAGTGGCTAAATATGATTTAAGGAGTTGTCAAATCATACGAATACGTAAAATTTAAAAACGTAAAATCGTTGTGCAGGCTGGTCTTAATCTTCAACTGATAAAATAGTGCCACGAAATGCATATCCACCTAACTTGACCTACAGTTTCTTTCAAATTACAGGTAACGGGAGTTCATATTCATTGATTAATCTTTTTTGGGGTAGAAAATGCAGTTATTCTGTATTTCAGACTTTTCCCTATATTTGTGTCACTAAAGCTACACGCATACCAAATTTCAGTACTGTGGGGTTACTGGTGTACCCTGTGAATTTTGTCAAAGTTCAGGTTTTATTATGGCTAATAACTCAAAAACTATAAAGACTTTACTAAAAATAAAACTGGAATCTAAATGTACTAATAAAGACCTTTCATTTGACGTCCCATTTGACCTAATAGGCTCATTTTTTTTTACCCCTCTTGAACCCTAATATCTCAACAACCCCTCCACGTTTTTAGATCATTTAGTCACACCAAAATTGTGCCATCATTACCTACCTAGATACCAAATTACACGATGATCGGATAAACGCTTCGAGTATTATCCTCGGACAAACAAGCATACATACATACATACAAGCTATTCATACATATAAAAATGGATGTCGGATAAATAAGATTGATAAACTCCGACACCATTTTATATATATAAATATTGCTGGACATTTTACACAGAGCTATCTAGCCCCAAACTAAACAGAGCTTGTACAATGGAAACCAGATAACTGATAGAATACTTATATACTGTTTTTTGTATAAATAATAAATAATAATAATAAATATCTCTGGACATTTCACACAGCGCTATCTAGCCCCAAACTAAGCAGAGCTTGTACTATGGGAACCAGATAACTGATAGAATACTTATATACTTTTTTTTTTGTAAATACATACTTATAATATATAGAAAAACACCCAGACACGGAATGAATATGCAAACATTTGTTCCGCGGCGGGAATCGAACCCGCTACCTCCTGCGTCTCAGCCGGCTATACGCCCACTGCGCCACGGAGGCAGTCTAAATACTTATAATATATAGAAAACAATCAGACCAGGAACAAATATCTGTAGATAATGCAAGCATTTGTTCCGCAGCCGGAATGGCCCCTGCTACCTCCTGCGTCTCAGCCCACTGCGCCACGGAGGTCGGCGTTTCGCATAACTAAGTATTTTTACATGGAAAAAGTTTTTTTTTATTGTTAGTCAATTAATTGTTAGCCACACTTGCGAAGCCTCGGGCGAAACCTAGTTAGATATTAAAGCAACTTCGTAGGTAAAATCTACTTTACTCCACTCAGTGAAATGAAATCAGTTTTTAATTGTATTTTCTGCTTACAAAGGGTGTCACTTATAAAAGGAAAAGGTGTAAATAACGAGGAGTTAAAATTTCCGTAATGAAATGATAAAGGAAACGTGGTTCAACAAAAATTTACGAGTGGATAAGGAATTACACTCACGATACCACCATGTTTGTAAAATTTTATTTTTGTTATTGTGTTTTTACAAAGTTCTATACATATTCTTAACAAGGGGTAGGTATGGCAGCGCTGATCATAATATTTGTCTAGCATAATGCTGTTCAAATATTTAGCTCAGCGCTGGTTTTAAGCCATGACCCTGGAACTTTGACGCCACGTACAGACACCGTCGCTAACTGATAACCCCTGCATGTTTAAAGATTGAAATAAAAACTTATAGACGAATGATTTTCAAAAAAAAATTTTACAAAAATATAGATTATAACTAAGCACACAACGTGTAATAAAAACTTTTTGGAAATCATTGTTATACAAGTTTATATTTCAATCTATAAACATTTGTACGTCACGCATATCACACTAGTGCTTTAGGATCTGTATTTTATCTGGTTTCCATAGTACAAGCCTTAGTTCAGGGCTAGATAACGCTATGTGAGATATCCAGCTTTATTTATTAAAGTGAAACTTTTATTACATCGTCTCAAACTTTTTCGTCTGTGTTGCATGTCGCGTGACGGTCGGCCGCGGAGTAGGGATAAAGTGAAAGGCGCTCGTCAGAGCAGCCGAGGCCAATATGGCGGCGCCTATAGTTCGCATCAGTTGACCGTGTAGTGTGACTATTAATCATTTGTGCCAACGAAAATTTTTAGTTAAATGTCTATAATGTGAAACAAAGTTTCACTTTTACCGTGGTTTCATAAAACCAAACAATCCTTTTTTTATAGAAAGCGCTGGCCTTACCGAAGCGTAAAAGTATTTTCAACGTAGGTACCGGAACTGTATGAAATTGGTTCTACGTTACAATAACAACAAGTCATAATTCCATTATGTGAATTGTTTTCACTCAGTAATTGACTTGGAGTTTGTGGGCAGCTTAAATGGAATATGAAATACCTTTATTTGAGTTGGGGCTGTATAAGAGTTGTATTTAACAATTTGAACGAGGAAAAGGTTATTACTTTAAGTCAGTATTGGTGTTTTATTATGTTTAAACCTTTGTCTATCTGTGAATCATAACAATATAGCTCCCGGCTATATTTATTCCCACGGTGAATTCTTCGAATCTCTTACTCAGTACCTAATAAGATATCCCACATGGGGATAGTCAGAGGCAAGTCCTAATATTACATTTGATTATGCCCACTTTTCCCATAGAAGTTCGCGTGACAGGTTGCAAGCCCCAAACCCAAACCTATAGACACCTTTGTTTGAAACCTGTGGTAGCGGAATAATTCAAAATGTTGCGAAAATTGTATACAATATGGCAATATACGTTTCTAACGTGAATTAGTACTTGTTGAGTTATGATAATTTTACTCAGTCTATTCCTAATACTGCTAATACTCCTAGTACTGCGTAGTTTCAACTCCATTATACCTAAAAAGAAAGATTTTGACACAAAGCCATATTAAAATTATCTGAAAATTGCCTTTGAAATTGTCTAATCTCAACCCCAATAAGAGAGTCGACTTCGCGATCCTATCAAACAATTTAGCATCATTCCGTATTTACTGTTATTAAAAAAGTTTACTAACAAGATTCCGTTAAATAGAAAAAATGTCTCGGGATTCTTAAGAGTTTGAAACGGATCGGAGAAAGGAATATTAAATTCGGTAGTAAAGGAGACTGGCCAAAAATCTTTGGCAACTGGCTCACAAAGTACAAGAGATGTGATGAATATGTTTAAATTATTTATATTTTAGAGTTGATATGATTAAAAGGGTTTTCAGCAGGTTAAATTTGATATGACAGAAAACAAATCGGCTGTTAGGCCGGCTTGTACAAGGACCCCTAAACGTTTTTAGCGATTAAACTCCTTAAATCATATTTGAATGAATGAATGAAACCACTTTATTGTACATATTAAAAAATAACATTACAGAAATAGAAGACACAAAGCAAATAGTACAATGGGCGGTCTTATCGCATTGAAGCGATTTTTCGCATACAATCTTTAGACTATTTAGTCACTAAATACGTAAAAGGCATCGCAGCGCAAGTCGCCCTTAGAGTTGTATTGGTACGTCAAAAACTACGAGGTATAACAGGTGAAAGAGATCGCACTAAGCAATAAATTCTTATAATTCCACGAGTTTTAGTTACTTATTTAATATAATATTTTAGTTTGATAATTTAAATAAGGTGAACCTTAAAGGTGGTATTTATCTATGATAAAAACTAAAGAATGCAACGATCGTAGAACTATATTTTAAGCTTAAAATATATTAAAATTAAAATTTCAAATATATTGAACATTTTTAGAATAATTCAATTTAAGATTTTCACATCTTTGGCACAGCGTCAGCCCCATTCTTGAGCATTTTACCGAACCTCCTTTGCCGGGTTTAATAAATCTTCAAGGCCCGGTGTAGCCTTAATGCGATATTTATCGTTCGACTAAAATAAATAAACTCCTTTAACACAATAAATACTGGAAAATGGCCGGTTGACTTGTTATGAAGCTATTTATCTGAGTTAAGGAGGGTTTACAAAAAGGTAATCTTATTTACGCCTACCCACTTTTTGTCGTTAGTTTTGGCTTTTATTATTTAGGGTAAATGATTAAAATTTAGATTATGATAATGTAGAAGGGTTAAATCATTTTTACTCACTCGAGAACGATTAGACTTTGAAAAGTAATTATGCACAGATATTTGGTCTCATTACCCCTTTCGGGTCATAAATATCTCTACCTAGAAAACACGAACGAACGTTGTAAAAAAATGAGAACACAGTCCACTTTAAATACTTAAGTTGATATTTATAAGTCCAAACAAAACCACTCAAATATACTCATCTTTTAAAAATTAAAATGTTCTTGTTCTTCTTCTTCTTAACTCATTGTAGCTACGATACTTGCGGTCTGAATAATTCAAGATCCGAGGAATTTTCTTAAAACACTTTAGGTACGGCTCTTAAAATGGAGTGGAAACATAATAATAGAAGGGAATTAAAATGTTCTTTGATCCGCGACTTTTTGTCAAAGCTGTGAAAAGAATAACCTTTTTGTAGGATCCAGAAAGACTTTTGCTATTAAAACCTCAGAATTGGAAAAAATACAAACGAAAGGTATTGGTAGCCAACTCTGCGTAGCAGTTTTAAAGGTGGAAAAGGTGTTTTCATTACGAGTATTATTGCATTTTCAGAAACCATGAAACGTGGTGAAAAAAACTGGCAAAACTAGGCAAAGAGAATAAAGGCTATAATACTATTTACTATGAGTATAGGGTTCCTTAAGCCACTTACACCAAAAAAGAATGCGCAATCAGGACAAGCGTAAAAAGTAGTGCCAACTGAGTTACATGAGTTACATACTGTTACGCCAAGTCACAGAATAGGTAATAAGCATATCGAAGTTATACCTACTGTGACACAGAATAGGTAATACAAGCTGAGGTATATACCTATAACGTTTGTCCCTACAGTTGCACAGAATAAGAAAGAGTAGACCTGTCGAAATACCTATACGAATCTGGTTGCTAGCGGAACCTTCTAGACTAGAGCGTTCGCGAAGGCGTGTAGTGGCTGCGTGCGGTATAAATAGAGCGTAGAGACGCCCGGAGTAGTCAGTTTCATTCCGGTCTATCCGTTGGACCCGCCCGCCAACCAAATCCTCCGTCGTCCGAGACACGTTCTCGGAGACCCGGATGACGAAATCACTTCCGCTAACGCGGAAGCAATATCTGAGTCATCTACATCAGACAGAGCAAACACTTCACAGATACACCGACCTCGCCGGCGAGGTCGACGAGTCCCTTCAGTCGCCACCTATACGAGGTACAGACATGTACCCGGGCGTTTCTCTCCTATCCCCACCCTGGCAACTGCCCAAGCCGAGGCTCGTACCTAAGTGGCGCCCTTGCGCTAGTTGCCTCTTCAAACAACTTACTGGGCTTAGCGCCATCTGCGCTCACCAAAAGTTCGGTTAAGCTGTAACGGCCTCAGAGGCCAACAGCGAGTTTAGTCCATTCTAAAAAAAAACTGGAGTAGTCAGTCTGAGTTTAGCGATACGTGCGAATATTTCGGTGACTTTTAGTGGTTTATTGTGCAACAGTGGTGTGATTTAGTGTGTTGTGATTAAGATCATGTATTTGTCATTTTAGTGTTGAATAAAAGTGTTATTTTGGTTAGATTGATTTTCATTATTTTATCCCGAACCCTCAGCTCGTAACAATACTTACTACCAATTATATTTTTACAATGGGTAATACTTTTTAATTTTTTTATGTTTATACATTATAGGCTCGCGTTTGACCACGATCTCGTCGGATGTTAAGAGATGATGGAGTCTTCGATGGATCACGATTACTTAGAAGAAACCTTTTCACTCGTGACTTGAGTCTTCAAGTCTACTCAGGTTGTAATTATCACGAAACACACACTCAGGCAAGGCGTTCCACTCTTTGGAACATGATCCAAGTATCAAAAATTTTTGTTCGTTCTCTTTTCTTTCTTAAAGAATGTTATCTACCAAATGCATGTTAGTAGCCTAAGCTTAAAGTCGTGCTTGTGCTAATAAGTGCGAGGTTTAATGAATTAGAGCCACGTACAGCGGAGGTTTCATTAACGTCTACTTGGTACGCTGGCCACAGACTACCAACACAAATAGGTACTGTACAGTCGACGAAAAGAGGCCTAAAATAATAGTATTAGAGAAAGCGCTCAAGAAGAGTTATTTACTTGTAGTTTTATAAGCCTCCTTAATAATGGAGACGGAAGGTGGCCTACTTAATTTATTAATATATTTTATAGCTTCCTGATTTACCGAGCGTCCGAACTTGTGGGACCTGCACCAAACGATTCCCAACAGTCTTTACTTAGTTGTTTTTCCATCTAGTGCAATTTGTGCAGTGTGCGGTTTCTAATCAGTATAAAATATGAGTAAGTACAAAGTAAATAATCTAATCATACTTCATGCAAAATGAAGTTTAGCTTATTCCTAGCTATATTATAAGATTTGCTGCGACTGTACCTACTGGATATACAAACGACATGCTGAAGTATACGTTGCCATTGGGAGCAACATCGTAAACGCTTTATTAGTAACTCTTATACTCCTAACATGCATCCCTTGAGAAGAGAGCTTAATACAAGAACATATTCTCGTAAGTATTAAGTAAAAGTTTAAGAAGTGTTTTTAAAATCATAAAGGAACGTGAATATTGGGTGATGTTTGAAACTTGTCACGTGCAAAAACTCCTATGCAAGAAGAAGTTGACATATATCAAACACTAGCTGACCCACCCGCGGCTTCGCACGCTTGAAATCTGTCTGCTGAATTCACATTCATCAAATTTATCATCACCATCATCGTCGTCAGCCCTTCTCATCCCACTGCTGGTCATAAGCCTCTCTTCGTTGTCGCCATTCGCCTCTGTCCTGCGCTGTTCTAACGCACATACGACCTGCGATTTTTATAATGTCGTCGACCCATCTTTCCTGTTCAACAATCCTGGTTCTATCTTAGGGCCTCCATTCAGTCAACACCCTGATCCAACAGTCATCACCTCGCCTGGCCACATGTCCTGCCTAAATCCATTTGAGTCTCAACATACGCATGCTAAAGTCTTGAACTCAAACTCGCGAAATTAAATAGTCGTTCAGTTTCTTGAAATTATCAAATTTTCTGCGCAATTTTCTTAACTTTTCTTTCCGTAAGAACCTTCTACGAAGTATAAGAAAACTAAAAAATAATGAATGAAATCGGTAAAGTCGTTCTAAAGTTATGGCGTGACGAAGGCAAACAGGGATTCATTTTTGTATATAAGATAGTTCAAATTGGCCTATTCTGTACATCGAAATAGAATTTTAGATTTTGTTTTGCGATCTCTGATTCAAACTTCATTTTGTGTTTATTTTTATTTATTTTATTTTATTTATATTTTTCTAGCCTACACTTTACTACTAGGTACTACTGTGGAAGACCTTAGTCATATCTTCCCTTATCACATACCGAGGCATTAAGGTTGTCACGTCAACATTTTCTCGGCAACCCCGTCTTCGTCGTTAAGAAACTTGTATAGAATATTACCTGATGTTGCCTCGCCTCCTGCTGCTTAAGGTACCGCAGCCGCTGCTCCTTGGCGCACAGCAGCTGGTGTTGATTATCGATCTGCTGCTGTTGCCGCAGCGCCATCGCGCGAAGCTCACCCAATGTGAGCTCCACCCCTTCCCCCAACTGTGAGACAAAGAGAAAAAACCTTAAATTTTTAGAAGGATCAACCTAGGAAACTTAAAAGATGGATGGAGAAATCAGGCTGGCCATAGACGTGCAGCTTGAAGTAGTTACAAGCCATTTGCTGTTTACAGTGTATATACGATTTTTAACAAACAGTTTGTTCTAAAAATTATCACTGCTGAACATAGGCCTGCCCCATAGATTTCCAGAGTAACATATCTTATTCGGCCTGCACACAACGGCTCCCAGCAACCTTTATCAGATAGTCTTTCCATCTAGTGGGGGGTCGTCCTACGCTACGCTCTCCACTGCGTGGTCTTCACTCGAAAATCTTTCTGCCCCAATGGCCGTCAGTTGTTTGAGCTATGCTTCAGCTAGCAAATTTTCTGGTCATGTCAGGTATTTATATGGTTACTTCTTAAAAACTCTTGCTCAATATTATTACATGTTTAATCATTGCCGAACGTAAGCTACGCAATGATTAAACATCGCATTTTATAAGAACTTTATTGAATACACTCGTATAAGACACGGGCATTGAAATCATTGGGTAGGAACAATGTTATGTACAATGATTGTATTTTTTTTGTTGATTCTTAACGTCCATTTGGAAAAAGTACAGTAAAATAATAATAATAATAAATATTGCTGGACATTTCACACAGCCCTCTCTAGCCCCAAACTAAGCAGAGCTTGTATTATGGGAACCAGATAACTGATAGAATACTTATATACTTTTATTTTGTAAATACATACTTATAATATATAGAATAACATCCAGATCCGGAACAAATATCTGTAGATCATGCAAACATTTGTTCCGCGGCGGGGATCGGAATTTAAAATGTACTTAAAGCACAGTAGTAGATCGTCCCCCTAAGAGGTATAACAAATTGCATCAATTTAGCCAATGCAGTGGAACAAAGACATTGTAAATCACGTCCATGACAATTCCAGAAACAATTTATTCTAGGACGTATATTTCAACTTTTCCGGCTACGGAGAAAATTTCAATTGAGTGTGTCGAGGAAAATGTTTAAAAGCAACGCGAAGTTACTGTAATACGTAGATAAACTTTATTTCACCTGATAGAACACACTTAGCACATATTGTTTAGCCATCACAGTGCCATCACACTGAAAAGTCTATCAATTAAATATGATCGTTGTGGAAAGTTGTAGCATTAGTTAGTTAGAGCCTTAGAATTTTGGATTGAGTAAGCTTGCATACAGTCTATACCATCCTCTCAGCATAGTCACCCTAAGTCTGCAGAAAAGACATGATCTCTTGCTCTCTTATTAATTTCACTTTAATTACTTATGACTAAAACTTTTCATTCCGGTCATAATTTCAAGCATGAATAAATATTAAGTGGCCTTAAAATTACGCAAAAATATTTCGTTTCTTTTTGTATCATCAAGCTGACATTATGAAGATTAGCTTTAGTTATTATTTTATAATAGATTTACCTTCGTGATTTCTTTTTTAATTTCGTAAATGGCAAATAAATAGCCGTCGCTTGAGATGTCTTTGAAACAACCTCATTTGCATCAAAGCAACTACGCCTACCTACTGAGTTTGAAAAATTTGGTACTTTTAATAGGGAGATCACGCTTTCAATTTTCGCTCGGAAATATTTTAACTGAAATGTAACTTACGTTAACTAATGACACTTACATATGTTAACAAATGATTCACTCGGGATCGTAGCACAAAGCCTGGATAACGTGGGATATAATGATGAACATGTCCTTCTAGCCACATCTTTGTTTTGTTCACGTATTAAACGAAATTAGCTTCTGATATTACCCAGAAAGCTTCCCCTAGCCCGCCTTTCGTTCAGTGATAACATTAAGTCAATATTCAAATTCTGCCATGATTGATGTGACAGGCATCGATCATTATCACTGATCTTTCAAAAATGACTTTGATTACACCGGGTGTGAAGGAAACCTAAAGAAAATCTTCAGAAATCAAAAGAAATCTTTTGGTTCAGATTCTGCACCGTTTTATTCTAATTCAAATCGCTTCTTTCATTATCATTAATGAAGAAGGCGATTCACACAGAATGACAATGAACAGCTTTTTAATTGTTTTCAGAGGGGTGTCTAGATTGTAGAATCAAACCACAATCTCAGGTGACCAGTAAAGTTCCGTTGAGAATGCATTGTGTAAAAACATTTATTACCTAAGTTCATAATTGAATTATTTATAGCACATGACTTATTGTGTCTCTTAAATGGGATCGTCTACAGTGTTTCTCTCTAAGTATCACACCAGGTTTGACCTAGCTTATACTAACATACTAATCTACTGGTGCGGATTACTGGATTTGTGTGTCTTGACGAGATACCAGCAGGTCAGCCTTTTAACGTCGCATTAGCGGCCTACGATTGTGTGAAATTTCATATTTCAGACGTCCTACCCAAACATAACTCAGCATAAAGTATTGTATTTCCCGTAATGTATTGTATTTTGGGACAGCTAACGTATTTATTTTTATTGTTGTCTATTTTAATGCTTGGATTATGTTTTTGTGCGATTGTTAGGGGTGAATTGGGGTGTAATTTACGACGTGTAATTACTTTGAGCGTATCTTTTTGATCTTAAACAAATGATGTATTAAATTTCATAGACGAGGCCGAGATTTAAATGACATTTATAAGATTGAATACCTATTCATTTTCAATCGATAGAGTTACAGTACTACGGTTTCAGTTAGACGCCTTGGCTTTCGTCTATCTTCGGAAATACGGGATATATCAGAATCTATATACCTACTAGTAAATACTGGAACTACTGCTACTGCCGTTGAAGCATGCTGGTGATTGGCGAGCTGCACGAGCCGCGGGACGCCGGGCATTGGTTGCACAATCGCACTAATTCGAAAACACGAACATTACTACGGCTTAAGTTAGACACTGTAATGTGACGCTGTATGTGAATACATGTAAACAGGCAGACAGATGAACGTTGGTTTGTGGAAGTAAAGTACTAACTAATATTGTCTCCAAAACACAAGCAACAAAGTCCACAGTTGTTTCAAAGTAACTCATAAATATAAACAAAACTGTCGCAAATACATAATTGCAGGCAGCTTTGACCCCAAGCTGGATTCGCTGAATTATGGTCGGGTATCAGAGATTACTATGGCAGGCTTCCAACAAAGCAACCTATATAACTTTTGGCTAAGAATGCCCTCTAAAGGCTTTGCGAATAACGTATTTGCCTTTATTAATAAAAAACTCGGGGTTATTACGACCGTTTCAGCTTAATCGCTCGCACTCTGAATGATTTATTCAGATCCTGTTAATAAACTTCGAGGATTATTCCGAATCTAAACTAAAATCGTAACTCAAGAGGGTAAGTTGACGCTGTTTTGCCACAATTTAAATACAAACAAAACTAGATCAATTATGTCTATATATGCCCTATCACAGGCACAATGCTCAAACACAAATTAATATAACTAGTGGTTCGCCCCAAACTGAGATCTCGCGAGTCTCCCATAAAAACAAAAAAATATTATTTGTAATCTTTGGCTATCAAAATAGTGCCACAAATAAGAACCACCCTACAGGTAACGAGTGTTCATATCGTTACACTTTTTTGGGGTACAAATTGCAGATATTCTTTTTTTCAGACTTTTGCTTATATTTGTGTCACTTAAGCTACACGCATACCAAATTACAGCACTGTGGGATCACTGGTGTACCCTGTGAATTTTGTCAAAGTTCAGTTTTAACTAATAACTCAAAAACTACAAAGACTTTACTAAAAACAAAAATGGAATCGAAATACCTTTCATTTGACGTCCCGTTTGACCTAATAATCTCATTTTATTTTATTTTTTTACCCCTCTTGAACCCGAATATCTCAACCGCCCTCCCAACATAGCTCATTTAGTCACACCAAAATTGTGCCATAACTACTTATGTATCAAATTTCATGATGATGGGATCAACGCTTCGAAAGTTATCCTCGGACAAACAAACGTGCATACAACGCCGATTTGCCCAAGTTGATTTTGAGATCTCGTTTCGCTCGATCAAAAATGGTAGTGTAAACCTACAGCGTTCTACGGGAAAAGACACATGCAATTTTATACCACCACCTATTTCAATCGTAATAAACAACGCTGCTTTTGTGTTTCACTTTGTAATACACTTTAAAAGTGTTCCTATAAACGATAATATTCATTTAATAAAATGTTGTTCATTTTCCGTTTAGGCGAAGTCGGGCATGAAACCACAATCGCCTTTTTCCACTCTGATTGACTTGGAGCTTTATCGACGAGCTTTTCTGAGATGCCGCATACTCGTATAGGGTGGGCCAGAACGGAGTGCGATTTTAAAATTCTGACCGATACATAGCCATGTTAAGAGATTTTTTTCTTTCCACAACTGCAACAATTTGAAGCCTATAATCGTGCGACATGGTTTCAACAAGATGGCACGACATGCCACACAGCTAATGCCTCTTTGGCGGTCGTAAACGAGATGTTTGCTGAGAAACTGATATCGCGCCGAGGTGACATTGAATGGCCTCCTAGAAGTCCGGATCTTACACCACTGGACTTTTTTTTGTGGGGATACCTAAAAAGTAGAGTCTACTCCAATAACCCAGCCACAATTGACCAGTTGAAGACCAATATCCGAAAAGAAATGGCAGATATTCCCCGTGCAATGTGCCAGCGAGTTTTTACCAATTTGAGGTTCAGATTCGAAGAATGGTTGCAGCGCGATGGTGCACATCTGGATGATGTTATTTTTAAGAAATGAATTTCCCAGATGTAAATTTTTGTAGAAATAAAAATTTGTATGTGAATTGTACTTAGTTTTTTTTAAATGATTTTTTCAAATTCGCAATTCTTTCTGGCCCACCCTATATAATGTTTTTTTTTGTACTGTTGTAATAGCATGTAGCAACCATACCACAGAATAATTATTGTTTGTGATAGGTACTCTTGTATTATGTACTTAATAGTACTGAAAAAAATAAGGAAATGCCTGAACATCTAAAAAATATTGTACTCATTTCTATAGTTGTTGGCAAAATGACGTTCGCTTGTCAGAAGCTAAATCTAATGCGGGACACATATACGTAACGATTTATAAGATATATGTAACGACATATAAAAAAGTCATTGCGGGTCACATATACGTAACGACATAGAAAAAAGTCATTGCAGGCCACATATGCGTAACGACATAGAAAAAAGTCATTGCGGGCCACATATACGTAACGACATAGAAAAAAGTCATTGCAGGCCACATATACGTAACAACGTAGATAAAAGTCTGTATTTTAAGGATTTCTTGGATCTAGTCTAGGCTTGAACCTAGGGCTGGCAGTATCGGTCCGGTTTCAGAATTTCTATTTTCCGGTACTGGAGCATGGTCGATACCGTAATCCCTGGTTCTCCCGATTCTAAGTACCAGAAATTGTTTTTTTTCACCTGCATAACTTCAAAAATGTATCACCAACAACTTCCTAATCCAGAGTGCAATCAATATCAATATCTGATTATAAAAGAGGTCCATATCCGCTCTACGTGACAGAACTGACCGTAATGCCACTATCGATATCCATCGAAAGCTTATGCTTCCGACCCTTCGAAGGCTATCGTCCACTAGAACACAAGGAAAGACATTTTGTAAAAACAAAAATAATATTTTGTTGATTTCACTCCAAAATGGTAGAGAATGAGAATTCTTTATCATCACCAGAATAATCCAAATCTGATTGTTTGTCACTTACAAGGTCTTTTATAAAGTAGTTTTAACCAATCTCTTGGTTATTATATCAGCAACACAGCTAAAAATCATCTTAAGAACATCAAAGTTCAAACAAAACACCTGGTGAAAAAGGTTTATCTTTTTAGAAGAAACACAGTTACATAGTCAGACATTGCTTCAAAATAAGGGTCGGGCGTAAAACGACTACCTCGCAAAAGGCCAAAAGTTTAAATCCAAAAAAGGCCAGGTCGCTGTAGTCTTAGTAGTAAATGACTGGGTCGCAAAATTTCTCCATCCTACCTTTTGCGTAGAGGTTAAAAATCCAAATGACCTGCTGATTAATATAACTTTTGCCTTCTCGTATTAGGAGAATTTCTTAAATACTCTGTTCTGTTTTAACTTACACTGGCATATACAATCCACTACACTATATTTTACTTTAACATAGTAGACTCTAGCCCTCGAATTCGAGCCGTTCCTGAATTAAAGGCGCTGTGGTAAAGTGTACCCATCTCTACGCATCTTGACACTTGTTGATAGCCGCTCCCTTGTGATGTATTCGCTTCAAGATAAATTGTTTCTGTCAGACGGTGAAAGAACATAACGATGCTGACCTTTGCCATAGATTATGATGAGATCAGCCGGTTTAATCCATGTGTATAATAACCATTTTTCTTTATACAATTAAAGTGTCGAACAAACATACAGACCACCTGATTTGTGTGGTTATTGTTGCCTGTGGAGGTTTGTGACACCAAAGGCACCACTCACGCGTTAAGACATACAGGTGAAAAGTCACAAGTGCCTATAATTTCACCGATACTTAACTAAACTCATATAATATAACATTTTGAAGAATACCGGATTCGGTTTTTTGATGCTTGAATAATTCGTACGTTTCCTTCATAAATTATTTGTACAGCATTACTAATATTAATGAAAAAATTATATTAAAACGCATTAAATGTTTAGGAATCGAACTTGTGGCAATCTTCAAGGTAGGAAAGCCTTCTATACCTTCGAGCTTCCATTGTCAGCCACATCATTATTTCTTTTATTATTTACCCAATTCTTGAGATTTTTAAGCGATTGCCGCAGAAATACAAACGCGCGCTTTAGAAATTAAAACGCACGAGAGAAATGAAATTAAAACCCACAAAGCCATTTTTCACGTACCTACTTTAAAGGCAGTAAACGCAAAAAAACATCTAGAGTGCTGAATGATTGACATCGCAGAGTGTACCATTCGCTAGCCTCCTAAGCTGTGTCTCAAGGCTCATTGAAATTGTAAATGGATGAAGGGGTCTGCATGGTAAACATTGGAGGCTGCATCATTAATCAGACAATACTTGACTGGTCCTCCGTTGCTGAAATAAAATAGCTTTGTAAAATGTTATTCTTTACAATACTGAATAGGCAGAGATAAGCTGAAATGATGAATGGACTGTATTTTTACGGAAAAATAAGTCACTTTTCATTCATTCTTCCAGTTCATAGCATTTGTTATAATATTCCGTGAAACCATCTATACTAATATTATAAATGCGGAAGTAATTCTGTTTGTTTGATACTTTTTCACGACTGAATGGCTTAACGGATCGTAATAAAATTTGGCAAGAAGGTAGATTATATACTGGGGCAGAACATAGGCTACTTTTTAACCGGACTACGAAAAATGAGGGTTATGTCTTTATTGATAAACCACGCGTGCGAAGCCGTAGGCGGGTCAGCTAGTTGATTATAAATCAATTCGTTACAGAGACAATTACTTTTTACATCTTTCTTCATGTGAGTTGTAGAGTTGTCAATAGGAATTTCAATCGTTTCAATCTATTAAATAATTGGTCAAGCACGTGTTGGACCAGTGAAGAGATCCATAGTCAGTACGGCTGTAACATAGTCATTTTAAAACACAAACTATATATATAACAATAACTATATATAACAAAGTATTACCTAATAGGTCACACATCTTAGGAACGTGCCTTATGCATTGCCACGCATCCATCAACTTGAGGCATACATGTGTAAGCTTATGTATAATGTTCAATTGTTCATACAAAATTTCCAAAATCAACTGCTAAATTTACTTATGACAGACATAAGTAAATTTAGCAGTTTGGTTTATAAGCAGTAGTTTTGTTACTTAGAAAACTTTCGTGATTAATTTCAATAATTATTATAAAGACGGTTTGTGATAAATCCTGTATTTATAATAATGAGCAATTTTTTTATTAATTTTTATACGGCCTGGAGATATAACAAGCATATGGCCCATCTCATGTTATATCCATCGTCTATTGCCTAGTACAAAATAGTATAAATATAACAAATAAAAAAATTGTAAAAAATGCTAAATTTTGTAGTTGATTTTGTTCGATGGCAATACTTTGTTTATAGACGATGGTTACCATATAACATAAGGTGGGTCATATACTTGTTACATCTCCAGGTCGTATAAAAAATAATAAAAAAATTGTTCATTGTTATAAATACGGGATTTATCACGTCTTTATAATAATGATTGAAATCAATCACGAAAGTTTTCTTGGTAAACTTGAAGCAATAAGCGAGTCTACATAGATTTGATAATTTTTCTTATAACATTTTGAATCCTTTTTAGATAAGCAAGAATAGTGGTTTGGCTGGTAGGTGGGGCGGAGAAGTGGGACACACACATACGACTAAACTGGCTCATAAATGGGCTCTTGTGTCAAAAAAGTATTCAGAAATTGATATGGTGTTTTTGGAAGAACTATTCAACGGTACCACACACGATGAGATGTGTTATTAAAAAAATAAACGTCCCCAACATCCTTTATAGGGGAGATATCCTAAAACGTATTATTTTACTTTTTATTTCATAATTTCCTAGGCGTTACTAAAACGTATAATAATGCCAAATTTCAGCTTGAATGCATTAATGATCTACAAATAAATCAGCTTAAGATAATGGTTCCTATTACGACAAAAATATGTCATTATTCGTTTTATAAAAACCTTTCTCCAATTTTTCTCGTAAATATCATCTTTTTATGTTTCTGTTAAATATACTCAAAGAGCTTCTATCTGTTCCACCTAAGTTTCAATACAATGTAATTCTTATTACAGCCTCAATAAAACTCAAATTAGGTTAATATGAGAACATAAAACTATGTAATCAGCGCGCCCTGTAATAAAAGTCAGGCTTTAATTTAATTGTGCTCTGTGTACAAACCATAGCTATGGGGGGGGGGAGGGGGTGTTGTCTGTGCAAAATGTAATAGTTCCAATTTGACGACTATCATTTTGCATGCCGTGAGCTGCACACATTTCTCTGAAGGATAGAATCCGAAATGAGGTTATCCGACAGAGAACCAAGGTGATCGACATAGCTCAGAGGGTCAGCAAGCTGAAGTGGGAGTGGGCTGGTCACGTGTTCTGGAGTGGAGACCACGTCTAGGCAAGTGAAGTGTAGGACGCCCTCCGGCTAGATGGAGTGACGATTTGCGCGTTGTGGCTGCCAAAGATTGGATGAGAAGGGCTGATGATCTGGCTCAATGACGCACCCTGGGAGAGACCTACGTCCAGCAGTGGATTGTTATAGGTTGATGATGATGATGATAATTTAGTACGAACATCTACACAAGAAATAATAGGTATTTATTAGGACTAGTTGACCGCACTGTGGTCGAAATTCAACCGTAATTCTTTTGTTTTTGCTTAATTTTAGCGTTTGCTCCTTCTCCGTTTAAACTTTAACTATGACAAATCTCACAACTTCTCCATTCGCGCAATAAGCTTAAAAAGGCTTTAAAATTTTCGCTTAACGTATTATTATATACATAGATTCTGACTTAAATAACACGGGTTTTATTACAACAAAGTTATATTTTTTTATCAATGACAAATCGTAAGAAGTGTTTTAAGACGAATTGTAAGAACGAAGAAGTAGATATGTACGTGTTAGAAACCACTAAGTCTACAGAAGCTTTTATTACACCTACAATGACCGAACTTGATAAGTATCCATTTACTAGGGATACATAGGATTTATAGGGCTGTTGTTCTTGGCTACTAACCTAAATATGATACAGCCACACCGTCCATAAAATAACCCCGCGTACAATAATAGTACGCAATTCCAACATTTACATCTAGGCTTGCCTGTTTCTCTTGCGAACCGAATAGCTTAGGGCACATACACATAAAAGTAAGTGAAATTCTATGTCATGTCGACCCAATTGTAAAAATGCGAGAACGAAGCATTTGTACACGATGAATAATGCAATAGAATTCAATTTTCCTGATAGAACCATTGTTTCTGCGAAAGCAGTTTCTAAAATCTCTGTAACTAAATGTTTTGCTTCGTTATTTATTAGACACTGCTAAAAAATATAGTAGAAAGTAATTTTGCGGTTTCGTGTACTCCTCAATAGATAGATCTTCACTCCTATTAGCTAGTTTTATTAAAGATTTGTGCGAAGCCAATTTACGTTTAGCTACCGCTTCATATTTAATTTTCCACGCACTGTTTCATTTAATTTTAAATATATATTCTACGAAGTTTCAACGCTAAACAAACCAATGTGCTGAACTTTGAACCCATAGATCATAGTACTTAAGCTCTTAAACTCACTAACTCGCAGAAAATTTATGAGATTTTCCTGCAACATTGAAAATCTTTGATAAGGATTGAGATGGAAATAAATCGTAGAGTTCAATGAGTCCTTTAGATCTTTCACTTTATGTACGTGTAAAAAATAGCTAATGATATTTCATTTTGGGTTCTTTCATGACTCGTGGACGGTGTGTTCCATTGTAAATAAAAATCGCAGTCAATTTTCAAGGATCCCAGGGACCAAAGTGGGCAAGGTGCCAAAGAGTCGCATATTATACAGCCTTTTGAGGGTAAGCGAGCGTAAGCTTTCTACTGTTATCTTAGTTTGTTGTTTGGTTTTGTTTAACTGGAATAGTGTGTTGTTTCTGTATAAAATTGAGAGAGTTTTGTTGGTTTATATATTTCAACTGGTTTTTTTTTTAATATTAGAGCCATGTTATGAATAGGTTTGCGTATTCCAAATATTTGCTAATATGTTTATGTTATAAATTGATCTATTAACTTATCCAATTACATTTGCTTATGGATGTACATATCTGGAAGTATTTTGAAACCATTTTCAGTTCAATCATCAAATCAATCAGTTAAAGTTAATTTGACGACCTCCGTGGCGCAGTCGGCGTATAGCTGGCTGAGACACAGGAGGTAGCGGGTTCGATTCTCGCCGCGGAACAAATGTTTGCATGGTCTACAGAGTATGTATTTACAAAACAAAAAGTATATAAGTATTCTATCAGTTATCTGGTTCCCATAGTACAAGCTCTGCTTAGTTTGGGGCTAGATAGCGCTGTGTGAAATGTCTAGCATTATTTATTTATTATTTAATCTCCACTGTTCCTGTTTAGAGTAAACTCACCGTTTAGTCTAGGATTAAATCCTTAAGGTACAATATTACATTTCCGATATAGTTTTGAAATTGTTAACAGCTTTGCACGTTACCACAGTCAAAATAATACTAGCAGGATCATTTCACGTAGCCATGACAAACCTACGCCCAGACAGATTGTCACCCACAATATGACGGAGTCGGTCGACCATACGATAAATACCGATCATCGAATTTATTATCATGAATGCGGATACAAATATGTCAATATCTATTGTGTGCTCTCGTAACTTTATCGTGCGTAAAAAATATGTTTCGAATGATCGCACATCGAGTTGAAAAATATGTCTTGACTCGTCGTCATGTAAATCGTTTCCGAGTGTAAAATGGGATTTTGTACTTTATTTTATAGGTTTTCATTTACACATCTCGTATACGATCGTCCTTGGTTTACTATGACAAAGGTACTGATGAATGTCACTGTAAACTTTTGTTTAGTTTTATTTAACCTAATAATAAATTCGCAACCTAATAAGTACTTATGAGATTGAAATTAAGCGATTCAGTCCATAAGTAACACATACACTTGAGAGCAATAAAATCGCACATCGAGCACATCGAATCGAGCAGTGGAGTGCAGTCCTGTTCTCTGATGAGTGCAGGATGTGCTTGCATGGCAACGACGGACGGGGGAAGGTGTATAGAAGATCGGGAGAGCGATTTGCCCAATGCTGCATAACAGAACGTGTCGCCTATGGCGGTGGATCAATCATGTTTTGGGGAGGCATGTCTATGGAAGCAAAAACCGAGCTTGCCTTCATCACCGGACCGAATACTGGTCGCCAATCAAGAGGATTGACTTCCATACGATACATTGAGGAAGTACTCGAGAGCCACGTCGTACCTTTTGCTGGGTTTATCGGCGAAAACTTTCTGTTTATGCAAGATAATGCAAGACCGCATACTGCTGGCATAGTGATCGAGTACCTTCAAGAGGTGGATGTGACCGTTATGGAGTGGCCAGCTCGAAGCCCAGACCTCAATCCCATCGAACATCTATGGGACGAGCTGAAAAGAAGAGTTCGAGGCCGAGATGCTCCTCCATCGACTCTACAGGAGCTGCAACAGGCGATCGCAGAGGAATGGGAGGCTATTCCTCAAGACTTTATCAAAAGTCTAGTAACATCAATGAAAACACGGATGGAGTCAGTGATTCAGGCTAGGGGAGGGAACACTCGGTATTAATAACAAACTTTAAATTAATTTTATCTTTTAATTTCATAACTTTGACACCAATACTTGAATAAAGAATTTTTTACTAAACATGCATTTTTGTTATTGATCCACAAAAGCATTTTTATGTAATGATTGAAAGACAAATCAGATACCACTGGATAGGTATTAAAATAGACTATGAATCTGCATTACGGAAACATAATATTTTTTGTTTTTTTTAGTTATGTCAAAAAATCATGATGTGCGATTTTTTTGCTCTCAAGTTTATATTGTGTTAAGTTTAAAACTCCATTATAGCTGTGTTAGTATTACGTTGTTAATTAGTGCTGAATGTGTATGAAGTGTGCTAGCTATTTTCTGTATGATGTGGTGTTGGCACCGTCAAAGGCTCTAAAGGCTCTTGCAAATTAATTACTGGCTTAGAGCAAAACTGCTGCTTTGCAGTCTAATTCAGTTGGGAATGACCCTTGCCGGTTTACCTTTAAGCAGTCGTGGCATGTTTTTGGTCATGTAAGGAGTTGAATGAAAAACATTTATAATGCAAGCTTTTTAAAAATAATGAATTGAAAAAGCCCTCGATGTGTTTATGAAAACAAATCTACATCATTCTTATTTACCGCGACATTCCAATTCTTTCTCGCAGATTGGATCACACAGATCTACCAACTTCAACGATTCGCAAAACAAAAAAGTTTCATATCCACTCGCAAAACTTGTACGTCTTATTCATACCCAAGTAGCTATCTCCTCCACTCCCTAGCCAGTAGATTTACAGTTTTCCCTTAGTAAGGTTGCGACTTACAAATAAATTCATGAGTCCAATGAGCTTTGGCGCGCCTACATTGTGATCCATTCGCGCAGATTGGATCAAGTGATAGACGACCGACGGCTGGGGGTAATAGCTGGGTGCTAATTTATTCAAACGGTAGTTCTTGGGATTTATCGGGTGCCAGTTCATGCTTTATGACTACCATTGTCAAAAGGTTTGATTTGACAATTTCTGATTTACTGGATTGAGAACGTATTATGTTAAAGTTATGCAGGTTCATGTAAGATAGAAATCATATTTTGATTTGGGAAATTAGCACCCTAATAAATTGTGTGAAAAACGGATACTTAGCCCGGCTTGCATAACAATCCCTAAACGTAATTAACGACTAAACATGTTTAAATATAACGTGTTTCTATTAGGCACAAATTAACTAATTAACCATATTTAGGCACTAAATACGAATAGTCTGACGAGGAACACTGACCACTGATAATTTTAATTACAAATTATTCAAATATTCTAATATATTCGATTCTCTTTTATGCAAAGATATTTTTAAAAGGCGACATTCTACATTTCATCGACCTAAGATTTTTGGCATTTTTAGACATTTCTCGACCATAAATAGCAGAGAATCCTAAATATCAGTTTTTATCAGATGAAGATTTCCTAGTCCATAAAACCGCGTATGCATTTCCTTTTGCGCCGTAGTTTTTCCTGTTAGCAAAGGCGAGCACACATGTTTTATTCATCCTCCGATAGTCGGTTCTTCACCTACCCTTGCGCTGAATAGCTTTAATTACTCTTGAAACAAGGTTTTTGTTAGCTGGTTCGTTTGGTAAAGCTTAACGTTTGGGGGTACATCTGCATAAGCCGATTAGACAGCAACGTAAACAAAGGGTTCCAAAAACAGGTATTATAGAATGTAGACAGTAATAGGCGAAATGATTTAGAAAATCAATTAGGAAAATTTTGAGCTTTGTAATAATTGTTAATTATTTGAAATCTATCGAAAGTGTACATAAATAACGGTAAATAACGGGATTAAACAACATATGTTTAATTGAAATATTAATCTATAAGCATTTCCATAAAAAACAAAAATAGTAAATAAAAACAATATATTTATTTAAATCTGTTGTTAATTGGGCTACTTCTTCACGAGTATCTTTATCATACAAAATGTTAGACTTCAAATTTAGAGTTTTAAACCTAAAAGTTAACAGATTTTTGATCAAATTTTAACGAAGCGTTTCTATAATGAAAAATATCGAATTTCGAAAATTCTTAGTTCAATACCGTTCTTGTAAGTGACGGCAATGATTAACTTCCGAAGATCGGAGTAGATTAGTCGTCGCATAAATTAAACTTTGATCTTTTAACATCACTCCATTCAAATAAGTTTTTTATAAACAACTAGCTGACCCACCGAACTTCGTACCGCCTTTACATGCATATGACGCGGGCTGCCAATGTATGAGAAAATTAATTTGCTACATAATTTTTTATGCTTGATTTTTTCCGATATTTTAATAGTTATTCTGCTATTCGTGGCAGATACAAATCCAACAAATCAAAAATCATCAAAATCGGTCCCGCCGTTCTTGAGTTATAAATGGTGTAACTAAACCGATTTTGTTTTATATATATATAGATGAGTGGAAAGTAGGTAATTTCCTGCCTCCCCTTGATGGGATATTCGATTTATCATAGTTTATTGACCTGCCTGATTGACGTGATTACTATAGTTTCGGTCAGGTAGGAATAGCACTACAAGTCACATCAGCGTGGCTATCAATCATGTGGGGTGACACACGGCTAACTTGATTTATGCGATTGTTAGGTTTGCGACCAGGCATGTAGTAAGAGTTATAGTTATAGGGGTTCAAAAGCGAGACTACTACAGAAAATGAATGTCTTAAAAGATTAAATACCCAGAATTTAAAAGATGATCGCAGTGATGCAGCGTACGCGAACGATAGTGGTCTAGGCAACCCGTTAACATGTTTTGTTGATTTAAATGTCGCATCTAGGCTTAGTTTTACTCATAAATGTTACTGCCATGGCTATATAAGAGCGTTATCTTCTAATAGAAGCATATTTATTGCTTAAAGGGAGATACCTAACCCTATGTAAACTAATAGGTTGGGGAAAAAGTCTTTTCGCATTATAGTATGTATGAACTTGTAATAAAATCTCTTTGGCTATACTATTTGTATCTGGCTGGTTTTGGTATCATTCAAAGTTTAAATTTTAAAGAAGATAATTCCAAATGCAAATTAGAAAAATGTATGATTTTTATTTGTTTTTCGTACTGTAAAGATGAGTGAATCTAATGAAGAAATTCGATACATTTTAAAATTTTACTTAAAAAAATATAAAAATGCAACGCAAGCCGCGAAAAAAATTTGCGATGTTTATGGACCTAGTGCAGTGTCTGTGAGAGTAGCACAAAATTGGTTTAAGCGTTTTCAATCCGGAAATTTTGATGTCAAAGATGCACGTCGCTCTAGTCGCCCTATAACGGATAAAATTAATGCTATTTTTGAAAAAGTGGAGCAAGATCTCAGTAGTTATGACGTAGCTGAAAAACTGGGAATTGACCACAAAACAGTTTTGGCGCATTTGAAAAAAACTGGGTACACAAAAAAGCTCGATATTTGGGTACCCCACGAGCCCACTGAAAGAAACCTAATGAACCGTGTACTCATTTGTGATTCTTTATTACGACGTAATAAACCGAACCATTTTTGAAGAAGCTGATAACTGGTGATGAAAAGCGGATCACGTACGACAAGAACGTGCGAAAAAGGTCGTGGTCAAAGGCAGGTCAGGCTTCGCAGACTGTCGCGAAACCCGGGTTAACTCGCAACAAGGTGATGCTGTGTGTGTGGTAGGATTGGAAGGGCATTATTCATTATGAGCTGTTACCACCAGGCAGGACCATCGATTCTGAACTCTACTGCGAACAACTGATGAGATTAAAGTTAGAAGTTGAGAGAAAGCGGCCGGAATTAATCAACAGAAGGGGTGTGGTTTTTCATCATGATAACGCTAGACCTCACACATCTTTAGCCACTCAGCAAAAATTAAGAGAGTTTGGCTGGGAGGTGTTAATGCATCCGCCGTATAGTCCTGACCTTGCACCTTCAGATTTCCACCTGTTTCGGTCTCTTCAGAATTCTTTAGGCAGTGTCAGGTTAACATCACGAGAGGACTGCCAAAACCACTTGTCGCGGTATTTTGATCAGAAGCCCCAAAATTTCTATAGCAATGGGATCATGTCCCTACCTACAAGATGGCAAAAAGTTTCGAACAAAATAGTACCTACATACTTTAGTTAAATGTAAATAAACTATATTAATATTAATAAATATTAAATATATAAAATGTTTTGAATTTTCTCAAAAAATGCGAAGAAACTTTTTCCCCAACCTAATATTTATAAGTTACCGAAATAAACAATTTTATTGTATTTTATCTTCTTCTTTCGTGTCAATGGCTGTTTGACTTCTAAATTTTATCAGCCCAATAGAGAGCGACTTCCACACCCCTCTCTGTTGCCTCTCAGTTGTTTTATTTTATTTTAATGTTAAACATAACTTGTAAGTTAATGAAATCGTTATAAGCTGAGGTACCCGCTTAACATCAGGTGGGCCGGTTAGTTTAGTTAAACAAAACTGACAACAGGCAACGCTACTAAGCAAGCTACCATAAAAACTATGCAAAGTGAAAATTTATTTCCTGCAGTTTATGTAAGAACCTTCAATATTGAAACAAAGTAGAAAATAACTAAGACGAAAGCCTATAAAGTTGGCCAAGGCTGCATTTACAGCAGTCGTAACTTGGGCACAGAATAAATATAGTAAATTGTTAGGGTTGCCATAACATGCGTATTGGGCCCAGCGGCTATTTCACTTTTACCGGCCGAGAGAGGGGCTGGTCCTACAATGGAAACATGACACTGATGATAATAAGGATTGTCAGGTGCCCCGTATTTTATAACTGGCCCATTATTCAGAACACTTAAAAAATAACCCGAACCAGAGGTCAACAAAGCTAATTGAATTCATAAAAAAATTGGGACACGTTCTAATATTTCTCTTTCGCTCATAAAATTTTAAATACTTTATTTGACGATAGGCAATTATAAATTAATTGATCGAGCGAGCAAAATCTCTAAATCAACTTGAGCAAATCGGCGTTGTATGTATGATTGTTTGTTTGTCCGAGGATAACTTTCGAAGCGTTGATCCGATAGTCGTGAAATTTGATACATAGGCAGGTAGTGATGGCACAATTTTGGTTTAACTAAATGAGCTAAAAATAGGGGGGGAGGGGGTTGTTGAGATATTGGGGTTCAAGATGGATAAAAAAAATAAAACTGAGATTATTAGGTTAAATGGAACGTCAAATACCAGTGAGCCCACAGTGCTGAAATTTGGTATGCGTGTAGCTTTAGTGACACAAATTATATTTGTGTACATGGATTGTATTTAAACAGTATAATGTAGTTTTTTGTTATTCCTTAATAAATAAAATAATTTAAGATTTTTTGATGAGTAACTGATAAGGTTACTTAAAAAAATTTAAATAAATGAGTTAAATTGGTCTACCCTACGAGTAAGGACACTGCGCGCTTTTATTTTTTTTTTACCACATGATGGCTCTTTTGCGTGTTCCAAGTCCAATTTCCGGTAGAACTATGTCTAGGTTGTCTGGGCTTAGTTGAACATTTCTAGAAATAATTCCTTCTAGAGGGGGTCGCGGATCGAAATTATACTTGTATGATTTTTCAGCATTATTTGAGTTCATAGACGCAGTATTTGTGTGTAACCAGTGATGACGTATGACACAGAAACGTGGTCTCTCACTGGCGTACACGATCTAATTTTTTTTTATTATACGTTTGATTTTGTCAACCGAGGTCAGCCGTCAACGTCCGTGCATAAAATAATAAATATTTTTTTTATTCCTTAAATCACAAGGATCGCTTTGAAACGTAATTTTTTCTGCCTGTTCCTCTGCGAGCAAGCCAGGAGAGAAAGGCAATACTAATGCCGATGGCGGATTCGGTGTATTCTAGCCGTAAGTCGAGACTAGCGTAGATTTTTCACAACATCCTATGAAAAATCTAGCTTAAAATTAGGAGATATGGAACAATAAAATGTGCTTCAGTGGCCCACTGAATCTTTTTACCATATAGGATCTTATTATTTAGTAATTTTTAGCCTAACAAGGTGACTAAAGTCATTTCCGTGACACGAACGGACGTTTTTGACTCAGTTTCTGTATGTTGAGTAGAAAATAAGCACAATGTATATATACAATGTAGGTAGCGGGGTCGATTCCCGCCGCGGAACAAATGTTTGCATGATCTACAGATATTTGTTCCGGGCCTGGTTATTTCTCTATATACTATAAGTATGTATTTACAAAAATAAATGTATATAAGTATTCTATCAGTTATCTGGTTCCCATAGTACAGGCTCTGCTTAGTTTGGGGCTAGATAGCGCTGTGTGAAATGTCCAGTAATATGTAATACATACTTATAATATACAGAGAAACAAGCAGACCCGGAACAAATATCTGTAGATCATGCAAACATTTGTTCCGCGTCGGAAATCGAACCCGCTACCTCCTGCGTCTCAGCCGGCTATCCGCCCACTGCACCACTGAGGTGTCATAAATAACAGAAAAGCATGTAAGCGTTGTATAATTGAATTGGTTTTGGTACAAATGGGGTCGCCGTTGATTTACTGAGTCCCACACCTGTATCCCGCGTGGTAATTTACTTTTATTTGCAAACACAATAAGTGAATTTATGATTGTGTAAATAAATCTAGATATTATATATTTGAAGTATGTCTATTTTTGTGTTATCAAGTATTCAGAGGTATGCACTCTCTTCATCATATCTTAGGCTTAAATGACCTCGACCATTATATTAGTTATAAGAAAATTATCTCCATCCAAAGGTTGTTTGGAAGAAATCACATCAAAGCAATGAGATCGCCAATTTGCTTTATGTTTTCTATTTTGTTTGCATTTTTATTGTGTACGATAAAGTGTTTATATTCATGCATCTTCTAATATATAAAGATCTCGTATCACGGATTTTGTGGTCGCATTCCTCCGCATTCAAACGGGTCGATCGATTTTAATGATTTTTTTGTATGTTTGGTAGGTATGAGAATTGATAATCGCGATTTTAGTATTTTTGTATGAACAATATACATATAATTTAACCGTTCAATGACGTGAAGTCATTTACATGAAGTGACGCGTCACTTTGACAAGAGTGCTCTATTAGTTTTTATCACGAAGTTCCAACGGAAACGGGAAATGTCAAGCGTATAAAGCCGCGGGCGGGTCATCTAGTTCGTTCTTATAAATCTGATCAAATTGTAAAAATAAGATTTACTTATCGACTTTACCTATTCTTGTTTTATACTAGATTATGGTAACATGATAAAAGAAAACTACGATAAGAAATTAAGAATCGTTAATGAAATTTATTCCTGAGCTTTAGATTTAAAATTAATTAAATACAATCGTTTTCATATGACTAAACCAGTTTTAAATTTTATATAAAACAACGTAGAAACCGAAAGAAGCTGCAAATACCAATATTTCACAAACTCACATAACTTGCAGGCAACATAAATTGGTACGAATCGTATTTTAAAACGCAAACCGAATAAATGAGGGCCGAAAACTACAGTTTTCCCAAAAAGACATTCAAAAAGTTACTAAAATTTTAAAAGTGGTTACAGAATCATAAAATAAATGAACTAAAATTATTAATAAAAGTGAAATAAACACACACAAAAATAATTTATTCAATACCATAAGACATTTATTATTTTAGATGTGATGCAATAACAATAAACGATCTCAGTTATAGAAAAAACAAAATTGAATGATCAAAAGGAAGGCAATGATAAATATACGACTACCTTTGCGTGGAACCACTTGGCAACGGTATTATTATTTACCAGGTCGTAGCAACTATACTTAGAAACTATATTCGCTTGAAATAACTTTAAAAAACAATTACATTTAATAGCTGACACCTCAAGGGGGGGGGGGGGTTCCTTAAGGCACCTCACTCCCAGCGTTCATGCCTTCCATCATTTGTTTAAGTTACGCCACTAGCGATTCTAGACTCATGTTTCCCAGTACCGTGTTATCCACGCAAGGATAAATCCGCAATCAACATTTTCATCAACAAAAACACTTTAGCTAAAAATAAACCTCTATTTTTTTAATAATTACAAAGTCAAGTTGTTACGTGGCCGTGGCTGTGCTATACAATACTCTCGCTCGCCACTTCACCCGGTTTTGTTCTCCGGCCCCATTCTTCCACAACGTTATTACTTGCCTTTGTCTTCAGGGCTTTGGTAACATGTGAAAAATACGTCAAGTGCCGGAAAAAAATCAAGCTTTAGCCGTGATGAAAATTGCTATTCTTTTTTGCACTATTCAAAAGGGATTTTGTATGGAGAGAATTATCATGCGTGGCGTCTTGGCTGATGTTGCATTTGTGTATCGCTTACTCAAAAGAGAGTCAATAATTGATCGAGCGAAGCGAGATCTCCAAATCAACTTGGGCAAATCGGCGTTGTATGTATGTATGTATGTTTATTTGTCCGAGGATAATTTTCGTAGCGGTTATCCGATCATCATGAAATTTGGTATATAGGTAGGTAGTGATGGCACAATTTTGGTGTGACTCTATGAGCTAAAAAGCTCATAGAGTCACACCAAAATTGTGCTATTTAGTAGTAAAAATATTGGGGGATGTTGAGATATTGGCGTTCAAGAGGGGTAAAAAAAAATCAAATGAGACTATTAGGTCAAATGGGACGTCAAATGAAAGGTCTTCATTAGTACATTTGAACCCCGTTTTTATTTTTAGTTTAATTTTTGTAGTTTTTGAGTTATTAGCCATAATAAAAACAAAACTTTGACAAAATTCACAGGGTACACCAGTGACTCCACAATGCTGAAATTTGGTATTCGTGTAGCTTTAGTGACACAAATATAGACAAAAGTCTGAAATCCAGAATAACTGCCATTTCTACTCCAATAAAATATAACCAATTAACAAGACCCCCGTTACATCTAATTTGAATGAAACTGTAGGTCAAGTAAGTTGGTTATGCATTTCGTGGCACCAATTTATTAGTCAAAGATTAAGGGCCGGCATGCACAAAGATCACTAAATGTATTTAACTATATATGTATAATTTATACATGTTTAAATTTGAAGTATTTGTAAGATTTGACAACTCCTTAAATCATATTTGGCCACTAAATACATTTAGGCATCATTGTTCAAGTCTCCCTAACAATAATAGGTATTTATTTTGGGAGATTCGCGAGATCTCAGTTCGGGGCGAACCACTAGTTTAATAATATTCTTTCTCAAACTTCACTTTTAATTGAATAAAGATTGCTGATTGAATAAAATAACTTAAGACAACACAGGAAATAAAATAAGCTTCAAAATAAAAATTCGTCACAGTGTGCGTTAACAGCAACATTATTTTAAACTTTTTAATAATAAAGTTAAAATAGTCCAGCAAACGAGTACATAAGGCAAGAGGCTTTCAATAAAAAGTGACATCTAAAAGCTTTATTCCGAGAATTCTTGGGACCGGGGAGTCCCAACACTTTTCTGCACTTACCCCCTTTACAGAAGACAGACCACTATGTGACCGCAATTCCGGAAGAATGCGAACACTTTTATTGCTAAGAGAATATATTGCGAGTCTTTATGGCCTAGATAGTCTAGATTCTAAATTCAAAACAAAGCCCCGGATCCCTCGTTAGTTGCAATTAAACCTTGATGTAGACTAAAAACGAATTTATGGTCTCGTATTTTACCCTCATCTTATGGTCTAAGAGCCGGTGAAGATCGACCTTCACCGATCTGATAACCAGATAAGACATATTTTTTATCAAATATAATTTATAAACAAATATGCCTATAATTACTTGCCTATCTAAAAGTGCTCTCTAAAAGTTTTTAGCTAGGCAACAGTACTATAAGTATGATTTTTTGCAGGCAATGATTTTGAAATATGACTGATTTTGTAATAAAGTAATCTAAAATTTGATATAATTTTCGATAAGTTAGCAGAACGATGGAGTCACCTATATTGACTTACCTGTTCACATCGGCTTGCCAGGTAGCTATACACAGAAATGAGTAGGCAAGCCTACTGAGGCATATTCTGTGTGTTAAAAACTAACAGTGAAATAAAATTCATTTGGTTATCAAAAGAATGAAAGTGATGAAAAAAAAATCGATTAAAGTTAATTTAATTAAAAATAGCCATAAGCACTTTTAGATAGGCAAGTAATTATAGGCATATTTGTTTATAAATTATATTTGATAAAAAATACGTCTCATCTGGTTATCAGATCGGCGAAGGTCGATCTTCACCGGCTCTTAGACTATTAGGGCAGTCGAAAAGACGATGTACAGACGATACGTAGTTGCCATGTTTTAGTGACTCTTTTAAGACATGTTTCTTCATTTTATTGTATAAAAGTTTTTATTAATGTTTTGTTTCACATTTATCCAAAAAGTCGAACATAGACAATGCTAAAAATAAATACATTGCCCTTCGTGTAACATTGCCCCAGTAATGGACCGATTTCAGTGCCTGCTCACTTATCCCATATTGATCCTTTCGGTAACGTGTGACAATTCTTTTTCATTTTCTCGCATTATGACGTCGTTTTTGAGCGAAAGTAAATAACAATTGTTCTTCGTCTTTATCAAAGCCCGTTTAGTTTTCGTGTGTAGTTTTTAGTTTGCAAAAGTTACAAGTTTGGGAACTGTATTTAATAATATATCCTCACGGGTATTTAATAACAATCCTTGATGTTACTGGGTTGATATCCACTATATACATTCTTGAAGCAAATGAGATGCATTTCTATAGCAGCTATAGCCAGTTTCAATCTCAAAGCACTGTTTTAATATAGTTCACATACGCTAACTTTGTTTATTACCTACAGAATAATAGGTTTTAGAAATTTTCATCTGGAAACTACATGCCTCCTACTTTTTTTAAATTTAATCATGCTTAGCCCTCGGCTTCGCTCGTGTGACTTGTCAGTAGGGTAAAAAGTATATCTCAACCCTAGTCATAATCTATCTATGCAATATCAAATTACATTGAAATCAGTCCAGCCGTCGTTAATAATAATAAATAAAATAAATAATAAATAAATATTGCTGGACATTTCACACAGCGTTATCTAGCCCCAAACTAAGCAGAGCTTTTACTATGGGAACCAGATAACTGATAGAATACTTATATACTTTTTTTTGTAAATACATACTTATAATATATAGAAAAACACCCAGACACGGAACTAATATCTATAGATCATGCAAACATTTGTTCCGTGGCGGGAATCGAACCCGTTACCTCCTGCGTCTTAGCCGGCTATACGCCCACTGCGCCACGGAGGTCGTCAGGTAATGCAGTAGTAGTTGCAAATACCAAAAGATACAACACCCAAAAAAAACAAATAGTGGCACTCTTGGAGTGCCGACAGAAGTGAAAACTTGAACAGATTACATACAGATACAGAGGTGACACTACAGAGGTGTCGGTAACGGTAACAGTGTCGCGAGTTCCATGGTTTCCCATCTCAAAAAATGCCCAACGCGTATAAAGAAGTTTTCACTTCAAAAATCTGCTCCTTAGGTGTTACGCAGATTAGCTTAGATCAGTTTTATACTACAACCTAACAGTAGAATCAAATCCAATCACTAAACTTTTGGCTATAGGTATAAGGGAGAAACAGAACATCCATTTTCCTATACCTAGCTTACAAACTATAGACATAAAAGTCGCAGGTGAGCACCGAGCAGAATTTATTGACAAAGTGCGCAACAGTAGAACCCATACTTTGTCGAATAGCTAATAGAGGCGGCCATAGTCTATGTATACATATTGTATAGGATAGGTATGTGTAGAAATACTATGATAAGTTACTGTACGGTATCGATTGTTATTAGTTTGAAGTTACGTCGGTTGCGCGGTTTGTACGTGAATCGTGGGTGCATGATTACTATTATTCAAAGTAGTTTTAACAGCGAATACATTGAACGAATCTTTATAATACATCTTTCTAATATACGAAAATCTCGTGTCACGGGTTTTAGTCTTCGCACTCCTCCAAAACGGGTCGACCAATTTTAATGATTTTTTTTTTGTATATTTGGTAGGTATGACAATAGGTCGTAAAGTATTTTTCACTTTTCTACCCCCACTCTTAATTTTTTAATCGCGATTTTAGTATTATTTTATGAACAATGATGGCGATTCTGTTGTTTACGCTAACTAAAATTGTGTAAAATACGAACGGTCTTATTTCGCTCATACTAAAGATCAAATTAGAATGTAATTTAAAGTGATATTTCAGTGCAATTCAGCGGAGTAATGCAGCCAGCATTATGCGCTGTCCAAAGCGTCTCCAAAATATATTTTCATGGCTGATTTCAGCTTTATATCACCGAGTCAGTCATCTCTGTAGCTACTGATGGGACATATCGATTCCCAGTTCGACTGCGGAACCCTAAAAAAAGTTGTAAGTACAACTATGTAAAACGACTTGTAACTTCACGATTTATAAAAGGGACACTGGACTAATGGTCCCAGCGCCCCTCACAGCGAATAAGAGGCTAATATTATGTACGACACGTAAAAGTTCGACAACCCGTTTAGTCCCAAGAGACGAAATACGAACTCGACAGCGGAGAATACCAAAACTTACAACTAAGTAACAACAACAACTTAGCTTTAGTTCTTGCAGAGTTCGTTTAGCATAGTGGATTGAATGTGGATTAAAGAGACGATCATCATCATCATATCAGCTCTAAGACGTCCATTGCCGATCATAGGTCTCCAGTTTTCTAGAACAACCATCTTATGCTCCAAAGCTGAGCTTTTCATTACAAAAAAGTAAACAGTGTCTTTTTCTATAAACTTTCGTGTCTTTTAGCATGCCTATATATTCAAAATGATCTTAAAGATTTCATTGCATAATACACAGCATTCTTATTTACAATGGTAATTAATGAAAGGAAAGATAAATGAAGATTAATCTTACGTTCATTATTTTCTCGCTAAGGATGTAAGCCCGTCGTCGTTGGAGAATTGACAATCACAAATTAATTTCATATCGTTGAATCAAATATCTCTGCGGCGATGAAAAATACACAAATTATGGAGTTGTCTGTTTCATTTTTAGTTGTTTCAGAAATATTAAAACAAAATTGGTCTAACCTTTGTTATTGTTACGAGGTTCGGGATAAAATAATGATAATCAGTCTAACCAAAATAACACTTCTATTCAACACTAAACGATAAATACACGAACTTGGTCACACGTAATCACAACACACTAATTCACAACACTGTTGCACCACTTAAAGTCACCGAAACGTTCGCACGTATAGCAAAATCCAGACTGAATGTCCGGCCATCTCTCCGGCCTATTTATATCGCACACAATTCACTACAGAAGAACGATCTCGAACGTTCCAGGAAAAGAGTCGGTGTTTCGACAGAATGACCAATCCCCATCCTGCGCAACCGCAAACAATAACACAGCAGGTAAGACAAAAGCGTTCGAGAAATTTCGATTATTACTCATTGTTTAACAGTCTCGGCGTAACACTATTGTATTATCGCTTAGTCAATAATTTATACTTTTATTTTTAAGTATTTCAATATTTTCAATCCAGCCCGTACTAAGATCGTCTGTAAAAAAAATCTCTTTAAGTGATAAGACCACTGATTGTGCCTTTCTATGGTTTTTAGTTAGGTTTAACTTGTACTTCTTTGTTTAGTAATTGATGTAAATCTTATTCGTGGATTTTACACCTAGTTATGGATCCTAATATTAATTTCATTGTTACCAACTTTTATAGCACTGAAATTGTTTTGTACAAACTTATTACGAGCACACGACAAACTAAAGTCATCAGAACTTGAGTACGTAGGATATTAATCGGCCGACAAAACCGTAATGTTCATTAAATATTCATCGGAACAGACTCGTTATTAGAGTAGGTTTCTGCTTACGTGTTGCCGTGATAGTGGACAGTGAATCCATTAAAATTTTAATTAAACCACGTTTATTCTCGCATAACATCGACCGTTATCGTGAATGCCTTATACATTTTTTTATGAACATTCCTAACGACACTTTTTAAATAAGGACCGCACCAGTATTTTCCACCTTGCGGTATGTTTTAATTGGTAGTTGAATTTTACAACAGTTTGCAGGGTATTGTTGCCGGGGAAATTACAGGCACAGGCTTTACACCTGTATGCCTCAAGTTGATGGACAGTTCTGTTGTTCTGACAACTGACTGACTGACGCTAGTTGACAAGTTCTGTGCATCGTAGGACACGTTTCTAAGGTGCGTGACCTACGAGGCAATTCTCTGTTATAGGCGATGGTTACCACTTCACATCAGGTGGGCCATAAGCTTGATCCATATCCAGACAGTACTAAAAAACAAGGGCGCGGTCACATTTCTTTTACTGAACGCGGTATTTACTGATGTCCTCGTTATGATGTATCGGAGGACACTCGACGAAACGTATTTACTGTCGAAATGAAGTCGTGCTACCAAATTACGTAAACCGTCTTCTTCGTTTATCTGTAGTTCACCTTTGGTTTTAGAAAAATTGGTCAGCGTAATATGCAATAGTGATGACAAACCACACTCCTCACGGGGCTTGTATAAAATATTGTTATGGTTAAATTAGACTATAAGTGTGTATGCCCCTTGTATCTACTATGTAGTTTTGGTGTACCTATACCCAGTAATACTAGTGATTCGCCCCGAACTGAAATCTCGCGAGTCTCCCATAAAAACAAAAAAAAAATATAATTTTATCTATCAAAATAGTGCCACGAAATAAATACCAAATTATTTGACCTACAGTTTCATTTAAATTACAGGTAACGGGAGTTCATATAAAGTGGTTACTCTTTTTTGGGGTACAAAATGCAGTTATTCTGGATTTCAGACTTTTTCCCATATTTGTGCCACTAAAGCTACACGAATACCAAACTTTAGCATTGTGAGGTCACTGGTGTACCCTGTGAATTTTGTCAAAGTTATGTTTTTATTATGGCTAGTAACTCAAAAACTACAAAGATAACACTAAAAATAAAAACAGGGTTGAAATGTACTAATGAATACCTTTCATTTGACGTCCCATTTGACCTAATAGTCTCATTTTCTTTTTTTTTACCCTTCTTGAACCCCAATATCTCAACAACCCCCCAATATTTTTAGCTCATAGAGTCACAACAAAATTGTGCCATCACTACCTATATACTAAATTTCAGGATGATCGGATAAACGCTTCGAAAGTTATCCTCAGACAAACATACATACATACAACGCCGATATGCCCAAGTTAATTTGGAGATCTCGCTTCGCTCGATCGAATTATAAAGGGGGAAAATTTGTATTTTTGTATGTTTGTAACGAATAAACTCAAAAGCTACTGGTCCAATTTCAAAAATTATTTAACCATTAGAATGCTAGATTATCTCATAGTACCATCGGCTACTTTTTACCCAACTGCACAGAATGAGGCTAATGTTTTTATTGTAAAATTACGCGTGCGAAGCTGCGGATTGGTCAGGTAGTACCTACTTTTATTTTTTTTATCCTGTTGATAGAATTTACTCTAGGAAATTAGTTTACAAACGCGATTACCGAGCGCATTCAGCGTTAGTTTTCAAGTTCCCACCGTTGTTGCACTAATTCCCGAGCCGGCGTTAATCCAATAAAAATATTACTAGACTTGGGATTTACACTTACCTCGGCTTGTGTACTCGTGCTTCACTCAGTTTATTTTAAATTAATTTAATTTATGTAGTGGATATTCTGTGATTTATTGGAAGATAATAATAATAATAATAAATAATAAAATCTTTATTCATTTTTCATATTGCTGAGATTAACATTACGGATTAGTATCTACTTATAGGTAACACTTTATACATTGCCTGAACTAGGAGGACCTGTATCTCAGGCAAAAAAAACTGGACTGGTGTAACTAATGAATACTCAAATTAACAAAACTTAAAATCTATTTACATAATGAAAAAGAAACCTACAAAAACTAAGTGCACACGTGTTATACAATATTTAAAATCCTACTTTATTACGTTTAGTAACTCCTCAGTTTCCTCGTATGATAGATTGGATAGAGCAGACTGTAAGGCTCTTTTACAGTTTGAGAAATTCATTGAGTGGATGTTTAATTTACGATTTATCCTTTTGTACAGGTATGGTCCTAGGAACATTAAAAATCTGGATGCAAAAGCATGTTTTATTGGGGTGTTGTTACTGCGGACTATATCTTTTCGTCTTTTGCTAGTACTTTTAGTGCTATAGGGAAGTGCTCTGTGCTGCCTTAAAACTACGTTTAGTATAAATAGTTGCCTAACTGTTAGAACTTTACATGACTTATATAATAGGTTGGTTGGATAGAGAAAGGGACGAAAAGTGGATACCTTAAGGATTGCTCTTTGTGCCCTTTCTGCGGCTAATAAAAAGGTTTTACACGCTCCTCCCCAAGATGTTATACAGTAGGTTATGATTGACTGACATAAAGCAAGGTATACTTGCATAACTAGTCTTGAATCTGCAATACAGCGTAACTTCTTAAAAACAAATATTAGTTTTCGAATTCTATTACTTAAAGTTTCAACATGTTTTTTGAATGAGAGAGTTTCATCTATTATAACGCCAAGGTATTTGATATTATTAGTAAATGAGATGACAGGGCAGTTACACAAGTTATCGTTTATCGGATAAATGCATTGATGCGCAGTAATATGTTTATCTGGGTTAGACATTGGTGCAGACTGTGATTTCCGCATAGTAAATTTTATGCATTTTGTTTTATCAGCATTAATGGTTAGTAGGTGTGCTTGGAGCCATTTGTTTACAGTTTCAAAGCCACGTTGTGCGAGTTCATGCACTTCCGATTCCGTACTAGCTGAGAAAAGTAAAGCAGTGTCATCGGCATAGCATAAAATTTTTCCGTGATCTAATTGGAGGTTGCATAGGTCATTAATGTATATTAAAAATAAGGTACTTGATAAAATACTTCCTTGGGGCAAGCCGAAAGAAGTATTTCCCAGATCTGAGCTGATGACATTGTCTATTTTGACGCATTGACTACGACTGCTCAAATAGCTGGTAAGAAGCTTATGCTGATTACCTCGTATGCCTATGTTTTCTAACTTGTTGAGTAAAGTAGGGATAGAAACGGTGTCGAAGGCTTTTGCTAGGTCTAAAGATATGCCTATTGTCTTATAACCTTTGTCAAGTTCCTTCCCTATGAATTCAGTGAGCTGGTGTACAGCGTCAGAGGTAGACAGTTTAGGCCTAAACCCAAATTGAGTGTTAGATAAGAGTGATTTACTTTCTAAGTAATGAACTAATCTATTGTTTATTATTTTTTCTAGTATTTTAGAAATTGAAAATAGTATAGATATTGGTCTGTAATTAGAAATTTCCGTTTTGCTCCCTGACTTATGGACGGGAATGATCACCGCCTTTTTAAGACATTTTGGAAAAAATCCTTCGTCTAAACATTTTTGGAAGGCAAATGTTAGAGGGGGGGCAAGTATATGTTTGTACTGCTTAAGTATTTTGGTCGGGATATTGTCCCACCCAGTTGCGCAATCGTCTTTTAGCCCCATTATAATTCTTTCAATTTCCGGAATGTCAATATCCAGTAACACAAAAGAATTATTCTGTGACTGGACGTTGTCTATAGTAGGCGCCGAGTATATGTTTTGAACCTTTACTGCTAGTTTTCGACCAATGTTAACAAAAAAGTCATTAGCATTGTTAGCAGCTACAAGCGGGGAGGGATGTAATTTTAATAAATTCGAAGACGATTCACGTTGTTTTGATGTAAAAGTAACGTTTTTTATGATTTTCCAAACTATTTTGCTATCTTGTCCAGCCTTATCTAATAGCATTTTATCGTAGTCACGATAAAAGTTTAATCCACACTAATATTATAAATTTGAAAGTAACTCTGTCTTTTACTTAACTTTTATTATAAGTACGGCTGGCTGGGAAGAGAAGGGAGTTGACGTCGGCGGAGTGAAGCTGACAAACCTCCGTTTTGTGGACGACATCGTCCTCTTTTCTTCATCAGCCACAGAACTACAAACGATGCTTCAAGAACTTAGCATAGCAAGCTTTGAGATTGGACTTGGAATGAACAGGGCAAAAACCAAGGTCAAGACCAACAGCGTTAAGACCAGAATAACGGTGGATGCAGAAGACCTAGCATACGTCCAAGAATATATCTACCTAGACCAAATAGTCTCCTTCGAGGACAGGCAGGCTAAGGAAATCGCTCGGCGAACCGAAAATGCCTGGAGGAGCTATTGGGCCATGGGAGATATGATGAAAGGAGATCTTCCTTTAACGCTCAAGAGAAAGCTAATGGACGTATGCATCCTCCCCGTTTTGACATATGGTGCGCAGAACTGGTCACTGACTAACATTTTAAAGTCCAAGCTCAAAGTTTGTCAGCGTGCGATGGAACGCAGCATCTTGGGTGTCAAGCGAACGGATAGAGTCCGGAACACTGAACTGCGCTCAAAGACCAAAATTGTTGACGTATCCACCAAAGCCGCTCAGCTGAAGTGGAACTGGGCTGGGCATGTCTGTCGCATGCCAAGTGAGCTGTTGGCAAGGATAGCCACCGAGTGGCGTCCTGATCCAGCGAGAAGGCGACGCGGCAGACCAAAACGTAGATGGCGGGACGAGCTGGATAAATTCCTAACGAATTGGCCACAATCAGCTCAGGACCGCCAAGTCTGGAAAGAATGGGGGGAGGCCTTTGCCCAGCAGTGGGACACGAATGGCTGATAATAATAAAAAAATAAAAAATAAGTATGTATTTAAAAAGAAAACGTAGGTATATAAGACAAGTATTCTAACAGTTACCTGGGCCCGTAGCCAAATTACATTCGCTGCGAATCTATTCGATTTCTACATACATTTGTTGTCGCCGTGTCACGTGGTATTTCTATAGCATGTGTCAAATCCCATACATTTTCGGACTTATCGACTAGCGTCATCGCTAATCGACTGTAAATTGGCTAAGCCCTCTGGTTCCCATAGTACAAGCTTTGCTTAGTTTGGGGTAGATGGCGCTGTGTGAAATGTCCAGCATTATTTATTTATTTTCACGACTAAGCGATTAACCGATTTCGATTGAATTTCGACCAAATTTCAAGTGTAGCATCGGGTACTTTTTATGAACTAACACCGCGTGTGAAGCCGTGACCGGAAGCTAGTTGAATATAGCGATTTATTAGTCTATGTTGATTGTAATCGTTATAATGTATTGCATGAATTTGTACAAATCAGTCTACAAAAATGGTTTTTATTTCATTGAAACGGTAAGTATAAAGTATCGCTCCCAAACGTACAATAGGCTACGTTCATTAGAAACTAAGATTTACTTTAGGACATTATAACTTACCTATATAATAGTATTTTTATTTTTATAGTGTTATCCGAACACTTACGAAAAATTCCAAGACCATCTCAAAAAATTTGCAAGCCTAGACGGGACTTGAACCAGCAACCTTCCTCTTGATTCGAGGATGCACTATCAATTGTGCTACAGACTCTTGTCACGTCAGGGTCGAAATTAGTGAGACGATTAGGATTAAAGCGCTGTTAGCTCCATCTACAGGAAAACTTAAACAGTTATTTGACCTGCTCAATGGCAAACGTTGCAGTTTAGTACATTGACAAGAGATGTCGCGTTGCTTATTTCGACCCTGACGTGAAAAAACCCTGTAGCACAATTGGTAGTGCATCCTCGTATTAAGAGGAAGGTTGCGGATTCAAGCCCTGTCTAGATTTGAAAATTTTTGAGATGGCTTTAAAAATCTTGGTACCTAAATGATATACATATTTTCTAAGTAACTGTTTATCTGTGCATAAATCTTAGACTTTAACCACATCCGTAGACATTATTACCTGTAGACATTAATAAATGCATATTAATGGACTACCTCGGCGTATGGCAGTGATTTCCTAACAGCATCTAATATTAGGCGTTATTAATTATTCCATGACATCACAGACCGCTGATCCTAGTGACGTCACAATTCCCAGAGGAATAAAACCAGGCTGTTAAGCCAGCTTAATTTTTTGTACGACACGTAACAATCTAATATGTATGTTTCTATGGCTAAAATCCACTAGAAATTGAGTCATTCAATTGCGGATTTTCTAGAAAAGTATGCAAATTCATTACACTGAGTAACAATAGGTCTTCTTCTATATTACATATCTATTGGTATACATATTTGAGATTGATAAACTCTCACATCGTTTCACCGATCACCATGAAAGTTGGCACATCTAAGGCCCGTAATATCATTCGTCATTTAACTAACAGTTTAATTGAACACCTTCGAAAGTTAATCCATCAATTAAACTTCTCTTGTAATATCAATGCTAAAACATTGGTCGATTAGTTTAAATTAGATTAGTTTTTAAAATGTAGCAACACTCGGAAGCAACATTCATTATTTTCGGTCTTTCATTCAAGAAATTTATATGCCAATGTTAGAATTGACGTTTCTTTGGTTGACTGGTGTTTTGTCCTGGAAAAGGTTTTGTTTTTTTTTATTAACGAACCACGCGTGCGGGCGGAAGCTATCTAAATGCGTAAGGTAGTTTTTCCGATGTACCTCATATCAATTGAAAAGTAAAACTGTTAAAACTAGTAGTTCGCCCCGAATTGAGATCTCGCGAGTCTCCCAAAATACAAAAAAAATATTCTTAGGGCGAGTCTCGCAACGATGCCTAAACGTATTTAGTGGCTAAATATAATTTAAGGAGTTGTCAAATCATACAAATCCGTAAAATTTAAATATGTTTAGTCGCTAAATACGTTTAGGGATCGTTATGCAAGCTGGCCTTAATCTTTGACTAATAAAATAGTGCCACGAAATGCGCAACCACCTAACTTGACCCACAGTTTCATTCAAATTACAGGAAACGGGAGTAAATGTTAGTTGGTTACTCCTTTTTGGTGTAGAAGTTGCAGTTATTCTTAATTTCAGACTTTTCCCTATATTCGTGTTACTAAAGCTACACGCATACCAAATTTCAGCTCTGTGGGGTCACTGGTATACCCTGTGAATGTTGTCAAAGTTCAGTTTTTAGTATGGCTAATAACTCAAAAACTATAAAGACTTTCCGAAGAATAAAAACTGAGTCTAAATGTACTAATAAAGACCTTTTATTTGACGTCCCACTTGACCTAATAGTCTCAATTTCATTTTTTTTACCCCTCTTGAACCCTACCTATATACCAAATTGCATGATGATTGGATAAACGCTTCGAAAGTTATCGTCGCACAAATAAACATACATACCTACAAACATACAACGCCGATTTTCCCAAGGTGATTTAGAGGATCTCACTTCGCTCGATCAATAACGGAGGAAGATATATTTAGGGGTATGGCAAAACGTTGTCCATTTTTGTATGCAGATGGGTTAGCAGATAGATCTCTCAAACTGCATAATATGCATATGTGAACTTCATCGTAGTGGAATATATTAAGCCCCGATGCACAGGATATTAATGTTTGTAAATATCCCAATTAAGAGCCGAAAGCTTTTACGTAAATTTTCATTTCAATTTTAATTCAACGCGCGGATATTAAAGTGTTTCTACTGATTTTGAGCGAGAAAATATATTTTTCATCGTTTATGCTCTGAAAGTTGTTCATTGTAAACTCGATATTGGCTCCGTAAATGCCATTTATGGGCCTACGGACGTAAGTAAAAAACGTAAATTTAAAAAAAGTGGCACTCTGGGAGTCCCGCCAGAAGTGAAAACTTGAACAATTTTTGAATCGTCAGGAAATATTAATAAATAAATAATTAAAAAAAAAATTGCTGGATATTTCACACAGCGCTAGCTAGCCCCAAACTAAGCAGAGCTTGTACTATGGGAACCAGATAACTGATAGAATACTTATATACTTTTATCTCTTTCTTCTCTTTTCTTTGTTCTTTTCTTTTCTCTTTTCTTTCTATTTTTTGAATCGTCAGGAAATATTTTATTGTGCAGGAAATACTTTTAAATGAAGTGTTTTTTTTTCATTTACTATAATTACGTTTTAAATTTAGCGCTAAATGTTTGGGTATACAAAATTTAAAAGCAGACTACACTACAGATACTTATATACAGAGGTGTCGGTAACGGTAACAGTGTCGCGAGTTCAATGGTTTTTTTCCTATCTCAAAAAATGCCCAACGCGTCTAATGAAGTTTTCACTTCAAAATAGAATAAGGCTCATTGCATTCAAATTAAGCTAAAATTAAATACAATCTTCATGACAAATCCTTATTTGTATTAAATGAAAGAGGTCATAGTCTAGAAGTAAAAAAAACAATGGATACCGGGAACGCAAATTTACTTTTAGCATCAAACTGTTAAAAAAGAGGTTTTTAATTTCCTCGCATTTGTGATGAAAATTTATATGTTATGCTCGGGTGTAAGCGATCAATAACATCCTCGCACCCTTGATTAGGGTAAACATCTCAGGAGTACAATAGATCATTTACAGCCCTTGTATAACAATGTACTATTTAATAGAATAAGACGGGATATTTTCACGGAAGAAAACCAATAATAGTGCCCCTTAGTATCGAGTATAATAAGGTAACGACAATTTTTTTTATACTACTTGGAGAAAGAACGCAAAGCATTGCCTCGTAGGTCACGCACCTTAGACATGCCCTACGATGCACTGCTCTGCGTCCATCAACTTGAGGCATACAGATATAAATCCTTATGTGTCTGTAATTTCACCGGAAACCTTACCCTTCACATCGAAACAGCAATGCTGCTTGGTGGCAAGAAATAGGTATGGTGGTAGTACTTCCTGCGCGAGCCCTTTCACTAGAATTTCTACTACTATTACATTTTATTTTTATGTGGTAAGCTTTAAGTTGTTATAGTATTTAGAATTAAATCTATATTATTCTGCGTTTTAAGAAAATAGTTTGTAAAGGCTGTACCTGAATTGAGTTGACTTTCTCGCTTAAATAAACCAAGATGAGATCTTTATAAATGAATATATTTAAGCACAAGTAGTTAAGTGTTATATTTTAATAAGAATATTTCAGCATCCCCCAACTGCCAACTTATAAACTCTTACTTATATTAATGAGTTTGCGAAACTGGTTAAATTTTCTCTATCTAAAATAAACTTATCAAAATTAGACAAGAATAGGAACTTTTCTAACAGAAACCTCTCATTGGAAGTCTCTTTATAAATGTATTTTTTTAACTGGAAAAGGAAGTTTTATACTTTCACAAGCCAAGCAGAAGTTTTAATTGAAAATGGATAGGCTTCGTGCGTTTCATTAGCTGATAAAATGAATCGATTTCGAAATGCCTACTCAGTTTTGTTTGTGTTCACTCGAATTTAAATACTGTTTTATTTCAGTTAAGGTTAATTTGGATGACTGTCTACTCGATGCGATGCCACTTCGTTTTATCATGGACCTAGTATTGGTTCTAACGCCACATGACTAGACACCATTATGTTTTGGTAGAAGTCACACCTTAGGGCTTATGCAAACGGCGTATTACGGAATAAGTTTAAATAAACAAATATTATAACATTCCCTTGTCAATAAATCTATGAAAATCTGATGTATGTTCACAAAAAAATTAATTTGTTTAAGTAGATAGCGATAATCAGAATTTTAATACTAGAAATAAAGATAAACTCGCTGTTGCCACTTGTAGACTCCATAAAGTTAGTAAATCGTTTAAAGGGAACATTGACAATTAACAAATTGAAAAACGCAATTAAACAAAATCTGTATAAGGAAGCCTTCTATACGATATCGGATTATTTAGATGATATAGAAGCTTGTGATTGAAACTGCTCGAACTCGTTCAAAATGTTACAATTTAGACGTAATTTATTTTCTGTATTCTAAAAGTGTATTCTATGTATATTATGTATTGTAAAAGGATCATTAAAAAAACAACCAGTCTTGTATCTTGCTTTTCTTTCCTAGCTTGGTCGTGAAGGAACTGGCAGTAAAATTGACGTTTCAAAGTGATCCTTGTGATTTTAATGAATAAAAATATTTGATTAGCGTATTTTAAACGCGCAGACGACGCGAAGTAGACGAGCACTAATGCGCTGCAAACGCGATTCACAACACCTATGCTGTTTTGGAAATCTACGGCACCGTAAACGCGTGTCATCTTCGCTTTAAAAATACGCCGTGTGCATATGCCCTTATCCGTATAAACGTGGACCAAATCTGATCCGTATAAACAAATGACAGAACTGACAAGTGGCCCATATCCCCTAAGGCTCTGACTATATGGCATCCGGGCTTGTCCGTTGCACAACTAAACATTTGAATTTTACCTGAATCGACTACACACAATCCGAGGTCATCCGACTCTGATTTTTACCTAGAAGCAAAGACTGCGAATACCTTTAAGAACACGTCCATCTAAGATGTCAAATAAAGGTACCTACGCAATTTTTTGTTTTTGTTTGTTGCAATTTCTGTACTGCACTCGCAAGTCTGTATAACAAGTATATAAACTGAAAGTCGCATTTATGCCTGTAATTTAACCGCAAATTGAGACGTAAACTAAAACACTAACGATTTAAAAATGATTATAAACACACTATTCGACGTGCATTGGAAATGCATTGAAATAGCAAAGCTTTGATTAGCTATAAATAATAACAGCGTGTATAGCGTGTTTCTTCGTTTTCTAGATCAAGCCCTAGGCAAGACTGTTTGCGAATACTATCAGAAGTTAGTAGCCAATAGTGATCTATTGCAGTAATAAAAGTCGCAATATATTACTCGCTGTGTGTATCATCCTATTAGTCTATTTTCTAAAAGCATTCACCATTTCCAATTACCTGGTGAGTTACAGTGAAAACGTGAGTTATCTAAAACCACACAAGACATGGCATAGGCCAACCTTTCTGTGCAACCTTTGACCGAGTAGACAAGGCCACGACCCACAAACATTCGCAGTTTCGCACAGAAAGTGTTTTCTTTATAAAACTCTGAAAAGCGTTGACTGCGCGCTCACGAAAGAAAGAGTATGTTCAAAATGTTCAAATGGGCAGAGTCCGCGTTATAAAAATAAGCATTCACTGAATTCTTTCGGCCGCTTAGCTTTTTCAGTGCCCTATTTTGTAGACTGTAAAGAATCGACGACGTGGTAAAAGCCGCAATGAACAACATGAGCTTTTGGACCACGTTTTAGCTTTGTCGTTGCTCAATAAAAGGGTTCAAGAACGAGTTAAGACAAAATACGTATTTTACTTAAAAAACTTTCGTGATTGATTTCAATCATTATAATAAATACGGAATTTATCACGTACCGTCTTATCGGTGTTTCAACCGACAATGTTTCGGTTCAATTCATGAACCGTCATCACCTCACACTAGACGATTGTAGAGATTATCATATTTATAATAATGACAAAATACCTAGTTTACCAAGAAATCTAGCCGTGTTTGACGGTTGGTTCCAAGGCTGCAGCTTGATAGTCATGAAAATACATGGAACATCATCAGCTCAAAACAGAACAGTTCAGAAATAGTTTTCCGGAAGAAAACCGCACTCATCCTGTTCTGCAAATTGTCCATTGGCCATGCAACGATTTTAGCCCGACAGCGTGCAAACAGTTTAGTGGCTATTTCAGTGTAAACTAGATTTTGCGGCAGCGCCGTGCAGTAATTTTGTTATCTCACCTACAGTACACGCTTGGAAATCTTTTATCACACGTTGGTGTAAACCACTTTTCATAAATGATGTACTTATGTAATATCCAATATTATCGGTTAATGTATATTATAACATTTTTACTGTAGCACCGCCTGCTCTCACGTTATTTTCAATTCAGTCCATCCAAAGGTTGCCTGGAAGAGATCGGTTTAAGCGATAATGGGTAAGCAGTATGGGTTCTTCAAAAAAAGCGTTTTGAAATTGTTAAGGGTCGGCAACGCGCGAGTAATACCTTTGGTGCTATAAACGTCCATAAGCTACGGTAACCGCTTACCATCAGGTGGGGCGTTTGCTTGTTTGCTACCTTAATGGTATAAAAAAAGGCCGTCGCGTATTAGTATTTAAGTTTTCTAGGTTATGTAATTGTGATTAAGTGTATCGATAAAGATTAATCTTATCTATCTAATAAGTGGCGATAGGCTTGCAACCTGAACGTATGAACTATGCAAATAGTGGGCATGCTTGAAACGTAATATTTGGACGTGTCTCCTATTACCTGTGAAAAAAACACTACAAGGGCCTAAAGGTCTTCACATGTCTGAGTACTGAGTAATAGATCTGAGGATATCCATAATGAAGATGGATAAAGTCATGAGTCCCTTTTTTATATGGGGATTATTAAATAGCCTGTATATAGAACCAAAATGTTTTAGCCATTAATATTATAACATTTTTTTTTTATATTCAAATACTTTTACAAGTAATCCTGGGAGATCTTTTCTTTCATTTTGACAAATTTTACACCCAAAAGACTCGAGTTTTACGAAATTAAACAAAATGTAATTTAAACCCGATTAAGAACCCCTTTCTTAAAACAACTCTGTTTTAAGACTCCTATTTCCATTTTTAATTTGAAGTATCTAACAATAAGATCCAATTTTACCTGGAATATTTGAGCGGAAAATGAATTGTTGCTTCATTCTCTTATACCAGGTTGGTTATTTAACTTTGTTGAGACGATAAAAGTTAAGTAACACTCTTAACTTGCGGGTATTCTAGACTCAGGGAAGCCAATTGTTTGTTGAAAATTAGAAGATATTTATGTATAAAAAAATGCAGAATACATTTAGTGAAAGTGTACTTTAATATGTATTTTTTAATCTTTATCGCCCTATTTTGTATTTGCCGAATGGTCCGTCATACTAGTCATAAAAGCTGGTATGATGATGACGATGATTGGGCAAAGGCTTCCTCCATCTCTGTTTTTGAAGTTATACCTACTTCTTTTGGTGCGTTTGGAAAAAAATATATGAGTAAATTTTTTACGATGCGCGCGCACACTGACAGTTAACAAGCGACACGATGAAGTTAGCTACAAACTAACAGTTGTGGCATACGGGATTAAACCTTAGCTATTTTTGTTCTGTTACGCCAAAGAAGTATAACTCCTTACGTGCGTACATTACTGCACACACACATAACACGTTTTATTACTGTTTCTCACCAACCTTCCACAAAGGATATCGTACTGCCACCTCTTTCGTGGCCACCACGACGGCACTTTCCATCAAGCTGTCATAGTATTGTAAAGTTTTTACAAAGACATACCACGTGTTTTGTTATGTACGACATTAAATTAAAACACGTGTAGGACTAATGACTAGTATTGTTGTAAAATAGATTTTTTTCTAATTCATTACCATAGAAAATTTTCAATTTTCATACAACCTTAATATCAAGTCATTAATCATGTAAGTAGGTACCTGTTAAACTAACTAAGCGGCATCGACGTAAAGGCGCCGCCGATTTACGTAAAAAATATTTACTTACTTGAAATGTATCGATTACTGAGTAAATATTCAAGCTAGCGGTATTAAATTCACCTCTAAAATCAGTTAATACGATTCCAGGTGTATATTTAAAGTTAATGGCGTACATAATAAAACAAGTTGTATAATGATGTTATTATAGGTATATACAGATAACTATTAATACATAAACTAAAAAACTGGCCAAGTGCGAGTCGGACTCGCGCACGAAGGGTTCCGTAACATTATCTATAATAAATTGTATGAGCGCCCATACAACTCGGAGGACTATCTTAATTGGCGTCAACTATGTACGTATGATCCCTTTAATTTTCAACTTTTTTATTTTTTGGATTTTTTCCTTTATTTTTGCTTTACCTTGCTTTTTGCCAAATTTCGTGATCTACATAGGTCAACGGGAACTACCATATAGCTTTTAGACCCAAAACCTATAGGGTACTTCCGGTTGAATAGAATTGTCAATTTTGGTTAAAAGCAAGGCTTACAGCACATGTGACGGGAAAATTTCGAAAAATAAAAAAGTATTAAAAAATAAAAAAAAATGGTAAATTTTGGTACTGACAAGTTTTCCCAAAAATATAAATTTGCCCATATCTTTTTATCGTGTTGACTCAGGACCTTGATTTTTATACACTTAACAGGGGCTATAGATCTCAGTATCTGGTATAAATTTCAACTTGCTTAGTCCACCCGTTCCTGAGAAAATCGGTGGTGACACACGGACAGACAGACAAGAGAGTGATCTTATAAGGGTTCCTTTTTTACCTTTTGAGGTACGGAACCCTAAAAACACATTTTATTTACTGTATAGACATGTTATTCATATTTTTATCTTGACTATTTTCTAAATTTTACAATACCTTTCCAGCATTCAAATTCGATCGGAAAACACGTAAAAACGCTTACCTGAAACAAAAAATACATTTCAAATGAAGATCACATGTGAAAAGCGAGAGAGTAAACTGAAAGGCACAAACAGAATAGCTAAAACTTCAACGCTCTGCCGATTGGATTGCATTTTTTTCAGGCTGGATAAAAACACGTAAAACATTTGCTAATCTAATGAAAATGTGCCTGAGGCAGTAGAAGAAAAACAGAATATTTTCTCATTATGATACATTTCTGTATCGTAAAACAGAAATATGTATTTGTAAGATAGATTTTGGAAAAACTTTTCTCATTAAGAGTATCGCGATAGCTTGAAATAAACAATTTTTATTTTTTTTATTTATTATTGTACTTGAACACAACTAATAGAATTTGAATATACCGTCGAAGATCTATCAAACCTTCCAAACCGAATAGCTCAATACGCGGTGGGGCTTTCAACTTCTGAGAAAAGAATCGTCCGCAATTTGTTTCTTTGATCTAAGTACGCATTTAATAAATAATCCACAATCAATAAAATAAATTAAGAACATTATGAACAAGTAGATATGTAAATATTTTAGAAATATAAGTATAAATTAGAATAAAAATGCTTTATTGCACACCATCTATCTATCTATCTCGACAACTACGGTTTTCGTAGAAAACGATCCACTGGAGATTCTAGTCTTATGTCACACACATGCCATCGAAGAAAGAAGCTTTTGCAGTTTCCTTCGATATTTCGAAAGCTTTTGACAGTCACCGATATTTCGACATTTCGAAGCTCAACCATGTACCTAGCCTGTAAACATAAGTATACTAAAAATATATTAGAAGATGCTTTTCCGAAGTGCGGGCTGTTCTGCCGGATATTACGCTCTGAATGAGAGATGACAGTTCCAATAACATGCCACTCAATGATTTGGCTTATTTATTGCAATAATAAACCTCCTACTTCTTACTTACTTCCTGATTGGACGATTCATGAGAACAGTAATATATTTTGCAAACTTCTATAATGGTGTCAGGAATAGATCAATCTTTGACAATATTTTACAGCATTCGCAAGTATAATTAATTAATATGATAAATACAAGTATTTTAAACTTTCGACTTATGGCTGGTCGAACTTTGGTCTCTTTTTCAAACAGAAACGTACCTTATTAGTCATTTGAAGAAACTGGCGACTTGTCACTTCACTACGTAACAATTTTCTATTCAGATAATAATAGTATTTGAATAAACTCCCAACTAAAATTTCATAACCAATAATTAGGTATAATTCTAACTGAATCTCTGATAAGTTCAGTTGATAAATTTAGTGTGATAATCTACGTTTATAGATTACCAAGTCTTAACATTCACTTCGACAACACCATTTCTTAACTATAATATGGGTCATTCTACGAATAGAACCCCAATACTAAGTTAAACAAAGCTAAGTTTGTGTAATGATTGGCCTTAAGCTAAAACTTTAACTTTAGTGATAGTTTTCTGCTGAAGATGTTTGCGCTGGACACAGTTTGGAATTGTAAGTGTAGATAGGAGTACAAAGTTTACTATTATCGGAAGCTTAATGCTTATACCGAAAGTAAGAAATACCTATACAAGTCGTTCGGTTGTCTTTGGTAAATGGCTTATACAGCCTTACTTGTAGATTTTTTCTTAGCTGTTTAAAAATTGGGCCACATCATTAACAACTAATACGAACTAAGAAGCGGCACATTCATTGCTATTGGAAATTATCAAGGAAAGAAGAGCTGTATTACCAGTCCACTGAGAGGGTAGTAATGAAGTAGAGTGCCCTAGACTCCTCATTAGCATACAGATTGAGTCTGTGTAGACGATTGATTGCGACTGATTGTCATGTACTTTCATTCAATTGAACAGTGTGTTGGATTTAAAAGTGTACCTAATTATGTATCGACGAAACTGCTGACTAATTAATCAATTGTAAATTGAAATAAAACCCATATTTTAAATAAATTAATGTGCATTGGCCGGATCTTCTTGTAAACTCTGAAAGTTGCTTAAATATACATGTTTTTTATATTTTAAAATCTACGCAAATTTGATAGATGCCAAATTTCATCACCGGGACAGAAATACTAAATTGTATCCTTGAATATTTTCTGACAGTGAATGTAAACTTGAAAATAAAATTTATCAAGAAACAAATGATTATTTTATCAGAACTTCACAGCCATGGAATTTACGCGTTAGCATTTCTTTACCTATATGGCAATAGTAAAAAGTTATGCTTACCTCATTTTCCTTAATTTCTAGAACACTATCAGTCTTTCCCTTATCCAATTGGTCAGTGTTAAACGATGTCTCGTCGGTCATAGTACCTTCATCAACAAAAATCTCCTTACTGTTCTTTATCGAATGATTAATTACGTCAGGTTTTTCTGAGCACCGCAAGTTACTTGCATTCTCATTCTTACAGTTTTCTTTCCCCAACTTGCCATCTTCATCAGACCGCTTATCTTCAGAACTTTTCATTTTAAAACAAGAAACCGACTTCTTATCTTTCTTAGCGTCATTCCTACTAATTGGATCATTCTTATCAATTCTATCGACTTTTTTCTGCTCGCTTTCCGCCTTGAGCCGTTTTTTCTTTCCATTCCACTTTGAGTTGGCGTTAGATCGATTGCTATCGTCGCTAGTGCACACGTCGGAGCAAGCGGGGTTAACTAGTATTTTCGTTGACTTGGTTTTCCGTTCGATCTTCCTCACGTTGAGTAGGCTGGTGGTTTCTATGAGCGAGGGGGAGGACGTGACCGAGGCCGAACTGTCCTTTGCGTCCTCGTTGAACTGTCGAACGGGTTTCGGAACGAGCTTGATGGCCTTCATAGTATCGGTCGAACGACGCAGTCTGTTTGCGCCTAGTGGTCCCATAGCAACGGGCGGGCCTCCTCTAAATAGTAATGCGGTCTCCGTGGGTTGACACACACAAGCTAACATTTTCAAAGAGTCATCTATAAAACTATCACTTATTTAGCACTCATACTTGGTGTTATTTATTCTAAAGCTGAAAATGTAACATGCTGGTTGGAACGTGGTCTTAAATAATTAAGTTTTCAGTTTTACGCCAATGTTAACGGGCTATTTGCACTTAGTAAACGACGTGAGTGTGCTTAAAATGTCGTACGCGGTAATGTACCGTCGTTCGGCGTTGACACCGATATTACAGTGTATCTAATGGCTCGAATTATGAGGCACTGCTTCCGTGGGACGGGGCTTAGTACCACGAGATATGCTTTATCCGCCCGCAATCTCTGAATAGATGTCGATGCATCTTAATTTTGGTTTATAGCATCTACTGTAGGTACTTTATTGAGAAACGTTGAAGTTTACAAATAGATTGCGCCAAGTCGAAACCAATTCACTTGAAGCTAAACGACGACAATGTTGAAGCGAAAATCAGGTTGAATATTTTTACATTATTTTGCGAACAAGAAAACAATGTAAAAGTAAACGGGCATAACTTGGTATTCTAATGTGGGCCAACTTTACGAAACAGCGTTAGCCGAAAGCTCCCCACAAACATTTGTCCCGACTTCTGAATCCTTTTCTGTGAAATAGAAAGTTCAAAGGCCAGTTACATATACCTACAGAAAAAATTACCATAGAGCGTACAGGATCCCAAATGTAAAGGAAGTAGATAGATCGGTGATATTTAATTATTTTAAAAGTAAATAAACTATTGATAGATTTTTTTGTGACTTTTTTGAGACTTTGACAACCTCCGTGGTGCAATGGGCGAATAGCCGGCTGAGACGCAAGAGGTAACGGGTTCGATCCCGCCGCAGAATGCATGTTTGCATGATCTACAGATATTTGTTCCGGGTCTGGTTGTTTCTCTATATATGTATTATAAGTATGTATTTATAAAAAAAAGGTACATAAGTATTCTATCAGTTATCTGGTTCCCATAGTACAAGCTCTGCTTAGTTTGGGGCTAGATAGTGGTGTGTGAAATGTCCAGCAATATTATTATTATTATATTATTATAGATAGTGCTCAAAATGTTTGCACTAACATAAGTTCTAAATTATACAAATTTGTACATCAGAGTGATTCGGATAAGTTTTTTTGAGTATAAAATCCATTAGAGCTACCTCCAAAACGGATGTTGGTACATCCCACTAGGTCTCCATAGATAACATGCTTTAATATAACTATTTTCGTATTTAAATAATGATACCTAATTTGCGTTTAAATGGCTAAAATTTGATTTGAAAAGAAAATTAACTTTTGAACGAACTTTCGTAGGGTTAATTCCCTTACAATTCACAATAGTTATATGCATGGAAGCTCTATCCACAATGTTTTTTTCTCATATTCCAGTTCCTATCAAATCAAATCAAATAATTCGAATAATGTTTTATTTACACCTAAGTAAATATAAGTAAGTATGTAGGCACATAGCAAGCCTAAACCAAAAACATAACAGCCATGGTAACTTAAACTCCTATATAAGGTTAAAGTTCCTATATAGGTAGTAAGTTCCTATATAGGTAGTAAGTTCCTATATAGGGGATGTGTAGGCACTTTTGCCTCGAGTGAAAAGTTCACGTTATCGGATTTTCCATTCGGCAGTATTTGAGTGTGATTGGCTTCACACATATTGTCAAAAAATTTCCCCAGAATTTTCAATGGTAGACTCTTTAGAACTTGATCCTTGATAAAAAGGTTTCTCTAACAAATGTTTAAGCATATTTCGTTATGATTCCGTACAAAAGCCAAAATTTTGCGGAAAATTCGATGAAAAAGTAAAATCAAACGGATTAATTTAATATTTGTTTTTTTGCTTCAATATACATTATGGATGAAATATCTTAACATTTTATGAATAAATTGAAATTGAAATTAAATGCTCCTAATTTGCTCCTACGCGATATCATCATTGATTTCTATCTATATCTACATATATCCAGCCTCCAGCACCCACTGTTGGGTATAGGCCTCATCTCTATGTCGCCAGTCCAATCGGTCCTTAGCAAGTCACATCCATTGCTGTCAAACTTCCGTTACGAGATCGTTAGACCATCGGGCCGGTGGTCTGCCCTGCGGTCAACGTCCATCTCTTGGCCATCACTCTGTGACTGCCTTGGTCCACCTGTTGTCATTCCACCTAGCCAAGTGTCCTGCCCATCTCCACTTAAGCCTCGCGAATCGTATACCTACATCTTTGACTTCATCTACCATCATCTTCTACTACCTATATAATTGATTTAGCTACATCAAATAGAATAAACCAAAATCGTTCTTTTTCTTACTATGTATAAAGAGTTTGCCAACAGATTATTACAATTATTGCTAGTACTCAGGAAAGTAATTATGAAGGGGAAACATTATCTGACGGCAATCTTCCAGTTGACATTCCTTAATTATCATCCAGTCAGTTTGAAAGCGAGCCGACTTCGAAGCATCTTTTCTTTGTCATAAAAACAATTATTTCAACAATGTCAGAAACTCCAATAGCCCAAGGAAAATAGGATCGCTGATTATTGGATAAGATTAAACAGAAAAATAAATTAGGTTGGGCAAATCTTATATCATAACAAAAAAGAAATCTGTTCGCGTAAAGTTGTCGAGCTTCTGATTGAATTATCAGAAATTATAGAGTTACGCACCAGAAATGAACAGAAAAACTAAAATACACCGTGTCTTCCCATTCTTTGACAAAAAAAATCTTCTTTCTATATTTAATTAAAACCTTTAATACCTTTTTCTTTTTATATTTTGGAGAAACAAGTTAATAATAAATAAAAAATATGATCCAGACTTTTTTACACAAAAAGTTTGTAGGTAAATAAATAAATAAATATTGGTGGACATTTCACACAGCGCTATCTAGCCCCAAACTAAGCAGAGCTTGTACTATGGGAACCAGTATACCTTTTTTTTAGTAAATACATACTTATAATATATAGAAAAACATCCAGACCCGGAGCAAATATTTGTAGATCATGCAAACATTTGTTCCGCGGCGGGAATCGAACCCGCTACCTCCTGCGTCACAGCCGGCTATACGCCCACTGCGCCACGGAGGTCGTCAAAAGAGTAGGTACGATATTATATTAAATTAGTAATATACATTTAGGTAGGTATTTATTATAATAATAAACACTGCTACAATAAAGACTGCCAAAAAAATGAAACAAAAGAAATAAACTTAATAATAATAATTAGCAACCAAAATAATTTATTCAAAATGGCTATTAAAAAGTTAGAAGTTTTTAGTAGCAAAGTTAAAGTTTAAAATTTGATGAAAAGTTGGTCAATTTTATTTTAATAACAAAACAATAAATATATTTGATTTGATAATCGTAATCATCTACCAAAGTGTTTCTATTAGTCATGTAAGGGTGCGTATGTGTGTGTGTGTGTGTGTGTGTGTCTGGTGGAAGAGCTATAGTAGTACATATAATCTAATAACAGTACAACTATAGCAGTGAGCATGATTGGCGACACAACAAGTTAACATTGTATTATTTTAAGGGGCTTAATATTTGTTCAGTATCAGAGTAGTTCAAACTTTTTAGCCATTCTTCGACCTTTTTTTTAATAGAGGATTTTAGGCGTTGCTGAATATTCAGCTCCTTGTGGGCGTGCGAGTATAAGAAGGAGCCTAGGAAGGATAGGGATTTTTGAACAAAGTTTGTGCACGTAGTTAGGGTAGGCCATATTGAGTAACGACGGGACCTCGCGCTAGCCCTTGCACACAGCAATGAACTCTTAAGTAAACGGTGAACAAGTTGTTTAAATAAAAATTTGCCTAACCATAAGGAAATCGCAGTCATTAAACTGTCAATCAGTAAGATATCTGAAGGGTTACCTAATGATATTTTTAAAATGGCCCGTTGGGGTCGTTCCAGCTTAAGAAAAGTTGTTACAAGCGGAGCCCCACACAATTATACAGTTAGATAGTAAAGACTGGCAGAGAGCAGTATATATACTACTTGTTAATTCACTGCATAAAGCTGACAGTTCCCGAGAACCCTATCTGTGGCGGCGGCAGCAGCAGATGTTTTTGCCAAGGCGAGGCTGAAAACCAGCGCACCTGAGCCCTCGACCTATTTACCACCTTCTACCTTAATGCTACCTACAATAAAGTACTAATGTTTCTTAGAATTAGGCCTTTTACTTACCTAGCTTTATTTAGTTCTTATTGTACCTACCTACTTCTGTTAGCTATTAGGTGTGTGTAAATAAATGCCTTTTATTTATTTATTTATGTACTAGTTTAGTAGCCTCCAGATCCCTGAGAGTCCTCAGCTTCTTAAAAACGTGTTTGAGCTTCCTAATGTTCCCACTTAGGGCTCCTATATGCGGTTTCCAGCTGAGTTGATCATCTAAGTGCACACTAAGGTACCTAGTTGATTTCACTTGTTCCAATGCAAGACACTGGGACTGGTACGAGTTCGGGGAGCAGTCGTGTATCTTGAAGCACATGGGTATGTCGGGTGCTGTTCTAGTTATTTAAACGCTGTAGATTACATATTTAGTTTTCGTGATGTTAAGTGAAAGCAAGATATTTTGTAACCAATGATGCACCGCCAGCAAACCTTTTTGAGCCAGGTCCATAGCTGAAGCCCAACTTTTGCCGTGGAATATCATTGCTGTATCATCAGCGAAGGCTACTCTTTTTGTCTGAGGCAACTCGAGTTTGCACTGATCATTTACGTAGATGAGGAATAGCGAAGGCCCTAAAACGCTTCCTTGTATCACCCCAAAGTTTACCTCAGCTTTCTTATAAAATCTGGAGAGTGGTGGTTTTCTAATTTCCAATTCATATATTCCTTGTCACGTAGCAGATGTTACGCTGAAATTCGTTCATACCTAATCCATCTTAAATATTAAACGTGTTTATACGTATTATGCAAGTTATGCAGGGAAACGAGCAAAGTAGGTGGGTGTTGAACGAAAAATTTAAATTGAGGGATATAACGTCCATAAAAAAAACTTTATGTTCTTTTTAATATGAATGTGAGTGAGTAGGTCATCATAACACTACTTTTATTACCGACTCTTATCAATATGATGCAATAATAACGCTCAGGGCGCTCATTTTGACATCAGATACGGATCAGAGCTTCCCAGGAATGTCAAGATTGTACCCTTACAGCCCATCGGAAGTAGGCGCGGAAGCAAAGAGGAAGACATGACCTCGCCGTCCTAATCGCATCATCTCGATATTCCAGCACAATACCACGTTTGCTTCGAATATATTGAATTTTAGGAAATATGTAAAAGATCATTTCACCCCTGAGGCAATCTCACAGAATGTTCACTGAATGACAAAATCGTTTACCGACGGGAAACTGGTCATTTTATGACCGAGGACTTTTCCTTCATAATTCTATAACAGATGGAAATTTTCATTAAAGTTCTTCGGTGAAACTTTCGCGTAATTCAATCCGAAGTTAAATACACTGCGCAAAACATTTCAATTGCAGTGATGTTGATTCATACTGAAGCTTCGCTTCAAAATAAAAGACCAGGAAAAGCCCATTAAAGCTGCGTTATTATTCAAGCCGACGCTCTAGCGGAAAATTAAGAAGAATTTTCCACACAATGCTTAGTGAAATTGCTTGTAACTTTGCAAGAACAGTTTTTTTACTATGACATCAATCCGGAAAATGTTAGGTCCTTGCCGTGCCACCGGTTAATTGAAAGTTATTGCAGAAAAATGATAGCTTTTGCTCGAAAACGTCTGAATTTATATTCAGTTTATATACTGTAAGCCTCTGGAGTTATGGGATCTTCAAATTTCCATTTTATCCGCAACAAAACGTTAACCTAAAATGAGTAGGTACTCATATTACGACGAGCTCAGGGGCTTCGCAAATCTAATTTCATAAATTACTTATGCATACCAGAAGAGATACTGCCTTATAAGCTGTGAACGAGCTGAATTCTTATTCTTTCCAAGGTGTAAAGAAATCAGTGCGCATAACGTTTCATAATACCAGGTAAGGCGGTGAAGAACCGGAGAAATTTAATCCACGCCTTCCTGCTTTTACTTGAACATAAAAACCTCAAGTATACGTCTGCTTTACTTGAGGAATACTCGTCCCTTACTTTTTCCCGGACTGTCAGCGAAGAAACTATGGTGGCTTATAAAGTTCAATTGAATTATAGAAATGAGACCGCAAGTTAGGTCTACCTAAAATTCACTTTCACAATTTGGCTCCTATCCAAACTCAATTCATTAGAGATGTCAGTTATAGGCTAATTAGGTACTTATTCTCTATTGTTCTCTCAAATAATAAATTTGATTTAGCTATGGCATTGTTTCGTCTGAAGAGTGGAGAATTATAATTAATATAGATTGTAAATGGAGTTGTTATGAGGATTATAACGCAGCAGCAGCATTATATTAGTATTAGTCTAAAAACTTAAAAAAATATACTAGTTACTATAAGGAATAACTTATTTTTCTGCTTGTTAGATTATACATGGCAAGCTTGTCAGTATTTGGACTTTACCAGGAATGTGTAATTTATAAGTGAAAGGTAGTAAATTGGTTTGTTTTCCTTATATCGCAGAATAACTGTTGGAATTTTTTTAAGGTAAATTATAAGGTCAATAGTAATTTATTCTTGTATATCAACCTGTTTATCAAAATGGAAAACATAACATATTTTGATATTGATAGTTAATAATTATATAAGTGAAATATTACAAAACTAACATCAGATGTTCGTTTTATACATATACAGAAAGAAAGAAAGAAAAAACAATTATTTGTGTCGGTACAAAACACACACAGCACACAAGTAAGGTACACACAAGAGAACATATTCATGCACACAAGAACAGCAATACCTAACAAATGTGTGTCTCACATGGTCCTTATCACACACAGCACACAAGTAAGGTACACACAAGAGAACATATTCATGCACACAAGAACAGCAATACCTAACAAATGTGTGTCTTACAAGGTCCTTATCACACACATCACACAAGTAAGGTACATACAAGAGAATATATTCATGCATACAAGAACAGCAATACCTAACAAATGTGTGTCTCACAAGGTCCTTATCACACACAGCACACAAGTAAGGTACACACAAGAGAACATATTCATGCACACAAGAACAGTAATACCTAACAAGTATGTGTTTCATAAGGTCCTTATACCCTATAGGACTTTATTAATCTATATCTATACTAATAGTTTAAGCAGGGCAATGTTTGTTATTAGTAAATTTGTGTGTTTATAAGTACGGTACAAGATGTCAATTTTAGTTTAGGTCCAACATATTTCGCTTAAGCTAAACATATAATAACGTATGTACTATTTTTGTGCAAAATGTTTTATTTGACAGATTACAAAATAACAAAATGAACATTGTAACAGTCCAAACGCATATTAAAAAAGTTCCGTGGCTTATACATTCTCGTGACGAAAACGCGAAAGCGGTCTTCAAGCTTGGTTCCGAATAATTTGAAATTCTATTGAGTTTGAGACATTTTGTTGGCACTGAATTAATGTGGGAAGTCATTCTGTAATTTCTTTAGTAAATAGATTAATAAGTTAGCACACTGATGTAAAACACTTGTAAAAGTTCAAAAGAGAAACCTCTTGAAAAAATATGTCATCGAACATGATAATATAAAATTGTTTTGAGAAAGAAGCTGTTCTGTAATACTGTTTTTTTTAATCAAAAATAGAACATTGAGGACATAAATTTATGTAATACTAGCTGACCCGCCCGCGACTTTGCATGCGTGGTATTTCAATACAAACATTACCCTCCTTTTGCGCACTCGGGTAAAAAGTAACATATGTCCTTCCCCAGGATATAATCTATCTCCTTGCCAATTTTCATTACGATCCGTTCAGCCGTTTAGTTATGAAAAGGTAACAAACAAACGAACAAACAAACAGTTACTTTCGCAGTTACTATGTATGTATTATACATAGTAACCTTCCTCTTGAATCACTCTATCCATTGCTGAAAACTACATTAAAATGTGTTGAGTAGTTTAAAAGATCTAAGGTAACAGACAGCGGAAGCGACTTCATTTTATACTATGTAAAGATAAGGTTTACCTATTCATTGTATTATACCTATATGTTTTTATGAATTGACAATTTATGCCTGTTCCTAACGATCAATCACCGGAAAGACTCAGGCAACACTGGTTCACAAAGGAAGTAAAGCTGAGGTTTCAGAAATAAATAAAATCTAAAAAAAATCTAAGTATTTTATTACAGTTATATTTATGAAAACAAGCAAACACTACGCCAATGATCCACATTTGAGCGTAGTAAGTACTTGAGTTATGGGCTCACGTGTTATCTTAATTATTATACATAAATATAAATTGAATGCAGTAACTATCTTTGTAATCTTAAAAGATAATTCATTACCTATGTCAAGTTGTAAAAGCCTCATTTATCAATCCACTTTTATCTCAATATTTATGTGCAAGCTTAAAGCGGTATCCGGTAAGCTAATAGCAAAATCAGCGAATCGCATTAACATGGTTTTCCCCCTTTAAAATTATTTTTCTATCCGTATTATTACTTTTTGATTTAGACCACGAAATCAGATAGATTTTAACCACAATTTTAACTAATTCGATTGTCTGCCTCTTATACTTAAATATACTTCTGAATCAAACGGAATGATAGACAGACAATGTTCATAAGAGTGCCGATAGCAAGCTATGTGGAATCGTAGATTTCATTAACATTACAAAATATACGTATGAGAAATAGCGCATTTCATCTTCCTATGTTGATTTATGATCAATCAGATCCATTACATCCTCATTCAACTTGGTAATTGGTTAATTTGTCGCACAAACATGCAAATAAGAACATCGTAAGACAACATCCCACTTTGACAGTAAGTTGAAAACTTCATCATGGCAATTTGAGCCCAGCGATCGAAATATAGCAGGGTTTTACTCGTAAATACGAACTCACTACTTTTACGAATTTATACTACTAAGGTAGCAAGCAAGCATACGACCCACCTGATGGTAAGCGGTTATCGTAGCCTACATATGTACGTTTGTAACACCAAAGGTAACACACGCGCGTTACCGACCCCTTAAAATTTTAAAACGCCCTTTTTGAAGAACCCCATTACTGTAGTCACTGGGGAAAACCTCGTTTGTATATGTAGTGGCCTATTACATCTGTTTTTACCAGAAAATAACGAAATATAACACAATTTGACATTAAGTATTGTACCTAGGTACCAAATAAGTGCGTATAAGCCAGTGGCCTACACTAGTGGCCTACCCCGCCGTAGTAAAGTTTATTTCTAGGGAAGAATAGAGTTAAATAACATTTCAGCTGAGAGAGTAGAAACACGTCCGCACAAATATGTTTCTACTCTGCGCTATAATGTCATTTTACTCTTTTCTTCCGTCGAGATAAACTTATCTAGAGCGGTCTTGCTAGCTCTGGCGGGTGACCAAGTTTTTGGGCCGCGCAAAGGCCTCTGACATGCCTTGGCTTGCCATCTTTTATAACCAAGACTGACGGCACTTCAGAGGGCATCATATCGTGCTTTCTAAAGCAGCAAAATTGAGAATGTGCCTGGCTTGCTAAATTAAAACTACAACTAAATTTGATGATGATGATGTTCTATGTATCCTAGGTTTCAATTAATTAAAAATGCTGCTGGATTTTGCTGGCTGTTATATTATTTATTTTCTTATTACATACACAATACACGGTTTATGGGCAGTCGTGTAAAAGGTGTACATTACATTAATTTTTGAATAGCTAGCGAAATAGAAAACTATTCCCAATGTGAAACATACTGAAACAATGTAAAATTGCGATAATTAACATCTTTCAACAACGTCTAAATAATTCATCTCACAGCCTTGCTTTCGAATTTCAGTTCATTTATCCGAAATAATCTAATAGAAAACGGGCTTAATTTTAAACTGCCGTAAATCAGTTTCGGGAAGCATAAACCTCTAATCGAATTATGTGAACAATTCAGATGGAAGATTTTCTATAATTTTGTGAAATCGGTATTAACTCTGAGATCATACAAGTTCAGTTAGCGTGAAAATATTATAACTTTCCTCTTAAAATATAGATTGGCACAGAAAATTGAGATATCACAGTTTTAAAACCAATTTAAGTAGTTATAGACCTTACTTTTTTATGTCGTCGTGTTCTTTTTGTTATGTAGTGTATTTGTGTGTTTATTTTGTAGTCTGCAAATATATTTTTATGATTTTTTATTTCTTTTGCAAAATATTCATATTGAAACTCCACACAAACGTCAATTAAGTTGTGTACAATTTGAACTACAGCGCAAATACGAGTATGCTCTTATAAACGGTCCTACTAAAATCGGACCAAGTCAAACTCTAGTCGGTCCAGGCGCCGGCCCTGGGATAGAGCGAAAGGCGCGGTCGTTTTAGGCGCCAGATGGCAAGGGGCGCCAAAAAGCCAAATGCGAAAAATAATTTCCAGCGCAAAATAAAATTTTGATGACGCCTTTTGAGACGCGCGGGAGCAGTGTTGTGTTGCTAGATCGGATTTTAAAAACCGTTGGGTGACGCTGAAAAATCCGTAGATTGCATCTAGATAAATCCGTAGATCTACAGACTTTCTAAAAAGCTAAATCCGACTGTTTGGAGCGACTAGACAAACCTTGAACCTAGTCCGTAAACAGCGTTTCTTGTAAAATTATATGAATGGCAGCTCTTTTGTGCACAGCTGATTATTATTTATTTAACATAAAACCGAAGTAGAATTAACATGAAGTGAAAGCGTCGACTAAAGGGCGCTGAAAGACAATCCCGCTCTACCCTGATCAAAGGCTAGGGCCGGCGCTGGGTCGGTCGATCCGATCCGATTTTGTCAGCCAAATGTCGAAGAAAAAGATAGTACATTATGATTAATTATGATTATGTAGCAGAAATACGTCCAGTATACTGGACGCTAATAACGTCCTACACGATTTTATTAGTGTTAAATCGGACACCGACTAAAGTCAGGCACAAATCGGTGACCGATATTATAAGATATATAAGAGAGACTGTGACTTTTATAATAAGAACCAACGTTTTACAATATTGGTAATCTGTGGTTATAATTGTCCAAACCGTTTCGCCAATCGCCGGAAACCATTATGAAATTCGATCAAATTAATAAAACCCATTCCAAGGAATTTAAAAGCCGTTGCTATCAACCAATAATTGCGGGCGTGGGCTTTACCGTTATAAGAGCAATCTAATGGATATTTTTTGCCTTTAATAGTACAACTAACCCAGTCATGGATAATTTAAAAATATTTTATCCGGAATTTTAAAATAAAAACGTGTTATCGAGAATATTGTCTACTCAAATCCATATATCCAATGAATCGGGTATTACTCTCTTCATAACTGATATCAGCGAAAAATAACGATATTTCCAATACGCTCTAGTTTAAAAAGCTCACTGTGAGTGCTTCAAGCACGCACGCCGTCGCATAGATCGATATTTGTTTAATAAGAGTTCTGCAAATAGTGGTTTATTTATTAGTCGTAGTATATCTTCTATTAATGCGATCGAAGTTACATAAAAATACTTGTCAAGTCAATATAAAAAGCGTCGCGGCATGCATATTGTATATCAGTCCTAACGTGAGGGTTTTCTACATTAGCAACCTTTAGTTGCTTGGATAAGCCTACTTAATTAGATTACCCATCCACTTTGGCCCATGAAAATATCGCAAGATTTAAGCAATGTTCTTTTCGCGATTTTATGCGCATATAACCCCAACTTTTTCTTCATGAATGTGACCATACCACCGAATAAACTTTCGTCAAATCGACTCTGTTAGGTTCTAGTGTTTCTGGGAACTAAGCCAATTCTAGGGAAAATATATAATTGGGCCACCGCGGTGCATACACTGAATTTGTATGTGAATATGTCACAAAATAAAGTCAGCCAAGCGCCGGGTGCACTATGCTCATTTGGAATAACTTATTGCGCCAAAAAACAGCAATGTTAATATTAAAGTATCGTAAAATATCCACTCACGAGACAAAATGTTGCTAATATGTTCAAACACACGTTAACCCTGAATTTATTTCCTATAAACAAGCAATTTTGGACGATTCAACAAACCCCTAGACCCCAACCCACATATCGATAAAACTGACGTTTGCACCCTTGAGTTACGAGCTCTGTTTACTTGTACTGTGTCGGGAGTACACAAAACTCTTTGACTCTGGACAGTGATCAACAAACTTTATTGTTTGGCTAAATCAAATTAAGAAAATAAATTAACCACTGCCGGCGGGTACTTTTATCCAGATCATTAGCATTGCGGCATCTTTAAGTTCAGAGTAAGCAGATTATTTCTAGGCAAGCATGTTCTATCTTCGAACATACCATCATTTACCATCAGTTGAGGCAGTGGTCAAGCACTTGGTCCCAGAAGGAGACTATGAAAATAATCCGAAAGGATGACCCTCTCGCAGAGCCACATCGCAGACGAAGGACCGGGAGAAGGCGAAGACAGTGTCTTCGCCTTCTTGCGCTCAATGAGAGCCAGCAAGGTTCGGGTGCGGGGAGCTCCGAGACTCTGTATTGCACAGGCCTCCTACGCCGGGGAATGTCCTCAATATTCCAGGACATTCCTCTCTCTCCCAGGGGGAAGTCAGAGGGGTCCGCTTAAGGCGTACATTCACCGACAGGGCCGCGGTTGAATCCAACCGGGACCCCGTGACCTTGTCAAACGCTAGTGCAGCATCGACTCACTCATCTCAAAATGGATGGTTTGATGATGCGCTGGCACTGAGGTGAATGAAGGAATACCGGTGGGTTTTTAGTCGGTATGCCGTTGGTTGTCACCGGAGAGTCCGACAGATCCTTTCAGCTCTCTCCGAGCTGGAAGATATGCGTAAAGCATTTTCCCATCGTATCAAAAATAAAAATAAAAGTGGTCAAGCACTTCTATCGTCAATAAAAAAAATACAATACAGAAATTAAACCTAATCTGATGAACCATTGATATATAAAATGGTGAAATTACAGGCGTGTGAGACTTTTATGTCTTAGAATGGCATAAAAGCACCGTCATTCTAACTTTCTCTAAGTCTTATTTTGATGTCACTAAGCTGTGAGGTTAATACAATTGTTATAGGCAGTGGCGACCATTTAACATTAGGTGGGGCCTGTGCCGTCATCGCCTACTATAAGGGTTTAGAAGTTGGTGCGATATATTTTTTTTATATGTTTGCTACGCCGCCATTAGATTTAACAAGCTAGTATAATGCGCCTCGTTAATAAGTAATTACTCCACATAAAATGGAATTAGGTGAATAATTGTTTTGTATAGACTTTAGAATGACGAAACTTCTGGGAAACCCTTTAACGGAAAATCGTGTTCCGTACGCTTAGTTACACGTGTAATTATTTATTTAGCGAAGCAATCACGACACCCGACAAGACCTAGTGGTTTTGTTTCTTGAGGTTTGATGAAATACTTTTGAAAGGGTTCTAAGTAAATATTTATTTTATAGAGTAGCTACCGATTGTATCATAAAGTCAATCACGAATTTCCAGAGTAATGGAAATTGGAAACAACATGAGTAGATTAACAAGTTGACAGTTATAAAACTAAAGAGCACATCTGCAGTTTACATCAAAGCAGTATTATTACTAAATATACTATTTTTAAATCGTCTCGTCAAGATTTTGATAAGATACCCAGATTCAAATGCGAAACTAAATTATACCTGTCGACTTTCATTTATATTTTCTGACACTTCGTATTCTTTTATCTCAATCGAGGACTAAAATATTGATTGATATATCTGTACATAAACATACGTAGACAGATACGCGCGTTAAACACAACCTTAAAAAAAAGTCTTATCAACAATGTTTCAGTTTCGTAATAATACTTACAATAAAATAGCTATTGAAACAAATGTTGATTCTTCAGCTGAACTTCATTATTATTTCCTCTAATGAATAACAGCTTTTAGAATAATTAAATTGCCACAGCCTACGCAAATTATAATTACGGATACTTCAGTACCTACGTAAAATAAGGACGATGTAATCACATTTCTAGGAAGTAAATAGCGAGTCAGACATAATTATTTACGATATAAATAAGTTGTTAAAAGTAGGTTATAGAAATGCGTACCTACATAAATAAAGAGAAACATCAACGAATGTTAAAATACCGCTGATTTTAAATTGATATGTTACAACTTCTTTAAATTGCTAGTGGTTTTTCAAGAGATTATTGTATGACCACCAAACCAGAGAAAGAATTGGTCTCCCTGCCGAGGTATTCTCCAGGGACTACGGTATGGGGTTCTTCAAAAAGGGCGTTTTAAATTTTTTAAAGGGTCGGGGGCCGTATGCTTGTTTGCTACCTTAATAGTATAAAAAAGAGCTTTGAACTGTGTTATTTTCAAGTACCGGTATCGATATATGTTATAGCGATATTTTTTTAAATCGATATCACTTATTTAGACTCGACTTTTGTGTTCTTTACTAATGTTGTTGCAAATAAATAATTTTCTGTTCTATTCTATTCTACTTAGCATGGTATCCGTAATTTCACCGGTACTGGGACTAATATTTGTATATTTTCAATAAGTATCGGTATAAATAACAGATATAATGACTATAAATACCGGTACCAACAATTTTATATTATTGTGCAAGCGAGAGAGGGAATATACGTGAATATGTGATGGTCGGCTGTGTGTTTAATGTGTATACCGTTTAGAGTATCGGTACTTAAGAGTTCGAATATCGATACCTAATCGAATCATTGCGAGGCGAGATGCAGTGCGGAGCGGATCGCACTCGCCCTGATGAAGGTTCACGAATTGAACCAAAACATTGTCTGTCGAAACACCGATAAACGGTACGTGATAAATCCCGAATTTTCGTGATTGAAATAAATCACGAAAGTTTTCTAAGTAAACGAGGTACTTACTTAAATAATTACGATACTCAGGTATCTTATAGGAAAATACCGGTATTTACCGCAATGGTACAGGTATTTTTGGTACCGGTAGCAACTAAGCCCTAATTAAAACTAAGACTAATAAAAAAAAATCGACACATTCTATTATAAACATTGCATAAATAAAAAAAAACCTGTGCATCAGGAATATTATTGACTGTTTTAGAAGAAAAAAACTGTTTATGACCACCCGGAATCGTGTAAAATATATTCAAAATCGTAATTCCACGACGTAATTCATGTAATATAAATACATAACTAACGCCTTCTATTTTTAGGTTGGTAAATAATAAAATTATAACCATTTTAATGAATTCTTTACATGATCTACTTTCTTGCTCTAGTCGTGTTTACTTCAAAGTACAATATTTAACAACGAAGACGGATACAGGAATAGCAATGGGAATAATAGAAAGGTAGTGGATTGAAAGGAGTTCCGTTAAGCGACATCTCTCGATTTCCATAGCCTAGAGCGGCGAGATGGCAACACCTGTGCTGCCAGTTACCGCCTTTGATAAAGATTAACCCTCGGCATGCTTGGTTTGTCAGGGTTTGTCAGATCCAACCTAGCACATAAACCATTTAATTTCATTAAAATTTGAATTCTGATCATAACCATTGTAAATTACTGGTTTTCATAGCACACGGCACGCCCTCCACCCAGTACATACATAAGTCCAAAGCGAGCGAGAGTAGTAGAAAAAAGAGCGTAAAACGCGCGTAGATCTTACTGAACTTGCCAAAAATTTTGATGGAAATGGCGAGGGAAATTTTTGGAGGGTTCAGAAAGCCCCGCGTGCGCTTATTTTTTTTTATAAAGCATTTAATAAGAAACAATATTAATAAAGTTTGTTGTTTTCTAATATTTTTTTAACCCATAATATTACACCCCTAATATACACAATTATTAGAATACTAACATTTTATGGAAAATGAAATACGCAGTTGAAGATCCGGGTTTCAAAAACCCACCAGGCATGCCGAGGGTTAAGTATTGATTATTGTAGCTACGTATGAAAAAACTAATGCGTGCATCAAAAGCTGTATGAAAGCCGTAGCCAACTATAGGTATAACTTCAGTGTCATTCTGAAATCCAAAGTATTCATAATTTGTTATAAACCATAGTATTGTGGGCTACCTAAGAAAAATAAATAAATAAATAAATATTGGTGGACATTTCACACAGCGCTATCGAGCCCCAAACTAAGCAGAGCTTGTACTATGGGAACCAGGTAACTGATAAAATACTTATATACTTTTTTTTATTAAATACATCCTTATAATATATATAAAAACATCCAGACCCGGAACAAATATTTGTAAATCATGCAAACATTTGTCCCGCGGCGGGAATTGAACCTGCTACCTTTTGCATCATGCCGGCTATACGCCCACTGCGCCACGGAGGTCGTCAATTAATACTCTGTCAAGAATCAAGAACTCAATACGTGTGTGTTTTAATAAATACATTACATTAAATTGAATACATAGTAGGTGCATAAGAAAGTAGTGCGATTGCTATACGAGTACGCAATGTAAAATCCCGTAGGGCCGCTAATATTAGAAAATCAGAAGAAAAAAGTCATCAAATCTTGCAATTTTAAACCGCTAGTAAAGCGCATATTTAGCTCAGTTATAACTGCGTAGTTCTCGCCTGGTACTCTTGTCGGTAATTAAGTACAGTTATCCCTAAGAACTAGGAATTGAAACTAGTTGAAGTAATTGAGGTAATAAATTGCAATCAGCGTCTTGTTCTATAGGTGGACATCAATAAACATTGCTCACCAATTACGTTAGGAATGCTAGAGAATATAACATTTTATGACGAGTTTACGTTCTTTCCCTATAGGGTAAGCAACGCCAATTATAATGGTAAATTTTAGACCTCTAGGCAATTAGTAGTATCAATATCGACTTGATAAAAACGAATAGGACCTGCGGATTCCGATGATACTTCAAAGAACAATCGTAAAAATAAGATACTAAAACAGTTTCGTTAGAAAAACATTATAGAAACTACACTAAGCAATATTTAAAGTTTACACCATGCTACCTTACAGAAACCTTGTGGGAGAAAAATAGTGATATTATATTTTATAACACTCATTTGCCTGTATTTCGTGCAAATACATTATATTTGAACTTATTGTAAAAGCAGTAAAACCAATGAAAATTAAACAAATAGATTCGGCAATATGTATCTATAAATTTGATCGGATTTGCTCCGACCAACGCGACGATACAAAAGCCGATGATATTAATAATAATAAGTCGGTTATCACAAGCCACAAGAATGTGTAACAGATGCCTTGACCTAGCGGTCTCAGGTGTAAAATCCTGCGGTCTGCTTCAGAGGTATCAGATACAATTTACATTATTATTATGAAGGTAATATTGATATCGTTTATACAAGTAAATTTAATGGTTACTGTAACTGAAGAATCATCTGAATCGCTATATAATATAAAAAAAAACTTTGTAATTAAATATGAAAACCGAGTATTTACTTCACTTACAGTTTGAATATACCTTGATTATATAATATGTAAAATGCTACGCTGTATACAGAGTGTGGTGTAATGAGTGGATAATAGGGTACCTGCGGGTAGGGGCCATTGTGGCGGTTCAGAAAAGACGAGTATCAATCCAAAACAGGATAACACGTTGTTGTACGGAAGTAGTATGATAGCACACTGACTCGAAAATCATAAAAATGCGTTACGCGAAACGATAGTTCTCTTTCACTCATAGCATGAAAGAGCAAGATAGACATAGTGTCGATTGCCGCTGGGCCGGGAACCAATCTGTTCCAAGAATTACTAGTAGTTCTGCGAACAGTAGACAATTATTGCTAATAATAGTTACAAATATTTCTTTAAATTACGCCTTGATAAGTTTGGTAGGAATTAATTTTGAATCAAGTAGAGACAATGATATGTAATATACCATTTCGGAATCTCGATGAAAAATTCTAATTTTTTTAAAATTTGGCATTCAAGTGACCATACATTTTTTTTACACCACAGAAGGGTAAAGGTCAGGAAAACAAACGAAAGCAAGTAAAATTTTAGTGAAATCTTATTTTAAAAACATAACTGTGCTTGTGTTATAAAAATAATAGTTTCCATTCGATAGCACATCTATCCAAGAATACTATCCAAAAAACAGATAGAAAAAAAATTTTCATTTGCAGTCTTGGCGCCAAAAATAGTGATGAAGGGTGAAATATTTCTTAAATTTCGAAAATGTCGAATATCTCGAAAACCGAGGCACTTTTATTGAGCATAACAAATATATTTTTCTGAACCGCCACAATGGCCCCTACCCGCAGGTACCCTATTATCCACTCATTACGCCACACCCTGTATATAAAAGCTACACTTCTTAACCACTTAGTGCCGTTTTTAGTAGATATTCGTAAACAGAAATCCTTCCGTATATATAAAATATAATTAAAAATGGTGTAAATATTACATAAAATAATATAAATCATACCCTTAAGTACTTGAACCAATAAAGAGATTACGAGTCTAATAAATTATACAAAGAAAATTGGAGCTCGGTGGCTTGAAGCCCCTTTCAAGCCCTACGCCACATCGTGTCAGGCTTGTCTGCGGTTGGGATTTTTACTATATATTCCAAAACCACTAATAATATTTAACTGGGAGATAAAGTTTATGTAGCAAAAACTATAATAGAAGTAACTACTTTAAAGAAAGGTATAGAAAGAAAAAGTAAAAATTCTTAAGTGTCTAGAATGAGTTTGTAATTTCAAACTTAAATTGGATGGAACACATTTTTCGGTAACAGATAACATTAATATGGTAGAAATACACGCTTACTAAATAAAACTCCACTTCAAAGAAAGGAAAGAAAGAAAAGTAGGTAAATTCCCAAATTTACTTGAAAGAGTTCGCAAGTTTAATTAAATTCCCCTTTTTTGTAATGGGACAAATGACAAGATCTTTCCAGTTTATAAAAACTTAAACACGTTTAATGATGACCGTATAGAAGTTGGTAGTAGGAGAGAAAAATCATAATAAGAGCTTTCAAATTCTTGAGAAAGATCAATAATAAAAAAGGTAGCTATTTAAGTATTCTATCAGTTATCTCGTTCCCATTGTATAAATTATGCTCTGCTTAGTTTAGGGCTAGATAGCGCTGTGTGAAATGTCCAGCAATATTTATATATTTTATTTATTTTATTCATAGAACAGCAGTCTTAAATTTACCAGCAGACAGTCGGCCCACACATTTCTCAAGTGGTTACATGTGGAGTCAAGATGAATACCAAGCGCATTGCCTCCAGCAAACTCACACAAAAACTTGTTCTAATCAACATTGAGATAAGCTAAGAATTTCTTATTGAAGCGAAGATCGTAATTAAAATTAATAGCCCCTGATATTTGAGACTGAAGAATATTTCCGCTTGTTCACTCTAAAAAGTTTATAAAGGTCTAAAAATACAAGGATTTTAAAAGGGTTTACTGGTAATACAAACATCTCAGCGTAAAACTGAAAACTTTTCTATAAAGTTTTGACTAATAAAAATCTGCACAAAAAACGGAGTTTCCAGCCAGTAGTTGACTCACATAAACCTTCGCACAGTGTCCTAATAAACTAAACTTCACTTTTATTTACGGAAATATCGAAAAGGCCGGTTTACGGCATCGCGGGGGCGACAACCACCCCTCTTGAAGGGCGGCGAGCTACTGAACTGGCGCAGACGGACACAGCCGGTGGCAGACGACAGAATAAAAGCTACCGAACACCCCCTACCCCATCCTTCGACACCTCATTCCAAAAATGCACATATTACAAACGCACAAAAAATGCCTTAGAAGAATGCCAGAAGTGTTGCACGTCCCGTAATTACTTGTCTCAGTTTTAAGCCTTTGTTTACGTCCGATACAAAGGGGCGCGGGTGGAATGCTCTACCTGTATAATGTAGGCGGACTCCGCAACTCATTTTATCTATAGTCCTTGCCATTGTTGTCTGACTATGGATGCATAATGACCATGAACACTTGAAAACGTAATCGATCATCCTCGCACTATTTTAGAATTTCCCTTCCGTCTTAGCATAAGGAGAAAGTAATATAAAAGGAATCTAGAGGCGTTTGCGGCTGACAGAATGCGGGTCGGAACTCGAGACGTTTCAGACGAATATTCCGTGAATCAAATATTTACGGAGCAGGGTTAACTTCGGTATTCACTGCAGCCAAAACTCAGTTGGTTGAAAGGGGAATGAATAAGCATTTTTAATATTATCCTGCGGATCTTAAACCGTAACTGGCAATGATTTCTATGATCCTTTCCTTAGGTATAAAGTACCTTTCTACATGTGGTTTAGGTGAGCTCCGATTTCCAATATAAATTCCTGTATGGAGCGAGGCGTTCGTCTGACTGTTGTAGACTCTTTAACTTCACTCTGAATACTGAATTCGTATATGTATAAGACTGAATTGTGAAGATACGAGAAACGAAAGGAAGTTTTGATTTTTGTTTGAATAATATACCACGTTGCAACTTGGAATTTGTTTGAAATTTTTCGCGAGAGTTTTGTAGCTCGTGGTTGTTTTGACAATATTATAGCGCAGATAAATAATAATCTTACAATATAAAACAACGTCTTAACGTATATACTTAGAAAATAATAATAAAAACTTTATTTATTTCCTACCACAAGGGTAAAATCATCTCTCTCTCTCTAGTCTCAAAAGTTTGCTGGAAGAAAACTCTTCTTAGGGTTAAGCTCATCTTTGTACATGACCTCTATTTCTGTACTTTTTAGTATATTTTCTTGTCTACAATAAAGAACAATAGGGTAGTAACTACAATTTTGGGATACATTACATAGCAGTAGATAGTGCATACCTGTGAAGTGAAAAATATTGTAAGGAATCTAGAAATAATCATAGAAAATATAGATTCCATTATATAGGCACCAATAAAATAAGGTAAAATTAATGGTCCGGTGACACCAAAACGAGCAAATTCTCTAGAGACCGCCAATCTAAAGGTGTCTCACTTTGGAAGCTCTGAATGGAAGAGAAGCGGACAAGAGCCCACACCTGCTCGTAAATCAGATACCACAACATTAAAAACTATCGCCAATTCGAATTCCGACCATAACATCTTCACGGAACGGTCTAAATTTATAAAAAAGCGGTGCAGACATTGTATCTTTTGCTCAAGAATGCTATTGAGAGAAGGGTGCTTTCAGATAAGGGCTTTATCAATGCATAAAGTGTGTTATTATGAAGTTGGACTGCTTTACAGAGTGTAAAGAAGTGCGGTTACTGATAACGTCAGAGTTAGTTGAAGGTCAGTTTTGTTCATTATTATATTTTTAGTACCTATCGTTTTCTCCGCACCGATTACCACCTGTTGTGAATTCACATCAACGTATTCCCATTGTGTGAACTTATACATTTATCAGCCTCTAATATTATGGAATTACCGTTACAAATAAGATATTGTTACCGGTCCGTTCCAAACCAAATCGTGTATTACCTGAAACAAAGAATGGATAGACATTATAAATACCTATTTCATTGACGCTTGGAAAAGTTATAAAAGGTTGAAATTTGTATTTAAGGTTGTTGTTGTTGGGTTAAAACATTTGTGTTTTTATGTTTTCTATTTATCTGTAAAAATAGAACATATTTCATAAACATGAGTAATAAAATTATTTACGTAGAAGTTAGTTTTAAATTTTAATTTTCATCATGATTGTTAAAAAATGTTAAACTTATCTATTCACCTTATCTTAGCAATGTAAACCTGTATACTGGTTTTAGCCTATATTATAAAATAAGTTAAGAATAATGGCATTATTGGACCCAAAACGATAAGAGCAGAAAACGTCAGTTTTTAAAGATAAGATTATAGGACGGGCCGCCCTTTAGAGTGCACGTAGTAAATATTGTATTATCTATGGCAAGACCCTCATTATGGCACATTGTCTCACATTATGTCTGAATGAAGGGCCATTGTGCGATACACTTTACTCTTAGAAGCTTAATTTGGTCAAGTATTTTCTGAGTAAAAGTGAATTGTTACTTTATCCCATTACCTGAACTAATACAATTCTACAAACTATTCTACTAAGATTCCGCTGCGATTTTACTAACTTACCAATATTTCCTGTAAATTCCTAGAATAATATCTAGACATTTTTGGTAAATGGGTGGTGAACTATCACAAGGTCCCAAGTTCGGAGGATTTACAAGTATGTTATCCATGTCGGTCTGTATGCACGGTTTGGCTCACTGCCAAGAATGCTGGCTGCATTAATTCGAAGCAATAGCTCGTACAACATGACACTGATATGATTTAACGATTGGTTTATATACCTATGTACGACTACATATCAGTAAGTTCATATACGTCAGTAAGAAAGCACGGCCAAATTTGGACACAATATATTCACATGCAAATAAAATGAAACCGGACAAGCACGAGTCTGGTTCGAGGGTTCCTTATATTTTTATTGTGATATAACAGAAAACTAACAAAATTCAGATTTTTTTTATTTTACTTATGCTGTGAGGCTTTGCTTCTTGCCAAATTTCATGATTCTAGGTCAATGGGAAGTACCCGATAGGTTTTGATTTATTGCGAGTGTCAAAAAATGCGGCACAAACGGCCGTATTTTTTTATTGCGTTGACGTAGAAGCTTGATTTTTGAAGAGAAAACTTCTTTAGGTGTGTTGGGTATTTTTTGAGATGGGAAAAAACTATTGGACTCGCGACACTGTTACCGTTACCGTTACCGACACCTCTGTATATAAGTATCTCGTAATTGTTTAAGTTTTCACACACCCGGAGTGCCATTTTTTTTACAGCTCTAAAGGGCCGCAATTCTAAGTATTTCATATTAATTTCAACATGATACATTTACGCATTTCTGAGAAGAATTGGTTTGACAGACAGACAGGCAACTTAGTGATCCTATAAGGGTTTCTTTTTTCCTTGTGACGAACGGAACCCTAGAAAACACTTCCAATTTGTTGTAATTAAACAAAGTCGCAAAGAGTAAAACAAACGATGCAGCCAGCACGGGTCTATTTTTCCTTTATTTACTCGTCTGCCGAATAACGTTATGTTTATTTTATAGCTACTGGCAGCAGCTACTGCATTTTTGCTATTGCAAGTCTGAGTTTTTACTTCAGTTAATAAGTTAAACTCATAAAACAAGGAACAACGCAAATGTTTTAAAAATGGGCTAAAAATCTCTGAAAAACCACCGACCACTTCATAATGCAACAAAGTTACATAAACTTATCGAAACGAGTCTTGTTTGCCGAAAGTTGTAGACAACTTTGGCCATTCGATGAATGTTTATAAGCTCGGCTTCACAGTATATTAAACTCTACTATTAACTTCAGAAATACAGTTTTTGTAAACTTTGTACTCGTGGAGAATGAAATCGGTAACGAGGTTGAAGGCGTCAAACTTGGGCCGAGCCTTCGGAACAATTTTTCAAGTTATAACTGAAATTGATACATCGAAACTCTTATCTATATTGCTAAGGAAATAGAGTTTAGAAACTTTGACACGACTTGATACAATTTTTTTATTAAAGGGTAAATTGTATTATAGATTTTTTATTTACCAATTATATTGTATTGGCATTCTGATATGATGCATTTGTTTACTTTTGATATGATTCTGATATGATATTTGCATTTAATACAAGTGAATTTTTACAAAATATAAAAACTCCCGACTTCTTTTTTTGTTTTTAATTAAATTAAATTTTGAATTTAACCCCAGTTAAATTAGCTTTCTTATAAAAAAACCGCGTCCAAATCAGTCTATCCGTTTTGGAGCTACGATGCCGCAGATATAAGCGTCAAGCTTATAACACTCCTTTTTTGCGTCAGGAGATAAATAGAGGGGTATAATATAGGTACTTCATGTTTGTCTCCGACATAGCCCAGTGGATTAGTAAACTGAAGTGGCAGTGGGCTGGCCATAGTGGTCGGAGAACCGACAACCGTTGTTGGGGTGAACTAGTTCTTGAGTGGAGACCGCGTCTCGGCAAACGTAATGTTCGGTGCTCCCCGGCTAGGTGGAGCGATGACTTAAGAAAGGTGACGGACAGAAATTGGATGAGAAGAGCCGAAGACCGGGCTCTGTGGTGCGTATTGAGAGAGGCTTATGTCCAGCAGTGGACTAAAATGAGCTGATGGTGATGCTGATTACTTCATGTCTGTCAATCTGTCTATCTATCTGTCTGTGGCATCGTAATTCCCAAACAGATGGAACGATTCTGATGTAATTTTTTAAATAGTTTTAGTCAGTTTTAACCCCGAGGCAAAAAAAGTGTCTGAGTATATTTTATTTTTTATTTATATTTATTGTTAAATGAAATTGTTATTTACACGTTCTTCAAAATTACTTACAAACAAAGTTACTCCACAATGTCGCTTGATTGTCACCAGAATTAAATTTCAGCAGACAAATTTGTAAAGCGAATGGAATTCACCCGCATTGAAAATGCTCAAATATTTACACCCTGTATGTCGGAACCATTTATTCGAGGTTTAGGTGCATTCTTTTAATTGGTGTTCATAAAATGGAAAAAACCAAACCACTTGCTATAAACAAATGGCGGTACGTATACAAATTGGGTTGTTAGAGGTATGATAGAATAATAAACAACTCTAATAAAATAATTAAAGTACTTACTTTTCCATTATCCCTATCTTATGCCAACAAAAAAATTATCAATAACAGAGGTTTCTCACATATTCAGGGCCCACTTATCCAGGTTGCACTGTATCTAAGGCTCGAACTAATTATGGAAAGAAATTTTGTTTGAGTCATTTCAGCTGTACAACAAATTACCTAACAATATAAAAGAGCGTGTTTATAAATATATATAAATATAATAAACAAACGAAAGAAATATATAACCTTATAATAATTATAATTATAAGGCCCCAGAGGGTAAGATTATTATTATGAAATCTCTATGTATCTCATTTTAAGTGAACCATGTAGTTCGTATGAGAAATATAGTTCTTTAAACCTGTATACATACATATATCTAGTGCAAAATGTAATTCAGTTATTGGTACTTTCTATTTATAGTGGTACATAAACACAAACACCCTTTTGAATCAGGTGATCATAATTTCTTGATAAAGGTGACATTTCAGCTAAACTCACGAAGACGACGTTAACACGAGGGTCTGTTTACACGCCCAAGGGATCATTTGTCGACGTCAAAAGGGCAAAAGTGCAAAGATCGCACCGTGATCTAATGGCCTGCAAATATCTGTATCACACGTGATTTGAGCCAAGTCTCTGAGCTGGTAATTGATGACAAACCTACAGTAGCTTTGAAGGCTAATGTAGAGTTTTATGATGGCGAATCTGCAAGGAACCGAACCGAAGCCGTTGTCTTCGAGATTTCATGTTTATATTTATGTAGCGTTTAAGAGTGTGTTTAAGTGTATGTTTGTGTTGCATTTAAGAGTCCCTTAGACTATCTAAAAAACCGACGCTAGAGTTAGCCGCTACCTTATATTAACTTAACAATATTCATCATCATATCTGCGAAAGGGCGTCCACTGCTGAACATACCCCAGCAACCTTCAGGTCGTCTTTCCATCTAGTCGGGTAGTAGAGTAGAGGGGGGGGGGGTCTTACCCTTCGCTTCCCAGTGCGAGTGGTATCCACTCGAGAACCTTTCAGTTCTCTTCAGCTTGCCAATCCTTTAAGATATGTCGGTGACTTTGGTTCGTCTACAAATCTCCTCATTTCTGATTCGATCTCTTAGAAGAACACCAAGCATAATTCTTAATAACATTAAAAAAATAGTATTGTTTAGATTTGATAATGTAGGTGACGTTCAACGTCCTAGTAATTTTGATATTCCAAAAGTATTTTGGCCCGAATCATGCGAATCTTCCATTAATCAAAGATCAAAGATTTTTTACAAGTATTCAACTGTCTTGAATCTACGCAGTTCCGCCCTTAAAACCCTAAAGTGTTTTTTCTTTATTCACATTTGTAAGAAGTTAACAAGCTCCTTTCACGAAGGAAACCAATGGGATAAGTTTATCCTTCGAAATATAATATTGGATAACACAAACAATATATGTAATGATAACCAAATATATTTCAACGTCCTTATTTAAACATGACTAAAATAACTAACAGGCAAAAGAAGATAGTATCATTCAAAACACATCAATGTTTTGAATCTGTTTTTGTTAAGAGTTCATATTTTATACAATTGTTAAAATTATCGTATTATACCTATATTAACGGACTGCCTCATATAACGGACGCAGTGGGCATATAGCCGGCTGAGACGCAGGAGGTAGCGGGTTTGATTCCCACCGCGGAACAAATGTTTGCATGGTCTACAGATATTTGTTTTGTGTCTTCTATGTATTATAAGTATGTATTTACAAAACAAAAAGTATATATGTAAGTATTCTTTCAGTTATCTGGTTCCCAAACAGCCCCAAACTAAGCAGAGCTTGTATTATAGCTCTGCTTAGTTTGGGGCTAGCTAGCGCTGTGTGAAATATCCAGCGATATTTATTTATTTATTATTATTCACACATATTTATTTTAAAACTCGTTTATAAAAAATACATTTTTCACTACAAAGTATCTTACAAAAAACAAACATTATAGTAAAAAATATATTTATAAAAACGGTAAACCACCGACTGCGAAGCAAGGCCCAAGCGATCGGTGGCTAGGGCTGCAGAGAGAGGAACCTCCTGACTATGCGTGCCGAGTCCAGGAGTACCGCCTTCTGTATCTGACCCTTGATCCAATTTCCTAGCGAGAGCCTCTTAAGGTATTGGTTGAGGCTCTTCGCTATCAGTCCGTTGACCGACACAACTATCGGAACGATAATTGTTGATTCCACATCCCACATGGCGGTAATCTCATGAGCCAAGTCAAGGTACTTGCTTAGCTTGTCCTTCTCGGCCTTCACGAGATTAGCATCATGTGGGATAGTAATATCAACAAGTATCGCTCGGCGCTCTGACCGGTCTACCAGCACGATATCTGGCTTATTGGCAACAATAGTCCTGTCCGTGATGATAGACCGGTCCCAATAGAGCGTGGCACGGCCATTTTCCAGAACTGGCTCTGGCACATATTTATAATATGGCACCTCAGGTCCAACAAGGCCATACTGAAGAGCAAGCTGCTGATGGATAATTCTGGCAACTTGATTATGTCTATGCAAATACTCAGAGTTAGCAAGGTGCGAACAACCCGAAAGCACATGTCTAAGGGACTCTCCGGGCTGGTGACAAGCTCTGCAGATGTCGACCGTCCCATCCTTCATAATATACTTTCGGTAATTGTTCGTCTTGATAACCTCATCCATAATTGCACAGACAAAACCTTCAGTTTCTCCGAAGAGATCACCGAAGCGTAACCAGATTACCGAGTCGAGCGGGTCTACATCTGGTCCTGTTAGGGCTTTGTAGAACCGCCCATGAAGCTCCTTACTCTTCCATATGGCCTCGCGATCCTGAGTGGTCAGCACCGATGGTTTATGCCAGTTCTCGTTTGCCAAAGAGAGCGGGGTAAAGTTTTTGTCAACTGCAACGACATCCCGATGCATCCCACACACATTATTAAGGAAATACTCCCTGAGATTGTACACCTCGCGGTTATGAAGGGTTTTGGCATTTAAAAAGCCCCGACCACCACATTTCCGCGGGATGTATGTACATTCTCATTACCGAAGAGCGTGGGTGCCGCATACGATGGGTCGTGAGCTGTTTGCGAACTCTACAATCCAGGGCTTCTAATTCTGTCTGAGTCCATCTCAGTATGCCAAAGGTGTATATGAGTAGGGGCATAACCCAGCCGTTGAAGGCACGGACCTTGTTGCCACCTGACAAAAGACTGTTAAGAACTTTTGTCAAGCGGCAAAAGAAACGTTCCCGCACCGACTGTTTTATCTCCCTATCTATAATACCCAACGACTCCGACATACCGAGATATTTGTATGTCTCGACTTCAGAGAGAGATCTGAGAGATATCGTCTCGGAAAGCTGCACATTTAAAGAATTTACAACTCTCCCACGCCGTACTTGCATGACCGCGCACTTCTCAACACCGAATTCCATGCTGATGGCGTTGCTAAATACCTGTGTGATATTAAGCAATGTCTCCAACTCCGAACTCTTAGATGCAAAAAGCTTGAGGTCATCCATGTACAGCAGATGAGAAATGATTTCCCCCTCTCTCCGAAGTCGATGGCCTAGACCTGAATCCTTTAGCAAAGTGCTAAGAGGATTCAGTGCCAGGCAAAACCACAAAGGACTCAGACTATCTCCCTGGAATATACCCCGCTCAATCCTTATGAGATCATGCGGAATAGAGGAATCCCATCTGCTACCTGGATGATGAAGAATTGTATTCCACTGTCTCATACACGATCCTAAAAAGAGTCTCAAAGTTGCATTTACTTTATACAACTCTAAGACCCTCTCTAGCCATGTATGAGGCACCGAATCATATGCCTTCTTATAGTCAATCCAAGCAACTGAGAGGTTTCCTCTGCTGCGCCTGATCTGCTGGCTAATGGCCATGTCAATGAGGAGAAGCTCCTTAGTACCACGGGACCCAACCCTACATCCATTCTGTGCAGGTGCCAAAATATTGTTCTCAACAATATGCGAGTTAATTTTTGCAGTCAGAATGGATGTAAGGAGCTTGTAGATGGTAGGCAAGCACGTGATGGGTCTATAGTTTTTGGCTTCCGCGGTACTACCGGACTTATGGAGCAGGAAGGTGACACCTGTGGTTAGAAACATTGGGAGAGATCCAAGTACGAGGGCTTCCTGGAATTGTGTGGCAAGCACCGAATGTGAGCATCGGAACCACTTCAGCCAGAAGTTGTGCAGTCCATCCGGCCCAGGACTTTTCCAGTTCTGAGCCGAACGGATAGCACAACTAACGTCCAAAGGGCAGATGGTAAAATCTTCCATATCTTCAATCGACTCACACTCGCCCCTCACAACACTCATCCAGTCGCCCTCCGTGTGTTCGATAGGTGCAGACCAGATGTTTCGCCAAAAGTTATTTGCAGTTTCAACATCTGGTAGTTCCGCTACACGCCCATCATGAACACTGTTATCGGGTTTCTCCCAGTTTCTATACACCTTCCTTTGGTCGCTTTGAAAGTTGCGATTCTGCCAGTATCTATCCACACGTTCTCTATAGCGACGAATACGGCTAGCCCATGCAGATACTTTCTGCTTCAAAAAGTCAATACGCTCTGTGACACTAGCCATGTAGTCCTGGGGCCGGGTTTCGGTTCCAGCAAATGCCTGTGTCACAAAGCGCATTACACGCGGGCGATGGTTACCCCCTCTAAAACAGATTAGTTTCGCAATAAGAGTCCTAAACCCACTGATACGCCGTTCGATCCGCACTTGCCAAGAAGGGACACCGCCAGCAGGCCGCGGTGCTCGCTCAGTATCCGGTAACTTGACACGAGCAACGCGACACGCTGCAACAGCTCCGCAGTACAGGATCGCATTTGTATCAGCAAGATCTTTGCTAGTTTTATATATATTTTTTTATTATTATTATTATTATTTATCATGGTTGTGCATATGAGTATTATCTAACATGATTTGTGAATTTTTGGGTGTCCAATATTTCGGTACAGGTTAGGTACATGATCAAGGGTAAAACAAATCATAGTAAATACTCCTGTCGTTTTTAATGAAAATAATTTAACCATGATAGCTTAATGTTGGGTAAATACATTAAACGTCTTTTTATTGTCAGTCATACTATTAGCTCCATATAATTTATCTGTATTATTCACCTCTGGGCTATTGGACCATGAAAAACATGATGAAGGGTAACCTTCCACTCACACTTAAACGCAAGCTCATGGACGCGTGCATTCTCCCCATCCTTACCTATGGCGCTCAAACCTGGTCTTTGACAAATCAACAAAAGTCCAAACTCGGGGCTTGTCAGCGAGCCATGGAGCGCAGTATCCTAGGAGTCAAACTAACAGACCGCATTAGAAACAGTGAACTGCTGCAGTTAAAGTGGGATTGGGCGGGACGCGTCCGACGCATGTCGGAGGAGTTATGGGCAAAATCCACCACCGAGTGGATCTCAAAAGACAGAAAATGACCACGTGGCAGACCGCGACGCCGATGGAAAGACGGACTCGACTCGTATATGGAAGACTGGACTACACAAGCGTATGATAGAGTGGAGTGGAAGGAAGAAAGGGAGGCCTTTGCCCTGCAGTGGGACAGTACAGGCTCCAAATAATAATAATAATTCACGTCTTCTCAAATATAAAAATAGTGGCCTCTTGGCCTGAAAATATTTAAACATCCATCGTAAATTCCTTTGAGTTTGGAATGCCGGCAATCGTAGCTATGAGTCCTTGACACGAATCCCTTATCACGAATTTTATGGAAAGTAGATGTTTCCCGACCACTTAAAAAGGACTTTTGGTTAATGCTCTCTGTAGTGTTTTAGAGAAGGGACACATTATTGAAGCTTAAATCGATAATCAACATCATAAAAGTTTTATTGATTTTTAAAATGTGTTTCTAAAAGCTATGTATTAAGAACGGTCTTTACTCGTATTTATTAAACCCTGAGATTAAACCTTTCAATTTCTATTTGAGAAGTTCATTAGGACGATATCGTCGATTTATACTTTAACAGTATCAATAGGTAGGTATATGACTCTGCTTAGTAACAGTATTTTGTAGACAGGCTCTATATTTTGTAAACTTGTCCCATCTCTACCGATAAAAGGATTCGAATGTATTAATCGCAGAACCCACTACAAATATTCGGGGATACCGTAAAGTGTTTTCTTAGATATGCCGAGAGTACGGAAGTTGACTGGACTGAGAGTGGTATTTTGTTTGTGGATCTGATTATTCTGAGACCGATACGAAATAATATTAATACTCGTAGGGTCTACTTATTTGGAAAAAAACGTAAGAAAATCTTGTCCGGTATGAACAAACATGCGCAATTTAAAATGTAGGACGACAATCACTTCAATAGTTAGACACTGCAAACGTGATCATAGCTGATGCAATTTTTTATGATCACCGTAAACAATCAATCTCTGAACATTGCACAACGGACTGGGCTTCGATGTCTTTCGAAACATAAAACAACATCAGAGTCGTAGATAAATAAAAAACACAAAAGGTAAGTAGTTGGCCTCCAGCGCGCCTATTCCGTCGGATTCCGAGCCGTCATACAAACCTTTGTAAGGTTGTTCTGAGCTGTGGAATTTCACGCCCCTAATTTATACTTCCTCGTTTCTTTGACTTGTGTGCTTTGCAGTTTACCGATCTAATCCGTAGAAGCGTGCTTGATGTTTTCTTATTAATTGCTTAGCAGTTAGCGTTAACAACCAAGTTTATGTGGTTTTTCTTTTTAATTAAAAACAAAATGATTATCATCATCATTATCATCCTATCAACCGAAAGACTTCCACGCACACGTTTTTAACTTTGTGCTTTTTAAAATTCTTCTAGCAATTTTTTTTCGTTTCCTTCTATTTTCTACTCAATTTATGTTATATCTATTATTTTATGGTAAATCAACCTTTTACGGAACAATAATTTCACCCCATGATTGCAAGAGCAGAGTGGCGCAGTGGAAGCGTGCTGGGCCCATAACCCAGAGGTCCGTGGATCGAAACCACGTTCTGCTATCTTTTTGCACTTAGTACATTTCTAAACTTTTTTCTATGAAAATTCATAATGAAATTGAAATATTTTGACTAACAAACCTGATTTCAAAGTCAATGAAGCAGATTTCATCTTTCCCCTTCGGTAGAAGTGATTTTACTTCCGAATAATCAAATGAAGGCAGAGTTTATACAGTAGGGGCACAGTTCACACAATTACCCACTGGTCCAGACTCCAATATTATGTTTGTGTAACAGCCATTGTGGTTTCTAGAAGCTATAGTCTTACATAGAGCGTGGTCCATTTTTTAAAGTAGTTAATAACTTTTGTGAGTTTGAAAGAGATAAATAATAATAATAAATAATGCTGGACATTTCACACAGAGCCAACTTGCCCCAAAATAAGCAAAACTGTATTATGGGAACCAGATAACTGATAGAATACTAACACGTTTTAGTTTTTTTTGTAATAATGTGCATATAATATATAGAGAAACATCCAGCTCCGTAACAAATATCTGTATAACATGCAAATATTTGTTCCACGGCGGGAATTGAACTCACAAGCACCTGCGTCTCAGTCGGCTATTCACCCACAGCGCCACGGAGGTCGTCGAGAGGTGATAAATAAAAAATAAAAAATTATTGTAAACATTTTAAGAATTTTCAAGCAAATTTGATTCAACACAATATATGTACGTACGATTATGCCAATGTATTACAACTTAATTACAATTAGCTGTTTTTAACATCTGAGACAAACTCTTGGTGGCAGAAAGGAAGGTCCTCCGTAAGATACTGGGACCAATCCGCAGAGAGGACGGAAGATTGAGAGTCCGAAATAACTTAGAGATCGAGGAGCTAGTGAAAGAACACAACATCATCGGCAAAACGAAAGTGCATCGCCTTCGCTGGCTCGGCCATTTAGAGAGAATGGGAAAGGATCGACAAGTTCACAACGCCTATCTCGGTTGCCCCGCCGCGCCGGCCGATCCCCGTTGGACGCCCGCGGTACCGCTGGAAAGATTTAGTTAGTGGAAGCGGATCAGCGTGAGCTACAAGCGGAAAACTGGCGGGAAGCTGCACAGGACAGACCCAAATCGCGAATGCTTTTATCGGAGGTCAAGAAACACTTCGGGTCGCTGAGCCATAGGAGTAAGTAAGTAAGTTTAACATCAACCTAATCATATAAACCAAAACCATAGTTTTGACCTAAATAAAATGATGTTAGTGGAACTAATATAAACTTTCAGACGTGCTTACAACATGGTTAAATTTTACGATACCTACCGATGCTCCAAATGCATCGTTACATGTAGAAGCTCCTGCAGTTAATAAGTAGGTAGGTACCTACTTGCCTAATAAATTGCTTTAAACTTAGTTTCGTCAGCGCCTTCGACCTCATTTACAAATATTGAGAATAAACATTTGCCTAGTGAAGATTTCGATCAGTGAAAAAAATTTTAAAAATCGGTTCAATAGTTTCTGAGTTCCCTTAAAAACATACAAACTGAAATTTATCTGTTTATAATATTAGTATAGATAAGCACATAGTTGAAGTAAATTCCCATTAGCCATTTCCACTTTTGTTTTCTTTAAGCTCGTGAGCCGATCCCTAAGGTCAGTTAAACATGTCATAACTTAATTTGATGTTAAGACTGCTTCAGCGTTTACGTCCAAAAAGTTTCAAGATACTAAAATATGGCACCCTATAAAAGCAACGGATGTCTCAGATTATTAAAATACCATCTTTTATGCCTTTGTCGTTTTAATATCTCGCTTATTGTTATTTGATATTTAAAGGAAAGGTTACGTCCAATCCGCTTTTAGAATTAATCTTGTCGGAAATGAAATAGGTTCGTTTTATTATGACGATTATTCTAGCTTACCATGTTGAGTTTTTTTATGAAAAACGAAATTTTTATCAATGATTGTACAGTACTTTTATAACTTGTACGTAACTTTCATAAGTTATTCATATTGTTAATTTGTCCATGAGTTTCTCCAGTTATCGAATGGTTAATTTAGTGACAAACTATTTGACTTACATAAAAGGGATTTAAAATAAAAATATCAGTATGTTTAATGCCATCATAGGATAAAAACTTGTCACAAAAAAAGCCAGGTCAGTTGTCGCATCCATTTAAGTTACATATAGATTCGCCATGTCAGTTTGCCTGTCTGTCTGTCCAACTAGTTAGAGCCGTTATATTCGTAGACTATTAGTACTGTAAAGCTGAAATTTGGCATTATGATAAGTTTTAGTGACGCTTAGTAAGTTATGAAATAAACGCTAAAAAAGTTTTTTAGGGTAGAGTGAGCGAAGCTCGTTGAGCAACACGGACCTGTCTCAGATTCATGATAACCTACTAACCAGATCTGACATAAAAATTTGTTCTAGAGACGTTTAGAACACGATAAATTAGTAATACAACGGTATAGGTATCAAGTAAGTCAGACGCACCTTTTAAAAGTTATGATAAAAAACATTAAAAATCGTTCAACTAGACCCGCCCTACCCTAATAGAAGTTAGAGGTGATTTTTTATCCATGCTTTCTTATCGTTGAATAAGTCTTTCAAAAACTTACCAACCTGTAGTAACTTCTGTACCATACTAGGTGTATAATTTTTTTTAACAAGAGATTATTTAAGAAATATTAATCTGCAATTCCCGTAATAGTAATACCCGTATGTAGATCTCCCTTCCTGCCAAACCGATATTCTTATACCTAAACAGTATCGACAATATAATCACATGATCTGTAGTTGTAAGACAAATTATCAAAGCTGTAGACTTTACGAGCCATCATTATATCATCTATGAAATTCTGATGTATGTTCAGAAAAATATTAATTTGTTTAAGAAAAATAGCGATAATCATAATTTTAATACTAGAAATAAAGATAAACTCGCTGTTGACACTTGTAGACTCCGTAAAGTTAGTAAATCGTTTAAAGGGCAAGGTGTACGCTTTTATAACAAACTCCCAAGGGATGTACAAAAATTGACAATTAACAAATTTAAAAACGTAATTTAACAAAATCTTTATAAAAAAGCCTACTATAAAATATCGGATTATTTAGATGATAGAGAAGCTTGAGATTGGAATTGCTCCGACTCGTTCAAAATGTTACAATTTAGACGTAATTTATTTTCTGTATTGTTATGTACTCTAAAAGGATCATTAAAAAAAACAACCAGCCTTGTTTCTTGTCTTTCTTTCCTGGCTTGGTCGCGAAGGAACAGGCGGTAAAATTGACGTTTAAAGTGATCCATGTGATTTTAATGAATAAAAATATTTGACTTTGACTTTGAGCAGTAGTCGACCAACGTATGTCTGTAGTTGGGTTTGTAAACAGTTCATATAATGTTCATATAAAATGACCAAAATTAACTGCAAAATAAACTTTGTATTTTAAAATGACTAAGATACAGCCGTACTGACTACGTAACCCTTCAATGTGTCTAATCCAACACTCACTTGATCATTTTTTCCAGACATGTAGTCAGAGGTTCACTTTTTATATTAAAAAATACTCAATACTTGTCGGTTCGGTTAACACGTTCACTGCGTAACAGGCCGATAGCCGCCTGCCGCGGTACTTCAGCTGGTGCGGACGAAGAAAACTATGTTCCTCTCGCTTGTGCGAAACGATTATCTTAGGTGTTTGTAAAAATTCGACAGAGACAAATATATATTTCATCTTGCGGTCAAAATTGTAGGTGTTCCCCATCAAAACATAACGGCAGGCTTTTATCGACCTACCACGCACTGACGGTGAAAAAACATCCGCGAGTGCGGCAGTGGGCCTATTTCGGCCCGCCCTCCCAACAGGCAGCTGGCGACCCGATACCGCACGGAGTGCGCGCCCTGCCATTTAGTGTTGTGCTATCTAACTGATCTGACGTAGCGTTCGATATAATCAACGATAGCAAGCAATAAAAGAAAAATAAAAATTTTGGAAAATAGAGTAATTCGCCCTGCAGTTATTGACAGTGATAGTGACAGCAGTGAAGAAATATTTTCCACTAAGATCAGATCCCGGGGCGAATCAAACCTAAGGAAGTTGGGTTCAAGGTCATTCTAACAATATAAAAAAAATGTATACATTATGTTTCCACAAAGTTATAGCAATTTAATCTATCCTAGTGCCGGTGGGTCTAGAAAGACCTGCCACGCACTGGCGGAAATATCATTGGGGGCGCATTTTGGCCCGCCGCCGCACCAGATGAAGAATTATGATTTTACTTGCCGCAGTGAACGTGTTAAAAAGTAAACGTTTATTCAGAGTTAATTATTTTAGCGATAATGATACAGACGCTTATTTTAAGTAAATCCAGAACTCATTTATTAAAAAGGCATGAACGTTTTTAAAATGCCATTAGCGAATAAAGCAACTTTGTTCATTTTTAAACGATTTATCATCTTGAAATTCGATTTATGTGCGCAATACTACGTTGAAGGAAAGTATTGTTGGAATACCCGTGATTTAGTTAACTCTATACAAGATATGGTACAGAAACGCGGTCTTTCACTATCAGCCTCATAAAAAAGCTCAAGGTCGCTCAGCGTGCTATGGAGAGGACTACGCTTGGTGTTTTTTTACGAGATCGCATCAGCAATGAGGAGATTCGTAGACGAACCAAAGACACCGACGTAGTACAGATGATTAGCAAACTTGAATGGCAGTGGGCGGGCACATAGCTCGAAAAACTGACGGCCGCTGGGGCAGGAAGGGTCTAGAGCAGCGTTCGTCACACTTTTTTGGTCAAGGGCCACATAGGATAATGGGAGATAGTTCTGAGGGCCACACACTTGTGAATTGCATGTGTAAACTAGCAACGCAGGTGCAAGTAAATGTAAATAAAAATAAAAATGTTTATTTGAAATTGTTTTTACAAAGAAAACTTAAGTACTTACTTAAGTAACTTAAGTGAAAAATAAAAATTTTAATATACAACATAATTCGTAAAGTTTAACTTTACGAATTTTTAATTATTTCTTCTATGTTGGAGTCTTTGCGCCTACTTGCAATCCTCATAATTATTGTCTTATAAATGACTGGAAAGGCGAATGCGTTATTTTTTTTAATGACTTTTTCGAAACTGAAGCCTCACAGAGGTATGTCAAAGGGAATATAGTCAGAATAAATTGTGCGCAGTTTTTTAAACATTTATTGCTAGGCACATTTCTCCAAAATTCAATGTACTCTTGCTTCTGAATAGGTATAATCCATACTTGATCGTAGGTATAATTAGTATTGTTTGTAAAATTATTTGGCTTTGTCGCGGGCCGTACAAATACGAGCGGCGGGCCGCATGCGACCCTGGGGCCGCAATTTGACGACCACGGGTCTAGAGAGAGCCACGCACTGGAAAGTGCAGCTTCTGAAAGCTGGAAGGTTGCTGGGAGCCGTTGGGTGCAGGCCGCACGAGATCGGTCGCTCTGGAAATCTTTGGGGGAGGCTTATGTTCAGCAGTCGACGTCCTACGGCTGATATGATGATGATGATTACGATAGAAGGTACTCCTAAATATGCAGATATGTTAACCGGAAAGAGGGTCATTATTCCCATGAATATGAACAACTTCACAAAGAAATAATATTAAATTTCAACATTTTATTGCTGAAAAAAAATTATTAACTTTCTACATCAACTGCGGCTTCTCTAGTATCAAACGTACAACATGTTAGACATAAGCTTATTCACGTAAAATATCTAATAAACTGTTTGTTTGCCAAAATCAGCTTTCTAAATACGTTCAATAACTCCATTTTGGGGTGATTACATAATTACATATATTTGAGCAATCTGTATAGCTAAGAGGATGGTATATGAAAGTATTAGGAACAATTTCCCACATTCACTTTCGAAGGCGAACCACGTTTTCATATTCGACCACACCATCACATCATCACATCACATCAGATGAGGTAGTGGTCAAACGATTGAATACAGGCTAGTAAAAAGAAAATCAGAGACACTCAGAGACCACTTCAAGTCTTTAAGGTACTGAAAAATAGACCCTAAGCATTTCTTATCTCGGCAATGGCTATGTCTTGTTCTTTCTTTATAGGGATTTACGACAAAGCCCGTCTGTATGTGTAAGAGTTTGTTTTCAAAATAATATATCACACTTAGTTCAAGATTACTTTAAGCTCCGTATAAGAAGATATATTGGGGGATTTAATTCGAGAATTTGGTGTTATTTATTTTGTATCGAGGAATGCGCAAAAACGTTAATAGATTAAAGTTTAAGAGGGGTCTTATCTGTCTACCAGTTGTAGGAACAGTAGACAGATGCGATGATATGAAAAACATATTGTATTTTTTATTTGACATTCACGGATTTAATCACAAACCATAATTTGGGCATAATATTTGTAATTTTTGTGTGTAATAATTCAATAAATAAGTCTTATACATTGTAATAAAAAAAAAATTACCTAATAGATTTTTTATTTTTTTATTAATTACAGGGTAATGTGGTGTTTGCAAGCATCATAGCAAGCAGTACATTTTGGGGAATGTACCCAGGAACTATACGATCTGATCCCGCCATCTCCTTTCCATCAAAGGACAAGCAGGCGTAGGACTCAGTACCATCCGTACCTAGTTGATATACCACCCATTCGCTCACATCGTTTTGGTTCTACGTTCTTGATGCGTACAGCTAATGTATGGAATACTTTACTGTCGTCTGTTTTTACTAAAGAATACAATTCGGGTCTCTTTAAGGTAAGAGTGAATAGGTTTCTCTTAGACCACATCACCGCTTACCTAAGTTATTGTCATTTCCCATAATAGGTGGTTAAATATAAACTATCTAATAACATAAGAAGATTGTACTCCCACGATAATGTAGCTCTCATTTTGCTACCCAAATATATTAGTAACAAAAGTTACCTAGATTAGTAGTAAAATACGTAACTAAAATTAATTAGTCCAAGTGCTATAGTTTAGAGCCTATCATTTCCAGACAATGAAACGTTTTATGGCAACACTAACGAGTTTTCCGAGCACCCTTTACTATACGTTTAATATACACTGTAGTCGTTCTAAGTAGTTTTCGGAAATGGACAAATATTTTCACGCATACGACTGAAGGTTCCCGTTTTTTGCGCTAAGAGTTGTTTCAGACTTTGATTAGAAAATGAAATGTTTAGGCATAATTGACGTACAACTCGCAATTTTTTTCATCTATTCAGTACAGGAAATGAAATTAGCATACTCACAGGCAAATATATCATATATCACAGCTTTCTTTTATCTTCGCTTTGAGAAACGACTTTTTAGCATGAGTGCACGATCAAAGCCCGCTAAATTCTGCAACATTCGTGCAATAAATAAGAAACTTCACACGCGAGGATATACAAAATACGCGACCGTTCCCCTTCGCCAAATAAATATATTTCATGTCTTAAACCACAGCATAAAAGAAACATGGCACTATATGTTACCATAGTTTAGCAGTATTGATTTGGCGTAGTTGAGCTATTTTATATCTATGTATCGACACTTTGAGACGTAAACAGTAAAAACCAATAATTTTGCACTAGACAAGCAGTGAGCCCGTGGTGGAAAATTTGTATCGGGTGCCCGTGTCAAAGAGAATGATTTGGGTTCCAAGCTCGTCAGGTTGAGACGATATTATTTTTTTTATATTCTTTTGCAAAGTTTTGAAGGAGTTAGATAGTTCAACTGTTTCTTTTGTATTTACGAGCAATTTCTTGTAATGATTGTTCTGTTCGTTAATGTATTTATGTATTACGATAATAATTTAACTATAAAGTATACCGAAAATACCAGTTATTAAACAAACTGCATCGAAATAAGTTCATCGGTATCAAAAAAAACTAAGTAAGAGTAAACTTTTATTTCGAGTTACTCTATGTGCCTCGTGACTTCAAACGAATGAGTCCAAACGAATTGTCTATGGGTTTTTAAACTGCAATTTTAATTAAAAATATTTAATAGAAACATATTCTTGTTGGTGAACCAATTTTGCACAACCATAAACTGTTTCCTGATTAGACGAAGTCGAAAATAAAAGTTTGCAGTATGAATTACTCGTATTTGAGCTAGCTTCTTCTTTTTAAGCTAGGCCTGTTGTCAGCACTGCGCAATATTTATAACATTCATTATGATGCACACAAGAGACCCTGTTTAAAATATTTTACGAATGCAAACAAACAATGCGAAAGAATTTTAATGGTCATTATAATAGCAGCATGGTATGTAGCTCATTACGACTATCATATATTTCTAATTAAATTCTGAGTAGCTTTTAAAGTCGTGGAAGAAAAATGCGTTATTTTTAATTTATAACAACAACAATTTATAACTTTTTCAACTTTTCGACAACCTTCCTACCATTAGTCCTATTAAACGAATAATTTGGTCACTTAGCCAACAAAGAAGTATTGAGATATTATCGATATCATGTCACGCAAAATACGCTGGACATTTTAAACTTTGTTAACCCACTTTCTGCCATAAATAAAAATGTAAAGGAGCACTTTGCTTCGACTTTGTAAGCGTCCATTCAATTTAATTAGAAATCTTGTTATAAAATTCTATTTTAAAAGCAACCAACAAATTTGTTCAAGACTTCGTATGTTTCAGGGTACACAATAATGTTTAGTACATTAATCATTTCTCAAATCGGCTTTTGAAAGGAGGGCTCAGGTTGTGTTGGTTGTTAGTGGATATTTCTAAGAGTGCCGTTATATTATGAACGAGGGTCGGGTATGAAAAGTCACTGACTGTGGCTGCGAAAGCTTTATATTGTCAGAATAATGTTGTACAGAGAGGTTGCATGAAACTTCTAGTAAAGAATCATTGCCCCAGTTTTAGTGAATTACCAAACCAACCCGTGATAATAAAGGTCTAAAATAAAATCAAGGTCGAAACCAGTATAAAATTTGCACTGTTGACGTTTTTCTGCGCAATTTTTAACACATCTTGTTCCTTTTTACTTAGAAAACTTTCGTGATTTATTTCAATCATTATTATAAATCCCGTATTTATAACAATATAAAATGTTGTTCCTTGTAATAAATTTATCGATTAATAATATGTAATAATATAATATAAATAAATATTGGTGGACATTACACACAGCGCTATCTAGCCCCAAACTAAGCAGAGCTTGTACTATGGGAACCAGATAACTGATAGAATACTTATATACTTTTTTTTGTAAGTACATGTAATATATAGAAAAACATCCAGGCCCGGAACAAATATTTGTAAATCATGCAAACATTTGGACTCGAACCCACTACCTCCTGCGTCACTGCCGACTATACGCCCACTGCGCACGGAGGTCGTCAAATAATAAATTAAGCAATACTCCTCTCCGTCCAAGGGTTGTCTGGAAGAGATCGCTTTGTTAAGCGATAAGACCGCCCATTATGCTTACATTTATTTGTTTTATTTTTATTTTTATATATGTTGTGTCTAGCTTGTAAGGAGTTTTCATTCATTCATTTCATTCATTCATTCAACTGACAATGAAGGTAAATTACCAGTCCTATGTTTGTACACCCTCGTAGGTATAACTGAAACGGCATCACTACGGAACAAGCGCAAATATTAGCATAAACATGATTATGATTAGAACGAAGAATATGTATGAGGAGGTTGCGAGAGATGTGACGAGATCTGTAATGGAAGATCCTGATTCCGGCGAAACCTTATTGTTTTACATATACTCGTACGTGCTCTATCTCACTGTAAGCGTATTCCTATTTCTCTTATAACATAACTAGCTGTTGCACGCGACTTCGTACGCGTTACACTACTGCTACTCCATATTTCAAGTCTCTAAGATCAGCGGTTTACGCTGTGCGTTGATTTTCAGTCTGTCAGAACCCGTAACGATTATTTAATATATTGATGATAATATTGTTGCTTAAGAACGGTCGATTTCCCCATCTTCAGACGCTGGTAGTCAATTGTATCGTGAAACGTCTCGCAAAAACAATTTAGTAGAACCCAAACACCGTACATCTACTGTTATCCTTTAATGAGTTTTGTAGATTCTCTCCTGGCTCCATCATCAGACCCTGGTGGTCTTGCCATGATAAAATGTTACATTATTTACCTATAAAAAGCATTTATGCAAAGTTATACGTTCGTAAATGCAATTAACATTGTTTTAGAACAAATTATAACATCCCTTTTCATCCCGAGGGGATGATTTTCAAAAAAGTAACTATGCCATGTTTCATTATGTACCTTGATAAGTATTTATGCATATTTTACGTTTATTAACTTCAGGAATAATGTTTTATCATACAAACCTCAACACCCCTTTTCACCCACCCAGAGGATGATTTTTAAAAAACAAAAAAATACCACTTCTCTTATTTTTGTAAAAGAATATACATTTGACAGAAGATATTTGCCAAGTTTCAAGTTTATAAAACCATGAACCACTGTTTTTCATACAAACGTAAAACCCTCTTATAACCCTCTTAGGGGTGGAATTTCCAAAAATCCTTTCTTAGTACACCCCTACGCACCAAGACAAACATACCCTCTAAATTTCAAGTTTCTACGACCAGCGGTTTAGGCTGTGCGTTGTCTGTCAGTCAGTCAGGACTTTGATTCTTATATATATATAATAGAATATTTGAGAATGTTTTATTTTCAAGAAATACGGTCTTACTTTTTTACAACAATCTCACTTGTTTAAGTTGGAGTACAAAGATCTTGGAGACAATTCACTCTTTCTTTAAAAATATAGTAATTTTCAGAAGAAATACGACGACAGAATGTAAATACATACCTTTGTATGTACCTAAATAAAACTATGAGCTTTACGGTATTCGCATATGATGTGTAACATCTGACCACCGCGCGCGCTCATTGGTCAAATCAAATAACGCGCGCTTCCCCGGTTTCCTTTCCGTCCCTTTTGCCAAAATCACTAACACAAACCGAGAGGGAAGATGTTACACATCAAAAATCTTTAGTCTATCTACGAGTATTAGGCAGTAGGCAATATACAAGTTAATATACACGTTACGTAATATACACGTTAATGTTACCAGCTGACTGTTAATGGTAAAGAATAAAGATTTTTCTATAAAATTGCAGGTCAGCAAACTGTTTCGCAATCCTTAAATTTGTTTTTTGTTTATTGCAAATATTTATAAACATCCATTAAACCAAAATGTAAACATTAAAAACTCTTGTCTAGGTTAATCCATGGTAGTTATACACTTAGGTATAAAAAAACGTAAGAAGCGCCTTATTTTCTCTTACTTTTCCCACCGTTACGTAAATTTAGTGTGAGAGCACTCAAACAAACTCATACAATAGAGTTACAACAGGATTAATTAAAGCTGGACTTAAAATAGACTAATTTGAAGTCCTGCCTGTATCATTTTCCCAGAGGAAATAACGTAAGTGCAGAACTGGAAGCTGTAGCAATGATCTGCGCGGTCCTCTCGTAAAACTTGTCGTACATTTTTAAAGCAATGTGTTTTTGTGTATGATTCGTAATTTTGTAGGTATGCTTTTGGGAATGCTTTTGTGGAAACCAAGGACGTAAATAATTTTATTCTTTTTCTTCAAAATACTGGCTCCCAATCATATTAATCTCGATTTAGTTTTGATAAAAAGTTATAAATCTGTGTGACCGACGTAAACCATATCAAAACTCTATGGTTGTACCTACTCTTCCTACCCTAACTCAATTTAATGTAAAAATTTACCAGATATATATTTATATCTATAGGTAATACATTAACACACTAATATCGCTAATATTAGGTTGGGGAAAAAGTTTCTTCGCATTTTTTAAGAAAATTCAAAACATTTTTTAATATAATTTATTTACATTTAACTAAAGTATGTAGGTACTATTTTATTTGATAACTTTTTGCCATCTTGTAGGTAGGAACATGATCCCTTTGCTATAGAAATTTTGGGGCTTCTGATCAAAATACCGCGACAAGTGGTTTTGGCCGTCCTCTCGTGATGTTAACCTGACACTGCCTAAAGAATTCTGAAGAGACCGAAACAGGTGGAAATCTGAAGGTGCAAGGTCAGGACTATACGGCGGATGCATTAACACCTCCCAATCAAACTCTCTTAATTTTTGCTGAGTGGCTAAAGATGTGTGAGGTCTAGCGTTATCATGATGAAAAACCACACCCCTTCTGTTGATTAATTCCGGCCGCTTTCTCTCAACTTCTAGCTTTAATCTCATCAGTTGTTCGCAGTAGAGTTCAGAATCGATGGTCCTGCCTGGTGGTAACAGCTCATAATGAATAATGCCCTTCCAATCCCACCACACACACAGCATCACCTTGTTGCGAGTTAACCCGGGTTTCGCCACAATCTGTGAAGCCTGACCGACCTTTGACCACGACATTTTTCGCACGTTCTTGTCGTACGTGATCCACTTTTCATCACCAGTTATCAGCTTCTTCAAAAATGGTTCGGTTTCATTACGTCGTAATAAAGAATCACAAATGAGTACACGGCTCATTAGGTTTCTTTCAGTGAGCTCGTAGGGTACCCAAATATCGAGCTTTTTTGTTACCCAGTTTTTTTCAAATGCGCCAAAACTGTTTTGTGGTCAATTCCCAGTTCTTCAGCTCCGTCGTAACTACTGATATGCCGATCTTGCTCCACTTTTTCAAAAATGGCATCAATTTTATTCGTAATAGTGCGACCAGAGCGACGTGCATCTTTGACATCAAAATTTCCGGATTGAAAACGCTTAAACCAAATTTGTGCTACTCTCACAGACACTGCACTAGGTCCATAAACATCGCAAATTTATTTCGCGGCTTGCATTGCATTTTTACCTTTTTTGTAGTAAAATTTTAAAATGTATCTAATTTCTTCACTCATCTTTACAGTATGAAAAACAAATAAAAATCACACATTTTCCTAATTTGAATTTGGAATTATCTTCTTTAAAATTTAAACTTTGAATGATACCAAAACCAGCCAGATACAAATAGTACAGCCAAATAAATTTTATTACAAGTTCATACATACTATGATGCGAAAAGACTTTTTCCCCAACCTATTATTATAAATACGAAAGTTTGGATGTTTTTTAATTTATTTGTTTGTTTGTTTGTTACTCAATCACGTCGCAACGGCTGAACAGATTTCGATGAAATTTGCATACGTACGTATATTATAACCTGGATTAACACATAGGCTACTTCGAATTGGCAAACCACGCGTGCGGAAGCTAGTCACACTAATCACACTAATATTATAAATGCTAAAGTGTGGATGCTCGTTTTTTTATTTGTTTGTTTGTTACTCAATCAAGTCGTAACGGCTTAACCACTTCGATAAAATTTAGTATATACGTAGATTATAACCTGGTTCCTTACATAGGCTACTTTTTATTGAAAAGCCACGCGTGCGTACAATATTTCGCTTAGTATTTTGTCTTAAATTAAATACTTTATCTCTCTTTCTGTTGCGACATCAAACTGTTTCATAAGGTTTTCATTAAAATACGCTAATCAGATTATTTTCTACTCCTTACTTTCCGGGAAAACATTGAAGATATTTGAGGTTTGTCAAGTTAGAGATAGTTCTGACTATGACTAGTAACTCAAGCATACTTGTACGTCTTCTGCCACAGTTTCGACTTTTATAAAGTGACTCTTCAACATTTCTTGGTAAATCGTATTATTGCTCCTATTTCGAGAAATGTTGTGTTTAATTTGGCAAATAATCAAACGAGCGTCGTTTTAGTGAAATCAGCCGAATGCTTGAGTTCGGTTGTGAGTGCTAGTCAAAAAGTCGGAAAAAAGCTTTTCGCAAGCTTTTCTCAAAGTAAATAATCATCGCCATATTTTCACCAATAAAAACGAATTGCTAATATTGGTAATTTCCTTGGTATTATGCTAGTGCTACGAATTATAGTTGTGCCTGTTTACCTTATAAAATAAAAAACCGCTTCGTCCAGAATTATCTACCTAATTACTAATTGACAAAACATGACAACATACATATATAAAAGTTACTTCATGTTTAACGATTATTTAGTTCTAAGAACTCATTTGGAAGTTTAGGTTCCAACCACCACTTGACTGTATTTGCTGACAAATAATTTGATAGTAACTTTTAACTAATTAGTATCAAGAGTAGTTAGACTTTCTTGTGAAAGGGCTCACCCGGGGAAGTGCCGCCAAGCAGCATTGCTGTTTCATTTTAAAGGTAATGGTTGCCGGTGAAATTAAGGCACATGAGGCTTTACACCTGTATGCCTCAAATTGATGGACGCAGGACAGTGAATCGTAAGGCACGTTTCTAAGGTGCGTAACTTACGAGGCAATACTTTTGTTTATGCGCTGGTTACCACTTAACTTCAGATAAGATTGTTCCATCTCAAATCTAATAAAAAAAACCTACTGAAATTTCTCATTAAGAAATTTATTATTTATTATGATATTTTTGGTTAAGTTAACGTGTTTTTAATTGTCTGTATGTAGTTTCTGGTTTGTTACTTGTGTCGAAATAAATGCCTCTATTTATCTATCTATTATCACACATTTAGGCCGGATAGGGGTAATACTATGCATTAGCCAACACTACACTGAGGCATTGTCGCATCAATTTACCAATTAGGTCACGCCCTCGCGCCTTGGCGTAATGAACGGCGAAATTTACGCAATCCTTACCGATCCTTCCTAATCCTGAATAAGGCTTTCACTACAGTGAAGGGCTCTGTTTACTGTGCGATTGACAGCGCACAGCAATTTAAGGGATCAATATTTGGTGCTAGAACTTACAACGCGACCCTGGAAACTGTTGTGATGTGGGTTTAGTTTGCAACTATACCTCAACTTCAGCTTGGCATGTTTCACTTACTATTGGTATATCGATTATAGAATGAAAAAAAACAAATATTGCATGTTAAATAAAAGCTTGTTAAACAGGTTCTGTAGTTTCACAGCGGTAAGCTGCAACTCAATTGTTTGAACAACGAATTCAAACTATGGAAATTGAAAAAAAAGTAATTTAAGATTTCAACAAAGCTTTCACATGATGCAATATCGGCGTTTCGCATCCAATATTTACAGAGATTTTAGCTGAACTATGTTGATTCGAAGTGCGGCCATGTGAACAGGCTTGTTGCAAGGACTGGTGGACAGAATGTGTGACTAGTGGAAATCGAAGCACTAACGTTTATTGAATAACAATGCTGTATGTAAATATCACGAGTTGTCGTTCATGTATATTTTTAGATTTCAAAGGACATGGGGGTTTAGCTATATAATTCGTTATTGAATTATTAGAAACAATACAAATACTAAGCCAAATTAAGAAGGCCTTATCACTGAGAGCGATCTCTGCTTGCTAAAAAACAAAGCTATACCGCTCCGTGAAATAACTTTCTAACGGAACACGGTGTGTTTATAATGATTTAAGGTTTTGAAAGGTTAAAGTTTTTATTATTGTGGTAATTTTTGAGAATGGTGTCATATGGCATATGAACTACAATCTATTCACGATGCTATTTTATGATACTGAACATAGTGTAGTAATGTCACTACGAATCACCTCATTTCTGGTTCGACTAACAATTGCAGAATTCGTTATAGGGGCGGAATTCGGATAGGAGAGGTCCAGGATCGTTTGTCATAGAATTTGCTATGTACTGTTTTTTATATTAACTAATAGGCACATAAGTTATGGGCCTCATATTAAGTGTCACGCGTAAACGCTTGTAGCCTCTATCTTAAAGGCTCATGTTGAAGTTCTCCGAAAAAACCTTCGGGGGAAGCTCATTCCAAATCTGCAGGTGCGTGAAAGTAACGACTAATTTTATACTTTTATTGATTTTTATTATTGCTTTTCATTTTCCATTTTATGTTATTCAGTGTTACAATAAAAACAGTTATCTGTCTATCTAACTTCAATAATTGTTTGACCCCTACTGCCCCTAGCCCCATCCCTTGCTTCAACACTTAGCAGTGCCGTCATACGAAAGTGGTTATCAGGGAAAATACTGAAACCACATTTAAGTATCAGGCGAGAATCCAGTACTCTCATGCTGTTCTCGTAATTTGCACTTTCCCGAATTTTTGAGGATTTAGTGCAAAAAATACTTGAATACAATCTTTCTGCAATTATGAAAAGGGTAATTTAAAACGTGTTGAACTATTTTCGTAATATTTACTTGACAGTCGTCGTTTACACGAGAAAATGAAGTAGATTTACTATTTACTACCAACTTAGATAGGGTAACCCAGGCGATATAGACATAGTAAAAGCGGCTCAATTACTGGCTACTATATATACTAAATGTCTTTTCAGCTGTGAAAATAGTCTCAAAGGCGTTATAGTCACTTACATTAGGAAAATCACGAGACACCTGCAGTTAACATGTTATTACACCTGTAATAATTGGGCGGAAGGACGACACAATGTAATTAAATACTTCAAGAAGCATCAGAAAGCATTTTATGCTAACGTTACACCCGCAAAGTTATTTGGCGCGTGGGCCACACCATGTAACTGAAAACTTCAAACACATTGCACAAGGGATTAAAACTTACAACTTCACAAAGTATCAGTATCGCGACACTAAACAATGAACTTAAACTCCAAACTCCTGCTTCTAAACCAATAAGAATACTGAGAGTTTGCTAAATATGAGTTAAGATGTTAAGATGTATGACTTCAAACACGACGCGAAACTTCGGCAGACTTCGCCCTTTATTTCAATTAAAACTCAGTCACTGTGCAGAAGGCGTAGACGCCTCATTTAATACATTACTTATTTTTATTACCACATTTAAGTTTGCACGAGGTAGAATTTGAAACGGCTGTTATGATGTTTTATATGCCTTTACGTCACGAAAAAACAAATACAATAACAACGAGTAGGTATTTGTTCATCAAATTGTATTCAGTGTATAAATGGTTTCACCGAATTTGAATCAATTATACTCGTACTAGCGTTTCCAAATTTTACTTTTTATTTTCTTCTCACCCATCAACAATAAGCCAATACCTAATCTCCAATAATAAACATCTTACCAGATGTTCTGCTGAAATGTTCATCTAAAAAACAATTATCTTTAAACTTGTTAACGACTTCCGTGGCGCAGTGGGCGAACAGCCGGCTGAGACGCAGGAGGTAGTGGGTTCGATTCCCGCCGCGGAACAAATGATTGCATGATATATACATATTTGTTCCGGGTCTGGTTGTTTTTCTATATATTATAAGTATGTATTTACAAAAAAAGTATATAAGTATTCTATCAGTTATCTGGTTCCCATAGTACAAGCTCTGCTTAGTTTAGGGCTAGATAGCGCTGTGTGAAATGTCCAGCAATATTTATTTATTTGTTGTTAGCACCATAGTTACGTCTCCAGTGCACTTCAACCCATGATCGCCCCGTTGTACTATACCCACGTAGACCTTTACCGAAGCTTTTAGCTGCAAGGAGCAAGCTTCTTGAATGTAATTGACAGGATGCTTTGCTATGAACGTTTGCGAAGAATTTCCGTATTAACTGCTATATTCATCTCTATCCCTTTTTGATAAGGCTTAGGATGTTTCAGCAATAGTAAGTGTTTAGCGATGAACAAGTTACGCGAAGTGAGTAACGATGTGCATTTTAACCACTTTTGAATCTTGTTACCTGGAAGTTTGAATCGATTAGGCAACATTTATTATAGATATACTTTAGCTACTTTCGCTTAGTTTGAATGTTACTCTTTACTAGAGTTAAGTATTCTACCGCCAGAGGTTTTTTTTTATTTGTGTTTGTCTTGTGCTTTAATTTGTTCTGGTATCTTGTTATATATTTTTACTGCCATTACATTCGGACAAGAGCTATGCATTTTTAATGTTGATGTAGGTAGTTCTAGGTTGTACTTGTACCTACATTGGAAACGACGTGGTAGGTCAGTCTTTTTTTGAAAAAATTGCGGGTACTTTCTGACGAATTTACACATTTCTAGCACGTAGATTGAGGTTAAAGTCAGTATTTTCTGTAGCATGTTAATCTTAATAATAAGCTTTCATTATAATATTTGATGGTCCTATCTAATAGTGTGCGAGTAGATAAATACATACAGATAGATACACGAGTGATATATGCCGCCTACCTTCTCATTCACTCGCACAAAGTTATAAGATTATGTTTGAATTAATTAACGTAACTTGGAATAACCAAAACTAAGACATATAGCCATTGATGACACTTACTTGGTGCTATTACGAATACAGCTGATGAAGGGAAAGAGCTTACTCACCTGAAACAAAAAAATACATTTTTAGATTTTAATAGCAATAGATAAATAAAACAAAATGGCGACGTAAATAGTGTCAGTTTTAAGGAGGTGAATATGCATGTGACACAAATCAATAAAAAAAATATTTAAAAAATGTACGAAGTGTACCTAAATTGGAATCAGGTTCAATGTGTACGGTTAACCTACTTTCCTTGATGCCTACCTAACTTATTCAACGCGTTACTTGAGGACGAACGCAGTGCAGTAATGCACAAGGGTGCCCATTTTCTAGTAATATCGTTGCAAGTAGTAACGACATTTTAGTGCATGTTTTATCTGATATGGTTATAGAATAAATAAATAATAAATATCGCTGGGAATTTCACACAGCGCTATCTAGCCACAAACTAAGCAGAGCTTGTACTATGGGAACCAGATAACTGATAGAATACTTATATACTTTTTTTTGTAAATACATACTTATAATATATAGAAAAACACCCAGACACGGAACAAATATCTGTAGATCATGCAAACATTTGTTCCGCGGCGGGAATCGAACCCGCTACCTCCTGCGTCTCAGCCGGCTATACGCCCACTGCGCCACGGAGGCAGTCATTATTAATTCTTATTATTGTATTGTATTTTCTTTTATATGTTATATATTTAATGGTATTCAATAAAAAATATCTTATCTAATCTAATCCTACGTGTTTTAAGAACCCAGTGCGACATTATGTTCGATTATTGCCACTGTTCATCGCATCATATATAGGATGTTTGATAATATACGCACAAAAATGAAAGGGGTTATTTTGATGTGTAATAAATAAATTTGTGAAATGTTTACCATAGAAATGTGAAGTTTATTTTGGCATGTAAAAACAAACACTTTATTAAACTTGTGGTATTGCATAATGCTTGCCATCTAACCACAGATACTGTATTGGTGACGTCCCGAGATATCTCTTGTTACCCCTTTCTACACCAACACCCGCAGCCATTTCCGAAAGAGATATTAAAATCGGCCTTTATTTTTGGATGTCGATTGCAAGAGTAGGCAGTATGTTTTATATCGACTTAATCACCTAAACTTAGTCGATTTTTTTTTAATTTTATAATATAACTAATAGTTTTTTTTCGAAAAGCCTTTTTTTATGTATTGAGAAACCGTCACTTGAATATCGTCAGTATATTACCAAACATCCTGTATAATGCATACTGTTGTACATACTTTTGTTTTTATCTGTAATATAAAATCATATTTCATCAGCTTTCTCATAAATATTTCTTATTTAAGTGGATGAAAATAGATTAAATCTAAATTTACTCTACAAGTTATTAAATCAAGTAAAATATTATTTCTTTATCCTTTATTGCATACAAGAAAATACATTTAAAAATACAGAAATAGATGTCATGTACAATAGCGAGCTTAACCCTAAGAAGAGTTTTCTTCCAGCAAACCTTTGAGGACTTTGACTTTGAGGAAGTTTTATTCACAAACAATAACCTCCAATGTAAGACAAGAGAAAACAACTTTTCCCTTAATCTCTCTATGCTAATCCTCCCCTTTTAAACCCAGGTGATTCAACAAGCCCATTCAGAAAGTTCTTAAAATCAACGACTTGTGAATGAGCGGATATTAATTAGTTTGTTCCCGTCGTCGGCTCGTTGCCAGTGACGTCAGAAAAAAAGAAAAAAGATAATAAGGCAAAAAAGAAAACGAAGAGATTAGATTGATGTTGTTCGCCATTAGTGGCCTAATTGTTTTAGGTGCTACTGCGGAAATGTACAGAAAATGAAACTACTTATAAGAAATGGCATTTTGAGAGATCTATGCCCTTTTCTTATTTTCTTTTAGATTGACTGATCGCCTTATAAAGAGGGCTAATTAGACTATTATGTAGTTTGTTTCTTTTGTTTGGGTTAGCAGCATTTTGGCCTTTGTAACGATTTCCGATTTACGATTATGTAAGATAATTCGTTTGCAACGTTAAAAGCTTTTGAGTGTACGCCCTAGTTATGCTGTGGTATGATAGTTATCTAAGGTGTAAAACAACTGTTTGTTACGTTTGCGTTACGAAACGGCTGGACCAATTTCGATGAAATTTGGTTTATGACTGGAATGAGACATAAGCTACTTTTTGATGAAAAATAACGCGTGTGAAGCAGCGGGTGGAAGCTGATATAAAAATAAATATAAATTGAGACAACGTAATTATTCTATTATTATATCTTTATATTATTTATACGTTATATTTAAACATCTGTCTGCACTACAATGCTGATTTCTCATTTTCTCATCTATCGCTACGTTATCGCTACTCTTGGTTTTATTTCACCCTTTTATTATACACCTATATATACCTACTTATTGTATTTTATTTAATATAGGTAACTTTTTTATTATTAGTATGGAATAATTATGTACTATACTATATTAATATGTACGTAATCCATTGATGAATACTTATATATATATTTATTTTTAGCTTATGTAAGTACACTGTTTATTAAATATTTAATTATTTTTATTAAAAGCTACCGTCCTATAACGTTCTCGTGAAATCCAGTCCATCCAAAGGTTGTTTGGAACAGATCGCTTTTAGCGATAAGACCGCCACTTTTATTTCTGCGTATATTGTTTGTTTTTTATATTGTTTACTATTTTAAGTGTGATTTACAATAAAGCTTTTTCTATTATATTCTGTTCTAATTATACCTTTAGGTGGAAGAAAATTATAATTAGCATTAAGTTCGCCTGCGTGTACCTAATACATTAGTTTACGGGTACACCAGTGCACGAAAGATTTTTCACAATGTATTTTATACAATGGCGGTATTTTTGAGTAGGTAGTGATCTCAACCAGACAACCAAACATAAATATAAATAAATATAAATAAATAAATATTGCCGGACATTTCACACAGCGTTATCTAGCCCCAAACTAAGCAGAGCTTATACTATGGGAACCAGATAACTGATAGAATACTTATATACTTTTTTTTGTAAATATGTACAAACTTATAATATATAGAAAAAACACCCAGACACGGAACAAATATCTGTAGATCATACAAACATTTGTTTCGTGGCGGGAATCGAACCCGCTACCTCCTGCGTCTCAGCCGGCTATACGCCCACTGCGCCACGGAGGTTGTCGAACATAAAAGATTTTAGGCAGACAATTTTCCTCAAACAGTAGGTTTTAGATTGTTACTAGCTGGGAATAATTCATTTATTCACTCACAGAAGCGAGAGTGATCTGAAGGGTGTGAAAAACGTTTTGTTCCTATTTCATGCTTGGAGGCGCTTTCACTCAGCCAGGGTTCCGCTAATCTTGCTAAATTAAGGTTTTATGTGAATAAAATCCTGAGAAATAAATGTCGTAAAGGTTTCCAAGTATTATCCCGTAATGCGATGAACGATTGGATTATTACCCTTACATAATGTAAGTATCTGTTTATACTTATATTATAAAATAAAATCAGATACATTTCTTGCTTAAGTTTGTATGTTTGTAGAGGGTCATCTCAGAAATTAATGAACCGATTCTGAAAATTATTTCACTGATAGAAAGATTCACTATCCTGTAGTGTTATAAGTAAGTTTATCTTAATAAAAATCAGTGCAGAGCTGGGGCGGCAAGTCATGATGCTATATCTTAGTTGGGAGTTTTCAGGCTGCTACATTTGTAGCCAGGAGCGCACGGAAACGTTAGCACAAATGCTATTTTTTAAAATATATTTTAGCCTCCAGCTATCTTGAAAGCTAGTGCCGTATGACTATAGACATGGAAAGATATAGGCAGGGTAAAAAATGTTTGCCAAGCCCCATTTGACAATGCGCAAAAAAGTACCTACATTTTTTAATAAAAAAATACTAGTCTATGGATCGATACAACTTTCGTTTAATAGAATACTATTTCAATAGTCAAATCAGAATATCGGTACTTATAAGCAAGTAAGCAAGATATACTATATGAAATAAATAAATAATGTTGGGCATTTCACAATTACCCTATAACTAAGCAACGTTTGTACTATTGGAACCAGCTTACTGATACTTAAATACTTTTTTCTTAAACCATAAAATATTGTTAGAAACACCCAGACCCTGAAAAAATATCTGTAGTTCATGCAAAGTTTTGTTTCATGGCGAAACTCAAACTCGCAATCAACCCTCCTGCGTCTCAGCCGGCTATTCGCTAGAGGGCATCGATGAATTTACTTGTAAAAATACTTATACTTAGGATACCTAAATATAATTATTTTATAGAACAAGCTATTTTAGCTTCGGCCTACGTAGATTAGATTAGATTAGATTAGAAAATTCTTCATTGCACTAATAAAATAATGCTTAGGCGAACTTAATGCTAATTAGCATTTTCCTCCAGCTAACCTTTGTGTGGTGTGGAGAAAGTGGTGGTGAAAATAGAAAGGTAAACAAAGTTTAGCTAAGGTATCATAAAATAAACTCACAAAAATTAATTGATCGAGCGAAGCGAGATCTCTAAATCAACTTGGGCAAATCGGCCTTGTATGTATGTATGTATGTTTGTTTGACCGAGGATAACTTTCGAAGCGTTTATCTGATCATCATGAAATTTGGTATATAGGTAGGTAGTGCTGGCACAATTTTGGTGTGACTCAATGAACTAAAAATAGGGGGGGGGGGGGGGTTGATGAGATGGTCAAGTGGCACGTTTTATAAAAGGTCTTTACACACACTGTACATTTCGACCCTGTTTTTATTTTTAGTTTAAACCTTGTAGTTTTTAAGTTATTAGCCATAATAAACACTAAACTTTGACAAAATTCACAGGGTACACCAGTGGCCCCCCAGTGCTGAAATTTGGCATGCGTGTAACTTTAGTGACACAAATATATGCAAAAGTCTGAAATCGAGAATAACTGCAATTTCTAAAAAAACCATTTAACAAGAACTCCCGTTACCTGTAATTTGAATGAAACTGTAGGTCAAGTAAAGTGGTTTTGCATTTCGTGGCACTATTTTGATAGTCAAAGATTACGAATAATCTTTTTTTTGTTTTTATGGGAGACTGCGAGATCTCAGTTCGGGGCGAACCACTAGTAATAATAATGATACAGTATAAGTTTAGGTGCTCAATTTTGTTGGGTATCTTGAAGAGAGATGAAGTGTTTAAAGACTACGAATATTTTAAAGTAAAAGACTTTTACCACTTCGAAGAAAAACCCGAAGTAAGCTCTACTTTATTATGACCACAACTTGCTCAAGGTACCAAGAACAAGTATTAAGAATAACTTAGCTTTAGAGATAACAGTTAAGAAGATAAGACTTCGCCAAAGTTATGGTCCAGTTAGTTTCTCGATAACTAGTATCGTTATCGAGTTTAGGGTAATTAGGAGTATCAGTTTGGGGTAACTATTCATAGTTAGTGGGCTCAAAGGACTCACGACAATGTGATAGTAATTTAGGGAGAGAGATCGTAATTTAAAATGAATTTTGCTGTGTCTGGCCAAATCATAACACAATTACATGATTTTGTTTACACTAAAAAATACTATGTGATGTGATGGCAGTGAAATTTGTTATAGTTAGATATTTTATGCTTGGATAGTTAGGATATTTGTATCTTTATTAAAAAGGTTTTGTTCTGTGTGACCAGCTGACCAGAATAAGTATCTTACGTTATTAAATTACTAGAGAATCTGTCATAAATGTCAATTATTATCAAGTTTCTGTAAAATATTTAAAAAAAAATTTTGATGTTGCGACTTAATAACCGTATTTAGTGTCTAAATATGTTAAAGATACTTGTCAAATCATAAAAATACGTCCAGTTTAAACATGTTTAGTTGCTAATTACGTTTGGGGATCGCTATGCAAGCCAGGCTAATTAGCAACTTCTTGTGATCAGAATCGTATGAGATACTCGTATCTGAACCTACTTGAAATGATGACCATAAACATAAAAATAAGAAAAAGTATATTCCATTACTTTTTCATTACAAATTCCCAACAAGAAAACGTATACATCTCAGACTCATTCATCAGTCAATATCATAATTTCTCGGATGGTTTGGAATGAAATTCGTGAAATATTCTAAAACTCTCACAGGTGGTATTATTTACTAAGCAGTAATGCTTGTAACCCGTCAAGCCACAATTGTTACTCAAATTCTCAACATGTATAAGGTATTTTATTATTCTATTCTGAGAGAAGCTCAAATTATTAGAAAACAAGTTTGAGAGGCAGCATATTAAGTTGAATAACAAAATCACTTGCCTACAAGTAAAATAAATTCTTAACACCATTTCTTCAATATTCACCAACTAAAAATTAGTGGACACTTAATTTCATTATGTATTATTTTATATATGCTATTGCTAAGAATTTATTGTTCCGTTTGTTTCCATAATAAAATAAATTAATAGAGTAGAACTCACTTCCCATGTCTATTTTTCATGACTATACTATTATAATCTCTGATTTTTCAAGTTCAAAGTAAACAGGTCCTTTTTAAGAAAGCGTGCTCTATTTTGGTCCATACGAACTCCTGTGGCCGGCTCCCACCAATCTTTAATAGGTCGTCTTTTCATCTAGTGGGGCGCCGTCCTAGGCTGCGTTTTCCTACTTGCGTTACCTATTTCCCCAACGACCGACAGTTTCCCTAACTATGCGCCCACTGCCACTTTACCTATTTCGAAAACTATAGGTTAAATAAAAAATACAACCTCAACAAACTACTTTAAAGAAAGTTCTTGAAGTCGATACTCGACTGAATCAATTGAAGTTGCAATTTACGGAGCTCCTCGAGCATCAGTGGTCCTTCACAGATCGAAAGAAACTTCGCTAGGGGCTTCCGGCCACTTTATTAATCAAGTCGCTGCTCAAGTTACTAGAATTTTTCTGCCGTGCTATGATAACATTCGCGTTTTTTTTTGATCCCGCTTTTACTGTGGCTCGATAACAATAATCAACAACAGTAATTTTACTTAGAATTATCAAAGTTAAATTATTTCGTGATATATTTCTATTATTATTATGAATACGGGATTTATCACGTACCGTTACGACCGACAATGTTTCTGTTCAATTCGTGAACCCTCATCTGGGTGATTTTGATCCGCTCTGATTTATCAAGTATGTATATCAAGTTGGAAGCCTCATCATGGAATTTGGTGGTTTCAACTATACGAAAAAACAAAAAAATGATTCAAATAATTCAACTATACTAAAAAACTGTGATGAAATAGTAATAAATAGTGCCGCAAAGCAGAGAAATAGCGACGCTGTATATACAGGGTGTTTAGTAATATACTGACAATATTCAAGTGACGGCTTCTAAAAACATAAAAAAAGACTTCTTGAAAAAATAACTACTAGTTAAGTATATGATCAAATTTTTTAAAAAATCAACTAAGTTTAGGTGATTAATTCGATATAAAACTTATTGCCTGCTCTTGCAATAGACATCAAAAACTAAAAGCCGATTTGAGATCTCTTTCGGAAATGGCTGCGGGTTTTGGGTTAGAAAGGGACAACACGAGATATCTAGAGACGTCACCAAAACAGTATCTGTGGTTAGATGGCAAGCATTATGCAATGGCACAACATAAGTTTAATAAAGTGTTTGTTTTTACATGCCAAAATAAATTTCACATTTCTATGGTAAATATAACACAAATTTATTTATTATGCTCATCAAAATAACCGCTTTCATTTTTGTGCGTATATTATCAAACAGCCTATATAACCTAAAACCACTAATAAACAATTATTTGTTTATATATGATGCAACCACTTATCATATAGGGTTTTTTTCAGAGACTACAGGAATTTAACTATTTTAATATTAAATGGTGATTATAACATTAGACGATTACATATATGATCATTAAATTTCAGGGTTGCCTAGTTATATCCAGCAAATTTTCGATGCTACTGAGTCAATTGAAGTTGCTATTGAGGCTTCTTCAATATCCGCGGTCCTTCAGAGATCGAGAGAGAAACTTCGTCCATTTCCGGCCACTTTATTAATCGAGCCGTTATTCAAGTGGATTAGTATCAGGTAGTCAATGACGCAATACTCTCGGCATCAAGTTGACGAAAAATCCTGTGGACAAATTCGCATAGCAAGTCAATAAAATATCTATGATCTGGTGTTTTATTATCAACTCGTCAACTGCAAGTGGATTAAATAACAGGTCACCTATGAAGTAGCTCGTCTTTGATAAAAATGAAATGGGAATAGTTTAACAGTGTTGGTTCTTAGCTATGTCAGTTTTTAACCCTCGAGGAATAAATAATAATAATATAATATAATGGATAGTTTTTTAATTTTGTAAAAATAAATTTATTTATTTAATAACGTTCCTAGAGTTGTGATTCTTTCTGTTAATAAATGCATTTTGATATATTATATGTTACAGGTTTACCATTCACATTTCAAATTTTGATTCCAACGATAAATGATGATAAGTTATTGTTTGCTATTTCAATCCAGCCAACGATTAATTTAATCGTTAGTTAACGTTAGTTTCAAACTTTGAAACTTCGTTTTGTGGTAATTATTGTTGTTTGAGCCATAATGGATGAAATTAAAATAAATGTATCGTAGTTAAAGTAATAATAAAATACGTATCTTTTATCACATTATTGCTACAGAAAAGAAGAAAATGCTCTAAGACTGGCTACATTTAGGTCTTATGTCTTAAAAGAATATTTTTTTATGAATTCACTCGCTATTACCTACCTGTACCTACCTGAATAAGGAGTAGCACAGTTTTCTTTACGTTTTTAACCACTGATGCAAAAAACATTACCCTTCTTCTTCGCAGTGGGGTAAAATGAGGTGTGTGATATTATTGTAGTCCAGTGTCTGCAATATCATTGCGGTTTTTTGTTTGCTAGATAATTGATGCAAACAGTACAAATATAACTGAACATTCAGGGTAAAGACGTAAACAGCGTCAGTTATAAATGATTTACGACAAGAATCAAAATTTAAAAGAAAATAATAAGGAAGGAAGGATAAATTGGAATCTACTGTTTACCTAATTTCCTATGATAATTATTCAACGCGCGACTTGAGGACGAGCGCAGTGCAGTTATGCACAAGGATGTACCTTGCAAAGAGTAAGAATATTTTAGTGGATTACATAACTAATATGGATTAAGAAATACTTTTTATTTAGAATACTTAAGAACCCGTACGACATTGTGTTCGAATATTGCCACCGTTTACATCGACACTCTTTATATGTATTAGAAATCAGTAGAAATTTGAAATAGACAGAAGATTGAAGAAATGTAATTAATACCTAGATGTGTCTGTACTTTCATGGTATATTCCTGTCCTTATCCAACGAGACAGAAAAGCGGAAGAAAAAGCTATTTCAGTCGCGATAGTTGATTGCGATTTATTTGCGACTGCACGAGTCGTATTCCAGTCATTCCCTATTTAGTCCGGTTACGCAATGCCTTACTCAGGTTTCATCTCACTCAATCTTTTAAAACGAGCTTACTGAACGGATCTATGCGATTTTGCGATTCAACGTTCCCGATATTGGATGAAAGCGAGACAGGTTCACTGTCTACTGAAGCGTTGTTATAGCCGAGCATATTTTTGTAAGTCTGAAAACAGGTTATATGATGATTTACGTGCATAACCCGAGCTCTAAGGTAAGCACAAAACGCTTCAAAGTTATGGTGTAACTTGCCTTTAGATGCTGTACAAATCATCTTTGTGTAATTGGTGAGGCACCACAACCTTACAAAAATGCATTGTATGTGATCCTCAACGAGTTAAGTACGCAGAAAGTAAGTATCTCTACTTGTATTCTGCAATTGATTGTTATATAGGGTGTTTGATAATATACGCACAAAAATGAAATGGGTTAATTTGATGAGCATAATAAATAAATTTGTTAAATGTTTACCACACAAATGTGAAATTTATTTTGGCATTTTAAAACAAACACTTTAATAAACGTATGTTGTGTAATGCTATTGCATAATGCTTGCCATCGACCCACAGATATTGGTAACGTCTCGAAATATCTCTTGTTGCCCCTTTCTAACACAAAACCCGCAGCGAGATATCAAATCGGCCTTTTTTTTGGATGTCTATTGCAAGAGTAGGCAGTAAGTTTTATATCGGATTAATCAACTAAACTTCGTCGATTTAATTTAAAATTTGATGATATAACTAGTAGTTTTTTTTCGAAAAGTATTTTTTTGTGTTATGGGATACCGTCACTTAAATATCGTCAGTATATTACCCAACACCCTGTAATTATAAAGGAGTTATTCTTGGGATAGTCACACCGTTATTTGTCTCAAGCATGGAGCATGATCAAGCCGGAAGGATCAGAATTCGATTGTTTTCAAGTAGACCTGTCAACTGGGTGCCAACTGACACCCAACTCACGTTCAAGTTTACTTATCATGCCTAAGTAATGCAAATTGACGGTATACTTGATCGTGAATGGTATCAATAAAGTTGACAGGAACTATCAAATCCGATCGAAAGAGACGAAACACGGTATAAATATTACAAAGATAATGAAATTTGGTATGCTACGTGTTTTGTTATGTACGACATTAAATGAAAACACGGGTAGGGCTAATGCCTAGTAGATATTGTTATAAATAGTTTTATTCAAATTCATAACCATAGACAATTTTAAAGTTTCAAATGCTGTATAAAATAGGTAAGCATATCATACTCATTCATCATGTAAGTATTTAGGTACCAGTTAAACTGCCTAAGCAGCATTGTCGTAAAGGCGCCACCGATTTACGTTAAAAATTGTTTATTGGAAATGTGTCGATCACTGGATAAATATTCAAGCTACCGTTGTTAAACCCACCTCTAAAATCAAAATGTCGTAAATAACAAAACAGGTTGTATAAGTAACATGGTAAAAAGTTTTAACAGCGCTTCAGTAGACAATGTGCCTCACATTGAGACCGAATGAATGCATAAGCCGGTGGCGTCGCGTAATGTGGATAAAAAGGGCTTATTCGTTCTGGATCCAATCTCGCTGCGTTCCATTCTCTTATCATTTTCGCGAAATAAAGTGTACTTTACTTTAGAAACATTGTACACAATACAAATACATTTTTAACAAAAATGTAACCGACATCAAATGGAAAATTGGAGGGTTTGATAATTTTATCATGGTCTTGTAATCAGGTCTTAATCAAATTTATATAAGACTATCCCTTTTTATCATTCAAGAATCATTAAAATCGAAGAGAGTTATTGCTGAACACATGAAAAAAATATTCTGACGATTTAGAACTTCCTCCATTTTTTTAACGTCGGCTTAATATTTAAATAAATAAATATTGCTGGACATTTCACACGCCCTATCCAGCCCCAAACTAAGCAGAGCTTGTACTATGGGAACCTGATAACTGATAGAATACTAATATACTTTTTTTGTAAATACATATTATATTATATAGAAAAACATCCAGACCTAGAACAAATATTTGTAGATCGTGCAAACATTTGTTCCACGGTGGGACGATTCCCTACCTCCTGCATCTCAACCGGCTATTCGCCCACAGCACCACGGAGGTCGTCAAGCTATTAAGTAAATCCCGACCAAAAAATTGGTTTAACTATTTATTCCTAAAAAAATCTATTCATTTCTATGAACATTGTACAAAGACATAGCCAAGACAATAGCACTAAATTCCTGAGAACACCAAAAATAAAACTCTGCATGTATTTACATCTTGCTAAACAGTCAGGTGTAATATTTTAGTGGGCGCAGGTATTTGTAAAAATTAACCGGCAGAAAGTCGTAATGTTTAGCAGCGTTGCATAATTAACGCTCGCCCGCAACTTTGCTAAAATTTTAAACACCACGCCACGGCTCGTCTGGACCGCACCCAAAACACTTGAAATAGCTAGTTCACTCCAATACAATCTTCATCATAATATCAGCTATAGAACGTTCATATTAGCCTACCCCATATATTATTAGAGCGACCAATCTCCAATACAATACAATGATTTATTGATAACAACCAAGTCATACGCCAGATTAGATATTTAGAACCTTTTTTTAGAAAGCTTTTCTTCAAGTAAGGAGTGGACTCACTTCCGGCGTATGTTTTTTCGAACCAGTATAATCTCGGAGTCTTCAAGTTCAAAGTGAATAGGTTCTTTCTAAGCGTTCTCCATCTTCGATCATACCATCACTTACCACCAGGTGAGGTTAATTAGTGATCAAGAGCTTGGCTATTATGAATAAAAAAAGCACAGGAATAAGTGTAAATACAATGACTTGCCTTGCTTTGACTGCTTCCGTGGCGCAGTAGACGTATTGCCGGCTGAGACGCAGAAGGTAGCGGGTTCGATTCCCGCCGCGGAACAAATGTTTGATTGATCTACAGATATTTGTTCCGTGTCTGGGTGTTTTTTATATATTATAAGTATGTATTTACAAAAAAAAAAGCATATAAGTATTTTATCAGTTATCTGGTTCCCATAGTACAAGCTCTGCTTCGTTTGGGGCTAGATAGCGCTGTGTGAAATGTCCAGCAATAGTTACAATATTTTTTGTTTTTTTGTATTTTTTATTTATTTAATGATTATCAGCGTCAAAAAGCCGAATTCACTAATTGTTTGGTAGGTTATGAAAATAGACAACAATCATCCCTGACCATTCATTAAAATTGTCTACGTTTTGTAGGTGTAAAAAAAATATTTAAATTCTAATAGTGTATTATCTAAACAAAAAAATGGTTCTAACGGTCAAAGGATTTCGCACCAAACCTCCCGGCCATGACTTGCCCACAACTCTCCAAAACGCGTCAGAGCAGCAGTTTGCATCTAGCTACTCGTTAGCTGTCAAGGTGTCAACATGGCAAAACGTGCATGGAATAATAATAACTAAATAAAATTAAATATTGCTGGACATTTCACACAGCGCTATCTAGGCCCCAAACTAAACAAAGCTTGTACTATGGGAACCAGATAACTGAAAGAATACTTATATACTTTTTTTTGTAAATACATACTTAGATTATAATAGGAAAACACCGAGACATGGAACAAATATCTGTAGATAATGCAAACATTTGTTCCTTAACGTTTTAATATATGGTCGCTACTTGTTTAAATAGCGAATGTGCGAAAGTATTAGATTACAGTAATTACAGTAGTAGTAATTACTATGTAATCTATAATCGCACAAAATATTCCACTTTTTTTACAGTGCTTAGTACAGCGCGCATTATACATTCATATAATTACATATAATACATTCTATTTTAATAAGGATGAATACGACTTAATATAAATAAATTATTTTAGTAGGTACAGCCTAGCTGTTAGGTTAGGAAGTTCGTGATGGCATTGGCATGTTATCTGATGCCAAATAATCTTAAATATGACTACCAATTTTAATGGTTAACGTCTATAAGAACCCAGTTGTTTTCATTCAGCTGTATTTGGGACGAGAGAGCACTACATATAATCCCATTCATATTACCTTGCCGCTCCTACTCCTCAAAGACGTTAATTTAGGACGTAGACGGATGTTTTGATTAAAGGTATCCAAAGATATTAATGGACTTGGAGACGGAATAATTTCCGTACCTACAAGATTTTGTTTATCTACTTTTGAGATGATACATGAGGATTGGCATCATTAAAAATATTTATTTTTTGGGATATTTGAGAGAATATGACTGCTGAAGTGAACGTAAGACTTTGTAGTAAATAAATTACAACCTTAAATATTATAAATAATTGGTGATCAAAAATCAAATCAAAATGGTGATCGTTTTTAACACCCTTAAAACTTAAAATAATCTACTATATATATAAAACAAAGTCGGGTTAGTTACACCATTTATAACTCAAGAACGGCTGGACCGATTATGATGGGTTTTGATTTGTTTTCGCCCCGAATAGCAGATCAATATTATCAATCTATAATAATCAATTAATAATCGTATATAGATAAAATTCACGCAAAAATATATGAAGATAATTCATTTTCTCATACAAAGATGCAGCTAATGATGGCCGATTGACAATCCTACCGGTGACGTACATTGGCAGCCCGCGTCATATGTTCGTCAAGGCGGTACGAAGTTCGCCGGGTGAACTAGTTTATCATAAACTAGCTTCGCATGCGTGGTTTGCCAATAAAAAGCCTATGTGTCAATTTAGATCATAATAAGATACGATTACATTAGATAAACTTTTACCAAACCAAAGTTAAATACAGCCCATAATTTTTACAGATTGATTTAGTACAATGGGCGGTCTTACCGCTAAATGCGACTTCCAGATAACCTTTGGATGGACAGGATAATACATAATCAATTTTTATACCAAATTTCATCGGAATCGGTTAAGCCGTTACGACGTAATTGCGTATCAAACAAACAAACATCCAAACTTTCGCATATTAGTTAAATCTCAATAATTTCTCTAGTGAGAAGATCAAGCCCTAACTAAGAATAAATATTTAGAATAGTTATAAAAAATAGACCAGTGACAAAACCACGTAAATTATATTAACAAGTGGTTCGCTCCGAACTGAGATCTCGCGAGTCTACCATGAAAACAAAAAAAATATTATTCGTTATCTTTGAATATCAAAATAGTGCCACGAAAAAAACCAATTAACTTGACCTACAGTTTCTTTCAAATTACAGGTAACGGGAGTTCATATTCAATGGTTACGGTTTTTTTGGGGTACAAATTGCAGTTATTCTAGATTTCAAACTTTTGCCTATATTTGTGATACATAAGCTACACGCATACCAAATTACAGCACTATGGGGTCACTGGTGTACCCTGTGAATTTTGTCAAAGTTTAGTTTTTATGATGGCTAATAACTCAAAAACTACAAAAACTTTGCTAAAAGTAAAAACGGAGTCGAAATGTACTAATGAAGACCTTTTATTTGACGTCTCACGTGGCCTAATAGTCTCATTTTAATTTTTTTTACCCCTCTTGAACCCAATACCTCAATAACCCCCCAAACTTTTTACCTCATTGAGTCACACCAAAATTGTGCCATCATTACCTACATATATACCAAATTTGACGATGATCGGATAAACGCTTCGAAATTTATCCTCAAACATATACATACATACAACGCCGATTTGCTCAAATTGATTTGGCGACCTCGCTTCGCTCGATCAATTATAATTATATTAAATTATAATTATACTTATCGGTACATAGTTGAAATGCATATCGGCAATTCAATTCCTAAACTGACGTTTTCTCAAATGGGGTTTCTCCACATGACAGCTGTCGAAGTGACATCGATGCTCAGAAATACGTTGCCAGATACGACTAAATTTTCAGTTACTGAAAAATAAACTTTAACGTATAAAGAATAAAACTATCGATGCACGTAAATTTAATTTGCATGTCTATACGGGCGTCTGGATGACCAGACAGGATGTTTGTATCAATTTTCCATATGTTAGTATGATATGGCCGTGAAGAATATTTCTTTTTGATGTTGTTTATAAGTATTAGTATATAGGTTACATAAATAGTTTTACTTCGGGTGTTTTATTGCTCATTATTTTCTTCTAAAGACATTTATTTGAAGACATAAGCTGTAACAGTTTTATTAAAGAACTTGTAGCTAAACTTATCTCGATGTAGGATATATCTTTTCTGACGCCTTTTCTTGTCGCTAATACAAACAGATTTCCCTGTTATTTTTCAAATAAGTTTCAATCAACCATCTCAAGAGAAGCAAACTTCTATAAATACAGTACAACAAATAGGCCAGTGACACCGTTCGAAGAACTCTTCCTAGAAAAGTTGTCCACTTCTGAGCTGTCCAACCGAATTTACGATGCTCGTCAGTATTCCGAGGTAATCGACTCGGACACTTGGCACAAGTTCACAGGAAACATTCTAGCCATACCTTCAGAACATCTGCTGCTTAACTAGGATTTGGTGAAACTATCAGCCGCGGGACGACCACAGCTGGACATAGACCTCCCCTGAGATTTATAGAGCGACCGACAATTGTGTAGCTGCATCGATTTTTAATTGAAATTAAAAATATGGTTTCAAAATAAAATGTACCTAACATTTAATAAAAATGTTAGGACGAAATTTAAAACAAAATAAGAGTTTACTTAATCTCATTAAAAATCTAACAAAAACTCCGCTTAAACTTTTGACACCCCATTTATCTAAATCTACTCATTCACTATTTGTGCAAAAAACGGTATATGTGAGTTTTTGAGTTATCCCGATATTTCGACGCAGTTGCATGCATCACGGGTAAACTGAAGTCTTTGCGAGTGGGTAGTTATTGGCAGATATAACGATCTACCCTCTTTCTCAGTCTCTTGCTAGGAATGAATTCACTATCTATACTATTACCACCACCGGTTTCATTCTCGATCATAACTACTCATTCATTGCGGTTCTACAAAGTAACAATACTTACTTACCTTTTTTCGGTAGACAGGCATAAAGTTCAATAAAGAATATTAAATAAAAAATCATAAAATAAATAGATTCTGTTTTCCAGATCGTAGTTATTCTGAGAAAGGCAGGCCTAAGTCCCCACTAATTTCCTGACTATCGATGCTTGCGGTTGACTGCATAAAGCCTCGTCTACAAAAAGTACTAAGTCCCAAATAATAATCTATTAGTGACGGGTATTGGACACAGTTGAATTACGTGTCCTTAACTAACACAATTTTAGGTATTTGATGCGCATGTCAAATGTTTTTAAATTTTTAGTTTTAGGTTAAACGAGTTTCCTCACATTCATTTTCATCGTTTGCCAGCACCTAACATAGCAAACAATTTTTTAACAGAAATACATTCGTAAATCGGACTTCTCGAGACCTTTACATGAATAAACCTCAAGACCGTTTGTTGTGGAAAACTGGTGGGGCCAGTTTATCATTATCCAGCTCACGACAATGAACAGGAACTTCTTACTTAGCTAACGCCTTAGTTTCTTAAGAGATTATAATAACAGTCATAAATGGAGATATCAGCTTTTCTATGAAACCAGAACGCAAATGCGCTATGGAAAAATACACAATCGCGGTACAATTAACCGGCTTGTACGCTTGTATGGGTGATCTTTTGCAGCTTCCAATAGCGGAAAATCGAATTCACTGAACATTTTCTTGCGGTTATTTTGGATCTAAGAGGGGAAGCCCGATAGATCTGCTTTCTTACTCAAACTTTACTGAATAAAATGGTTGTATGAATGCTTTGAATTTATCTAAGAGCGAAACCGGTGAATCACTTTCTTGGAGTTTGTTTATTGATGTTGGTTTCATATAGATGCTTTATAAATGGTAGGCTTTTTTTTTGTGTAAATTAAAGATTATTAGTTTATGTTTACTCGTGTGGTACAAATATCTACTACTTTATTATTATAAAGCAAAATATCATACATAGGCAAAACGGTTTCGGCTTTTCGACGGATTTTGTGTTCGGATCGATAATCATCACCCGTATGTAAGGTGCAAAACAAAAACTTTTATTTTTAGTTGTCTTTACGCTGGTTAAGATTTTGGTCAAGTTTAAATAAGCCATTTCCAATATGAGAAACTACAAATTGTTTCTACATCATAGTTAGCGAATACCTTTGCCGCCGTAACAAAACTCTAAAACATATCTCGGCGTCCCTAATTAAAAGTACCAATTACACTCACAAAACAAAAACCAAACAGCCTATTCAAAACTTTCAACGTAAGTAACGTCCTACGCGCACAAATTAGAGTATATAATACAAAGAATTGAAGACAACGAACGGACAAGCATTTTATTTTCAATTTCATGCTGTCTAGTCACAATGCAGGTGGGAACAATAGTGCATTTTTGTCATAACAACGTGCCACTCTTGGGACAAAGACCACGTGGTAGCAGCCTAATTGGACTCTGTGGAGCAGTTTTGTAGGATGTTTGAGGAACATTTTCGTGTTGTTTTATAGGATGTCACCAGTTGTATGAAATAGTCTGCAAATGGGGCATTAAAATAACAAGTCGGAAGCCTTAGACTAGCGGTCAAAAAACTCCGTCAAATAATTACAATAGAACATTCAAACTTGAACAAATTTCGTTTGATTTAGCAGAGCAGTTCTTGTTTAAAACGCAGCAACTGTTTTCACGATTATTATTGGAAGTGCTCGTTTGATCGTTTTTTTTCGCAACAACACGTAAATACTAAAATACAAGAATCGACAAAAAAGTTCCCTAGAAAATAAATTTACAGAATGCTAGCAAATATAGTATACCAACAATTTTATTTATTCGCGTGGTTTGGACTCTAAAACGCTAAGCATGGTCTTTTCTATCAGTTGATAAACATAATAACGATATACATTTGCTAAAACAGAGCTTCAGAATATGTATTTAACTTGAAAAAGGATAATTCTAACTATGTAACTAAACACATTTTCGTAAAGATTTTTATGAAGAAAAATCTTATGAACTTTATTCCCCGCCTTCAAATTAGCTGCTCATGAGATTTTTGCCCGCCTTCAAGAGTCCAAGAAAGTTGCACAACAAACATTATTGACGTAAGTAAGGACGGAGCCTCCTTTCGGGTTAAAACAAATACATCTATACATCGATGCTAAACTATACCGAGGAACCATATTTACAAACAAGGCGGCAAGTGATTAAAGACAAAATTCTTGCAAAGTTTCACCGCTCGAGGAAATCAATATACGTCTTACTTCGTGTATGATGGAAGGAGACTTATATGAAGCTCCAACTTTGGAGAACTTGTCATGCGGAAGTATTATTCAGTAATGAAGTAAACTTTTCGCTGCAGGATTAATGATATATCGTGTTTTGGAAAGTTTGATTTGATGACCGAATTTTGATGACATTTTATAGATAAAAAAGAGCTTAACAAAATTTTACTAGGATGTTAATGGCTTTTTAAAATACGCCATGTGTTAGGTACTTAGGCATAATTTAAAATTATGATATACTAGCTGTTGCCCGCGACTTCGTACGCGTTACACTACTAAGTGTAATGTTTAATTATATTTAGTACATATTTCTGTCTCTCATTTATGTATGTATCTAGTACTAGAACTAGTTGAGTAGGTACTTTATTATTTAACTTTGCTCTGTCATCACAATACAATTATAACTGCTCTAATTTATTGTGATGTGTACGCATGTTTTTAGGATACCATCTAGCTCATAACCATTCTATATCTTAATATTGTTATCTTTACTGGTTGTATTCTGTTTTGTGTACCAAATTTAATAAAAAAAAAAAATGTGTAGGTAACCTAGAAATAAAGCTAAACTCGCTGTTGCAACTTGACTTGACACCCTATTTTTATCCCATGGGACCTAATTTATGGGATAAATGTAGCCTATACAGTAACCCAGGTTATATCCTACGTATATACCAAATTTCATGGAAATCGGTTCAGCCGTTACGACGTGCGTGATTGAATAACAAACAAATAAATAAACAAACATCCAAACTTTCGCGTTTATAATATTAGTGTGATTAATGTGGTTTTTCATAACTGCGTGACTGTATATTATTAAAAGTCACAAAATGATTATATAGCTAACTAAAAATGATACGGATAAAATGAATAACACTAAAATTAGGAGAGTAATAAACGACAATACCGGTGTTTCATAACAGTCCTCGTTCCGATATAAATTTCCATGACATTTTAATTTACGTTTTGTCGAAACAGACAAAAGTTTCTGGGGAGTGAACGCATTGTTGGAAAATAAATGTTAATTAGCTGTCACGAACTTTGACTCGTCGAGACACAAAGAAATCAAAAGAGCTTTTCATAAATGAACAGTGGGACTATTAAGGTGGCGACTGACCTGTACCATTTGAACGTAATGTAATAAACAACGAAGTGAGCATTATGCCGCATTCAGCATGCAATGTGACAAACCTGCCGTTATGTTCCTTTATGTTATGATCGAAAGGTCAGGTCTGTTGCCACCTTATGAAGGTAAATCCAACCTTTTTGTATCCTCCAAGACGAAGAGAGCGCTGCAGTTTGGCGGCGCGGCTCGTCGACAGGTACACTATGGGCACTACCTCACCCGCCTCCAGTTCGATGTCGAAGTCGTTAACTGCCTCACAAAACTTATAATCCTCAAACTTTTTTGCCTCACTCTTCATTAGTTCCTCGCTGACCCTGTCGTCACTTATCTCGTCTTTTAAAACTTTGCCGGCCGGAATGAAAAGCGGGTTTTCGTAGCAGCTATTAAGAAGTTCAACTTCAATCTCATTGTTTAGGTTTTTGATGTCGTTGGCTGTTTCTGACTCGCTGTCGGGGTAAGTCACTATGTAGTTATCGTGCACTTGGTTTTCGTCTGTGTTTTGATTGACGAGGGACTTGTTTACATGTGTTATGGCTAACCACCTCAGTCCGCTGGTGAGACGTCCACACTCCATTGTTCTCGGTAACGTATACGCACTACTTCAATAAGTTTGTTTATAATTCAGTGATTTGAATATGCATGCCGGCACGGATTCAGTCGCAACAGTAAATGCAGAATGATAGAATGCGTTCCACAGTGAGTGGGCGTATTGACTATCGGATTTCAATCAGCAATCTGTGCGACACGGCCAGATAAATTGTTTTTTATTTTATTACACATGATACACCAATTAATTTTATTGTTAATAATTTACATTTGCAGTCAGCCAGAATATTTATGGCACACTTTCTTAATACCGGTTGCAAACTGTAATTTATGGATTAGTCAATAGGTTTAGTTAATTTAAAATGTACGAAGCCAAAAAAGTTCGCGTTTTAAATGATACATGTTTGTATACTGTTACAACTTGCTGGATGTATGTGGGCATGACATGGAAATGTTTTGACATGTTTTAAAACGCAAATATCAAATTTCCTTGAACCCTTCGGCACCGGGACAGGTGTTGAGTCGCGAGTGACAAGGGTCGCTCGAGGGGTGAGCTCTTGCCACCAATTAACCGAATTTAGCAATATCCTCCACTCGTATTTATCTACGAGATATTGATAGGCAAATTTTTACTACCTATACCTCTTTGACCTAGTTTGACGGTCCTTTATCTTGCGTAAAAAGTAATAGTTTTAGTTTTTTAATCGCTGTTTAACTCTGTTATTCGTCGAATTGAAAAGCAAAAATAAGTCTTCTAATGTTATCTAACGTGAAAGAAAGGACAGTTCTAATTTCCCATGTATGTGCTAAGATGGAGCGAACTTTCTCTGAATACCTACAGTGCGATGTCTGAAATAAATCAGACACTGGACCAGACGGACCTACAACGAAATGTCATGCAACAAAACCTAACGTGGTACGATGTCATCGAACTCTCAGGAGCATAGATAAATTAGTTCAACATTAACACTTTGTTTGAAACAGATAGGTACATATTACGCGTGCCACGTTTTCAGAAATATAACTAGCACGTACCTACATAATAAATTAATAAAGCAATGAATATTTTGTCTTTCCTATGTAAGTAGAAATTCCTAAATTAAAATGTTATTCATTCAGAATGTTCGCATAATTTGTCGTCATTAATCTTGGGGTCACCATAAGGTACAACTTCCCGCGTCTGTTTATCTTCGTTTCCTGGGATGTTTTCTGATTTTGCAGATGGTTCATATCAACCTATGTAAAGAAATAATACGTTGTTTTCTTTTAAAATAAAAATAAAATAAATATTGCTGGACATTTCACACAGCGCTATCTAGCCCCAAACTAAGCAGAGCTTGTACTATGGGAATCAGATAACTGATATAATACTTATATACTTTTTTTTTGTAAATACATACTTATAATATATTGATAAACAACCAGACCCGAAACAAATTTTAGTACATACAAACATTTGTTCCGCGGCGAGAATCAAACCCACTACCTCCTGCGTCTCAGCCGGCTATTAGCCCACTGCACCACGGAGGTCGTCTTTTATTAAAATAGTAGCTGTTTCCCGCGACTTCGTACGCGTTACACTACTAAATGTGTAGGTAACATAGAAATAAAGCTAAACTCGCTGTTGCAACTTGACTTCACCCCATTTGAATCCTATGGGACTTGATTTATGGGATAATAGGTAGTCTATACGGTAACCCAAGTTATAACCTACGTATATACCGAATTTCATGGAAATCGGTTAAGCCGTTACGACGTGATGAGTAACAAACAAACAAATAAATTAACAAACACCCTAACTTTCGCATTTATAATATTAGTGTCATTGCTTTCTTTCATTTTGTAATCAATTATTAATGTTCTCGAGCTTGAATTTAAGACATTTTATGAACCCCCGTATTACCTTTGACCTTTAATAGCTTTTAACGCGCGTAAAGTATTCGTATTTTTACAAAATGTTAACTAAAGCTCAAATAGGCTATCATTTTTCATATAACGCCTCACGATAATATTCCCAATATTCATTTCTTTCCCGTGAGTGCTTTATAAAATGTATGACTGCATTTTATTCGGCGGCAATTCAATCGGAGCGTCCGACCACCGAATAAACTGGTGAAAAATGTTTGTAAACATTTGAAGCCGACATCGTATATATTCTGTGACTTTGCTGCGGTTCGATACAGGGAGACGCTTCGTGATGCAACTTTGTACAAAACAGGTGATACTTTACAAAATTAACATAGATTGTAATGCAAATTGACAGTTAATTCAGTAAATATATCTAGAACAAACAGGCATTCACAATTAAAAGAATTTGAGGAACATGGAAGGCTGTGGGATGCATATAGACCTTAAAAATAAATACTTTCACAGAAATAGTCCACGGTTTCCCGAACAAAAAAATGTTGAATCACTCTACGGTGAATCCCGTTTCAATCTACGCACTTTTCGTCACTTCCTCAATACATAAAATCCACTTAAACTGAATCGAAACATAAAAATATAAAGGCCAGAGCGATTCCCATATCAAAACATTAACGATAATTTGCGATGTCGCGGCGCGCGCGCCGCACGGTTGGATCGAGACTGGACCGTTCTAAATTTGACACGAAGTGGGTTTAATAACATTGCGTATATTTTCCCCTTTTTTTGTGACATCCGCATGACTCACTTCATTTGTCGCGTAATATCTATAGTTTTTCTTGGCGCTTATTGAAATCCTGTCACTGAATCGTAATAATAGATGTTTACGGGATTGTGTCGTATGCCATCATTGCCAAAGACCATATCATTTTCTTCCTTACTTTTCAAGGAACGTGTTGGTAATGTACGTAGTAAGTTATTCTATCATAAAAACTGAATTTTCTCTACAACATGTGTGCGCTACATTGCCTCCACTATGGATATCTTACAGCCGACCTCGCTTGCCCACCCCAATGTTAAAATATAAGACGACCTCTTTGGCGCAGTGGAAGAATAGCCGGCTGAAACGCAGGAGATTGCGTGTTCGATTCCCACTGCGGGACAAATGTTTAAAAGGTCTGCAGATATTTCTTCCAGGTTTAGGTATTTTTCTATATATTATAAGTATGTATTTACAAAAACAATATGTATAGAATAGAATAGAATAGAATACTCTTTATTGCACACCAACAAAATTAAAATACAATAAAAATACACAAAAATTAAGGTAAGTACAATGGGCGGTCTTATCGCTAAAAGCGATCTCTTCCAGACAACCTTTGGATGGACAGGACAAAACAAAATCAAAAAGACGGCGGTGTAAATACGAGTATATTCATAAACTTACATAAACTACCTATACTTACTAATAAACTAAATATATATACTTACAAATATAATAATATATACTTATATATATAAACTACAATAAAGGAGATAAACATAACGATAAACTAGCAGTGCGTAGATAAAGAAAGGAAATGGTTGTATACCTTAGCTTTGAAGATAGGAAGAGATTTAGATGATCTAATAGAGAAAGGTAAAGCGTTCCACAGCCGCACAGCTTGAACTGTAAAGGAATCACCATAAAATTGAGAACTGTGGACAGGGGTTTGGAGACTTAGAGCTTCAGATGAGCGTAGATTTCGATCATGCGCCTGGTGCAAGAACACAAAACGCTCCTTTAAATAGGATGGTGAAGAAGGATTGAAAAGAATGTTAAAAAGAAGGGACAGAATATGTGCATTCCGGCGAAGACGGATAGGGAGCCACTTGAGTTTTGCGCGAAATTCTGAAACATGGTCATATTTATATGGTCATATGTATATGAGTTTTCTATCAATTATCTAAGCAACGCTTGTACCATGGGAACCACCCATGGTACAAGCGCTGCTTAGTTTGGGGCTAGATAGCGGGTTGTGAATTGTCCAGCATTATTTGTCATTATTTATTTGTTATTGATTATGATGAGTTTCGCATGATTAATTAATTACAAGAAACGACGTGTATCTCAGTAGAAATAATAAATAAATAAATAAATAAATAAATAAATATTGCTGGACATTTCACACAGCGCTATCTAGCCCAAATTAAGCAGAGCTTGTACTATGGGAACCAGATAACTGATAGAATACTGATATACGTTTTTTTTTTGTAAATACATACTTATAATATATAGAGAAACAACCAGACCCGGAACAAATATCTGTAGATCATGCAAACATTTGTTCCGCAGCGGGGATCGAACCCGCTACCTCCTGCGTCTCAGCCGGCTATTCGCCCACTGCACCACGGAGGTTGTCAAAAAGAAATGATAAGATAATGTTTATTTACCATCAAAACTTCAGTTAATTATGCGGTGAACCAGGTTATCCTTGAATATTACATTTGTTATTGTTTATGAACCACAGTCGAGCAAACCGACAGTTTACTGTGTGAAATAAATTTTATTAGTTAGTAACCGCGACCTTGCATCGCCCGGCGTCGGTGGCGTCCCGGCGCGATGCCAACACATCTGCACTCGCTTTTTGCATAAATACATAAAGTAAAAATAAATCTGGGTGTAAATAATGCTATTAAAGTCAAAAAAAGGCGAAGACCCAGATAATTCTGAAATATCACTGTCCCCTCCAAATAGGCGTTGATTCCTAAAAAGATTTTAAAGCGTTGATTAAAACAGATCACAACTTCTGAAACCAGTTAAAAGGAACTTACTCATAAAGAGATGTGAAATAAATGCGTCGATAATAATTGTGGATAAATGAAACCCCTATTTTAGACATGTTAGGCATCCCAAAGAAAGCATTAAATTGTTTCTCTCTGAGAGAGAGAGATTTGGTTCTCACTATGCGGTTTATACAAGGTTTTGTTTTCTTTCTGGTTGTTCAAATGTTTGCAATACAGTCCTAACATGTTTTGAGGACATAAACAAGCTTACAACGGATTCATGAGATATATCTTGTGGGAAATAACATTGTTTTACTACGAGGTTAAGCCTTGACCATACAAAGCGCGGACCGAGCGCAATACGAATATGGACCTACCTATACACAAACCTATATAAACTAGTGGTTCGCTCGTACTGATATCTTGCGAGTCTACGATTAAAATATAAAAATATTATTTATAATATTTGACCATCAAAGTAGTACCACATAGAAAAGTAACCAATAACTTACCCACAGTTTCATTCAAGTTACAGTTAACGGGAGTTCATGTAATGTGGTTACTCTTTCTTGGGGTACAAATTGCAGTTATTCTGGATTTCAGACTTTTGCCTATATTTGTGTTACTTAAGCTACACGTATACCAAATTACAGCATTATGGGGTCACTGGTGTACCCGGTGAATTTTGTCAAAGTTCAGTTTTTATTATGGCTAATAACTCAAAAACTATAAGAACTTTACTAAAAACAAAAACCGAGTCTAAATGTACTAATGTTTTATTTGACGTCCAATTTGACCTAATAGTCTTATTTTTATTTTTTTCTTACCTCTTTGAACTATCTCAACAACGTCCTCACATTTTTAGGTCATTTAGTCACACTAAAACTGTGCCATCACCACCTACCTAAGTATCAAATTGTACGATGATCGGATCAACGCTTCGAAAGTTATCCTCGGACAAACAAACATACATACATACAACGTCGATTTGTCCAAGTTGATTTAGAGATCTCGCTTCGCTCGATCAATAAAAAATAGTGTACCTATCTTACACATAGAAGTTATAAATCAAAAGTGTCTGGATAGCTTGTAATAGCGAAGTAAACGTGGAATTCGCAGCGGCTAACCCGTATTGCGGGTTCCCATGTCACTCAGTGTTCTGGCATCATTATTGTACCTACTACTAACTGTTTAAATAAATAAATAAATATAAATGTTGCTGGACATTTCACACAGCGCAATCTAGCCCCATACTAAGCAGAGCTTGTACTATGTGAACCAGATAACTGATAGAATGTTTATATACTTTTTTTTAAATACATTCTTATAATATATAGAAAACACCCAGACACAGAACAAATATCTGTAGATCATGCAAACATTTGTTCCGTGATGGGAATCGAACCCGCTACCTCCTGCGTCTCAGCCGGCTATACTCCCACTGCGCCACGGAGGTCGTCAAAGTTTATTCCTTTATACTACCAACAATACGCACTACCATAATATTGGCCTGACATAGCTAGACATACTCGTATCTATGTATTACGACCACACACATCCAATCAGCACCCAACTCATTTGTTTCAAAAAATGTTATTGAAGAATGTTAACATTTAATAAATGTCTGACACCGTCTCGAACTTTCCACCTCTTTAAAATAGTTTTAAGAATCAATGAACAATTTCCTATACTTTTCGATCGAAATTTTAATTGTGAACTTTGCGATATCACTCGATCTTGAATCTCTAGATCTCGATCAAGAAATTAGATTGAAAGTTTGTGTACCTTACACTTCGGTTATACATTTAAAGCAGTATACCCACAGACTACAAGTTCGTAAAAATAACAAATAAAATAAGTGTATTTCTTTTATCTGCTCGTAATTTGGCAGGCAGCCCGCAGAATACTCGTTATCTAAATTAGATGGAGACGGCAACTTGAGGTCGTGGACCTGTATTGATAACGAAAAGTTGCCACTATTATTCTTTATTTGTAGGATTTTTTTTAACTATTGCGGACTAATTTTATTCGATAAACGATTTATCTCAATTATAGGAGGGAAATTGCCAGATTCATCTTAGCTGACACATATTCCCCTATCTTGGTCCGTTCACAAAAATCTTGTTAGGGACATGTTTTTATGTGTCCGGAACCGACGGCTTTACTGACTGATGAATGGGGGACACCATCAATAGCAGATCACTTGGCCGCTTCATAAATATGTACGCGATGATGTGACGTCACTTTTTATGAGCATAAAAGGAGCCCGCTCCGACATGATTGATGATCGAAAACGAGTGGAAAGGTTTATCTATTGATTCTTTCGATTCAAGTGTTATGTTTATTGGCAGTTATTTCTCATTACCGTTTCATAATTGAACAGAGGAAAGAAAGAGATGGGTAGAAAAATCAAGGCCATCGCGTTGAATTTAGTTTAAACGCCAAAAAATTTAAAGCATCGTGTGAAAGTAGAGTGGTGCGTGTGGTGTTGTATTGCGTGCTCAGACGAGATATTTAAGTATTTGGCAAGGCAAGAGCCAACCTAATTTCCAACAGCTACCGTCTGGAAGCTGACCTGACTCGAATTGGGCAACTTTATTGAAACTCGCACGCGAACTAAGCATTTTCAAACCTCGACAGGAGTTTTATGTTTATAAATTAGGGCAAATAACCATTTAGCGTTGAATTTCGAAGTATAATTCCTTATCCTAAGGCACAAGGGACGTAATTTTGCGAGAAATTATAATTACCTATCACGGGTGCATTTCTGTACTGATATGTATGTGTAGAAGCATGTTTCTATAAACAAATGACGTCAGCCTACATCCGCCTTTCATTTGTTTCCTATAAATAAATGGGTAGCGCCCATAGAAATAGGAGTTAAAAAGAAATACGAAGCTGGTATAAAAAATGCCACCACTTTTAAAAATGATGTCTGCGCATGCGTATTGTTAATTGACTAGTGATTATATTTTAGAAAGAACTACCAGTCGTTCCTTTTGCTACTCATTTACATAGTCTATAAAGATTCCTTTTCTGTTCTTCTACATTTTTTTCGTACTCTATGTTGACTTCTGACCCGGTCATCTGCGTGTAGTTGCAAGCGCTTACTCGTGGGGCACATTACGAATGAGACGGGCAATTGATCCAGCTTTTATACCAAAAAGGCAAACATACCTAGCAATACTCCTGAAGATGCTTATACGTAGAGCCATTAAAGTTTAGTATCCATTTTCCATTGGGTTTATCGATATCATTACTGTTGCTACAGTAAAAACAAATACGAATTGTAATATTGTGAATAGCTACTTTTTTCCAACTGTATTACAACTGTATCTTTATCATATTTGTAGCAACAAACATCAGAAACATTGTCGTAGCCCCATAGATGGAGTACATTTAGTTATATTTAAAGTCTTGTTAACTCTTCAGAATATCTAAGCGAGTACTTTTTGGTGCCTTTAGCTTTACCGATAGACCAGCCGACTCACCATAGTGTATACAATATAATACAGTACAATAATATTTGATCGAGCTAAGCGAGATCTCCAAATCAACTTGGGCAAATCGGTGTTGTATGTATGTATGTAAGTATGCTTGTATGTATGTATGTATGTTTGTTTGTCCGAGGATAACTTTCGAAGCGTTTATCCGATCATCGTGTAATTTGATACAAAGGTAGGTAGTGATAGCACAATTCTGGTGTGACTAAATAAGCTAAAAATGTGAGGGGATTGTTGAGATATTGAGGGGTAAAAAAAATGAAAATGAGACTATTAGTACATTTTGACCCCTTTTTTTAGTTTAACCCTTGCAGTTTTTGAGTAAGTAGCCATAATAAAAACTGAACTTTAACGAAATTCACAGGGTACACCAGTAACCCCACAGTGCTAAAATTTGGTATAGCTTTAGTGACACAAATACAGGCAAAAGTCTGAAATCCAGAATAACTGCAATGAGTACCCCAAAAAACTATATCCAAATTACATGAACTCCCGTTACCTGTAATTTGAATGAAACTGTAGGTCGCGTTATTCGGTTATTATTTCGGGGCACTGTTTTGATAGTCAAATATTACAAATAATATTTCTTTTGTTTTTATGGGATACTCGCGAGATGGTTCGGGGCGAACCATCAGCTATTTCAGACTAAGATATATCCATATTTTGTTAGTATATAATTAAATTTAAATATTAAAACTATGTTAGTGACACACATTACAATAAAAACACATACAACAAAAAACAGATGGTCACTTCGCCATTAATGCAGCTAGTGACTGCAGTAAGGACATCCAGTGGCTCATAATCAGACCAGAGGCGTCCTTGACGACAACGATCAGCAGGCTGTTCGTACTGCCCCGTATGCGATGCAACAGGGAAGCCGCTATCGCAGCCTCTGTTTAAAAAACCAAGATGCCATGCATATACATAAGAGAAATCTGTATTTTTGAGAAACATTTTCCTAGTTTATTTGCCAGACATGAAGCAATGTTAGCTAGACATAAAAATAGAATTTACCTAACAAAGCACAACTCGACATTTTTTTGCAGTAATACTCATTTCATGGCAGTAAAAATACTTAATAAAGTACCAGACGAATTAAAAGATTTACCTATAACTTTATTTACAAGCCGAATTAATAAATGAATATCATCCAAATGTTTTTACATCATTGCGGAATATTTTAATTATAAGTAGACATGTAGGTACCTTATATATTTTATTTTATTGACATTTTTTATATTGTGTAGGGAACAAAACAACACATTTTTTATGAAATGGAATGGACAGTAAATTGAAATTTTTAATTATTTTGTGTTATATTTGCACACCAGGACATTATCTGGTAGAATGTTAATTGAGCTTATCGCATAAAAATCATCGATCTGCGCATCTACAAATATCCCGGACGCACTACAATATCGTGGCAGACCCAACAGCATTCTGACGCCATTATTATATTGAACTCTTAGTGCATTGAATGCTTTCTGCATATACCGGACCCACAGACTGCACGTGTAGAAGGATTGGTAGTACGCTAAACAGGTGTGGAACAACATGCGAATCTGCGGGCTAGCTTGTTACTTCTACCGACTATACCTATCTAATATAAATTTACAGAAATAGCAACCAAATCAGTTCAAGAACAGCAGACTTCTCACGGTAGTCGTACCTAGCAACAACAATCTCATACAAACTGTTCGCATGAAATAGGATTTCATTAGACGAAATTACAGCCGGGAGCTTTCATCTACTGAAATTATGTCGGATATGATATTACAATCTCAGATGCTAAATTATACGACCTATATCAGAAGATACATTTTTAAGATCATAATTACATACTCATTGCCAACAGTTCTCATCATTAAATTAATTTACTCACTTTTAATGTAATTTAGCCTGCAAATAATACCGTCATATGTACAATGTATTTTGGGACAACAAAATATATTCGGGTTCCTAAAAAAATACGTGTAATCAAAATGTTAGTCCATTTTTAACAGTTGTTCTTTTAATCCCGGATATGATGTAGCCGGTAGGCATTATCCCGCCAAATCGAAAGGCTACATTCACGTCGAAAACATACTGCCAGCAGCTGACCGGTAGAAGACCGTGGAAGACTAGTGTCACTAGGGCCGGTACATCAAGTACCTAGTACCTACCATAAGCTGCTGACAAATGGAAGGAATTAATGCTGGTATGTCTGAGGTATTGTGAGATTAATGTATGAAAGGTATATAATTTAATCATTCAATTTATTATTTACATGTGTGATTTGACGATTTTGTTTATAATATTGTGTATAATTTAAATTGAATGTAATTGTTAATAATCAATTAATTAAATAAATAAATACTAAATGAAAATTTTTAATCTGGAGACGTTAGGCTAGCTATAGATATTTTTCAAACTTTCACGATCACTGTACATAATTACTGATTTAAACAGGTATTTATCGCGTATGCACCTTTTTAATTGTTATTCCGACGTTTCCACTGTATTGCAACAGCAGTGGTCGCGGGCAGACACCCGCGCAGTGGAACGCGCTGCCTTGCTGGTAGCTATCAGATGTGCCAAGTCACTTGCCATTTTTAAACGTACTTATGGTCAGAGAACACTATTTGATTATTTGTCGCTAAATACCTATGTACCTATTTATTTTTAATTAATATGTTTCTTAGATAAGAATAAATATGTATATATTATTATTATTAGTTATTATTGTTACGCCGAGGCTGTTAAACAATGAGTAATAATCGAAGTTTCTCGAACGCTTTTGTCTTACCTGCTGTGTTATTGTCTACGGTTGCGCAGGATGGGGAGTGGTCATTCTGTCGATACACCGACCCTTTCCTGGAATGTTCGAGATCGTTCTAAGTGTAGTGAATTGTGTGCGATATAAATAGGCTGGAGAGATGGCCGTACAGTCAGTCTGGATTTTGCCGAGTTTTGATTTTGGTTTTGACGACCTCCGTGGCGCAGTGAGCGAATAGCCAGCTGAGACGCAGGAGGTAGCGGGTTCGATTCCCGCCGCGGAACAAATGTTTGCGTATCTACATATATTTGTTTCGGGTCTGGATGTTTTTCTATATATTATAAGTATGTATTTACAAAAAAAAAGTATATAAGTATTCTATCAGTTATCTGGTTCCCATAGTACAAGCTCTGCTTAGTTTGGGGCTAGATAGCGCTGTGTGAAATGCCCTGCAATATTTATTTATTTATTTTATTTTGCTATACGTGCGAACATTTCGGTGACTTTAAGTGGTGCAACTGTGGTGTGAATTAGTGTGTTGTGATTACGTGTGACCAAGTTCGTGTATTCATCGTTTTAGTGTTTAATATAAGTGTTATTTTGGTTAGATCGATTCCCATTATTTTATCCCGCACCCTCAGCTCGTAACATTATATAGGTTCATTTATTTATGTATTTTCTTTATCATTAGTAATGGTAAGGTCCACACAATGCATTCCATCCAAAGGTTGTCTGGTAGAGATCGCTATTTAACGATAAGACCGCCAATTGTATCACATAAAACGTTGTTCTTTTTAATTGAATTGTTTTATGGTGTGCAATAAAGAATTATCAATCTATCTATATGTACAAGTGTTATAATTTTAATATTATGATTTAATGTATCTACTCGTATAATTTTTCGTTAACATCAGGGAGAGTGCTAATCCAAACCGCACTGCGTCACACCTCGCACTGCGGATCGCAATTCTGTGCGCACGGAGGTGCGGTGTTGTGAAACATTGATAAATGGTAGGTACGTAATGATAATATAAAGCCATATTTATAATAAAGATAATCACTGAAAAAAATTACAAAAGTTCTCATATGTATGTATAGGTATATGCTGTGGGTATATACAGTCAAAACCGTTTATAACGACATCGAGGGGACCGTATAGTTGCCGACGTTATATCCGATAGTCGTTTTAAGCAATACAGTCAGTATAAATATACAATGGAAGGGACCATACAATCTGGCTGTAATAACCGATAGGTCGTTGTAAACGATGTCGTTATAAACGGTTTTAACTGTATATATGTACGTGATAAATCATGGTTCGGTACCGGGAAATAGACAGCGGTAACCGGTTTTTTTTCGCGAATGGTTTTATCCTGTTTCACAACAGAATGGACGTTCGTTTGGGTTCGACACAATCTGCCTAAATTTCAAAGCTCGTGGCAAGATACAGTGGATGAATATAAGCTTGCAAAGCCAATCAACGTGTAAGCTACTAGTTAGCTCTCAGGCTAAAATGCTAATATTTTAAGCAATTTTAGGTATAGCAGAGGTAGATTGCAGATCATATTGGTTTTTGAATACTTTTTACTGATTACTCCATTTGCCCACTCACTACATAGCTTTTAGTTGCGTCGGTTGACTGTCAAAAAGAATTCAGTATTAAAGCTTTTATACCCACTTTGATATAATATGTAGGTGTACAAGCTATCACTAAAAGAGTTTCCGTATAGCTCTGAATCGAAACTAAGTTAATCCTGAATCGAAGTAATCAACTGCGACTGAGCGCAATCACTTGCATTGTTACCCAATAACCTCGAATAGGTGACACGTGCAAATCCAGGCTGGACGGTGAACTACTTAAAATGAAAATGTTAGAAGAAATTTCGCATATAGCAATAATTCGCAATTTATACTTACATATTTACTTAGACTGTGACTATTAATATTTACAACTTTAATACGAAAAGTTTTGGTTGGTATTCAGTAAATGGCATTTGCAGCATTTAGGGCGACTTGCGCAACGATGCCTAAACGTATTTAGTGGCTAAATATGATTTAGAGAGTTGTCAAATCATTTAAATACGTCAAATTTAATCATGTTTAGTCACTAATTACGTTTAGGAATCGTTGTGCTTAGTATTTATTAATACGCCATTTCATAACATTGGCATGTCGAAAATAAATTACAAATGTCAGTTATGAATAATAAAAAACCAGCCAAGTGCGAGTCGGACTCGCGCACGAAGAGTTCCTTGTGTGAGAGTACCATTCTCTATAACAACGGCAAAAAATTCTTGTCTGTTGAATGGGAGCCCCACTTAAATATATATTTTATTCTGTTTTTAGTATTTGTTGTTATAGCGGCAACAGAAATACATCATCTGTGAACATTTCAACTGTACTGTATTGGTGACGTCACGAGATATCTCTTGTTGTCCTTTTCTAACCCAAAACCCGCAGCCGTTATATTTGGATGTCGATTGCAAGAGTAGGCAGTAAGTTTTACGAATTAATTACCTAAACTTAGTCGATTTTCTTTTAAATTTGATAATATAACTAGTAGTTTTTTTTCGAGAAGTTTTTTTTATGTTTTGAGAAATCGTCACTCGGATATCGTCAGTATATTACCAAACAGCCTATATGTTTTAATCCTTTTGAATAATTATGAGAGTTAAAACTATTTAAACTGCCCTAAAATATTACACAAATAAAACGTATACTGTTATTGTTTTCGTGCAGTTTTCATACTGCGTATAATTGAAACAAGTAGAGTACATTAAATTACAATAAGGGATAATTCTCAATAAAGAGTAGTCTACTGGGTCTACTAGACCGCGCAGGCCAACTTCAAACATTTGCCAAATTCCACAACAACACAGCACTCAACATTAATTGCCAACTATCAGAGCGACATCAAGTATCCGTGTCCAAGTCTCGTGTGACAGAGATCTGGGTCGGGGAGACCGTTATGATGTTTATGCGAGGCCTATTCGCAGAGGCCGCGAACGGGTTGGGTCAATAGGTAGATCAAGGTAGATTGGTCAGTATTGACACTAACAGAATCAACTTCTACTCATGCCACTTTAATAGATTTAGCCCGACTTCTACAACGATCCCTAAACGTATTTAGAGTGTTTAAATTTGACGTATATCTATGATTTGCTAACATTTTAAATCAAATTTAGCCACTAACTAAATACCTTTAGGTATCGTTGCGCAAGTCGTTAGGATGAGATTTTAATTAAGGTATTCGAGAATCGGCGTATGTTTTTCCGAACCAGTAGGTATAATCTCGGTGTCTTCGAGTCCATAGTGAATAAATAGGTTCTCTCTAAACGTGCTAAATCTTCAATCACACTTTCACTTACCACACGGTGAGGTAGTGGTCAAGCGATTGACAAACATCAATAAAAAAAATTAAATTGTTGAATCCGTGTGATTCGCATAAAATTTCATAGTGGATGAAATGATGACCTTCCACTAATATTTATATTAAAAAGGCGGTTAAAAAATATAAAAAATTGAAAAAATCACATACGGTCTAAAAATAAAATTTAAATTTGCTATCGGAAAATCAGGCGAAAGAAAATGCTTTACATGTGGAAAAATTCGGATCGATTACCTTATTTTTGTCTTCCGGTTCCCTGAAACGAGATAAATGGTATTTGGTGATCTATATAACACTTTTTCTTTGTAGTCTGTTTGCGGAGGTCAGACCCACGAAACCAGCCTCATTACGTATATGCAGAGCCCGCAATAACCCAAAATTATCGCTTCAAGTTTGTCGACAAGCGTAGGTGTTTGACCCGAGGTCAGGCGACTTGCTCGTTTTCGGGATTAGTTAGACGAGTTTTGACTCCACAGTGATGATAAAGTTAAGGCGATTCAAAGTTTTCATTTTCCTGCCCATTACATAATATGCTATACGTCCTTGCTTTTAACTTTAATTATTTTTTTATTTATATTTAATCTTCTAATGTTGTGTATAATTAAGTATAATCTTTATTTACATTCATCTCAAATATAGAAGGTATTCGTTTACTAGAAATGTATTCACATAAATGTCTAAATCAGAACCCATCCATCTAACGTATTAAATAATACTTTGTTTTTATACGATCCTGCCAGTTTTATCTCGCAATATAAAAGTAATTGTAAAACTATGAAGCCTAATTGGAAACGATTCATCCTATTATAAAAATAAATCGAGCCACAATATTTCTCCTATTTTACGTTCCCTTTTGATGCATGACCACGAACTTTCTACCAAATAGACAAGCGTTTTAAAAATATTACTCGCGGGCTTTTTGTTACATGTGGCAAATATTTCCAACTTTTGTAACATAAAAACTTTTTCTGGGAACATTTAATGAAATGGGTATTGAATTGTAAAAAGGTAAACATCAGAGCGAGCAGCGTTGCAAATATTATACGCAAACTAACTGTAGCTATGACCTCGTTCTACAGTATTCAGGCGTTTGGTAGCTTTGCGTCGAATGGTAGCTTTACAAACTATTGTGAATGGTGAATGAGTCTATACACTTTAGTGACCGGAAACAGAAAGGCCTTTCCTTGGTACTACATGCCCAGAAAACCGGTAAAGAAACGCACTTTCAGAATTGATACTAACACTTATTGCATGGATCTATAAAACAATATTGCTACTCCAATGCACTCTTTGGAGTTCAAATCCTCCGTCGTCCAAGACACGTTCTCGGAGACCCGGATGAAGAAATCACCTCCGCTAATGCGGAAGGTGAGTCATCTATTTCAGACAGAGCAAACACTTCACAGACACACCGACCTCGCCGGCGAGGTCGACGAGTCCCTTCAGTCGCCGCCTATACGAGGTACAGACATGTACCCGGGCGTTTCTCTCCTATCCCCACCCCGGCAACAGCCCAAGCCGAGGCTCGTACCTAAGTGGTGCCCTTGCGCTAGTTGCCTAAAAAACTTACTGGGCTGAGCGCCATCTGCGCTCGCCAAAAGTTCGGTTAAGCTGTCACGGCCTCAGAGGCCAACAGCGAGATTAGTCCATTCGAAAAAAAAAAAAAAAAAACTCTTTGGAGTCCCAGCATATATAACTATTTGGAAATGAGGCCCTGCAGCAGGAAAAATCAGACTTAAAAGTTAATAATGCACTCAGTTCAGTCCTGCCTAGACAATTTATTCTGAGATCTCCAAATCAACTTGGGCAAATCGGCGTTTTATGTGTGTATGTGTTTGTTTGTACGGGGATAACTTTCGAAGCGTTGGTCCTATCATCGTGAAATTTGATATATAGCACAATCCTGGTGGGACTAAATAAACTAAAAATGTGACGGGGTTGTTGAGATATTAGGGTTCAAGAGGGGTAAAATAAAAGCAAAATGAGACTATCAGGTCAAATGGCACGTCCAATGAAAGGTTTTCATCAGTAAATTTCGACTCCGTTTTTATTTTGAACCTTGTAGTTTTTAAGTTTTTAGATAGAATAAAAACTGAACTATGATAAAATTCACAGGGTACACCAGTGACCCCCCCAGTGCTGAAATTTGTACGCGTGTAGCTTTAGTAACACAAATATGGGGAAAAGTCTGAAATTTCAATTTAATTTTTGGGGTGGAAATACAATTTCCAACCCAAAAAAGGATAGACAATAACATGAACTCCCGTTACCTGTAATTTAAATGAAACTGTAGGTCAAGTTATTTGGTGATGCATTTCGTAGCACTGTTTTGATGGCCAAAGAGCATATTGGGCGGTTTGCGACCGCGCCGACGCAGACGGAGCAGCAGACGCACGCCGCGCGCAACCGACACAGACGATTCGGCGTAAACAGTCGACAGGGAGCAAGCGTATCTACTCTGATTATCAATCTTAATATTTAGCTGGTAATAGTGCACCCTCCGCCTTAACTCTAGAGTGTTGATGCCGAACATTCCGGCAACGAATAGAGACAAAAGATCTAGGTCTACAGTTACTCTAGGCATCTATATATACAGTTACTCTAGAGCTGTTTGTAGGGATGTTTATGTCTCCCGAAGTGGCAATCGAGTCTCTTTGTCGTCCCCAAACGAACAAAGGTTCCACGGGCTTGAATTGTCTGCAATAGAGGTACCCTCTACGAACCTCGGAAACTTGCAAATGTTAAAGCAGACTAGAAAGATAACCAGAAACAACGACTTCGTCTTTTATAAATACATACTTCATGAGTAATAAGTGTAAATGTATCCTCCAAAGTACACCACACTCCGCATCTTCGTAAATTTCGATCCATCCAAAGGTTGACTGGAAGAGATCGCTTTCAGCGATAAGGCCGTCAATTGTATTGCCTTATTTATTCTAGCCTAGTACTTATTTTTGTATTATTTCTGTGTGGTAATTCAAATAAGACTTGTCTATATATATCTATGAGATATCTATCATACGAGTAGCATATATGAAAAAAATATTTCTTTAAATTATTTTTGAAGTAAATCTTCTATACGCACGCTTGACTTGGGGAGTAAGCTGGTGAATGCGTAACGAGAACGTTACGAAAAGTGTGATCGGGCGAGGCGAACGGAAGTTGAGGGGGAAATATTAAAGTTTTACTTCAGTCGTGTGTCTAAAGCACACTCGTTTTTTTTAAAGTAAAATGTAAAAACGCTTGATAATCTCAGAAGACGTAAATTCCAAGCCAATTTGCACTGACAGATTCTGAAATGGAACACATAAAGACCGATTTGGGATACATTATACCTTCTCTAGCGGAAGATCAATCCGATTTGCGTGTGTGGGCCCTTTACGTCATTTGTGAGCAGATTGAACCTTCTGTTGAAAATTCTTTGTATCTTTCTGTTTCGCAATATTTTGAGCTGGGAATTTATTCGTTTTTGATTTCACAGGTTGTCTTTTAAAGATATATTGACGCTCAAAAAACTGAGCATAAAGGTTTCCTTGATTCAAAATCGTAATTTGATCCCATTAATGAATGAATGAATTAAAAATTCTTTATTGTACACCTTAAAAAAATGGCCGCCGATCGGTTGGTCGTCCCAAATCCATCATATAAATATGTCATTTTTACATAATTTTAATCTGTTTTGGTTGAGTCATCTGTCAAAGTAAATAACACCTAGTGATGTAAACCCACGATAGCACCAACATAAACCAGGGCCTGTAGCCAAATGAAATTCGCTGCGAATCTATTCGATTTCTACGTACATTTGTTGTCGCTGCATCACGTTGTATTTCTATAGCATGTGTCAAATCCCATACATTTTCGGACTTATCGACTAGCGTCATCGCTAATCGACTGTAACTTGGCTAAGCCCTCTAAGTGGTTTTAGATGCTATATTTCTGAACATATAACTGTAATCTATGTTAAAATAGTACATAAATAAAAAAAAGAAGTATCGCTGTATAGCCAACGACTGGCAAGAGATGGCAATAGACAGAGGAAAGTGGAGAGTTATCATATTGCAGGCCAAGACTCACTTTGGGTCCCTGCGACAATGGAGTAAGTAAGTAAGATAATAGAAGACTTAAAGCAAATAGTACCTATAATGAGCGGTCTTATCGCTTTGAAGCTATTTCTTCCAACCTTTGGATTCCCCTTACTTTGTAATGTCGGAAATTAAGGCTACTCGAAAGCCTAATAGGTATTCGTGTCTTTCTAATCTTTTAATACTTATATAAAAATCTCGTGTCACGGTTTTAGTGGTTGCACGCACTCCTCCGAAAGAGGTCGACCGATTTTAATGATTTTATTTTTGTATATATGGTACCCTCCATTTTTTAATCGTGATTATTATTGTATGAAAAATATCCATATAATTTAAATAAAAATGTAAATGACTTCTCGTCAATGAACGACTCATTGACGAGAAGTCATTTACATGAAGTGTCGCGTCACTTTAATAAGAGTGTTTTATATACATAGTTTTTATTCCGAAATTCCCACGGAAACGGGAAATTTCAAGCGTGCGAATCCGCGGGCGGGTCAGCTAGTTATGTATATAATTTTATTTATAACTAGGTGACCAATGCGCAGCTCCGCACGCGTTGTTTTTCAATAAAAACGTTACCCTCCTTCTGCGCAGTTGGATAATAAGTAGCGTATGTCACCCGGGGATAGTGTAGCTTCCCAACGGTGAATTTTTTTTAAATCGGTCCCAATTCGGAGTTTCGGAGCATATTCAATGCAAACAAACAAACAAACAATCAAATCTTTCCTCTTTAAATACTAGTGGGTCGCCCCGAACTGAGATCTTGCGAATCTCCCAAAATAAATATTATTCTTGGGGTGACTTGCACAACGATTCCTAAACGTATTTAGTGGCTATATAAATATGATTTAAGGAGTTGTCATATCATACAAATACGTAAAATTTAAACATGTTTAGTCGCTAAATACGTTTAGTGATCTTGTGCATGCCGACTTTAATCTTTGACTAATAAATTGGTGCCACGAAATGCTTAACCAACCTACTTGACCGACAGTTTCATTCAAATTAGGTGTAACGGGGGTTCTTGTTAATTGGTTAATTTTGTTGGGGTACAAATGGCAGTTATTCTGAATTTCAGACTTTTGCCTATATTTGTGTCACTAAAGCTACATGAATACCAAATTTCAGCATTGTGGGGTCACTGGTGTACCCTGTGAATTTTGTCAAAGTTTAGTTTTTATTATGGCTAATAACCCAAAAACAACAAAAATTAAACTATAAATTAAAACGGGGTTCAAATGTTTAGTACATTTACTGTCGAAATTTACTGATGAAAACCTTTCATTTGACGTCCCACTTGACCTAATAGTCTCATTTTCATTTTTTTTACCCCTCTTGAACCCCAATATCTCATTAACTCCCCAATATTTTTAACTCATTGAGTCACACTAAAATTGTGCCATTACTTATATACCAAATTTCATTATGATCGGATAAACGCTACGAACGTTATCCTCGGACAAACAAACATACATACATACAGACATACAACGCCGATTTGCCCAAGTTGATTTGAAGATCTCGCTTCGTTCGATCAATTAGTATAGAAGTAGAATACATAATTTCGCCAGTGTCAAAGCGAATATAAAGCAAACATACCAATTCCTCAGGGGATCCCGGTTCCTTCATACCATTGCTCTTATCTGTACTCCCCGTCTCTGCAACAAAACAAAATTAAATTAAAGCCCAGACGAAAGCCTGTATGATATAAAAGAATAAGTAATATGGGCTTTCATATTTTTACCTTACAGTCCAGAAGGAAGGTAATGTTATTTAAATATTAAATAACAGTATAAGAAAACTCTTGGAATCAAGACCAGCCCAGCAAAGGGCAGTATGCTCTTAGCATTTAACTTTTCATGAACTAACGGCATGAAAGAAAGAACAAAGCATTTCAACGTTAGTAATGAAAATAAACTATAAAATACTGAATAAAACATGGAAACCGTAACCCGAAAGCACGCTTACAACGTCCAGTGCACTCAAATACTGAAATTCATTCATTAAAATTAAACACGGACTATGGCCCAATCAACTGTTAAAAGCCCGCCCACAATGGATTATTGGACTACATGATGTTCAATTGATCCACAGTATAAGTGAAAAGAGAATTGCTTAAAATGTTTAAAAAGGTTTCGTACAATTTTAATTTATTGATCGAGCTAAGCGAGATCTCCAAACCAACTTGGGCAAATCGGCGTTGTATGTATGTATGTATGTTTGTTTGCCTGAGAATAACTTTCGAAGCGTTGGTCCGATCATCGTGAAATTTGATACATAGGTATGTAGGTAGTGATGGCAGAATTTTTTTGTGACTAAATGAGCTAAAGATGTGAGGGTTGCTGAGATATTGGGGTTCAAAGGGGTAAAAAAAATTAAAATGAGACTGTTAGGTCAAGTGGGACGTCAAATGATTCAATCATCAAAAAGTCAATGGTCATTATTAGTACATTTCAATCCCGTTTTTATTTTTAGTTTAATTTTTAAAGTTTTTGAGTTATTAGCCATAATAAAAACATAACTTTGACGAAATTTGGGTACACCAGTGACCCCACAAAGCTGAAATTTGGTATTTGTCTAGCTTTAGTGACACAAATATAGGGAAAAGTCTGAAATCCAGAATAATTGCAATTTCTACCCCTAAAATGAGTAGCCAATTATGAACCATTCATGATCAATTATGAGTAAAACATGAACACATTCAAATTAGAAGTAAACGAACCTCTAATTTGAATGAAACTGTAGGTCAAGTAAGTTGGATATGAATTTTGTGGCACTAATTTATTAGTCAAAAATTAAGGCCGGCATACACAAAGATCACTAAACTTATTTACCGACTAAACATGTTTAAATTTGACGTATTTGTATGATTTGACAACTTCTTAAATCATATTTAACCACTAAACACGTTTAGACATCGGTGTGCTAGTCGCCATAAGAATAATATTTATTTTGTTTTTTGAGAGATTCTCGAGACCTCAGTTCGGGACGAACCACTGGTTAAGTATATTTTATAGGTAGGTATAACTTTTGAAACTATCTGGTAGTCTGATGACTAGTAATGTTAAATATCCCGTTTATAGTGAAAACTATGTTTTAAAAGTGTTGGGTATCGTATAATATCGGAGTCTTCTGGTCCAGAGTAAACAGGCTTCTAGAGAAGCGTGCTCCACCTTCGACCACACCATGACATGAGGTAGCGGCCAAGCTTTTGACGATTTTCAATAAAAAAAGAAAATTATTTTACTCATCACGTGTTTAGTGAAAAAATATATATTTTTCATAAAACGCCAGGCGTGTTAAAATCGACTAAAACGCAATATCGAATAAAACTTGATTTCATTTTATCGATGTAAAATCCAAATCAGTTTTCCCGAAACCATCTGGAGCCAATTTCCCTCACGTAGCGGCAATAATCGTCGAATCATTATTTTACTGCGCCACGATGCAAGGGGTAATTGGAATGTCAAAAATTTTCCTATAATGAAGCAATTCGAATTTTCGTACCAAGTTCGAATATGTTTCGAAAATCTGCTCAGTAAGGTTAAACAGAAAATTAATTATACAACGCACCCGTCTGTTAAGTAAAATAGTGACAGTACACTGTAGACCTAAAGTTTATGTTCGTTAGATTCTTGTTCCAATTTTGGTCATAATTTAATTCAATTCTTTGTTTCAGACTAGCTCTAAATGTAAATGAATCTAAAATGTTTAATGATAATAATCTATAGTATAATAAATCTAATAATGTAAATGCTCCTAATCTTATAGTCAATTTAATATGTCAGGGTGTTCGTGAGGTCAACACTGGCCTCAGCAGAAGACCAGCGCTGCAGTATGGCAACATGCTGTAGTTAATGCTGAGCTGAGGACGCTTTCACCACCACCGATATAATTTTGAGTTAGTTTATAATTTTCTTTTGTATCATTTGTTTCTGTGTCTATATGTGGTGGTCTGAATAAATATTTTTCTTTCTTTTTTTTTCTTTAACAAGGCAGGTACCTATACAGTAAAATACATAAAATATACAACAAAATAAGTAAATAGGTACACAAAAATAACATAAAAAAATAGAATGAACATAAAAATAACAGCCAGGTCGGCATTGGACTATGGAGACACAAAACGTGCGCAGTGTGCGCTCTCGCCCATTGTTCCATGAAGTGACAGTCAAAGTCCAGTCCTGCAACTCATTGCTGCTGTTGGGGCTGCCATAATGAGTTCTGCTGTTCCGTTTGATTCTGTAGTCAAACCATTTTCAACATGTCTGTTGAATTACAGGCTCATGAGGCTTTACACATGCTTCAAGTTGATAGACGCAGGGCAGTGCATCGTAGGGCATGTTTCTAGGTTGCGTGAGCTATAAGGCAGTAGTTTGTGGGCCATATGTTGATTCCACCTTGTCATATAATAAAATACTCGACGCCGTTTTACTTGTGACACATAAATTTTCCTTATCAACAACGTATTTACTGTAATTACATAAACTACACCGAAAACTTAATTTCTTCCGCTGAATGGGAAATAATTAAACTCCCATTTGTTTATTCATACACGAAAATTGGTTTAGTGATGGATATTAAAGTTAATTTAGGAAACGTTATACCCGCGCTTATATTCTGGGAGCTCGTATGAGCTGAGTATCGTGGTTCTCTTGTAAATAGACATAGCTTTATGTACGAGTCGTCAAAATGTACACAAATGTCATTAGTTTTCGTTTTCCTTGAAGCGTCGTATTTCACAACTTATTATTATACTAAAGGCTCGGAGCGTTTTCTTTACTAATTGACATTTATAAAAAGTGTATGTTTTATCTACAATGACATATCTGTTTTTATCTGTTTTATCGCCAGCAAACTGTTTTCTAGGGTCATCTTCTCAACCGAGAACCACCCACTAAACCAATCTATTAAATCTGGTGGCTGCTCCCATGTTTACGTCTGTGGTTATTAAACAAACTCTGGGAAAACAAGTACCATTAGTCAACTATAGATCATCGTCAAAATGGGCCGGCATGATCAAAAATAAAAAAATAAAGGCATGCCAAGATTAGTTAGTTGTAGAACAACTGAATAGAGTTTCGTTTAATATTGATGTAAGGAAATAATCATTAGCTCTTGTACTAGTCAATTTATTATGATTCAACGCGTGAAGCTTCTGTGACGTCATATACAGACCCCAATCAGCCCTTTTGTATCTTCTAAATTTATAACTAGTGTTTTACAAGTCCGTCTATATTTCGTTACTGGCAAATTGTAACGATCGTGCTCGCAATATTTTTATCACAGATACAAAAAACCTTTTATTTTTATTACAGATACCTTCTTTCATTCAGTATTCAGTATTTATTTATTCACCATTTAATTAATTGGTAAGTTATAAATATATTACAAATGTTAGTTCATAATAGATATAAATAAAAATAAACAAATAACATTTATGCAGACCATTGGAAAAAGCAATTAGTAACAGCAGATACTACTCATGCAGATGAGAAAATTAACAGCTCATGTATTCATTTAAATTATAAAATGGGTGGGTTTTTGTTGATAAGTAATTCATAGGTTTAGGATATATTAATCCTGCTTAAATAATTGAATTAACATACGCCTCCCCGCCCTAGATTTCCAGCGACTGATTTTTTGCAGTCTGCACCCAGCGGCTTTCAGCAACCGTTATCAGTATAATAAATTAATTTTGAGCAAGAGTTAATCAATTTATCGTTCTTTTAACCGTGTTTACTAAATATTTTAATTATTTAATTAAAGACAAAGGTGTATGTGTTTTTAATTAATAAAGAAATATAAGTATAACATTAATAAATTAATTATTGTTCTGTTAATGTATACCCCCCTCCATTATTGTAATGTTACAAAAATCCTCTCCATCCAAAGGTTGTCTGGAAGAAATCGCTTCTAAGCGATAAGACCGCCATTGTACTTGTTGCTTTGTGAATTTTTATTTTTATGTTTGTTTCTTGTGTGGTGTACAATAAAGTATTTTCATTCATACATTTATAAGTACACCAAAAAAGAACTTTGTGCTTGACTTTAGAATGTCTGTACATGATAGCTATGTTATATGAAGATTGCGACAGTCTGTTCAAATATCAGGGCGTTTTAAACTTTAAGTTTTATAGCGGTTTTAAAAAAAATAGTTCCACGCGCAATAACGAAATATCTTCAGAGATTTTCGCAAAGCATTCCAAAGACGATAAAAAGATATAATTTTTTGCTGAACATAAAAGAAGACTGGCTACTGCAGCTTAATGGCTTTTGTAATTATGCGACAAAGAGGAAAATTTTAGTTTTATATTAAAACTTAGAAGTTTCCTGTAACTTGATCCCGCAAAGAAAGAATATTTACTTTGACATGGTAAAACTATAAAGAACCGTTTTTTGTTCGTCGTGTCAGAAATAGTTCTCATCTTTATAAATGCATTATCTGATAAGTGTTTAAGGTTTGAAGCCTATGGTTGGCGATATCGGTGAAATTACAGGCTAAGGTTTGAATTTTTGTGTATGGAGGCTGCCGTAGTCCGCTTTTTTCAATATTGCATCGCTCTTTGAATTTTGTATATTTGGATTAAGAAAATAATACCCAAAATCATCACTTTTAAATCTTCATGTCTAATTATCTTCATAACATGACACTTTAGAACATTATGCACTATATAATTTTTTGTTCGCCTATATGTGTCCAATCCGAATAACGTAAGTACAAGTTTTAGTGTCCGTTGAGATATTGAAAAAAATGGTGGATCGGTGACTATGTCAAACGTTTTCAAACCCTTTGCCTTTTCAACTGCATAATTCAGGGTGACGAGCGAAATGCAATGCCACGTAGGACAACTCTTAGTTAGACGTAACCTATCATTGACAATGACAATTGAAAATTGACGTATATAGTAGGTAATCGATTAATATCAGGTGGGTCAAGGGCTTGTGCCGTAATCTCATTTTATCAAGAATGCTTCTATGACATTTGAACGATTGCTTGGAAAGTATTTGATACCTCCAAGCGTTCCTTAGAAAAATGTTCTTGACAGACATACATACAGACAGACAATGAAGTGATTCTATAATGATTCCTTTTTTCCTTTTGAGTTACGGACCCCTAAAAACTAAGTACTTTAGCACTTGACTAAGAACGAACCTTTGCATATTAAACAGTGTTTAATGATTTATAAGGAGCGTAGGAAGACACTTGATTACCATCGGTAACTTACATACAATTGTGCGAAACCTACGCTTTGTCGTGGCTGATTTTATCAAAGCGATTTAGCCATGCGGACATCTGTTTACAAAGGTTAGTACCATGAGGTGGCTGGGTTAATCGTACTGGGTATATAAGGTTATATCCTTATAAAGCTATTCATTATAAATAGGGTTCCGAACCAAAATGGTAAAAACAGTTCCCTTAGGTGCGACTGTCCGTGCGTCCGTCCGTCTGTCACAGCTGATTATCTCAGCAACTATTGAACCTATCGGCTTGTGGAAAAGTTAAAATTAATAATGACTGTCCTTTATTGCATCAATTGCATTTAAAAAAATCTAAAATGTTTTCATTTTGCTGGGCGAATGAGCAAACACTTCAAAAATACTCAATATGTCAATTAGGATTACTAGGTCAAGTGAGGTGTCATATCAAAGAGATTGATGTATACATTCCAAATGCATTTTGTTTGTTTTTTTATTTTGTCAGTTATGTTGAAAAATAACAAAAAAATACCAATTGTTAAAATTATCTTGGTGTAATAGATAAGTAGGTATTCACTTGACATCACTAACGGCACAATCTGAAATACAGTCAAAACCGTTTATGGCGACATCGTTTAGAACAACATACCGTTTAAATTGACCAAAATCAAAGGTCCTGGCTGAATGTTATATGACCGCCTTATCGAAAACATTGGTTTTTACGACATTGTTTACTACGACATACCGCATTAAGCGACCACATTTGGTTAATGTTTTCGGAGAATTATATCTGTAGAACGACCGGCTCAGCTGTATTGTAAACAATTTGAATAGGTAACTGTATCCACATCTGGTACAGTATAATAGTCAATGGCTATTATCGTAAAAGTAAACAAAGTTTAGGGTCTTTTGTAATTCTTAGAAACAAAGCACAACGGAAGAACAATTTACAGTGCCAACTTTGATTGACGGTCTCAATGCTGTTAGTGTATTACGAAAGATTGTTCTTTTTAATGAAGAGTTCCACATGCAGGGAAATTGTGACGATACGCTGATTAAAATCCAACGTGAATTACAAAATGTGTATGCACGACAGAAGTGTTTCAAACAAACTAAAATTACAGATTTTATGCATACAAAAATGATGGAAAAATGATATTGTTCTTTTATATTATACGTTTGTATTGAAGTAAACAAAATGCGGTTTAATTTCCTACATGAATATACATATGTATTATCTTTCCTATTAATACCTGTAACCGGTTGTTACAACTATCGGTTTTTACGACTCAATATGAGTAGTCCCTTCGATGTCGTTATAACAGATTTTGACTGTAATTCTATAATCGTTTTTTGGAGATGACTTATCAAACTACTCTTTAAAGTCTACTCTTTAACGACCTCCGTGGCGCAGTGGGCCAATGGCCGGCTGAGATGCAGGAGGTGGCGGGTTCGATTCCCGCCGCGGAACAAAAGTTTGCATGATCTACAGATATTGGTTCCGGGTCTGGATGTTTTTCTATATATTATAAGTATGTATATATTTACAAAAAAAAGCATAAAGCTCTGCTTAGTTTGGGGCTAGATAGCGCTGTGTTAAATGACCAGCAAAAAAAAAGGTAGGTACATACAAATCCATAAAGTTTAACTAAATCCATGAAGTCCCGAGTGGTAGTAATGCGATAAAGCTTAACCCTTCACAGAGACGTGAGTTTCGCGGTTTCACGGTGTCTGACCACAGACACAGAATAACATACAGTTTTTATTACAAAAGCACCGCCCAGTTTTATTCGACCACGCAAATTATATCATTTTAACGGTCACGGTAATACCTTTAAACGATTGTGGCCTTTACGTGTCCGAGATAAGGTTTAAAGTTATGATAGTTTTTCTGAAACCAGCTGTCACAGTTTTGTAAGAACCGCAGAAAGTAATAAATCCGTCCGCGGCGGACATTATGTCACTGGCGGAAATGTTACCATTTCTTTAAAATATTGTTTTGGTTAAGTAATATACACTAAATTGAGATACCGTTATTGTTATTGATGGAAATTGTAAATCTGCGTTTAATGAAGTCTACTATGAAGATGGAAAGCTCTAGGTCCACGATTCTCTCTATTTCATAACGATCTAAATTACTCTTTTTAGTAGGTAATAAAGTACAATACGTAAGTCACAAAATACATAAGACTTATGTAAGACTTCCTCCGTGGCGCAGTGGACGTATAGCCGGCTGAGACGCAGGAGGTACTCGTAGCGGGTTCGATTCCCGCCGCGGAACAAATGGTTGCATGATCTACAGATATTTGTTCAGTGTCTGGGTGTTTTTCTATATATTATAAGTATGTATTTACAAAAAAAAAGTATATAGGTATTCTATCAGTTATCTGGCTCCCATAGTACAAGCTCTGCTTAGTTTGGGGCTAGATAGCGCTGTGTGAAATGACCAGCGATATTTATTTATTTATTATAATATTAATATTATGCAACAGTGAGTTTGTTTGTTTGCTTGTTACGCTTTCACGTCGTAATAGCTGAACCGATTTCAATAAAACTTGGTATATAGGTAGTCATATTTTGACCTGGATTGAAACTGTCTGGACGTGCGCAGCTGCGGGCGATAGATAGTAACTTAGTATTTTTCAAACTTTCGCGATCACTGTACATAATTATTGATTAAAACGGGTATCATGATCCTAAGGTTCTCTTTAGTGAACGCCATTATTACAAGAGAATGGTTCGTGAACGATTGAAATCAAGAAATTTCAAAATTTCAATCGATGGCTATAGACTCTCAACGTCCTGGAACCCGGGGATTGCTACCGTATCTCATTGCGTAGATACGGTTAGTGTAGTGTGCCGTAATATGAACGAGGACATTTCTAATTCTAAAGACTAAGTGAGGGAAGTTGCTGCAGCTACCCACACTTCTCGACGGTAGCTCCAAGTACTTCAGTCAACCCGTGACCACGCTTGTTACAACACAGCCGAAACGTCGGGATAACAAATAAAAAAGGTGCATAGCGAAAAATACCCGTTTAAATAAATAATTAGATAGTATCTTATCAAAAAACTCTAGTAAAGTTTTAGGTCGGTATAAGGTATGTAATACTCGTTTTGAATGAAACGTGCATATCAATACGTCATGCAGCATATCCGAGACCCACTTTCGACTTTCCCCGTCAATTAAAAGAGCTACCGCGGCGGGATATTGCGTAAGTTATGCCATTGTTTCGCGCCAATCATTTGTGCTCTAATGATGCTATAAAACTGTAATGAACCTCCGATTGCGATACAGGCTCATCAAATTTTACCCTAACTGTTACTATCTTCAGCTTAATGAGATTTTATCAGTTAGTTGAGTTTAGAACTTGTGGAAAGTCAAATTTGTAAAATCGTTTCATATTTGAACAGTTTGGAGGAGTTTTAAATAATTATCTCTCACTCTTTCTCTCGCTTTCGCTATTCTTTTTCGCGATTTCTCTCTATTGCTCCAAACATTTTTTCGTGATGACCCATGGTTAAGAGCAGACATTTTTTGGTCAGATCAGCCCAAAAATTTACTGATTAGTAAGAAAGAAGCATTATTTTATTTTATTATTTTCAGGAAACTTACAGCTGTACACAGAAAAACTAATTATATTATAATACATGCAAAATGCATGACATGTATGCTTAAAGCCAATTACAAGTTTCAAAAACACAGATAGTTGAAATAAACATCACGGAAAAACAGCTACGGTGGACGGAAAACTGTTATAAATTATAATATTAATAATTATGAGAGTTGTAGGTAGATTAACTGTCAGAAAATACTTTATCACCAATCAAGTGTTTGAACTTGCTTGTCGAAGTATTGAATAGATCATTATCTGCATCTGCCAAAGCGTTAGGCGAGGCGCTTGCTCGAATAATAAATAACCTGTAATTGGTTTTAATTGGTTTAACTGATGGAACATGTAAGATGTGCGGTCTCCCTAATGTGACTTTGTTTGTGTAATCCCAGTAGCTCCAGTAACTCAGAGCAGTCAACTGCCATTTACAATGCTCAGAAGATCATACGTTAAATCGGAAATATATCTAGGTTATTATAAAAATAATGGCCTACATAGTGTTTCCCTCGTTTTTATGTACCTAATAGTATATATATGTATATATATATATATATATGAGATAGATTATCTTGACATTAATTAATTGATAAGACAATTTACCCATATTACTTCTTTGACAATGCCGTTGTATTGCATAGCAGCTACGATCTGAAATTTAATTTATTCATCTAAAGTTCTCATTTCTTGACATTCCTCAGTATGTATTGACTAATTTAATTTAGTGTTTATAATTGTTACATATTGACATACAGAGCAATTTAGGATCTAAATTAGTTATATCTAAATTAGCTATGATCATAAGTACTTACTTATTAATCTGTGTTTAGATGTAGGTAAATTAAGATGCTTGTCTGTTTCTAGCACCTCCAAAATTATGGTACAGGTAGCTACTGGGTAGAAAAAGCCTATGTAATTATTAATGTATTATTGACGTTACAAAGTCTTCTATCGTGTCCCTGTGGTTTAAATAAATGAGTATGAATATAAAAACCTTCAGTTACAGACGCATTACGCACTCTAATTAAAATAGCGGTCCCAGCCTTGTTAGTAAGGGCTAACATAATTCCTAACAGCGTACCGGTGTCGAAGTACCGGTAACTACCGGTATACTATACGGGGTGTCAGTAGTCAGTCGGTAATTTAGAGAAAGACCAACAGTTTACGCATCCAAAACCATGAATACGATGTAATGTTAGTTTAGGAGTTGTAGTTATTTGCACGCCATTTTAAAGTGTTAAAAAATTTAAAACTTTTGTAAACCTTTTAAATCCACATCAACAATATGTTGTCCTTGTACAGCGCAAAAACATATTATCACACATCTCCAGACTCTAGGTATATGTACCCAGGTACAAAATACTAAATCTAAAAATATATAAACTTTTGAATTTTAAGGTATCTGTCTGACAGACCATGACAAGAGGTTCGCCATCGACGGACACGTCGCGGAGGACTATATAATACTTTGTCTTGTGAGTGCATTTTTTTTAAAATTCCTTTCTGTCTTTTGCCGCTACTTTCTGAGACACCCTTTATAACACAAGTACCGGTCCCAGTGTTCTCATTGCACGACACAGATTGAGCTATAATCACTATGTAAGTGCTGACTGTGGGAGAGTGGCATTTGAGGTGTTAATTTAAAGCAAGTGTTTACGCATCGTTCGGTCTTGTAATTGTCTTGTAGTGGCAATTTATATGAACTTGTACCCTCTAGTTCTCTTATGGATTTTCATGTCAAATTAAGATCTAAGTACATCCATTAGATGTTATTATATTGGATGCATTTTAATCAACTCCTAGACTGCTATTTTTTAAAAGACTGCTTAACATTTTCGGGGAAGTACTCATTGATGTGAACCGCTCTTATTAGGAAAGAACATTGTGAGCGAGAAGATATGGCACAAGATTGAAAAAGTTGTTAATATTTTTATGTAGTCCTTTGACACCTATATTTTATAGATATTTTAGTAGATTTGGGTAAGTTTGAATTAGAATAATATACTTCTGCAGTCGATTCAGTGTAGCGTCGACGTTGAAACTTCTGTATATCCCCATACGTCATACATAGTTAAGTATAAAGATCTCAGCCTAAGCAAACTAAAATCTTAATAAATATTTACCTCCACGTTTGAAGGGGGCTGATTGAAATTGTGAGGGTTTGACTGCGGCTGTACCAATAAAAGTAAGTATGTAAGTTCTTCGTTCGCGTGGTTTGTCAATAAAACATTACCCTCTTTCTGTGCAGTCGAGTATAAAATACCCTCGGTCTCAATCCCGGTCATAATCTATTTATATACCAAATTTCATCGAAATAGCCGTTTAGTCGTGAAAACATAACAAACAGACAGACAGAGTTACTTTAGATTTATAATACTAGTATGAACTAGTGGTCTACTTTAGTGGCGATCCAATAAAAATCCTATTTTCGAAATCCTTGAGGAATTGAACTGAACAGTTATAATCTCAAATACAAGGAGATAGAACAGATAGCTGATAGCCGGTTCCTTTAAACGTCGGTAACAACACACGTTTCTCCTTAAAAAGTGTTAAACTTTTGACACTTGAGAGAAACGTATCGTTATTGAATTTTTCCGCCGTTAACGGACGTTTATAGAACCGGCCATTCATCGTCCTTATCAGTTCAGCTAAGATTAACGACGTGTCGCGTCACTTCTTAAAAAAGTGTCAAACTATTGACACTTTTTTTAAAAGATACGTATCTTTGGTCGTTACCGACGTTTTTATGAACCGACCGTTAGCCAACGTTTCGCGGTCACTACATAAATAGGTAACCACAGCGGCCTGCACCCAACAGCTCCCAGCAACCTATATCAGGTCGTCTTTCCACAAGCATTTGATTCTTATAAATAAACAATAAAATAAATAATGCTGGACATTTCACACAGCAGCGCCATCTAGCCTCAAACTAAGTTAAGCTTTTACTATGAACTATACTCTTTATACTGAGAGAATACAAAAATACTTATATCATGAGAAACAACCAGACCCGGAACAAGTATCTATAGATCATGCAAACATTTGTTCTGCGGTGGGAATCGAACCCGCAACTTCCTGCGTCTTAGACGGTTATTCGCCCACTACGCCACGGAGGTTTATAAATACTTTCATGCACAGAATTTTTCTGGAGCATTTTAACCAATATTATATCTGTCGGCACCCAGTATAGTTATTTCGTTTAGCACGTGATACTATCACGTTGTCTCCAAGAGCTGAATAATTGTTTATTTCTAGAATCTACACAATCATCTAAATTCAGTAATATGAAAGTGATATAGTCTCTACGCCTCTTGCTAAGGGCATAAGGCAAAGCCTTGAATGTACAGAACTCTCCACGTAAATCAGAGTATGAAATCATGAGTGTTAAAACCTGATTTCCTAAGAAGCGGTAAAGATTTTACTATAACCACTGTTTTATGGCAAAGATGAAAATTGCTTGATACAAAGTTGTAAAGGAAGACAAAGCTATCTTAAGCGATATAGATGAATAAATGATTGTTTTTTTGTACATCTTACGCATAACACATAAAATAATTATGAAATTTACAATGGGTGGTTTTATCACTATCACTCAGGCCTCACAACCATACAAAAATGTCTTAGCATGATCCTTGACGGGTTAAAAGCGATCTCTTTCAGGCAGGCGTTTAAGTTAGTTAATACATATAAACTTACTCGGTTTTTGTGACGCACCAAGGAAGAGAACTACACTTGAGAGCAATAAAATCGCACATCCGCACATTTTTACTTAAAAGTTATTTTTTTTTTATTTGGAGCTTACAGCAAATTAAAATCAAATTAAATTAAAGTGCATAATCTAGGCATTCGCAGAACTGATAAAGGGTTGACATTTACCTTTAAAAACAACTCATTAGCAACAAAACAATAGACCCCCTTATGTCGCTCGATCCAGGTAAGGCCGGTGGCGGGATTTATCGCAGGTATAAAAGAGTGCATATTGAGGGAATGGTCATCATTTGCATACCAACGTACAGTGTGAAAGGTTCTCTATTGATATTGGCTTCAAACGGAACACGAAAATGGATACTACACCAGAAGTAGCCGCTCAAGTGGTTGCCCTTGTTGAATCGGGGCTTAAGCAAAGTCAAGTGGCTCGACAATTGAGTTTGAGCCGATTTACCGTTCGGCGTGTATACCAGAGGTATCAAGAGACTGGTGGCTACCAACGGCAACAAGGATCGGGCCGTCCCCGTGCTACAACAGAGCGTGATAACCGCTTTCTTATAACGACATCTTTAAGAAATCGTCGTTTGAACGCCGTTCAACTGGGCCAACGACTTCAAGAAGTTCGTGAAGTAGAAGTTAGCCGGTGGACAGTCAGAAGACGATTGAGAGAAGGTGGCCTGACTGCACACAGGCCAGCAAACGGGCCGAAATTGACCCCAGCCCACCGAGAAGCCCGCCTTCAGTTCGCTCGAGACCATTTGAATTGGACCGAAGAGCAGTGGAGTGCAGTCCTGTTCTCTGATGAGTGCAGGATGTGCTTGCATGGCAACGACGGACGGGGGAAGATGTATAGAAGATCGGGAGAGCGATTTGCCCAATGCTGCATAACAGAACGTGTCGCCTATGGCGGTGGATCAATCATGTTTTGGGGAGGCATGTCTATGGAAGCAAAAACCGAGCTTGCCTTCATCACCGGACCGAATACTGGTCGCCAATCAAGAGGATTGACTTCCATACGATACATTGAGGAAGTACTCGAGAGCCACGTCGTACCTTTTGCTGGGTTTATCGGCGAAAACTTTCTGTTTATGCAAGATAATGCAAGACCGCATACTGCTGGCATAGTGATCGAGTACCTTCAAGAGGTGGATGTGACCGTTATGGAGTGGCCAGCTCGAAGCCCAGACCTCAATCCCATCGAACATCTATGGGACGAGCTGAAAAGAAGAGTTCGAGGCCGAGATGCTCCTCCATCGACTCTACAGGAGCTGCAACAGGCGATCGCAGAGGAATGGGAGGCTATTCCTCAAGACTTTATCAAAAGTCTAGTAACATCAATGAAAACACGGATGGAGTCAGTGATTCAGGCTAGGGGAGGGAACACTCGGTATTAATAACAAACTTTAAATTAATTTTATCTTTTAATTTCATAACTTTGACACCAATACTTGAATAAAGAATTTTTTACTAAACATGCATTTTTGTTATTGATCCACAAAAGCATTTTTATGTAATGATTGAAAGACAAATCAGATACCACTGGATAGGTATTAAAATAGACTATGAATCTGCATTACAGAAACATAATATTTTTTGTTTTTTTTTAGTTATGTCAAAAAATCATGAATGTGCGATTTTTTTGCTCTCAAGTTTATTTCCAGCAGTGTGCGGTGTCCTAATAGAACACGATTGCCTGATCATCGCTAGTTCGCGCGAACTTTGTGCGTATCAAATTACGATCAAACATACTGATTTCGATCATTATTGATGTGTAACATCTTTCCTCTCGGTTTGTGGGAGTGATTTTGGCAAATGTTGAACTGGAAACCAGAGAAGCGCGCGCTATTGGATTTGACCAATGAGCGCGCGCGGTGGTCAGATGTTACACATCATATGCGACTACTGTAAGGCTCGTAGCTTTTTATAAGGTACGTGATAAATCCCATATTTATAATAATGATTGAAATTAATCACGAAAGTTTTTTAATACTGATTTCGAATTAAATCGCGCGACTAATATAGGTAAAACTACAAGAACGTGCATTGCTTATTTGCGCGATCGCGGTGTGCATATAAGGACACCGCGGTAGACTGCCGTAAGTTGATGATGATGACGAGTCTTACGACCGTCATATGTAATGTGTAGGTGGCCGCTATCATACGAAACCAGGGCTTAAGTAAGCAGGGTGAAGCGGGTCGTAGCAGTGACGACCTTTTTGCCTCGTGACACAACTTAACAAGAGGCGAGGCGGCTATGAAGTACCATCGAGGTAATGTGGAAAAGGTTTTATTTGAGATATCCATATTGACATGGTGTTAAAAATAAGCTGCAAGGGATCACCAGGCATGGAATGAGTCAAAACGGCATTTGCTAAATGAAAGTAATTATTATAATGAATGCCTATTTTTAAGATTAACATACTCTTACAGAACCCACGTTATCGAGAACCTGGTGTCTGGACAAAACTAGTATAGGTTTTTAGACATCATTGAACTATTGTATAACCAGCTTTTTGTAGAAAATCTGATAAATAAGCAAACTAGAAAAAAAAACAAAATATGTATAGGCTTGCCCCTGGTCCAGTGGGTTGCCTGTTAAAATATATAATAGGGCGATAAATTAAAATGTTTGCTTATTCCACAAATTCCCTGAGACAATCCCTGAGAGTGTCGTCTATCTTACCTGTTTATATATTGCCTATTCATCTTCTACCTTACTTGCGGAAACTTTAAATTGGCCTTCTTATAATAAGTAGCATTTACTGTTGTTTATTTCCTACTCAAATACCTTTTCTGTAACCTAGCTGTAAGTTTTCCAAAAATTCAAAAAAATATAAAAATAAAATAAAAATAAAATTGTATTACGTCGCTGCTGTACTACCTTTATTCTGGTTTCAACTAAAATCAGCGTTGGGTGCAAACATCCAATATTATGCTGAGCTGAATGCTACTTTATGTACGCAGGACACATGAGTCGAACTGTTATAATTAATGCAATTGTACCTAATATTTCATGATTATTTGATATGTCATTTTGTGTGTACCAAATAAATAATTATTCTATTAATCTTCTAATAATGGTATACATTTTTTTTGATGGTAATGACGTTCGCTGAAATACCTATGTAGTTATTTTAATCAAACTAAATAATTGAATATACCTACCCGGCGAGACCCGGTTCGGAACAGATCGTACGGACACATTGCCAGTTGTAACACTGATAAAACTGTACGTAGTAATCCAGTATTTATAATAATTAATGGTTGAAATAAATAACGATTTTTTAGTACACATGAAAATATTTTTAGAATAATCTTATAATTCTTAGAACATGCTTCGAACAATTTATCCCGATTTGTAAAGTCACATTCCACACAGTTACAGACAGACAAAAACACTACTAACAAGATACCTAAAAATTTTATGTAATTAAACCCGCGGCCAACATTGTTTCTAAGGACCGGTCCAAAGAGTAAAAATATGAACCTGCACAAAGAGTAGTATGAACTAAGAAGGTGATTATTGCCCGCTTGTTCCTAAATTCTCAGGGAAATTCAAACTGACACACATAAAAGCGACTTCGCAACGCAAAGCGTCCTTCTACAGTACTATGAGATGACCAACTTGCCTAGGATCGTGTGTGAGACCTGTCAACGCAACGCAACGCCGGAATACGCGGCTCGTTGCACGACGCACGACGCCCGGCTCTTCCAGAGAAGCAAATTGAGAAACAGCTTTGTACATATTACGTATGTACATGCCTCTTACCCTAATCGAACAATATAAGCTTGCGGATAAAAACAGACAAGTAGAGATTATAAAACTTATCCCTCTGAGCACCGGACAGTAATGTATCTCTGAAAGGTGTTTTAATTAAGTTCTCAAGTTCTTAGACCACTTTGTATAACTGTACATAGGTACTCCATGCTAATTTCGAAACAAGTGACTTAAGTTTTAATTAAAATAGCTCGGTTAGTTTGTTAGAAACCGTGTATTAAAACGTAATATATGGCTTGGTGATGACAGGAGAGAATTTCAGGAACGTCAGAGGAAAGTTGTGGGGCTAGTACCGGTTTCTGTTGGTTCATCGGAGTTGGTCACTTGGTCGTAAACGACGTTCTACTTTATATCTATAACCAGATGAATTTTGGATTGTTTTTTTATGTTTAATGCAGCCGGTGTCTTGGGAACACTCCCTGGTAGTTATCTGAAGCAGTTGAGCAACGATCTTGCAACGGTCTTTAGATAAATAAAATAAATAAATAACTATTGCTGGACATTTCACACAGCGCTATCTAGCCCCAAACTAAGCAGAGCTTGTACTATGGGAACCAGATAACTGATAGAATACTTATATACATTTTTTTTGTAAATACATACTTATAATATATAGAGAAACAACCAGACCCGAAACAAATATCTGTAGATCATGCAAACATTTGTTCCGCAGCGGGGATCGAACCCGCTACCTCCTGCGTCTCAGCCGGCTATTCGCCCACTGCACCACGGAGGTCGTCAAGATGAAAACTGTCTTAGATGATCGTGTAAATAGTTGTATGTTCGTAACTTCGTAGCTATACTTAGAGCTTGATTCATTATGCCCGGATTACTATAACTGACATTTAAAATCAGTCTATTTTTATCTATTTTCATGTTATAACGAAAGAGGTATATATTTTTGAAGTGTTATTCACATATTATAGGATAGCGTTATGCAGTGGTGTTGAAACAGTAACTTACAATTACAAGTTTTTTAATGTATAATAATGTTATATCATCTCTATAATATTGTATTATTAGGTATTATATTAGAGGAAATAAATATCTGTAAAATCGTCTTTTTAACTGAAATAAAATAGACCCTCGCCTACGGTGAGTAATAAATATTTCGAGCAATGTTATGATATCGACAAACATTTGACATTTACGTTTTTTTCAATTCTCTTTAATTTAAGAAACTGGTGCTCAATTTACTAACATATTAGAATAAGTATTTTTTTATTTAACCTGTTTCATCCCACTGCTGGGCAAGTATTGTTATTAATAAAAAAAATCAAAACCAAAGTAGGTATTATTAGCATGGTTGGGATATAGCAGAGAAACACTTTTTCATTTGCGCAAGTAACTCGTACTAGGGTTACCGCTACATACTCACCTACGTGATACCATAAACGGGTCTTTGGGAAACTCAAATAGTTCCTTTGTAATATAAATTAACCATGTTATAATTGTTTTTGGGGTTGAAAAGGGATATGTAAGTTTATGAATGTCATAGGTATGAGAGGGATTCCACGTGGCTTTGAGGCGTGTGACTAAACCCAGTGCGTAAGAGGAAAATATAACGGTGCGGTAATATAACCCATAATGAAAAAAATACCTAATAGTAAGGTAAAATAAGTTATCTTTTATTTACCAACTCCTCTGGCTCGACCATATACTGCGAATGGGTGACGATCGAAGCGTCAAGAGAGTATACTTGGACCGACCTTTTGGCCGCCGACTGGTTGTGGCCAAGTATCGCTGGAGCGATAGGATGAAACGCGACCTCGGAGCCGACGACTGGCAGGTGATGACAATGTATTTTTTTTAAACTATTGCATAGCTTCTATCGCGGGCCTTGAGCGTGGAGACCGAATCCAGAAATTCCGTAACGAAAATAACCTAACACCCCCCACTTCGACCGGCACAGCGGTGATACTTTTTAGTTTTGCCATCTATCGATGAATAGCAGAACTTTTAATGACTTTTTGAAATATCACGCTTGTCTCTTTAGTTCAGCAACTCGCCTCTAGGTGGCATTGGTTGTACCGGCGTTACTGCGCATGCGTAATCCCTCTCGTATCGTATTTATAATTGCATAAGTTGATAAAAACGGCTATGCAATAGCTTTACCGCGGCAGTCTCCGAGTGCCACACGTCTTTTTTTTCTTTATTAAGGAATAACAAACAATTACAATATATATGCAAGGTACAGTCTGTGTTAGTACATAGTATATCATGTGTGAGCTATTGATACTGTAGCCCACGACGTTATCCACAGGTTAGTTATATACATTTCATAAAAAGAAATGTTCCAGCTAGAGGGTCTGTTAGAGGGTAACATAGATTATTAAGGTTGTGTTAACAAAAACAAACAAAGACCCTCAAAGAAGAAGAAGAAGAATAAACAATATAAAATCGAAGAGTGAAGATAACTAATACAGGCACTTACAAGAGTTACAAGTCTAAATCTGAATTGAAATCTGCACTAACAAGTGAGATATCTAACATCTTTTTAAATTTACAGGGAGTACAAGCGAAGCGAATATGTCAATATTTGAGAAGTTTGTATTATAGGACTCAACCATACGACGAATGGGATCACGAGGAAGAGTGCATGTACAGAGGAAAGTGGCGAGTTCTCGTATCGGAGGCCAAGATTCACATTGGATCCCTGCGCCAATGGAATAAGAAGAAGTATTTTTATTTTTAAAGTATTATGCGACACTTGCATCCTCGTATAAAGTGAAAGGTTGGGGGTTAATGTCCCGTCCGGCTCTAAATATTTAAGACGGTTTCAAAAATCTTTTATAGATTATATAAGAAAAAACAGTATACAATCTCAGTAAGCTTAACAAATTTAGCACGTACTGAGGAAAACTTTGCCCTCGTCTGTTTTTCTTAAAGAATCCGGGCCTCTTTAAGGTAAGAGTGAATAGGTTTCTTCTAGATCTACGTGCTTCATCTTAGACCACATCATCGCTTACCATCAGGTGAGATTGTGGTCAAACGAAGATATATCCAGTTTAAAAAAAAGGCAGATTATTTTTTTACCCATGACGGAATGGAGACGGTGTGTGCGATTATGGTGAGAGGTTGTATGTTTGTGTGTACAAAAAACGAACATTCCCTTATAATTTATTGTGTTTTGGTTTAAAGGGTATGGTTACCGATGAAATTGCACATCCATGAGGCTTTACACCTGTATGCCTCAAGTTAATGGACGCAGGGCAGAGTATCGTAAGACACGTTCCTACGAGGCAATACTTTGTTATAGGCAATGGTTACCACTTAACTTCAGGCAGGCCATATGGTTGTCACATCTCCATATAAAAAAATATATAAAAAAGATTTATATTTGCTAGAGAATCAGTAAGAACGAATTTTCCTCCTTAATAAGAACAGGGCTATTACAAAGCTGCCGATGTTTTTAATAATTATCTATGTCTTATTTGCCACCCATTAAACTAACATGTTCACATCAAGATATAACTGCTCCGTTTTTGCGTGATTACCAGTTGGACTGGATTTTTTCATAATTATAGCAACTGGTTTAGAGTACAAGTGAACTGGACGAGTTCATGGTGATTATAGACGTTATAAAATTAAATAAGTTATAAAAATTATCGGACATTAGTTTCAACAAATCTACTGCATAAGAACGAACTACGAACTTTTTTTAACTTTAATAATCGGAGGCCTTTCCCCAGATGAGGGATACAAATAGCTAGATATAGAAATAAGAACTTAAAGAAACTTTATTACTTAGTGGCTATTTCACCACCTCAGTAAAGCTATCCAACGGATAAAAAAATATATACCTACATCTTTTGTTTTCACATGAAAACAGATAAAGAGAGAATGATTTTTAAGGTCATAGAAGACATATCAATTCGAAAAGGGACCGGCACCGTATCGCCTTTCGCCTCGTCGTCAAACAGGCGTCAACCTAACGTAAGCACGTAATCAAAGCGGATCAGCAGCTCCTTGGCTACGGCTAGGCGACGCCGCGCTTACGGTTCGCCGCCCGCTGGTTGACGGCTAGGCGGCACCAGTTTCACCGCTCGGGTACAAGCCGTAAGCGCACCGCACCGCGGTTGTGAGCTTGTCCCGAGGCGACGCGATTACGTTACGGTTTCGATTAGTGTGCGTTGCAGTAGGCAGTTTCATAGAAAGAATACCGACGATCCCTTTTCGAGTTGATATGTGTGCTATGGCCTTTATTCGTCAGTTAAAGTTACTCGGAGGTCGCGAAATAGGAGCTTAAACTTCAATTAGGTACATAAATATAATAATGTCCTTAATATACCCACATGTATTTTCTGTTGGGAGTAAAAGCTGATAAAAGTGATACCGTTTGAGCAAATAAAACAATAAAACGTATGTGTAAAATTTTAGCTCATAATTTCAAAATGGACTACCAGACTACTTATTAGAATATAAAAACAAAAGTTTAATTAGCAATCTCAGCCCGCAGAGCCTTCAAAGTAAGTCCCTAGCCGGATCTAAGAATGTAGCTGAGCTGGCTTCTTCATAAATATGGAGGTGGTGATTAAACGGCGTTCCGACTCTAGAGAGTTTTTGCTCAATACCCTCTTTATGCCACAGAATAAACCTCCTATTCACTGGGAGACAAGTGTCGTCATAGACGTTCCGGGTATCGCGTGTGGCAAGATTTCGCTACACACGTCTGGTAGCATCGCGCGACTTTTAAGTCATTACAATATTTTTTAGTGTGTTTACCACTGCAAAGGTTCCCTTATCCCTTTTCCACTTTTTCAATTCCACAAAATGTCTTTGTGAACGGATCCATGACAATAGTCGTGTCAACCGCGATGCTGTTTTTCGTCAGAGGGCGCTTCTGATGAACAAAATTTATGTCGGTTTATTATTTTGGAACCTTATGAAATGTATAAACACACTATGTCTTGAACATTATCATATTTTTTTCGGGACTCAAAATGACTAACTTAACATGTAGCACAACACAAAACGTCGTCAAAAACTGTCACATTTTGCCTTACAATTAAATGTCCACATTTTGTCTCCTTGTATAGAAAGCTTTAAACCTATTTCAAGAAAGTATTGGCTTAAATCAGAAGGTATAGCGATTATCAGTTGAATCACACGCAAAAAATAAGCTTTATGACCATCTGAGGCGAGGATCACGTAAGAAATGCAAGCCTACGGACGTTCACTTGCATTGTAATTTCGTTTGTGTGTAAATGGAATGTTTTTCACTTTTATTCTGCAGCTGTAGATTGGCAAAGTAAGTTTTTTTGACAATCTTTTAGTTCGTAGACCACAAAAGAGTTTTACAATACGTGAGTCTCATTGCGCTGCTTCACATAATTTATATTCAGTCACGGGGCTCTTATATTCAGTTTCTTTAAAAAACATTTAGATTACAATGAATAATAATTAAACTTTTACCAAGAATTCACATTATATTTCCAAGTAATGTTTAATCTGTCACTACAATAATCTCATTTAAAATGATTTTTACATGTGATTCAAAATTCATAACTGTCTTCAAACTAAACATTATTTACATGATGTAGATACACCGCTACACCAGCAATAATGTTTAAATAAAAGTTTTCTTTCTAAGTCAAGTAGATGCTCGTTCAGTACCCCTTCGCACTCACCGTTTCGGTTCTACGTTCATAATGCGCATGCCAGTTTCTCAAAGTGGGCTTAAGATACAATTCCATAGCCGACTGTCACCTGCTGCTGCTGCCTGCATTCGGCTACAGAATTGTATCTTAATAGGTACCTTCTAGATCTTCGTGCTCCATCTTAGACCTCCTCATAGCCTATTAGATGAGATTTTGGTGACAGTAATAAGTTCTTACTTTACGCCGTATTCCGTAATGGGTCTTTAGCACTGAATCATTGGTCCCTAGGCAATCGAGGCTGTATCTACCGTCGATCAAACATACCGGAATTACAGGCTCAAACGTGCCTAACATTAGTGGTTAGCATAATCGTAGCCTATGAAACCTATGGTTAAAGTGAAGCCTGCTCTTTAGCATTTGATTTGTAGATAGAGTACTGCTTCGATTTATTCTTCGTATAACTAGATTTTTTATCAATAACCTACGTCAGGTAAAACCCGAAGTATGTATGTGTGTGTGGCCTCAATAATATACAATAATGTACTAAAAACGGAATGTTTACCATCATTTACTTTGTGAGTTTTTGAGCGTCTCAATATTTCAGCAAAGTTGGACAAATAAAGCAAATATCCTGTTGAAAGAGAGGATGTGCGGAGGGAGGAACCTGTTGAACTTGAACTGTTGTATTTGAAAGTGATACGAACGTAAGCTTCGATCAGCAATCACGACGGATCTGATATAAAACTGCAATTACAGAACTTGTTTTTGGACAAAATGACGTTTGTAATCGACAAAATCGTTAAAATTTCGCGAATTTCCCAGCTTAGTGTAGCGATTTTGTCGGATTTAAACGTTTACTACTAAACGCCTACATTAAACGGGTCTATGTAATGCGTATGGTATGGTATGTGGCGATTCAAATTCACACGCCAGTTTATTGTCGTCTGAACCTAGGCTAAATGTGTGCTTTCTCTTAAATTTACAGATTTGTATAATACATCGTGAGTTATTAGTTACTTTCAGGGTACTGACTCATCACCTAGTTACTGAAAAGATATGACTGATCGAAAAACAGAAGCTTCAGATAAATATTGTATCGAAGAACACAGATACATGCAATCGAACTTTGCCAATCAGCGTTCTGAGACAAGGGAATCGTTAAATAAAGGCTCGTTTAAGCACAAACTATAACACTTTATTATTCTGAATGTATAAACCAGTTTTGGCTGAAAAAAATCAATAAGCTCAATTTGAAAACTCCACGTAAGATATTTTAAAAAGATCCCCACACCACAAACACTTTTAAGGCAATGCGTAGACGGTTAAGTGATTGATAATAAATTATTTATAATAAATAAATAAATAAAAAAGGATTGTGTGGTTTTATGAAACCACGGTAAAAGTGAAACTTTGTTTCACATTATATACATTTTATCTCGTTAGCACAAATGAGTAATAGTCTATACTATACACTACACGGTCAGCTGATGCGACGAGCGCCTTTCACTTTATCCCTACTCTGCGGCCGACCGTCACGCGACATGCAACACACAGACGAAAAAGTTTGAGACGATGTAATAAAAGTTTCACTTTAATAATAACTGGCAGCAATAAAATAGTTTCAGGATAATTCCCAGTACTATTGTCCGACATCACGTTACCAATCTATTGCTCACTAGTTGCCGTGCAGATAATGCAGATAAAGAATTGCTATGTAATATGATTTATACTGGACTTCATCGGTACGACACGAGCAAAAATATTGCCATACCAGCCCCACATTGCCACGAAAGGTTACTCGTTTAAAAACCCCTAAACAAATTGTAATTTCACAGATATTTACATAACGACATCTATGGGGGAGGCCTATGTTCGTTAGTTGACATTCTTTGACTGATATGACGATGACTGAGAGGTAAGTCAAGCCGCAACAAACGAGGCTCTGCCAGAAAATAGATTGGTTTCCGGCGCCTGCGGTAACCACAGTTACCCTCAGGGAATCTTGCTGACGATGGAATCGAATGTTTCTTTGATTCCGACAAACGGATCGTTATGAACAATTTTTGATACTTTCTTCTTGTTAGTTATGCTAAAGGGTGCCTGAAGTTTTTATAACAATGAGCTTTGATATTCTGGCTCCGGTTTATTGTGAGTTGGTTGACGTTTATCTTTGTGTGGATTTTCACAGAAAAGCTGTTGTGAAAAATGCTGTTTTTATGTGAACTTGCCGGAATGGTACAGTTTGTTACCCGTAATTTCGTAATAATAGCACGTTGCGTTGAACTGAAACTATCATTTTCTCATTTCAAGTTTCAAATTAATTTCAACACACTGTTTAATTGAAAAATACTAACTATTACACATTAGGAAGTGACACTCTGGTTATTCGTGAAAACTAAATTGATTTTGAAACCCAATTGTATTTTATTTCATTAGGTTTGATGTATCTCACAATCCTCTTTTCAAAGAGTCAAGAGAACGTTTTCTGAGCAGGATGGTGGGATACATCGAAATACTGTTGGAAAGATCTGTTGGAAAGGTTTGGCCAGCAGTGGGACGAGATATGTTCGTGAAAAAATATAAGGTATATATGTATTGGCCGCGAGTGTGCACCTAAAACTTCTAAAATATAACTTACTTAACTTAATATATGTTGCTTACATTTAGGGGCAAAGTATAGTGTTGTCCTTGCTCCGCTTGATTGGCTTTGCTCAGTTCTACAATTATAAGCCCACACACACAAAACGTGTGCGGACAGCCCGGTACTCTGGTAGTAATAGTAGGTAATGCAGTGGTGTGCGTGGTCCGTAACGCGCATATCTAGGTTATTTGGTAAAAATGATTTCATGTATGATGCATATATGTATAGAAATGTTATAAGGTTTAAAAACCATTACCCGTTATAAAGATTTTGCACCTGCTGCTTCGTAGCAGTTAATTTTACAACGAAATTGAGTTACGAGAGCCAAAACGTACAAAACTTTTACAGAGCACAAATGATTATTACCCTCAGATGCAGTTGTAATCTTATAATAAACTATTTCTTGCACGCCACGAAATATAGAGCAAAGCATTCTCCGCAATCTTTTGAGAGTTATTTTATTAGCATACTAGCTGTTGCCCGTGACTTCGTACGCGTTACACTACTAAATTTGTAGGTTACCTAGAAATAAAGCTAAACTCGCTGTTGCAACTTGACACCCCATTTTTCTCCTATGGGAACTGATTTATGAAATAAAAGGTAGCATATGTGGTAATACAGGTTATAATCTACGTATATACCAAATTTCATCGGAATCAGTTCAGCCTTTACGACGTGATTGAGTAACAAACAAATAAACAAACAGCAATATTAGTGTGATGCTGCCGCCCAAGACTTCGTACGCGGGGTTCGTCAATAAAAACATGACCCTCCTTCTGCGCAGTCAGGTAAAAAGTAGCTTATGTCTCAATCTCGGTCATAATCTATCTATATATCAAACTTTATCGAAATCAGTCAAGCCGTTTAGTCGTGACAACGTAACAAACAAAAAGACAGAGGGACAGAGTTAATTTCGGATTTATTATATTAGTATGGGTAAGGATTTTGACGAAATGCAATTTAAGGTCTACTTTTAGATCAGAGATCTCTACACGGGTTAAACTCAACCCAACTTTCGGAGTCGGGTAAAATGATCAATACATTAGTACGGGGTTTATCACGTACCGTTTTATCGGTGTTTTGACTAACAATGTTACGGTTTAACTCGTGATAAAACCCGCATTTATAATAATAACCACGAAAGTTTCCTACGTAAAAATGATCAATACAGTCACGTGACTAACTGGCCTTTTAATTCATAGCGTTTTTAGAGTGAAGGTTATGAGGTATGTTATTTTATAACCTTCACAAGCAACGGCGTTTTATAAAACTAAGTTCATTGACCTTGGTAACTAGACAAGCAGGGTCGTACCACAAAAAAAATTAAACACTGTTTAGTGCGTAATTACAAAACTCATATACATAAATTGGCATGGAATTATTGATGGAGCGAAGCGAGATCTCCAAACTTGGGCAAATCAGCGTTGTATGTATGTATGTTTGTTTGAAGATAACTTTCGAAGCGTTGATCCGATCATCGTGAAATTTGATACTTATGTAGGTAGTGATGGCACAATTCTGGTGTGACTAAATGAGCTAAAATGTGAGAGGGTTGTTGAGATATTGGGGTTAAAGAGGGTACACAAAAATGAAAATGAGACTATAAGGTCAAGTGGGCCGTCAAATGAAAGGTCTTTATTAGTACATTATGACCCCGTTTTTATTTTTAGTTTAGTCTTTGCAGTTTTTGAGCTATTAGACATAATAAAAACTGAACTTTGACGAAATTCACAGGGGAAATTTGGTATGCGTGTAGCTTTAGTAACACAAATAAATGCAAAAGTCTGAAATCCAGAATAACTGCAATTTGTACCCCAAAAAAGAGTAACCAATTAACATGAACTCCCGTTACCTGTAATTTGAATAAATTGTAGGTCAAATTATATGGTTATATATTTCGGGGCACTATTTTGTTAGTCAAAGATAACAAATAATAATTGTTTTGTTTTTATGGAAGATTCAGTTTCAAGATTCGGGGCGAACCACTAGTTTAATATACGTTAAACAGTTGTTTAACTTGTAGTAACAAGGTTTATTTTAGACCAGAAAAGTTAACATTTTCAGCTGCATACTTAAAGTCTATGTTTAAGTTAAGTCAGAAGAAAGGTTACTTATTATTATTGATTATTTAACTGAAATATAAAATAGTCTTTTTGGTTTCGGTATTACACTTTATATTTTTGAAAATATTATCAGTTTCATGTCGTCACTGTTTTTCATGTTATCATTGTATTAATAACGATCAATTTGAAAAGTCTTAGTGTCAAGGCACCTTTAAAATAAATTAATTACTTGTACAATACGAATTAAAAAACGAATCTAATAAACAACCTCATGTGCCTGAAATTACAGGTACATGTATATCTAAAGTTGATGGACGCAGAGCAGTGCATCGTAGGGCACGTTTCTAAGGTGCTTGACCTACGAGGCAACACTTTGTTATAGGCGATGGTTACCACAACATCAGGTGGGCCATTTGATTGTTCCATCTCCAGGTAGTTTATAAATAAAACTGTCGCCAACTTCAGTTCTTCAAGCCTCTTTGAACATTTTTAACTGACTTTAAAAATAGGAGGCGGTTCTCAATTCGGTCGTATTTTTTTTTTGTTTTTTACCTCAGAACTCCTTTATTTTTCAACCGATAGTCCCATAGCAATTTCATCAAAATCGGTTCCGTAGGCTGGTTAAATCGGTTATATCTTTGTTAAAAAGTTACTTGTCTACAATCGTACAGGAGCTTTGACCTCATGAATCCACAATCACAAGCGATCAGCAATGGGGGGTATCGATCGTGTGAAGGAAATCGGTGCATTCTATGCAATCATGAGAGCTACTAGACCGGACTCTCCTTACAAGGAAACCTGGTGAAGCCCTGTGTCACTTTTAATCATCGAGAGCTTTTCCACATCAAGGATTTTATACGCTAACTTAGATTTTAAATATTTTCTTTTTAAATTGAGTGTAACTTAACAAGAACAATGACGGCCTCCTCCCTCCATAATATTATGAGCCTAACAGGGTTAGTAATGATAATGTACCTAACCTATCAATTACCACGTATTATTACATTGTGGAATACAATAAATGATTGAGTATTGAGTACTGAGATCGAGTATTTTGTGTCATAAAAATCACATCACATTAATATTACAAATGCGAAAGTTCGGATATTTGTTGTTTATTTGTTTGTTTGTTACACAATCACGTCGTAACGTTTTGATGAAATTTGGTATGTACGTATATTAACACACAGACCACTTTTTATCGACAAACTACGCGTGCTAAGCCGCGTGCAGAAGCTAGTTAATATATAAATGCGAAAGTTTAGAACTATGTTACTTAATCACGCCGTAACGGCGGAGCCCATTTTGATAAAATTTAGTAGGTTATGACCTAGAGTGAAACATACTACTACTTTTTATTGGCAAACCACGCGAGCAAAGCCGCGGCCGGAAGCTTGAACTTAATACAATTATTTTTTCAGGAAACAATAGAATAGTTAGTTACAGGGTGGGTATAATATTAGATTATTAACCAAGGGGATAAAGCAGTGTCTTACGTGACGGGCACTAGTAGGGTGCTCGAAGGCGCTTTCATTTTCTTCAACTTCAAAATAATTAAATATAAAATATTTTACTTAATGTTATTGTAGCGAAACGTCTAAGTACTATTTCAAAAACTGTGGCATAAAGCGCATCAGTCAATCTCCTTACTCTGAAGGTTTTACCTTCGAATTCTTCTTGCTTGTGTTGTATCGATGTCGATGGGAATTTATGAAAGCGGCGGATTGTCTTGTTATGAAAGGCTTGAAATTCCTCTTTTTGTGCCAAGAGCCTAGATCAAGTACCTATTGATACGTCTGTACAATGTTGTATGGTATTCTTTTTGGCTTAAAAGCTTGATATCAAATGGAAATTCTTTCTCTCGATAGAAATGTCAATATTTTTTACTTGACTGCGATACAGGAGAGTATCAAAAGTTATATAAGGTTAAAAATATTTTTCATCACTCATGCTCTGAAACTTGCTCATTGTTAACTCGATAACGGCTCCACAAATGCGATTTACGGCCCTATGGCCCTCAGTAAATATGAAAATAGAATGAGGCTCATTGCATTCATAATAAGCTAAAATGAAATAAAATCTCAATGACACATACTTATTTGTATTTAAAAATGGAATAGGCCACAGTCCGGATATTAAAAAATACCATAACGCAAAGTTTCTTTTTAACAACAAACTGTTATGAAAAATACTTTTGTAATTTCCTCGCATTCGTGATGAAAAGTTATAATTATGTATACTATAGCGATCAATAACACCCTTGACTGATTAGCGTTAGATTGCAATACAATACGCGTTACAATACAGTATTGTTGCGTTATAAATACCTATTACAAATATAATTATAGAGTTCCTTAATGAAAATGTTACTATATGTACTAAAAACGGGATATTTACCATGATTTGTGAGTTCTTGATTGTCTTGAAAATGTTACAGTTTCGTTTTGTGAAAGTGTTGCAACTCACTTTCCTTTAGTTTATGTCAAAACCACTACCAACCAAAATGTATATTTCTTACTATCATTCAGCGTTACTTTAGCGTTCATTAGTACACTTCCAACCTTGTTTCAACATAAATTTAAATAAGAGGGAGTCGAGTTTAGTTCAAATTTAAGGGGAAATATTATAATGGCGATGCAATGATATAAAAATCACCCGCTCAACGAGTTTTTTAGATTTAACACGCCAACAAAATACTAATAGAAATTGCTTTCAGCGATAGGGCCTCCCATTTGTGTAACCCTGGTGAACAATAAAATGCTACTTATTCTAGTTTGAGTTGAATATTTTTTTTGTGTTTTTTAAAGAGAAAACATATAAAACATATAAACATAAAAAAACATATGTAAACATACAAAAGGTGATGATGGTGATGTCGATGTAAGGTTGAATTGTGGAAAAATACACTCCATTCATGAGCAGTTACGTATAAAGATAATTTTTTTGGAAGTTGATCTTTATAAAGTATATTTAGATCCCCTTTAACGTCATTACATCAGCCATAGAGCGTCCAATGCTGAACACAGGCATATTTGTATGAATAGATTTGATCGATCGCGCGAACTGAGCGATCAATCTAAGGTCGTTTTTCATCTCACTCTCCTTAACCTAAGATTTATTGCAAATGAAATGATACTCGCAAATGCTTTGTCTGCATTTTGGCTGAAGCAATAATTTGCATACTTCACCGCAGAATCCTTTGCATGCATATTTAGTTGACCTATTTAACTTGAAGGCTTCTTGATAGAGCTTGGCTACATTGTTCAAAAGTTCAAGCTATTCGGTTCATGTCCTAATTTGAATTTCGCAGTGGAAGATTCAAAGCAAAAGGTCCCTCAGGTTTTTCATAGAAAACGTAAAAAGCGACGATCAATGTCTTATGCTGTTATTATTTAAATGATGTCTAGGTTATGGTAGATTTACTACGAATGGGGTATGACTTTTAATGCCGAAAAATATGTCTTATTTTAGGTTTTCTATTGAAATGGAACAAAAATTCTCCTGCAGAAAAATATTTTTAGTTTACTGGGTAAAAAAAGTTGACTTATACTCTAAAGCTAAACTTTCTAACATCGAATAGCTAAAACTTGTGATTATGTACGAATAGCATACAATGACAAAATGCACCAATGTTAATTAACCCAGGTAAAGCAAACTACAGAAAACATTTTATGCAAAATAAAAAGTATGTATTAATTTAAAGAACGAAAGTGCCTACCGTAAAGATGAATCACCTAAGTTTATTGCACTCTGAATCATTAAAGCACATACTCAAATTGTACCTATGTATAGAAATTTGTAATGGCAACCGCCTTATGCAAGCACCCACGTATTCAAATAAACATGTCCGTAATAACTTTCCTATACAAACTAAATCGTCTAGTCACGATTGGAGCACGCCACTGCAAAGTTTCTTCGCATCCTTGAACCCTATTCCGTTGATTTAAGGGTGAAGTTTAGAAATAGCAAGCTATGTTGCTGACTGTACAGTAACCGGTTACGTAGCTCTAAATACTGTCACGATTATAAGCTGTCTGTATCGATTGATGGAGTATACAATACTCAAAACGTTTGTATGTTAATAGCTTCATATATAATCATCACGCAACAAAGCCAATCACTCAGTCTTTACATCAGTGGTTATAAAATTATACAACATTCAAAAATCCTTAGTTGTTGGCTTAGTCGGGTATTCTCTGACTTCAGATTTAGAGGTTTTGGGTTTAAATCCCTGCCTTAAATGATCCTGTAAATGTTCTTGTTGCTTTTGAGGAATGGCGGGAGGGACAAGTGGAAGGATTTGGGGAACCTTTGCCCAGCAGTCGAACCCAAAAGATTAGAAAAAATATTTACATAGTTATCTAAAATTGATATGACTGATTTTGCAACTTGCCTTCAAATTCGTTTCGGGATTCATCTGCTTTTGAGTTACATTGATAGGTATTAATTAATAACAGTCTTCAAATTGATATCACCCTTGGTATTACGTCAGAGGTTGAAATATAATCAGTTTTTTTTATGGCCACATCTAGCATAAGCTTGTATTACCAAATAAATCTCATTTTTTTTTGGTGATAGCTAAGTGCTTGACCACTGCCTCACCTAGTGGTAAGTGAAGGTGTGATCAAAGATGGAGCACGCTTGCCTAGAAAGAACCTATTCACTCTGGACTTGAAGACTCCGAGATTACTGGTTCGGAAAAACATACGGCGGAAGTGAGTTCCACTTCTTACTTGTGCTAACAAGAAATTAATTCAAAGATTATTTCATACAAATTCCAAAAGTGTCAATGGATGGAATAAACTGTTTGAGATGTAATGGTGTAAGTACCTACTACATACAATAAAAATATTTGGACTAGATACTAACAACAACCCAGTTCTCAGAGATAACTTGACCAATTTCATGTGCAATTATTGCACTGTGGTCGAAATTGGTCAAGAAGACACCAGCATCATCATAATTTGGACAAGGAAGATGAAAGGATAAACATAAGAAATAAATCATTTTTAATAAACCTCCCCATATATAAATTCTTACATAAATTCTTCTCTTCTTGAAAATTTATCATTTCATCAATGGGAACCTGTATTCCACACTGGTTTATATCAAAACTTAACGAACAAGCTTATTTAAATACTTAAGTAAAACTTTACTCAGAAATGCCGTAAACTATTAGATTTATAACCCGATAAACAAAGTATTAGACTTGGTTATTGAATAAGCAAGTTTTAGCGCATGTGACTTCCAAATGCTGCAGATAGTGTAACGGCTACTATAGCAACGCTAGGGGTGTCATAAAAAGTCGATAATTTACCATCCGTTTGTTACTGTTGTCACTATATTTAATATAATCTAGTTCTAAAAGTAATCCTGGTAATAAAGCGTTATTATATCTAACTATTTGCAATTAAAATAAAGTATGGACCAACAATAACGGTAGGTACGAGTACGTACAGTAGTTAAATCAACAAGTAGTTAAATCTTTTAAAATAATATTTTTTTCACACCACCTGCTCGACAATGTCAATTATGTGTCATGTAAACCTCACCGAAAGCAGGTGATTAAATCCCTACGGCTGAGCCGGGAGTAAAGTTTTACTGAATTTCATTATGCCCGCGAGGGCATAATGATTTGAATTGATTGAAGTGATTTGAATTTCGAGCCTCATCTGTATAATTAACATTTGAACCAAAGAGACCCAACAAAAACCTAGATTTTGTTTTTATTGTCTCGCAGAAAGTGTGTAAAGTAGAGTATTCTCCTCGTAGATAAAGCTGTCTGCATCTTGGCCGTGCTTATATCCCTTTCTGCACTCAGGATTCAATATAGCGCCCGTGACACAAGACACTACTTTATCCCCTCGTTTAATAATATACTATGAACGAATCTATTAACTGTTTCAGTGGACCACTAGACAATTCAAACTAAGGTGAGAGATTGTTTGTGTTTGCAAAAAACGAATGTTCCCATTTAACTCCAAAACGATGTGACCGATTTAGAATTTTAGATACGGGTTTCTGTAAAAGATTTGTTATTCAACGGGGATAATTCTTAGATAGGTGGTTATGGTGTTAACTCTCCAGAGGGCGCTGTAATAAAGATTATTTGATCAAGAAATATCTGCTGTAAAATGGTATTACGGGTTTCATTATGCTGGCTGTTTTTTTTTATTTAAACTTGTAACGTAAAATAGATAAGACGGTTTGACAGCCCTGGTCACAACTACTTTGCGAAGGCAACTTCTAATTAGGTGCCTCAAGTGTCCTCACTTCTAGTCTGGGATGCATCTTGACTATCGTGTGTAAACTGATTAAGCTATAGGTTATGTGAACACAGTAAGTACAGTAAAGGAAGTTTTAATTAAGTAAAGTAAATATTAATTTATAGTGGGGTAAGATCCATTATACGAGTATAATTTTGTGGAGCACGTGGTATAGGAATAATCTTAAAAAAGATTATTATATAAGATATTATAAACGCGCAGCCTTTGTGAGACTTTTCTGTTGGTTACAAACTTTAAACGGGTATTTATCGCGTATTTACCTTTTTATTTATTATACCGACGTATCGACTATGTGGCCGACAGACTGGAGTACCTGGAGCTACCGCCTACCGTCGAGAAGTGATGGCAGCCGTAGAAGTGTACAGATATCGCGAAAGTTTAAAAGTACTATTTCCTGCAGGTATTCATTAATATTACCACATATCATCCTTTCATTTTATCCCAAGATCAAATCAGAAATGAGGAGATCCGTAGAAAAACGTACCATCAGGTAACTTACCGTTTACCATCAGGTGGGCCGTAAGGCTGTTACATGAAACTATGCCTTAAAAAACACATCAAAACACTAATATTCTAAATGCGAAAGTTTGGATCTTATTTTATTTGTTTATTTATTTGTTTGTTACTCAATCACGTCGTAACGGCTGAACCGATTTCGATGAAAGTTAGTATGTACATACGTAGATTATAACCTGGATTAACATATAGGCTACTTTTTATCACATAAATCAAGTTCCATGGGATAAAAATGGGGTGTCAAGTCAAGTTGTAACAGCGAGTTTAGCTGTATTTTTAGGTTACCTACACATTTAGTAGTGTAACGCATACGAAGTCGTGGGCAACAGCTAGTAAATAATATATATGTATATAAATTAAATTATGCCTTAATACACATAAAAACCAGGTAATGAGGTACACATTGGTTGGTTTTAGGGTTTGTCAATAAATTAAGTAGCCTATGTCTCAATCTAGGTCATAATTCATTTAAATATCAAATTTCATCGAAATCGGCTAATCCGTTTAATCGTGAAAGCATTACAAACATACAGAAGACAGAGAGTTACTTTCGAATTTAAAAATACAATGTGATCCAATTAAAATTTTTGTAAGTTCGCGAACAAGTAAAAGTGGAACTCTAATTAACAGAAATAAGTAATAGTTTAAAAAACTAAAAAACACGTTTTTAGAGATAACCCATGCTTTTTACAATAAAATACATTTTTTTGTTAATTATTCTGAATCACTATAATTTATATTCATAATTTAAATTTATTGAAAATCATTTTTTACGTATTAGTTCGGTTATCTACAAAAGCGTGTTTTTTAGTTTTTTAAACTATTATTTATTTTCTATTTTTTAGTTCGGCTAACTACAAAAGCGTTTTTTTTGTTATATATTTTTTTATTGAATTATTATGCATTGTCCTTGATAACATTGATAAGTTTGCAAAATTTCAATTTAATTCGACTTTTTGAAGTGGTTGAAAATCAAGTTCATATATTCCGTTACATACCTACATACATACATACAAAGCGTGTTAAAAACATCATTATCCGTGCAGTTAAAGAAGGGGAAAGCCTGGGGCCTGGGGCAGGGGAGTTACCTAATAAAACGTATAATGGGCGGTCTTATCGCAAAATAAAGCAATCTCTTCCACGGCAATATGTAGGAATGTAAAGTTTTTCTTTTAAACACCTATTTCACCTCACTGGCTTCGACACCCTGTAGAGTACAAGTCTTGGTACTAGAGTAAATTGGCTCCTGTCTCAATTAAATTCAGTCGTGTTACGACTAACTGCCTGCAGAGCAAGGCTGTAACACGTGTCTGCTGTCACTTCACAGACACACTTGAGAAATGGGGTAGTTTCCATTGGGTCCTTTTAATGAAATTAGTTTTAATGCTTAGAGCTTTAGACATTTAGCTAATTTTACCCTACTGTGAAGAAGGAGAGCAATGTTTTTAGGGTGTATGTATGTTTGTTCATTTGGCGCCTTGTGCAGGCTAAACGGCATGACGGGTTTTGACAAATGAGGTATCATTGGAATCGTATGAATCACAAGAGTGACATACCAGGGCCCGTAGCCAAAATACATTCGCAGCGAATCTATTCGATTTCTACATACATTTGTTGTCGCTGTATTACGTGGTATTTCTATAGCATGTGTCAAATCCCATACATTTTTGGACTTATCGACTAGCGTCATCGCTAATCGACTGTAACTTGGCTAAGCCCTCTAGAAATACAACACAATAGATTTTCAATTGTTATAGGCTCGATATCGAGTCGGTGTGAGTATGAACTATATTGAATTCGCCGGTGAAGTTCGGCTTGCAGACGCCATATTAATTTTAAGTGTGATCGATTGAGTATCAAAATAAAAGTACTAAAAATATACAACATCTATAGTTAAATGTATTATTAGTTGCTAGAAAAAAATAATAATTATAGATATTCTGCTCTCACGACCCAAATGTATCACCACCACGCATATATACCAACAAATTTATGTGCTAAATATCAATCATACGCACTAAAAAACACGAATTATATACATAAGGTGCTGTTTACCTGTGAAATGTTCTTTTCAGAGCCATTTTCGAGCTCAAAATATAAAATTGCAATTAGGTAACATTGACGTTCGGTAAAATCTCCCCCTAATAATAAATCTACGTTTAAAAGTACACATATTTCAAGCTTGGGATATGTGCTTGGACTTGGTATGCACCAGAGCCCAACAGTATTGGAACTGGCAAAGAATACTTACTATTAAGCTACTGGTTTAATTACAGAATTGTTTCTACAAAAGTTTTGACGCGTAAAATAATCACATTACAAATATTTTTGTAGCTTTTATTATCAAATCATCAAAAATCAAAATCCAATAATTTTTATTTCAAGACGATTTACAAAGCTTGTTTAAGATTAGTTAGTTCATGAGTTTGGTGGTTACAGACATTGCTTACAGACTTGTGTTTTGGGGCAATATGATGTAACATTGCAATATTTTGCAAATTTTTAATTGGTGATTTTTGATTATTTATCTAATTACGATGGAGCGCAGCATTCTTGGATTCAAGCGTATTGACCACATACGCAACATCGAGTTGCGCTCTCGAACACAAATCGTAGATGTAGCTACGAAAGCCGCCAAACTCAAGTGAGACTGGGCTGGTCATTTATGCCGTATGTCGGGTGATCAGTGGGCTAAGCTCACCGCCGCCGCCGTGTGGAACCCCGACAGCCCGAAGACGTCGCGGCAGACCAAAGAAGAGATGAAGGGACGAGCTCACTAATTTCCGAGCGGACTGGACCATCTTAGCGCCTGAAAGAAGTGTCTGGAAAGAGTGAGGGAAGGCCTTTGTCCAGCAGTGGGACACAGTGGGCTATTTTTTTTTCATTACAGAATCAACAGCACTTGATATCAATGTATACAAACTCATAGCTAATGCTTAATGCCAATAACAGATTTTTATAGAACTTTAAGAAATTAGTCGCCTAGAGAAAAAGATCAAAAACACAATACATTATATTAATTAATTTTCAAGGAATTTAGTAATTTAGTAGGTACGCATTTGAAGAATGAAAGGGAAGGAGGTTTTTTTTTTTTTTTTTTTTTCGAATGGACTAATCTCGCTGTTGGCCTCTGAAGCCGTGACAGCTTAACCGAACTTTTGGCGAGCGCAGATGGCGCTCAGCCCTGTAAGTTTTTTAGGCAACTAGCGCAAGGGCACCACTTAGGTACGAACCTCGGCTTGGGCTGTTGCCGGGATGGGGATAGGAGAGAAGCGCCCGGGTACATGTCTGTACCTCGTATAAGCGGCGACTGAAGGGACTCGTCGACCTCGCCGGCGAGGTCGGTGTTTCTGTGAAGTGTTTGCTCTGTCTGATATAGATGACTCACCTTCCGCATTAGCAGAGGTGATTTCGTCATCCGGGTCTCCGAGAACGTGTCTCGGACGACGGAGGATTTAAAGGGAAGGAGGGATGCTGTGTAAATGTGTATACTTGAGGGGGTGAGGGAGGGAGTGTAGTGTTTTTTGTAGTGTAGTTCATTGAGTTTCTGAATATTTTATGAAACGCGCTATATATTATTAAGAACAGATATAACTTGTTTCTTAAAAGATGCCTTGCTATTAGAGAAGATGTCTATTTCCGAGAAAACCTTGTTGTAGCTATCTAGCGTGCGACAGATGACAGAGTTTTGGGCATAGGTGTAATAACAAATAATAATAATAACAAATAATATCTCAGATTGAAACAAAAACAGTAACAACGCACAGCAGCTAAATAAAGATAGGTATCAAGTAGCAGGCTAACCAAGCATAGAAGCCTCCTACAACTGAACGTAAACACGTAAACCCAAAACCATTTTAAAGCATTGTTCTGATTACAACTTCCGCATAACCCGGTTTATTTATACCATTTCGTAATGCATTGCACCACACATAGGTACCTTCTATAAGTCCGTAGCACATGAGATACAGAACAATGGGTTGCAAGGCGCGGCTTGACTCGAGAGCCCAGCTCGGGTCGAGTGTTGTCTTCACCCTGTTACCTTGCTTATACTAACACATAGAGCTGGCTGGCAAATATTATAAATTCGAAAGTAACTCTGTCTCTCTGTCTGTTTATTACGTTTTCACGACTTAACGGTTGGATCGATTTCGATGAAATATGGTACACAGATAGATTATGACTAGGATGGGGACATAGGTTACTTTTTACCCGACCCGACCCGATGAGTCAGCTGGTACAGTTAGTTAACATTTTTGGATTAAACTATTATTGAAACGAAATAAGTAAGTATCAGTTGCATAAACTAAAATTACCAACTGCGGTAACATTGAATCAGTTTTTTTAAACATAATAACGTCGCCCGGACCATTACAACGAATCGATTGACACCTCATTCATTCAAAAGCGGATGAGTAGTTTTGGCGCTACGGCGGAACATACAAAGACTGCTAAAAACATAACCTTTCTTTGCCTTTACCGTAGTCGGGTAAAAAAGGATAAAACAACAAGTTTATTTATATTTCTGTGAAAGAAAATCTCATCTGATTATTTAGATAATATTTCCTTCAGTTATCTTAATTAAAATAACTTTAGCGACTGTAACTGAGTTTTCGTTTCTTTACAAAGACATTAACGTCGACCCACCCTGGCGATTTACTGACCTCGTTCTGGATTCGTGATAAATGAATATCAAATAGTTAACGAAATATCAATTTATTCAAACTTTAGCGTCTGGCGATCAAATCAATAAATGATTGAGGAACAAACTGATGTTTAGTCATTCGAGGAGTACGCAAATTCATGCGTGCTAAACATTGATTTCGTCACGGTTTGTTATTTTAATGATCAGTTTAGATATTTTTTTTAAGTAGGAAGTAGGGAACCTTGGGCAATCGTGTTGAACTATTGTATATTAGACTACAAAGTAAATCAAGGCAGGAGATAAATATCATCCTGTAAAACCGGTTCACTTCTTGAAATCGGAGAGCATTCATGACCTTGCCTCTCTTGTCTTAAGACAGTAAATACCTGATCCTAAGATATCAACCAACAAGAGTGACCGGCTGACATGCACACAAGTAAACAAAGGATGCAATCTGATATGCAATCACCCTACGTTTGTGTTGCGTTTGCCGCACAAACAATGCAGCCTTACCACTTGTTCTTACGAGTTCTATTTAAACTTAGAAGCAGCTAAAACAACTGAAAGATAATATCCGTAGTCACATTTTATGGAGGCTCATCATCATCATCATATTAGCCACATGACATACACTGCTGAACATAGGTCGTCTTTCCATCTAGAGGGGGGCCGTCCTACACTGCGCTTTCCAGTGCGTGGTCTCCACTCTAGAACCTTTCTGCCCCAACGGCCGTCAGTTCTTCGAACGATGTGCCCCGCCTACTGCCACTACAGATATGAAGGATGTTAAGGAGGTTATGTTGACGTATTTTATCTAACTAGTGGTTCGCCCCGAACTGAGATCTCGCTAGTCTCCCATATAAACAAAAATATATTATTCGTAATCTTTGACTACCAAAATAGTGCCACGAAATACAGAATCACATTACTTGACCTACAGTTTCATTCAAATTACAGATAACGAGAGTTGAAGTTACTTGGTTATTCCTTTTTCGGGTACAAAATGCAGTTATTCTGGATTTCAGACTTTTGCGTATATTTGTGTCACTAAAGCTACACGAATACCAAATTTCAGCATTGTGGGGTCACTGGTGTATCGTGTGAATTTTGTCAGTTTTGTTTTTATTATGGCTAATAACTCAAAAACTACAAAAGTTAAACTATAAATTGAAATGTACGAATGAAGACCTTTCATTTGACGCCCCATTTGACTTAATAGTCTCATTTTCATTGTTTTTACCCCTCTTGAACCCCAATATCTCAACAACCCCCCCAACATTTTAGCTCATTTAGTCACACCGAAATTGTGCCATCACTACCTACCTATGTGCCAAATTTCACGATGATCGGATCAACCCTTCGAAAGTTATCCTCGGACAAACAAACATACATGCATACATACAACGTCGATTTGCCCAAGTGGATTTGGAGATCTCGCTTCGCTCGATCAACTATACTTTTCAGTTGCTGTGGTTTTGTGCACAGACTCAAATACGTAATATTAATAATAGTGGAAACCAGCGGTTAACCGATCGAGATGAAAAGTACAATTTAATTAACCCAATAATGGCACACTGAGCTACTAAATAAGTAATATCAAAGAGTACATAATGCATTATATTCCCATCTTAGTATTGAACCAATTATATAGCTACTAAAGCGTTTAAAATAGTTCAAATGTTCGCCAAAAATAGAATAGGAATAACTTTAACAATAAATGTTTTTGTAAAATTAACTTTACATTCAGAGATGAACTATTAAGCATACGAACCAATTATGTAAATTCTACTCGTATAAGTTGCAAAAACTTAAGTGGTAGCAGCTTGTTTGTTCCGCAGATGAAACTTTTACATAAATTACAATTAAAATCATAAGTTGGACATCATCCGCCAAGCTCAGTGATGCAGTTTAGCCATATTCGCAAAATCGATACGCTTGGGCACAAATAGGTAATTATTTTCAATTGTGGTTCCACCGTGGATTATTAGGTTGCGCGAATCTCATTAATTATATGAATAATCGAATACCACATTATTTAATTGTGTTAAAAAATGGTGCAACTGATTATATAAACCATTTAGAACCTCATGCATTCTCAGACGTTTTACGCAAGACATAATTTTGGTCTTATTTCCAATTCTCGATATCCCTATCCGATACGACACGTTATAAAATCTAACCATAGAGAATAGCATCATTTCCTCCTGTCGATTTTAAGACATATTAAACGTTGGCTAAGCCAAGCATAACAATATTTTTATACTAAAATTAAACTAGAGACGTTTAAAGTAAACACGGTAAGCTTAACATAATTTTTCAGTCTCGGTGCAAACTTTCTGTGAAAAAACGCAACAAGAAACATTCACGTGAAAAAAGTTCAACGACCAACAAAAACAAACTTCTTAAGCTCGAATGCAACACGCCTACTCTCTATTCAAACCTAACAACTAAAAGATAAACAACTCACAGTATGAATAGTCTTATAAAATAACCGTGAATTAGATTAGTAGTCTTTCGTCATTCGTCACTGAATTCATTTCCTACTTGGCTGATCGATGAGACAAAGCTCTGGTGTAGGGTTTAAGCGAATCACATACTACGCAGATACAGTAATATTTTATCTGCGTATAAAAACTTAATTATCTGAAAGCATAACACACTAAACAGATACGATAATGTACGAGACAATACATTCATTCAGAATCCTTCAGACTGAGTAGACTTGTGTTTTGGTAAGGATTATCTAATATATATTACAATGAGTTCGCGTTTTTTTCGTAAAACGCGAACTCATTGTAATACTTATGTATTATTATGTAATAATTGTAATTGTAATAAATGTTGTTTATTACTTCTGGATTCATTAGACAGCTCGTCAGCAGATAATTCTGATTTTGAATTTGATGCACGTCTTGTTTTAACCTTTTTTCAACCTATATTTTAGGTTGATATTTGCACCTACCGACATGATTTGTTGAATTAACAAAATAAAAATAGTTCAACTATAAAGGTAAATTTGACCTGATTATTTAACTTAGTTATTTTGTTGGCTCAACTTCGTTAACATGTTGACTTTTACTAAATTATCAGTTAGACTTACTTAGATTCGAATATACCAAAAATGTTGTGTTGTCATAACCTCTTTTAGTGGTTGGTTTAACCTATTAATTTTTAACAATTTAATTTTCGTAGAAATAAATGTACTATTTATGTTGATTAAACATAATATTAAGTTAATTTATGTTGATTAAACATAATATTAAGTTAACGCAACTTAAATGGAATCAACATTATGGAATTCAACCCATTCGTTTTTTCAGTGCAGATAATAATCTCACTATATTTCTATATATGTCGGTGCCCACAGATACTTTACGATAAAATATAAATTATCTGCGCTCTGTGTGTTAGTTCATATGAATTATATTGAAAGATATACGCTCAGATACAGATATGTTACCGTATCTGCGTAGTGTGTGATTCGCTTTAAAGTGTCTTCAAGAGATAAATAAGCCAGACTTTTTCACACACTGCGCTATCTGTCGCCATACCAAGCAGAGCTTGTACTATATGAACCAGATAACTGATAAAATACTTATATAGAACGCTTGGTTTCGTCAATCAATACTACTATAGAATAACACCCAAAATAAAATCCAGTTAAGGTTCAGAATCGATGTTTCCATATTATATTTTTAAACACGTCTAGCCAACCGGAAACTTATTTGAATTGAGAAAATAAGAAATTTTATATTGACGGACTTCGATCCGCTTTTCCGTCATAAAAGCCTGTGGGTTTTTATTTATACATCTTGAAGATGGAATAACAAATTCCCCACCTGATGATTAGTGATAACCATCGCCTAAAGAAAGCATCGCCTGGTAGGACCTTGGGAACGTGCTCTACGATGCACTGCCCTGCATTTATCAACTTAAGATATACAATTGTAAAACTGAATGTTATTCTGTTATTCTGATTGATTCAGTTCTGTTGACATCAAAAAAATGGTAGAGCATAATTGATCGAGCGAAGCGAGATCTCCAAATCAACTTGGGCAAATCGGCGTTGTATATATGTATGTATGTTTGTTTGTCCGAGGATAACTTTCGAAGCGTTGATCCGATCATCGTGAAATTTGATACATAGGTACAATACATCACCTAGGCGATGGCACAATTTTGGTGTGACTAAATGAGCTAAAAATGTTTGGGGGTTGTTGAGATATTGGGGTTCAAGAGGGGTAAAAACAAATTAAAATGAGACTATTAGGTCAAATGTGACGTCAAATGAAAGGTCTTTATTAGTACATTTCAACCCTGTTTTTATTTTTAGTTTAATCCTTGTAGTTTTTGAGTTATTAGCCATAATAAAAACAAAACTTTGACAAAATTCTCAGGGTACACCAGTGACACCACAATGAAATTTGGTATTCGTGTAGCTTTAGTGACACCAATACAGGCAAAAGTCTGAAATCCAGAATAACTGCATTTTATACCCCAAAAAAGTTTAACCAATTTACATGAACTCACGTTACCTGTAATTTGAATGAAACTGTAGTTCAAGTAATGTGGTGTGCTATTTCGTGGCGCTATTATGGTAGTCAAATATTACGAATAATATACTTATTTTTGTTTTTATGTGAGACTCGCGAGATCTCAGTTCGGGGCAAACCACTAGTTAAATTATACAGGGAGTTTTGGACCCGAAAAGGGGGGGGGGGTATTTTAACAAGCGGCAATAGACCTGTCACGTAAGGGTGTTCATCATAGGGATTAATTATAGTCGTGAGCTATATTATTTTATTATTAGTAGCCTTACACGTATTTCATCAAAATACCTTCCAGCCCCAGTTTGATCATCCAGTTTTATTTCTGGGCGTCTGGTCGAAGTCACGTCTGATCCGAAAGCTAGCACTTATCTGGGTCAACGCATAAGCATTGCAATTCAGCGGGGCAATGCAGCCAGTGTCTTGGCGACACTTCCGCCTGGTAGCATCTGGAGCAGTTGAGCTATCTATAGCTCGTTTGCAACGGTCTTTTCGATGATTCAACTGTTTTATGTATTTTATAGTCTTGTATTATAATAGTAGATACTCGCAGGTTCATTTAATTTAATTTATTCCCTGTAAATTAAGGTACAATGTTAGGTGGTAGGGGTTTTATGTAAACGTTAGATTCCTACGAGTAACTACCTATCACTATATTTCATACGAACCTATATTATGTCGTCAAGCTATCTCTGATGCTGTCAAGCGACCTGTGAACTCAGAGTGGATACCAACTTCCTTATAAGATTATTACTATTACATACAATACATTATTTCAGCGCATCCGCTCACACTCACGACATGCATATCTCTCAGTAATTCCCCAGGTCGACTGCACTAGTCGTGACACCGCGTGACACGCCTTCAGATGTCACTGGGAGTGACAACTTGAGCCTCGCTGAGTCCCGGCGTTGCCTGACCTGTGACGCAGCTGATAATAAACCACTGTTGTACTCATCATCATCATATCAGCCATAGAGCGACCACTGCTGAACATAGGCCTCCCCCATAGATTATAGAGCAACCAATCTTATGCGACCTGCACCCAACGGCTCCCAGCAACCTTTATCAGTTCATCTTTCTCTAGTGGTGGGCGGTCCTACGCTGCGCTTGCCAGTGCGTGGTCTCAACTCAAGAACCTTTCTGCCATCAGTTCTTCGAGCTTTCTGCCCCACCCAATGCCACTGCAGTTTATATAATTTAAAAAAACGTAATATATACCTAATGTCATAGTATCTGCAGTACTACGTTCCTGTAAAATACTCGTGTTTAGGATTCTGTACCGAAATGGTAAAAAGGGCTGGTAAACTATTGAAGCTATTGAATTGAAATATGGAAGCTATAATTAATACTGGCAAGTAAAAGGAAGTTGCAAATTAATAAAAATATTTTCATTTATTTTGATTGCCAAAGAGGTTAAAACAGTAGGGGTTTAATATAGGGTTACTAGTTCAAATGGTGTACAATATAAAATAGCTTAATTTAGTTTTGGAGTAATACAAAACATATTTAAAAAAACGTCATCATTATAAATCATTATCATTATAGTCGACATGAATTTTAAAAAAGGTAGGTTCTACGAATTTAATAATCGAGTTTTTAATTTATATTGTTTAATACTATACTGAGACGCAGGAGGTAGTGGGTTCGATTCCCGCCGCGGAACAAATGTTTGCATGATCTACAGATATTTGTTCCGTGTTTGGGTGTTTTTCTTTAAATTATAAGTGTGTATTTACAAAAAAAAGTATATAAGTATTCTATCAGTTATCTGGTTCCCATAGTACAAGCTCTGCTTAGTTTGGGGCTAGATAGCGCTGTATGAAATGTCCAGCAAAAATAATAATAATAAAGACAAGCTAAGCAAGTACCTTGACTTGGCTCATGAGATTACCGCCATGTGGGATGTGGAATCAACGATTATCGTTCCGATAGTTGTGTCGGTCAACGGACTGATAGCGAAGAGCCTCGACCAATACCTTAAGAGGCTCTCGCTAGGAAGTTGGATCAAGGGTCAGATACAGAAGGCGGTACTCCTGGACTCGGCACGCATAGTCAGGAGGTTCCTCTCTCTGCAGCCCTAGCCACCGATCGCTTGGGCCTTGCTTCGCGGTCGGTGGTTTACCGTTTTTATAAATACATATATTTTTTACTATAATGTTTATTTTTTGTAAGATACTTTGTAGTGAAAAATGTATTTTTTTAAACGATTTTGAAAATAAATATGTGTGAATAATAATAATGCATGCTTATTAGCTGATTATGGAGGATCTGAATTTTATGTTGCTATGGAATTGTTCCCATTTTTGCAATGAATAAATGAAATGAAAACGAATACCAGGATAACTTTGCTTATGGAAGCAAGCCAGCTACTTCCTTAATAAGCTATGCCTGACCTATGTTGCTTTAAGTTAGCAATTAGGAGCAAAATGTTCCGGTAATTTGTTAGTAGGTTTAGAGGGAAGTCTCACTTCCTAGTAATATTAGCTATCCTATGCAGAGATTAATCTTAATGTAATTAAATAGATATATTTTAACATAAGGGAGCAAAATAATATTTTAGGTTTAAAATTCGGTTGCAAGATTTGACCTAAAAAACGAACTAACAACTTAAATTAATAAACGCTTCTAAAAAAGACACAGCTCGACGAATTCTTGAATAGAAGAATACGGTGACACATTCAACCAACAGTTATCCAGCGCAGAATTATATTAATAATAACAATAATTCTGGACATTTCACACAGCACTATCTAGCCCCAAACTAAGTCAAGCTTGTATTATGGGAACCAGATAAGTGAAACAATACTTTATACTTTTTTTTTGCGAATACATACTTGTTATATATAGATAAACAACCATACCCGGAAAAAATATATATATCGACGCTTGAAAGGCAATAATTACTAAGCGTCATGTTGGCAACTTTACACTAGATCATTTAAAAGTTTTTTTTTTCATTTTAAATCGTCAAAAATTGCCTATTAGTCATATCTGCTCGATTCCAACGAATTTTCAATGCAAATTAAAGGCTTCGTAAATTGGCATTTAAAGAATTTGAAAATTATAAATGAAAAAAATAAACTTTAAAATGATCTAGTGTAAAGTTGCCAACATGTCGCTTAGTAATTATTGCCTTTCAAGCGTCGATATGCAGATCATACAAACATTGATTGTGCGACGAGAATCGAAACCGCAACCTCCAGCGTCTCTGCCGGCTCTTCGCCCACGTCGGGCGCCATGGAACCCATATTATTACAATACGTTTCTTCCTCTAAATCAGTTGGAAAATTTTGGGCTAAAGTACAAGACCGATTTTTTTACAGGAAATGCTTGGAGATTTTTCATTTGAAATTGCCAGATGTGGCCAAAGATATCATACTTCTCAGACAGGCAATCCATTTAACGTAAATGGTGGCTACAAAATAGTCTCACAATAACGGCCCACGCCGGTAATGAAGACAGAAAGGCCGGAAGTGTCAGGGCTAGGAAACAAAGGGCCCATTTGCATATTGCACTTACTCTGCTCTTATATCTGCTATCTTATGCGGCTGTCATTGAGATCACGCCCTCTTCTCGTTTCTGTAGCAAGTTGTAATACTTAGATTGTTGATGGTAAACGTGTTCTGGAGTTGAGTAAAATCTTTAACTTCGCTTGCAAGTGGACCTCTAAAATTAGTTGAGTTCATATTATTAAAACTCTTAACTTTTTAAGTAGGCAAACCAAATTTTTCCAATTCTCCGCATTGAATCGATGCTTTGACAATTACGAGATAAAATTAGATTAGATTCGATAATTCTTTATTGCACACCTAATAACAATACAACTACAAAGAACACCGTAAACCTGTGTGATACAATTGGCGGTCTTATCGCTGAATAGCGATCTCTGCCAGACAACCTTTGGATGGAATGGACTGTGTGGGAATTACCTGGGGTGTAATGGTGTACCTAACATACTACATATACGTACTTATACTTAATATATAAAAAATAAAAATAACATAAATGAATGAACTTAAATGATAACTAGGTACTTATTGAAGAAACATATTAATTAATAATAAATACATAGATATTTAACGACAAATACTCAAATAGGTTTCTCTGAGCATAAGCACAGCCTATCTCTGTATATGATGTGACATTAGCGATGATGTGATAAGCCACCACTCGTTATTGTAACTGAACTGAACTGGAACTGAGATCTCGCGAGTCTCCGATAAAAACAAAAAAATATTATTTGTAATCTTTGACTATCAAAATGGTGCCACGAAATGAATAACCAACTTACTTGACCTACAGTTTCTTTCAAATTACAGGTAACGGGAGTTCATGTGAATTGGCTACATTATTTTGGGGTACAAATTGCAGTTATTCTGGATTTTAGACTTTTGCCTGTATTTGGGGTGTGGTCACTGGTGTACCCTGTGAATTTTGTCAAAGTTCAGTTTTTATTATGGCTAATAACTCAAAAACTATAAAGACTTTACTAAAAATAAAAAAATAGTCTAAATGTACTAAAGAAGACCTTTAGTCTCATTTTCATTTCTTTTACCCCTCTTGAACCCCAACATCTCAACAACCCCCCAACATTTTTAGCTCACACCAAAATTGTGTCATCACTACCTACCTATGTATCAAATTTCACGATGATAGGATCAACGCTTCGAAAGTTATCCTCGGACAAACAAACATACATACATACAACGCCGATTTGCCCAAATTGATTTAGAGATCTCGCTTCGCTCGATCAAAAACAATTTATAAACCTTCAACTTAAGTTGAGACCTCTTGATTATATTTGTTTAGCCTTTAGGTAACATCACACTTCGAATAACTGCGCTGTTGAAGCGTTTTAAGTAAACTTTAACGTGAAAGTTGGCGTCCCGTCGTCGACGTCGACATTAAGTTCTTTTCGCTTTTTCACAGCTTTACTAACACTCGCTAATGAGAGACTTTTTTATTCTATTCTTTTGAAGAACCTTTTAAGAGAATCTTTACATCGCAATGGTTCTTTTACTATTATAGACGCAAACATCTAACAATCAGATATCTTCTGATTCTGGCCAAGTATCTCCAAAATGTGGGTACTAACTACAAGTACCTACCATGGTGTCACAATACCAAGACCTAGAATAAATACAGTGAAACCTGGTTAAGTGAGACATCAAGGGACCTGCAATGTCGTTTCACTTATAGAGGTATTCCACTTACCCACTGTCTCAGATATACAGGTATAAATAAATATCTGCCTCATTTACAGAGGGTTCCATTAATAGAGGTGAGAATACAGGTTATTTCAGTTATACAGGTGCGATCATTAAATAAAATAACGTGTTATGTATGTAAATGAGTTTTAATAAAAAAAATATTATGTACTTAAAGGTAATCAACAAAAATATTCAAGCACGTACCGGAACGTTTTTGTTACGAAGTTGCTTAACCCATGTTAGCAAACACTGTTCAAGTTCAGGATATTCTGATAAACGTACACGTTTTAGTTTTCCTTGTCCTTCAGAACATTGTGATTAAATTTTATGTTTACACTGAATTATTCTACAAAGAGTAGATTTTGGCACATTAAATTCGGCACAAACTTCTTCGCGTGTCTTCCCACTTTCATAAACGGATATTAACTTCAGTTTTTCACGTAATGATAACGATTGTAGCTTTCGTTTTGACATTTTTCAAATAAACATCTGTATGATAGTAAAGCGAAACTAAAACTGAAGGTAATTGAAGCTCAAAATTTGTACTTACGTACTTGGAATTACGTGTGGAATTTGTGGGTAGAATAAGAATGAGTAAACAAACAATGTTATGATGATGATAAATCGAAAGAACAAATCCCAGATATAGAGGTTTACCTCGTCCCACTAACAGAGGTAATTCAGTGCCAAAGTGTTGGGACCTCAGCATGAGTTCCAGTTATGGAGGTTTCTCACTTATCCAGGTCCCACTTAACCAAGTTTCACTAAGACCCAGAATAAATATTTACAGATCGTGCCAATGTTTTTTTGCCCCGGGAACCGAACCTCCTAAAGTCAGTTTTTCACCCACCTTGCCACAGAAGGCGTCACACCTCCAAACTACTTTTCTAAACTGACCTAAAGCAACGTGCTAGAATCAACCAGTGGCATGATACAGCGAAACATTGTTTCAAATAACGAAATCCAACTCAACAGTCTGGCTTCGCTCGATCCATTGGATCATAAACAGGAAACCGGGTGATGGTAAAACGGATATTAATATGACGTCATCCCACTCCCGATACTAGAGCGGAGTTCCGGGATTTGAACAATAGCATTCCCGTGTTTTATTTATTGACAGCTATTTTATAGTACAGCACAACTAAAACACAATACCTACTCATTTATTCATAGATACTACAAGAATCATTAAAAATATAGGCTTTAATGGCCTTGTTCTTGTTTTTAATACCAAATACATTTATATTAACAGAAAGAGAACAAGTATTTGCACATTCTTATGTTTGTTATAAAACGACGCAAAACACCATTATAGCTAATCAGATTGTACGAAGTAAATCATTCAGAATTTCAAAACCTAATTTTCTCTAAACAATTAAGGACCTAAAATCCAAATTGAATTTACATTTTCATCCATCACAAACCAGACGGCAATAGCGAGCTTATTCATAATTTCCGCTAATAAATATCTGTACAAAGTTTAGCTAAATTACTTGTTTGGGATTTAGAAACAACAACGTTAAATGGTTTTAGCTCAAATCAAACTTTAACGTTGACAAACCTATACACAATAACGTGGAAGGTTGGTTTGGTGAATCAACGTATTTTATTTATAATTTTTAACGAGACGTCAATTTTATACAAAACATAAATTGATACTAACAAAAAAAACAATCTTACAAATACAAAATACACACAGAAAAATATTTATTTTGAGTCCATTTTTACATTCTATGAATACAACAGTTATGTCTCAACAGGTGTCTCAATAAGAGTGCACTTTTTAAACATCGTGTAATTTTTTCTTCGTGTATGTTGCGACTCTGAAATTTGACAGATGTCCCTGTGATTGTTCCGATTAATAAAAATGGAGCGTTACACAAAAGAAGAACGTGTTATTATTGTGAAAACTCATTATTAAAATCGAGAAAGTTACGCTGAGACAATTTTTTGTTTTTTTTTTTATTTATTAAATATGGTACACAAAACAGAATACAACCAGTAAAGATAACAATATTAAGATATACAATGGTTATGAGCTAGATAGCATCCTAAAAATATGCGTACACATCATGATTAATTAGAGCAGTTATAATTGTGTTGTGATGATAAAGCATAGTTAAATGATAAAGTACCTACTCAACTAGTTAACATGTCCTTGTACTAGGTACATAAATAAGAGACAAATTTTATACTAATATATATATATATATATATATAATAAAGATTTGTCAACAATTTGAAGAGTAGTCAAAAAATTTGGAGAAACTGGGTTGGTTGTGGACATTAAGTCTCCTCTGTGTCGACGTACGGTAGATCTCTTGAAAATATTGCTGCTGTAAACGAGAGTGTGGCCGATACCCGAAAACATCAATTCGGCATCGTGCTCAACAACTTCAAATTTCTCGAAGCACTACGCAGCGAATTTTAGCGTAAAACCTCCACCTTCACCTTTGCAGGAAACTGTAAAGCGACGGCAATTCGTTCAATAGCCAATAAAGCAAAGTGAAGCGAACGCCGATTTTTTGAATTGTGGACATATAAGTGCAATTTATCGACAGGAAATTCCGCGAAGTTTTTGAGCGGTAACTTTCTCCATTTTTTGTAATGAGTTTTCACAATGATAACAAGCTCTTCTTTTATGTAACGCTCCATTTTTATTAATCGGAATAATCATATTTGACAGCTGTCATATTTCAGAGTTGCCACAAACACGAAAGAAAAATTACACGTAATTTAAAAAGTGCACTCTTATTGAAACATCCTATTACTTATACCAAATACAAGACAACAAAATAGGTCTTCACTCAGCGGTGTGCCACTGTAACATATAGCTACTGTAGCGCTGGTATTATGTGACGCCTTTAGTGCGTGTGAGCACCAGAAAATAGAAACATGCGTTTACATTATTATTTAAGATAAAAGTTAACAAGATTAAAAAAAAAATGAAAACTTTAAATATAATATTATTACACAACAACTACTAAACATTGCACATAACTTGAACAAAACTATTTATGAGATCAAAGTAACAGTAAAATAAACAATAAATTTCTGCAAAATATTAAATAAATAAAATATTAAATATACAACAATTTAGAGGACTTATTAATTTAACACACAGAACAAAAGTAACCTTTGCAACTAAATCAAACTAAATGTAGGCCTAGAAAGACTACCTATCTTGATTTCTTACCACGATACTGGTACGATACGATTACCTGAGTGAACCATTTTACTTACCGATTACAACTTCACCATAACTCGTAATAAAAGTGTATTTTCCATATCCAATTTTAACACTTTATAGATTTACGAGGTGAGTAAGTCTGCGTAGGCAGCTGTAAAAATGGAGCAACTTACTCAGTCGTCAGCACTTTTAAACAATTGTGAACGGGTTTCATAATTTAGCCGCTTATCTTGTAAAATTTAGTCGAATCGGTGAATTTTCGGATTTCAGCTAATGAAATGAAAATATAGTAAATGAACAAACGAAATTTATGAATCTGTCAGCGTGTTTAATTACTAAATAATGAAATGGAAAGTCTAGTAATTGGATGGTGTCACCATATTTGAAAGGAATTAACATGCGAATGATTATCCGAATTTATTATATGACGTGCTTCGTCAATGTTATAATGTGGTTCAACAAGGCTGCTTTTGTTGATTTGTCTGCCATATACCAAGGTGTTATAAGGAATATCTAGATGAATTGAATTACTAGTAGCACCCAAGTGCTAAACCATAACAGTATCAGATACTAAAGCAGCGGCATTCTACACCCAACCCAACTACTGCTGCAACTTGCGATCTGGTGGGCGAAGCGAAACATTCTCTGTGACAATCAACAAAGGAAATACTACTCGCCAAATTAGTGTTTATAATCCAACAAACCCTTTGATCAAAATGTATTTTTAATCTAAATAAAAAGATAAGATTGCCAATTGTATACATTTTCATTTAAATTGTGTTTGTTGAAGTGAAAACTTCTTTAGGCGCGTTGGGCATTTTTTGAGATGGGAAAAATAACTCTCGACACTGATATCGTTACCTTTACCGACACCTCTCTATATAACTATCTCGTAATTGTCCAAGTTTTTACTTCTGTTGGCACTCCCGGAGTGCCACTTTTTTTTATTGTTTTGATTCTTTATTCTTTATTGCACACAAGAAAATATATTTAAAAATACAGAAATAGGAGTAATGTACAACGGCGAACTTAATCCTGAAAAGAGTTTACTTCCAGCAAACCTTTGAGGCTAGAGAAAGAGATGATTTTAAAGGTAGCTGAGTGTACAAAAACCTAAATAAATATTATATACCCTAAACGAATATGAACTATACATATAGTATGTTTTAATATTAAAGTGAAACTTTTATTACATCGTCTCAAACTTTTTCGTCTGTGTGCTGCATGTCGCGTGACGGTCGGCCGCGGAGTAGGGATAAAGTGAAAGGCGCTCGTCAGAGCAGCCGAGGCCAATATGGCGGCGCCTATAGTTCGCATCAGCTGACCGTGTAGTGTATAGACTATTACTCATTTGTGCCAACGAAAAGTTTTAGTTGTGAAACAAAGTTTCACTTTTACCGTGGTTTCATAAAACCACACCATCCTTCTTTATAATTATTATATAATAAATAAATTATATGGAATAATAATAGATACCTATAATAATATAAAATTACAGCGAAAGATAGTGCTCTTTAACTTTCCGTTTGAAAATGTTGAGTGATGGGCTAGCGCGAACTTCATGAGCATTCCAAATTTTTACCACAAAAACTGTGAAGTAGCCACCATAGCGGCTAGAATGTGTTTTGAGGAGAAGAGACTTGGAGGACCGGCATGGCAGACTGCGAGGGACAATAAATTCAAAACGCCCACGGAGGTAAGGAGGAGAGAGTGGACAATATGATACTTTGAAGAGGAATGATAAGACGAGAAGATCACGACAAAGACGAATAGGGAGCCATTTATGTTGGGATCTGAAATTGATTATGATGTGCACTAAAGTACCTATTATCTATATATCTATAAAAATCTGATGCATAAAACTGCCCATTCAGACTTACTTCAAACTTTTAAATGTCTTACATAAATACACCTCATTGCTTTATACTTATGTTAGCCTATTCTTTGACAATGAGACTACTCGCTGCCCTGATATCTAGTATTCTTGATCGAAGAACAAACTACAATGAACCCACGTGACATTTGTTGTCAATACATGACCCAAGAGGATACAAGATGAGTATCTTCAAGCTCTTCACAGAAACCACAAATAACCGACAATTTGTTATAATTAGAGGTATTTGATTTTCACGTTTCATTCGTCAGAAACAACTATCTCAACTCAGCCAAACTAAAGTCAAGCAGAAATTACTCGTATCTTTTACGCGATAGAGTCTAGGATGGGTTTATTATCTTGGTTCCAGTATACTTCAGTTAACGCATTTAGCTTTGGTTAGAGGCTTGAAACTGATGAGTTATCTCTCAAGATTTATAGTTAACTTTCACTCTTTGCAAAGGTGAAAGCCTTTTTACTTTGAGAAATTTTTAACGCAATAATATTTATCGCATAGATCTTTAGGCGAATTAAAAACAAGGATCTATTATCATTTATCATTCATATAAAATGGCATACATCCGCACAATTTAATATTATCTTAGTATCTTATCTAGTAGTAGTAATATAATACAAATTTCATGATTACTATGGTCTCGTTGTAAACCTCTTTAAAACCTGGATCAGATATTTCGCGCCAAAGATGTATTTTAGTTTTGGCAATAAAAATATATTTATTTATTTGAAATCCCTCATTTTTTTTCAAGGGGTTAAAAATGTAATCTAATACGTATATATTTTACTATCAACTATGGCAGAGAAGTAAAAATAACAAACCGGCCTATTGATAGGGTTTCTTTTATTGCAAGGATTCCAAGAAACCTTTACTAATGTATTCAAATGTCTCCATGTCTGGTTTCTGCACCTACCTACCTATTAATAGGTGGGTGGGTACAGTCAGCAACAAATTGAGATTAAAAAAAACACCATTGTTTGGTTTGACAAAAAGTTTCACAAGATTTGATTTTAATGACCTCTGTGGCGCGGTTTAGTGAGTCGCCGAGGGTTCTATTTTCGCTGCGAGTCAAATGTTTACATGATCTGCAAATACTTTTTCCGGGTCTGGTACCATAGTTCTTAATACCCACAATACAGATAATCCTACTATGGGACCAGTGGGGCTATTTTAAAACATCAGAAAGCTTTCGGATCGGACCGTAATTCTTTTTTGGATTTGATTTTTAATCCAAAACGCTACTGTAAAACTGTTTCAGATTGATCATAAAGCTCGGATACCTTTCCAACACGGATTCAAAGGTAAATAGCGTTCTCTGATTCGAATCCTAAATAAATGTCGGCCCGATCCGATATTTTCTGACGTGTTAAAATAGCCCTGCTGGATTCTGTATGTGATTGTTGGGTGTTATTTAATTAGTTATTAAGATACAGAAATAACTCCATTGAATTACCACACGAACAGAAATCATACAAATAAAAACTTATCTAGAATAAAAAGGCAATATAATGGACGGCGTTATCGCTGGCTGCGAGCGATTTCTTCTAGGCAATCAATGGACATACAGATTTTTTATCTTTACCGTGTCAAAAGTACATTCTCCAGATATTTATATAGAAAACTTGATAAAAAAATGTGTTAAATCGACTTATATAGCTGACTTTACTAAGCTAGTGTATACCTGTCTGGTGATTCGAAAAGACTGTAATGTAATGTCGGTTAGCGACGTGCAGGTATGCCGCGTTTCATAATAGTCGATAGTTTTTACGCATATCCCTTTTAAGACGTCTAATGGCCCACGGTTCATGATCTGTCTCAAGGAAGAGAATAAGGGCGACTTGCGCAACGATGCCTAAACGTTAGTGGCTAAATATGATTTAGAGAATTGTCAAATCATACAAATAGATACGTGAAATTTAAACATCTTTAGTCGCTTATTACGTTTAGGGATCGTAGAGGAAGCCGGGTTAAGAATATACCACTTGCTTTGCTCCGCCAAAATCTTAAGACAAATTAGATTGGAGAACGTCTAAGAACCCACTCAATCCTAACACAAAACTTTCTGAGATTGAAACCGTAAGTCTCAGAAAATAAATAAAATAAATTTTACGATAATTGAGACCTTTCATTAGTTGACAAACGTACGTAATGTAATTTTTTACAAACTTTAAAATATACAATAAATTTAATAAAAATCCGTTATCTACATATTGTATGTTATAAATAAATAAATAAATTATTTATTCAACAACAAACTTCACAATTTCGCAACAAAAAATTACAATGGTTTACTAGGTATAATACAATTCAGGATGGAGAACATAGGTACCCAAACTAGGATTGACCTGTATGATGGCATACCTATACCTCCCTCCGGACTATGGTTCATAATGGAATGATCAGTGAATGTATGTGTGAGTGTGGGAATATGTTGGTTGTGAGATTTGAATGTGTGTGTGTGTGCTTGAGTGCGCGAGTGTGTGTCAATATGCATGCGAGGATATATGGTGAGTGTATGTGTGTGAAAGGATGTGGGTGAGAGTGTTTGAGAGAAGGTGTGTGGTGTGAGTGTATATAACGGTGTCAGTTTGTGTGTACGTATAAATGGGTGAGTATGTTGTGTGTTAACTTATCATACATAACTTATGATAGTATGATTAACAGACTCTCAGTTTCAAGGTAGTTCAAACCTAGCAACCAACTTTTGACCATAAATTTGCATTTATAGCTAGGCATTGGGTAGTACTGTAAACTAGTATTTATTTTATTGTAAAGATAGGCTCCTAGGAAGTATGTATGTCGTCTAGCAAAAGTGGTATTACAACGTGGAACATGACATACTCTCTTATTACTGTGAACTTGGTTAATTGGATCAGTGATAAAAGTATTCTTCTTGTGATGGGCTAAAACTGCTTGTAAAATAAATAACTGGCGTGTTGAAAGTAACTGGCATTCAGTAAATAATGATTCTGTGGGTATGGATATGTAATTAAGCTTTGATAGAAATAATAATTAGTATGACGGTAATAGCGCAAAGTTTATCATAGAGTACCTATATAACGTAACGTAACCCTGCGGCTACATTATCGGACTACGGCGAATGTTCGTGCTGTCAGTGTCTGTCTACACATAGACATACAATGTGAACCTTCGCCGAATCCAGACACCAAATGTGGCCGCAGGATAAAGATGTTTCAAAATGACCAAGATGTAAAAATGTAAGCAGAAGAACACAGTAAATATATGTCTATAGTATATCATATCCGTATTCGTAAAAATAACCTTTTACAAAAGGGCAAAAAGGCTAAAGTCTGGCGAGACAGAATAAGGAGAGGAACTCGTGACTGGAACGATTCCTGAACGTAAGGCCGAATGTACACGCACAGTAAAAGCTTGCCCGGAAACCAAAGTAAACACATTTATCAAACAGATCCGCGATCAGTAAAAAAAATTACTAAATACCTAGTACTTATTTAGAAATACCCAATTTTAAATCGTGAAGATGAATATACTCTTAGAGAAGACTCTTAGAACACGACACTAGCCATATGTCGGTTAGTGTCCGTCGAGGTGAGCTATCGCGACGCGCACACCTGAATTCACTGAATATCACTGAATTCCAGGACACCAAAAGTCAGTATAAAAATTACTAAATAGTATTTAGAAATAACCAATTTTAAATCGCGTAGATCGATATAGGTATACTCTTGGTGTCCTAGAATTCAGTGATAACTAGGTGTGCGCGTCGCGATAGCTCACTTCGACCGACACTAACCGACACATATGGCTAGTGTCGTGTTCTAAGAGTCTCATGTGAGGGTAGTTCCGAGTACTCCAGTCTGCCCAAGATTGAGTGATATACTTATGGACTTATTATTACTTAAGGGAGACTTATGTTCAGCAGTGGACGTCTTTTTAGTGATATGATGATGATAATCAACAACACCAGACTATGTTTTCTCTGACGTTTGCAAATTCTAGACTGCAATACAGCGTTACCATGTGCAGAGATAATTGTAAAACTGTACTACCTCAAATATAACCTTATTCTCTTCAGTCTTTCTTCAGTGATAACCTACGTGGTGAAGTGGGCGAATAGCCGGCTGAGACGCAGGAGGTTTGCAAGATCTACAGATATTTGTTCCGGGTCTGGTTGTTTCCCTATTTATAAGTGGTATTTACAAAAAAAATATATGGTATTCTCTCAGTTATCTGGTTTCCATAGCACAAGCTTGCTAGTTTGGGGCTAGATGGCGCTGTGTGAAATGTCCAGCATTATTTATTTATTTACCATAAAAATTATTATTCTATTAGTAGGTATATCTAGTAAATGGTGGATGAAAGAAGTCTATACCAAATAGTGCGTGAAGTGGATGCCTTCGGGAGGAAGAGAATGTGAAACACGTGATACTTCACTGTACAGCAACAAAAGATGCCAGACTATAACGGGTCTGCAAGAGGTCATCGAATCTTCATTCTCTTTCAACACCGCTAATACAACATCTACTGCAGCCATCAACCCAAAGTCCGTTGTTTCAAGAAGTTAGGATTGCTGAGATCAGGTATGTTACAGGGGGGTAATGCACAATAGACCCCAATGCAGGACGTCAGTGCCGATCTCATTTCCCTAGAATTTAAGAGCATGAAGGCTATGGACGATGATGACAAAGATGTAGTGAACGTCATCTCTTCCACATTCCGTCTGGTAAATACAAAACAAAATGTTCTAAGTCTGCAGACTTGCGTTTATCAATTCTCAAAGAACTATAATGAAACAGAAATGTAGCAAAGTAGCTACTGTAATCTCAGAAAACTTAAAGTCTTGGATGACACGTCAAAATCGAATGATTTTATCGTCTTCAAAGATAGTAAAATCTAATGATACTGTCTGCAAGGCGCTTTACTGGTCGGCGTGACCGCGATCTCGGTTTAGTAATAACTCTCCGACAACTTAGGCGTAATTGCATAAAATCGTTTTTGTTGGAATTTCGCTTGCTCAACTCGTGGGGTCGGATTTGCTTTTCCACGAAAATTTTGCAATTTCTTTTGCACCTAAAGTTACTTAAACCATAGTTCATTGGTTCTTAGATACTTTCTTTCTTAGTTGTTTTTTTTAATCATGTTAGTGAAGAGCTGGAGTTGTCAAATAGCGTTGATACTGAGAGATCATCATTATTATTAGCCATTAGACTTCCCCTGCTGAACATATGCCTTCCCTATAGATTTTCAGAATGTCAGGTATTGTGCGGCCTTCACCCAATGGCTCCTAGAAACCTCCATCAGTTCGTTTTTCAGTGCGTGGTCGCCACCTTCTATAGAAGCCCCCGTCAGTTTTGCCCAACCTACTAATAAGTTCCTTTTATCCTTTTGAGGTACGGAACCCTAGTTCCGTACCTCAAAAGGATAAAAGGAACACTTATAGGATTAGGTACTTCGATGTCCATCTGTCTATCTGACCGTCTGTCAAGACCTTTTTTCTCAGGAACGCGTGGGGTATCTAGTTAAAATTAATATCAAATACGTAAATCTACGGTCCATTCGAACAGTATAAAGATCAAGCTTCTAATTTACACATAAAGAAGTGCTTCCCGTTGACTTACAATCATGAAATTTGGCAAAAAGCAAGGTCTCACAACACAACTAAAGTAAAAAATCAGATAATCGTTAATTTGTAGTTGTAATAACATAAATAAAATTTTTGTACAGAACCCTCTCGGTGAGCGAGTCAGACTCGCACTTGTCTTGTTTTTTATACGACCTGGAGACGGAACAAGCGTATGACCCTCCTGATGTTAGTTATATACGAGTATATTAATAGTTTGGGCAGAATAATGATCTTTGGAAAAGTAACACCGCGTTGGACTTTACAAACAACTGTCAATATAGAATTAAAACACGATGTAACATGACAGGTCTAATTTATTAGTGGCACAGTTTGTCAGTACCATTTGTACACAAACTTTTTCAAAACCAGAATATGAATCTGTATGAAATAGCTAACAATCGGTAATACAAGCACAATAGGCATGAACAATGAATGCTTATCGCGATAACATTAATTGAATTACAAATGTTAACTTACGACATCGATACGAGATGAAAAAAAAAAACAAAAAGTAGCACCCCGGAAGTGCCGACAGAAGTGAAAACTTGAACAATTACTAGATATTTTTATACAGAGGGGTCGGTAACGGCAACAATGTCACGAGTTCAATAGTTTTTTCCTATCTCAAAAAATGCCCAACGCGCCTAAAGAAGTTTTCACTTCAAAAATACATTCAAGGAGATTATTTGATTTAATTAGTATATTAATTCAGACTAGTAGTAATTTTACAATTTTTGTTACAACTTTCATTCGCATCTCGACCGTTATAAGACTATTTTATCAGAATCCGAATTAAAGATTTAATTACAGGCAGGTCACATCTATCAGGTATGACCTGCAGAATGTTTTTTTTAATCTACTACGGTAGAAATCAAGCGTACGGCCCACCTGATGGTAAGCGGTTACCGTAGCCTATGGTCGTTTGCAACAAAGGCCCGCGTTCCCGGCGAATTTAAAAAATTTCGAAACGGTCTTTTTGCAGAACCCCATAGTGTCACTGGGAGACCATTCCACAAGCGAAGTGTTCGCGGAAGGAAATTTCTCTGGATCCTCACGGTGCGCGACCGACGTCTCCAGGGTGTGTGGATGGATTCCCTGCCGATGGCGATGAACTGGGCCCTACTTTGTTTAGCTAATACTGCTATTGCGTGATTTACTTGCGAAAGTTATCAAAATATTCCAAATAACAAGTGAATTTTTACAAAATCTAAAAAACTCCCGTACCTCTCTTACACATACTTTTATTATTACATTAATGTAGGTATTATCACAATTCAGACATACAAATTTTCAAATCTCTCGTTATAAAAACACAAAAATTATAGCCATACATATAACGATCTATATATAGATCAACTGCTCCAGGTCACTACCAGACAGAAGTATTTCCAAGACCCTACCTGCATTGCCCTACTAAATTACAAAAGAAAATGATATCAAAAAACGTACTTTTTTTATCTAGCCTATGCTGTCCCACTGCTGGGCAAAGGCCTCCCCCTCATCTCTCCACTTATCTCGATCTTGTACCAAATCCCGCCAGTCCCTATAAAAGGCGTCCAAATCATCGCGCCACCGCTTCTTAGGCCTTCCACGGTATCGCTTTCCATCCACAGGGCTCTATCCAGTTACGACCTTGGCCCACCTATTTACTGGCATGCGGGAGACATGACCCGCCCAATCCCACTTCAACTTGGCAGCCTTTATACCGACGTCAGTGATGCCGGTCCTTGAGCGCAGCGAGGTGTTCCGAATCCTGTCTATTCTCTTGACACCCAAAATGCTTCGCGAAAAACGTAAAACGTACTTAACACTTTTTTTTTTTATTTTTAAAACACACTTCACACTATCACACAAATATTATAAATGTGAAAGTTTAGATGATTATTTATTTGTTTGTTTGTTTGTTAGTCAATTACTTAATTACTCAATTACAATTACTACTGAACCGATATCAGCTAAATTTGGTAATTGGATAACTTAGTTCCCATTGGATAAAAATGGGGTGTCAAGTCAAGTTGCAACAGCGAGTTTAGTTTTATTTCTAGGTTACCTACACATTTAGTAGTGTAACGCGTACAAAGTCGCGGGCAACAGCTAGTTAGAAATAAATGAAGTTATTTGATCAAGTTAATTGCTCAAATTCACACAATCTCTTAGTCTAAAATAGATTATTCTTTCCTGGGAGGAGGAGTTGTTCTGTCAATATCAAAGGCTATAAATACACAGACGAGGGGTAACTTCACTGTACCTGTGTCACGTAGAAGCCCACACGCGACCGAAATGCCAAATGATCCGCATGTGCTAACAGATGTAGATAGTTTACTGTTTGCGTTGTGCACTGTGACGCGATTTGTGGGGTCAGTTTTAACGATTGTTATTTTATTCCTAACGTTTGTTTTATGATGTTGCTTAGCAACCATTATTTATTGCTTGTTGTAAAACTTATGACGTTACATAATATTAACTTATGCGTTTTCACGGCTAAATGGCTGGAAATTTGGTTTACAAGAAGATTATAACCGGGATTGGGGCAAAGGCTATTTTTTACCCTACTGCGCAGGAGTAACGATTTTATTGACAAATCACGCGTGCGAAGCCGTGGGTGGCAATGGCAAATCGGCATTGTATTTATGTGTGTATGTATGTTTGTTTTTCAGAGGATAACTTTCGAAGCGCTGATCCAACCATCGTGAAATTTTATACATAGGTAGGTAGTGATGACACAATTTCGGTGTGACTAAATGAGCTAAAATGTGGGGGGGGTTGTTGAGATATTGGGGTTCAAGAGGGGTAAAAACAATGAAAATGAGACTATTAAGTCAAATGGGGCGTCAAATGAAAGGTCTTCATTCGTACATTTCAATTTATAGTTTAACTTTTGTAGTTTTTGAGTTATTAGCCATAATAAAAACAAAACTGACAAAATTCACAGGATACACCAGTGACCAGTGTTTAAAAATGACTAAAATGATAAGACTACGGAACACTTCACTGTGCGTGGTCCGACACGCGTTTGACCAATTATTTTAGTTTTTGTTACTTAACATTTTTGTTTATTTCAAAAGCACTGTCTGAATTTAATATTAGTAAACTACTAGCTGGAGCTTGGATTCCTAAAGACGGAAAGCGACGTCGAGGAAGACCTAAAAAGTGCTGGAGCGACGACTTGGACATCTTCCAAAGAGAGTGGCGAAATCTGGCGCTACACCATTATAAGTGGAAGGAAGAGAGGGAGGCCTTTGTCCAGCAATGGCACAGTACGGGCTAGTAAAAAAAACTACTAGCACCCGCCCGCGGCTTCGCACGCGTGCTTTGTCAATAAAAACATTTATTTATTTACAAATAACGAAATAAGACAAAACAGAACATGTTAGATAGTTAAAGGTATAAAAAGCAATGGAATAATTACCACCTTGAGTTTAGAATCGTCAAACGTGTCCTTAAAAGAGCCCTATCAATAGAAAATAATGAGAACCCAACAAAAACACCTTTGCACCCGTTTCTAAGCTATGCAACTGTTCCATCATTGATCATACATTAGTATAATAAGACAAAGAAATGTGTAACATAACTATTCTGCAATTCACCATTTTGTAACACTTAAAGCAATTATTTATCAGGTGGTTTAAAAACGCAGGTGTGTGTCGGACACGCGCCACCACCAGCGGTCGAAAGCAAAGGTCTGTTGACTGACTAGTTTACCCCCTGACGACAGTTAAAAAGGGTTTAAACCAATTAACCTTTTTCTAGGCGTTTTATCAAAAAAAAGTAGAAAAAACATAGGTAAGTTTCTAACAAAATACCTCAAAAAGCGGTAAATAAATTATTGTTCACACTAATACTCGTATTATAAATGTGATAGTTTGGATGTTTGTTTGTTACTCAATCACGTCGTAACGGCTGAACCGAGTTCGATGAAATTTGGTATGTACGTGGATTATAACCTGGATTAACACAGGCTACTTTTTGTTAACAAACAACGTGTGCGAAGCCGCTGGCGGAAGCTAGTTTGTTAATACTATTCTTACCTGTCAAGAATCATGCCAATATATTTTTGTAAGGCCTAAACAATTAAGTATCAAAGTTTGTTTGTTTTAATTCTTTATTGCTCAAACAGAAAGTGTACAAATGGAGAACTTAATGTGAAAAGTTTTTTCTACCGGTCAGCCGTTATAGGTAAAAAAACTTAGGTTGGCGTGCTTAGCTAGGTACTAACAAAATATACAAATAGAAATAAAAAACTTCTAACTACCTAATTAACAAAGTTTCATGTTCCTTTTAAAAAAAAATTAATCAAAATCGTCGGGTGGCTATTTTCAGAAAAGCTGGATGAAGCACGCAACCGCTATACCTACTGCCTGGGACAAGCTTTAAAACAAATAAAATACACTAATTAACAGAAATAATATTTAACATATGTTTTATAAACTACATTGAGGTTGAACAAGCAAATGACCGACCTGATCGTGGTAACCATTGCCTATAAGAAAGCACGCACAAAGAACGTGCCCAGGAAAGTCATGGTCAAGACATGCAGAACATACTTTTATTATCAGTTAATCGTTAAGACGAAATACTCCCATGTAAACCACTGTTGTTTCTACCATGTAAATATATCCAGCCAAATATGTATATCCAGCAACTGCCTTCCTATATTACTGGGTTTCCCAACCTTTTTTGCCTAGCGCCCCCTGGATTATAAAAAAATATTTACATGCATTTTTTTCAATTGCTTCAATAATACACACAATTTATGTTCGCTACATTTATTTCTTACTCATTTTTTCACACATCTGGTGATACTCGTAGTTACTGTATGTTCTGTATGTAATCCCCGCGTACGCGCGTTTGGAGCAGATCGAACAAATAGTGGTATAGTAGTTAGTTCGCCCGATTGGAACTAGGTGGCGCGACTAAATTTGTGTGTTAGTGTTAAAACATGAACATTAATAAGTAGATTGATTAAAATGTCTGAACATATCATGCCCCCTTTAGGATCTCTCTACGCCCCCTCAGGGGGGCGCACCCCAGCGGTTGGGAAGTCCTGGTATATTGTACAACACAACATTACGAAGAGGATTACATTCGTAATATTGTCCTATATTTTATGGCTGACTTGCACCTTATTAATTGGGCCCACTTAGGTCTTGAGAACAGGTTTGGAAAGATCTGACAACTAGCAATGTTGCTTAAAACATTCAATAGTGGCTGGTTGTTGTAAATTTTGTAAGGGTATTTAGAACGGATGGCATTACTATTTACCACTTCGGGATGTATAGCATCACAAAACTCGCACTCACATAAACCCCACAAATTACTTTTATCGTTGTTAAAGAAAATAAAATCGAATTAAGTGTAAATGGAAATTGAATAAATGCTCTTTTATTTTTAACTAGCTGACCCGCCGAACTTCGTTCCGCCTTGACATGCATATGACGCGGGCTGCCGATATACGTCGCCGGTAGAATTGTCAATCGGCCATCTTTAGCCGCATCTATGTATGAGAAAAGGAATTTTCTTCATAATTTCTGTTGGCGTGAATTTTTCCGATATTTTAATAGTTATTCTGCTATTCGGGGCGGAGACAAATCCAACTAAATCTAAAATTAACTGCATCATGCATGATGTATTAATTATACTGTCCATTATCCTGTCCAACCAAAGGTTAACTGGTAGAGATCGCTTTTAGCGATAAGGTCGCACATTATACCTATTATTTAAACATTAATATTTTGTTCTCTACGTTTATTTATTTTTAACTAGCTTACGCCAGCGGCTTCGCACATGTTGTTTGTCAACAAAAAGTAGCTTATGTGTTATTCCATTTATGTATCATACCAAATTTCATTGAAATCGGTTCAGCCGTTACGACGTGATTGAGTAACAAACAAACCAACAAATAAATAAATAAACATCCAAACTTTCGCATTTATAATATTAGTGTAATGGTGTCCAACAAAAATATTATCTATCTGTAGGTACTTATTGAGCATAACCTGATTACACAAATAAAAAAAAAATATATGACTAACCTATTCAAACATTTTTTATTAGATTTTCTAGTACTAAAGTAAGTCTTACTCTGTTTCTTTTGATCCAGGTCTTATGAATTACTTAGTATTGTTGTTGATTTCAGAGCGACACGCCTAAAAAGCCCGAACCTTTGAGTCACTACAGTGTAAACGAATTACCAATAAGTTGCAAACTGATATTATCAACTCAAACTTATGCCAGCTAATCAATAATTCATTCAATTGCGCCATCGTTTAGTCCAAATGACTGCAGATCTGATTAAATCGACACCAAAACAGTAAACTTCAGGTAAATATTGGCACAGTGAATACATAAATGATCTGGTAAAGTTGGGTATACCATTTATACAAATTCAAATATAATTATGTTGGGTGGGGAATGTTTTACACACACAATATAACACACGAAACCATTATATCCAAAGAATGTCTGATAGAGATCGCTAACGATAAAACTGCCAATTGTATATTTATTCAAGTCGTGTAAATTTGATTTGTTTTTAGTGCAATTTACAAGCATTTTCTATCTATTCTATATTGTTTGTTACGTTTCCATGACTAAACAGCTGGACCGATTTCGATAAAATTTGGTATAAAGACAGATTATGACTATGATACTTTTTACCCATCTGCGCAGAAGAAGGTAATTTTCCGCGGGCTTAAGCTTGTCAGCAATCAAAATATTAGGATGTGCTATTCAATTCCTTTAAGCTTGGTTACGTTGCTACAGATGTCAAATAAACGTAATAAATAAAATACTATTAGGTATCTATAAAATCAGCAACTAAGCCAGCTACTACCAGATCAAGCTGTGATATCAACGAGATAAGCCATTTTACACCTCTGTTTACTTAATTTTTATTCTAGACACGGCTTAAGAATTTAAAACATTGCGGGTGGAATGCAGTTCACACGAGGCAAACGCAATACGCAACTTAAGATTACCCACGCATAATAAATGCCTGCTTACTTGGTAGACGCAGTATGCCGGTCTCACATCCGATGGACCGATGATATTCTAAAGGTCATGGGAAGACAGTTGATGGCGGTGCAAGAGCATTTTGTAAGGAATGGTATGTCTAGCCAGACAGAATTCAGTCCGATGATAATAAAAATAACTGTCAATATAAGTAAGTGCTTTTACAAGCTTTTATTAACTTGCAATGTATGTATGTTTGTCCGGGTGGAATCTTGCAACTGAATTTTAAACCCGTTCCCCTCAACCGATTGAGCTGAAATTTGGGATACATATGTAACTTCGGTAACAATGCAATAATATGGTACCATGGTTTCATGATGGAGACGGATGCTAGACAATGGAACTTCTGAATGGGTTATAGTAGGCTACTAGTATTTGGCTCATTTGGATCTGTTTGCGGTTCCGATTATGAATTTTATAAAAGCTTGTTTTGAAAAAGTAATCTTTCAACAAAAAATAAACCATTCAAATTCACTTGGTTAAAGTTTTTTTTGAAAACAGGTTTTATATCAATTTATAGGAGAGATCACCAATAAATGCAAATTATCTTTAAAGAACCAAGCGGGTGACTTTTAGGTTAAACTTTTAGGTTAATAATAAATGGGCGGTTTGTTTACAATAATTTTACATGAACGACTGCATGACGCGATCAGTCCAAAACATATAACACAAAATGGCTTAGGTATATCATAACCAGCATCAGAACCGGCTGACTAAGGTGATGCTGATGATGAGGTATATATGTCTGTAAGTAAATGTTTTTTTAACGTTTCTGTGTGTTCTTGTTTTAGTAGGCATCTAATATTTATACAGGTACTAACTGTCGCCCGCAACTTCGTACGCATTACACTATTAAATGTGTAGGTAACCTAGAAATAAAGCTAAACTCGCTGTTGCAACTTGACTTGACACCCCATTTTTATCCCATGGGAACTGATTTATGGGATAAAAGGTAGCCTATGTAGTAATCCAGGTTCATCGGTGCAGCCGTTACGACGTGATTGAGTAACAAACAAACAAATAAACAAACATCCAAACTTTCACATTTATAATATTATAGTGTGATTACCAACTGTCGCTGTTTAGTAAATAACTAAATTTCTAAGAACTATATACATTTAAGAAAAGGCTTAGGACTAAGCTTCAAGTAGTTTTTGTTGAGTTACTTGAAGCTTAGTCTAAACAAAGCTTATGAGCTTTGTTTAAATAAATTACTTTTCCAAAATGGAGCTACAAGATTATCGTTTTGTTCCAAGAAATCGGGCCCTAAAATTACTTCGAGAATTTCAACTAGTCCTACGCCTATTACGCCTGTGCATACCAGATCCATTGTCATGCGATCTGATAGCAATGACAATGAGGGCACAACAATTAAATGTCGGCGTCAGATACCTTAAACAATCCACAATGGCACGTGAGAGGAATTGTGTGGGAGACTTTTTAAGCACAAAGATATGGGACCGGAAGGACATCCAACTCACTTCACGTTTGCTACTACTGACTCGTCAACCTAACTCATCAAAATAGTCCTTTTTTGCTTGAGATGTAGAAGGATGTTATTTACAATGAGTTCGGAGATCACTAGAGATCGGATAAACGGATGCATGTTTACCTAAAGTTAAAAGTTGGCTAGTATGGATATATTTTTATCGAAAAAATTCCGTGATTCCGGGATCAACAAATTTATCATGTGTTATTTTTTTTTAATTTATTTATCTACTTAACCTAGACATCCTTTAAAGCTGCATAGGTTTTTATGGTAGGTCATTCATCCCTCATATAGTCTAAAGAAATTCACATTCTCTGAAAAAACGCATACTTCGGCACATAGGTATATTACCTACACATAATGCCTTGTTACAGCGTAACATGGTTGCTTTTCCCTACTTTTACTGTCAGTAATTTTTAACGAAGCGAAAAAACCTCGTAACAAGTGTCAGATCGAACCTATTAGACCTCAGGGAATATAAGAATTTTGTAAATGTGCGAGTGAGATGGCAAATTCTACCTGCTTAATATTTAATGGTAAATTAATATGCATGTAATCCCGGGATCCCAAGATTTTATTTTTAATAACAATATTCTAATAAACCCCTTCCATAATTTGTTAGGCAAAAATCAACTTTAGGTAAATATGCATCCGAATTTGCGATCACTACTTATCACCATAATAATGAACTCGCATTGTCCTTGGAATGGTTCAAGCTGGTTATGTTGTATCTTTTTCAATCGAACTTGAAACTGTATGTCAATGCAAAGACAAAACACAAGGTAACTAATATATCACAAAGATGCAGCGAGTTAGAAACGCGGTCAGATTTATTCATCGGTCCATCGGTGATTGACTGGTTTCGCAGTTATCTGCATGGGCGCCGGCAGCGAATCCGCATCGACGATTCTTTTTCGTCCTGGTGTAGTACTTCAGCCGGTGTACCTCAAGGTGGCGTGCTATCTCCTCTTCTATTTGCACTTTTTATTAATTCAATATCGCACCAAATTACTTCTTCCTACCATCTCTATGCAGACGATCTCCAAATTTATACTTCAGCGTCACTTCATGATCTGCCTGCTGCAATCAACCGTACCAACAACGAACTTAACTGTATTCGGGACTGGAGCAAGGCATACGGTCTTACAGTGAACCCTCAAAAAACTCAAGTCGTTGTAGTAGGAAGCTCTCGCACGTTATCAAAAATAGACTGGACAGCTATTCCTAGTGTAGAATTTAATGGTGTGACAGTTCCTTTCAGCAAACACGTTAAAAACTTAGGTATACTAATAGACAGTTCCATGTCGTGGGTTCCGCAGCTTGAGTCTGTGAGTAAAAAGATGTTTGCATCTGCTGGCTCGCTTAGGAGGCTGCGTAACTTTCTACCTACCGCTACAAAAATTGCGCTTGCACAGTCACTTCTTCTCCCCATTCTTGATTATGCTGACGCCAGCTATCTTGACCTTACGGAGGACCAACTAAACAAGCTTGAGCGTCTGCAAAATTTCTGCATACGATTTATTTTTGGACTCCGTAAATTTGATCACATCTCCGAATTTCGTCTCAAACTCAAGTGGTTACCTATTCGTCTTCGCCGGAATGCTCATATCCTTTCTCTTTTGTACAACATCCTCCAAAATCCCTTAACCCCTTCCTACTTGAAGGAACGATTTGAGTTCCTTCACTGCTCTAATCCTCACTCGCTCCGATCATCTGAAAATTTGATGCTGAAAACCCCAGTGCATAGAACTAGATTCTATGATGATTCCTTTACAGTTCAAGCAACACGTCTTTGGAACACATTACCGGTCTCAATACGGCAAGCTCCATCATTAGCCACATTTAAAACAAGAGTGAAAATATTTTATCTCTCAGAAACATCGTAGTGTCGCTATATATATATATGTATGTGTATTTATGTATATTTTTATTTAATTTTATTTATCGTAGGTATATATTGTCAATATTTATTTAAGTATATTGTTTTATTTTATTGTAAAAGATCAGCGTTCTGTTAGTATATACCCCCCTCCATTATTGTAATGTTACAAAAATCCTCTCCATCCAAAGGTTGTCTGGAAGAAATCGCTTCTAAGCGATAAGACCGCCCATTGTACTTGTTGCTTTGTGAATTTTTATATTTTTTGTTTGTTTCTTGTGTGGTGTACAATAAAGTATTTTCATTCATTCATTCATTCATTCAGATAATTATATTGGTAAACTCAATCCTACATATAGATAGATGTAATTTTTTAATTTATTGTTCACATGGACTCTTAGCGATTAGCGTGCTTCATTTATGAAATAAACAACATAAACGTAAACACAGCAAAAGCAAAATAGTAGTATCAGGATTATAGCTAATTAATATAAACGGCACTTCCATTGACCATAATGTGCGAATGAGATTGCTTTATATTCTCAACGAATGTTGTATGTTATGTTGTATTCGCTCTAACAAATGAGCCAGCTATTTTTCTTAGCCTGTGACTGCCCAAGCTTGGTGCTAGAACAAATTATAAAGCATGTATCGTTGAAGCTTAACCGACTTAAATTGACCGTAAAGAAAACGATTCCTTCCGCGATAATTTGCAATGAATGAAAGCTCATAGATCCCTCTAATACTGAAAGCAAAGCTTGTGTGAGCAATGCACGCCTTATACTAAACTAGCTGTTGCCCGCGACTTTGTACGCGTTACACTAATAGCTACTCTCTGTTCCAACTTGACACCCCATTTTTATCCCATGTGAGCTGATTTATGGGATAAAAAGTAGAGCTATGTGTTAATCCAGGTTATAATCTACGTAAATATTATGATAAAAATGGGGTGTCAAGTCAAGTTACAACTTAATTTCTTAGCGTTATTTCTAGGTTACCTACACATTTAGTAGTACGAAGTACGCGTACGAAGTCGCGGACAACAGCTAGTAATAAAATAACTCTTTCAACTTAACATGAGAAAAAATGAGAAATAATTCAGTATTCGTTTCTAAAAATTAGCCCGCGTCGCCATAAATGCTTGATAGATCAGTCAGTTGGCATGCTTAGTATATTTTCGAAAAAACAAAACAAAAGTTTCTCACACCCTTTACGTTTAGGTACTATCTGAATCTACGTTAGAATGCATCTACGCTGAGTAGCTACCGATTGTGTAATTTTCAACTGAATGCTCTCCCTGTTTCAGGGATTGACGGTTTCCGCTTAAAAAGATCATCGCATCATCTCGGAAGCCTTCAGGTGACCTAAAAAGTTCGACGCGCAGGCTCACACGAACTTTTTCACTTCAGTGTACAACTACGTACTATCCGGTCAATTCATTTGCCGATTCAGAACTGGTTCTCGGTTGATGCTGGCCACGGCCGGCTTTCTCGAGATTCCTCGCGGCCCGTGTGAACCGTGACGTAGGCTGTTTGTTACGCTACTGGGCTAACACGACCTCTTTAATAAAGGCATGAAGGTACTTTGCTTTTCGCACTTCGTCTCACAAAAGCAACAATAAGCTGTACGGATAAGCAATTTTTATAAGAGCTGGATATAGTACAAGATCCGGCCTAAGATCGACCTCCACCCATCTGCTTTCCGGATGAAAATTATTTCATATAAAATATAACGTCTAAGCAAATAAATCGCGAATGGGTTACCTAAAGAAATATGTTGAACATGCAAAAGTTCGGTATTAAGTTCAATATTACATTTTGAATAATGTTTTCAAAGTTGAAAGCCATGTATTGTTGCGTACAAAACGATCACAAAAGGCGCACAGAGTTCTTTCAACGTTTTAGTTCTTTAACCATCGTTTAAAAGTCTTATTAAGGGCTAATTTATTTTGACTTGGTCACTAATCTAAAATAAGGAGGCCATCAAAAAAGAATCATGGGCGCGACAAAGCTATTTATTAGGTATATATACTTGATTGAAGATTCCTTGACTGCCTGTCCGAGGAGCTGAATGTCTCAAATTTTAAAACTAAATTCCGTATGAATTTAAACAGTCTAATAGAATAGACACTCATCATGGAATTTACAATGAAGAATATACCAGAAGGTATGATCATAAGCCAATACACTTTCAATTTCACATCAGAAGGCCCTAGAAGTAGTGTACTATTTAGTATTCTGTGGTCAAGTAGCATAGCGGGATCGCCCAGCGCAGCGTTACCTGCTTTTAATTAAATGAATCTCTGGAATGTGTATTGTAAAGGTTTTTTGTAGAAGCCTCTTAAATTCAAGAGATTATTTTTAACTTTATTACACTGAGACAAGGATGCACTTAAATCATAAAAGTCTTGGTACTTATAGGTTTTGAGCTTTTAAGGAATTTTAGTATTCTAAATTTAGAAACGTTAGATCGTATGACAAATTTAACTTTAATATAAAATGGTCTAAACGATTTGGACGTCTTCCAAAGGGACTGGCAGGATCAAGCTCTGGACCGTGATAAGTAAAAAGAAGAGGAGAAGGGCTTTGCCCAGCAGTGGGACAGTACGAGGCACGGGCTAGTAAAAAAAAAGTTTAATAAAAGCATTCAATTAACAATATTTATAATAATTAGAAAGTTGTTTATATCAATCAATCATTTATTTTGAACATCATACACACAGCTTTATTCATAGATGAAACACTGAAAAATGCAGTAGTAAAAACTGTGTTGCACTTTCCAGTGCCCGACCTTAAGACTAAAGGAGGCATTGACATTCAAGAGTACCTAGGTACAAATAATTTGATGCAAAATTAATTGAAAAAGTAAACAAGGAAAATTATTCAAAATTAATAAATATTATGATATGTAACAAGTTTATATATAGTGATGTATATAGGTGGGCTAATCTAGCCACAACCTGGAGCCCTGATGGAAGACGCGGTCGGGGTCGGCCAAGAAAGCGTTGGCGAGACGATCTTGTTGCCTTCGATCAGGAGTGGTAGAGTGTCGCACAGGATAGAGATAGATGGAGAGACTTGGGTGAGACCTTTGCCCAGCAGTGAGACAATATAGGTTGACAAAAAAAAGAAACAAGTTTTATAAACAGCACTTTTATTATAAAGGCTATGTGTGTGGGTTTGTGTGTGTGAGGTGAATAATGTGCGATGTGGGTAAGGGTGTGCGTGTGTAGTGTGTGCGCATGTTTAAACAGGATAAGTATGATTATGTATGTTCGTTATTAGTATTATTTTCTAATTTGTATTAACTTCTTCGTATAATCATATGAAAGGGTGAAAAGTCATTTTATTATTACAGTTTTACATATAAAATATGTCAGTATGGGAAAATATTTAATCGTTTATTTACTCTATTGTAGATTATGGGGCTTAAAAAATGGTAGTGCCGGAAGGCCAACACAGTACGGCAAGGTTAGACGATGCAAGCTATGTTAGAACGACGGCTAGGTACTGCACTGGACTGGTAGGAGAGGTTGCGATGCTTACGCAGGATAACAGTCAGCAGAACAGTTTCCGGACAGACAGGTCGACTTTGAGGGAAACCTACCTACGTTCATTCAATGAGGTATTCCATGAACGGCAACGATTTGATGGCTAATGATGTTTGCTTACATCTCTTTCTTTGCATACAAATCTTTTGATGATTTTGAGATTTGTATGTTTCTAATGAATAAACTCAAAAACTACTGGTCTGATTTTAAAAGTTCTTTCGCCATTAGAATTCCACATTATCCTTGAGTAACATAGGCTACTTTTTACTCAACTGCGCAGAAAGAGGGATATTTTTATTGAAAAATTACGCGTGTGAAGCTGCGGATTGGTCAGCTAGTATATTATGAAACTATGTTAATTAAACTGAAATGTTCTGTTTGCACTTTATCTAGCTGAACCTAATCCTTCATCAAAAAACCAACGATTTTTGTATCAGAATAAATTGAACTAGTGATCTTGACAACGAGATTGGATTATGAATTGAATACGTTTTGGCATTCTGCTCCACTAATACTATAACCGACACTTCACCCCTTTTCCCCTCTACACTTCCCTTTTAGAATTTTTTTGCAACATCTTATGTAGAATGAAGTCCTTAGTGTGCCTCTTAAATGATTGTAATCCGTCTGTAAATAACGCTACAGCAAACTTTCCCCTTTTCCCCCCAATCAAAAATCGCGATCAACTAAAAATTTAAATAAATCAAGGAACGTATGTGCCAATTTTCATCAAAATCGGTTTTAAAATGCGAGCTGTAGGCAAGAACAGAGAGACAGACGGACAAAAGCATTTTTTGGTAAATCTCGAAACTGAGACGCTTCGCTCGCTTGGTCAGATACAATATTAGCTTGATATAAATATACATAGTCTATAATCGTATGACAGTCAATTCATACCATTATTTGTCATTACATGAATACCGTATAAGACAGTTTAATATAACGAGACTAGATCGAAGTTTGAATTATACTATTTTAAGTTACGTGAATTGGCCTTCAAACAACATCGCGCGCGTTGAAGTCTTCTTCATGACCGGCGGGAGTACGTGGAGACTCGTAGAATTATTATTGGGAAATCAATTATTTTCTAGTTTTAAAAACTTTACAATTCTTTTTTATTTCAAAAGGTAAAGTATTTTTACATTTATTCCAAAACGTCATAGTGCTTATGCTGTTCTAATTTAATAGTTGTTAATTATTTTAATTATATCTGGCAATATTTAAATCTCTTGAAATATAAAATAAACTTATTCTTATTTATTTCAGATGCCAGTTACGAAGTTTTTTAGGGAATTGAGAGGTAAACGGTAACTAAAACCCTAAATACATTAATTATCGATAGATGCTACGAATCTTTAAGTCAAAGCTTGTATTAATCGAACCAGTTTTGCTACTAGTACGAGAAGTATTCGTTTAATAATACCTTAGTTGGAGCTTTTAATATAAGAACAATGAGATAAAGTCAGCAACTCGGCCTTGAATTTGTTTCTTTACTGAATACCATATAAATCTACTTTAAAATGTTTTTCAATAAGTATCATCCTTAGTTTATATTACTGATGATAAATTACAATATTTTAAGACGCTGCTCAGCTCGTAATACTTTGACATAAATACATGTTTTTAAAATGTATGTTTTTCCATCTCTAAGGTATAACTAGTTTGTGTTACGAATGAATGGGCTCTACGTAAGTTCTACCAAATACCTCAGTTTTCGATACGACCATACTAGTATGTACCGTTATTAAAATCGTTTTTGTATAGTAGAAACTAGAAATTTATTTTGATATACATAGTACATACCCTGTGTTACTCCAATGTATATTTTTCAATCCGTGTTTAATCCAACACACAAATCACTATAACACTGTTATTAAAGGCATAAAACCTTTAAGTTTCACTATAAATTCAAACTTTGCACTGGCACTTTTAACGAACCTACATAGCACCGAGGTGCGGCGTGATTTAGACATTCACTCTGCCGAAGGCTGTATAACCACCATGCCACCCATAAACAACACTCGCAACTGCTATTTCCCTTCACAAAACTTCCACAAACGCTTCTCTAATTCAAAATGTGTCGTGTTTTGCACAGCATTTCTCAAAAACCCACTCGAAAACGTTAAAACAAACGGCGCGCCGCGGAGTTACCTTCAAACTAAGTTAGGTCCGCTATGTGCTAGGAAGACCGTTGATCCAGTCCGGTTGGCTCAACAGTCAGCAGACTGCTTTACCGACGCCATTTTCCATCCGTCTCTTTTCAACTGAACCAAGCTAACAAGGACAGCGATAAAAAGCGGCCGTGTAGTGGGAGAACACACAACCTGCGTGCGCGCAAGCCTCTCTATACAACGATAGGCTACAACAGGTGAATTATGAGAAGGTGTGCGTAAGTTTTTTTTTCTGTGTGCATACTTTCTTGATTGCGGCTTTATAGTAACTACGAAGGTATCTTGGCTGTGGCCTTAATGATAACGTAAACGTAGTATTTTGTTAGATATTTTACATGTTATTTTAATAACGTAACGCTCTAGTCGCATTTGTTGGAACGATGAACAAAGCTAAAAGTATGCTACTTAGATTTATATTAAGGTGAAAAACTGCCATCAGCTTCGACTCCGAAAACAACGGTGTCAGCTTAGGATTCATGATCTATTAAGAATTCAGGAAAAGCACTAACGTCTGGCTTCCATTAATTTCACCGCTTCCGAACACGAAATGTTTTCTAATAAGACGCTGTTGTCCCATAAATAAATATTTGTCATTAGGGTCCCTTGTTCTCAGACAAGGCCGGTTTTCCACAAAGTTTATTTAATATGGCTACGCGATGCTACAGGAAGCCACGCGTTGCTACGCAGATAAAAATGCATCACGCTTCGTTTGAGACGATGCGTAAATGTGTAAATATTTGTAAAATTTTTAGGAAATCATAAAAATGCATAATCTGAACATCATTATCAGCTAAAGGAGACACTGCTGAACTGAGGCTTATAGTTGTATGAGGAATCATAGAGTTCCAATGCTACCGACCAGAGAATGCATATTTAACACATTGAACATTCGCCCCTTTTTCTGTCTATACCAAACTTCACACTCCTCCGTGCGCGCAATAAGCTTAAAAAGGGATACAAAGTTTCCTCTTCACGTATTTATTTATAGATGATTTGATTAGAATATACTCTGATGTTTTCGGAACGAACTACTTCAGATTATACATAATTTAGATTAACAAACGAAAATTTTATGCTTTAATATTAATATTCGAGTTTAAAAAAGCCTTATAAGTTAATTTTTGAAGTGAAAACTTCTTTAGGCGCGTTGGGCATAGTAAAAACTTTTATAGGCGCGTTGAGCATTTTTTGAGATGGGAAAAAACCATTGAACTCGCTACACTGTTTTTGATACTTGTCACTGACTAATGACACTGACCGTTACTGACACGTCTGTATTTAGGTATCTGTAGTGTAGTCTCTGCTTCTAATCAAGTTTTCACTTCTGTCGGCACACCCAGAGTGCTACTGTTTTTTAACCAGTAAACATTATTATTTATTAAGTTAAACCAAAACATAGTTCGTAAAGTAGAGAGAAGACCTATCGTAACAAATTGGCTTTGGTGTAAAACTAATAATCCGTTTGCGACCATCCAATAAGAAGAGTGCTCCTGCACATTTATATCTATCATCCATCAATCAGCGCTGGAAATAACAGGAATTATCGCCCGTTTTGTTAGGTATGTTGAAGGTTTGATGGGTATGTGTGCCGGTGAAATGGCACATGAGATTTTTCGTCTGTATATCTTAGGGTGATCGTTTTTTTATTATTTTTATTGACGATAGTTAAGCGCTTGACTACTACCTCACCTACGGTAAGTGATGGTGTGATCGAAGATGGAGCACGCTTGCCTGGAAAGTACCTATTCACTCTGGACTTGAAGACTCCGAGATTATACTGGTTCGGAAAAATACGACGGAAGTGATTCCACTCCTTACTTGTGCTAACAAGAAAAGTTGAAGCAAATCGTTTCGTGAGTGATAAATGCAATTACATATCCATCGACTATATTAATTTGTGTTTTAATTTCAATCAAATATTAACCATTCCCTACAAATCGCAATGTTGGGTTTACGAATTAGTTTCATTGACTTTATAGAAGATACCCAATCGTTTAAGGTTAAAATATTAATAAATTATAATAATTGGAAATGAATGTTAAAATGTTCTAATATAGGTTATAGTGTTTCTTATTTAGCTAGGGCTCCGTCATCTATCTCTATCTTACCCACCGAATGCTTTTTGACATTTTGATGAAGTTAGAAAATAAAACCAACTCACCAATATCGATGTATTTGAGGACGAACTGTACATCGGTTCCTAATGCGGAGGCAACTTCAAATGGCAACTCTGGGTCTCGCAGCACATGCACTGAAAAACAAAAAAAAATCTGTTAAAAAAAGCCTTAGTGCAGATAATTGTTGAAATGGTTTCATAAAGGTCTTGATTTTGATACCCCTTTCATCATATCATCATCTCAGCCCACATCCACCCACTGCTGGGTATAAGCCTCCTCGTTATCACGCCATTCTCTCCGGTCCTGTGCCAAGCGTATCCATTGCCTACCCGCAACTCTCGCGATGTCGTCCGACCATCTGGCTGGTACTTTGCTAACTGGTATGCGCCCTTCTCGCGGCCACCACTCGGTTGCTGCCCTCGTCCATCTTCCATCACCCCTTTACAGATTTAAATGTCAGCCAAAATTGTTTTTGACACTTGTTGTACCCACCTTCGTCGCTCTCTAGAATTCAGCGTGTTTTTTTGTCACTAGCTCATTCAAACTTCCTTAACTAGGGAGGTACATACATAAAAGATCTTTTTTTATCTAAGTACGCCAGAAGTTTAGGTGGGTGATACCAGACAATAATATCTTGCAATAGCAATGTAATAGGTACTTGTCACAGGTTATCTCTGCCCTTTTTTTGGGCAATATAAAACAAATAAACCATCCGAAAAAAAAAGTCAGCAATCACAGAGTTATATTATTTTATCCTTTATGTTCGCACTGAAAACAAATAATGTCTCGTACTGTGGTCGGTTACACTTATTCCGTATCTACTAGTATTAATAGTCTGTGTTTCAGAAAGTGACAATTTCTTCCGTTACATCCTATCTAATTGTGTATGATATGACCTAAGCAGGTCGTACACAACTCTGTTTTACAGTTTCCCTCTCGTAGGTCGTACAAGGTTGCTGTAGTAAATAAAGGCTGACCCGAACCTATAATAGGTAGGTATAACCTTTAATAAATAAATAAAATAAATATAAATATTGCTGGACATTTCACACTGCGCTATCTAGCCCCAAATTAAGCAGAGGTTGTACTATAGGAACCAGATAACTGATAGAATACATAAATACATTTTTTTTTAAATACATACATACTTATAATATATAGAGAAACAACCAGACCCGGAACAAATATCTGCAGATCATGCAAACATTTGTTCCGCGGCGGGAATCAAACCCGCTACCTCCTGCGTCTCAGCCGGCTATTCGCCCACTGCACCACGGAGATCGTCTCACCCGAATCATTATCCCGAGACGTCTTAGCAGACCTTAGTGTTCCTGGTAAACTGCTGTCATCAACCAAATGACTTTCTCCGTTATTTTATGGAATTATAGGATGACTGAGTTCAGGTTAGAAAAGGAGTAATGCACAATACACCCTAATGCGGGACGTCTGTGCAGATCTTAGTCCCCCCCCACCCTAGATTTAGTAGGAAGGAACCTAGGTATTAGAATTAGATCACACGAATGGGTACGAGGTTAATTGACCTCTATCTAAACATCCTAACTGTATATATATATATATATATAGTCCAATGGACCGAAAGACCGGCACGATCGGCAGAGATTAGGATGCATGAAAGGCCACATGCCACTCTATGGATCCTGGCAAACGCCCTTATGGTGCTTCACCTTACCCTGCTACATTGGTAGCCGGGAAGTACTCATACCGATGTAGGCTTTGGTTTGGTTTCGAGGATCATCCGATAGCTAATCTACAGATTTTCGCAGATGTAGCCCCCTTCTCTACGTTTAGCCCACCGGGGTGTGGCCGCCGTGACTACAGCTTCTTGGAGCCACTAAAGAAGAGAATGTAGAGCTTAGATAAAGATTCGGAACACTCCACTACATCCTAACTATACAGTGTGTCCCTGGATAAAGTGCCACCCCGAAAGGGGGTGAAACTAGATCAAAAATTATCGACAAAAAAATAGAAAAAAAAATAAAAAAAAATTCGTATATACTTTATTGATGTATTAAAATTTTTATTACTCACTAATTACTCTATTTAATAAAAAAATTATTTCTTCCAAAGTAGTAGGTCTATTTTGTTAAAATAAAAACCATAATCATGTCAGATATGTGACGATGACGATAAAATAACAAATAACTCACAAACGAGTGGCTATCGTGACTTAAAGTTTAATTTTTGTATTAACATTACATTTTTTAGGCTGTTTTTTTCCAATAAACTCCAAAAATCTTAAAATTAAGCCTATAATACTAGAAATTTTTATGACTTTTTATTATTGTCTATCATAATAGCTTTTAAATAAAAAAAAACCTACGTTCTAACATAAAAAATGTGCTGGCGTGTCAACTTTAAATGCTCCTAGCCTATATACTAAATTTTTTTAATTTTTTTTTTCTATTTTTTGTCGATAATTTTTGATCTAGTTTCACCCCCTTTCGGGGTTGCACTTTATCCAGGGACACACTGTATAATGCCTAAGAAGAAATACGGTGGCAATAATAAGAGATTTTGACCTAGGTATAATCATTAACCAGTCCGAGCTGCAATAAATATGTTGAAACATATTATTAAAAATAATATTTTCTATAAAATATTCATATGAAATATGTACACAACCGAGCGCATAACAAACGGCATTCGTTACAGCACAACGCCTACTCGAAATGCGCACGCAATTATCACGACTGCGTGATGCAAACGAAGTTAACAATTATGCAGTTGGAAAAAATTATCAGTCTGAGCGCACAAAATATTATTAAAATAACCGAGTTAAATCACCATTAAATAATGTGACCTTTACTTATACTTCTATTTTAATTTTCTTCAAAACGAGGAGTAAGTAACCATAAATTGTGACCATAAATTTAAAAAAACATACTTCTATCTTTGCATTAGTATGTAATTCCCCGGTCCACCCATGCGATAGATAAGGCACCCAACCTACTTGCAAACATCAAAGTTGTATACAATTATGTAAGTAATTCATTCAACCAGGGCTGCCAACTTTAAAAAATAACAGACCCGTATATAAATAATATGAGAAAAATGGGGATGGAGATTTTTTCCAAGAATTTGTGTATAAGTGAACACTGGATAATATTTTCTTCATCTCATTGATATCGACATAAAGCCGATCCTCGCGCCCACCCCGACTAACCCGGAGGGAGATACACCATGTCAACCCAGAGCCCGGAGATGTATCGTTTATTAAATCCGGTGACTCCGGGTCAAACCCGGGGGGTTGGAAGCCCTAGATCCAACCTCTTTTTATCATGACCATCATATCAGCCAAAAGACGTCCACTGCTGTAGACCGGCTGTAGACCACTGTCATAGATTTCCAAAGTGACGAATCTTGTGCTGCCTCCACTCAACGACTCGTTCGTAGCCCCTTTTATTAGGTCGTATTTCCATCTAGTGGGGGCCGGGAGCCTTCCTACGCCTTTCTGCCCCAACGGCTTCTGTTTGATCTACCTCTGTCTGTATTATTACCAGTGGTATATATAATTTACCTACTAGAACTGAGGTAAAGTGAACATTTTCGGAATATCTTTCCCATTATGATGATTTGATCAGGATGACAGACTCACAAGGAGTCTTACCTATTTCATTTAATTATTTTCATTTTGTTTCATTTATTTTTAAGTAGTTACATAGGTACCTAAGCTTATGATATGAATGATTTTTTTTAATCAGTTAACAAAAGGGCTTTGTCGCTCATGCGATTATGACACCCTGGTAATGTAAACAAAACAGATTGACTAATTATATAGGTAAATACTAATTAAGCTACCTCCTATCTACTAACGATATGAATGATATGGCTGTGTTTACGGCAAGCCACATAATAAATATCTTCCTGTGGGCAGCAATGGTAAACAAAATATGAACGCGTCAAGAGCGACACAATCCCACCCAACCCAAACATATAATTCTAAGTGGTTGAACTTCTCAGAATTACATTCACCACCAACCGTTCAGCAAATTCTTATCATACCTACATGAGTGCCTACTGAGCGACATTTGACACTCAACGAACAAAAATTATGATTGTAAGGACGAAGTCATACTTGTCTCAACTGGATCAAATTAATTCAGTTTTTATCCTTCGACAGTACCTAGTATGCCACAAAATCAAAATACATGGTAATAAAATGTTCTTAAATAAGCTAGGTACCTATCTAAAATGTTTTAAATAATTTAAGGTTGTCGGGATGAAATCACTTTTTATAGATAAGACCGCCCATTGTACCTACTACATGTGTACTACACATTGTTTTATTCATGTGTGTTTCTTTTGTGGTGTGCCTATACATAAACTAGTTGCTATTGCATGCCACAGTGGTCGAATCGAAATTAGAACTTTTTTTTAGCTTTCGGCCTTCTTTCTCCATAGCCACATACCTACTCAGTCTCCTCCATGTCCACAATCTATCTGTCCGTCGTTTGACAGATAAAGAGACAGACAGACGAAATGAAAACAAATGTCGTTTTGGCTTCTTTATCGGTTATGAACCTGCCCCAAAAAATTTCAAAAAGATTTGTACAAAGGCCTAATTACTGCTTTAATATATCAGACCTTTATTTCAGTTAGGCCCGTGCCTATTCGTGTGTGTGCTAGTGGAAAAACGCCCTATCAACAACTTTTTTCATTGTATCTGCCCTATACTAACCATAGAATACATATTACATACCTTTCGTGCCCACTCAAACCTATTCAAGGTTGCCAACAGTACGGGGTTCCTCGTACAAATACGAGATTTGTGGTATTCTGTTCGAGATACGAGGACACTGTCAGCCTTATACGAGATTTTGACATAATAATATGCCATATTGACATAAATTTATAAGATATTGTTTTTAATTTCAGGCAACATTTTGTAGCATAAACGAGTAGATAAATAAATAATCCATTTCAAAACCAGTTAATCAATATTGTCTATGGTTTAACATAGCTATATGCCTAAGTTATGTAGGTACTTGTAAATTTTAATAATATTATTTCTCTTTTCCTGAATATGTTGATGAGCAAACTTGCGGTTCATTACTACATTACGTAAACCGTCCTTGAATCTAATGGTCTAATATACCTTAATTTTACAGTTTTAATATGAATGTACGAATGAGTTTTGTGATACATAGTACGAGATTATTGAACTGCTTCTGTACGAGGTAAAATGTTCTACAGTTGGCAACCCTAGTCTGTACCCGGCAATCGGCATTCATTCAAAATTTGTGCGATTGCGTCTTCTCCCTGTTTGTTTTAGTTTAGAAACCAGTTCGAAGTGGTGTGTCAAGCAGTAATTTCGTATTTTATTATATTCCTTTCCCATATTATATTGTGATTGTGTTAAATAAGGTAAGTAAGACGCACAGTCGTTACACTACACTTGTTTTCTCGGCAGATTATAACTGAAAATCAGTATGACCATTTTGTCACACCGCAACGCACACATTTTATGTTATTTTTATGTTCTTTTGTTATAAGTATGTTCTTTTTTTCCTATCTTTCTTTTTATCTATCTATCACAAAGCTAATTATCTTGGTCGGACTAAGAATAAACGATAAACAAACATGGAAACTGCATATCGACGTAAAACACTCAGTGGTCAGCCCCGCTCCAGTACCTCATCCTTTAGGGTATTTATTTCCATTTAATTGGTGTTTAAATTAGTTTACGCGTTAAGGGAAACATTTATCAGAATCCGTGTCCTCTAGTTAGTAAATACTCACGCCTACGAGCAAATAGCATCTCAGCAGATCAGGATGCGGAGGTATGATCGTTTGCACTGCCGCAAGCGATAGTCCGTGCGTGTACCGCTGACTGATTTTTTTGTAAGAAATCGATTCCGACGTTTCGTTAAGTATTTCTATTGATTGAATTATCGTAATTGGTATATATTATTATGTGTTGCTCCTGTTAAATGTTTATTTAGTTATTATCTAAACTTTAAAAGCATTTTTATTTGTTTATAATGTTTTAAATTGGGTGGCCAACTGGTTTTCTATTTTTAAAGGTAGGTAAATGCAGTAGTCAGATATCAGTGGCTGTCTACTGCTTTTAAGATTTTCGAAAGCTGAAAGATTGTTGACAGCCACACATTAAAAAAAGGAAGAAAAATACAACTACAATAAACAAAATAAAATTCAATAAGTAATTGTGATGAAGAAATGACTTGGTGACCCTGAATTATATGACAGATAATATTGTATGTGATACATGTCTTGCATGGTATTATTTTTAATATAGGTACTCAATTTTCTGGAGACCTTTAAGAAAACGTGTTTATATAAACAATTTTGACTGTCTCTACTTAACAAGCGCCTGGTTTACAACACCATCCATAAACCGGTGTGTACATTAGGGGCTACAAATCTGGAGTAGACCAGCAAATCCAATCTTGCTATTTATCCAACGCTGTCAGAACAAAATCTTGTGTTCCATCTCTAATGCCTCAGGGTTAACAACCAACAAGGAGATCCTCGAGTATCTAGAAGTTCCCACAATTGACCAAGAAATGGGCTTCATAAAACATATATCTGGATCGCCTAAAAGGCCATGATAATCCGCTGGCAAGAGCGCTAGTGGAAGATCATTTTGACACAAAGCGGCTGAAAAGAGTCCATGTCTTGGACAACCTGCTTGCTGCTTATAGAGAAGGGACTAATGTTTCTTGATCCCGAACGTCACAAATAAATCAACTCATCCGCCTATAGTCATCTAACTGATTATGGATCACAATGAGAACAAAAAAATAATATTAGGTCTTTACCTTTTCTTTACCTTATACATATGAAATTGCCGTTTTGTATGGAATAAGTGAAAGTACTTATTTTTTTAAACTTTTGTATTTCTGTTATTCAAAGTCAACGCATTGGCAGTTTATTGATGCCCTTCTTGTAAAAATCATCTGGACGGGAGGCAACAAACTCTTCAAAGGCATTTTGTACTGCCTCTCGGGAATTGAATTTTCTACCCACTAAAAAGTTGTCTAAATTTTGGAAAAAGTAATAGTCGATAGGTACAAGGTCTGGTGAGTATGGCGGATGAGGGAGAGCTTCCAACCCCAGCTCTTGCAGCTTGGAGACTGTCTGTTATGCAGTATGGGGTCGCGCGTTGTCGTGAAGGAGCAGTGGGGACGACCGATTGACCAAAGCTGGTTGCCGATGTGCAAGCTTCTCCATCATTGTCTCCAGTTCTTTACAGTACACATCTGCAGTAATGCTCATGCCGTTTTGTAAAAAGCTGTGGTGAATCACACCCGCACTAGACCACCAAACAGTGACCATCACCTTTTAATGGTCATTTTTGGTTTAGGGCATTGCTTTGGTGCTGAACCAGGAGCTAACCAACTTGCTGAGCACTTTCGATTGTCGAACAGAATCCATTTTTTATCGCACGTAACAATTCGGTTTAAAATTCCTTTATTTTTTTGCCTATTGAGCAGCGCGAGGCAGATCTCGACGCGTACGTTGCGCTGGCAATCGTTAAGTTCGTGGGGCACCCATCTATCAAATTTTTTTACCTTGCCTATTTGTCACAAATGGATCAAAATTGTTTTGATGCTAACATCAAAAGCTGCTGCTAGCTCAGCTGTAGATTGAGTTTCGTCAGCTTCCACAATCGCCTTTAATTCATCATTGTTGACCAACGTCTCCGGACGACCACGAGCTTCATTTTTCAAGTCAAAATTTCCAGAACGGAACTGGGAAAACCAATAACGGGTTGTGCGTTCGTTTGTACAGTTCTCTCCGTAAACGTTTTTGATGTCACGTGCCGTTTGTGTCGCGTTGGTGCCACGACGGAACTCATATTCCATAATTACACGAATTTTTAAAGTATCCATTATGAAGAAAAATGTTCAAATGTAATGAAAATACAACGCTAATCAATAAACAAAAGACTGAGTTTGTAAAAAGAATGTCATGTTTTTAAAACAAAATTAATTTGAATTTTAGAATACAAAGCCATTCCGAACTTTTTTTTCTATTTGAAATGGCCAGTACTGAAAAACGGCAATTTCATAGGTAAAGACCTATTATATAATTTATTATATAATGACATATAAATAATTTATGTGTGAAACATGCAAGAAAGTCTAAAGAAAAAAAGGCTCTAGTCTGTCTGGCTGACTATAGGGTAGTAGAAGGGTAGTAGGGGGATAGTCAAATGAGGCTGACTTTTGTTTTATTATGAATAATTGTTGTGTTTTCATTATTTTATTAGAAAACCTAAGTATAATACTAAGAATACTACATGTAACCTTTAAAATAATAACCTGTGATATTATAAACATAAATAAAATTTTCAACTATAGTTATATCCAGTTGAAATTCGCGCTAAAAGGCTGACTACGGGGTGTTTTACCCCTTATAAAATCAAAACTAACGGCATTGCTTGGAGCATTCATTACATAAAATAGCAAACTGTACTTTTTCCTAATAAAGCACTACTTTTATTTACAAGTAATTAGTAAAATCACATCTGAATTATCTGATATAAAATTAGGGAAACAGGTTCCCATAGCTTTGCTTAGTTTGATAGAGCATTGTGTCAGTTGTGTGCAATGTCCAGTATTATTTATTTAATACATTCTGACCATGGCCTCGCACGCGTGGGTTGTCAATAAAAAAACCTCTGAAAAAAACACCTGGATATGCTAACTTTTGGTAATCGGTCAAATAGTGTCAGAATTCATCAATCTCAAATAGGTGTATATTATAGTAGCTGACCTGCCAGAGCCTACGGCTTCGCACGCGTTGTAAAAAAATGTGTTTGTAAGATATTTTTTGTGTGAATACATACCTGCTTATAATATTGAGAAACATCCAGACCCGGAACAAATATCTGTACATCGTGCAAACATTTGTTCCACGGCGGGAATCGAACCCGCAACGTCCTGTAGCCGGATGCGTGGCCCACTGTATCACGGAAGTAATATAACTGTATATTATACATATAACTATATTTATAGTAGTTGGTAGGTATATAAATAACTAGCTGATCCACCCGCGGCTTCGCTCGCGTTTACCTTTCTTTTGCGCAGTCGGGTAAAAAGTAATCTAGTCTAATCTATCTGTATACGAAGTTTCGTCGAAATCGGTCCAGCCGTTTAGTCGTGTAAACGTAACAAACAGACAGAGAGACAAGGGTTACTTTCGAATTTATAATATTAGTATGGAGAAATGGTCCAATTCTAAGGTTTCCAGTGCACACTACCAGTTTATTATTTTAATACCTTTTAACATTTCACTTTCTAATCAATATTTTTGTTTGTTTTTAAGGAGTCACGATGTGCTGCGACAACCGTTGCCTCTTCTTTATAAAAGTGCGGACAGGGAGTTTGATCTTCGGATACATCGCCGCCGTAAGTCACGCAAATCTCTAGACAAATCTACTATATTTTGAGTTGTTAATTAGGTACCTACTTAAAATACTTATGGAGATGACGGCTGATTGAGACATATGGAAGAAAATACATGTTGTGCCCACTTAATGTGGGAAGAGGGCAAGAAGAAGAATTACCTACCTAATTAAAAATAATAGTACATTGTTATACGATGGCCTCTGTACCTAGCTGAGACGCAGGGGGTTGCAGGTTCTTTGGGACTAGAAAACGTTGTGTGTAATGTCCAGCATTATTATGGATCGAGTGAAGCGAGATCTCCAACTCAACTTAGGCAAATCAGCGTTGTATGTATGTATGATTGTTTGTCCGAGGATAACTTTTGAAGCGTTGATCCGATCATCGTGAAATTTGATATATGTACAGGTGATGGCACAATTCTGGTGTCACTAAATGTGCTAAAAATGTGGGGGGGTTGGTGAAATATTGAGGTTCAAGAGGGGTAAAAAAATGGACTATCCGGTCAAATGCCACGTCTAATGAAAGGTCTTTATCAATACATTTCGATTTTAGTTTATACCTTGTTGTTTTTAAGTTATTAGCCATAATAAAAACTGATCTTGGACGAAATTCACAGGGTACACTAGTAGTCTTAGTGACACAATATGTATAGGGAAAAGTCTGAAATCCAGAAAAGCTGCAATTTCTACCTCAAAAAAGGACAGCCAATTTATATGAACTCTCGTTACCTGTAATTTAATGAAACTGTAGGTCAAGTCAATTGGGTATGCATTGCGTAGCACTATTTTGATAGTCAAAGATTACAAATAATATTTTTGTTTGTCTTTATGGGAGACTCGCGAGATCTCAGTTCGGGGCGAACCACTAGTTATTATTATTCAAGGGCCGTAACCGATCAATTACACCGGACATATTTAGAAAAACATACAAAGTTCGAGGGAGTTATTGATCGCTTACACCCGAGCTTACACATAACTTTTCATTACTAATGCTAGGAAAATAAAAAAAATTTATTGGTTGTAAGTTTTATCATAAGTTACACCTATAATTATACTAAGAGCTGTAGATTTTGATCAAAATAAAACAAATGTAAGTAAAATGGGCGGTCTTATCGCTAAAAGCGGTCTCTTCCAGACCTTTGGATGGACAGGACAAAACAATATCAAAAAGACGGCGGTGTACCTATGTTCATAAACCTACATAAACTACCAAACCTACTAATAAACTAAAATATTATACAAATATAATGAAATATAATAGGTCTTTACCTCTGAAATTGCCGTTCTTCAGTACTGGTCATTTCAAATAGAAAAAAAGTTTGGAATGGCTTTGTATTCTAAATTCAAATTAATTTTGTTTTAAAAACATGACATTCTTTTTACAAACTCAGTCTTTTGTTTATTGATTAGCGTTGTATTTTCATTACATTTGAACATTTTTCGTCATAATGGATACCTACTTTAAAAATTCGTGTAATTATGGAATATGAGTTCCGTCGTGGCACCAACGCGACACAAACGGCACGTAACATCAAAAACGTTTACGGAGAGAACTGTACAAACGATCGCACAACCCGTTATTGGTTTTCCCGGTTCCGTTCTGGAAATTTTGACTTGAAAAATGAAGCTCGTGGTCGTCCGGAGACTTCGGTCAACAATGATGAATTAAAGGCGATTGTGGAAGCTGACGAAACTCAATCTACAGCTGAGCTAGCAGCAGCTTTTGATGTTAGCATCAAAACAATTTTGATCCATTTGTGACAAATAGGCAAGGTAAAAAAACTTGATAGATGGGTGCCCCACGAACTTAACGATTGCCAGCGCAACGTACGCGTCGAGACCTGCCTCGCGCTGCTCAATAGGCAAAGAAATTAAGGAATTTTGAACCGAATTGGATAAGGAATATAAATATAAATAAGGAATTTTGATTACGTGCGATGAATAATGGATTCTGTTCGACAATCGAAAGCGCTCAGCAAGTTGGTTAGATCCTGGTTCAGCACCAAAGCAATGCCCTAAACCAAAAATTAATGAAAAGGTGATGGTCACTGTTTGGTGGTCTAGTGCGGGTGTGATTCACCACAGCTTTTTACAAAACGGCATGAGCATTACTGCAGATGTGTACTGTGAAGAACTGGAGACAATGATGGAGAAGCTTGCACATTGGCGACCAGCTTTGGTCAATCGGTCGTCCCCACTGCTCCTTCACGATAACGCGCGACCCCATACTGCATAACAGACAGCCTCCAAGCTGCAAGAGACCTACTCACCAGACCTTGCACCTACCGACTATTACTTTTTCCAAAATTTGGACATCTTTTTAGTGGGTAAAAAATTCAATTTCCGAGAGGCAGTACAAAATGCCTTTGAAGAGTTTGTTGCCTCCCGTCCAGCTGATTTTTACAAGAAGGGCATCAATAAACTGCCAATGCGTTGGCAAAGATGCGTCGATTGCATGGGTGATTACTTTGAATACCAGAAATAAAAAATCTTAAATAAATAAGTACTTTCACTTATTCCATACAAAACGGCAATTTCTAGGTAAAGACCTAATATAACTACAGTAAATGAGATAACCATAACAATAACACAGGTAGATATGAGAACTAAGCTATTGAAATTGTTTAGCGTTATACACATTTTTTTTCAGGTATTATCAGCGATTGGAGTTTTAGTTTGTGTTGGTATGATTTTGATCTTCTTGACACATGTTATAGTGTATGGGCTAATATTAAATTATTACTTAATGGACATCGTGGAAATATGTTTCGTGGAATTGATGGCTGGGTTTACCTGTACCGTACTTCTTCTGTATGGAATAACGACGGTGAGCATATATACAAGTCACTTTTTAACAAAAATATAACCGACTTAACGATACTACTAAACTGATTTCGTTGGAATTTATATAAATATTTTTTTTTTTCTTTTTTTTTCTTCGTGGTACCGGTAGATGGACAGCGACGTCGGGGTCGGCCGCGAAAGCGTTGGCGTGGCGACATCAATGGATTCGAGAAGGAATGGTGGGACTCTGCCAAGGAGCGTGATAAGTGGAAGGAGTTGAGGGAGGCCTTTGCCCAGCAGTGGGAAAATGTACGCTAGTTAAAAAAAAATTGCTGGACATTTCACACAGCGCTATCTAGCCCCAAACTAAGCAGAGCTTGTACTATGGGAACCATATAACTGATAGAATACTTATATATTATACTAGCTGACCCCGCGAACTTCGTACCGCCTTAGATGTTCTGTTGCTAAGTTGAGATAGGGGTTGGTGGTAGAAGGGTAAAAATTTAGGGTTGCATTTATTTTTGAATGCTGTATCATAAAAAAATAAAAACAAAAAATTTCGTCAAAAAATAAAAAAAAAATTTAGGGTTGGACTACCCCTAACATTTAGGGTGATGAAAAATAGATGTTGGCCGATTCTCATAGATACCGGATAAGCACAAAAAATTTCATCAAAATCGGTCAAGCCGTTTCGGAGGAGTATGGCAACGAAAACTGTGACACGAGAATTTTATATATTAGATATATATTTTTGTAAATACATACTTATAATATATAGAGAAACAACCAGACCAAACAGAATATGTCTTTGGAACACATTACCGGTCTCAATACGGCAAGCTCCATCATTAGCCACATTTAAAACAAGAGTGAAAATATTTTATCTCTCAGAAACGTCGTAGTGTCGCTATATGTGTTTATGTATATTTTTATTTAATTTTATTTATCGTAGGTATATATTGTCAATATTTATTTAAGTATATTGTTTTATTTTATTGTAAATGATCAGCGTTCTGTTAGTATATACCCCCCTCCATTATTGTAATGTTACAAAAATCCTCTCCATCCAAAGGTTGTCTGGAAGAAATCGCTTCTAAGCGATAAGACCGCCCATTGTACTTGTTGCTTTGTGAATTTATATATTTTTTGTTTGTTTCTTGTGTGGTGTACAATAAAACAAAAAATATTATGTTTCTGTAATGCAGATTCATAGTCTATTTTAATACCTATCCAGTGGTATCTGATTTGTCTTTCAATCATTACATAAAAATGCTTTTGTGGATCAATAACAAAAATGCATGTTTAGTAAAAAATTCTTTATTCAAGTATTGGTGTCAAAGTTATGAAATTAAAAGATAAAATTAATTTAAAGTTTGTTATTAATACCGAGTGTTCCCTCCCCTAGCCTGAATCACTGACTCCATCCGTGTTTTCATTGATGTTACTAGACTTTTGATAAAGTCTTGAGGAATAGCCTCCCATTCCTCTGCGATCGCCTGTTGCAGCTCCTGTAGAGTCGATGGAGGAGCATCTCGGCCTCGAACTCTTCTTTTCAGCTCGTCCCATAGATGTTCGATGGGATTGAGGTCTGGGCTTCGAGCTGGCCACTCCATAACGGTCACATCCACCTCTTGAAGGTACTCGATCACTATGCCAGCAGTATGCGGTCTTGCATTATCTTGCATAAACAGAAAGTTTTCGCCGATAAACCCAGCAAAAGGTACGACATGGCTCTCGAGTACTTCCTCAATGTATCGTATGGAAGTCAATCCTCTTGATTGGCGACCAGTATTCGGTCCGGTGATGAAGGCAAGCTCGGTTTTTGCTTCCATAGACATGCCTCCCCAAAACATGATTGATCCACCGCCATAGGCGACACGTTCTGTTATGCAGCATTGGGCAAATCGCTCTCCCGATCTTCTATACACCTTCCCCCGTCCGTCGTTGCCATGCAAGCACATCCTGCACTCATCAGAGAACAGGACTGCACTCCACTGCTCTTCGGTCCAATTCAAATGGTCTCGAGCGAACTGAAGGCGGGCTTCTCGGTGGGCTGGGGTCAATTTCGGCCCGTTTGCTGGCCTGTGTGCAGTCAGGCCACCTTCTCTCAATCGTCTTCTGACTTTCCACCGGCTAACTTCTACTTCACGAACTTCTTGAAGTCGTTGGCCCAGTTGAACTGCGTTCAAACGACGATTTCTTAAAGGTGTCGTTATAAGAAAGCGGTTATCACGCTCTGTTGTAGCACGGGGACGGCCCGATCCTTGTCGCCGTTGGTAGCCACCAGTCTCTTGATACCTCTGGTATACACGCCGAACGGTAAATCGGCTCAAACTCTATTGTCGAGCCACTTGACTTTGCTTAAGCCCCGATTCAACAAGGGCAACCACTTGAGCGGCTACTTCTAGTGTAGTATCCATTTTCGTGTTCCGTTTGAAGCCAATATCAATAGATAACCTTTCACACTATACGTTGGTATGCAAATGATGACTACTTTTTTTTTTTTTTTTCGAATGGACTTATATCGCTGTTGGCCTCTGAGGCCGTGACAGCTTAACCGAACTTTTGGCGAGCGCAGATGGCGCTCAGCCCAGTAAGTTTTTTAGGCAACTAGCGCAAGGGCACCACTTAGGTACGAACCTCGGCTTGGGCTGTTGCCGGGATGGGGATAGGAGAGAAACGCCCGGGTACATGTCTGTACCTCGTATAAGCGGCGACTGAAGGGACTCGTCGACCTCGCCGGCGAGGTCGGTGTTTCTGTGAAGTGTTTGCTCTGTCTGATATAGATGACTCACCTTCCGCATTAGCAGAGGTGATTTCGTCATCCGGGTCTCCGAGAACGTGTCTCGGTCGACGGAGGATTTTGTTGGCGGGCGGATCCAACGGGTAAACCGGAATGGTGTGTACCAAAGGGTTCGGATGATTAGAGGCAAGTTCATAAAACCGCTTGGAAGCGAGCTTCATGAACCTGGCTATTGATTCTAATTTCAAATCGCGATGTAGGTCGTTATTGCGAAAGTACCAGGGCGAGCCTGAGGCTTTTCGCAAGAAGCGATTTTGAATAACCTGAATGGCACCAACTTTAGGAGAGTGGGCAAATACTACAGATGAGTATGTCATAATGGGGCGAATGCACGCTTTGTAAAGAGTCACCTTATTTTTAAGGGACATTTTACTTTTCGCGCCTAGAAGTGAGGACAATCGTCCTAGGGTGAACTTTGCTTGGTTGCACCTCTTAGTGATGTGCAACCTAAAGGAAAGACGCCTATCGAGGATGACACCCAGATATTTGGCTGATGGGGCCCAGCGAATGGGCTGGCCAAATAGAGAGATCGGTTTGGGAGTGAGGTTTCTCCGTGAGAAGTACACTGCTGTACTTTTCGACGGGTTTACCTCGATCCGCCACTTGCGGAACCAAGTGGCTAATGAGTGAAGGGCAGCCTGCAGCCTTATACCCACCCGATCGGGATTCCGATTGGATGTGTACAAGGCTGTGTCGTCTGCGTATAGGGCTATTTCCACTTGAGGAGTGCGGGGGATATCGCTGGTGTACAGCGTGAACAGGAGGGGGCCGAGAACGGAGCCTTGAGGGACTCCTGCTCTGACTGGTCTAGGACTAGAGAGAGTGCCTTCCACGGTGTAGCGAAAGCTGCGACCTTGTAGGTAGTCTCGTATGATGAGCAAATGATGACTATTCCCTCAATATGCACTCTTTTATACCTGCGATAAATCCCGCCGCCGGCCTTACCTGGATCGAGCGACATAAGGGGGTCTATTGTTTTGTTGCTAATGAGTTGTTTTTAAAGGTAAATGTCAACCCTTTATCAGTTCTGCGAATGCCTAGATTATGCACTTTAATTTAATTTGATTTTAATTTGCTGTAAGCTCCAAATAAAAAAAAATTTAACTTTTAAGTAAAAATGTGCGGATGTGCGATTTTATTGCTCTCAAGTGTAGGTTATAATCTACACTTAGCGGCACAATTAACCGCCCACCCTTTTAAAGTGGCAAATTTTGATGTTATCGCAGTTGTAAGTTATTGGGCATAAATAAGTCAAGTGTGAAAGAAATGTAGTGACGAAAAAATTACAAACTACCCACTTAACTTTGTTTTTTTACGCATAAGTTGTGAATACGATAAATATCGAACTTCGTCTCATTATCGTTATCGTTGCCATACTGCTTACATTGCTTCAGTGGCATTAAAAGTAAACAATTTGAGTTTGATTTGGTTTCGTAACTTAAAGCTAGTGTTTGGACATCACAAACATGCCATTTGATGCTAATTCAGTGGCGAGAGCCGTCGCTCTTATCGACGAAGGGTTTAGTCAGCGTTACGTGGCGCGGAAGCTTGGTGTCGCACGTACCACCTTAAGGGATGCAGTGAAACGGTTTCGGGAAACTGGCTCTTATGAGCGAAGACAAGGACAGGGCCGATAAAGATGCACCTCCGCTCGTGACGGCCCATTTCTTGTGACCAATGTTCTAAGAAATCGGTTCACTACAGCTGTTGAGGCACGAAACCAACTTCGTGAGGTTCGCAATGTTCAAGTGAGTGAAAGAACAGTGAGAAGAAGACTAGGAGAGAATGCCCTTGGAGCTTTTCGACCATCTCGAGTGCCACAATTGCTCGTCCGGAGAGATAGACTTCGTTTTTCCCGAGTGCACGCCGAATGGAATATGGAACAATGGAAGAATGTTATGTTTACTGACGAGACAAGAATATGCTTGCACGGTCCTGACGGTCGCCAGCGTGTATACAGACGCAAGAATGAAAGGTTTGCACCATGTACTGTTGTGGAAACAGTAGGTTACCAAGGTGGCTCTATCATGATATGGGGCGGCATTACTTACGAAGCACGCACCGACTTGGTTATCTTCGAAAGAGGTGGAATAAATGCTCAGAGGTATGTAACAGAAGTGTTGGAACCTCATGTAATGCCATTTGCTCCATTTATTGGCGAAGATTTTTTATTAATGCAGGACAACGCTCGCCCCCACGTTGCTAGAGTTGTTACCGCGTACCTGGATACCGTCGGCATTCGAAAATTAACATGGCCATCCCGGAGCCCAGATTTAAATCCTTTTGAACACATATGGGACAATTTAAAAAGACGTGTTCGAAGCCGCATACCAGCTCCAACCACCATAGATGAATTAAAACAATCCGTGATTGAGGAGTGGCAGAACATTCCACAACAACAGATCAAAGATGTCATCGACAGCATGCCAAACCGTTTGATGGAAGTCATGAGGGCTAGAGGTGGAAATACGCACTATTAGAATTCATTTATTCAGCAGATTTTTTATTTTTAAGCCATTTCATCACATTTGTTTATTTACGGTCAAAGTGTTTTCAGACTTTTTTATAAATAAACGTAATAATTAAAAACAATATTATCTTTCATTTTACTTCAATATACCTACGTTACAAAATAACATTCACAAGTAAGGCCACAATTATTTTTTTTTAACCAAAATCGTAAAAAATCAAGGTGGGCGGTTAATTGTGCCGCTGAGTGTATAAGGGATTTGATTTTTTTATGGAGGCTGACATACTCCCCGATTCGTCATTTTTAGGGTTTAATAAATAAATAAATAGAGGTTTCAAGTTGAAATTAATATCAAATAAGTCTACGGTCCCTTAGAGCTGTAAAAAAATCAAGCTAAAAAAAAAATGTGGCCGTCACGCTCGGGACGCAGCCGGCCAGCGCGATCTTGATATGTTAGCGGTAAACCAAGAAAATGTTTAAGACAGATACTCGTACCTATATTAAAAAACTTTTCTAGATAGGACCTTCGTAATAAGTTTCCTGTAATCATTGCATATACTCGTAGGTTGTTTGATAATATACGCACAAAAATGAAAGGGGTTATTTTGATGAGCATAATAAATAAATTTGTCAAATGTTTACCATAGATATGTGAAATTTATTTTGGCATGTAAAAACAAACACTTTATTAAACTTATGTTGTGCTATTGCATAATGCTTGCCACCTAACCACAGATACTGTATTGGTGACATTTTGAGATATCTCTTGTTGTTCTTTTATTTTTGGATGTCGATTGCAAGAGTAGGCAGTAAGTTTTATATCGAATTAATCTCCTAAACTTAGTCGATTTTCTTTACAGTTTGATGTTATAACTAGTAGTTTTTTTTTCGAGAAGTCTTTTATGTTTTGAGAAACCGTCACTTAAATATCGTCAGTATATTACCAAACACCCTGTATACATCTATCAATCATATTAATTTCAGATTTTTAACTTCGAGATAAGAAATATGAGATAAGGATTGTTGTAGCGATATAACCACAAATACTTATTTTTTTTATTTATCCATTACTCCTTTACTTTTTGGCAAATTTCATGATTCTAGGTCAACGGGAATACCTGATACGTTTCGATTTATTTGAGAGTGTAAAATATGCTGCATAAATGGTCGTATTATTTGATTTTTTGACTTTTTTTAACTGCTCCAAGGGACTGTAGACCTAAGAATTCGATATTTATTTCAACTTGTTAACTGTATTCCTGAGAAAAAAAGTCTTGACTTAACGGACAGACAGACAGACGGGTAACGAAGTGGGGTTCCTTTTTTTGCCTTTTGAGGTACGGAACCCTAAAATTGGCGAATCGAGGACTATGCCACGTTTCATTGAAATCGGTCCACCCGTTTAGACATGAAAACGTAGCAAATAGCAAAATAGACACGAGTTACTCTACATATTTAAAATATTATTATGGATTTGTCAAATCTCACACTCCTCCGTGCGCGCAATAAGCTTAAAAGGGTATAAAGTTTCCTATTCACGTATTAATATTTTATTAACCTAATATTTTTAAAACCATCTCAGTATTTTTTCAAGCTGGACGGGACTTGAGCCCGCTACCCTTCTACTTGATACGAGAATGCGCTAATCAATTACACCACAGGCTTAGTGCGACACAGTGCCGATAGATATTCTTTGCACACGATGGCATATGCATCATAATCTTTTGATTTTGTTTCAGGATAAGCCAGTGCTTGTGAAGACATACGTAATTTATGGAATGATCCATCTTGTACTGCTTCTGATTGTGGTTATAATAATCATTTGCACTTGCATGCCTGTCTTCGGGATTCTGGGTTTTATTGGATGCGGTAAGTCCTTTATTAACCGACTACGGCAAAGCCAAAGGAAATGGTTATGTTTTTAGCAGTCTATGTATCTCTTACGTTACTGTTTTTATGGGTAGAAATTGCAGTATTCTGGATTTCAGACCTTTCCCTGTATTAGTGTAATGTGTAAGTGGGGTAAAAAAAAAACAAAATGAGACTATCCGGTCAAATGGCACGTCTAATAAAAGGTCTTTACAAGTACATTTTGACCCCGTTTTATTTATTAGTTTAAAGTTTGTAATTTTTAAGTTATTAGCCATAATAAAAACTGAACTTTGACAAAATTCACCGGGTACACCAGTGGCCCCACAGTGCCGAAATTTGGTATGTGTGTAGCTTTAGTGACACAAATATAGGCAAAAGTCTGAAATCCAGAATATCTGTAATTTCTACCCCAAAAAAGTCTATTCAACAATTAACATCATGAACTTCCGTTACCTGTAATTTGAATGCAATTGTAGGTCAAATTAAGTGGTTAGCATTTCGTGGTACTATTTTGATAGTCGAAGATTACGAATAATATTTTTTTGTTTTTATTGGAGACTTGCTAGATCTCAGTTCGTGGCGAACCACTAGTTACTTCATTAGAATCGCATTTACTATTATTTGCTGTCTCCTTTGTCATTCATCATCATCATCATGCCAATCGTATGACATCCACTGTTGAAAATAGGCAGACATATTTCCGACGGGACCGATCTTGTGCGGCCTGTTCCCAGCAACCTTTAATAGGTCATCCATATGACGACCTCTGTGGCGCAATGGGTGAATAGCCGGCTGAGACGCAGGAGGTTGCGAGTTCGATTCCCGCTGCGGAACAAATGTTTGCAATGTCTAAATATGTTTGTTCCGGATTTGGGTATTTTTCTATAATTTAAATAGTATAAGTACGTATACTCGTATACAAAAAAATAATAACGTATATTAGTATTCTATCAGTTATCTGGTTCCTATAGTATTATAAGCTTTGCTTAGTTTGGGGCTAGATAGTGCTGTGTGAAATGTAATATATCTTGTACGTGACGTTGTAAGCGTAGCTGGGTGTCAATGGATGAGACTCGCAAGGGACCGGAAAAAATAGCGTAATAAAGAGGAGGCCTATACCCAACCTTATATCTTGTAGTTGGGGCTGTGTGGGCCGTCCTACGCTGCGCTATCTAACCCAATGCCCCCAATCATGTAACTTTTGGTATTTATTTGATTATTTACATTTTGTTTCAGGTATTTACACTCTCTGTATCTACATGGTTTACTTGACATACAAAAACATGGAAACTGCAAAAGTGGGACACTCTATCACGAACCCTCAGGATCTTATTAACGTGTAATACTATGATTGATAACACTAGAAATCAGATACGAAAGTGACAGCGTGGACTTAACTTTCATCGACATAGATTTAGGTTCGTATTATATAACTGTATTACTGCGTAACTAAAATGTTAGTTGTAGAATTTTAAGGGCCTTACCAAAAAAAGTTAAACACCCGTTGAACACCAACTGGTGTCCTTACTAATTATTGTTAAGAATTTTTTTATACAGGCTTTGAATGAGTGTTTAACTTTTCTGTGTTAAGGCCCCTACTGTTTAAGTTTAGTAATAGCATTACATTTTCGTTATATTTCTGACCCATTTTCTTTTAGTATCTTAAATTAAATACCTTTGATTTTAATTCTTGTTTTATTTTTTTCCCCCTGGGCGCGAGCACATAAATTTGGCATGCTTATGCAAATTTAATGATCGAGCGAAGCGAGATCTCCAAATCAACTTGGGCAAATCGGCGTTGTATGTATGTATGTTTGTTTGTCCGAGGATAACTTTCGAAGCGTTGATCCGATCATCGTGAAATTTGGTATATAGGTAGGTAGTGATGGCACAATTTTGGTGTGTGCTAAAAGCTAAAAATGTGTAAGGGTTGTTGAGATATTGGGGTTCAAGACGGGTAAAAAAAAACAAAATGGGACTATCCGATCTAGTGGCACGTTTAATAAAAAGTATTTGTGAGTACATTTCGGCCCGTTTTTATTTTTAGTTTAAACCAGTTTTAGTTGTAGTTGTTAAGTTATTTACCATAGTAAAAACTGAACTTTGACAGTATACCAGTGGCCCCACAGTGCTGAAATTTGTTATACGTGTAGCTTTAGTGACACAAATATGGGTAAAAGTCTGAAATCCAAAATAACTGCAATTTCTACACCAAAAAAGTGTATCCAATTTACATGAACTCCTGTTACCTGTAATTTGGATGAAACTGTAGGTCAGGTTATTTGGTTATGCATTTCGTGGCACTATTTTGATAGTCAAAGATTACAAATAATATTTTTTTGTTTTTATGGGAAACTCGCGAGATCTCAGTTCGGAGCGAACCACTAGTGTATTTAAGTCCATCTCAAGTAGCATGACTGCTATAGAAACATTTTTATCAACGGAATAATAGAGTAAAATTACACTTTAGCGTAGACAGCAGAAACATTTGTTCATTTTGTTCGGTCGTGTTTCTACGCTAAATGTCATTTTACTCGATGGTTCTCTAGAACGATGACACCCAAAGTGGTCTATAATCGTCCCCCAGGGTTCGAAAACAACATACAAGGGTCCACCTCATTGAATAAAAAATTTGGAGGTTCATAAGATTTAAATAGGGGTCCAAGATAAAGGATCTCTTTTAAGTAGGTTTTGAACTTATTTTTGGCTTTCCATAAATATAATAATTCACATACCTACCCGCAGCTATGTACTCACAAAACATGTTTAAGTTTTTTACAGTTTTGTTAAAAAACATGTTAGACTCACTGTCTACTATGCCTACAATCGAAAAACATGGCTAGTGGTTTACGAGACAAAAAAGTTTGAGGACCTCTGCTCTAGAGTCTAGAGAGAAACGTTTCTATGGCGGTCACTGGCACCTTATAGTGATCTATATAGAAACTGGATTGGAGGCCTTGTCTGGTAGGCCACTTTCCTACCTTATGTCATTGCCTTAAAACTAGCGTCGACGTCCAATCCGCGTCGGCCCGCGCTGCTCTCACTCACTCGTTTTATCAGCAACCGCTGTCGGTATGCGTACTCTCTCTATCTGTAACAGGTGTCGGCACGTACCTCCGTGCTGCGGATGCACGCTGAGGAGCAGGCACGGCTCGTCGCCGGGCTCGCGGCAGCACTCGAGCACGTCGCGGCAGCTGGTCTGAGGCGTCACCGGCACGTGCGTCGGCGTCCAGCCTGCGCCACTCTCGCACCACACTCGCAATATCATCTGAAATAAAGAGAATCATGAAATAAATTGGTCAAGCGCGTATCGAACCACGAACAGGAAGGGTTCCGTAGCTAGTGCAGTTTCTTTTGATCATTTTGTATGAAGATTATATAAACTGCTTACAAACCCAAGTACAGACAGTAAGTTGGTCGACTACTGCTCTGTAACTAAATAGTAAAATCTATATATATGGGTATATGACAATTTTGAGACCATATTTCTTAAACGGCTGATGTATCATTAAAGTTTTTAGCAAACCTTACTATGTTCTTAAAGGGCTTATTCAACGACACCCCTCAAGATGGGATGCGTGAGTAAGAAATGATCACCGCCAACTTCTGTATAGGAAAGGATTTTTTACGATTTAACTAAAAATTAACGATTTTCCGATGGTTTTCTTTACTTGTGCTGTTAGACTTTGATTCTTACCAAAATGCATGATTCTAGGTGAACGGGAAGTAACCTATTTTAATTACTTGCGAGCAACTTCAAAATCGAACTTTGACGATATTTGACGACCTCTGTGGCACAGTGTGTGAATAGCTGGCTGAGACGCAGGAGTTAGCGGGTTCGATTCCTGCCCCGGATCAAATGTTTGCATGATCTACAGATATTTGTTTCGGGTCTGGATGTTTTGCTATATATTATATGTATTTAAAAAAAGTATATATATTTATTCTATCAGATCTGATTCCCATAGTTACAGCTCTGCTTAGTTTGGGGCTAGATGGCACTGTGTGTAATGTCCAGCAATATTTATTATTAAAAAATATACAGCATAAATGGCCGCATTTTTTGATTGCATAGACTTTCTTTTTGATTTTAGATGCTTGTTTTCTCTACAGCTTTAAGTGACCGTAGATTTTTATTTGATATTAATTTCAACTTGATATCTTCACTCTTTACGGATAAAAAGAGTCGTGACAAACGGACAGACAGACAGACTGTCAACGAAGTAATCCTATAGAAAATAACTCTTATTAAGCGCTCGCTAAGCACTGTGCGCTCAGCATATTCTATAAAATGTCCTGTCGTGGTCAAACTCTGGCATTATAATTTACCTACTTCTACCATAGAACCTCCCACAACCGCTAACGATATCACCCACATACTTATTGTAGATGCGTGGAAGTCCTTATACGGTACCAGCTCGTTTCTTCCACGCACCTGCAAGATAACGGAAATGACCTTTCCCAGGAGGTTTTCTCAGTGGGCGTCAACATGGATGTCCTTAAATCACACAGTTCGATATCCTATAGAGTTATTAGAGACAGGAACATACATTACGTTAGATTATAAAATTATTACGTTGCGTTTGCATTGTTTTTTTATACCACTAAAGTGGCAAACCTACGTAATCGGGTACCGTGTCTTATATTTCGAAGTATAAACTTTGTTAATCTGAATTATATCTACCTATCTGTGGCCTAAACTTTTAATGGCGCGTTGTCACCTTGAGTCATGGGTATTTTTGACTACATAACAAAAGGCAAAGGCAGTGCCGGATTAACGACGTAGCAAGAGCAGCAATTGCTATGGGCCCCGCGCAAAAAGGGGGCCCGCGTATCCTACCTCGCCACTTTATACTTAAGAACCCATAGCTGATCAAGAGCCCCTCGATACAATTCACTACAGATCCCGCGTTTGCTTAATCCGGTACTGGGCAAAGGCCACGGTTTTCGCGGTAGTCGTATTGCAACGATCCAACAGATTTTGTTTATTACAACCCCGTGTGTTACAGCAACAACGTTGCAACAGGAATTTCGGTCTATTTACATTACACGAACGGGAGTATGGACAAGTGATGTATGGATATTGTAGTCAATTTAAACCAATTTACAACTGAAGTTACCAGCAGGGCATTCAAACGGTTAGAATGAATAAACAAACAACCTGACAAACGACATTGTTTCATGCAAAGAGATCCTTCATATCCGCTGCCCTTTCAATGAGCTTAACCTTTGTATTTTTTATGTAAAATTCACGCAGGGTCTACCCATGAGAACAAGAGCGAAGGGGAGATTACATGTAATATACCCTGACTTGTAATTATGCCTGTGTTTTTATGGTACCACAGAACGTTAAAGGAGCAGACAGTTTTTATCAGTTTACGCATAAGTATTTTAATTGAGTTTGGAATCATTATCTCACTTTACAATGGTTTGTTAACTTTATTATTTTAATAAAAATATTTTATACCCAATTAAAATAAAAAAAATATTGCTGGACATTTCACACAACGCTATCTAGCCCCAAACTAAGCAGAGCTTGTACTATGGGAACCAGATAACTGATAAAATACTTATATACTTTTTTTTTGTAAATACATACTTATAATACATAGAAAAGCACCCAGACACGGAACAAATATCTGTAGATCATGCAAACATTTGTTCCGCGGCGGGAATCGAATCCACTACCTCCTGCGTCTCAGCCAGCTATACGCCCACTGCGCCACGGAGGTCGTCAATTACTACAAGATCACCCTAGGGTCGATGTAATTTCTAGAAAAATCAGATTTCAAGCATGTTTTTTTTTTATACTTTATAGGCTTGCGTTTGACCACGATCTCGCCTGATGGTAAGCGATAAACTGCAGTCTACGATGGATCACGCTTGCCTAGAAGAAACCTATTCACTCGTGACTTGAAGACACCCAGGTTGTAGTACACCCAGGAAACACGGAATCCGGCAAGGCATTCCATTCTTTCGCGGTACGCATAATAAAGGTCGATGAGAACCGCTTTGTGCGAATGGGAGGTATTATAACCATAATGCTCTATTAATTTGTTTATTATGTACTTATTTTAGTTTAGAGTCTACGTAATAGTGGTGGAAAACTTAAATGAAATAAAAAACTAGTCGACTGCTCATCATAAATTATGCTTACTTTGATACAGTGACTGCTGACTGTCATCTCAAGTCAACTGTCAAACTTAACAGAATGCTGATGCTGAGCTTATGTCCGTCAAACCTAAGCCCCTCGTACTGAATTGAATATTTCTACAACAATGTTTTACTCGTTATTCGCAATTTCACGCAAAAATAAACCTTATTCCAATATAATAAGATCAGTACTGTTTGATGAAATAGATAAGAAACCAGACGGAAATCAATTCAAGTAGTCTACGGGTATGTTTATGTTTCGCTTTGCAATAAAAGGAAGTTTCCTTTTAAGACAAAATTTTTTATCTGCCGCAAGATATATATTTTATAAAAAAAAACATCTTAAATCAATAGATTAATAGATACTTGCAACGTTGAAGTCACTCTGTATTCTGTGGTTTAAGTTATCATAGAGTTGCCTAGAAGTTAGAACTAACCGGGGCTTCATTTATTTTTCACCTATTAAGAGAGTATCTCTCAAACACTCGACATTTGTACTAATATTTTACTACTTAAATTCGCTAGTGTCAACTGTATTAAGGTTCATGTAGTTACACGAAATCTCTCTTAGTGAGACAAGAACATACCCTCTGTATGTAATTGTATTGAAGCTTCTGAAATTAAACGTAAAATAATTCAATGAATGCCTGAAATATAACGCAAACAATAGATTCATTACCTTACCTTTTATTAAGTACCTTGTTTGCACCTTGTTTGCCTAGGCCTCCTAAAGCCAATAAGGCAAGGCCAGAACACCCCAAAAGGACCAATATAGTTATATCCAAGTTTTGATCAATCTCGATGTGAATACAATTGATGAAATTGAAAAGCGATGCTGTTCTCTAAAACATAATGCGACCGAAAGTTGACGGTAGTTAGCTCAGATTATACAAAAAAACAGATAGAGTGAACGCAACAAACAGTATGACGCCACTTATCATTCATGTGTGCGTGGCGATTAGAAATAGCTCTGTAGAGACACGTGCATCAGTGTGCGTGTAATGATACCAGAAAAAGAAAAAAACTTCCTGTATTTTTTTTGATGTCCTTTTACGACAACAGGTTCTAAAATTTTATTTGGATACATGAATTTGTTACTAATTGATTACAAATTTGTGTGAGTATTAGGATTGAACAATTGTTTAATTAACTAGTTTATTAAACACTTAAATATTTCATGTACCATTGTAAACGCATTGTAAAATTACAGAAGAAATAATATGTGAAGATTTTTATAACTAGCGGTCCGTCCGGTGTTTATTGAGGTTTACATGGACTTTAATGTCCTCCTGGCCGAATTACGGCTACGGCGGCCATCTCGCAAGAGACTAGCCAACAACGCAGGATATATTCCTGACTCCGGACTTTTATTAGAATTTGAAAAATTACAATAAGACTTTTTGGAAAAATGGACTTTATAATAATACTTTAGTTTTTTCTGTAGTAATTATTATATAGTATATATATATAGTATTATATATTATTATATAGTATATTCATTTCATTAGACTGATAAAAAAACATACATATGAATCCAAAATATTTATTAAAATCATAATTAATTATATTGCCAAAAAAATTAACCACCTTAATTTTGCACTAATTTCTTGTAATATTGCCGTTTGGCTTCTACATGTCGAGAATTAGTTTCTAATTTTGCTAGATAGTGCAATCGCACCATTAAATACTTTTCTATCAACAACTTCACCAGATTCACTCTGTGAAATTTTGCACATATTGAATATGATCTGGATTAACATATAGGATATTTTTATCCCGGTAAAATGTTCTGGTAGGATATTTTTCCCGAAGCGAAGCGAGGGCGGATCGCTATTACTTCTCTATATATATATCATTTATTATATATTTGTATATGTATATGTAATGTATATACATTACATATATACATACAGAACTAAATTGTTATACATATACAATTATATTTAAAATCCCGCATAAGATATCAATCACCGAATCACAGTAAACGGCAATAACATAATTATAGAAATACATACAAATTCGGAATAACAATTTAGGCGTGAGATTACGCGTGGGAATCGAACCCACGTCTGTACATTTAACAGTCAGGCTAGCTAACGCCTAGATCAACAGGTAGTTTCCACAATTGAAGGGAAAACATTTTGCCGAAAACTGGCAACACAGTCGAACTAATGTCGAGGTTTTGTGTTTCGAGACAACCGTTTAATTATTGGGTGAATAAATAATAAAATCAATTAAATAATTTATAGTTACTTGTGAAATGATATTCCATCCACTTTTTTTTGTTTTTGGGAACAACTTTTACACTGTTTAATAACACAAGACGTCATTTTTGACAGAAAATAATGAATCACTCGAGACGTTCAAGCAGTACGACGCTATCTTTAGCACTGCCGCGAGATTGTATTCGCTTTTAAATTTGTATTCGCTTGTGTGGCTTCACTCGCTCGTTCGGCGCGCTCTATCTGTTTGTTTGTATAATCTGAGGTAGTTAGTATTACGAGATTGAGGGGTTTTCAGATAGCACCATCATTACACAGTGTAATGCGTGGTTTTACCTTTATCCAAGTGATTTCGTGATGTTTTCTTTAATAAGTATTGTTCCTATCGAACCTCCTTAGCTAGACTACTTAGTCCGTCCAAACCTTATTCCCTACTGCAGTTATAACTTTTCAAAAGATCAAAATATTAACGCCATCTATTAGACGGCCTTGAAAACCTGTCATTGGTGTATCATAGACTTAGCAGAGTAAAAAACAAATGAACTGGTTATTTTAAAATCTTTCTACGAACATACCAACAGCAGTACATAATTCCTTGTTTCCTTTTCTCGGCAATAAGCTGTACAGCTGCCATTGGCAGATGGCAGATGTTGGCTTGATTGTTAAAGGTATAAAATATTTGATTCGTTTTGTTTTATAACCTATAATGCGATTGTAAGCCATGCCCCGTTTTTGAATTTATTACCTTTGTAACAAGAGAAGAGTATAGTTTAAATTAAACATACCGGTATCATTTTTGGCGGACATGTGTGTTATATCTGAAGCAATCCAATCTGTAACAAAGTTAAAAAAATGTTGATAAAATAAATCAGTAAATACTTGAAAAAAAAAATGTTGTAGGTGTTTACGCCATTAACGTCTTTTAAAAAAATTAAAACGCACTTTTTGAATAACTCCAATAAGTGTTCGCGAAAGGAAATATACTTACTCTAAGATATCAAATCAGCAATGAAGAGATTCAAAGATAAAATAAAGTCACTGGCATAGCCCAGAGGACAGGCAAGTGGCAGTCGGGGCGCATAGTGAGAAGAAGGCAGAAAAGTTATTGAGTGGAAACCATGCACTGGAAAGCGCAGTGTAGGACAGAACCCGCACTAAATGGAAGGATGAAAAAAATGATTACCTAATGAAGATTGCTGGAACGCGTTAGATGCAGGCCGGACAAGATAGGTAATATTGGATCCCTTGGGGGAGGCCTGTGCGTTATATTTTGCAATAGCTGATACAATAATGAACATCTTGTGATATTTGTTATATTGGGAAGTTTCTATTTCGTAAAAATCCCGTAGTAAACATGATTTCCGCAAGTAAATTTCTCGCTAAAGTTCAATCTAGGCAGTTATAATGATGCATTGGCGACCGATAACCGGTTGAGCTCGTTTATGGGCCGATCTTGATCTATAGGTAATGATAGGAAGCTACTGTTGAACTACTTTCTTCTAAGATGTGGTCGGTATGACGTGGTCCATACCATTATGGTTATTAAACTCTATGACCTTATTTTATAGAGTGAAAAAGGTCGAGCGGATGTTTTGAACATTTGGAATATCGTCATCTACCTTTTTAATCAGAATGTTCACAAATAGCTACAGCTGGAGGCTCAGTCTGGTGTTGATGTTTTAAGGCCACCTGAAGGCCTCCTACGTCTTTTAGGTATACCTGAGACCGATTTCTTAGCGTATTTTCCAAAGCACTGTCACCCATCTAATTTATGTAGTGACTGCGCAAAACGTCGCTTATCTTTGCTTATTTGAAGGACTAAGAAAGCTAAACTACAAGAGCTTTTACGAGGTACGAGCAGTATTTCTCCATTAAAGGTCAAAGAAGGGGTTCAAAGAGAATTTTGTAAAATTTTACGAGTCACGGAACTTGCTCCAATAATAATTTCACGAAATACACAACCCTGAAGCATGCTAGGTGGCCACTTAAATAGTTATGTACCGTTAGTGTGCGTTACTTATTGTCTGAATTCGCACGGTTTAGCGCATACCTACTACCTATCTTTCCCTGTTCCATACATAAGTAAGGAAGGTAATAAAGACATGCACCGCCAAAAACTAGAACTAATAACTACCATCTAGGGGTCTATCTTTAAGTTTTCTTCTAGGCAAGCGTGTTCTATTCTAGACTGCATCATCGCTTCGCTTATCCTCAGGCCTGATCGTGGTCAAAAGTGAACCTCAACTTATGGAAAAAATATGCCACTTGTGCCTTTAGGAATCTAAAATCAACTTTTTGGTTCTGGATTAGATCCGACAAAAATCGTGAAGTTCGTCCGTCCGACCGCATCAGTCTGTGTCAGTAACAGTCTATGAGTCTTTTATGAATCAAAACGCAAGAAAATCGGTATAGTTTCAAAATACTTATGTCTTCCATTGTCTTTTATAGACTTCTGTGTATAATTATTTTTCAGACACAAATATTGGATTGCGGTTGAGTGCTTATGCTATATGTATAACTGTCACCATTCCATGTAGCGAGTGGGAGTGACATATACATGTTATTAACATTTCAACTCGGAAGACAGTCGGCGCTTATTGTGATCTCAAAATTATGGAGGCATCATAGTATCAGTTTGGGCGTGGCAGGACATTACGATTTTGCTTGGAGATATCTAGTACGTACATACATATTGATATTCTAAGTGTTGTGATGAAGCTATATGACAGCTTATTATGATGAAGCAACTTCATCCATTCCCGTTCCATCTGTTCTGCTGATCTGTTCATAAAATGCTCTTGATAAAAGGTGCGGTAGGTTTGACATGATGTATGTGAAGAGAAGTGACGTTTTATCCACTTGTTAATTGTTGAAAGACATTTGAAATGTGAAATAGTGAAGTCTTTACTTTATTATTTTTCAAACTTTCGCGATCACTGTACATAATTATTGATTAAAACGGGTATTTATCGCGTATGTACCTATTTTATTTGTTATCCCGATGTTTCGGCTGTGTTGCAACAGGCGTGATCACAGGTTGACTGACAAATAAAATAGGTACATAGTACGCGATAAACACCCGTTTTAATCAATAATTATCTTTACTTTATGTCATCAATTGAAGATGATTTATACAGTGCCTGGTAGCAAGTTGCAACACTAGCTGGATAAAGAACCGCTATAATGCCTGGGACAGGAGTTAAGGTGGAGTAGGCTTGCCCTATCTCGTCTATAATCATCTATCAGCACCGCCCAAAAGTAGAACGTCTTGCCTGAATCTGTGTTTCCTGATATTTATAACCTGGGTCTTATTATGTCCTTAATCCTTAAATACTTAAAGATAGACTAATATTACTTATATTACCGCCCATTGTACTTACCTTAATGTTTGTGTATTTTTAATTTTGTTGGTGTGCAATAAAGAGTATTCTATTCTATTCTAATATATACCCAACTAATAACCTAAATTTTACAAATATTCTAAAACGAGGACAATAAAATTAAAATTATCTCAAATGACAAGAAAGCTAGGCATTAAAGTAATGCTGCTTTAATCACAGCTTAAAAGAGTGCTGTGAAGGAGCCCGTCTAATTTCCACAGGCAAAGCATTCCGCATTCACAAGCGCACTGCTTCGACAGTGAATGATTTCTCGTAGAAGGAACTAGAGTGTACTGGTGTTTTGAGGGATAAGTTAGGGTCATAGAACAAAATAATAATCCGCATGGTCAATACGTGCTGTCCAAAACACAAAGTCCAAACTTCAGAAATAAGTCTATTAGATAAAATCAGCAGATATCAGATCAGATAATCAATATAATGTATTGGGTGCATTTACCTAAATAAATAGGACTTAAAAAAATCTAGACAAATTTTCCCTTTAAATCAACCTGAAAATCTATTTCAAGAATTGCGCTGTTGCTGACGGCTCTTTATTAGCGAAACGCCCAAGGGGATGACAAAATCACTGACACGGAAGGGACAAATTGGTGGTCGGTGGTTTCTCGAATGCTTATGGGAAGGTTCGATAGTTGGTCGCGTAATTTGGGCGTTCCACGCGTCGTACACAGGGTCGCGTGAAATACGAGCTCCAGTGATTTGCATCGGTCGAGCAGCTCGGCGCAGTGGGTGGAATCAAATCGCTCTACCGTGGAACTTGCCCGTTTACAATTTGTTTTCGTACAGTCGGTTTGGATATTTTAATTATAACAGTTTTTTATATTTTTTATTTTTAAAATCACAGTGAGTTAACTTGTGACAAGTAAAACGCTTAATAACTTTCCAAAGTTACTAACAAGAACTGTCAAAACAAATGCTATCATTTACTGCCAAATCACTCAGCAACCAACTCTTACTGAATATCTTTCCAAATAGAGAATAGGGGGCAGATAGATACCCGTCAGTTTTTGGCAGAGTTAGTGGCATATTCTGATGTCTGAGTATTAATAACGCTAAAAAACCTCGGACATAAATGCCTAACGACTGATATAGCTATCTATTTCTGATTATAGACGCCTTGACAGTCTTCAATAACTACATTATATGTCACCCTACAATGACGCATGGTTTAATAATTCGTCTTCACCACACCCTGAATTTAACAGGGTTTAATGTAGCCATTTGAACGTTTACTGATTTCACTAAACTGGCTTAGCGAACAGACTGGATCATCTCCACTTCACTAGATCGATCTAAGCCCGGCTTAAGGTAGCGTCGGGCATTTCAATTTGCATACAATGAAATAAACTGGTGCGCTTAGGGTGGGTCTCGAAAGTGTCTTACTAACATTTCGGATGTACCGTTGTTTTTGGGTCACTGAAATTGTAGGTGTGCCACGGAATTCACCTTCATTGTTTTATGATCGGATGCTTATTGTGATGACATGTTTGAGGATCCGAGCTCACTGGTTCGAAGTAACAAAGCCACTTTCTTGTGCACGACAAAAGAAACGATTAAAATTATCAAGCAAACTAGTGCATATTTGTTAGAAGTGGTTTCTTCCAGACAAACTTTGGACCAATTGCCCTGTTGGGAATCAAGATAGTTTCCAATTATCTTCGACCGTCAAGAATCTTCATAAAACCACGTAGTTTAGCTCGTTTCCCCTTCCTAGTTTTTTACCTACTATTTCTACCTACTGAATAACTCTCGACATGTCCATAGTTATAAGCCTATGTCTGGATGGTGTGACGTTATCATAATATTGATATGATAATGTGATTGATTCGTAAAGACAGGCATTGAATTACTGATATTTTTTGTGATCTTCGTATTTATAGTTTGAACCACACTAGAACGCTTCTGTTGATGATCACTAGAGTATCACTACTAATCTGAGGGTTTAGCCAAGTTACATTCGATTAGCGATGACGCTAGTCGATAAGTCCGAAAATGTATGGGATTGATACATGCTATGGAAATATCAGGTGATCTATCGACAACAAACCTATGTAGAAAACGAATCGATTTTTTGGCTAAGTCCCAGCTAAGTTTTGGCCAGAAGATTTCCTTTATTTGGAGTTTACAGTGTTATGCGTAATTATTCTAAAAAACTATTTTAGATTAGGAGTAAAACTTCAACACCAAAATTAGCTACGACAAACGAACGTAAGTGTTCATAATTATGAACATAGATATGTTGGGGAAAATTCAATTAGCACAAAATAAACTATCAACTAACTCAATCATTATATAATTCATGATTGTGTATGTATACCGTAAAACTAAAATAGTGAGTACTATACCAGTAAAAGCAAGACTTAAAAAAGCGAGATACATTGAATTGCGAACTTTTTCCCCATTGCTCACGATCGCAACCTTAACCCCCAATTGGCACTGTAGGGTTACTTCGTGCCTGCCACATGTAATTGGTGGAAACATCAGTTCGCGTGCCCAGCAAGTACTTACGGCCAATCATGCTGTCAATCGTCTTTGGGCCCGACGCGCCCGTGGGAAGAGGTTGCTATCGATGTTAAAACTAAAATGTATCATTTTAAAACATACCCTTCTTTGTTTCAGCAAAAAACCCAAGAGATGGGGGAAAAGTATCAATAAATAACAAAACTATGTCATAAGAGTTTGCTCATGATATTGCTTTCTGCTCAAGGTCTTCCAACCCCAAATCTTTCTGTTTACATTTATCTTAGCATGTCAGCTTAGTGAAACTATGCCTAAGATAATTTCTTCCTGCGGTCGATAACAATAGGATCCTTCTTTTCAAAATGTATCTTTAATTACTTCTGGGGCGCACATTACTTCAAAATAAATATTTCATGATAGGATGCGGTCCAAAGTGCAGATTAGAGGGGATAAAAAGCTACACTATCTGTCACAAATGTTTTTACCTATCTACTTTATTTATAAGGGCCCATCGTGTTTTCATAATTCTTTCGTGAACGCATAAGCATTGCAATTCAGCGGAGCAATGCTGCCAGTGTCTTGGGGACACTTCCGCCTGGTAGTGATCTGGAGCAGTTGAGCTATATAATCGTTTGCAACGGTCTTAGATGATTCAACTGTTTCTCCTGTATCTTGTAACTAATGTTATATTCTTTCTCTATTTATAATTGAATTGTATTTATTCGAGTGACACTGTGGTACACTCATCCGAGATTGTATGGCAAGTATAGTCAGATAAGCGTCTGAATACTTGGCAAACTTTGCCTTTGAATATCTCGACATATAATCATGTGACATTTAAACAACAATTACGGCTGCCACTCTCCATTGTTGATCTGTAAGTACCTATTAAGCCGTGCCAAATACGAACACTTAACAGACAAAGAACATCTTAATTTTTCAATGCTGAATAAAGACATTATCGTGGAGGTTGAATATTCATAGCAATTCTGAAAATCAGACCCTTTTTGCATGTGATTTTCAGAGAAGCAAAGATTTTTTGGAAAACCTTTTCAAAGACATTTTTTGCATCATGCTTTAACTATGCATCCATTGTCTCTACAGCTAAGAAATTTTCTTTTGTACTCTTCTAAATATTTTCGAAAATATTATATGTAGGGTTAGATAATAATTAATTAAAACGTTGTATAACAAAAATATAACTAGTGGTTCGCCCCGAACTGAGATCTCGCGAGTCTCCCAAAACAAAGAAAAAATCTTAGGACGACTCACGCAACGATGCCTAAACGTATTTAGTGGCTAAATATGTTTTAAGGAGTTGTCAAATCATACAAATACGTAAAATTTAAACATGTTTAGTCGCTAAATACCTACGTTTAGAGATCGTTGTGCAAGCCGGCCTTAATCTTTGACTAATAAAATAAGTGCCACGAAATGCAGAACCAACTAACCTGACCTACAGTTTCATTCAAATTATAGGTAACAGGAGTTCATGTCTTGTGGTTACTCTTTTTTGGGGTACAAATTGCAGTTATTCTGGATTTCAGACTTTTGCCTATATTTGTGTTACTAAAACTATACGTATACCTACCAAATTTCAGCAATGTAGGATCACTGGTGTAGGTACCCTGTGAATTTTGTCAAAGTTCAGTTTTTATTATGACTAATAACTTAAAAATCACAAAGTTTAAACTATAAATAAAAATGGGGAAAAATGTACTCATAACGACCTTTTATTAGACATGCCACTTGACCGGATAGTCTCGTTTTGGGTTTTTTTTACCCCTTTTGAACCCCAATATCTCAACAATCCCCCCCCATATTTATAGCTCATTTAATCACACTAAAATTGTGCCATCACTACCTACCTATATACCAAATTTCACGACGATCGGATAAACGCTTCGAAAGTTATCCTCGAACAAACAAACATACATACATACAACGCCGATTTGCCCAAGTTATTTAGAAATATCGCTTCGCTCGATCAATGATAATGACCAGATCCAGGCGACTCCTAAGTAAAACATCGCGCGCAAATTAATGTTATCATAAAGTGTAGTCAGCTGTGAGGTGATCAAACTGGTAAAATATGCCTTAAAGAGCACACCATGCTTAGATATGATGTACACAAGTACTGGTTACTAGTACTGCTCAGTAACAGATAGTTACATATCGCTAATTGAGGAAATAACCAAAGACATACCCAAGGCCTCTATCGACAAATGAAGGCAAAAACTATGAGTTCAAGGCACTTTGTATGACTAACAAATAACAATGTGAGGCCAAAAAGGTTCAAAAAACTTAAACAAAGCGTAATAACTTTGGTCCGAATATAAATATATTTGTCTGAAATTAAACATTAATTAATTTTAAAACTGAAAAGTTAGATGCTAGTTTTACCAGATTTTAAGAGGTCATGCTTAGATTTTTCTTTGTGTTTTAGGAATAATTCTAGTCCTGTCAAATATCAAACAAACAAAAAAAACGTGGGTGTGTACTTATGTACCCACGTAAGAAGTTATACTTCTTTGGCTTAACAACAAAAATAGCTAAAGATTTCATCCCGTATGCTACAACTCTTTGTTTGTAGCTAACTTCATCATGTCGCTTTTTGACTGTCGGTGTGAGCGCGCATCGTAAAAATTTTACTCTCATATTTTTTTTTAAACGTGCCAAAAGAAGTATTACTCCAAAACCGTTCGTTCTTATTACTCACAATTTTTCACGACGTCGTTTTCTTTAAAAACTTCCGTACTTATTGAGGCAGAGTGCTACCAACTTATCTGTTTCGGTGGACAAAGCGACACTAAATATGGCGTTTAAAAGACACTAGCATCGCTGTCAACTGAAGCGTTAAGTTTGTACTACCTACTGATAAATCTCCAGACCTCAATGCCATGATTGTTCGGAATTCTCGAATGGAACACAAAAACTATTAATTTTATTGTATTCAACATGATGTCGCCTTGAAAACAAGATCATTACACACCATGCCACTTATATGAGGCCTCTTGTAAGGCTTTAAAAGCTTTTTGAATTCACGGTGTGGTATAGTTGTGATGACTGGCTGTTGCTATCGACTTCAGCTTTGTGGAACGAGTAAAAGATTGATATTAGTAAAAATTGTATCAAGTTAAACCCCTTATGCATACGCTTACTTAGAAATTAGGCAATCAGACATGCAGGCAGACTAATGTACATAATATAAGAATCACCTTTATTTTTGTGAAAGTTTGTGTGTTTATATAAAATATTTAAATTTTATAAAAAATGTTGTTTGTTTTATATTTATATTAGAGGAATGGTTATATTTACCTACTCAAATAAAACACCACGGCCACCACGGAAGACCATGGTGCTATGTGACCATGACCATACTGAGTGGTAACCATTTTTGTCACAATTATGTTTTTATAAGCCTAGTTTTTTGTATAGATGAGAAAATATAAGTCTTTCATCTCTGTCCTTATTTCAATTAATATGTAGCATATAGTTTTAAAATAACTATACAGTATTATAGTATCAGAGAAGTGGAAGGTCAAGTTACCTTGGTGGCGCTACCCGAACTTCACTCTCCCACAAACCCATTGTGGAAACCGGTTGTAAAGAATCCGCCTTGCGTCATTTAGCCACGTGTAAACATTTTAATTGATGAGATGCGGAAGACAAAAAGGCCGTGATAGCAATCGGCATTTTGAGACCAGTTTCGTACCTACCTACCTACCTATCTATTCATAGATCGAATACTCCATTTAAAGCGTAAAACCAACAGGTCCATATCTATCGTACGTACGCTACACGAAGTTACTAAACGGGATAATATGGCAGTATAAATATAATGATTTTAAATAGCATAGGACCAAATTCATGCGAAACAGTTTCTCCACTGGAGCACATTTAAATTCAAAAAAATTTAGGCACAATATCACGACTCAAATAGGGAATTTTCGAAGCAATAATTTTTGCTAAGTCATTGTATCGATTGCGCATATTCGTATTCAGGGGTGGGCAATATTGGAATCACTTGTAATTAAAATACGTTATTGAAATACAAATACGTATTTTGTATTTGTAATTCAATTACTTCGTAAAAATGTAATTTGTAATTGGTATATCAAATACTTGACGCTCAGGTATTTTGTAGTTAGTATTTCAAATACTTATGGCTTCAAAATACATCTGAATATAAATACATTTAGCGAACTTATTAATGGTGCACTCTACAGGAAGTAAGCGCTCGATAGTTTTCGTAACTATTCGTAAGCAAAATGGCAACCGCTCAATATCTTCAAAGTTGGCAACACTGCACCTGTAATGTATGTACCTACGTCAAATTGTCGAGTACCTAACACCTGACTGTATATTGTAATTTTTTTTTCGTATTTTAAATAAAAATAGTTAAAATATTGTATTTACTATCTCGTATTTAAAATTCACGACTTACAAATATTTTTGTATGAGATAGTTGCTTTTAATTTGTATTTTAACTAACGCAAAGCATTTTTCCGAGCTCTTCTCCTATTACGCGGGATATTGACAGAAAAAGAGAAGATGGCCTGCATGGGATATAGGCTGAGAAAATAAATAAATAACCTACCGAAAACCAGAAAATGTTATTTCTATGTAGGTATGGGTAGGCCAGCAAATTATGCTACCAAAATAGGCCGCTCCAAAAGTTTCTACACTCAAAGATACGCTAGAAACGAGCGGAAAATTTGAGCGGCGTGGTTTTTATATAAATCGGACAAGGGCGGGCGAACAAGCAATTTGTACAAAATTACAGGGGGCATCAAGGAAATTGGAAAAAATGACCGAAGGGATCTTAGGGAGCTGATTCTTCTAGTCACGTCACGCAACGCCGTCATGACTTTTTTTACCACAAAGTCGAGTCGATAATTCTCTAAGGGAGGTAAGTGTCGCATTATCGTAATTCTCAACCTTTTTTAAATATATCTTAAATCTGTCTTCGAAATGGTTCTTAAAGCCGCTGAATCTTGCAAAAAATAATACTAAATTGTATATTGTGAAGGCAAAAATTACAAGAAACAGCATCAGAATCGTAGACATTAGAGAAATATCGGATTTCCCAGTAACAATCTGTGGCCAAACACTAATGTATTGTAATGATACAGGCCACGACTAGGATTAACCACGGTCTAACTATAAAATACAGAATAGAAGCGAAACTCTCACACACATAAATATGAATATATAAAATAAATAATGATGAACATTTCACACAGCGCCATCTATCCCCAAACTAAGCAAAGCTACGAAAATGGAAACCAGATAACTGATATAATACTTATCTACTTTTTTTTATAAATACGTACGTATAATATATAGAGAAACAACCAGGGCGAGAACGAATATTTGTAGATCATGGAAACATTTGTTCCGCGGCGGGAATCGAATCCCCAACCTCCTGCGTCTCACCCGGCTATTCGCCCACTGCGCCATAGAGGTCGTCACGTACTGCCTGATTTATGTAGCTCAAAACCAAATTATCGGTGTACGTCCTACACAAGATGAAATCAGTTTATGAACTTTCTTAAAAAGATGCAATTTCAATGTTAATCATGATCAAATAGTCTTAAGAATGACTTATCGATTGGCGCAATAAAAATACAGGGCACGACTAATGCTGATTGCAACTATTGCAAGTATTTAAAAAATATTTAAGGGTTTTTTGTGATCGTTCTTCTCCATTAAAAAATATATATATATGTATAAGACCAAGACGCTTCAATGCAGCTGCAAAAAAAAGCTGGGGAAGCTTCACAAAAGGATTGGGTTTATATTTTTACCCAAAGATTTGCGAACGTGAACCCCAGAACCATTAATTTTTCAGAGATTAGAAAAAAAATCTCTAACATCTGACAAAAAAAGTTTGAGTCTATAGTCGTAAATTAAGACTCATAAAATGTTTTACCACAAATTATTGTTACTCGTTTCGTTTACGAAAATTGGGACATTTGTGTCAGTAAGCGATCGTTCATAACGATATCTAACTTTTAAAAATACAATTATTATTATTTGGAGCCTGTACTGTCCCACTGCAGGGCAAAGGCCTCCCTTCCTTCCTTCCACTCCACTATATCATACGCTTGTGTAGTCCAGTCGAAACGACAGAAAACGATCACATGGCAGACCGCTACGCCGATGAAAAGACGAACTCGACTCGTAAATGGAAAAATACAATAGATTGGGAAAATAATCAATTACCTCTTGCAATTTACATTGAGTAAGATGAAGATTATAAATGGTTATTTATGTTGCTTCGATCTAGTTTCGCTAATTTTTTTTACTATTCTATGCTCGAAGTAAAGTGTCTCATTCACTTGGAGAAAAAACAATAAATTACCAGTAAAATTGCCATAAAACGCTCAGTAGTCAGCAGCGTGCAATCATAGCCGTTTTACAAATTATAATCACAGCAAAGCCGAGTTAAGAGGCACCTAACTAGGTGGTTACACATAACCTGTTGGGCAAATTGACGTATTTCAACTCCATTTTTCTATACAATAACGATTACTTTCATACTCGAGATTCGTAAGGCCAATTTTCTGCAGTTAAGATTTGTGCTAGCAGATTCGATAAGACATTTTTAAAGTATTTCGATATAAAAACTAAGCTAGTACAGGGCAGTTTATTTTCCAGCGCCGCGTAGATGATGAGTAGACAGTAAACACCGCGAAACCAAAGCAAAGATGCAAAATAGCCGAAGCGTAGATGCGTCAACATTTCGTAGACACAACGTAGGCAGCGTAGACGTAGCTGAGGAGACGAGTAGCCTCCGCGTAGGCGTGTTGTTATAGGGGCTGTATAAACGTCGTTTTTTAAAATATTAAAGGTTTGTCTACGCCCGCTTTATACCTTTTAACCTTTTACGAGTACCTTGTTTGTAACTATTGAGCAATGTTTGCAACCATAGTAAAAAATAAAAAAATATAAAAAAAGACACTCATGCAATGAGTCCCCGCATAAGGCTGCCTGTCCATTGACGCGGAGATAGGCGGCGGAGCGGAGAAACGAGGAAATATTAACCAATAGGATTGCATGAAAATGGAAATATTAACCAATAGGATTGCATGAAAATTTCATGCAATCCTATTGGTTAATATTTCCTCGTTTCTCCGCTCCGCCGCCTATCTCCGCGTCAATGCACAGGCAGCCTAATCATCGTGAAGTTTTGCTTACCCACAAGCCATTATGTCAGTGTCAAAGATATCGAGCTAGGAGATTGGTAGGCGTGAATCGAAGCTTATTGAATTGTTATCATGATCGATAGGATAAACATTCGCCTCATTGATCTTGATCATTTGTTACCGCCCTAATAAAAGCTTGCTTCTGAACTTCAAGAAATCTCTTGCAAGATATTCGTTTCTACACATTTCTATCGAAAATAAGTTTAATATAGGTCTTAAATATATATTATTATATATAATATGTACCCATATTATTGTATTATTATTTAAGTCTTATGTACCTTTATATTTTTTTGTGTATTTACTGTATTGTTGCAAATATTTTTTTATTATATTTTATTCTAAATTGTGGAAAATTCATCTTGCAAGAAGACAGCTCAAATGATTCGATAAACCAAATTCTAAGAAACCCCTGTTAGAGAAAATAAATTCTTCATTTATTTATTTAAACTTTGTACGTGGGACCAAAAATCGCACATCATGCCTACTTCGAAATTGTGATCTTTATCTGCCATGACCATTTAGGCTGAAAATGATTCATCATCTTTTACAATGAAAGAGAGGAAAATATTTTAAAGCAGTTTCACGTAGTCTTTCAAAGCGTCACCTCAAATACTCAATAACTCACAAACGATACCAGTATAGTTCCAAAATAGTTCCTTATGAAAGGGCTCACCCGGGGAAGTACTACCATCATACTTATTTCTGCCGCCAAGCAGCATTGCTGTGTGAGTATTTGCCGGTGAATTTTGCACATGAGGCTTTACATCTGTATGCCTCAAATTGATGAACGCAGAGCAGTGCATCGTAGGGCACTTTACCACTCAACATCAGGGGGGCCATAAACTTGTTACATCACCAGGTCATATAAACAAAAAAAAATATCAGTCGGAAAATATTTCTGTCAACATCTTCGATTGCACTTTGATTGCACTGTGAAATGCATCGAAGTATTCATATTCCAATAGTAACTCGTGACTTATCTTGTGGCGTCAGTCACGAGTATCATAAAGGGAGACCTGTAAATCTTATACTTGAAGCATAATAAAAACAATTGCGTTCTCACTCATTATTTATTGATCGAGCGAAGCGAGATCTCCAAATCAACTTGGGCAAATTGGCGTTGTATGTATGTATGTAAGTATGTATGCATGTATGTATGTATGAATGTATGTATGTTTGTTTGTCCGAGGATAACTTTCGAAGCGTTGATCCGATCATCGTGAAATTTGATACATAGGTAGGTAGTGATGACACAATTTTGGTGTGACTAAATGAGCTAAAAATGTATAAGGGTTGTTAAGATATTGAGGTTCAAGAGGGGTAAAAAAAATTAAAAAGAGACTGGGACGTCAAATGAAAGGTCTTAATTAGTACATTTCAACCATGTTTTTATTTTTAGTTTAAATTTGTAGATTTTGAGTCAAATTTGAGTTTAATAAAAACAAAACTTTGACAAAATTTACAGGGTACACCAGTGACCCCACAATGCTGAAATTTGGTATTCTTGTAGTTTTGATGACACAAATATAGACAAAAGTCTGAAATTTAGAATATCTGCATTTTGTACCCCAAAAAAGAGTAACCAATTAACATGAACTTCCGTTGCCTATGGTCAAATAAGGTGGTTGTTTATTTCGTGGCACTATTTTGATAGTCAAAGATTACGAATAATATATTTTTGTTTTTATGAGAGACTCGCGAGATCTCAGTTAAGGGCGAACCACTAGTTCACTAATCATAATTTGTATTTTTTTGTAGTAATTGTTTTAGATACGAGTATAGCGTACCTATTAAAGTTATATTCCATTATAAAAAATTGGCATAATATTACGTCGTAATATTTTAAACATACATTTATTACTTAAACTTGGAGCACAGTGAGTTTCCAGAGGAATTTCCTTCCGCGAACAGTTGGTTGTGGAATTGTCTTCCTGCCGAGGTTTTCCCTAGATACTACAATATGCGGTCTTTAAAACGTATTAAAATGGGATAACGTAAGAAAGAAGTGGGTAACGTAGCCATTCCAGGGTTTCGTTACCACCTTCCAATAACATGATCAGCTTGGTGGTACCATATATTGTATATATTACAATACATTTGATAAGTTTCAATTCTTAAATTTTCTTTAGACGAGAATTTAAACGTGTTGATAAAGTTTGGCTATGTATTTAATCGCTTGCTTGTGATCATGATACAGATACATAGGTACTAATATATTGTAATTGTAATGGATGTAATTTTATTTATACATCCAAATATAAACATCGCAACTTTCTTGTTTAGCACTTTTTCAAAGAGAAATGTGTTGTTATTGGTTACGAATGTTTATAGGAACCGGCCATTAGCAGGTTTTAGTGGGTATCGTAAATTAAACCCATTGAATAAATAGATATAAATAGGTAGACCCTTGACAGAGCGTTCTATGCAGGTAATTAACTGAATTTGTGTCACACAAGTAACTCTCGAGTGTTGACGGCATTTAGCCAACTTCGGAGCGCAGCGTTGAAACTGCAACTAACTTCGGTTATGTCATGTTATGATAAGTTACTTCAAAATTCAATAACTTCATGTCACACACATTGCTAGTGAGTTTCCATTAATACAGTCAACGTTATAATTTACTTACTTCTTTTTCTGAGGTGTTCATGGACAGATCTAAAAAATATTCGAATAGTGTTTTTTCACATCTATAGTTATGGGTGTGGCCTTGTTGATGGCATTCTTATGCAGGTGGGGATACAGGGGGCAATATAGCATATGGGACATGAACTTAATGACATAATTCACTTTAAAAAATATATCTTCTACCGTGGCAAGCAAACATATGGTCCACCTGATGGTTACGTAGCAAGTTTGTTACACCCAAACGCATCATTCGAGCGTCGTCATCCTGACATACAGGCGAAAAGTTTTATGTAGATACCTGTACTATCACCGGCACCTATACCCTTCAAACCCGAACACAGCAATACGAGTATTTTTGTTTGGTGACAATGTGATGGTAGTACTTCCCCGGACGAACTCTATCATAAGGAGCTGTACAACTAACTGAAACACTTTGTGACTGTTCCTGAAAGATAATTTCATTCTGAACAAAAATTAATACATTTTTAATAAAAAATTATAACATTAAAAAAATTATAAATTATTTTTAATGCATGAATCTTTGATAATTGTTGAGTTATATCAATAGGATTATGTTGCTGACCGTACAAGCTACTGATCCAATCCTCTTGGGTTAATTAAATTTTTCCTCGGGGGAAATTAGGCGCTGAAACGAATTTTCATAATATCTTGAAAGTTGAAACTTGGGTTTCAAATATTTATCCCAAAATGGTATTCTTACTTTGTTTGGTAGCAGTACTTAAAATATTTCAAGTAAATATGTACAAAACTTACAACCCCTATCTATATATAGGATTGGTGTATCACGCATAGTGATGATTCTTGCGGAGATGGTAGCTTCCAAACAAAATCGATTATCTTACTGATAAGAATCAAAAGTCTTCAAGTAAATGTGTAATCAATTATACCTACTTAGTAAGGAAATATGAAAACTATTACAGATTTATTATTCGTAATTTATTGTCTTGGAACGCCGACACTGCCCGAAGAGGTCGCGGCAGACCAAATAAAAGATGGGGGGACGAGCTCACTGATTTCCGAGCGGATTGGACTATCTTAGCGTCTGAAAGAAGTGTCTGGAAAGAATAGGTGGGGAGGCCTTTGACCAGCAGTGGGACACAGTGGGCTGATAATAATAAAATTATCTTACTGATGGGAAACTAGTCTCCACGGGATCAATTGATGTTAAAATGACAGGCAACGTGTCTTTCGCAGTAGAATAGAATATAAGGAACACATATAAAACTAACATAGTACAATGGTCAGCCTTAACGCCGAAAACGATTTCTTCCAGGCAACCTTTGGATGGAAAGTTATTAGCGAAGCAGTAACGGTTAATAAAGTTAAGATAAAAGACAAAATTTGCGACCACGCGGACGTAGCTTCGGATAAATTTCTCATGTTATGCCGCGAAACAAAGGCAGATTGATAGAAAAATGACACAATAATTCACTAACTAATTTCGTTACGCAACAATAGCTCTATTTTAATTTCTCTCACACACCTTTAAATTCTGCAGAGAAAGCTACAGTTATATAAGTTCTATTGCTCCAGTTTAAATTAATTAAGACCTCTACAATGGGTTCACACGATTTCTTTAATTAATAAAATTTGTCTAATGAATAGTTTAGAAGCCTAGTAAAATAACAAAAGAATTGATACTTAAATTCCATACAATTTAAAAATCAATGTTCAATGGAATTTTATTTTATTAATTAAAATATATTTAGGTAAAGTAGTTTTTCTCAAGTAAGCTCAGTTTTTCTAAGAATATAACAAAAATGGGGGTTTTAATACAAAGTAGATGTAGAACTAACCTTGTCTGTTAAAATTGAAACACCATATTTGTCCCTACGACTGCTAGTTACAGTGTGGAAACCTAAGAAGCATAATTCGTTAATTAACTTAAGTTACGGACTGAACCAATTTTACTGTCCTTTGAAAAATACAAAATGTATTAAATTGCAACAAAATTACATCGTTTACAATTTTAAAGAAAATATTAGTAGTAAGGTTTCAACATTTAAGTAGATAGGTTACATAAAACAGTACTAGCCCCCACACTAGGATTCTCTATGTTGTGGGTGGCTAGTCTCTTCCTGTTTGAGACGGTAAATGCAGTACCCGTAAATGGTCTCCATTTAATAACCGCCTTTTTCGATCAATTTCTCATTTGTTGTATGAAAATGAAAACAGCTAAAACCAACCAGGCAATCCATCTGACACGTTGGCTGACCGGCTGCGAATGAGTGACGCTATGACAGGACCCATTACTCATTCTACATAGCAATTGCTACAACTATGCACATGGGAAGCGAAGGTCAACGGTAAAATTCGTTTTTCTGTTTACCAAAGCTGACTCAAGTTTTGATCACGTCGCAGATAAGATCCTACTTGTTTTTTTTATAATTATAGGCCAGCTGTTAACCACGATCTCGCCTGATGGTAAGCGATGATGCAGCCTACGCTTGCCTAGAAGAAACCTATTCACTCGCTACTTGGAGACCCCTAGGTTGTAGTTATAAGTTGGTTGGAAAGATTCTGAAAGTGCAGTTTAGAACCCGGCATCCCACTAGATAGAAAAACGACATGATAAAGGTTGCTGGAAGCAGTTGGGTGCTGGTCGCACAAGATCGGGCGCTCTGGAAATCTATGGGGGAGGCTTATGTTCAGCAGTGGACGTGATATAGCTGATATGATGATAATGATGATGATGTAGTAAGACAGCCAAAATGTTGGAATAACAAATAAAAACGGTACATACGCGATAAATACCCATTTCAATCAGTAATTATGACGATGATGACCGGCAAACACCAGAGGTGGTAAATATATAAAATGCGTACTTATACATTTACCACCTCTGGTTCATTATTATAAACGCTCCTTTATATTATAAGCACCACTCAAATACACAGGCTACGTACATTGACATCGTACGTAGAACCTTGAATTCAAAGACCGCTCTCAAAAACATGAATGTCAACGAGCAAAAAACTTTTGAAATAACTGAAAACAATCGCAGGTATGGAGGCCATTGCGAGTATATCGTTTTCATCGAACCTCTAAGATCGGGTTACGAGTTGTGGTTTGCAACATCGATATGTTGCGAATTATTGAAGCGCAGTGGATTTCGAGAGTTTGAGTACTACCTGCTGACATTTTATTGTTGTGGTTTCGTGAAATAATATGATTTGTATTTTGTGAAAAGCTTGGTGCTCACGTATGTTTTTATTTTAAATTTGTAAGCACGCAATCACTACATCTTGCAGGTGCATGGTAGAAATGGGCTGGTGAAACACACCGTATTAGACTTCCAGCCCCACAATCATTACCATTTAATAAATTTTGTTTTTACGTCCACAAATTCCACAAATACACAAATTTTGCCACTTTCTTAGAACGAGATACCGTTCGGTAGCTATAATAATTATGAACAGAAATTAATCTTCAGACGCCACTATCGCACTGCTTCAGCAACAGAAATTCATTTTGACTCGAAACTGGAAATGCACCGGACAAAACTCTTTGTCCTTCGCTTATCAGAGCTCTCAATTACAGAACTAGAGTCTCAACAAAGCCTGTCCATTGACTGCATCCCAGACAATTTGCAGTTACAGCCGTGTGCTCTTTCAAGTAGAAAAATATGAGTGCACGGGGCGGAGTGAGGATGAGCTTTTGGGGTGACTGAGCTTTTTATTGCGACTACCAAACTATATGTAGGGAGGCCTCCGACTTGCTGGAGTGATCATGATCTCTGCCAATATATGTATATCTATTGCAGCACATATAGCCTCAGTTGTAGATTGCCACAACAAAGGTTTCTCGGAGCCGTTATAGGACACCGCAGTACATTCAGGTGAATATACATATGGTGGTCATATTTGTATGAAACTTCATGCAATGTTGCAAATATTTATTGTACTTATATAATATGACTAGAGGTTGCGTTATGCGCGAGCAGCTCGCAGCTCGCGTGTTTTTCTTTTAGTCGAAGAAGTAATTAAAGAGGATATCGAGCTGTTAAAAGCCATCAAAGAGGATATCCATGTGTAAGAAGCAGTCAAAGACGATATCGAAATGGAAGAAGCAATCAAATAGGATATCGAAGCAGCAGAAACAATCAATGAGGAAATTAAAGTTGAGTAAGCAATCAAAGAGGATACCGAGGTGGTAAGAGCATTCTTAGAGGATGACGAAGTGGAAGAAACAGTCAAAAACGATATCGAAGTGGAAGAAGCAATCAAAGAGGTTATTGAAGTAAAAGAAGCAATCAAATAGGATATCGAAGTAGCAGAAACAAAGAAGAAATTAAAGTTGAGTAAGCAATCAAAGAGGATACCGAGGTGGTAGAAGCGTTCTAAGAGGATGACGAAGTGAAAAAAGCAATCAAAGACGATATCGAAGTGGAAGAAACAGTCAAAGACGATATCGAAGTGGAAGAAGCAATCAAAGAGGGTATCGAAGTGGAAGAAGCCATCACAGAGGATATCGAAGTGGAAGAAGCCATCACAGAGGATATCGAAGTGAAAATGCTATCAAAAACGATATCGAAGATGAAGACGCAATCAAAGAGAATATTGCAGTGCAAGAAGCAATCAAAAAGAAATCGAAGATGATATCGAATTGGTAAAAGCAATAAAAGAGGATATCAAAGTGGAAGAAGCAATCAAAGAGGATATCGAGCTGTTTAAAGTTATCGAAGAGGATATCCATGTGTAAGAAGCAGTCAAAGACGATCGAAATGGAAGAAGCAATCAAATCAAAGAGGATATCCAAGTGGAAGCAGCAATCAAAAATGATATCGAAGTGGAAGAAGCAATCAAAGAGGATATTGAAGTGAAAGAAGCAATCAAATAGGATATCGAAGTAGCAGAAACAATTAAAGAGGAAATTGAAATTGAGTAAAAGACGTCGAGGACAATGATAAAAATAAAAAACGGTTTCACCAAAAACTTATACTAATATTTTGTAAAAGTTTCCTCGAGCTATCTCTTCCCGTTTAGAAGATACGAGCGATTTAAGTTTTATATGAAAACCCATAATTTTGTAGAGTGGAAATTGAAGTAAAAGAAGTAATTGAAGAAGACATATAAGTAGAAAAAGACATTAAAAAGGATATCAAAGTGGAAGAAGCAAAAATAGAGGATATCGAGGTGAAAGAAGTATTCAAAGCGGAAGACGAAGTAAGAGAAGCATTCAAAAAGGATCTCAAGGGCAAGGTATTAAAAAAACTATTCCACCAAAAATTTGTACCAATATTTTGTAAAAGTTTGCTGGGGGTAACTCTTCCCGTTTAGAAGATACGAGCGATTTAAGATTTGTATTAAAACCCATAATTTTGTAGAGTCGATATTGAAGTAAGAGAAGTAATTGAAGAAAATAGATAAATAGAAAAAACAATTCAAAAGTATATTGAAGTAAAAATGCCATCAAAGAGGATTTCGAAGTTATAGAAACAATTAAAGAGGATATCAATGTGGAAGAAACATTCGAAAACGAAAAGGAAGTGAGAGAAGAATTCAAAATGATGGCAAGGGCGATGATGACCGTAAAATAACGATTCCACCAAAAAATTGTGCTACAAAAAAAAATTGATTTTCCAAAATGATCACAGTGGATGTTGCATAATAAAAAAAATTGACGTTCCAAAATGATCATGTGGATGAGGCATAATTTAAAAAATGATGTACCAAAATGATCACAGTGGATGTTGCATAATACAAAAAAAAAAAATTGACGTTCCAAAGTGATCATTGTGGATGAGGCATAATTAAAAAAATGATGTACCAAAATGATCACAGTGGATGTTGCATAATAAAAAAATAATTGACGTTCCAAAGTGATCATTGTGGATGAGGCATAATTAAAAAAAATGATGTACCAAAATGATCACAGTGGATGTTGCATAATACATAAAAAATAATAATAATTGACGTTCCAAAGTGATCATTGTGGATGAGGCATAATTAAAAAAAATGATGTACCAAAATGATCACAGTGGATGATGCATAATAAAAAAAATAATTGACGTTCCAAAGTGATCATTGTGGATGAGGCATAATTAAAAAAAAATTATGTACCAAAATGATCACAGTGGATGTTGCATAATACAAAAAAATAAAAAATAATTGACGTTCCAAAGTGATCATTGTGGATGAGGCATAATTAAAAAAAATGATGTTCCAAAATGATCACAGTGGATGATGCATAATAAAAAAAATAATTGACGTTCCAAAGTGATGATTGTGGATGAGGCATAATTAAAAAAAAAATATGTACCAAAATGATCACAGTGGATGTTGCATAATAAAAAAAATTGACGTTCCAAAGTGATCATTGTGGATGAGATGTACCAAAATGATCACAGTGGATGCTGCATAATAAAAAAAAATTGACGTACCAAAGTGATCATAGTGGATGAGGCATAATTGAAAAAAAATGATGTTCCAAAATGATCACAGAGGATGATGCATAATTAAAAAAAAAATTGATGTTCCCAAATGAACATGATAAACGTTGCATAATAAAAAAACTGGGAAAAAAAATTGACGTTCCAAAATGATCATTGTGGATTAGGCATAATTAAAAAAAATTGATGTTCCAAAATGATCACAGTGGATGATGCATACTAAAAAAATAAAAAATAGTTGACGTTCCAAAGTGATCATTGTGGATGACGCATAATTAAAAAAATGATGTACCAAAATGATAATAAAAAAAAATAATTGACGTTCCAAAGTGATCATTGTGGATGAGGCATAATTAAAAAAAATTATGTACCAAAATATCACAGTGGATGTTGCATAATAAAAAAAAATTGACGTTCCAAAGTGATCATAGTGGATGCGGCATAATTGAAAAAAAAATGATGTTCCAAAATGATCACAGTGGATGATGCATAATAAAAAAAAATAATTGACGTTCCAAAGTGATCATTGTGGATGAGGCATAATTAAAAAAAATGATGTACCAAAATGATCACAGTGAATGTTGCATAATAAAAAAAAAATTGACGTTCCAAAGTGATCATTGTGGATGAGGCATAATTAAAAAAATGTGGATGTTCCAAAATAAACATGATGAACGTTGCATACTAAAAAAAAAAAATTGGATGTTCCAAAATGATGATGATGACCTTTGCTAAAACTATGAAAGTTGTCTCATGCCCCTCCACAACCATTATATAGAATCAAGCAAACTTTACAGTAATTTTATAGTACACACAAGCAGTGGGCTCCCTACAAAAACAGTATGAAAATTACGGCAAACGAAATATACGGTTTACGGTATTCATACAGAAATATTTTGTATGGGACAATTTTTTTTTTGTATGAAAGACATTTTTTTTTTCATGGAACCGGATATAAAAAAATGTCCTCTGCAACATTAGTTTTTGCACCAGCGCTGTAAGACCTATACTTTCCGAGATACGAGGTGGATGGGAGCGAATAAGGGAACAAAAGGGGTACTTTAGGATTTATTCCCAACTCATCGGAACTCCCTCTATACGATCCTACCAAACATTTTCACCCTACGAGAGGGCATCTGGGAGAACAAACATGTCAATGAGTCAGTCAGTCAGTGAGTGGTAATCGAGCTTTATATAATATACTAGAGGTTGCGTTGTGCGCGAGCTGCTCGCAGCTCGCGTGTTTTTCTTTTAGTCGAAAAAGTAATTAAAGAGGATATCGAGCTGTTAAAAGCCATCAAAGAGGATATCCATGTGTAAGAAGCAGTCAAAGACGATATCGAAATGGAAGAAGCAATCAAATCAAAGAGGATTTCCAAGTGGAAGCAGCAATCAAAGATGATATCGAAGTGGAAGAAGCAATCAAAGAGGATATTGAAGTGAAAGAAGCAATCAAATAGGATATCGAAGTAGCAGAAACAATCAAAGAGGAAATTAAAGTTGAGGAAGAAATCAAAGAGGATACCAAGGTGGTAGAAGCATTCTAAGAGGATGACGAAGTAAAAAAAGCAATCAAAGACGATATCGAAGTGGAAGAAGCAATCCAATGGATATTGAAGATGAAGAAGGAATAAAAGAGGATATCGAAGCGGAACAAGCAATCGTAGAGGATATCAAAGTTAAAGAAGCAATCAAAGAGGATACCAATGTGGAAGAAGCAATCAAAGAGGATATCGAAGTGGAACAAGCAATCAATGAGAAAAAAATTGGATGTTCCAAAATGATCATGATAATGGTTGTATAAAAAAAATTGAACGTTGCAAAAAAGATCATGATGAACGTTGCATAAAAAAAAATCTGGACGTTCCAAAATGATCATGATTGACGTTGCATAATATAAATGTATGTTGCAAAATGATAATGATCAAAAATTTGTACTAATATTTTGTCAAAGTTTGCTAGTGCTATCTCTTCCCGTTTAGAAGATACGAGCGATTAAAGTTTTGTAAGAAAAATCATAAATTTGTTGATTGGATATCGAAGTGGAAGAAACTATCAAAGAGAATGTTGAAGTGGAAGAAGCAATCAAATAGGATATCGAAGTGGCAGAATCAATCAAAGAGGAAATTGAAGTTGAGTAAGCAATCAAAGAGGATACCGAGGCGGTAGAAGCATTCAAAGAAGATGACGAAGTGAAAAAAGCAATCAAAGACGATATCGAAATGGAAGAAGCAGTCAAAGACGATATCGAAGTGGGAGAAGCAATCAAAGAGGATATCGAAGTTAAAGAAGCAGTCAAGATGATGTCGAAGTGGAAAAAACATTCAAAGAAGATGACGAAGTGAGAGAAGCATTCAAAAAGGATGTCAAGGATGACAATAAAAAACAGTTGCACCAAAAATTTAAACCAATATTTTGTACAAGTTTGCTAGGGCTATCTCTTCCCGTTTAGAAGATACGAGCGATTGAAGTTTTGTATGAAAGACCACAAATTTGTAGAGAGCATAATGAAGTAACTGAAGCAATTAAAGAGGATATGAAAGTAGAAGAAGCATTTTAAAGGGATAACGAAGTGGAACATGCAAAAATAGAAGATGTCAAGGCGGAAGAAACAATCAAAGAGGATATCGAAGTGGAAGAAGCAATCAAAGAGGGTATCGAAGTGGAAGAAGCCATCACAGAGGATATCGAAGTGAAAATGCTATCAAAGACGATATCGAAGATGAAGACGCAATCAAAGAGAATAATGCAGTGCAAGAAGCAATCAAAAGGAAATCGAAGATGATATCGAAGTAGAAGGAGTAAACAAAGAGGATATTGAAGTGGGAGAAGCAATCAAATAGGATATCGAAGTAGCAAAAACAATCAAAGAGGAAATTGAAGTTGACTAAGGAATCAAAGAGGATACCGAGTTGGTAGAAGTATTCAAAGAGGATGACGAAGTGAAAAAAGCAATCAAAGACGATATCGAAGTGAAAGAAATAGTCAAAGACGATATCAAAATGGAACAAGCAATCAAAGCGGATATCGAAGTGGAAGAAGCAATCAAAGAGGATATCAAAGTGGAAGAAGCCATCACAGGATATCGAAGTAAAAATGCAATCAAAAACGATATCGAATATGAAGACGCAATCAAAGAAAATATTGCAGTGCAAGAAGCAATCAAACGGAAATCAAAGAGGAAGGAGCCCTTACAGAGGATACCGAAGTGAAAATGCCATCAAAGAGGATATCAAAGATAAAGAAGCAATCCAATGGATATTGAAGATGAAGAAGGAATAAAAGAGGATATCGAAGTGGAACAAGCAATCGTAGAGGATATCAAAGTTAAAGAAGCAATCAAATAGGATATCAATGTGAAAGAAGCAATCAAAGAGGATATCGAAGTGGAACAAGCAATCAAAGAGAAAAAAATTGGATGTTCCAAAATGATCATGATAATAGTTGTATAAAAAAAATTGAACGTTGCAAAAAAGATCATGATGAACGTTGCATAAAAAAAATCTGGACGTTCCAAAATGATCAGGATTGACGTTGCATAATATAAATGTATGTTGTAAAATGATAATGATCAAAAATTTGTACTAATATTTTGTCAAAGTTTGCTAGTGCTATCTCTTCCCGTTTAGAAGATACGAGCGATTAAAGTTTTGTAAGAAAAATCATAAATTTGTTGATTGGATATCGAAGTGGAAGAAACTGTCAAAGAGAATGTTGAAGTGGAAGTGGAAGAAGCAATCAAATAGGATATCGAAGTGGCAGAAACAATCAAAGCGGAAATTGAAGTTGAGTAAGCAATCAAAGAGGATACCAAGGTGGTAGAAGCATTCAAAGAAGATGACGAAGTGAAAAAGCAATCAAAGACGATATCGAAATGGAAGAAGCAATCAAAGACGATATCGAAGTGGGAGAAGCAATCAAAGAGGATATCGAAGTTAAAGAAGCAGTCAAAGATGATGTCGAAGTGGAAAAAACATTCAAAGAAGATGACGAAGTGAGAGAAGCATTCAAAAAGGATGTCAAGGATGACAATAAAAAAACAGTTCCACCAAAAGTTTATACCAATATTTTGTACAAGTTTGCTAGGGCTATCTCTTCCCGTTTAGAAGATATGAGCGATTGAAGTTTTGTATGAAACACCACAATTTTGTAGAGCGCATAATGAAGTAACTGAAGCAATTAAAGAGGATATGAAGTAGAAGAAGCATTTTAAAAGGATAACGAAGTGGAACATGCAAAAATAGAAGATGTGGAGGCGGAAGAAACAATAAAAGAGGATGACGAAGTGTAACAAGCAATCAAAGAGAATATTCGAATAGTGGATGTCGCATAATAAAAAAAAATTGACGTTCCAAAATGATCATAGTGGATGAGGCATAAATAAAAAAAAATTGATGTTCCAAAATGATCACAGTGGATGTTGCATAATAAAAAAAATTGACGTTCCAAAAGTGATCATTGTGGATGAGGCATAATTTAAAAAAAAATTGACGTTCCAAAATGATCATTGCGGATGAGGCATAATTTAAAAAAAATGATTTTCCAAAATGATCACAAAGGATTTTGCATAATAAAAAAAAATTACGTTCCAAAAGTGATCATTGTGGATGAGGCATAATTTAAAACAAAATGATGTTCCAAAATGATCACAAAGGATTTTGCATAGTAAAAAAAAAATTGACGTTCCAAAGTGATCATTGTGGATGAGGCATAATTAAAAAAAATGATGTACCAAAATATCACAGTGGATGTTGCATAATAAAAAAAAAAAAATTGACGTTTCAAAGTGATCATTGTGGATGAGGCATAATTGAAAAAAAAATGATGTTACAAAATGATCACAGTGGATGATGCATAATAAAAAAAAAAATAATTGACGTTCCAAAGTGATCATTGTGGATGAGGCATAATTAAAAAAATGATGTACCAAAATGATCACAGTGGATGTTGCATAATAAAAAAAAAAAAATGACGTTTCAAAGTGATCATTGTGGATGAGGCATAATTAAAAAAATGTGGATGTTCCAAAATAAACATGATGAACGTTGCATACTAAAAAAAAAAAAAAAAATTGGATGTTCCAAAATGATGATGATGACCTTTGCAAAAACTATGAAAGTTATCTCATGTCCCTCCACCACCATTATATAGAATCAAGCAAATTTACAGTAATTTTATAGTACACACAAGCCGTGGGCTCCCTACAAAAACAGTATGAAAATTACGGCAAACGAAATTTACGGTTTACGGTATTCATACAGAAATATTTTGTATGGGACAATTTTTTTTTTGTATGAAAGACCATTTTTTTTTCATGGAACCGGATATAAAAAAATGTCCTCTGCAACATAAGTTTTTGCGCCAACGCTGTAAGACCTATACTTTCCGAGATACGAGGTGGATGGGAGCGAATGGGGGACAAAAGGGGTACTTTAGGATTTATTCCCAACTCATCGGAACTCCCTCTATACGATCCCACCAAACATTTTCACCCTACGAGGTGGCATCTGGGAGAACAAACATGTCAATGAGTCAGTCAGTGAGTGGTAATCGAGCTTTATATAATATAATTTTTTTCTGTCCTTACAACTCTAATTCTATCACTACCACTTCTTTGTCTATCCCTATTTTGCCAATATTTTACGATTTGTTACGAGTCTCCCATAAAAACAAATAAAAATGATTATTTGTAATCTTTGATTATCAAAATAGTGCCATGAAATGCGCAGCCAAGTAACAGTTTTATTCAAATTAGAGGTGACGGGAGTTCATGTTAATTGGTTAGACATTTTTGGGTAGGAATTACAGTTATTCTGTATTTCAGACTTTTCCCTATATTTGTGTTACTATAACCTCACGCATACCAAATTTCAGCACTGTGGGGTCACTGTTGTAGCATGTGAATTTCGTCAAAGTTTCGTTTTTTATTATGGCTAATAACTCAAAAACGGCAAGTAAGTATTAAACTAAAAATAAAATCGAAAACAGGATCGAAATGTACTAATGAAAACTTTTCATTAAACATCCCACTTGACCTAATAGTCTCATTTTTTTTTACTCCTCTTAAACTCTGATATCTAAACAACCCCTGAACATTATTAGCTCGTTTAGTTACACCAGCATTGTGCCATCATTACCTACCGATATTTAAATTTCACGATGGTCAGATCAACGCTTGGAAAGTTATTCTCGGGCAAACAAACAAACAGGACTAGTCCCATCTGGCCCGGTGGCCCTGCCCCGGTACCGGGCCAGATTTGAAAAATCGTGCCAACGGGCCCAGTGATATTATAATAGGCAATAATAATATATGAAGGAGAAGCGAAGTATAACAATATCAATTATTTGTCATGAATGTTTTTTTATTGTTTGTTTCGCCATTTGCTTCTCTAACATTGGTCAGAGATGTATTTGAGGCTAGCATTTTGCACACTGCAGTTTAATCTCCATTAGTGCGATGAGAGTAATTATTACATCTGGCGATATATCTGTACTTTACTCCCACTTCATATATTATGATTGCCTATTATTAATATCAGCAGGCCCGATATCACGAAAACCATGTCAACGGGCCCGGTAAGCAGCTCACTGGGCCCGCTGGCACGATTTTTCAAATCTGGCCCGGTACCGGGGCAGGGCCACCGGGTCAGATGGTACTAATCCAACAAACATACATACATACAACGTTGATTTGCTTGGGTTGATTTTGAGATCTCGCTTCGCGCAATCAAACATTCAACCAAAATGCCTGTGTACGTACTGATCTACAACTTTAGTAGCAATTCGTATTGTATTTACGATCGAAGATTCTAATTATACGAGACGTTAACCTATGATCGAAAGACCGATATATTCCCAAAGTGCCCTTATTTGCCACTTCTACCAAAAATACCCTTGAACTAGTCCGGCCCTGTCGTAGTATAGTATTGTGTTTGCGATACGCAGATGCGGCTTTGTCACAGCATAGGTTTTGTCTCTGCGCATATCCTGAACGGCGAGTCGTTGACCTCTGATGAAAAGCCGATTTCTAACAGCTCTTTTGTGAATGACGTGAATGTACGACCAACATTTCTATTCGCGAGCGGTCTCGGTGTTTGTTACTGTTTGATGTGAATGAAACTGTACATGTAAGTAGATTATATCAATTGTCTTGTATAATTTTAAGGGACTCCAGACTCCAAACTCAGTGATTAGATATGTTATTAGTCAGTCTACGAAAACACTTGTAATTTCTCCGCAAGATAAAATAATTGTTGGTGGGTACATTCGCACTGTAAATCTCTTTTAATAGGTAGGTATTAATACTATATAATAAAAAGTATTTTATAAAAAAGATATAGGAAATATGAATAGAAGAAGAACTTCATTCACAATATAAGGTGTCGTTTGCATGCATCAAGTGAAATTGAGGCCGCGTTGGGTAGTGGAGGCGTTTTCTCGACTTATATTTCCTGTGAAGATAATATACGTTTCCGGACAACCCGATTCGAACACAATCTACAGAGCTGATGGAATCGTCGGAACAATCTGATTGTTTTTCCTGTTCTTCGTAAGCTATTAGTTCCTGAGGTGTAACTACTTTGTTATAACAAAGCATTGCCTCGTAATCTCATATATGATAAAAAAAAAAACTATCCGAAGGAAATTTACTTGTGCTACAAGACCAAATTTCATGATTCTAGACATTCTAGGTCAGCGAGAGTACTCTATTAGTTATGGAACCTTATGGATTACCAATTCAGCATATTTGTTGACTTTTACTTCAGAATAGTTAGCATTCATTATTAGGTTCCATCATTTACCTATTGAACATTCAATCTAATGATTGATCTATTTGATTTGTGCCCCGGTCCGGTAACACGCCGACAGTGGAGGTACTGAGCTTCATTGACTGATTTACCAAAGTGCCTTGGCTTATCTATATCTTGTCTGGCTGAGAAAGATAAACTCATACAATGATCCATAAGTTTAATTTTCAGTGAAACTATATGCACATGAGGCTTTACACCTGTATGCCTCAGGTTGATAGACAGGGCAGGGCATCGTAGGGCACATTTTTAAGGTGCGTGAACTACGAGGCAATACTTTTTATAGGCGATGTTACCACTTAGCTTGTTCCATCTGCAGATCGTATAAAAAAATTACAAGTATTTAACAAAAATATAACCGACTTCAGATAACGGAAAAATCCAAACCACTTTTTGACCGATTTTGATGAAATTTCTATGTAACCAATCTAAAACTATAAGATGAGATAAGATAACTCTTTATTGTACACCAAAGTAAAATACATAAATAATTTTTAGGAACAGATTTAGTACAATGGGCGGTCTTATCGCTAAAAGCGATCTCTTCCAGACAACCTTAGTATGGACAGGATTATAACATATCACATGACGGCGGTGCATCTATATAAAATTAAAAACATACCTACATACTATAAACCTAAAATACTAATAATAACACAAATTTAATTACATATAAAAATGGTTATGATGAATTAACAAGCAGCGACAACTTCAACGCAGGGACAGATAATGGGTGTGTACTTTTGTTTTAAAATTACTAATAGATTTGGGTGTTCTTATAGAGAAGGGCAAATCGTTCCATTCCATATATCCTTTCAAAAAAAAAAAAAAAATTTTCTAAATCGGTTGTAAATTATCCATATCCATATAATCCATATTTGCTGGATGTGTTCTGTCTTGTGTGCCATTTGTAATAAATAAAATATAAATAAACCTCAATTTTTTGAGGTCGGTTAATAATATATCATTCTATGCTAGTCCTAACCTGTACATGTCATACTAGTCCTAACCTGACACTAGGATTATCTTCTCTGTACCATTAGCTTATACATTTCTAATGGCCTTGGGGAAACGGGACTGAGTGCTCGAATGGGAATAATGTATCAGGAACGGAACTACAAATACCATGGTACTGTTACGAGCTGAGGGTTCGGGATAAAATAATGGGAATCGATCTAACCAAAATAACACTTTTATTTAGCACTAAACGATATTCATCGACCTTGGCACGAACTTGGTCACACGTATCACAACACACTAATTCACACCACTGGTGCACCACTTAAAGTCACCGAAACGTTCGCACGTATAGCTTAATACAGACTGACTCGCGAGCAACTACTGTTCACGCGAGACCCTTCTCCACGTCAGTCCTCCAGGGCCTCGCTGAGACTCACTGACTCACTGACTGTCCGGCCATCTCTCCGGCCTATTTATATCGCGCACATTTCGATTGTTCGAGAACGATCTCGATCGTTCCAGGAAAGGGGTCGGTGTTTCGACAGAACGACCAATCCCCATTGTGCGCAACCGCAGACAATAACAACAATAACACAGCAAGACAAAAGCGTTCGAGAAGTTTCGATTATTACTCATTGTTTAACAGCCTCGGCGTAACAGTACGAATGGTTCATAACATCCCTCAAAATCCTCTGTCTCCATGCTATCTTAAAGAACGTTTTTCTCTTCGTTTTCCATCTGATCGTCCTTCTCGTTCTTCTCAACATCTTTTACTCAAGATGCCTGAGCATAAAACTTCTTTCTTCACTAACTCTTTCACTCTGACTTCTATCCGCTCATGGAATTATCTTCCTGTGGAAATCTGCAGCGCCGCCTCTAAAGAATTTTCTAATCTAATCCAATGGTTTAATCAAGCCCGCACCGTCTTAGCCACCTTCTCAGCAATTATCATCATCATATCAGGCATAGGATGTCCACTGCTGAACATTGTTTTTAGGGTTCCGTACCTCAAAAGGTAAAAAAGGAACTCTTATAAGATCACTCTCTTGTCCGTCTGTCTGTCCGTGTGTGTAGCAAGTTGAAATTTATAGCGGATACTAAGGTCTATAATCCCTATTAGGTGTATAAAAATCAAGGTCCTGAGTCAACACGATAAAAAGCTATGGCCAAATTTAGATTTTCGCGAAAACTTGTAAGTACCAAAATTTACCTTAATTTTCAACTTTTTTAATTTTCGGAATTTTCTCTTTACTTGTGCTACATACCATTTACTTGTACTCGTACCTTGCTTTTAACCAAAATTGTCAATTCTAGGTCAACCGGAAGTTACCTATAGATTTTGAGTCGAAAACCAATATCTTAGTTCCCGTTGACCTAGAATCACGAAATTGGCAGAAAGCAGCATCAATAAAAAAAAATCCAAAAAATAAAAAAAGTTGAAAAGTAGAGGGTGTCTCCATACATACATAGTTCGCGCCAATTAAGATAGTCCTCTGAGTTGTATGGGCGTTCATACAATTTAGAGGACAATGGGTAGTTTCGGAATCCTCTGCGCACGAGTTCGACTCGCACTTGACCGGTTTTTTTTTATGCTACTCGGAGATGGAAGAAGCTTATGGCCCACCTGATGTTAAGTGGTAACCATCGCCTATAACAGAGAACTGCCTCGTAGGTCACGCACCTTAGAAACGTGCGCCACGATGCACTGCCCTGCGTCCATTAACTTGAGGCATACAGGTGTAAAGCCTGTTGTGTCTGTAATTTCACCAGCAACTGTTCAAACCGAAACACAGCAATGCTGCTTGGCAGTTGAAATAGGTATGGTGGTAATACTTCCCCGGGCGAGCCTTTTCACAAGGAATTCTACTACTCTTAAACATATTGTGCGGCCAGCACCGAACGGCTCCCGGCCACCATTTAGTGCGGGTCCTTTACTGCGCTTTCCTGTCTCCACTCAATAAACTTTCCCCCAACGGCCATCAGTTCTCAACGGTACGAAGAGAGGAGGATATCAAGAAATCTAGGAATTATATAGTACTAGCGGACCCGGCGAACTTCGTACCACCTCGCCTTAGCATGCATATGACGCGGGCTGCCAATGTATGTCACTGGTTGAATTCAATCGGTCATCATTAGCTGCATCTATGTATGAGAAAATGATATTTCTTCATATTTTTTTATGCGTGAATTTTTTCTATATTTTTATAGTTATTCTGATATTTGGGGCGGAAACAAATCCAACCAAGTAAGGATCATCAAAATCGGTCCAGCCGTTCTTGAGGTATGAATTGTGTATCTAATCCGACTTTGTTTTATATATACCTATAGAGTTTTATGATTTTTTTTCAATTTTAAACTTCACAAATGAATTTACACTACCATACATACTCACATAGATGTAAATCAATTACAATTATCACTGGCACATAAAGGAGGCGATGTGAGTTTAATATAAATTAATATTAAGGTGCGGTTCCATTACGACTAAGTAACATTTACTAAATAAGTGGCACTTTACCGTATCATAGTTGCTTTAATAACGTGCCCGACTCTATCAGCGTTATCTGGCAGTAAAAATTAAGTTTAATGCGTTGATTCTTGAGGCTGTACCTACCGCAGATTAAATAATTAATACGAAAAGTGGATTACTTATTAGTTGGTATTTATATATATATATATGGAACTAGTTGCTAGTGGTCGAAATTCATCGTAAATGTTTTTTTTTAGCTTAATTTTAACATTCGCCCCTCCTCCGTGTAAATTTTAACGATGTCAAATCTCACACTAATAAGCTTAAAACGAGGTATAAAGTATTCTCTTCATGTATTAATATAAAGTTAACTAGCTTTTGCCCGCGACTTCGTACGCGTCACACTACTAAATGTGTAGGTAACCTATAAATGAAGCTAAACTCGCTGTTGCAACTTGACTTGACATCCCATTTTTATCCCATGAGACCTGATTTAGCGTATAAAAAGTAGCCTTCGTGTTAATCCAGGTTATAATCTACGTACATACTAAATTTTATCGAAATCGGTTCAGCCGTTACGACGTGATTGAGTAACAAATAAATAAACAAACATCCAAACTTTCGCATTTATTGACCGAGCGAAGCGAGATCTCCAAATCAACTTGGGCAAATCGGCGTTGTATGTATGTAAGTATGTATGTTTGTTTGTCCGAGGATAACTTTCGAAGCGTTTATCCGATCAGCGTGAAATTTGGTATATAGGTAGGTAGTGGTGGCACAAGTTTGGTGTGACTAAATGAGCTAAAAATGTGGGAGGGGGGTGAGATATTCGGGTTCAAGAGGGGTTTAAAACAAATTAAATGGGACTATCTGGTCAAATAGCACGTCTTATAAATTTTTAAGTTATTAGCTATAATAAAAACGAAACTTTGACAAAATTCACAGGGTACACCAGTGACCCCACAATGCTGAAATTTGGTATGTGTGTAGTTATAGTGACACAAATATAGGGAAAAGTCTGAAATCCAGAATAATTGCAATTTCTACCCCAAAAAAGTAAACCAATTGACATGAACTCCTGTTTCCTGTAATTTGAATGAAAATATAGGTCAAGTTAGTTGGTTATTAATTTCGGGGCACTATTTTGGTAGTCAAAGGTTACAAATAATATAATATATTTTTGTTTTTATGGGAGACTCGCGAGATCTCAGTTCGGGGCAAACATATAGTAATATTAGTGTGATGTGAAGAGATATGTAACTATAGTACCTACCTATTTATTTGTCTGCCTATTTAACGGTGCTGCTATCTGTGGTAACGCTTTTGTTAAGTTTGGTCGAGAATGGGATAGCTTAATTCTTTGCTTTCAAAAATTAATTTGGGCAAGTCACTTAAATCATAAGTACATTTTTGACGAGGTGGTGAACGGTCCGAGCTCTTGGCCTATCTAATGGCGATTACCACTTATCAATTGAATTTACGGTTTAGTCGTATAGATTCATGCGATATACATAACCGGCAGTCAGACAAAAATAGCTCTACAGCCTCTGTTCAGTTGGGCAATCGATTTCCTCACTGTACACAGAGATGTGAAGTGAAGCCTCTCTCTTGCCCTTGCCACTGCCCAGGGCTGATACGTGATGATACATTTCTTATATACAGGGTATAACATGTTCTTAAATGCTAAAACATAATATTGACGAACATCCTTGAAAAGGCTTTACTAAGTTGGCTTAGGTACTTCTGTAGGTGCGCGAGGATGAACTTGGTAGGGGTCGGCATCCAGATTTACGAGAAATAGAGGAATGTAGGCGCGAACTACATCAAGAGCTCGTTGAAAGGTGGAGGGTGAGGTTAACTCGTCCAGTTGCCGGCCAAAACACAATAGAGGCTATTCTGCCGGTACTGAACGAGTGGCTAACGAGGGAGCACGGGGCGGCAACCTTTCGTTTGACCCAGGTGCTATCGGGACACGGTTGTTTTTCGAAGTACCTGTGTCAAATTGGAAGGGAGCCGACCTGCGCATGTCACCATTGTGGCAACATTGTTGATACGGTGCAGCATACGTTGGAGGTTTGCCCAGCTTGGGAAACCTCACGTCAGCAACTCGTCAATGTGACTGGTACAGACCTTTCACTCCCAGCTTTAATCAAGGCTATGGTCGGGAGTGAGGGGGCCTGGAAAGCTGTAGTGGCTTTTTGCGAGGTAGTCTTAACCGCCAAGGAGGCTGCGGAGAGGGATAGAGAAATTCTTACGACCAATCCCATTCGCAGAAAGAGAGTCAGGGGTAGGAGGAGAAACCTCCACGATATCCGTCCCCCATAATAAAGGCTTGGGCGACGACACTGTGTAGTGTCCGCCGCCCACTAACTCAAAGCCTAGAGGTGGCGTGCGTGGAGGTTCCGCGCACTTCTCACACCAGGGATAAGGCGGGACAATTGGAAATAGATGGGACTCGCAAGGAGCCAACACCGTTGAAGCCATGGAAGAATGCAAAGCGTACCCACAGCATCGACCAAAGGTGTTCAGAAGAAACCCCGTGAGGTTTTAGTCAGTAAGAGTCTGACATAATCTTCCGCCACCACCTCCCAAGGCGGAAGATATCCATGACGGATTTCCTCACGTAAAAAAAAAAAAAAAAAAAAAAAAAAAAAAAAAAAAAAAAAAAAAAAAAAGGTACTTCTGTAGGTGGGATACGATTTTACTCAAAATAAGGTTCTAGCACCTAATATATGTATCATCATCATCATCATCATGATATCAGCCATAGGACGTCCACTGTTGAATTCCAGAGCAACCGATCTTGTGTGGCCTGCACGCAACGGCTCCCAGCAACCTTTATCAGGTCGTTTTTCCATCTAGTTCGGGGTAATAAATATATATATATATATATCTGAAATGATTATACCACTTCCAACAGTATTTTGTTTATATTTTATCATTGATTCTTTATATAGGATGTTTGATAATATACGCACAAAAATGAAAGGGGTTATTTTGATGAGCATAATAAATAAATATGTGAAATGTTTACCATAGAAATGTGATATTTATTTTGGCATGTAAAAACAAACACTTTATTAAACTTATGTTGTCCTATTGCATAATGCTTGCCATCTAATCACAGATACTGTATTGGTGACGTCTCGAGGTATCTCTTTTTGTCCCTTTCTAACCCAAAACCCGCAGCCATTTCCGAAAGAAATATCAAATCGGTCTTTATTTTTGGATGCCGATTTCAAGAGTAGACAGTAAGTTTTATATCGAATGAATCACCTAAACTTAGTCAATTTTATTTAAAATTTGTTAATATAACCAGTAGTTTTTTTTCGAGAAGTCTTTTTTTATGTTTTGAGAAACCGTCACTTGAATATCGTCAATATATTACCAAGCACCTTGTTTACTAAAACACTTCATAAAATTAAATCAAATCTATTTATTGTATGTTTTGCGCAACCCTCAGTATATTACCAAGCACTTTGTTTACTAAAACACTAAAGACTTCATAAAATTAAATCAAATCTATTTATTTCGTAATATGGGTAGGTACAAGGTATTACATAGTATGTATAAGTGCAGCTATATTCAGCGTGTTACCCATGCAATGTCGAGTTTAATTAGTAGGTTGTAATAACAATGTCAAAATTATTGAGTTAGTTATATAACATTATTATTAAACAAGATCCTTGTCATCTAAATATTCCTTACAACTATAATAAGCTTTTTCTACAAGCAATTTTTTTCTGATTTGCCTTGAATATATTCAGACTTGAAGCATCTAATACAGTCTTAGGAAATTTGTTATATATACGGGCAGCCATACAGATAACACTTTTGTTATAAAGAGCAGTCCTATTACGAAGGAAACAAATTTTATGATTGTGGCGTTTGCTGTTACGCATTTGTTTTGATTTATCTCTATATAAGAGATAAATAGCATTTATCCAAATTATTGTATTTAAGCTGTAAGATAAAGTCAGTTTTCAAGTTGGAAAGTTATCATTAAAATACGGGATTTATCACGTACCGGTGTTACGACCGACAATGTTTCGGTTCAATTCGTGAACCTTCATCAGGGTGAGAGCGTTCCGCTCCGAATCGGGTCTCGCCTCGCACCACGTGATAAATACCGTAAATTATTTATAATAATAATTGAATATATGAAGTCAGCACTGGCCTCAGCAGAAGACCAACGCTCCAGCATGGCAACATGCAGTAACATAATTATGCTGAGCTGAAGGCCCTTTGGCCATCACACTGTGTCCAGTGTCTGTAATCTTGTAATTTTAATTTTAGATACTGTAAATAAGTTTATTTTATTGTTAAGGTTGTATTTTAGGCCTTTTCTTTCTTTCTGTCAAATAAATCTCGATTTTTTTTTAGTATTTACAGCTAGTTTTACACCCAGTATAACTTGATCTGAATAATCTATTTACGAGAGTACGTGGCGTTCTCAATTTTGACCGAACTTAGTTGTTCTCATTCCGTTTTATTACGAAGATAGGCGCGTGCCGCGAAATTGATTGTGCATGTCCGCACGTACATACCTACTGAAAAATCTCTTTACAATTTTCCATCCTTATTTTCGTAGTGATAGAGCTTAAATTGGTGTATCGGGTTGTGGGTCCGATAGTGCGATGACAAATTACTGTTGCATCGCCCGTGATCGTTCAAAGATTTTAGTTAGCTTTAATAATTTATAGATTCGATGGATATTGATGGGTTTTTATATGTTAGAAAACTGTACTGTATTAATATATTGTACGGTATTTAATAGTTTTCATAATGGCAATATATTCATACTAATCCATTCTAATATTATAAATTCGAAAGTAACTCTGTCTCTCAGTCTATTTGTGTTTTGTTTCGTCGTTTTCGCGGGCGACTATACGACACAGCGCAAGTGCGTCACACGTCGCAGACTATACGTGTCAGTAAATAGTTTTAAGTATTATTACGTAGAATTAAGTTTTAACATCTTTACTTTTCTATTGTCGCCTGAAATAAAGATATATTATTATTACTAACTTCGCCCGCGGCTTCGTACGCGTGGTTTGTCGATAAAAAGTAGCCTATGTGCTAAATCAGGTTACATACCAAATTTCATCGTAATCAGTTCAGCCGTTACGGCGTGATTGAGTAACAAACAAACAAACATTCAAACTTTCGCATTTATAATATTAATGTGATTATTATTTATCAGGATCCACCCAGTAGTTTGGTTACTAAGTCACGCATAAAATACAAACTGCGTTGGATTCCTAAGAACCTATATTAATACTAACTGACCCCACAAACGTTGTTCTGCCATATAAATTATCAAAGAAATCAAATGAATGAAATGTCAAAGTGACGCGACACTTCATGTAAATGAACGAAGGTTAAATTATATGGATATTGTTCATACGAAAACACTAAAACCGTGATTAAAAAATGGGGGTGGGGGTAGGAGGGTAAAAATCACTTTACAACCTATTCTCATACCTACCGAATATACACAAAAAAAATCATAAGAATCGGTCAAGCCGTTTCGGAGGAGTTTTGCTACAAACACTGTGACACGAGATTTTTATTCAGGGTGGACCAAAAGTCCGTTTATATTTGAATCGGTTGCCGCGTCGAGCAGCGGCGGGCGGGGTGGGGCAGAGGGTTACAGAGGGAGCATTGAAAGAGCGGCCAATGGGGATTTAGTGCCATGGCGTCGTTCAACGGTAGCCAACGTGCTCTCTGCGTACGCGAGTACTATCGAAACAACGATTCTGCAACCTTAGCGCAACGAAAATTTTGCGCTCATTACAACATACGGCATAAAATTGAAGCTCCATCAATTCAGTTGATTAAAAAATGGGTGCTCAAGTTTGAGGAAACAGGTTCAACAGTAAATTTACCTCGATCCGGTCGACCTAGAACATCGAGGGACCCCGAAAACGTGGAGCGAGTAAAAGCGTCTGTTCGTGACCAACCTGGGCTTTCAACTCGAAAGCGGTCTAGTGTCCTTAACGTGCCAAGAACAACTTTGAACCGCATTCTCAAGAAAGATTTACACCTACATCCGTATAAAATCCAAATGGTGCAGGAATTAAGGCCTCAGGACCATGCCACTAGGTTGCAGTTTGCAAACGAAATGTTAGAGCAATTCACCAGCTTTACTAACATTTTTTTCTCAGACGAAGCACACTTCCATCTAAATGGGCATGTTAACAGACAAAATTGCCGTTATTGGAGTGACACTAATCCGAAATTAAAACATCAGAAACCTCTGCATTCTCCCAAGGTTACTGTAAGGGCTGCTTTATCAGCAAGAGGCATTATCGGTCCATACTTTTATGAAGATTCAAGGGGACGTGCAGTTACAGTAAATTCAGAGCGGTATATCGTCATGCTACAAAACTTTTTTGCCCCAGCGTTGCAGGATTTTGCTGGTTTTAATCAACGGTCATGGTTTCAACAAGATGGTGCCACTTGTCACACCTCCAATGACTCGTTAAGGGCAGCTCGAGTAATTTTTGGCCAAAAAGTGATATCGAAGAGAGGTGACATTAACTGGCCGCCTCGTAGCCCAGATCTATCCCCAATGGTTTTTTTTCTATGGGGATACCTCAAGAGTAAAGTTTATAACACCAACCCAGTGACTCTTGAAGAATTAAAGGATCGTATTCGCGCAGAAATGCGTATCATTTCATAAAGCACGTGTCAGCCTGTCATCGAAAATTTCCACTCGCGATTGCAGCAATGCCAGAATAATGAAGGATCGCATATGGATGACGTTATTTTTAAAAAATATATTGCCATTTTGTCTAGTTTCGAAAACAATAAACAGTTTTTACCTTTGGCTATTAGTTTATTTTTAATCATCATTTCAAATATAAAAAGACTTATGGTCCACCCTGTATATTAGAAGATTACACACAAGAACTAGCCATTACCTCAAGGTGATACAAAATGACGGAAAATATCAAAATCTCACATTCCACTTAAACCGATGCTTTAATTTTTATGACCACTCATGAATTCAGATAAGTGACACCAAAGCACTATTTGATCACAAATGTGGCTACTTTAATCAACCATTTAAATGTATTAATGAAATTATCCCAATCATTAAAACCACTGACAACAAACTCCATAAAAGTCCTATAGTGCTCGGCCGTTGGCGTGACACATTGACCTTTATTTTTGTGTATTTTATTGTAAAAATAATTTATTGGTACTAGTTGCCAGTGCACAGGAGTTTTTGTTTTTTTTTAGCTTAATTTTTTTAAATTCACCCCATTCGGCATATAGACTTTAACTATGCGAAATCTCACACTCCTCCGGGCGCGCAATAAAGTTAAAAATATACCTATCGTATCGTTTTGTTTGTGACGCAAAATAAACATTTTCTATTTATATCTAATATAATAAGGGATACAAAGTTTTCTCTTTACGTATTAATATATAGATAACTAGCTGACCTGCAGCTTCACGCGTGTGGTTTATCAATAAAAATATTACTTGCCCTTTGCGCAGTTGGGTAATAAGTAGCAGTTTTTTTGCAAATACATATTTATATTAATACTAGCTGACCCGCCCGCGATTTCGCATGCTTGAAATTTCCCGTTCCCGTGGGAACTTTGGGATAAAAACTATATTAAACACTCTTGAACCCTTCCTTAGTGGATGCCTACGTCATAAGAGGAATACGTGTGCGAAATTTTAAGTTTCTAGCCCTAAGGGCTTGGCCTGTGCATTTATTTAAAAATTTCATCCCCTATTTTACCCTCTTAGGGGTTGAATTTTGGAAAACTCTGAAATACGTAACTCATCATTTTTGCCGTACTCAATTCATACGAAATTTCATTCAAATTCGTTCATGTCCAAGGAATAAACTGTTTCATACAAACTTTTATCTCCTATTTCACCCCTTTGGGGGTTGAATTTTGAAAAATCCTTCCTTAGTCTTCCTTAGTTTTTTTTTAGCCTACGTCATAAAAGGAATACGTGTGCGAAATTTTAAATTTCTAGCCCTAAGGGTTTGGCCTGTGCGTTGATACATCAGTCAATCACTTTTGCCTTTTATACATATAGATATACGAGTAGATAAATACCCAAACCCGGAACAAATATCTGTAGACCATTCAAACACTTGTCCTGCAGCGGGAATCGAACCCGCTCCTGCGTCTCAGGCGGCTATTCGCACGCTGTGCCACAGAGGTAGCCGCCAGTAGTCCGACAATGTTGCCGGAAAGTCACAGAACATAGGAAAAACCCTTTTTCCTATGTTCTGTGCGGAAAGTAACTGTACGAAGAATGCTAATAATTGTCCATAAAACGTTGGAATCAGATCTATTAATACGTATACAACAAAATTATTGACCAGAACGAATTCTGTAAAAATTAATCCACCGTTTTTATGATTTTACAAGCTCTTTTACTATAACAGCCATATAAAGGTAACTTTATTGGTCCATTACTTTGTAGTTATCGCGTTTATTTCAATAAAATAATGTTATTTACACAGATGTTTCTGTAGCAAACCGTGCTTTTAGTAATCAGTATATTCGTATTGCAAACGGTGCTTACGATGCAAAGCCTTTTTGAGCAAATAAAATATATTCAGAGTGTTATCTGCTGAAACAGCAACGGAAGCATTAATCCAAAACATTATTAGCTAAATGCACAAATGTATTTTACTGATAAAGGTTGCTGGGAGCCGTTTGGTGCAGGCTGCATAAGTTCGATCGCTCTGGAGATCTATGGGGGAGGCCTATGTTCAGCAGTGGACGTACTAGGGCTAATATAGTATAGGGCTGCCTCCGTGGCGCAGTGGGCGTATAGCCGGCTGAGACGCAGGAGGTATGATCTACGGATATTTGCTCCGTGTCTAGGTGTTTTTCTATATATTATAAGTATGTATTTACAAAAAAAAGGATATAAGTATTCTATCAGTTATCTGGTTCCCATAGTACAAGTTCTGCTTAGTTTGGTGCTAGATAGCGTTGTGTGAAATGTCAAGTAATATTTATTTATTTATTAATATGATGATGTTACCACTGAACCGAGCTCAGTAATTGGCACATAGATAACTTGCATTAATAGGCAAATTCTTAGCATTTTAGTCCTACGAGAAAACAGAAGCAGATTAACCTAAATGGAAAGAATTGAATTGGCCACGCCATGAGGTCCTCTGCCACCGGACTTCCACTTGGCCTGTGCCCATTTTTTCTATGACACTATAAAAAAGTTAAGCAATATCGGAGACCTTTGGGCAGCGCAAAATCTTCGACACATAAGTTGGGCTCAGCGCTACAAACTTACACTGTAGTTTCATTGATCTCCGAAATCATATGGAACAAAGCGATTATTTACTTAGCCTAAAAGATCCGTTATTTCTTAAATACTTTATTCATACACACAAATTCGAAAGAAACTCTATCCGTCTGTCTGTCTGTCAGTCTGTTTGTTACGTTATCACAACTAAACCTCAGAGCCGATTTTGGTGAAATTTGGTATACAGATAGATTGTGACTGGGATTGGGACATCCATACTAATAATATAAATGCAAAAGTAACTCTGTTTGTTTGTTTGTTTGTTTGTTTATTACCTTTTCACGACTAAACTAAACGGATCGTAATGAAATTATACCTGGGCCTATGTCCGTTACATAGGCTTTTGTCTCAAAAAATAAATAAGTAATAAATTATTAGTATCACCGTCGTATATGAAATTGATTGAATAAAAACACCAAAATAATATTTATTTATTCACACTGTTTAATTGTACCCTTACGAAACACGTGTTCTACATATAAAAATACTAGAATATACAACTTGAACATAGTTATCAATTTTCATACCACCTAGAACTAACTTCATGCTGTTAAATTTAGGTGTCGGTGTGCGCGCGCATCGTAAAAATTCACTCTCATCATTTTTCTCCATCGCGCCAAAAGAAGTATAACTTCAAAAATAATCTTGAAGCCAATCACATGTGATGGTAGAGAATATGGTTGTCATAGTACAGTATATAAAAGACCTTCACATTTACTTTAAGATAAAAATAAAATTAGTAGTTGACTATTTCCTACTCCAAAAAAGGTCATCTTCAGTCGTTAGAGATTAAAAAACACACGCGACATAATGTCATTGGCCTCTAAGTTGTCGATAGTGCGTGAAATCCACAACGTAACATAAGCTTGTATACAGTTGGCAGTCTAAGTAGGGTATTAAAGCATCCCTCAACAAACACTGTCATTACAGCGAAGCCGTGGAAGCCTTCCTCGTATAATCTGTGATCTGTCTAACCTTGCCGCCCTTGTAATCAAATACATGCCCAGTTACATGTTGTGGAGTGGGGAATAAATATGTCCTAATTTATAGAGAAAATCACAATAAGCAAAGCATAGTAAAAAAACCAAAGAGCGTGAAAACAAATTTTGTAGATCAATTTTAGAGTTCCGGATCAAAATTGAAAAACGGAACCCTATGGTTTGACTTTGTCCGTCTGTCTGTCACAGCTGATCATCTCAGCAACTCAATAGCTTTACTTATAATAAAGCTTGCCCAACTTTAAGTAAAAAAAACTAATATTTTCATTGTGATTTCAACAACATTTCAAAATAGGCATAGAAAATCAAATGGGGTATCATAAAAAAGAGCTCAGATTGCACATTCAAAACAGTCGATAAACTAATGCGATTGCATTGTTTTGATTCAAACGAGTATAGTATAGGCAGAGATATCGGATTATTTAGATGATAGAGAAGCTTGGGATTGAAATTGCTCCAACTCCTTGAAAATGTTCCAATTTAGACGTCATTTATTTTCTGTATTGTTATGGTATATTCTATGGTTGTTATGGTATATATCTAAAAGGATCATTAAATAAAACAACCAGCCTTGTTTCTTGCTTTTCTTTTCTGGCTTGGTCGCGAAGGAACAGGCAGTAGAATTGACGTTTCAAAGTGATCCTTGAGATTTTAATGAATAAAAATATTAGACTTTGACTTTATAGGCTGGATACATGTTCCGGAATGTGCCCAGGAACTTCATAATCTGATCCCACCATCTGCTTTCCATTAAAGGACAAGCAGACGCACGGCTCAGTACCATCCATACCTCGTTAATATACCACCCATTTGAACTCACCGTTTTAGTTCTACGTTTTTAATGTGTACAGCTGAGGTATGGAACTCTTTACCGTCGTCTGTTTTTCTTGAAGAGTACTATCCGAGCTTCTTTAAGGTGAGAGTGAATACCATCAGGCAAGATTGTGGTCAAACGAACATCTATTCGTGTTAAAAGATTCTGCTGCAGAAATTATTTTTAGGAAATTTTTAACAAATTCATGTTTTAGACATCTGATTTGCAAATTATTTAAATCTAGGAGCTCATTTCCGCAATAATCTCCTTTGATTCTGTTGAACACAGTTTAATATTGGGGATAGGTTAGTCCAATGCTTTACTCTACCTTTCCTGATGGTTAGTCAGCCGCCAAGCAGCATTTCTGTGTTTCGGTTTGAAGGTATGGTTTCTGGTGAAATTACAGGCACATGAGGCTTTACACCTGTATGCCTCAAGTTTATGGACGCAGAGCAGTGCATCGCAGGGCACGTATCTAAGGCGCAAGCCAGACAGAAACGGCGTGGCGCGCTTCGAGCGCACCACTGGTTCGCTACAAGAGCGCATCGGATGCGCCCATGGCACGCTCACGACGGGATTGGTGTATTGGTGGTATTCAAGTGTTTGATTTTGATCTGACAAGATATCTTCCTTTGACGACGAAGACATGCTAGCGGGACAAAAACAACCGGCGTCAGGTGTGGGCGAGGTGACGGGGAGTTTGCGCCAACGGTGCGCCTTCGGTGCGCCCATGGCATGCCGCCTCGACGCCTTTCCAATGTTCTTTCATACAAAATGTAGGAGAGGGACGTGGTGCAAAACAGATAGAAGAGGTGTGCAGATGGCGCCCGCGCCCGCGCCGTTTCTGTTTAGCTTGCGCCTTAGATGCGTGGCCTATGAGACAATAGGTATTCTGTTATAGGCGGATGGTTACCACTTAAAATCAGGTGAGTCATAAACTTGTACCATCTCCAAGTCTCAAAAAAAAGTATGGTGTGGTCGAAGATGGAGCTCGCTTCCCTAGAAAGAAACTGATTGATTTTTATATGCCACTAAGTGGCATCTCGTCACCTGGATATCATCAGATATTATCACCTAGATATGTAGTTAGCTGGAAGTTGTAACTTGAAAGACGTTGTCAGTACGTGCAGAGTTAATTAAGCTAACTAAAATTAATGTACCTTAGCGAAATTGTTTTCTGATTATAACGGCTTTTCCAGCTGCCTCATGGTTCAAGTTGAATTGTCAAGTCTAATATTTATTGTAATTTATTCCGACACCCAACAAAGTCCAGGCTCTGAGCTCACAGGGCGCAAAACTTCGTGAACACACATAACTCTTGTTTGCCATTTAACAATTTGCATAAAGCTAAATATGAAATGTCTAGAACCTAAATAACAACGGGGTTTTAGCTTCTTGCGTGGTTTTACATGATGTTGAATTGAATAATGGCACGTCAGACGTCACTTTTACTAACAAAGGAAGTCTTAACAATAAAACAATGTATCTTTACAAAACAATTTTATACAACACAGACTGACTATACGTACTCAAAAAAACTTAAGAAATATATCCATGATTGAAACATATTGTTACGCCGAGACTGTTAAACAATGAATGGTAATCGAGGTTTCTCGAGCGCTTTTGTCTGTTATTGTTTGTGGTTTCGCAGAATGGAGAGTGGCCATTGTGTCGAGGGACCGACCCTTTCCTGGAGCGATCGAGATCGTTCTCGAACAATCGAAATATGCGCGATATAAATAGGCCGGAGAGATGGCCGGACAGTCAGTCTTAATCAGTCTCAGTGAGTGAGTGAGTCTCAGCGAGGCCCTGGAGGACTGACGTGGAGAAGGGTCTCGCGTGAACAGTAGTTGCTCGCGAGTCAGTCTGGATTAAGCTATACGTGCGAACATTTCGGTGACTTTAAGTGGTGCACCAGTGGTGTGAATTAGTGTGTTGTGATACGTGTGACCAAGTTCGTGTATTCATCGTCATCGTGTTGAATAAAAGTGTTATTTTGGTTGGATCGATTCCCATTATTTTATCCCGAACCCTCAGCTCGTAACAATTTGGTGTCAGAAGTGGGATAAAATAATGCCGGTTCTGCCAAAGGATAACGTGGACGGTGTCAGGACGAGAGGTCAACGACAACAGGAAATGGATGAAAGGCGGTTTGGAGATTCTCCGGTTCAAGAAGCTCGGCAGAGTCGTCAGCCGATGGAGATGGAATCAGCCGCCGGCGAATCATTTGGAGCACCATCATCATCATCCGTGGGCCAAGCTCCTGTGGGAGGCGATCTTGCTGCTATTATGGCAATGCTTCGTCAGGATAAGGAAGACCAGCGTCGTCAACAAGAAGAGCAGCGACGTTGGCAGGAAGAGCAGCGTCGTCAACAGGAAGAGCAGGCTCAGTTGCAGGAGGAGCAGCGCCGTCAGGAAAAAGAAGAGCAGCGTCGTCATCAGGAAGAGCAGGCTCGGTTGCAGGAGGAGCAGCGCCGTCAGGAAAAAGAAGAGCAGCGTCGTCATCAGGAAGAGCAGCGACGTTGGCAGGAGGAACAGCGTCGTCAGGACAAAGAAGAGCAGGCTCGGCTGATGAAAGAATTGTTCGGTTCAATTGGAAAGGAATTCCAGGAAGTGAAAGAACAGATAGAACATCATGAGAGCCGTATTTCGGAAACTGAAATTCAGATCGCTGATGTGAAAAAAACTCTGGGTGTCCTGAAGTCTAGAGACAACAATGTGGCTCCTCTAGTTGCTACATCTTCAGCGCGAGGTTTTAAGACGCCACCATTTGACGGAAGTTCTTCGTGGTCAGCATACAAGATCCAGTTTGAGGCCGTTGTCAAGGCCAATGGATGGACGACGGCGCAGGCCATGACGGCTTTAACACTGGGCCTTCGTGACCAAGCACTTACGATTTTAGAGGCTCTTGGGAAGGATGTCACCTACGAACAGCTGCTGGAAGCGCTGGAGTCACGCTATGGTGACGCGCACCTGGAACATGTTTTTCGAGCGCAGTTAAAGGACCGAAGCCAGCGTAACTCGGAGAATTTACAGCAGTGGGCACTCGAGATAGAAAAGCTGGTTCGAAAGGCATACCAAACCTCGTCAGCACCCCTTGACGGTTATTTGATCCAGGCGTTCGTTGACGGAATACGTGATTTGGAAGTGAGAGCTGCTGTAAGGCTTGGACATCACGATACTCTAAAAAATGCCTTGGCCCATGCATTGGAGGTGGAGGCCGTGCGTCAGGACCCCCGAGCTCACCGCATCAGAGAAGTGAAGGACTCTTACACTCACTACAGTCGTCCAAAGTTTAGCCCTAGATGCTTCGGGTGTGGAGAAAAAGGACATCTGAGGCCAAACTGCCCAAAAAGAGAGGAGAGTGCTCAGGTGAGCCCCGTTCAACAGCAGCAGGGAAACGAGTAAGCGCCAGAACTGCGGGGCGAGTGCTGGCTGGTATTGAGAAAGCCCTAAGAATTACGATCTCACAAGTTCATGATGGGAATAGCCTGACTATCAAAGGTCAAATTAATGGAACACCGTGCAAGATGACTTTGGATACTGGTGCTTCCCGTACAGTGATCAGTTCCCAACTGGCTAATCGGTTTCTTGGGAAATTCAACAGTAGCCATGAGCGAATTCAGCTCCTGACGGCAACCGGTCAGCACATATCCGTCCTGGGTGAAAAGCAGGTGGAGGTTATGCTGGGTGAAAGACCTTTCCAGCAAAACGTCATCATTGCCGATATAGTTGATGACTGCATTCTGGGTTTAGATTTCTTACGAGAGCACCATTGTAGAATTGACATAAATCAAGGAGTTTTACAATGTGGAGAAGAGGAATTCTTTATGGAAGGTGGAACCAGGGGTAAGGTGTACAGTCTGAAGAAAATTGTTCTTCCGCCAAGATCAGAAACCATTGTTCCAGTAAGCTTGCCACGAACTTCGGGAAGACAGAAGCGATGTGTACTGGTGGAAAGATCGGACAATGGCTTTCCGTGGATTATGGCCCGGACGCTAGTGAGGACCACAGATACTGCGGTGGTGCGAATTTTAAACCTTAGTAATGAAGAGCACCTGATCAAAAAGGGGACCTTAATGGGCACCTGCGAGGAAGTAGCCTGTATGCGAAGATGTCAAGAAGTGCCTAGCTCTAGCGGCAATAAAGAGAATGGCAAATTCGATGTGTCGTCACTGTTGGAAGATTGCCGTAAAAGCCTTTCTAGGGAAGAAGTTGCTATGACTGAGAAAATGTTACATCGCTACGCCGATCTTTTCTCTTCAAATGATGCTGATATTGGAAAGACTGGACTGGTTAAGCACACGATAAATACTGGTAACGAGCTACCTATCCGTCAACGACCTAGGAGACTACCGGTTGCTCGAGAAAAGGAAGTAGAGACCATGGTTCAGGGAATGATTAATGATGGGGTGATAGAACCTTCATCTAGTCCACGGTGCTCTCCTGTTGTTCTAGTCAAAAAGAAGGATGGAAGCCTGCGCTTTTGTGTTGATTATCGTCGACTTAATGCAGTTACGAAGAAGGACAGTTATCCACTACCAAGGATCGACGACACATTGGATACACTTACCGGGATGAAGTGGTTTACAACGCTAGACTTGAAGAGTGGCTACTGGCAAGTGGAAATAGACCCTAAGGACAAGGAAAAGACTGCGTTCTCTACAGGAAAGGGGCTGTGGCAATTTCGAGTCATGGCATTTGGACTTTGCAATGCCCCTGCAACTTTTGAAAGATTGATGGAGCAAGTTCTTGTCGGGTTGATTGGTGACGCGTGTCTTGTTTACTTGGACGACATCATCATCGTGGGACGTACGTTTAAAGACCACCTTCAAAATCTGGAACGTGTGCTGGCAAAAATTCGTGCCGCCAATCTGAAGTTAAGTCCGAGGAAATGTTCATTCTTCAGACAACAAGTAAGCTTTCTGGGTCACGTTGTTTCACAAGACGGGGTGCAAACTGATCCGGAGAAAATCAACGCTGTCAAAGATTGGCCGATTCCTAAAGATAAGACCGAAGTCAGAGCATTTTTGGGGTTGTGCTCCTACTATCGACGTTTTGTCAAGAACTTCGCAGATATTGCTAAGCCTCTGCACAGGCTAACTGAGGAGAAACGACTGTTCTGCTGGGATGCAGAATGCGAAACTGCTTTCCAGGAATTAAAGAACCGACTGTGTAAGACACCGATTCTCAGCTTTCCTGATACTGAGAACGAGTTCATTGTAGATACAGATGCAAGTAATACCGGTATTGGTGGTGTGCTATCTCAACGCAAAGGAGATCAAGAGGTGGTGATCGCTTACTTCAGTAAATCCTTATCCAAACAAGAAAGAAATTACTGTGTCACAAGAAGGGAACTGCTGGCTGTAGTAAAGACCTTACAGCATTTCAACAAATACCTACTAGGTCGTAAATTTCAACTACAAACTGACCATGCTGCATTGCAATGGCTCTTACGGTTCAAGAATCCTGAAGGACAGGTGGCAAGGTGGATTGAACAATTACAGGAGTTCGACTTCGACATTGGGCATCGTAGTGGAAAATCTCACGGGAACGCGGATGCGCTATCACGAAGACCTTGCCCTGAGAACTGCAAACATTGTGCCAAATATGAGTCTAAGGAAGCAGAACCTGTCAGGCTGCTGAGAACGGACCTAAGTGACGAATGGAAAGAATCTTTGCAGCAGGCACAACAGGATGACAAAGACCTTAAACCCATCATTGAAAGGATCACAGCGGGTAGCACTAAGCCTTTGTGGAGTGACATTGCTGCTCTGAGTTCAACAACGAAGAGTTATTGGGCACAGTGGGAGAGCCTGGTTGTCCACGACGGGGTGCTGTGTCGCAAATGGGAAAACGCTCGTGGAGATCACTGTCATCTGCAAATGGTGGTTCCCAAAGCCAAGGTCCCTAACGTGCTACAACTCTACCATGAAGGATGTTCGGGAGGCCACATGGGAGTAAAAAGGACACTGTTAAAAATAAGGGATCGGTTTTACTGGATACATTGTAGAGAAGATGTTGAAGACTGGTGCCGAAAATGCACTACCTGTGCGGCAGTGAAAGGACCCCATACACGCAGCAGAGGAGCACTAAAACTGTATAACGTTGGAGCCCCATGGGAGCGTATAGCCCTGGATATTGCAGGACCATTCCCTGTAAGTAAAAATGGAAATAAGTACTTCATGGTCGTTATGGACTACTTCACGAAATGGCCCGAAGTTTTCGCCATTCCTAATCAAGAAGCTTCGACGGTAGCAGATAAACTAGTCCACGAAGTTTTCTGTCGTTTTGGAGTTCCTCTGGAAATTCACAGTGATCAAGGAAGGAATTTTGAATCACAAGTATTTCAGGAGACATGCCGAATAATGGGGACTCATAAAACAAGAACCACTTCTTATCATCCTCAGTCTGATGGAATGGTGGAAAGATTCAATCAGACGTTGGAGAGATATCTGGCCAAAGTGGTCGAAAATAAGCAAAACGATTGGGACCAACACATACAGCCGTTTTTACTGTCATACAGAAGTGCAGTCCATGAGAGTACAGGCGCCACTCCTGCGTTGGCAAATTTTGGAAGAGAACTGCGGTTGCCTGCAGACCTGATAACTGGCATTCCTCCAGATTCTCCGCGTGCCATCACAGATTATGCAAACGACCTACGCAATAAAATGAACGACATAAATGAACACATTCGACTAACTGGTCAACAAATGTCTGAGAAAATGAAGACCCGTTATGACCGGAATTCAAACAACTTGCGATTTGATGAGGGGTCACAGGTCTGGTTGCACAATCCGATACGGAAAAAGGGAAAATCCCCTAAACTACAAGCAAAATGGGATGGACCATACCGTGTGTTGACCAGGATCAATGACGTCACATACCGAATTCAGAAGGGAACGCGAGGTGCGCTTAAAATTGTTCATGTTGATCGGCTGGCGCGATATTACGGGGCTAACAATGCTCGGGACGAGCATATTTTAGGAGGGGGCAGTGTTACGCCGAGACTGTTAAACAATGAATGGTAATCGAGGTTTCTCGAGCGCTTTTGTCTGTTATTGTTTGTGGTTTCGCAGAATGGAGAGTGGCCATTGTGTCGAGGGACCGACCCTTTCCTGGAGCGATCGAGATCGTTCTCGAACAATCGAAATATGCGCGATATAAATAGGCCGGAGAGATGGCCGGACAGTCAGTCTTAATCAGTCTCAGTGAGTGAGTGAGTCTCAGCGAGGCCCTGGAGGAGTGACGTGGAGAAGGGTCTCGCGTGAACAGTAGTTGCTCGCGAGTCAGTCTGGATTAAGCTATACGTGCGAACATTTCGGTGACTTTAAGTGGTGCACCAGTGGTGTGAATTAGTGTGTTGTGATACGTGTGACCAAGTTCGTGTATTCATCGTCATCGTGTTGAATAAAAGTGTTATTTTGGTTGGATCGATTCCCATTATTTTATCCCGAACCCTCAGCTCATAACAATATACTTATCTACATATATTATGTACATATAGGATGTCCCGGAACTAGTATTTTAAGCTTGAACGGAGTGACTCCGACCATACAAATTTACAAGTTTTCATAGAAAAAACATATCCTAATCTTTTAATTTGATTTTAAATAAGCTGTTTGTTAGACTTTGCGCCTTCCCTAGAACTAACTTAAAAGTCATATAACATTTGTGGTTCACGAAAGTGTCGAGAATCATCCCCTCTTGGGATAACATACAATTAAACAAATATAAACAAACAGATATAAACATTTTATTCTTAATTTGTTAAATTATACGTCACATTATGTTGTAATATTAATTTAAAAAATACTTCATTCTGAAATTAATTTTAAAATAAAATCAATTCAAATTAATTCCTATCACGCCATTAAACTCTTCTTCGAGGAGACTGTAGCAGGTCCTTTCGAAGAGCCAGTTTTTTAATTTAGTTCTAGGACACTCTGCGGTATAATAGTGTAGGTACATATAGAAACGTTGGTCGTCCATCAGCGAGATGGGCAGACGATGTAGCATCGCGGGTCGAACCTGGATGAACCTGGCACAGGACCGTGAAGAACATAGCACTGGCAAAGAGAGGTATGGACCCAGCAGTGGGTGAAGTCAGACTGAGGATGATGATAATGATTAAACATTTACGAATAAATAGAATAAGATATTATTTTTAAACTTATTATGAGCCATCATTATTAGAATCTGATTCTGTAGAGACGGCTCTACTGAATCGAATATTCTATTTTGCAAGTTTTTCGTCTCCAGATAATGGAATGTCATAACGTATAACTATGAACACATTGGCCATTTGAACATATTGGATTTTGAACACTGGATTATGGTAATGAATACTAACGGAAAAATAATTTCGGATTATCCGTCAGAATAAAATAAAAACTGATAAAGAAAAAATACTCAACGATATCTGTGGAACACATTGTGTTATATCATCATCTCTATGGACGACCTCCGTGGCACAGTAGGTGAATAGACGGCTGAGACGCAGGAGGTAGCGGGCTCAATTCCTGCCGCAAAACAAATGTTTGCTTGATCTACAAATATACATATGTTCCGGGTCTGGTTGTTTTTCTTTATATTATAATTATGTATTTACAAAATAATAAGTATTCTATCAGTTATGTGGTTCTCATTGTATAAGCTTTGCTTAGCTTGGGGCTAGATAGTGCTGTGTTAAATGTCCAGCAATATTTATTTATTAATTTATCATTATCGTCATCAGATTTAGCCCATATGCACTCATTGGCTTCCTCCAACTTATGCCAATTTTCTCTAATCTGAGCAGGTTTTTCCTGCTACCTATTCTGTCATCTATCTGCAGATAGTCTGCCAACACTTTGTTATGTTCTTGGAAGGACCACTTCTTCAACGCTTTGCAGTTTATGAATAACGAGTATCATTAAAGTAAATAATTATGTACCCAATTATTATTTTTAGTTTCCCCTAGCAAACGTTTTGTCTATTAATTACCGCCTAGTCTTCGTGATTCAGAATCACTTACTCAAGTTTTCCTGGTTCACATTCACTAAATAATTCCAAGACTTGCTGCCCCCATTTCATTGCGCCAAAATCGGTCACACAGATAACGTGTAGCCATAACCGTCCGCTTCCTTATAAACTTAATTTACGAGCCAACAATCTACCTTCCTATCTACTATACCTAGTTAGATGTATGGTACAGCTGGCAAAAACAGCTGACCAAACTGTAACAGACAACGTACGTAAGTACAAAACCAAAATAGGAAGTGGACCTACGAACAGACGTATAAAAAAATTTAGGTAATTACCTAATGGTACTAGTCGCCTCATTTCGACTTCTATCTTTGCGATGAATTCAATAAAATGTTTTAATTGCTGGTAACTGTGAAATACCTTGTCAGTCGTGCGCCTTTTTACTCTTCTCTGGGGTTAAAATATTATCCTACTCTTTTATCGAAACTTACTGTTGGTTTTGGAAAAGAAATGCTGAACTAAAACTAAATAATTTTTTGGCAATATTTAACAAACTTGAATACTTGCTAAACGCCCGAGTTCAGTCAATACGGACCCAATAAACAAAGAATAGACTATCTGTATTCTGATTTATGTGACCGAATCTATGGTAGAGTTGACAAAAATGGCAGTAGGCAAGGTAAAGCCACTGCCATGATTCATTAGTCAATCCCACGCGGTACCACAATAACCAACGATTGTTTACCAGATGTTGCAACGTAATGGAACAGACAATTTTGTTGGAAGATTTACTACCAATAGTACGATAGACTAGAAGGTTGCTTAAAAAGGGGAAAAAGAATGGGCAATTCACATGATGATTTTTCTGTTCATTTTTTTTTGTAGATGCAAAATGGTATGTAAGATCTGTAAACACTGCCAGAATTAAATGAGTAAAAGTCAAGATGGATCAAAAACCCCGTGTTATCATAGGGTAAATTATAACCATAGATGGTAATAATTGATTTCAATGTAAGTTATAAGCATGTTGCTTTATAAATTTGAGCTGCAATCGTAAGCTGGCCGATAATGTTACCGTCATTGCATCAACCCAAATGTGCTAAGCGCTGTGTGTGTCCTTTAATGGTGTCAAATGATGTCATTCTTACGCCGTACCTCATCACTACATTTAAACACTGCTATAGACAGACTCTCAGTTTCGTGTCTGTCTACACTGAAAAACCGAATAAGTTGAACTACATAATGTTGATTCCATTTAAGTTGCGTTAACTTAATATTAAAAAATGGGATTGTGCGGGCCATATAAAACGAATGCACCCGGACAGATGGGCAACGATCGTCACGCAGTGGGTGCCTGAAGACGGGTAACGGCGCCGAGGAAGGCCTAGTAGACGCTGGCGTTTTGGCACGCGAGCGAAAGTCCTGGAAGACAGTGGGAGAGACCTTTGCCCAGCAGTGGGATGATATAGGTTGAAAAAAAGCTTAATATTGTGTTTAAACAACTATTATAGTACATTTACATAGGTTAAACCAACCACTAAAAGAGGTTATTACAACACAACATTTTCGAATTTAAGTAAGTCTAACTGATAATTTAGTAAAGTCAACATGTCAACCAAGTAAAGTCAACAAAATAACTAAGTTAAATATATATAATCAGGTCAAATTTACCTTTATAGTTAAACTATTTTTATTTTGTTAATTCAACAAATCATGACGGTAGGTGCTATATTAACCTAAAATATATATTGAAAAAAGGTTAAAACAACCTATTCGGTTACTCAGTGTGTCCTAACTCAAGTACTACAAAACAGATTTAGAAGCTGTTTTAGCTGTTGGTAATTTTTTTTTCTTCGTGGTATTGGTAGAAACCGAGCGGTTCAGCTAGCATATTAAAATCATTAAACCAATTAACAACAAACTGCAGCGGTTTTATAAAACAATGCAAACATAAAATAAAATTGGTTGCACATAACAATAATGGCTAGGTACACAAGAGCAACGACCTCTAAACTACTCGAGTTACAGTTAATAATTAATAAAACAACGGTATTCTATTGAATAACGAGGCACGCGATGAAAAAGCATAAGTTGTTTTTAATAAAGTTTTCCCTCATTATTAAGTTTGTAGCTGAAGATCATTCATAAAATAATTTTTCGAACTATTGTAGTCGCTAGTGAGCGCTATCATATTCTGGATTTATGTGTATAAATATCGCTCGCCATACAATCCAATGTAAGATGAAAATATAAATATATCTTCGCCGTGTGTGATGGTCCATTGGATTGCATGACGAGCTATATAATTATAGGTATACAAAAAGCTGCAGACAAAAAAGCAGGACAAATGCATGCTTAACCGTAACTTGAGCTTTCAATCTTCCAATCTTGGTAGTCAGAGGAGACCTGGCACTGGGCTGATAAAGAAATAAAAAAACATTTTAAAGTTCAGATTTAGCATTATTTATTTGATGATGGTGCTGCCAAAATTCTGACACCATCAGCCTTATCATAGCTATTTTGTCTGCTATTGCGAAACAAGACTCTAGTTATGCTATAGTTGACTGCCTCCGTGGCGCAGTGGGCGTATAGCCGGCTGAGACGCAGGAGGTAGCGGGTTCGATTCCCGCCGCGGAACAAATGTTTGCATGATTTACAGATATTTGTTCCGTGTCTGGGTGTTTTTCTATATATTATAAGTATGTATTTACAAAAAAAAAGTCTATAAGTATTCTATCAGTTATCTGGTTCCCATAGTACAAGCTCTGCTTAGTTTGGGGCTAGATAGCGCTGTGTGAAATGTCCAGCGATATTTATTTATTTATATTATATATTTATGCTTGAAACTAAATGTAATGTGTCTAATTTTGGGAAGTGACCAGGAGGACTATATGGGAAATGGTCATTGCAAGATGACAATTAGAAAAGTGGTCATAATGGGCGTGCTCAAGATTCGAATAAATCTCTTTGGAAAGTTGTAAATTTGAGAAGTAGACTTTATAAGGACGAAAGGGTCTCATGTTATTGTACCCATTGTAAGTAACAATCATACAGCCAGTCTATGGACGTATATAATAACATCAGAAAAAAGCTCGTGCTTTGCCGGCCCTAATAAGAAATGTTTAGAATAGAATAGAATAGAATAATGCTATATTGTACACCAGGATTACTTAAAAAAACTAATTAATTCTAAATATAGTACAATGGGCGGCCTTATCGCTGAAAGCTATTTCTTCCAGGCAACATGACAAGATGGAAAGTAATGAGCGAAGCAGTAATGGACAGCGGTGCACAGAGTACAAATACAAATGAAGAGTAATAAAAAAAATAGAAAACTGTACATAGAACCTGTTTTGAAGAAACCCCATACTGTAGTCTGTACTGTACAACTGTATAACTGTACGCTGACTGTACGTGTTATCATCGACAACCCTGAAGCCACTTAGAGCGTCAATAACGTCGATACGGGTCATCGATTCAAATCGTGTCAAAGATCAAACACTGGCTGTGAGGTGTCGCGAAGCTCATTAGATCGTGAGTACGCTAATGAGGCGCGCGCGATCCCATCGAGAACCACTTTCACTTCGTAAGGGCAGAGAGAAACCAGCGCGTGTCGATTCACATTCACAAATACGGTTTATGTTATACGTTCGAGATCGATATTTTGTGATAAAGAATCTAGACCAAGCCCGGCTTGCATAACGATTCCTAAACGTATTCAGCGACTAAACATGTTTAAATTTAACGTATATGTATGATTTCACAACTCTCATAAACAAAATTTAGGCATTAAATACGATTAGGTATCATTGCGCAAGTCGCCCTAAGAGTGTTCTACACTTTTATTTGAATTATTTGGTATAAATAATTTTTTCTTTTTTAAATATCGCTGGACATTTCACACAGCGCTATCTAGCCCCAAACTAAGCAGAGCTTGTACTATGGGAACCAGATAACTGATAGAATACTTATATACTTTTTTTTTGTAAATACATATGTACTTATAATATATAGAAAAACATCCAGACACGGAACAAATATCTGTAGATCATGCAAACATTTGTTCCGCGGCGGGAATCGAACCCGCGACCTCCTGCGTCTCAGCCGACTATACGCCCACTGCGCCACGGAGGCAGTCAAAAGTGGTCAGTGGTATGGAGTTTGTCTATAGTTATTTTTGGAATATGTATAATCACAGATACTAAAAAGAGGTTTATCTTTGAGTTTATCATTTTCATGTTGTGTTTGTTTAGAGACATTCAATAATGGATCAACTTAGGACTAATTAGTACGTTTGTTTCGGTTAGATAATTCTTTATACGAAGCTTACATTAAATAATAATGAGTCGATAACTTTGCAGATAGTTTTCCCTATTCAGCATAAAAAAATACAATACTCCGAAAACAACAAGATACTGACAACCTGCGCCAAAGTATATATTTCTAAAAGGCATCAGCCCATTCACAAGCTAAGCAAACTAACGGGGAAAGTAGGTTATTTACACATGATAAGAGCCATCTGATAAAAGTTGCCCTACAACCTACATATCGTGTTTCGAAAAACTGGATTCGTTGTTACGTGATGCGTGAGTGAATTTATATTTCGATACAACTTTTACCCACGGTACGGCGTTACTCCAAAAAGCCAATTAAGCATAAGTCATCATCATCATCATCATCAACCTATAGCAGTCCACTGCTGGACGTAGGTCTCTCCCAGGGTGCGCCATTGAGCCCGATCCTCAACTCTTCTCATCCAATCCTTGCCAGCCACAGCGCGCAAATCGTCACTCCATCTAGCCGGAGGGCGTCCTACACTTCGCTTGCCTAGACGTGGTCTCCACTCCAGAACACGTTAACCCCAACGGTTATCGGTTCTGCGGCAGATATGACCAGCCCACTGCCACTTCAACTTGCTGACCCTCTGAGCTATGTCGATCACCTTGGTTCTCTGTCGGATAACCTCATTTCTGATTCTATCCTTCAGAGAAATTCCGAGCATAGCCCTTTCCATAGCTCGCTGAGCGACTTTCAGTTTGTGGACCAGTCCCACCGTAAGTGTCCACGTTTCGGCTGCGTAAGTCATCACAGGTAGGACGCACTGGTTAAATACTTTTGTTTTTAGGCATTGTGGGATGGGTGACGAGAAGACCTGACGAAGTTTCCCAAACGCTGCCCAGCCGAATTCGCCGGTTTACTTCTTTCTCGAGGATCAGTAGTGCTTTGTGGCAAATTATCAAAAGAGGCCCCAAACCTTAAACAAATATAATTATTACGCTCATGTTTGGCCATTCGTAAAGTAAATCGTAGCAGGTTTATCCTAATCATACAACGGTTACGCCGATCTTAATAAAATTCAGGACACTGATAGATCCATACCAACAGTTAAGTACGAAACTTGTCGCTTGATAAATTTACGTATAAATTCGAGAAAGTCGTTAAATATCCTGACATATTCTAGGGATAATATAAGATATTTATTGCCCACCATTAATAATAAATAAATATAGGTACAATGTAGGTCTTATAACTAATAGCGATTGAGCTCTCTGCCAGACAACCTTGGGATAGACAGGATCTATGTTATGTGAACAAATGAGGACAGGAGCTGCGGCGTTCCATTTGGCACGTTGGAACATTGGCCGAGTTATTGAATTAGTCAAATCAGACAAATCAAATACTTGTAATACCTAACGGAAGTTTTCTACTCGCTTACCTATGTACTTTTTCTTCCTTTTCTTGTGTGTTTCCTGTGTTTTCTGTTATCTATGTACCTTGTGGTTTTTCCTGTGTGTGTCAAACGTATAACTTTATTTCTTTCACACCAATTATATTTTTTTGTCGAATTTAAATATGTAAAGATTCACTACTTACAGTGATTTAATTTAGATTTGGTTTCATTTGAAACATAAACGAGCAGCTGTACACCTCAAACATTGGTATTACTTGTATGTTATTACCCTGGGGAAATGACAGGCGCGTTCAAAATTAAAATTGCCGTCGAAATAATTGCACACCAGACTCTTTAAAATAAAATTAAAATAAATTACGAATACATACAGACATAACATTTATCTGATGTTTACTCTGCGGCAAGTTATTACTATAGACAGCATCGTAATTATTATTATTAGTGTAAATTCTAATTGTACGTTAGAGTTGCGTGTGAGTCTTATGATGTTGTCTGGGTGTCCTTTCGTGGAGTGTTGATGATAATGATACTAACTATGGTATGTCTCCATAGTAGTTTTTATATATGGCAGATATGGGTCCCTGATCTGTTCTGTGGATAACAAAACCTCTGGATTAAACGAAACAGAATAATAGAGGATCAAAATAATACGGCTTTTCCAAATCACTCATAGGTAAGATAAATATATACATATATTCTACGAGTAGTTATTATCCGTACCATTACGTATCACACTAATATTATAAATGCGAAAGTTTCGACGCTGGTTTGTTTGTTTGCAATCACGTCGTAACGGCTGAATCGATTTCAATAAAAATTTGATAATTGATCGAGCGAAGCGAGATCTCTAAATCAACTTGGGCAAATCGGCGTTGTATATATGTATGTTTGTTTGTCCGAGGATAACTTTCAAAGCGTTGATCCGATCATCGTGAAATTTGATACATAGGTAGGTAGTGATTGCACAATTTTGGTGTGCCTAAATAAGCTAAAAATGTTGGGGTATTGTTGAGATATTGGGGTTCAGGAGGGGTAATAAAAATTAAATAAGATTATTAGGTCAAGAGAGGCGTCAAATTAAAGGTTTTTATTAGTATATTTAGACTCCGTTTCTATTTTTAGTAATGTCTTTATAGTTTTTGAGTTAATAATAAAAACTGAACTTTGACAAAATTCACAGGGATCCCATAGTGCTGTAATTTGGTATGCGTGTAGCTTAAGTGACACAAATGTAGGTAAAAGTCGGAAATCCAGAATAGCTGCAATTTGTACCCCAAAAAAGTATAACCACATTACATGAACTCCCGTTACCTGTAAATTGAATGAAACTGTAGGTCAAGTAAGTTGGTTATATATTTCGTGGCACTATTTTGATAGTCAAAAATTACAAATAATATATTTTTTTTTAATCGGAGACTAGCGAGATCTCAGTTTGGGGCGAACCACTAGTAGTATTATGACCTGGATTCAGACATAGGCAACATTTTATTGACAAACCACGCGTGCAAAGCCGCGTGCGGAATCTAGTTATTAATAACACATTTCAAGGGGTTAATAGATTTGGGTCCCAATAGTGTATTAGATATATCTTCCAAAGACGATAGAAAGTAAATTTTTCTATTAGAATTGATGTCAAGCGCAATCAAGACTTTCTCATAATGTGAAAACCCTACTCCACTATCCCAGTCATGTTATACCGCGCGGCTACGTTTTGCGTAGGCAGTTATTGCAATAGTATGCAAATCGCTTTTAAACGTGAGGATATTGCCATCAAAATATCGGAAGTTCTTTTATCGTAGGCTTTGTACACACGTAGTCCGAAAACGATAGCGGCGATTAAGCTACTCAAGACTAGGGTCTAACTTACCACAGAAATAGATAAACACCCGTTGAACATCCGTTTAAAAATTCCTTACCAATTTTAACTAAGGTATTTTTAAACAGTTGTTCAACGGGTGTTTAACTTTTTTGTGGAAGGCCCTTAAACTTTTAACTAGGCGTATCGGTATCTGCGATATTTACTATATCTATATATACTATATGTATGGGTATCGTAGCCATTCGAAAAATCTATCTTTTTTCTATATTAGTGTTACGCCGAGGCTGTTAAACAATGAGTAATAATCGAACCTTCTCGAACGCTTTTGTCTTGCTGTGTTATTGTTGCCATTGTTTGTGGTTTCGCAGAATGGGCAGTGGCCATTGTGTCGAGGGACCGACCCTTTCCTGGAACGATCGAGATCCTTCTCGAACAATCGAAATGTGTGGATATAAATAGGCCGGAGAGATGGCCGGACAGTCAGTTTGGCGGATCGAGGTAAACCCGTCGAAAAGTACAGCAGTGTACTTCTCACGGAGAAACCTCACTCCCAAACCGATCTCTCTATTTGGCCAGCCCATTCGCTGGGCCCCATCAGCCAAATATCTGGGTGTCATCCTCGATAGGCGTCTTTCCTTTAGGTTGCACATCACTAAGAGGTGCAACCAAGCAAAGTTCACCCTAGGACGATTGTCCTCACTTCTAGGCGCGAAAAGTTAAATGTCCCTTAAAAATAAGGTGACTCTTTACAAAGCGTGCATTCGCCCCATTATGACATACTCATCTGTAGTATTTGCCCACTCTCCTAAAGTTGGTGCCATTCAGGTTATTCAAAATCGCTTCTTGCGAAAGGCCTCAGGCTCGCCCTGGTACTTTCGCAATAACGACCTACATCGCGATTTGAAACTAGAGTCAATAGCCAGGTTCATGAAGCTCGCTTCCAAGCGGTTTTATGAACTTGCCTCTAATCATCCGAACCCTTTGGTACACACCATTCCGGTTTACCCGTTGGATCCGCCCGCCAACAAAATCCTCCGTCGTCCGAGACACGTTCTCGGAGACCCGGATGACGAAATCACCTCCGCTAATGCGGAAGGTGAGTCATCTATATCAGACAGAGCAAACACTTCACAGAAACACCGACCTCGCCGGCGAGGTCGACGAGTCCCTTCAGTCGCCGCTTATACGAGGTACAGACATGTACCCGGGCGTTTCTCTCCTATCCCCATCCCGGCAACAGCCCAAGCCGAGGTTCGTACCTAAGTGGTGCCCTTGCGCTAGTTGCCTAAAAAACTTACAGGGCTGAGCGCCATCTGCGCTCGCCAAAAGTTCGGTTAAGCTGTCACGGCCTCAGAGGCCAACAGCGAGATTAGTCCATTCGAAAAAAAAAAAAAAAAAAAAAAAAAACCGGACAGTCAGTTGTGAGTCAGTCTGAGTCAGTCTCAGTCTGAGTGAGTTAGTCTCAGCGAGGCCCTGGAGGACTGACGTGTGAAGGGTCTCGCGTGAACAGTAGTTGCTCCCGAGTCAGTCTGGATTAAGCTATACGTGCGAACATTTCGGTGACTTAAGTGGTGCACCAGGGGTGTGAATTAGTGTGTTGTGATTACGTGTGACCAAGTTCGTGTATTCACCAGTTAGTGCTGAATAAAAGTGTTATTTTGGTGAAATGGATTCCCACTATTTTATCCCGAACCCTCAGCTCGTAACATTATGTACACAGTAGCAGAATATCTTTATCCAAACGGATTTAAAAAGTTTTGAAGAATTTAAGATTTTTTAAATTTGCTTAAAAGCCCCGCTTTATTTGAACTTAGTTTGAACGTAATATTACGCTGGCCGGATGGTCAAATAGTTAAAGGATCTGAAAGAAAATGACACGATAATGTGCCGAAATTGAGCAGACACAATGATTTTGATTGATTGATTGATTGATTGAAAATACTTTATTGCGCTTTTATACTAATACAAAGGCGAACTTAATGCTAAAGAGCATTCTCTTTCAGATTACTTTTGTGTATTGTAGATAAAGATGTTTAGGTAGTGCACAGAAAAGGGAACTGATGAAAATTTGCACAAGACTAATAAAAATATCGTAATATAGGTTACATAATATTTTGTACGTTTATGTAAGTATATTTTTTTTATATTATAAAAACATATTTATTTTTGCGTTTTCCCGCTTCGTGTGCACTAGCTTTATCCAGATATTGAGTGAAATGTGTAGGTAGGTGACTGGGTAAAAGGTGAGTGCTTTCGCGCGGCGCTAAACAACGGGAGGGCAAAATACTCCTTCTCGCACTTTCGAGACAAGGCAAAGTCATTTTCGTTCCGTTTCAATTTCTATCTTTTTGCTATCACAGAATGAGTGTAAGTAAAAGCCCTTCGTTAGCTTTAAATTACACTTTTTTCACTCTTAGGGTGACTTGTGCCGCGATGCCTAAACGTATTTAGTGGCTAAATATAATTTAGAGAATTGTCAAATTATACAAATATATAAAATTTAAACATGTTTAGTCGCTAAATACGTTTGTGCAAGCCGGGCTTAAAAACAAACTTGATGGCAGTTTGTAACTTTGCAAACTGCATAGTCTTATGAGCTGTGTTCTTTAAGTCGCAATTTTCTCGAAAAGCTTTGTGGGTATGTAATGTAATACGACCACATTTTGTACTTTAGACTTATTTTTGAACCACTTCTTATTTCAACTTATGTCGTTGATTGTATAGGCTTGGCAAATAATCGTTATTTTTAAATTCGATTTTCGCACTATTTTGATAGTCAAAGATTTCAAATCCTATAATTTTTTTGTTTTAATCGGAGACTAGCGAGATCGCAGTTCGCGGCGAACCACTAGTTTAGTTGAGTTTTATTCGCTTATTCGCCATAGTTTTAATCGGAAGTTCCTTTCTAATTTGAAAGGACAAAATACAATCGTAAACAAACAGCGAATAAAGCAATAATTTCAAAACAACCCATACAATGTCAATTATCTAACAAACAAATAATTACAACGAGTTATTGAATTATTTCTATATCAAAAGCAACAGTTTCAAATACCTTTTAATGCTATTTTGTAATTTGATACGGGATTTAAATATTTTATTGGCGAAAGGTTGACGACTGTTGAAGTGTTACCTTTACATAAATTAATGTTTGTTAAGTTACCGTGAAAAGCTGTACCTAGCAGATTTGGTACAGGTTATAAAGACTACAGCTAGGTATCTCTAGATCTCCCACATCTTGTAATTATGTTTATATCTATCAAGCCTGGCGGACGGCATTAGCATGCCATAACACAGGTTTACCTAGTTTGGTTACTAAATGCTATCCCAACAGGAACTGTCTGTGTAAAGGATAATTATTTCAAGGATTATGTCTGTTTATTTGATGTCTGTTAAAATTTAATAAACATCATTACACAATTTCATTTCATCTTAACGTTGATCCAGACATTACTATAATAGTCGACTTAACTACCAGGACGAAAGCTCCTGCAAAAATTGCCTATTAGACTAAAGAGATATTGGATAGATAAATAATGCTGGACATTTCACACAGCGCTATCTAGCCCCAAACAAAGCAAAACTGTTGTGTGTTTGCCTGTACCGAGAATTACCGAAGAGAGCAACAGTGATGATAATGATGATGATGCAGCCTGTCAACGCGCTGGGCCATCGTTGACTTAATCCCCACCACCGCGCCCGTCTACTCATGCGCAGAGGGCTGCGGCGCGCAGTACGAGGCGAGACGTTATTCGGAGCGGATCGCACTCACCCTGATGAAGGTTCACGAAACATCGTCGGTCAAAACACCGATAAGACGGTACGTGATAAATCCCGTATTTATAATAATGATTGAAACAAATCACGAAAGTTCTAAGTAAAAAGCAAAGCTTCTACCGAATCAATAACTGATAGAATACTAAGCACATTTGTTTTTGTAAATACATGCTTATAATATAGTGCAGGGAATATTCTGCGAGGAATTTACCTAGAGTAGGCCAGCTTTTATTTTAATGGGCTGTGGTTTAAGTCTAGCCGCAAAACGTAGGCAGTCTGTGGGTAATGACAGGAGACCTAAAGCCACTGATTGAGAATTAATCATTGTAAGCCGCGTTTGCACTAACGCGAATTTGCTTCGGGTTATTGACTTAGCACAAACGTGTTCAATTGATCTATACCATATATATCTTTATACATATATATAATTTTTCTGTACATGTGTATGTCACTGAACTCTTAAACGGCTGGACCGATTTTGATGATTTTTTTTTTGTTAGTGTGGGACGTCCCTGGATGGTATAGATTCACAATAAAATTGGTAGCGCTGTTGCCGAGATGCAGAAAATAGCGGAAGAAGTTGCGGGCATACAGTCAACAAAATTGAGCACTTTATGTAGGTACATACTATATTTATGTATTTCGTTTATGTATGTGTATTATTATTATTAATCTATTATTAATCTAAGATTATTTTATGTTAAAGTTCAAGTTAAGTACCTAAGTTAAAGTCTGTTTATCTATTTTCAGGCACTACTAATTAATCTACACTACACAAAGGTTAGCTGGATGAAAATGCTAATTAGCATTAAGATCGCCTATGTATTATTGATCGACCAAAGCGAGATCTCCAAATCAACTTGGGCAAATCGGCGTTGTATGTATGTATGTTTGTTTGTTTGGCCGAGGATAACTTTCGAAGCGTTTATCCGATCATCGTGAAATTTGGTATATAGGTAGGTAGTGACGGCACAATTTTGGTGTGCCTAAATGATCTAAAAATGTGGGGGGATTTTTGAGATATTGGAGTTCAAGAGGGGTAAAAAAATGAAAATGAGACTATTAGGTCAAGTAAGACATCAAATGAAAGGTCTCCATTAACATTCATTTCAACCCTTTTTTTATTTTTAGTTTAATCCTTGTAGTTTTTGTTTTATTAGCCTTAATAAAAACAAAACTTTGTCAAAATTCACAGGGTACACCAGTGACTTTTTTATAGTGAATTTGGTATGCGTGTAGCTTTAGTGACACAAATATAGGCAAAAGTCTGAAATCCAGAATAACTGCAATTTCTACCCCAAAAAAGTAACCAATAACATGAGCTCCTGTTACCTGTAATTTGGATGAAACTGTAGGTCAAGTAATGTGGTTATGCATTTCGTGGCAGTATTTTGATAGTCAAAGATTAAAAATAATATTTTTTGTTTTTATGGGAGACTCGCGAGATCTCAGTTCGGGGCGAACCACTAGTTCTATTAGTGCAATAAATAGTTTTCTAATCTAATACAGTGCCTTCTGCATTAGTGTACAATGAATATTTTAACAAATGTGTACGTATGTACATTTATCAGTCCGACTAAGTCAGGTATATCTGGAAATGTATATTTTATTATTCCACGTTGTGTAAAAAAACATACTTGGCTGGGTGAATAATAAACAAAGAACGAGTGGGTGAATCCAGAATCGATCAACCGTAAATTCTATGTAGTTAGGGGAATGGCAAAATACGTACCTTTTACTGGTAGTATGCACTGCTACAAATAGGTATCGTATTTTATGGCGACGCCAACTCAAACCAGCCAACTGAATCGAATTAGATAATTACAAGTTTACAACTATGTATCTACATGGACTAGGAAGGTTCTCTAGTCGAGACCACGCACTGGAAAACGCAGCGTAGGATGGCCCCTACTAGATGGAAAGAAGACCTCATAAAGGATACTGGTAAAGTCGTTCGGTGCAAGCCGCATAAGATCGGGCGCTCTGGACATCTATTGACGACCTCCGTGGCGCAGTGGGCATATAACCGGCTGAGACGTAGGAGGTAGCGGGTTCGATTCCCGCCGCGGAACAAATGTTTGCATGATCTACAAATATTTGTTCCTGGATGTTTTTGTATTTACAAAAAAAAAGTATATACATAAGTGTAATATCACTTATCTGGTTCCCATAGTACAAGCTCTGCTTAGTTTGGGGCTAGATAGCGCTGTGTGAAATGCTCACCAATATTTATTTATTTATTTATATCTATGGGGGAGGCCTATGTTCAGCAGTGGATGTCTTGTGGATCAGTCACATGATATATATGTATGTAAAATGACAGCCATAATGATGAAAAATGTAATGTTACTTAGAGAATCTAAGAACCGATGCGCAATTATATCTAATAATCTATATTTTAAATGTTAGTCCCTGAGCCAGTCTTTGTAAGTGGATCTATAAAATTGTCAATTATCGAAATAAAATTACATCTTATCATTTTTTCTTGGTTATTAGTGGAAATTATATTTTATTATTCCAAACTTGGATGCCTATACCCAGCAGTGGGTGAAGTCGGGTTGTGGGTGATGATGATGATAATTATTCCTTGAAAATGGCCATGTAGCACCAATAATGGTAAAAAAGATAGCCATTTATTTTTATTTATATACTCACTCGTGATTGACCATGGAGTTACGAACAACCCAGCTGTTACTTTGTATGAAACACCATGAATTGTTTCTACCTTGAAACCCAGTTTAAAATCAACAAGTTACATAAGCGATCGATGGTAGCGTATAATGGTCGATGATCGACTCATTAGGCGTAAAATTATTCCCCACGGGCAGGTGCAAGTCTGGTTTATACATGTACTGAGTATTGTATAGTCTGTGGCTACGAACACTGGTACTTAAATACCATCGGTGGGTAAATAGAGAAAAACATTGAACCGAAGCGTTCACTGCCAGTATAGTTTGAACAAAAGGACGTTTTAGTTGGTATGTGCTAAATCTTACAAAAAAGCTACTAGCTTTATAAACAGTTCACTGTTGAAAATAGCGACCGATCTTGTCTAATCTAACCTAGTATAGTTCTTTTCACACCACCTGCTCGGCAATGTCAAATTATATGTCATATAAACCTCACCGAAAGCAGGTGATTAAATCCCTACGGCTGAGCCGGGAGTAAAGTTGTACTGAATTTAATTATTCCCTCGCGGGCATAATGTGATTTGAATTTGGAGCCTCATCCTTATTAAAATTCGAACCAAAGAGACCCACACAATAAGAACTTCTTCGTAAATCGAACTAACCTCTGCACAGAATGGGCCAACCTTGATTTGGATTTTATTGTCTCGCAGTACATAAGTGTGAAAAGTAGAGTATTCTCCTCGTGGACAAAGCTGTCCGGATCTTGGGCGTGCTTATATCCCTCTCTGCACTCAGTATTCTAGTAACTCTAGAATCCTTCGTTACGTTCGGGATTCAATATAACGGTCGTGACGCAAGACACTGCTTTATCCCCTCGTTTCATAATCTACTATTATTAAGCTCAATCAAATTACGTACCTAGGTTTACAGACAATAAACGAATTATGAATAATCTTTATTAGGCGTATTTCCCTCTAGTGGGCGGTCGACTAGTGCTCCGCTTTCTAGTGAGTGGTTTCTTCTCGAGTACTTTAGAGTAGTAGAGTTCCTTGGGAAAAGGGCTAGTGGAACCAGGAGAAGTACTACCACCATACCTATTTCTGCCGCAAAGCAGCATTGTTGTGTTTCGGTTTGAAGGGTATGGTTGGTATGGTTGCCGGTGAAATTACAGGTACATGAGGCTTTACACCTGTATGCCTCAAATTGATGGACTCAGGACATTGTATCGTACGGCACATTTCTAAGGTGCGTGACCTACTAGGCAATTATCTGTTAAAGGCCATGGTTGTGCGAATCGAACGATGGGCGAATCTAGTCACCCAGTGGATACCGAATGGACGACGCAGCCGTGGTAGGCCCAGAAAAAGATGGACAGACGACCTGGATGCATTCAAACCAGATTGGTCAGATTTGGCTGTGGACCGTGATGGATGGAGGGGAGATGGAGAGACCTTTGCCCAGCAGTGGGACAATATAGGTTAGTAAAAAAAAGTTCATTGTTACCACTTAACATCAGGTGGGTCATAAGCTTGTTCCATCTCCCTGTAGCATAAAAAACAACCCCAACGGCCGCTGTTAGTTTTCCGAACTATGTGCCCAGTCTACTTTCACTTACTAATCTTCTGGGTAATATCGATACTTATCATTATTTGTTTAGTTTTTAGCTGTATATAATCAAGAATTGTTTTTAATAGATTGCTAAATAGCTTTAAAGACTACTGTAGTGTCATATTTTCGTTCTTGTTCATATGAAGATGGACTTAGAGCTTAAGCAAATTCTGAGTAAGCAATGAAAACATCGTCATCATGGCAGCGGGAACCCGCCGGCAGCAGTCGGTTTTTGAGTTAAAAGCTTTTAAAAGTCGAACTAATTCTTTACTTAATTTTAATAAATATTATTCAATAAAAAATAATTCAATTAAATGACGCCAAATATCGCCTAAAACAAAAATTAACTTGAGCGAAGTTATCCTTTGATCTGCAGGACCTTAAGCCACTGCAGATAACAGTAAAATTACTTGAAGCTGTCTGAATAATATAGAAGGATTAGTGACTAACAAGTCCATTGCAAGTTTAGTAAGAACTATCAGGTAATCTGTGGTCGAAGGGCGGATCATTAGCCCTTCGAGATCATAGGTTCAAGGACCCAATTCACGCGGTAAGAGATAAATGTCGAACTTTTGTTTTTATTTTATTAATTCTAGGCTAGCGTTTGACCACGATCTCCCCTGATGGTAACTTTTGTTCCGTCACTTTTTTTTATGCTACATGGAGATGGAACAAACTTATGGCCCACCTGTTGTTAAGTGGTAACCATCGCCTATATCAGAGAATTGCCTCGTAGGTCACGCACATTAGAAATGTGCCGTTCGATGCACTACCCTGCGTCCATCAACTTGAAGCACACAGGTGTAAAGCCTCATGTGTCTGTAATTTTACCGGCTACCATACCTTTCAAACCAAAACACAGCAATGCTGCTTGGCGGTAAAAATAGGTATGGTGGTAGTACTTCCCCGGGTGAGACCTTTCTCATGGAACTCTACTAATAACAAACTGACACGACCAAAGCTCGACTGCAGATATATCTACGGGATTTGTTTTTTAGGGTTCCGTACCTCAAATGGTAAAAAAGAACCCTTATAAGATCACTCTCTTGTCCGTCTGTCACCACTAATTTTCTCAGGAACTGGTGGACTTAGCAAGTTGAAATTTATACCAAATACTGAGGTCTATAGTCCCTATTAGGTGTATAAAAATCAAGGTCCTGAGTCAACACGATAAAAAGATATGGGCGAAGAGGAATTAAAAGAAAAAAGTTTACATGCAAGTTAAAATTAAATGGCCGAAATTAATATTTTTTTTCACTTGTATACGTGTTTTCTTATGTACGACATTAATTTAAAACTCACATCCGGAATCGTATTTTGAGATGGATTTAATACATGGTCACTCTCGAGGAGTCAACAATTACTTTTACACCCCATTTGTCTAAAGTTATTTTGGATTGCATGAGGTTATGAGGAGTACTAGATATTACATAGGTAGAAAAATGTTTTGCCCGTAGGCAAAAATTGTTGCTTTCTGATTCCGATACATTTACAACCTCGTGACTGTTTATTACAATTGTGGGAATTACATACAAATCGAAATTGAATCGTAGATGTAATTGAAGACTTTTTACACTGACACACAGACACACTTTTATCTGTCTTCAAAAAGGTAGGTTAGCTGTGAAAAATGTGGAAACATCATCGTCATATTTATCAGCCATAAGACTTCTGCTGAACGTAGGCCTTCCCCATAGATTTGTAGAGCAACCGATCTTGTACAGCCTGCACCTAACGGCTCCCAGGCCTCCCAGCTAGATCGTCATAAAATCCTTAAGATTGCAGAATATTTAACTGTGGTACTTTGTTATCTACCACGAGATTTTTCAATATAATTAAGTACGCCGTAATAAACGTTATTTTCATAACGAGGGTAAATTATACGCAGATGTATGTTTTTTATTATCATCATCAGGAACGTGATTCGTTCCCTGCATCAGATTGTGATAAATTGCCGACATCAGAGATGTGGAGTCGAGGTCTGGGAAGTGCACACCGGGTAATGTAATTCCAGAACACAGCTCAAAACTAAATCGTAAATAATTTTAGCAGATTTTATTGAAATCTATCTAAAAGTCAATCCAATCTAGATTCACGCACGAGAATAGTCCTAGATTACAGACTAAAGTGGTATTTATTCTACTACGGTCACATTGTCAGGCGGCGAATGTTCGTGCTATGTGACGAATGATACAGATGACACGAACGTTCGCCTGTCCGACATCGGGGCCGAAGAGTAAGGTTAATACAGCTTGGCTAGACGCGGATACAGCGTTTTATTTCTACTTTCAAAAGTGACATAATTTTGGAGATGTACGGAGTAAACAAAAAATAGTCCAGAATTTTTCTAAGCTCAACGCGTAGTTAAAGGATATGCCATACAAAATAACAACATTGCTATGATAACTAAATGCACTGAAAATCATATTATGGAATACATACCTAGGCCCGTAGCCAAATTACATTCGCTACGAATCTATTCGATTTCTACATACATTTGTTGTCGCTGTATCACGTGGTTCTTCTATAGCATGTGTCAAATCCCATACATTTTCGGACTTATCGTCTAGCATCATCGCTAATCGACTGTAACTTGGCTAAGCCCTCTGAGCTTTATAGTAAAGCTTGTAGTCTAAGATTATTTTATCGTAGCTTTTATATATCATAGAAGGGTTATGTAAATTTGAGTATAGAAAGTCTTTTCAACAAAGTTATTCTAAAATCTTAAAAAAATATTTTATTTTATTGAATTTATTCATACTGCGTAACTAAACAAAATCTTTATAAAAATGCCTACTATAAAATATCGGATTATTTAGATGATAGAGAAGCTAGGGATTGAAATTTCTCCAACTCGTTCAAAATGTTACAATTTAGGCGTAATTTATTTTCTGTATTGTTATCTATTTTAAAAGGATCATTAAAAAAAACAACCAGCCTTGTTTCTTGCCTTTCTTTCCTGGCTTGGTCGCGAAGGCACAGGCAGTAAAATTGACGTTTCAAAGTGATCCTTGTGATTTTAATGAATAAAAAATTGACTTTGATTTTGACTACGTGAGATACTAAGAAAATACATCCATTATTGACGTTACGATGAATGTGACAAGTTTATAAACAGACTTAAATAGGTAGGTACCTATAGAAGTTGTCAAATATACCTAACTGAATACATGTCATATTTCACATAGGTGACATGTACTACATTTTTACTCGACTACGGCAAAGCCAAAAAGAAGAGGTTTAACCAATCTATGGATGTATATTCCCGTAGCGCCTAAACTATTCATCCGATTATAATGAATTAGGTGTCAATAAATTTGTTATCATGGACCGAGTGATATAGGCTACCATCGATATAGGTATTACCAGAGACCTAGTCGGCTTTCAGTTTTTAAACATAGGTATATAGATTGTTTACGTGCATTGTACATAATTCATAATGAACATTCATTCATTTTTCAGGGGAGGATTCTTTTTTAATTTCTTTATCCTAAAATTGTGTGATTTTTGTCGGAACTTGCTGACTTAGGCACGTGTCTCATCAATGTAATATTTCAGCATGTTTTTTATCAGAGTTTTATCTTTAGTAATTATGCACTATCATTTTTCGTTTTGGAAATAGTGCTTTTATGAGAGTTTTATGTAGTTTTCTCTGGAACTGTTCGAGTCTTTTATCTAAAACAAACACTCACAGCAAGATTATATTGTTTATTATTAATTACTTACAAAATTTTAATGCATTGATTAATAATCCTTAGATAAAATTACTTTTTACATTGATGTGACTTGAGGTCGGGGAGTTCCTATAGAAATCGTGCAGTTTTAGGAGAGTAGCACATAGATTTAATTAGATCATTATTTTGTTGTTTCTTGTTTATTAACCGACCTAAAGAAAGGAGGAAGTTCTCAATTCGATAGTTTATTTAAAATGACTAAACACCTATAACGCCAAACCACAAATTATAACCAGAGAAAAGAGATAAGTACCAAAGTAATATTCATTTTGAAGATCACAAGTCTCAACAAACAATCAGCGCTGGGATTCCGAATCCTACCATCTCATAAAATCTTGCTAAACGATTGATGGTAAACATAACGTGGGCGTTAAAAATAGCGTAGACTTAGAGGTAAAATATACAACACATCGTTGCACCGTTCGGTTCGTAGGTACTTTTAAATAACACATAATGCAAGTTTAACACCGACAATGTAAGTTTGATACATTAAAAACTGAAAGAAGAACTGAGGTCCATTTGAAGATTGAGGCTTGTGCATACCGAATGCGTTTTCGTGACGTAAGCGTGCACGCAGCGGTTGTATGATCGCCTGCGTGGCGCCATCTACGTAGCGTTATGACGCGCATGCATTACACATTACAGTCGCTCTAATTTTGACGTCTTTCCTGTGAATCAGGCTGATTAAGTTGATGTGACAGGTGCTAGGAAAGTGCATTTTCAAACGATTGCCTAGAATACGGATAAGTTTCTTCACTTATTTCACTTAGTTCACTTTATTTCTGTTGTCAGTATACCAACTTTTCACTTACTTACGTCACAATAAAGTGACTTTGGCACATGAATGAGTGAGATTATTACGCGTGATCATATCCACCCTTGATTTCTAAATTTTGACAAGCGCATCTTACCTGTGGTTCCGTAGAACCATTGTGTCAGACCAGGTCACTGTGTTACCGTGGTCACCTACTTCCAGGATATGACGCGGAGAGGCTCCCTACTCGCGCCAATTGTTCAGAATGTTTACTTTTATCTAACAAAAGTATAAACATGATCGTGAAAACGTTGTCTTTGTTCATACCCGACCCACTCCACCAGGTTTTTTACTCTTGTAGGCTTTGTAGAGGCACCATATAGGTAGATCCCATACGTGAGTATTAAGGAGATGGCAATATTTATTTTGATCTTTACCAGTGAACGACAGATTGTTTGGCAAAAATAATAAAAGCGACTAGTGCAGAGTCATTCTTCTTGTTAGAAATGACTTATCATGTCTTAAACCATACAAATATTGAGATTATATTCATGTTTAGTTTTCAGCAGTTTAGTTAGATAATCTTCTCTTTCGCTAAAAACTTCAAATTCATGTTTTTTTCACTCATTACAGCCGTAAAGTTATTTGGGGCATAAGTAAGTAGGTAAGTATAGCTAGCGAAAAAAACGATGCATATTTTGACATCCTAAAGAACCACTTCGCCCTTCATTTATCTTTGAAAGGACATTTTAGAGGGGATCTTAAATAGAACCTCTTCTTCGTTAAGCTCTTGGTAGCAGCTAATAGAGCATTGTTAAAACTATTGCTAGTTACAGAAAGCTCTAGGTTTTAAAAACTCAAATTAATGAATCATCCTATATCTCTGACTGTACCTACCTATAGACTCTCCGGGTTATGTATTTGTTTACCACGAATGCATTATGATAATTCTTCACTTCACCATGCATAGTCAATTCATCGATTCTGTCATGCGATCTGCCTACACAATAAAATTCTAAGCACGGAAACAAAACATTACTTATCCGTGTAAGTGGCATGGCTGGCCTCTGACCACAGATCAATATAAACTTTACGTGATGCTTATTACCCGACTACGGCATAAGGAGGGTTATGTTTTTTTAAAATATATTTAGGTCATATATTTCATAAACCTACTGGAACTAACTTAGTGCCTTTTCATGATCTTAGTGTCGAAGTTTATAGGAAACCTAAAATCCACATAAAACATGGCTCACGTGCCTTCCAGAGCACGGAATCGTTCAGTTATCACTATGGTCGCCCATTCTAGTAGTGACCGTGCGGAACGTTGCTTAATCTAGGTAAGAACTAATAAGCGGGGTACATTATGCGATTACCCCCGCCTATAAAATTACATTACGGTACGTCCAACTAAGACTGGTCTTACTGAACTTGTTCATAAGTTCTTTGGACACGCTACCCGTAAAGAGGACTCAATGGCTAGTATAGTGCAAGGCTTGTTGAACGGCAAGAGACCGCGTGGTCGCTCTCCAGCGTAATGGTCTAAGAGAAAACAAATTTTAGAAATTATAAATTGATTTGCTGGCGGAAATCATGATACGGTTTCCTTTGATACCCACACTAGATAATAATCTGTATTGTGTATTCTGGTATTGTAGACCTCATCAAGTCCATCACACATTCTACCATGACTGAATGTTCTCGCAATGCCTTCAATAGAGCTGAATGGAGAGAGCCGCTGCTCAAGAGCCAAGACCTGACATAACTGGAGTGACTAAGAAGAAGAAGATTTTTATTGTTTGTTGTTGAAAGAGGCGCTGCAGGGTGCTTGTGAGTTTGCCGAACTAACGACCACCCACCAAAACTTCCCCGGTGGCCAATCTATTGCGCATCATAAGGGGCTTTTGGATATCACCGGTGCCTACTCGCAGCGTACCCTGCAAAGGGCTACAAGGGGCTCAAAGACCAGACACTAAAAACTCCCTCATGCTGCCGCCCACTTTACTCGCGGCATGGCCTATGCAAGGAATAGCTTTGTGCCTGTCACTCAGATACATAGGTACAGGTGGAAAGTCCTATGTGTACCTGTAATTCCACCGACACACATTTAAACTGCAATGCGAGCATTGCTGCTTGACTGCAGAATTTTCGATGTGGTAGAACTTCCCTGGACGAACTCTTTTACAAGGAGTTCTACCACTCTAAAAACAAAACCTAAGTTCGAGAAAACAAAACCTCTGCTGCTCAACCGTTCTCACGGCTTTAAATCTTTATTAACGACCTCTGACGGTGCAGAAATCTACTCGTAACTCCAAAAGTTATTTTTGAAACATAAATCGATTTGATTGACTTCGATTTGCATTGATGAATTTATCGCGTCTTGCAATCACGATCTCAATTTATTGTGGTGTCACGGCATGCATCCACTATTGGTAATTCGCAGATCGAATTTCGAATTGGTCTCGCCCAAGTTCCTATGATAAGTAATAGGTGAAATAGCGTAAAGAAATTTAGAAAACTTATGTAAGAAGAAAGAACTGAAGAAGAAAGAGTTGCTTTTAAGCATTAAGTCCTCCGTTGTACATATATATTTTGTGGAGTTAAAGAAAGTCCTCAAAAAAGTGCGTGTGATCATCGGCGTCTGAATTCCATAGTATTAAACTCCTAGTTTGGCTAGGATAAGGTTTTAGGATAATTTCCAGAAGTTCACTTGATAAAGGGTGAACTAATGGGAGCCTACCTGACCTTCGTCTACTTATTTTATATCGTCGCGGAATCAAATTGTAACTGTAAAACTAGTTTGGCTGTCGACCGCTGCTTCTCTAATAGGATTGGACGCGTTCCGCGCCGTAAGCACTTTTTCTTTACTTTTTCTTCGACTGCGCCAGGCATGATACAACTAATGGACTCGAAAGACGAGGGAATGGTATGAGAGATCATATTCGTGCGTACTATCACGGTGGGTCGACGATATAGATGCTGTCCACTCATCGTGACATCCGTACACTCGCAGTAATTCCATTGCAAAGTTCCGTGATGGAACCATTTAATAAAATCGCATAGGCCTTTTATTTACTCATTCATTTATTTATTTTTATTTTTGTGACGCTACTGCACTATCTTTGCTTCTGGTTTCAACTGAAAATTGCGTTAATAGGTGCAAAAGATCCAACATTATGCTGAGCTGAACGCTATTTTGGTGAACATCAACCGAGTTGTCTAAATAAATTTAATTGTACTTACTGTTCTTCATAATTGTTTCAGTGTCATTTTGCGTGTACCAGATAAATATTATTCTATATTCTATGCCGTAAAGAGAAATACTTGGATGCGAAGGGCATAGGACTTGGAGTAGCGATTGAGTGAAGAGGCTCTAGCAATAGGCTGTTACTTGAACTGGCTACAATCATGATGAGACTATATAAAATGTTTGTAACTCGCTTTGTCCTTATTTGCCGTTACAAATAACAACCCTTTCTTTCCTTCTTCCATAATATATCACTCACTTTCGTCGTATGTTTTTCAGAACCAGTATAATCTCGGAGTCTTCAAGTCCAGAGTTAATAGGTTCTTTCTAGGCAAGCGTAGTGGTCAAGAGCTTGACTATCATCAATAAAAAAAACTATGTTTCTTATACTTTAATTTTGCAAAGAAGGTTATATAGAAGCGTATATAAGAAAACGGCAATGTGTTCTCCAGTTCTTATTTCCTCCTAGTGCTACATAGATGTTTCTCGCGAAGGGCCGACGGGATCGCATCCGTTGCCTTCTGTTTGTTTTGCTAACGACGTCTAGACTGCCGGCTCTGCTGCCCTGCATCCTTTGCATTTCACTGCCATGTTCTACGCGTTATCTAACTGGTACCTTACCCACAGAAACTACAGTCTATCTAGTACTTACCTGCCTACAGAAAAAAAGGTTCGTATGAAGTAAAGATCTTCCAGTATAAAATAGCGCACCGTTCTACTTTATTGCTCTTTGATTAATTGTAATAATTTTGAAACGGCTTACGATGAGTAAACTACGAGATACCAATTGTACTATCGCGTATCTAGTTACATGTTTTAAATATGATTTGTTAATTTAAGTGTGGTATAAAATAAAGCGTTTTCTATTCTATTCTATTCTACGAGTAAACTTCAAGTGAGTAAACTACAAGTACGAGTACGAGTAAACTTCAAATGATTAAACTAAGTATATATGTATAAGGTAATATTCGACTTCAACAGTGTAGGCTAGCATAGAGATTCTTTCTTCTCTTCCCAAGGCAGACAAAACTCAGACAGACATGTATTTTTTTTTGCTCGATTTTTTTGAATAAAATAAAATGAAGCTTTTTCTAGTCATGCTGTGATCGAGATTTTTGATAACTCGATATAGCTTGTACCCCCTTTTATACCCGGGTCTAACATTGTAAAATGCCCTTCGTAGCGTAAAAACGCTCAGTTGCAAATACTTTTAGTGGCCACTCATCCAAGTAGCTGATCTAAGCATGCTACTCTACGAGCCATTTTCAGGGCTACTTTATCCTCCAACTTCAATGTCATTAACCTTGCACTGCCAACAAAGACTGATTAACAGTATTGAATTTCGGACTAATTTCCACAGAGGAAGTCACAATCGTTAAATGTTTTATGACCCTATGAAATAAAAATATAAAACAGAGAAAAGTGCATCATAAAGAATCTGAACTAGTACCGATTAACCTAAAGTGTTGTTTAACTATCCTATTTGCATATCTTTCACATTCTCACGTTTTATTGTTCTCATAATCTCATTCTATATTACCCAACCTAGGCTTGACTTGAACATACTATTGTAGAGTTTCGTACGTCTTTTTTCTCTCCTCTCAACTCCTTCAGCTGGGCTAACTGCACGCCGCCGCTGTAATATCGCCTCTACACGATGGGCCATGATGGGCAATAACAGAATGCGCAATGACTGCCACCATGATTGCGCAGCTGTCTACACTATGGGACATGATGGACAATCACAGAATGTGCAATGATTGCCACTATGATTGCGTGGCTACATTTGTTAATTATGGACGTCGAAACAGTAGCAGCTGCCGCTGTTTATTTATTTAGTTTATATAACCATTATATAACACATTATATATAACGCACTCGCCCGCACCGTACCGTAAACAAATACGAACTGAGTGATCGGCGATCGTGTGGACACGTTTACAATCATTTCCGCAAACTCCTTTGATGTTTGTCCGAAAAACCGACATAGCGGCAATTACTCTCGATCGTCACCGATCATGGGCGATTACAGGCAATTAGACCATCTACACGATGGTGATCGTCTATGATTGTCCATCATGTCCCATCGTGTGAGGCTACATAAGACTGACGACTCGAATGCACCAAATCCGTCATTAGCCGTAGTATGCTCGGACGTTGACGGCCCAGCTCGGCCGACCAAATAAATAAATATTGCTGGACATTTCACACAACGCTATCTAGCCTCAAACTAAGCAGAACTTGTACTATGGGAACCAGACCAAATCAAACGTATATAACACTATTTTCTTTTAAAACGGGATATTTACCATGATTTGTGAGTTTTTGAGTATCCCGATATTTCGACGCAGTTGCATGCGCCATTATCACGGCTAAACCGAAGTATTTGCGAGTTATTGGCAGATATATCGATCTACCCTCTTTCTCAGTCTCTTGCTAGGAATTTACTAATATTGTTACCATCACCGGTTTCATCCTCGATCATAATTGGATTCTTACACATAACACTCACGGTATCAGGACGTGTAATTTGCAGTTCACTTCTTTCACATTCATATTAAAGGATTCCAGGCTTCAGCTGGGCTAGCACAGCGATTTCCTTGTTCTTCGAAGAGACGACAAGGCTCTGACCACAACTTATATTTCTGCGTGTATTGTTTTTGTTTTTTACATTGTTTTTAAATAGGAGCGTGATGTACATTATATCGTTATTATTATATATTCCATTCTGTGTCAATTCTAACGAAATTATCTTTGCCCCGAGCAGGCTCAATAAGTTTTCTTCCTAGACAAGAGAAGGATACTCTGTCTATAGCAACGTACGTTGTATACAAAATTAATTAATTATCTAACCAAAAATTGTTGGCAAGCGCGCGATTGAAAAGACTGCGAAAGAGATAACTTGAAAAGACAGTGTTGTCTAGGCATCGCAAGACCTAGACAATTTCAGAAGAAAGTTGTCTATCCTTAAATGTCAAAGATAGAGAAAATGATAGCTATCGTTCTCGGCGTTGTAGACTGCTGTCGAGGAAGTGTCGACAACGTTTCTTCCCGCTCACTCTCGCAATCGCCCTGCTCGAGACGGTCCACAAGTGTCTCCTATGTTCCGAAAAATTACTCATGACTAAATCTTTCTCTACAGTTACTGTGCTAGGCCTACAGGTAGTTGGAAACCATCTTCACTACTGAAGTTATTGTGTTTGGTAATCTCAGTTGCCTCTTGAACCAGTCCTGGCATGTAATGCCGCTCAGTTGAGATTACTCAGTTGAGTTGTACATGATAGTTTCAAAAGTTATAAACGTATGTAAGAGCGCGTACACCGGAACTGGGCACGCTGTCGATTTTAGTATTGCACGCACTCCCTTTATTTTATATAGGTAAAACAATAAAAAGTCACAATGGCTTGTTAGTCTTATCGCTTAGAGCAAATACCTAACTAGTGGTTCGCCCCGAACTGAGACCTCACGAGTTTCCCATAAAAAAAAATATTATTCATAATCTTTGACTAATAAAATAGTGCCACAAAATGCATACCCAACTATCTTGACCATTTTCATTAAAATTACAAGTAACGGTGGTTCATGTTAATTGGTTAGGTATACTTTTTTGGGGTAGGAATGGCAGTTATTCTGGATTTCAGACTTTCCCCTATATTTGTGTCACTAAAGCTACACGAAAACCAAATTTCAGCACTGTGGGGGCACTGGTGTACCCTGTGAATTTTATCAAAGTTCAGTTTTTGTTATGGCTCATAATTCAAACATTACAAAGACTAAAAGGGAACCTTATTGGTTTCTTGACTTAACCGTAAATAAAGTTCACGCTAGCAAAATAGCTCTACTGGCAAACGCTATTAAACTGTTTAAATAGTATGTAAACATAAAACTTACCGCCATACAAGGGCAATGAAATCCAAAAAACTACACTAACACAGATTAACAAATATTAATTAAATAAACACAAATACCCCCACACTTGACCACAAATTTAAACACACTTGACCATTGTAACACTGGCCACAATAAATGACTGTCTACCGCAAAAAAACAGTTTTCTAAATTCGAGCCATTGTCATAACCAATTCAAAAACACACTGGCCACATACACTGTCTACCGCAAAAAATAAAGTTTTCCGAATTCGAATTTCCGAATGCGCGCGAAAACTCCGATAGTGCGAGGCGGTTGCGCCCGCGACGCGCGTGCCTCTCGCATATACCGACAGCTGACTGAATCGCGATTCAAAACAACGCTGCAATTACATGGTTTCGTTTGAATTTTTCGCTAACGACCTTTATGTCCGACCACCGGCCACCGTTAGCTGCTGATGGATCTGATCACACGTTATCAGTCTTTTTAGCTCAGATCTCTTAGGGTTGTCATAAGTTATCTTTTGTATAATGTAAATTAACGTAAATGTGGAAGTGAAAGGTTTATATTAGCATCAAGTATCCCGGAATTGCATCAAAAATAATACTGTTTCTTGATAAAACTATTGTTGTCTTGAAGAAAGAACATAATAAAATATCTGTGCTTTATGTTCTGTACTCCAGTATTCTGTATTTCTAGAAGCAGATATTGCTTCTAGAAATACAAAGAAAGAAGCATTATGAAGCTATTTCTATTAAATTATAATGTTTTATCGGCAGTGAGCATTAGATAAAATAGTAAGTTCACCTACCGGAAAATCAAGTGCTGTTGATTCTGTAATAAATAAAAAAGATCCCGATTGCCTAAATGATGGTGATTAATCTCAAGTGTGATTATCAAACTACCATTCTACCATATTATTTACATTATTCACATATTTCGTTTAATAATTCGTCTTGCTTTTGTAGCCAGTGCGTGATTCTACGTCTGATTACGAAGGATTATTAAATTACAAAATGACGTTTACAAACAATTACACATTCACTAGATAATTGAAGAGTAGAAATTTCTAAATAAATGCGAATTGAACTAGTGACGTCGTACTATTGTCGACTAATCAATAAAATTGCAAACTTTCATTCAAATATCATCATTTTCACTTAACAGAAATGTCATAAAAAACATTTTTTTTTCAAGTTATTCAGATAATTCCAGTTATTAAGATTCAAGTTAAGTTACGAGTATGTCGTTAATGAATGAAAGTGTACAATTTTATTGATTTGAGGACATGACTAAGACATAACATACGTGCATGCCATCCTGTTTTTTATTAAAATCCAATTAATTCACTCGCTCGGCTTAAAATACTAATGCATGCAGTCGGTCATCTCTAATTATAGTAGCACTAAGTTCTACCATTTGAAATGTAACCGCTAAATATTGTCAGTGTATACTATGTTGATGATTCCTAAATAAATAAATAAATAATTCATTCGATATGCACATTATTAGACATTTATACTGTTCAGCCAGTTAGTTAGTTAGTTAGTTAGTTGACGACCTCCGTGGTGCAGTGGGCGAATAACCGGCTGAGACGCAGGAGGTAGCGGGTTCGATCCCCGCTGCGGAACAAATGTTTGAATGATCTACAGATATTTGTTCCGGGTCTGGTTGTTTCTCTATATAGGTATATATTTACAAAATAAATGTATAATAAGTATTCTATCAGTTATCTGGTTCCCATAGTACAAGCTCTGCTTAGTTTGGGGCTAGATAGCGCTGTGTGAAATGTCTAGCAATATTTATTTATTTATTTATGTATCCGGTGAATGCGCTGATTGTTTCTATAGGAATTTTAGGAATCGAACCACCTTAATTAGATTACTCGCACCAAACACTTAAAGTAAACATGCTGGTAAATAAGTAATTCTTAAGTAGTAATAGACTGTTGGTAGATATTTTCCAGAAAAATATTTAATTCCCACTAATTCGCAGTCTACATTGCATCAGAAGATGGAAATAAAATATGATTATGCTTAATTAAATCAACAGTAATGCAAAAAAAAGAGAACTTTAGTTGTACTCTTTCAACTCAACAACCCAAGATGTGCGGACCTTGCGGACCTTGCGGACCTTGCGGACCTTGCGGTCCTAGCGGAGGTTGCTGCGGAAGCTGCTGCAGTGGCGGATGCAGGTGCCCTTGCATCACTATCTACACTTGCTGCACCAAGATTTGCTAATTACCAAGCGAATGCCGGTTGCGCTGTTGGCGCATAGGCCTGTGCGGTCAGCGTAAACAACGCCAGTTTATCTTGAATTATATTTACGTGGCGTTCCGTGAAAATAAACCTATTGAATAAGCGTAAAAACGGACGAGGGCCTCCTCTGAATGTTGGATAGCTTAAAAAGACCGCATGCAACTTAGCAACATGCGCGGTGCAGCCCTACAGTTAAATTGGATTTGCGTTCTAGAATCACTTCCTGTGTTTTCAATGCGAATGCTGGCGGCACGGACGCACTACACTGCGGATGTAGATTTACCGTCTCTTACATGCCTTTATTATGTGAATGTTTTAAAACTACTGAGGTATTTCTCGTACCGCTTGTGAAAAACATACTAGGTGGGATTTTAAAGTAGTTCAACTGTTTAGTTTATCTTTAACTGAGTTAAGGCTTAAGCCTACTGAATTAACTAGATATTTAGAATACCAAATATTCAAGTGTAATTAGATATAATACGGATAAGAGTGGTATAATAACAACTTCATGAGTATACAGATGTATAAATAAATAATAAATAAATATTGCTGGACATTTCACACAGCGCTATCTAGCCCCAAACTAAGCAGAGCTTGTATTATGGGAACCAGATAACTGATAGAATACTTATATACTTTTTTTGTAAATACAAACTTTTAATGTAGAGAAAAACATCCAGACCCGGAACAAATATCTGTAGATCGTGCAAACATTGTTTCGCGGCGGGAATCGAACCTGCTACCTCCTGCAAATCAGCCGGCTATTCGCCCACTACGCCACGGAGGTTGTTAGGAGGTATAGATAGATAGATATCTATCTATCCAGCCTCCAGCACCCATTGTTGGGTATACCTAGGGTCTGCTCTATATGTCCCCAGTACAATCGGTCTTGAGCAAGTCTCATCCTTTGCTGTCCAACTTCCGTTACGAGATCGTCAGACCATCGGGCCATTGGTCTGCCCTGCGGTCGACGTCCTCCTCTTGGCCACCACTCTGTGACTGCCTCTTATACATATTTAATCTCTACAATATGATAAAGAGGAAAGGTTTGTATTTTTGCATGTTTGTAACGAATAAAAAAATTTGTTAAAAATTAATGGTACGATTTAAAAAAACGATTTCACCATTAGAATATTACATTATCCCGGAGTAACATAGGCTACTTTTTACCCAACTGAGCAAAAGGAGGGTTATGTTTTTATTGAAAAACTACGCGTGTGAAGCTGCGGATTGGTCGGCTAGTAGGTACATAATAATTTGGTACATGTACGCAAAATATATTAGCATATAGCAACATATTTTCTGACATGTTAAGGTGTGTTATTTTATCTGACTTAACGTACATTATTATTGATTAAAACGGGTATTTATCGCGTATGTACCTTTTTTATTTGTTATCCCGATATTTCGGCTGTGTTGCAACAGGCGTGGTCACGGGTTGACTGGAGTACTTGGAGCTACCGTCGAGAAGTGTGGGAAGCTGCAGCAACTACCCTCACTTGGTCTTCAGAATTAGAAATGTCCTCGTTCATATTACGACACACTACACTAACCGTATCTACACACTGAGACGACCGATCACGACGCGCACACCTAGCAATCACCGGGTTCCAGGACGCTGAGAGTGTATAGCCATCTTCACGATTGAAATTTTAATTTTTTTTGATTTCAATCGCTTCACGAACCATTCTCTTGTAATATTGGCGTTCACTAGAGAGAACCTTAGGATCATGAAGTTCAATCCAATGATTCGGTCCCGAGTCTACCAGATGCTCCGACTTAACGTAGCTCTATCCCTCACTTTCGACCTTTGTCTAACTAGGGTCTTAACCAGTGTTGCCAGGTATCCTGATTTGCGCGGGACGTCCCAATTTTCAGGGGTTTGGTGACACATCCCAATTCACCCTTGATCGGGACGCCGAATGTCCCGATTTTTCACTAACCTCCTTAGTCTATATTTATTCTATGCACCTGACTAAATTGTTGGATAGGTCTGTATATGGAATACATTTCTTAACAGATATACAATTAATTATGTCTATTAAAAAACTAACCACCCGATAAAAATAAATGATGATTAACAAAAGCTTTTTTTTGTTTTTTGTAGCTATTTTAGCTGTCCCGATTTGAAAATCAAAATCCCGATTATTTTAACTTTTCGTTCAGAAATTTGCCATACTGGCAACACTAGTCTTAACCCTTGAAGCAATTCAAGTGCTCGTAGTGTAACTTGCTAGGCACGTTCTACACGGTTATCATTAATTAACTGGGTGACCGTTGTAGGCATTTTCCAACTCAAGTTATCAGCTTTGACACCAGAATTAATCACTAGCTCATACGAACAAGTCTTCTTGATTAGAACATCAATTTTCCACTGTATTTTCATCTGGTGACATATTTATTCGCAGCTATTTATCTGTTCTATAAATAGCTGCGGAACTTCTATCGTAATAAATAAGTCTACTTACAAATGCTAAGCCAACAACAGAAACTTGGTCTGAATATTTGACCGTGCGAGTTTAATATAGTGTGGGTCCCATTTAGCTAGTCTATTGTTAAACTTAAACCATGCTTATGTATACCAAGCGATAACAGTAACAGGACATAATGAGGAACACAATCACGTAGGTAATCTGCCAATTCATCACAACTCAAACTTAAAAAAAAAATTCAATATTCAAATATTTTTATTCATTAAAATCACAAGGATCACTTTGAAACGTCAATTTTACTGCATGTTCCTTCGTAACCAAGCCAGGAAAGAAAGGCCAGAAACAAGGCTGGTTGTTTTTTTTTAATGATCCTTTTACAATACTTAATACAGAACATAAATTACGTCTAAATAGTAACATTTTGAACGAGTTGGAGCAATTTCAATCCCAAGCTTCTCTATCATCTAAATAATCCGATATTTTCTAGTAGGCTCTTTTATAAAGATTTTGTTTAATTACGTTTTTAAATTTGTTAATTGTCAATTTTTGTACATCCCTTGGGAGTTTGTTATAAAAGCGTACACCTTGCCCTTTAAACGATTTACTAACTTTATGGAGTCTACAAGTGGCAACAGCGAGTTTATCTTTATTTCTAGTATTAAAATTATGATTATCGCTATTTTTCTTAAACAAATTAATATTTTGTGAACATACATTAGATTTTCATAGATGTATTGACAAGGGAATGTCATAATATTTATTTCTTTAAACTTATTGCGTAATGATTTACTTATTGCGAACTTATTATAAAACACCTGATCCTAGATTCCAAATAGCTTCATTCGTTTAAGCAGCTCGTGCCAAGCCGCGGGCTAGTACTAGTATGTAATAAATTGTACAGATTTACTTCCCGACCACTGAGCATGATCGTTAGAAACCCTCTCACTGTAATGCTATGTGGCATCATTTGAACAACACTATTGCCAATATTGTAAGATTTGCATATCACATACATTCCTAGGTATTTTAGTAAAAACCAAATCTGCGATGATATTAAACGAAAAATAAACGACAGTCTAACTAAAGGAACTGACCTTTAATAAACATTAAATAGGGATCAGTGCCTGAATCTTACTTAATTTACTAAGAAAGAACTTACACAAGACAAACAACAACAGGTTTGAATAGTATGAATGTTGTTTTCATTTTAAAGAGAACTAATTTCAGGGCTGCCAATAGTAGGTAGAGTTCTTTTCGCAAAAGAATTCCCGCGGCCATTTGAGGAACTAATGGTTATTCGATGAAACTCTCTCTCTTCTCAGCTATGTATCCCACATGGTGGTGGGGTCAGCTTTCCTAGTTGCTCTTTACCACTTCGCTCTATCCTCGACGTCGTCATCAGAAACTTGGCACTCTCTCATGTCTTTTGACATTACATTTCTCCACCTTGTCTTGGGTCTACCTCTAGATCTTCGACCGGGGATGGAAGGTTGTAGTGCCAAACTCCCTACGTAGTCAAGTGGCCTCCTCTTCACGTGACCGTACCATCGCAGCCGACTCTCCTGCATCTTGTCAGCGATGTCGCGCACGCCCAAGCTTCCTCGCACGTATTCGTTACGGATTTTATCGAGCCTGGTGACTCCGCACATCCACCTTAGCATCTTCATTTCGGTGACTTGGATGGTATGTACGTTCTTCTGCGTTACGGCCCACGTTTCGCTTCCATACATTAAGACTGGTCTTATGATAGTCTTATAAATAAGACCTTTAAGTTTTACTGGCATTCTTTTGTCGCTGGTGACACCGGTTACTTCTCGCCATTTTAACCACGCTGCGGCTATTCGGTGCTGAATATTACATTCCACGTTCCCAGAATTATGCATCATACTACCCAGATACTTATATTGATCGCACAAGGTGACCAATTGCCCATCGATGTTGATTGGGCTATTGTTGCTTGGGTCTGATTCATTGAACGACATGAAATGGGTTTTTGATATACCAAGCATTAGGCCACCGGTCGGTTATTCGATGAAACTATGGCTGAAAATTCGATCCTTAGAACATAGAGATTAGCGCTCTGGCCTAGAGACTTCTGTCGTGAAACAGACTATTAGTATACTCTAGCACACTTCTAACGTTTCAGTTCAGTGGCATCCGATGCAACTGGCTGTGATTTATGCACTCTGTGTCGAATTTACAATTACCACCTTACAACACGACCGTTATTTGAGTTTACGTGGGATTGTAACAAAGGTGTTAGCGTCGATATTTTATGCCGCTTTAAAAATGTTAGATATTGACCCGGGATTTATGTTCATTGTTATTTTTGTGGCTATTGTATTGCCCCTCGTGGGTTGGTTTCATCATGGTAACGTGAACTACGAGTAGGTAGCCACCTACTAATCGCTTTAAATAGGAAAATAGTAGCCAAGTGACTCTATCTTCAAAGATAAATAAATCATCATCATCAACCTATAACAGTCCACTGCTGGACGTAGGTCTCTAGATGCGCCATTGAGCCAGATCCTCAGCTCTTCTCATCCAATGCTTGCCAGCCACAGCGCGCAAGTCTTTACTCATCTAGCCGGAGGGCGTCCTACATTTCACTTGCCTAGACGTGATCACGGTTATCGGTAAGATAAGATAGATATATAATAAATAAATATTGCTGGACATTTGACACAGCGCTATCTACCTTTTTTTTATTTTTTAGATAAATCGTTAAGTATATTTATTTCATTTTTTTTACCTTAGAGTTATAGAATACCTATTTATATTAGTAGTAGAATATTTACAATCTGATAGTTGGAGGTATACTTATACTCATCCATCATCCATTAAAACCTTACAGTCCTTAGACCTTAGAACTCTGAACCTTGTTTTTAACATTTATGTTTTTAAAAACTTATTTCTTTTGGCGTGCTAGGAGAAACAGATACACTATTATATTGTACGTAACGCACCATGAAGTTAGTTTTCTGGTCTGAAGTTATCCAGGTGCAATGGTGCATAATTTGCGCAAATGACATAATACTATATTATTCACGCCAAAGAACTAGGTACGTATAACTTCTTACGTGCGTAGGTATATAGTAAAAATTTAGACGTAATTTATTTTCTTTATTGTTATGTATTGTAAAAGGATCATTAAAAAAACAACCAGCCTTGTTTCTTGCCTTTCCTGGCTTAGTCGCGAAGGAACAGGCAATAAAATTGACGTTTCAAAGTGATCCTTGTGATTTTAATAAATAAAAGATTTTGACTTTGATCTACCAAAACACACACACACACACGCTAGTTTTACGGATTAACTGATACTTACTAACTAAATATTCGTGCCAGTGAACACAATATCCTCATCAAATTACACACTTACAGCAATCGTTTTTTAGTTTGGCTAAGATTTTTGTCAGATGAACTTGTGTCATAGGACGCGTTGATGTCTTTTGAATGGAATGCAGATTAGACTGTAGAGCCACAGACAATATACCTACTCCGTACAAACTACTTCGTTTGAATCCCGGCCGTGCAGTGACCAATGGATTATTCGTGTCCATTATGTTGGAAGGCTCACTATGGAACTTGGTTTCAACAATTACATACTTAGGTATCTTTTAGGTAGGTACCTAGTAGATTAATGCACTATGTTTGGAGGCGCTAGAAACAGACAAGCATTTAGATATCAAGATGCTCGCAAAGACTTGGCTATACCTAAATAATAAAAAGCAATTTTTCATCATTCCCTTCGCCGCCAAGAAAGCAATCAATGCATGCAGTTTATATGGTAAGCAGATGAACCTATCTCACCCCTATGCAGATAGATTCAATATTTATGCATTTTCATTACAGTCTCTTAGCATATTTAGAACGATGAGTGTTAGCATAAGAAGTAAAAATACACACGACTTTGTAAGTACATAATTTTTCCTGATTTCAATAATTGTAAACGGCTGCACATAGATAAGTGATGTATACACCGGTTTCTTTGAGGCAAACGTGTTCCATCGTAGACTGTATCATCGCTAGCAGACGAGATCGTGGTCAAACCCGAGCAGAAAGTTCCCAGTAGCCCCGTCACGGAACAACTACCAGCCTATCTATAAAAATGGATATTGGTATTATAAGTTTTTATTTTATAAAGAACAAATGCCGCAGAACAAATGTTATGTATATTATAAGTATGTATTTACAAAAAAAATGTATGTAAGTATTTCATCAGTTACCTGGTTCCCATAGTACAAGCTCTGCTTAGTTTGGAGCTAGATAGCGCTGTGTGAAATGTCCAGCAATATTTATTTTATTTTATTTATTTATAAATTATAGACTAGCGTTCGACCACGATCTCGCCTGATGGTAAGCGATGATGAAGTCTACGATGGTACACGCTTGCCTAGAAGAAACATAGTCACTTGCAACTTGAAGACCCCTAGGTTGTAGTTATCAGGAAACACAGGCTCAGGCAAGGTGTTTCACTCTTTGGAGGCGCGCATAATAGAGGTGGAAGAGTACCGCTTTGTGGGTATGGGAGGTATGTTTACCATGTAGCGGTGACGTACCGCGGAGCGTCTGGTTGCCCGATTATAGAATGGGGATGGTGAGATCAAATTGAAAGAAAATTTAAAGATCTTGGTTCTTCTCTGAATTGAATCTTGAGCTTCTAAATAGGTAATATCTGAAATTGATAAATTTCGAGACCATTTGACCGATCACCATCATCATCATCATCATCAGCCCACATTAGTCCACTGCTGGACATAGGCCTCTCCCAAAACGCGCCACTGAGCCCGGTCTTCGGCTCTTCTCATCCAGTTTCTGTCCGCCACCTTTCTTATGTCATCGCTCCACCTAGCCGGGGGGCGCCCCACACTACGTTTTCCAAGACGCGGTCTCCACTCAAGAACTCGTTTACCCCAACGGTTGTCGGTTCTCCGGCATATATGGCCAGCCCACTGCCACTTCAGTTTGCTAATCCGCTGAGCTATGTCGGTGACCTTGGTTCTCTGTCGGATAATCTCGTTACGGATTTTATCCTTCAGAGAAACACCAAGCATAGCCCGTTCCATAGCTCGCTGCGCGACCTTAAATTGGTGGACTAGTCCTACCGTGAGCGTCCACGTCTCAGCACCGTAGGTCATTACGGGTAGGACGCACTGATTGAACACTTTGGTTTTCAGGCATTGTGGTATAGGTGACGAGAAGATTCGACCTAATTTCCCAAATGCTGCCCAACCTAACTGAATCCTCCTCTTGGCCTCCTTCTCGAAGTTGTGTCTACCCAATTGCGCTATCGACGACTGGTTCCGGATGTATATGAACATTAAACATAACCTTGGTTTTGTCCAAGTTCATTCGTAAACCAATTCGTTGAGAGGAGTCAGCTAGGCCGTCCAGTATGCTCTGCAGCTCCTGCAGCGACTCCGCCATCAGGACTATGTCGTCTGCAAATCGCAAGTGTGAGATGTGCTCGCCATTTATGTTAATGCCCATGTTTTTCCAGTCCAGCATCTTAAACAAATCCTCCAGTGCGTTGGTGAACAGTTTCGGGGATATGACATCCCCCTGTCGCACTCCTCTACGCAACTGGATGGGATTAGATTGCTGGTCCTGTACCTGGACACTCATGGTGGCTGATTCGTAGAGACATCTCAGCACGTCGATGTAACGATAGTCTACTTGGCATCGCTGCAGAGATTCCAGAACAGCCCAGGTTTCAACGGAGTCAAAGGCCTTCTCGTAGTCCACAAATGCTAGGCACAAGGGCTGATTATACTCCTCAGACTTCTGTATAATCTGCCGCACTGTGTGGATGTGGTCTACGGTACTGTAGCCGCTCACCATAAAAGTTGGCAAATCTAACTGTTTTGTTTCGGTCAATGGAAAAATGGAGTTTCATATAATTAAAATAGAATTTCACGTACAGGTAAGTTCGTTTAATTATTAATTTTAATCAGGCTTTATCCTCGGCATCAGTAAATAACACTTGTAAACTTCTAGAGATTTTCTAAGAAACGTTTAGCTGTACTTCCTATACAATAATAGGTACTAAAAACATTAATCATCATATAAATTAACATTAATGTTAAGCACCATACGCAATAGTTCTTAGAAATTAATCATTTTGTTCAGTAACTGACATTACTTGAGGCAGGACACTTGGCTAGCAGTGGAGAGTGTCAGGGACTTGGAGAGCACTCTCCCGACCCGCCGCAGGATACCGGGGCAAAGGAGGAGGGCATATACGAAAGCGTCGCCCATCCCCCATAGCAGTGGCCTAACTATATACCGTTGTATGGGAACTTAATACCATTGTATATAGTTAGTAGAGATGATGGTGGCGCAATAATATCCGCACGCCTCTCAAAGTGGAGTGAGAAAGCTGGGCCCCTGAGAGATGGGGCCAACGCCACCGGGGTCGCGGAATAATGTTCTCGGTGCTCGAGTCCCCGGTATAAAGCGAGAGGAGAAACGTCATGGAGGTTTAACCGGTAGAAGTCCGACATACCACTCCCTGGGTTCAGCGCGGTATCAATGAGAATTCCTCCACATAAAAAATAGGCTAGGCGTGAAGACGGAAGATGGACAAAGGCAGTGACCGAGTAGAGGAGTGGTGGCCACGCGAGGGTTACAGACAACCAGGCAGATCACCAGCCCGATAGTCAGATGAGATTGTAATAACTTAGACGTAGGGACACTTTTCCCACTCTCCGCTGTCCCTGCTGGGATATTGGGGGATGGATGTTGCGATTGCTGCAATTGAAGGCCGTGATTTATTTTTCATTTGTTTTGAAGATGTCAAGGTCAATCATCAATCAAAAGACTCTTATTTATTGGATTTGGTTGCGCGGACCACAAAGGTACAACGACAATAAATTCTCTTAGGTCTATCAGAAATGATGATTGAGAACGGGATCTTTCCGGGAAATTGTTAAAGCATTTATGTTCATTGCGTCTGAACTGTTATGCCAAGAGACATAAAGCTCGCGTGTTTTATTGATTAATACCTACTCATTATTATAAATACGTGATTTATCACGTACCGTCTTATCGGTGTTTTGGCCGACAATAATACCTACTCTACGGTTAGCGAATAACTTTAGGTTTAATAAATGCTGGGACAATTTATCTGCTTGAGGACGGCTGGTAGGCGATTCAGAGAATATGCCTTACTGACTGTGATAAGGAATTTAGAATATAAGTCAAATTATATTTTTATTAATGTGGTTTAAGCATTAAGTTTTTATTTTTATTTGTGAAGATTTTTCGTATTTATTTAGTACCTTGTGTTTATTTTTTAGTTTTAAACGCATAGATGCATGTCATTTCATAATCTGTGATTAATAATAATAAAGAATAGTTCAGTTTCTAATACAAACACATGATACTTATCGTTCTAGGGTCGCTGCACCATCCAACCGCGGCTGAATGTGCAGCTACCGCGGCACTTGCAGTTGCAGTGTCCGTCGGAATAGTACCTTAACGCAGTCAAACTCTTCTTTAAGAACGCGAACTGGAATTTCTTCAAGAAACCTAAAAATATAGACACATTATTTGGTATTAAAGAGCTCAAATATACCAAAGATTGATACCAAAGCTGAGATAAGTAATTAATTTTTTAGCCTGAGTGGTGATAGCAAATATTCCTCATAAGTTTGCTACAGTAGTCAATAGTCAGCCAAATAATAAGTCCAGTTACACTTACACAGTCAACAAACGGATTATCGGTTTCATCACTTTTGTGAACACCTATCTAAAAGAAATCGGGATGAATCCCGAGGACAAATCCTGATTATAATACTCGTGAGGTATTCTTACTGGTTAGAAAAAAACACAAATTGAACGACAGAATACGTATAATCGTATAACTAAGCTATAGACAATTTTATACATCAGTCTCCATGAATAGAATATAAATACACACGAAAATTTACCTAGCTCGACTTGTTAAGAATAACACACTTTAATAAGTTGATTTGGAATGACAAATATATTCAATTTTTACAGTTTAAAAATGCAGACCTTTGCATACATTTTGCGTATAAATAGCTCATTAAAATTTTGATTATATAAATAGGCCGAAATATTTAAATTGAGCAGTAAACCTTACAATCTAAACATGTCTATAAATAGATTACGAAATAGATTACAGATAAAAAACTTACAAGGACTTGTAGTATCATAGTATTTGTAGTTCATAGAATCCTAGTAAGAGGTCAAAAGATATATAAGTGGCCAGCTTCTTCTCCTAACAAACAACTGATAAATAGCACTTTACATAAATACCGATTTAAACGGGTATTTATCGCTTTTTTATTTGTTATACCGACGTTTAACAACGTATAACAATTAAAAAAGGTACATATATGATAAATACCCGTTTAAATAAGTAATTATGTACACTGTACAAGAAAGTTTGAAAAATAATAGCACTTTACAGGTTGATTAATCATCACAATAACAGCCATAAGACGTCCGCTGTTGAACATATTATGCCTCTTCCATAAATCTATGGATCTATGGAAATCCATGGAATTCCAGATCGATCGATCATCGAACTTATCAATCTATTCAGACAACTTTGAAGTATTGTTTTTAGAGTCTGGTCACTTATCTCTTCATTGTACAAAGGCGAGCTAAACCCTACAAGATCGTACAGCAAACATTCAGGATAAAGAAGCTGAATATAGTGGTGGGTATGTGAACACAAAACTTATAGTGCATTTTATGTCTAGTTATTGGTAATCTTAATACTTTGATTATTAACAAGTCTTTAAAATTATAGTGAACAGGTTTTTTCTTGGCAGGCGTGCTCCATATCTTAGACCGGCTTATTCCATACAATCCCACTCTTTTGCTCCCAGTGGGAGAATAGAAAACTCGAGTGCATTATGCTCCCACTGGGAAGCCATGGACTCATCGTTCCGTTGCAATCCCACTCAACCGGAAATAGATAAATAGAGCTTACTCTTTTATTAATAGTCTTATCGTAATGTTAAATAAGGAATGATTTTATGAACCTGTAATTAAATTTCAGTTATTTTATTAATTAAAAATGGATAGAAAATTACATTGTACACTCGGATGAGTAATTTGTGTTTGGACGGCGTTGGATTTTTTTTAATAGAATTAAGATCTATGTTAAAGCACAATGAATAAAATGGTTTCAATACGCAGTGCAACACATAATAATCATTTTTATCATTTTTTTTCAAAACAAGTATACCTTTAAGTTAAGTGTCAAGGAACAGCCACCATGTAGTTTGCAATATAGCTGGGAATAATAGTAATGGAATAATACCGGAGGTATTTTTTTTATCCCTCAAATAGGACCTCAATAAGTATTCTAAAGTTAACTATGGTCTCACTGGGAGCAAGAGAGTGGGAGTATAATGGAACAGGCCCTTCGAACACACCATCACTTGTAATCTAATACAGTAGTGGTCCAACGCTTGACTACTCCGCTTAAATCTATTTGTAAAAATTATGTTCTGTATTTTATTTTGGTGTACAATAGAGTTATATTATCTTATCTTACTCTATATAATACAAGTTTTTACGTGTAAGTCAACCCTGGTATTAGTTCTAAATACCAATAACAGTCCATACAAATGTTAATAAATTGTTGCTTACATCCGAAGAACAACCATTTTAGCTACGATTTGATTACTATAAAATAACTGCCGTTGAAATACAGATGAAAGAGATTGACTAAATAGGAACATGGACCCAGAAAAATGACCCCTACACACAATATTTTTGATCTAAAATATCACCACAAATGTTCGTACATTCATTCAAATGTGTAAGTATTTCATGTAAACAAGTATCTAACTATACATAATTACTGATTAAAACGGGTATTGTATTAACTATACCTAGCTCATAGAACGTCTTGGCTTAGGGTGTTAGTTTAGTGCGCATCTGAATTTAAATGAGCTGACCCGCCCGCGGCTTCGCACAGGTGGTTTATCAATGTTTTGATATTCAATGTATGATAATGTTTTTACCCTCATTTTGCGCAGTTGGCTAAAAAGTAGCCTATGTCCTTTCCCAGGATATAATCTATCTCCTTGCAAAATTTACTACGATCCGTTCATTCGTTTAGTCGTGTAAAGGTAACAAACAAACAAATAAACGAGGTATGTATTATACATATAAACCTTCCTCTTGAATCACTCTATCTATTGCTGTATACGTTTTAATATAAGTAATAAAAATTATAAGTTCTTATGTGTATAATAAATAATATACTTTTATAATAATATTTTTTAAACCGCTACAACATCCCTTTTTAACCCTAGGGGGTGATAATGATGGTCATAAGGGTTATTTATATAGCAGGTCCTGTCTCGCCAATCTTCTTCACAGAAATGCTTTTGTTTTACTATGTAGTAGATTAAATTTAATATTTTATGTTAGATAGCTAAATAACTACTATACTTATGTAGTCTACAATTATTTTTATAAATGTATCTAATTTAAAGTGAAACGGTTTCGAACGCTGATCGAATCTTCCAGTTTAAAACGGTGCGCCTTTCCACGCCTATCTGAAGTTTACTCACAGCACATTTCAAAGTGATCCTTATGACCATATCAATGAATATTATTTGGCTTTAATGTAATTTTACAAGGAATTGGTCAAACACTGAACAGGACATTACAACTGGGAGCCAATTCCCGTAACTTAAAACAGTAAAATTCTAGTATCGATCTAGTCTCGTTGTGTTAAATGTCCTAAACGGTATTCACGTAACTGACATTACAATGGTATGTGTTGACTGGAGCAGAATGCCAAAATGTATTCAATTCATTATTCAATCTAATTTGGGTTTGTTGGTTTGTTTTAATTTATTTAATGCACAAACAGAAAAATGTACAAATGAAGGACTTAATGCACAACTTTAATAACTTTAACTTTTAATGGGTCAACTCCAGTTATGTTTCCCACTTCTACCATCGAACCTCTCGCAACCAGCAACGAGCTCACCCACATATTGTAGATGCGTGGAAGTCTCACACGGTGCGTTTCACTCGCTCGTTTCCTCCACGCACCTGCAAGATGTGGAATGACCTTCCTCCGGAGGTTTTTCCAGTGGGCTTCAAAATGAACGCCTTCAAGAGAGGTGTAAATAGGGTTTTAAGTGCTAGGCAACACGACTGCAGTACCTCGAGTGCTGCAGGAGTTTATAGGCGGCGGTGACCACTTAACATAAGGAGGCCCGTCAGCTTGTGTGTCTATAAGTTTAATATAAAAAAAAGAAGTTTTTAAAACTGTATTACGTGAATTGGCTCCATGATGATTAGCATGCCGTTTGAGTCTTATTTTTACTACCTTGGCTTGACCACGGAATTTAGCAATGCAAGTGCAGCATGCACGTAGAATGCAAATAACGCAGTTTAAGACTAAAGATACAATTCTCGGGCTTAATACAAAAAATATCGAATTCGACATTTATCCAAGTACAGTAGAGTCTCGGTAATCCGGCACTTCGGTAGTCCGGTACGTCCAATAATCCGCCACCCTCCGCTCACGCCTCCCTACTGTAGATCCGCGTTTGTGGACGTATTTTATTTACATATTATTATGAATTTTTCTATACAATCCAATAATCCAAACATTCCAAACATTCCAAAAATCCCCCCCCCCCCCCCCCCCCCTAGATTTTAATGGTGCCGGATTAGTGAGACCCTACTGTACTAGCTTCCGTTCGCGGCTTGGCACGCGTGGTGTGTCAATGAAAAGTAGCCATGCCCTATTTTATAGTTAATTTTGTTTATCTTCTCTTCATTTTAATTTTAGGTTAGTGTTTCTTAATTAGCTGGGGTCGCCGTCATCGAAACCGATGTGGAGGACTAAAAGTATAGTATAGTTATAAAAAGTAGCCTACGTGTTAATCCAGGTGGTAATCCACGCACACACCAAATTTCATCGATATCGGTTCAGCCGTTACAGCGTGAAAGAGTAACAAACATCCATACAAACATTCGCGTTAGTGGGAATTCATTGATTGTCACATGATCGACATACACCTCAAATTTATCAATTCGTCCTGTCCGTTTTGAAAGATCTTACAGTTTCTTCCAAATCTGACATAACGAATCAATAAATGTCGAATTCGACATAATCATAAGAATGGGGCCCCAAGATCATTACCATGTTTACCATGTTTGGATGAGATTTATAATTTGTAATGTATTTATTTTAGTGAACTTTTTACATCTACCCAACAAAACAATATGAACACTGGAAAATGCATTAGTAAAATACTGTGTCACAGTTTCCAGTGCCCGTAGGCCTACATACTAAATGAGTTTGACGTTCCTGATTATAAGCATAGGTACAATTCTTGAGTGATGATGATGATCTTGAATGAAAGCCAGATGAATGCTTGATGGTATTTCTCTGGGACGAGTACGAGGGTATTTAAACACTTTTCTTTTCTTTCACATTCTGAGCCTAATGCATCTACTTTGCCAAAGATTACATCACCCAAATGCTTACCCAGTTATTTTCTGAGAAACTGCATTTAAAAGCATGTTTAAAGTATTATTTTATTATTACATTTGTTAGACAGATTATAGGTATACAGGGTTAATTTAAAAACAAATTATAATTACGATATTGGAAAAAGAAACAGATTATCTTTCTGGATTATGGGCAGAGCCGTTCCCTTAAATGGATCGACCGTTTACAAAATCACCTGGTAGTTGTTTAACTTTTTCAATCATTTAGAAAAAACTTATTCTTTCTACCACCCGTACATTTAATGTAGTAAATAACATCCCACTTTATATACAAACAGATTGTAATGCCTAATTATAATTATATTGACTCTATACTCTATATCGCGTGTTTATCTTTGTTGTTTATTTTCTGATTCTACTGTGTTGAGACCAGTCTAAAGTTAATAACTACATGTGTACTGATTGTACACACAAGTAATTATGTAACTGTATGCAACTAATAATGTTTAGTTGCTATGTCCCAATTTCGGTCATAATCTATCTATATACCAAATTTCATCGGTCCAGCCGTTTAGTCGTGAAAACGTAACAAACAGACAGCGACAGAGTTACTTTCGAATTTATAATATTAGTACATTTTATCAGTTATCTGGTTTCGACAGTACCCTGGGCCCCAAACAAAGCTTGTTGCTTTGTTTGGAGCTAGATTGCGCTTTGTGAAATGTCTGGAAAACAATGTCACCTATTGCGAAAGTTTAAAAATACTGAAGGCCTTATGTGGATAATCTTAACACTAGCCCCTTACTTAAATAACAAGTAACCAGTGGTATAAGGTTTTTAACCGATCTTTATAAACAGCGCTGCAGCTGCTTTACTTCTATTGTAAAAAGTATAAAAGTTACTTCTTGCTATGTTTGACCAACAGCGCCATCTATCGCTAAAGGCATGCACCACTTAAGGTGCGTTCAAGTATTACGTAGCGCGTTCATTCTTAACCCGGAGGAGCTAACCACCCCTAAGAATAGTCTACAGTTTTTAAAAAACGCAACGCAATTTGGGGGGCGGTTGGTAAAACGTTACGATGCGGTTCAGGGGCGGGAGGAGGGTTCGAACAACGCGGTACGTAACACTGTTTTTTTTTATTTCAATATAGGGAATGAAAATCTCACAAGTTAGCAACCCATATCGTTTATGTTTTACGGAGAATCTCTCGATTGTATTGTATGCTATTTTTATTTTGGTCTCCCAAGTTGCAACATAATTGTGACTTTTTTGGTAAAAATGGTCACTTGGGTGTTACGTAACGTTTAGGCGTGGGGGCGTGGGTTACATGGGGGGGAGAGGGTCGAAAATCTTTAATAATTGCGTTATGTAATACTTGAACGCGCCCTTACAGGATAAAGAAACTTCAATCATTTTAAATGCTTTTTGCTTATTAGTTCCGATCGACACCACGCCACAGTTAGCGCCATGCATTTATATAAAAATACTGCATCGTATTTTTGGGCCCTTTTTCAACGATATCCAATCCACTGACTGTATCTTATCATTAAGACAAAACTCGTTCATTCAAGTTTAAATGTAGGATTATAGTCTCAATTTATTATTAATCAATTCCATTGCATGAGAATTATATTTATTTTAAAAATATCTTAGACTATAGTTAGATTAAAACTGATTCGAGCTTGCTTATTTTTATTTAAATTACAGCAAGATAAAAACTATTCATTTCGTTTTCGATATTGGATCCCACTGAATGGGATAACGAATATTATAATAATACTTCAATAATATTCGACAACCGTGATGATCACTGATCACTGATCAGAGAGCAAATAAAACGAAAAACAAAACAATTTAGCTCCTAAAAAATCCATTGCACAACCAAGCTTACATAGAACTATACAGTTATTAGATGTATTTTTTTTTGTATAATACTAATCATTAACAAATACCCGCTAGTTTAAAATCACTCTTTGAACCTAATTTCAATTAAAACCTTTCAAACAAGCAGTTTTAAAGAACATCGGTTTATACAAAATTATTGGCATTCCCATAATAAGATATCCATCAGTTAATATTCATCCCAGTGATGCCATACCTCACTGGGTCCAAACCAACATTCATTAGACCGTTCATTTTATGGCAACCTTTAATATCCTCATGATAGCCATTACAATCGCCATTGATATAACGATTCGTCCTGTTCACGGTCTCATTTAAACAGTCTAATAAATGCTCAAAAAAGTTAGGAAAATTATCATAACTAGGGTACACATTGATATCTATTACTGCGTGGTATCCTGTCGTATTATCAATGACGACATCGAAACCAGCTAAGAGCAACCCTATTTTCTTCCTTAGGACCCTGACAATATATTTCACTTTGTCTTCTTTGAGTGTCATGGTATTATCGGCTGTATCGTGAGGGTCTAAGATCGAAAGTGTGGATTGGCTGTCGGCTTTACAAACCTCTCCTGTGCTGTAGAATATCGGTTCGAGGTCCTCTGATGCGTAGAAGTTTTTAAGGCTCGGTCGTTCACTGATGTGGTAACTGAAAATTATTGATAGTAGATTATTAAACGATCCCGAACATAACGAAGGATTCTAGAGTTAACTCACGAGCGGAGCGAGGGAGTTACTAGAATCCTGAGTGCAGAGAAAGATATAAGCACGGTCAAGATGCAGACAGCTTTATTCACGAGGAGGATGCTCTACTTTTCACACTTTCTGCGAGACAATAAAAACCAAATCTAGGTTGGTGCATTCTGTGCAGAGTTTAATTCGATTTACGAATAAGTTTTTATTGGGTCTCTTTGTACAGATTCAAATTTTAATACAGATGAGGTTCCAAATTCAAATCACATTATGCCCGCGAGGGCATAATGAAATTCAGTACAACTTTACCCCCGGCTCAGCCGTAGGGATTTAATCACCTGCTTTCGGTGAGGTTTACATGACACATAATTTGACATTGTCGAGCAGGTAGTGTGAAAAGATCTTTCTTAAATAATTTTTAAACGGTGCGTCTAAAAACTACCGGAAACTTCAGAGTCGAAGTGTCGCTTGAAGAACCAAGGCGAAGGTTGTATTGTATTCTATTGAATCAATTAACCTTGTTAGTGAGTATGAAATACGGAAACGGGAAAATCAGAAGCCATTATACATAAATTAGTAAGTAATACATTATTTACAGTAAATATTGTAAAAACATTCGCCCATTCTACCTTAGATACTAACCATCAAAAATATAAATGTGAAATGAGAGTCAAGTTCAGTATTATGATATATGCCTTGGTTGTTGACTTCAACAACAAAAGAAGTGAGATCTAAATGGGTGCCAAGTTCAATGGTCAGTCCTGAAATTTGTTTATAACAACATAAAATATTTTATAAAAACTTAAAATAACATTTTAAATGTATGTATATGAAAACTAGTACCAGGTCAGATCTTAGGCCTCAATATAATATCTTAAGTTAACAGAAGAAATAATATTTTAAGTTGTTATAAAATATTTTATGTTGTTATAAAAAAAATGCGTTGTAAGCTATTGACACGAAAGAAGAAGAATACTATGTAAAGCGAAAAGACACGATTCCTTAAAATTTTCTCTATGGAAAAACATTGCGAAGTCACCTCCCAAACTTACAGTAAATACACGTAGTATTCAATAAATATGAGATCATAAAACTTGGTTATAGTTATTGACATTCATAGCATAAATCTAGTTTTTTAAATGAATACTAACTCATAATTAAAGCACGGACAAACCACCATAAACTCGTATATTTATTTGATAAGGATATCGTTCCACTGCTAAGCAAAGGCAACCATTTAGATAACATCCTTTCATAATGTCTTCTATTGTGTACTTATGTGTATTAAAAATACTTGTAATTTGCAAGTAGAAGCAATAATAGGGCCATATTGCTAGGGCAGAACGACCTTTGTTCTGGAATCATACTATCCAAACGAATAAATAATAAATGAATAATGCTGGACATTTAAACTGTTAAACTTTAAACTGCTGGACTAAGCAAAGCTTGTACTATGTATGGCACACAGATAACTGATAGAATACTTATGTACTTGTTTTTGATATACACTTACAATATAAAGAGAAACAACTAGACCAATTCTATAAATAATGGAAACATTTGTTCCGTAGCGGGAATTGAACCCAGAACCGCCTGCGTCTCAGCTGACTATCTGCCCACGCACCACGAAGGTCGTCCGTGGTGCAGTGGTCCGACTAATATTATAAATTCGAAAGTAACTCTGTCTGTCTTTCACGGCTGGACCGATTTCAATAAAATTTGGTTTCATAATAGATTATGGCCGGGATTGAGATATGGCCTTACATTTTACCAGACTGTGCATAAGGAGGGTAATGTTTTTATTGAAAAACGATGCGTGCGAAGTCGCGGGCGGAAGCTAGTAATAAAACGGAACGAACTAGTCGATTGAGATTGATTTAAATTATAAATTCCCAGACCCGCATTCTAAATCTATGTTCAAGAGTGAATCATAGATTTTTTGACATCTATCAATGAAAGAACAGCTGTCAAAAATCGGTGATATAGCTGTAAAAAACTACGAGCCTTACATATGTCACATATGATGTGTAACATCTCACCACCGCGCGAGTTCATTGGTCAAATCAAATAGCGCGCGCTTCCCCGGTTTCCTGTTACACATTTCCGTCCCTTTTGCTAAAATCACTCCCCCAAACCGAGAGGAAAGATGTTACACATCAAAAATCAAGGTTCCAAATCGGTCAAAATACGGTCTTTTATGCCCCATATTTTGATACTTGCAAGCCAGTTAAGGAAAAATGGTTTATCGTTCATAGTTCAACTAAAATCCCGGCGGACATCGTCACGTTCCCACATACTGGTGAAAAGTCGACATATTCGTCATCAAAACTGAGGCTACAACCGCGGTTAATAGTGATGATGTCATTTCTAGTGATGCATATAAATTTCACATTACCCACTTCAAGATAACTCAAAAGTACTCAAAACCTTTTCATGTATGACATGTTTTAAGGACGTTTTAACTAAAACATTTCTTCAATTAACATAACTTCATCATCACCGTCATTATAGCCACGTCCACTGCTGAATATGTCTCCATATCGGTTTCCAGGGCGACCGATCTTGTGCGACCTGCACCTCACAGATCCAAGCATCTTTATGTAATCACGAGCGTCCGCCCGCGGCTTCGCACGCGCTTTTGTCAAAAAAAGATAGCCTATGTTTGAATCCAGGTCATAATTTATCAACACACCAAATTTCATCGAAATCGGTTAAGCATTTTCGACGTGATTGAGTAACAAACAAACAAACCAACATCCAAACTTTCACATTTATAATATTAGTGTGATGTGATTCTCCCATATTTTTTTTATTTTTTTTTTTTAAAACACATACATACTTATAAAAATAATACACTTAAAAATCTTAGTATGTTTTTCCTAAGCGCTACTCAAACATTCCTCTTTAGTATATAACTATTTTGTTATATTTTGTCATATTTTTTTATATTCATATTTTGGTATACTGTACGAAATTCTTGTAAATATTCTTATTATTTTTTATTATTTATTGTAAACAAATACGACCAAAATTTGAGGATAGAGATAGCTGATTATAGAGGTGCCACTATAATCAGCTATCTCTATTAGGCATGTGTCGTCGTTGTGGCTTTTTCAAACAACGAAACGTCGAGCGATTTCAACCAGCATTGGATTATCTATCGATTTTTAAGCTATCTAATTTTTCAATGTACTTAGCCGGTTACACGCAACGAATAGCGAGCTGGCCATGTAGCCGAAGCTAACAGCGAGCGAACGGTTGACTACAACGAAGCGTTCATTCATTCACGTCTCTTCTTCTAGTCTAGACGTTGCGTTCCGTTGCGATGCCAGCGAAGTCGCTAATTAATTAGTGGTTCGCTTCACAAAGCTATCTAAGTTAGGCATTGTGAAATTTAAAAGGTTATTGTCGGCTAGAAAACTAGCGATGGTTGCGAAGCTTGTTAACGCAACGATAACCTACCTAAGTTAATTCGCGACTATCGCTAATCCCTATCCATCTAGAAAGGGGATTCTTGGAGGAGTAAAATAACTTACCGATCTCCTATTAAAAACACCTTGTGTAAAATTGCGTTGTGATTCACAAAGCTCTGGACGACACACGGAGGTTTGCAAACACTCAGTCCTTTCTCATTGAAAATGACTATCATTTCATGCGCTGATTTCGATCCATGGGCAATAGTGGGTTTGCAAATAACGGGAAATGTGACCCCTCTCTGTCGAAGTATTTCTATGTTGCTCTCTATATTGGATGTGGTGAACTCTGCAAATGACGGAGTAAATATACCCTGCTTTTGGAATGACGGTTCCACTTGCAGTATTGTGTAATATTGGTATCTGGAACAAGTTTAAATTATTAATACCTTCATGAAAAATACTGAACGTATTCTAACTAATTTATCATAACCCTGACCCCATTCCGCTGATGGGTATAAGCACAAAACGGATAGGTACAGAAGTTAGGTTTAGTACAACACTATTGACGAGCGCGTACGTGGATCTCAGATCACAAAACGTAAATCGTTCCGCTTTACTTTGAAGTTATGAAATACCTAGAACAAAAGGATTTTTTTAGCTGCAATTTGAATTGATTTACTCTCGCCGAGTTTATACCTGTCGAATTTTGACCACTGTGCGGACCACTGTCCAATTCAATAATCTTAAAGATTATTTTGAAACGTCAATTAACATACAGACACACTATTTACAGATCATGCAGACATCTATCCCACGGCGGTAATCGAAGCCGCAACCTCGTGCGTCACAGTCATTGCTCGCTCACTGTGGCACAGCAGTCAAACCTTGGGTTGATTTCTCCAACCCAAGGTTGAGATGCTGAGTCATTGCATAGTATTAAGGGAAAACTGGTATTGAGTCATAGTAAACTGCTAGTATGAATATTAAGTAGCATTTGTTATTAAAATCTGTTTACTGATGAATCATCTGTTTACATCTTTGTATCATGTACATAGGTACTAAAAGGAGTCACACCTTATGGTAGCTTCCCACGGTCTGTGATTTTACGGATGATACTAAGCACAGCCGACGACGGCCCCACATAACCGCATCAAGGCTCCTCCGACAGTGCGTGCCTGTCTGTGCGAATCCGAGATACGAAGCCATTTTAACATTTCAAAATTCCAAGTAGACATAGTAGCACGTGCCTCGAATGAGCTCGTCCTGCACCTTTGAAGTTACCGACTCGCGGTGGATCGGACGCATCGCTATAGACGTGCCTGCACTACGGTGCGTCGGTGGGGGCTTGTCCGTGTCCCTCTGCAAAATCACAGACCGGGAAGCCACCTTTACAGAGACCATGAAATCTATATTGACATATGTAATCTCATATCTACTAAGCATCACAATAAGTAAGTTGTAACTTGTAAGTAGGCCTAAAGGAGTGTTTGTGTACCTAAGGGACAGTTGGTGCCATCAACTTACCTATTAAGTAGTATCCTAACATTGTCTAATGGGTCGATAACAGTTATATTCGGATGGTTGGACAAGTATTGTTCCACTTGATTGATGATAGACGCAGCCTGGAATGAAACCAATTATTTTATCAAATACGAAGTACAGAATATTACAGAAGTTAGGCTTAGTACAACGAACGATAACAGGTGAACGCAAACATAGACGCGCGCACACGAGAATCTCGGATCAAGTCTGGCAAACGCAAACCGCGCGCATTGGTTAGACGTAAATCATGTTTTGTGTAACATAATTTGTTTAATTTCTAAGCTGGTTGTAATTTACCTAATATTATTATTATTGATGATAGCCTATTGAAGTAGCTTGACCGCTACTTCACCTGGTGGTAAGTGAAGGTGTGACCGAAGATGGAGCACGCTTGCCTAGAAAGAACCTATTCGCCCTGGAGTTGAGGACTCAGAGATAATACTGGTTCGAAAAACGGTAATAATTTAGTTAAAATGTTTACGAGACAATAAATAAACTTTCTTATCATAATTGTGTGTTTTTGGTTGTAGTATATTGTAGGTGCCAGCCCTAGCGCTACGCTCTAGCGTAGATAATTATTATCAAAATCTGCCCGAACTTAACTTCTATTCCTATCTATTTGATGTATTAATTTCATAATCACAAAACACATAAGCCTGTCAAACATAATTTAAGTGATTTCCTAATGGTTAAATAATTCAACCATTTGATAACTTTTCAATTATAGACGAATAAACCATGATTTCAATATTATGTAATACAAGTTTCCGCCGCGGCATCGGTCGCGCATTTTTTTTAGTTATTTTGTTTTATAGTAGGTATATGCGTAGTAGCAAAAAATAACCTGTAATACGCGCATTATTTGGACGGGCAATAACAGGACGCATTGGACAGCGTTGGACAGCAACGATTGGATTTGCTGGTCGTACTCCAGATTTGTAGCCCAGGCGAGATCAAGTAAAGTATTTTGTCTTAAAACAACTATCGCGTTGGTAACGTCTCAGCAATTTAACTCTCAATTCAATGAACCAATGTGTCGTCAGATCAACTGTACATTTTATTCACATCACTATTTATGTGTTCTTTAAAAGTGGGAACCCACTAAACGCCAAAAATATGAATCTAATTATTTGTCAGAATACCTACATTACCAAATTGCTTTCTTGGAAAATCGATGGAGGAGACCTATTTTTAACAGTGGATGTCCTATTGCTGATAATATGATTATTGAGTGAAGAGAGAAGAAGATGACCGCATGTGCAATGAGCACTCCCATTATGTTTATAAAGTATTAAAAAAAAAAATTTTTTTTAGCCTAGAGTCCCACTGCATGGCTGAGGCTTTCCTTCTTTCCACACTTCCCTGTTTCTGGCTACTTTACATATACATACATACATACAAATTCATACAGTCTGGTCTGTCACCGCATTCACGACATTATTTTTAAAACACATATGCATAATCGTATTAACTGATCTTAGCGATTTAATAGAGGATTAATACCAGTAGCTTGAATATTTATCCAGTAATCGAACCATTTCCAATGTACAATTTTTAACGTAAATCGTCGGCGCCTTTGCGCCGATGCCGCTTATTTAGATTAACAGTACCTGCCTAACTTACATGATGAATGAATATGATTTGTTTACCTATGTTATACAGGCTGTTTCATTGAATTTTTTAGGACTTGAAATTAAGGTAGATAACAATAAAAAAAATTCCATGGTAATGAATTTGAAAAAAACTATTTTACAACAATACAACAATCAGCCCTACCCGTGATTTAAATTAATGTCATAAATGCGGTAACACGCAGTATAAATAAAAAAATGTTTATCACATTTATTTCAAGAAGGTAACTAAGATAGGACAGGAAATACATAATAGCTTAAAACTAATGGGCTTGGTGGCCAGATGACACTCACAGCAGCACTTAGTGTATGGGCAGTCTATCCTGGCAGCTATCATTACCATAGAAACAATCCTTTTAACCTTTTTGTAATCACACTAATATTATAAATACGAAAGTTTGGATGTTTGTTTGTGCTTTTGTTACTCAATCACGTCATAATGGCTCAACCAATTTCGATCAAATTTGGTATGTCAATAGATTATGACCTGGATTGACACATAGGCTACTTTTTATTGACAAACCATACGTGCGAAGCCGCTGGTGGAAGTTAGTATCTATAATATGTGTTTATAGATGTTTTGTAGTGCCTCAAAAACAATAAAAGTGTACCTTCGGATCTCCTTGGTCTGCAGCAGCAATGATATCAGTCAGCTTGTGCAGCAGAATATCGAAATGGCCTTGCTCTTCCAGAGGCCGCTCAATGTCCAACTGGAAATACAAGGATATATAAACTACATAAAAATAACTGCTATGCTATATGCCAAATATACAATGCATCTTCTGCCAACCTCAAAAGCCTTCCGCTACTCAAATTTGCCAAAGAATTAAGTTTGGTTACTATATATTTGACGTTTTATAATGAATAATTACCTATTGACGTAATTTTATGTAGGTAATTATTATTTACTTGACATAGTTAATTGTTATTTTATTTCTTGACATGCGTTTTTTTCCTTTATTAAGTGTGAGATTTTTTTTAATTGTGTATAATATTTGCATCTTGGATGGGGAATGTGAAGCACTTTAATATTATTTTATAAGACCTATGTACCTAAACCACATTCAGAGATGCGATTTATTTGAAATACTTCTATTTAAAATGCAAATACAAAATACCTATTTTGTGAAAAAATGAAACAAAGTATTCTTACAAATGCTGTCAATAAATCTGGATAAATTAATAGTAAACTTTGTTGTTGACACAATGTCACCCATGTCTATAGTAGAACATTTTCAGCACCAGTAGAAAGACTTTTTTCGTACGGTGGGATGATTATGAGACCTCACAGAAGAAAAATGAGTGATGATGTATTCGAACAACTGGTATTGTTAAAAAGCGTAATAAATAAAAATAGATATTTATTTTTTTCACTTTTTAACAATACCAGTCCAGTTGTTATTAATAAAATAAACGTGTAATAATAATAAAATAAGAACTAAATACACAATCAACCGAAATAAATGGCCACACAATTCACAAAATGGAGCCATGGCTCTCTTTTCGTTAGTCTAGTTTTTTACATTATTTTAAGTGAGTATTATTATTATTAATAACATAACAAAATTTATTGATACGCGTACTGATAAATATGACCAAAATGTCATGCATAAGGTGCCATGTTATTAGACGTTTTTGTTCAGATCGGCATTGTGTCTCTATTTCTCATGATAAATACCTAAAATAAATAAAAATATCTGAAATTTGGTAAAAAGGTATTTTATTTTGAAAAAGTATTTTGAAAATACCTATTTTGCATTTAGCATTTGAAATACAAAACGCAAAACTATTTGGTATTTTGCATTTGAAATAGTAAATCTGAAAAGTATTTTGCATTTTGTATTTAAATGCTTTTTTAAAACCATTTTGTACATCTCTGACCACATTGAAACAAATACAAGAATAATGAATTATTTAAGTAACAGGCCAGATGACAAATAAGCACCAACAGCCTTGTTTCGGCCATTGTTTGGTATTTAATTAAATGTTTTTCATTAAATCTTTAACACCTCTGGATAACCAAGTAGGTAAGTAAGAAAGATATAAAGAAAAAACAGCAATTTTATTTCTTCATTATCTCATAATAACAAATTGGTTACATGTAAGTAGTAGAAATATGTTTAGAAAATTCTGAATAGTTTAATTACAAGTTTTGGATATACATATATAGTTTGTTACAGTCTTGGTGCGTTAATATTTTTTTATAGATTTAGAAGAAGCTTATTACCTTTATTATGTTGTATCCTCGGGACGAACAGGCGTTGACCAATGCTCTCCAATTCAGTTTTTGACTCTTTTTATCAGACATCCAAATTCCGATAATTTTTTTATTAGGAATAACGACGTCCATTATGATGATTGTACTATATTATGGGTAATACTGATTATACGATGAGAAAGTAAATAACAAAGTAAATAATTCAGTTTTTTATCATACCGCACACCAGCACAATGGCTTCTAACATGAAGTGTAGATACAAATTAAAACTTATTGCAAGAACTTTGTGCAAGAAGACGACTAAATGCCGCAAAAAATCATCTCGCAAGCGCCGCCGAACAATGATTAAATTTCAATTTCTACAACTAAAATGTAAGTACGAGCGAAACGATGTAGCGCGAGGATGAAGCGGGCGTGTTTACAAAAATTGTACGTTATTTGGTTGATTGACATTAATTCAATCAGCTGTCTGTTTGACACTGTTTGCACAGAAGTGTAAGTAGTGATGCTCGTCATTCGTCACTTTTTATCGAACTTATCTCGTTTAGTCGATTTCTTCTGAATAACTAACATACCTACTGCCTGAATTTAATATGACGTTGAGAAACTTGACATTTAAAGACAACATCGTGCGAAATCATTTTTTTTGAGGTTATTGTTCTTTGTTTTGTTTACAGTAGAAATAAACTAAAGTAGTTTCATAAAAAAAATACAGTAAAATGTCTGACGAAGGAAACTTAAACGCTAAATTCAAAATATTGGAACTTTTTTCGAGCCTCGATGAAGCTGAACTGGATTCCATTGAACAATGGATATGTAGTAAATCCTACAAGAAAGGTAAGTTTGATAATAGTTTTCTCAACTCAAAATAATTCGATTTCCTATTCAATACCGCTTGTATTGTAAGTAATACGATACAATTTAAAAACACTGTCATTAAACCTAATACGCGTCAAATAAATGTAAGTAGCATATTTAGTATGTACCTACTTATCTTAACTGATTGTAATGTTTCAGATCTAAGTGAAAAGAAGTCACTCTTGAACACTGAAAAAACCTTGGTAAAAATAGGAAACACCATAAAAAAGAAGGTACCTTTTGAGGCAGAGATGTCCTCAGAAACCATAGTTCCACCTACAGTAGGTGATCAAGCGGACTGCACTGAAGTCAATACCTGCCATATTGATGAGTTTCTGTATGATGAGGATGAAGTTGAAAAACTCGTTAAAAAAGGCAAACTGAAACGCCATTATTGTTTAGATTGCAACTCCCGTAATATTACAGTAAGTGCCACAGTTTTATTATTATTCATTCGCCATTAATTCAAGTAATTAGTTATCTACACTACCTACCAGCAATATATTTATTTTCAACCTTTTAATAGTTACTTTAATGGTTTATCACACTAATACCAGGGACTCAACAGGTTCCTTATAGTGTGTTTAATTAAAAAAAAACTGTGTTTTACAGGACCTTACTTTTATTTCCCACTCTATGTCAAGAGAAATGCTACAATACATCTTCAAAGTCCTGCTTCCGGAAGATTTAGAAGACAAGCAGGTTTTAGATGTTGGATCTAGAATTGGGGCAGTGCTTTATGGTGTAAGTTATAAAAAAATAATGCCATTTATATTAATTCATATTCATATTATTTATTCATCTTTTGACATGATAACATGCACTTAGACAAGTCGAAAATTTACAAAGTTATTATTATAAATACTTACATGTAAGTAAGTATATGTAAACTATTATAAGTAAGCATAAATAATAATTTGGTCATGGTTTTGTTTGTTTAGTAAATGGATTAAAAACACCCTTGGTTAGCTGTAAAAGCATAAGAACTTACTCTGAGAAAAAAGTATCTGTTTGTTTCAGGCATATTATTTTTCAAACGCTGGATCAATAGTTGGAGTTGAAATGAATAAGGAGTGCTGTGATGTTCAAGAAAGAATAATAAATCAATTTTCTATGGACCCGAATAGAATAAAAGTGGTTCATTCAGACGTAATGGAAAGAAGTGACATAGTAATCAGTTCCAATGTTATAGTGGTTAATGTACTAGATTTCTTTGTTGATATAGAAACACATAAAAAGATGTGGTATTTCTTTAAGAAGCATATTAAAAAAGGCAGTTATCTAGTATGTAATAGAAGTATGACTGAGACATTGGAAAGTATAGGACTATTTGGAGAGCTTATAGATTGGTTAAGTATTTGTAAGCCTAGTCGACAAGAAAATGAAATATTTTTTGATCTTGAAGACTTCATGGACATACACTTATACACTGTTAATTAGAATAAAAATATTATTGAAGTAAGTACTTAGTTCTAGTAAAGGTTTTTTTAATTGTTATAATGAGCGCTTTTCATTTTCAATTTAAAAAATAAACATAGTTCCAACTAGCATAATAGATGGCGCTGTCTAGAGATACGCCGGCAAAAACTATGGTTTATATGCCAAAATCTCAAAGACAATATCAAAATATGTCTAAAAAAATCCTAAAAAATTAAAGTCCTAGCTCGACTTTAATTTTTTTCATGTGTTTATATATATATAAAGTAAGTCTACATATGAAGTGGTGATTTACGAAACCCTATAGTTTTTGAGATATAAATTTTTGAAAATCCGTAATCGATTGCGAAATTCGCTCGGAAATCAATGTTCGACCGTTCAATTTGCATACTATCGATTAATGCGACATTAACCTTTGACGTCCCGTTCACGTAAAATGACAAACAGTACTGGTTCCCCCCGAGATCAAACCGCCTGCCTTAACCCGTTTGTGCGATATCGCGTCCACGGGAGTTCTCGTCCGCAAACTGTGGCGCGATATCGCGTCCATGGGAGTCCTCGTCCATAAACGGTGCCGTATACAGGTTGATGTTCATAAATGTGGATATATTGAAATAAAATATTTTATTTAATAAAAAGTAATTTATTTTACTAACTATTATTACTAAGACAACAAAGAAAAGAACAAAGAGTTTTTATGTCAGAAAAGTGGTAATTATCTATACAATCTATACAAATAAATAAAATTGAAGTGTCTGTTTGTAATATTAAAATAACCGCTTTTCACTACATGCATATGAATGTATATACGGTACATGTACCAAAACAACATTTTTTACAATGTTTGTCTGTCTGTATGTTCCCGCTAAACTCTGGAACAGCTGGATTGATTTTGACGGGACTTTCACTGGCAGATAGCTTATGTAATAAGGAATAACTTAGGCTACTTGTATTCTAGAAAAATACTAAACTTAATATTCTAAATAACTTTTTTGTTAAATTCCACGCGGACGAAGTCGCGGGCACACCTAGTTTTATGAATAAAATTTATTTTGAGATATAAAATATAATAAATTTACAAATTCTTCAAATTTTTACCAAGAATGGACTCCCAACTATATTGAGGTGCCCGCCAGGTGTTTGACACACATTATATATTGGAAAAAGTTGGTGGCTTTCGTCAGCGGTAGGCAATGGGGCGGACATCGTGCGATCCTCGCCGTCTCCCAGTTCCATCTTAAAAGATAAACAACAAAAAAAATGGCTTATTTTTTACAATTATCTATAATATAATATAAAACTATAGCAAAAAGGTACTACTTGGTAGGTACCATTACAAAACATCATTGAATGGCTTATTTTTACCTAATTTTTCAAAAATGTAAATATATAACTGGTAAATAAACTAAATAACTGGTACCTTGCGCAAAAGCCTACAATCTCTATATAATATTGTATTTCGATAGGTACTTTATAGATATCATAAGTTCCATAGAACAGAAATTGAACATGCTATATACAAGGAGTCTCGGCGTCAATATGGCGGCCATTGTTTTTCATGCAAGCAGTTTCTTGTTTGAAAATTAAAAAAATTGCGCATTTACACGATATTTATACATATTTTGAGCATGATTTAATAAGTTTAGGTTCCATATTATAAGAAAAAAATAAAGTTACTTACCGATTCATCCATATTTCACTTGAAAAAGCCAAAATAAATCACTAGGACACACTTAGAAAACAACTGACAGACGACTGATTTCAAACGATCATAACTTTGAATGTAAACCAATCAGTGATGAGTATCCTACACCAATGGAAAGCTTGTATCCTTACCTGTCCATACCTATATAATACAAGCTAAAAGGATAATTATCGTGATAGATATAAAGTAAAAATTGGCATGAAGTCACAGGTCGCGATATCGCGACGTTGGGACGTATAGGACCGAATCCGGCCGACCCGATATCGCGGCGACGGGACGTCAGAGGTTAATATTGAGATGACAGTGACAGATAATAAGGCTTTGCATCTTTATTAGCGGGAATTTGGCATTGGCAATGATATAATTTATCAAAGTTGACAATCGATCGATCTATCGTTATTCATAATAAGTGAGTCGGCGATACATCGCCCGCCGCATCGTACTGTACTGTTTACAGAGACAACAGTATAATTGTAAGGATAATTTAGTAAATATTTTATTTATAATGTATTCCTTTCCTCTTCCATTCTTTCTGATCCTTTCCTAATTTTGTGTAGATATCACCTGGGTTTTATGTTTATTCTGTTTCCCTAATTTATGTTGGGCAAATATGCCCAAAAAAAATAACAGTAGGTACCTACATACCTTTATTCTAAGCTTAGAATAATGACAATACTGACAGTGTCATTATTCTAAGATTCTAAGGTAGAACCTACAGTGCAGCTATTCCTTCATTCATTCATTATGTATTCATTCACTCATTCTGTCTGCCGGACTGAGTGAGACAGACAAAGCTAATTTATTTTCTTTCTTCAATTTGATCTGAAATGGCGTTGCATTTTGGTTGTAGGAAAGCGAAAAAGGAAATATTTTCAAATCTTTCATGGTGATAATTTACATTACAAAATATATAATTTAATTACGGTGCTTCCACAAAATGTGCTAAATTGGTGTATCTATTGATTTCCGAATTAAAAATCGCCAAGATGTGGCACGAAGCGAGGAAACAGGAGAAGTTGATCCGCGGCCTGATTGTTGATTATCGCCGAAGAGCAGAGCGCCGCAAAGATTTTTACGAAAAAATTGTAAGTTCTTACAGCTATCATAAATTCTTTGCTGCTTTACTACAGTTATACCATATACTATTCTCACAAAAAAAAAACGAAATCTGTCAATGTATGAATATTTGCATTCCAGAAAGCAGATCCCACACAATTCTTACAAATCCACGGCAGACCATGCAGGATTCACTTAGACCCCGCTATAGCAGCGGCAGGGGAAGGGCCGGCTATTATGTAAGTTTATTTAGAGGCCATTCAGAACTCTCCCAAGATTCTTATATAATTTTTTTTTGTCAGGTTGTATCTACATTGTTTAGTCTACACATTTCAATACTTACATGAACTGTACTGCAAACTTTGTTAACACTTTGTTGATAACAATGAAGTAAATGTAAAAATAATGGCCAACATAATCTTCACCATCTTATAGGATGCAATGGCAAGGTGATCCCAGCAACATGATAGACCGGTTTGATGTAAGAGCCCATTTGGACTATATCCCAGATGTGAAGAACCCAGAGATACCACCTGAAGAACTCAACACTGAGGAACGGCATTGCAATTATGAAAGATATAGGATACTTGCTCAAAACTCTTTCCTTGGAATGGGTAAGTTTTATTTTTAAACTTATAAATTAAAATGTACTGTGTTAGTACTAAAATAATTTGAAAAATTACTCTTGGAAGGCTGGTCTGAAGCTTGAAATAAGTGAGCAGCCATTGCAGAAGTCTCTCATATACTGCAGCTTTTATCACAGTGTCAAACTGATTATTTCAAGCAGTTTGAATTGGTTCAATTTGTGTCTGGTTTGGCTATTGTGTGCAAGAAAGGAAGTTTTAAGTCTTTCATATATAGTTTGTACTTGCAGTGACTTTCTACTGTATAACATTTTATTGGATGGTCTTGCTAAAACAAAATAATTATCAGCTACTAATTTTATTATTTTACAGGTGAAGACAAGTTCCTTCAACAACTCGCCATAGAAGAAACGTTCGGCGTCACACTTGAAGAAAAAGAAGCCCAACGCGAGAAGCTGAATGAAAAGAAAGGCACTGGTGCTGCGATAGGCTACAATTATAATGATCCGGGAGCCCAACCTTCATCAACTAACGGTAGATTCAGTTATTCTAACAAACAAGCTTGCCGACTCAATAGCCCTGGCAGTTGGAAAGTATTGGTAGTTTAAGTCTAGAGTATTCTTTCTTATGTCAAACAGTTTCAATTACAGGCTCAGAAACTAAGAAAACGGAACACAAAGAGAAAGATTCGGATGATGATTCAGATCTCGAAATACTTGATGTTGATTTGAGCATTGATGTCAATAAAATGGAGCCTTCACAGGTGAAAATTTTCTTATCTGCTAGCTTGTTAAGGTCCACTGTCAATAATTTGTTTCTTCCTACCAAAAGTTATATTCCTGTTAAAATGTTTAAAGAAGAAAAATTATTTGTAAATTTTTGTGTGGGATCAGAAATATAGATGTGACTGTTAGGTACTTTAAAGATAGATTACATTACATTAATTTAGTAATTTCAAACTTACTTGTAATAAATTGATCTATTTAAATCCCATAAATCGATTTCTGGGATAAGTATTTAATGCTTTTTCAGTTTATAAACTTATTGTAATGCCACTTTTTTTGTTATATTATGCAGTACTTTATGATAAACTTTTATCAAGATGGAAACATTTCTATCTCAGTTTCCTCTGATTATTTTGTGTTAAAGAAAATATAGTAAGACTATAAGGAGAATTATCTCTGAACCCTTCAGTATGCTGATGCACATGGTCAATTTATTTATAGTATAAGGATTTCATTTGATACAATTGTAATAAAATATGTCTGAGCACAGGCACATGAGCTGAACGCGGTGGGTCCGCACTTCGGCATGGCGGGCTGCGACCTGTTCTCGTTCCTGACGGGGGATGCTGATGATGCAGAGCATCAGAAACAACTGCTTATTGAGGAGAAGGAGAAAGCGATGTACTCGGGCAGAAAGAGTAGAAGGGAAAGACGGGCTCATAGGTATATCTGCTATTTTTACAAATACATTATTAATTGGACTCCTATCAAGGTGTAGTCATATATTGCTGGACATTTCACACAGCGCTATCTAGCCCCAAACTAAGCAGAGCTTGTACTATAGCAACCAGATAACTGATACAATACTTATTTACTTCAATACATACTTATAATATAGAAAAACATCAGGATGATTTTTTTCCATATATATTATTATAAGTATGCATGATCTACAGATATTTGTTCTGGGTCCAGACCCAGAATAAATATCTGTAGATCATGCAAATATTTGTTCCGCGGCGGGAATCGAACCCGCTACCTCCTGCGTCTGAGCCTGCTATTTACCCATTGCGCCACGGAGGTCGTCAAAGTGATGCTTGCTACTGGTAGCAGGTCAGTAGCAAGGTAACTACTGAATGGTTGGCAAAGGATTGGTAGAATAAGCATTAGATGTCTGTCAGACATCCAGTGGCGAGATGGGTTCATAATATAGTTAAAATTCGAGGTGTACCTGGATAAGACTGGCTCGGAATCACAAACTTATAGAGACCTTTAGCCTGCAGTCCTGAAGGACATAAGACAAATTAATTGTTAATTAGTACAGTGCTAGCGCTTACTCTTACCCTTTAAAAACGATTGCAGAGATAAGAAGCTAGCTTCGCGTATAGTGAGTCCGCCAAGCTACGCGGCGCCGTCGTCTAACCCTGAGAAGTCGCCGAGTCGGTCGCCCAGTCGCAGTCCTTCGCCCGAAGCCGCCGAACAGATTGAATTCATCACTTCCTTTGGAGGCGAAGAAGACGAGCCTAAACGTGAGTTGTCCTTATCACTACTACTGTAGTCTCCAAAGAACTATCAATTTTGAAGACGGATTCAAAGGTTGTCCGGAAGAAATCGCTTCTAAGCAATAAGACCGCCCATTGTACTTGTTGATTTGTGAATTTTTATTTTTATGTGTGTTTCTTTTGAAGTGTACAATAAAGTATTTTCATTAATTCCATTCAATGGTGAAATTTCCAGGGATATTTGTTTAATTTTTATTAATTTATGCGTAGTATCGCCAAGTTTGCAGCATTGGCTGGGTAAAGGATGCAAATGATTTAGAGTTCTGGGACTAGATTTATTAGATGTAAGTAGGTTTGCCTAACACAAATATAAAAAATAAAAATATACCATCCTCTCCTTTGACTGCATCTGTGGCGCAGTGGGCGTATAGCCGGCTGAGACGCAGGAGGTAGCGGGTTCGATTCCCGCCGCGTAACAAATGTTTACATGATCTACAGATATTTGTTCCGTGTCTGGGTGTTTTTCTTTATATTATAAATATATATTTACAACAAAAAAAGTATATAAGTATTCTATCAGTTATCTGGTTCCCATAGTACAAGCTCTGCTTAGTTTGGGGTTAGATACGCTGTGTGAAATGTCCAGCAGTATTTTATTTATTTATTAGCTAAGTCCTCCTTAATCCGCAGGAAAGAAATGGTCAATACATGCATTTTTTGTGGTATTATGAGTTCTTTATAAACTAGCTGACCCGCCCGCAGCTTCACACTCGTGGTTTGTCAATAAAAACATTATCCTCTTTCTGCGAAGTCGGGTAAAAAGTGGCCTATGTCCCAATCCCGGTCATAATCTATTTATATACCAAATTTCATCGAAATCGGTCCAGCCGTTTAGTCGTGATAACGTTACAAACAGACAGGGCTACTTTCGAATTTATAATATTAGTATAGATAGCCCCTCATTTGACCACTATCTCGCCTGATGGTAAGTGATGATGCAGTCTGCGATCGATCACGCTTGCCTAGAAGAAACCTGTCCACTCACGACTTAAACAAGTGTTTTTATTGTTACTTATTATGTACCTACATAATTGAGCCTAAAGCCAAGGTCTCTTGTACCATCTCCTAAAGTGATTTAGTTTTGTATGTTGTCGTGGAAAATAACTGTTTTTATTTTTACCCCATTACGGCAAAGCCAAAAGGAAGGATTTGTGTTTTTTTCCAATTTATTTAGAGAAACCTACGGCGATACAATTTGTTTGGACAAATAGCATAGAACTAAACGTAAGGCTAATAATAGGTTTCTACGTTTGAAAGGCTATGTTATGTTTTAAGTTGTTATGTTATGTTTTAGCAGTCTATGTATTTATGTTTGTATTTACCTATGTTCCACCGCAGTGCCTAAACTGCTCATCCTATTTTGATGAATTTGGTGTCAATCGATTCGTTATAATGGTACGGGTGATATCGATATAGGTATTATGTATTCTGGTTTCAGTATTTAAACTTATTGCTTGTTATAAAATATTTTGTTTGTTCGCAGCATCATCCAAGACACTTTATTCCGAGAAGGTCAAACAGAATCTAAGGAAATTAGCGCTCTATTCCGAAGTGGCGCGTAAACCTAAACAAAGGTAATTTGCATATCCATTTCAAAAGGCTAAACTTTAAATATCTAGCTTATATCATTTTACATATAAGTTTTATACCACTTACCAGTATAAATCTTCTTTAATAATAGCTTATAGCTATTCATAAATTAGAGTTATACGGGTGACAAGTTGCAAGCAAGAACAGTATTTTTAGATGGCATAGGTAGACATAGACCTGCCTTGGTGTTTGTCAACGAGATATGGAGCGCAGCATCCTCCGAGTCAGGCTCACAGACCGTATAAGAAATTCAGCACTGCGCTCCAAAACAGAGATAGCTGACATCCGCAAAATTGAAGTGGAAATGGGCAGGACACGTTTGTCGTATGCCAGTGGAACTATGGGCGTAAACCACTACAGAATGGGTTCCAAACGGGCGGCGGCCGCGTGGTAGGCCCAGGCGGAGATAGAGGGATGAACTGGATGCGTACTATAAAGAGTGGCCCCAATTAGCCAATAACCGGGATTCGTGGAAAGAGAGAAGGGAGGCCTTTGCCCTGTAGAGGGACTATGGGCTGATAATAATAATAAGTAGACTTGCATTACACCTACCATTCTCTTAGCCTTGTTAAATTTAATACACAGGAAAGGCACGGTTAATGCGAGCAAAGCTGAGCCGCGGATTTCCTCGCGATGTTTTCTTTCACCGTTAATTTTATTAGTTAGCAAAAAATATAATCTTACTATTTCAGGTCACCTATCTCCGAAGAAAGCTACCCTTGTCCTATTGGCCCTCGCGGTCCAAATTCAAGGTCGAGGTCAAAGTCAAGATCGTTATCTAAATCTCGCTCATCAAGCCCTTCGAAATCACGATCCCGAAAATCGCGGTCCAGATCGCGCAATTCGAGGTCCAGATCGCGCAAATCGAGATCCAGATCGCGGATATCAAGATCCAGATCGCGGATATCAAGATCTAGATCGCGGAAATCAAGATCCAGATCGCGAAAATCTCGATCGAGATCACCACAGTCGACCTCTAGATCCAGATCTTCAAGATCGCGGTCGAGGTCAAACTCGTACGGAAGGTCAAGGTCGAGGTCAAGGTCACGTAACTACAGGAGTAGACGCTCTCTTAGCCCGAAGTTTGTATTTTCTAATTCGCAATTGATGCAATGTTGAAATTGATGTGTAATTCCGGAGAATTAATTTTGTATTCAACATGTTTACAGTTACTCAAAGCGTAAAAAGTCCAGGTCAAATTCGTCTGACAGGTAAGCTCGTTTTAAGTGAAATTCAACTGGTTAAATCACGATTGAAGTAAAAGCCGTAAAATCCAAACTTAAATGGTACATCTTAAAGTTAAACACTCACTAAACATTGTTTAAAAAATATCCTAAACAAAAATTGGTAAGGAATTTTTTAAACACGCGTTAATCAGTGTTCTTTCTTGTAATTTTTTTTTGTGGTAACAAGGATACTTTCTTAGCTTCCTTGCTATATAAGTCAAACTATATTTGACTAACTTAGAATTCTAAAATCAATACCATAAAAGTTTTTTTCGCAATCATCCCTAAGGTTGCCGCACTTTAGTTGGAAACATGGAAATATGACCTGTTAAAGACGACCTAATAAAGGTTGATGGTCGAACAAAATCTATGGTGGAGGCTTGTATTCAGCCGTGGACCAAAGCTCCGTTTTGTAAAATCAATCAATACGTAAAACGTTTACTTTATGTATTTAGTAAACGAAACAGGAAAAGAACAAAATTAGGTACACGTTACATTTTTAGTTTTCTTCGGTGATTACCGGTTCTAAGGACTGGATGATCTCTGCACTGTTCATAATAATTTAAAGAAAATGAATAATAATTTGACGACCTCCGTGGTGCAGTGGGCGAATCGGCGGCTGAGACGTAGGAGGTTGCGGGTTCGATTCCCGCCGGATATTCATTCCGGGTCTGGTTATTGCTCCTATTATAAGTATGTATTTACAAAAAAAACGTATGCTACTTGTTTTGTTACGTTTTATTACGTTACGTATGACATTAAATGAAAACACGGGTAGGGCTACTGGCTAGTACTGTTGAAAAATAGGGTTTTTTCAAATTTATTATAAAATATTTAATCAACCTTAATATCAAGTTCTAAAATATCAATGATATAATATGTAAAATTATAAAATATGTATATATAAATATACCTGTATAAAAAATGTAAACAAATTATATTCATTCATCATGTAAATAAGTTACCTGTTAAACAGACTAAGCGGCATCGTCGCAAGGGCGCTACCGATTTACATTAAAAATTGTTTATTGCAAATGTATAGATTACTCGATAAATATTCAAGCTACCGGTTTTAAACCCACCTCTAAAATCTGTTAATACGATTCCGGATGTGTGTTTTAAATTAATGTCGTACTTAACACAACAGGTTGTTTATGTATTCTATCAGTTATCTGGTTGCCATAGTACAAGCTTTGCTTAGTTATGGGCTAGATGGCGCTGTTTCGTTTGACTAAGTTACGTCATATTCAGAATTTGTCAAAAACAATTAAAATTGTCAATAAAGTAGCTCAAGCACAGACAGGTATCGGTACTAATTATGTATTTGTAATCATGTAACTAATATGTCAAATAATGAATGTAAACTAAAAATAAGAAAAATAAAACAAAAAAAAACTCGTCGGACTCGCGCACGAAGGGTCCGTATCTATAAAACAGCAAAAAAAATCAGGTCTGGGAGCCAAACTTACATATTTATTTTATTCTGTTTTTAGTATTTGTTGTTATAGTGGCAACAGAAATACATCATCTGTAAAAATTTCAACTGTCTAACTATCACAGTTCATGAGATACAGCCTGGTGACAGATGGACAGACAGATATCGGAGTCTTAGTAATAGGGTTCCGTTTTACCCTTTGGGTACGGAACCCTAATTACACATCAACATTACAAACACAACAAAACAATGTCAAATATGTCAATCAATTAATGCCAATGCAAAATCGTAAATAATGTTTCCATGTCGTTTAAAGGGCAAGCCTTTATAATAACCAACACCCAAGCGATGTACAAAAATTGATAATTAACTAATTTAAAAACGTAATTAAAACAAATTTTTATAAAAAAGCCTACTAGAACATATCGGATTATTTAGATGATAGAGAAGCTTGGGATTGAAATTGCTCCAACTCGATCAAAAATGTTACAATTTAGACGTAATTTTTTTTTATTGTATTCTAAAAGGATCATTATAAAAAACAACCAGTCCTGTTTCTTGCCTTTATTTCCTGGATTTGTCGCGAAGGAACAGGCAGGAAAATTGACGTTTCAAAGTGATCCTTGTGATTTTAATGAATAAAAAGATTTTGATGGCCAAAAAAACAATCAATATTAAAAAATACGAATTACTCAGGATGTCATTGCGGCTGCAAATAGGCCCCTGTGAAAGATAAAATTTAGAGAAAATTATTTATAGATGTGTGTATCCAGCATTCTTTTTTAATTGATTGAATGATCGTATTTTTATTTTTATGTTATCCGAACACTTACGGCAAATTCCAAGATTTCTAAAAACATCTCAAAAAATTTCAAGCCAAGACGAGACTTCAACGGGGGGTTCAAGTCTAAGCTTGAAAATGTTTGAGACGGTTTTCAAAATGTTGATTGAATGGTGAATTTGACTGGACAGCAGTGAGAGAAGCGTGTCGAAGCCGAGTGTGCCGCGGTACTACGGACGCAAGAAGGACGACAGGTCTTCCAGCGAGCTGTCTCTAGACTCCGCCTCCAGCGCCGACGACCTCAAACATAAGTAAGTATGTTTTTTTTAGATACAAGAATTACATTCACTAACATAATAAAAATGTAGTGCTTTGTAACATTTGGCTCATCAATGCAATGTAAACAACATTCAAGTGACACAGGTATGCGCAACTAATTTAGCTTATAAACTCTTAAAAACAATAGTACATTGTTGACGACCTCCGTGGCGCAGTGGGCGAATAGCCGGCTGAGACGCAGGAACTAAACAAAACAGGAAAAAACAAAATCTTTACATAGTACAAAATGTAATCGCTTCCACTATCTGTTCGCTTAGATCTTTTAAACTACTCAACGGATTTTAATACAGTTTTTAGCAATAGATAAGAGTGATTTAATAGGAAGGTTTATATTAGGTTGGGGAAAAAGTTTCTTCGCATTTTTTAAGAAAATTCAAAACATTTTTTAATAAAGTTTATTTACATTTAACTAAAGTATGTAGGTACTATTTTGTTCGATAACTTTTTGCCATCTTGTAGGTAGGGACATGATCCCATTGCTATAGAAATTTTGGGGCTTCTGATCAAAATACCGCGACAAGTGGTTTTGGCAGTCCTCTCGTGATGTTAACCTGACACTGCCTAAAGAATTTTGAAGAGACCGAAACAGGTGGAAATCTGAAGGTGCAATGTCAGGACTACGGCGGATGCATTAACACCTCCCAGCCAAACTCTCTTAATTTTTGCTGAGTGGCTAAAGATGTGTGAGGTCTAGCGTTATCATGATGAAAAACCACACCCCTTCTGTTGATTAATTCCGGCCGCTTTCTCTCAACTTCTTGCTTTAATCTCATCAGTTGTTCGCAGTAGAGTTCAGAATCGATGGTCCTGCCTGGTGGTAACAGCTCATAATGAATAATACCCTTCCAATCCCACCACACACACAGCATCACCTTGTTGCGAGTTAACCCGGGTTTCGCAACAGTCTGTAAAGCCTGACCGGCCTTTGACCACGACCTTTTTGCCGCTTCTTGTCGTACGTGATCCACTTTTCATCACCAGTTATCAGCTTCTTCAAAAATGGTTCGGTTTCATTACGTCGTAATAAAGAATCACAAATGAGTACACGGCTCATTAGGTTTCTTTCAGTGAGCTCGTGGGGTACCCAAATGTCGAGCTTTTTTGTTACCCAGTTTTTTTCAAATGTGCCAAAACTGTTTTGTGATCAATTCCCAGTTCTTCAGCTATGTCGTAACTACTGATATGCCGATCTTGCTCCACTTTTTCAAAAATGGCATCAATTTTATCCGTAATAGGGCGACCAGAGCGACGTGCATCTTTGACATCAAAATTTCCGGATTGAAAACGCTTAAACCAAATTTGTGCTACTCTCACAGACACTGCACTAGGTCCATAAACATCGCAAAGTTTTTTCGCGGCTTTCGTTGCATTTTTACCTTTTTGTAGTAAAATTTTAAAATGTATCGAATTTATTCATTAGATTCACTCATCTTTACAGTACGAAAAACAAATAAAAATCACACATTTTCCTAATTTGAATTTGGAATTATCTTCTTTAAAATTTAAACTTTGAATGATACCAAAACCAGCCAGATACAAATAGTATAGCCAAAGAGATTTTATTACAAGTTCATACATACTATAATGCGAAAAGACTTTTTCCCTAACCTATTACATACTTATTATATATAGAAAAACATCCAGACCCGGAACAAATCTCTGTAGAACATGCAAACATTTTTATTTAACACTTAGTTAGCAAAGTAATACGTTTATAAACCCAATTATTGGTGTTTATTAAACGAATTACAACATACCTTTTAACTCACCCAGGGGAGTGATATTTGAAAATCAAAAATGTACCAATCCTCATTCTTGAATCTTGAATCTTTGCAAAGTTTCAAATTTATAAACTTAAAGACTACTGATTTTCATACAAACTTTGACTTTTTGCTTTCTAAGGGGTTGAATTTCAAAAAAATCAGTTCTTAGTGCACCTCTACACCTCACGAAGAATATCCAAATTCTAGTCTCTAGGAGCGCTGTATGTCAGTCAGATAGAACTTTGATACTTATATTAAATGGACAATAACCTTTTGCTTCTCCACTTTCAGATTAGCAGTTGGCAATAAATCCAATGCATACCAGAATCAGTTACGATCCTCTGGATCCAGCTCCAAAGTCAGTAAGAATCATTTTATTTACTTGTATTCGCTTTCATTTAGCACTTCACGACCCAACAGCCATCTAGACAAGTGACCATTCATTCATTCACTGCAAAACAGTAACGGAATCGATACCGAATGCATAATTACGTGTGGGGTAGAAAATTGTATGATTGTTGCATTTTATCTCTAAAAGCGTGAATCGATTGTAATAGGGGTCTTTTCAATCGCTCAATATAACTTCAAGAAAGATGATTTTAGTTTAGTGTTGTGTGTTCTTTCGCAACACTAATATAGAAATGCTTCGATTGAGGATGTACTTAGGGCGTGCCAAAATGTATATAGGGTGTTGGATAATATACGCACAAAAATGAAAGTGGTTATTTTGATGAGCATGATAAATAAATTTGTAAAATGTTTACCATAGAAGCGTGAAATTTATTTTTGCATGTAATAACAAACACTTAAACTTACGTTGTGCTATTGCATAATGCTTGCCATCTAACCACAGATACTATATTGGTGACGTGAGATATCTCTTGTTGTCCCTTTCTAATCCAAAACCCGCAGCCATTTCCGAAAGAGATATTAAATCGGCATTTCTTTTTGGATGTCGATTGCAAAAGTAGGCAGTAAGTTTTATATCGACTTAATCACCTAAACTTAGTCGATTTGTTTTAAAATTTGATAATATATGTAGTAGTTTTTTTTTTCGAGAAGTATTTTTATGTTTTGAGAAACCGTCACTTGAATACCGTCAGTATATTAACCAAACATCCTGTATAGTGGCTAAATATGATTTAGATGGTAGATAAAACTTTATTTTTATTACATCAAATTGCAATTACTTAACCTATAAAACTTAGACTAATATATGGTGATTTAAGGAGTTGTCAAATCATACAAATACATCAAATTTAAACATGTTTAGTCGCTAAATACGTTTAGGGATTATTGTGCAAGCCGGGCTTTATGTCTAAGATAATACAGATTCAATTAAATACACTAGAAATGCAGTTCATAGCTAATTTCGTATAAAGTGGTTTTACCGCAGCGTTAAACAAATAGGTGTTTAACAATTTTTGATTCGATACTTATCGAATTGTTTAATTTTAACATTTTGATGGCCACTTGTCTAGAGGCTGATCAGTAGCTTTGAATGAGAAACGTTTATTTCGCTACGGAATTGTGTAACGTTGCATTTTGACTGTGCTATCACTGGTTTTATTCGTTCACAAACTCCTAGACTTCACTTACCGTTAGCTCGATAACATCTTTGATTTTGTATGAATTCACACATGTTATTAAAAGAGTGTAAGTACAAAAAGTTATAGAAAACTTACAGCATTTTTTCATTTCAATTCTTTTGTTATTTCTGCCGGACGAAGTTCAGTGAAAATCTTGTAATTATAAATATTTGCACATTTAAATAACAACACAAATAAACTACTGAAAAACTTAAATCAAAACCTCAAATTCATTGGCATCTATTGTATGTATGTTATTTTGTACATTTTTTCAAAGTCTAATAGTAGTCTTAAGTAGTGTATGTACTTGTATTAATGTATGGTATATTGTTTTTTCTTTCACTAAAATAGATTATTTTTAAATACTTTAAACTTCTTTCTCTCACGCACATATTTTTAAACAGTTTTATCTGCTTATATATATTTGTATTAAATTTTTATTTTATAAGTCTTTATTGTACACCAAAGTAAAATACAGAACATAATTTTTACAAATAGATTTAGTACAATGGGCGGTCTTATCGCTAAAAGCGATCTCTTCCAGACAACCTTTACCTTACTGTGACATACATAATAAATTAATTAACTTGTAAACATCTTCACCGGTGAACTCGGGAGTACGAAATTCTTCATTCACATACCAGGAGCCTATCACGGGTTTAAAATCTCGTGCACGGAATGACGTCACATCCCAGATTAAAACCATACAGGGTGAATTTATAAATAGTTGACAAACTTTGAGCAGTTACTGCTTGCAATTTTTCTGTATCGTAACTTAGAAAAGCGGGCAAAGTTATTTCTCAAAATTTGTCGACTGTTTGCAAATTCACCCTGTATAGTGTTCCCTGCACCTATTTTCTCATTTTGTATCTATTATCTATTATCCCAAATGCTTGCGACCCAGATATGTATAATCGAAACTAGTCTCTAAGTCTACAGGTTAAACGGTACAATATATATATAGGTAGATTTAAAAGGCTTAAAGGTGTTACTCGTTTTTATTGGCAGACGTGATGTGACGTGGTCTTTCAGAGATTACCCTCTATAATGTAGTAGTTCGGTGGACCGTACTTTTCGGGTGTCAATAGTCCGGTTAATACAAGGCACTGAACTACATATACCCTTTTTTAAATAGTATTAGTTTATAGAAGTAATAATACAATTATTTAGTAATATAAAAAATCTAACGACCTACTGCCAAACACACTGGATGGCAGTAGGTCGTCAGTTTTTTTTGTACCAACCGAACTACTAACTAGAGGGAGATCAACGATAATGATCTTTGATTCTAATATTATATACCTATTATTATAATCTCCTGTTAATAATTTGGGGGCCAATTCCTGTAACGTAAAATAATAAAGTATCGATCTAGTCTCGTAATGTTAAACGTCCTAAACGGCATTCACGTAACTGACAACACAATGGTATGCGTTGACTGACATGCGATTATACGCTTTATTTATACAAAGCTAATATTGTAATATTAGTGGGACAGAATGCCAAAAGGGTGTTTGGTACTGACGATATTTAAGCGACGATTTCTCAAAACATAAAAAAAATATTTATCGAAAAAAAAAACTAATAAGTAGTTATATTATCAAATTTTAAAGAAAATTGTCTAAGTTTAGGTGATTAATTCGATATAAAACTTACTGCCTACTCTTGCAATCGACATCCAAAAATAAAAGCCGATTTGATATCTCTTTCGGAAATGGCTGCGGGTTTTGGGTTAGAAAGGGACAACAAGAGATATCTCGAGACGCTACCAATACAGTATCTGTGGTTAGATGGCAAGCATTATGCAATAGCACAACATAAGTTTAATAAAATATTTGTTTTTACATGCGAAAATCAATCTCACATTTCTATGGTAAACATTTTACAAATTTATTTATTATGCTCATCAAAAAACCCCCCTTTCATTTTTGTGCGTATATTATCAAACACCCTATATATTCAATTCATAATCCAATCTCATTCGGGTCAACGGTCGTTATGTCTTTAAAGTTGTATGACGTGAATTGGGTCCCTGGGCTACTTCAACAAAACACTCAAGTATTCCCTTACGTTTATCTTGTTATTATTTACAGGGTCCGTCGCGTGAAACACAGACGTTCAAAGCAAAGCTCAAGAAGAAAATGCAGGCTCAATTGTCGAGGCAACGTGAGTTATACACAGTAAAAATCTATCATTCCTTCTAGCTCAACGTGTGCGTGATGTGATTGCCTGAAAATATAACACTAGATTTAAAAGGCACGTCAATATACGTGCTTTTGAGTTATGTACCTCAAAAGGAAAAAAGTTAGCCTTGTAGGATCACTTCGTTGTCCGTCTGTCCGTGAATAACCTTTTTCTCAGGAACGCGTGGAGAAATGAAGTTGAAATTAACATCAAATAGGTCTACGGTCCCTTCAAGCAGCATATTATGACTCTTGCAAAAAAAAACCTATAATGGTTATTCCTCTTGACCTAGGATCATGGAATTTGGCAAGAAGCACGGTCTTACAGTACAAGTAAGGGAAAAAATCAGTAAAACGAAAATTTGTATTAGATATATAACAAAAAAAAAACGAAACCCTCGGTGTGTGAGTCACACTCGCACTTGGCTGTTTTTTATACCGTAGGACGATCCCCTAACCTCTGTCCTACGCTGTGTTGGTGGTCTCCGCTTGATAATCTTTCTGCCTTAATTCTAATTCTAGGGTGTGGGGAATAAGACCTACACTTCCCCAAAGGCCGTCGGTTCTTCTAGCTATGTGCCCCATACTCTATTGAAGTCGACCGAATGCTAGGTGTGACTAAAGTACCATATTGTTTCAGTCCGCGCAGACAAACGGGCCGAGGCGGAACGCGTGGAGCGTGAGTTCCGTCGACAGGAGCGACGCGATGAAGAGATGAGGGAGTTGGCTATCAAACTGCGACGCAAGTCTGTATCTTACAACTTATCCTTTTTATCCTTCTATATTATGTTATTTTTATTAGTCTTGTGCAAATTTTCATGTTTCCCTTTTCTGTGTACTACCTACACATTTTTATCTACAATACACAAATGTTATCTGAAAGAGAATGCTGTTTAGCATTAAGTTCGCCTTTGTACTGGTTTTATGAGTGCAAAAAAGTATTTTCAATCAATCATAATCACATGCTGAGCATAAGTTAAGTACCGGTAACTACTGAAGCGGACAGATGTATGAAATTAAAAGTACAGAACAAACATTTTCAGTTTCCGTGGATACCTGCCCGGAACCTCTAATTTTTATCCCATTACGGAAACGTAAAAGGATTATTAAGCCAAATGTTTCTATCGTTGATCTTAACAAATTTGTCGACCTATTTTATAAATGGTATACCCATTTATAAAATAGTACGACAAATCGATTAATCAAATCGTACCTATTTCCCAATTAATTTGAGTATTCAAATTGGGTTTATACATATTTTTAAGGTCATACTTGTTATTTCCTTATTTTCGACGTGCGATTTATTGAATCTTGATACATAAAGGCAGATAAAATGTTGTGTTATGTGTCGCATTGCGATGGTATAAGCGTCACCACACACGAGCCACGCACCGCCACAAATCACCGCCACCGCTGCGAATGCATTTTTCGTTGATTTTATATGAAGCCGCAAACGGCTGACGCCAGTGGTCGCTACACGCCACGAGACGCCGCTTCGTGTGGGCGTGTTGCCACCACCGACCGAAAGTGAAGTAAAAAAGTGGTTGTAGCGCGGTTCGGCTTATAAAGTGGCCGAATTCTGTGGCGGCGTTTAGTGGCTGTGGCTCATGTGCTAGGCTAAGTGTGTGCGAGTTTCTTTTTATATTTTACGCAGTCATTTTACAAATTAGCTAAACTTAGTAAATCATCTGAAATGAGCTATTGTAACGTTTTCATTTTGTTTCAGGCATCGTGAGATGAGGCACCGGCACAGGAGGTCGAGCGATGACTCCGACAGGTCTCGTAGCAGATCCACATCGAGGTAAATACATATTTTAAAGTAAGAGAAATATATTTGGGACTAGCTAACAAATCAGCAGCTACGCACGCGTAGGTTTTCAATATAAACATTACCTTCCTTCTGCGCAGTTGGGTAAAAAGTAGCATATGTCAACCGGGGATAGTGTAGCTTCCCAATGGTGAAATATTTTTTTAAATCGGTCCAGTAGTTTCGAAGTCTATTCAACGCAAACAAACAATCAAATCTTTCCTCTTTATAATTTAGTATAGATGTATTTGTAAGTTTGAAGGTAGTTTACGTAGGTTTATGATCTTAGGTATACCGCCGTATTTTAAATGTATTGTCTTGTCAATCCAAAGGTTGTCTGGAAGAGATCGTCTTTAGAGAAAATACCGCCCATTGTACTTACCTTTAATCATCATCATATCCGCCATAGGGTGTCTACTACCTCCCCCATAGATTATTAGACTTACCTTTATTTTTGTGTATTTCTTTGTCATTTTAATTTTGTTTTGTGTGCATTATACATACATGTTTTGTTATGTACGACATTAAAATGAAAACGGGTATGGCTAATGGCTAGTATTGTTGTAAAATAGGTTTTTATTAAAATACAATATCATTAAAAAAAATCAATCAAACTTCATATTAAGTCCTAAATTATCAATGAAACAGTCTGTCTAAAATAGGTAAGCAAATCATAATCATTCATCATGTAAGTAGGTACACTGTTAAACTGCCTAAGCGGCGTCGTCGCAAAGCCGCCGCCGATTTACGTTAAAAATTGTTTATTGGAAATGTATCGATTACCGAATAAATATTCAAGCTACCGTTATTAAAGCCACCTCTAAAATCAGAAAATAAATAATAATAATAAATATTGGTGAACATTTCACACAGCGTTATTTAGCCCCAAACTAAGCAGAGCTTATACTATGGGAACCAGATAACTGATAGAATACTTATATACTTTTTTTTTTGTAATACATACTTATAATATGTAGAAAAACACCCAAACACGGAACAAATATCTGTAGATTATGCAAACATTTGTTCCGCGGCGGGAATCGAACCCTGCGCCACGGAGGCAGTAAATACGATTCCGGATGTGTGCTTTAAATTAATGTCGTAAATACCAAAACAGGTATCTCTATCTATTATATTATATGACGCGTAACATAATTCTTACATCGTATTCCAGAGATTCAGCGGCCGGTGATAAGAAAGCAAGCCGATCCCAAAGCCGATCGCCGGACAAACGCCCGCCCGTCTGGGAGAAAGACGCCGCGCCGTACAAATCTGACGATCCACCCTTACCCCCTCTACCCCCCTTACACACACTCCCCCCACCCCCCTACATCAGGAAACGAAACACCGAAGAAGAATACGCATCCAAAAACTACCAAGACAAGAGCAACAATCGAAGTCCTTCACCAAGCAGACGGATACCGGTCTGGGATGTACCGAGAGAGCAGTACCGGCCTGAGGGTCCGTCGTACCCCAGGCAGAGGCCAGAGGACGATAGAATGGAGTATAGATACGAGAACCCTAGACCCCAAGCTCGTTACGATAGCTGCTACAACCAGAATCAGCAGACTCAGTACGATAGTCGCTGGGATTCGAAGATTAGGCGGCCATTTAGTCATAGAGGTGGTTATAGAGCATTTAATAGACCCCCCTTACCTCCAGGAGTAGGTCCGTTGAACTGGCAAAGAGATCAAGGTTATAGTAATGAGGATGACGAAAGAAAAGTCAAACTTGTTGATTACTGATTTTCTCCAAATGACTATTGAATCGTTTGCGAATATATAGGGTGTCCCATTAAGACCGCCTATTTTGAATTCATGGCCATTTTTTTGTGTCGGTCGTACAGCGTTTTTGTCTAACAGATATCATGTCTGAACATTGAAGTTTAGTATTTTTCAAACTTTCGCGATTACTGTATATAATTACTGGTTTAAATGGGTACACATACGCGATAAATACCCGTTTAAATCAGTAATCATTGAAGTTTAGTCATGGAAAAGGGAATCGGTTTGACAATTCTTCATTTACAAAAACAAATATGTTTTTGTTACATTAAATGTCAATACAAAAGATTGGTTTATTTTATAAATGTATTCAACAATGTCAGAGTATTACCTAAGATGGTAAATTAAGCGCCTAAAATCATAAAAATAATCGATATTCGCGCAAAAACGTGAAATGTTTCTTAACGTTTGGCGCATTGTCTGCCGGTTTTAAATGTTGATTCATTGAAACTGAATCTTGTAAGCTTGGAAATTAAGTCTTGTATTCCTTTAGTCAAAATTCGCTGTACACTTCTTGGTGAAAATCTAAATTACTGAATCGAGGTGGAAGGAAAATCTTTCTATTTCTGTAGTGGATTTTCACAACTTCTATGCGTTGTGCGTCCATGTAATTTTCCATACATTAAATCTTTTACACAAAAGCACAAAAAAAATGGAGCTGAATTAAAAATAGGCGCTCTTAATGGGACACCCTTTAGTAGAGTTTATTGAATGATGAATTTGTTATTATATATTGTAGTGAAAAGTTTACACCAATTTAATAATAAATACAATTTTTAAAATAGGAATGTTAAATGTACAAGTTGCTATTTATTTTTATTAATTGTAAATGAGATAGTACCTACTTAGTGCAGAGCGTAATGATTTTTCCATCCATTTTTGCAACACGCCATATCAAATTTTTCGACATGGCATTTTAATCTAATTCTTCTTTATCTAACATTGTTTATTACGTGATACTGATTATTTGGGACTGGAAATTGACTTAGGTCCCACAGTTGGGTAGAATCTTGGTTATTTAGCTCGTGTTCAGGTCACACACGCGAGCAAAACATCAAGATATTCAAGATATTGTATCCAGGTAATATTCACACAGTAATTCCATCCAAAAGTTGTCTGGTATAGATCGCTGGTTAAGAATGCCGATTGTATTACATTGTTTTTTTTCTAATTTAATTGTTTTGGTATGCAAAATAGTACTTTCTATTAATAATGGCTTCGCATGAACTAAGTAACGACTACATATTTATCTTCTATTTAAATAAAACTAACCGAACTCGTTTATGTGCCCGGTTTTTGAGCAAAGCTCGGTCGTCCATATTTGTCGTTTAAAACAAATTTTAAATATTCACATTTTTAAGTTCAATGTATATTTACATTTCCATGTATTCAGTAGCAGCTAGATTTATGTAATAAAAATAAAAGTACAGTTCTGTTTTTATTTAATTGCCTCTTACTTAACTAAAACTACGCTGACTAAAAATAAAATTCATAAATATTTTGAAACCTAGAAATATTATAACAATAATTATATGGCCACATCTATGACACTCGAACATTTTAATAGACTTTATAAATACTGTATTTTACTTAGGCACTTCAATATATAAAAAGTTTAATTTTGACCAAAAGGCGTAAACAATACCGAAAACGCTGACTGATACCATAGACTCAGATTATACAGACGCTATAATCTGAGATTCTGATATACATACATATATTAACAAATAAAATTTAAAAACCCCTGACCCTTTTTGCCTCGGGAGTTAAAAATGCCAGCTAAGAATTACCCCAGTTACACTAGCTTTAAAAGAAACGCGTCTAAATCTGTGCACCCGTTTCCGGGAACTACCATGCCACAGACATTTTAATACGGCAAACTTATAACACCCCTCTACGCCGGGGGCTATAGGGTTACAAAGGGGGGTTGGCCATTAGTTCATGCAAAAACTTGTTGTATTCAGTTCAAATTTTAACCATGACAGGTAAAGGGCACTACTTCGCAGCCACGAGGAAGTAACAGTTTACTTCCCCGTGGCAACAATCTTGATGAGAAACGCACATTCCTAAGGGGCGGCAAAACAAGGCCCCAGGCCCCAGGCGACAATTCCAGGAGTCACCAAATTCTTCAATAAAAAATATGTTTTAAAAAGCGCTTGGCATCCAGCGCATGTCGTACAATCGATTATTCCACTCCCTGCCCGTGGTCCGCCTTATGTAGGTGGTTCACCTGGCTGTTTATTTTATTTGGAACGCATCAAACTTTAACCCCTCCCCTAAAGGGTTGGAGAAGACGGTACCACATCAAGTTTCTGCCCCGGTTAGGAAATATTCTAGATCTGGTACTTTTGACTCTTCCGTCAATCACATGAATCCTTACGGGTATCTAATCACTGAGGGTATCCACGTCGACTTCCTCGTTGTCTTCGTTGGTGGAGTCAGGGTCTCGTAGCCCCGGAGCGGTCAGACCGCGCCCCTCTTTTGTATGTCTCCACTTCATACGTCGGTTTTGGAACCATACTTTTACCTGGAAAAAGAGTATGTATTAGGTTGGGGAAAAAGTTTCTTCGCATTTTTTAAGAAAATTCAAAACATTTTTTAATATAGTTTATTTACATTCAACTAAGGTATGTAGGTACCATTTTGTTCGATAACTTTTTGCCATCTTGTAGGTAGAGACATGATCCCATTGCTATAGAAATTTTAGGGGCTTCTGATCAAAATACCGCGACAAGTAGTTTTGGCAGTCCTCTCGTGATGTTAACCTGACACTGCCTAAAGAATTCTGAAGAGACCGAAACAGGTGGAAATCTGAAAGTGCAAGGTCAGGACTATACGGCGGATGCATTAACACCTCCCAGCCAAACTCTCTTAATTTTTTCTGAGTGGCTAAAGATGTGTGAGGTCTAGCGTTATCATGATGAAAAACCACACCCCTTCTGTTGATTAATTCCGGCCGCTTTCTCTCAACTTCTTGCTTTAATCTCATCAGTTGTTCGTAGTAGAGTTCAGAATCGATGGTCCTGCCTGGTGGTAACAGCTCATAATGAATAATGCCCTTCCAATCCCACCACACACACAGCATCACCTTGTTGCGAGTTAACCCGGGTTTCGCCACAGTCTGTGAAGCCTGACCAGCCTTTGACCACGACCTTTTTTACACGTTCTTGTCGTACGTGATCCACTTTTCATCACCAGTTATCAGCTTCTTTAAAAATGGTTCGGTTTCATTACGTCGTAATAAAGAATCACAAATGTGTACACGGTTCATTAGGTTTCTTTCAGTGAGCTCGTGGGTTACCCAAATATCGAGCTTTTTTGTGTACCCAGTTTATTTCAAATGCGCCAAAACTGTTTTGTGGTCAATTCTCAGTTCTTCAGCTACGTCGTAACTACTGATATGCCGATCTTGCTCCACTTTTTCAAAAATGGCATCAATTTTATCCGTAATAGGGCGACCAAAGCGACGTGCATCTTTGACATCAAAATTTCCGGATTGAAAACGCTTAAACCAAATTTGTGCTACTCTCACAGACACTGCATTAGGTCCATAAATATCGCAAATTTTTTTTCGCGGCTTGTGTTGCATTTTTACCTTTTTTGTAGTGAAATTTTAAAATGTATCGAATTTCTTCATTAGTTTCACTCATCTTTACAGTACGAAAAACAAATAAAAATCACACATTTTCCTAATTTGAATTTGGAATTATCTTCTTTAAAATTTAAACTTTGAATGATACCAAAACCAGCCAGATACAAATAGTATAGCCAAAGAGATTTTATTATAAGTTCATACATACTATAATGCGAAAAGACTTTTTCCCCAACCTATTATGTACGTATGTATAGGATAACACTTAAAATAAAAATAACTATGAGAGTACCAAATAGTGATCAAATAAACATAAGATATAGGTATTTTTATAAATATGGGATTTACCACGTACTGTTTTATCGGTGTTACGATCGTGTGCGAGGCCACACCATACTCGGAGCCGTTACAAATAGTAATCGATTAGATTAGGACATTTCACACAGCGCCATCTAGCCCCAAATTAAGCAAAGCTGATTACTATGGGAACCAGATAACTGATATAATTCTTAGGTATATCCTTTTTTTATAAATACATACATACTTATGTATTCATTTATAACGTATGTATTTACTGACGAACTCCGTGGCGCAATGGGCGTATAGACGGCTGAGACGCAGGAGGTAGCGGATTTGATTCCCGCCACGGGACAAATGTTTGCATGGTCTACAGATATTGGTTCCGTGTCTGGGTGGTTTTCTATATATTATAAGTATGTAAGTATTCTGTCTGTTATCTGGTTCCCATAGTACAAGCTCTGCTTAGTTTGGGGCTAGATAGCGCTGTGTGAAATGCCCAGCAATATGTATTATTATTATTATAGATAAACAACCAGAACCAAATCTGTAGATCATGCAAACATTTGTTCCGCGTCGGGAATGGAACCCGCAACTTTTTGCGTCTCAGCCGGTTATTATTGCGGCGCCACGTCGTAGTTATTGAAATAAATCAATTAAATTCAATATTTTGTATTAAAAAATTTCTAATTAACTTCAGATTGGTATTACCTGAGCATCAGTGAGTCCTAGCGTCGCAGCCAGCTGCCTTCTATCAGGCTTAGTGATATACTTCTGGATTTGAAACCGCCTCTCCAGTCCTTTCCTCTGAAGGTTGCTGAATACAGCTCTGGACCAGGACCTCTTCCGTTTGCCGCTCGATGTCACGTCACAGCGGGGCGCGGAGTGCGGAGGCGAGGACGAGGGAATGGGCAGTCGATACACTGGAATATCAAAATAAATAAAAGTAAGTATCGGAGGATATAAATATTAAATCGATTAGGCTGCACGCAGGAATAGATAAATTAATTTATCTATGACGCAGGTGATTTATGGAGGCCACACACGTAACGATTTCTTTGCGCAAGCCTCTGTGGGAAGAATTTGTTCAAATTTCATAACATTGCAAATCGGTAACTGATTACGACACGTTATCCTTGAAAAGTTGTTAATATTTTGAAACTTTTTCGAAGAGAAACATGTCTCTGGCGGTTAACTAAGTTTAAACCAGGAACCGGCCCTAGGTGTATTCGCATTTGCCGTACGGTACAGGCCGCATGCGGCGGGCGACCTAAAATCATGTTAAATTTTAAATGACTGCTTTGTTTTTCATTAAAGTCGGGTAGATTTTTAATACCCATTTATTTACTAAATGTTTTAAATTTTAGTCAACAAATATATGTCAATGAATGGTAGTTGCGCTGCTTTTTGACTTTTAATTATTATTTTACTAGTTGTTGCCCGCAACTTCGTACGCGTTACACTACTAGATGTGTATGTAAACTAGAAATAAAACTTCTCCCAATTTTAGATTACGCTGATTCCTGCTATCTTGACCTCACGGAGGAGCAGCTCAATAAGCTTGAGCGTCTTCAAAATTTTTGCATAAGGTTTATTTTCGGACTCCGGAAATACGACCACATCTCCGAATTTCGTAATAATCTCAAATGGCTCCCCATTCGACTTTGCCGGAATACTCACATCCTATCCCCCCTTTTCAACATCCTTCGTAATCCATCCATACCTTATTATCTGAAGGAACGCTTCGAGTTTCTTCATTGCACAAATTCCCGAACACTTCGATTCTCTGAAAACCTCCTTCTCAAAAAACCGATGCATAGAACTAGTTTCTATGCAAACTCCTTTTCCGTCCAAGCTGTCCGATTATGGAATGCCTTGCCGGTCTCCATAAGGAAATCCCCCTCACCTTCCGTATTTAAAGCTAGACTCAAAAACTTTTTTTTAAAAAACATTTTTATCCCATAGGACCTGATATATGGGGTAAAAAGTAGCCTATGTTGTAATCTAAGTATAATCTACGTACATACTACATTTCATCAAAATCGGTTCAATCGTTACGACCTGACTGAGTAACAAACAAACATCCAAACTTTCGCATTTATAATATTAGTGTGATTTATTATCTAAGTAAAACACCTGGTTATACATTAGGCCAATGATGTCCTTAAACATGTTAAAAACTACGTTTCAAACACCAGGTTCTTGAAATTTTTAGGTAAGATAATTTCCCACTACTAAATCGAATTATGTATGTGATACTGTTTTTACGCGTCACCTATTAGGTACCTACTACCTACTAAGTATAAATGCGTTGTTTTGTTTCATGTTACAGAAAACAAAAAAACTCGTAGAACCTGCTACGAACTCACTACGAATATTTGTTCACACAAAAGACATCAACGCGTTTTTTATCGACTTTGCTAACAAACAGAAAATTACCTACACTTTTGAAGTCAATAACTAAAGCTCTTTTAATGTTTAAAAACTTTAACGAGTACATAAAATGTTAATAAGTTTAAAAAAAATCTTACAGATGTTTTAATTGATTATAACAGTTAGATGCTAAGGACTTGTACGACAAAGAATACCTAATAACTACCTTTTTATTTAAGCTTCCTTAATTAAGATAGTGGTTCGCCCCGAAATAGATCTCGCGAATCTCCATAAAACAAATAAAATAATATTTGTAATCTTTGACTACTAAAATAGTGCCACAAAATGCACAACCAAATAACTTGACCTAAAGTTTTATTCAAATTACAAGTAACGGGAGTTCATGTTAATAGGATAAAAAAAATTTGGGGTAGAAATTGCAGTTATTCTGGATTTCAGACTGGTGTACCCTGTGCATTTCGTCAAAGTTCAGTTTTTATTATAACTAATAATTCAAAAATTACAAGATTTAAACTTAAAATAAAAATGGGATCGAAATTTACCCAAGAAGACTTTTCAGTAAACGCCCCACTTGACCTAATAGTCTCATTTTAATATTTTTTTACCACTCTTGATCACCAAGATCTCAACAACCCCCCCAACATTTTTAGCTCATTTAGCCACACCAGGATAGTGCCTTCATTACCTACCATTCACAATGATCGGATTAACACTTCGAAAGTTATCCTTGGATAAACAAACATACATACATCGCCGATTCGTAAAAGTTGATTTGGAGATTTTGCTTCGCTCGATCAGCTATGGTTTAAGTACTACAAGCTGCTGACAAGGGCCTACAGTCATTTGGTCTCTACTCAGTTGCGTAGGGCCCGACCCGCCTCACAAAAGAAAGAAAAAAACAAACAACTAGTTTCTGGAGTAACAGTTTGGCGCTACATCCTCACAGGACTCGCTAACTATTCTCACTATTTCCAGTAATTTTACGAATGCCATATACTCGTACCATAGTAACTACATAATCGGCATCAATAGGTGCCACAAGACACCCGCGCACGGCGGAGTTTTTCAAACACCTACTATCAAAACAGGAAGTGGTTTCAACAGATATCTCTATGCATAAGATATATACCAGTAGTCGGCCTCAATGCTGGATGCAAGTGCGTGTAGGAGAGAGGCAGAGGCAATTGCAGTAGCGGCTCATCTCTGCAACAGCGATACAGGGCTGCTACACATCCCGCACACGGCGGCTCCTGCCTTGCTTCCTCTCTCACAGAACTAGCAGTCGATGGAATGTTACCCAGGATACTGTCCACACTGAACTTAAGCTTACTCGTGTTCACTTCACTTATCGACATCTCCACAACCTTATCGTTGAATATTTTAAGACTTTCACCAAAGAAACACTCAAACAGGTTAAAACAATACCCAGTAGGCTAAAAACTATCTATTTCAGGCATTTCCAGACGAGAATGAACAGAACACAACCTTCCAGCATGAAGGCTTCAGAAAAACTGACAGACGACGCGCGGCTGGTATCTGCGCGCGCGCACGTTGTAGGCGTGTCTTGTCCGATCAAGCGTTGCGATTGGTTAGTTATTTACTGGGCGTAGCTTAGTATTATGGAGTATTGACTGATGTTGATGTTTAAGCAAGTGCAGTTGTTTACATTAAAGTGCTTCTTTTATGTGTTTTATATGAGTTTGCTTCGGATGAGAGTTTATAGCCGAGTAGCTTACGTCACTTGCCTATACACTCCAGATACACTATACATTAAAAGTGATGATCTTCCTTCTCCGTTTAAGATAGTTCAACCTACCAACAAAAGAGTTTTAACCGAAACCTCACTATTCCCTTGATGAGAATCATACCTAAGACCTATCCAAGTCTGAACTATATCATGAATATAGACATAAGCGCGAATAGCGAATGAAACTGCATTCTCAAGAATGTAGAAGTCTCATTTACCGTTGGTTTGCAAGTTCTTCCGGCCCTTTTCTCACATTTCGTGGGGTCGGCACAACATATATTTTCCCTCCATACCTTTCTATCGTAAGTTGGTGTACAAGTTAATAGTAAAAAAATCTGTTTGAGGACGGTAATTTTTAGCACCTACATTAAAATGCCACAACAAATACCTTAGAAAGTTTCCACTTTTTCTAGATATTTATGTTTAATATATTTATGTACATTTTTTATTTATATATTTATTTATATTTATGCCCCGCGGCGGAACCAGGAACGCAGGTCGCCCGCCGGCAAGATGGATGGACGAGATTATAAAAATTGCAGATCGTATGTGGGTTAGAACAGCGTAGGACAGAGGTGTATGGCGACAACGAAGAGAGGTCTATGCCCAGCAGTGGGATAAGAAGGGCTGACGATGGTGATGATGATATTTGTGTAAACATAATAGGTACATAATAACCCTAGGATTAGATTAAAAAAGAATTCATTACCAGTAGGTACAAATAAATGCTCAGCGTCAGAATGTAACGGCGACCAATAAAGGTTGCTAGTAGCCGTTGAGTGCAGATCGCACAAGATTGGTTACTCTAGAAATCTATGGGTAAGAGATATTTTTCAATCCTAGGTCATCTTCTGCGGAACATCTATGTTGATGATAAAGATACATTTATTTGCTTGAACATAATATAAGTATAAAGGTCTTAGTTATGTAGGTAAGTGTCAATTCAAGATTCCAGCACTATCTAAAGTTTTGGAAAGAGCCCTAAATAACAGGTTGGTCAAATATTTGGAAGGTTCTAAACTTATCTCTGAAAACCAATTTGGTTTTCGACAAGGCAAATATACAGCAGACGCCGTATCGGAGCTAAATAAATACATTGTAAATTGCCTAGATAGAGGCACAAAGTGCATAGCTATCTTTATAGATCTGGCCAAAGCATTTGATACGGTGCCCATTTCCTTACTTGTGGATAAGCTAGAACGACTCAGTATACGCGGAAACCAACTTAAATTATTTCAGAGCTACTTGAGGGAAAGAACACAATGCGTAAAGATCGATGAACACGTTAGCTCCGAACTACCGGTCACATACGGAATTCCGCAGGGCTCTATCCTTGGTCCAACTCTCTTCCTAGCATACATGAATCAGCTACTTATGTGAAATTGAAATGGTGGATGGCAAGCTACTAGCTTTTGCTGACGATACAGTTTTACTGTTCCAGGGAGAGAGTTGGGAAAAGGTCTACACAGTGCTCAATCTAACTTTAACCTAGTCTCTACGTATTCTGCCTCCATGGCGCAGTGGGCGTATAGACGGCTGAGACGCAGGAGGTAGCGGGTTCGATTCCCGCCATGGAACAAATGTATGCATGAGCTACAGATATTTGTTCCGTGTCTGGGTGTTTTTCTATATATTATAAGTATGTATTTACAAACAAAAAAGTATATAAGTATTCTATCAGTTATCTGGTTCCCATAGTACAAGTTTTGCTTAGTTTGGGGCTAGAAAGCGTTGTGTGAAATGTCCAGTAATATTTATTATTTATTTATTTATTTATTATTTATACCATAACATCCTTACTCTAAACGCTACTAAATTTAAATACCTAGCCTTCTCCTTGCGTAAACCAGGACTACCAAATGTAGCAAACCACTTCATAAGAGCCCACACTATACAGTGCCTATCTTCCGCTTGTCGCTCCGTTTGTGACTGTCCGACACTCGAAAGCTGTAACACCATCAAATACCTCGGTGTTTGACAATTGATTCGTGCTTGTCATATGGACCCCATGTTAATTTGCTTACTGCCCGAACGGAAACTAATTGCTGTCTTTAAAAAGATAAAATACGCAGCAAACAAAGAACAACTCAGAAACACATACTATGCTCTATGTCAATCACTGCTGATTTATTGCTTATCGACCTGGGGGGGGAGTTTTAACAACACGTTTGCTTCCACTTGAAAGGGCCCAAAGAGCAGTCCTGAAAGTAGCTTTTACTCGCCCTTTCATGTACCCGACGAAACAACTCTATACTGACTGCGAAGTTTCATCTGTAAGACAATTATTTATACAACAAGTTATTCTTAGATAACACAAAATTAAACCAGATATAAACATATTAAACAAAAGACGAACACAAAGAATATACAAACAATCAACTTGCAAACCTCATTTGCACGAAAACATTCAACTTTCCTAACGACATATCTAGGTAACAAAATAAATAAAATAACAACAATTCATAAAACAACACACGTAGAAAGTAATAATAGATTTCTAAAATATTTACTTAGCATAAACTACCAGCAAACAGAGGATTTATTATTCTTCATTCTTCATATATATTGCATTCAATCTTGAAAAGTTGTTGTATACCACAAGACTATACCAACGGTAATATATTATGTATAATTATTATAGCAAGTATACGAGCCACTATATATATTTATATGTATATATATTTTCTAGTACACTTAATTATAAGAACATTTATTTCAAACGAATGTTGCAATGTTTGCTTACACTTTCACATCAACACACACACACACATACAAACAAATTCATCAAATAATAATTAAATAGATTAATCGTTAAATTAAAAAACACGGGCATTTAGTTGATAAGTAGCAATATAATGAGCTAGTATTATTTTTAGTCTATAGTTATTCTTTATTTTCCTTGTTTCTAAAGAAGCAATATAATGATGTTTACTCATTTAGTATAAAGCTCAGTCTGTCTATCTAATACCTATTGTATCTGTAGTCAGTCATACCTACATTGCCATGCCCATCCTATGTGTATCGAGCCGAAACCAGAGATCCTTTGCGTCTAAACACATGTTTTTAAACTTAGCTACAGCAAGGTATCAAAGTATTTGATGTTGATAACAAGGTTGTAGTGCAAAACCACCAGATACAACACCCTAGGTATCCTAGAAATATAACTATTTATATAAAAGTGCACTATGTAAACCTTTTTTGAAATAAATACATATTTATTCATTCATTCAATTATGTTCTACCTTATCTAGCATGCAAATTACAAAATATAACGGAAAATGACAAATTTAAAGGTGTTATTATCTATCCTAATATTATACAGAGGAAAGATCATCCCTGAGTAACATAGGCTACTTTTTACCCAACTGAGCAGAAGGAGGGTAATGTTTTTATTGAAAAACTACGCGTGCGAAGCTGCGGATTGGTCAGCTAGTAAGGTATATGTATGTATAAATGTTTCAAATACAATTAGTTAATTATATTATTAATAAATAAATGAAGTTAATTAGTTTCAGATAGAATCATAATATTGTAGTAAAATAAAGATGAAGATAAAATAATATGTAAATAGGTACTATAGGTACATAAAAAATATAGGTCAAACTTAGTGCTAAAATTACAATGTGGGCGCTATAAATTCCTAAATATTATAATAACATTTAATTATTAATAATTGTTTAAATTTATATATAAATAAATTTTCATTTAGCATGTGATGTTGAATTATATAATTTTCTGCAGTGGTGCCTCTTTGTTATCATAATTTAAGTATAATGAAGCGTAAGTAGCCCGCATGTGGGTTGCTACAAACCAGACGCAGGAATAAAATCACTGAATCTTTCCACCACACGATTAAAGCCACTTTAACATAATACATACCGAATCGATTTGAGAACAATTGGTGAATGTAAATGGGTAATTTTCGAGCAATTAGTTGCCCGATGAACCGAAAAGTTCCAATATCCAACAAATTCCAACATTACATTTCTTGAAAAATCTATGGAAACTTTACGTTGCCTGAAAGAAATGGAATTTACAGAGTAGATATTGGTAGAGTACGGAAAGTTCGACCTAATCCTCCAAATAAATACATACCTAGTAAAAGGGTCTAGGGTATTTCCTACTTGATACCGACTTTAAAAACGGAGGTTTCAATTTGTAGTTTTTGGGGTTTCGTACCTCAAAAAGTAAAAAAAGGAACCCTTATAAGATCACTCTCTTCTCCGTCTGTCCGTGTATCACCACCGATTTTCTCAGTAACGGGTGGACCTAGCAAGTTGAAATTAATACGAGATACTGAAGTTTATAGTCCCCATTAGGTGTATAAAAATAAAGGTCCTGAGTCAACATGATAAAAAAATATGGGCAAATTTAGATTTTCGCGAAAACTTGTAAGTACCAAAATTTACCTTAATTTTCAACTTGTTTTATTTTTGAATGTTCTCTTTACTTGTGCTGTAAGATTGTGCGCCCATACAACTCAGAGGACTATTTTAATTGGCGTCAACTATGTCTCTATGGGGATACCCTTTAATTTTCAACTTTTTTATTTTTTTAGAATTTTTCCTTTATTTGTGCTGTAAGACCTTGCTTTTAACCAAAATTGACAATTCTAGGTCAACCGGAAGTACCCTATAGGTTTTTGGTCGAAAACCTAAATGGTAGTTCCCGTTGACCTAGAATCACGAAATTTGATAAAAAGCAAGGTCTTACAGCACAAATAAAGGAAAAATTCTAAAAAAATAAAAAAAATTGAAAATTAAAGGGTATCCCCATAGAGACATAGTTGACGCCAATTAAAATAGTCCTCTGAGTTGTATGGGCGCTCATACAATTTAGAGGACTAGCTTAATCGGCATCGACCATATAAGGTAAATAAATAAAATTGTGCTATTATAATTATAATGGGTAGGTGCGGAACCCTCGGCGCACGAGTTCGACTCTCACTTGACCGGTTTTTATTTTAAATAAGTTTACGCACAACTTTTTACAGGACAGACGAACTTTAATGATGCTTTTTTTAATTTATAAGTTATAACTTGAGGGTGGTTTATGTTAACCATTTAAATTTCATTGAGGATAAATTATTTGAAGGTACTTCCCTTAGAAGATAAAATAAGATGAAAAAATCAATTACTTGCTCTGCAGTGTGTTTGGTATTGTTAGCAAGGACTCTAAAAATTAAGTAGAAGTTTCAGTAACCACTTTTCATTTTAGAATTTCGTTTCCAATTTTCTGTTTTATGCGGTCTGTTTTATTATGTTAAAAAGTTAGGTTCTTGTTTTACGCACATTTTAGACCTATATTTTATTACCTTACTAAATTAAAAGTTGCTCTATCTAAGCGGTAATTCAGCAAGTAACTTTTTCATATCTTTCCTATGTGGAACATTATTACTAACAGAACAAAAATTGTGATTTATCCAAAATTGGTAGCAGTTGCTCCATGTAATCACCCGTGTAACCTAACAAGAACAACTGCCGGTCTAAAACTGTAAAATCGATTACGATGAGTTTATTTTGCTTGTCAGAAACACCTGTGGTACATCTTCGCCAACAGATATAGATCGGATCATTACCCAGCGCTTCGCTGTTTACGCGATGGAACAATTATCTGGGTTTTACAAAATTATTGCATACTTATAAGTGGAGATACTCAGGGAGCCAACTCAACCTCTTATAGCAATATTAAACTAATATTACACTGACATTTCGTACCACGACCCTCAATTAGTAAGCTTACATACTTTATTATTGTAAAGGCGAAGCAGTTTTGGTGACGTCACCATTAATCGTTCATTCAAAACGACTCAAATAAAGTTTTACTGTCTTTATAAATAAAATTATCCTAAAAAGTAAGTAAATCGTGTTTATTTTCGCAGTTTTATACCGAACGTGGTGGAATCACTAGAAAGCACTAAATATACCACATTATTAGGATTATAACAGTAATGTTTAAAAGTTTTGTAGTTCGAATCGAAGGTTAAGGTTAAGGTTTTTTAATGGTGCTACAAGCTTGAAACAAAACTTTCCTGAATATGGTATTCTAAAAGATTGTGGTCGGCGCCCAGGTCTTTATAAATAGCAAAGAATTAAATAATAAAAAAAATAGAACTATTCCAAATTATAATCCTTGTTGTGGACATTGTTAGCACTCTTAGGTACAGACAGTACTCGTAACCCCCTGCATTTTTAGAGATTCAAATAAAAACTTGTAGAAAGATTATTTCCAAAAAGTTTGTTTATTAAAATATAAATTTTAACTAAACACAAACATGTAACTAATAAAAACAATTAAGATTTATAATTTTTTTTACTGTGTATGTCTTTGTTTGACCACAATCTCACCTGATGGTAAGCGATGATGAAGCACGAAGATCAAGAAGAAACCTATTCACTCATACCATAAAGAGGCCCAAATTGTATTCTTTAGAAAACCAAGCGATGGCAAAGTGTTCCATACCTTAGCCTCATCATCATCATCCTTCTACAAGTTTTTATTTAAATCTTTAAACATGCAGGGTGTTACCAGTTAGTGACGCTGGCTGTACACTACCAAGGTACGAGAATAATATATATTGTTACGAGCTGAGGGTTCGGGATAAAATAATGGGAATCAGTCTAACCAAAATAACACTTTTATTCAGCACTAAACGATGAATACACGAACTTGGTCACACGTATCACAACACACTAATTCACACCACTGGTGCACTACTTAAAGTCACCGAAATGATCGCACGTATAGCTTAATCCAGACTGACTCGCGAGACCCTGCTCCACGTCAGTCCTCCAGGGCCTCGCTGAGACTCACTCACTCAGACTAACTCCGACTCGAGACTGACTCAGACTGACTGTCCGGCCATCTCTCCGGCCTATTTATATCGCACACATTTCGATTGTTCGAGAACGATGTCGATCCTTCCAGGAAAGGGTCGGTCCCTCGACACAATGGCCACTCCCCATTCTGCGAAACCACAAACAATAGCAACAATAACACTGAAAGACAAAAGCGTTCGAGAAGGTTCAATTATTACTCATTGTTTAACAGCCTCGGCGTAACACTATGTAGGTACTCTTTCTCTTATGCTAACCCATGAGTACTTAGTTATATTCCACTAGGGTAGTCCACAGCAAGTCAAAACGTTACATAGACACACCAACCTGGTACGGGCGCCGACCGCAACATTGTCTACGTTACTTGATAAAAAGATAAGCCTCATGGCACTTTTATTTATTAGATTTCATCATCATCATCATCGTCAGCCCTTCTCATCCCACTGCTGGGCCTATGCCTCTCTTCGTTGTCGCTATTCGCCTCTGTCCTGCGCTGTTCTAACCCACATACGACCTGCGATTTTTATAATGTCGTCAAGCCATCTTGCCGGCGGACGACGTGCATTCCTGGTTCCATCTCGGGGCCTCCCACTCAGTCAGCACCCTGCTCCACCTGTAATCAGGTAGGTGTTTATTAGGTTTGCCAATAGTTAAACACATGGATGACCAAAAACTTATTATCTAAATGCTTATTATCACATGTTTATAACCTAAGGACCTAAGGACGTTATTTGTGACTTGAGTATTTAGAGATCTTCCGTTGCAAAATGGCGCGCCCCACTACTTTATTATAGCGTAAATAATATTGCTTGTTTATCTTCAGGTCGAATAAAAAATATTACATAATAGTTATTTTGTGATCCTACTAAAAATGGTCAAAATTAAATTGCTCATTAGCCTATACTTGGCTAGATATTACAAGCTGACACGCGCGGCTTGGCACGCATGGTTTGCCCATAAAATCATTACCCTCCTTCTTCGCAGTCGGTTAAAAGTTGCCTATGTCCCAATCGCGGTAATAATCTGTTTCATCGAAATCGGTTCAGCCGTTTAGTCATGAAAACTTAACAAATCAGACAGTTAGAAGAAAAAAGAGACAGAATTACTTTCAATTTATAATATTAGTGTAGATGTAATGGTAAATATAATTACATTTGAGTGCAACAAATCAAATTAAACACCATAAGTCTTAAATTGTAAGTAAGGGAGAGTAAGATTTATAACAGTTTCTAGCGGCCACCAATATCTACCGTAGGGCGAACTCAGGATCTGATCTGAGTAGGTAATGCACGTTCCGGCCGGGGATTTCTTTTATGGTTTACTAGCTCCTGCCCTTCTGGGTTACTAGGTGGTTGAAATACAACCTCCATGACAAATCCTTATTACTATTTTAAAATGAAAGAGGTCATAGTTTCGTAGTGAAAAAAAATACAATGGATACCGGGAACGCAAATTTTCTTTATAACAACAAACTGTTATAAAAAGACATTTTTTAATTTCCTCGCATTCGTGATGAAAAGTTTTGTGGTATACTCGGGTGTAAGGGATCAATAACACCCTCGATTAAAATATCTCGGGTGTACAATTAATCGCGTACAGCCCTTGTATTCTCATAATTACTTACAAAATTGTCAAGAAAACTTAGTATTAACTCAAAAACAAAATGTCGGAAATGGTGTTACAATAATATTAAATCATTAATTTCAGTTTAATATTTATTTATTCATTAAGCTATAAGGATTTCTTTGAAACGTCAAGCCTGTTAACAAGCTCTGTGCCAAGCAATAATTTAATTTAACTTATTTGTTGCACATATTTGTAGTATAATTTGTAAGTTTAGGCGACGTTCATATACGATATGTGAAAAAATTGTTCCGGAATAAAGGAATTGAAAAATTGAATTTAATTGAAATTGTTACTCCGCAACCAATCCAGGAAATAATCCAACAAGAAATAAGGCTGGTTATTCTTTTTATTATTTCTTTTAAACACAGCAATAGGATCGGATCCGGATTTTCCCGGTTCTGAGATCTGCAAAAAACCCCTAAAAATATTAAAACACAAACAGAGTGGTGCATAATAGGTAGGCATATTCTTTTACTCGTTTGTGCTCCCTTTCTTATACCTAACCTAACTGCATCTCTGCCATTCTGATTCAAGATATGCAGCGATACATCAGCGGCCCACATGCGAATTATCGAGGCTTGCAGAGAGTTAAATCATAAATATCGTTTATTTACAAAACCTAATGCAATATTTCTTGATAAAGCACGATAATTTGTATATTTCCTGTTATTGCTCACCAATAAGATTCTGCTTATTGTCATTCAAATCAGGGGGACTAGAGATAACCAACACACTGCTAAAGATGAAACGCGAGGACTTGCGGATGATGGTAGAGATCATCACAGGACACTGTGACTAAATCACCATCTCCTGTAGACAGGGACCACGGATAGTGGGCTGTAACGGGGATTCCTACAGGATGAAGAGACAGTGTAGCACGTGCTGCTGCACCGTATGGCCACACACGAAGCCAGACTGAACACGGGACTGCATGAACTCTTCGAATCATCTTTGATATCAGCAAAGACCTCGGGGACTCTGGAAAACTGCTGCCGCCAACCCAAATTCCTACTCCGCTACTTTAAGGATTTGGGATGTAATACACAGCACTATACACCCCTATGCTGGACGTTAGTGCAGATCTTATTCCCCACACCCTAGAATTAGAATTAGAGGGACTGGAGTGGAAAGAAGATGGAAAACGCTTGCTATTATGATATTAATGTAATTAAAGGTACAATTCCGTAGCCGATACAGGCAGCAGCACAGGTGATGAGTCTATGTTTCACTATGCGTATGACGTATCGCTAGCTACGGAAGGTGTTTATAGTGAAACAGAAACCAAGCCCCTGTTTAATAAACATTACAAATTGTTAAATACAACTACTGGTAAAATAAAATTATAATGGACAAATTTGTAATGGTGGAAAATCATAAAATGTAAAATAGTACGTACAATTTTAAATATTTCTGTTCAATTTTCATTTTCACGTCACAGGTGACAACTTACATATTAGTCGAAAAAATGCTTTATTGAACACTTAATTGTTAACAATTTTACATAATTCGACATGTCACTTTTTTACAAATTTGTCAAATTAAATAAATAAATAAAATAAATATTGCTGGACATTTCACACAGCGCTATCTAGCCCCAAACTAAGCAGAGCTTGTACTATGGGAACCAGATAACTGATAGAATACTTATATACTTTTTTTTTTGTAAATACATACTTATGTAGAGAAACAACCAGACACGGAACAAATATCTGTAGATTATGCAAACATTTGTTCCGTGGCGGGAATCGAACCCGCTACCTCCAGCGTTTCAGCCGGCTATTCGCCCACTGCGCCACGGAGGTCGTCAAATTGGAAAGGAATTGTAACGTTTATTAAACAGGGGCCCGTAGTTTCGCTGCGGCACGTCGCCTGCTGCTGCTGCCAGCAGTCGGCTACAGAATTGTACCTAATCTTAAAAAAAAAGGAGGGGGTTTTCAATTTGACTGCCTCCGTGGCGCAGTGGGCGTATACCCAGGTGAGACGCAGGAGGTAGCGGGTTCGATTCCCGCCGCGGAACAAATGTTTGCATGATCTACAGATATTTGTTCCGTGTCTGGGTGTTTTTCTATATATCATAAGTATGTATTTACAAAAAAAAAAAAGTATATAAGTATTCTATCAGTTATCTGTTTCCCATAGTACAAGCTCTGCTTAATTTGGGGCTAGATAGCGCTGTGTTAAATGTCCAGCGATATTTTATTTATTTATTTAATTAGTCGGTATTTTTTGAGTATTGGTTGGTTCCATATAAATTCGGTTTAGATCTGATCATGAAATCCATGATAAAATAAGAATAATATTTGTTTCAGAATAATTATATTGTTTACCTAAGCTCAGTACTTAACTGTTTAGCTCGGTAGAGCTCTTCATCATCATCAACATAATGATTCTTCGCAAACTTTCAGAGCGACTAATCTTTGACCACAGATGGCAAAAAACTCATACCTTAAAAAATTAAAAATAATCAACAAAATCTTTTAAGGAGATACTAATTTATCGCTAACCCATAATCGTACACAACCGGGTGTCCCAAATGGCTTCCTTATTCGATTGGCACTCCGCTTTCCGGAAATCACACAACGCGAAGATTTCAAAGTCAAAGTCAAAGTCAAATATTTTTATTCATTAAAATCACAAGGATCACTTTGAAACGTCAATTTTACTGCCTGTTCCTTCGCGACCAAGCCAGGAAAGAAAGGCAAGAAAACCAGGCTGGTTGTTTTTTTTTTAATGATCCTTTTACAATAGGTACATAATACAGAAAAGAAATTACGTCTAAATTGTAACATTTTGAACGAGTTGGGGCAGTTTCAATCCCAAGCTTCTCTATCATCTAAATAATCCGATATTTTATAGTAGGCTCTTTTATAAAGATTTTGTTTAATTACGTTTTTAAATTTGTTAATTGTCAATTTTTGTACATCCCTTGGGAGTTTGTTATAAAAGCGCACACCTTGCCCTTTAAACGATTTACTAACTTTATGGAGTCTACATGTGGCAACAGCGAGTTTATCTTTATTTCTAGTATTAAAATTATGATTATCGCTATTTTTCTTAAACAAATTAATATTTTTGTGAACATACATTAGATTTTCATAGATGTATTGACAAGGGAATGTCATAATATCTATTTCTTTAAACTTATTGCGTAATGATTCTCTGGGGCCCATATTATAAATTGCACGAACAGCCCTCTTCTGCAGCACAAAAACGGTGTTTATATCTGCAGCACTCCCCCACAGCAGTATACCGTATGACATAATGCTGTGGAAGTAGCTGAAGTAAACTAGTCTAGCTGTGTCTACGTCTGTAAAAAGACGGATCTTTTTGACTGCGTATGCCGCAGAACTAAGTCTCTTCGACAACCCATTAATGTGAGGGCCCCATTGAAGCTTATTATCTAGGGTTATACCTAAGAATACGGTGGTGTCCACAAGAGCCAACTCCACGTCTTTGATTTTTATGTCTGCTTTAACTTGTGTAACATTAGGTAGTATAAATCTAATACATTTTGTTTTCTTTTCATTTAGAAGTAGATTGTTTACATTGAACCATTTTACCACCTTAGAGATTGCATTGTTTACATCGTCAAAATCGGTTTGTCGTCGCTTTAATTTAAATAAAAGTGACGTGTCATCTGCAAACAATACAACCTCATGATCGTCCCGTACTAGATGGGGAAGATCATTAATATATACTAAAAACAAAAATGGTCCCAGAATTGATCCCTGTGGTACACCCATTTTAACCAGAGACCCCGGAGAACGCTTCCCATTCACGTCAACTCTTTGCACTCTGCCACTTAAATAAGAAGTGAGAAAGTCTAGAGCAACGCTCCTAATGCCATTAAGTCTGTCGTTGTTTTTGTAATAGTTAAATCGGTGTTTAACGTCTAAGGGCATCCACCGAATTACGCGGATGGTGCGGACCAAATACTATGCTAAGGGTTAAAAAAATGTTGTTCTTGCATAATCTCCACAGGTATTCGCAAACAACGCGGATTAGACGAATCAAGGACGAAGTACTGAGACAAAAAAAATTACATTACAGAAAGTCTACGGGCATTCGCAAATAACGCAAAATAACGATGGGGCGAATCAAGGAGTAAGCAAATGGGTAGAGAAATACAGAGTTTGGTGCACCAAAGGTTACGTAAAATCTAGTGATTTATGATTTCTTCTTTAGTTTTATTGTGTTAAAGATTACTGGATGTAGTGCTTTTGCGAAAAGAGACAAATTATTGTCATTGAACATTTTATAATCTTGCGTTACAACGTTAAGTTTTGATTTTCATCCTTGTAGTTTCTGCAGTATTGCAAGGTTTTGTTATCATCTAGGTTAGGACTCACCATAGAAAATCTTTCTATTGTTTGTTTTATCTTTCTGTACTTAAACCGAGTAATAGGAAATAAAACTTTAGAATTGTAATGACTCTATAGTTTTACTAAACTTATTTTTTTGTAACCTCACAAAGTTTACTTCTAAGTCCAGTCTTAAAGAGTACGATTAGGGCATTCGTATCGAAATAAGTGAGTCAACAAACAGAGCATCCTTTATAGTGGGGAGCGATGACCGCTTGCATGGATATCCTAATTCGTATCTGTATATTTTTGATAGAGTTCAAAAGGAATTTTGATAGGAACCATCCGACATACTTGAGTCTAAAGATAGCCAATAGATATGTTTCCTCCGTTTATCGTGTTACTGGTTTTTTCTTGGTCAGTCTAAATGGCCCACTTTGGTTTTATACGGCATTTCAGTTTTAATAGAACACAGGTCTATTTTTTCCTAGCAATAAAATTCCTACTTACCTATACTTATGTTTTTCTTACAAATTATCTGAATCAATAAAATCCTGTCCATCTATCAAGACCCTTATTCTCAGGAACGCGTGGAGGTATCAAGTTGAAGTTAACATTAAATACGTAGGTCTACGTTCTCTTTAAGCTGTAAAACAATCAAGCTTCTAAGTCAACACAATCAATGTGCCCATTTTTGCCAGTTATTTTCACATAAATCAAAACATATAGGGCACTTCCCACTGACTTAGAATGATGAAATTTTGAAAATCGTTTACTTACAATTATATCACATAAATAAAATATTGTTACGGAACCCTCTGTGCGTAAACTAGACTTGCACTTGTCTGTTGTTGTTGTTGTTGTTTGTACTAGTTTTATAAGTGCAATAAAGTATTTTCAATCAATCAATCAATCAATCTGTTTTTATTAAGTGGTAGGCTCGCGTTTGACATCGTTCTCGCTTGATGGTAAGCGATGATGCAGTTTTCGATGGAACACGCTGGCATAGAAGAAACTTGTTCACTCGCGACTTGAAGTGGTTGTTATTATGTGTGTTTTCAAAGACTTCTCCATTCATCTAGGCCTGTTACCTACATTGAAGAATCGGAATGCAAAGTTTCATACGATTAGTTGAGCAGAGTAGGTAAGTAAATATAACGATTAACGTAAAACAAAACTCACTTTCTCATGTAAAATATCACCACAGAGAAATAATATACTAAGTACCTACGTGACGTACGGTATCACCACAGAGAAATAATATTGTACCTACGTGACGTACGGTACAAATATTATTTAGGATTAAAATAGCTATATGATTCAACTAACCTCCTTTTGTGAGAGTACAACGTGTATAATGTGTATACTATACTATCCGAAGCTCTACCTACGAGGTGAGTGTGAATTGATATCGATGACACAATTCAAATTTTAATAAAACCAATAAAATTTTCGCTATTTCCAATAAAAATCAATTGGTACTAAATTATTTTTATGATTATTAGTTTTTGGAACTTGATATCTCACTTTTGAATATGCATGCCTACGCAGCTCTAGCCTCTAATCGTTTTTTTAACATGTGAAAATGTCGTTTTATGCAAATATTTTATATTCGAAGGTGACTTTCGTTTAACTGATGAACCGATTTTATTTCCTTAAAATCTGATATATAGATAGATTATGACCTGGATCAAGACAGGCTACTTTTATTGATAAACTATGCGTGCAAAGCCGCGGTTGGAAGCTACTGTTTATATATAGCACTCTAATAGATTTTGGTTGTTATTAAAATATCGGTAACGGACGAGACTATCAAAATAAACCAAAACACACACACACTTCACAAACAAACAAATAAGGCATCATCTCAATCAGGTTGAAGATAATTTCTGATAAAGAAAACTTCCTCAGTTACTCTGAGTTAAAATACATAATAAACTTCCAATAAAAGAATATACAGTCATAATATTGCCTATTACACGCACTTACAATCCCAGAAACAGCCGTATTAAAAACCTGATACCTATAAAGGGAAAGCTCGCGTGCCTTTGAAAGGTCCACGCATCACTAACTAAAATATAACATGTGGTTTCCTTATTAACTTTAAACTAATCTGTGTTTTAAAAAAGCTGAATTGATTGCCTACTCCCGTACGTAAACATGTCTTCACGCGCTCTCGTAAACTGTAAGGAGATATTTTTAATGGCGTCGATATTTAATATTTATTGCGACACAGACACCCAATATGAACAGCGATTTGTATAAATCGTGTCTGGGCTTAGCACCGAGTTATTGGACCTTCGTAACGAGTTGGCCTATGATTGCATTCTTATCATTCCAACTTTTTATTTGGATACATCATTGTAAAGTTTTCTTGAATGTTTTATTAGGTTAAATGTATAGGTATATCTGAAAAGAAAAGTAATATTTCTCTAAGGAGATAATAACTCCGCCGCCGCCGCCGCCTTCAGCCAAACCAATGCAACAAAAACGATCGCTACATACATAGTAGGAATTATCATCATTGATGTGATAGAAATTGTATTCTCCTCGTCGTCGCGTACGTTCGACAACTTTTCACTGACCAAAACTGGTTGCCATAGAAACGAATGACTTCCGGTGCTCGGCAGATATAAGAGATAGATGATACAGGCTATTGATGAGACTAGTAAATGATCTTGGTGTATACCACGAAACTTACAAAAAAGACCTACCTGACACCAAGCAATAAATTCTGGATACAGACCCTGATGTAGTAGAGTTCCTTGTGAAAGGGCTGGCCCGGGAAAGTACCGCCACCATACCTATTTCTGCCACCAAGCAGCATTGCTGTGTTTCGGTCTGAATAGTATGGTTGCCGGTGAATTACAGGCACAAGAGACTTTACAGCCGTATGCCTCAAGTTGAGTGACGCTGAGCAGTGCATCGTAGGACACATTTCTAATGTGCGTGACCTACAAGGCAATACTCTGTTATAGGCATCAGTTGGGCCACATGTTTGTTCTATCTCCATGTCGTATAAAAATAATATAAATAAAATGATGGATCGCTGGCTAAGTGGCTATAGAAACGTACAACGTCCGGCACTCGGCAGCGGGAGGGATGGACGATATAGTCAAAAATGCCGACTATTGGTGAGACTGGTGCATGAAAAAAGGCCAATAGGTCTGATACCCAGCTGTAAAGTCAAGCTTTGGATCCTGATGGATCTTCCAAATTAGTACTGTCATACTCATCAGGCTTCAAAACAGCTGATAGATAAATCCCAGCGCCCGCGGTCAAACATATTAATATTTAATTGTAAGCGCGATATCATCACAGAGCATAACTAACTGTTAATAAACTGTATTGTTGACGTGAATTATCCCTATAAGTCTGCTCAACGAGGCTGGAGATGGAGGGTGCTATTCTCAAGTGATGGTCGGATTTATTCAATCGTTTGCAACGGTCTTTGGATGGCTCAACTGTTTATTTTGAAGGTATTTATTAGTATGGCTGCACGAGATCGCGCGACCGGTCGCTCTGAAGTCTATGGAGTGGCGTGGAGATCCTATGACTGATGTGATGATGATGATGACTTGTATATTATTTTGTTACTAAATTTATTGATTATTGACACTTAAATCTAGTATTTAGCCTATTTTTTTTTTCAAAACTGCTAACAGCTAGAAAAGAGTGCTGATATTGAGCAGTGGGATAAGCTAACAAATACTATGGAGCCAATTTTTTTGAACGAAAAACTCCAAAATAAAAACCATTTTAAACAATAAAAACCCAGCTGACCCTATTGTGAGCCAATGACATGTTCTAAAGCTGAAAGTCCACAGTTCCCGATCCAATCGAATATAGCAATTGAAAGATGTTTAGAAAGATGGAATGCCACGGCACCGCCGCAGCGCGCGCGGGCCGCTGACTTTTAAGCTAACTATAACCATTTTTGTCAGATATAAATAAAAATATAGATTTTTACCAAGTTTCGCTTTAGTTCTGAGTTAAGTTCTGGAATACTAAAAAACAGAGAACTTTCTTTAGCACGTGAATTACTTCGCTTTACGTACTTTAATAAACCCTGTCATCAGAATAGGATCCTTCACTGAGGTCGCCTGCGTATGTCCCCTCAGGAAATGCTTTATCTGCGCAGGCGCAGCTCGCGCCCAATAAACGCAATAAATAATACAGCCGTGTGAGACCCGCCACGGATCCTATAACAGCCTTATATCTGTTCGAACACCGATAATAAATAAACGGTCAGAGCGTGGTGTGCGATGCCTTGGGTGGGTTCTGTATGGAAAATTAAAATAATGCATTTATTTATTAAATATAATTTATTTAGAGCTAGTCGTAGGACAAATTTTTGGAAGTAGTGCCAACATTAAACTTTTTTTATCTTTAACTGTAGTTCATAGTAAATCAACATGTTATTAGGTATATATAAAATGACAAGCTCCAGCCAGCGGCTTCGCACGCGTGGTTCGTCTATTAAAAGTTGCCTGTGTTCCAATCTAGATCATAATAAGATCATAAAGCAAATTTCATCGAAATCGGTCAAGCTTTTATGGCTATAATATAAAGGCTTGTCCGATTTCGATTAAACGTGAAAACGTAGGTAATAAACAGACAGAGAGACTGAATTACTTTCGAATTTATAATATTAGTATATTATAATATTGTATATATATAATTTAAGAATATAAGATAATAGAGAATATAAGAATATAATATAAGAATATTGTAAATATATATATTGTATTACAATATTAAATAAAAAAAAAATCTTAAATTCAATTTCGTTTGTCATTGTTTATCTATCTATGTATATAAAAATCAATTGCCGAACATCTCAAAAATAGCTCGACCGATTTTGCTGTTTTTGGGCGACAATGCTTTATTCGCCTTTATATAAGATAAGATAACCCTGTATTGTAAACCTAAATAAAATACAGAACATAATTTTTACAAATAGATTTAGTACAATAGGCGGTCGCTATCGCTAAAAGTGATCTCTTCCAGACAACCTTTGTATGAACAGGATAATAATTGATCACATGTCGGCGGTGTATCTACATAATATTAAATACATACCTACCTACTTAATACTTACCAATTATAACAATCTATCAATTGTATACCATGTAATTGTATACAGATATGAAAGAAATACTTAAAGTACAATCGGCGGTCTTATTACTAATGCTCAAATCTGCATAATGCACATGATAAGCTTCTGTGTTTTCAAGTTCTAGCAGCCTCAATTTTGTGCGTAGCGAAAACACCACGAATCTCTAAAAACATTTCTTCTCGATAACCGTACATCACTTTTATTAGTTCCTATAAATAATACAAATAACTTTCCGATCTGATCGATTCTAATGTGTTGTTGTATTTATTGTAATTAGCCCGGTGCCCGTCCCGGAGTCGGCTCGACCCCCAATTGACGTAGCAAAATGCCCTATAGAAGTTGAGCTGAGTAAGAGGTAGTAGTGTGTTTCTAACATTCGTGATTAATATTTTTTTATTGGTTTTTGCGGTTTTAATATCACTGCGGCTACGAAGCCTATTGTGATCGCCACTTGTGTATATGTCGCCCCTAGTTCGTAGGGGCATTCAAAGTTCACCACTAAGCCCTAGAGCTCGTAGAAACTGTAGAATATTCTTAGATTTAAAATCTGTTACCTCCTCCGGGCTATGAAAGTATTTGCCCAGATACATTCAGATACGTTTGCGCATTAGTGGACCACACTCGCCTAACAGATGAAAAGAGATTAATATACATACGACTTAATCAAAACGTCGGGATTATAAATAAAAAAGTATATATGGAATAAATACCGGCTTAATATAAAAAATATGAGTTAAAGGTAACATTGACCTATCAAGTAGTTTGCCACTACAGCTGCTGCGCTGCATCCTTCACCAAGCTAGTACTGCAGCTTGTCACCAGGATGGATGAATCATGTTTATCTTCAACTATGCCATAATCTTATCTGCCACGGTGAAGACGTCACGTCTATTGAACAGCAAACCTTCAATCATTATTATAAATACGGGATTTATCAGGTACCGTTTTATCAGTGCTACGACCAACAATGTTGACTCTTCATCAGGGTGCAATCTGATCCGCACTGCGTCTCGCCTCGCAACGCACCGCAACCCTTTGCGCGCGAGTATTAGACGGGCGCGGTAAGCAAACTTTTGAGTTAAAATTTTGTATCAGAGCGTACAAAATTTTAACTCAAAAGTTTGCTTACCGCGTTCCAATATTGTCCAACATTCCAAACAAGTTTGTGGCTCTATAGATGGATGAACAAAAGGCATCAGTTTTGTAAATTTATTATATTTAATTATTACAGTAAATTTATTAATACGATCGCCATTGCTTCAGTATTCACGACCACTAACCTACCAGCGCAATCGGGGAGGCGTACGGTCGGACCGCGGGCGATCGTGCGCCACGGCCGTCAAACCCATAAAATCCATAAACTGTTTATTAAGAACCAATAATATTTGCATAATCGTATTCTAAAATATCATCCGATATGAAATTCAATATTAATCGCTCGTTAATAATAAGAATTAGCTCGATATACATAAGTTTTTAAATTAATAAATGCAAGAAATCATTAAGTCTAATCAATAAAGTATTGTAGCAGGAGCCTTATTTTGTTTTTATGAACGCACGCCGATGACGTAGCGACCGGGGAAATAGGGAACGCATCTTTTTGCCTCTGCCGAGCGAGAACGCAACACGTGCGAGCGAGAAGAGAGATTCGCCCACGCCACCGCGAAGGACGCGTCGGCTCCTTTGACTTTAATTATTTTATTTCGTGTTTACCATCATATTTGTGTACAATCACTGTTGCTACTTGTTTATCGTGTCTCAATATACAGTTTTACCAATTGATCGTGTGCCGAACTCATTTATTCACGCCCTGAGAGAACCGCCTTACAGTGACGCCCAACTCGCGGGCACGATCAAATCAGTGAAACCCACGAAATAACGAAAAAACTAACAGTGCAGTGTACTTATCGCGAGTGCAGTTATCATAGGACATCCTCCGATAGTGGCATTCACGGGCACTTTGAGAAAAGTGCATAAAGCAATAGGATCCGGCACACACGCGGGCGAGTCCACTTCCGCCCGCCGCCGCTCCCGACGCGACGCTTTGCTACACGTAAAACGGACGAATTCAACGTTCCCGCCAACGGTTATACCGGCCTGGAAAAGTGACGAACGGAAGATAGAGCGCTGCCGGTTGCGTGAGAAACGGATCATCACCGAGCTGTGCGCCTTACACGTTCTACCGGCCAAGGATATTACCAACGTGCGAAGATTTACCGCCTTCATCACCCAAGCGACCGAGCGAGGTTATGCCGCCGAAGAAACGCATTGGCAGAGATGACGCGCAGGAGTCTTATACCGATAGTGAACCGAATTGCACGGAAAAGGTGACAAACGTGACTATGTCTGAAAGCATGTTGCAGGCATTGGTCGCTAATATTTCGAGGAACCAGATCGAAGCGAACCAAGTCCTAATCGAGAATATGTTAGCGAGTAACAAAGAATTGTTATCAAACGCTTCGTCGCCGAGACCCGAGGGGCAGTTTCACCCGTCGCCGCCGCCGCAAAGCGGTAACTTTGTGAAGTGTACGGCGCGTTTCAACGGCGAGTCGAAGGACGCGGATGAGCTCGAGGCGTTTATAGACGCGATCGAGGTATTCCGCGATTGCACCAACGTCAGCGACGAGAACGCCCTACGCGGTTTGCCTATGCTGCTGGTTGGCGAGGCAGCCGTCTGGTGGCAGGGTGTAAAGGCGTCCGTGACGGCATGGACCGACGCCCTGCAGCGACTTCGCGGGATGTACGGAGTGCCGCGACCCGCCTACAAAATCTTCCGCGATATATTCGCGACGGAACAAACAAGTGAACGTGCCGATGTGTTTGTTTGTAAAGTGCGAGCTTTGTTGGCTAAATTACCGTACTCTGTTTCAGAAGTGATGAAACTCGACATCGTGTACGGGTTGTTAGACCGTAGAATAAGAAAGCGCATATCTCGCGATGGCGTGGACGACTTAGAACAACTCGTAACCAAGGTCAGGTTAGTGGAGGAATCCTTGGCGGAGGTAAGCTCAAATCGTATTGCTAGTAACAGTAGCAGTGCATGCCCCGTTAACCCGTTCGCTACCGCGCGGGGTATTGTCAACCCGGCGATTGCCGCAGGCTCCTGCTCGACCCTAGAAAAACCTAGTTCTAAGTCGTTACCTGAATTACGCGTAGTAGGTTCTTCAGATAACCGGTCCGCACTTAACACGAAGCGTAGCTTCAATGAGGTACATAAGCGTGTGCGACCGAAGTGTGGGTTTTGTAGAAGATATGGCCACACAAGTGATGAGTGTCGTAATAAAGAAGACAAATCTAACGATAGTGCAGGTAGGTCTTATATCAGCCCAGCTAAGTCTAATAATAGTGCCCAGTTGCGTTGCTACGGATGCGGTCAATTGGGAGTGATCCGGTCTAAATGTGAAACATGTAAAAACACTCCCAGCGATAGTAAATCTAACTTTTGCAGTGCTTATGTGAATGATAATGACGACCCACGCCCCCTAGTGGAAATAAAAGTAGCAGGTCATGTAGGTGTAGCCATTCTAGATACAGGGGCAACCCATTCAATCGCAGGGCCTTTATTATACAGCTTGTTAGTTGATGCCGGAGTTGAATTTAAGGAAACATCCCGTACCATAGCCTTCGCTAATGGTACACAACATTTATATAAAGCACTTGAGTGCGAGGTTAGTGTCAACTTAGGAGGCCGAGCTATACCTATCTCGTTCATGGTACTTCCGGATGCACAGACCCGGACTCTTTTGGGTAGAGATTTTATTATGAAAGCCTGCATAATGCTAGACCTACCACAAAGTAGCTGGTGTTTTAACGATGACCCCCAGAAATGGTACCCGTTTATTACCAGCTTTGACTTATCTACAGCTAGCGGAACGGAGCTGATGAAGATGGAGGCAGCCAACCTGATGCTGAGGGACGGCGAGGGCACCAAGCTGACGTCAGACCAGCGGGGCCAGCTAAACGCCCTACTTGTGAGGAGAGCCGACCGCTTTGCGAAGGAAGGGCCTCCGACCGAGTATGCAACACATCGGTTGAAGATTAATGCTAGCCAGGAACCCATCGCAGCACCCCCGTACCGGATGTCCCCTGGTAAAAGGGCCATCCTGGAGAAAGAATTACGGAAGCTCCTAGATGATGATGTCATAGAGGAACGCGATTCACCATGGGAAGCCTGCTATGCCGAGATAGATCTTCTTTCGAGGAGCCCGAAAGATGTTCGGGAGAATCAATTAAAGGATCCCGAAGTACGGAAAATTATTGAAGACCTAGAGGACACTGACGATCCGTTTAGGGGGAGAGGTTGGTCAGACCGAGGTTTCATAATTTCCGACGGCATCTTATACCGGTACGGACCGGACGAATGTGAAGAAGAGACCGCATGCCTAGTAATACCAGAGCATGAACGTGAGAAGCTCCTTGCAGAATACCACAACGCACCCACGGCCGGACATTTTGGAGTCGAGCGAACGCTGGACCGACTGAAGGGAAAATACTATTGGCCTGGGATGCGACAGACTATAACAAAGTACCTCAAAACCTGTATTGATTGCCAGAGATACAAGGCAGATAACCGGAAACCGGCTGGCCTGTTGCAGACACCCGCAGTGAACCGCCGCTTTGAAGTCGTTGCCATCGATCTCTTCGGACCTTTACCCGAGACCGCTGACGGCAACAAGTGGATTCTGATAGTGGAAGACACATGTTCCCGCTGGGTGGAGGTATTCGCCCTACAGAAGGCCACAAGTACCGAATGCGCCAAGATCCTTATTTCAGAGGTGTTCCTGAGATACGGAATCCCGCGTCGAGTTCTGAGTGATAACGGAGTCCAATTCATTAGTGAGGTCATGCAGCAGGTATGCCATACATTTGGTATTTCTCAGTCACTCTCGCCGGTGTACCACCCGCAAGCGAACCCTGTGGAAAGGAAGAACAGAGATCTGAAGCCGCAACTCGCCATTCTTGTGGGGAAGGACCACAAGAGTTGGGACGCCCATCTAGCTGCGGTACGATTCGCGATGAATTCCGCAACCACGAGCAGCACGGGGCGCTCTCCTGCGTTTCTTACTTTTGGTCGTGAGATACGAGCGCCAGTCGACGTAACGACAGACATGCGCGCCGTCATAGAGAGCGACAACGCCGTGACGAGCCTTACCCCTTACCTTCGACGGATGTCGAACGCGCTATTTGAAGCCAGGGAAGTGCATGAGAGAATACAGGCAACGCAGAAGCGTTTCGCAGATGAAAGTCGACGCCCAGCGCCTGATTACTTTCCAGGAGACCTCGTCCTCTTGAAAACGCAAGGAAGCAACGACGCAACCCGAGGTCAGACGCCCAAGTTCCTGCCTCGACGAGACGGTCCATATCGCGTCAAGGAAGTTGTGAGTCCATCCACGTATATCTTGGAAACGGTAAGTACTGGGCTTATTTTAGGCAGATACCACGTCTCCCAATTGACCCCGTTTGTAGGCGACATACCACCGCTACCCGTTCACGAGAAACGTAGGCGCGGTCGACCCAAACGTTACCTGAACTAACCCAGACGCGAGGGCGCATAGTCTAGGTTAGAGGGGGAGGTTGTAGCAGGAGCCTTATTTTGTTTTTATGAACGCACGCCGATGACGTAGCGACCGGGGAAATAGGGAACGCATCTTTTTGCCTCTGCCGAGCGAGAACGCAACACGTGCGAGCGAGAAGAGAGATTCGCCCACGCCACCGCGAAGGACGCGTCGGCTCCTTTGACTTTAATTATTTTATTTCGTGTTTACCATCATATTTGTGTACAATCACTGTTGCTACTTGTTTATCGTGTCTCAATATACAGTTTTACCAATTGATCGTGTGCCGAACTCATTTATTCACGCCCTGAGAGAACCGCCTTACAGTATTTATTATTAGAGGATTGGAATGGGTATTGAATTAACTAAAGTGGAAAAGGAAATAGTTATTTTATTACAAGTCTCGGGTGGGTCGAGGAATAAAATACAAATTGGTGTCAGTGCTTTTGTGATTGGTTATTGGGAGATCAATATTTTTATGAAGTAAATAAAAGTTGATTTATTGTTTTTGAACAAAGAATATCATTTTTATTGCGGAAATATTTATTTTTCCGAATAATTATGGTCTAGAAATAGCTAGCAAATCTTCACGCATTGCTAAAATGTAGGTAAGTATGGCCCATAAAACTTTTATTTAAATAACTAGTGGTTCGCCCCGAGCTGAGATCTCGCGAGTCACCCATAAAACAAAAATATATTATTCGTAATCTTTGACTATCAAAATAGTGCCACGAATTAACAACCACACTACTTGACCTACAGTTTCATTCAAATTACAGGTAACGGGAGTTCATATACTGTGGTTATCTTTTTTGGGGTACAAAATTCAGTTATTCTGGATTTTTCAAACTTTTGCCTATATTTGTGTTAATAAAGCTACACGAATACCAAATTTCAGCATTGTGTGGTCACTGCTGTACCCTGTGAATTTTGTCAAAGTTTTGTTTTTATTATGACTAATAACTCAAAAACTACAAGGATTAAACTATAAATAAAAACGGAGTCGAAATGTACTACTAAAGACTTTTAATTTGACGTACCATTTGAGTTCATATATATCCTAATAGTTCATTTTCATTTTTTTATACCCCTCTTGAACCCCAATATCTCAACAACCCCCCAACATTTTTAGCTCATTTAGTCGCACTAAAATTGTGCCATCACTACCTACCTATGTATCTCACGATGATCGGATCAACGCTTCAAAAGTTATCCTCGGACAAACAAACATACATGGACAAACAAACATACATACGTACAACACCGAATTGCCCAAGTTGATTTGGAGATCTCGCATCGCTCAATCAATGATAATCAGGCATATTAACTTTATAATTTCACACAAAATCATTTTAGATCCCGAGATTATTTCAATAAGCCTCGTCAATAACAGATCATAATCCTGAAGCGTAAATCGTATCGTCGGAAAAAAGAGTGACACGAAGAAGGTTATTGGCGAATAAATCACAATATAAGTCCGGGGAGACGCCTGAGCCTTCGAAAGCGAATTATTGCAGCCTCAGGGTAGTTTTAATTTACTTCCTCCTTTACGGCTTATAGGTACCTACATTAAACAGGTATTAAAAAAAGTTACTGCTAACTTAGAGCTTTATTTATCACACTGGTATTCAGCAATGCTCGTATAAATCACTCTGGAGATTTTCACACAGCAACGCTATCTACCCCCAAACTAAGCAAAGCTTATAAGGTCCTTATCACACTGACGAGTTACGAGCGTGTTTCCAACGAGGCGATTTGTTAACGTGTACCTCGCATTGCTACAATTCGTAATGAATATCCCTCCCGATGTTCCAGAGAACATCTTATTTCAAGTCAGTGACAACAACAAACTATTTTGATTCTGATATATGAAACAAAATAGTTTGTGGATTATAATTTTAATGAACAAACAGCCGATTTTTCCGTGCACAATAAATTAAAAATATTTTATCTTGCATATTAAATTAATCCCACAGCATCATTTCCATAATTGCCACTTCAACTGTATAATTGCCGTAAACGACGTCCAATAAACGTTGTTTGTCCACCAAGCCACTAAGCAGGCCATTCACGTACAATAATGACCCTTGTACAGCCCACACGGAGTTTGAATCTTTTTTACTCTAAAGGTACGTATTTTAAACGAGCAGTTTTATCACACTGGCGATTTGCGAGCGTTTCCAGCGAGGCGATTATGGACGCTGGAAACGCGCTCGCAACTCGTCAATGTGTAAACACTCTAATTAGAACTGTCAGCGTCCCAGCCTCAGGTTTTGGTGAAATTAAGTTCCATAAAATCCTATAAATTTTATTTTTAATTTATAATTTTTTAAATAAGTTAGTTAATTGATTCTAGGGGACTTTTATGACCAAGTGTTGGTTGCAAGCCGCACATGATCGGTCGCTCTGGAAATCAATGTTCAGAATTTGACGTTCTACGACTAGTATGGTGATGATCAATAAGACCACTTTTGATGATTTTTTTTAATTATAGTCCATTTACAGTAACTAAAAATATTAAATTATGAAACTGCACGAAAACCTTAAAAACTGCCAAATAATCATAAATTTCGTAGCAGTCGTAGCACTCTCGTAGCACTTTGTTCTATAATTTTAGGATTTTTTCTGTATTTTTAACCGATTTCAAAAAAAGGAGGAGGTTCTCAATTCGTCGGATTTTTTTTTATATGTATGTTCCCCGATTATTCGTATACGCCTGGACCGATTCGAGAAATTCTTTTTTTGTTTAAAAGTGGTCCCATTGGCACCAAGTCAGGATCTGATGATGGGATCCCCAAAAAAATCGAGGGAAACCCTCAAATTTTATCGGGACGCTATTCGATTTTATGTTCGTTATTACTTCAGAACTACGAAAACCATTCATTTATCAACCGATTTCGAAAATTCTCTTTTTATTTGATTTTACTTTCATATTGGTCTCATAGAAATTTCATCAAAATCTGTTCATCAGTTTGGTTATGTCGGTAATATTTTTGTTAAATAGTTAAACGAACGTACGATGACCAGTTCTTGCCTTCCTCCAGCTTAAACTCGGGTTATTTGCTAAAAGGCATGATTGAATCCCATCTTCGTCGCCAATAAAACCACATATAGACAAGACTGACTTTATTTATAACTAACTAGCTGACACGTCCGCGGCTTTGCACGCGTGGTTTGTCAATAATCAAGTGGTCTCGGCAGAATAACAGCGCCAACTACTGACCCAGTAGACGTAATACTGAATCGAGGCATTTTTGCTTCTATACCACATCAAATACTTACTTACCTCATGTTTAAAATTTATCATTATGATAATGTTTGTTTCTGTCTTTGCATGTACTGTTTAATGGTACATTTCATTATTTTTAAATTCACCTTTTGTAAATGTTTTATGTGTGCTATTTATCAAATAAATGATTGTCTATGTCTATGTCAATAAAACCATTGCCCTCCTTCTGCGGAGTCAGGTAATAAGTAGCCTATATCCCAATCCAGGTCATAATCTATCTGTATACCAACTTTCCCCGATTCAGCAGCTTAGCCGTCAAAAAGGTACAAACAGACAGACAGAGAGAGAGTGCGACAGAGAGGGAGATAATACAGAGTCACTTTCGAATTTATAATACTAGTATGCAGCATATTTGTGTCTATCCACTAAATGCACTACAGTGTACGACTTCAAAATTCTTCTGACAACGTTTGACCATAAAAACCAACGTAAAACAAAACTCCATTGTTGTATTACCTTCCAGCACGGTCCTCCGTTGTGATCATAATCATTATAATCTCGGAATCTTCAAGTCCAGAGTGAACAGATTCCTTATAGGTAAGCGTGCTCTATCTTCAACCAGAATAGCGCTTACCATCATATGAGGTTACGGTCAAGAGCTTGACTATCACTAATTAAAAAAAGGTCGCCGTCACGGGACGCCCGGCAGATGTGAAACATCTAAAATCTAAATTGATGGTTATTGAAACATTTAATAATTAAATAAAACAGCTTATAATCATCATACGCAATATTTAAAATACGCGTGACGGCAAACCATTATAAATCCGTACATGACATCTTACTCCCAAGGCGTGTATATTCTATCTAAATTATATTCCAATACGTCTATTGCATGCATGCCGTCATGCCGTGACGGCATACAAGACGGTTTTACCCCGAAGGTGCGCCAACAGATTTTCACATTAAAAAAAAATGTTTCTATTTTGTGGTCACCTTTTGACGAAAGTTTCTGTGATTTGTGTAAGCATGGTCTCCCTACTGTGGCTGGGACGAGAGGTGTCCGCCGCGCGCAGCGTGCGATAAAGCAGGCGCCGCGGGACCCCAGACCTCCAACATGGTGGTACCGGCGACAGGGTATTGTGGACCTAACTACAAAATATTGCACACTTAGATTACAGAAACATTTTATATAATATATTTATAACAAAAAAAAGATAACTTTAACTTTAAGATGGACCCTTTTATAAAAAATTAGCTTCCGCCCGCGGCTTCGCACGCGTGATTTATCAATAAAAAGTAGCCTATGTGTTAATCCAGGTGAAAATCTACGTAGATATCAAATCTCATCAAAATCGGTTAAGCCGTTACGACGTGATTGAGTAACAAACAAACAAATAAACAAACATCCAAACTTTCGCATTTACAATATTAGTGTGACTAGCTGACCCGACCGCGGCTTACATTTTGATCGGGGGTGTCAGCAGTGCTGGATTAACCACGTAGCAAGAGTAGTAATTGCTAAGGGCCCCGCGCAAAAGGGGGGCCCCAAGTATCCAAACCCGCCCACCTCCGGCACTTTATACTTAAGAACCCATAGCAGATCAAGGGTCCCTTGCTACGGGCCCCGCGCTTACTCAGGCCGGGACTCCACCAAAGCAGAGATGTGTGCGGTGTGCTGTGTGCTGTGCGAGAAGAGATGTTTTTCAGCTCGCGGGACTCCACCAAAGCGGAGATGTGTGCGGTGTGCTGTGTGCTGTGCGAGAAGAGATGTTTTTCAGCTCGGGTGCGGGGCGTTGAGTGCTCAGTACGCATTCTGACACGAAAGGTAGACGATGTCGCTATTATTACAAAAAAAGTATCTTCTTTTACTTGAAGAAGAACTACAGTCTGAAGAAGCAGAATTGATAGCTTTATACTACCTAAACAAAAGAAAACATCGGTTTTGGAAAAGAAGTCACTTGTATTACCATACCAGTCATGGAGAATTTTTTACTTTGTTTAATGAGTTAGATGATGAAAGTTTTACCAAGTCCTACAGACTACCGAGGAATATATTCTACGAACTACATAACTTAATTAAACCGCATATATTTAAGCAAGATACTAACTACAGGAGATCTATCTGTACCCAAGAGCGGCTAGCAGTATGTTTGAAGTAAGTACCTACCTAATTATTTTTTTGTTAAGTGTGTTTGTGTTTATGTGTGTTATCTGCGTTTGAATGTGATCAGTCTTTTTTGAGTGTTTGTTTTTTTTTGTGTAAAAGGGCTAAGTGAGAAGTACTCAAAACGAGAATCAAGAAGTACGAGAATACATGAAAAATATTATGTAAACTGAGTATGTAAGGATTACGAGAAATCGAGATCCGTTGTCTCTTTCTACCCCTCCGGGAGACTGGAGTGATGCATATTATGTAAAAACCAAATTTATTTTTATATTATCTTATTTATTCATAAAGAAAACAAAAAAATCAACTGCCGTTCTGGGAGTAGCAAAAAAAACGTAAGGTTAAATTAGAAACATAACGTACAAAAAAATTATAACAGTAAATCACATGAGACATATTGCTTTCTTTTCCATATAGTTACAAATTATCATATGTGTCTTCTTCTGTGTCGTCGTTTCTGAATGCTTCTTCTATCTGTTCATCGGTCATGTGCGTATCTTCCAAGCTTGGAACAGGTGCCTGTGTCGAACTTGGACCCGGTGTTTGTGTTGAGCTAGGAACCGGTGCCTGTGTTGAGTTAGGACCACCGGCCTGTGTTGATGTAAGAACCGGTGCCTGTGTTGAGCTAGGACCCGGTGTCGAACTTGGACCCGGTGCTGAAGTGTAACCGGGGGAATACCAATTATTTTCATTTGTGTTATACCATGTGTTTTGTAGCTCAAGTTCTTCCAATTCTAAAAGAACATTGAAAATTTTACGTTTAGCCTGAAGCTGCATATATTGAGAAAGTTTTTTTACACTTTTTGATATCGACAGAAAAAAAGTGTCCATTTCGTCAAGGGTATTATTTTTCTCTATCAATGATTGTATTTCTAGTTTTTCTTGGCGTATTCTTTCACGGTTTGCATGGTGCTGTATAAGTAAATTACTTATTTCATCCGATTTTCTTGTTGCATTTCTGCATGTCGAGGCTGAGACGCTTGATGTCGGTGACGGCGAATGTTGTACAGATGGACGATCTTCTGGAGTGCTTCTTGTATGATTGCTTGATGTTTCAAAAAACTCATCGGTTACATTATTTTCCAATGAATTTGTTTCCTGTTCATTTAAATTTGTTTGTGAGGTATAATTTGTAGTCCTGTTTCTATTCGTCATATATGGTATCAAAAATTCCATTACCTTCTCATATTTCCATTCACGAATTTGTTTACCACTCTGTCCACTTCTAGTGGCATTCTTCCTTTTTAATGCGTCCCGGTGGCTGTCTCTCAACTTTTTCCACTTAGATTTAGCCGTTTTTACTGAAATAAAAATAATTGAAATCATTATAAATATTAAATGTTGACATTGCCATAGTCAAAATATACTTACCGCATTATCACTCATGCAGAATTTATAACCATTATAAATATTTAAAAAATACCAGAGTTTCAAGGGAAACCAATTTATAAAAAAAAAAATCTGAAATCAAACAAACAAAACGGATTGTATCTCTCGTACGTGGTCGCGGCAGACGGCGGCGTCGAAATTTGAAATGTTAATAAATAACGAGTGATAAATCCATTTTATTTGTTTGATTTCAATGTGTTGTGCTCGTGTGAATCTTAGACTTTTAATTGTTTCTTTTCTATTATTTAAAAATGGCTATTTTGAACGAGTGAAAATTCTGTAAATACATAATTTCAGTAATGCCTAATCTTTTATAGTTCCGGAAACAACACGACACTGATTAAGATATTATTTTGAAATGACCCTTCTATTCTAACTGAAACCACGACACATAAATATAAATCTATATTATAATTATTACAGGTATTTGGCGACTGGTTCAAAATTTTCACAAATAGCTGAAAATTTTAGGATTGGAAAATCGACTGTTCCAAGAATTATAGAAGATGTCTGCGATGCCTTGTGGACAGTATTACAACCTTTGGTTATGCCAGAACTTAATGAAAATGATTGGAAAAAAATTTCAAAGCAATTTGAAGAAATCTGGCAATTCAAAAACTGCGTCGGGGCCATTGATGGCAAGCATGTGTACATGTTTGCACCCCCAAAATCTGGTTCCTCATATTACTGTTATAAACACAGGTTTTCAACTGTAATGATGTGCGTAGCCGACGCTACCCGAAGAATAATTATGGTAGATATAGGTTCAATGGGAAGGTTCAGCGATGGTGGTATTTTTGCTGATAGTATATTCGGAATTCGTTTGAGAGAAAACAGACTAAATCTACCACAGCCACAACCCTTGTACCAAAATGGAGAACCTGTACCGTTTGTTTTTATTGGAGACGAAGCTTTCCCTTTGATGACTAACTTAATGAGACCATATCCACGCGATAATTTAAATAACGAAAAACGAACATACAATTATAGACTTTCAAGAGCTCGTCGTATTGTGGAAGCTACATTTGGTGTATTATCACGGAAATGGTACGTATACCGTAAAGAATTTGAATGTAAAATAGAAACAGTGGAAAAAGTGATAAAAGCAACGTGTGTTCTACACAACTTTTTAATTGACAAGATGCCTGGCTATCTAGATAATAATGAAACGGGTTTGGCCACGACTATGTTTAACGACACAAACGTGGAAAATCTATTATCGAATGACAATATGGATGCCTATCAAGTTCGAGAAAAATTCTGTAGTTATTTCAACAACGAGGGCGCCGTTCCATGGCAAGACACTCGTATTACAATATTACTTGAACGAAATACTTAATATAATAAATTGCACTTACCGTCAGATAATTGAGTTTCTTTCAAAACGTTCTCCCAAGCTGCATCTTTGACGTCAGTAAGTTTATAGGTATCTATTGATGTGTTCCATAGACATGGATATTTTTTTACTGATTCAATAAATTGTTCATCCATTACGTTTTATTTAAATTAACTAATTGTTTACGTTGAAAAATACAAACTGCACAAATTATTCACGATAAAAGCGTGTGCTCGCGTGCACGGTACTAGCAAGATGGCCGGCCGGCCGGCGCGCGCGCGGGGTTCTGCGGGTTGCTAGCGGGCGAGAGGGGGGAGGGTGACATCGCTCACTGCACGCCGCTCACATCTCTCGTCTCCACTGCGCGTCGTCCGCGCACAGCTCACATCTCCGCTTCCATCGCGACATACAAATATTAGACATCTCCGCACAGCGATCTCCACTGAAGCTGAGCGGAGAGGAGACGTGTCAATAACTCAATTCTATTGGTTGTTTAAAAAACATCTCCTCTCCGCTCGTCTCGTCTCCGCTTTGGTGGAGTCCCGGCCTTAATCCGGAAATGGGTGTCAGCTATGTCAGTTTTTAAGCCCCGGCGAAAAAAACAGTCGGGAGTTTTTAAATTTCTTCAAAATTGACTTGTTATTTTATGTCTTATCCATACTATGCTACACAAGTTCACGCGCCCACCTCACCGTGTAAATAATAATTAATTTTATTGTAAATGCTTATATTTTATTGCAGGATTTGTCAACATAGTAGGTACGTGTTTTGTTGCCTGAGATATTTATTGTGGGTTACATACTAAAGGCACTGCCTAAGTGGGCATGAGGGCACAAAAGTTTTGCAACTAGCGTCCAGCTATTCTAACTCATAGGCCGAGATAAATACTGGTCTATATGTTTAACAATTATTATTACTATTATAAGCCTGTTGTGTCCCACTACAGGGCAAAGGCATCTCGTCTCTCTCTCGTCTTCGCAAGTTAGGGCCAATCCTTAAGGTAGGAGTTCATCCCGCCACCTTCGTCAGGGCCTTCCACGCGGGCACCATCCGTTGTCTGGCACCCATTCTGTGGCATATGTTTAACAATGTACTTGTTAAATAATTTTCTTTCCCGACTTTTTCATTTATAATTTATCTACATTACCTTTTCATGTGATTCGAATGCATCCAGAATTTTGGGTGAATCTAGACACCCAGTGGATACTAAACGACGAAAACACCAGTTTTAATCTTATAGTTACATGCAGTAATTCAAAATAATACGACATGTGCCTCCATTAAAATAGATGATCCAGACATTGTTGCGAACTGTATCATTCGCGCGGTAGATAATGGTGGCGATTCCGTTGTTTACGCTAACTGAAATTGTGTAAAATACGAATGGTTTTATTTTATTCACACTAATGATCAAATTAGAATGGCATTTAAAATAGCATTTCTAAATTTAAGCATTTTGAAATAAGAAGGCGTGTTTGTGGGTTAGTTTTAGTTAACACCAATTTGATTGATCACTAAAACTAGCCTGCAAACATGCCATCATAACAAAATTAACTTAATTTTGAAATGTGACTTTAAATTTCATTCTAATTTGATTTTTTGTGTGAACAAAATAAGACCGTTCGTATTTTACACAATCTTAGTTAGTCAGCATAAACAACAGAATTGCCGCCATTAGCTATGTAGGACAAACAAAAGCACGTGTCTAGCAACGCCTATTTATCTCGACCTTTGCATGTGAGCTCGGTGCCATTTTGAATAGTGCGTAGATAATTTGTTAGCCGTATGTTCATAATCGTAAGTCATGTTAGTCGCGTGTTATGCAGACACTAAGCCGACTTGGTTACTGTACTGTCTGTGTGTTGTAACTCGAATAGCAAAAGGTTAGATAAAGTCCGATTACTTTAAGTATACCTACTAGCAAGTATTTACATATAAGTATTAATTTTAATTTTACTTTTTAAACCTAAATTAAAAAAATTACATCACAGAAAAACGAAATTAGGTAGACCTTTTACAGGTATTTTAACTGAACCCGTCAAGGATCATGCCAATACATTTTTGTATAGTTGTGATGTCTATAGACGATTTCAACTACAGTTAAAGGTTCCTATGTAAGCACAATATAATGAAATAAAAACATTTGTTTCTGTAACGATATGATTTTTTTAACGTGTAGGAATCCTCTGCGATCTCTCTCTGAACCCAGGAAGCGGTATATCGGACTCCTACCGGCTAAACCTCCACGGCGTTCCTCTTTATACCTCTTTACACGGAAACAGAGAAGGTTCTTCCGCGAGCCCGGACCATTATTAAGACCTAGACTAGAGCACAGCCAATGACGACCCAGAAACTAGCTGATGACAAATAAAAAGGAGAGACAACTCCAAATAAAAATGGGTACTAAAATCATCATCAACATCATCCACTTTACGCACTGCTGGGTATGAATAAATCAAAAAATAATAATTTGTAGCCAAAAACTAATCAATATAATTAACTTTGAATACAATTTTTGTAGTTACCTTATGATGCCTGGTATTATAGCAATAAACAATTATACAAAGTAAGTACATGGATTATACAAAGTTTGAGGTAGAAGGCACTACCTACAAAGTTTGAGGCAGAAGGCACTACCTACAAAGTTTGAGACAGAAGGCACTACCTACAAAATTTGAGGCAGAAGGCACTACCTACAAAGTTTGAGGCAGAAGGCACTACCTACAAAGTTTGAGGCAGAAGGCGCTACCTACAAAGTTTGAGGCAGAAGGCGCTACCTACAAAGTTTGAGGCAGAAGGCACTACCTACAAAGTTTGAGGCAGAAGGCGCTACCTACAAAGTTTGAGACAGAAGGCACTACCTACAAAATTTGAGGCAGAAGGCACTACCTACAAAGTTTGAGGCAGAAGGCACTACCTACAAAGTTTGAGGCAGAAGGCGCTACCTACAAAGTTTGAGGCAGAAGGCGCTACCTACAAAGTTTGAGGCAGAAGGCACTACCTACGATCACAGTTTATGCAGCGGCCTTTACAATACACAAGCCTGTATTGTAAAGATCAGTCAGATGGATTGGCATTTTTGATCGGTGGTATAAACATTAAACCTCTCAAGTTTATGCCATCCACCACAATCCTGCTAGTCTCAACCATCTACGGCCCGTGAATTTGATTAACGTCCCATCTCACTATCGGACCATTTTAAACGATCATTTCTATATATGTATGTAATAAACACATTTGTTTTCTCTTAAATTCTCTTAAAGATCTTAAATTCAAATATTTTTTTATTTTATTTTTGAGGGACAATCAACAGCTATAATATACAAACATAGGTAAAAAGGTCACAAACGGTTACAACATCATAGCGCATTGCATTATCCACATATTACATTTACAGGATTAACAAGAATACGTTACTTTAATACTAGGAAATACCAAAAAACATAATATTAACATAATTTTTTTTCATAATTAAAAAATATTTGAAGACCTCCGTGGCGCAGTGGGTGAACAGCCGGTCGATTCCCGCCGCGGAACAAATGTTTGCATGATCTAGAGATATCTGTTCCGGGTCTGGTTGTTTTTCTATATATTATAAGTATGTATTTACAAAACAAAGTATATAAGTATTCTATCAGTTATTTGATTCCCATAGTATAAGCTCTACTTCGTTTGGGGCTAGATAGCGCTGTGTGAAATGTCTAGCAAAATTTATTTATTTTATTGTTTGAACTTTTACATACAAAATTTAGTCAACAAAACCGGCTTTCTTTATTCTTTATTGTACACAAATACGAGTAGATTACAGACAGAAACAGCTTACAAAATGGGCATGTACAAAGGCGAGCTTAACCCTAATAAAAGCCGTTATTTACTACTACTAGTGTGTACTGCGAGTAGTCATGGTATCACTGATGTTGTTGTCTCAGACGCTTCAGTAGTCGGAAATACCAGAATTCATTTCCAAATGTATTTTTAAAACTTTTCCATACTAAGCGTTATGCAAACTTAGCTTAGTCGGATTATTTACCTAGTGTTATGTATGAAATGTTCATTGCATGTTCCGTGCTCGTAAGTTCAGAACTTGACCAATCATTGGCAATTTGCATTATACCCAGTTCAAATTAGCAAGCCTTGAATGATTTATCTTTTAGAGGTGTAATGTTGAAGCGATTTTGCTGGTTATTGAACAATTTTAAACCCTGAGGCCCTTACATCATTGATGATGATTCATATTTTTTTTTTTAATAAATTATAGGATAGCGTTTTACCACGATCTCGCCTGATGGTAAGCGATGATGCAGTCTACGATGGTACACGCTTGCCTAGAAGAAACCTATTCACTCGCGACTTGAAGACCCCTAGGTTGTAGTTATCAGAATTATATAGCCAGATCTGTACCACACTCGACTTAAGTTACATTATGCCAATCATGTCAGCGCCGCCGCCAACAGACAGCGATGGCACAGCATTAGCGTCCGTTCAGACGTGGCGCCAACCACACCACAGCGAGAAAAAGGTGGCCGGCCACAAAATCGTATGAAGAAGTAAACGTTCAACTGTGTCGCAAACGTGTGGTCAATAGAATACCGATAACATCATGGCCACAACGAAACTTTACACATTGCATGATTCCCATTCACATTAGCTACTGCTCGGCCACATTTTTGTTGCTGTTATGTGGTTGTGGCCCGTCTGAACAGATGCTAATAAAGAGAAAATCACCAATAGAGGTCACGAACTTGAAGAATACTACTCGAAGAGAGAGATATACGGCCTGGTGACGAGAACATCAGCTGGTGAAAAATAAAGCTGCTAAAGTGTCTGAAACAGATTTTAAGATTGATAAGCTTGCCCGGCCCTTCCATGCTCTCATTTTAGTAGGTTAAGCTTAATCCGCAGGAAAGCCATGGTCAATACGCGCAGAGCTAACTAAACTTACCTTACTTTCACTTGGGAGAGGGTAGTTCTCCCATATGCGACGATACCTTTGCGTAATAAGGGTCTTCTCAAGGGCGCAAATATGGAAATCTCGATCTCGCATTTGAGGCATTTGGGGTCGATTGGTATGTCCGATTACCGGGGGTTTTCAAAATTCTGCCGGCGTCTGAACGAAGCAACTTGTGATCCGAGTTCTGGGTGCTTGTGACAATGCTTATGCATTGCAATTTAGTGGGACACTTCAGGTTGCTAGTGGAGCAGTTGAATCTGTATCGTTCGCAACGGTTTATAAATGGCTAAACTATTTCTTATGTATTTATAAATGAGATACGAAAATTAGTATTTCTGTCTTACTCATATTATCACTTCACAAATATAACTGAAACTGTTCAGCAACATACGCATGTATATCAAGTACTTACACAATTTTATTCCCGTTCGTAACTTCCTGGCGAGATCAGAGCCCGGCCATATACATCTCGTGGCAATTCATTTACATAACTGCCAGATAGGTATTACTTAGTGGTTATGATAGTCCGTCAATACGATCTAGCACGACTTCGCTGGAAGGCGACGACTTATGCCCAAGTTAAGCAGGAAGATGTAGGTAAGCAAGTATAATAGAATAATCAATTATGAAAATCAGTGGGTACAAATTCAACAAAGGTACAGAAAGCTTATTGATAACTCTTAACTTAACCACCTCATTCGTTCGTAGATTAAATTTTTAATGATGATATTTTATCCTTATTTTTAACAACAATGTATGTTTTGGTAAACATTTTTTTTGAAAACGGTCCTTTCCCTACCCGTTTGTAATCTTCAAAAATATATGGGTTACCAATTAGCGCTGCTGTCTATACCTAATTAATTCGAGTCATGTGTACGTCAAGGGTACAGGTTTAAGTCAAATTCAAATTCAAATAATAGTATAAATATAATTCAAATAATATAAAGTCATTGCATATATAAGGTATTAAGTCGATGCATAAGTATCTAATAACTGGTAGGATATGATAAGGTTGTCCAAAGCTATTTTGCAAACATACCCTACATATAGAGTACTTACTAGGTACGGATATAGAGTCAGAATACACTACTAGTTTAAAATTACTTATTTTAATGTCTGTCTACGTCTAGACATAATCCGTTTAGAGCTCAAGACACTCATGACAAGTGTTTCCCATATTATCTCGAATGAATCGATTGTAAAATCGATTGACGATTTATTTTACGAGGCGATTTGAGTTGAATTCAATTTAGTTTAGAGTGTCCTTAGTCGTAAACCTTTGACCTAAACACATCCATTAAGTTTGAAACATTCGTGTTAGGAGGATAAATAATAATAGGTTTCCAATAAGTTAAATCATTTTATTTTTATGGGTTTTCAACAAATATTGTAATTATTACCATATGTACGTTAAGTGGGTAGGTAGTTTTAATATCATCCAGTAGGTTATTTTAAGATGAGCGAGAAGATTATCATAGAATAAAACTAATGTTTTAAGTCTTTTTGGTATCAAGATTTCAAAGCTTTGAGCACTAATATGTTAAGCCTATCAAATAATGACCAGTGATTTGATGTTATAAGCATGTGGTGTGATGGTGGTCAAGGGATCAAGTCCTGCCTAGTTTTTGAGTGGATTTTTGGGATTATTAATAATGTCAGTATTTTTCATATGAGTCAGTTAATACACGTAGGTAGGTACTTTAAAAATATATAAATTATCTTCTTCACCGTTCGGCGAATTGCGGTAGCAATGCGCTGAACGGTGAAGAAGAGGAATCTCTACAATATTTACAGAAACCGTTTCTTTCTCAAAATAAAGTTGGCGATAATCTGTTATGAGTTTAAGAGTTTGTTTACAGATAATTATCTTCAGCCTGTGTTTACACGTCATCGTCAGCGGGGGGCATGTGGTGTGGGATCGCCCTTATCTCTACCACCCATAAAGCCCGGTTGCACCACTCGGATAACGTATATTTTGACATAAACCGTAGTAATGTTCATAAAAAAAAGCATTTTGAGATTATATTTATTAAAAGTATGTGTGATATGTACCACAATTTCAATGTTATCTACATTTAAAACACAAATTAACAATTAACTGGATTCGTTAATTATATTCTTATCCATAAATATTTCCAAACACTATGTCCGCTATAAAAATTGTTCGTTCAATAGCAGATAAATACCCAATAAATTTATTTTTACAATAAACGTTTGAACGCTCTCTGTGCGCTAATTCTGTAAGCATCGAGTAAACAGTAGAGCATACTCGATGACAGACTGAAAGCAGCAGCCTCATTACATTACCCCTCATAGGGTGCTCTTACACGGGTAGGTTTAGGCAATTGTTGCTCGCCGACACTGTAGTACTTAAGTAAATAAATTGAGATTTTCAAATAATATATCACACTAATATTATGAATGCGAAAGTTTTGATGTTTGTTTATTAAAGTGAAACTTTTATTACATCCTCTCAGACTTTTTCGTCTATGTGTTGCATGTCGCGTGACGGTCGGCCGCGGAGTAGGGACAGGCGCTCGTCAGAGCAGCCGAGGCCAATATGGCGGTGCCTATAGTTCACATCAGCTGACCGTGTAGTGTACCTATAGACTATTACTCATTTGTGCCACCGAAAATTTTTAGTTAAATGTCTATAATGTGAAACAAAGTTTCACTTTTACCGTGGTTTCATAAAACCACACATTCCTTTATTTATTTGTTTGTTAATCAATTCATGTGGTAACGGCTGAACAGATTGTGATAAAATTTAGTATTTACTTTAGTACTACTTTTTATCCCATAAATCAGGTCCCATGAGATAAAAATGGGGTGCCAACGTTTATATAGAAAAATGATTATAGCCTTTGCGCGTGCGAAGCCGCAGGCGAATCAGCTAGTTTTTGTAACATTTATTCTAGAAACTGTGCATACAATATTGTATCAAAGACTTTTGATAAGTGGGTGTTATAAAACGAATACTTACATAACTATGGTAAGTTTGCAAATAATGTTGTGATTTCTATATATCTGTCATAAACAGTAGGTATAAAAAATAACAAAAACCGTCAGTTCTCCACATTTGCTTCGTCGTAATTTCTAGTTTAAAATTAAATCATAACTCTTGTCGACAGCTCTATTAGCTGCATCGGTAGACTACTGCCATACATTGCTTAATCTGTCTAAAATCCAAAAGCATCTCAAAGATAGAGCAATTTAAATCGCCCGTGTAAGAACAGCTTAACAAACTATATACGCCAATTCGAAAAATCATAAAAAAACACACAACCCTCAATTTCAAACCTTACGCCCGGCAAAATAAGGAATGATCTTTAGCCGTTTAAATGTTGGTTATTTTGTGGATGGTACATATAATAGAATCTTTAAAGTTAAGATACAGCTATTATTAGGTGTAACCGTGATTATTTGACAGTTTGAATACGTTTACAGATATCGGTCGGCAATCTGGCTTCCTGCGTTTAGCGTAAACACCGTTTACCCGGGCTTTTAGTGAAAAATATTCATATCTACATACGTATTATTTGGTGCTTCTTATTGAGAATCCGTTTAACACCTGCTGTATTAAGTCATTCACAAGAATGTGGATTAAACAGGGGTTTTATTTAGCTTTTCGCTGAAAAAGTTTTGTTAGGTGAAAAACACTCAATGGAATGGAAATTTCAATGGAAAATCCAAAATGGGTTTTTAAAATTTAGCAGAACTATGCCGTCATCTCGGGTTGAAAAAATATTTTGAAAATTATAAAATGGTTTAATTTAGTAAACAATTTTTTAAGTCTACACAGGTCGTCAGTCGTCACTCAGCAGTTTGCTAATACAGTAACATTACGCTTTTACAGCGCTAATTAACTTTTATGCCTATATTTTTTACGACACTTACTTTAAATAACACGTGGAGACGATCAAAGTACTCGTACGTAACTATTATAGATACCTACCTACTCCATATAACAAAGTCCCCTTATCCTCCAAAATCACCATTCCGCTCACTCCACTTCGCGTACCCCTCACAAAGCAGTAGCAACGCGTCGAACAACTGCTCTGGGGGCAGGTCCACCTGCCTGAAGCTTCTCATAACTCTCATGTCCCTCCTTCTTCTCCCGTACGATGAGGCCAAATGCGTCTGAGGCTTCTTCTTTATCCCCGCACTGACGAAGAAGGTCGGCTGCGGAGGATTGTAGCTCGGATTGTTTTGTTTCGCTTTCACTGCTTGCACTATGAGACACAGTAAGTAACCCCCAAAGGCCAGAAAAGCCAATGTAGTCACTGACATAGAGAATATATTGCTTATTTTGCTGTGACCGTCTTTCTTGTGGAGTCCAGCTTCTTCGTAATCGCCTCGTTTGATTGGTCGCCCTTGCATTGCCATGGCCTGAGCACCGAAGCTTTGCAAGTAGGTCGGTTCTGTGGCTGTTACATTTTCGTAATGCGGTGTAACAAGGTCTTGCAAAGAGTTCTTCAGTCGCATTAATTTTTCCAAAGGTAGTTCATTGAGGAATTGGATGTCTTCGGTATTGAGATCGGCGGATGAGATTTTGTATATTATACAAAATATGACGATGTGTTTTAACATGTTGAGAGACAGTTTCTTAGTGAAATGCAGGGTGCTGAATGAAAGTATGTTGGATGTGATTATTTTGGTCTACTAAGCGCGACACAAGTTTAGCGGTCATGACAAGCAGTGCATGGCAGTTTTATCTTAGTCTTAGGTTGTCAACGGGTTCAATTTGAAACACATGTAGGATTTGTTTTTATTTTTATGAATTCTATATATTACTTTACTTAATCCATCTAGCTAGACAACCTCTAAGTAAAACTTTCATCCATAAAGAACCAACTACCTATTTAGGTTTCCGTGTCTTTTGTTTGCCGTGACACTTTATAACTAGCAAATACAGTGTGTTGTTTTCCGTATAGTTACCATCAACAACCAAGCAAAATTATTGTATATTAAACGCCTGCTTTTTCTTACAGTTAAGCATGGTGTCTGGACAAGCCTTGTAGGTATAGGTTTTAAGACATCATTGAACTATTATATAACCTGATTTTTGTATCAGATAATAAATAAACAAATAATAATAAAATGATGCTTTAATTTGGTTCCCCCGTAAAGAAAATAATAAATGCGACTAGTAGCGACATCTGTTAGTTCTACGAAACCTCCGTATTCTTACTAATATTCGTTTAGTTGTTTGTAAAAAAATAGGTATTGTCGTAAATTTTACACATAAGGCATCAATAAAAAGGTAATTTTTCAGTACCTACTTTTATGAATCATCCTGTACATTTTAACAGAACAAACAGTAGGAAATTTTCTGCTCTACTGCGAGTTGCGCTTGCGCACCTATTACGTCGAGAATCGAACCATGCTACCACATCTCATTGTAGTCTTGGCCTCAGTTTCAAGATGGCGTCACCAGTGCTATTGGTTTTAATTTTAGGATTGGTATCTCAAGTTACTATTGCCAGTGAAAATTATCGAGATGGGCTTATGGATAAATTGAGTAATGGAATGAAGTTTGCGACGAATATACTTGGTAAGTTTTAGAATAGTCTGTATTTTAAATAATCTTAATTTTTAAAGCTATATAAATCTTTATGTATTAGAGTTTATGAAAATGTATAAGATAGGCTACCTACATATTTATCAAATCTTAATTGCCATGAATGGAGCAATTTCAATCGCTTGTGTAGGTAATAGTAAAAAACCTTAACTAGAAAAATACGTTAGTAGGATATACCTAAAAGTAGAGAAGAATAAAATAAAAAACAAATCTACCAAGAGAAGGTATTTTAGTAATACTAATCTTAATCATTTCTTCAGGTTCAGAATCTGTAGCACAAAAAGTGGCAGAGTTCGTAGTGAAAGCGTTCCAGACTGTTAAAAAACCTCATCCAGCACCAAATAGGCGACACCCTTCGAGTGACAATTATGAGTCTGAAAGTGAACAGTTTTCAGACAGACCATATGAAGTGAACGAGATGCCTAGTCCTCTAGCTCCTTTGAAACATTTGGTGCGATTGTTCGGTCTTCAGCCGAATCAGATTAGCGCTGTTGCTGTGAATGCGTTGGTCTTCGTTGCGCAGATGGTAAGTAAACTGTACAAAATAAAAATAAAATTCCTTAGGTACGCGTATGATAAAGTCATTGACTATGACCCTAGACCCTATGTTAGACCAACGGTATAGACGTTCGTTTCGACCAAGTTGGTTTTTAAGTTAGTTCTTTCTTGCACATGACATGGTCTGATTTCCTGAACACAACTCAAAACGAAATACTAACTCAAGCATATAATTTTAACAGATTCTACGTTGAAAGCTGTCAAGACATCTATGTATGATTGAGTTTTGATTCACGACACAGTTCTAATAAAGGGGCCTAAGTTTTACCAGGCCCTAGCGAAACAAAAGCAATCACTGGCCATGAACTATAATTTAATTTGATTTGAAATTATTTCAGATTTCAACGTTTTTATCTGGACCTCAGCGACCTTCTAGACCCTACCGATCAGAAGACCCCACAACTTGGATCCTGAACAAAAACTCACGTACTCTACAAGATCTAATCTCCGCAGCCAAGAACGAAACCCTACCTGTCTCTATCGAAAACATGATTAAAGAACAGGGATCTGAGGAGGAGACCAGCTGTATCCAGCTTTTAGTTTGCAAAATAACCCCTATTGTAAATAAAATGCAAAAAGCAGTGTTCGGTAAAGAGGATCAAGGCGACTATAGCGAAAAAATACGCGGTTCTGCGATCATGTATCGCCATCTACCGTCAGCAGATGAAATCAACGAAAGGCACGCCATCTGTGAGAAAAGATACAAAGGCTGTAATTTGAATGAGTGAGTCTACAAACCGACACACTTAGGTCACAGTCACAGCTTATGTTGCTTAAGTTGAGTGGCGCTAGAATCGTAGTTTTTATTGAACAAAAATATTGTTTTTAACATTAAAACTTCAGTTTTATTGATTCACTAGCTTCCGCCCGCGGTTTCGCACGCGTAGTTTGTCAATAAAAAGTAGCATATATGTTTTAATTCAGGTTATAATCTACGTACATACCAAATTTCATCGAAATCGATTCAGCCGTTATGACGTGATTGAGTAACAAAACCAATAAATAAACAAACATCCAAACTTACGCATTTATAATATTAGTATGATTAAATATTCAGATTATTAAGTACTTTAGGATGAAGGATATATATTTCAATAATATAAGTACGATTAAATTACTTAAATGAGAAAAAATGCCACGATCACCTACTTTTACTTCTACGGAAGCAACATGCTTATTATGTGCAGGAAATTAATAGTTATAAATAATAAACTAATTACATAATACATAATTAAGGCCATATCACCATTTATATCAAAATAAACCTAGAGCTAAGTTGGTGGTTACATAATTTCGTTAACATCTTCAGACTGCCTGTCGTTTAGAAACCTCTTTAAAATCAAGTTTGAAAGTTGATATGAACTTAGTTACTTCTGATAATTAGTCATAATCTTACATACATATTTATTGTTTCATGTTTGTTTTTACAATATATGTTTTTTACTCCAAAACATGACATACCTATTTCTACCGCCAAGCAGAATTGCTGTGTTTCGGTTTGAAGGTTATGGTTGCCGGTGAAATTACAGGCACATGAGGCTTTACACCTGTATGCCTCAAGTTGATGGACTTAGGGAAGTGCATCGTAGGGCACATTTCCAAGGAGCGTGACCTACGAGGCAAACTTTGTTATAGGCGATGATTACCACTTAACATCAGGTAGGCCATATGCTTGTTCCATCTCCATAGTATAAAAAAAAAAAAACATGAGCCCCGTTAGGGCACTACAATACAATAATATTATTACGCACTTATTACTATGTAACTATACTAATATCAAGTAAAACAGTAAAATTAACAGTTATTTTACCTATTAGAATATTAGGTACCTACTTATAGTTAAGTTCACTTTGTTTTAGTTACATGTAGTAAGTTCACAATAAATAATAATAAAAAAAAATTATCATCATCATCATTATTTTAACGACTGACCCTTACTGACTGGCTCTACCAGTAGAGTCACACTGTAAAAACACACAACACATTAAAAAAAGACTCATTTAATATTTACATAAATATTACTTAGGGTTTTTTATAATGAATTTCAGTGTCAAGAGAGCACATCACTAATCTCAATATGGTTCAGTAACTTTAACCAATTGGTAATGAATGAGCCATACATACAAAAATAAAAATGGTTGTTTACATTTGACAAGCAACATTTGGTACGAAGCGCGTTGAAGTCTTTTGTATGGAGAAAACGTTTGATGATAAATATTTCAAGATACTCGCACTCGATCTTGTACAACATTTCTATTGGAAACGAGTACCTGGGAATGGCCGAATCTTATGTGTACCTTGGTTATGTTTCATCTTTGGGAAAAGAATAACAGCCCAAGGAGATATTTACGAGAATTCAGAGCATGGGCGGCGATCAGCAAGCTGGACGATATTTTAAAATCTTCCACCGTTCCACAATGTCTGAAGACTCGCCTCTACAACCAATGTGTCCTGTCAATATTAAACCATGGTGCTGAGACATGGACGCTCACGAAGGAGACTGTGCACAGGATTAGAGTCGCACAGAGAGCCATGGAGCGTGCCATGCTCGGCATCACACTGCTAGACCGAGTCCCCAATACCTAAATTTGCAAGTGGACTAAAGTTCAAGACGTTAGCAAGCGTATGTTGGACTCAAATGGAGTTGGGCAGGCGCGGTGATGACAGGTGGAGCAGGGTGCTAACTGAGTGGTGGCCCCGAGATGGAACCAAGAACGCAGGTCATCCACCGGCAAGATGGGCCGACGACATTATAAAAATTGCAGATCGTATGTGGGTTAGAACAGCGCAGAGCAGAGGCAAATGGCGACAACGAAAAGAGGTCTATGCCCAGCAGTGGGATGAGAAGGGCTGACGATGATGATGATGATGGTCTTGTACAAAGTAATTTTTTACTTTTATTCGCTTTGTGTAAGTATTTGTAGGCGTAAAAAGAGTTTAAGTTGGATTAAATATCTTGTTTTTACAGTGGTGATCTATATTATATACATAAACTATTAATTAATTTTGTAAAGTATGTATATAAATAAATCAAATAATGTAGGTCGATATGTATCTTACTTGTTTATTATTCATCTAGGCACATAACAACATATTATACCTACTCTAATAATTTTAATTTTAATTTAATAACTAATAATTTTAATCCAATAACGAAAATCAAATCCACATTGTGGTGCATTACGGCTGCTCGCGGCGTCTTGAGACAGTGCGGTATGAAACAGGGGATTTTTAACTTCAATCTCTCTCCCAGCCCTTATGACACATTACGTGGATCGGCGCAACATGATTTTTTCTTCTATGGCTCTCTATCAGTCGTCATTTCAGTTGTCATTTCTTTCTTACCCACAGCATCTTTTACACAGTCTATCCATATCTTCTTTGACTTTCCTTTATAGATACAAAAATCTCGTGTCACGGTGTTTGTGGTCTCATCACTCCGAAACACTCAAACCGGGTAGACCGATTTTTTTTTGTATATTTAAGTATTTTTCACCCTCCTACCCCCACCACCCATTTGTTAATCGTTAATCGATTTTAGTATTTTTTTATGAACAATATCCATTTAATTTAACCGTCGTTCATTCACGTGAAGTCATTTAGATGAAGTGTCGCGTCACTTTGACAAGAGCGTTTTATATATACTTTTTATCCCGAAGTTCCCACGGGAACGGGAAATTTCAAGCGTACAAAGCCGAGGGCGGGTCAGCTAGTTTTCTTATATTTTTTACACAGACTATAGTTTTGGATCACGTGTTTGGAACTGGCTACCGGCGGCATCTGTTTTTCCAGACCATAATAATCTCGGAGTCTTCAAGTCTAGATTGAATAGGTTCAGATAAGTGTTTGATCTTCGATCGCACACACCATTTTTACAATCGATAAGGTAGTGGTTAAACGATTCTATATAGATACCAAAAAACAAATCATTAGTCACATTAAAACGATTAAACACATAACCCAGTGTTCTCAAAATTCACACGCTCGCGCCAATCAAAACAATTATGCGTTAGAACAAATTCGCGAATATCAATAATACAGTCGTTTCATAATAAGTTATGCAACAATTAGATAATATCTGAGATCGATGACCGCGCAGTGAATGGCCTTACGTAATATATTTCGGTAACTACCTACTTACATGAGGAAAGTGGGGTAGTCACTGGTCACGTTGAAAAGAAACAGGTTACCTATACGAGAGCAGAGCAGATTTGCTTTTGTTAAATCTTGAAGATTTGTCATACTTAAATATATTGTTGCTACTTTCTGAAAGGTATACAAGACAAAGCCAGCCAGAGCTTTTGTTACTTGAGATTTTGTTACAGCATATTATGGTAAACAGGCTGACGGTAGGTATTTCCACGATTACATCTTTCTAATATATAAAAATCTCGTGTCACTGTGTTTGTTGCCACACTTCTCCGAAATGGGTAGACCGAGTTTAATGATTTTTCACACTCCTTCCCCCCCCCCCCCTCATCACATCCCCATATTTAATCCCGTTTAACCGTCGGTCATTGACGTGATTTACTAATCACCTGAAGTTTCCACCGGAAATTTCAGCCGGGGTCAGCAGCTTTCGCTTGGACCTTATTAGCCAACCTGGGTTTCTATTTAAAATTAGTAGATCAATTTATTGTCAGCATGTTTTCTTCTAAGTCAGCATTAGTTTATTGACCATACATACCTGAAGATACCATAAGCTCGACCTTAGTCATCCGATGTCACGAAAGTCGCTTTTCTGTAGAGAAAGCGAGAGAAAAACTGTTAACTGGCAATAATTTGCATTGCAAACTTATGTTTGATTTTGTCGCAGTAGATGCTATACTATGAACTTATTATTGACTTATTGAACTTATGCTATAGTAAGTACTTCTTAAATTTTGTTCAGTTGATGATGGGTGAGTTTAAAATCATAAATTTGCATTACCAACAAGGTACTTACACGATAGCCAGCTTAAACTATAATTGGATAGGCACATAATTAGCAGGCTATTATGAATAAATGCTTGGTAGAACTCTTCGAGTGTTGCTATCTTAACTCTGAAGTTTTGGAATACCGTCATTGCGTATTCAGAGAAAGTAACGTGAAAAGAAACTCAAATTATTCTAAAACAAGCAAAACTGAACACGTATTATAAAAAATTATAATAATTACCTAGAAAAGTAAATAGCATTGTATTCAAAAATTACAATGCTTCTTCTTTTGCTGGGATAAAATCAGAATGGTGATGATGAAGAGCTGGTAACACAGTTGGAATCAACTGATCAGTTCTTATCAACCTTATCAATCTGATGGGTATATGATCATTTGGTCACTCATTCTCATTGATTTTAATCTACTTACTATTCAGTTAGGCGCTGCGCAGATACTGCAACTAGTTGCGGCAACTGGCAACGCGCCACTAGCTGTTCATGACGTATTTCAAATAGCTCGAATTGCGAGTTGCGAATAGGAAAAAACTTGCAAAAAGTTGATAGTTGCTGCAACTGAAGTTGCTACCTCTGCGCAATCATTCGTCCGGTGAGGGGTCGTTGAGGGTAATAACTGGTTGCGAATAGCACAGGAACGGTTGGAGTGACGTTGAGGGAGAAGGCTTACACCCAGAAGTCCAATGATGATGATGATGATTCAGTTAGACGTTTGATGTGCCACCCTAAAAATCTTCATATCTAGGTTCGTATTCTACAGCTAATTGTTATATTTCAATATTATTCATATTAGGTAAAGTACCTAAAAAAATATAGACCGTTTTGCCTAAATAGTGGTAAATCTTGTCATGATTCTTTTATTAGGTGCGTACCCAAGTAATTACTATTGTATTTGTGTGTTATGTATGATGATAAATTACAACATAAACTTTCGAGTTTTTTTTTCATCTATTAGGTTAGTTATAAGTTTAACTTTCTCACTAAGTTCTGCTCTTTATTCCAATTTAATAAAATCACTATTTTATTTAAAAAAAAGTGGTTTAGCTTCCGTAGGTCAAATCTTTCCCCCTCAGAAAGACAACCGAATCTAAACTAAGTACGAGTACCTCTATGATTCAGAGGCAAAACTATGTTTATAAATAGGACGGTAAAAGTAAGCAATTTGGTATCATTCGTTTCTATCTCAATTAAAGTATGGGACTCGCTATCCATTCAACTTGATTCGAACATTAATCAAATAACTCCGAAAAAGAGAAATTAGCTAGATTTTAAATTGGTTATTAATCGCGCCTTGAAGATCCTTTAATTATCAAGAACCTGCTATCTAGGTGACTCTACCTACTCGTATAAGGTCAATAAGATTTAATAATGTTTTTATGAAAACCCTCAACTTTTACGGACTCATCCGCTTATAAAAATATTTATACTTGGCTTGTAATTCCATATTTATAGTTCAACTCCAAGCGTATCCATTGACTACCCGCAACTCTCGCGATGTCGTCCGACCATCTGGCTGGTGGTCTGCCAATACTATCCTTAGGGTAAGAAATCTTACCTATCTAGCACGGTGTCGCCGCTAAATTACCTAATAAACAGGCGTTTTTTTTTTTAATAAATATCGCTGGGCATTTCACACAGCGCTATCTAGCCCCAAACTAAGTAGAGCTTGTACTATGGGAACCAAATAACATAGAATACTTATATACTTTTTTTGTAAATACATACTTATAATATATAGAAAAACACCCAGACACGGAACAAATATCTGTAGATTATGCAAACATTTGTTCCGCGGCGGGGGAATTGAACCCGCTACCTCCTGCGTCTCAGCCGGCTATACGCCCACTGCGCCACGGAGGCAGTCTTAGATCTTAGTCTTAGGAGGCTTGTTTAGTTTCAGTTTGTACCTGTCGCGATTGGTACCCAGTCTATTAGTATTTTTCTATGTTAGTACCTATGCATTTGTATAAGCCTAATCATATAAAAATGAACACCTACCAGTATAAGTAGTTTCATACAATGAGGATGTTGAAGAACGCCCAACACGTGTACAATCGTCAACTCGAGAAGTAAGTTGGAAAGCCATGCTCAATTCCATCGGCTTTCTTGCCCTTCAAACCGGAACATGGTAATGAACACATTTGTGAGTGTACTACGCATAAAATATTATGATAACACATTAAATTAGGTATGAAATTAGCGTTAGAAACTTTTTTCTGAGAAAATTGTTTACTTCTCCTACGACTTCGTCTAAGTAGAAAAACCATCCTCAAAAAATTAAGCGTATATATACTCGTAACTAGTGGTTCGCCCCGAACTGAGATCTCGCGAGTCTCCAAAAACACAAAAAAAAATATTCTTAGGGCGGCTCGCGCAACGATGCCTTAACGTATTTAGTGGCTAATATGATTTACGGAGTTGTCAAATCATACAAATAAGTAAAATTTTAACATGTTTAGTCGCTAAATACGTTTAGGGATCGTTGTGCAAGCCGGCCTTAATCTTTGACAAAAAAAATAAAAATATTTTATATATTTTATTAAAAATAGTGCCCCGAAATGGGTAACCACATAACTTGAACTACAGTTTCATTCAAATTACAGGTAACGGGAGTTCATATAATTTGGTTAGTTTGGTTTTGGTGTAGAAATTGCAGTTATTCTAAATTTCACACATTTTCCTATATTTGTTTCACTAAAGCTACACGCATACCAAATTTCAGAACTGTGAGGCCTAAAAACTAAAAGGTTTAAACTATAAATAAAAACGGGGTCGAAATGTACACACAAAGATATTTTATTGGACGTGCCATTTGACCGCATAGTCCCATTTTGTTTTTTTAACCCTCTTGTACCCCAATATCTCAACAACACCCCCCCCCCCATTTTCAGTTCATTTGGTCAGACCAAAATTGTGTCATCACTAACTACCTATATGTATACCAAAGAGGTACGAACATTTTAGTATGGAGCCTGGCACACCTACCGTCCGCCATTTTGAAAAATGCTTGTTTTAACTTTTGAAACTATCATGGTTATTAACACTATTTGTACTAAAAACGGGATATTTACCATGATTTTTGAGTTCTTGAGTGTCCCGATATTTCGACGCAGTTGCATGCGCCATGATCACGGGTAAACTGAAGTCTTTGCGAGTGGATAGTTATTGGCAGATATAACGATCTACCCTCTTTCTTAGTCTCTTGCTAGGAATGAATTCAGTAATACTGTCACTACTACCGGTTTCATTCTCGATCATAACTCTATTCCGATACACAACACTCACACAACACACAACACCGTGAGTGTTATGTGTCGGAATAGAGTTATGATCGAGAATGAAACCGGAAAAAGGATAGCATCGGACTAAATAACATACATAAGTCTGCAAAATATTTACCATATAAATAACCTAGCAAATTATCATCAGAATTGAGCCTTGTGCCACATTGATAGCAACCAATCCTTCGCTGAATCATAGCTTTGCAAAACGATTCGAAGAACGTAAACCGGAACAGTGATGTTATCGAAATTGAGAATTTTATTATTTTTTCTTAAACTTTCTTTCCGAAACCGGTGTAAAAGGTCCGGATGACCAGAATAAAGTCACAAATCAATTACTCTCCTTTTTGTCAACGAGAAATAATGTATTCATCTAACAATGCTGGTAGAGATGCAGGTAGTGTAGAGGTAGGTACAGGTATTGTGGTTTATATAGTAAGCAATTGAATTTGAGACAATTTACCACAATTTAGAATGAAAGTGAAAAGTAAATTTGCGAAAGAAAGGCAGTGACGTTGTTTTTTGTTTTGACCTACGTCGTCGTCTCCACGTGGCTATTATTGTTATTACCAGAGCCGGACTAAGGCGAAGCTTAGGGTCTTGTTGTATAATAATACCTTACCTATATAATTAACGTTTCAAATTATTACATCAATTTGAAAACGTTAGCATTAGATGCATTTTTGGTATTCATCAGTGGATTCGTATACGTAACGACAACATTTAAATAAATAAATAAATATTGTTGGACATTTCACACAGCGCTATCTAGCCCCAAACTAAGCAGAGCTTGTACTATGGGAACCAGATAACTGATAGGATACTACATACTATTTTTTTTTGTAAATACATACTTATAATACAGATAAACTTCCAGACCCGGAACAAATATCTGCAGATCATGCAAACATTTGTTCTGCGGCGGGAATCGAACCCGCTACCTCCTGAGTCTCAGTCGGCTATTCGCCCACTTCGCCACGGAGGTCGTCATTTGAAAGGCCTACTTAACGTGAGGGCCTCAACTAACACTTCACATATTAAAATAACCCTTTTTGCAAATAATCGGTTTTTATTGCCGTGATAATAAAATGTTTTTTTACTTACTCGTACACTACATCTATGAAAATCTGATGTATGTTCACAAAAATATTGATTAGTTTAAGAAAAATAGCTATAAACATAATTTTAATACTAGAAATAAAGATAAACTCGCTGTTGCCACTTGTAGACTCCATAAAGTTTGTAAATCGTTTAAAGGGCAAGGTGTACTCTTTTATAACAAACTCCCAAGTGATGTAAAAAAATTGACAATAAACAAATTTAAAAACGTAATTAAACAAAATCTTTATAAAAAAACCTACTATAAAATATCGAATTATTACTAAATCTAAATGGAATTAATTGAATCTAATTTATTCTAAATTGGGATTAAAATTGCTCCAACTCGTTCAAAATGTTACAATTTAGACGTAATTTATTTTCAGTATTGTTATGCATTCTAAAAGGATCATTAAAAAAACAACCAGCCTTGTTTCTTGTCTTTCTTTCCTAGCTTGGTCGCGAAGGAACAGGCAGTAAAATGGACGTTTCAAAATGATCCTTTGATTCTGATATATTTATGCCTGTTGTGAATATCAGGAATTACGAGAACTACAAATTCTAGACATACAAAATATTTGCAAATAATTGCCCCTTTAGGGGGCACTTGAGCTCCTACTGCCTCTCTGAATTAAGTACTGGCATAGGGCCGGTCTCCGTAATAGTAGCTTGTAGGCTTATTGTACGAAATTATACGTCCTGCTTCACAACGAGAGCAGTCTTCACTTTCTATGACTGTGACATTGCACCAGCTTATTGAAGTCTGTCTGATCGCGAATAGTAGAAGAATAACTTTACTTGAACATTGTATATTATTTCTCTGTGATATAGAAAAGAAATAGGTGAGTACTACGTATATCTAAGTCCTAAAGGCATGCTACAGATTTTTCTAGTAAGACTTACTTCAAATGGTTAGAAGTACATTCTTAGGGCAACGAACGACCTGTGTGAGAACTTACTTAAAATTAAATTTATGAATACTCTACTCGTGCATAATTAATAGCTAAAATCTAACTTCTATTTATCCAGATTATCAAAGAAACGCGTTGTAAATGTCACTATGAAACCCAGTAAGTAGGTAAGTATAATATGAGGTGAAATTATTATAAAAATAGAGGGAAAACACGAATATTGATGATCTGAAAGAAATGTTTTGCTTTCAATTAATTAACGTGATCAACGAAAAAGCTGTAGGTAATAGCGTGATCAAAGAACAAAAAGCACATAATAAATAGACAATCGGAAGCCACGTGTCTTCGCAAAGGCCATCGGAATGCGATGTCCTTCTAGGTCACTCACTTGATAGTCACTCATTCACGAACGAAAGCCATGTCGCTGGTGGCCCACTGCCCCGAAACGACTGTTTACGCAGAATATTATACTTATTTGTTTACTTGATTATGAGGTACATATATTTTCACTTTCGCGGACCGATATACTTAAAAGAGAAAGGAGTTTTGTTTTTTTTTTCGATTTTGAACGAATTTAATAAATAATTCTTACTTACTGAAGTAATATCGACTACCCGGGAATAATGTGGCTATTAGGAAGTAATTCAATGAAATGTAAAATCCCATCTAGGTTTTAATAAAATGTCTGGACACAAAACAACTTTAACAGGACTAGTGGGAATACTCCAATCTAACAAATACAAATAAGACATTTGACTAATACACTTATAATTGAATTGTAGGTCATCATAATACAATTGTAATATTCTATGTGTCTTGGTATCAATTAAGAATTTACAAAGTACACAACAGAGCAAGTCTGCCTTTCTGTAACACGTGTTTGTTTACCAAAGCACCTGACCCCATACCGGAATAATGAGTAGAGTCAATCGTCAACACCCTGCGGCAGGTAGGTACGGAAACCGCTATCGGGTCACATCGATGCTGGTCCCAATTCCAACTGGTTCCGTTTATGGTTATCGTCTAAATGCTGATCTATTCCAAGTGTTCCGAAGAGATTGTGCATACTAAAGTATTTGCCCTGGTTCTACATCAATATTTTACGAAGGTAGTGGTTACTCCAAGTCTTCATTCATCTTTTGCTCTATTATTTGCGACCGCTTTGGCCCCCATAAGAATCCCTGGGTTTGGTCTTCGATGTAAATCTTTCAAAAGTTAATTTAACTCTACCTTGTATCAAATTTGAAACATCAAGGAGTAGGTTAGGCATAGCTAACGAGATCTTGTACAGGCCAGTAATAACAGTCATCATTCCAACTAGATGATGTATAATTTCAATGCACCTGACTATGCACCATGTGATTATCGCAATCTTAAACAAGTCGAGCGAGCTACGGCGCTTGAATACCGAAATATCTGGCTCAGTGGAGAAGAGAAGTAGGTATGCAGGTGACTCTCCATTTACAGTTACTCTCGGACGGTGACATGCAAATTGTCAAATATAAAGCCTGGTTTTCAAAGACCCAGTAACCAGCTGGTCAGTTAGTACTGTTGTACACTGATTTAAACCCCATACATACTTAACCAGTTATATGATCAGTTGGAAGTAGAACTGGCATATTGTTGTTCTGACCTCACGGGGCAATTAGCCGTCGAACAGAAACTGCCCATTAAACTGGCCATTAGTACTGGGAAATTTAAGATTAGACACTACAGTCTAAAACCTTCCTAGTGCTTTTTTGGCCTGATATACTTCAAAAAAGTCCCTATTCCTTATAAAATCTGCCAACAAATAAATATAGTCCCAAATAGGAGGTTGAAGCTTGTATCCTGCCGTACGTAACATAGTTAATCTACCAACGAATTCCCATCATATATATGACATAGGTTGTTAGTTGTTAAAATAGTAAATAAGTTACAAAATTGTACTCATCAATTTTGGAAATAAATTTATCTTTATCTGATCTTTAACATTTTTTTTTATTTCAACAGATCTATATATTTTAGTTGTGGGTATAAAAGCTAAGTTTCAGTGTATCTCTGAGAAAAGAAAAATCTGTGAGCAATGTACATCGAATGTTAGTTATCTTAATTGTTATCTATTATATAACTTTGAAAGCAAATAGGTAGGTTATTTTAAGGATACAAAACAAACAGTTGGAAATCCCCTCTCGAAAGTGAAATGTGCATATGAGTCACTCGGGTCAGTGATCTGCAATCATCTGCACTGCGACCTCTTAGTTTCAAGGAAGTCAGCGAAAGTGAATTTGGATTCCTTATCGTCAAACTTTCGTTTTATTATTTGGGAACTGTTGACAGTAATAAAATAAAAGTTAATCGTATCTCAGCGCAGAGTTCATTTAGGTATGTACCATCCTGTTTGGTGTGAGTCTATAAGCCTATCTTTATCTTTTAAGTTAATTCATATCAGAGTAGACCTATCTTGAAAATTTAAGTCTATTTTGATTTGAGACACTGATAAATCTAAAGGATTTTTTTATAATTTATTTCAATCATTATGCAAAAGTTAGGTGAAAGAAAATGCTAATTAGCATTAAGTTCGCCTATGTATTATTGTATTAGTGCAATAAAGAATGTTCTACGAGGCATGCCTTTTAAGTTCTGTCGTTTCCATATTTTCCGGCAATTTTGAATTTGGAACTGTTCTATATTCGAATGTGTTTACATTTTGAATCTCAAAACAGTTGAAAGTATTAGGATTAATGCTATTGTTTAGTCACAGTTTCGATTTGAATCTGTCAGGTCACGTACGAAAATGAATCTTTCTAAGGAAAATGTTCGTGCAATAATTTTCTACAACTTTAGAAGAGGCCTGACACGGCTTCAGTGTTTAGAAGAGCTAACATCTGTGTTCAGTGATGTAGCCCCATGTCTGCGGACTGTCGAACGCTGGTATTTAGAATTCCAGCGTGGACATACTAGTGTTAGTGACAGATTTCGCGAAGGACGCCCAAAATCCGCCTTCACTGAAGATAACATCATTGCTGTGAGACAACTAATTCTCGAAGATCGTCATGTGACGTATCGAGAGATAGAGGCTCTATTAGGCATCTCAGGGACAACCATTCAGAAGATCTTGCATGAAGCGCTTGGTGTGAGAAAGCTAGTTTGCCGTTGGATACCGCATCTGCTTTCCGACGATCACAAGGCGGCCCGCGTCAGATGGTGTAAGAAAACTCTGCAAAGGTTCAACCGAGGGGAGTCAAATCACGTCTACGACATCATAAGTGGTGACGAATCTTGGATCTATGCCTACGATCCTGATACCAAACAACAATCTACAATCTGGGTCTTTCAAGACGAGCCAAAGCCGACTAAAGTTGTTCGTTCTCGAAGCACTTCAAAGAAGATGGTGGCCACGTTCGTTGGAAAAACCGGCCATGTTGCGACTATTGCACTTGAAGATCGTAGAACGGTTAACGCAGAGTGGTATACTACAGTTTGTTTACCACAAGTCATCGCCGAACTTCGAAAATCTAACTCAAAGCGACGCATCATCCTGCACCACGACAACGCAAGCTCACACAGCGCTCGTCAAACGATTGAGTATTTGAAGCAGGAAAAAGTAGAAATTCTTGACCATCCTCCATACAGTCCTGACCTAAGCCCTAACGATTTCTTTACATTTCCTAAAATTAAGAAAAGTCTTCGTGGTCAAAGGTTCCAGTCCGGTGAAGAAGCAGTCGACGCTTTCAAGACAGCCATTTTGAACACCCCACTTTAGAGTGGAATAAATGTTATAATAACTGGTTTGAGCGAATGGAAAAGTGTTTTAAGCTACGTTGTGAATACTTTGAAAAACAATAAAAAGTACTATAAGGTTCTAGATGTGTTTTTTTCTTCAAACGACAAAACTTAAAAGGCATGCCTCGTATCTGTCTATTATTATAAATACGGGATTTATCACGAACAATTTTATTGGTTTTACGATCGTTTAGTACAATATCTATATTTGCTGTGATATACAGGGTGGAAAGAACGAACTGGCCCTAGAGGGAAAGTACTTCGAATATTGGAGTTATATAGTAGTAGGTACTGTATTTATAGATGCCATAAAATATAGAATGTACAAATTTATCGCATTTGTTATGGCTCGATTTCTGCACAATTTTTCTAAATGCATGTTATTTATTTTAATAAAATGAGTTCTATTTTTTATATATTTTTATTTGTTTCTTCTGAGTAAAATTTACTAACTTCAATATTAAGGGTACTATCCCTACAGGACACGTTTGTTTCTTTCATCCTGTATAACTGTTTGCATAGACCACTGAATATCTGTTTCTTATAAGTAATAGACTGCGACTGCGGAGCACCCATTCAGTACATGTCTCATCTGTTCTCCTGTCCCTTGTACCTTACCACCTGCACAATGGATGACCTCAACAAAGCCACGCCCAACGCTATAGAAGTGGCAAAGTACTACTCTAAAATAGTTTAGTTTACCATTGACACGAAAGAAGAAGATAAGTAATGGACTACCCCAAGGGTCTAAAATCTAGACTTTAGCGGTCTAGCAGATTTTTAAATTCTTAATCATATTTTAATCCAGTTCTATTATTTATAGGGTATGATAACAAAAAGTAAACAATTATTTTAAGAAGACTTTATTCAAAGGTTTAAAATTATTTCACCACAAACTTACCATTTACAAAACATCACTGAAGTTATATCGGCGCGATGTAGGTACTCTTAAATTAAATGGTGTTGTGAAAAATCTAGCTTATCGCAGGAAAAACTCACCGGAAAGAGTTTTTGCAAAACGAAAACTGGTAATGTTATCAACCAATACCCACTGCCTGTGCCTACGCCTTGTTTTAGAGATAGGAGAGTACCTGTACAGGAAAAATTTAAATTATTATCATATTTCAAACTTTCATATTTATCATATTAATGTAATGTAAAAAAATTGCACAAAACAATACACACTAAATTAAACTTCTAAGACAAACTAAGAGAAAACTTTTGTCTTCTGACCAAAATGTTCTACTCGTAGTCCTTGCCATTTCAAATTTCAAACTTTACGTCCCTATGAGGCCGTGTCCTAAAAGTGCATAACCTCTTTAAACTTAGAAACCTTCAAATGAGGTACTCATATATGGTGACTTTCGAGACATTCCAATTTCAAAGAGTATCCTTAGTGTCGGTGCCCAAGACCCGCTTCGGGGTTGATACGCCAGGATGTATGTAAGTCTTGCAAAGGGTTGATTTTACTCAAGGAATAGTAAAAACCGTAAGATACTTTTGTGAACGCAAACGTAATCATAAAAGAAATGAGCACTAGATACGGAATAATAGCAAATACTAATAAGCAGTCTGATTATCAACATAATTAATTAGTTTCCAATTCTAATGAACGCTAATTATTTTCCGCGTGACAGAAAAAATATTAATCTCTAGATGCTCTAATGAACTTCTAAATCATTAAACAACTTCGGGCATTGCAAAATATTCTAATATAAATTCTAAGTGAAAAGCCCGAGATAAAATTTGATCAAAATAGTAATCAGTAGAACGTGAGATTCACTTGTCCATTGCCTTAATGCTGTTGTGTGCTTTAGTTTCCACGAGACACATCAGCTTTTCTGGGAAAAGTCACTATTGATTGACGAAGATAAATGGCAGATAAGCTGTGGGAGAAATTGCTCATGAAGAATTTTTAAGATATTGAACGGTGCAAAATAGTGGATGCAAGATTGGTAAATATAATTTCTTACCCTGACCCACCTTACCTTCTTTAGATGCTTACTTGTAGGTACCTTAATACAAGGAATACCTGTAACAATCAAAATATTTAATTAGTGAATTCACTAGCTACATTCAGTCCTCACTAGATTACAAAATACGGATGACGACGCTACAGTCAAACCCCCAAATACATTTTGGATTATTACCTAAGGTATCATAAATGCCCAATGATTCATAAAACGAGGGCCAACGCTTTTAGAACAGGATTTAAACCCATCCCAAGATACGTAATAGATATACATAATTATGGGTAAACGATATGTCCTTGGCAAGGCCTCGCCGGGACCCTCATCCAACGGGATAAGGAACAGGTTGGACACGCGGACAGACAGACCGACTAGCACAGTTATCCGTAGCTACAATAACTGGGTCATCATATATATATAGTGAAGTTCAAGGCGCGACGCTCATTGCAAGTCAAACTCTCGCACAAGTAACACGCACTTTCACCGGTGATTTAGCTTTGGAAGATAAGGTGTTCAGTGATTCAGTGATATACGTACCGGAAACAGATTAAGGTAAGCGGCCCTTAGGTTTAAGGACTTCGCTTTCGGACGCATCATGTGTGAAAGTTTACAGGTCGGTGTTTGTGATCACGTGACTGTTTGGTGCTGAAGTGATTTTTGTGATACAAAACGTTTTTGTGGACGATTATTTATTTGAAAATATTCCGTGAGCATTTGATTGTTTATACGTACTTGCATCTCTTTGAAGTGTTTCAATACAAAAATGTTTGTATCAAAAAGTTGCTACAGTGATGTTGTGTAGAAAAGTAATATAAGATAAATTTAATTATTATAAAAGCTACTAAGGACCTAGTTATAAGTTTTATTTTACCAATTTAATTAACTATTCTTTAGGTAGGTAATTATTTAAGTTTTCCATAATTTTTTTTTATTAAATTTTTATCAGTGAGGCAATTTTTTAATACCTAAAACATTTAACCTTAGGAGATAACATATCGCATGAAATGCAAAAATTTACGACATATCTAATACCATGTACCCTAAAACAATGCATTGGAAGTCACAAATTTCACACCTATTATGAACTCAAAGCATTTTCCCCGTCCATCTTTGGTAATGTAAATATGGACCTTCACTTTCTAAAATATGAAATTACATACGCTCAACGTTGGATTCGATATAGCATTGACACAAAACAAAACATTGAATAACGCCTTTGACATAACAATAGTAATCTTACATTGAAAATATTACAAAGCAACTATTCTGCCCACGTTTTTCTGTAACATTGTTTTACGCAATGATCTTTAAAACGGTACATAAATTTCAGTGTTCTCAATAGCTTCGTTTATTGTTCTACGTGTATCGCAAATAGAGAAAAAACTGCAACGACTTGTCACCAAGTTCAATGTTTTGGTTACTTGTAACTATGTAGTTGTTACCACTATGGGAGAAAGTTGCAATTAAAGCTGTCTTCTAAGCATTTATCCACTATGGTAACGCTACATGATAGATAACAGTATAAGCTTTGGGTTTGACGCATTCTTATTCAAACAGTAGTTAAAAGAAGCAATAGTAGGTTGGGTACTCTAGTCCTCATCAAAAATTCAAGACTGATAAATCGTGACTCTAAGTTACTTGGTGGGCATATGCGCTGGACCTATCTTTCCACTACTTATTAGAAAGCGATTTCCACACAACTCACAATTTATTAGAGAGGTGGATTCCACTTTGAACTTAAAGTTCATTGCCGTTGATAAACATGAGTAAAATTAAGTATAATAAGTTGATCAATGAATCTAAACTGAATTGTTATAACAAATCTTAAGTACCGCTAAGTATAACATTTCAAGACCATCAATAGAAAACAATTAATCAATTCCAAAAGTGCAATAAATTGTAAGAATTCAATGATTGGGACTTAAAGTACCGCTAATTATTTTAAGAAAATCTAAAGAAAACAAAGTGCCAATCCCACAAGTGCAATGTAGGTATTCAATGATTGATTTAGATAATGATTTTATTCCTGAAAAGTTTTATTGTAAACAAAACACAGTTATAACGGGTGGTTATATCAATAAAGTCAAGTAATTAAAAGCCTCAGTACGTAGGCAGCGTCGAAAGTGGTAATGAAAGCTGTCTACGTCAGAATGGGCAACTGTCCAAGTCAACAGACTTGCGTGCCGGTTATGCTCCTGTCTCTCAGAACTTATCTCGTAAGTTCTGGAATGTTCGAAATAGTTAGAAATATAATTAGTCTGAAAAAATAAAATAATAGTAGGTAATTTATCTCTGTCTCATTGACTAACTCTTAAATTCTATTGGATAATTTTGCGGTGCATGTTAACCATGCACAGTTATTACGTTCTATCATTAGGATAGCGGATGCAGCGAGTCAATAATTTATAGCAACGGTTTTGATAACGGATAACAGATTAGCTTTGGATCAAGTTGTGCAGAAATGTAAGTGCAACGCCTCACTCAATGCAAGTAAATTTAAAGTTATCTAATCTAATCGAATGTCTTAAATTTCAATATTTCCTTACATCTAGTACTTAAATAAAATTTGTTTATTGCACAAAATATACGACCCATATCATAAAAACAAAAAATAAAATACAACCGAATTAAGAACTCCTTTTTTGAAGTCGGTTAAAAATACAAATTAAAACACGGAGCAAATGCCCCAGTGTAGTCATTTTTTATTTCCGTCCAAGTAGATGGAAATCCAATGCTTATAAATAGTATTTCTATATATCTGGTCAGACTAAAGACTCATTTTGCTGTTGTTGGAGAGACTCAGCCTACTCCAAAAGGATGCTACGTGAGTTCGGATGCTAGTGAAAAAGTCTGGAACACCCGGCTCGGAGAACTTACCTACTTAAATTTCCGTTAGAGCATGGGGTTTCATGGAGACCAAGAGGGTATTCCTTAAGGGTACATTTTCGGTCTACTTTTCAATAAGGTGTAAGGAAGGATTCCTTCGTACTATTCAACCAAATTATTGCAATATGCAGATTGTTTCGTAATACATTCCATGTTGATGTTTGCGTTGATTCAGAGAAGAAAGCTCGATTATCTGAATTTTACTTTAAAGTGAATCATGTTTCACGGTAGCTCAGATGCATGTTATTCAAATCAGACAACGTTTGTTTACTGAAACATAAAAAGGAAAACGAAATTGAACACCAAGAATGTCTCCAAAATGGCTTCACGGCAGCCATTAATATCATCATCTCGATGCTTGAGCCGTAACACTTCGGTTCGTGCCTCATGTCCAAAAAACTTTAAAGTGAAAGTTGCGCCGAGAGGAAATCTCATTCACCTGCGGCATTGGGTAACCGAAATTGTTTTTAAACGAATAGGTACTTATTACATACCGTCGCAGCTATCGCGCCTCATCATTATACTCTCGGTAGGGTTGACTTTTGAAAGGAAATTATTACTGGATTTTAATAATGTGGCCGAACTCGTTTTGATTGAAGAATTATTTAGGTATTTGTAGCATTAAAAATGTTCTTACATTTACTCAAGGTACGTGTAATTTTAACTTAGCATGTTAATTTTGTAATTGAATACAACAATTATGCGTATCTTACAGCCGCATTATAGCCTTACAAACCATTCTGGATTTAGGAGTGATGGTTGCTCCCTGCCAAACTAAATTAGGTGCATTTATTAACTCTGTTTATAGCACCAGTAAAAATATAACATTCTGGCGTGCGCGTTGATGAAGAGACCATCGCGAAAGAAATCATTGCTTAATAGACATGATTCGCAGCTTTGCAAGGATAATTAATATTGGGAGGAGCAATTAAGTTTTATGATTTAGATGATAATAACACAGGTACCTTAGTACCTAGGGAAATTGTCTACAATGTCTAGTTCTAACGCTCTAGCGCGTTGATATCTTTTGTATGGGCATTGCGGAGCTCGTTCCGAAAAATCGACCGAGCGCGCGTTGTCTTCATTTCTGAATCCGTCTGTAGTGTGAAATAACTTAGCTGAGTTTGAAATGATCTAGGCAGGACCCACCATGACATTGTAAAATAAGATACCTTTTTATTATACACCAAAATAATACCAACACAGCCGAAAAGTCGGGATAACAAATAAAAAAGGTACTTACGCGATAAATACCTATTTTAATCAGTAATTACACTAAAATAATATACGGAACATAATTTTTACAAATAGATTTAGTACAATTTTTTGTTAAATAAATAAATAATAAATACAATGGGCGGTCTTATTGCTAAAAGCGCTCTCTCCAGACATCCTTAATATGCCCAGGATTATAATTGATCACATGACGGCGGTGTATCTACATATGAATTAATAAAAACTTGTAGATCAGATAGACGCTTATTGCAGTGGAATGCATGGTTGAAGCGTAGCTTGCAAAAATAATGAAACACTGTTTAGTGCGTGTTTAGAAAAACTCTATAAACACACTTTAAACAGTTGTTTAACTTGTATGTGGTAACAAGGAATAAGTTTGATGCCTTCATTATAATTCATTACGATCAGTCGAACGCTATACGCTATTCGGTTTACAAGAAGTAAACCGAATAGCCACTTAAATATAGACAAGTAGGTAAGTGGTTACTGACCATAATACAAGGTGCATCTCGATAATGTGTACCGTAGTACGATTGATCCGCATCGAGAGGCGTAACGGTTTGCACACGCATCGTTTATGGAACATCGCATTTAACCGATCCATGGTTGTTGTTGTTGTTATTGGATTAGCGAATTAATTTAAAAATAAATTTAATTAAATTATAAATTAGCAAATAAACGCAGAGATCGAAATTCTCAAACTTTTGAATTGTATTTTGAACACGGTTGGAATGTATGGTGGATAGCCCATGAGTGCATATTTTATATAACTAGATAGGTAGGTAGGTTAGGTACATCATTAATCTGTCGATATGCCACTAAACTATGGTCTCTTTAATTTTTAGGGTTCCGTACCTTAAAATGAAAAAAGATCAAATCAATTCAATTCGTTTACTACAATTAAATATAAGTTTACATCAAATAGGTACGTCTACGGTTCTTTGGAGCTGAAAAAAAGCTACTAAGTCAAAGCAATCAAAACATAAGGCCATTTTTGCCGCATATTTTGCTCGCAAATAAATCAAAACCTGTAGGGTACTCCCCGTTGTGTTAGTATCTAGCAATATTTATTATTTACTTGTCCGGTTTTTAAATAGAAATAAGAATTAGTCATTATTTTTATTTATTATTTGCCAATATGAATGCAATGAGCCACATTCTATTTTCAAATTTACTAAGGCCGCAAATCACATTTCCGGAGCCGTTATCTAGTTTACAATGACCAAATTCAGAGCATGAGTAGCAAAATCGCGCAGTCCTTAACTCCTTAACCTTAGGTGATCGCATGTGTTTCGCGTTGTCGTCTGTTAATTGATGTGTTTGATTAAATAATTAATATTGTCTGTGCATGTTTACCAGTTGTCAATTGCAATTTATGAATGCCAAATGCATTCGGTTCTTCAGTAAACATGCAAATTGCACAAACAATATTCAACATCTATGCAAGGTACCTACTATTAAATTTCAGTTATAAGAATTTGGGGTCAACGTAATATATCAACTTCCTAATTAGCGCAGGACTTATTACTAGTGATCGGATATTCGGATGCATATTTACCTAAAGTTGATTTTTGGGTAACAAATTATGGAAGCGGCTTCTTAGAATATTTTTATTAAAAATAAAATCCCCGGGATCCCGGGATCGGATGCATATTAATTTAACGTTAAATATGAAACAGGTAGAATTTACGATCTGACTCGCACACTTACAAAATGCTTATATTCCCTGAGGTCTAATAGGCTTGTTACAAAGTTGTTTTCGCTTCATCAAAAATTACTGACAGTAAAAGTAGGGAAAATTAACCATATTTGTAATATGGCATTATGTATACCAATGTGCCAAAGTGTGCGTTTTTTCATAATATGTGAATTTCTTTAGACTATATGAGGGATGAATGACATACCATAAAAACCTATGCAGCTTTATGGCATGTTTAGGTTTAGTAGATAAATAAATAAAAAAAAAATAACACGTGATAAACTTGTTAATCCCGGAATCACGGACTTTTTTGATAAAAAAAAATGCTATCCATACTAGCCAACTTTGAAGTTTAGGTAAATATGCATCCGAATATCTGATCACTACTTATTACAACAATAAATAGGCAGTAGACCCCATGTTCACATCAGAGAATTCATAGATATGTCATATTTTATACCACTTTAAAGTTATGCTATAACCGACATCCGTTTGAGAAAGTAGCTCAAACTCCATCAGCGTATCCACACAACATCCGACTGCAACAGATCCTCTGGTGAATCATTTTGAGCTTATTCTGAAATGTTTGTATCCGCGTACGAAACACGCACGTCTTGCGAACAACGGTTAGAAAGCGTTGCACGCTGGACCGGTCACCAGCGAATAAACAACCAAAAAAACACAGACAAGGTTTTTTTACTGGATTTGTTTCCGAAAACAGACTATGATATAATATTTAAAGTAAACTTCTATTTGTAAACGGAGAGGCAATGAAGAGTCACATTTGGAGATGGTAGAGAAAACGTTGCAACTGCCACTCCTTGCTAATTCGTTTAGCCTTTTTTTGAATTCTTGGAATACTTAAATTTTTTCAACATACCTACATTTTTAAGTATAGTTTTAAGAATGCGTATTAAATCATCAAACAAATCGAAAATTAAAATAGTAAATCGCAACGAAAAGAAACACGATACCTACATAAATTACTTAAGTATTATCTATAGAGAGCGGGTAGAAATAACGCATCATAAATCGTAGAGGAAAATCGAGTGAAATTATTTCTTATTTTTCCACGGTGAATTTCCAATGAAAGTACAGAGCTGGTCACATCGTAATACCAGGTCTGAGTCCTCACTCCGAAATTAGAAAAACGTTAACCTTGCACGGCAGTGGCTTACACGCGACCGGCCCGGGTTGCTTTCACCTATCGCCATGTTTGCTGCGCCCGCGTCGCTGTTCTGCGTTACTAGACGATATCATTTACGTTTCTTTGCTATGATACACATCTTGGTAAAGAGGGTTTGACGATTTAAGACAAGGACATCAAAAACTTATGCTCAAATCAGTTACCGGAAATTATATTATAGTTCACAATTGCTTGCTGATCAATCATACAAAACAGAAGAGGAATTCTCGTGCGTGTGTCACAGGCTCAAAGTAAACATTATAAAATTGGAATTTCATAATGTAAATACTATCCAAAGTAAACCGCGTTAAATAACTGTAGAAAAACAAAATCAAAAAGAAAGCCATGAGGAATTCGAAAAATTAAAGAGCATTATGCTTTCTATTGTCCCTTGAATGAAAAGCTATAATAATAGTAAATAATGAAACTGCCTATTCATAGAATAGTAGGCCATACGGCGTAGATCCGCAACGATCGAAAGTGAGGTTCCCGCGTTGCACCGCCAAGCGCAGGGTTACTGGGTCAAGAGTTCGACGGCCTTGCTTTACGCTTAATCAACTTATTAATTTTACTAACAAGCTTTCGCGTATGAAAGTTTAACTAACAACGTGCAGTAAGTGTTAGAATAGTTAGAAGCGTCAGAAACACGTTCCGATGCTGTTATGTTTTGATGATAACTGCATAATTCAAATAATGCATACGTTGGTGTTTCTTACCGTGTTGTTCCACCTGAATTCCATTGAAATTGCCACTTCAGATGGTAAAACTTGATACTACTTGGAAAAAACCCCCAAAGCCAATCTAGCGGTAAACAATTAAAACATACCTAGATCCGTGTATTTCACTGATTTGTAGTCAGAGTCGGAACTACAATGTGTAGGTAAGGTACCGTTACATCATAATATAACATTCGACCAACTTTAAAACGCTATTATTAGAATACAAACACGCGTCGCATAATTTAGTTCAGCTATTACGCATAAGTAGTCACCACTTCCCGCTTTCTCTACAGCAATTCGCGGCATCTTTACAAATGGCACGCATACGAATATTTCAAGACCGTTCATTGGCGATAAGATTTCGGAAAAGTTATATAAATTGTCAATGTGTATGGAGCGGTTAGCAAGCAATTGCCAGCAAATGGCGACAACAAAGCATACATAAAACATAAGTGTTCGAGTCTGCCAACAAATTTCTCCAGCGAGAATCTCGACAGACTGCTGTTACCGGCAACCGGTGCGTCAGACCACTGCGTTGTCGTATTAACTTGGACACGCATCATGTAAATACTTAACTTATTCTAAGACTGTCTGCAATATTTAGTTTGAATAGCCGCTATTAAGTCAAATGACTTCGGAAGGCTTATAAACACCAACACTGTAGCTAAGCTACCAGCTTATATTATGCAGCTACTATTACATTTAAAGATGCCTAATAATAATAACCTAATTTCAGGCATCAGACTTAAAAATAAGTAAAAGGTAGGACCCATATAAATAATTAATAAAGAAATGACCCGACACTGTGGTTAAACATACATTGGCGGTATTTATAAATGCACAATTTTCCCAACCATTTGAAATTGACTGGTTTTAATTTTGACTTTTGTCCGTTATAACTAAATACAAAAAAACAGTATTTTCCAAACTCTTTGGGCAAAGCATCTATTAGACATCTACCTAAGCAGGTAATGTCTTTATGATAACTCGCTTAAAAGTTTGTAATAACTGATGTTTGGAACTTTTTATTTAATTAAATCTCACAGTTGAATATACAAACGTGACAAAAACGTGACGTAAAGATTGGCCACGCCGTAAGAGTGTAAATATCTAGTGTTTATCGGTCAAAGAAAGTGGACCAGCCGCGTAGTTTCGTGACCAACGACCGTTCAGAATTTACGTCAATTTATATAACTCGCACCTTATTAAGTCAGGTAGGTGACAGACAACCGAACTACAGTTAGAGAAGAGACCGGGTCACCTGCATATGGATCTCACCGAGAAGCCGTAACACTTCTATAAGATACAGGATAGATAAAGTTGCGTGATGCTATACGACTATAGTGCAACTATATCAATGAACATATTTGCAGTTAGGACTCTGTAAGAATCAATACATTTATTTTGCGTATTAAAAAATAACTGAATAGAAAATTTCCCAGTTCAAACTTTTTCAAGTTAAGTTACTTAAGTATGCACAACCTCTAATTAGTATCAAGAGGATCCTCTTTAAAATAAACCAATGCCAGCTCCAAGGGGCCACTTTCTAAGCAACTCTGAGGCGAGCGATCAATTCGCGCGAATCACTCATCACAGCACTTTCTAATCGACGACACGTCCATTGCGCGAGAGCACAATTAAATTAAAGAAAGTTTATTTTATTACTTAATTTTAAGTAACCGCGTCTTACCTTTCGTTATGACATTTACTTACGAGTGTTGGTATTTGCAGGATGTATCAGAAGGTAACTGGTTGGGCGATGCTGGCGCTGATCAGCTCGTCGGCAATTCTCCACACCTTGGCGTACCCACAGCAAGTCCCTCTTGTGTCACAGGTAATTAACGTAATGTGCAAATAGTCACCTACTTACCATATTTTCAGACTTTAACCAGAGGAGTGCTCTCACTGGCTTTAATCGCGAAACATTTTTTTATAACAGTTGCTTTGAGATTAACAATTAAAAAAATTTTCGCGCCAAAAAATTACCGCGCTGCGTTTGGACTAAGTTTTCTCAATTATTTTCAGTTAACAATGTATTAAAATCTTATTGTACTAGAATCTAGGTGAAATAGGCTTTCTAAAGGTATAACTTTTATGCCATTTTATTAGTAAATTGTAATCAAAATCACAGGTTCAAAACTAAAATTTTACGCTGTTGTTCCCGAATCTCAGATTAAAATGCTTATGATTTCAAAAATATAACAGTTATCTACGTAAATGTTATTTGTTTTTATAGCTTAATACATTATTTACAAGGTTTAATCAAAAAATTAGACAGAAAGAACCCTTACTTATAAATATTGAACCCTAAATCTGCGCATCGTAAAATGACAAAAAAAAACAGACCGCCCGGGAACACTTGTTGATAAATCGTCGAGTGTTGATGGATCGAAATCGATTAATACTTCTGTTTTTAAATAGCTTAAACATTGTAGCTTTTTATAACAACTCATTCAGGACGGTTTGGTTTGTAAATATGAGAGTAATTATTTTACAAAGCAATGACGTCACGTCTTTTGTTGGGTTGGGAAAGTATCTCATTAAATGGAGATATTTTATATATTTATATGGATTAAAGTTATTTATTATTATAGCCTAATACATTATTTATAAGATTTAATAAGAAATAAATAAATAAAAATCGTAATAAATAGAAAATAAATAACTTTTATCTGCATCCAGTCCCAATTCACGGTAAAAACGCATGACCTTTTTAAATAATTATTGTAGGTGTATGGTTTATCGTAGAGATTTTTTTATTTTTTATTTATTTTGATTATGGTTTTATTAAGCCTAATAAAATACAAAATAAGATAAGGATTCATAATTTGAACTAATTAAAATCAAAACAATGCAGCCGCGGCGAAAAACACGTTAAAAAAATATACGAAAAAAAAAGTAATAACATACCATAACTATTAACTTTCTTTCTGTCGGAAATACTTATTCCATAAACTACATCCGTGTAGCTACACGGCAAATACAAATACTACAGTAAAATTACGTCACATGAAAACAGTAACAAACAATCAATTTGATGTAAACTCAAGATGGCCGGTAAAAATGGCGCCAAACGTAAATAAATTTTATATTTTGATTGCTGCCAAATTTTCAGACGTATGACATTTTGTTATCGCCGCCATTATCAAGCCTGCTCTATGGAGAATGACACACAGAAAGAATGAAAGGAATCGGTTCAGTCAGTTTGAAATGAAAAATCATAATATTACCGCGCATTGCGCATGCTCCTGGGTGGTCGTTGAGCAACCAAGGGAAAAAAACGGCTTGCCTCCCGGGAGCGTGAAAGCACTCTAGAGGTTAATTCCGTTTAGACCCGTCACTTTAGCAAACGTTTGCATGGATTAGTATAGATGACTAAAAATGTATGTACAAATGAGATTAGTATTTTATTCTTTACTTAAAAATTCTGTTTTGAACATTTTCAGGTCACGAGCAATGTAAGAACACACCATCCCCAGTACTACAGTAACTCCCTGCCGGCGTCACAAGGACAGTTAGCAGAGGAACGTAAATTCGCCGAAAAGCCCAATGCGTTAAAAAAAGTTGCTCTCGACGACTTCGATGATATACAGACTAATTCGATTTCTGATGGCGGGTTCTCGTGGTCCAACATGCTTGGTAAGAATGTTTTTCATCGATTTTTACTACCAACAAGTGTAAAGAGTCTCTAATCTATGGATTATAAAGTCCGACGGCCAAATTTTGCAGGTGCAATTATGCAGATGATCTTCAACCCTGGTACAGCCACCGGCCCCAACAAAAGCGACAATCTTGACACCGACTCCGTAGCACCGAGCCCCTGGGCTAACCTTATCTCCATGGGCCTTAAAATCCTCACAGCCATCCTCGGAGGAGGAGCTTCCAGCGAAGGCATCGATAAAGTAGACAACGGATCGCCGATGCAGGTACGAAGAGCTGATAAGACTAAACTGCGCGAACGCAATATCATAACCAAATGACTTAAACACAGGAAATTAAGCCAGTCGTCATAATGTTGATGACATTGTATAAACGCAAACTTTTACAGCATTTTCCATATTTTTTATCCATACTGATCTACTAACATTGATACTGTAGATTTCTACATTTAGAAAGTTTAGACACTCCAGTTGTAAAAAGCACCGCGCTATTTGATCCTCACATTATAGAAAGACATCATTTTCATGCATAAAGTAGAAATTAAACCTTAATTCACAACAAATAACTAGACCTTCACGTCCGTCTGGACCACCTCAGAAAAACACGCTGAAATAAGTAATGTGAAATAAACTGTACAAATATTTGCACAAGAATTTTCCTTGAGGTGTTCCTAACGATAAGAATGTAAATAGTAAAGTTTGGTTACGGAGACGGTGTCGCTTCTCGCTTGCTTCAGGGTATATTGGCTGCGGTTCTGTCGACGGTGCTCGGTGCAAAAGACCCCGACCAAGTCGCCTCCATGGCAAAGCAGGCTGGAGAGGTATGCCACCCATCCTTCCTTTATCCCTCTTATTTATATATTTTACATTTAATCTTCCGTAGACTGCTCTTTTCTGAAGTCATCTGTGGTTTCTGTCTGATAATGCAATTATATTTTTTTCTTATTCTTCCATAGTTCATCAACATCGTCGTCAACCTTCTGGATGCCCTGAAGACTTCGTTTTCGCATAGATCGCTGTCCGCGCGATCCATGGGACGCAAGGATTCAGTCAGCGACGCCGCTCTTGCCGGTATCGCTATGCTCAAGGTCTACCCGAGATCTTTCGCCACCAGCAACGACAAATGCCTGCAGAAATACGTCTGTGAGGCTAACAGGGAGTGCTCCACTGATATTGGACCAAAGAGCATCTTCTGTCAACTTGGAACGTAAGTTGTTTTTGCATTGTTGTATTATGTCGCAGTAAGAAATTACAAACAAAAACAATAGCGTAAATGAATCAAAATAAGCAGAATCCTCGTGGCGCGACTCGTTTCCCTTGCTCTTTTTATACTAATTCCTTTTCGTACATACTGTTTATGACTTATTTTAAACATTCCAGTACCAATCGGCAATTTCTTATTTTATTTCATTTTTCACAGTTACGCTGCAAGTTTCGTCCTGGAGAGGCAATCCGGTGGTTCGTTCGAAGAATACTTCGAAGCTGGTCGTCGGGGACGCTCCGGCATCGACTGTCGCGAACTCTACCTCGAATGCAATGAAGTCTAAAGCTGAATAGAAACCGTTTGCCAAAATATCATCGTTGGCGACAATTCCAAAATATTTGTTTAAAGATTTTCAAAATCTGTAACTTAATTGAATTCCTGATGCAAACCAAAATTCAATGCTTCCAATTTGTTTCTAAAGTTAATGACAGTGTATATGCCTGTTAATAATGGCATATTAAATTTCGATTGCATCGAGTGTAGTATTTTAGTAATTTATTTAAATTATTAACTTATTTATTTATTTAAATTATTAACTTATTTTAGAAGTTAATACGAAGGCGTTAAGTATTGAAAGAAATATAAATCTGCCCAGATTAAAGCGAAACCGTCCAGTAGACGACACTTGTGAATTTATAAGTTGTTTTGATTGGCATATTGTTTGTTGTAACTCAACAATTAATGGTTCCGCCAATATCTCGATAATAACGACTGATGTAAAAAGTAAATTCTGTGTGATATAAATGTTTTATTTGTATCACCGATAGTTAGTATTTATGTATATTTTGTGTGAGTGCGTGACTGAGGACGTCCTTGTGTGCTTGTGATTGTAAAGTAATAAAAAATAATTAAATACATTTCTTCTTTCATTTCGGACGCTTTCGTTGGTTATGTAGGTAAGTTGTCAAAGTATTCTAGAAAATTATGTGAAAATACCGTAATGATCGTGTCCCATACTTAGAGAAGGCTGGAACTAAACAGAGCGTAGACAGACGCACCCATGTGCGCCGGCGCATCCCGTCTTCATGTCAGTCAAACCTTGACATTCGCATAGTACACGTGTGACAGTTGACACCCAGGATGTCATTAGAAAACCTGCTTTCCCAAGTGGGCATGGGAACAAAACAAATCACAGACAGGTTCGTAAACTTGCGATAATAGTCAATTTGCATCCGCAGAAATTAAACATCGTTTCACGATTACTTATTACCATAACACCTATTTAAAATCTAGTGTTAATAAATCAATGCATAAAAAACCGCAAGGTTGACAAACAATGGTGATAAATGTCAATACCTATTGAGTGACGTTATTTTGTGGTATAATTCTAACACAGTGCTGTACCAACGATCGAATAGACCGATCATAAAACCGGTCACAGGCACTATAGCGGTTGTATCCTTCGCCCAGCAAGTGCTGTAAATTGTCACCAAGCTGTATAAACACCTTTAATTTGATAGATCTCATTTCTTCTTCACTTTTTATACTTATTACAAGTAGTACGAAAGCTCACGACCAAAATCATGTCTCATCGTTTTACGGGCAAAACCGTACATAATCGTTAAATCAGATGATTCTGAACCCGACTAGGTGGGCGGTAACGGTCACAAACGTAGCAGCTGCGCGCGAGCCCATTTCTGTAATGTCGAAAAAAATTGGACATTACGTCTGATACATATTGAAAATGGACATAGATTTTGTCATTTGACAAGAATGTTCGTTTTGAGACATTTTCCACGTAGTATAAGACCTAGGCACATTTCTTAATAATGTCAACAAATTTAACTGAACTTTGTTATAGCAACCCGATACAATATTTTTTTAATGATTTTTTATGGCTGCCAGAATCATTGAAATACTGTTTTCAGACAATTCTAGTGTCTCCCAATAACGCCCCGGCGCCGGCGCTTGTTTTGCGTCAAGGCACCAACAGCTATTCCATCGTTACGCTCCTGTCTCTTCCTTTATTACAGAGAATGCGTCAGCAGACTTATACCCGTTGTAACGACGCAACGACGCCCATAGAGAAAAAAATACTACGTAAAAAGAGACAGGAGTGCCACACAAAAAAATTAAACTAGGATTTACACCATGCTAACAGTTATTTTGTTATTCAGGCCATGACATGTTGCCTGACAAGGGGTTATGGATGGGATCGTTATACAGGTTGGGGCAAAATTAGACCTCATTGAGGGCAGATAATACCTTTTATTTTGTAGTAAGGTTTTGTTCTTAGGAAACTAGATTAATTTTGAAGAAAAAAAAACACATTTATGGTTTTTTGAAAAAATCACACAGTCAGCCTAGAAAATTAAATTTGTCATAATCAAGTTGGTCTGTAGCATACAAGTAGCTCTAGAATTAGCATCTAGTTTCCAACGTCGACAACAGAATTACTCGCTGTAAAAGTCGATCCACCGTTATGTTTTTGTGTACAGCGCACATCCAAGAGAAATCAACGTTGGCCATCATTTGTCTTTAATATGCCTCAATACAATTTTAAAAAAATATAATCTATTTTTATTTATTTAGACGCACAAAACAAATTACAAACACTTAGATAGCAGTATAGATAACAAAATCGAGACGCAGGAGGTTGCGGGTTTAATTCCCGCTCCGGGACATGTTTAAGTATATGGTCTACAGATACACACATACATTTATTACAAACATTTGTACTAAAACTATTAATAGAACTGACATTAGAAAGACAGACTTTCTCAGTAAGTCAGATCTGAGCGTCCGGGGTGTAGGCGATAGCTTAACATTTTTAGGCATTTTCTTTAAATTCTCTCCACATCAGTGCTATGAATCCTGTAGTTCGGAGACCATATCCTAAAATACTTCGTACGAGGGCAAATAAAAGGTACAAGAAGCTAGGAGGCTGTTTAAACCCTTTCGTAGATCTCCAGAGTAGGTACACACAGAGTAGATATGATATGTTGACAGTGGCAGGAAACTCGGGCAAAAGAAATTTTTAAATAGGTTTTTAACAGATCGATTGGTGTCGCGCAAATCTATTGCTTCCTGAATAGAAAGCGATAGAGATAACTGCAGCTCGGACTGATTATACCTATTTAAAATAGACGAAATCACTATTTCGTTCCTGTTTTCTCCTCCAAAAGTACACCGATTTTAATATTTTAAGGCTTTGGCTATGCCTCTATGTTTTCCTTTTATTTTTAATATTCGCCAAATTTGTTTGCTGGGCGTCTGATAAGGGCGGTAAAACTGAGCAAATTATAAGGTTACTAGTTCATAGTTATCATTCTTAATTTATGTAGAAAAACAAAACAGAGGGGCATGACAGTGATACTTGTAGATAAAAAAATGTGCTCTAGTGTCACTATCCAGGGGGGAAACAGGGGAGTACGTTTGTATGGATTAAACGCAGCCCGCGTATTGCTCTTAAAAAACATTTTGCAATAAGAAAATAATATTTCCTATTTTCAGGGTATAACCATCGATATTGTAATCATTAAGTATTTTATGATGCTTATTTGTAAAAAAGATTGTATAACACTAGTCAATATTCAAATACATTTGATTGCTTTTACACTATTGGGAGTATTGGGACACATTATTTAAATCATTTTGTAGGATTAAACAATTATTTGCATTGGAAATGGACTCTAAATATCTTTAAGTCAACAGCGTATAAGAAACAATTACAGAACAAGCGCTATATCAGATCATTAATAAAAATAACGAAGAGAAGGGGCCCTAAACGGGATCCTTGTAGAACTCCACCAACTGACTTCTAAATTGAATCAGCTTGGTCAGACGAGACGGGGAAAATTTCTGACTTTGATGTTTTGGGGTTCAGGATAATAATCTATATACAGTATACATATAATAAATCTATCAATTTTATACGGTTTTAGCCGTAATACTATGACACAAAAATTTTGGTCGTGGGCTCTCGTAAGGGTTAAAGATTTTCCGTTCTTATGATATAAGTACAGTCAAAATAAAAAATGATGTTTTTTTCGTAATAGGTATTCAGAATATGGAGCACCAGTACCTGATCAGCAAGTTTATTATCCGTACGAACCATCCCCAACCGCTCCAGTGGCAGCGTCAAAGCAGTAAGTGATTTATAATAACCCTTCAAAATATTATTTTTAAAGTTGTGCGACCCATCATATTCGCATTGAAATTGAGGGCCTTACCACAAAAAAAATAGTTTAAAAAATTCATATAGAAAAATTGGGAAGGATTTTTTTAAACACGGGTTTAACCGTTCATTAACTTTTTATGGTAACAAGGTTTGAGATTAAAGTCCGAATACCTTAACCAAAAATAAATAATATTTCAGCCACCACCACAGCAGCGGTGGGTTGAAAAGCAACGCGTCAATGTCTGCGCTTACGCTTCTAGCGTTCTTATTCTTCCTGCATATTCTTCAACAGTGCATTAAGGATCACATGACAGAAATGAGCACAACGCCAGTCATGGTGATGACTGCCGGTCGAGAGGCAGAAGTTGCTCTCTCAAAGTCCGAAAAAATCGACAAAACTGGCGCGCAAACAAGTTCCGAAAGAAATAATAAAAATAAGCTGGAACCAGAAGAGATGGCGAATCCATACCGAAAGGATATAGAAGCGGAGAATAACATGATGAGAATCAACGCTGCAGAACATAAACCGAGGAACGATTACGAATACGTTTATAAAAATGCTCATAATGATATTCCCGGATTTGTAAGAGCTATGGATGAGAATTGAGAAAAGACATACATATTTTATATATTTTTGTTGTTACAGGGTTTACAAATAAAATAATGTTTGAGGTTATTTAAACTTAATTTATTAAGAGATATTATATTTATATCTAAAACTGAAGGTAATAAATACCTTATCATACACCAATTTACTTAAAATATTTAATAGTCGACAGGAAATTGTTTACTCACACCCACACAAACTTATAAGCGAGAAAGTAACTGCATATATTTTATATCTGAATTCCAACTATTTCGTGGAATGTTATAACAAAACGGTCAATGAAAATAACAAAAGTTGCTTCATGCAAGAGTAACGCGGGGAGCTATCGCTAATGTTGCTTAGAATGTATAATCCACTTTAACGGAAAGTGAACGACTATAATAAATGAGAGGTTTATAAAGACGACGGTCTAAAATAAAGTTTTCCACGTTGCTAATAGATGGCGTTACTTATTTGCCAATAATGAAATTTAAAATTAAGATTAATGAAATGCCAATAACGGCAAGTAGAGTTGTGTAATAAAATTACTCGGTAGGGAAAAGGGCTTAGTCGAAGTCCGTAGTCTCAAGAAAAAAATATTATAAAGAACTCCACAAAATCACTTGCGCACAAGCAGACGAAGCAATAATGAAGTGAATGAATCAAATCATCGTAACGTAGACTTGACAGTATTGCTTGCGGATAAATAACGTTTTTCGACAGGCACCTATTACACAGCGCCATCTATCAAGGCAATTGGAACTGCACTTGTTCAAAGCGCATCGTAAATCCCCCCCCCCCCTTAAAGTAAAACGATTCGACAACACATTATCTATATCTACTCTTCCCACCTAACTTATAAATAGAAGTACAAACAGTGGGCATCTGAAAATTTTGTATTATACTAAAATTTAAGACAAAGAGTTTAAAATTAGTTACGTCTAACGCGCTCAATGTATTTAGTTTGCGTGAGGGCACTAGAACCCATAGTAGGGTCGGTCATACGATTCCAATCGGTCTGACCAACCACGAAGCCGATAGCTCGCATCTTCTCCTGCTTCCTGTTTTCTTCTATGTCCGCCCAGCGTACCTGTTTTAATATAAGTCGATGAAAACTCGCTGCGATCTTCATAGAACTCGTGTCATTAAACAATCTTATTTAAAAAATAATAATAATAAGAATGATGTATCCAACTTATGTAGGTGATAAAAATGTGATTATATAGTAACAAAATTAAGATTTTCATCAATAAAAATTCAATTTTTAAAGATCGAAAATTCTGTTGGATGATGTATCCAACAGATGTAGTGTTAAGAATTACTGAAAAGAATAGGTACTTAAGTTAAAATTTCAAATAGTGACAAAATATACCACTAACGAAATTAGGAATTCAGACTGAAAACTCAGACTCAGACAATGGCAACTGAGCTAAAACATCTTCGAAATTATGCCAAAACGGGCATCAAAGATTAGTATACATTTCTTACACGTTTTGATTTGCGGATATATAATTATTATTGTATTCATAGAATGTAAACATTGACACAAAATAAATATCTTTGTATTTGTATTATAAAATATATAATTTTGAAGTTGAAAAACAGGTTACCGTTAAATGTCCATCATTAGCAAACAGTCCATGAAGTAGCTTTACGTGTTCGAATTAAAAAACAATAATTGGGAGATATGTCAGAGGCCAATTAGCCAACTTGACACATTAATAGTAAATAGTTTGATTTTTTTGTTTTGCGCTGATCCGAGTCCAAGTGGAACGCTTGCCCTTCAACGGATAAAATTGCAAATAAATGTCGGAACAGTAAAGATAAAACATATCATGTGGTACGGATAAGTGAGCTGAAGCAAATTAGGTATGAAAATTATACTTACAGTTTTCTTCCCCGGTTTCGCTTTGTTCGGAGTCCAGTCGTCTAGTTGGAGGTAGTCTTCCATGGAGAATTGCGACGGTCGAAGAGGCTTGCTGGTGCCATCGAGGCGAGCTGAAACAATGCACCGATTCTATTAGTCGAAATATCATAACACATTTCTTCTTTATTTCTTCATATCAAAAAATAATATCGATACCACTATCTGTATTAATTGTGAGTGAACAAATTTTATTGTATTTCACTCGGCTCGCGCAGTTGTTCAAAGTAGCAACACTACGTGGGTTGCTCATAGATAAAATGACAATATTCTATTAAAAGAGGTTCTCAATTCAGCTATATTTTTTGTATGTTTGTTACTTGATATCTCCGCCAATTGTTAATAATTCAATGATTATTTTTACATTTTATTGGGTGTTATTTTGCAAATCGCAAGGGAATATCTATCTGGTCGCCTATCAGTGGTCAACTGACCTAAGCATGGACTTTGAAGATACCATACAGAGCTCGTCATCGACAAACAGCTCTTGTATCGCATTCACGGTTTTGTATTGGTGATCACAGGCAATATATTTTTAGGTACTTGTCAGTTGATCAGACCATGGGCATTGTCCACAAAACTCCTATATAATGAACAGCTCCTTAATAAACAGGCTTGAGTTTTTTGTAATATAAATAATACATATGAAAGGTAACATTTTTTTTACAGGATCTTAATACCCTGACCGTCTAACGTTCAAACAGAACCATTATTTGGTAGTTTATAGAGATATAATGGAGGGTGGAGGTATTTTTATTTTGGCTTAATTTTTTAAAGTCATTAAAAGACACCGCAAATTGTCACATTGCATTCCAAAAAACAATAAAAACTCGGAACAGCCACTTAGAACTAAACAAATTAAGTATCCATAATACACAACCCACCTAGTTTGTTAGCGTCGTCCATTTTCTCCCACTTCGAAGTAAAAACGCTTTCAACCTGTGATGAATCAGCACCTTACGAATGAGTGACAATGCTGGAAGAAATATTATTAGCCTTACCCTAACCAATTTCCTCTAAAAATAACTTTATAAAATAAATAATTCAATAAATGCATTTTCGTTATCAAAGATAATAGTATAAATGGGGTAAAATTTTTTGGTTAGTGATCAAGCAGTCCTTTTTGTCAATAAAAGCGGTGGTAATTATAATTAGTCACGTTACTTTATCACACAACGATTATATGTAGGCTGTGTGGTACCCGTTCTATGGTACATGACCCATCAGTTATACCACTGAAGTAAACTTACTTTATACAAACAATCTCTGAACCAACAGATAAATAGGAATCGTAGCGTAATACGAACTTCACGGCTCAGTAACCAATATATAGGCAGAATAAACAATGTACTATCCTTGAATAAAGCATACAAATTTTACTACATACACCAGCTTTCGTATATAAGAACCATATTTGTTTCCTTTCGATCAATTATTAACTCTGGATAAAAAAACGAAAGTGTGATTGCTTTCGAGTTTTCAGAAAAATATGTTCTAACCTTCTAAAACTCAAAAAATACGTAGATCTCGAACTCAAAATATAATCAAGTGCGCAAATCACTAGCTAATCTTGGACAACCAGCTTAAATGTCGAATCAGGTTAGATTCAGCCAGTCTGCCAGATTCAGCCATCAAATCGTCCTGATCGCAAGATCTCACCTCTGCTTCCGGGACATCTTCCATCACGACATCGTCATCGACATCCTCCATATGGACTTCGGTGATAGCAGCGCTCTGCAGCAGCGTCGTAGCATCTAGCTGGATGTGATGCGCGGGAGTGGGGAAAAAGCGGCTGGCTATCACTTCAATATCCTCCAGTGTGCGGTTGTGGATGTTCCGCTTGAAACATGTTTGGATGTCTTGCTCCATTGAGCAAATGTACACCTGTGTAACACGAGTAATAAAATATAAAAAAGACATGTGTTGGTTAACGCCTTTGAACGGGACTGGCATACGGTGGCACTGGACCGTAGTGAATGGCGGAAATGGGGGGAGGCCTTTGCCCAACAATGGGGCAATATGGGCTAATAGTAATAGTGTAGGTTAACATATAACATATATTTTTTTTCATCTGGATTTTAATGTAGTGGTAGTAACATGTTTTACCAAGAGTGCCAGAACATATTTTAAAAAAAAACAAAAGAATCATATCAAAATCTAATAGATACAACAAAGATGACGGTAAACAGAACGCGCGTCGTGTTATTTTGCTCTTACAAATAAATCGAAAACAGTGGTAAAAAGTCATAGTTTATGTTTTAATTTTGGTGTGCCTCTTCAAGCAAGCTTCAAGGAATATACTTACGTAATTATTATAACCGTAAGTCTTAAGATAAACCGATAATTACGATCATTACGAAAATAAATCGATAAAACAATCTGTGTTCGCGGACGACGTTTCAACTAGAACCAATAAGGCGTAAGCGACGCGATCTGCATGGCGCTTACGACTGTTTAGTCGTGCACTTTTAACCAGCGATTAGAAGTCTACCGCACGTTGTTTTAGTGTCAGACGAGTGCATTGATTTAACAAAAAGTAATTCAAGCAAGTTGCAATTTTGCAATGTCGGAACCTCCAGATTCCATTGATTGGGGATGCTGTGGTGCAGATGCGGAGAATAATGATTACGTCCTCTGTAGTATCTGTTACAAGGGGTATCATCTTGATTGTATGGCATCGACTGGCACAGTTATAAACGCAGGTCAAGAAGTGCTGCCTGACTGGGTTTGCCCCCTATGCAGTAATCAATCGAGAGGCCGCAACAGTGACAACACCCCATTACGGTCTGTGAAGAATACCAAGACTAGACCTCATAAAAGAGCTGCATTAAATTCGCCCCCCAAGGCTGACTCTGGATTGACTCGTGATGACGTCAGAGATGTAGTTCAGGAGCTATTCACTAAAGAAATGGATAATTTATTTATTCGCCTTGGCCAACAAATAAGATCTACCATAGCAGCTGAATTGGCACCTATCAAGAAAGATATTTTGGAGTTAAGGGCATCGATTGATTTTACCAGGGAACGATGTGAAGTCGTAATTAAGGAACAAAGTTGCATAACTGATGAAATAAAGGACATTCACGCGGAAAATGCCTCGCTACGATTAGAGAATATGAACCTAACTTCCAAACTCAATCAGCTGGAGCAGTATGCCAGAGGAAACAATATCGAGATCCAATGCGTACCTGAGAAGAACAATGAAAACGTTGTCACTATTGTCAAGAAAATAAGCAATATTATTGATTGCGATATTAATGATGAAAATATTTCAAGATGTAGCCGCATAGCAAAAATTAATCCTAAAAGCGCTAGGCCTCGATCCATTGTGGTCCAGTTCAACTCGCCAAGGGTTCGAGACACGTTTCTGGCGTCGTCAATAAAGTTCAATAAGTCGAACCCAAATAACAGGCTCAACAGCTCCCACATCGGATTGACTGGAGAGAAGACCTCAATCTTCGTCGTGGAGCACCTTTCTGCTTCGAACAAAGCTCTTCACTCGTCTGCCAGGTCAGCGGCCAAGGATAAAGGCTATAAGTTCGTCTGGGTGCGCAATGGGAGAATATATATGAGAAAAACCGAAACTTCGGATTATAAAATTATAAAAAACTTGGACTCTCTAAATAATCTGGAGTAATAGCCACATTTTGTAAGACTAAGTATATCCACTGTGTGTAGTGGAAGAATAAATCTACTAAGGACTTATTATTATAATATACTAACACCATCCACACTAATGGCATCACTAAAGGTGTACTATCAAAATGTCCGAGGCTTGAGAACGAAAACCCATACATTTTATCGCAATCTTTGTTGTTCTTATTATGATGTGATAATCCTTACTGAGACGTGGCTAAATGTAGGTGTTCTATCAACTGAACTATTTGACGATAACTACGTGGTCTATAGGAGGGATAGAGAGACGTCAGGGTTTTGCGGTGATATGGATGGAGGAGGTGTTATTATTGCTGTTAATAAGCAAATAAACTCAGCCCGAAAGCTAAATTGGGAGTGTAAATGCGAAGACGTGTGGGTGACTATTGATCTTCCTAGTAAAAATGGCACTCGGAAGGTTGCTTTTTGTTCTGTATACTTCTCTCCACCCGTGAAAAGACCAATACTAGACCATTTTATAGCAAATTGCAATGAAGTCCTAGAAAATTGTGATTTTCCAGTATGTGTAGTTGGTGACTTTAATTTAAGGCGTATTGATTGGCACTCTGTTGATCGCTCTTCTTCTGATGTTACAGGGTTAGCGCTGACTTCTTTAGAACATGCACTAGTTGACTTTGCATTTTTAAATAATTTCAAACAGCATAACACCTTTGTTAATAATCAGAATAAAATACTTGACCTTGTTTTTACAAATATTTCATCATGTCATGTTGATGCTGTCCAAGATCCGCTCGTTCGCGTAGATCCACTTCACCCTCCCATACATTTGTCAATTGATCTTTTATCTAAAGACAACATTAAATACAAAGACGATTTCCGAATCCCAAATTTTAGGCGGGCCCACTACGATAAGATAAATAGTTATTTGGGTGATCTAAACTGGTTGGAACTTTTTTCAGATTGCGAGGATGTGAATGACATGCTCAACGTTTTCAATACAATCGTTCAATCATCTATTACTCAATTCGTCCCCTTTCACAAACCAGTTAATGACAAACGTCCAATCTGGTTTAGTCGTGACTTGATAAAATCGCTTAAAAGGAAAGAAACAATGAGGCAACGTGTAAAAAAGTACAACAATCCCTTGGATCAGTTAAGACTACAATCTTTAAATAAACTGTGTGATAAACTTTCTACGGATTGTTATTACGCATATATTTCCAGTGTAGAGGATATGATAGGTCGTAATATAAAAGGTTTTTGGACGTATATTAAAGCTAAAAGAAACGGAGTAAGTAGTTATCCTTCTATGGTCACAGACGGCAATGTTGAATCCTCAAATGGCGTAGAAATGTGTAATATTTTCGCAAATTACTTTACAGCAGTTTATTGTAACACTCAAACTATCAAAAAAAGCTCTTCCCATCCCCTATCAGACTTTGTTGGTGATTGCGTATCAACAGTAAATATCACTCCTGAGATCATTTTACAAAAACTAAAAAAGTTGGATAGAAATAAGGGAGCGGGTCCAGATGGAGTCCCAGCACTTTTTGTTTCAAACTGTTCTGAAAATCTTGTAACACCACTGTATTGCATCTTTAAAAAGTCTTTAAGCTCGGGTATCTTCCCTCATGCTTGGAAAATAGCTAAAGTGGTTCCGATTTATAAAGATGGGGACGTAAATCTTGTAAGTAACTATAGACCAATTTCCATTTTATCTACGTTCGCCAAAATTTTCGAGTCTTTAGTTTGTCCGATCATACAGACGCATATGAAGCAATACTTCACTCCACACCAACATGGTTTCATTTCCGCGCGCTCAACTTGCACTAATCTAGTATCTTATACTGAAGCGCTTGTCGAAGCTGTGGATTTAAACAAACAAGTAGATGTAATTTACACAGATTTTTCTAAAGCCTTCGACCGCGTATCTCATGATTTGCTGGTTTACAAGTTATCGAAGTACGGGTTTGCCGGTTCTTTACTGCGATGGATAAACTCTTACTTAGTTGGACGCTTGTTCTATGTTGTGTTGGGAGGTTTTGATTCTGGGTTGATGCATATTTTGTCAGGCGTGCCCCAGGGCTCTCATTTAGGGCCTGTTCTCTTCAATATCTTTATTAATGATATAACTGACTGTTTCAAGAACTCCACACCTTTTCTATATGCCGACGATCTAAAATTTATCAGGTGTATTCAGTCTATCGAGGACGTCACACTACTTCAGGACGATATGAATAGATTGAGCAAATGGTGTGAAGAAAATGAAATGCTATTAAATTTAAAAAAGTGCTTTCACATAAAATTTACTCGTAAAATTAATGTCATTCCTTCTGCTTATTTCGTTTCACAAGAGGCAGTGCAAGAAACTACTCAGTACAAAGATTTGGGTGTTATACTTGACAGCAAGCTCACATTTGTCCCTCACATTGACTATATCGTTAAGAAGGCTTCAAAGATGCTTGGGTTTGTTATGAGAAACGGAAAGGTTTTCAAAAAACTCAAAATTAAAAAGATACTCTATAGCTCACTTGTACGTAGTATTTTTGATTACTGCAGCTCGGTTTGGCGTCCTCACTATGCTGTACATAAATTGAGAATGGAAAGGGTACAAAAACGGTTCCTTTGGCATTTAGCCCGAGGTACCAAACTCGCTAGGAGACATGTATCTTATAATGAGAGGCTAGCGCATTTTGGAGTCAGTTCATTAGACGAACGCAGAGATCTGATAGATCTAAAATTTTTACACAAAATAGTAAGGAATAAAATTGACTGCCCTCAACTTTTAGAAAGATTACGCTTCAAAGTACCTCGTAGGTACCCCCGCTTTAAAATCAACCCTCTTGTGCCCCCTTTTCGAAGGACAGTCTTGGGTACGAGCTCTTGTATACCACGTCTTTGCAAACTTTATAATGAATTTGTGGATTTGGATATCGGCTTTCACGAAATCACTAAAATAAAATCTTTCGTTCGTAATCGTGAGCGACCTTGACAGTGTTACAACAAAAAATTAATAAACAAAAATTATATTAGTGCTATGGGAATTGTTACATAAATACTTATATAGATATACTGACAGTTTTCTTTTGTAAATACATACTTGGATTGTTTATGGACCTGGTATAGATATTGCATTTTTATTGCATGCACTTAGTTCATGTAATTTAGCTATTATTATTATTACTTTTTTTTTATAATACGCCATTACTTTTAAAAGAATATTGCAATATGATTTAAGTGTTGTTCTCTCGAATGTACCTAGCTTGAAGGCGTCTGCGTCTCGTTCTGTCAGTTTTACTAGTTTACTCATTAACGTAACCTTGCTGTCTGATTATTATAATTACAGGTTTATTAACCTACTGAGGGTGACTTCCACAGCGAAGCCTAGACGTATTTTGGTGGCTAAATATGATTTAATGCGTTATCGAATAACACAGATACGTATATTTTTAATAATTTGAACATGTATAGTTGCTTAGTGCGTTTGGGGGTCGTTGTGCAGGCCGGGCTAAGTGTGCAGATCCCGTTTTTGTTTGTTTACTAGACAATCAAATTAATCACTGGCTTGAAGTGTCCACCTATTGTACTATTAATATTTTACCTTCTTACCTAGTTACAACACCTACGTGTATGTTTACCTAACTAAAATGTTAGATTATTGAGCATGTTGTGTTTGCCTGTTACTGGTTACACATGTAGCATAAAGCATTTAGATGATAAGTTTTTTTTTGTAAGCAATCATGTGTTTAACTGTTGGTAAACCTAATAAAAAAAAAAAAAAAAAAAAAAAATAGGAATATACATACTAGTGGTTCACCCCGAAATGAGATCTCGCGAATCTCCCAAAATAAATATTATTCTTAGGTCGACTTGCACAACGATGCCTAAACGTATTTAGTGGCTAAATATGATTTAAGGAGTTGTCAAATCATACAAATACTTCAAATTTAAACATGTTTAGTCGCTAAATACGTTTAGTGATCTTTGTGCATGCCGGCTTTAATCTTTGACTATAAATTGGTGCCACGAAATGCATAACCAACCAACTTCACCTACAGTTTCATTCAAATTAGATGTAACGGGGGTTCTTGTTAATTGGTTATTTTTTTTTGGGGTACAAATGGCAGTTATTCTGGATTTCAGACTTTTGCCTATATTTGTGTGTAAAACAATACGAATACTAAATTTCAGCATTATGGGGTCAATGGTGTGTGAATTTTGTCAAAGTTTTGTTTTTATTATGGCTAATAACTCAAAAACTACAAAAACTAAACTAAAAATAAAAACGGGGTTCAAATGTACTAATGAAGACCTTTCATTTGACGTCCCACTTAACCTAATAGCCTCATTTTATCCATCGTTAGGTAGTTTATTAAAGTTATAGGGACCATACATACAACACTTTTACGAGTTGAAGGTTCATCAGGCTCATGGTCAGTGCATTGTTACAGTGATCTAGTTTGGAGTATTGTCACTGAATACCCTGTAGCTAATCAATGCGTCTCACAGAACCTTCTATCAGTTAATGAAACTATGAAACATTTAAGTCTAAGTTGTGGATACTCTCATATTATAAGTGTTTTTTGGGACATCTATTACATGTTGTATTCTGGAAGCCTTTGATGTAGTGTTTGTTGGTCCCTTCGTTTACAAGATGTAAATAAAAATCTATCAACTGCACCAGTTTTCCAACTTTGCTTGGTTAGTGAGTCGCAATGTAATTTTTAAACAGATGAGTAATAAAATGGATTTAGACAGTTACTTGGACACACTTACTTGGAAACCACTCTGCCGAGCAAAATTCCATACATCAGCGTAACTCTGTACAGTACAATTGACGGCATCATAAATCAAAAATGAAAAGTAGCCATCAGTCAAAGACCTCTTGAAGGCCCGTTTTAGAGAGTTCATGTATGTTTCTTCCGATGACGCATCATACTCATATTTAAGAGATGGTTTTTTGATCTTAAAAAAAAGAAATACTTTAAACTATTAAGTCGTAAATTAGAAAAAAAAATGCAATTCACAGTCTATATACTATTATGACGCCATTTTGTGCAGCTTTGATTAAAACAAAATGGCGTCTTGAGAGCTATTACTAATTCACACATTAGGGTGCAAGTACATACAGTTTTTCCCGTGGTGGGATCTGTCTCTTCAATTTCGCCTTCCTGCATGAAATAGTCATCAATTGACATTATTCTTGTTGTACCACCGCGCTCATATTCAGCCTCTCTATCTCTGATTAGTTTAGCTAAATAAGATTTTCCGCTTCCAGGCAAACCTGTAAAAATATTGTTCATTTAGATTACGTGGTTTACGTAATGTTAGAGATTTATAATATTGTGAAGATCCTCTTCAAGATATTCTGACTTTAAAAGAGGTCGTTCTCGTGCTATATTTAGAGTACCATATTGAACTAAGAACCCTTATAGTTTCACCATGTCTGTCGGTCTGTCCGACCAGTTACAGCCGTTTTTTTAGTACCTAGACAATTAGTGTTGTAAAGCTGAAATTTGGTATTGTGACGCCTGGTAAGGTATGAAATAAAAACTTTTTTTAGGGTTCCGCCCCCTGTATTATGGAATGTGGAGGTGATTTTTTTTTTAGTTTGTTACCAGCATAACCGCAATTCTTGTATACCTAAAAAGTACCGATAATAACAGTCAAAAAGATCCGTCTTTTTACAGACGTAGACACAGCTAGACTAGTTTACTTCAGCTACTTCTACAGCATTATGTCATACGGTATACTGCTGTGAGGAGTGCTGCAGATATAAACACCGTTTTTGTGCTGCAGAAGAGGGCTTTTCGTGCAATTTATAATAAGGCCCCAGAGAATCATTACGCCAGAAGTTTATAGAAATAAGTATTATGACATTCCCTTGTCAATACATCTATGAAAATCTGATGGATGTTCACAAAAATATTAATTTGTTTAAGAAAAATAGCGATACTTCATAATTTTAATACTAGAAATAAAGATAAACTCGCTGTTGCCACTTGTAAACTCCATAAAGTCAGTAAACTGTTTTAAGGGCAAGCCTACTATAAAATATCAGATTATATAGATGATAGAGAAGCTTGTGATTGAAATTGCTCAAACTCATTCCAAAAAGTTAAAATTTAGATGTACCTAATTTATTTTCTTTATTGTTAAGTATGCATTCTAAAAGAATCATTAAAAAAACTATCAGCCTTGTTTCTTGCTTTTCTTTCCTGGCTTGGTCGCGAAGGAACAGGCAGTATAATTGACGTTTCAAAGTGATCCTTACGATTTTAATGAATAAAAATATGTTGACTTTGATTTTGAATAGCACATATTCTGTTGTATAAATAATTATCAAAGCTGAATAGACTGCTAGTTTACAAGCAGTAGTAGACGAACTTATGCCTGTAGTTGGGTTTGTAACCAGTTCTAAAATCTACTGCAAAATTAACTTTATTTTAAAATCATTTGGACACAGCCTTACTGACTACGGAACCCTTCCTGCGCGTGGTCCCATACGCGCTTGATCAATTATTTAATAAAGGATTAATAAATTCGTATGCCTTTACGTTTTTTGTTTACTGTTACTTTTAATTACACTTTTGACTAAGCACTTTGGTGCATGAGAGGGCACAGTCATTCGGTCTATGAGGCTTCAAACCATATTGGAGGCCTTCAGGCTGCCTAGAAACTCCAATCCCAGGGTTGGCCACTAGCTCATACTTATTTAATTCATGAGTACTTACCTCTTGTCGGACACCTCTCTCTATCGGAAAGTCTTTTGTCGTCCGACAAGGTGATCCAATCTCACCCAAATTATTCTCTGCTGTTCTTGAGATGATATTCAGAAACATGGATTGGAGTGAAAATGAACATAAACGGCGAAAACTTAAGTCATCTACGCTTTGCAGACGATCTGATCTTGTTTCCCGAATGCCAAGGAGCTTAGAGCTAATGCTACAACAATTATCAGATCAAAGCGCGAAGGCAGGTCTGTCGATGAACACAACCAAAACAAAAACAATGACCAATTCATCACAAACACATAACATAACAGTAAATGACGAACAAATAGAATATGTTAATGAGTACATATACTTGGGTCAGTTAATACTACAACCGATACCATGCATACAGAAATCGACAGAAGGATCGCTAACACCTGGAAAAGATTTTGGTCACTTAGCGAAGTCATGAAGGACAAAGAAATGGCAATAAAGGAAAAGAGGAAGGTGTCCAATATATGCATACTACCATGCTTGACATATAAAAAGTCAAAAGTCAAATATTTTTATTCATTAAAATCACAAGGATCACTTTGAAACGTCAATTTTACTGCCTGTTCCTTCGCGACCAAGCCAGGAAAGAAAGGCAAGAAAACAAGGCTGGTTGTTTTTTTTAATGATCCTTTTACAATACATAATACAGAAAAGAAATTACGTCTAAATTGTAACATTTTGAACGAGTTGGAGCAGTTTCAATCCCAAGCTTCTCTATCATCTAAATAATCCGATATTTTATAGTAGGCTCTTTTATAAAGATTTTGTTTAATTACGTTTTTAAATTTGTTAATTGTCAATTTTTGTACATCCCTTGGGAGTTATAAAAGCGCACACCTTGCCCTTTAAACGATTTACTAACTTTATGGAGTCTACAAGTGGCAACAGCGAGTTTATCTTTATTTCTAGTATTAAAATTATGATTATCGCTATTTTTCTTAAACAAATTACATAATATTTTTGTGAACATACATTAGATTTTCATAGATGTATTGACAAGGGAATGTCATAATACTTATTTCTTTAAACTTATTGCGTAATGATTCTCTGGGGCCCATATTATAAATTGCACGAACAGCCCTCTTCTGCAGCACAAAAACGGTGTTTATATCTGCAGCACTCCCCCACAGCAGTATACCGTATGACATAATGCTGTGGAAGTAGCTGAAGTAAACTAGTCTAGCTGTGTCTACGTCTGTAAAAAGACGGATCTTTTTGACTGCGTATGCCGCAGAACTAAGTATATTCGACAACCCATCAATGTGAGGGCCCCATTGAAGCTTATTATCTAGGGTTATACCTAAGAATACGGTGGTGTCCACAAGAGCCAACTCCTCGTCTTTGATTTTTATGTCTGCTTTAACTTGTGTAACATTAGGTAGTATAAATCTAATACATTTTGTTTTCTTTTCATTTAAAAGTAGATTGTTTACATTGAACCATTTTACCACCTTAGAGATTGCATTGTTTACATCGTCAAAATCGGTTTGTCGTCGCTTTAATTTAAATAAAAGTGACGTGTCATCTGCAAACAATACAACCTCATGATCGTCCCGTACAAGATGGGGAAGATCATTAATATATACTAAAAACAAAAATGGTCCCAGAATTGATCCCTGTGGTACACCCATTTTAACCAGAGACCCCGGAGAACGCTTCCCATTCACGTGAACTCTTTGCACTCTGCCACTTAAATAAGAAGTGAGAAAGTCTAGAGCAACGCTTATAATGCCATAATGGTGTAGTTTCCTGATTAATGTGTCATGGTCTACGCAATCAAATGCCTTGGACAAATCACAAAAAACACCTAAAGCGTCATGAGACTTCTCCCAGGCATCAAATATGTCCGATATTAACTTAATACCAGCATCAGTGGTTGAGCGACCCCTGGTAAATCCGAATTGTTTATGATGCAGTAAATTATGTGAATTGAAATGTCTAAGCAGTTGATTTAAAATTAGTTTTTCAAATATAAGTGGCTTTTACTTTGTTTTAACTAATTTTAATTTTTGAACTCAAATGACGCGCTTTTGCTTCACGACAAACATTTTTAAAAATCTTTGAATATTTTTTGACTTTTTCTTTAAACTCCTCATTAAAGTTATATTGTTTTTCAGCATAAAGATCATACAATGTTTTTCTGCTATTATGTATTCCCACTGTTGCCCAATCACAGAACTTTTGACCATCAGAGACCATGATCGATTTAGGTGTAAAAATTGAATTAAACACATCACTAAATTTCTTAAAAAACGTGTTGTATAAATTATTTGGATTATTATAAATTATTTGGATTATTGATATGGTTGCCAGACATGGGCATTAACTGAGCAACAGATTAATGAAATAAAAGTCTGTCAAAACGGAATTGAAAGAAGTGTAATTGGTGTCAAGAGGAAAGACAGAGTAAGGCTGAGCAAAATAAAAAACATTACGAAATTCAGAGACGTAGAAACCGTGTGTAAAAAGTTAAAATGGCAATGGACAGGACATATTCTGAGAGAAAGAAAAGAGAAATGGACCAAATTAATAACCGAGTGGTACCCAAGAGACGGTAAAAGAAACAAAGGTAGACAAACAAGACGTTGGGAAGATGACCTGAAAAAAATAGCCGCTCCAGAATGGATGAGAACAGCCAGAGACAGGATAAAGTGGAAATCCTTAGAGGCCTTTTTCGAAGGACAAGCTGTTACAAATGATGAAACATACTAAAGCGTTTGCCGATAGCATAATGTATCTAAGTTAAGAACAGTAATAAAGGCTTATTTTATTTTATTTTTTTATTTTTTTTTTACTTACCTCTGAGAATGATGACAATTTTCTCAGGCCTCATACTCCTTCCTGGTGGCTCCAACAAATCGTCAATCATCACAATAGGCTGATTTTGAGTTGTATCCTTTGATTTTTTAGCATTATTACTGAGTTCACTATCGCGGCTCGATCCCCGTTTGCGCGAGTCTTTGTCTTTGCTGGTACTGCGATTTCTGTACTCATCTTTTCTTGTATCTCTATTGTCATCTCTTCTTGTATCTCTGTGTTCGTCTCTCCTTCGATCTCTAGAGAAATCTCTGTTAGTATCTCGATCTCTCTGATCGTCATTAATGATTCGCCTGTTGCCGTGTCGATCGCGATCATCGCGTCTCCTGTCGTCATACCTCTCATCTCTACGTCTATCGAAATCATCTCTAGGTCCCTCCTTAGACCGATCTCTCAAATTGAAGTCATCTCTACCTCTAGTATCTCTTTCTCTTAAATCTCTTGACTCTCTCATATCTCTGAAATCTCTTGGATCTCCCAAATCTCTTGATTCTCCTCGGATATCTCTGTGCATGTCTCTTGACTCCCTCATATCTCTGGGTTCTCTCATATCTCTAGGTTCCCTCATATCTCTTGGCGTATCTCTAAAACTATCCCTTGTTCCTCTTCTTTCGTAATCCCTTTCATACAAATCTCTGCTTCCGTGATCCCTAAATCGATCTTCAGGATAGTCTCTTTCAAACCTTCTGGGTTTTCTGGTAAATAGTTCATCACCTTCATGTTCAAAATCTTTCTTTTTGAACTCACTGTCTTTTGATACGTGATTGTAATCAAATGTATGTACTGGCTCAATAAAATCCCGAGCTGAAAAAAATACTTACATTAAATTGGTGAAATTATTTTACAGCAAAAATAAAATCTACGATAAAAAATAAAAGCAGTTATACTCAGTGTAATAAATAATGCCAAGCATTTTAAAACAAATGATAATAAGGTAAAAAAAACAAAACTATCTCCACATTCTAAGGCTAACCATAGATGTTCTAATATCTGGATATCTGTAAAGGATATATAGCCATCATCATACCCACAATTATTGTAGCAAATTTAATATAAAACCTATGTAATAATATAAAAAAGTGATAGTTTGAATTTGTATGTCTATTGCTCAATATCACTGCAACGAGTGTATTGATTCCGATTAAATTTGAAATCGATTATGATTTTGACCCTTATTAGCATTATTTTTTTCGGTTGCAAATCCTTAGCCCAAAACTATACAGTAACTTTATTATCTTCTTAAAATTTTTTCGTTGTAATGTGATAGTGATAATCCACTTCAGTCCATGATTACCTATTTACCGGTTCCCTAATGATTAACCAAAATACTTTTAACAAAATATTACATTACAACCAACGTTTCGTACACAATTCATTTCTAAAACATGTTATTTCAAAAATGATTCATTTTACAAACGTTTCGAATACAGCTCGTTTCAAAAAGCTCTTATTTCAGCAATGTTTTGTTTCTCAAACAATCACATTACAAATATCTATTTCGCAATATTAATAAATTTCACTTTTTTCTCCAACCCTCTGAACTCTGGGTGGGCTCCCGCCAGAACCTCGCGGGAGGTCCTGAGTGAAGCCTAGGGGAGATGGCGAGCGAAGCGAGCCGGTGACCTCCGTAGCGGAGCGAAGGTCGAGTGTGGCGAAGTGTCACTCAGGGGCGACCTTAAGAGCTTTTAATATACACTCTGGGGTGTCAGTGTCACGCACAAGACCACGTGGGGTCGGGGTGCCTACTATTTTTCGGCTTTTTTCGACAAGCGGCTCACTAGAGTCCAACACTTGCACAACCCCATTATTACAAATAATATAAATATAAAATGGACCGTCTGTCCGATGTCACATTGTAAAATGTAACCATTTACCAATTAAACCATTTGCTAAATCTTTTTTTGTAAAATAATGATTTGTCTATTCATATTTTTGGTAAATGTTGGTTATGAAGCGAAAAATTATAAATTAAGTGTCAAATAAAGTGTAAGTAAAATGACAGATACCCTATTTTTTACTCATCCTGGTGATGTAATATCAACTTATATCAAAGCTATATCCTACTTGCCCCAGAATGTGGAGACATCAGGCAAACAAGTTAGTTACCTTTTAATCTTAGTGATTTGTGTTCATATTCAACAATAATAGATGGGGTGAATAATGGATCTTCAATCCATTTGTGTTTTGGTGGCTGTGGCGTAGGTATAGGTAGTCTTTGAGTACCATCATAATAGTCAGCATTCTGCTGAGAGGATACATCTTGCAGTGGAGCCCTCCCTGGTGTATTATTAGAAATAGGCATTTGAACTCGAGTTGCCATAAGTGGTGGTGGTGGTTGTTGCATATTTGATCCCCCTTGTGGCATATTAGGGCCACCTTGTGGCATATTTGGGCCACCTTGTTGCATATTAGGGCCACTTTGTTGCATATTAGGGCCACCTTGTTGCATATTAGGGCCACCTTGTTGCATATTAGAGCCACCTTGTTGCATATTAGGGCCACCTTGTTGCATATTAGGGCCACCTTGTTGCATATTTGATCCATGTTGAGGCGTGTTTGGGCCACTTTGTCTCATGCTAAGACCTTGTTGCATGCCAGGTCCACTTGGCCTCATACCAGGCCCACCTTGGTGTAATCCTGGTCCACCTTGATGCATGCCAGGGCCACTTGGACGCACTCCAGGGCCACCTTGTCTAATTCCAGGGCCTCCTAGCATACCAGGTCCACGAGGCCCACCTTGGCCACTAGGCCCACCTCTCATATTAGGACCACCTCTAGGGCCTCCATATTGGTTATTTTGGTTAAAATACTGATCTTGATGCATTACATTTTGTCTGTTATAATTTCCTGCTTGGTTGGGAGGTTGATATTGAGAATTCATCTCTTGGTTCTGCTGTGAAAATTGCTGTCTATTGTTTGGCATGTTATTCTGCCTGTTATGTTGGGGTTGATTAAAGTTCTGATTCCTATTCCCCTGATTATTAGGGGGAATTTGTTGGTTGTCATTGTTGAACGCACTTGGTGTAGCATTGGCAGTCTCTGTTTCTTGGCCGGGTTTGAAACCTCTTACCATGGATAGTATATTCATTATTTTTTCATCACCCAGTATATTATTGATTTCCATTGAGATTGTGGAGTAATCTGGAGCATTTCTTTGTGGCCTCTCAGATTGTTCATCAGATAAGTCAATCACTTCTTGTATTTTATTAGCATGTATATCTGGCACTAAATCTAGGCCTGGAATGCCTTTACTAGAAGCAGAAGATGGCAGAAAAGTAGAATGGTCTGGTTTATTGCCTTGTGGTGGATGGATACCTTGAGAGGCATAGTTATTACTATCGTTAGGCTTATTGCCCTGTGGTGCATGGTTTTCATGGGAGGCATAGTTATTACTCTCACCTGCCTTTTGATGATATGACTCATATCGGTCCTGGGGTTCAACACTTTTGTTAATTCTTTTGTTTTGAGAGGATTGAGATGAGTCATACTGTCTCTCGTATGTATTACTTTGAGGTTTTTTTTGTGACTGTGGATTCTGACTGTAACTGTTTTGGTTAGAGTTTTTAGATGGTGGTACAGCAATTAAATTATTACCTGTGCTATTTGCCAGAGGTGGATTGTTCAGAAGAGAGGCTCGTTTCGCCTTCATCTGCTGCCGGCGTTCTAGTAACTGCTTGCGGCAAGCTTCGAACTTCTCCTCGTAATCCTTATATGCTTGTTTATCGGGATGGTTGACATTTTCCTGACGCCATTTGTCAATTTCTTCTTCCCATTTCTGAAATTGAATGTCAAACAGCCTCTCCTCCTCAGCAAGTTTTTTCAAGGCTTCAGCATTGACTGCAGGCTGCTGGAGCTGCTGTTGCATATCTGCACTGTAAGACCATTGATTGTTACCTGTTCCGGAGTTTGTGTTATAGCTTGAATTGTTTCTTTGCTGTGGAGGGTTGGGGACAGATGTGGGTTTGTCCTTGTTGCTATTGAACAAGGGTTGGTTATTCTCATGAGGAGGAGGTGGTGGAGGTTTATCAGGAGGTGGGGGAGCAGCTCCTGTTGGTGGAGGCGGCGGGATTCCTCCAATACCATGTACAGCTTGCAGTTGTTGTGTATACTGTAAAAAGAAAATATAAATAATTTAAAGAATGATCTGGTGAAGTATGTTTGGATTTCATTAAAACAAAACATAAATGTAGTTCTGTGTAACCTGCTCGACATTAGTGTAGTACCTTAGACAGGATTTTAGCTTTACGCCTACTCAAACTGGTGAAGGTAAACACATACATGTTACCTGCAGATTGAAGCTGTCTAAGCTGAGATTGATAAAATAAATAGGTAATTTATGTCACACAATAGGCTACAAAAAATATTTATCTAAATAGCAAATCAATTTGTGCCAGGCTTAACAAAAATTGATTTCCTATTCAATCATAATCCTAATTTTGGACTTGATTCAAGAGTAGGTTTGTTAGTGCATTACTTTCAATTTATTTGTCATAATATCTTCACAGCTATTCCATTCTGTTTTTATACTAAACAAATAAGCGAATCATCACACAATTTACGCTCAAATTCATACCTTGTCTCCATATTGATTTTGCCATTGTGAGTATTGTTGTTGCCACTGAGTCCATTGCTGCCAGTTTTGCTGTTGCATTATTGCCCATTGTTCAGGGGTGTAGGATCCACTCATATCCTGCATGGCCATACCTGGCATTCCAGCAGTATTCCACGGTACCTGCGCCTGGTTAAGCGCTGGCCACGACATTATTCTGAACTGATATCAGACGCAATATTTCGTATTAATTCTGTTATGGAAAGGAATCGGTATTTCGCTTTTAAACATAGAATCATACAAAATTGATTTAGAAAAATATAGAAAGCAAATGGCAATTTATTTTTCTCTATCAATTGCGTTTGCCGGCCATTTTGATTTCCATTGTGAACCAGTGCTGCCTACTCGAAACTCCGAAATACTTCGAATGTTCAAGTTATGTATCACAATCGAAATTATCGTTTTAACGACAAAATTATCGTACAACCAGGGATCAAATCGAAAGTAATAATTAGCACCACTTTTCCAAAAAATGTAAGAAAGTACTAATTTTGTTGTAAGTATTTTTTGTTTGCTTTTAGTTTTACTCTATTACTTGTACGTGTTTTCTCATTCTTACAAACACATTCGCAAACTACGAGTGAGGGAAAGAGAAACTTGTATTTTTTTTTCTGATGGATTAAACTCGCTGTTGGCCTCTGAGGCCGTGACAGCTTAACCGAACTTTTGGCGAGCGCAGATGGCGCTCAGCCCAATAAGTTATTTAGGCAACTAGCGCAAGGGCACCACTTAGGTACGAGCCTCGGCTTGGGCTGTTGCCGGGGTGGGGATAGGAGAGTAACGCCCGGGTACGTCTGTACCTCGTATAGGCGGCGACTGAAGGGACTCGTCGACTTCGCCGGCGAGGTCGGTGTTTCTGTGAAGTGTTTGCTCTGTCTGATATAGATGACTCAGCTTCCGCATTAGCGAAGGTGATTTTGTCATCCGGGTCTCCGAGAACGTGTCTCGGACGACGGAGGATAGAGAAACTTGTATGTTGTTACGTTTAGTTTTTACATGCGTTTTGCTACTACTTTTTACGCTACAATAATAATTATAATTGTCGTATGCCTCCCATAATTATCGGTCGAGTTGGCAACTCTACATCGTACTGTGCTTGCTTGCTTGTGGCGTTTGTGACGCGGTGGTCTCATCTCAGAGCTAGCGGTGAACCACGGGGCGGGAGGCGCGGCCGGACGGCATCCATCCATCTCTGTGTCGATTAGTGATGTGCCTATGTCGATTTAATTTAATCAAAAAAATATATGTTAAGCTCGCGATGTTTTAATAGGTCCGATTTGACGTCTGTAATTTTTCTTGCCGTGATAACTCTGAACGAACGTCTACAAGGAGTCCAAAAATCAACCATGTAATGCCAAATAATTACAAATTAAGATATCAGACGCCATTCCAAGGTTGTATGACAGGTTCAATGCCGACAATGCCGTAGAGTTGTAATCTCTTTTAACTACTTCGGAACCAAACAAAATATATTATTACAAAAAAATACTAAACTTTAAATATGTACCTATTCATAATTAGAAACGTATTTTTTTATGTTTTTTGTTTATGTGCACCCACATGAGGGGTTTTCATGGCCATGTTTTTATAACTGCTAACACAGATGCCGTTGCTCACTATTCACTATTGGTTGAATGGCCTCTGTGGCTAGTTGTTGCCACAATTATGCCAATGTCAAGTCGACAGGTATAAAACGGTAAAACGATGGAGTACCGAGTATTGAAATGGTTGGCCAGTGTTTAAAGAGGGAGACTCAACCTGAATTTTGACTACAAGGTGATTTATTATACCTAAAAGCAAAGAAACAACACAATTTTATTGACATACACAACACAAATCAAATATATAGGTACATAACACAAATAAAGCACATAAAAACAAAGAATTAGTAGGTCTACATATTTACAGTTTAATTTTATTTACATTAATATGTTTACATAGAAGCGCTATGAAAGGAGAGAACACTAGGGATAATATAGTTTTGGAAGAGAAAGGACGAGGGATTTCAGGAGGAAAGACATCATACAGAGATGGCCGCAGCCTATGCCGTTGCTCTGTCATAAGCTGATGTAAGAAAGTGAACTGTCAATGTCAATTGCCGTATCAACATTATTTTGCGAGGAACATGAAATATCGTTTAATTGTGCTTTTGTATTTGATGAAGTGGAGATGGTTTTAGACAGTGTTTTTATTTTTAATAGGATTTAGATGATATTTATAGATTGTTTTATAATAGTTCTAGTGCGTCTACTATGGTGCTGAAGATTTAAAATTATTTGATGATGATGAGATCGCGTCATCGATTGTAGAAGTAGGTGGGTAATGAAATGAATGATTAACCCTACAGTGGTCGCGTACTAAAACCTGACCTGATTGGTCGCGTGGAGTACTATTGTATACCATTTATAAATTCAAATAAAAATACATTTGAGCTTCAACTATGTTTAATTCTTATTGTAATAGTGTTTTTAAGTATTGTTGTATTAAAAGCAATCAATAAAAACGAATCACAACCTATGAATATAAAAAAAAATCAAAAAACAAAAAAAACCTCTAAAATGGCACAAAAAATCAAAAATACTAATTAATGTTTTCTAAACAAGACAGACAAACAACCTTCGAATGATCGCCACAAATAAACTTTTTGAACGTGTTGCATAGTTTTCGAGTGCTTTTATTGCGGCTTCTTCCGCAGTCGTGGCAGCGATCTATGGATCGAGTTGGTGTCTGTGCTGACGTTGTCGCTGTAGTTTCTGGATAATTACAAGAAAATCTCGCGCGCAGCACTGAGTGCGTTTGTCAATTATTTAACTTAAAGTACCTAGAAGCGCTCGTAATTTACGTTAGCGGTTTTTGAAAATTTTACAATTCCGTAAGTGTGGATTACATAGGTAATCCACGCGACCACTCTAGGGTTAATGTGGAACTTCCGCAAGCAATCGAACCTTCTTCGCCTCCACATCCGCATCCGCAAATTAGCAATACAAAAAATCGAAGTTTTTTTACTTACCTATTTATCACTTTATTAATTGCATATAAAATAATGAAAGGTGGGCTTATTGCTTATCTACATTATATTCAATAGACGATAAATTATATTGAGTCTAACCAGAAATAAGGTACTATTTCTGGCTAGATCCTAGACCTGCAAAAAAAATAGTTCACGGAATGTAGCGACAAGAATCGTTTGTAGAGCAACGACGGATAATAATGAGGGGGGTTATCAAATCACCATGTTCTTTTATCAGCTAACAGATGACTTTTCTCTATCTTAAGCGGAATAACAAAAGAAAGTGAGTTTTTAATGTCAGTTGACGTGTTATCATTATTCTCCAAGGAACTTAAAGTTAAAAAAAATAATTTATGTTTGTTTAAGTGAGATCGTTTCAGACAAATTTTGATATTTTTGCAAATAAACTATATCTTTTGTCATTGTATCTCCAGATAGCGCCATCTATTACGCTAGTTGAAACTAGTTTTTTTTTAATCGATTAAAACCCTCATTATAATTAAACTGAAATTCTCAATACAAGTAATTCAAATCCATCCAGTATTTTATTCGCTCTAAAAAGTACCATTCTATGTAGCGTAGATGTAATTTTTCTCTTTTTTTTTGTCACACTTTCTAACAAAGACGGTGTATGTAGGAAATGCTTGTAGTAAGTACTATAATACAGTGTTTTACATACATACGTATGGTAGGTAAAGGTAAAAATAAATTATTTTTATATCACTCGATAGTGACATTGACATTCGCACTGATCGATATATTTGACACATTCATTAGCAGCACAACCCTATTAAAAGACGCCATTTTCGCGTTGAATTTGACTGTGTTGCGTATACTTGGACGGTTAGCGTAATTATTTTTATGTTCCAAACTAATAGTACTGCGTTGCCAATAGAACGTTGGTTAATCATCACCTCTAAACCATAGGCGATGTGTTATATATTATTGTGATACCAAAACCGAAACAGTTTTTGCTACACCGTCTACGCGGGAAATGTGACCGCATCCAGTAACACTTTTCAACGAAAAATACAGCTAATCACTATGATTCCAACTAAAACTCGTGAAAACCGTAGAATGAAAGCGCTCAAATTATCAAAGAACTTGGAACGTATATACAAAGAAGAAAAATGTCGCGAGTGTGCAGTGGTCGTAACCCCAATGGACTTTGCCAAGATTTTAGGCAGATTCACCAAAGTAAAAATCCAATATGAGAGCAGTTCGAAGTCTAAACCAAAGCAGACCAATGTAGTTTCACCGAATTCACGATTAAAAGCTAAAGAAAATGGTATGGTACATGTTCAACGAAATGCATACAATCCACATCCTGCAAAAAGTTTAATGGGGCTGAAAAAAACAAAATTAAGTGCTCCACCAACGCCTACAAGCAATGTGTTAAAGGAAAGCAACAGCTTGCTAAAAACGGTAAAGGTCAACTCTGAATATAGTGACAAAACACAGAGCAAATTGAACATAAAGTACTATGGAGTTGTGTTTGAAAAACCAACAAGTAAAAATAAAGATACTGGAAACAAAGTTTCACTGCAGGATCTTTTAACTGATATCAATAAAAGTATACTCCCTACCGAAGAGTGGTGCATTGAGTACTTACCTGGAAGTGAACCAAAAGAAGACAAAATTTATGATAGAATAGCAGCAGAGTTAGAAGACCTAATGTATAATGAAAAGACTAAAAGTAGTATTAATGTTAAAGATAGTAAAAACGATGAGTTTCCTTCAATCCTAGACATCCTTAATGAAAATAGTAAGGATGTTATGACTAAAACAATTCCAGCTGTTTCAGTGAACTTAGAGTCCAGCGATGTTGAAGCAATGCTTATGGGCAACTCGAGTCCACCTACTGAACCAACTCCTATGGAGGTTGATAGCGCTGATACCAGTTTTACCAAAGAAGTCATAGTCAAACCAGATCAAAATACTAAAATTCAAGAGGCAAGTACAATTGATGATAATCCAGGGAGCCCGTCAATTCTTGATGAGTCAGTTCAAAAAGATGTGTCTTCAACTGAAACATCTAAAGTAAAAAGTAAAAATGATAAAAATCTAAATGTACTATCATCAGTTCCATCTACTTCACAAACAAGTCAAATTGACGAAAATGATAACACTAATACAAATAATAAAAATTCTGCAACAAGAACCGACGTGACACAAGTAATATTCAAGAAGTCAGTCAATGGTACATGTTCTAAATCTATTACTTGCCCAAAGAATTTGAAGTACAGTATTTCCATGCTCGGAAAGTCTGTGGAGTTGTTAGGTGCACCGAAACATATTTCAAGCATAGAAGACTTAAAGGTATTGTTGCAGATTGTTGAGGAAAGTGAACTGGGCAATTTATATGTACTACATTGATATATTTATTTGTAAGATATTTTATTGTAATTATACTATCACCAATGTCATGTTGTTACATACTTTCTGTCTGTTCTTTAATTAATGTAGTTTTACTACACAGTAATAATAGTTTAGTGCTTTTTGTACCTTTTAGGTGCTTTTAGGTAGAGATAATTTAAATGCATTATCTATGCATATTGTTTAAACTGTCCTGTAAAAAGTAATATGATTTAAGCAAACATTATGGACATTATAATTTAGGAATAAATGACTAGGCATCTTAATTTGGATTTTAAAAGGTAGGTTGGAAATCAAAATGATGGTAAATAAATCTAACAATTGTGTATGTACATATTTCATTTAAAATTATTAGCTCACATTTTAAATTTGCCTCATTTTGTATCAATTTTATCACCTAGCAACTCTTGTGTTGCCATCAGATAAAATTTAAATTTCCCTAATTAAATATGGATATTTTGAAAAAATAATAAACAATAGCGGTTCTTGTAGTAGGTACATAAAGATAGTACTTTATGTAACAAATGGTTAATTGTACAAAAGGCACACGTTATTTTATTATTATCCAAATTACCTCTAGTGTTGCCTTTTAAATTAGAAAGTTTATTGTACCTATATTTGTTCACGTTGCAAGTAAATTTGAATTCTAATAAGTATATCTTGTAAATGTAATAATAAATAATTTATTTCAGGAAACAAATAGAAGAGTTTCAGGATGGTAAATTAACTTATTCTACATCCCATAGAGATATATATCTTAAAACTATTATGCATGCATACTATTTGATTTCACTTGATAATCAATAGTGGCTTTATCACTCCTAAAAAGCTAATCCACATTATATGCCTACAATGTAATCTAGGCAGGTAGGCAATTTTTTTGATCTGGTAACTACTAGTAGATACTATGTAGATACCTTAATAAATAGTTTAGGTGATCCCACTGTGTGGTAAAGGCCTACTAAACCAACGATATGTTACACAAAAGAAGAATAACAACCAGCGCTGATTTGGTTTGGTCAGTTGGGGCGGCACACGCGCGGCGGGGTCTACGCATAAAAAGTACCCGCATAACGGTGATCAAAAAGATACAAATCAGACGATCTTTTTAATGAACCACAGATACTAAATTCACGTGGCAGCCTCCTAAATCCTATATCAATATTTTTTTCAGTTACCTTCTGTTCATGTAGCTTAAATCCTACTCCAGCCGTCAGGTAAAGTGTATACTCACCTCACTATCCTCGTTGCAGAGTGTGGACTGGAATAACGGGAAATCGGTAAAATAAAATAATAAAAAAATAAAGCCTCCACCAAACGGCCAAACTTACAAACCAAATCCTCCTGCACCACAGATTAAAAAACAAAAATAGTTTTATTTTAATAGTAGATTATTATACAAGGCGATAAAGCTTGCGTCACGGGCGCTTTAGTGAATTCCGAACGCAACGGAGGATTCTAGAGTTAACTCACGAGCGGAGCGGGGGAATTACTAGAATTATGATTGCACAGAGGGATATAAGCACGCCCAAGATGCAGACAGCTTTATCTCTACTTTTCACACTTTCTGCGAGGTAATTTTTTTTTTTTTTCTTTATTTTAGGATAGCATTTGACCACGATCTCGCCTGATGGTAAGCGATGATGCAGTCTACGATGGTACACGCTGGTAATCAAACTAAATCTTAGGTTGGTGCATTCTGTGCAGAGGTTAGCTCAATTTACGACTAAGTTCTTATTGTGTGAGTCTCTGGTTCAAATTTTAATACAGATGAGGTCCCAAATTCAAATCACGCCCGTGAGGGCATAATGAAATTCAGTCCAACTTAACACCCGGCTTAGCCGTAGAGATTTAACCACCTGCTTTCGGTGAGGTTTACATGACATATAATTTGAAATTGTTGTACGGGTGGTGTGAAAAAAGTCTTACGTAGGTACTCAAATCTGCATGGCATTGCACTCGGTATTTGAATTTTCAATATTCTTAAGATGTATTATTTAATTTTATGTTAATATAGCTTGTATAATGTGTTGGTAATAAGTCATATTAGCGAATGTTGAGCACTGTGCCTACGCCGGTCATTGTCGGTTTCGACTATGCCCTGTGTAAATTTCATTGTCTTCTGTCCAATGAACGATGTAATAGGTTGGGGAAAAAGTCTTTTCGCATTATAGTATGTATGAACTTGTAATAAAATTTCTTTGGCTATTTTATCTAAACTATTTGTATCTGGCTGGTTTTGGTATCATTCAAAGTTTAAATTTTAAAGAACATAATTCCAAATTCAAATTAGGAAAATGTGTGATTTTTATTTGTTTTTCGTACTGTAAAGATGAGTGAATCTAATGAAGAAATTCGATACATTTTAAAATTTTACTACAAAAAAAAGTAAAAATGCAACGCAAGCCGCGAAAAAAATTTGCGATGTTTATGGACCTAGTGCAGTGTCTGTGAGAGTAGCACAAATTTAGTTTAAGCGTTTTCAATCCGGAAATTTTGATGTCAAAGATGCACGTCGCTCTGGTCGCCCTATTACGGATAAAATTGATGCCATTTTTGAAAAAGTGGAGCAAGATCGGCATATCAGTAGTTAAGACGTAGCTGAAGAACTGGGAATTGACCACAAAACAGTTTTGGCGCATTTGAAAAAAACTGGGTACACAAAACGGCTCGATATTTGGGTACCCCACGAGCTCACTGAAAGAAACCTAATGAACCGTGTACTCATTTGTGATTCTTTAATACGACGTAATGAAACCGAACCATTTTTGAAGAAGCTGATAACTGGTGATGAAAAGTGGATCACGTACGACAAGAACGTGCGAAAAAAGTCGTGGTCAAAGGCCGGTCAGGCATCATAGACTGTGGCGAAACCCGGGTTAACTCGCAACAAGGTGATGCTGTGTGTGTGGTGGGATTGGAAGGGCATTATTAATTATGAGCTGGAACCACCAGGCAGGACCATCGATTCTAAACTCTACTGCGAACAACTGATGAGATTAAAGCAAGAAGTTGAGAGAAAGCGACCGGAATTAATCAACAGAAGGGGTGTGGTTTTTCATCATGACAACGCTAGACCTCACACATCTTTAGCCACTCAGCAAAAAATAAGAGAGTTTGGCTGGGAGGTGTTAATGCATCCGCCGTATAGTCCTAACCTTGCACCTTCAGATTTCCACCTGTTTCGGTCTCTTCAGAATTCTTTAGGCAGTGGCAGGTTAACATCACGAGAGGACTGCCAAAACCACTTGTCGCGGTATTTTGATCAGAAGCCCCAAAATTTCTATAGTAATGGGATCATGTCTCTACCTACAAGATGGCAAAAAGTTATCCAACAAAATCGTACCTACATTAGTTAAATGTAAATAAACTATATTAAAAAATGTTTTGAAATTTCTTAAAAAATGCGAAGAAACTTTTTCCTCAACCTAATATATTCCATTGGTCTGTGAATACAGGCCAATAGAAAAAAAACACACTTGCCGGTCGGTTTTCAAAGTTACATAATTCAACACTTGGCCAATTGGTAGGTATTGGCGGGCATGTGTTGCGCCGGCTTTAACTAAGCCAGCATTGGCTTGGTGTGGATGAAGGTGAAAATAAATGGGCTGACTGTACAGTGCTTAACTAAGCGGACTTTACACTTTGCAATATTCAAACAGACTTAATGAAAAAGCCTGAATATTGCAAAGCGTAAAGATACTTAGCCAGTTAAAACACACTAATTAAATATTTACAGTTTATTAGTGGCTCGTCAAAATCACAGTTATCTAATGTATCATCGTTTGATTATTTTTGTAACATTAATTGGATTTAGGTGCTCTGATTCTGCGGCTAATAATAATACAAAATAGGTAATTAGGTTTGTTGTAAAATTAAATATTCCCAATTTCAATGATCACTTTAATTAGGTACTTACATATACTTTAACTAGGCTTATGTTTGTAATTTTGCTGGAGTTAGGATTATTAAGTGTTAAGTTATTATTTAGATACTAAGTAGATATTTAGTACCGACATAATTATATAATACCGATATAAAAATTACTTGCGAGGATTAAACAAATTGCATTGTTAAAATGGTTTATGGTAGTAAGTACTTAGTAATAAACTGTTAGCTTTCACTAACATTAAATGCTTGTTTTATTGTTCAACCTATAATTGTATAAATTTATATTCCATATTAAATGGATCGTAATTATTAGGATAACTAGTTTGAGTGCCTTCTTTTGTAACGGAGAGAGTAGCAATTTTACATGCAGCACCAACTATTTGATGCAGCGGATATTCCTTATTTTTAACTAGAAATGTTGCTAGAGCTCCGACGAAGGCATCACCAGCTCCCTGAAAAAAAAACACTTACATATTAAAATGTTGATGCCATGTGAAACTTTTCTCCATAGGTAATCTGTTAAATTGTATAACCTACATGGTCATTGTAATTAAAACTTACTGTAGTATCAACTGGTGTGACTTTTTCACATAAAACGTGAACGGGTTGGTTATCCTTTTTGGATAAATAAACAGCTCCATTAGATCCCAAAGTAATGATGACTGTTTCACAGCCAGTGCTTAGCAATTTCTCTAGGGCCGGGACAGAATTCCTTAAAAAAATATGAGATTTTTATAAAGTGCGGAGGTTAATAAATTAGGTTAAAAATAAACGATACTTAGGTAATTATAAATATTTACGCAATAGTAACATCTTCATTAATAAGTAGAGATGCCTCGGACTCATTAACACAGAGGATTGTACAGTAAGGCAGAATTTTCTCTATGTCTTTCCGCGCTGGTGCCGCGTTTAACAATTTTATCTGCAAATTGGAGAACTCTTGAAAATAAAAATAATATTTATATCGTAGGTAGGTAGGTTTTATTTTCCTGAAGTAAGTAGGTACATAGGTAACTGACCCCTTTGTTTATTTTAAACGCTTCATATGTTGTTTCAAAGGGCGTCTCAAGCTGACCTATGAGAACATCAGCATTTTGTATTATTTCAAGAGATTCTTCAACATCTTTGAAACTAAGGTGTCCATTTGCCCCAGGAACAATAATGATTTGATTTTCTCCATTTTCCGCTACAGAAATTTGTGCTATTCCCGTAGTTACATTGGATGTAATTTGTACGTGAGAGATATTTACGCCTTCTTGACTCAAATATTTCTTATATTTTTCACCCCATTGATCATCCCCCACCTAAAAATTAAGGATAATATTTCTATAGGTTCGGTAACCAATCATTGATCAAATTATTTGCATGCAATTAAACAAAATTAATATTGTTTATTTCATAGGTACATCGCGACTAGGTAGGTATGTAAGTACCTACCTAATAATAATATTTTTACAAACTAGGTGTCTAGACATCTAGGCGTTATAACGCCAAAACTAGAAAATCGCGTACCTAATTTTTAAGTAATTACGAAATTTTGCTTTGACTAACTTCACTTGCTGTAGGCACGTGTGCAGTGTGTGACACGTGACTAGTGACACGCTAGATAATTTTAACTATGACACCCTGCATGTAGCATGTATTATGAAAATAATTGCGTTAGAAGTGGTTGTTTATTACTCTGCAAATCATGTAGGTGTTTCCCCCTAACTTGGCTGCAGCAACACATTGATTTGCTCCTTTTCCACCATAACTGGTATTGAATTTCGTTCCATGAAGTGTCTCACCAGGATTTGGAAGTCTCGGAGCATAACTGAAATTTATACATACTGTTAGGGACAAGTGACATAGTTAAATAGGTAGGTATGTAGGTAGATACCTACCTAGGTTTAATATAAGTTATGCTGACTGTACCTACCTAGGTATCTACCAACAAACCAATGTTTCAATATTATTTACCTATCAGTATTTCGCCCTGAACTGAGATCTCGTGAGTCTCCCATAAAAACAAAATTATATTATTCGTAATCTTTGACTGTCAAAATAGTGCCACGATATAATAACCAACTAACTTTATCTACAGTTTCATTCAAATTATAGGTACTTATTGGGAGTTCATGTTAATTGGTCTATTTTTTTTGGGGTACAAATTGCAGTTATCCTGGATTTCAGACTTTTGCCGTTAGACACATATGCTACACGCATACCACATTACAGCATTATTAAAAGGTATTATTAGTAAATAACTCAAAAACTACAAAGACTTTACTCTTATAAATAAAAACGGAGTCGAAATGTACTAATAACGACCTTTCATTTGACGTCCCACTTGACCTAATAGTCTCATTTTCATTTTTATTTACCCCTCTTAAACCCCAAGATCTCAACAACCCCCCAAACATTTATAGCTCATTTAGTTACTTACACCAAAATTGTGCCATCACTACCTATGTATCAAATTTCACGATGATCAGATCAACGTTTCGAAAGTTATCCTCGGACAAACAAACAAACATACATACATACAACGCCGATTTGCCCAAGTTGATTTGGAGATCTCGCTCGATCAAATATAGGTAGGTACCTAAATCATTTAATGCAGTCTAGTCTAGAGAATAAATCTGTTCGGTTGTATACACGTAGGTAGCTATGTAAATCTAAACTCACGTTGTAAAATCAACGCTGCATGATCCAATAACAACAATTTTTGACATTTTTAACCTTCGACAACTCTTGAAAAATCAATGAAAAAATACAATATTTTTAGCAAATAACAACCTTACACTACACAAGCACAAGTAGATATTAAATTAATCTATCTCTAGAATGAGCAAACAAAACAACCGATAACATTGTTTTGTTTCCAAGGACTTCTGTCGTAAATATTTCAGTCATTCAAACCTAAACTCTATACTTGAGACCTAAAGCATATTTTATCTTCCTTGACGAATACTCTGTAATCGGTGCTTGAAGCTGCTTGATGTTCGGAAATGTTGGAATCAATCAAGACTGACTTTGATTTGATTGGATTGGATTGCTCTTCATTGGCCGTTTTGGGTATCTACTTGCTCCTGAGGTATAATGTCACACGAGCCTCTTACTAGTCTGTGGGCCCCTCAGACGTCAATTTCTTTGCGCAAGCTAAGACGCAAGCCCAGGGTTGCCAACCGTACGAGGTTCCTCGTACAAATACGAGATTTGTGGTCTTCCGTACGAGGTACGAGGACACTATCAACCTCGTACAATTATGTACGAGATTTTGATAATAGGGTCATACGCATATTTGGAGAGCAGATGTAAAAAGTTACCTTGCAAATTTTCGTAATAATATGACCGTTTTTTGTGATTTTACTTGAATCAAATGATTAAATAATAAAGACATAATAAATGATGAATGAAAAAATTATAAACATTTTTTGAAATACAACTTAAAGTGATGTTTTATTTAGTAGGAAACTTGGAATAGTTCATTTCATCATGAGTAAAAAGTCCTAAATCCAGTTGTTCAATATCCCTTAATTTTGTAATAATGTAAGAAATGTACGAGGTTTGAAAGTCAAAATACGAGATTTTTAGCTGCATATGTACGAGGTAAATTTTTTTACGGTTGGCAACCCTGCGCAAGCCTCTGTCAGAAGAATAGAACATAGAGAAACAGACGGGAGAATAGAATTTGATCTAATTTTTAATTTTTAGGCTTGTGCAAGTTTCTGTAGCAAGAATTTGTCCTTTCTTTCTAGGCTTGCGCAAAGAAATCGTTGACTCCCTAGACATGGGTACTTTATAGTCCTCCAGTGAATGTATTCACTTATTCCGACTCCGCCATATTGATTCATCTATTCTTCTCATTATTTTACTGTGTACTGTACCATTCCGTCCATAGTAGACCATTAATCGTTTCTAGTAGGTAAGGTAAGAGTGTTGGGGTGTGTCGTCTCGCTCTTGGCGCGCACAATAGTTTAAATCTTGCTATAAGTTGGTAGGTCACAGATTTAAGAAGATTACTACAGTTAGCTGCGCATTAAAAAATAAATATAAAATACATATTTTAAGCTATATAAAAAATAGTGAGTAGAAGACAAATATAACAAGTTTATTTACTTACCTGTGGGTCGGTACTTCAGAACATAAAAATGGGTAGAACTGCATTGTTACACCGACAAGATCTAGGCTCTTATATTGACAAGATAACTAAGTACCTAGGTAGGTATAATAAAATAACGATGAATTGTATGTACCCACGAAGGTGATTGATTTCCCTTCGTACTTTAACAGGCTTAGGACTGAATCTAATCTATAAAATGTATTTCGACTGTGTTTCGGTTTAAAGGGTTTAAGGGGTTTTAGGTTGCCTTTCAGATTACAAGCACATGAGACTACACCTGTATGCTTCAAGTTGATGGACGCAGGGCTGTGCATCGCTAGAAATGTGCCCTACGATGCACTGCACTGCATCCATCGTAGGGTACATTTCTAGCAAGTGTGATCTACGAGGCAATTCTCTGTTAGAGGCGATGGTTACCACTTAACATCAGGTGGGCCAGAAGCTTGACAGATGCACTGTAAATAGAAAAAAAAAATTTAAAAAGAAATCGTTATATGCTGATTAGATAAAAACCTAAACTGAAAAGAGCCTTGTCATAACGATATATAATAATGTCAAAAATCTTACATAGGTTAAAAAAACTATTGTTGAGGTCAATGAAAATGATTTAAAAAAGCATTAATTTCCATACCTAGTGTGCAACTGAACTAACCCAAGTTTACCCTAGCACTATATAACGATCGATTGAAGCCAGCCGAATTGAAAAAATAAACGATTCCTCGGAGTCTGAAGCAACTAACTAAACCGAACCTGAGCTCTAACGATCGGAGCCGAATCAAAAGAATAATTAATTACTCTGGAGTCGGAGGCATTAGTAAGTGGCCGGAATCAATAAGACTATCAAGTCCGCGAGCTGAATCGCCTCATTTCATTCACTTACTCCGGAGTTAATCATCGATGTATCCCTCCCTTTGTGTCACCAACTACCATGCGCGAAACACGCGGTCACGCCCGCATGTTTCGCTCGTCGCATCCACACTTCAGAAAAATGATAAGATATTTTGTGGATACTCAAAGTTCGCAGCACCTTAGCATTGTTCCGATCAGAAAGTAAAGGTTCTGAGACCTAAGCATCAGCCAACCAAAGCTTAGCAGAAAAATGACATGACGTTTCACTTGATGCACACATTTGAGTAAAAGAGGTAAAGATACATTAGATCTGTGTCTTTCCATCTAGTGATCTAGCTTACTGATAGTTATCTATATTTATCATGCTTGGATGAATATGGAAAGGACATTAAAACATTGACTTCATACTGAAACCATCTAATAATGATTATCAACAAACACTTATACAATAATGCTATGCCAACTATAGTCCATTTTTGCTGTCATTTAAATCCTCCCTCTTGGTAGCTCCTTGAATTTATTCCTTAAATCAGGCACCTAAAGGCATTAATTGAACCAACAAGTAGACTATAGTAAGTTTCATTTTAAATATTCAATGTTGAGTATGTTCTGTCTCAGTTTTCTTTTCTACAGGAATTGTGTCTTTGGAATTGATTGATTTAATTTCTGGCTGTGATTGATTTTTAAATTTACCAATGTTTTTCGCCATTGCATTGATTTTAGTCTGTTTGTAATCTTGCTTAGCAGCTTCGAGCAACACATTGTGAATGGCATACTTATTGCTAGGTTGTTTTGTCACTAAATCAGGGTAAGGATTTCCTCTTAATTCTAAAACTGCTTTTTCTAAAACTCTTGCGTATGCCGGCTTTGGTGCTTTGTACATTTTTGTGAATGATAAATTAGAGTTTTCATATCTTGGCACAAGCACTTTGAAGAGTTTGTGTACTAGTTCTTTTTCCAGCAACCAGTAATCAGCTATATCCATTGTAGGTTTGTGGCAGTCTCCATGACGTATCGCTTCTGAAATAAGCTGCAAAAAGTAAATAATATTAGAAATTGTTGAAAGTTTTCCGCAATCTAAGACTGACTGGTGGAAAACTCTAGAGGCAACTTACCCTTTCTGCATATTGCCGAGCTTCATCAGCTCTGTGGTGATTAAGTTCTATTCTTTCGAATTTGATTAGTCCTGTTACAGTTTTGCGTAATTTTTCCATCCTGCCTTCAGAACCTTTTTCATTTCGAAGCCTTCGGGGTAAAGGTCTTACATTTACACGAAGCTTTGACACCAACTTTGAAACTTCTGCCTGATTCATTTTGACGAATTTTCGTTACAATTTATTCAGCTAAATCCTAAGATTAATTATATGTTTTATGTAAAAAACACAAATTACAAAACTTGTTTTATTTTCGTAGCCAGAAATTCATAGACAAAAGTGAGGTTATGTATTTTTTATACTGAATGTGACTGTTTTTTTTTTTTCGAATGGACTAATCTCGCTGTTGGCCTCTGAGGCCGTGACAGCTTAACCGAAAGAATGTGACTGTTGCTTTTGGAGCTTTTATTTATCCATACTGGATAACGATAATACGAGGCATGCCTTTTAAGTTTTGTCGTTTGAAGAAAAAAACACATCTAGAACCTTATAGTACTTTTTATTGTTTTTCAAAGTAGCTTAAAACACTTTTCCATTCGCTCAAACCAGTTATTATAACATTTATTCCACTCTAAAGTGGGGTGTTCAAAATGGCTGTCTTGAAAGCGTCGACTGCTTCTTCACCGGACTGGAACCTTTGACCACGAAGACTTTTCTTAATTTTAGGAAATGTAAGGAAATCGTTAGGGCTTAGGTCAGGACTGTATGGAGGATGGTCAAGAATTTCTACTTTTTCCTGCTTCAAATACTCAATCGTTTGACGAGCGCTGTGTGAGCTTGCGTTGTCGTGGTGCAGGATGATGCGTCGCTTTGAGTTAGATTTTCGAAGTTCGGCGATGACTTGTGGTAAACAAACTGTAGTATACCACTCTGCGTTAACCGTTCTACGATCTTCAAGTGCAATAGTCGCAACATGGCCGGTTTTTCCAACGAACGTGGCCACCATCTTCTTTGAAGTGCTTCGAGAACGAACAACTTTAGTCGGCTTTGGCTCGTCTTGAAAGACCCAGATTGTAGATTGTTGTTTGGAATCAGAATGGTAGGCATAGATCCAAGATTCGTCACCACTGATGATGCCGTAGACGTGATTTGACTTTCCTCGGTTGAACCTTTGCAGAGTTTTCTTACACCATCTGACGCGGGTCGCCTTGTGATCGTCGGAAAGCAGATGCGGTATCAAACGGCAAACTAGCTTTCTCACACCAAGCGCTTTATGCAAGATCTTCTGAATGGTTGTCCCTGAGATGCCTAATAGAGCCTCTATCTCTCGATACGTCACATGACGATCTTCGAGAATTAGTTGTCTCACAGCAATGATGTTATCTTCAGTGAAGGCGGATTTTGGGCGTCCTTCGCGAAATCTGTCACTAACACTAGTATGTCCACGCTGGAATTCTAAATACCAGCGTTCGACAGTCCGCAGACATGGGGCTACATCACTGAACACAGATGTTAGCTCTTCTAAACACTGAAGCCGTGTCAGGCCTCTTCTAAAGTTGTAGAAAATTATTGCACGAACATTTTCCTTAGAAAGATTCATTTTCGTACGTGACCTGACAGATTCAAATCGAAACTGTGACTAAACAATAGCATTAATCCTAATACTTTCAACTGTTTTGAGATTCAAAATGTAAACACATTCGAATATAGAACAGTTCCAAATTCAAAATTGCCGGAAAATATGGAAACGACAGAACTTAAAAGGCATGCCTCGTATTATCGCGGTAGTACTGATGGCAGGGATTCACACTATCAATATTATCGATATCGGTACTGCGCTGCGTTGAATTAATGAATGAATGAAATACTCTTTATTGCACACCAAACAAATATACAGTAACAAAGGAAATAAATAATAGTACAATGGGCGGTCTTATCGTTAAAAGCGATCTCTTCCAGACAACCTTTGGATGCACAGGATAAATAAAAATCAAAAGACGGCGGTGTAAGAGTACCTTTAAGCATACCTACATAAAACTTACACAAACAGAACCCATAAAATAATATATACCTACATATTGATGATGTATAATAATAAACATAAACTTAAATACATACAAATAATATATAAAAATACTATGCTACATAATATGGAGGATAAAAAACATAAACACTAGCTAGCAGTTACGAGACAAAGAAAGAAAATAGTTGTATACCTTGACTTTGAAAATAGGAAGAGATTGGGACGACCTTATGGACAAAGGTAAGGCGTTCCACAGGTGCACAGCTTGTACTGTGAAGGAGTCACCATAAAATTGAGAACTATGGACGGGAGTACGAAGCTGTAGAGCTTCGGAAGAACGAAGGTTTCGAGAGTGTGCCTGATACGAAAACTCAAAACGCTCCTTTAGATAAGAAGATGAAGTAGGATTAAAGAGAATGTTATAAAGAAGTGATAGAATATGTAAGTGCATTCCTGCGAAGACGGATAGGCAGCCATTTGAGTTTTGCGCGGAATTCTGAGCCATGGTCATACTTGCGCAAGCCGAATATGAACCGAATACAAAGGTTTTGAAGGCGCTCAAGTTTGCTCATTTGGACTTCGGAAATGTCGAGGTAGCTGGCGTCGGCGTAATCTAAGATAGGGAGTAGAAGGGATTGTGCTATCGCAATTTGGTGACGGTCGGTAAAAAGTTACGAAGTCTACGTAACGAAGCTGAAAAAGCAAACATTTTGCGGCTGAACTCAGCAATACACGGCACCCATGATAGCTTGGTGTCCATGATAATTCCCAAGTTTTTCACCGTCTGACTGATAGCTATTTGTGTTCCATTAAAAAGTACAGATGGAAGTTGTGCAAAATCTAGCCTAGAAATCATTTTGTGACTACCGATTATAATCACTTGTGTCTTTTTAGGTTTACGGTAAGGCCAAGGGATTTGCTCCAGTCACAAATTCGGTCCAAATCTGAGTTTAATAAACTGATAGCTCCGTTAATGTTGTTAATCGGGGCTTGTGTGTAAATTTGTAAATCATCTGCATACAAGTGGTAGGAAGAAGAAAGATTTTGAGATATTGAATGAATAAAACCACTGAAGAGGAGAGGAGATAAGGCGCCGCCCTGGGAGACACCAGCAGAAAGGGTGCACCATGAAGAGTAATTATCTTCTATCCTAACGAACTATCCTCCACGAACTCAAAGCAGGAATGGATCAGTTAATATTGATAGTATGAAACTCTGCTATCAATACTGCCGCGTTATTATTAGTCATTTTAAGGCGATCCACTGTGTTGTACACTGTAACAGCTCCCATAGAAAATAATTAGTAGACTAGCCGTGGGAATGTCATGTCACTGACTGTATCTAAGTTTCTCCGTCTACGATAGGTGGTTTGTGCACTGACTGCCTGCCCTGCCAGTCACTCAGTCACTTCAGTCAGTCTGTCGTCATATAATCGGCAAACCGATTTCGACATATTCGGAACGATACGATAGTCCTCCGAATAATTCGGACTGGCGGTACTCACAAAAAAGATCGTAAGATTCATCGTCTGTCGAAATTCGTATCGAATGTTCGGAAAGGTTCGGAACGAATAGTAATAAAATGACAGACTTGGATTTAATACTTTTGCCCTAAATACCTTTAATTTACCGTGTAAATCGTATTTTATCAAAAGTGACAACGACATTCAAGAAAAGTCACAATGTCAATGTCATTTTATACCGTGATAATTGCTAAGTTTTCATTGTAAAATATTTTTACAAATTTACATTTTATGCCACAAACAAGAACTGAACTGAATTTGCTTTGCGGCTTACAACTTTCTTGCAGAAATTAATCGATTTTTTTAAAGCTATTTCTTTATCAAAAATGATTGACAGAACTGGCTTTTGCAGATACAGAGATTTTAAAAGTTAATCGTGAATTTTATTATTTAAAACTAACAAAAGCGTCGAAATGGCATCTGCAACGAAAACAAACTTTCATGATGCTGGGGTGTTCGAACTCCTCACCGAGCTCTGTACAAAATCAGCGGCAAAGTACTGCACCCATAATAGAATATCTCAGAAGCTGCTCACTAGTAGAATGAGGTCTCACTCCTACGAATTAATTTTACACAAGACAACCGACGACCTACCATCGAGCACAGGAGAGCCGATTGGGGATTTACTATCATATTATTTCGTGTCTCAACAAAACGCTAAGAACACAGCTGAATTTAGAAGGTCACTGGAGTTGAAAAGGATTATAAGTTCAATTCGGCAGACGAATTTCGGAGAGGAGACACAAAATGTGTACAATGTTCTTAGATTTCTTGTTGGGCTCAGTAATAGTGTCAAAGAAGATGTCTCAGCAGAAATGTTTCAGGTAAGAGTCAAAAAGAGCTACGTTTGATAAAATTATATGGAGCCAGTGCACTCCTCAACATAATTCAAAGTTATTCTAAATAATACTGCTGTTTTAGGAACTTTGAATTAAGTTTAAGCAAAATGTGCAAAATATTTTTTTTGCTGTAAATTTTAAATGATTTGAATAAATTTTTTTAAAGAAAGTATTATTGAGCTGACATCATCATAAAACAACGAGAAGCTTAAAAAAAATATATAAAAAAAGAGGTTGTCTGAAAAAAACCGCTTTAAATGATAAGACTACCCATTGTACATCTGTTGTTTTTAGTTTATAAGTATTTTTTCTTTGGACATATTATGTTGTGTGAATGTTTTTATGTACAATAAATAAGTCAGGTGGACCGTCTGCTTTATTCCATCTCCAAGCAATATTAAAAAAAAGAGTTCATCTATCTATATACTGCTGCAGAAACAAATTTTCTGATCTGGGTGTTGCGGTATGGTCAGCAACATAAGTTGGTTAACAGTTTTAGTTTAAAAAAAAACTGGCCAAGTGCGAGTCAGACTCGCACACGAAGGGTTCCGTACCATTATCTATAATAAATCGTATGAGAGCCCATACAACTCAGAGGACTATATTGGATATCTTAGCGTCAACTATGTATGTATGGGGACACCCTTTAATTTTTCCTTTATTTGTGGTGTAAGGCCTTGCTTTTTGTCAAATTTCGTGAGTCTAGGTCAATGAGAACTACCATATAGGTTTTCGACCCAAAACCTATAGGGTAGTTCCGGTTGACCTAGAATTGTCAGTTTTGGTTAAAAGCAAGGTCAGCACAAGTAAAGGGAAAATTCCAAAAAATAAAAAATGTTACAAATGACGGTAAATTTTGGTACTTACTTACAAGTTTTCGCGAAAACCTAAATATCTACCTTGATTTTTATACACCTAATAGGGACTATAGACCTCAGTATCTGGTATAAATATCAACTGGCTAGATCCACCCGTTCCTGAGAAAATCGGCGGTGACACACGGACAGACGGACAAGAGAGTGATCTTATAAGGGTTCCTTTTTTTACCTTTTGAGGTACGGAACCCTGAAAACGAAATAAATCACACACATGGAATGGTTACAACAAAATGTTAAAACAGCATTTGTAGATGCACATTACTAAAGGCTAATAATAGCTCTTTACTAAATATCATGTAAAAAACACATTTTTTTCTGATAATACACTTGAAACAAATATTTTAAAATCTCAAATGTTAATCAACTTATGTCGCTGACTGTACCATAGTGGTCGCAGTTCCTGATGACCACATATGTGTGTGATAATCAAATTCACATATGTGTGTGACAACCTCCGTGGTGCAGTAGGCGAATAGCCGGCTGAGATGCAGGAGGTAGCGGGTTCGATCCCCACTGTGGAACAAATGTTTGCATGATCTACAGATATTTGTTCCGGGTCTGGTTGTTTCTCTATACATATATTATAAGTATGTACATATTTACAAAAAAAAATGTATATATAAAGTATTATATATTTAAGTATTCTATCAGTTATCTGGTTCCCATAGTACAAGCTCTGCTTAATTTGGGCTAGATAGCGCTGTGTGAAATGTCCAGCAATATTTATTTATTTATTTATTGTTGGGTATATATAATTGTTATATTTTTCCAGAAACCTTTCAGCTTTGGTCTGTTGAATGATATGCTGCCTAGGCCTCCGAGAGAGGCATTTGGCTCTCCACAGCCATACCCGTACTTCCCGTCATACGTGTTTGATTTGCCCTTCTCATTGAAAAATGAAAATAAATTGAACCATCACACCTCACAAACCTATACAGAGTATACAGTTGAGAATTTTGACTCAAAATCATGTAAGTTCTATTTGAAGTAAAACTTCTGTATGCACGCTTGACTTCGGGAGTAAGCTGGTGAATGCGTGACGAGAGCGTTACGAAAAGTGTGATCGGGCGCGGCGAACGAAAGTTGAGAGGGAGATATAAGTTAGTGAACATAGAAAGAGAGAGAGTTACGTTTCGTATATTACTGTAGGGGCAAGAGAGAGGTGCTAAAGAAGTCTAAAAGTGTGGTCTAACCACACGACTGAAGTAAAACTTCTTTAGCACACTCATAGTTTTTTATTTATTTTTTCTATTTGCAAATCTTTCAGCTTATAATACTAGTTATGAAAACATTACACATTCAAACCAAACAGTAAATTAAATATCGAGAATATGGCTATGATATAATATTAGTAAATATGATAATATAACCTAGGTTTTTGATCTAATTTGCAATAGATCTAACTAAGAGATTATAATTACTAGAATAAAGGTGCTATTTCAATGAAGATTGAGAAAACATGATTATTTTAGAGTAAAGTTTTGATTAGTTTTTAATTATTTTCCATAAGACATTGTTTTATTTTTACGGAGGCCTATGTTCAGCAGTGGACGTTTTATGGCTGTTATATTGATGATGATGATGAAATTATCCTTATTTTCTTCAGTTTTGCCAGACAAGAAACACTCCCAAATGTCAGGACATGTTGAGCTCAAAACATTTCTGAGTCCAATGTCCTTGGCCTCCCTGAAGTCTACTCATCTTTCGCCATACTCCGAGAGCACCATGTTCAACTACCCGAGGCTGACTGCACCGCGAGATTTAGTAATACCTGGTTCTCGGTCCCACAGTTCTAATGCGAAGGTGATTTAGTCATAGACTTCTTTGTTTTACCCACAATTACTTACGGCGCCAAAGCATGGACGCTTACCAAGAAATCTGTGTATGGAATAAAGGATCATGAAACCTACCATGCTTGGCATATCTCTCCTAGATCCAGTCTGTAATACGAAGATCCGTAGGTGGATTAAAATGATATATATCTTTGACTATATTGCGAAATGAAAGTGGCGCTGAGGAGGGTAATTTAAAATTTTCCTCAGTATGTCACCTTAATTAATATCAAAGGGATTAATCACAAAAAATACTTTTACATTCCAGATATCATTCGCAAGCACTCAGCAACTTGAAGATATCCAAGAAGTGTTCCGGGCAGATTCGGGTCCTGAATCAGCGGATATTTGGGAGCTGGCAGCTCAGATAGACAAGGACATTCCTGATGATATCTGGGAGGTTGTATGTAAGTAGCTAGTGGTCATATCACACACTAATTGCGCTGGCTTAATAATCTTATCAGTGATGACATATTCAAAAACTAGGTCTTTCACTATGGACCTCATAAGAAGGCTCAAGGTTGGTTTCTCTACGAGATCGAATCAAAAATTCGTAGAGGAACCAAAGCCACCGACGTACCACAAAGGATTAGCAAGCTGAAGTGGCAGTGGGCAAGGCATGTAATTCGAAAAACTGACTGCCCTTGGGGCAGAAAGGTTCTCTAGTGGAGACCACGCACTAGAAAGCGTAGTGTAGGGAGGCTCCCAATAGATGGAAAGACGTCATGAAAAAGGTTGCTGGGAGCTGTTAGGTGCAGGCAGCACAAGATTGGTCATTCAGGATTCTATGGGGCCAATGTTCAGCAGTGGACATCTTACTGCTGATATGATGATGATGTTTGTTCTGGATTACCGGCAGAGCAGTTGAACAATTTTTTTTTACTGATTCACATTGTACAAGCAATTCTACCCTTAAAACGAAACAGCATGTTATTTACTTCCATCATAGATTTTTATAAAATTTCAGGCAAATTGCTTCCAACAAACGAGAGGCAACTCATAGCGACCTCATCGAGGGAAGTCCTGCTCTGGAGAAGGAACCACGAAAATATGCTTTCAGAGCTCAATATCATTTCAGAGAAGCAGTTTATTAGGCATATCATGTATTTGACAAGTAAGTGAATATTTACTTTTAGGAAATAAATTAACCTTGTTACCATTTTGTACTGACTGTAATTTACGACCTAGTCTGGATACTAACACATGAGTGGTTGTATTGGCCTAGTGGAATGTCCCCAAAGCTCGAACTAGGGGATTTTAGTAGTGTCAGATGTCAGACGATGGGTCAGATGTGCAGGATTGTGATGGTGGTTGATGGAGGCCTATACCCACCAGTATGTGAAATCAGACAGTGGATGATGATAAACGTTTCTTAAAAGTGACTTAGTACATTTTTAATCAACTTCAAAAAAAAAAGAAAGAGGTTCTTAATTCATCGTTTTTTTATATTTGTTCACCAATCACTTTTTATTGGATGAAACAATTTTGATGATTTTTATTTATGGGTTTTTGGGTTTCTAGGACCATTTAAGTTTCGTTAAGCTAAAATAATTTGAAGGTACTTTTCACTAAGGTAAAGAAGGGATGAAGAAAACAATTTGAGGTTTAATTAACTTCTTTTCATTTTAGAGCTCTATTCCGATTTTTTGTTTAATGAGTTGGTTATATTTTTTGTTTTAACAACTTAAAGTTAAACTTAATTTAGTTACTTAAAGTTCTTAAACTTAGGTACTTGTTCTTTTTACAGTTGGCATAGAAACAAACTCGTTTCCGTACAGTCAAGAATCAAACTGTTTCTACATGAAAGAATATCTGGTTCTCGAGGGTATTTCGCAACAGCATATCAAAGGATACATATCAGGCCTGCTTTTAGTCGGTACTTATTATAGACGACTGTACAACTTTGCCTTCAATCAGAGTTTGGAAGATCATTTTCACAGCAATGGACTGGTATATGAGGTACTTAATATTTTTTCTTTTTTTCTCTATGCCTCGCTATGTGCGTTCCTCTATATTCGTGGCGAAAAATTAAAAAAATAAAAATAAAAATTAGGACCATTTACATTATGCCACTGCATTTGTGATTTTACTTGATTTACTGGCATGAAATTGAGTCGATTCGCATTATAAAAAAAATGAACATTTTTAATTTTCATGGAAAACTCACACTTGCCTAAAAAATTAACTGAACCAAAATCACACTAATATTATAAATGCGAAAGTTTGGATATTTGTTTATTTATTTGTTTGTTACTTAATCACGTAACGGCTGAACCGATTTCGATGAAAGTTGATATATACATAGATTGTAACCTGGATTACCACATAGGCTACATTTTATCCTGTAAATCAGTTCCCATGGGATAAAAAAGGGGTGTAAAGTCAAGATGCAACAGCAAATTTAGTTTTATTTCTAGGTTACCTACACATTTAGTAGTGTAGTTTCTATAAAATAAAGACAAAATGGTGCCTCAGACAGTTTCTCTGTATCTGCTATTGTTACGGATTTCTCCATACTGTCCCAGTTAAATAAACACTTTTTGTAGATCAAATTATGCTATTTTTTACTGACAAACCACGCGTGCGATGCCGCTGACGGAAGCTAGTTTATAGTAATGATTGAAATAACTCATGAAAGTTTTTTTAGTAATATTTGCTCTTTGTTTAAGGCTGCTCGAGACGTCATCAGACGATATTTGCTAGAATTCAGATTAAAAGCTACGGAAATATACGAGGAATGTTACAACAGCTCTGAGGATTTGAACTGCATGCCGACATTGCTACAAATACTCTTCTATTTGGAGCCGTTGAAGTACGAGATCGAAATTATTGCATCCATTTATAAAATGATTGATATCAGTGAGTAAATAAACAGTTAATTATTATCATAAGATCAGCCATATGACATCCCCTTCTGATATAGGAACGCCTTCAAGAGAGGGTAAAGACTTTTAAGTTTGAGGCAATGCGACTGCAGTACTTCCAGTCCTGCAGGAGTGTATAGGCGATTGTGACCACTTAACATCAGGAGTCCTGTCAGCTTGTGTGTCTAAATGTTTAAAATAAAATAATAAGACCTCCCCCATAGATTTCAGAGTGACCGATCTTATGCGGCCTAAACTCTGTTTAAAAGCTCTTGTTGTAAACATTTACTCTTATTTATCAGATTCAAGAACAACTCTTCCCTATGGAGCTGAACTAATGTCGTATTTATTCAATGAAATATCGTTGGTAACTCATCAAAAAACGGCATCCACTGTCTTCAACTCGCTGACTTCAGTCTGCAAAGTATATTTCAAGTAAGTCATACATTTCTACTATATTTACCAAGCACACAGGATGGGCGTTTTTATAAATTCACGGATTATATAAAAATGTGGATTACTCGAGATCTAATAAAATGACGGAACATTCTTCTCAATCAACGCTCTTGACAGAGCGGTTGTGGTCATATTGTATCATTATTTTTGGGACATATGAATGAATGAATGAAAATGAATGAAAATTCTTTATTATACCTTAAAGATAAAGATAAAAGATAAAGATTCATTTATTTGCGATACATGGGTTACATCAGTTGGTAATACAATAGTCTAAGTACAGCCATGACCAGCATACAAGCATGCAAAATCTTTCGCTTACAAGCTAAATACAACAGATATTAAAATAAAACAAATAAATGTAAGCATAATGGACGGTCTTATCGCTTAACAAAGCGATCTCTCCCAGACAACCTTTGGATGGAGGGGATCATTGCTTAATGGAAGATTGGCTGAGGTGTAAAAAGAATAAACTTTGTAATAGAAAAAGAAAAATTACTTAACATTAAATACATAAACATTAGGTACATAAATAATTGTAAATAAATAAATATCATATATAAATAAATAAATATGTACTTACATACATATATATATTAATAATATTGTAGATCAGATGAATGAATCACGACTCTTCATGGAAATAAAAGTTTTTGAGTGTAGCTTTAAATACGGAAGGTGGTTACACGCCCTCCACTCGGCCTTGTACGGCAAGACGCTCAATAGAGTCAGTGTGCCTCGAGACGTGGCCGAACAACTTCAGAATGCGAGTTTGTTCTAAAGCCGACAGACGCCGTTACCGAGCGATAGCCGACCACCTGGAGTATACAGACATTAGTACGAAACTCGGTCCATGATATTCCAAGAAGCCACAAAACATACATGGACTCTTTTTGATTAGGTCTAGGTACTTTTTCAGTACTTTATTCCACATTTTTTATTTAGAAGTCAATGATTGTGCCACCCGGTATATTTCTTACTTTCATATTTTGTATTGTGCCGATGCACAATTCAACCGTAATTCACAATTGATTATTATTTTTAACTTAATTTTAGCCCCTCTTTCTCCGTATAAAATATAACTATGCCAAATCTCACACTCCTCCGAGCGCTCAATAAGCTTTAAAAGGGGTACAAAGTTTACTCTTCACGTATTAGATAGATGGTGTATGGAGTTTATGGTTATTTGTGTTTCTTTTATAAATGATTGAGAACGCACGGGCTATATATTAATGTATTAGCGTTTCAACATACCATTTGTTCCTAGTTTTACCCAACTGCACAGAAAGAGGGTTATTTTATTTAAAGTTAGCACTCCAACCTTTTTGTCTACCAGCCGTAATTTTTCTTGTATCTTAAAGGTTTTCTACTCAACAGGTTCATCGAAAAATTTATATTTGAAGGGGAACTAGATGACCGCTACCACGAGTTCTTCATTAGAAAAGACAGCCAATACGTGAACTGCCGATCAAAACGATACTGGGACAAAGGGTTCCATATAGCACAGAGTGTTGCTATACCGGAGTTTCTGAGGTCATTGGCGAAGTTTATATTGCTGTGTGGGAAATCGTTAAGACTTTTGAAACTGTGTAATCCTAGTGTGAGTAGAATCTTCTTTATTAATAACTAGCTGACCCGCCCGCGGCTTTGCACGCGTGGTTTGTCAATAATAAGAATCCAGAATCTATATACCAAATTCCATCGAAATCAGTTCAGCCGTTACGGCCATGGCTTTCTTTTCTGGCTTGACCACGAAGGAACAGGCAGTAAAAATGATTTTCAAGGTGATCCTTGTGATTTTAATGAATAAAAACATGCAATTTTTTTTTTATTTTGACATGGTTGAGTAACAAACAACTGTCGCATTTATAGTATCAAGTGTGATATGATAATACGCCAACGCTCCTGGCAGACGGGGTCATAAAACGTGGGATAAGCAACGAATATATTGCTATCTCGCTCGCTCTGGCAGCCCTTGCGGATGCCGATAGTGATGCGCCGAGTACCTATCGATAACACTAATTACCAGCCATTGTATTGAAAGGGAAACAAACATGTTCTCATCACTCATGCTTTGAAAGTTGGTCATTGTTAGCTCGATACCTGATGCGTAAATGCGGTTTACGTCCCTAGGGCCGTAAGTCAATTTGAATATAGAGTGAGGCTCATTGCATTTATAATATACTAAAATGAAATACAACCTTCATAACAAATCCTTATTTCTATTTAAAATAAAAGTGTTTAAATTCTTAAATGCTAAAATTAAATACAATCTCCATGACAAATCCTTATTTCTATTAAATAAAAGAGGTCATAGTTTAGTAGGTAGTTAGCAAAAACAATGTATACCGGGTTTTTTAAGCTTTTTTAATTTCCTCGCATTTGTGATGAAACGTTATGTGTTATTCTCGGGTGTAGGCGATCAATAGCACCCTCGACTCATTAGCGTCCTCGCTCGCTTGTATAACAATGGCCCCAGCCCGGATCTAGAATTTTTCCTAACCGGGGCGGAAACTTGATATGGCGCCCCCTCTCCACCAGCGTTTTGGAGCCCCCGCCCCCTCCCCCTCAAACGCTGTTAAAGTTGGAAGCGTTCCAAATAAAATGAACAGCCAGGTGAATTTTGTAGGTGGACCGCAGGCAGAGAGTGGAATAATCTATAGTAACGACGTGTGCTGGATATGAAGTGCTTTTTGAAACAAGTTTTTTTCATATTTTTTATTGAGGAATTGGGCGCCCCCTGGAATTGCTGCTCGGGGCAGGTATCCTTGTTTGCGCCCCCCTAGATCCGGGGCTGGTTGGTCCCGTCTGCCAAGAGTCTTGGCGTATGCTATAGTGTGAGTGATTTTTCAGGATCCGCTAGTTTTGCTCATATCATCGGACCATCCAACAGTAAACTGCTGCTCCAGTTTCGAAGAGCTAGAGCGCCAACAGCAATTGTTAGATGTTTATAGAACGCGATGCTTGTTCGTGACGGGCGAACTTGTCACTTTCGATCAAATTCTGCTAAAACGAGAGGCGGAGAGGAAAGCGTTCACCGAAATGGCGACTATCAAACAGGCGGAGACTTTGGATAAGATTGTCGGTATGCGCTTTGTAATATAATTTTATTGATTGTATGATTTGAGTCTGTTTAAGAATTTAATTAGAGAGAAAATACTTCTGATAGCTAAGTACTAGCCGGGTATTGGACCGGTGGCTAAGTTATAGTCATCGTATCAAAGTACTAAGTAGTAGTAGGAGAGTAGTACTACTAGTAGTAGAGTTCCTTCTAAAAGGGCTCGCCCGGGGCAGTATTACCACCATATCTATCTCTGCCGCTATACACCATTGCTGTGTTTCGGTTTAAAGGGTATGGCTGCTGGTGAAATTACAGGCATATGAGGCTTTACACCTGTATGCCTCAAGTTGATGGACGCAGGGCAGTGCATCGTAGGGCACATTTCTAAGGTGCGTGACCTACGAGGCAATTTTCTAATAGAGGCAACAAAAAAAGGTAGCGAGTTCAAATCCCGTCTGGTCCGTAATTTTTGGAATGATTTTATACCTTAGGAATAATATTATTCAACTTCATATTTTGACATAGCTGCAAAGGGCATATATTTTTTTGTTTGTGCACGTCGTACGAGGTTTTAAATCCAAAAAAACTAGATTTTTTGCTGTTTTTGTACGAGGAAAAAGGTTGTACAGTTGGCAACCCTGTACACTATCCCTGAGTTCTATAGGTTATATTTTATCTCGATTAAAATTTTTGTGATTGTATTATACTTGCATGCTTTGTTTCAGCTGAGCGTAAACGTCTAGCCCAACTTATAATAGTAGAAAAACAGCACTCACTTCGCGTTCTCGAAGCAGCAATGGCCGAAGCGAAAGCAGCGAAGCACAAAACAAAGCTGCGGGAGAAGAAGCGCTTTGAGTTAGAAGCGGCGGGGGACAAGGCTAGAGAAGAAGTGGATTCCAGGCTCAGGGATGATGAGAGGTAGGAGTCTGAACTTTACTGCACTAAACAATAAGGTTCTCATTGCTATGATAATAGTAAATGTTAATTTTGTTTGGCGACTCGGTTCTGAAGTATATAGAAAAACATCTAGATACGGAACGAACATCTGTAAATCATGCAAAAATTTGTTCCGCGGCGAAAATCGAACCCGCTACCTTCTGCTTCCCAGCCGGCTATTCGACCATTGCGCCATGGAGGTCGTCGACAAACATCCAAACTTTCGCATTTATAATAATAGTGTGATTTGCAAACTACCTTGATATAAGATTACCTTAATTGTACGTAGTGGATACAGTTTTTGCCTTTCGCATGATGAGAGGTGGAAATATAAGTGTATGTATGTACCTACATCCGAATAAAATACTGTTACGAGCTGAGGGTTCGGGATAAAATAATGGGAATCGATCTAACCAAAATAACACTTTTATTCAACACTAAAACGATGAATACACGAACTTGGTCACACGTAATCACAACACACTAATTCACACCACTGTTGCACCACTTAAAGTCACCGAAATGTTCGCACATATAGCAAAATCCAGACTGACTGTCCGGCCATCTCTCCGGCCTATTTATATCGCACACAATTCACTACACTAGAACGATCTCGAACGTTCCAGGAAAGGGTCGGTGTTTCGACAGAATGACCACTCCCCATTCTGCGCAACTGCAGGTAAACGCCACATGCAGGTATATTCCATACAAAGTATTACGTATTCCGTGACACAGTGGGTAAGACGAGAGCCTTCGAGAAATTTTGGCTATTTCTTATTGTGTAACAGCGTAACAATACATTTCGTCATCATAATATCAGCCATAGGTATAGGACTTCCAATGCTGAATATAGGACTCACCTGGGAGCCGTTGGGTGCAGGCCCTGCAAGATCGGTAGCTCTGTAAATTTATGGGCGGCCTATTTCAAATACATTTACTTAAAAGTATCTATCATAGTTTTACTATAATGTTGGTTATTAATTGCACATAAATGTTTCAGGACCAAGATAATGGAATACTACTCGAAATTAAACATGGAGGTTGAAAAGAAACAGATGCACACAGAATGGAAAATTAAACGATTGCAATTAGACCAGAGTCGAATGCAACTATTATCCACTGAGGAGAGAAATCTTAAACGAGAAAAACTCGAGTTAGAACATCAGAGAAGCGAAGAAATGAGCATGTCAATCGAAAGTCAACTCAAAGACCAAGAAGTTAAAGATGAAACTCCTGAAAATGCAGAATCAGAAATTGAGACTATATCAGATGATATGGTGGAATCAGTAACATCGGTTGTAATGGAAGATTTACAAGAAAAAACAGAATTGGGAAAAAGCCCGAAAAAAGCGCAAACTTCGGTTGTTTTTAACGCTTTTTGTAACGTTGCGAAGAGTTTATTCGGCAGCTCTAAAAGCGACAACAAACACTGCGATAACATAAAACAACTTGATTCTCAAGGAAACGTCATCCCTCCAGAAGAGAATTCAAACGAAATTAAAACTTCAAGCGAGGTAATAGGAGCTAATTTAGAATCTGTTTACGATAATGAGCAGTACCAAATAGTTCAACACGAAGCGTATCTTAACAAGCAAAAAGTCGTTGCTCACGAATTCGGTATTCAAATCGACAACAAATTGAAAGACACAACATATTCCTTTGACGAAGAAAACAATTACACCCCATTCGTAGAAGCCAAGCGGAACAAAATGAAAGTTTTAGGAACAGAATATAACTTAGACCCTAAAGCTAAGGTAAAATCTGAGCCGCGCACCGACGCGCAGAAAGAGGCCCTTATAAACAAGATGAAAGTCTTAGGAGTAGAGTACAACCTACCATCTGAACCACTAGCTAAGAAAGAACCATTGAATATAGCTCAGGAAGAGGCAATACGGAATAAGAAGAAGGTTTTACTGTCGGAGTTTGAGACGAGAAGTGTTGAGTGCAGTTCGAAGCGAGATGTAGGGAAGAGGTCTGGTTTGACGCTCAATTTGAAACCGTATGGAGAGACTTCTTTTAGTCTTGGTGCGACGCCTAACGCGTCAGTCACGCCCGGCGATTTGTTCCCAAGGGTATGTGTTGCCTATTTATTAAATAAATAAATATTGCTGGACATTTCACACAGCGCTATCTAGCTCCAAACTAAGCAGAGTTCATTCTATGGGAACCAGATAACTGATAGAATACTTGTATAATTTTTTTTTGTAAATACATTCTTATAATATAGGTATACCCAGACCCGGAACAAATATCTTTAGATCATGCAAACATTTGTTCCGCAGCGGGAATCGAACCCGCTACCTCCTGCGTCTCAGCCGGCTATTCGCCCACTGCGCCAAGGAGGTAGTCTATTTATTAACCATAAGCTGAAAGTTTAATAACTGAAACCTGACTACGTATTACCCTTGTCGATGACACTCGGAAAATAATAACGAATCGATTGACACTTCATTCATCAAAATCGGTTGAACCGTAAATACACACATACATAGACAGGTAAAAACAAACGTTTTTTGATTTTGCCGTAGTCGGGTAAAAACAGAACAAGAAGGCGATAACATCAGGTGGGCCATAATATGTTCCATATCCATGTTGTATCAGATTAATATTATAAATGCGAAAGTTTGGATGTCTGTTTACTCATTTGTTTGTTTGTTACTCAATCACGTCGTAACGGCTGAACCGATTTCGATGAAATTTGGTATGTACCTGGATTAACACTTTTTGTTGACAAACAACGCGTGCGAAGCCGCTGGCGGAAGCTAGTAAAAAATAATTGGTCAAGCGCGTGTTGAACTGTATCTGCTGCTGTGACTTCGTCATATGAAAATACAAAGTTAATTTTGCAGTTGGTTTCGTATGAACATTATATGACAACACCCTAAATGATGGGGTGCGTAAGTAAAAAAAATCACCCCTAAATCCTGGTTCAGGGAGGTAACAAAAAAACTTTATTTATTAGTTTTTATTTCATAATTTACTAGGCGTCACTAAAACATATCACCATGCCAAATTTCAGCTTTACAGCACTAATTGTCTACTAATAAAACGGCTGTAATTGGTCGGACAGACAGACAGACGGACAAGGTGGAACATGATACAAGATATACAAGGTGGTATATGATCAAGGTGGTCATTTTCTATATTCTTGTTTCTTTAACCAAGCAATTTGAAAGAGAGGAGCCTTCATAGAATGATGCCTGTTCTAACTGTACAATGATGCAATGTATATGCCACGTGTTTTTTTATGTACGACATTAAATGAAAACACGGGTAGGGCTAACGGCTATTGTTGTAAAATAAGTTTTTTCAAATTAATGACCATACAAAATTTTAAATTTTCATACAACCTAGTTTAACAGGTCCTAAAATATCAATGAAAGAGCCTGTTTAAAATAGATAAGCAAATCATATTCATTCATAATGTTAGTAGGTACCTGGTAAACTGACTAAGCGGCATCGTCCACAAAGCGCCGCTGATTTACATTAAAAATTGTTTATTGAAAATGTATCGATCACTGGATAAATATTCAACAGACCGGTATCAAACCTACTTCTAAAATTAATTAATACGATTCTGGATGTGTGTTTTAAATTAATGTCGTACATAACAAAACAGATTGTACAATATCAGTGATACAAGTCGCAAAAGCTAATTAAAAAAATATATAATATAGCCTATATGTGTTTTGTATTTGTTTTCTAGCTTGATCTAGAAACACCTACAACTGCCGATGTTCCTCTCGAAGGCGCGATGACAGGCGACGCATTCACACCCAGAAGCGAATGCAGTAAAGATCTAGAAACTGAGAAGAAAACAGACAAAGACTATCTCACGTCAGAAGGATTCAACTTCATGGTCGATGACGTCACAGCCGACTCAGAAACCGCAAGCGGTCTAGAGCCCAGTCCAGAAAACTCACCCTCAAAAAGCATTAATATTGTAGATGTAAAGGAATACAAAAGCAAGTTTTCTGCGTTCAATATCTTGGACGGTTCTTACCGCCTTGATGAGTTCGATCCGTTCGGCTTGAAAGATATGAAGAGATTCTCAAAGGACTACCTTAGTAAGAAAATGGATACTGATATGTTAAACTCATGTTATACTCATCCAGCGTTAATAATGGAGGAGGTGAAAAAGCGACCTTATTCTAATATATTTGCGGCTCATTTCGGCTCGGAGGAAGAGGAACAAAATAAAATGGCTTGCGAAAACATAGCTACTTTGACAGCGTGTTTACAAAGATCGGTCATGCTACCTCTCACATATCAATTGGAAGTCGTCAACAACTCGATACTTACTTACTTTCTTGTAAACCTAGATATGTATGAGCATTTGAGGAGCTTAAAAGATTACTTCTTTTTAATGGATGGTGAGTTTTCTAGAAGTATTTGTCGCAATTTGTTCGCGAAGTTGACGAAGACGTTGAATCCTCAAGAGTTGTTGAATTTTTCGACGCTACATAATATACTGGATAAGGCGCTTGGATCTTCGATATCACGTAAGTTTTACACGTTTTTAAGTAGAAAATTAAAGGGTACTGTACTGCTAATTTTTACTTTACTTACTTAATGTGATTCCCTGCTCAATCCGATAAAACGTTTGTTCTTTGGACTGATTGTACTATTTTCAATCAACTTGACAAAGAACCAAACAAAAGCTTTACATACTCGTATGTAATCGGTTCATCCATTAAGTTACGATAAACAAACGGACGGACAAAAGCTTCAAACTTATGACACCCCTCGCTTTGCAATAAGTATTGCCATCATACCTATTTCTGCCGCCAAGTAGCATTGCTGCGTTTCGATATGAAGGGTATGGTTGCCGGTGATATTACAGGCACACGTTACACCCGTATGCCTCAAGTTGACGGGCGTAGGACTTCGTAGGACTTGTATTCGTAAGGTGCGTGACCTACGAGGTGATGCTTTGTTATAGGCGATGGTTACCACTTAACATCAGGTGGAATGGAATGGCTTGTTGCATCTCCAAGTTGTATAAAAAAAAAGTTTACATATAATATTTATGTATACTTAATAATTTAGCAACTATATAAATCAGTTAACTTTGACCTCCACACTATGAACTCTACTACTCTTTAGAACCATATTCTCATCTTAAAGTATTTACTCGTACATTTCAGATGTACACAAATTCTCCGAGAATCTTTCGTTCAGTATCGCCGATACTCCACTCAGCTTCCAGCACTCCTCCCCCGACGTACTGCAGTGCCTATCTCTCACTTACACTGTTAGTTGGCCGCTCAATATCATACTATCGCAGGAAGCGTTGATGAGATACGCTAAGGTGTTCCAGTTTCTGATCAAAATGAGGAGGATATTCTGGGTGCTTGGTGAAAATTTTGAGGTAAGATTACTAAACAGGTATTAACATAATAATTAAAATAGAAAAGAAACAGTTGAGCCATCTGAAGACCGTTACATACGATCTACAGAAAGCTCAACTGCTGTCAGGCGATAGTGTTCCCATTACACTGGCTGCATTGCCTCGCTGAATTACAATGAATGGAGAACTGGTCAGATAAGCACCAGTTCTCGGATCAAACTTTGTGTTCGTCGACACTTCCTCGACAGTAGTCTACAACGCCGAGCACGATCGCTATCATTTTCTCTATCTTTGACATTTAAAAATAGACAACTTTCTTCTGAAATTGTCTAAGTCTTGCGATGCCTAGATAACGCTGTCTTCTCAAGTTGTCTCTTTCGCACTATTCTCAATTGCGCGCTTGCCGATAATCTTTGGTTAGATATTTAATTAATTATTTACACAACGTACCGTTGCTATAGAGAGAGTATCCTCCTCTTGTCTAGGAAGAAACCTTATTGAGCCTGCTCGGGGCAAAGACAATTTCGGAAGAATCTAAAGAGAATAGAATAGAATAACGCATTATTGTGCATTACACTTAAATTTAAAAACAATTTATATCAATAAATAACAATACACGCAGAAATACAAGTTGCGGTCAGAGAAAGAAAGAGAAAGCGAAGGTCAGTAGAGCCTTGTCGTCTCTTCGAAGAGTCGACAAGAAAATCGCTGGCTACCCTTGTAGGGGCCAATTATTGTAACTTAAAATAGTAAAATTCGAATATCGATCTAGTCTCGTTATGTTAAATGTCCTAAACGGTATTCACGTAATTGATTATACAATGGTATGAGTTGACTGGCATGCGATTATACACTTTATTAATATCAAGCTAAGTAGAGTAGAATGCCAAAATATATTCAATTCATAATTCAGTCTCATTTTGGTCAACTTTCGTTGTTTTTATAATTGTATTACGTGAATTGGCCTGAAGTCCAGAAATAATCTTGTAAAGCCTCCATCCGGAATGGTATTATCTGATTTTAGAGGTGGATTTAATACCGGTAGCTTGAATATTTATCAAGTATTCGATACATTTCCAATAAACAATTTGTAAGCTAAATCGGCGGTGCCTTAGCGACGATGCCACTTAGTCAGTTTAATAGGTACCTACTTTCATGATGAATGGATATGATTTGTTTACCTATTTTATTCCGGTTGTTTCATTGATATTTTAGGACTTGATATTAAGGTTGTATGATAATTCAAAATTTTCTGTGGTAATGAATTTAACAATCCTATATACAACAATATTTTCATTTAGCCATTAGCCTTACTCGTGTTTTCATTTAATGTCGTACATAACAAAACACGAAAGCTAGTTAAATATTCCATTTAATTTTCCAGAACCTCAAACTAGCAGTAAAACTATCAAAGCAGCATTCCCGAAGACTTCTGAGATCACCTCAATACCTATCCATCCAAACGTACCGGCACGTAATGGCGTCAATGATACGTGCACTCGACAACTACATCGTCACCACTTGTATCCTCACCTCGTGGACCGAGTTCGAGAACGATCTGAAGAAGGCTCGGACGTTAGATGATCTTTATGAATGCCACGTGGTTTATCTCAAGAAGGTCCTGTTCAGATGTCTCCTGAATAATAGATCTACGCCGGTTATGAAGCTACTGAATGATATATTCACTGTAGTGTTGAAGTTTAGCAGGGTTTTGATGGCTGGGTAAGTTGTTTTTTAGTTTCATCTCTTAATAGTGCTCCCACACAGTAGTTGTTATAACATTTTACCCCTACATTTAAACAAATTGTTATTGATCGAGCGAAGCGAGATCTCCAAATCAACTTGGGCAAATCGGCGTTGTATGTATCTATGTATGTTTGTTTGTCCGAGGATAACTTTCGAAGCGTTTGTCCGATCATCATAAATTTGGTATATAGGTAGGTAGTGATGGCACAACTGACTCAATGAGCTAAAAATGTTAGGGGGTTGTTGAGATATTGGGGTTCAAGAGGGGGAAAAAAAAACTAAAATGGGGATTATCCGGTCAAATGGCATGTCTAATAAAAGGTCTTTGTGAGTTAATTTTGACCCCGTTTTTAGTTTTAGTTTAAACCTTGTAGTTTTTAAGTTATTAGCGATAATAAAAACTGAATTCACAGGGTAAACCAGTGACCCCACAGTGCTAAAATTTTGTATGCACGGAACGTTAGTAACACAATATAGGCAAAAGTCTGAAATCCAGAATAACTGCAATTTGTACCCCAAAAAAGAGTAAACTTTTAGTATGAACTGCCGTTACTTGTAATTTGAATGAAACTGTAGGTCAAGTTAGTTGGTTATGCATTTCGTGGCACTATTTAGATAGTCAAAGATTACGAATAATATATTTTTGTTTTTATGGGAGACTCGCGAGATCTCAGTTCGGGGCGAATCACTAGTATATTACAAAATGTTATGGTGTTATAGATGTAACTGCTGTGCACCATAATAGGGCATGCGTTAAAATTATTCATAAGTCATAACTCATTTATTCTTTGCTGATAATGTGTTACAAAATAAGGTCTTAAAATTAAATAAGATAGTGCTTAAAGATATTATCTGCCGGTTAGGCCTTGTAAAGTTATTGTTAAGTCACTTTGTTGTTTTTTTAATATTGAAAAAGATAGTATGAATCTGTGGTCAAAAAGAAATAGGCAATTGGCTGGCCTTTCATGAATTATATGGTATTTATAACTACATCTTCAGAATGTGCCTTTTTGGCCATAAACGAAAGTTCTGGTGTGATCCTACTTGACGCTTGTTTTTTTAAACTTTTCTATATTCTAAACTAAACTATAGACAGCGCTAAAATTACTCGAGCACTTGCAGCATTTATACAAAGCACTTCTAAGATAATTTAAATTTTTGAATATTTGCATATTTCAAGTGCACACTGTTCATTATAATATGTTTTATTTTGATGTTATTATAATGTAAACTAATAATTAACATCTTTGATCTGGTCTTTAATTTATGCATTGTGGCTTATTTGGGTTTGTGGGTTATTCAAAAAAGTTTAAGGAAATAATTTGAATGGATAATTTTAACACATAGCTTTTTAATCTTGCTTACGCCAATACCAAGCTTTTTTTCCTATTCTATACTTTCCCACTGCTGGACAAAAGTTTACCCCATGTATCATAAATATATTTGCTTGCCTTATCATAATATTTATCATCCTCAATTCTTGCAGGAGTTTATTTATAGGCGACGGTGACCACGTAACATCAGGAGGCCTGTCAGTTTGTGTGTCTAAATGTTTAAAATAAAATATCCTTAGTGTGAAAGGAGTCACTGCAAAGGCTACTGAATTGTATAACAACTTCTTTTGGTGGATGACAAATTTTTGGTTCTACAATACTTTACAATGTTTTCCTCAAAATAACCATGAAAGTCGCACTTTCAGAAAACAATGGGGCAATTCTATCGGCACTAACTAAATTTCGGTATGACATCACTAAAATGATAACCGTCACTCTCTGTTAGTGTGAGATAAAAAAAGAATGGCAATAGTTTTAGTGCTCTCAAACCTCCATTAAGTTTAGTTTGTGCCAACAGAATTGTTCCTTAACACTTTTTATATCTCCTTTTACCGAAAATAGTGTATAAGCAAAATTATGATACTTGAAGGTGGTTCGGTTCTGCAAACTTAAAACTAACATTGTTTTAGTATTTTTCAAACTTTCGCGATCACTGTACATGATTACTGATTTGAACGTCTGTGGCTGCCCGCGACCACGGCTGTTGTAACACAGTCAAAATGTCGGGATAACAAATAAAAAAGATACATACGCGATAAATACCCGATTAAATCAGTAATTATAACATTGTTTTTACAGAGAATGGCATCAAAAAGATCCAAACGGCGCCTTCACACATTCAAGTTTCGCACAACTGCAAGAACTATTTCACCTCTTCGAAAAACTGGCCAAGTATTTGCATAAAGTAGTGACGAAACTCATGGAGTGCGGTTACCAGCGACATCTAGTGGAGCTGCTTACAATGGTCAACCTGAACGGGTATTATGATCCTGAACGGTCAAAGGACGACAGTAACACTCGTGTGTGAAAGTTAGTGAACATTGTTTAACTTTGTCCTATGCATCGTGGATATGGAAATATTAAGGCTTTGGTCAGGGCATTTCTATGAATGTGTGCTGACACTCAACGCTGATGACACATAGACAAGAGCGGGCACTCAGGCCTTGGTCTGACTTTTTGTTATGGCGGTCACTTAGATTATGGTGATTTAAAAACGCATTGTGGAAGAAAGCATTTAGTGCGTCTCAAATAACTTTTAAAAATAACAGACTGCCTAAAACCGACCCCGTCAAAATACTCTACACACTGGCTCTCCTCCGAGCCTCCAACCCCACGGACAAAGGCCCGGCAATAGCCAGACTTGAATTATGGTCCTCCCATCACCCTGCCCCTCCTGATTATATTCCGCCAGCGGAGCATCTTGCCAAGTGGGGCTACATCGATCCATTCCGGAGCCAGTGCCACTGCGGGGCCACCGCACGAACAATGGCCCACCTGCTTTCGTGTCCTCTCTGCGCAACCCCCTGCGCACGAGAAGACTTGTACCAGGCAACAGAGGGGGGGGGGGGGACATATATACATACAGAAATATTTGTATAGGGTAGGAAACTTTGGGGTTTGAAGCGATTTGGGTTTACAGTTGGCATTAAAAGGTCGGTGCAAACCGAATGCTTGCGCGTGGTGCGTGCGTGTCTCCGGTCTGACATCTCTTCCTTTGAATTATATACATTTTTATTTTATTTATTAGTTGCATCCACATGGTGAACATAAATAAATTCAATTCTTATCACATGTTACATTACATTAAAAATGTTATTAAAAATACAGACACAAACATCAATGCAATAACAAAAATACAAATTATTATATTAATTAAATTAATTGTAACATTTAAAAATTTTAATTATATGATATGTATATACATACACCACCAGAGTTGCTCAAAAAACAATAGAACGGGCCATCCACCTCGTCGGTCGTATACCAAACCTCGAGATACGACGTCGAACTAAAGTCGAAGATGTAGGTAATGTAGGTATACGAATCGCGAGGCTTAAGTGGAGATGGGCGGGACATTTGGATAGGCGGAATGACAACAGGTGGACCAAGGCAGTCACAGAGTGGTGGCCAAGAGATGGACGTCGACCGCAGGGCAGACCATCGGCCCGATGGTCTGACGATCTCGTAGCGGAAGTTTGACAGCAAAGAATGAGACTTGCTCAAGAGCGATTGGACTGGCGACATAGAGAGGAGTCCTATACCCAACAGTGGGTGCTGGAGGCTGGATAGATAGATAGATATGATATAATAAATAACAATCCAAGAGTATATTAAGACGATAAAGATATTAGTTTATTAGAAGAACGTGTGACCTCAATATTGACCCTGAAACAACTACTGCGTAACCGCTCACGTCACGCACACGCATTCGATTTTAACAGCATTTATAGACCCTTGTAGTAAAATCGCCATCTGTAAATGAAGTCCAGTAACTCTTGTATTGAGATTTGTTTGAAATAACGCTGGTGATTCTGTTGTTTACTTACTAAAATTGCGTTTATTAAGAACGAAATTTCCGTAACGCGCAATTTTAACTCAAATAACATATTTTTAGAATCTATATGTAATTTGGTCTTTAGAGTGAAATAAATAAGATTCGTGTTTTATGGAATTTGAGTTAGTCTGTAATCAACAGAATCACCACCACTAGCCATGCGTTCTCCGAATGATTCGCGTTAAAAGTTACTCTGCGGATGATGTAGGTAAAACAAGGCCTAGAAGTTAACCGTTTTGTTGGCCAATTCGTTTTTGCTGAAAATCAAACTACTACACTAGGGTGGCAAATTTTACAGCAAAAGTGTTGTAGTGTTGGTGAACTTTAAGTGCTTTACAATTCAGTAAGGATATAATAACAAATCTTAAGACTTTTAAAATCATCTCAAAAGTGACAGCCGGACGGGATTTGAACCCGCAACCTTCCTTTTCCTTTGATACGGGGATGCGATGCCAATTTCGCCACGGGCCCACTACACGTCTGGCGTGAAAAGCGCTGTTAGCTACAAAGAAACCTAAAAATATATGCAGGTTCAAATACCGTGCGGCTCGCAATTTCCGTAACGATCATGTACCACCTATTATTACATCGCTGAAAAACGATTGAGTATTGAATTTATGATATTAGTTTAAAAATCTTAAGATATTTCCGTAAATGCCGGATAGCACAAAATTAAAATATCTATAATTTTGTGATAAATAATATTTTGATATAAATCGGTCGCCACTTAGCGTAATGCTGTGGCATATCGCCGGTCTTCGTGACGGTTAAAGTAACTTTTTGTTAGTGCAATGAGTTTTTATTATGTCGTATTATAAACTTGTTGGATTTATTAGTAATTTTTCATTAGAAAAACATCGTCAGGATTATTGTGTATAACTACGTATATTTTTGGTATGAGATTGCTGGTTTCTTCGAAATATACATTTAAGTTGTAGATTGACAATAATGGTGGTAATTCTGATGGTACAAACTAAACTAAATTTTAGTCTGACAAAATGACAACTGTCACTCTGTTCGCGCGAAACAAAAAACTATGGCAATAATTAAGTGCTGTGAAATGTAAAGGTTTGAAAAATTGGACATAAAGACTGCAAATTGATGGCTTTGCACTATTTTGCAATTTTGTCCACCAATATTTATGCATATGACGCGGGCTGTCAATATACGTCACCCCGGAAGAATTGAAAATCTGCCATCATTATGTACGAGGAAATGAATTTTCTTCATAATTTCTTTTTGCGTGAATTTTTCCGATATTTTAATAGTTATTCTGCTATTCGGAGCGGAGACAAATCCAACAAAGCAAAGATCATCAAAATAGGTCCGGCCGTTCTCGAGTTATAAGTGTTCGAACAAACCTGCCTGTGTTTTGTATATTAAGATTATCTCCGAAATCTGGTACTTTAGGACATTATGCAATTTCATTCGTCTTTACATGCCCAATCCAAATATTAAAGTTACAGAGAGCGAGACAAAAAAAATGTCGTAGCTAGCCTCCAAACTAAAATTTACTAATTTCTTTAGTTAAGTTTGTGTCAACAGAATTGTCCCATATGTGCATGGAAGAATGAACTTGAAATGGAGAGTTATTTATCGGTTACAAACTGCATTTACTAACATGTTAAGTTTTTGTTTAACTAGTTAACGAATATCGTTCAAATCATTTGCATAGTTTTGCTATAGCGCTTATTTAAATAGGTTTTGCGTCGTTTCAGAGTTGTTTGTTTCGCTATTGTATTAATTTAAGAAGCACAACAGGTCATTAGTTATCTTAATGTAGTTATTAGAAGTAATATTGGTCCCACCAATCATGTGATATATTTGATTATAATGGGTGTATAGGAAATAATGTTAAAAATACCGGGTGTACCTCACATTAATATTATAAACTAGAACAAACAATTAAAACAAACAAATAAATAAACAAACAACCAAACTTTCGCCTTTACAATATTAGTGTGATGCGAAAGTTTGGATGTTTGTTTATTTGTTACTCAATCACGTCGTAATGGCTTAACCAATTTCGATGAAATTTGGTATGTACGTAGATTATAACCTGGATTAACACGGGCTACTTTTTGTTGACAAACAACGCGTGCGAAGCTGCTGGCGGAAGCTAGCTTATCATAAGTGTATCAGAACTAAACTTGTTTGAATACTTTTTTACACCCTGTATTCTCAGTTAAACTAATATGTATTGTTTTAACAAGTTATTTGATATTAATGTTGATTCAATTGTTTGCACTTCGTTAATCATGGATTGCAGAATCTGATTATTATTTTCTGTAATAAAAATTAAAGCCTTTTTAAATCGTTTTTTATTTATCTTAAAATTTACTTTTATACTTACAATATAATCATTGTCTGAATCATTGACAAAAAAACGAAGAGCATTTAGTAAAAGAGGAAATTAGAGGTGTTAAGATAGTCAACTACATAGCGATTTGCTAAATGAGATTGCCGATAGGTGGTGCTACGGTCGCTTTAGCTACGCCATCTCTTGACGAGTAGCAATACTACGTCACTTGAATGCTAGCCACAGAATTCCGCTATCAGACAATGCAAATACGGTATTTGTATCTCACATATGACTCATACTTATACCAGTTCTAATTACACTGTTATCTTTTAGTCATCGTTACATTACGCACAAAGATATAAAATGATAAATAACGTGACGTTTGTCTATCAGACGCTGCAAATTACCCACTGTATTAAGCCCTTAAGTGGACAAACAAAGTTTATAATTTTATCCGCGTCGACGGTGGCGCCACTATTTTCCTTATAATCAGGGTGTTTTCACGAATACCTCATTCTACCGCAATTCGTCCTAGGGTGAACATCCTATTGTTATCGGTCCAGTGTGTGACATTGAAGTGAAAGCCGACATTTCCCCTATTGTACGACTGTTTACACCCGGAAAAGTCAATATTGACCTTACATCCATCAACAAAAGACACAAAATAACTTGAAATCTTAACATCAGTGAGAACCTATCGGAATCAAGAGACATCGATCGGGAAGCTATTTTCCACGATCGGATCTTCGTCAGCTACCTGACGTTATCTCAACAACAAAAACGGTAAAGCTAAGGAGCCACCGTTACCGACGGCAAGATGGCGTTCATGATGCCTGTGATGAAGAACGACTGGGACATCTACAACTCGCAGCGGTCTCGGAAGGCTTCGGAAAACTCGGAAAAGGCCGGCATCGGCGGACGGATGAGGAAGGTGTCGGAGTCGCGGTCGGAAGGGCCCGCGTTTTCATCGAGAGCCAGCACGTTGAGCCCGCACCGCAGCGCGCCAACGATGCGCTCCCTGTCGTACTGCCGCGCGCCGCCGTCGCGGGTCTCGCTGCGCGTCGACACCCCCAGCAAGGCCTCGGTTAGCCCGCGCGAAGCGGCCGCGCCGCGGGAGGACAAGTTCCACACCAGGTTGGTGGACAAGCTGAAGCGGGCGCTCGGTCGCTCCGAGTCGCGGCGGGAAGAGAGAAGCTCGTGAGCTAATCGGTGCTTGTGTGCAGGGCTCGCGCGGAATCCCCCGACGGCCGCTCCGGCCGCTGCGGGGCCTGCATGCCCTACCTGTGACACCGCAGCTCGGCCTGCACGCCGGCGCCGATACACTATCTGTGGTATCTTCCCGGTAGTGAACTCTCCAGATGAGTAAAGTGATTGTGCTACTAACCGTCTTGAGACTGACACATTATTTAGCTGGCTTAGCCTCCATTTTTGTTGCATGATTGATTGTTGTAGGTCAGTATTAGTTTTGCAAGGGCCTTTGTATGAATTTGAAGACTGTGTTTAGTTTAAGCACTGATGCCGGGAACGGACGGGTTCCCGGTGGTTTAGGTTAGTTTATGGCAGTTCGAAGGGTATCTGTGATTTGTTATTGTAAGTTATGTGCTGTAATTTATTTTAGCTGAGATAAAAGGGATTTGGTTGTTTGTGGACGTCCTAAATGTTTTGTTTTCGTGGGTTGAAGTTTGAAGGTGAATGAGTCTATTGAGAGAGGTTACTCCACAAACACTGAATGATTGTATACCAAAAGTTTCTATTCATTGAGTACGAGTAGCTTATTAATACACAAGGAAGTAAAGTTTAATTAACGATACACTTTTAGGCTTAATTTAAATTGTATCTTGATAAATTTACTTAGTGAATTGTAACATCGTGCGAACTGCAGTTTATGTGTTTCGAGCAGTTTCGCAGTCTAAAATACTTAGCTCGTATTTTATATTTTAGGGATCTAAAAAGATAAATTTTATTACAAATTTTTATTTTACGTAATGTTAAGGACTGTGTGATCGGACCACCTTGTGAAAACAGTATTTTATCAGTATAACTGAAATTATTGTAAACTAGTGATAATATATATCATAGTGAAACAAATTCTAAATTAGGCATATCTATATGAGATGTCAACGAGGAAGAGAGTGGAGTTTATATTTGCATACAGTTCTCTGACTGCCATTCTGGTAGTTATTATTTCAAATCATGGATACTTACTGTAATTTTACTAATAGTTTAATATTATGTGTACCACTTTATCTTTTACATATTTTGCCAATTCAATAAGTGCATGAAAACCACACCTTGTTATCTGATGGAACGTTTTAAATAAATATAAAAGCTTATTCTCTAACTTACATCTTTTATTTCGACTCATTCTAACTCACATTAAAAGTAGGTGCCTACTAAAGTAGGTAATCAAGTTTGTTGGTAAAACTTGTTTATTGAGTAGGTAAGTAAGCTTAAATTCGTCTGCATATAACTGCAATACAAAAACATTATCATTTTAAAAATATCAGCATGTTTTGTTTTGGTGCTAAAATATTTTGGCCGTATTATCTTACCAACATCTCTGAAAATAACATTTATTGAAAAGGTGTGGGAGGTAAATTTTTTACTGGTCGTATGAATAAAAGTAATTAAAATTTACGCTTGTTGCCTCCAGGAAATTGGCAGAATGGTCTACTTTTCGACCTTGTCACAAAATAGTGCAGATTGTGAAATATTAAAATATATATATCTAAAAATACTTTATTACCTTTGAATAATATTGAATAGACGGGAAATGTTTTTAGACTTATGTAGTACCTATCTATCCTTTGTTGTAAAAATAGTACCTTCAATGTTTCAGTCACGCCTTGTCTGCTAACATTTGGCACGATACGAGTCAGATTCCTCAATATTGCCAAATTGCAATACAAACTCATGTTGGTTGTAAACAACTACGGCCAGAATAGTCCCACATCTAATCATAGCACATTTCGTTTGTGAGATATGATTCTAAATTCCATACCTTTGCAAGAATTTGCGAAAATACTGTAGGTATCATTAATAAAGCATACGTAATAATTATAATACTAAATAATTACTTATGTTGTGTAATGTAAGGAAGGGAGGCTTTTGCCCAGCAGTCGGATTCAGCGGGCTCTTTAGATTAGATTTAATACCTAATTAAGTTAGATACATCGCAAGTTAAATACCTATTTTAAGTACTGAAAGAAGCAAAAACATTTTCATTCTATAATAGAATTACCTCTACTAGAATTACAACAGCTATAAGATACCTTTATAGTAGGTATCCTACTACAATAAGGGTATCTAATATCTACGTCATGGGAGTGCGTGGGAGCCATTCGATCGATGTAGGTAGGTCTGTGCCGTGCCCCCGCGGCCGAATGTTCTAGAGTCGGGTCAGTTAGCCACTATGCAAGTAGATTCGAGTAACGAGTACCTACAATCAAGTTCATGGAACATCGTGAATCGTGCAAACTCAAATATTCCTGTTAAAAATAGCGAATAGGATCTTCGTATGAGCTAGTTGGCGACTAAATCCTGGTGTTTTAGTTTTTAGGCCGGCTGAAGGTCGAAAATTAAAAAAGAAGAAAATTGAAAAAGCGATCAGTTTACAGATTTTTAAATTTTTCGTAAATTTTGAAAGTAGGTCCTCATTATACCTATGTCAATTGTAGAGTTGCCGAGCCTCTTTATTCGGGAATATTCGAAGGCACACAGCTAACTATGCCATCAGTTGGGAACTCAGAATTGATAAAACACTCTATTCTGTGGTTAGGAATCACCCAGCCAGTAGATAATTGAGTACGGAATTATAATGAAATGCCCAGCAGAGTAGATGCTTGTGGGACGTAACACCAACAGAATCTTTGCACTGTTCGAGAACATTCGAATAAGTCGGCCACTACGTAAGTAGAGTTAAGTGACTCGCGGACTTTATAATGGGGCGCGCGATTGATGGAGATATGGTATTGATTGTTGTTGTGCTTTATATTAATAAAAAAGGTTCTTATGGGTTACTTACCTTAGTATTTAAAACGAATGGCAAACTGAGAAAACTAAATAAAGCACGTCCCCTAACTTATAATGCTTTTTAGGGTTTGTTTATTGTTAAACCTCAAATATCATTGAAAATTCGTGAAAGTAGTATTTGAATGATTTATTGAATAAATTTAACAGCAGCGCAATGAAACTGACAGATTCTTGGAAAATGGCGGGAAAAATCTAATAGGTATCGGATGGGGTATAGGTAAATAAGCCAATAAAACAATACACAACCCCGATATTCTGAGTAAAAAGGTAATTTCTGAAGATATACCTATCACAAAAAGAACCTCAAAAGTAGGTATTGATTTTATCGCGATCTGTTCTGCGAATCACACGTGCATGAAATGCACTAATAAAATTACGAGTGGAAATTTTTTCTTGATTCATACTTTGGAATACTTCAATCTGAAGAAATTCGCGGGATAAAAGTAGGTAGGTACTTATGAAAATTATTTTATCGGAAGATAGATACATAGATAGTTGTAAGTACAAACGTATTAGTAGAGTTATTCTGTTGATAACTTCGTTACAGATAGAACTAGTTTAACCTAGTCAAGTAGTTTTAACTTATGTACTAATTGTAGACATTGATGTGCCCTTTAAGGTTTCTCTGTCCTTCCTTACCATCATAATTGAATTAGGATAATTTTATTACCAGCGCCTTATAATGCACTTTTATAAAACAAGCAAGCCGTTGTAAATGCAAATTTCAACAACTATTAGTGTGCGTATCCACTTGCGCAGCTTCGAGACGAGCGGCCTTATCTTGAGCGAGCCACAGGCTGCCGAAAGTTCATGCATCTCCTCATGAGTAACACAAGCATATAATAGAGCAGCAGGCGTCAACTCGAGCCACGTTTATTTCATTCGTATAACTTTATTGCATTTATCACTATCCATTTTCCACGTACCGAGCGCCTTTGAGCATCCTGATTTTCCGTCATTACGCAATAAGTTTAAAGAAATAAATATTATGATATTCTCTTGTCAATACATCTATGAAAATCTGATACATGTTCACAAAAATATAAATTTGTTTAAGAAAAATAGCGATAATCATAATTTTAATACTAGAAATAAAGATAAACTCGCTGTTGCCACTTGTAGACTCCATAAAGTTAGTAAATCGTTTAAAGGGCAAGGTGTACGCTTTTATAACAAACTCCTAAAATAAAAAAAGCCTACTAGAAAATATCGAATTATTTATATGATAGAGAAGCTTGGGATTGAAATTGCTCAAACTCGTTCAAAATGTTACAATTTAGACGTAATTTATTTTCTGTATTGAAATATATTCTAAAAGGATCATTAAAAAAAACAACCAGCCTTGTTTCTTGCATTACTTTCCTGGCTTGCTCGCGAAAGAACAGGCAGTAAAATTGACGTTTCAAAGTGATTTTTAATGAATAAAAATATTTGACTTTGACTTTATTCTATGGCCTGCTGCGCGGCCCCCTCGTTTCATGTTCGTTCTAGTGGATTCGCAACTTTAGAATTTTCTCTCACAAAACATAATATTATGTAAATGTCTATTAGTTTAGTACTACATATATGAAAACAACTATCAACCTCCCTGAGATCGTTCCTGGAAAGGTAATATTAATGTTGTTAAATACAATGGTAACTCCAAAATCACACAAAAACAAAGTTAAAACAATATTAAGTTTTCACAAGGACCTATATTGGGCCCGCTCTTACTTACTTACCTATAGGTATATATTTGACTGCCTCCGTGGCGCAGTGGGCGTATAGCCGGCTGAGACGCAGGAGGTAGCGGGTTCGATTCCCGCCGCTGAACAAATGTTTGCATGATCTACAGATATTTGTCCGTGTCTGGGTGTTTTTCTATATATTATAAATAAGTATTTACAAACAAAAAGTATATAAGTATTCTATCAGTTATCTGGTTCCCACAGTACAAGCTTTGCTTAGTTTGGGGCTAGATAGCGCTGTGTGAAATGTCCAGCGATATTTATTTATTTATATGAATGAATACAAAAACAAGTAAATTGAATTCATGTTCATTTTATACCTTGTCTAAATATTCTTTTAGTATCGTAATGAATTGATTAGTTAAAATTATTTCTGCATAAAATGGCTTACAAAAAGTACTTTGTTAGTATATGCCGTAATGTTTTTATGCCCACATAAAATTCGTTTCTCATTTTTGATTTTATCGTCCGTTTTATAGTTTGAAGTAAAGTCTGGCAGCATGTTGGGTTTTGGTTTTCATACATGATGTATCACCTAATCTGTATGAAACAAGATTGATTATAGGATGGATAGTTCTTTATCTCAGTAAGAAAATCCCGAGTTTTTTTTTGTAAACCAAAAAAATGTTATTTGTCTCCAAAAATTTGGGTCTCGTAACGACGATTTCTTGGTAGCTGCTCGTTGTACCCCATCTTAACTTGTATTATCTATATCTAAATATATCTTGCAACATGCAGATGAAAATAGTTAGTAGGTGTGTTACAGAGCGGATAAACCTCTGAATAATAAATAAATATAAATATTGCTGGACATTTCACACAGCGCTATCTAGCCCCAAACTAAACAGAGCTTGTACTATGGGAACCAGATAACTGATATAATACTTATATAGGTACTTTTTTCTTTTTTTTTGTAAATACATACTTATAATATATAGAAAAACACCCAGACACGGAACAAATATCTGTAGATCATGCAAACATTTGTTCCGCGGCGGGAATCGAACCTGCTACCTCCTGCGTCTCAGCCGGCTATACGCCCACTGCGCCACGGAGGCAGTCATGTATAGACATAGAATGTATGACGTTTGTTGTTATCACGATTTAAAGTGGTTCTTAGTCATTATCACTATGACGTTATTCATTAGCAATCCATTGCGACAGCTATTGCGCCTTATTGCGACTAAAAAAAACTAGGAACACTAAAAAAAAAATTTATGAGTAGGTAGTAACATTTCTGCGCCAAATATAATTTTCCAGAAATTATCTAATAGTCGATATTTGACTTGACGAAATTGCACCAGCTTAGAATGAAACTTTTGGGTTGACCTTTCCTCAGTAGTTCATTTTCCTAATAGTTGGGAATAGACTTAGGATGTTACGGACGTTGTTTTACGGAAGTAGTTCCAAATAACACTTGATTTTGGCTTCATTGTTCAAATCAAGTCCAATTGTATTAGCAAACAACAAGTAAAAGAGTAAGTAATCGACGACAGAAAGCGCGTGGGGAAGGGGGTTCCTGGCGTTACATATGTAATCCTGTTCGTAAAAGCCGCCGCCGTTACCGGCTACTCTTTTTCCTCCGATTTAAAAGTTTTGGAGCCGAAGACGGAACCGGAGGTGGAATATCAATCGGAAGAGCAGAAGAGGGCTGTTCGTGCAATTTATAATATGGGCCCCAGAGAATCATTACGCAATAAGTTTAAAGAAATAGATATTATGACATTCCCTTGTCAATACATCTATGAAAATCTAATGTATGTTCACAAAAATATTAATTTGTTTAAGAAAAATAGCGATAATCATAATTTTAATACTAGAAATAAAGATAAACTCGCTGTTGCCACATGTAGACTCCATAAAGTTAGTAAATCGTTTAAAGGGCAAGGTGTGCGCTTTTATAACAAACTCCCAAGGGATGTACAAAAATTGACAATTAACAAATTTAAAAACGTAATTAAACAAAATCTTTATAAAAGAGCCTACTATAAAATATCGGATTATTTAGATGATAGAGAAGCTTGGGATTGAAACTGCCCCAACTCGTTCAAAATGTTACAATTTAGACGTAATTTCTTTTCTGTATTATGTACCTATTGTAAAAGGATCATTAAAAAAAAACAACCAGCCTGGTTTTCTTGCCTTTCTTTCCTGGCTTGGTCGCGAAGGAACAGGCAGTAAAATTGACGTTTCAAAGTGATCCTTGTGATTTTAATGAATAAAAATATTTGACTTTGACTTTGACTTGACTTTGACTTTGAAGTTCCGATTTATCGGAGTCGGAGTCGAAGCTCCGTAACATCCCTGGAATAGACCATCCTATTAGTTGCTTTGATGAGACTAGGTAAACTAGATTTAAAGATGAACGTACAGCTGTGGGCTAAAGTAACAACATTTTTATGCTGTCATATATTATGTATGTTACCAAATATTTTCCTTCGCAATTATGTCTTCTTATCTTGAATATTTTATAACTTCGCTAACGCTATTAATTTTGAAATGGATATGGTTAATCTGGCTTGATTAGAATTCTATTTTGAAGTATTCTACATTAAAAGTGTTTTAACACCCTTATTCTCATAAACTGACTTAGATTACAATCATTGATTTTTATTCTAATTTTTGTACAACATAAATAAAATTCTACCTATTTGATTTTTATCTGCGTGTAATAGAATTTTCTCCTGACATTTCCCTCAATTGCATTTCTCCTGTGCCCACTCTAATACAAAATACTCTTTTCTATTTCAGCCGTAGAGTTCCTTCTATTTCAGTTTTGAATCTAATTTGTATTTATTTAAAGATACACCAACAGTAGGTACACATGTATCATCAATTGAAAGCTAAGTAACAGTCTTATGACGATAGTCATAAACACATTTGTGATACGTTGATTTGTTTGTCGCGTTGCAAAGACTAGTCTATACAATTTCATAGTTTACATCCAATTCCATCGTTTGCTACGTAATTACAAGCAAGTACTTTATAGATTTGTTTCGATAACATTTACCGGTTATATCCAGTTTTGAGGATGTCTGATCATTTTCAATGTCTACTCTTACCTCATTGTTGTCTATTTATAGATTTATTGTTTCACATTTAGGTCGTTTTTGGCACGGTCATGTGAGGATTATACCACCGTGACGAATCTTATTGACGTCAAAGGAGTTAATGAGAGAGCTCATGAGTTAATTTGCCTTCATGAAATAAGGTTTCAGTGATATTTGAGATTTAGGAGACTTTTCTCTCTTAGGAGGCACTTGAACTTGTAATGTAAGATTACCTACTTATAAAATCCTGACATAGCTCGTTAAAATACCAATCCTAGATAATGATAGACCAACAAAAAAGTGAGACATTGTTTAGTTAATACACAAATAAGAGTAACTTTTTACTATCTATACAGATTGGGGCAAAATTTTACCTCATTGGGGACAGCTATCTTTTCTTTCGTAGTTTATTTTAAAGAAAAAAATAACCGCACGTGACGTAAGTCAGACTAGAAAATGACATTTGTCAGAAAAAAACAAGTCAATCGACTCTATTTCCTATTAGGAACACTTTTCCCAAAGTAACTTACCAAATAAATCGTAAGATTCTACAAAAATAAAAAAAAGAATTTCTGCCCTTATGTTTACTGCACAAAAATATTTTTGAAGATTTAAAAATAAATGAGTTAAACGTGGATGAATGTGTCTTATAGCAATTTGTTTAAACACTAACAGATCAGGTTTCATTCATGTGATTCTACATGTAACCACAAAGCAAGTGCGGCAAAAGCACGAGGTTTAACTCCTGACCTGACCGCATTCATGCTTGACGGCTTATCCATTCATCCACCGATCTATTTATAATCCTTTGTGATGATATGATTGTTACTTGATACATCGGATATATCAAGCCACAGCCCATGTAGTGGATTCATAAGTACTACTTAGATACTATTTATAGAATAAATTGCAAATAAATAAATAACACCCAATAGCACAGAATTATTATTTATACAACGTACTAATAGTCACGTATATTAGTCCTGAGTCCTGACTCCTGAATTCTGGATATCTGAATCTGTATTTTGAGTATCAGTACACCCAGACCCGAAACAAATATTTGAATATTATGTAAACATATTGCAGCGGACTTTGGACACTTGATTCACAGGTAGCTCTCTCTCTCTTTCCAGCTATGTATCCCACATGGTGGTGGGGTCAGCTTTCCTAGTCTTTCTTCTCCACTTCGCTCCATCCTCGACGCCGTCATTAGAAACTTGGCACTTTCTCATGTCTTTTGACACTACATCTCTCCACCTTGTCTTGGGTCTACCTAGAACTTCGACCGGGGATGGAAGTAGTGCCAAATTCCCTACGTAGTCAGGTGGCCTCCTTTTCACGTACCATCGCAGCCAACTCTCCTGCATCTTGTCACCGATGTCGCGTACGCCCAGGCTTCCTCGCACGTATTCATTACGGATTTTATCGAGCCTGGTAACGCGGCACATCCACCTTAGCATCTTCATTTTGGCGACTTGGATGGTATGTACGTTCTTCTGCGTTACGGCCCACGTTTCGCTTCCATACTTTAAGACTGGTCTTATGGTAGTCTTATAAATAAGACCTTTAAGTTTTACTGGCATTCTTTTGCCACAGGTGACACCGGTTACTTCTTGCCATTTTAACCACACTGCGGCTATTCGGTGCTGAATATTACATTCCACGTTCCCAGAATTATGCATCATACTGCCCAGATATAGATATTGATCACACAAGGTGCCATCGATGTTGATCGGGCTATTGTTGGTGGGGTCTGTAGCCCGCGCTAGCTAAATAAATTGAAATCATTAAAATTTGTCTACTCCAGATAAACAACGAATTAAATGCATAACATCTACCTGGTATACATATACTCGTACCTATAATAGGTGCCATTAATATCAATCTACCAAAGTAGTTGCCTCACATTGTGTAATAATCTGTAAAGCATATTGCGCACATAAACACAAAAGTTCCATTCCTGTTTCCAGGAATAGTAAACACGCCTCAGTGAGTACCATTTCCACTGCTTTAACCCTTAAATAAATAAATAGCTAATATGTATTTTGCTTCCAAAATATCTATCGTCACATTAGAGGGAATACTGACGGCTGTTGGACAGAAAGGTTCTCGAGAGAAGACCACGCAATATACAGCGTGGGACGGTACCCACTTGATGTAATTTCATGATAGAAAGTCAAAGATCAAAGCTAATGCCTACCAGAAATAGCTGAAAATACACCCAAATAAGCTGGCACAACAATTCACAAAGCCTTCATATAAGAAGCGACTGAAAAGAAAAGATGACATGCTACTTGGTGACTGAAACGAATGAAGAGTGAGATATAGGAGTGCACTCTGCCCGACACAAAACCCACAAACAATTTGCTCATAGTTGTAGAACGGATCAAACTTGTACCAGATCAAACTTGGAAAAAAAATGATAGAAAGTCTGCCTTTTAAAGGTTGCTTGAAGGCGTTGGTTGGGAGCAACCCGCACAAAATCGGTCGCTCTAGAAATCTATTGGGATGGCATATTTTTAGCAGTAAGATAATAAATAAATATTGTTGGACATAGATGATCTAATGCTTAGTGATAATGATGAAACTTTGATTATCAATTTATCAAACAATCTGCCAATTGCCACTGTAGGAAGTTTACAGTTTGTTTTCATAATAAAACTTTCTAATAACAAGAATTTACGTACAAAAAAACTATGAGTAAACCTCGGACGTAGACTATACAATCCTGGGAGCTATAAAGTATGTAGAACGTGCTACCAACACAGTAGAGACCGTCTAATCTAAAACTGAACGCCCTTCTACTTCATTACGTCAAAGCGAAATGTTCTTAACACTGTAATCACAAGGTTCATTTTGAAATGATTTGCTGGGCGTCAACTTTAACACACTGTACACGTGGTAGAGGGCCATTCAGTTTTAGATTAGACGGTCTCTACCTACCAATATTATCTGTGTGTTATAGGATGCAGAATTATAAACTGTTAATAGTCTAGGCTAATAAATAAATAAATATTGCTGGACATTTCACACAGCGCTATCTAGCCCCAAACTAAGCATAGCTTGTACTATGGGAACCAGATAACTGATAGAATACTTATATGCTTTTTTTTTTGTAAATACATACTTATAATATATAGAGAAACTACTAGACCCGGAACAAATATCTGAAGATCATGCAAACATTTGTTCCGCGGCGGGAATCGAACCTGCTATTAGTAGCCTAGCTAGGCTAGGCTACTAATACTTCTATGTTTACGTATAGCTTGGTATATTATTATGATAAGCTAATGCTTAACGGCCTAATGGCCGTTATCACACTGGCGATTCGTGTTTCCAGAGAAGTGATCAGTCAGCGATCGCTGCTAGGTAATTCAGAATATCACTGTGGTATACAAAGATCTTAGGAAAACTTACATCATCGTGGCTCACGTTCCCCAATTCCCCATCTGGGATTAAAATATACGGAAGAAAAAAAGATTGTTTTCATCACTTCATTCATCATTATTAGCTCGATACTTGATGCGTAAATGAGATTGACGCCAGTATGTAGGGCCGTAAGTAAATTTGAAAATAGAATGAGGCTCATTGCATTCTTATTATACTGAAAAGAAATACAACTTCATTACAACTAATTTCTATTTAAAAATGGAAGAGGCCACATTCGAAATATGAACTGGTTTAATTTTTGTTTATTTTCCTCGCATTCGTGATGAAAAGTTAGGTGTTATACCTATTCGGGTGTAAGCACTCAATAGCAGCTTACGCCCCTTGTTTAATAAATAATGTACTAAGTATAAATTTGGAGGACCTCCGTGACGCAGTGGGTGAATAACCGGCTGAGACGCAGGTACCGGGTTCGATTCCCGCCGCGCAACAAATGTTTGCATGATCTACTGCTATTTGTTCCGGGTCTGGATGTTTTTCTATTGTATGTATTTACAAAAAAAAGTATAAATATTTTATCAGTTATCTGGTTCCCGTAGTACAAGCTCTGGTTAGTTTGTTGGAGCTAGACAGCGCTGTGTGAAATGTCCAGCAGTATTTATTTATTATAAATAATTTATCTATTCGCCTTCTGCAGTGCCTAGTTAGAAACCTTCAAGGCTATAAAAGAAGATAACTCGTAAAGGTAAGTCTGTAGTTTAGTGAAATCATACAACTACATTATATTAAAGTAGGTACATATAAACATTTAAGTATTATTTGATACACGTACAGCCCAGTATGAATAATCGGTCTAAGCATTTTTCCATTGCCATGTTTTGTGTGCACATTACCGTATTTTTTTATAGCCGGTAAATTTCCACGCAATTTGCTCACTTAAACAATGATACAACATTGGAATATTTGGACCTGGCGAGTCTACCATAAAAACAAAAAAAAATATGATTCGTAATCTTTGACTATCAAAATAGTGCCACGGTATAAATAACCATATCACTTGACCTACAGTTTCATTCAAATTACAGGTAATGGGAGTTCATGTTTTTTGGTTCTCTTTTTTGGGATACAAATTGCAGTTATTCTGGATTTCAGACTTTTGCCTATATTTGTGATACTTAAGCTACACGCATACCAAATTACAGCACTGTGGGGTCACTGGTGTACCCTGTGAATTTTAACAAAGTTTAGTTTTTATTAAGGCTAATAACTCAAAAACTACTCAAACTTTACTAAAAATAAAAACGGGGTCAAAATTTACTAATGAAGACTTTTCATTTGACGTCTCACTTGACCTAATAGTGCCATTTTCTTCTCTCATTTCATTCATTTTTTCAGTCATTTTTTTTTTACCCACTTTGAACTCCAATATCTCAACAAACCCCCAAAATTTTTAGCTCATTTAGTCACACCAAAATTGTGCCATCACTACCTACATATGTATAAAATTTCACGATGATCGGATCAACGCTTCGAAAGATATCCTCGGACAAACAAACATACATACAACGCCGATTTGCCCAAGTTGAGTTAGAGATCTCGCTTCGCTCGATCAAATATCGTCCTGTGGAAACATTGACCCAGGATTAGTGTTTTTGAGTGAAATCTTTCAATATAAAGTTAAATTTGGTGCTTAATTATTATACGGATTTTTATCTTTTAATATAATAAAAATCTTGTGTCACGGTGTTTGTGGTCGTAATCCGAAACGGGTCGATTTTAATGATTTTTTTTTTGTATTTTTGGTAGGTATGAGAATAAGTCGTAAAGTATTTTTCACCCTTCTACCCCCATTTTTAATTGTGAGTTTAGTATTTTTGTGTGAACAATATCCATATAATTTAACCGTCGTCCATTGACGTGAAGTCATTTACATGAAGTGTTGCGTTACTTTGACAAGAGGGTTTTATATCTGGGTCTGGATGTTTTCCTATATATTATATAATAAGTATGTATTTACAAGAAAAAAAGTATATAAGTATTCTATTAGTTATCTAGTTCCCATAGTACAAGCTCTGCTTAGTTTGGGGCTAGATAGCGCTATGTGAAATGCCCAGCAATATTTATTTATTTATATAGTTTTTTATGCCGAAGTTCCGACGGGAACGGGAAATTTCAAGCGTGCGAAGCCGCGGGCGTGTCAGTTAGTAGTGTATAGATAAATGTATATAACTATTCGGCATCATATGTACCTATGTTTATTCGATTTCTTGTGTACTTAGACGTTCGTCAAAAGTTATCAAGGCATGGCATGCAAAATGATAGACGTGAAATCGGACCTATTATATTCCCTTTAGTGTAAATATGAGATTGTTTGGTTTTCCTACAATCTCGTGTTTCATACAAACATGTTAATTGAGTTAGTTGAAAATATGCTAAAAAAAACCTCTAACAAGATCATGAGTACTGCCGCTGTCCTCATGTGACTGCCATGCTTGTTTTTCGAAGGCGTAGGCAGAGACCACGGATCTCCACATGCTACGATCCTGAGCTATATAGGGTGCTCCGAAATAGATTATGTTAACTCGAAAGGGGTTTATTTACCTCACTTAGGAGAACTCTTTGCCCTACGACTTTATAAAAGTCAATATTATTTATTGAAGAATTAACTGATTTCTATTTGGTAAAAAACTGTTCGCTGTTTAAGATGAATGCCAATTATAATTTAAGATAAACATGGTAAGTTCTAAGGAAGATGCAAAGTTTATAGTATAGCGGATTTAAAGGCAAACCAAAAAGCTAATTGATTTTTACTTAAAAATAAAATGTTGGAATTAAATTCTATGCAAAATTGTTCGTTTTCATTAGCTGAATCACACCCTTCCCGGTTAACAAACATATTTCGAAGTACCTACCTGTTTTTTGTGGTTAAATTCAATTCGTTTCGCTTGCTCTTCTGTCTAATCTTTACTTACTCTGGTTTTTTTATTTTTATTTAGAAGAGAAATAGTCCGACACAATCTTTTATCTCTCTGCACAGTCCAGTCAGTATTGTAGATTGTAGATTACGTGTTGTTTCTATTCTTCTGGCCCTCTACAAATGTACTTTTCATCAACAGACACAAGACAGGCGCTCATACTCTTTATTTCAATTCATACGTTCATAGAAGTATAGGCCTATTAATTTTACTCTTTTGTCTGTGTGAGTGTGAGACTCGTGATTCTAATTTGATCTTCTATGTGAAATATGATAATTTTCGCGAAGACAACGTGAGAATAACAAACAGATTTTTAAAATTGGTGTAACATAACTAATGGTTGTTTCCATTCTTTGTGTTGGTACCTACTTGGTAACTAAGTTCTAGGAGTTTGCCTGACTTTTGCAATTCATCACTTAAAATTAAGGCACGTAGGCATACCTATTTCTGCCGCCAAGCAGCTTTGCTGTGTTTTTCGGTTTGAAGTACTCTTCTTGGTTTCGGTACTTGGTTGCCGGTGAAATTATAGGTACATGAGGCTTTACACCTGTATTCCCAAGTTGATGGATGCAGGGCAGCGAATCGTAGGGCACATTATACATTACACATAAGGAGCGTGGGCTACGAGGCAATACTTTTTTATAGGCGATGGTTACCACTCAATATCAGGTGGGCCATATGAATGTTCCATCACTGATTCCGGTCTCATACATTCACGCTAATACAGACCATTTCCACATAAGGTGCGCCAGGAAATAATTTTAATATTGCCATACAAATTCCAATTCACTCACACACGCACAAAAAAATAAAATCAATTAACAAGAACCCCCGTTACATCTAATTTGAATGAAACTGTAGGTCAAGTAGGTTGGTTATGCATTTCGTGGCACCAATTCATTATACAGTGTGTCCCTGGATAAAGTGCAACCCCGAAAGGGGGTGAAACTAGATCAAAAATTATCGAAAAAAAATAGAAAAAAAAAATTAAAAAAATTTAGTATATACTTTATTGATGAATTAAAATTTTTATTGCTCACTAATGACTCTATTTAATAAAAAAATGATTTCTTCCAAAGTAGTAGGTCTATTTTGTTAAAATAAAAACCATAATCATGTCAGATATGTGACGATGACGATAAAATAACAAATAACTCACAAACAAGTGGCTATCGTGACTTAAAGTTTAATTTTTGTATTAAAATTACATTTTTTAGGCTGTTTTTTTCCAATAAACTCCAAAAATCTTAAAATTAAGCCTATAATACTAGAAATTTTTATGACTTTTTATTATTGTCTATCATAATAGCTTTTAAATAAAATAAAAACCTACGTTCTAACATAAAAAATGTGCTGGCTAGGAGCATTGGACGAATCTTTTAGTAATATGTAGGTATGTACCTACCTACATATTACTAAAAGATTCGTCCATTTCTAACAGAAACTTATTAGTCAACATTAATATTCAACAGTCATTAAAAAGCTTAAATAGTACCTAATGATTCTAGGTAGGTAGGTATTATTTATGCAGACAAAAGAATAGATTACTGTTATCTTATCAAAGGGAACCGATCGAATTCGAGCCAGCCGCATTATAAGATTTGTTTAGTTAGAAGCTTCTAGTTGTTATTGTAAACCACAAAATATTTAAATTATACATGCTTATAAATTTGGAATACAAACCAATGCAGCCGGTAGGTACTTCTCTATTCTGTATAATTTCATCAGTGGAACATTTATAGGAATAATTAATAGAGCATGAGAAATACCAAATATTCGTAGAATGACGCAATTTCATAAACAAACCTGTAAAGGAAGGAGTGGGAATGCCTTAAACCTATTCTAAACACTTGCACATTATATTGCGTTAGTATTCTTTGTTAGTACGAAATGGTCACGTGTGCCACTAACGTCATAATGTCATTAATGTACTTTCTGCATTCATACCCCCTAGTACGTCATTGCTCTAATTTAATTATTGATCGAGCGAAGCGAGATCTCCAAATCAACTTGGGCAAATCGGCGATGTATGTATGTATGTATGTTTGTTTGTCCGAGGATAACTTTCGAAGCGTTTATCTGATCATCGTGAAATTTGGTGTATAAGTAATGATGGCACAATTTTGGTGTGACTCAATGAGCTAAAAAATTTTGGGGGACGTTGAGATATTGGGGTTCAACAGGGGTAAAAAAAATGAAAGTGAGACTATTAGGTCAAATAGAACGTCAAATGAAAGGTCTCCATTAGAACATTTGAACCCCGTTTTTATTTTTAGTTTAGTCCTTGTAGTTTTTGAGTTATTAGCCATAATAAAAACAAAACATTGACAAAATTCACAGGGTACACCAGTGACCCCACAATCCTGAAATTTGGTATTTGTGTAGCTTTAGTAACATAAATATAGGCAAAAGTCTGAAATCCAGAATAACTGCAATTTGTACCCCAAAAAACATTAACCAATTAACAAGAATCCCCTTTACCTCTAATTTGAATGAAACTGTAGGCCAAGTAGATTGGTTATGCATTTTGTGGCATAAATTTATTAGTTAAAGATTAAGGCATGCACATAGATCACTAAATGTATTTAGCGACTAAACATGTTTAAATTTGACGTATTTGTATGATTTGACAACGCCTTCAATGATATTTAATCACTAAATACGTTTAGGCATCGCTGTGCAAATCGCCCAAAGAATAATACTTATTTTGTGAGATTCGCAAGATCTCAGTTCGGGGCGAACCACTAGTGATTATAACGATTTTTCCACTACTGCAGAGGGAAACTACCGGGTGAATATGAAAACAGTCGCTTCTTTCGAAGGACGGCTCGTCCGTAGTCTAGAACTATAATCTAATCTGTTTCAATCATTATTGTAAATACGGGATTTATCACGTACCGTTTAATCGGTGTGACCGACATTCAACAATCTAATCTGTTTCTTTCGTAGCTTATGGGCTCTACACACAAAAGTCGGTGGCACAACCGGTCGCCGGTTGATTTTCAGCTTCAGTAATGTTTTATTTTCTTTTAATACACTACTTAGAGATGGAACAAAATATGGCCTACCAAGTTAAGTGGTAACCATAGACTATAACAAAATATTGCCCTACGATGCGCTGCCCTGCGTTCATCAACTTGAGGCATACAGGTGTAAAGCCTCATGTGTCTGTTATTTCACTGGCAACCAACCTTCAATACACAGCAATGCTGCTTGGCGGCAAAAATAGGTATGGTTGCAGTACTTCCCCGGTATTCCCCTACTGTGTCTATAAATACATTTATAAACAGAACTAGCTTCCGCCCGCGGCTTCGCACACGTGGTTTGCCAATTCAATGTAGCCCATGTGTTAATCCAGGTTATAATCTACGTATATACCAAATTTCATCCAAATCGATTCAACAGTTACGACGTGATTGAGTAACAAACAAATAAACAAACATCGAAACTTTCGCATTTACCTACCATATTAGTGTGATGAATATACAACTATTTACGTGTCATAAAAAATACAAAAGAAACAGTGAATAATCTAAAGACCGTTGCAAGATCTATAGATAATTTATACCTAATATGTGTTGGTTACATTACAAAGGAAAGCCGTTCCTCAAAATCTATCGAAACTATACAAATTCACCGTTTTTTTGTTCAAGCGCTTTTAACCACCTCGTCAACTGACGCTTACCTCGAAAGAACCTGTTCACTTTGGACTTGAAGACTTCAAGATTATAATAGACCAGAAAAACAGACGCCGGAAGTGAGTTCCACTCCTTACTCATGCTAACAATTAAAGTTGAAGCTAATCGGTTGGTACGGCAAGATGGTTGTATAAAAACTGCAGTACTCAAGGACCAAAATGACTTGAATAATTTATTTATTGGTATTTCAATGATCAAGTTTTCCTTATTTTGTTGTGGAAAACTTTACGCAATTTTTTTCTGTTACACAGTTTAATTGAGACTAATTCTAATACCACAAACGTAGAGTTTCTTTATGCATTATTGCACACAAGAAAATACATTTAAAAATACAGAAATAGAGGTGATGTACAAAGGCGAGCTTAACCCTAAGAAGAGTTTTCTTCCAGCAAAGCAGCAAAACAGTTTAATATTATAATTATAATAAATAAGTTATATGGAATAATAATATATATACCTATAATAATATAAAATTACAGAGAAAGACCTTTGTACATGTCCATTTTGTAAGCTGTTTCTGTCTGTAAATTTATTTGTGTACAATAAAGAATATGAGATAGTGCTCTTTAACTTTCCATTTGTAAATGTTGAGTGATGGGCTAGCATAAGGAAGGGCATTCCAAATTTTCCTGTAAAACGTAAGACCCGGTGGGCTTGTGGGAAAAATATTAACTAATATACGCGGTGTTTGTCACGTATTGATAGTATTATTTTATTTATAGAGGATAGAGGTACATATCTGTATTTATTTATTTAGGTATTTATAGGATCGTCAACGGCATAAATATTTAAATGTTATGTCTCACTAATAAATATGCAAAAAAAATCTATTAAATATCTATTATTTTGCTGGAACATGATAATAATTGCACGTCTTACAATTGCTATGTTTCTAAATATGATTAATTACGAAAATCGAATTTAAACTCATAGAACCACAGACCAAATACTGATTTTCTCTCTGAAAAGTTAGTCTGAAGTGCTACTTTACGGGTTTTAAGAACTGGTTAGAAATAGACTTAGGAAAGACTACACAATACCTACCTATTAGAACTATACTTCATCATTGATCGCTCTAGAAAAAAGTGACGCCATTGCTCCAATCCCATTTAAAATATAATCTTGATCCTAGCATAAAATTCAGTTGTACAAGCAAACCTTCGGATAGACAAGTTCATCTTAAAAATCAATAGATAGCAAACTACAGGGCAGAGCCACTAACTAACCCAGTTAGACGGCTCTGCCCCGCCCGCCCTACCTTGCCCTAGGGTAACAATGACGTCATAACACAGCGTCAGTGAACGCTGACACTTGCGCAATATTTTTTTTCTCGTGGAATATACCCATTGATATCCTTTTAGGATAATGAAGATGGATCTGGTTATCTGTTTGATAAACAGGTAGTTAAAAGTGTCAATGTTTGATCAGTACCGAACTCGCTATCTAAAAATATATTACCCCCTATATTGTATTGGGCAGATAATGTTTGAATACGCAAAGCTATGAGATAAATGAAACCGACATATCATAAACAAATCGTGCCTAAAGCTGTTAGTGAACCTATTACGGTTGAGCACATTATCATCACTAAAAACGGGACATACCTACCCCATTGTTTTTGTGTTTCCAGGTTTTTCCGCGGCGCTATAATCAGAATAAACGCAATATCGGGAAACTTACAAATCCAAAGTATCACAAATCATAATAGTTTTGTTTGTAGTAAAATATTTGCCGCTAGGTTGTCATTTGATAATACACTAGTGGTTCGCCCCGAACTGAGATATCACGTCTCTCAAAAAACAAAAAAAATTGTTTTTATTTTTTATACTATGGAGATGGAACAAGCCTTGGTCCACTTGATGTTAAGTGGTAACCATCGCCTACAACAAAGTTTGCCTCGTAGGTCACGCTCCTTAGAAATGTGCTCTACGATGCACTTCCCTGCGTCCATCAACTTCAAATCAAATTCATAATCTTTTAGTAGAAGTAAATTGGTTATTCTTTTTAGGGGTAGAAATTGCAGTTATTTTGGATTTCAGACTTTTCCCTATTTGTGTCACTAAAGCTACACGAATACCCACCACTATGGGGTCACTGGTGTACCCTGTGAATTTCGTCTAAAGATCAGTTTTTATTATGGCTAATAACTCGAAAACTACAAGGAGTACACTACAAATAAAAATGGGGTCGATATGTACTTTACTACCTTTCATTTGACGTTCCATTTGACCTAACAGTCTCATTTTGATTTTTTTTTTGACCCATCTTGAACTTCAATATCTCAACAACTCCCCAACATTTTTAGCTCATTTAGTGACACCAAGATTGTGCCATCACTACCTACTTACTTACTTATATATCAAATTTCACGATGATCGGATCAACACTTTGAATGTTATCCTCAGACAAACAAACAATCATATATACATATATACAACACCGATTTGCCCAAGTTGATTTGGAGATCTCGCTTCGCTCGTTCCATAACTGGGCCAGGTGCGTTACAAAGTGTGATCATATCATAGTGTCGTACAACAATTTTCGTCAAGATAAGAACGGTATTTTGTTTTTCTAACGCGTAGCTCTAACGAATTAGAAGTTTAGCTAATTTCTAATTCGTTAGACCTAGTCAGTATAGATCAATGGTTTCTGAAGACGGGAAAAATGTGAGGAATATTTAAATTATTTGTTACTTTAGACACGCTTCAATTACTCTTTTAGCTGGCAAATATACAACTATGTTTCTACTAGCTGACCAATACGCAGCTTCACACGCGTAGTTTTTCAATAAAAACATTACCCTCCTTCTGCGCAGTTGGGTAAAAAGTAGCCTATGTCACCCAGGGATAGTGTAGCTTCCCAACGTTGAAAGAATTTTTCAATGCAAACAAATAAACATTCAAATCTTTCCTCTCACTTGAATTCTCGAGTCCACGAAGACAAAAAAAAACACAGCACGTAAGGTGATGTAATACAAGGTTTAAAATAATTAAGAACTCATTATTTTGGCCAGTATTTTCATTAACTAAGCGACCTTTCGGATTCTGATAAAAGATTCAGTGAACATACCAAGACTTTTTATTACAGCAACAATAAAATTGTTACAGGATAGTAATGAACTAATTCTACGGCCCATAAAGATATACCTTAGCCTAAAATACCTACATTTTATAGTAAAAACTTATATTTATTTACTACATTAACACTTGTGAGTTTTCGGTGTTTCTTATCTGTCCTCGGAAACGACGAAATACGACACCCTTCGATATTATACCTAGCTAGCTACGAAGATTAAGATGTTAGAATGATCGAGCAGTAAACACAAAACATCATAATCATTTGTTAGACTTAGAAGCTATCTTATCAATAATCTAATTGCTTCCTGATTGGCATTATCGTTTATTTTGGATGCGACGCAGTTGCTCGAGGACATAATATTTAAGGGCTGTAGATGTAGGTCACGGTGCGAGGGATACGCGACGGGTCGCACGTAGACACGTAGATTGGGGTGTAATTGCCTTTTTCCGTAGCCAAATAGACTACAGGAATTAAACTATGGTTTGTTGATGTTTTCAGAGCCTAACTGTAGTTACTGACTTTCCAAAATCTATATTATGACGATGCAGCCGCATATCACATAATTTTGATGGAGTGCAAGGATGGAATGTCTACCCATGTAGACTTGGATTGCTTGAATGAAAAATAAAGTAAGAAAATACGTTTATTTGACACACAAGAAAGAGCATAAAGTACATAGATAACAGAAAAACACAGGAAAAGAAAGAAAAAGTACATAGGTAGGCGAGTAGCAAGAATAGTCCGTACTGTGTGGGACAAACAGGCCCCGTCTCAGCGTATTGCTGCCAACCATCCGAGGATGGTAAGCGGTGCTGGTTTTTAGCTGTTTAGTAAATTTTCAGAAGTTGGCAAATAAAAACTCTTTCCAAAATGACGCTGATATGCCGGTACAGTACAGGGCACTCTTGGATGTCCGAGGACATGGATTGTGAATTTAGGTCAGGTCAGTGATGGCTACGCGAGAGGTCGCACGTAAGGGGTCCGGGTGGATCGATAGAACAAAAATATTCCAGGAAATGTAGTAAATGTTCATTCACAAGAGCAAGACCTCTTGTGTATGAATCAAAGCTTTTTTGGATTTGCATCTACGATCCACAACCTACCAATAATCTAAAAATATATATAAATTATGTTAGAAAATGTTGAGATGAATATAGGAAAAGTAGTAGTTAAGAATAGTAGAGTTCCTTGTGAAAGGGCTCGCCCGGGAAGTACTACCATCATACCTATTTCTGCCGCCAAGCAGCATTGCTGTGTTTCGGTTTGAAGGGTATGGTTGCCGGTGAAATTAAAGGCGCATGAGGCTTTACACCTGTATGCCTCAAGTTGATGGATGCAGGCCAGTGCATCGTAGGGATCGTGACGATGGATACCACTTAACATCAGGTGGACAATAAGCTTGTTCCATCACCACGTCGTTTAAGAACGATTTTTAAAAGTCTAGCTCTGAATAAATAGGTGTTTATGGGTTTACTGTCATGAAAACTTTGGGATTTGACGATTCGTCTGGATAATGTCTTGTTTACCCGGAACAGGGGAACATCGGAATAAATCTCGACTGAATATAGTTTATCGGGACATAGGTCGTAGGAACCGTCTTTTGTAGTATTAGTATTCATTTTTAGTCTGTCATAGCAACAAGTGTTGAAATTTTTAGTAGAAATTCTACAGATTATCACAGAGAAATCGTTTTTATTGGTACTAATGATTACAGCTTGCTTCTATACATATTATGAAAAAGTGTGCTAGGCTTTTCAGTACCAGCTTTACAACATTCAGGCAGAATCGAGAAATAAAAATTCAAAGTTTCGCGGACGCAAATACGATAGTGCCCATGTTCATTCGATGGCTAATGATGTTAGCTGAAATGTAAACTGTTAAAACTCCAGGGCCCGTAGCCAAATTACTTTCGCTGTGAATCTATTCGATTTCTACATACATTTGTTGTCGCTGTATCTCGTGGTATTTCTTTAGCATGTGTCAAATCCCATACATTTTCGGACTTATTGACTAGCGTCATCGCTAATCGACTGTAACTTGGCTAAGCCGTCAGTCATTTCTCTTCATCTGACAGTATATATTATGTTATCTGTTCATCGTGCGTGTATCAGCGAACAATCTATTCTTTCTCAATTTGAAGATTTATCTTGAAATTCCCTCAGTTTCTCTTTGATGGCGTTAGCTTTTCTCTAATAAATGTTTACTCTGTAAATGAAATAAAACATATGGATTTTGTATGGCACTTCATAATAAATGCAGTCGGAAGGCCAATTGAAATATCGATCCTGATAAATACAGTAAATAATTAATTAGTAGATAGTAGGTCAGGTCTTCTAATAGGTTAGAAAGCAGGCCAAGGGTGAAGTTATCAAGAGTGAAAACTCCTACTAGATATTATAAACTTGAAATAAAAAAAAAACTTTTCCACAGAATACCAAAAGAACAAATAATTTTCTATTACTCATTTGTAAACAGCGTTGTTGTAAGTAGGTACCCAAGTATTGTAAATTTGTATCTCCTGCTGATAAAATTAAGAATATCAACCTTGCTTACAGCAGAAAATCTTAGATTTATGTGTTGTTTTAATTATATTTATCATATGGCTTAAAAATACGCGCAACTTTTATTTAGCACCGTCCTAAACACACCGCGTAAAAATAAAATAAGTGACGTTATTTGCACGTATTTCAGGGGCATCATCAGCTGACCAATCTGGTCTGAGCTTTCATTTCCGGCAATCAAAACCTCGTGGTTCACAATCTTTGGTTCTTTAGAGTTCAAGTTAGAGTGGGAGGAGGTGGTTTATTATAATAGGTACTGCAGCGATTTGGCACTGGTACAAAATAAGCTAATGCTGATCCTATCTTTAAACCGTATACTTCCTAAATACGGTGTGAACTGGCAGAAGGCAGATCCATCATTGATGATGGATGAGTTGGAAATTGTTGATCTGTTTTTTATGAGTAATTTACAGTAAGGAGATTTCCACAACTACATTTGAGATTTTGGCCTACAAAATGTAGCCAATTCGCTATCATATTCAAGCGAGCTTATCAAAATAGACACAGGTCTGTTTTTCATTATCTATAGTAGAGACCTGCCCCTTATATTGATCTTTTCTGTGTTTTTTTATATATTTAATACACTTTTATTATACTAGAATCCACTAAAAGCATAATCTATTAATATTGGGTATGCTCTGCTTACTGAAAAAGTTGTACTATCTTTTGTGTCCGCGAATTTGAATTCTATTTATATCCTATCTTTTATTGGCAACGGAGTGATTTTCCGGGAGCGTAACTTATGATATATCTAGGTCACAGGAATAGTAGAAGATTAAATTATCTAACAGATTTATTCGTTTGTACTACAAGTACATTATAATGACAGTTTTAAAGAAAAAAAAGTTTTATATTAGTTCCTCGAGGCTGCAATAACTAAAACTAGATTGCTCTCGCGAAAACTTGAACGAACAACAACAAAAGACGTCACTGAAACACAGTATCATTGGCCAGCTTATAAAGATCTATTATTTTTTTCAGGAGATTTCGAGTTTAAAGCAATTTGAGATGATGGAAAGCTCTAGTAAAACTGGTTGATTTTTATTGTGTGTCATTTCAGATGTCAGGCATTATTGGTAATTTATGAACTTGCCTCATTTCATTACGTACGGCTCTAGTACACTATGTAATTATTTGCACCAAATCTTGTACCTTCCTAAGTCGATTAAGTAAACCTGAAGTTTCTATGACAATGCAATAACTCCTAATACATATTACTAGACAAACAGTGATTGCGCTTAGTTTGATCACCATGAATAACGCTTTTTAAACGCCGTTCAAAAACAGTTTTTAGACCAGCGTTTTATTTTAAAGCCCATCCTAAATTTTGTGTGTTTTCACGTCATTTTGCTATAAATATTACTCTTACTCATGCATGTTTTAGGTGGGTGTCCCTTAATTAGCTTTGGGAATTGCTCCTTGTCGTAAACAAAGTCTATTTTTAGTTTTGTACCTAAATGTTCAGTTTTAAAAATAACTCCTGAAACTGTGCCTTATTACGGTCTGAGTATTCATTCAGACGATGAATAAATCGCCATCATTTCAATTGGCCGGTCATTAGAAGACTGATTTGACGTCAGATGTTTATTGATGATTGATGTGCGCAAGAATTGTGGACTCAAAGTGTACTTTATTTCTACAATATGTTTTTGCCTTTATACTTATATCTCTTTATTCTCTTATGTATTATATCTCTTCGGAATATGCATTTTAACTAGTTAAGCGGTGATTTTACCCATGACGTACTGAACAAAATTGAATCAAAATTTTTCATTTTTTTTGCATAAAAAACTAATAGCTTTCTTAACTAATAGTTTCTTAAGCCGTGTGAATATTTTAGGACTTCTCATAAACACATATCTGTTTGACTTTAGGGTTTGAACCTGAAACAGCTGATATTTTGTTGAACAATTACTTTTTCAAAACAAGCTTTTATAAAATTCATAATCGGAACCGCAAGCAAATTCAAATGAGCCCAACCACTAGTAACCTACTGTAATCCATCCAGAAGTTCCGTTGTCTAGCATCCGTCTGCATCATGAGACCACCTCCAATGGTACCATATTATTGCATTGTCACCAAAGTTACATATGTATTCCAAATTTCAGCTCAATCGGTTGAGGGGAACCGGTTTAAAATTCAGTTGCACAGTCACCCGGACAAACATACATACATTGCAGGATAATAAAAAGCTTGTAAAAGCGGGTTTTTTAACCAAATGTTCTTCAATTAAAAATATTGTATTTCTAAAAGTTGTAGAATTAACATTGTTTATGTAATTGAGGAAAATTCGGGTTAATTCCTAAACATCCTGTACAGTACCAGATGGATTTAAAGGCCACCTTCAAGTTTATTGAACGTCGTTGATGTCTCACGAAGCACTAACAAATCAACGAGTGACATTAGCGTCAAAAATGTATGTATATTGTTACGAGCTGAGGGTTCGGGATAAAATAATGGGGATCGATGATCTACCCAAAATAACACTTTTATTCAACACTAGAACGATGAATACACGAACTTGGTCACACGTAATCACAACACACTAATTCACACCACTGTTGCACCACTTAAAGTCACCGAAATGTTCGCACGTATAGCTAAATCCAGACTGACTGTCCGAGCAACTACTGTTCACGCGAGACCCTTGTCCACGTCAGTCCTCCAGGGCCTCGCTGAGACTCACTCACTGAGACTGACTGTCCGGCCATCTCTCCGGCCTATTTATATCGCACACATTTCGATTGTTCGAGAACGATGTCGATCCTTCCAGGAAAGGGTCGGTGTTTCGACAGAACGACCCATCCCCATAGTGCGCAATCGCAGACAATAACAACAATAACACAGCAAGACAAAAGCGCTCGAGAAACTTCGATTATTACTCATTGTTTAACAGCCTCGGCGTAACAATATCTATGATTGATAAAGACAAAACTCTACCACATCCAATAAATCCATTATGCTCGCTTTTCTTCCTATACCTGTAACTATGTCTTCAAATGTCTCAATCATGGGTTTGTGTGATGTGCCAAACATAAGAAATATTTTTTGGCACAGTATGGTAATTAGAATGTGTACCTACGTATTACGTCGTTTAAATAGTACTTGTAGAGATATAGCATCCCAGACATACAAATGTAGGTTGGTACATTACTAAAAATAAACCTTGCTATATAATTCTGGGCCCAGCTGTACACATTTCACATAAAATAACTTACAAATTAAAACGTACAAAGATGAGCTTAATCCTTACAAGAATTTTCTTCTAGCTAACCTTTGAGGAAAAAAGAAAGCTGTTGGTACCTGGATACAAAAGAGGCTAATTTTTTGTTAGTCTTATTGATATGATAGAATTAAAATTACTTTTTATAATGCAAATTTGCTGTAGTGTGTGTGAGTGGGTCAGACACACATCCCAAGATAGGTGATTTGATGATACACTGCCACTGAGATGAATTAAGGAATATCAAAGGGTTTTTAGTCGGTGGGTATACCGTTGGTCTGCTCTACGGCATTCGGAGATTCCGATAGACTCCTTCAGCTCTCCCCGAGCTGGAGGACACCCATATAAAAAAAAACTGGGTCCTTCACGAGACGGCCGGCAGATGTGAAACAGCTAAATTGATGGTTATTGAAAGAATTTATAATTACACAAAACCGTTTATAATCATCTTTAGGCATTTATTTATGTATTAGGATTATAAGTACAGTTTTTATTTGATATAAGTAATTTTTATATGTTTTATTTCATTCGTTTGTAAATATACTCTGTGCACCGCTGCCCATTACTGTTTCGTTATTTACTTTTCATCCAAAGGTTGCCTAGAAGAAATCGTTTTCAGCGATAAGGCCGCCCATTGTACTTTATTTAAATTAAATTAGTTTTTTTAAGTATTCCTGGTGTACAATAAATAATAAAAATGAAATATAATAAAAAATAAAAATATTCTATTCTATTCTTATTTCATAATACGCAATATAAATACGCGTGACGGCAAGCAATTCTTTATCCGTACTTTTAACTTTAGACGGCGTGACGGCATACGAGTCGGTCGTACCCCCAAAGCGCGTTAATAGATGCTTTACATCAGGGGTCGGCAACCGGCGGCCCGCGGGCCGCATGCGGCCCGTAGACTATCTCGGTGCGGCCCGCAACCCTGAGGTCCGTAAGAAAAAAATACCGAAGCAAAAGGCCATATAAATTCACTAGAATTTATACGGCCATGCTGCTGGGCCATGAGAGTATTCTTGAAAGCTCGCTCCCACGCGGGGTGATAAAAATGTACCTCTATTTCATTTCTTAAGAACTGTTTATCAAGACTGTGATGTTATGTATTGTTTCTACCGAAAATAAATATTTGCTGTACTTATTCAATTCTTGGCAATTTCTTTTGCGTTTATCCGCCGCACGTGCGGCGGCGGGCGGCTCCTTTGAGACAATAGGCGGGGCGGCAGTCTTTGATTAGACGCAGGTGTGCGGCGGCGAAAAAATTCAAAGCGACCGGTTTTAGTTAAAATCACAGCCGCGCGCAGCTCTCGCCACATTCGGTTGTGGAAATTCGCCGGAAACTCACGTCTCATCTGGTTGCTAGCTACGCGTTTCGTTTCACCTTTCTTCCCTTCGCTGATAGCTTCTCACGCACGACGTATGAGGTAAGTTGTATGCACTCGCGAGCATTTTGTTTTATTTTATTTACTGCTTGTTAATGTGAACCTTCAGATTGATGGGTAAATGTTATAAGGACGGGGATAGTAGTTACATGACATGAAGTTAGTTACGAGTGTGTCATGTTTTAATTATTATTTGAATGTGGAGTTGAATTTGTAGGTGCTAACTGGAACATATAATTTTACAACGAATTTAATTTTTTTCATTATTGTTACAGAATAATTATATAAACATGGCTTCAAGAAAAAGGAAGATAGAAGAAGAAAAAAGAGTTTTTAACGAATTATGGACAGAATTATACTTTTTTATCGAGTTTAAAGGAAAACCGTTATGCTTGATTTGTCAAAAGAGTATTTCTGTAGTAAAGGAATATAACCTGAAGCGACATTACGACACCGAGCACAAAGCTAAATTTGACTGTCTTGAAGGAGAAATACGGAAAAGGAAAATTTCCACTTTGAAATCGTCATTACAAAATCAACAAAACATATTTAAGGTTGTGGCAGACAACAGCGAATCGAATGTTCGGGCCAGTTACAGGGTAGCAGAGATTCTTGCAAAAAGTGGACGTCCGTTTACCGATAGTGAATTAGTAAAAGAGTGTGTCTTAGCTATCGCAGAAGAAATATGCCCAGAGCAGAAAAAAATGTTTGAAAGTCTTAGTCTCTCTGCAAGAACTTGCACCCGACGTACTGAAGACTTGGGTGCTAATTTGTGTGAACAACTCAGGGATAAGGCGCAGTCTTTCGACTGCTTCTCTTTAGCGATGGATGAAAGTACGGACGTGTCGGATACAGCACAGTTACTCATATTTGTACGCGGCATTGACGAAAACTTTACTGTTTACGAAGAGCTTGTGAAAATGTGCAGTTTGAAAGGTACAACTACGGGAGAAGATTTATTTCACCATGTGGAACAAGCTCTGGATTCATTGCAATTAAGCTGGGAAAAGTTAACAAGTGTCACTACCGATGGAGGCAAGAACATGAGCGGTCAAAACAAAGGTGTTGTTGGGAGAATCATCAGCAAAGTGAAAGATTCTGGATCTACTGTGCCATTGATTTTTCACTGTATTGTCCATCAAGAGGCATTGTGCTCCAAAGTTATATCCTGGAAAGAAATAATGGATACTGTAACATCCACTGTTAATTTTATAAGAAGAAATGGGCTCACACACCGTCAGTTCCAAAAGTTTTTGGAAGATCTGGAAGCTGAACATGGTGACGTGGTTTACTACTGTGAAGTGAGGTGGCTCAGTCGAGGTGCCGTTTTGGAACGGTTTTTTGATTTGAGGAAAGAAATTGGCAACTTCATGGAGATGAAAGGAAAGCCAGTAGAAGAGCTTACTAACAAACAGTGGATTATCGATCTTGGTTTTTTGACTGATTTGACTAAGGACCTGAATCAGCTCAACAAACGCTTGCAGGGAAAAAATAAATTGATTTGCGATATGTATACAGATGTAAAGTCATTTGAAATGAAACTGAAACTGTTTATCAAGCATATTGATGAAAAAAAGCTTGACCATTTTCCTAATTGCAAGAAAGCCGTGGAAGAAGCTGGAGATAATTTTGTGTGGCAAAATATTACAATGAGAAACGTGTTAACACAACTACAAACTGAGTTTGTAAATCGAATCACCGACTTTAAAAAGAGCTCCCTTAACATGGAAATATTCCAAAACCCTTTTGCAATTGATATTAGTGAGATACCAAGCAATTTGCAAATGAACATAGTAGATTTGCAAAGTAATAGCACACTTAAAACGGCATTTAAGGAAAGCACTGACTTGATACAGTTCTACGGAGGTTTGAGTTCTGAAAACTTCAAAGAATTGAAAAAGTTTGCTCAGCAGATAATAACTATGTTTGGTAGTACATATTTGTGTGAGCAGACTTTTTCAATTCTCAACTACCGCAAAAATAAGAATTGTTCGCGGTTAACGGATGAACATTTAGACGCGATACTGCGCGTGTCTACTACTAAAATGAAAGCAGACGTTAAAAAACTTGCAAGTCAAATGCAGCCTCAAAAATCTCACTAGTTCTTACTTTTATGTTAGTATAGTAGTTCAATTAAAAAAGAGATAATTGTATGAATATATATGCGTTTTATTTCAAATATTAAAAATACATGCCCGAACATATAAATATAAGTGCGGCCCGCACTGATACTCTGGCAACATATGTGGCCCGGCTATAGCATAAGGTTGCCGACCCCTGCTTTACATCAAAAAACTTTACAAATACTACTTAGCCCACGCTGTTAAATTAGAGGTTATACAAGTACAAATACTGCTAGAATACACAAAAATTACATTAAAAGGTCTTAAATCTATGCTTGTCCATGTATTCAACCTGCATGCAGGCGTGCAAATATTTGTAATTAGGTATTTATTTAACTTCTATACATACTACTAAAATCTTATATTAAATTAAAAAAAAATCATTAATACTATAAAAACAATTGTCTAAAAGTCACAGCGTCAGTTTGTTTCTTAAATGTATTTCCTTGGAACACTTTCAGTTCTTTAGGTATAATAATCGATATAATGACAAACATTTTTCTTATAAATATCCTTATGGTATGGAATAAAGTCTTTTTCATCCTCACCTAATTACTTCCTTAGGCACAAGCAATGACTTGTTGTAAAGGAACTCATTACCAAACTTTTTACTAGGCAAAGTGGCGCTTAAAAAAGTAAATCGCCCAAAGGTATAAAAAGTATAGACAGAACACAGACAATTTACATAACCATACAACTTACTGCAACTTGTTTAAAAAACGGTTATATAGGCGTGGCGGGTTATATGGATTTGGAAATTATCACGAGTGCATAGGGTTGAGTATTGCTTGAAATTGGTTATACAGGTGAGGTAAGTGAGGCGATGTTGGGTCGACCTTGCCGACCACGTGCTGAGTGCGTGTTGGCCGTCTTAGGCACTTTTTGTTGAATACATTCACTGATGCGATCGAAAACGTGGCGAGGTGGATCTCACCCGGTTAGGAATACTTTTGTATTCTATACTGATTTAATTTCAGAAATAAAATTATGCAAATTTTCAGAAAATAACAAATTTATTTTGTTAGAATTGTCGTAGACTATTACTTCTACTTACTTACCCCTATTTAATTTAGCCCCTATTACTAACAGATTGAACAATAGCTTGAGTTTGTATTCGCCTTGAATTTTAAAAGGGTCACCCAGAAACATAGGGCTGTATCTTGTTGTTATACTGTCAAAGGCCCCCTATAATGACCTATCCGTATATGGGAAGACCATTTCTTTGCCTCATGGTCAAACGAAAGCATTCGGATTGCTGCGGATACAATCCATACTAATAATATAAGAATTAAAGTAACTCTGTCTGTCTGTTTGTTGAGTTTTCTCTTTATATTGAGACATTATTACCTGAATTTTATATTTTATTTAATAATTACAATAAAGTTACATGTATATTAACCTATAATAATCTAGTTCATTCATTCATTACAGCAGTTAAGCATAAAGAAATAAGTAAGAAGTAAATTAAAAAAAAATAACAGATTATTTATCCTTTTTATAATTCTCTTATAGGTGATAAAAATAATGCGAATTACAAATGTGACCTAAACCACCAGACCAGGTAATAACCAAACATTCCATTCCATCCAAAGGTTTGTCAGGTATAGAGATCGCTATTTAGCGATTTGACCACCAATACACCTGTTTTGTTTTATGGTGTGTTATTAAGGTGGGGTAAGGGGCCAGAAGTCGACTTTCATATTTTCTATCTTCTATCTATCTAATTTTTCAGTTTTAACGACCTCCGTGGCGCAGTGGGCGTATAGCCGGCTGAGACGCAGGAGGTAGCGGGTTCGATTCCCGCAACGGAACAAATGTTTGCATGATCTACTGATATTTGTTCCATGTCTGGGTGTTTTTCTATATATTATATGTATGTATTTACAAAAAAAAAGTATATAAGTATTCTATCAGTTATCTGGTTCCCATAGTACAAGCTCTGCTTAGTTTGGGGCTAGATAGCGCTGTGTAAAATGTCCAGCAATATTTTTATTTTTTTTATTTTATTTAAGTTGAAATTATGTTGGAGGCCTTTGGGCAGCTTATAAACCTTGGTACTAGGTAGCATTATCTAGACAGCGTTATCCAGGTAGCAAATAATTATTCTGAGGCATTGGTATGTCTAATCTTGCATCTGCTTCTCTGGTAAATGCTGGAGTGAAGGTAAATGCTGTACCAGATAATAAATACGCTGGCCTGACGTGTGTCACTCAGTGTAAAAGCTGCCACAAAATTTTCCTATAAGTAGCATTATCATCAGGCCTTCGTAGGTAACGGACGATGTTCGCTCGCACACGAAATAGAAAGCAACTAGTGGGTCGATGACCCCTGAGACCGTTCTGCGTCGCTTAGATCTACAGATTTTGCTGAACGTCTTGAAACCTGAACCTTAGTAACTGTGTTTATTCTGTGAGACGTTGAGTTCGCGACTCTACTTTTTCAATAGTAAACGTTCCACTTATAGAAAGTTTTTAGAACTAGTGGTTCGCCCCGAACTGAGGTCTCGCGAGGGTCCCATAAAAACAAAAAAAAATGTAATCTTTGACTATCAAAATAGTGTCACGAAATAAATGACCAACTAGGTCAAGTACTTACCTACAGTTTCATTCAAATTACAGGTAACGGGAGTTCATATAAAGTGGTTACCTTTTTTGGGGTACAAAATGCAGTTATTCTGGATTTCAGACTTTTGCCTATATTTGTGTCACTAAAGCTCCACGAATATCAAATTTCAGCACTGGTGTACCCTGTGAATTTTGTCAAAGTGTTGTTTTTGTCATGGCTAATAACTCAAAAACTACAAGGATTAAACTAAAAATAAAAACAAGGTTGAAATGTACTAATGAAGACCTTTCATTTGACGTCCCACATGACCTAATGGTCTCTTTCATCTGTAAATTCCGATCCCGTTTTTATTTTTAGTTTTTAAGCTATTAGCTGTAATAAAAATGGAACTTTGACGAAGTTCTCTGGGTAGGTTCACACGAAATTCACACACCAATAACCCCATAGTGCTGAAATTTGGTATGCTTGTAACTTTAGTGTCACAAATATAGGATAAAGTCTGAAATCCAGAATATCTATAATTTCGAACCCAAAAAAAGAGAATTCAATTAATATGAACTCCCGTTACTTGTAATTTGGATGAAACTGTAGGTCAAATAAGTGGGCCGTACATATCGTGGATACTGGAAGTAAAGTTTACAATGCACTTTTTTAATAGTCAAAGATTATAAATCATATCTTATTTAGTCATTAGGTTATTTAGTTACTCACGATATCTCAGTTAGTGGCGAACCATTATATACCTACCTACTATGTATATTTATACTTATGACTTATTCCCTACTTTATAGTCGATGCTTTGAGAGAGGATGGTGAGAGACCGCAATCATTGGTGGCTGGAGTTAGAGAATTGGATTTGGTGGAGACTTTTGCCAGGTATTGTGACGTTAAAGTTGATAAAATTAAAAACTTAATTTTGTTCTTTCTTTTTTTGTTACCAGCTCGTACTGTCCCACTGCTGGGCAAAGGCCTCCTCCTCTTCCTTCCACGCCGAGGAAGGCCTAAAAAGCGCTGGAGCGACGACTTGGACGTCTTCCAAAGAGACTGGCGGGATCTGGCTCTAGACCGTGATAAGTGGAATTTTGTTCAAGTAACATAAATATACAATAATCTAGGAGCCATAATATTATCACAATTTTGTTTCGTACCATATGAAAGAAGAAAGAAAGAACGAAAATACATTTATTTGCTCCCACAGAAAGTGTACAATAATACAATAACACAGACAATGGTGGTGTTGCGTGGGGACAAAATGGTCCCTGCTTCAGCATGGGCTGCTTGCTTCGAACCTTGTTGTGTACGATGCAGCGCTGGTTTTTTGACAGGGCCTAAGTGAGGACACGAACACTGGTGAACGAGTATACATATAATAATAAATAAATATTTATGTGAATATATATACATATTATATGAAATAAATATCTCATTAGGTAAGTACTTACTTATAGATAGGTAAAGTTTGTAAATTGAAATTAGGACAAACAAAACTAAATATGATCTACTTACAAAAATGTTTTAGAAGTCGATCTGACGAGGGTCTGACTTTTCTGCGCGCAAGGATACTCTGTAGGTATCATTAATAACGCTTAGATAGGTAGGTACTTAAGTCAACATGAGTATCAAGTAAATATCTCGTGTATAAAGATACACCACGATAGACAAAGGTAAATCACGGAAATGGTAGGTAAGTAGGTACCTGACCTATCTTAGATAATAGTCAGTAATCTAGGTATCTATCTACTAGTCATAACATATAATTATGGCAACATAAAGACCATGCGTTCTGCCATTTTCCTTATTCAGATCATTATTTCTATAAATAACTGACGTGTATACAAATGATATCGTAACTACTTATTATACCTACTGTTTAATTGTATATCATTAATTTGCTATGCATTGATTACTGCGACAAAGGAGTTTGCAATGACTTTGTTTATTACCTTTACCTAAACTTTAAAAAGAAAAAAAATTAAATGGGTACCTATATATTTTATTTTTAACCCATATTTTCCAACCAGACAGACATTTTGAATTTAGTCGACGTAAACATAGACAATTTCATAGTTACTAGAAGACTTAATAGAAGTCCCTTTGTTTTAGGCGCTAGTGTCTAGGCTCTATGGATCGTAAATATTAATTTTCAACTCATAACCGTTAGATTATCATATGACCGCGAACCTTCTTCCATAAAAATAATTATTTTTCTAATTTGAAACACTCTCGAAAATAATAGAATACCTACAGTAGCTACGTACAGAGGTCATATTTCCATGTAAACTGACTAAACATAGCATGGCTTATAATACCTAGTTATTACATCAGCCACGTGACCACGTCGACCTATACCAATGACTTGTAAAGGACTGCAGAATTAGTGACTTCATGACTTGCAAAGTAACAGAGAAGTTAAGAAAAGTCTAGAAAATTCCATCTTTATTACAATTAAAAGATAAAATGCAATTATGAATTAATCTATACCTATAAGAAATGTTAATAGAAGATAACATTTTTCTGGTCCATTCTTGTGCATAGGTATGGCCGATGTAATTATGCAAGCTCGCGCATTGCAAGACGGCACTAGACGACCAAACCGCGGCTGTTGGGGGCTCCGTCGCTAGTGCGGTCCGCTTCGAGGTCACGAGAATATTTATATCGATGTTGTTTATTCCATTTGACATAATTTTGTCGATATTTAAAAAATATGGATACTAGTGGACCCCGAACTGAGATCTCGTGAGTCTCCGATAAAAACAAAAAAATATTATTTGTACCTAATCTTTGACTATCAAAATAGTGCCACGAAATGCATAATCAAATAACTTGACCTACAGTTTCATTCAAATTATAGGTAACGGGAGTTCATGTAAACTGGCTACACTTTTGTAGGGTAGAAATTGCAGTTATTCTGGATTTCAGACTTTTCCCTATATTTGTGTCACTAAAGCTAGATACAAGGAACAACAAGGAACTAGAAGGATTAACCTAAAAATAAAAACGGGGTCGAAATTTACTCAAAAAGACATTTTATTAGACGTGCCACTTGACCATTTTCCAATTTTGTTTTTTTTTCCCTCTCTTGAACCCCAATATCTCAATAACCTAATTTATTAAATAAAAAAAAACTACGAGCCTTACAATAGTCGTATATGATGTGTAACATTTGACCACAGCGCGCGCTCATTGGTCAAATCAAATAGCGCGCGCTTCCCCGGTTTCCTGTTACACATTTCCGTTCCTTTTGCCAAAATCACTCCCACAAACCGAGAGGAAAGATGTTACACATCACAATCACAATGTGTGTAGGTATATTTAATTCCATTGATTTCTCTTAAATTTTTTCATCGATATCAAGTTATTTTACATCACTATCGAACCCATACGCTTAAATTTCAATTGTCTGCAGTGGAAATTTCCACGATAAAACATGCAACCTTCGAGTGCTCTCCTCTAACACAGCTCACTTAATATATTTGCCTCTCACTTGCACGAAATCGACGCAGACGCTCTGACCTAACCGGTTTGGCCTGCTCTAACCAATGTGCTTACCCATAAGTCTTTCTCTCTTACTTCGGACAACTTATCGTTGTATTTTACGGATAGCTCTGTGCTATGTATACTTCTCGGTCGTCGGCCAAATGATTTTTGTTACCTGTCTTTCTCTAGAGCTTGAATGAAGCAAAATTTGTTTTCTTGATGCAGAGCTACAGCTTCAAATCCAATAAAATACTATACTACGACCACGTGCTGGGTGAGGTTAACGGCTGATACTGCAGATAACATTGAAATATAAATAAACAATAGTTATGGTGTCATGCACAACACATAAAAAGTATAGAACTGAAACATTTTCCTGGTTTTCCGAAATTCTCTAAAAAAGAAATTAATTTGAGTTGCAAACAAATGAATGGCTTTACTTTACTTACCTTTTGTCATAATTGACACATTGAGCGTTTGGAAAGAAGTGGAAATATAACAGCTGTTAATAAATTGTGACACTGAAGACATTTCAATAAAAAAAGATATCCCTAGTATTAATAGATACATTAAAATACAAAAATGAGTACCTAAAAGTAACATCACAATCCACGCAGAAAACCTTTTTGCTATGAAACAGGGTTAAAATAATTTTAAATAATTAGGATCCTGCCGTAAAATTGTAAAGTTATTTAGCTAAAGGTATGTTACATTCAACCACGTAGGCACACACAAGACATTTTTTGTATAAAAATATTTTCAGAAATGTTTATAAACTGCCGACCTTAATGAGCAGGCGTTTCATCGACCTCGATCAATCTCCTACTGAATATACATATACATTTATATAGGTCGGGAACGCAAACAATGTGAAGTACAGAATACTTATTTTCTCAGGGTTTTTAGCACGAATCTTAGTTTGTTTATTTGACATTAAATGTTGCTAAAAATTGGCTTAAATACTCGTGACTTTGGAGACGTCACAGGCGTCGCTGAGACGAGCCGTTTTAAAACTATTTACTCCGGAATTCGATGTTGAAATGGTTACGTTTCCACATTTCATTACGACACGACCAATAAACATACTGAAAAAAACTGACTTTCATGGAGTTGACTTTACCGACAGACCATTTTATCGACACTCTCTGAATATCCCATCCCTAAAAGTGACCTAGGAAGCTAGGAATTATCTAATTTTAAACAAAATTACTTCGTAAATTCGCAGCAGTGCTATTTTCAGCTTATGCCAAGGGTTTTCTTTAGTATAAGTAGTTTACAGCAGTCTTAGGTTATAATACCGTTATTCAATGGACAAGTCCAAATAAATTCACGTCATGACGCCAATATTTAAGTAACTTGGCAGCCAACGCGTGTTTACGTCCGTGAATCTTCAGAGTTCATTGCTAGACATCCGCACTTTTTTAAACAACAGGCTGTAAATAAACAAACTGTTGATAATGGTATAATACTTGAGCCCTATGCAAGCCCTGGGGGCATAAGTGCAAAACTCTTGAAATCTGGTGACGTAGGCAATGTAAAATTTTCCATGCACTGACTAACACGGTGACTTTTGCCTACTCATTGGCACGGGTTTTCTCTTGGTACAGACCATCTGCTATGTGGTTTATTGCTTTGATACTTACATGTAAACGTGACTTACATGTGATTATGCTAGGTATTTTATTTATGGTTACAAACTTCTTACATAGGTACCTAATGAGGGCAATACAGATGTTAAGGTAATTTTTAACCAGCTGGCTGGTAAATAATGGCTGTAAACTCTCCAGGGTTCAGCCATGCATGAAGTTAAGAGGCATGTAGTAATAAAATAGCGTAGATATATCTACATAATATCTCTACTAAAATGTTATCTTTGTATTTCAGTTAGGTACAATTATTAGTCCTTTTATGCCTATTTGTAGGTACAAAAGCTACGTCTTAAGATTAACGACGCTATAAAGCTGTATCAGCACTGCTAAGACATTTTTACTGCATTTGACAAACTGAGTTATTATGCCTTGAATTCGTGTGAACATTGCTTACGATACCGAACTTATTTATAGCGCTTCTACAATTTTTACAGCTAGCGCCATCTGTTGTCAAGTAGTAACACCTTCTGAAGCAATCTGAAAACGAGATGATTCTACTTGCCGTTAGACGACGCGCGTGTCGATAACGAGGCCAATGCGCTCTGTGTGAAATTAATGGAAATACAGGTTGGTTTGCTTTACTCTGATTTGGCTAAAAAAATATAGATGGCAGTTTGTTATTGTGTGAAGTAAATCCAAGGAGACCATATAAAAAAATATGAAAAAGTGATTTCATAATCAATTACCTAAGTACCTATTTAATGTCATGTATAGGTCATGTATATACAATTTTTGATAAATTATCTAATTTACATATTTTAGTAAATTACAGCGTATTTCCAAAGAATACAAACTACTATATTTCTTTGCATAATTAGGAAATTATATTAGTGGTATGTCGTATTTTTTCAATGTGATATTAGGATAACAATACTACATAATTTATTTCATATTTTTTGACCAAGGTGGAGCTAATAACTGCCTCTATTTTATGATTTTCTAAGCAGACTGTGGGAGCCAGATACCGCCCCCGTCCATCCGGTATCAATTACAAGCTAACTAGTGATTTCCCTGGGCGACAATTGCCTATCAATCTCGTCAGCACGCGACCTGTCACCAACCACAAAAATATTTTGTTATTATTTATAAGATGCCCTTTTGTTAACATAACTACATCAGAGCAACGAATGCGTTATTTTGTATCCTCATTTAATTTTGAATCTTACAATGATTATGCTACAAAACTGCAATGTGTTTTTGTGAAAATATGAACGGAATGTCAAAATGTACAGAGAAATAATAGAAACGGGTTTTTTACCGTAGATGCTACGTAGAAGTCTACGTCGTGGGTCTATGCTACGACGTACAACATTCTACGTCGTAGATCTATGCTACGTAGATTAAGCACAAAGTGAAGTTCGCAATCAATCAGCTGAGTCGCAAATATAGAAAAATTATAAGAGAAATAAAATGAAGCATCACAGTTGATTAGGAAATTTCTTGATAAACTGAAACCAGTCGTACAACTCTTACAAAGTGCCACCCTTATCAATTCAATTTTATTTTCCCGCCCCTTGTTCGAGCACGTGTTAACACATTACCACCATGTTAGATTGCCGGAAAATTCACTTACAACACTATTATATCCCGGAGTGAAGATGCTAATAAATATAGTCATCACCATTAACTGTACTTTTGATAAATCTATTGTTCATGTAACATTATGCAAAAATATTATACGAAAATAAATTAAAAGGTTTTTAGCATACATATCAATTATTTTATTTTTAGCCCTGTTGGCCTAGGAGGTTGTAGGTACCCGGAGTGGGTTGTTGACTTCCGATTCGGAGGTTCGAACCCTAGCCGTACAACGTCCGATCTTTTTATTCGAAAAATGTACAAAATGCGTGTCGCTCGGTTGGAACCAAGTTCCTTTCGTAGTATATTAGTATTGCAATAATAATATGAATATTAAATTAAATATATATTTAATATTATAATATATTATATATACTATACGCACATACACCTTTGCTTAAACTGGAGAATGAAAACATAGTGAGAAAACGTAAGAAGATGTTTTGTCTGCAATTTGTACAAATAATTTTGAAGAAATACATCTTTTGTAAGTCAGTTTGATACTGCCCAATTGATATTTAGACTTCTGTTACTTGTCTGTGTTAAATTGAAATTTAGTTCGTAGTTCAAAAAGTTAAATTGAAATTGATTTATGCGTCTAGGTTTTCATCTGTTCTATAACCTGTTTGTTTGCTATAAGGTAGGATCTGGCGCTGTCTCAAAAATATAAACACGAATATCTTGTACCTACATACATTGTAACCCAGATCTACAAATAATAAAGATTTATGATTTCTAAAACCGAATAAGCTCCAATATATCTTCTTATATCGATATTAAACACATGTTTCTCTTTAGACCCGCAGATTATTGGCTTATAATAAATGCATGGAGAAGAATTCTCGGGAAGCAGCTGTGACTGGGGCGAGAGGACTCCTTAGGGAACGACCGAGTGCCAAGAAACGTTCGTATTTACACACGCTGAGAAAATACTAAAAGCGGGGGAAAAGTTTCATAACATGAGCCAATATATATAGATGTAGACCGCTTGAAGGTTCAGAAAACTAATTCAGACTCGTCCATGATTAGGTATGTCGTTATTATTAATGTACTATCTTTTTAGCGGAGAGCCAAAAAGTGCAGTTATAGCACAGGAATATATTATACTACGTACAAGATAAGGTGAAAAATCTGGGCTCTTTTTATTTTACTAGCTGACCCGCCCGCGGCTTCGTACGCGTGGTTTGTCAATAAAACATTACCCTCCTTCTATGCAGTCGCGTAAAGTGTATCCTATGTCTCAAGTCCATTCATAATCTATCTAGGTAGATATAGGTACGAAATTCCATCGAAATCGGACGAGCGGTTAAGTGGTGAAAAGGTAACAAACAGACAGAGAGACAGTTACTTTCAAATCGGTATGTATGTACGTAGATTATAACCTGGATTAACACATAGGCTACTTTTTGTTGACAAATAACGCGTGCAAAGCCGCTGGCGGAAACTAGTTATACATATTAACCTTTCTCTTGAACCACTCTATCTATTGCTGAAAACTGCATTAAAATCCGTTGAGTAGTTTAAAAGATCTAAGAACAGCGGAAGCGACTTCATTTTATACTACCAGTATATAAAGATTGTCATCAGCGAAAACTTTGTACTTACCACTTTATAAGCTTATTGGGCTCATGGAGGAGTATGAGATTTGGCATACTAGTTAAAGTTAAGTTTAGTTTAGAGAAGAATGCTAAAATTAAGCAAAAAAAAAATGTATAACGGTTGAATTATTTCGACCACTGTGCAATTAATAATAAGTAATCTCACAGACTAAATGATAAAAGTCCCATGGTGTCGATTTCGTTGATGCTTATAACAGCAATTTTATGTCATGATTGGATGGGTTCGCAAAATACCGTTCAAGTTCCCAGAGCCGCCAGACCTACATCTTTTTAGCAAAGCCGAATTTGCTAGTTTTTATATATTATATTAAACCAACATTCATTATTGGCATATTCTGTGGGCCCTGCTTTCAAGCTATGCTTTCAAGCTAGGCATTACGCATACGATACGTTGGTTGTTAACTACACGTCTATTTTATACTAAAAATTTTAGCTTCGCTAATGTGACGTAGGTCTGGCGGCTCTGGGATCTTATAATATGTATAGGTACCTACATTGCGGTAAGTGACGGATATAATAGTGACACGACAATATATTGCTAATGATATGTTGCAATCAAAAAAATATATTTTATCCTCAATTTTATCTCACACCTGCGTTAATTTTTGATAGCTTATCGAATTGACTATGTCGACTGATTTGGCCGTTTGTCCAATACTCGCGATTTGCTCGCTTCGGGGCTAGACGCGCACAGTTTTGTGTATATTCATAATGCTGTAGAAATAATATATCGTAAGACCAATGGTAGAAAGTGAGTCATTAACAATGAAGTTAACTGTAGCTTTATTAGTTTTCACAAGCTTGGTGTTCAGTGCTCAGGCAAGATGTGCCATGCGCTCCGAATGCGCTGAAGTCGGCGGATTCGCAAAGCCCTGCCCCGTGGACCATGAAGCCCTGCCGCTAGTCGCCGAAGAGTTATCACCAGACGAAGCGGACGGAGTAGTTGACATGTTCGCAAAGAGATGTCCGAATCTCGCCTTTGACGATAATGGTTATATGAAACCCTACAACGATATACTTACCTGCTGTGACCATGTTCAACTCAGGAAAATGGACGAGAGCTTAACGATAGCTGAAAGTGTGCTAGGACGCTGCCCTACATGCTTGAGGAATTTCGCAAGACAGATCTGTGAGATGAACTGCTCCCCGGATCAATCTACATTTGTAGGTGTCGAAGTTGAGGCGACGACAGATGGAACGAACACAGAGTATGTAAACGTAATTAACTACAGGATGTATGAAGAGTTTATGGACGATTCCTTTGCGTCGTGTAGCGGAGTCCTAGTTCCTCAAACCGGTTTGCCGGCCGTCAACATGATGTGTGGTAATGCCCCCGTGTGTGACGCGCAAGCTTGGTACGACTTTACGGGAGATACCGAGCAAAATCCTCTCGCTCCAGTACATGTTAACTTCATCAGATGGCCTACTCCTGAAGACTCAATGAGTGTGCGAGCCCCTCCATGTAACGAGACGTTGCCGGGTGATTTGCCGTGCAGCTGCGTGGACTGCCTCACGACGTGTCCCATTGGCAGCGAGCCATACGAACCACACATCTGCACTGTTCTTGGCCTTAACTGCATCGCGTTCTCCACAGCTATTGTTTTCTTTGTAGTCACAGTAACAATATTCATAATTTTAACTCTGATAGATTACAAAAGGACAAGAAATCTGTCTAAATCGCCAGTCTCGGAACCACAAGAAGTAAACAAACTAATCTTGCTCTTCCAAAAGTTCTTTTCGAAAGTGGGTGTGTTTTCTGCGAGTCATCCTGCAGTTATATTAATGTTAACATCGTGGGTTGCGTTTAGTATGTTATTTGGTGCCTTGAATATTAATTTAACTTCGAATCCACTCGAGCTGTGGTCGGCACCGGGAGCTCGAGGTCGTCAAGAGTTGAATTACTTCAATTCCAGATTCGGACCATTTTATCGCGCTGCTCAAGTTTATCTCACTTTTGATTTAGAAAACTTCGAAGTGAATAATATTACGTACGGTCCAGCTTATAGAGTTGAAGCTCTCGAAGAATTGGTCAGGCTTGAAGATGCTATAATTGATATTGGTAGGTTGGAAGGTAGTGTAGTTTTGGAAGATGTCTGTTATGCGCCCAATCGTCTGCCTGGTGCAGAGCCGGATCTCGGTCAGTGCGTATTTATGTCGGCAAGTATATACCTCGGTTATCAAAGAAATAATATTAACAACGAAACATATCTGAATAATATTCAGAACTGTCTGAACAATCATTACAACTTTGCTTGTCTCGCGTCGTGGGGAGGAGGCTCAGAACCTGAAATTACTTTTGGTGGATACGATGATAACATTTTAACCGCCAACACTTTGTTGATAACTTTCCCTATAGCTAATCATATCTTAGAGGAAAATCTCCAGCCGGTGTTAGATTGGGAAGCAAAGTTTATCGAATTGTTATTTGATTATGAAGCTAATTGGAAATCTGACTTTGTGACTGTTGCTTTCGGAACAGAGAGGTCCATTGAAGATGAGATTCAACGGGTGTCTGTGGCAGAAGCGGTACCTATAACGATCAGTTATGTTATTATGTTTATTTACGTCGTCGCAGCTCTAGGTAACATCAGGAGCTGGAAAACTTATTTTGTTGACAGCAAGATAATGGTCGCGATTGGAAGTATAGTCGTTGTTCTCAATTCAATATTTTGCGCTATGGGTGTTATGGGTTATCTGGGCATCACAGTCACATTATTTGCTATCAATGTTATACCTTTCTTCGTGCTTTCTATAGGTATCGATAATGTTTTCCTTATGGTGAATACAATGGAAGATATTCAAAGTAATCTGAAACAATTTGACGATTACCAAGAAAACATGAGTTATTCGAAAAAGAGGAATTTCGTTTTTGAAAAGACGTTGATGAGGGTCGGCCCTTCTATGTTTGTATCGTCAGTTACGCAAATCACGTGCTTTGCTTTGGGCGCCTTGACGAATTTCCCGGCTGTCCAAACACTCGCTGTTTTCGCTTCCATCGCTTTAGGATTCCTTTTCGTTTTCCAAGTAACTACGGTTGTTGCTCTCCTGTCGATTGATTATAAACGATTAACACAAAATAGATTCGATATTCTTTGCTGCATTCAAAAGAAGATATTGAACGATCACGACCCTTTAAACTCTGTATCCCCACATAAAAGTGTAACTCAAAGATTAATGGAACCGTATTCGAAGTTTATCGTCGATTGGCGAGTAAAGATTTGCGTGGTCGTTATATTTATGGGAATGGCTTCCGCGAGCATTGTTATGATTCCTCAAATAGAAATAGGGTTAGATCAAGAACTAGCCCTCCCTCATGATTCATACGTGTACAAATATTTGGTAGCCGTAGCAAATTACTTGAAATTAGGTCCACCCGTGTATTTTGTTCTTAAATCTGGCTTAAATTTCAGTGATATTAACCACCAAAATGCTATTTGTGGAGGGCAATTATGTAACGACGACTCATTAACGACGCAAATTTTCTTAGCTTCCCTACATAGTGAAGTCACTCATATAGCGCGAAGCTCTAACTCTTGGTTAGATGATTTCATCGATTGGTCTGACTTATTTGGCGCTTGTTGCAAATACAACACCACTGACAATGGCTTCTGTCAGAGTATGGATAACTCGCCTGAGTGCAGTTACTGCTCTATCGAAAAAAACGAGTGGTCTAATGGTCTTAGGCCCCACCCTGAAGCCTTCGAAAGATACATACCATTCTTCCTCCAAGATGAACCAACTGAAATTTGTAACAAGGGGGGTTTGGCTAGTTACGCTGGTTCTGTAAACTACATTTTAGACTCAGAAGGGAAGGCCACTGTCCAAGACACCAATTTTATGGCTTATCACACCGCCTTGAGTACCTCTTATGATTATATAACGGCAGTCTATTACGGTTATGAGATCAGTGAAAACATAACACGGGCTATTAAAGAAAATACTGGTCTCGATGTTGAGGTCTTCCCATACTCTATCTTCTACGTATATTACGAACAATATTTGACCATATGGAGAGACTCGTTCTTGATGATTGTATACTGCGTTGCAGGTGCTATCTTTTTCAATCTCGTGGCTTCAGGGTTCAGTATCATAACTACTTTCACGGTTATGTTCACTTCTATATTAGTTGTTGTGAATATGATGGGTGTTATGTATATTTGGAACATACCTTTAAACGCTGTTTCTAACATGAATTTGATTGTATCTATCGGTATAGCTGTGGAGTTTTGCAGTCATATCGCTTATGCTTTTATTACCAGCAAGTGCCCTCCAAGGGAACGAGTAGAAGGTGCTATTCAATCTGTAGGAGCCACTATTATATCTGGGATTACCTTTACTAACATTCCTATTGTGGTTTTGGCCTTTTCGTACACTGAGGTCATTGAAATATTCTTCTTCAGAATGTTCTTCAGCATAGTTGTATTGAGTTTCTTACACGGAATGATATTCTACCCGGTTTTATTAAGCTACGTTAGTAATTTAACCTCAAAATAGTGTTTTATTAAATAATTTGATCAGATCTTGGTCAGTGCCTGAAGCCGTACTCTATAGCATTATGGAAAGAAAAAAGGTACTTGGTAAATTAATTTATTTGTACAATAAGTGATCACTAATTAAGGTAACAATGTGTATTAAATTTAAGACTAGAGATTTAAGTTGTAAATACTATTTAATATTAAAGAAACCCTAAGTCACTCATAACATTTTATTTTAACACCTTTACACAAATATATCTACTAACAGAAAATCAAAGGAAGACTGAACACCGAAATGGCTATGTATGTACATTTAATATTAGTGTACTTAATAGTAGAGTGAAAACATTGTTTACAGAGTAAGAATTAGATGACAAGAAAAACTGTGATACATAAAGTTAGTGGCAGTAACGAAAATTACTCCTACCAGTATTCACATTTTGTTGTATGTCTAATTAATCACGCAACTAAGTTATCTGATAAGATACCACAACAGGGCAATGATTTCGGAATGTAATTATTGGAAGATTATAGTGACTCAATTGTAGGTAATTTGCATCGAGTAGTCACGCTTCTAGCACATGATTCAAATATGCAATGTAGCAGATAGCTAAGCGTAGGATCTCGATTTTCGAAAGCTTTTTATCCGGTGGTAAGGTTGGAAGCAGTTGCCTTAGAGACCCGAAAGCAGCGTTGAATGCTTCAACCCGAATTCTTTCTCTAGTTGCATGGGCAGTTCGGTACTTGAGTGTGGCCCTACGGCGGCGCCTGCGTTCTTCCCTGGTTAGGCCTGCGCAGGGAGACCCTGCGCCGCTGGAGAGGTAGGCGTCTTCTGAGAGCGCGCACGATTCTAGGGTCCTGTCTCTGGAACAAAACAATAAGTACTATTCTTTGCTGATAATATGTTACAAAATAAGGTCTTAAAATTAAATATATCTTCCGGTTAGGCCTTGCAAGGTCATACAAATTCTTGTCAATTTTAATTAATTTTAAAAATAATATTCAATTAATCTTAAATTTAAACATTCATTAACCGAGTAAAAGCAATAATTCAGTAGCCTTATGAATAATTTATATTTAAATTGATTAAATGGTAACTCCATACTGTCATTAGGTAACTTAATATACATTCTTGTACACATGCAATACACATTTTTATTATAAATTTCAAGTCTTATCCTAGGTAACTTTAAGTTAGTATTACGAAGTCTGGCAGAATCATTCCCTTCAATAAATAAACCATAATTATATCTGACAAACAACCAAATCTCTTTTATGCATGAGCAAAGTAGGGGCAGTATTTTAAGATCCTTGAATAAAGGCCTGCACGATTCTTGAGGATCAGTTATGCCAGCAAGCGCACGTATGCTTTTCTTTTGGACTAGGTATAAATGCTTTGTCAACATCAACTGAATTTCCCTAAATTATTATTCCATACTGTAAAATAGACGCTACATGTCCGAAATACGCAGCTCTTGCAGAATCCTCTGATGCCATATTTCGAACTAGCTGTTGCCCGCGACTTCGTACGCCTTATACTACTAAATGTGTAGGTAACTTAGAAATAAAGCTACACTCCCTGTGGCAACTTGACTTGATACCCCATATTTATCCCATAAGACCTGATTTATCAGATAAAAAGTAGCCTATGTATTAATCCAGGTTATAATCTACGTACATACTAAATTTCATCGTAATCGGTTCAGCTATCGAAGCTTTCGCAGATAATCAAAATATTACTAGGTGACCCGCCGAACTTCGTACCGCCTTGGCATGCATATGACGCGGGCTGCCAATATACGTCACCGGTAGAATTGTCGATCGGCCATCATTAGCTGCATCTATGTGCAAATGAATTTTCTTCATAATTTTTTATTTGAATTTTTCCGATATTTTAATAGTTATTCTGCTATTCGGGGCCGAAACAAATCAAAGCTAATCAAAATCGGTCTAGCCGTTTCGGACTAACCCGACTTTGTTTTATAATAACAAACTGACCTCGTGAACTTCGTACCGCCGCCTTAGAATTAATAAATTTTGTGTGAATTAACCTAATTAGCTGACTTAAATTGTTTTTACTCCAATGCCAATTTCTGTGCACGTACCCACTATAATCTATCTCTATCTTCAAAGTTATTATGGTTAAGCTCGCCTTACATATCCTTTCTGTAAGCTGTTACTGTGAAAAATCCCGTTATGAACATTATTAGGCTTTTACAGCCGTACAAAAAGTGCCGTAGCGGACGGTATTTCACGTCCACATGGCGGGGTATTGGTAAAGTTTTCAACTAGCAATAATCGCACCTCGGATTAACCTCATTGGTTACGATATTGCCTCTGCGCAAAGTTAACTCTAACGAAAATGTGAGTTCGACCCGGTGGTCTGGCCAAAACGCTTCGATAGCGCGTTCTAACTTGCTTAGTGGCGACATCTAGTTGTGTTTCGGCAAAACTTGTTTGTAATATTTTTATGGAATGTTTTTGCCACGTTCATATACAAGTAAAATATAAATAAAAATATGAATTGTGTGCATATTTTTTATTAGATTTTTTTTATTATAAATCTATTTAATTTATTTTATTGTGTGAGTAACTAAATCTATTTTAGTATGGAAATATTTCTTTTTATTATTTATATGTTATTTTATTATGATTGTTATTGTATGATATTTTATAATTTGCATTTGACTGAGTTTGACAACATTGCTTCCAGACGTATAAACCGATTTCAATACCGGACCATTTGTTTCATTGAAAGCTTTCACATAGACAAACAAATAATGTCATATTGCTGCTATTTAAGTTGTAAATTTTAATAAAATTTAAGTTATATATATATATAAAACGTAAGTTACCTTTTCCTTGGCGCTAAGTTCTCTCGTCCCGTGATAGGAAGGAGCGCCTCCCGCGATTCTCCGAGCATACACGGGAGGGACCCTTCGTCCATACTAGACGTAGACTCTAACCAGCTCTTCATGGTGATCTAGAAGAGAAAAATGTTTAGTAACTTTTAGTCACCATCAAAACCGCAAATGCTTTTTCAAATGTGCCATTATTTTACACTCTATTCTAGCATTTCTAGCATGTATGATTTTTTTTCAGAGGACTTAATTAGAAATGTATAGAAAAAGTAATCCGTTTTCTATGGAAAAGCGTTAGCTAAACAGTCTATAAAAATGTAGGTTGAATGGTATTTTAATCATAATAAACAAAATATGGTGGAGCAGGATGCTGACTGAGTGGTGGCCCCGAGATGGAACTAGGAACGCAGGTCGTCCACCGGCAAGATGGGTCGACGACATTATAAAAATCGCAGGTCGTATGTGGGTTAGAACAGCGCAGGACAGAGGTGAATGGCGACAACGAAGAGAGGCCTATGCCCAGCAGTGGGATGATGATGATGATGATGAAACAAAATATACGGCATCCCCGTTTAGCATAATTCTGGTTTTTAATTTTATAAATACCTAAATTAAATGAATATAAAAGAAACGATTAAGCCAAATATCATTGTAAGCTATTTTTATGGATATAAACCCATACATTTTGTCAATTAACTCATTTAACAACGACCAAACTATCGAATCGATTCGCCACGGTTCAGCGGAAGAGTTCGAGGGTTATAAAAAGAATAAATACGGATTTATTATCCCCTAAAGAGCTCGCTTAGTTCGAGGTGTGAACGGGTGCTGTATTATTTATAACACCCCTGCGGCACTTGAGGCTAGTCAATTTGATTTTATGGGGAATCAAAACAAACGTGATGCAGACACGGTTAAAGGATCTGCTGAGAAGCTTAATATTTTCTTGAGATAAATACAACTGAATTGTTTAGCTGGTATTTCCGAATGAACCAGACTCATGCAAATTTATAATAAAATATATTCCCGTAGATGAAATTCTACGTTATTGATCGAGCGAAGCGAGATCTCCAAATCAACTTGGGCAAATCGGCGTTGTATGTATGTTTGTTTGTTTGTCCGAGGATAACTTTCGAATCGTTTATCCGATCAGCGTGAAATTTGGTATATAGGTAGGTAGTGATGGCACAATTTTGGTGTGAGTCAATGACCTAAAAATGTTGGGGGGTTGTTGAGATATTGGGGTTCAAGAGGGGTAAAAAAAAAATGAGATTATAAGGTCAAATGGGACGTTAAATGACAGGTATTTATTAGTACATTTCATCCCTGTTTTTATTTTTAGTTTAATCCTTGTAGTTTTTGAGTTATTAGCTATAATAAAAACAAAACTTTGACAAAATTCACAGGGTACACCAGTGACCCCATAATGCTGGAATTTGGTATTCGTGTAGCTTTAGTGACACAAATATAGGCAAAAGCCAGTTATGTCCAACTGCAGGGCAAACATTTATAATTACTATGTACTTAGGGCTTTAGGAAGTGAGTTCTGTTGAAATGAATAATTTCATTTTTTTATTTTTACTTCGTTCATTGTTTTCAGCCTTGATGATATAAATATCTTTACATTTTATATATTTTTTTTAAATATAAATTATAGACTAGCGTTTGACCACTATCTCGCCTGACGGTAAGCGATGATGCAGTCTACGATGGTACACGCTTGCCTAGAAGAAACCTATTTGTAAGATGATTTGATGTTTGAGGAATTTGGTGCAGACATTTTTCTTTATTGAAATAAAAAATAAAAATAATACTATTGCACATTTCTATCAAAGATAAGGATGGTGAGCTAAGCGTTAAAAGCATTTTCGTCCAGGCAATCTTACATTTGGTAAAGATAAACTCTATAAAAACCTGACTTGTAGACTTGCTAGCCTATCAACCAATGCAAACCACGAATTAAATAGATTACCAACTAGAAAGGATTACCCGCTGTCTAATAAGTATTGTTATATGTTACAAATCATGCAGCTGCTTTGATAAGACCACCTGCAGATAACAAATTATAAGTACCTAGGATTTGGTGTCTGATCCATTATACATATTACCTAATCTTTGTTGTGTAACTTACTTTTTTTTTAATTTGGATAGATGTTCGTTTGACCACAATCTCACCTGATGGTAAGCGATGATGTGGTCTAAGATGAAGCACAAAAACCAAAAGAAACCTATTCACTCTTACCTTAAAGAGGATTGTATTATTTAGGTAAAACAGACGACGGTAAAGTGTTCCATAGCTTAGCTGTACGCATCAAGAACGTAGAACCAAAACGGTGATGCATGATGTATCAACTAAAGTACGGATGGTACTGAGCCGTGCGCCTGCTTGTCCTTTGATGGAAAGGATCGTATACATTTGGGCAATCCTTAACTTCACTACTTACTTTTTTAGTAGGCGGTAAGTAAAAGATTTTAATTGCTAATCAGGGGCACAGATCAGAAGTTACTAAACAAAAGGCTTGATTTAATAATAACAGAATTGGCAACTTACTTGTTATAATATTTAATGAGTACTTACGCTTCCCCGACGAATGTCAAACCCGGACTAGCCGTTCTTAGGATTCAGTATAAGGTAATGTCTATGTACTTGATGCGTAATAAATAAATTAAAAAAAAAACTACGGGCCTTACAGTAGTCGCATATAATCTGACCACCGCGCGCGCTCATTGGTCAAATCAAATAGCGCGCGCTTCCCCGGTTTTCTGTTACACATTTCCGTCTCTTTTGCCAAAATCACTCCCAACAACCGAGATGAAAGGTGTTACACATCAATATGGACGTAGATGATAATTGTGTATTAACATTTCTACTTTTGAAGGAGATTATGGCTCTTACCGATTTTATAATCCAGTCAGGAAATTACATCCGAATTTCAAAAATCACAGGTATCACTAAACACATCCTCTCACTAGCACTCACTATTTGTAAATCCAGCATCCCTGGACCTCTCCCTCTTTATATCCTCTGAAGGGATGGACCAACCCTCCGTGCGTAGTAACTATTTATTTGTTCTGTGTAGGGAAGAGGGCGGTGCCAAACTCACTTGCAAGTGTTGTAGCAGAATTGATATTTTCAGTAGATAATTACTATCCATTGGGTTTGGAGAAGAAAAATAAAAATGATGTTCAATGCACGAGTTACGATAACATAAACTGTCCCATTGCTGGACAAAAATCTCCCCATTTCCTTCCGTTACTTCTCATAACTATATTTTTCTGGCTGGTCAAGTGACTGTCCTCACAATTAATTCTAATAAATCACTATTACAACCAAAATTAGATATTGTTATGTTACATAAACAATTATTACTAATTAATATTAATATTTATGTAATTTTATGATTATATTATACATTATAATTATGTATTTTATTTTATCTATATTTTTATAAATATACGTGTACTAATAATATCGGATTTACGCCGCCGTCCTTATTTTGTTCACATAGATCCTGTCCATCCAAAGGTTGCCTGGAAGAGATCGCGTTTAGCGATAAGGCCGCCCATTGTACCTATTATTTAAGAGTGTATTTTCTTATAAATGTTTGTATTTAATGGTGTGCAATAAAGAAATTATCGATCTATCTATCTATTACTTAAATGGGACAATATTACCAACATAACTAATTTAGGCATTAGTTATGCTGGCGATGCAAACTCGTACAAATATTAACGTTTTTTCTGAATATTTGTACCTAAATGTCCGTAGCAAAATCTTTTTCAATCTACCGAAAGTCTGTGTGATCGTATGCGATTAGATCAACCATTGTATTTTATGGTGTACAATTAAGTGTTTTCATTCATTCATTCTGTACCAATCCAATACAATATCTTTATTGATGACACTAAGTTATAGGTCAACTACCAAGGTAGGTATATGTGACTTAAAAATTATTAATATTTATAATTTATATTATTCATATAATCATAATAAATTCAGGATAAAAAATTAAAGGTACATACATGTATTAATTATTGATATACGTTTATTGATATGAATTATTATTATTATTATTATTAACGAATTGGTAATATGTTTAATATGTTCAAACATCTTAAATGTTAGGTCTGATCTCCTTTACAGCATCACTATTAACTCCACTGCCGCCGTTTCCGCCCACTCGCAACCAACCAATCCCGATGTTTCCCGCCTATCGATCTTGGACGCAGGTGCTCCAGGGTAATTGCGACTGCTTGGGATGGCTTTCAATCCTGAAACATCTGGTCTCCCGTATTGGAATCTTATATTTATAAATATTTGAATTTTATACAGGTAACATTTTCAGTATCTCTGAATTGCATAGAAAAAGCTACGGTAGTATAGACGGCAGTAATTGTCCAGTTACAAAGCCTTCTACGTAGAGAATAAACCAAATGTAATAAATACCCGCGTATCGAGTAAGTTTTCAGGTAAGTGAATCATCGTAGCATATGTTACGCTGCGGCGCCGGCCGTAGCAGCTAAGATAGGTAGACCAAATCAAAATATAAAAAAATAGAAAAATCCCACCATCTGTTATTGTGTTTCGTTAAATGCTTTTTGTTTCATTTAATTTCAAACATTTTACACTGAAATATAAATCCTAAAATAAACAATATTCGCATGGGTGAGGACAATGACAGCCTTTCGGATAAACATAGCTACATATTCCGAAGCACATGTCATCCTGTCTAGCTCGAAGCTAAGGGCAGTGCAGCGGTGGTAACAGGTAAGTCTGAAGTAAAAAGCCATATTATCATTACCCAGAATTGCGAAAAATACCCCAATCTAAGAACCCTGGCCAGGGCAATCATTGGGATTCCCTCCCTGTACAATTTTGCAATACGAGAACAGCTCCCACACATACTTTCTATACTTCAAATACCTACCATCTATGAGCAGAACAAAGGATTGATATATAGGTAAGAGTAAACGGCATCATAATAAGATTTGTTTCCCACCTAATAAGACAGCCTTGTTTAATCAGAGTGTGATTTGTATGGCTCCACGTATATAATATAACCACCTACCTGAGTCTGTACTGGATTCTTCCAGTCTCATTATGTTCAAGAGAAACTTGAAACTAATATTAATAAAAAAGGCATACTACAATATAAATGAGTTTCTTAGCGATAAATTCCTTGCATAATGTTATTGAATCTGACATTTTATTATTAATTTTCTATTTTAAGGTAAGAGCTGATGTTCAATATTGTAAATAATGGAATCTTATTAAATTTAGTTTTTCTATGTTCGAACGCTGATTGAAATTGCATGCGATAAGCGCTGATTATAGACGAACTTAAACTGTATCACTAACCCTGTGTTACTAACCCATATTCGGAATAAATAATTTGATTCGATTTAAGTAATGTATGAATTTTTCCATCATGTACTATCAACAGACCTATTATATAGCATAACTAGCCGTTGCCCGCGACTTCGGACGCGTTACACTACTAAATGTGTAGGTAACCTAGAAATAACGCTAAACTCGCTGTTGCAACTTGACTTGACACCCCATTTTATCCCATGGGAACTGATTTATTGGATAAAAGGTAGCATATGTGGTAATCTACGTATATACCAAATTTCATCGAAATCGGTTCAGCGGTTACAACGTGATTGAGTAACAAACAAACGTAAATAATGTGTGATTAATATCAAATGATGGTATTATTTAAGGGTGTGGGAATTTTAAGGTAGGGCATGACCCTACAATGTTAGCTACGGCCTGTTTCAGTGCAGGAACTTCTTAACCGAGCCTATTAAAATATTTAGATACACAAATTAAAATAAATTGCTTACAATTTGCAGTTATCTTATCTATTTCTTTACCAAATCTAATCGTAGTATAGGGTTAATGCACGTGCAAGGTACTATTAGGTAGGTACCTAATAAAATTACGAAATTATTCACAGATAGTATTTATCAATACAACATTCTGAACAAATCCAACAACAATGTAACTCATCAATACTTTTCTATTCAGTTTTGTAAGTACATATTGTTACGCCGAGGCTGTTAAACAATGAGTAATAATCGAACCTTCTCGAACGCTTTTGTTTTGCTGTGTTATTGTTGCTATTGTTTGTGGTTTCGCAGAATGGTGAGTGGCCATTGTGTCGAGGGACCGACCCTTTCCTGGAAGGATCGACATCGTTCTCGAACAATCGAAATGTGTGCGATATAAATAGGCCGGAGAGATGGCCGGACAGTCAGTCTCAGCGGAGTCTGAGTAGTGAGTCAGTCTCAAGTCTCAGTGAGCTAGTCTCAGCGAGGCCCTGGAGGACTGACGTGGGAAGGGTCTCGCGTGAACAGTAGTTGCTCCCGAGTCAGTCTGGATTAAGCTATACGTGCGATCATTTCGGTGACTTTAAGTGGTGCAACAGTGGTGTGAATTATTGTGTTGTGATACGTGTGACCAAGTTCGTGTATTCATCGTTTAGTGCTGAATAAAAGTGTTATTTTGGTTAAACCGATTCCCATTATTTTATCCCGAACCCTCAGCTCGTAACAATATAAACAAAACTAACTTAGATGTAACACATTACTTTTCCTTATGAATGAGAGAACATGAAAATAATCGTTACTAAAAATAAAACTTTAGCAACGAAGTTACCGGGGTCCATTGTTTTTTTTATATTTTTCACAACCAGACTTTGGCCTGTATAATTTTTTAATAGAAATAAGGATTTGTCATGGAGATTGTAATTAATTATAGCATAATTTGAATGTGGCTTCGTTGGATAGAGCCGCGGGCATTACTTATCATTAAAATGTTTCAAAATGGAACCTTTCATTTGTTTAAAAACTTATCTCTACTCGTAATATCAGATCTTTGATTATATACTTGTCTAGATGACACATTGTCTGTACCGAAACGGCCCAAATAAAGTCTACTATATTTGGTAGACTCGCTTCTCACCTAAGTCAGTGTCATTTGAATCACTTAGGCATAACGTGCTCACGAAAAATAATTAATTATGCCGGTTTGTGCTGTCAAATTGTGTCGCAATTATGTGGGAAAACCGTGTAATAACATCAAGATCACTTTTCATAGGTAAGTTTTACCATTTATCCACTATCATTTGAAAAAAACACGATTTTTTAGTTAGATTTTTTGTTTGTTACTCTGATTACCCGGTGTTGCCAGTTTATTACTAGGGAGATTTGGCGAAACTATGGGAGACAAATTACAAATATCATTAACATATAATTAACATAACATTACATCTTGTAATTCAGAAAATTATGAAATAATATCAACCCTCAAAATGATGAACAAACATGTGAAACAGCTTATCTGTGAAACAATCGATCATTATTAAACAAAAAGAGAGTGGGTCGATGGTTTTGATGACCAGTGTATGTTTGCGCACATACTTGTGCACTTTAATAAATATCTTGTGTAGTTGACTAATCTCCGTAAAAATTGGCTGCCGTGACCGAAATTCGATCAGCAGAATATTATTATTTAAAATATGACAGTATTTATTTGATCAGAAAATGATAACTTACAAGTATAAAATAAATGAAATCTATGACGTCATGCACTGTATAGTATTTTTGTTAGTTCTTTCTAATATTTTGGGTTTCAGATTTCTTACGGATTCCGTACTAGCAAATCGCTGGACAGACATTATACAGCGGGCACGAAATGAAGACCAGTGGAAACCTCACAAGACTTCAGTCGTGTGTTCCGAACATTTCTCTGATGATGATTTATATTTTACAAAAAGGGATTACGCCGTCTAAAGAATGGATCGGTACCAAGCAAGGTACGATATGTCATAGACCAAGTTAAATTTTCTTTTTTAAAATTGGTAATCAAAAGATCGTACAGTATGGTTTTTAATAACACATCAAGCTTAGAGCAGAGTAATTTTCATATTTTATTGATTTCAAATTATGTTGTTACAGTGTTTATTTTTGTCAGCGACGGAAACAGAATCTTCAACAAATAAAAAAACAAGTAAGGTCTTAGCGGCTTAGCACGATCTGGCCGGCTAAAGCTAATTCAGAACTTTACAAAAATGATCATTAGTTTTAATACGAATTATTTATTTTTAACAGGACCCGTCTGCATCTAATATGGCGATTGATATTTACAATCAAATTATTGAACCTAAACCTTCGTGCTCGAAGGAGCCGGTGAGTGACGAGCCACCGACCGTTTTACAAGATTTTTCAGACTTGGAATCGATATTTGATACTCCACGCAAAGTCAAGTTACGCCGTACATTACGTCGCAAGATAATACTGGAACGCAAACATAAGGCTACCATTAGTTCATTAAGAAAAAAAATATTCGTCTGAAAAAGCCAAATACCTCTTTCAAATGTATTATCAACACTTTTTTTTTTCTTTACAAAATAATTAGTCAGTTTGTCGGTCATAATTATTTCAAAAATATCGGTGATTGTTGTCAAAATCACCAAACAAGCCTGATAAGACTTATAATAGAACAATATAAGCAAATAAGATGTCACCATATTTGTAAATCGGATAACGTAGCCGAGGCAGTAAAATCTAAAAGACAAATATTCCGAAAACAAACACAAAGAGATGGGTTTTAATATGGTTTTAATCTATAAATTACTGTTTTTTTTTATGCATGTTTGTTGTTACTAAAATAAATAAATAACATATAAAAAATGATTATTTTATTTAACCTTCATCGTCTTAAGTAATGGAGGAAAGGTAAGTTAATAATTTAGAGCAGGCATCCCTAAACACGCATACCTTGACAGTTTGACTACAATAAGTACACGAGCGGTACTCACACATAACACGCAATTACTGTTACACATTACTGTTTTTTAAATTTTAAACTAGTGGTTCGCCCCGAACTGAGATCTCACGAGTCTCCAAAAAGAACAAAAAAAAAATATTCGTAACCTATGACTATCAAAATAGTGCCACGAAATAATAACCACTTTACTTGACCTACAGTTTCATTCAAATTACAGGTAACGGGAGTTCATGTGTTTAGGAAGATTTTTTTGTGGTAGGTAGAAATTGCAGTAATTCTGGATTTCAGACTTTTGCCTATATGTATTTGTGTCACTAAAGCTACACGCATATAGCCCGGTCACATTATCTCGAGACCTCGCTGGAATGCGAACCTCCCGCCCCGTTCTCCTTTCCTACATACCTATATTACCTACATTAAATTAATTAACACAATATTTGTTTTGTTGGAAATCTTATTGTTTATAATAATATCCTACTAGAGGATGCTTGTTTTGCGCACCATATGATGCTGGCGCCTCACATTGGCTGTGTTGGCTCCAAGTTATACTGTTGGATCCAACACACCAATGTGAGGATCGATCTGAGGCCGCAATCTTGGTTGCAATTATTGGCCATTCTATTCGTAGCCAACGTTGGAACCAAGTCATAAGCCAATGTGAGGCGCCAGCATCAGAGCGCCGACGCGACGTGACGTCATCGACGCTAGGTCTCGAGATAATGTGACCGGGTAATACCTACCAAATTTCAGCACTTTTTAGTTCAGTTTTTATTATAGCTAATAACTTAAAAACTACAAAATTTAAACTAAAAATAAAAACGGAGTAGAAATGTACTCACAAAGACCTCTTACTAGACGTGCCACTTGACCAGATAGTCCCATTTTTTTTTACCCCTCTTGAACCCTAATATCTCAACAACCCCGCCCCCCCCCCACATTTTTAGCTTATGAGTCACACCAAAATTGTGCCATCACAGCCTACCTATATACCAAATTTGATGATAATCGGATAAACGCTTCGAAAGTTATCCTCGGGCAAAGAAACATACATACATACATCCATACATACAACGCTGATTTGCCCAAGTTGATTTGAAGATCTCGCTGCGCTCGATCAATTGAAATTAATTCACGAGACTCATTTTCTAGTTTATTCGTGAATATTCTACGGCAAGAACTTGGAAAAAATTCTTAACTGATTGAAAGTTACCCAATCCTGAGCATAATCTGATTTCAAATCGTCCAAAGCCATGCTACTGTCAAGCTAAATCTGAAATTGATTTACTGGTTCACAAAGTATGATAATTTATGCGAAGAAACTTGTACCATCCGGTGACATCGGTTAATGCTTGTTAGTTAGTATTAATCTATCTATAGTAAGCAATAAACATTACTCGGTTAGATTCGATACTAACGGGTTGTGTTTTATTGCTCATATTCAAGACTCCTATAACCTTTAGCGTTAGTCCGGTGTTAATGTTTTTGTAGGTAGAAAGTCCTCTAATAGGTTTAAATAAAAAAATCTGGAGTTATCATTATACCAATCGTAGGAGACCCCACGGCTGAACATACCTAGTCCTACTCTATAAATTTCTAAAGCGGCAGATCTTATGATCTTATGCGGCCTGCGCCCAACTAGATCTATTCAAGTTAAATTTCAACAGGTTATTTAACAAAATATGTTGATATATATAGTTACTAGTGGTTCGCCCCGAACTGAGATCTCGCGTAATCTTTGACTAACAAAATAGTGCCACGAAATGAATAACCAATTAATTTGACCTACAGTTTCATTCAAATTATAGGTAACGGGAGTTCATACTTTTGGTAACTCTTTTTTGAGGTACAAATTGCAGTTATTCTGGATTTCCGACTTTTGCCTATATTTGTGTCACTAAAGCTACAAGCATACCAATTTTCACCATTTTGGGGTCACTGGTGTACCCTGTGAATTTCGTCAAAGTTCAGTTTTTATCATCTCAAAAACTGCAGTAAACTAAAAATATAAACGGAGTCAAAATTTACTAATGAAAACCTTTCATTTGACGTCCTATTTGACCTAACAGTCTCATTTTTTTTTTGCCCCTCTTGAACCCCAGTATCTCAACAACCACACCAAAATTGTGTCATCGCTACCTACCTATGTATCAAATTTCACGATGATCGGATTAACGCTTCGAAAGTTATCCTCGGATAAACAAGCATACATTCATACATACATACATACAACGCCGATTTGCCCAAGTTGATTTGGAGATCTCGCTTCGCTCGATCAATTAGATAAACTGGGCTGTGTACGATGATGATAATAAGCTAATTCCTAAACATTATTCATAGATAGGTACGTAAAGTTCAACATGAAACTACCTAGTTTCAGATCAAATCGCAGATTTTGACTCCGCTCTTAAGCCTCTCAGTAATCTCGTAGCAGCTCTAGATTTGTGTTTGGGTCTATGAGGATAGGGTTTTCCGTTCATAGAGTTTTCGCATTTCGGCATCGAGGTATCCTTAAATTAATGGATTTTCGATTGCCATGGCCATCGCGCCAATAAGGTAACAAGATGGTTCTTCGCGAATAATTGTATGCAATTGGTAGGTTTTGTGAATTATAAAAAACCGTACATTAAAGGATAACATTCGCGAAGGTCACAGCAACGCTTATTTTCTTTATTGCGACATCGTACACGCGATGCAAATAAAGCAATATTTTTCATGATAATTTACTAATATTTCGTGATTTTTGTTTGCACGCATCAAAAAATGGCATATTGTGGACTACAGAAACCAAATAAATTATGGTAAATACCAAGTCATGGTTGGAGTTTGGTAGTAGGTACAGTAACAATTTTAATAAAACTATCTCGCTGAAAACGTATGTCTTCAAACACGTCTCTATAACCAATGTGTCCTGCCAACTATGACTTATGGTGCCGAGACATGGAGGCTCACGAAGGAGGCTGTGCACAAAATAAGTGTAACACAGAGAACCATAGAGCGCGCCATGCTCGGCATCACACTCTTAGATCGAGTTCCCAATACCGAAATTCGCAAGCAGACTTAAGTACAAGACGTCAGCAAGCGAATATTGGGGCTCAAGTGGAGTTGGGCAGGACACTTGGCCAGACGTAGTGACGACAGGTGGACTAAGGCACTAACAGGGTGGAGGCCGAGAACTGGCTATCGAAATAGGGGATGTCCACCAGCGAGATGGGTCGACGACATCCATAAGACCGTGGGTCGTACGTGGTTCAGACTGGCACAGGATCGGGAAGAGTGGCAGAAACAAGGAGAGGCCTATGCCCAGCAGTGGGTCGCCACAGGTTAAGAATTATGATGATGATGATTACGCTGAAATTAGGTAGGAACCTACAATAAAATTATATAGTAATTTGTGGCTCGGCTAACGATTCTATTATTTGTGTGTTATCCAGTATCGTTAGCAGTACCTACTGATCACCTAACTAATTCAAATTCATACATAAATGCATGAAAGGCATTTTTTATACTTGCTTAGGAGTTTAATAAGTTTTTGTTTCCTACAAAATATGTTAAGTAGGCAAAGGATAACTAAGAGGATAAAAACAGAATGTGATAAAATTATAGAACCTAAGTATAATCCATGTCTATAAAAGGTTGAGTTATCAGAGCTATTATGTCGATTCGCGTATGGAGAAGTCTTTGAACTTTATTACAGGCATACCGTGACACATTTACAAAGGCGCTTTCCAGAATAATTAAATCGGGAAATTCAGGAAGCCATGTTGCCATAGCAATCCTGAAGTTGTGCCGATAGGCTTACCTCCTTCCAGTAAGCGAACGTCGCAATGTAACCTTTTCATAGAATTTTTTGAAAAATGTAGAATTTTCGATAGTTTTTGCCTTGACAGTGCTCAATAATCTGTGATAGTTATATGCACTTTATTTCTATATTATATTTTTTAAACTCCTCAGTGTTCTGTGGTGCTGCGTTAAAATGGCATTCAATTTTGATAGTGGTCAGGTAAGTGGTTTTTAAATACCTTTAATAAAGCGTAGAATATTTATGTAGCCTCAATCTCGACTTTGATCTCGCGAGGAGCTGGAGTCTTGATTCCATATCTTCCAAGGTTTTGAAGTCTGTAAGAGTCAAAGTATCTAGAAAGTACTACTTACGATTGATAATTTCTAAAATCTTAGAAAATTGTTATGTGGAGTCCACGGGTCCACATTCCATTCAAAGGTTGTCTGGAAGAGATCTCTTTTTAGCGATAATACCACCCATTATAAGTTTTATTATATCTAGCATGTAAGGTATAACAAATAACTTCGTTCATTAATTACTTACCTAGGTAGGTACTAACTATCAGTGTGAGAGATTTCAAGCAGAAAAAACAGAAACAGATCAAGAGATTATGATCAGCTCGGGATGTTCCTGAACTCTTCATAATAATAATTCATAATTCGTTTATTGTCTGTAAACCTAGGTACAAAAGATGGTTAAGCTCTAGTTTTGAAGTTTGTTGGAAAAATAAGAAAAATAAAAATCACCCAGTTGATGCAACTCTCCTAATTCCACTTAACACCAGCAGCACCTGCAGGTCTGTCCCTAAGGGTTCATACAGTTTTTACTTGCTTACAAATTGTAATTCCTTTAATCCAAGTTAGATTCATCCAATTACATCGTAAATATCTTAACCGACACCTTCCTCATCCAAAAATCCACCTTATTTAGCTGGAATACAGTTTAAAAGTTCTTGGCAAGTGGTTGAATGAGCAAGTGTTACGAGGGGTGATTTTTTATTTGCAAGAGAATGACTATTTTTTACGGGTTTGTGCCCATTGTTAATCCGTGTTTGACACATCTAGCTGGTGGTCTTTAGTTAATAGCTCTTCTGTATCTGTGCTAAATTGTTTCTTTCTTTGTTGTTGTGATAGAAAATGGGAAATTAAGCCTTGGGATTACTGCGTAAAATATTGAAAGATAATGATGACACGTGCATGCTTTTGTGCATTCGCCGATTTTTGTTGTGCTAGCATCGACTAGGCAATACACCTACTGTGGATTCGAATTTTAATTAGTAAGTGTAATTTTCTATACGACTTTCCACGCGCACGTTAACACGTCAACAATCTCCAATCTGTCGTGCCCAACCGCTTCGTACGCACGACTCGATATTTGATCGAGCGAAGCGAGATCTCCAAATCAACTTGAGCAAATCGGCGTTGTATGTATATATGTAAGTAATATGTATGTATGTTTGTTTGTCCGAGGATAACTTTCGAAGCGTATATCCGATAATCGTGAAATTTGGTATATAAGTAAGTAGTGATGGCACAATTTTGGTGTGACTAAAGGAGCTAAAATGTTGGGGGGTTTTTGAGATATTAGGGTTCAAGAGGGGTAATAAAAAACCAAAATGGGACTATATGGTCAAGTGCCACGTCTAATAAAAGGTATTTGTGAGTACATTTCGACTCCGTTCTTAATTTTAGTTTAAACTTTGTAGTTTTTAAGTATTAGGCATAATAAAAACTGAACTTTGACAAAATTGGCAGGGTACACCAGTGACCCCACAGTGCTGAAATTTCGTATGCGGGTAGCTTTAGTGATATAAATATAGGGAAACGTCTAAAATCCAGAATAATTGCAATTTCTACCCCAAAAGAGTAACCAAATAACATGAACTCCTGTTACCTGTAATTTGAATGATACTGTAGGTCAAGTTAATTGGTTATCATTTCGTGGCACTATTTTGATAATCAAAGATTACAAATAATATTTTACTGTTTTTGTGGGAGACTCGCGAGATCTCAGTTCGGGGCTAACCACTAGTGTGTTAGAGTAACGACTTATATTTATTTGTTATATTACTATTAGCTGATTAAATTAATCTTGATTGCCGAATTAAAAGGCTTTCCTAAAAAATCGTCAACGCATCTCTGTATAAAATAGTGTTACGCCCAAGGCTGTTACAGAATAGGTAATAGTCGGCTTCTCGAAGTTATACCTACTATGTCACAGAATAGGTAATACTTGGAATGGAATATACCTACATACTACGTTTTTACCTCCAGTCGCACAGAATAAGAAATAGTAGTCTGGTCGAAATACCTACACATTTCTAGTTGCCAGTGGAACCATCGAGAGCGTTCGAGTGATATGTCCTGGCCGTGGTATAAATAGTGCGTAGAGACGCCCGAAGAGTCAGTCTGGATTTGGCTATACGTGCGGACATTTCGATGACTTTTAGTGGTTTATTGTGCAACAGTGGTGTGATTTAGTGTGTTATGATTACTTGTGATTAAGATCGTGTATTTATCATTTTAGTGTTGAATAAAAGAGTTATTTTGGTTGGATTTTCATTATTTTATCCCGACCCCTCAGCTCGTAACATTACTATTAGCTGATTAAATTAATCTTGATTGCTGAATTAAAAGGCTTTCCTAAAAAATCGTCAACGCACCGATTCATAAAATAGCTACAGAAACCCCTCTAGTCAGTGCGTGATCCTAACGGGAAATCCGAGGAAGGCCACTGAAGACAAGCAAATATCGTGACCGAAGTACTACACGTTGGAACCAAAGCCATTTTACAGTCGACCTTATATTTAACAACCAGAGCATAAAGTAAAAACATTACAATTAAATGTGTATTGTACAGCGATCGGACGCCGCCGTAAAGAAGTCTAGTCAAACTAAAACGCAAAAAATACTTGTACCGTAATTTACTTAAGACATGAGTCTATTGTAGTATTTTCACGTGAAAAATTATCGATTTAATGCACATAAATTGCATAATCTTTACATAGTATAAATGAAGTCGCTTCCGCTGTCTGTTCGCTTAGATCTTTTAAACTACTCAACAAATTTTAATGCAGTTTTCAGCAATAGATAGAGTGATTCAAGAGGAAGGTTTATATGTATAATACATACTTAATTCTGTTTGTTTGTTACCTTTACACGACTAAACGGCTGAACGGATCGTAATGTAATTTTGTAAGGAGATAGATTATGTCCTGGAAAAGGACATAGGTTACTTTTTAGCTAACTGCGCAAAATGAGGGTAATGTTTTATTGAAAAACCACTCGTGTGAAGTCGCGGGCGGGTCAGCTAGTTTACTAGAAATCAAACATTAGGTACTTCTCAGGTACCTGAGTAAAGTTTAGCAAGAAAATTGTTTGAAACTTAGTGGCATCAGGATTTAAGTTTCAGCGAAAAATACGTTGGTACCTATCTACTTTGTACGTATACGTAGCGATATAATAGGTCTTTACCTATGAAATTGCCGTTCTTCAGTACTGGTCATTTCAAATAGAAAAAAGTTTGGAATGGCTTTGTATTCTAAGTTCAAATTAATTTTGTTTTAAAAACATGACATTCTTTTTACAAACTCAGTCTTTTGTTTATTGGTTAGCGTTGTATTTTCATTACATTTGAACATTTTTCGTCATAATGAATATGTACTTTAAATATTCGTGAAATTATGGAATATGAGTTCCATCGTGGCACCAACGCGACACAAACGGCACGTAACATCAAAAACGTTTACGAAGAGAACTGTACAAACGAACGCACAACCCGTTATTGGTTTTCCCGGTTCCGTTCTGGAAATTTTGACTTGAAAAATGAAGCTCGTGGTCGTCCGGAGACTTTGGTCAACAATGATGAATTAAAGGCGATTGTGGAAGCTGACGAAACTCAATCTACAGCGGAGCTAGCAGCAGCTTTTGATGTTAGCATCAAAACAATTTTGATCCATTAGCGATAAATAGGCAAAGTAAAAAAACTTGATAGATGGGTGCCCCACGAACTTAACGATCGCCAGCGCAACGTACGCGTCGAGACCTGCCTCGCGCTGCTCAATAGGCAAATAATTTAAGGAATTTTGAATCGAATTGTTATGTGCGATGAAAAATGGATTCTGTTCGACAATCGAAAGCGCTCGGCAAGTTGGTTAGATCCTGGTTCAGCACCAAAGCAATGTCCTAAACCAAAAATGACCCCTAAAAAGGTGATTGTTACTGTTTGGTGGTCTAGTGCGGGTGTGATTCACCACAGCTTTTTACAAAACGTCATGAGCATTACTGCAGATGTGTACTGTGAAGAACTGGAGACAATGATGGAGAAGCTTGCACATCGGCAACCAGCTTTGGTCAATAGGTCGTCCCCACTGCTCCTTCACGACAACGCGCGACCCCATACTGCACAATAGACAGTCTCCAAGCTGCAAGAGCTGGGGCTGGAAGCTCTCCCTCATCCGCCATACTCACCAGACCTTGCACCTACCGACTATTGCTTTTTCCAAAATTTAGACAACTTTTTAGTGGGTAAAAAATTCAATTCCCGAGAGGCAGTACAAAATGCCTTTGAAGAGTTTGTTGCCTCCCGTTCAGCTGATTTTTACAAGAAGGGCATCAATAAACTGCCAATGCGTTGGCAAAGATGCCTCGATTGCATGGGTGATTACTTTGAATAACAGAAATAAAAAAGTTTAAAAAATAAGTACCTACTTTCACTTATTCCATACAAAACGGCAATTTCATAGGTAAAGACCTAATATATATACAATAAACATGTTGACTCCAACGGAACACTACACGGCAATGTGTGATGATCACGCACGCAACACATTGCAATGAATACGGTGTGTCAGCTTTTGACAAGGCTCAAGCTCGGTGAATACAGGGTGCTTCGGAATATGTATATAAATCCAGTGGTCTAATTGAACTTATTCACGAACCAGAACGCATCATCCTTCAAACCCTTTTAATTGATCGAGCGAAGCGAGATCTCCAAATCAACTTCGGCAAATCGGCGCTGTGTGTATGAATGTTTGTTTGTCCAAGGTTAACTTTCAAAGCTTTGATCCGATCATCGTGAAATTTGATACATAGGTAGGTTTCTGAACCAGAATTGTGCCATCACTGGCACAATTCTGCTGTGACTAAAAGAGCTAATAATGTGAGGGGGTTGTTGTGATATTGGGGTTCAAGGAGGGTAAAAAAAAAATGAGACTAACAGTCTCATAGGTCAAGTGGGACGTCGAATGAAAGGTCTTCATTAGTACATTTTGACCCCGTTTTATTTTTAGTTAAATCTTCGCAGTTTTTGAGTTATTGGTGGCGATTCTGTTGTTTACACTGACTAACTAAAATCTTATTTTGTTTGCACTAAAGATCAAATTAGAATGACATTTAAAGTGACATTTCTAAAATTAAGTATTTTTCACTAAGATGGAGTGTTTTGGGCTAGTTTTAATCAACACCAATTTGACTGCTGGCTAAAACTAGCCCAACCTACAGTTTCATTCAAATTACAGGTAATTTGAACTGTAGGTTAAGTTTTTTTGTTATATATTTTTGTGCACTATTTTTATAGCCAAAGATTAGGAATAATATTTTATTTTTATTTTTATGGGAGACTCACGAGATCTCAGTGCGGGGCGCACAACTAGTTACGTAAATAAAAATAATAAAAAATTCGCCGATGAACTTTTACGAAACGAAACGGTGATTTCAAGAACCGGAACGGCGGCGTTCCGCTCCATTTCGAGCACTGTATCAACCAGAAACTTTAAGGTATTGTGAGTGTGATTCGAACATGAAAATAAACTTTTGCCCTGCAAAAATATAGTCTGCTGTTACTTGAACTTTGTGCCTGACAAAGACGCATCCTTATCGAACAAGACGTTTGTCTTCGAGTTATGAACTTAAACTGAACTTTTATAGAAAACAGTTAGGTACCCTTTAGAACGAGTTGTCAAATACGCAAACGTCAATGGTTTTCGTGAGCTCGCCTATGGACGTCGCAGGAAAGCGCTCTCGAAAACTATTGACGTTTGCGTATTTGCCAACTCGTACTAAATGCCCTGAAAACAAAAACTGTTAAAAAAAATAACGATGTCCGGAAAAGGTATCATCGTATTGATCACACTAATAATACAGGTAAATGTTTTTAGTGAAACTGAATTTCGCAAATCGTAGATCAAACATTGCTGACCTAAGTGAGTGCTATGATCCCCTTTCGGATTAACATACTGTTACGAGCTGGGGGTTCGGGATAAAATAATGGGAATCGATCTAACCGAAATAACACTTTTATTCAACACTAAACGATGAATACACGAACTTGGTCACACGTAATCACAACACACTAATTTACACCACTGTTGCACTACTTAAAGTCACCGAAATGTTCGCACGTATAGCAAAATCCAGACTGACTGTCCGGCCTATTTATATCGCACACAATTCACTACACCAGAACGATCTCGAACGTTCCAGGAAAAGGGTCGGTGTTTCGACAGAATGACCAATCCCCATCCTGCGCAACCATAGACAATAACACAGCAGGTAAGACAAAAGCGTTCGAGAAATTTCGGCTATTTCTTATTGTGTAACAGCGTAACAATACCAATAATTCCGAAGCAACCTGTAGATATACCTAGAGCTACGTAGGTAGCTTTCTTTTTATCCAATGACTTATTCAGCAAAACCCTATCCTTTATGTGACACAACAATAGATCAAATTGAATAGGTACGGATTGGGATTAACATTTGACCTTTCTATATTTAATAGTTAGCGACAAAGGCAAACTAGGACCCAATTCTACTAAACCAATCGCTTCACTATGATAATGGTAGTACCTTTTGGTATTTTACTAAAACAATATTTTTACAATGACCGCCGTTGCTATGTCAACTCCACTGAAAATTTGGCAGATTATGACAGGAACAACAATCTTAATCGTTAAATCGGGGACTGTTTGGCCCACACAGCACGGAATACCATATTATCTAAGCACTCTCCTACCTATGTAGGCAATCTTTATCTTGTGTTTTTTCTGTTTCTTTATATAATTTTTCTTTTTAATCACACTAATATTATAATTGCGAAAGTTTGGATGTTTTCTTCTTTATTTGTTTGTTTGTAACTCAATCACGTCGTAACGGCTAAACAGATTTTGATGAAATTTATTACATACGTAGATTATAACCTGGATTACCACACAGGCTACTTTTTATCTCATAAATTAGGTCCCGTGGGATAAAAGTGGGGTGTCAAGTCAAGTTGCAACAGCGAGTTTAGCTTTATTTCTAGGTTGCCTACACATTTAGTATTGTAACGCGTACGAAGTCGCGGGCAACAACTAGTCATTTATAATTTTTATGTAAGTAGGTACGTATGTTTGTTCTGTTTTAAATGGTTTGTCCTGTGTGTGTCAAATAAATGTATTTTCTTTCTTAAATAATGGTATAGCCCCATAATAGTTTTTCTTTTAAATTAGGGGAAAGAGTCAAATAAATAGAATTCACAAATCAGCCAGTAGGTATAACGTCAAGCTAATCCAGGGTGAAACCCCTATTAGAACAAAGATTTGCGATTAGTTTTTTTTTGTAGAAAATGCTTTACATTTGATGAATATAAAGTTGTTTGACAAGATAATTCTAAATTACTGTGGGCATTAATTTAAGGCAAATGGGCGCGTGATATATGGGGTAAATAACAATTTGCAACCCTTTGTTGTAAAAGGGGATGATTATTACACCCTGCACGGTCGGGGTGAGTTGACACCTGATCAATTGGACAAAACATTCTTGATTTTTTTGTGTGAATTTTCCTATGAGTTAAGAGTTAAATATTTTATAATACTTCGACAATGTAGCGTGATTAAAAGACCTAATTAGGGTTCCGGACGAAAATGGTAAAAACGGAACCCGTCTGTCAGTCACAGCTGATTTTTTCATCAAATACCTATTGCAATAATGAAGCTATCGACTTTAAATTAGTAATAGTTATAAATACCTAGTACTTGGCTACTTAAATTGCAAGTAGAAAAAAAAATAGTTTGGATTCCCAAAGGGACCAAAATGTTGTGGGTAATAATTACGAAATAGGGTTATTCGTGTACATTTCATAATAGTTATTTTCTATTTTAAAGTTAAACTTTTATTACATCATCTCAAACTTTTTCGTCTGTGTGTTGCATGTCGCGTGACGGTCGGCCGCGGAGTAGGGATAAAGTGAAAGGCGCTCGTCAGAGCAGCCGAGGCCAATATGGCGGCGTCTATAGTTCGCATCAGCTGACCGTGTAGTGTATAGACTATTACTCATTTGTACCGACGAAAATTTTTAGTTAAATGTCTACAATGTGAAACAAAGTTTCACTTTTACCATGGTTTCATAAAACCACACAATCCTTTTTTTTATCTCATATACCTAGTTTTGGAGTTATGATGAAAAATTACGAAACGAGAAAATACCAGTCAGCGCGTGAGTCACACTCGTACTTGACCGGAAAAACTAAATAAATAAGATGTCAGCATTGTTCCATAAACATAATACATTTTAAATTAATGTTGTTGCCACGCGTCATCACCACAAAGTCACGTGACACGCAATCAAGCCAGAATGCATCGTAGGGTATGATTACTCAACGTCTAAATTATAAAGGCTTATTTTGAAAAAAATATCACTATATCATGTCAAAGCATCGTGAGAAGACATACGTGAGAAACTATAATCTAAAAGAAATATACCAACCACCAACTACTATCGTGGAAGGCCGTTCACTAAAGTAGGTACAGAAAGCAGCGCTAATTGGCAGCTAACCCCCTCAATAGTGCAAAGATTAATATAATCACGAAACATAATTTTCATATTTTTGGAATCTATCTCTCTCTCTCCTAAGCAATTATTATTCCCATCTGATGGTGGGGTCTGCTTTTCTCGTTGTCTCTTTCCACTTCGCTCTATCAAACGCAAGGTCTTGGGAAAACACTAGTCTATAAGGTCTTGATTGATCAAGTCTGTCCACTTCCTTTTTGGTCTTCCTCTTCGCTTGGACCCGGAAATGTTCAGCGTGATCATTTTGTGTCATTAGTTCTGGCGATCTTCTTTTGTGTCTAAACCAGCGGAGTCTACTTTCTTGCATTTTGTCGGCGATATCGCGTACACCGAGACTCCCACGAACGTATTCGTTGTGGATCCTGTCGCGTCTCGCGACTCGACACATCCATCGGACCATCGGCGTTGTGTGGTTGTCCAGGTTTCGCTGCTATACTCTAGAACCGGACTGATGACGTTTTTATGAATGAGTCCTTACAGTTTGACTGGCATCCTCGAATGTATATTTAGGTAACTAAAACTTTTGGAAATGATCCCTTTACACGTTTTTATTTCAACCTTGAAATGTGGGGGGGGGGGGGGGGTTGTTACCAGTTAGCGCATTCTGTACCTATAGAGTTGGCCTGATTTCACAATTATGGATACTTTTTTCAGTTCTACAAGGAATCAACGCCGAAACGGCTCGGCAATTGGGAGGTTCCGCGTTGGTCGCCAACGAGGGCGCGTCCTCTGGAAATGCGGCCGAACCCGAAACCAATCTGCGACTTGAACGGCCACTTCCTACCGGGCGCTCCGAGAGGCACATCCAAGTGTTTTGGACACTACACCGGGACCTGGGATCTGCCGAGGAAAATTACTCGTAAAGTGGGTAAGTAAGCCTCTGACGGCCTCTGTGTCGCAGTGGGCGAATATCCAGCTGAGACACAGGAGGTTGCGAGTTCGATTCCAGCTGCTGGACAAATGTGTACATGGTCTACAGATATTTGGTCCGGGTTCGGATATTTTTCTATTCATACATTACAAAAAAAAGTATATACAACACTGAGAAAAATCTTCGAATCAATTGTCTGCCCAATGATCTACAGTCACTTCCAGCCATATGTTACAGATCATCAACACGGTTTTGTAAAGAATAGATCGACCGCAATTAACCTAGTGACCTTTGTCGAGGGCCTTGCAGAAGCTCTTGATAAACACCAAGAAGTTGACGTAATTTATACTGACTTCAGTAAGGCCTTCGACAGAGTTTCACATTCTCTACTTATACAAAAGCTTGCATCGTACGGTTTCAGCGGTAACTTCACTAATTGGATCAAGTTCTATCTAAGCGACCATTTCTTCTTTGTCGTAGTTAACGGATTTCAGTCGGATCAGTTTAGCATAGGCTCTGGAGTGCCTCAGGGATCACACCTAGGGTCCATTTTGTTTAATATATTTATAAATGACATCCCTAATTGCTTTCACTCTTCATTACTCTTGTATTAGGTATATAACTGTTGTTTTCATAGAATGTAAAAATGGACACAAATAAAAAAATAAATATTTTTTTTCTATTTTTCTATTACTATTTTGATTTGCAGACGACCTAAAAATTTCTCGTAAAATCAACTCTAACACTGATATCTCCCTGTTACAAACTGACCTGGATAGGCTATACGTATGGTGTCGCACCAACAAAATGAACCTTAACACTAACAAATGCTTTTTCACTAAATTTACACGATGGCACAATGTCCTTAAATCCAACCATAACATAGATGGTAAACAATTACAAGAATCTGATAGTAAAAAAGACTTAGGGGTAACTTTAGATAATAAATTGACATATATATCCCCCATATTGAAGACATTATCAAGAGAGCATCTAAAATGTTAGGATTCGTCATAAGAAACAGTAAACTTTTTGGAAAATCCCGTGCCAAATACTATTATACAACAATTTGGTCCGAAGCATTCTGGAATACGTCCTGTTGTGTGGAGACCCCACTTTGCAACGCATATACTGAGGATTGAGCGGATTCAAAAGCGTTTTTTGTGGCATCTAGCCTACGCTGCAAATATTGCAAAAGAAAAGGTATCCTATGTAGAGAGGCTAAAGCATTTTAAAATATCGTCTCTGGAAAAACGTAGAACGCAGCTAGATCTCACATTTCTGTATAAAGTTTTGAATTCACTATTAGATTCTCAACTACTGCAAATGTTTCACTTTAGAGCTCCACGCAGAACGCCTCGCAAACCAATTGCACCACTTGTCCCTCCGCTCCGCACCTCTTTGGTAGCAACTCCCCCATCCCCAGGCTTTGCAAAGGCTTGAATATCCGTCGTTACTTGGATGAGAACTTACTCAATTAAAATCAGATCACACTGTATAATTTTAATTATTTATATACTACATCGAACGTGTACCTAACTACTTAGTTCATGTCTTAATTCTATGCTACGGTATAGTTTTATTTTAATTTGCATGCAGTGTTAACCTGTAATTGAATGTGCAATTAGCTCTAATATGTAATGTTAAGTATTAATTGAATGTATCGTTATAACTATCGTTGGTTGACCCAAATAAATAAAATAAAATATAGGTAAGCATTCTATCAAATATCTGAGCGCTGTGTGAAATGTCCAGCATTATTTTTATATTAAATGGTTTTGAAAGTACGATCCCCCGGAAATGTGAAGAGAGAAGAGTCAATTAAGAAATACTACGTTAGACCACCAAAGCGGAGAGGAGAGATGTGTAAATTCACCCAATCCAACCCAAATCGACACATCTCCTCTTTGGTGGAAACCCGGCCTTAGTATTTAATTACTATTAATGAATTATCCAACTTGTGATATTAGTCAATTATCATATCAAATTTAATTTGAAACTTTATACCAAGGCATATGTGTAGAGAAGATAATGATCGGAAGTATTTAAGAAGTACCGTGTTGGGCGCCAATAAACTTCTCTAGCAAAATACTACAAAAAAGTCCTATAAGTTTTCGTTGTACTAAGGTAGTAGGTACCTTAGGTTTTTATGAATGTTCGACGATAGAAAGTACTACGTTTACAATATGTCGAAATTGCTTGTCTTTGCGAAATTGTAACATTACCGTTTGTCCTTGCCTCAAGCCATAAAACCCCGTCCTTTATTTGTCAACATACACGCGAAACACTTCCTGCTCAACAAAATATCGTGTTACGAAATACTTCATGGCTCTTTGGAATTTGTGGAATAAATATAAGGGCTTAAAAATCGATGACCTATTAATGCACGCACGCAAGCCTTTAATTTCGCAGGTTTCTAACGGATGTTGTTTTATATCCGGCATAGAATAATTGTAACTTTTGCAGCTGGAGAGTTGGCGAAAGAGCCGCCAGCTGGAAGGTTTCCAGATTGGCTGAATCTGCGAGTTCAGAGACCTAAAGTTGTTGCGACTACAGGGCGCATGCGCGGCGGGAAACGCGGCAAGGAAAAGGAAAAATCTAAAACGCAGGACGCTCAGACGTTCCAAGTGAGTCGGTAGAGTTGCAGACAATCATGAATCTAAAATTCGCGCGCGAAACCTCGTGTGTTTATTTGTAACCGAAGTCTAATTTTAGAACGTTAAGTTTTCCTCGTTTTCGAGGTCGTGCCTTTTAAACTTCGGTAGGCAAGTGACAGTTTAGATAGGGGAATTTCCGTAGTTTTAATTAGTTTGACTCTATTTTAGGCACAGCACATGTATTGTAGAATTAGGTAGTTTAGCTGTCGTGGTTTCTAGTTTATAGAGTACGTAGTCAGGAACCTAAATCTGAAAGAAACCAGGTGCTTTGTTCAAAAGATAGTAAAGTAGTATATCAAAAGTTATAGAAATCTTCTACACAAAGGTTTTATTATCACACAGCCACACAGCACAATACTAAAAAAACCTTTAAGAACTCGCACATTATGATTTAATATTTTTAGAATTAGGAGCTAACTTAGTTTTTATTTTATTTCAGCCACTTCAATGTCCGTTTCACACACACAGATGCAAAAAGGATAAATCGAATCACTGTAATCGGAAGTAGACGTAACCACTTTTTTATCACCTTTACTTACCTACTATAATTTGCTATAGCAATTGCAACAGTTATCTCATAAACTTACTGTACTATATTTAGTTATAATAATAGATTTGATTGAAAGTAACTACCCAAATAAATTTTTCATGTCTGTACACAAAAGGAATCTGAAAAGAATCAAGAAGAGAATAATTTAGTGCCCGATATCGAGCGGAGTCAAAAAGAACAAAAAGAAGATCCTTTGGAATTGTTTGTGAAGACAGAACCAATAGACGACACCGGCCACCGACCTTACATTCCAGGGGATCTCACAGACGTAGACAAGCGCCACGAAACACATGATCTTCTAGTCAAAGAAGCCGTCGAACAAATCCACGGGCCGCAAGAAGACAAAGCCGACAAGTTCTGGAGAAAAGTCGCCGAAAACGCAAAAGACAATGAGCAAGAACGCGAAGGTATGAAAGAGAAAAAAAGCAAAACCCCCAAGCTTCCCTACGTGAACGTCTCACAAAACTTCAACTTTGCCAAAAAGATGCACGTCGGGAATCTGGAGCATCAGCCGTTACCTGATACTTTGGGATACCGAAACTTGACGAAGATCGGCGAGAAGAGAGACTCAGATATTATTGTAAAACCTTACGCTATCGGGTGGAAGGGCTTCGGCGCGTCAGGACCAACGTGTTGTACAAAAATGCGCGTTCATAGACCTAAAACTTGTGATCCGACGAAAACCGAAGGCGATAAGAGTGACAAGCAAAGGCCGTCCACATCCGCACCGAATTTAGGAGGACAGTACAAAAAAGCTATGTCTCTTATGGATCTTGCAATTTGCTGGGACTTCAGACCAGATAAGCCGACTCAGGAACCGAGACCACCTAAACACATCGACGGATCGAACGGTTCAAAAGCCCCGGCTGTTTTCACGATGGTGCATACGCCTAAAGAAACCGCTGAGGAGCCTATCGCACACGCGAACCCAATCTTCAATCAAAACCGCATCGTGGAAGACGTCGGACACCACCCTGTGCCTTACTTCGAAAAAGATATGACTAAGGATAAACGTAGAGGTTCCTGTGACGTTCAGTTCTGCCCTCAGCATGCTAGTGCCAATGAAAGAAACATACGATCTGGTTCATCGAGTCGAAAGAGTTCCACGAATGGGAAAAAGCCTCCATGCGACGGTATTCATGGATGTGGTACGCCGAGCGAAGTGAGCCGTAGAGCGAGTGACGCTAGACCGGATAAATTACACCCTGTAAAAGAGGCTTGGAACGCGCCTAGAAGCAAGAGCGGGTACGATGCCAACAGAAACCGTAATAGCCTAGAATCCTACGAAAAAACTTCTTTAGCTCAAGGCAAGCTAAACCATAGTTCTCCAAACGATTCCTTTACTCGCTCCACTAAAGACAGCGATGCAACCAGTCACGTGAAACATAAGAACTGCCTACCGTGCAATAGACCGAAGTCGCCTAATGATGCTAAACAGAAAGAGGATTACAAGTTCGCGTTCAAAGCTGGCAATCCCAACTCTGTTCAAAGCGTGAGCTCAACCGACTCCAAAGGTGTAAAGATGCCTAAAATGCGACATCCGTATACTAAAAAGTCTTATACGATTCCAACGCTTTCTCCACCGTTTACAATCTGGCGTGATGCGAACGCTACAGGGTATCCTGAACATTGGAGGTTAGCGAGTGTTTATCAACACGCGTACAAGCCGCCAGAGCAGCGACGACGCCCGCTTATAGATAGCGTCTATCAGTGAAACTCTTTTTAATATACAGTACTTTGTCCAGTATTGGGTCCAGTAAGCTACCAATATGTACAGTTTCAATAAATTATTCCACATCATTTGTTGTTCATCTTGCATTACACATGTGCTAGAATAGGTAAGTAATTTCTATTCATTAATTGAAAGTGTTCCAAATCTACTAGGGTAGCCATTCACAGAAACCACACGCATGCAACTTTATGCCATAATGGTATAGCCACACGATTATAATATCTATACTTATAACGAGGTTATATTATTATAATGAGGTTTAGTTTGTGAGTTTATTTGGATGTAGGGGGTAATCTCCGGAACTACTGATCTGATTCTGAAAATTCTTTCCCTAAGCTATATTTTGCTAGATTATCCCTGAGTGCTATATTTTGATACAAATCCGTGCGACGAGCCGGGGCGAGTCAGGTAGTATACTTAAAGTTGTAAGGTAGATAAAGTTTTTAGTTTGTATATAAGGTGTCTCAGAAACTACTAAACCGGATCTAAAGATATACGAGGCATGCCTTTTAAGTTTTGTCGTTTGAAGAAAAAAACACATCTAGAACCTTATAGTACTTTTTATTGTTTTTCAAAGTATTCACAACGTAGCTTAAAACACTTTTCCATTCGCTCAAACCAGTTATTATAACATTTATTCCACTCTAAAGTGGGGTGTTCAAAATGGCTGTCTTGAAAGCGTCGACTGCTTCTTCACCGGACTGGAACCTTTGACCACGAAGACTTTTCTTAATTTTAGGAAATGTAAAGAAATCGTTAGGGCTTAGGTCAGGACTGTATGGAGGATGGTCAAGAATTTCTACTTTTTCCTGCTTCAAATACTCAATCGTTTGACGAGCGCTGTGTGAGCTTGCGTTGTCGTGGTGCAGGATGATGCGTCGCTTTGAGTTAGATTTTCGGAAGTTCGGCGATGACTTGTGGTAAACAAACTGTAGTATACCACTCTGCGTTAACCGTTCTAGGATCTTCAAGTGCAATAGTCGCAACATGGCCGGTTTTTCCAACGAACGTGGCCACCATCTTCTTTGAAGTGCTTCGAGAACGAACAACTTTAGTCGGCTTTGGCTCGTCTTGAAAGACCCAGATTGTAGATTGTTGTTTGGTATCAGGATCGTAGGCATAGATCCAAGATTCGTCACCACTTATGATGTCGTAGACGTGATTTGACTCCCCTCGGTTGAACCTTTGCAGAGTTTTCTTACACCATCTGACGCGGGCCGCCTTGTGATCGTCGGAAAGCAGATGCGGTATCCAACGGCAAACTAGCTTTCTCACACCAAGCGCTTCATGCAAGATCTTCTGAATGGTTGTCCCTGAGATGCCTAATAGAGCCTCTATCTCTCGATACGTCACATGACGATCTTCGAGAATTAGTTGTCTCACAGCAAGGATGTTATCTTCAGTGAAGGCGGATTTTGGGCGTCCTTCGCGAAATCTGTCACTAACACTAGTATGTCCACGCTGGAATTCTAAATACCAGCGTTCGACAGTCCGCAGACATGGGGCTACATCACTGAACACAGATGTTAGCTCTTCTAAACACTGAAGCCGTGTCAGGCCTCTTCTAAAGTTGTAGAAAATTATTGCACGAACATTTTCCTTAGAAAGATTCATTTTCGTACGTGACCTGACAGATTCAAATCGAAACTGTGACTAAACAATAGCATTAATCCTAATACTTTCAACTGTTTTGAGATTCAAAATGTAAACACATTCGAATATAGAACAGTTCCAAATTCAAAATTGCCGGAAAATATGGAAACGACAGAACTTAAAAGGCATGCCTCGTACGGGGGCGTTAAACGTGACGCCGAAATGATCGTACAAATGTACCTATGGTATGTATGTCACACACCACACATTATTTGTGCGATAATGACTTACAGAAACTTTTTCCTCCAAGTTGCCGAAACGTCAAATGATAGGTTATTCCAGCATGACAGTAAAATTATTTTTTATTTCAGTTTAACATATAAATAGTATTTACAGGTGGAGGCGGCTTAAGACCGTACTACATCACTATTTTCTTTCCATCCAAAGGTTGTCTGGAAGAGATCTCCCTCAACGATAAGGTTGCCTATTTAGTTTTATTCTAGTCTTATACTGTTTCTGTTTGGCAATTACAATAAAGAGTTATCTTATCTTACGTGGATTTTTAGACGCGGAGGCCTGTGTTTAGCAGTGTTGCTACTTTCCGACTAGTGTCACTGAGCTGATCTGATGACGATTCACATCAAGGAGCATCCACAAAATCCACTTTTACACATAGAAGGCATCTTCGAATACTTCATATTCTAGTAAGAAAGTACACTTGATAGTGGTTTCTAAGCATTATTGCACAGAACCAAACATCGGTGATCTAATGACGACGGTTAAACACCAACAATTATCCACATAACCACTCTTAGCGTTGTACAGGGAAGGAACCTTCACAAATTTTTAGGGAAGGTACACAAAGAAGGAGATTTTGGAAACCATTAATAAAATGGTGTTACAGTAGTGGAACCAATCATGGTTTTCCTTGTTTGTGGTTTCCCAAGCCGTGTTACAGCAGTGGAACTAATCGTGGTTTTCCTTGTTTATGGTTTCCCAAGCCGGTGATACAGTAGTGGAACCAATCATGGTTTTCCTTGTTTGTGGTTTCCCAAGCCGTGTTACAGCAGTGGAACTAATCGTGGTTTTCCTTGTTTATGGTTTCCCAAGCCGGTGATACAGTAGTGGAACCAATCATGGTTTTTCTTGTTTGTGGTTTCCCAAGCCGTGTTACAGTAGTGGAACCAATCGTGGTTTTCCTTGTTTGTGGTTACCCAAGCCGTGTTACAGTAGTGGAACCAATCGTGGTTTTCCTTGTTTGTGGTTTCCCAAGCCGTGTTACAGTAGTGGGACCAATCGTGGTTTTCCTTGTTTATGGTTTCCCAAGCTGGTGATACAGTAGTAGAACCAGTCGTGGTTTTTCTTGTTTGTAGTTTCCCAAGCCGTGTTACAGTAGTGGAACCAATCGTGGTTTTCCTTGTTTGTGGTTTCCCAAGCCGTGTTACAGTAGTGGAACCAATCGTGGTTTTCCTTGTTTATGGTTTCCCAAGCTGGTGATACAGTAGTGGAACCAATCGTGGTTTTTCTTGTTTGTAGTTTCCCAAGCCGTGTTATAGTAGTGGAACCAATCGTGGTTTTCCTTGTTTGTGGGTTCCCAAGCCGTGTTACAGTAGTGGAGCCAATCGTGGTATTCTTTGTTTATGGTTTCCCAAGCCGGTGATACAGTAGTGGAACCAATCGTGGTTTTTCTTGTTTGGGGTTTCCCAAGCCGTGATACAGTAGCGGAACCAATCGTGGTTTTCCCTGTTTGTGGTTTCCCAAACCGTGTTACAGTAGTGGAACCAATCGTGGATTTCGACAAAAATCATCCACAGAACTACCTTTAGCACTTTCGTTTAGGAAATAAATCTTCTGCGATTTAGTCCTAGGGAAGGAACCGCTCATATTCTAGGAAGAAGGTACACTTGTTAATGGTTTCCCAAGCCTTGTTGCAGTAGTGGAACCAGCCGCGTTCCGAAAGGTTCGCCACGTTGGTGATCTGATGGCGGTTGACGCCGAGTATCATCCAGCGGAGACGCGACGCTAGGAGCTCGAATGGCGGGTGACCGCGGTAGATTTCACGATTATCTGAAATAAATAATCATTATACTAACAATAGGTACAGTCTTGATTACACACTAAGGACTGTATTCTAGAACTGTGCTAAGCGTGAATCGAGATTCATGCCACATACAATACAACAAATTAAAAATCTAAGTTTGAGCCCGGCTTGCACAACGATCCTTAACGGTCTCGATTCCATTTGAGTTTAGTTTTAAAATACAAATAATTATCATCTATAGTCCAATATAATATTTTATACATATAATTCAATAAATATTTTTGACACTAAGCCCGGCTTGCACAACGATCCCTAAACGTATTTAGCGACTAAACATGTTTAAATCTGACGTATTTGTATAATTTGACAACTCCTTATATCATATTTAGTCACTAAATACGTTTAGGCATCGTAGCGCAAGTCGCCTTTAGTGGGCTGCTACTTTTAGAGGAAAAATAAATAGGTTTAAAAATATACAGTTGATCTGACAACTCATTGGCTGATAAGATGTAATAGAATACAATTTGTACTAACTTCTGGCAGACGACAAGATTAATAGGTTTCTGCCCAGAAAAAGGGGAGATCTCCCTACCGAGCGACCTTTATGGGTCCTGAGTCCAGGTCTTGTTGAGAAGTATTACATATAATAAGGTCTTTACCTTTGAAATTGCCGTTCTTCAGTACTGGTCATTTCAAATATAAAAAAAAGTTTGGAATGGCTTTGTATTCTAAATTCAAATTAATTTTGTTTTAAAAACATGACATTATTTTTACAAACTCAGTCTTTTGTTTATTGATTAGCGTTGTATTTTCATTACATTTGAACATTTTTCGTCATAATGAATATGTACTTTAAATATTCGTGAAATTATGGAATATGAGTTCCATCGTGGCACCAACGCGACACAAACGGCACGTAACATCAAAAACGTTTACGAAGAGAACTGACAAACGAACGCACAACCCGTTATTGGTTTTCCCGGTTCCGTTCTGGAAATTTTGACTTGAAAAATGAAGCTCGTGGTCGTCCGGAGACTTTGGTCAACAATGATGAATTAAAGGCGATTGTGGAAGCTGACGAAACTCAATCTACAGCGGAGCTAGCAGCAGCTTTTGATGTTAGCATCAAAACAATTTTGATCCATTTGCGATAAATAGGCAAAGTAAAAAAACTTGATAGATGGGTGCCCCACGAACTTAACGATCGCTAGCGCAACGTACGCGTCGAGACCTGCCTCACGCTGCTCAATAGGCAAAGAAATTAAGGAATTTTGAACCGAATTGTTACGTGCGATGAAAAATGAATTCTGTTCGACAATCGAAAGCGCTCAGCAAGTTTGTTAGATCCTGGTTCAGCACCAAAGCAATGCCCTAAACCAAAAATGACCCCTAAAAAGGTGATGGTCACTGTTTGGTGGTCTAGTGCGGGTGTGATTTTTACAAAACGTCATGAGCATTACTGCAGATGTGTACTGTGAAGAACTGGAGACAATGATGGAGAAGCTTGCACATCGGCAACCAGCTTTGGTCAATCGGTCGTCCCCACTGCTCCTTCACGACAACGCGCGACCCCATACTGCACAACAGACAGTCTCCAAGCTGCAAGAGCTGGGGTTGGAAGCTCTCCCTTATCCGCCATACTCACCAGACCTTGCACCTACCGACTATTACTTTTTCCAAAATTTAGACAACTTTTTAGTGGGTACAAAATTCAATTCCCGAGAGGCAGTACAAAATGCCTTTGAAGAGTTTGTTGCCTCCCGTCCAGCTGATTTTTACAAGAAGGGCATCAATAAACTGCCAATGCGTTGGCAAAGATGCCTCGATTGCATGGGTGATTACTTTGAATAACAGAAATAAAAAAGTTTAAATAAAATAAGTACTTTCACTTATTCCATACAAAACGGCAATTTCATAGGTAATACCTAATATTTCAGTTCTTAGATTATTAAAAAAATTTGAATTGAATTGAAAAATTCTTTATTGCACACAATACATAGATCTGTACATAGGCGAACTTAATGCTGGCAAGCATTCTCTTCCAGTTCCAGTTAAAAATTGACTCAAAACACTTTGTAATAGACGTCCTATAAAGGCTCTGACATCTGAGCTAGGTACAGAGACCTGTGTTACAGAAGAGAGTGGCCTCTTCCATTATTAAAAAATAAATAAATAAATATTGCTGAACATTTCACACAGCGCTATCTAGCCCCAAACTAAGCAGAGCTTGTACTACGGGAACCAGATAACTGATAGTACTCATACTTTTTTTGTTTATTCTAAATACATACTTTTAATATATAGAAAAACACCCATACACGGAACAAATATCTATAGATCATGCAACCATTTGTTCCGCGGCGGGAATCGAACCCGCTACCTCCTGCGCCTCAGCCGGCTATACGTCCACTGCGCCACGGAGGCAGTCAAAGGTCAGGTCAGTCAATGAAGGTCACTTAGTTTATCTATGTAGTTTATGTATTACAAAGCAAACTTACCAAAATCGCTATCGATCTCAGGCAGCAGAAAGAGATTGATCGGCGGCCCGCAAGCCTCGACGCTGTACCATTTGCAGACGTTGTCCACGTTCAAGCCATTCTTATTCGTATCCCCATACATATACATGCCAGAATTGAGCTGTAGTTCTGATTTCTGGAATGCTTTCCTGAAAACGTAACGAGTGATACTAGGGTATAAGAAATAGTTTCTTTATTATTCATGATAGCCACGCGCTCGACCACTACCGCACCTGATGGTTGTTACTCTATATATTACACTCCGCGACAAAAGTATAACCCACCCCCCTAATTTTTCCATATCTGATAAAGAATTATAGTTATATTGATACATTACTAATACAAAAAATTTGGGCGTTAATAAGTTTTTAATACTATCAATACATTATTTATTGAATACATAATTAACCAAATACAAATGATTTTGGGTTTTGCGGTGCGACAAAATTATAACCCAGGTAATGAAATTTAGATAAAAATTTAACAAACATACAACAATCAATAATCATTCATATAATTTAATATTTAGTAGATCCACCACTTTTACTTATCACCTCGATCATTCGATCTGGTAAACTATCATATAATTTTTTGATTACGTTTTGATTTATATTTTGCCACTCGTCAATTATCACTTTCTTCAACTCTTCAACAGAAGTAAATTGTCTTGATCCACGATAAACAGCTCGTGATAAATGTCCCCAACAATTTTCAATTATATTCAAGTCAGGGGAATACGCTGGCCATTCAACAACATGAATATTTTTTTCAGTAAAGTAGTCTTTTACTATCTTTGCTCGATGAATGCTGGCATTATCTTGTTGAAAAATAAAATTAGGACCAGCAATTCGCATCGTATGAGACGTAATCTGTTCATTTATCACTTCTATATATCGTTTACTATTTATTTTTCCAGAACAGAATTTTATATCCATTTTACCTGAGTATCCAATACCAGACCATATCATTACACCACCACCTCCGCCTTGCCGACGGCTCAATATAAAATTATCTTTTCTTAAATCGTGAAAATAGTAATTAAAACCATCAGGTCCATCTAAATTAAACTTTTTTTCATCAGAAAAAACAACTTTTCGCCACTTTTTCTTTCATTGAACATGATCTTTTGCAAATTGCAATCTAAGTAATTTATGTTTATCAGACAATGGCGGTTTTTTTCGTCATTTCTTATGTTTAAATGTTCACACTCATGTATAATACGTTGAACATTTCTTAAATTAGTATTAACACCAGCCTGCACTGCAATTTGTCTTGCGGTAAGCGTAGAATTGGACGCAACTCTTAGGATCGACCTTCTTTCTCTTGGTGTAGTTGCTCTAGGTCGACCTGTCCGTTTTTTCTTACCATAATTTTCAGGATCTGTTAAATAATTTCGCACTTCACGATGACTTCTGTTAATGATTTTTGCAAATTTGGCCTTTGAATAATTTTCAGAATGAAATTTTTTAATTATAGCAATTTCAGTTTCCTTTAATTATTTTCCCCGTGGTATATTGATTAAAAAATAAAAAAATATTAACTCAATCAATTTATTTATGCGTAAAAACTCACAAGTTACTCAAAACAGGTATAAATATGAACTGACATGTCCAGTGCACTGAGCTGATTGAGTCAATAAGACGAATGGGTTATACTTTTGTCGCGCTATGAAACGAAGAATCTCTCCGCTGCGTAACAAAGTAGCATCGGCTCGTAACTATATACATACCATAATACTAGAATTAAGTGAACAATGCTGACGCGTTAGTAATATATTTACTTATATTTAGTTTTTCAGTAGATCTGAAAAAATTAGGGGGGTGGGTTATACTATTGTCGCGGAGTGTATAAGTATGAATTTACAAAAAAATGTATATAAGTATTCTATCAGTTATCTGGTTCCCATAGTACAAGCTCTGCTTAGTTTGGGGCTAGATAGCGCTGTGAGAAATGTCCAGCAATATTTATTTATTTATTTACATTCACCAAAATGCATTTTGTAAAAAATGTTACCTAGATAAGGTTTTTTGTAAAATTTATATGCATCTATTATTTTTAGTGACCGAACGAAAGTTCGGTTTAGAGTTCGGCCAGTTTCAGCCAAGAAATCTATTTATGGCGTTAGTTTCGGTTTCGGCAAAAAAATGGACGAAACTTTCGGCCGCGCCGAAAGTTGAATTCTTTCGTGAATAATCGTGCGTCGTTCGGAGAACTTCGCGGCTAACTCGTGCTCGCCCGCCGCGGTAAATAAAAATCTCAAAAAATAAATATTAGATTAATCTTAAAAATATTGTGAACACATTAATTAGAATATTCAATTGTGAGTCCGTAGTTATGTAGTATATGTCTAAGTCTAACTGTATGTTGTTTTTTGAAAAGTTTATTTTCAAGTAAGATATTTATTTAGTTTATATTTTCATGACAAAAAATAATAAAACATATATTTGTAATGTAATTAAATTATTGTCTTTTTATTTTACACTATTTAACTGTCTGCATGTATAATACACATTATAAATAAATGTGTGATAAATTCACTAGATTTCAGTAAACAATAGAAATCTATATATATAAAACAAAGTCGGGTTAGATACACCATTTATAACTCAAGAACGGCTTGACCAATTTTAATGATCTTTGAGTTGTTGGATTTTTCTCCGCCCCGAATAGCAGGATAACTATTAAATTATTTGAAAAATTCACGCAAATAAAAAATATGACTAAAATTCATATTCTCATACATAGATGTACTAATGACAATTCTACCATCATATGCATGTCAACGCGGTACGAAGTTCGGCGGGTCAGCTAGTTTTATATATGTCATAGTAAGTTTCGTTTTCGGTTTCGGCCGAAACTGAGAGCAAGGCTGATGGTTCGGTTTCGGCTGAAAAACCTGTTTAGGTCGGACACTAATTATTATATTTTGTCATCAAAACGGTGAAGGGGATATTACCGTGAGTAGACGGCATAAACTAGAAAAAAATTTTTGAAGATTTGTGACATCGGACAACTCCACTTAACCCGTCATGCCAACGAATACATAGATAAGATTTACATTCCGAAAAAAAAACTAGACATTTTACACAGCGCTATCTAGCCCCGAAAGGAACCAGATAACTGATATTGTATACATTTTTTGTAAAATCTGTGACTCATGCAAACATTTGTTCCGGGGCGGGGTCAGACCCATAATCTCATGCGTCTCAGCCGGCAATTCGCCCACTGCGCCACGGACGTCGTCAAAGTTATATAATAATATTTTTATTTTTAAATTACAGTGCTATCCGCTTATCCGACACTGTGGGAAGTCCTCAGATTTTTAAAAATTCCCAAACCGGTCGACGTCGGATACCACTTTAAAAACAAAATACTATTAGAAATAAGCAATGCGACATCTCTTGTCAATGTACTGAACTGTAAGGTTGGTACTTAAACAGATTAAAAACTGTAAAAGTCACTCTGTAGATGTAGCTAACTGCCGGCGCTTTGAGCCGTGAATCATCTCGGGAATTTCACGCCTGACGGGAAGTGGGCCGGTGGCGCAATTGGAAGTGCATCCTCGTATCAAAAGAAAGGTTGCGAGTTCAAGTCCGGCTTAGAAATTTTTATGTTATACTACGTGTTTTGTTATGTACGACATTAAGTGAAAACACGGGTAGGGCTTAGTGGCTAGTATTGTTGTAAAATAGAACACTTTTAAACAACGTCATTATCAAGCCCTAAAATAACAATGAAACAGCCTGCATAAAATAGGTAAACAAATCATATTCATTCATCATGTAAGTACCTGTTAAACAAAGGCGCCGCCGATTTACGTTAAATATTGTTTATTAGAAATGTATCGATTACTGGGTAAATATTCAAGCTACCGGTATTAAACCCACCTGTAAAATCAGTTAATACGATTCCGGATGTGTGTTTTAAATTAATGTCGTACATAACAAAACAGGTTGTATAATGTTAACAGATAAGTTAGTAGCACTCAGTACCTGTAAAGATCTTGCATAACCTTCAAAGATTCTGCCGTGAAGTCTTCCAATTGGCAGCGGTTGTGTATCAGCAGCAAGTGAGGTCGACTCTCTCCAGTGGTCGCGGATTCAGAGTTGTCCTGGCTCACAGCTGTCGACGACGCCGAGAGTGTTGGCTTTAACATTTCAGCAGCTTGGATGTATCTACAAAATAACATCTTTTTAATGAAGATACATCTATAGGGTGACCATGAACTTTTCATAGACCAATATGAAAGTACATCCTTTTAAATAAAAAAAGAATTTTCTAAATCGGTTGATAAATAATGGAGTTCTGAGGTAATAACATACATAAAACTTAAACTACGTAAAACTGTGGAACGCTTTACCTTTCTCTATTAGATTATCTAAATCTCTTTCTATCTTCAAAGCTAAGGTATACAACCATTTCCTTTCTTTGTCTACGCACTGCTAGTTTATCGTTATGTTTATCTCCTTTATTGTAGTTTATATATAAGTATATATTATTATATTTGTAAGTATATATATTTAGTTTATTAGTAAGTATAGGTAGTTTATGTAAGTTTATGAATATACTCGTATTTACACCGCCGTCTTTTTGATTTTGTTTTGTCCTGTCCATCCAAAGGTTGTCTGGAAGAGATCGCTTTTAGCGATAAGACCGCCCATTGTACTTACCTTAATTTTTGTGTATTTTTATTGTATTTTAATTTTTTTGGTGTGCAATAAAGAGTATTCTATTCTATTCTATAAAACCGAATTGCGTCCCTATAAGTTTGACGGTCGCACTCGATATTTTTAGGATCCCATCATCAGATCCTGACTTTGTTCAAAGATTCCGTTATATACATACAAGCTAATAAAAGCGTGTCAAAAATAAACACATACATTTTATTTCTCAGGATAAACTTGATCTTGTTAGTTTAGTCTTTTAAATCCGTTTTTTTCACATCTGCGCCTTACCTAGAACTTACTTTATAGAAACATAATGTATGACTTAAGGTCTTTGACGTAAAATAGCTGATAGACAGAATTTTTACCGAAATCAGCTGATTTTTTTATCAAGCGATTCTTCAATGAAAATCATAAAATTCACAAAAGTCGTAGAACATTTCTTGTTCTCGTAAGTGTTGAGAATCCCCCCCTACCGCCAACGACATAATTAGCGTTTATACAAGGTGACATTTTTAGACCTAAATAGTGAAGAACGTAGTGTAACACTAGACGTGCGACCGAAAATAGCCGGATTTGTTTTTTTAGGAACTGGAGTGATTCTCTACAAAGTGTCAGTTTCATATTGTCTACTACAAAACGTCCTCCTTCATCTGGTTGTTTAAGGAACGCTAGAACATGTAAGGCATGTCTAATGTTAATCAACCTAAACCTGAAAAAAGATTTGTTTCGAAGCTCTTTTGGTTTAAACCCCATTTTTAGCATTCTATAACTACCTATAAAGTTATAGTCAGTGTACCAATCCTGCATAGGTATCAGAACGTGGCATATCGCCATCAGGAACGATACCACTATGGTGCTGAGGACTGAGATAGCATTAATTTCTTCAATAAGCAGGCGTGACCACAGCGCTTGATACTACCAATATTAAGCGCCATTTACCTTTTAAAGTTATAGTCAGTGAACCAATCCTGCACCGGTAGCAGAACGTTGCATATCACCATCAGAAACGATACTACTTTGGTGCTGAGGACCGAGATAGCATTCATCTCTTCATTAAGCGGGTGTGACCACAGCGCTTGATACTACCAATATTAAGCGACATTTACCTTATAAAGTTATAGTCAGTGAACCAATCCTGTATAGGTAGCAGAACGTTGCATATCGCCATCAGTAACGATACTACTTTGGTGCTGAGGACTGAGATAGCATTCATCTCTTCAATAAGCGGGTGTAACCACAGCGCTTGATACTACTAATATTAAGCGACATTTACCTTATAAAGTTATAGTCAGTGAACCAATCCTGCATCGGTAGCAGAACGTAGCATATCGCCATCAGAAACGATACTACTATGGTGCTGAGGACTGAGATACCATTCATCTCTTCAATAAGCGGGTGTGACCACAGCGCTTGATACTACCAATATTGAGCGTCATTTACCTTATAAAGTTATAGTCAGTGAACCAATCCTGCACCGGTAGCAGAACGTGGCATATCGCCATCAGGAACGAGGCTATCTGAAGGCAATCCACAGTCACTATATTGCCGCTGCGGACAGTGATAGGGTTAGCATTCGTCTCTTCAATCAGCGAGGCTGACCACAGCGCTTGGCAATCTAGCAGTATCACACGATTGTTTGTTATGTACATGTCTATGCCTGAAATAAATAAAAACATTACTTTTTAAACTTCTCTGTCTGGAATATAAATTTGGAAGTGATCGCTTTTAGCGATATGACCGCCCATCGTACAACTATCATGTATTTATTTTTTTGTCCTGTGACCATCTTAATATAACTTAAGAAAGAACCTAATTACTTAGGTTTAAATAGTCATGCATTCATTAGAATGGTACTGGCTGCTGAGAATGCTGAGAAAGGGGTAGGAAACACTTATTCTTTGTATAGTATTAACACATTCACTATCCCAGAACAGGTTTTGATCTATACGTCCAACCGAAATTTCGTGCTAATGTTAATACAGATTAATGATAATACAACATTTTAATAAGTTCATTGACACCAAAGAAGTCACTTATTTCTTTGTTCATATATCTATGATAATGTTTCTAATCTAATCGATATTTCCAGTAAAATAAACAACACCGAGTGTATAACTTTTGAATCTATAATGGTTATGAACGCTATCATGGCGCATGCAACTGCGTCGGAATATCAGAATATTCAAAAACTCACAAATCATGGTAAATATCCCGGTATTAGTTCAATACAAACACCGAGTAGCCTATGAATGTGACCTCATCTGGAGAAATAGGACTTATAAGTTCAGCGAAAAAGTGATTTCTTTCACTCCGAAAGACGAAGGACCTTGTTGCAGTGGGCGAATACCCGGCTGAAACACAGGATTCGATTCCCGCTGCGGAATAAATGTTTAAATGATCTACAGATATATGTACCGGGTCATGTTTTTCTATGTATTATAAGTATGTATTTACAAATAAATAATAAATAAATAAATATTGCTGGACATTTCACACAGCGCTATCTAGCCCAAATTAAGCAGAGCTTGTACTATGGGAACCAGATAACTGATAGAATACTTATATATAATATATATATATATTTTTGTAAATACATACTTATAATATATAGAGAAACAACCAGACCCGGAACAAATATCTGTAGATCATGCAAACATTTGTTCCGCAGCGGGGATCGAACCCGCTACCTCCTGCGTCTCAGCCAAGTACAAACAAAAGTACATATATATTCTATCAGTTATCTGGTTCACATAATACAAGCTCTGCTTAGTGTGGGGCTAGATAGCGCTGTGTGAAATGTCCAGCAATATTTATTTACCTATATAATTTATTTATTATTTCACTGGACAGTAAATGTGCTATAAGAACATTTTCTACTGCATTGGTTGGTCTGATTTGATTGATAAATTTGTTTAAGGTGGTTCGATTCCTATATGAACGTTAAGTTACTTTGGTAAAAGTGTTCCTGGTGGAAACTAGAGTCGATTAAGACAAATGTAATTTTCAGTACTGTAACATTCTTCAAAATAAACTTAAGAACAAAACCGTCTAACTACAAAAGAAAAGGTAGCTGCCCTCAATGAGGTAAAACTTTGCCCCACCTACATGTTATTATTGTATATTGTTGTTGTTATCATTGTAAGCTTAGAGCTTTTTGAGCGCACAGAGGAGTATGAAATTTGGCATAGTTAAAGTTTACATAGAGAAGGAGGGGCAAATGCTAAAAAAAACATTATTCCAGTCGAATATCGACCACTGTGCGTTGGCTACTAATTATTATAAATACGGGAGATTTTATCACATCACCAACAGAGGCCATCAGAAGTCAAGAAATAGTGAATTATAAATAAATTAGGTTCCTACCTTTTGTACAGTGAAGACCTCTTTCAATTTCTTCTATACTTTGCATCTTGAATTTAAACTTTTCACTCTTTTCGTTTGTACTGTCTGGAATGTCTATAAAATTGAGGGCTTCCATTTGATTTTCTATTATACTAACATTTGGTTCAAATCCATCAGTCGGTAATTCATGTGAATTTAGTATTTGGTTACAAAGGTCTTGATTGTGAACATTGGTTGCTAGTAAGTTCATTATCATGGATTTTCCAACACCATTTGTACCTGGAAAAAGATATGTTTTAGTTGGATTTGTCTATAGGGTCACACAATTGATAATTAAAAGATGAATCTCTTCATTCAAGTATAGATTATATGACAGTTTTCAATTAATACTGTCTAAAACTGGCTTTGAATTAATAAAACATTACTAAGAAATATGTGAATATTATGAGACTTTTGACACTGTGATGTAACAAATAAATAAAATCTCAATTAAATTATTAGTGTAGTGGAATAACTGGGATTAAACACTCTTAGAATTTTTCTTACCTATAATTCCAACAACCAAATAATTAGTGCTGGAATCGTGCAGGAACTCCAACGCTGAATTGTTGAACTCTAAGTTTTCATTTAGTAGCTTCACAGGTTCAGTCATGTATTTCAGAGGTGGTTGTGGTTTTTGTTCTGAAAATAAATAGGTTCATTTTTAAACTTTGACATTTTATTAAACAGATCAACATAGGACATAGGTTTTTTAACACATAATTTATGGAAATTACTATATTACTAATTTGAATGAATTAAGATAACTCTTGGTCAATTTATCTCAAAAAAAACCTTTGCTTTTGGAGATTTTATTTCATCAGCTCTAGCTAGAATTTTTTTAGAATGCCTGACCTTAACAATCAGGCATTCTAAATATCTATTGATTGGAATTGTTTTAAAGTAAGTAGGTAGTGTATTCATCTAACAAACTGGTTACCTATGGTTTTTAAAACATCTATGCGATACTGCTCTATCATGCTTTAACCTTTGGTATGCGGAAGCGCTGATCAGTGCTTTCCTTGTTATATGCGCAAGCTCTGATCAGTGCTCAGGTGACCTGCGAAACTTTTAATTGATTTTGAAACAAATTGCCTTGAAATATGGTCTAAATTGTTTTATTTACCCGTTCCTACTAAATTGAACGAGCCTATGGGAACTTCACTCATTTGGTGAAGCCTATAGGAACGTTCTAACAGAAGGTAAAATTTAGTTTGGTTAGAAGGAGTGAACAATGGCGATTTTTTCGAAGAGTTATGTGATTTTCATAATATTGTTTATGAGTGATATTTTGCTACAAATGTGATGTTTTTTATACCATTAGATAGCCTAGACATCAGACTAACGGTGTGTAAAAAGTTACATTCAAAATATGTCACAAAATATATTGAAAAAAACATTTCTCTACAACAGTTGCAGAAATAGACTTTTGGTTCAATTGTCTGAGGAAAATCAAATGTAAAAATGTTTTAGTAATAAAGTCAAAAGTAATAAAATGAGTAAGGATACATTAGTTATCCAACTATCGAATAAAATCAATACTACTAATGTATACCAAACATTTTATTGCACAAAATCAATAAAATCCAAACACCAACATTGCGCTTGATTATTACGCAATGTTGCCGCAGACGCGGTAACAGATTCGCGGGCCTTGAGAGGTTAAATCCCAAACTCCAGCAAACATAGTTTTAGATAAACAACATCCATCTAAAGGTACAATTCTGTAGCCGACTGCAGGCAGCAGCAGCAGGCGACGTGTCACAGCAACACTACTGGTTTGTATGTTTCACTACAAATACCTTCCGTAGCTAGTGACACATCATATGCATATTGAAACATAGAAACCAATAGTGTTGCGGCGACACGTCACCTGCTCCGGCTGCTTGTAGTCGGCTACAGTATTGTATCTTTAATTTAAAGCATGACAGAGCAGTCTCATTAAAAACAAACAAACAAAAAAGTGTTAAAAGCATCCTTTTGACCTGCAGGGATGGTGAACCATGCCGCTAAACAAAAATTCTCCGCATTTTTAAACCCTGAGCAAAAGTTAAGTTAGGTAGCCAGCCAGGCAAATGTTCTAGCTGATACTTACCTGCAGATCGTTTTTCTTTATGTTCATTTTGCGCAATTTTACTTGGAACAGGACCTTCATCTGTTAGTGTTTTTGAGGACTTAGGACTCTGTGGACGGTCTTCTCTCGGAGTACTTTGCTCACGTGTCTTTAGGATTATCGTTGGTTGTTTTTCTTTCTCCTGTTTCTCTTTAGCTTGTTCCTTTGTGTCACGATCTGATTTAAGAATTACTGGCCTCCGTGGTATAGAGTCCTGAAATTGAGTAATTAAAGAAAAAACTATCATTTATGTCAAGTTTTGGAAGCAAAGTTTACAAGTGTTTGTAAAATATTTACTGACCTTAGGGAATATTTTCTTCTTTTTATCAGCCATATCAGCAGAAAAGAATAGTAAACTTCACCTAAAAATATGTATTGTGTTCTAATTATTCTAAAGCTATAAATGCTAGAATTGACAAAATTGGCAACTACTAACGGAGAGCACGAAAATGTGTTGTGTTTACTTTTTTTATTCATTCAGTCAATCATGTCATGTCCTAATAGCCTTTATCAGTCAGTGTCAGTCAGTTGACGGAAATGTCATTAGCCGGTACTAAGCAAGCACATGTATCTACTGACTTGACTATACAAAAAATACTAACGCACTTTCTTTGTAGTCTAAAAAGGCCCTATAGAATGTCTATAAAGCTGCGTAAGAGGCGGCGGTGCGGGCGGCAGCGCAGCGGCACTACGCTTTGCCGGCCGTTTAATTTAAAAAAAAAAAAAGGATTGTGTGGTTTTATGAAACCACGGTAAATGTGAAACATTGTTTCACATTATAGACATTTTCCCCGTTGGCACAAATGAGTAATAGTCTATACACAACACGGTCAGCTGATGCGAACTATAGGCACCACCATATTGGCCTCGGCTGCTCTGACGAGCGCCTTTCACTTTATCCCTACTCCGCGGCCGACCGTCACGCGACATGCAACACACAGACGAAAAAGTTTGAGACGATGTAATAAAAGTTTCACTTTAAAAATACGAGCGTTACAGTAGTCGCATATTGCGTACCATCATTTTTATTGTACACCATATGAACAAAAAATTACAAACAAAATAGAAAACACAACAAATCATAATGTTATCTACCGAATTCATCACTCTGAAAGTTGGTCATTGAAAACTCGATAACGACTCGGTAAATGCGATTAACTGTAAGTAAATTGTAAAATAGAATGAGGTTATTGTATTCTTAATATTCTATGATGAAATACAACCTCTATGATAAATCTTTACTTCTATTATATGAAAGAGGCCATAATTATAGTCGCGTAGTGAAAAACATCTGACCACCGCGTAAATCAAATAGCGCGCACTTCCCCGGTTACCTGCTACACATTTGCGTCCCTTTTGCCAAAATCACTCCCACAAACAGAGAGGAAAGATGGTACACATCAAAATGTATTATTTTATCATGTATTATTTGTCTAGTATGTAAATTATGTATGTATACACCTCCAGCGCTGTTTGTGTAACGCCCGGTCTTTTAAATCTTGAGTTTAATGTTTATATTCGTAAACGGTCCCCACGATACAGGCCCTGAGCCTAGTGTGGGGCCATTGCCCAATGACCACTATTTTAAACTATTATTATTGTATTTTATCTGTGTTGGTTTTAAATTGTATTTGTGATATGGTCAAATAAATAAATTGAAATTGAAAATGTGCATGTAATGAATTGATAGGAAGGACTTTCCAATCGGTCCAATTCGATAGGGGGCTGGGGGGGGGGGAGTGGAAGTGGGAATTTGGAACTTAAACAATGCACAATGATACAAATTATGAAAACAACGATGTTATCTGCAGAAGTAGTCTGCATCTGGTAGACATACCTCCCATACGCACAAAGCGGTACCCTTCCACCTTTATTATGCGCACCGCCAAGGAGTGGAACGCCTTGCCTGAGTCTGTGTTTCCTGATAACTACAACCTAGGGATCTTCAAGTCACGAGTGAATAGGTTTCTTCTAGGCAAGCGTGTACCATCGTAGACTGCATCATCGCTTACCATCAGGCGAGATAGTGGTCAAATGCTAGCCTATAATTTATAAAAAAAAAAAAAGTAATAAACTGTGTCACAGACATCAATGCCCTCCTCCGCAAAATATTACAGTACCTAAGTCCTAGTCAAAGTACATTATTTACACAATACAATAAGATATAGAGAAGTGGAGGTGTTGAGCTATTTATAGATCGTTTGCAACGGTCTTTATATGTTTCAACTGTTTCTTCTGTATTTTATTGTTGTTCTTCTGTATCTTTCTGTTAACATATTCTTTCTGTTATTATAGGCTTTATTTTCCATAAGATATATGTAGTAAGGTAAAAGCATCAGTACATGACCACTTAAGGAGACGGAATATTCTTTTTAAATGTTTGACTTTAATTATCATATGAATTCAGTAAGTTTCTTTTTTTGGAAACCCTGTGAAAAGTGTTTTAACATATGAACAAGCATTTCACCACGTACAATGGTCGAATAAAATTAAAAAAAAAATAAAAATGTTCCAATATTAGAAATTTAGTAGTTGACCATCTAAAAACTAGAAGATGACCATATTTTGCATCAGTAGGTGACCACTCAGATGCTACTATTTTAATTGGGTTATTTGTTAAATAAGAAGCAAAATAAGATGAAAAGAAAACGTTTTATTTGAAATATAATAATAATTAGGCCTTTTAAGCCTATAATTTAAATAAAAACAAGGTTCTAAAAGATCCGACAGATGGTTGTAAAACAAAAGGACACTGTCAAACACAAAGCGTAAACGTCAAACTTTTTGCCAAAGGGATTATGGTCCTGAATGTTTATGTGTTATGGGCATTAAACTTCAAAAATTATATCAAGGAATGTATCTCTGGAACATCAAATACATTTCTCGTAGAACTGGTCTTCTTGGGAGCCTCTATATGAGCAACTACTGCATCCCAGGGATAGTCGAGCACTTCGTATTGGTGTTTTATGAAGACGAACATCGTTCATTGCTGCAAGCATTGCAGCTTCAGTATAATTTAGGAATGCGCCCTTTTTCCCAGGCATCTACAAGATGAAAAATTGGTTTTAGTAATAGACCATAGCCATAAATTCGTACCATAAAGTTAGTCAACTACTAAAGAAAATCAATACAGAACTTAATCAAAAGTTGACCACCATGGTCAATTACTAGAAAATCACAGTCAAACGGAATCAGTAGTGGACATCTCACATCACATCTCAATTTTGTCAACAAATCTTCAAATTTTAATTACCCTGTCATTTAAATAAACCATAAACGAATAAGAAACGAAAAACACTTACCGTCAACAAGGTGACAAAGTTCCTAGTATTTAGCTTCAAACTTTTTCAATCTCTACGAATATTGTAACAAAAAACGAATTTATTGATTTTATGGTCCGTCACTCAACAAACAACTGGCAGCCATTTTCTATATTTGACAGATATGGATGCGCAATTTTCGCGCTTAGTTGACCAGATGGCAGCACTGACTACTTATTAACGAATGAGTTTTAAAAATTGCCGCGAATTCTTATTATAACGGTTTATGTGCATTAGCGGTCAACTACAGGTACATGGTCAACTACTAGTGACTTTACCTTACGCCGCTGTCAACAATAATGTTCCTGTCTACTTAGTACTTTGCTATTAGGCGATTGTTACCACATAACATAGATGGGCTATATATATATATATATATACAGATATGCTTGTTCCATCACCCGGTAGTATAAAAAAAAATATATTCTCGTTTAAAAGACCCTTATTTCATAGACAAATAATCAACGGGCATAAAGAATTTGGACGAATCCTGACCACTGACTAGCCAATCATAGTCTGATTACTTGACGTTTTGTTTGTAACGTCTTCTGTGCTTCGTCCGTCCGTCATTCAAATTTGAAAACAAACGTTCATGGCTGGCTAGTTGATCGTATCGTTTCGTTTCTTTCAGTGTCCGAATTTGTGGAATAAATATTTTAAAAGCTATTGAATACGGCTGCATACCGTGTGTTGTTTAATGTTTCCAGTGGTTAGTGTAATTTTGAACAAGAGAAACTGAACAAACTTGCACGATGATCACATTATCCGACGACGTGAACAAGCTTTTGTAAGTGAAAAAAAGAAAAAAAATGTTTGTTTCATCTTTAAAAAGCATTAGAAAATCAGTCAGCAGTCGCTACCTTTATAGCGACTTATTCTCACTAATATCTTTTGCATCATAGAACCTATGACCTACGTATGAGATATCAGGGCTACAGAATTCAAATCATTAGGCGTTGTCATGTATATTATTGGTATTTTACACTATACCGAATACTTCTAGCACACCGCATGACATTGCTAGCTAAAAATCACTTTGGAAACATTTTTAACATTGTGTCAAGAACATATTACACCCTATCAAATAATGACCTGTACTTAGTGACAAACAAACCAAAATAGTGACAAATTTAATAAAATATTCACAATACATACCAACATACTTGTATACATACAATAATGTGCTTATTTGATGTTCCATCTCAAAAGCTCTACCTGTAATCAGGCCCTCTTTTCTACATCTTGAAAGTCACCTCAAGATTTGATAATTCCTGTTAGTAACTTTGGGTAGTTACACAATACACCCCAATGGGGGACGTCAGTGCAGATCTTTTATTCCCCCCACCTTAGAATTAGAATTAGGGTAGTTATTGATTTTGCTTGTCAAACTTGATTAATCAAAGGGCCTAACTTACAAACTTTTACAGCAATGAAGTCAACCAAGAGATATCTCAGAATGTACGTAACATGATGGAGGAGTTATGGTTAAATTGGTCTCACCTCGGAGTGGATGACAGCACCAAAGTCAACAATATAACTAAGCTGGTGCATATTGAGAAAGAACTGCATCGGGATGTCATCTCTGAGACGAGACAGAAGCTCAAGATTATGCAGGCCCAAGTTGAAAGTGAGTATTGTTTACTGCTGTAAAACACTGGTCCTAGCTGACACCAGACCAAAAGGAATGGAATATGTTGGGAGAGAACTTTATCTACAGATAAACTGATTGTTAAAATACTTGCTACCAAGAAAATTAAATATAGGCAATCTGGGAAGGCAATGGATGTGCTTGGCTAAGGACTAGAGAGAGTTGCATGTGCCTGAGTCCTGCAAAGGTTATCTGGAAGAGAATGCTCTTTAGCATTAAGTTCGCCTTTGTACTAGTTTTATAAGTGCAATAAAGTATTTTCAATCAATCAATCTGAGCTACATAATGTGTGCTTCTACAAATTAATTTCTAAATAATGCTTTTTCACAGAATTAAAGGAGGAAACAGATGAGCTAAGCAGATGTCTGTCAGTGGATATCACAATTCTTGACTTCAAAGATGATCTGATGCTGGTGGAATACAAGAGAGAACTAGAGGAGCAAATCGCTGGGTATGTTCTTATAACGGTCAAATCACATTGCTGTGAAAGAGAATAAAAAGGCAGCAAAGTGTACTTTTGGACCAAAAATTTACATTGCATTTTTAACTTTATCTTTATTGATTTATTTTGACGACCTTCGTGGCGCAGTGGGTGAATAGCCGGCTGAGACGCAGGAGGTAGTGGGTTCGATTCCCGCCGCGGAACAAATGTTTGCATGATCTACAGATATTTGTTTCGGGTCTGGTTGTTTTTCTATATATTATAAGTATGTATTTACAAAAAAAAGTATATAAGTATTCTATCAGTTATCTGGTTCCCATAGTACAAGCTCTGCTTAGTTTGGGGCTAGATAGCGCTGTGTGAAATGTCCAGCAATATGTATTTATTTATTTATTTATTGTGTAGCATACTAACTAATTAAATCTATATCAAGAGAAAACCACACGATTTTGATAAGTATACAGTTTTTCTTGTTGGGAGTTGAACTTTTGCAATCTCTCTCATTTTGTGTAATGTAAGTCCCCACTTGCATGCATGCTTGATGTTTTTGTGTCCAATTGAGCAAGATTGATTATAGACTGATAAAACTAAAAACATAATGTTTGAATTGAAAATGCTTACAAAAGGTCAAAATCTTGAATCATACAGATTGATCAAGTCATCAGTTGATTTTTTGAGATTGTTTTCTGAAAGTGTTATTTCTGGCAAAGGCTCCTTCAACCTTATAATTTGCTGATCAACAGGTACAGAGAACAAGTACAGCAACGCCGCACAAAGATGGAACGGCTCCTCGAATGGCAGCGAGACCTTGCTGAGAAGCTGGGAGTCGCCAGCCATGAGTTACAGAAAGTGCCGCTGCCTTCCGAAGAGGAGCTCGACAGGTTGAAGGACCACCTGGAAGTGTTGCAGGCTGAGAGGGACAGGCGTGCTGAGACATTCTTGAATGTCCAAGTTGAAATCAAGGATATAATGGGTAAGAATAAGGCCTATATGCCCAATCGTGTCTCACTTTCAGGTATGGTATGCGGCATTTAAAGTCTGCACGTGATTTAAAGAATAAAGTTTTATATTGCCCTTATGTCTCAGGAGAGATTTTGCCTCCCTGTGTGTGTGTTCTTCTGCTTGTATAATGGGTTGTGTTCTGAGGAGTTTGCCAGCAGTTTGACCTGAGTTTGCCTGCATGTTCCTTTTATCATCGCATCGCTCGCTATCAGCAGGGAATCCATCCACACACCTTGGAGAGACGATGTGGTCGCGTACCGTGAAGTTCCAGAGGAATTTCCTCCCTCAAACACTTTACTTGTGGAATGGTCTCCCTGCCGAGGTTTTCCCCAGGGACTACAGTATGGGGTTCTTTAAAAAGGGTGTTTTGAAAATTTTAATGGGTCGGCAACGCGCGAGTAATACCTTTGGTGCTATAAACGTCCATAAGCTACGGTAACCGCTTACCATCAGGTGGCCCGTATGCTTGTTTGCTACCTTAGTAGTATACATTTATTTATGATATATTTGTTTTAGTTTTTAAAGGTGTGCAATAAAGAAATTATCTGAACTAATCTATTAAATAAAACACGCAAAACCGTATGTCCCACAGAATGCCTCTTCATGCAGGTCTTAATTTGGCTAGCGACTAAGCCAAATTAAAAATGGGGTGGCAAGTGCTCATTGAGTCATCTTCTATTACATCAAAATTTACTTGGAGATTTTCGAAAACTGCTGCCATTAACCCAAACTCGGTCTTTTCTATTCTAACTTAAAGAACTTAGGCAAGTTGGGCCAGGTTAGTGTATGCATAAAACACCTGACTCTGGACATCAGTGCAGAATGTGGAGATTGAATTTCCCTACTCTAGAATTATAAGCGTCAAGTGCTTTAGTCACATAGAAGCGACGTTAAAGCTCCTATCCTATATAAACTTCGCAACCATTAAGTTTCAATACATTTAATAAAAGATAAGAGTTTCACTAAATCGTGGGCTCAATTGTAGACGCAAATTCAGTTGAAATCGCTAGTAGCTTGTAGTATTTCAGTGAAATAGCTTAGTTACTGCCACACCAGAAATGCAATCATGTATTTCAATGCTTCTGTCATGAGATGCTGAATACACTATTCTTCTCTCTTTTCTCAAGTCAAGTTAGGTGATGTTAGCACTTCAAGTACAGGGTGGACCATAAGTCTTTTTATATTTGAAATGATGATTAAAAATAAACTAATAGCCAAAGGTAAAAACTGTTTATTGTTTTCGAAACTAGACAAAATGGCAATTTATTTTTTAAAAATAACGTCATCCATATGCGATCCTTCATTATTCTGGCATTGCTGCAATCGCGAGTGGAAATTTTCGATGACAGCCTGACACGTGCTTGATGAAATGATACGCATTTCTGCGTGAATACGATCCTTTAATTCTTCAAGAGTCACTGGGTTGGTGTTATACACTTTACTCTTGAGGTATCCCCATAGAAAAAAATCCATTGGGGATAGATCTGGGCTACGAGGCGGCCAGTTAATGTTACCTCTCTTCGATATCACTTTTTGGCCAAAAATTACTCGAGCTGCCCTTAACGAGTCATTGGAGGTGTGACAAGTGGCACCATCTTGTTGAAACCATGACCGTTGATTAAAACCAGCAAAATCCTGCAACGCCGGGGCAAAAAAGTTTTGTAGCATGACGATATACCGCTCTGAATTTACTGTAACTGCACGGCCCCTTGAATCTTCATAAAAGTATGGACCGATAATGCCTCTTGCTGATAAAGCAGCCCATACAGTAACCTTGGGAGAATGCAGATGTTTCTGATGTTTTAATTTCGGATTAGTGTCACTCCAATAACGGCAATTTTGTCTGTTAACATGCCCATTTAGATGGAAGTGTGCTTCGTCTGAGAAAAAAATGTTAGTAAAGCTGGTGAATTGCTCTAACATTTCGTTTGCAAACTGCAACCTAGTGGCATGGTCCTGAGGCCTTAATTCCTGCACCATTTGGATTTTATACGGATGTAGGTGTAAATCTTTCTTGAGAATGCGGTTCAAAGTTGTTCTTGGCACGTTAAGGACACTAGACCGCTTTCGAGTTGAAAGCCCAGGCTGGTCACGAGCAGACGCTCTTACTCGCTCCTCGTTTTCGGGGTCCCTCGATGTTCTAGGTCGACCGGATCGAGGTAAATTTACTGTTGAACCTGTTTCCTCAAACTTGAGCATCCATTTTTTAATCAACTGAATTGATGGAGCTTCAATTTTATGCCGTATGTTTTAATGAGCGCAAAATTTTCGTTGCGCTAAGGTCGCAGAATCGTTGTTTCGATAGTACTCGCGTACGCAGAGAGCACGTTGGCTACCGTTGAACGACGCCATGGCACTAAATCCCCATTGGCCGCTCTTTCAATGCGTAACCCTCCGCTCCACCCCGCCCGCCGCTGCTCGACGCGGCAACCGATTCAAATATAAACGGACTTTTGGTCCACCCTGTACTTCTTTATGTATGACATTAGCGTCTCAGCACAGCCTCTTTTTTCCCGCGGCATAATATTAAGTTGCTACTTGTAATCATCATCATCATCTCAGCCCATCTACACCCATTGAGTATAGGCCTCCTCTTTATTACGCCATTCTTTCCGGTCCCTTGCAAGTCTCATCCATTGACACTCAGGTACGCTTTCAATGTCATTTGACCATCGGGCGGGTGGTCTGCACTTGTATTCAATAAAATGAATTTGTATTTTACAGAAAAACTTCAGATCAAACCACAGAACAAGTTTGAACATTTAGTGGTGACCAACTTGTCTGTGGATTTCAAAGTTACTGATCTCAATATGGACCATCTCGCGAAGCTTCACCAAGAGCTGCAGGAAAAATATGATCAGACCAATAATAGAGTAAGTTCAAGTACTCCTAACTTTAAATTGCAACCCTTAAATTCTGATCTGGTGATACAGGATCCGCATCTTCGCCTCTTATTAGCGATGCCTTGTTAATGAATAGACAAAAAAAAAATACTGTTAATTAATATATGCAACACAACATTATTATACATACAAAACAAAGCCTTTATATAATGCCTAATTTGGGCTTGGATCAAGCTGTCGATGATCGATGATGTTGAGCGTCGATGAACGCAATTTTTAGGGAGTTTAAGGGCAAAGATCTGGAGCACGTTTGTATGAACTAGTCGATAACCCTTTAACGTCTGAAGATCACATGGCTTGACGACTTACAAGTCAGAATCAGACCAATATCTTGATGCCCACGTAGCACTAAAACGCTCAGTTGATACTATTACATAACCAAGCTGGTTTGGTAAGTACGACTAATCAACTAAAATAAAGCATTTATTGTTCACTAAGTTTTTAAGAATAAGGTATTGGTTAATGTAAAATCATATACCTGTTTTGTGAGAGACTGGTGCCTGAGATAGGCTTGAAAACCTGTAGACAGTTCCCCTTAGACCAGCCCTACTTCGCGGCAAATATTGTATACGGCCGTTGTGACATTAAAAAATCATACTGCACTTTTTCAATCATTATGTGGAAGCTAAGTGAAGACCTCGGCTTTGTGTGATGATTTATTTCAATCAGAAACAATGGCAAGTTTTTTTAAACCGGCTGATGCTGCTGACATAAACAGGTTTTTTTTATTATATTTATATTTTGACAACCTCCGTGGCGAATAGCCGTCTTGAGACGTAGAAGGTTGCTGGTTCGATTTCCACCGCTGAACAAATGTTTGCAAGATCTACAGATATTTGTTCCGGGTCTGGATGTTTTTCTATATATTATAAGTATATATTTACAAAAAAAAGTGTATAAGTAATTTATCAGTTATCTGGTTCCCATAGTACAAGCTCTGCTTAGTTTGGGGCTAGATAGCGCTGTGTGAAATGGCCAGCAATATTTATTCATGTATGTATTTACAAAACCAAAAAAGTATATGAGTGTTCTATCGGTTATCCAGTTCCCATAGTACAAGCTTTGCTTAGTTTAATATATTATATAAATTATTATGTAATATGTAAATTAAATAAGCTTGAAGCATTATGAGAGTATCATTTGTCTGTATGTGGCATCTTATCTCCAAATTGATGAACCGATTTCAAATGCAGTACCAATGCTAGTGTTTGTCGCTACTACGTTTTGTGAAAATAGTCGCCGTTTTCGTCTGTAGTAAAGAAATTGACAAATTTAACTGCGTAAAAATAAAAAGATCTCAAGCGGCGCAAATATGGAAGTCTCGACAGAGCTTAAGAGCTTACGTATTTGAGCTATTTGGGGCCGAGACCCCGGGGTCCAAGGGGTACCGGGGCCAATCGCGTTTAAAAATTCTTTCTGGGCGTCTGGTCGAAGCGACGTGTGATCCGAGAGCTGGCGCTTATCTGGGTCAACGCATAAGCATTGCAATTCAGCGGGGCAATGCAGCCACTTGTCTCTCTCACTTGTCGTCACTTGTCTCTGTGTCTTGGGTACACTTTCACCTGGTAGTGATCTGGAGCAGTTGAACTATCTATAGATCGATGATTCAACTGTTTCTCCTGTATAATAGTCTTGTTAATCATTTTATGTTCTTTCTCTAATTAAAGGTTTTGCCCCCATTTAAAAAATATACTGGAAAAACAAATTAACTTATGTTAAACTTAGGTGCTGGAACTACGCGAGCGCCTGTCCAAATTATGGGAATGTTTGGACGAGGACATGATCTACAGAGAGAATTTCTTGCACGCTCACCCCGGATGCCATCCGCATACCGAAGCCGCCATCAAAGAGGAGATAAAACGCTGCGACCAGATCAAGAGGCAGAAAATTGCGGTATGATAGTTAATTTCTTGATATTGTATACTCAAACACAACCATCTAGGAAGAAGGCAATGCCAAATTGCCAGAAGGCATGAGTACGAAGGGTAAGTAGGCAACGGTTTTGTAGGTTAGATTAGTAAAAGAATTGTAGAGAAGGAAAATGTCTTCTCGAAGGTAGCTTCAAGTTCTCCAGTCTGCCCGCGATCACGGCTGTTGCAACACAGTTGAAACGTCAGTATGATAAACAAAATGGTAAATACGCGATAAATACCCGTTTAATATAAGTAATAATGTCCTCATTATCATCATATCAGCCGTAAGACGTCCACTTTTGAACATAGCCCCCCCCCCTCCTTCTCCATAGATTTTCAGAGCGACCGATTTTGTGCAGTCTGCACTCAATGGCTCCCAGAAATTTTTATCAGGTCATCTTTCAGGTCATTTTTATCGTTCATTTCTAGTGGGGGACCGTCCTACGCGCGCTTTTCAGTGCGTGGTCTTTGCTATAGAATCTTTCTGCCCCATCGCCCGTCAAAATACTACATGATCATCATTGACATTTCACAATTATAATTTTGGTCTAACAGGGTCATCAAGTGGTCTCGGCAGAATAACAGCGTCAACTGCTAGCCCAGTTGACATAATGCTGAGTCGAGGCCCTTTTGCTGCTATATAGCACACAAAATACCTCCCGCATGTTTATAATTAATCATTATAATATTGTTTGGTTCTGTTTTGCATGTAGGTACTGTTTAATAGTTATTTTTGTATTGATTATTTTAAATCCTCTTTTGTAAATGTTTTATGTGTGCTATTTAGCAAATAAATGATTGTCTATGTTTATGATAATATTAATTAGGTGAGTATGAGTAATATATTGGCAATATCGTCTGCAGGTGTTCGTAGCAAACATTCGTACGAAGATCAAGCTGATGTGGGATAACTTAATGTACTCAGTCCGCGAACGCGAAGAGTTCCTCCATTACTTCCAAGACATATTTACCGAAGACACCCTCACTCTACATGAACTGTACTTGGAGAAGATTACTAAATTCTACAATGAGCATAAGTGAGTAAATTTTACTTAGAAAACTTTCGTGCTTTATATCAATCATAATTATAAATATGGGATTTATCACGTACCGTTTTATCGGTGTTTCGACCGACAATGTTCCGGTTTAATTTGTGAACCTCCATCAGGGTGAGTGCGATCCGCTCCGAACAACGTTTTGCCTCGCACTTGAACCAAAACATGGTCGGTTGTAACATCGATAAAACGGTACGTGTTACGTAATAAATCCCCTTTTGATATATAAGTGAGTAAACTTTACATTTTCTTTAGAATTAGTAAATTGAAGTAAAGTCATAATAGATAGAACCGATAGTCGTTGGGAATGTTACGTTAGTGCATTCCTGTTTCCGCATTTGAACTCTGATGGGTTTCATTATGCGTGAGAGCGCTGACTCTGGACAGTATGTACTTATGTAGTATGTATGTATGTACTTAGGAGGACTTATATGGACAGTCAGCCTAAATCTTACCACAAGTACAGAAATATCCTGGGGTCTTCGCAGGCTTTGTGGAGGTACCTCGGGTTCTCTTTGTGGTGTTATCGTCCACCACGTATATAGGGACTCCGAAAAAAATTTGCTTAACATTACCCTCTTGCGCAGTTGGGTAAAAAGTTGCATATGTCTTAATCCCAATTATAATCAATCTGTAAAGCAAATTTTATTGAAATTGGTCCAGCCGTTTAGTCGTGAAAATGTAACAAACAGACAGACAGGGTTACTTTCGGATTTATAATATTAGTATGGATGAGGATGCAATCGTAAATAAACTCTAAATGTCATGTAAAAGCAGTTGCATCTATAGCAACTCATGATATCTTTGAATTACATTACTTTAGCTCGTAATTTTTATTTCTTCTGTTTTGGAGTTGGAACCAGCAAATGGCCCATCTGATGTTAAGTGGTAACCATCGCATCGCCTATAACAAAGCATTACCTCGTACAATACAATAGTCCTACGATGTCCTACGTCCGTCAACTTTAGTCCTCGTGTGCCTGTAATTTCGCTGTAATATTTATTGTATTTTTCCAGAAATATATACGATCTAATCCTGAACCGCAAGAACCTATGGCTCAAGATGGTAGAACTGGAAGCGCGAGCATCCGAACCCGGCCGCTACCACAACCGCGGCGGGCAACTGTTGAAGGAAGAGAAAGAGAGGAAAGCCATCGACAGTAATGTAAGTACACTCAATTATAATAGTAATGCGACACACGTACGTACAATATAGTTTAGACAACTGGTCGCCACTCAGCATTGTGCTATAGAATATTTATAGCACTATAGTGCTGGTCTTCCGTGGTGCCATTGCTGTGTGAACAGGGCAGCAACTGTGTTGTAATTGGCTCCTTAAGTTATCTTACCACTTGTCTGAATTCAGAGTCATTTATTGCACAGAATTGAACCAAGTGTAAAAGCTGGTTTTCGCCAGCTAGACACATAATTATACAGTAAAAGTCGACACTTCCACTTATTCTGTCTGAATTTAGTGCACTGAATTTAGCCAAGTGTAAAGCGGATTTAAAGTTCATGATTATACAACGATATCACGTTTAATCATGGTGTGATCGAAGATGGAGCACGCTTGCATAGAAAGAACCTATTCAGTCTGGACTTGAAGACTCCGGGATTATACTGGTTCGGTAAAACATACGCCAGAAGTGAGTTCCACTCCTTACTTGTGCTAACAAGAAAAGTTGAAGCAAATCGTTTGGTACGGCAAGGTGTTTTAATATGTACGACATTAATTTAAAACACACATCCGGAATCGTATTAACTGAGTTCAGAGGTGGGTTTAATAGCGGTAGCTTGCATAATATATCCAGTGATACATGTCCAATAAATAATTTTTAACGTAAATCGGCGGCCTCTTTGCGACGATGCCATTTAGTCAGTTTAACAGGTACCTACTTACATGATGAATGAATATGATTTGTTTACCTATACAGGCTGTTTCATTGTTAGGTATATTTTAGGACTTGATATTAAGGTTGTTTGAAAATTAATATTTTTCAAAATATCGGAATACTCAAAAACTCACAAATCATGGTAAATATCCTGTTTTTAGTGCAAATAGTGGTATAGATTTATTATTATAGAGTAAATGAAAATTACTTTTATTTCAGCTGCCGAAAATCGAAGCTCAAATCCGTGAATTGGCGACGGAGTACGAAGCTAGGACTGGAAACACGTTCACCGTCGATGGAAAACCTTTACTAACGTTCATGGAGGGTGAATGGGAAACCAGGAAAACTGTAAGTTTTTAACCCCCTATGCAAAAAGTAGGATCTGTCTGTGTCATTGCACTGGTCCATTGGTGTTTATAATAATGTTACGAGCTGAGGGTTCGGGATAAAATAATGGGAATCGATCCAACCAAAATAACACTTTTATTCAACACGATGACGATGAATACACGAACTTGGTCACACGTATCACAACACACTAATTCACACCACTGGTGCACCACTTAAAGTCACCGAAATGTTCGCACGTATAGCTTAATCCAGACTGACTCGCGAGCAACTACTATTCACGCGAGACCCTTCTCCACGTCAGTCCTCCAGGGCCTCGCTGAGACTCCCTCACTCACTGAGACTGACTCAGACTCAGACTGTCCGGCCATCTCTCCGGCCTATTTATATCGGACACATTTCGATTGTTCGAGAACGATGTCGATCCTTCCAGGAAAGGGTCGGTCCCTCAACACAATGGCCACTCCCCATTCTGCGAAACCACAAACAATAGCAACAATAACACAGCAAGACAAAAGCGTTCGAGAAGGTTCGATTATTACTCATTGTTTAACAGCCTCGGCGTAACACTGCCCCCTCCTAAAACATGCTCGTCCCGAGCATTCTTAGCCCCATATCGCGGCAGCCGATCAACACGAACAATTTTAGGCGCTCCTCGCGCTGAAGATGTAGCAACTAGAGGAGCCACATTGCCGTCTCCAGTACTTCAGGACACCCAGTCCCTTTCTCATCAGCGATCCCAATTCCAGCCTCCAAAACACGGCTCTCATGATTTCTATCTGTTCTTTCACTTCCTGGAATTCCTTTCCAGATGAACCGAACGATTCCCTCATCAGTCGAGCACGCTCTTATGGCCAACGTCGCTGATCTTCCTGTTGACGACGCTGCTCTTCTTTATCCTGACGTCGCTGTTCCTCTTGCAACCGAGTCTGCTCCACCTGTTCACGTCGCTGTTCCTTCTGCAACCGAGCCTGCTCTTCCTGCTGACGACGCTTCTCTTCTTTATGCTGACGGCGTTCTTCCTCCTGCAACCAAGCCTGCTCTTCTTGCTGACGACGCTGCTCTTCCTTATCCTGACGTCACTGTTCTGCCTGCAACCGAGCCTGCTCTTCTTGCTGACGACGCTGCTCTTCCTTATCCTGACGTCGCTGTTCTTCCTGCAACCGAGCCTGCTCTTCTTCCTGACGTCGCTGTTCTTCCTGCCAACGTCGCTGCTCTTCTTGTTGACGACAAAGCATGGCCATAATAGCAGCAAGATCGCCTGTCACAGGAGCTTGCCCCACGGATGATGATGATGGTGCTCCAAATGATTCGGCGGCGGCTGATTCCATCTCCATCGGCTGACGACTCTGCCGAGCTTCTTGAACCGGAGAATCTCCAAACCGCCTTTCATCCATTTCCTGTTGTCGTTGACCTCTCGTCCTGACACCATCCACGTTATCCTTTGGCAGAACCGGCATTATTTTATCCCACTTCTGACACCAAATTGTTACGAGCTGAGGGTTCGGGATAAAATAATGGGAATCGATCCAACCAAAATAACACTTTTATTCAACACGATGACGATGAATACACGAACTTGGTCACACGTATCACAACACACTAATTCACACCACTGGTGCACCACTTAAAGTCACCGAAATGTTCGCACGTATAGCTTAATCCAGACTGACTCGCGAGCAACTACTATTCACGCGAGACCCTTCTCCACGTCAGTCCTCCAGGGCCTCGCTGAGACTCCCTCACTCACTGAGACTGACTCAGACTCAGACTGTCCGGCCATCTCTCCGGCCTATTTATATCGGACACATTTCGATTGTTCGAGAACGATGTCGATCCTTCCAGGAAAGGGTCGGTCCCTCAACACAATGGCCACTCCCCATTCTGCGAAACCACAAACAATAGCAACAATAACACAGCAAGACAAAAGCGTTCGAGAAGGTTCGATTATTACTCATTGTTTAACAGCCTCGGCGTAACAATAATAAACAATATTTTAGTCCATACGAAACATTACATTTTATCGCGTGGTGGGCGAATTGTCGGTTGAGCCGTACGGGGTTTCCGATGCGGGCAAATGTTTGCATGATCTGCAAATATGTTCCATGTTTGCGTGGCAAATAAATAAATGTTTTTTTAATATATGTGTATCAAGTCAATATCCATACAAATATGTTAATATGAGCATTAATAAAATAAAATTATATTGTTTTTTCGTGTTGTCTGAAATGTAAATTTTATAATTTCTACCTCGCCGTAACACAGTTTTTAACTAGCAGAGGTAAGTTCCAAAACCTTAGTGCTTACATTATTTACATTGTTTTTATAATAACTAGTGGTTCGCCCTGAACTGAGATCTCGCGAATATCCTAAAATAAATAATATTCTTAGGGCAACTTGCATAACGATGCCTAAACCTATTTAGTGGCTAAATATAATTTAAGGAGTTGTCAAATCATACAAATACTAACTTATACATGTTTAGTCGCTAAATACGTTTAGTGATCTTTGTGCATGCCGGCTTTAATCTTTGACTAATAAGTTGCCACGAAATGCATAACCAACCTACTTGAGCTACAGTTTTATTTAAAATAGATGTAACGGGGATTCTTGTTAATTGGTTATATCTTTTTTGGGTACAAATGGCAGTTATTCTGGATTTCAAACTTTTGCCTATATTTGTGTCACTAAAGCTACACGAATACCAAATTTCAGCATTGTGGGGTCACTGGTGTAACACCCTGTGAATTTAGTCAAAGTTTTGTTTTTATTATGGCTTTTAACTCAAAAACTACAAAATATAAACAAAAATAAAAACGGGGTTCAAATGTACTAACGAAGACCTTTCATTTGACATCCTACATTTGATTGATTCATTTGACCTAATAGTCCCATTTTCATTTATTTTTACCCCTCTTGAACCCCAATATCTCAACAACCCCCCAATAGTTTTAGCTCATTGAGTCACACCAAAATTGTGCCATCACTATGTACCAAATTTCATGATGATCGGATAAACGCTACGAAAGTTATCCTCGGACAAACAAACATACATACACATACAACGCCGATTTGCCCAAGTTGATTTGGAGTTCTCGCTTCGCTCGATCAATTAGCCATTGATCGTTTGCGATACAATGCAATGCACTATCTATTCCTAAAGTTGTGCAGTAAACTTGTTCTTATCATCATCAACAACCTATAACAGTCCACTGCTCTCCCAGGGTGCGCCATTGAGCCCGATCCTCAGCTCCTCTAATCCAATTCTTACCAGCGACAGCGCGCATATCGTCACTCCATCTAGTCCATCCGCGGAAACAAGATAATAGAGAAGAAATGGACTGGAATGTTATTGGTAGACAAATTACGCTAAGGCTGCATATACAGCGCTAGTTTGTTTAGTTCTTGCGACTCGCACTGTTCAGACGTGCTCACTGTGCTAGTGCAATCTGTTATTTTATTTTTTGACCCGGCTTGTTATTTGGACTCTTGATAATATTTAACGTGTGACACAGCTGGTATTTTGGACTTTGTGATTGTTTCTATTCCTGAAGACTTGGCACTTGTTTAACGGTCTGTTCGATTTTTCTATCGATTTGCATCTGTAAAATGGTAAATTCAGTAATTCTTTGGAAAAAATGCGCAAACGAGACTTTTTCTCAACTGAAGATGTCTAATGTAAATAATGTTAGATGTAAAATAAATGTAAATGATGCATATGAACACACCTTTACTTTTTATAAGTTATGTTGACGCCCATTGATCATTTTGTGTCCTTGTCAAAAGACAAGTATATACAAAAGTATGGGATTGTGTGACAGAGGCAACGCTCCATTATTTGTTCCGGCGGATAAGGTATAGCCGGAGCGCGTCCTACACTTCGCTTGCCTAGACGAGGTCTCCACTCCAGAATGCGTTTACCCCAACGCTTATCGGTTCTGCAGCAGATATGACCGGCCCATTTCCACTCAGCTTGCTGTCCCTCTGAGCTATGTTGATCACCTTGGTTCTCTGTCGGTATTCTTATAATTATTTTAATTGACTTACAGGAACGTCAGAACAAATTGTCGGCCCGCAGACAATGCCTAACTCCAACTCCTCTGCTGCGATCTCTGGCGACATCGCCGCTGGGGAAGCGCAACCGTACCGCGGCAGGGTTACTAGCTACTTCCGAGAAGAAGTAAGCCATTTTTTTTGTTGATTATAGTCAAGCACTTAACCACTACCCCATCTGGTGGTAAGTGATGGTGTGATCGTGTGTATTCATATGACTATGCACTATGTTTAACTACTACGCAGAAAATGGGCATGTATCAAACGTAATTGACGACCTTCATGGCGTAGTGGGGGAATAATCGGCTGAGACGGAGGAGGTAGCGGGTTAATAGATGTTTGTATGATGTACAGATATTTGTTCCGAGTCTAGATGATTTTCTGTATTATTATAAGTATGTATGTAAATACATACATACATACATTCTTTCTGTATTATTATAAAATGTGTGAGCCGTCACGGGACGCCTGGCAGATGTGAAACATCGAAATTGTTTTGTATAACAAAAAAAAATAAAAATTAAAACTTAAAAAAATATTAATTCATAATTATATAATAATAATAAAATAAAATAATATTATATAATAATAAATAATTATAATATATAATAACAATTGATTTGACGACCTCCGTGGCGCAGTGGGCGAATAGCCAGCTGAGACGCAGGAGATAGCGGGTTCGATTCCCGCCGCGGAACAAATGTTTGCGTGATCTACATATATTTGTTTCGGGTCTGGATGTTTTCTATATATGATAAGTATGTATTAACAAAAAAAAAGGTATATAAGTATTCTATCAGTTATCTGGTTCCCATAGTACAAGCTCTGCTTAGTTTGGGGCTAGATAGCATTGTGTGACATGTCCAGAAATATTTATTTATATGTAGTTTCTGATGGATGAACGGTTCTTTGGGGCGTTTGTTAATTTATAGGCCCATTTTTGGGTTGACAAAATATTCTCCTTGACTTTAAAACAAGGATTATTCTAAGCCTTTAGTTTGGCTGGCTTAATCCTCTGAGTAATGTCAGTGATCTTTCAATGGCATATATATTTCTATATGTTATAAGTATGTATTTACAAAAAAAAAAGTATATAAGTATTCTATCAGTTATCTGGTTCCCATAGTACAAACTCTGTTTAGTTTGGGGCTAGATAGCGCTGTGTGAAATGCCCTGCAATATTTATTTATTTATTAATTAATTGTATAAAATAATAATAATAATAATTAATTAATTAAATTTAATATAAGTCCAACCATGATAACACACGTTACTACGTATGGACTATGTATAGTACATATATACCATCATATAGCGCGGCGAAGCGTCGCCTCGGCAATTCTCGCCACGCCAAAAATCAGGTTTACCCTCGCCTATAGATTATTAGTATTAGCGCCTGAATTGTCCCCTAGGGGTACTCCTATCTTGACTATGAATTCTAGTGTTAGTATCCTAGTTATACAGCAATTTCTTCGACTTGTAGGCTGCCGTCGAAGCGTCAATTCGTTACGGCCAGCACTTCAAAAGCCATCACAACTCTCTGCAGCAATCGGTCATCGCTCAAGAGGTGTAGTAATTATCTCTCGAGTTTGTGTTTGTGTGTTTTGTTTTGGGTGTGTTGCTTTATCAGGTGGGTCGTATCACCGTATGCCACTTTAGTGGTATAAATAACTCTTGATGTGTAGTGACTGAACGTCACTACACATCAATTTTATTCTATTATTAAAAAGTTAGCGGGTTTTAGACATCCTGCTATCAAATTCTAGATTTAACGCTCTGTATTATTCGAGTGTTAAATAAATTTAAGTTGTGCGTTTAAGCTTATGTTTGAGTTTGATATGTGATTAACTACAGTACTACGATAAAAAAAATCATGAATCCGAATAAACACTAGAATTATTTAAGCATTGAAAACAAAAGTGCTAACTTATTTTATGTTGTAATAATAGCTCTATAATAGACATCATCTTAGTATTTCTGTAGATAGACAAAAATTGACAAAGCGCAATTCTTTTATCGTGGTACCCAATCTTCCCACTATTAAACAATCATGTCCATCCGCATATTTTGCTTATCATCTAGTTAAGTGATCTGCATGGAAGCATATAGATATAGATATCATATAGAGTCTTCTCTGTCGAAAGTAGACAAATCTATACTCTGTAAAAATGTAGCACTCTTATCCACTAAACCTTTACCATTCAGAATGATTTTATTAACTTAGTCTACACCAGTTTTCTTTTAGACAGTGTCATAATTCACAAAGCCTAAACACTGGTCTAAATTTGTATAAAAGCATTATGAATAAGAATATTTTATTATCTAGAATTCTATAGTGTTAATGCAAAGCAGCGTTGACCTACATATTTTGCTTATCACTAATTTATAAGTGATCAGCATTTACATAAAACAGTTTCTCCGACTTGTAGACCGCCGACGAAGCGTCAACTCATCACCGGCAGCGCGACAAAGGCAGTTTCTACCTTCACCAACAACCTGTCTGCGCTGAAGAGATCAGCTATTACTTCTGTCAAGAGGTAAGTCCATTTTAGTCCACCTATGAATTCGAAGAATTTTTTTACTACAATCATTTTCCTGGTATTTTGTTGATGTTTCATATGTTTATTATTGGTCAGTGTTCTTTAATATTAGTTTCATTATCCCCACCACTTTGCTCCACTAGTGGGGATGATGGAATAAATCAAAAATCGTGCTATCAAAATCTCCACCGCCTAGTACAAAAATACTTTGTAAATTGGTCGAGTTCTATGTCAGGAAAAACTGATTTGAACTGATTGCAACAAAGTTTCCTAAACCCTTGGCTGGTAGCGTTTGTTGGTCGCTGTCGTGGTCGCTAACATCGAACTGCTAGCTACCTAAAAGGTTAAAGTTTATTTTTTAATTTTTTAGCTCTGCATCTATTGGCTGTCCCCCAGAGTAAAGTATTTGTTGACATAATAAGTATTAGTCTCGCAAGCAACTTATAGTTTACTTTTTACATGATAGATAATAGCGGCCCCTCCAACGTTCATTCCTTCTAACTTGTCCTGACGTTTAACTGTACAGAAACGCGTCGGCATAAAACTCAGAACAATCGTTCTGAGTGATATCGTCATTCTATCTCGGTCTCGGCAAGAGGGGGTAAAAAAGTAGCCGAAAAAACTTACGTGAGTAAAGGACGCCCCTAAGAATGAACGTTAGTGGATGGACCGTTAATGTAGATGAAAAATAAGACAACATTTGCTATATTTTTCATTCCTTTACAATTTCAGCGCTCGCTAGCGAATTAATGATCTCAGAGAACGTACATCATTATTTGTAATAATTGTAAGTGATGTTTGATTAACAAAGCGACCATTTCCATTTACCCATTTCTACCTAGTCCATTTTTTTAAAGTAAATTACTTTGCGTAGTAGAAGGAATGAGAAATATCGCACATGTGAATCACATGCTTAATTAATTAGTGGAAATTTTATTATTTTATTTATTTTTTATTGTAATTAATTATACAGTAAATAGTGTCGGTAGGCATCAATTTTAAGTAAAGTTGTAATATGATAACTTGTAGTTTTGTGTTGTTTAGACGTATTATATTTAGAGGCTTACTTACTGTTTATTTAATAGGGCTTTGTTTAACGATAAAGTGCATTAAAAGTCCATATTTTTTAAGTGTAGATATAAATTCAATAATGCTTTATTTGCTATAAGTGTCTACAGTAGTGTGAGGTCCATCCATACTAATATTAGTGAAAGTAACTCTTGTCTATATGTCTGTCTGTTTGTTACGTTTTCACGACTTAACGGCAGAACCGATTTCGATGAAATTTGGTATACAGATAAATTATGACCAGCAGACCACAAGCCTAAATATAAATTTTACTGCCTATTCCTCTGTGACCAAGCCCGGAAAGAATTGGGTAAGAAATAAGACTGGCTTTTCTTTTTAATTATCCTTTTACCTACTTACATAACAATTGGCACAGGAAAATAAAAGTACTTCACACTAATATTATAAATCTGAAGAGGGGATAAAAAAGTAGTTGAACAAACCTCACGTGAGTAAAGGACGCCCGTAAGAATGAACGTCCTATGTATCTATCTCTTATCGATCTAAGTTTGGATGTTTGTTTATTTATTTGTTACTCAATCAAGTCGTAACGACTGAACCGACTTCGAAGAAATTTAATATATAGGATGTTTGATAATATATGCACAAAAACGAAAAAGGTTATTTTGATGAGCATATTAAGTAAAGTGAAATGTTTACCATATAAATGTGAAATTTATTTTGCCATGTAAAAGCAAACACTTTATTAAACTTATGTTGTGCTATTGCATAATGCTTGCACTCTAACCACAGATATTGTATTGGTGATGTCTCGAGATATCTCGTGTTGCCCCTTTCTAACCCAAAACCCGCAGCCATTTCCGAAAGAGATATCAAATCGGCCTTTGATTTCGTATGCAAGAGTAGGCAGTATGTTTTATATCGAATTAATCACCTAAACTTAGTCGATTTTCTTTAAAATTTGATAATATAACTACATAGTAGTTTTTTTTGAGAAATCTTTTTTATGTTTTGAGAAACCGTCACTTGAATATCTTCAGTATATTACCAAACATCCTGTATAGATAGATTATGTTCTGGATTAAAACATAGGCTACTTTTTATTGACAACCACGCGTGCGAAGCCGCTGGCGGAAGCTAGTAAATAATAATTTACAAGAATATTTGTCAATACAAATATTGTTATATTATTTTTGTGATACATTTTCATTTTTATTATATATCAAATATTATTTTTAGATTGGATAGGCAGCTATAGTGTAAAAAGATTTTTTTTGCTAGAGTACTCATATAAATTTTAAATTTATACATTATAAATTTATATGTAGCTGTAATTGACGACCTCCTTGGCGCAGTGGGCGAATAGCCGGCTGCGAAGCCGCAGGTTGCGGGTTCGATTACAGCTGCTGAACAAATGTTCGCATGATCTACAGATATTTGTTCCGGGTCTGGATATTATATAAGTACATACGTATTTACAAAAAAAACGTAAGTATTCTATCAGTTATCGGGTTCCCATAGTACAAGCTTTGCTTAGTTTGGGGTTAGATAGCGCTGTGTGAAATGTCCAGCATTATAAAAAAAATAACGTATTGATTGTTTTGATTCCAGGCGCATTAGCGGTCGTCTGGTCGCAAGGGCAGTCGCTGAAATCAAAGGCGAAAATGCGAAGAGAAAGCTGGATTACGGAAACGACCTCAAGAAAACTCCCAAAGCTACCGTCAATGGTAGCATTCTGAAGCACAAGCGTACGGTGAGTCAGCTTCAGCAATTTAGGAAGCTACAAGTACTATCGACAAGGGTCAAGGGTATCCAACTTTACAACATTTTCATTTGCATTTTTAAATGAAGCTAGCTCAGCCCTTTTTTGGTTTGACCTATGAGTATCATAAGTCCCGTTTTTTGAGATAGACGTTTGTTTTTAAAAATTCAGGACAGACAGACAGAGTTACTTTCGCATACAATATACAAGGATCACTTTGAAAAGTCAATTTTACTGCCTGTTCCTTCGCGAACAAGCCAGGAAAGATAGGCTAGAAACAAGGCTGGTTTTCTTTTTAATAAGCAAATTATTCTAATATTAGTATGATTTCATCGAAAACGATCCAGCCGTTTTTTTAGTGAAAACGTAACAAACCGAGAGACTGAGTTACTTTTGAATTTATAATATTAATATTAATAATTGATAAGTCACATGATCATAGTATCTTAATCTAATATCTATAGTCATCTATTTATCACACAGAAGCACGTCTTATGTGATACGAAAAACATTATTTATGGCAGTGTCCTGAAAGGTCCTGATTTAGGTAATTGATGGGCAAAGCTAGTAAACCCGCTCTCCTTGCTATTAATCCCTGGTCACTGCAAACAAAATTCACCCATAAGATGGGCACGCTTCACTTTTAGCGATTGTACATCGTTGCCTCGTTCAGTGAGTGTCCTCGCGTTAGAAGAGATCGGGTAGAAAGAAAGGCTCCTTGTATGTAGATTAATTATTTTCCGCGGCGTCTTGTATGCTTTGTCTAATCTCAGAAGAGAAAGGAAGAAAGAAAAACATTTATTTGTGACGGAACAAAACACACACACAGCACACAAGTAAGGTACACACAAAAAAAGCGAAGATATTCTCGTCTGGTTAGTAATTTAAAAATCTTTAAAACATTAAACATATAACTTTTAACACATAACATATAACTCAAGAACTCACAAATCATGGTAAATATCCCGTTTTTAGTACAAATAATATTAAACATGGTTTAACGCCATCTCCCTTCTATAAAAGGACAAGCAGGCGCACGGCTCAGTACATCCGTACCTAGTTGATATACCACCCATTCGGACACACCGTTTTGGTTCTACGTTCTTGATGCGTACAGCTAAGGTGTCGAATACTTAACCGTCGTCTGTTTTTCCTAAAGAATACAATCCAGGATAATCCGGTCAAATGATTTATCCAGAAAAAAAATATGTTAAAATAGCAGTGGCAGTGGCAGGTCAAGGAACTGACAGCTGTTGGGGCACAAACTTTTTCAAGTGGAGACCACGCACCGGAAAGGGCAGTGTAGGTCGTCCCTAAGATGAAAAGATGACCTAATAAAACCGTTCAGGCTGCACATGGTCGCTCAGGAAATAGGGACCTGGGTTCAGCAGTCTTATGATTTTGATTGAATAGTACCGTTCTTGTGCTACAGAAGAGGGCTGTTCGTGCAATTTATAATATGGGCCTCAGAGAATCATTACGCAATAAGTTTAAAGAAATAAATATTATGACATTCCCTTGTCAATACATCTATGAAAATCTCATGTATGTTCACAAAGATATTAATTTGTTTAAGAAAAATAGCGATAATCATAATTTTAATACTAGAAATAAAGATAAACTCGCTGTGGCCACTTGTAGACTCCATAAAGTTAGTAAATCGTTTAAAGAGTAAGGTGTACGCTTTTATAACAAACTCCCAAGTGATGTACCAAAATTGACAATAAACAAGTTTAAAAACGTAATTAACCAAAAACTTTATAAAAAAGATAAAATATCGGATTATTTAGTTAGATGATAGAAAAGCTTGGGATTGTTCCAACTCGTTCAAAATATTACAATTTAGACGTAATTTATTTTTTGTATTGTTGTGTATTCTAAAAGGCTCATTAAAAAAACAACCGGCTTTGTTTCTTGCCTTTCTTCCCTGGCTTGGTCGCGAAGGAACAGGCAGTAAAGTTGACGTTTCAAAGTGATCCTTATGATTGTAATGAATACAATTTTTTAAGTTTGACTTTGAATAAATGTGCTGAATATGCTTTAATGTAATATTTGGCTGTATTATTCACAGTCACACGGCAAACGTAAGATGCTGAATATGCTTTAATGTAATATTTGGCTGTATTATTCACAGTCACACGGCAAACGTAAGAGCAACAGTCGCCGTTCAACGAACGCCACTCGTTCTACAGCTTCACAGGAACAGGACCAAAAAGATCCGCTTATGGAGACCACTCAGGTCACCAGCTACACAGACTTTAAGGTAAATTGCTTACTGAAACTGCATCTATATAACATACTTTAAAAAAAGGAGTAGGTTCTCAATTAGTTGGAATATTTCGTTTTTACTTTGTTTTGTCAATAATAACATTAAAAGTAACCTATGTTTTAATCCCGGTCATAATCTATCTAAGTACTAAATTTCATCGAAATCGTAACAAACAGATAGACAGAGAGCTAGAGTTACTTTCGAGTTTATAATACTAGTATGGATGTACGCACGCGTAACATCGTAACTTTATTGGGTTTTTGGTATTGTACATTTTTTAAATTTATGTGTGACCCATTTAAGTTTCATTGAGTTAAAATAATGTTGAAGATACTGCCCATTGAGCTTGTGTGGTATTGTTGGAAAGGCCTTTAGAAACGAAGTACAGCTTTAATTAACCACTTTTCAATTTAGAGCTCCGTTACCAATTTTTTTTTTCGAATTTCTGTTTTCTGATGTTGGTTTTATTTTTTGTTAAAATGTTACTTGTCTATAACATAAGAAGATTATGGGTGCCTAATTTAGCAATATGTTAACGTTTTTAGGAATGTATCGACGACAAAAAGATCTGTCGCAGTTCAATGGCCCTCAAAGATAATGATTTTTCTACAAATCCAGTAATCGTCTGCCAGGATTATGACGAGCGCAATCAAAACACCCCAAAAAAAACTTCAAAGAAGGAACCCCTGACTCCTAAAAGCGGGAAGGAGAATATTCAGCATTTTCATCCGGCATTGACGCCTAAAAGCAACCTGATGTACACGCCTACAAGAGTCACGCGCTCGGCTCTGAAGCTGAATAACGACGGGTTCTTGACGCCCGCGCCGGCGCCGCGCGCGCCCCTCAGCGCCTCCAAACCAAACTTGCAAAGGCAGAACACAGAATCGAGAATAACGATCAAAACTACACCCAATAACGTCAACCGGTCCAAATCTCACACGAATCTAGTGAGAGTTAAAAATCTACCGCCTTTCATCTGAGACATAGACTTCAACATGTTTGATTCGGTGTTTGGCGAGCTGGTAGAGACATCCATTTGTCGATGTGTGAATACTGTTGTAGCTACGCAATAAGGATTTTCTGTTTAGATGAACATCAATTTGTAATTATCCAGTTATATTCTCGATTTTCTAGGTTAGTGTTTGATTTTTGTTTAGCTTAGGACTTGTGATGTCATTTTTATTTGCTTTTTAAAATTGTTATATTTCAGATGTATATTTGAAACAGAGCTAAAGAAGTGGGGAAGGCCCTCGCCCAACAGCGGGACATTGATGGCTCAAAATAATAATTTAAATTTCTAATACGATTGCTTGATATTTTTATTTAATGAATCTTCTTGACTTTAATGTTGGATTATTGCACTGTTTTGTTTATAGAATTGAGTGATTTATCTATAGTATTTTAATTTTATGACATTTTTAAGTTTAACAATAAACAATTAAGTTACAATGTGACCATTTGTTACGTTTTAGGTTAGGTTTTAGTTTAAATATCGACTACTCCACTAACATTCCTTTTTTAATATATTTTTAATAATAATTAATATTAACAATTTACTTGATTAATGATGTTTATTAATTAGGTTACAGAATAAACTTACACAAGTATGATAACGCGTTGATCGTTGATCGCCATAAATTAAGAAAATTATTTGTACAGCAATTCTATTTGTAAAATGTCAATATTTATGTCTATTGGTGAATACACTTTTTAATCATAGGTTAATGTGAGATTTCGGATTGTTTTGTATTAATATTGTGTTATACGCGTATTTTAATAGTGGAATTCGTTTTGCTACGGCAGCTTTTCATGCTGAGTACTGATTATGTGTTTGTAGAGTGTACTTAATAATATCAGTATTTCAATTAAAGTTTTATCCAAGCGTGAGCGTGGACTCAATCGTTATAATTAAAGGCATGTCTTATTTTTATTCTCTAATTGTAAATTATAATTGAAAAGGATGATTATAATGTAATAGTACATTACTGCAGCGGCCAGCAAAAGAGGCATTGATGGACGAACGTGTAAATATGAGCCGAGGCACACAAACCAACGCCCATCAATGCCTAGTAGTGGCCAAGGCTTGTATAGTACTTTTCTCAAATAATGCGCGGACATTATAAATTAAAATAAAAAATACAATAACTTTTCAAAATCAATGACGAACAACGGACAACAATAATTTTTCCCGCGTTAAAGTTTCATTTTGTTTTTTAAAAAGCCAGTTCGAAATTTAAATAAAACCTTTGATAAGTTACCTCCTTGGTTGGCATGTTTCGGAGTAAAAGATCGTTCCATTTTTAAATTACACGACAAATATGAGTTTAGTATGTAATTTATTTGGCCGCTAAACCACGACAGATATGGATTTTCATACAAGTTTTACCGGCCGCTGCTCACATGTATTTGGCCAGTACAGCAATTTCGATTTATCTTGAAGAAGGTTGTCAAAATAATGCTCAAATTTCCAAGCATGTTTGAGAAAAATATATTTTCATAGTTTAAACAATAGTTGTTTTTGTCATGGCCTATTAGATCACAAAAATTTACGTACTCAAAAGTACGTACGGAAAGATTATATGAGAGAGATGTCAATATTTTTTGATTTTCATGTAGGGTCTTCTGGTAGACGGTTCAGGAGAGCGGTGAATGGAGATAAATGTGACATCGAATTGATTCTAGACCTCGAAAACACTGAAAAGTTATTTGGGACTGTAAATATTGGCAGTTTGATGTAAGCTTCTATAAATTCATTTTGAAACTTAGTTTATCGTGAGCTGTTAGAATTGAAATTGGCATTTCTTTGTACTTCTTGAAGTGGCCTGTTGAAGTTCCCATGGTCTGTGATTTTACGGATGCCGATGGCCACAGACAGCCACTTACTGCACCGAGCCTCTGAAGCCTTTTTTGTGCGAAAGAGAAAGTAGAACGTGCTTCCCACGGGGCTCCCCCAAGACCTTAGGAGTTACCGACATGTGGTGGACCCGACAGGCTGCTGCAGTCTTGTCTGCGATACCACGGATGTGACCCTTTCCACGGGTCGGTGCGGGCTTGTCTGCGTCCGTCTGAAATATCACAGATCCTAGGAAGCCATCTTTAGCATGTCAACAGAAACATATTATTATAATTATTTTTTATTAGCTACAAGCTTCCGCCCTCGGCTTCGCACGCGTGGTTTGTCAATAAAAAGTAGTCTATGTGTTAATCCAGGTTATGATCTATGTAAATACCAAATTACATCGAAATCGTGTCAGCCGTTCTGACGTGAAAGAGTAACAAACATCAATACAATACAATACAATTACATTTACATCATACATACATACAAACATTCGCGTATCGAGATCGTTGGTATCTGCCTAACTCACCGGGAATCAGGCATTAATAGTTGATAATATTTTAGAGAGCGTTCAACTCTAGCAATATGCATGATAAACGCGGCCAAAGAGGTGACGGGCTTCATGGCTTTAAACGATTATCCGAATGTGGGTGGCGTCGATCCGGCGGACTGGGAGACTTGGCTCAGGAATATGTTCCAGTAAGTACTATTTGTACCAGACTGCGCTGGAGGGTAATGTTTTATAAAGTGTATAGATCACTCATTGTTCATGATCACTACAGTCTTTGATGCCGGTCTGAACATAATTGATCCAGCGAAGCGAGATCTCCAAATCAACTTGGGCAAATCGGCGTTGTATGTATGTTTGTTTGGCCGAGGATAATAGATAGATCGTGAAATTTGGTATATAGGTAGGTAGTGATGGCACAATTTTGGTGTAACTAGTAACTAAATGAGCTAAAAAGGTGGGGTGGGGGGGGGGGGGGGGGGGGGGGGGGGGGGGTATATTTTGGGGGTTCAAGACGGGTAAAAAAAAACAAGTGGGACTATCCAGTCAAGTAGCACGTCTAATAAAAGGTCTTTGTGAGAACATTTCGACCCCGTTTTATTTTTTAGATTAAAGGCTTTAGTGACACAAATATAGGGAAAAGTCTGAAATCCAGAATAATTGCAATTTCTACCCCGAAAAAGAATAACCAATTAACATAAACTCCCGTTACCTGTAATTTGAATGAAACTGTAGGTCATGTTATTTGATTAATGATTTCGTGACACTATTTTGATAGTCGAAAGCTTACAAATAATATTTTTTTTGTTTTTATGGGAGACTCGCAAGATCTCAGTTCGGGGCGAACCACTAGTTTATCTTTATAGTAATTGAAAATGAGTTTAGTTATTCGAAAAGAATCGGGCTATTGAATTTTATTATCCCTTGGAATGGAAACAATGGTTAATGGTGCATTGGGCCAGTTCCATAACGTAACACAACAACATTTTTTTAAGAACACGTGATTTATAAGTGATGTTGTGGAATATTTAACCGGTAATTAAAACATTTCCAATAAACAATTTTTTACGTATGCCGCTTAGTCAGTTTAACAGGTGAATATGATTTGTTAACCTATTTTATACAAGCTGTTTCATTGATATTTTTGACTTTGAAAATTTTAATTTATCTGAGGTAATTAATTAAAAAAAATTTATAACAATACTAGCCATTCCCTACCCGCGTTTTCATTTAATGTCGTTCATAACAAAAATATTTTGCAGGAGATACTACGTATCCCGAAACACGCTATTCATACATTTCATGTGTTGCAAGGAGTCTGTGATGCAATACTTTTTGAACGAAGCTTTGGTGTCAGTGTTTCAGAATGACGCATATTTGTTGCAAATTGTTCTGTTGGTATCTTCGAATTGCTCTCTGGGTAAGTAACAGTAGTTAATACGAAAATGGACGGATCAAAAAAAGGCTGCCTTCCATGTTCCAAAACCAAGGTTATGTTTAATGTTCATATACATCCGGAACCAGTCGTCGTACAAGGCCATCCAGTCGAAGTCGTTCAAGACTACGTATACCTCGGCCAGATAGTGCAATTGGGTAGACACAACTTCGAGAAGGAGGCCAAGAGGAGGATTCAGTTGGGTTGGGCAGCATTTGGGAAATTAGGTCGAATTTTCTCGTCACCTATACCACAATGCCTGAAAACTAAAGTGTTTAATCAGTGCGTCCTACCCGTAATGACCTATGGTGCTGGTAGGACTAGTCCATCAATTTAAGGTCGCGCAGCGAGCTATGGAACGGGCTATGCTTGGAGTTTCTCTGAAGGATAAAATCCGTAACGAGGTTATCCGACAGAGAACCAAGGTCACCGACATAGCTCAGCGGATTAGCAAACTGAAGTGGCAGTGGACTGGCCATATATGCCGAAGAACCGACAACCGTTGGGGTAAACGAGTTCTTGAGTGGAGACCGCGTCTCGGAAAACGTAGTGTGGGGCGCCCCCGGCTAGGTGGAGCGATGACATAAGAAAGGTGGCGGACAGAAACTGGATGAGAAGAGCCGAAGACCGGGCTCAGTGGCGCGTATTGGGAGAGGCCTATGTCCAGCAGTGAACTAATGTGGGCTGATGATGAGATGTTCCTTTGAACGAATGTGCCAGAAGAGCTGCGGTGCGAGAAGAGTGGCGAGGGGTAGTTCTGACATGACGACCACGACCACTCTGCCAAGAGTGCTACGACTAAGAAGAAGATTAAGCAAGTAGTACTTACTACGACATAACAATATTATAACACACCTTCTCATCACGAACTGTACCTATTTCTGCCGCACAGCAGCATTGCTGTGTTTCAGTTTGAAGGGTATGGTTGCCGGTGAAATTACAGGCACATAAGGCTTTACAGCTGTATGCCTCAAGTTGATGGACGCAGGGCAGTGTTTCGTAGGCCACATTTATAACGTGCGTGCGCTACGAGGCAATTCTCTGTTATAGGCGATGGTTACGACTTAACATCAGGTGGGCCATGAGCTTGTTCCATCTCCACGTAGTATAAAAAAAACGATAGCGACAAATAAAATAATAAAAAAATCTTTACCTACCCTAGTTTGGTTTGGTTCGGTACGGATAAACAGAAATAAGAATTGGTCATGAAGATTTTATTCCATTCTAGCATAGGTATATGAATGTAATTGTACGACGACCTCCGTGCCGCAGTGAGCGAATAGCCGGCTGAGACGCAAGTGGTTGCGGGTTCGATTCCCGCCGCGGAACAAATGTTTGCATGATCTACAGATATTTGTTCCGGGTCTGGTTGTTTCTCTATATATTATAAGTATGTAGGTATTCACAAAAAAAACGTATCTATGTATTCTATCAGTTATCTGGTTTCCATAGTACAAGCTTTGCTTAGTTTGGGGCTAGATGGCGTTGTGTCCAGTATTATTTATTATATTTTATTATTTATTAAATTAGCCTCGTTCTATTTTCAAATTTACTTTCGTCCCTAGGTCCAAAAAACGCGTTTTCGGAGCAGTTTCGAGTACGCAATGACCTACTTTTAAAGAACTGAAAATGTTGAGCAACCTGGAAATCTACAGATGACAGAAATGTTCAGCAGTGAAGTAGTTCGTTCCATGATGATATGATGATGATTTTAACAAGAATTTTAAAATATGTTAAACAATTTCCACCAAAATTAACCATGAGCAATCTTGCAAATTAAAAAAGCCTCATTGAAATAGGTCCAACTTTTTGGTAGCCACAGACAGATCAAGACTAATCAACTAAACTAACACGAAACACTCAATTTTTAGGGTTCCGTATCCAAAGGGTAAAACGGAACCCTATTACTAAGACTCCGCTGTCTGTCTGTCTGTCCGTCTGTCACCAGGCTGTATCTCATGAGCCGTGATAGTTAGACAGTTGAAATTTTCACAGATGATGTATTTCTGTGGCCGCTATAAAAACAAATACAGAACTAAAAACAATAAAATAAATATTTAAGTGGGGCTCTCATACACAGACATGATTTTTTTGCCGTTTTTATAGATACGGAATACCTATAGGTATATTATAGGTACGGAACCCATCGTGCGCGGGTTCGACTCGCGCTTGGCAGATTTTTTTGCATCGTATGTTAGTAACAGTTTCAAGTTTGTTATAACTTTGCAGAAAGTTTGGCAAGATATCAGATATGCAAGAAAAGGAATATGAACAAGTATCTAGCGAAACGAGATGACGACTGTGAGAACGCGCCGCATTACATGTACGCCGCTTTACGGCAGGATCACTGCCCTAAATTGAAAATCCGAAGAGCTGTGTATGTCATCATGATTTTACCGATCACTGCGGGGTATAAGCAGCCCCGGATCTAGGGAGGGGAAACCAGGGCACATGCATGGCGGCAGTTTCATGGGGCGCCAAATTCATGTTTGCAACCTGCCCCAAAATTGACATATAATTTGTCTTTGAGGAAAGTGAAATGCGTGTCTCATATTAATAATATACTATACCCCATACTCCCCCCCCCCCCCCCCCCGTCTCTCAAATGCTGAAGGGGCGCCACATCATGGAAGGGCCCGTTTCTCAAAAATCGTAGCTCCGGGGCGGGGCTGGGCCCAGCCACAACAGAACAAAGAGGTTCTTTAATCTTTCTTGTACACAAAAAGATTATAGATAATGGTGCTAGCAAAAAGGACATGTAAAAAGGCAAGCTTTTAACCCTAATAAGAATATTCTTTCAACAAACCTTTTTATAACTGCAGATCATCTACAGATACATTGTCTTTGGGTTTTGCATTATTTCCTGTTTATTTTCATTTTCTGTCCAGTAGTTTCGAATAGAAAAAAAATACAGAATGATTTGAATTCGTCTAAGGGTCAAAAATCAGTGGTTAACGAGTTTAACGGTTTTTCCCAATTTACTCGCAAAATGTTTATAGGTTATTGTGAAAATATTGAAGATCTAAGTACCTAATAGCTCTTCTGATAGCTAAAGAAAGAACTAGGCAGCTACAAACTACAATGCCAAGGACAGACAAGCAGACAAACAAACAGAAGTTTACTTCACTAGGTATGTTTATACGGCGTTTAAAAATGCATAGGTTTTGTTTACTAGGTAGTTATGTTACCAAAGTCAACCAGTCAGGCCATATTCAATGCTTAAACAGCGCATTCCTAATTGTTTTGCACGTGCGCCCACGCACAGTCTCACGGTCGGATTTGCTAACGTTGAATTTATTTCATGATAGATGTAAGTTTTAGAGCGGTCAGTCGCGATTAAGTTGTGACATAAATAAGACATTTTGTAATTCAAAAATCTATTAAATTTCAACTTAAAATTTTTGTCTTTTTTTCACAAAAAAAAAAAAAAAAAGAAAAATATTCCACGGTTTCCCCGTACAAGTCTTGGGAACTAGGCTTAATATTGTCAAAAATCTAATTCTAATATACCTATGTTATGGATATCCTAGTGAGGAGGATAACGACGATATATGCGATATATTAAACAAGACGTGTCCTCGGCTGAAGGAGCTGTATGGAGAGTATTATATTAGCGAAATACTTGGACGTCATCCTGAAAGCAAACGAAAAGTTATAGTCGCTGAGGTAGGTACAAGGTCTTTGCTTCGAAACATTAATTGTCCCTCTCAAAACTCCATACTTCATTAGAAAAAATAATAACAATTATGAATACGGGATTTATTACGTACGGTTTTATAGGTGTTTCGACCGACAATGGTGAAAGCGTAGGTTCACGAATTGAACCGAAACATTGTCGGTCGAAACACCGACCGACAATGTTTCGTACGTAAAACGATACGTGATAAATCCCGTACCTATTTATAATAATGATTGGAATAAATCACGCAAGTTTACGAGAACAATATTTTATATATTTTTGTATATATTTTTTGTTGGTTTTCACTTCTGTCACATATTATATATGTAAATATACAAATACCTAAAGCTTTTAAGACATTTTGTGTAAAAAAACGCTGTCTTCTTTCGGGAAGACAATATCACGGGTGAATAGACTTTTTACGAATATTATTTATCGAAAACTTATTTAATTTCAGTATCATGACAGAGCAGTTGGTGTGATGTGTTTGAATCCTGACATAGATTATAGAAAGCTGCAAAGCATCTACGAATTACGTCCATATTACGGACTGAAAAAGGCCACGCCACTAGAGAAAGAACGGATGAAACGTAGCAACGTTTTGCTCAGTACTTTTGGGTAGGCTTTGTAACAATTTACATAAAATAAGACACATTTGGGGAAAGTGTTTTAGACCACTTGAAATCATAAAAAATAATATATCTATGTAGTGAATCTGGAATCGAATATAGAGCAGGACGTTTCCGGTTATTTCGCTACAGCGCAGTATAGTACGGAGCTCTTGGTGCGCGAATCAGACTCTTGTTTGGTTTTTTAACTAGTGTTTATGATTTTGCAGTGACCCAATTATGATGGGGAAATGGAGTCCATTTAACTGTCCATCGAACCTAGACGAAATGATAAACAGCGATGTTAGTATGCTCCAATATAAAAAAACTGCAATAAAGGGCCCTCCTTTTATTGCAGTTTTTTTTAATAATAGGCTTTTACACTGCAGTGGGACAATACAGGTTTAAAAATAAAGTAAAATGGGGGGTATGCAGCCAGTGTCTAGGGGACACTTTCGCCTGGTAGTGATCTAGAGCAGTTGAGCTATCTATAGACCGTTTGCAGCGGTCTTTAGATGATTCAACTGTATCTTCTGTTTAATAGTCATGTAAATAATTGTTTATCTTTACATAGTATAAAATGAAGTCGCTTCTGCTGTCTGTTCCCTTAGATCTTTTAAACTACTCAACGGATTTTAATGCAGTTTTCAGCAATAGATAGAGTGATTCAAGAGGAAGGTTTATATGTATAACTAGGTTCTGCCAGCGGCTTCGCACGCGTTGTCAACAAAAAGTAGCCTATGTGTTAATCCAGGTTATAATCTACGTACATACCGATTTAAAAGTAACTCTGTCTCTCTGTCTGTTTGTTACCTTTTCATGATATAACGGCTCGACCGATTTCGATGGAATTTGGTAGCTATATACCTAGATAGATTATGAATGGACTTGAGACATAGAATACACTTTACGCGACTGCACAGGAGGAGGGTAATGTTTTATTGACAAACCACGCGTACGAAGCCGCGGGCGGGTCAGCTAGTTCTTTATAAATAAATAAATAAAATACTTGTGAAAATCATATTCAATGCCTTATATAAAAATGTACACACTTTGCTGATAATTTATTTACAATATGTGTTACTTTTATGTTTTTATTTTTAGTTGTATTTTAAATAATAAGTAAGTCTGTTCACACGTTTTATTATGAAATTTGATAAGCTGGAAACTTTACTGGTTTTAGTATTAACTTTATACTGTATATTCTGTGTGTATTCTCTAATTGTACTGTATGTTCCCAAAGAAAATAAGTAATATGCCTATTATTCTCTATGATCATAAATATTGTTTTTTTTTTTTCAATTTTTTTGGTAACAAACATCTTGATTTTTCCAGACATCAATTGAAAACGTATCTGAAGGGAACACTAGTACTGTTAAAAGTAAAGTAAATTTCAAGCCAAAAGTTTCAATTGACCAGCAAAGTCGTCGTAGCTCAAGCAGCATAGAACAGAATAATATGCAACACATAATATATAACACTTCGGATGAGGTTATTGATGTAGATATACTTTCGCGTGACGAGTCGCAATCTTCCATTTTTTCTACGAATGTCTTGTTGGAGGAAGATCCTTTTGATTATGACATTGTGAATATAGATGTTCGCTTGCTGACTGTGGCAGCGGAACTGTTTATCACGGATATGTAAGTGCATTAATACACATCCATACTAATTGATCGACGAAGCGAGATCTCCAAATCAACTTGGGCAAATCGGCGCTGTATGTATGTATGTATGTTTGTTTGTCTAAGGATAACTTTCGAAGCGTTGATCCGATCATCGTGAAATTTGATATATAGTTAGGTAGTAATGGCACAATCTTGGTGTGAATAAATAAGCCAAAAATGTGGGTGGGTTGTTGAGATATTGGGGTCGAAGAGGGGTAAAAAAAAAGGGGAATATTAGGTCAAATGGGACGTTTAATAAAAGTTCTTTGTTGGTACATTTCGACCCCGTTTTTATTTTTAGTTTGAACCTTGTAGTTACTAAGTTATTAGCCATAATAAAAACATAGGAATAGGAAAAAGTCTGAAATTCAGAATAACTGCAATTTCTACCCCTAAAATGAGTAACCACGTTACATGAACTCCCGTTAATTGTAATTTGAATGAAACTGTAGGTCAAGTTATGAAACATTAACGATTATAAAATTTTTTTTTTTTGTAATTTCGGTGACTCGCGAGATTTCAGTGTTCGGGCGAACCACTAATATTATAAATTCGAAAGTAACTGTCTCTCTGTCTGTTTGTTACATTTTCACGACTGGCTGGACCGATTTTGAGTCTACAAAAACAAACGAACTGCGCCACAGCACGTTTACAAGTAGCTAAAATTATATTAAAATTACCTATATCATTCATTCGATTAATAATTACATCATTATATTATAGGGATAGATCACATCAACCTTCTCAACAATCACGGGCATCGGAAACTCCTTGTTCTGTAAAAAGTGAGTATTTGCTTTTATGAAGAAAAATAAATTTCAACTTGCTAGGTCCACCCGTTCCTGAAAAAATCGGTGGTGACACACGGACAGACGGACAAGAGAGTGATCTTATAAGGGTTCCTTTTTTACGTACCTAACGTTACTTCTCATAAGCTATCCCCCTAATACTAACTGTATTTTTCACCAGAAAAGCGACTATTAAATAAGCAAAACGATAAGGATTTAGAACCGTTTATTTATCGCGGAGAGCCAAATGCTTTTATGATTGAACTATTTGGACTTCATGAGGATGTTGATGAGAGGTAAACATTGTAGCGTGTGATACAGGCATTAGACCACAGAGGATAACTCGTGGTCGGCTACCGGCAAAGTTTCTGAACGAATCCTAGAGGGATCTTACGGAAGGCCGCCATCATGAATGGTACATACTCTTAGACTTAGTAGTTATCATAATTTATCACGGACATCGTGGTGCCGTTCCATTGTAAAACACCGCACAAATATAAAGAAAGAAACTAACAGTGAGAACTCGTATTATTTGCCCAAACCCTGAGCTAGCACCTGCGAAAACATCTATTAAATAAAAATCTCGTGTCACGGTGTTTCTGGTCGCACTCCTCCGCAACGGATTTTAATGATTTTTTTTTTAGGTATGAGGTCGTAAAGTATTTTCCACCCTCCTACCCCCACCCCCATTTTTTATCGCGATTATACTATTTTTGTATGAACAATATCTATCTAATTTAACCGTCGTTAACGTGAAGTCATTTACATGAAAGTGCCGCGTCATTTTGACAAGAGTGTTTTATATAGTTTTTATCCCGAATTTCTGACCGGAACGGGAAATTTGAAGCGTGCGAAGCCGCGGGCGGTTCAGCTAGTATTTCATGTTATATTCGTTGCGATAGGTAACCAAATTTAAGTATGGTAGTTTAGATAAAAAAAAAGTTTAAGTGGGTACTTACGCAAACTTTTTTATAATTTCAGAAGCGCATTTGATCTGCTAGAAGTAGCATTTGATATAATGATGGATTTTGAATACTGTATTATCAGAGTGCCTTCTGCTGACCAGACTTTTCCACTGCTACAACATTTTTGCGTAAATTTTTACTGAATAATTATTTGCAAAAACACTAACACATAAGTCAAACAAAAAACACAGATGCAAAAAGGCCCGATTTAGAACATTTATCTACCAATATTTTGATATGATTTTGTAGAAGATATTGTATTTTGGTGTTGAAATAGTTATTGTCTTTTACTGACGTAAATAACCCATTACGTAACCCGTTGTTTTTGTACTGCCTCCTAAGGACTGCTGTATTATCTAAAGTAAGTTCTACCAATTAAGTTACCATAAGAATATAAAGACGCAACATTTTTTGGAAATAAATCTTATCTTGTCTTATGAAATTCTGTGTCTCTTTCAGCTTGTGCCGAATAAAGCAAAGATGTGTTGCGTTTATTCTCTTTACATCGCACATAGAGCATCAGTTCTCGGGTAAGTTTATCCGTAGACAAATATGCATCTGGGAGTTCATATCAATATTACTGCCTTGGTCGTTGTAATTTGCATAACCCAGTGAGTAGTATTAGCGAATTTGCCATTGCATAATGCTGGGTGGTGGTGGCCATTATTGTCACAATTAAGTTTTAAGATTGTTTGTATTGGTACATAAACGTATTTTATCTTTTAACCGACTTCAAAAAAGGAGGAGGTTTTCAATTAAGTATTTGTTTTTTTTTAAAGTTTGGTACCTTAGAACTCCGTCATTTCTCAACCGATTTGGAAAATTTCTTTTTTTATCTGAAAGGATATACTTTCATATTCGTCCCATAGAAATTTCATTACCTTATTCCTTCGTGACTCGACTCACGACGACAGACTCGGACTCGTGACGATTGATGGCTAGAAACTGGCATCAGACATTCGAATGATTATTTCAGGATCCAAAACTATAAACTTACGAAGTCGGGAAATTATCTGTAGACTTACTTGATTTTCTCATTAACACTTGGTTGTTATATTTCATAGGCATCCAAATGCAAGTATAATTACAACACACTTCTTTAGCTCTCTCTCTCTCTCTCTTCCCAGCTATCCCACATCGTGGTGGGGTCAGCTTTCCTAGTTGTTCTTCTCCACTTCGCTCTATCCTCGACGTCGTCATCCTTTCCTGTTAGTGTTCCTACATTCAAAATGGCGAAGCGAATCTTAAGGTTACAGTTTGGGACTAACGTTGAAACCGAGCCCGTCCGTGACTCGATAGCCCTAGCATACTATTCACAGATGTAAGGCGATGTGTCTGCGCGTCGTTTCGCGGCGACGCCCTATCTGTTATCGTTGCTAAATTCTGTACCCTTACCATTTTCTTTACTTAAAATTTGGCGAGTTTTGGATTTATCAGTCCAGTACCGATTGCCATGTGACGTACAAAAACCTACCCGCTTGAGGAAAATCCTTGGATCCACCACACACACTTCTTCAGCTACTTATACCAAATAAATTAATGTTTACTTTTGTTTTCAATTCAGAAAAATGCGAGTGCGCGAAGCAGAATTCACAGATATTCCTCTGATAGCCGAACTCTTTCAAAACATGCAAGGCAAGGAGACCATATGGAAGATCGAGAATTGCATCTTGCAGAATCATATTCATCAAGCTTATGTGTTTATGAGTGGCTTGTCTATAGTCGGTATTGGGATTTTAGAGTTAGTACATTATTACCACGTGGAAGTGTCCTTATGACACTGGCTGCATTGCCCCGCTGAATTGCAATGCTTATGCGTAGATCCAGATAAGCGCCGGCTCTCGGATCACACGTTGCTTCGACTAGACGCCCAGAAATAATTTTGAAAACGCAATAAAAGTAATAGTAGACAATTAGCATAGACAAATATTTATTCAAGATATAGCACGCATAAAATACATAATCAAGGAACACTTTGTTACTGAGTTTATATTAATGATTGCATTACACAGATTGATAAGTTGATAACTGACTAGGCTAACCATTCTAAGAGTTATTTGCAGAAACAAGTATACAGTGTGTCCCTGGATAAAGTGCAACCCCGAAAGGGGGTGAAACTAGATCAAAAATTATCGACAAAAAAATAGAAAAAAAAAATTAAAAAAATTCAGTATATACTTTATTGATGAATTAAAATTTTTATTGCTCACTAATGACTCTATTTAATAAAAAAATGATTTCTTCCAAAGTAGTAGGTCAATTTTGTTAAAATAAAAACCATAATCATGTCAGATATGCGACGATGACGATAAAATAACAAATAACTCACAAACAAAGTGGCTATCGTGACTTAAAGTTTAATTTTTGTATTAAAATTACATTTTTTAGGCTGTTTTTTTCCAATAAACTCCAAAAATCTTAAAATTAAGCCTATAATACTAGAAATTTTTATGACTTTTTATTATTGTCTATCATAATAGCTTTTAAATAAAATAAAAACCTACGTTCTAACATAAAAAATGTGCTGGCTAGGAGCATTTAAAGTTGACACGCCAGCACATTTTTTATGTTAGAACGTAGGTTTTTATTTTATTTAAAAGCTATTATGATAGACAATAATAAAAAGTCATAAAAATTTCTAGTATTATAGGCTTAATTTTAAGATTTTTGGAGTTTATTGGAAAAAAACAGCCTAAAAAATGTAATTTTAATACAAAAATTAAACTTTAAGTCACGACAGCCACTCGTTTGTGAGTTATTTGTTATTTTATCGTCATCGTCACATATCTGACATGATTATGGTTTTTATTTTAACAAAATAGACCTACTACTTTGGAAGAAATAATTTTTTTATTAAATAGAGTAATTAGTGAGTAATAAAAATTTTAATACATCAATAAAGTATATACGAATTTTTTTTTAAATTTTTTTTTTCTATTTTTTTGTCGATAATTTTTGATCTAGTTTCACCCCCTTTCGGGGTTGCACTTTATCCAGGGACACACTGTATATTAAATGTCGCATAGCAACAAAACACTCTTTACAATTTTAAATCTATTAAGACAAAAAAAAATTAATACAAAACAATTGTACAGCAAGTAAAACAAACAACTTTGGAAAACAAAGACGCGCTGTATTTACAATCAGCAGCGGTCGGATTTTAATTTATGAATACCAATATTTTTCAACCAGTAATCGAACATAGCGCAGATAAAGCCCTACTATTTTATATTGTTGTTTAAATATTAAACTAATGGCTCAATTCACTGGCAAATACAGAGAGAGACAGCCCCACTAGATAGAAAGACCTTATAGAGGTTGCTAGGAGCCATTGGGTGTAGGCCGCAAAAAATCGGATGTTCAATAATATCAGCACGTCCTATGGTGTTCACTTATAAGGATGAGTCACTCAAATTTTGCACAATTAACACTACACACTGCAATAGCACCAAACATTCATACATGAGCTTCCAAAACAGCCCTGGGTCCGGCAGTAGGTCGAACATTCCGCGCAATTACTGAAGCTCCGGACGTACTTTTTACAATTTAAATGATTACTAGTAACGCCAGATTCAACCAAGTCTGGTATGCTGATGATAAGCAATACTGCCACTATTGCTCCGAGAAATAGGGTCTTTGAGGAAAACATGACGTACAAACTAATGAGCTAGATAGGTCGGACTAAAATACACTTGAATCTCGATGAGTTTATATAGATTTCAAACCTGTCAAAGAAGAAATAAACGTACAGAGGGTATAACAAGAATAATCTATTCTAAATGGTAGCAGATTATATAAGTACAAAAGAATAAGATAAGACCTTACTTTGGCATTTATAGATTTAAAAGCAATCAGTGGCTATACTAAAAAAACCATTTTTTTTATGCCATTTGATTCTCAAACTGATGCAGCCAGAACAAAAGTGAGAGTATAAGAGGAATAAGTTTTCTTATACATTATAAATATATTTTTGTCAGCGATATTCAAGGCTTACTTTGATCTCATTTGATCCTTTGGATATCTTTAGGCCCCATCAACAACAAGATTGATTGGTGTGAAAAATATTGCCTATTTTTTAATACACCTATTCAATGTATGATAAACAAGGATCCGGGTTCGCGACTTTGCACGCGTGGTATATCAATATGTTTCCATTCAGGTCATAACCTATATTTATCAAATTTCGAAATCGGTCAAGCCGTCGTCGTGAAAAGGCAAAAACAGAGTTAATTTTGAATTAATAGCTTTAGTAAATAGATCTGTCCTCTCTAGGTTGGAGGTAACTACCAAGTCATTGACATAAACTGGTTTTTCTACGATAGTCTGTTTATAGAACTCTGGAGTCAACAGCATGATAACGGGTTTGAGCACTTTGAGTTCGCGTATTGGTTAAGAATTTCTACATTGGGTAAAACCCAACACTAACAATAAGTTGATTTGAAACGCGCTTACTATAGATATTACTAGCTGTTGCCCGCGACTTCGTACCCGTTACACTCCTAAATGTGTAGGTAACCTAGAAATACAGCTAAACTCGCTGTTGCAACTTGATACCCCATTTTTATCCCATTGGAACTGATTTATGGGATAAAAGGTAGCCTATGTGATAATCCAGGTTATAATCTACATAATAATATGTATATACCAAATTTCATCATGGATTTAAAAAAATGGAAAATATAGCCTACCTAGGTATGTGGTCTTGAGTTCATACAGAAATCCTATAAAAAAAGGACTTTTTCATTAACTTTCAAATTTTTCGGATAACAAGCCAAATCTGTCCAGCCGTTCTCAAATGATGCGCTTACCATTAAACACCGGTTCATTTTTATAGATTTAATACAAACAATCCATGCGAAACCGGGGCCTGACAGTTAGTATGTAATATACTATAACTTCTACTAGTACCATAACACTCAGACTTTTTATATTAGCAGAGACCAGTAATATAAATAGACTGTCAAGTCCATTGAAAAAAACGTAATCCGCAAAAAGCTCAAAATCCCGTATTATTTCTAGATGGCGCTGTCTCATAGCCTGGAAACTTTCATAGCGGCCATTGCAACCAAACAAATTAAAATATATTTTCACTACAACACACCAAAATTTTTCTGGTTGTTTTTAGAATAAGTAATATTGTCCATGCAACAAGATTTACCGATTTTATTTCATATTGATTATTTACCACTTTCGTATGCTTAATCACAGATGGCGTAGGAATAGGTGAAAGGTAGCATACAAAAAAACGCATTGTTTTTTACCTAGATGGCGCTTAACACAAAATTAAATGGCAGATTTTTTTACTTCTAAGGGTATCGTCGCCTAAAAAAACAATGCAATGTAGGTAGTTAGCCATTATATACTCACTACAGCAAAAATCCTACGCTGCAAGATTTTTAAGTTGGCGAGTCTATCGCTATAAATATGTAGGTACCTACCTATTTATTGGAGACACATTAATTCAAACTGTTTTGTTCTAGTTTAGAGCATAACGGTTTTAATTACTATGCTTTCTTTCACCATCAGAGCTCTACGGACCAAGCCAATACGATTCTAAACCTAATGATGCGGATTTCCTAGTGCTCGATTTAAAAATTAAACAATATTCAATAAATAATATGAAATAATCAAACTTTTTATTATTAAATAATCAAAAATCAAAAAGGGGTTTAAATATACTAATGAAGACCTTTCATTTGACGTCTCATTTGACCTAATAGTCTCATTTTTATTTTTTTTACCCCTATTGAACCCCAATATCTCAACAACCCTCCAAAAATTTTTAACTCATTTGTCACACCAAAATTGTGCTATCATTACCTATCTATATTCACGATGATCGGATAAACGCTTCGAAAGTTATCCTCGGACAAACAAACATACATACATACAACGCCGATTTGTTGATTTGGAGATCTCGCTTCGCTCGATCAATAACTAGTGGTTCGCCCCGAACTGAGATCTCGCGAGTGTCCAATAAAAACAAAAAAAAATCATAATCTTAGTAGGCAAGCAGAATTATTGTACTGAGAAATCCAAACGCAAAGAAATTCACCCGAAAGCCGAAAACAAAACAATTAGCCACAAGAAAATGAGCGGGAACGAGTGGGAACCATGAACTGACTGACATTGAATGACAGCCAGCAAGCAAGCAAACAGCCACGCTGTTTGCATCTTATTTGTTGCATGCTGTGTTGCCAAACCTCACTTCTCAAAAGTCACGACTAGCAAGTCTAAGAAATTTTGTTGCACTTATTATATGTAGTGTACTTATGTAATTAAGTTTATTATTTTAGTAAATAACGTATTATCTTGTAGTATGCATTTGCCGGGTACTTACAAATGAATTTTATTTTGTTTCAAAAAGTATTCTACATATCTGTACATATCACTACAAATAGGTACGTATTTTACAAATAGGTATTTCCGCATTTAGGTGATAATGGTACGATCATAGACCTAAGTAATGAATTACATATATCTATTTATTATTGCACCAGCAAGGCTTTCCTTTCCTAAAAAAACCCTATTTTGACGGAAACTTTCATGTTCTGGCAATTCCGATAAAACTGTGCGCAAGTCTCAAAAAATACTAAAGACTGAAGGTTTAACGAAACTGAAGACCGGCAACATCGCATACCGTGCAAACTGATAACGTCGCATTAATACTATCGCGCACGTGAAATTGGAAATAGCGCCATCTATTTTTTATCGTTTTTTTCGTGAGCGGTAGTAAGCTAGATGTTGGCTAGAGGTCACATAAATATAATGATTTGGAACTCCTAGCGACATCTCGCGTCCTAACAGGTAATCAAATATCGAGTTACATTAATTTGTTCGAGACTGGCAGTCTATTTATATTACTGGTCTCTGATATTAGGTACCTACATAATCTATCTCTACTTCTGTCTCCTTCTTCACCAGGCCACCAGAAAAGCTGAGTTTTCTACGAGCAAAGTTCAACATGGATCCGTTCCACAACCATAAATATCATCAACCAGGTTCTGGCTCAGTGATAAGTTTTTCATCAGTTGAGGTTGCGCTGGTTTACCCTGTCTTCGAGCCCCATTTCAGATACTTCGCCAGGGAAATGATGAGGTTTTCTGGGAGCTCTTGCCTGATTTGGATGACTGCTTATAGAAATAAATGGGTACGTACGTGATGATTTAAAACTATGAACTATCAACATTTAAATTATGTAAAACATTTTTTTTCTTTCCAATTTTTAATAATTTTCATATTATTTTATTCTTATTATATTCTAGTATTCTTATTTTTTTACGTCTAATAATCTATTCCCCTAATAGAATTATTGTTATGGTACAAAATGGTATTAACATCCTTCACCAGCAAATTATACAAGTTGACCAAACAAATTGGTTACATTATTTCACTAATATAAAAGATGCACCATTAGGAATTTATCGCAGTGATTCTTAGTGTATTCAAGAATCCAATCTTAATTAATGAGTTATGGAGCTTACACATAATTTTTATTGATCGAGCGAAGCGAGATCTCTAAATCAACTTGGGCAAATCGGCGTTGCATGTATGTATGTTTATTTGTCTGAAGATAACTTACGAAGCGTTTATCCGATCATCGTGAAATTTAGGATGTAGGTAGGTAGTGATGGCACAATTTTGGTGTTGAGTTGAGATATTGGGGTTCAAGAGGGGTAAAAAAAAACAAATGGTCAAGTGGCACGTCTAATAAAAGGTATTTCTGAGTACATTTCCACCCTATTTTTATTTTTACTTTAAACCTTGTAGTTTTTGAGTTATTAGCCATGATAAAAACTGAACTTTGACAAAATTCACAGGTTAGGTACACCAGTGACCCCACAGTGTCCAGCACTTTGGTATGCGTGTAGCTTTAGTGCCACAAATATAGGGAAAAGTCTGAAATCCAGAATAACTGCAATTTGTACCCCAAAAAAGAGTAACCAAATAACATGAGTTTCCGTTACCTGTAATTTGAATGAAAGTGTAGGTTAGTTGGTTATTTATTTCGTGGCACTATTTTGATAGTCAAAGATTACAAATAATATTTACTTGTTTGTTTTAATCGGAGACTCGCGAGATCTCAGTTCGGGGCGAAGCACTAGTAATAGTAATATAATGGCACTTTGAGGGTCAGATGAGAAATTCTGTTATCTTTATACTCAAATCATTTATTGCTTTCACATGGTGACCATATTGTATAATATAAATAGACTATTGATTTATTAGATATTTATTAGTAGGGACAGCGCGTACGCAGTCCCTACTACCAAAAATAATGCGCCCGAGTTATCCGCATTAGGCATAATCGCAGAGGTCAACCATACCGCAGTGCAATGAAACAGCCTCGCTCTGGGGAACCGCCTTTTTGATCATGGTGTCCTCTGCGCCGAATGTGTTCTCTGTGAGTATGAGTTCATTGTGGCACTGAGCGGAGGTCGTTCAGCGCCGCGCGTTTTCATCAGCGCAATTCAGGATTGTGTAAAATTTGTTAGCGACAACTAGTTCTGTTTTCGGAATTAATGTTAGGATGGCTTTTTGTGACATTAGTTAGGCAAAGTAGTTTTTGCGTTTTATTAATTATAGACACTAGATTTGTATGTTACAGGTCGCTCATAAAACGAACTCTTTGGTCTCTGCAATGGTGCCATTGTTACCTAGAAAATCTGATATCAACTTCGCTGCAGTTCCCGAACTTATAAAATTATCAAGTATTGAAAAAAATTTGTAAGTAATGGAACAGTCATCTATTATATACTAGTTGACTCGGCGAACTTCACTTTACTATCCAACAAATGAATTATACAAGGAATATAGCCATCTTACAATAAGACAGTTATTTATTACCTCCGTCATCTTGAGACATCATAAAATTGCACCAACCAAATTTATCATTTCTTATCGCCACATCCGGTGGAAACCCCCTATTAGACGTACCCAATTCTTCTGTAGATTTTTTTTCTTGGTTAGGGCTCTTCTTATATTCCAAAATAAATAAAATACTGAACTTCTATCCATTGACAAGGCCATGTAAGATAATTCTACGAAGGTGGCTTCTTGAAAAGGACTATACTGAGACTGAGACTGAGACAATGCTTCAGTATGACAGATAGAACAACAGTAGGATAACCAACCGCACATACATAATACTTATAGCACTAACCATAATAGATAAACACATATTATATAAATACATAGATATACCAAAACAAATTTAACACTATAAACGTAATTAGATTACAATGAACTTTACTTTAAATTAACACATGATGTTCATTTAAGTAGATACATACATCATTTTAAATTTAAATTCACTTGCCGAACACTGCACTACCTTGATTAACCTTTTTTTTTTGTATTTGATCTCCACAATACAGGAAATCCTAGTGTAGAGGTCAAAGTAAATGCATATAACATTGTTAAATAATTATTACTTAAGCTGATTTATATAATTTCCAAATGATTAAGCATACATCAAAATTATAATTAGTACCTATATGTGAACTAGCACCTATATTTAAAATTGTTTATGACATTTTTTCTGGTTCCAATAAAAGTTTATTATTATTATTATTATTACTTCGTACCGCCTTGACATGCACATGACGCGGGCTGTCAATATATGTTGGTCATCATCATCTGCATCAATGTATGGGAAAATAATTTTTCTTCATAATATCTATTTGCGTTTTTTTTTATATTTTAATAGTTATTCTGCTATTTGGGACGGAGAGAAAACGACAAATAAAAAATCATCAAAATCGGTCCAGCCGTTCTCGAGTTATAAGTGTTTGAACAGTCCTGACTTTGTTTTATTTAAATGAACCAAATAATACATTTTATACGAGTATAAACCAATTTTATACTTATAAACCAAAGTCGGGTTAGTTACACCATTTATAACTTAAGAACGGCTGGACCTATTTTGATGATCTTTGACTTGTTCGCCCCGAATAGCAGAATACTTAACTATTAAAATATCGAAAAAATTCACAAATTATGAAGAAAATTCATTTTCTCATACATAGATGCAGCTAATGATGGTCGATTGACAATTCTACCGGCGACGAAGGTTGGCACAACTTGCCAACCTTCGTCGCTATCAGCTAGTTGATGATATTTTTGATTTTTGACTTTGATGACTTACTTGTCTTTGATGTTTTCAGAATGGCGTTCAGTGCTTGGTTTTTAGACAAAAAATTAACATCGGTCCCTATGGCAAATGTGAGCACTAAAATAGTAATTGTAGGTGCATCAAGGACAGCCATGGCGTTTTTGAACACATTACTATTTGGGTAAGCATTATGCTGCTAGGGAGAGAATGACCCTCTCATTTTTTCTTTTAAGATTATCTGTTAATAATATTCCAGAACGAAATTAAAGAGATTTTTGCATTAGAGACTGTCATAAACCTTAATCTTGTTTAAATTTGAGTTAAGTTTTTAATTTAAATATTCTGCATTTGTCTAAAAACAATAATTTATTTTTTTCCTTAGAATATATTATTTTAATTAACATCCATACAACTCATACGATTAATTTTTATAAAGTCGCTTACCAATTAATTAACCAACAGTGGCTTCGCACGCGTTGTTTGTCAACAAAAGTAGCCTATGTGTTAATCCAGGTTATAATCTGTTATATTTAAGTATAAACGAATTTGAATTTGAATAATCTACGTATGTACATACTAAATTTCATTGAAATCGGTTCATCCGTTACGACATGATTGAGTAACAAACAAACATCCAATCTTTCACATTTATAATATTACTGCGATACGAAAGTGAGTATGCTATAAATTTGAAAGTATATCTGTTTGTTACGTTTTCACGAAAAACGGCTAGATAGATTTCGATGAAATTCGGTATATATCGATAGAGCATGACCTGGATTGAGACATAGCTATATTTTATTGACAAACCACGCGTTAAAGCCGCGGGCGGAAGCTTGTTTTAAATAAAAAACTCATATAACTAACTACTGTTATTTTCAAACAATTATAATTTACTAGCTGACCCACCCGCGATTTCGCAAGCGTGGATTTTCAATAAAAACGTTACCATCCTTTTGAGCAGTTATAAGTAAAAAGTAGCCTATGTCCTGGTCATAATAAATCTGTCCAAATTTCATCGAAATCGGTCTAGCCGTTTAGTCGTGAAAACCTAATAAACAGACAGAGAGACAGAGTTACTTTCGTATTTATCATATAAGCATGGATTATTTTCAGGAATTCCTCCACTTATCTAACATTCACTAACATCACATTAATATCGTCAAACGGACTTCCGTACATAAGGCATTCAAACCGATCAGCCGAGATGATGTTTCCCAACTACCATAATAACACCGACAAGTACATGAAAAGTGTACCATACACGTACTATGTGAATGTCGTGCAAGGAACTATGACGGAAATAAATAAGTATTTATACTATTTATACAAGTTGATTTTTAACAAAATATAACCGACTTCAGAAAAAGAAATAACTTCGTGGTATTATTTTTTTCGTAATTTTTGGTTATGAATTGTTATATTTCCAATATGACCTTATTCCTTATCCAAACTTTATATGTCATTCGAAGCGCTAATTTAACCTGAATAGAAAATACACACATGTACACAGTTAAATTCCAATAAGTGGGTCATAAGATGTTAAATAACCCCCCATATGTCGACCCACGCGCCTGTGCCGTCATTTTATGATAGACACAATTTTATGACCCGGCGAACGTTCTAGGGACGCAAGTGGATAGTGAAAGTTTTTCATATTAGTGTGTACTTACAATGTGACCTCTTTCAGCTTAGCACACCCCAAACAGATAATCCGATAATACTGCTCATAAATATGTAAAACTAACTTATGCACCTAATAATCTCAATTATTTTAAAATAAAACACGGTTTCGATAAAAACATTTACTTTCTTTTTTGCTGCGTAATTTTTTTATAGTGTTAATACAAAAGCTGTTTGTTTTTTATGTAGGTACAGAACATGCCCCTAAAAGGATGCTAACTGTTTAAGTGATTGCCAAGGTATATTTACTTTTTTAAGCTGGTCATTGTATTTGTAAACAATAATATAAATTAAAACTACAAGTTATAAAAGTTTTCATTCTCAGAAATCTAGAGTAGGGAAAATAAAAACTCTCGATATTTGGCAACATCAGCAAAATGCAAGTGTAAGTTAAAGTCAATTTATGACAATTACAAACAGAACAATTAATTTTATTATCAAATTACTACAACATCTAAATGCGGTACTTATGTATGAAATGTGATCTTGTTTTTTTTCACAAAAAGGCATAACTTAATTAAAATTAACACCGTAAAACACGTCACGTGTGACGACGGTCACAGAGTAACAAATGGCTTTTGCGTAAAACTACTCTATTTTGGTGTAGTTTTTGACGCTTCAGTGTTAGGCGCGTTCACGGCTTCTGGTTTTTGTGTATTCTGAGTTTCTAACAATACCACACACAATAAAAAGCAATCAAAATTTATTTTCATCCCCTCATTTACTCTTACGAATTCTCAACTCGATAACGATTTCATTAATGCTGAAATGAAATATGCGTAAGCTCAAATGAAATACAACCTCCTTGACGAATTCTTATTTCTATTTAAAAATAATAGAGGCAAAAAAAATCTATCGATACCAGGAACGCATTACTCGCATTCGTGATGAAAACTTATGTGAGTAATCGGGTGTAAGCGGTCAATAAAACCCTTAATTAGCCTAAAATATCTCAGGTGTGCAATAAATCGCTTACAACCCTTATTTAACAATGTATTGTAACTTCCTTTCAGGGGAGACAAGTACATCACACTGACAAATGGCAGCAAATATTCCTATGACCTTCTTTTCCTGCTGTTTGGCAAGCAATACCAGCATCCGGAGTATCTGAAGCCAATACCAACTACGAACATCGAGTAAGTTTCTCATACCCACACTTTATTATTGATCGAGCGAAGCGAGTTCTTCAAATCAACTTGGGCAAATCGGCGTTTTATGTATGTATGTATGTATGATTGTTTGTCCGAGGATAACTTTCGAAGAGTTGATCCGATTATCGTGGTATTTGATATATAGGTAAGTAGTAATGGCATAATGGCACTGGCTAAATGAGCTAAAAATCTTGGGGGATTGTTGAGATATTTGGGAGATATTCAAGAGGGGCAAAAAAAAAATCAAAATGAGACTATTCGGTCAAATTGGACGTCTAATGAAAGGTATTCATTAGTACCTACATAGAACTCTTGACACGCTAAGAAGAAGAAGAAGTACCTACATTACAACCCCGGTTTAATTTATGGTTTAGTCTTTGTAGTTTTCAAGCCATATTAAAAAAATAACTTTGACGAAATTCACAGGGTACACCAGTGACACCACAGTGCTGAATTTTGGTACTCGTGTAGCTTTAGTGACACAAATTTAGGGAAAAGTGTTAAATCCAGACTAACTCCAATTTCTACCCCTAAAAAGAGTAACCATATCGGGGCAGTTATTTTTAAAAAATTATGAGTCATATTTATTTTTGGGTTTTTGGAAGACTCGCGAGATCTCCGTTCGGGGCGAACCACTTAAATTTTGTGTAGATACTCACGAATAATTTACATTATTTGTTAAAAAAGTTACATAATCGTTAACAATGATTTCAGTTGTAAAAATTATGTCCGACTCGATATTCCTAGAGCTACGTTTGAACCCGAAGTAATAAATAATGACACTCCTGACAATGTTTTTATCATCAACAATATTGCCCAAGCGAATAAAGCTTTGAATTATGTGAAAACATGCCTGAATGAGAACCATGGGTGTAAGTTTAAATAAGTATAAGTATGAACATCTAGGTGACGTGGAGACCGAGACGAAGATGGCGAAAATGATTTCAACATTTTCGTATCGAGGCTGTATGTGAGTATGTTCTCGATTCACCATTTTTGTCAATCACTTTGCAATCTTTACGTCTGTTATCTGACACTTTAATCATCATCATCATCATATCAGTCAAAGGACTTCCACTGCTGAACATAGGCCTCCCCCATAGATTTACAGAGCGAGCGATCTTTTGCAGCCTGCACCCAACGGCTCCCAGCAACCTTTATCAGGTCGTCTTTTCATCTAGAAGGGGGCCATCCTACGCTGCGCTTTCCAGTGCGTGGTCTACACTCGAGAAGATTTCTGGCCCAACGGCCGTCAGTTCTTCGAGATATGTGCACTGCCCACTGCCACTTTAGCTTGCTAATGCTTTGTGTTATATAGCTGTTGACTCTTCAGTACGTTCTCTAATATGCCATTTTTTGTGTCTTAAGTCCCAAGCCCAAATAGGTATATAAGTTTTATTGAAAACATTGAAAACAGCTAAAAGTAGAATATGATATAGATTTTACTTCATGATTTATTTCAATCATTATTATAAATACGGGGTTTATCACGTACCGTTTTATCGGTGTTTCGACGGATAAATATACATAAACATTGTCGGTCGAAACACCGATAAAGCGTACGTAATAAATCCCGTATTTATAATAATGAATGATTTATTACTAGCTCTTGCTCGCGACTTCGTACGCGTTACACTACTAAATGTGTAGGTAACAAAGAAATAAAGCTAAACTCACTGTTGCAACTTGACTTGACACCACATTTTTATCCCATGGGAACAGATTTAGGGGATAAAAGGTAATGAAATAAAGCCTATATGGTAATCCAGGTTATAATCAACCTATATACCAAATTTCATCGCATTCGGATCAGCCATTACGACGTGATTGAGTAACCAACAAACAAATAAATAAACAACCATCCAAAATTTTACATTTATAATATTAGAGTGATTATTTATTTCTGTCACAAAACGTTAAATAAAGGTGAGTACTGGCTGATAGTACAAGCTTTGCTTAGTTTGGAGCTAGATAATGCGATGTAAAATATCCAGCATTATTTATTATTAATTACAGCCCAAATCCTGGTGTATGGAGCAACAATCCATGCATACTCCTGTTTAGCGGCGCTACTAGATATGAATGTACAGCCTGAAAACATAGTCTTTATAGAACCATTCCCGTCAGAGAACCCGAATAAGAGCAGGGTTTCTGTATTTTATAATAACAATGTAAGTGTTAATTTTAATAATAACAAGTTGCCAGTACACAGTGGTCGAAATTTGACCGAAATTTTTAGCATTCGTCCCTCCTTCTCTAACTTTTACTATGCCAAATCACGATCTCCCCGTGTGCGCAATAAGCGGTACAGAGTTTTCTCTTCATGTATTAATATATACTTTTACCTTAGATGCTTTGAACCCTAACACCTCTGCAATATAGTAATATTATTTAAATTCAAGCGTATAAACTGGCCACTTTCGATGTTTTTTTGGTCACTGAATGCGTTGAAAATTTTTCATAGTTTTGGACAGTTGAATGGCAGTTAATAGTTTACATAAGAAACATTGGTCGTCTTTTCAAGATTCAGCATAAAGGGGAGGTGTTGTTGCCAAACATTTTATCAGATTCTAGCTGACCCGCCCGCGGCTTCGCACACGTGGTGTGTCAATAAAAGCATTACCCTCCTTTTGCGCAGTCGGGTAAAAAGTAGCTTATGTCCCAATCCGGGTCATAATCTATTTATATACCAAATTACATTGAAATCGGTCCAGTTGTTTAGTGGTGAAATAGTAACAAACAGACGAGTTACTTTCGAATTTATAATATCAGTAAGGATAGTACTCAGGGAGAGAGTAGCTTACGGCTAGAACAGACGGACTGTACCATTGATGATGATGATGGTAACTGTTTTAATTATGGCTTCACAGTTCGATAATTTTGATTTTAAATTGTATTTTCAGGTTGACGAAACAGTATCCAAAGTGATACACAACTTGAAAATCAAAACGTACCGCTCCTATTACTTCCAATCGTGGAGCACGATCGATAACTACGTCACACACGTCGATTTTCTATCGCATTTTCAAGTGGTCACTCTGAAGTGTGCTGCGTTTTTCTATTATGGCAAGCGAGGAGTCAATACTGAAGCTGTCTTTTGTAAGTTTTAAAAGAGTTAGGGCTAGTGCCCACTGAAGTGATCGGTATAATGCTATAAATACACACCTGTATGCCTCCAGTTGATGGACGTAGGACAGTAAGGCACGTTTCTGAGGTGCGTGACCTACGAGCCAATACTTTGTTTTAGGTGACCTAATTAACATCAGGTGGGCCAAATGCTTGTACCATGTCCAGCTCGTTTAAAAAAGAGCCATTTATTGCAATATTTCAGCGGTAATCAAAGCTGGCATCGCATTCGACGCCGGTATCCTCATAGACCACGAGTTCCGTACAAAGAACCCCTACATCTACGCAGCCGGCCCAGCGACGGCTTATTACAAGAAATACTTCGCGTCAACTATGAAGCAGAAGTATTTTGACTCTTATGATGTTGGTGAAAAGGTATAATTTGACTTAATTTATACTATATGACCTGTCCCAGCATCGCACTTATTTTAGTATAAAAAAGACCTGCGACCTAGTCCGCGTGAATCATTTCGGGTACAAACAGTCCATATGTTATTGTGTCCGTATGAGGCAGGCACATAATAAATTAGAATCTTGAATTAAAAGCAATTATTTTTAAAGTATCTTGTTGATTTTAGCACATGTCGACGCTACAACTTAATATGTTCGTACGTTTTATTGTGTTTCAGCTGGGTACTCAAATCAAAAATCAGTTAGATCCTCTCTTTTCCGAAAAACATGTGCCAACTAAAAGAGAATCCGATAAGTGTTTTACAAATAGTTTATACTATCTGCACAGCTTAGACTCGACTACATCAAGTTTAAAATCTTCAGTCTGCTTTGAGCCGTCGGCATCGTAAGTAACGGCCAGTACTAGGTATGAAAGCTTTCTTTGGCACACCATGTGTTAACAGATTGGAGGGTTATCATTATCATACAAAAGAACAATAGAAAGACAAGTTTTATCGACACCTTCAGTCACAGGAGTCCACTGCTGAGCATAGGCCTCCCCCATAAAGTTCCAGAGTGACCGATCTTATGCGCCCTGCACCCAATGGCTCCCAGCAATCTTTATCAGTATTTGTACTAAACACGGGATATTTACCATGATTTGTGAGTTTTTGAGTGTCCCGATATTTCAACGCAGTTGCATGCGCCATGGTCAGGGGTAAACTGTTACCGTGATCAGTTTATCCGTGATCATGGCGCATGCAACTACGTTGAAATATCGGGACACTCAAGAACTCACAAATCATGGTAAATATCCCCTTTTTGGTACATATAGTGCTCATAACCATGATAGTTTCAAAAGTTAAATCTTTATCAGGTTGTCTTTCCATCTAGTGGGGGCCGTCCTGCGCTTTTCAGCGCGTGGTCTTCACTCTAGAACCTTTCTGCCTCAACGGCCGTCAGTTAATCAACCTATGTGACCTGCCAACTGACACTTCGGCTTGCTAATACTTTGTGCTATGTCGGTGACTTTGGTTCGTCTACGAATCTCCTCATTTCTGATTCAATCTCGTAGAGAAACACCAAGAAAATCCAAGGTCACTGAGTGACCTTGGTAATAATATTTCTAATCCACCTACCGTTTGCGTTAATTTGATTTAGATCCCACTAAGTTAACAGTCATGTCGTTAATTACTGACGGTATTTAATTACTGGGTTCGTGAATAAAATAAAGTATTTGGCATTTTAGCAGCAGGATAGAATCCGCAACCTTTTGCATCTCAGTCAGCTTTTTGGGTTTCAGACAGCGATGTGAACGCCTTTTGTTTACAATCTATCCCCATGGGGAGAATACCACAACTCGTTCTCGTCACAAACGTAAAAAATTGTTTTAAGAGAAAACTTATTTAATTTAGCCTAGAATATGAATTCACCTTGAACAAACTTCCCAAACTACAAAAGCCGAAAGTGATATACTGCAGGCTGCCTGAAGATTTACAATATTTAGAAGTGCGTTCGCCTGGGAAGAAGATACCGCATTTTTACTTGCAATCTTTGAATTACTGTGTAAGTTTTAAAAGCTTTTTATTAACTTGCAATGTACTCGTATGTATGTTTGTCCGGGTGCAATCTTGCAACTGAATTTTAAACCTGTTCCCCTCAACTAACTTCAACTTCAACTATTGGTAGAATGGCCTCTGTGGCTAGTTGTTGCCACAATTATGCCAATGTCAAGTCGACAGGTATAAAACGGTAAAACGATGGAGTTCCGAGTATTGAAATGGTTGGCCAGTGTTTATAGAGGGAGACTCAACCTGAATTTTGACACCTGTTCCCCTCAACCGATTGAGCTTAAATTTGGAATACATATGTAACTTCGGTGACAATGCAATAATATGGTACCATGGAGGTGGTCTCATGATGGAGACGGATGCTAGACAACGGAACTTCTGAATGGATTTTAGTAGGCTACTAGTGTTTGGGCTCATTTGAATAATAAATAAATAAATATTGCTGGACATTTCACACAGCGCTATGTAGGCCCAAATTAAGCAGAGCTTGTACTATGGGAACCAGATAACTGATAGAATACTTATATAAATTTTTTTTTGTAAATACATGCTTACAATATATAGAGAAACAACCAGACCCGGAACAAATATCTGTAGATCATGCAAACATTTGTTCCGCAGCGGGGATCGAACCCGCTACCTCCTGCGTCTCAGCCGGCTATTCGCCCACTGCACCACGCAGGTCGTCTTGTCACGGAATCTGCTTGCGGTTCCGATTACGAACTTTATAAAAGCTTGTTTTGAAAAAGTAATTTTTCAATAATAAACTTATTTCTAATAAATAGCACCCAACAGTAACATTTATAACTTTGATATTTTTTTCCTGAACTCTTCTGGTTTTAACATAAATTAAGATTCTCTTTATCCTCTGGAACTACGAATTAAGGTACCGCAATACCTGGACAAATATGGGGTTCTAACTAAAGGTTTAAGTGTACCCGAAAGTCGGTTAGATTTTCTGTTAAAATATTACTTGTTTTGACTTTAATTTTAAGAAAATTTGTATATTTTTATGGTTAGAATCCATTTCGTATTCCATACATTCCATGTTCCAGCTGTCTGTATTATCAGATCTTTTCAGGGCTATATAATGGAAACATTTAAAAGCGGATACTTTAAGATCCACATGAACAATGACTTTATTGTAGACGGTATAACTTGCTTGACTCCTGTAAACTATGCTATTGAGAATTTCAAGAACCTATACGGACATTCCTCAGTTGTTTTAAACAACGTGTACTTAAAATACACTGTGAGTACTTAATTTCTGTGTTTTTATAACATCAAAACAAAAATAAATAGGAACAGAAGTTACGTTTGGCACAACGAGTGTAAATAGGCGCATGCACACTGACGCGTACGAGCATCGCGGATCAAGACGCTCGTACGCGCGCGTTTATGTGTGCGTGCGGATGTTTTCGTTCATTGTACTAAACTTCGGTTCATATTCTGCTATCAAAGTATAAAATTCATGACATTAACAGCATTTATAATAGTCGGAGCGCGTCATGACTTTCGATCGGTTGTGGATTCAAACTCTGGTCGCGCCTAATGAATTTGTTGTCCATTAAATTATGTCTCCACGAATTTCCTCTTGATTCAACACTCGATACTCTGCTAAATGCCGATAAACTGTTACTATTCAAAAGTTAACTATTCAAAAAGACCAGACGAAATAAATTGTTTACTTGGTTCATGTTTGTAAAAACTTGCAATTTAAAACATCGATTGGATATTGATTATGTAATTTTTTGTAAACAGACAAAGAAACTGGATGACTTCTTCGAATTCTTTCGATTGCCGTGGGCGTTCTTTTTATACCACGATCAAGCGGACGAACTATTCGCTATGGTCAAGGAACTTTTGCCGAAGGTGATTGATTTACAAATGGTTTTATAGCAGCAATATCAATCTAAATTAAGTATTTTATAACGTTGTTGCCGATGATTGATTTACAATGTTTTACAATCAATAAAATTATTAATAGCAGACAGGCAGGCATAATGATTTTTGTATTTAATATTTGAACTTTATGAAAATCCACTGTGGTACATTGTAAGATATATTTCATATTTCAATAATACTCGTAGTTGGTAATTGATAGGTACTTACATGATCATTATGGACCCTGTTGGGCACAACAATATTTTGGAGAATATTTTGTTTGAAGGCAGTTAGAGCGTTCTAGAAGACTGAATTCCATAGCTGGTTGATTAGAATTGAGTTGATGTAGAATAGAGAAAATAATAGGTACCAGATCAAATATTATATTTCTGATGACAGTTTCTCATGTGACTGATGCACTTCTATTTTAGGGGCAAAGAGAAGGTGACACGATTGAAAAAGCTTTGAGAAAAGTCGTGACCAAAGATCATGGCCCGGTAAGTTGTCTGATTAACCTGATTAACTTCAGTCAGGTTACTTCTGTTAACTTCAATTAGTTATAGGGTCAAAACACATAATTATGTTGCGAACTAATGTCCACTACAAAGCAACGGCGTCGCACAGTGGACGGTAAAACTTGTGCAGCTGGCATCCGAAAACTTATCGCAACGCAAGAACGTCATCCCGTGACACGATATCGTAACGTTTCCCGATCACGTGGTTGTTTATATAGTCCTTGTAATACTACTATATGGAAAGGCGTTCTGATAAAGGTTGCTGGGAGGCTAAGTTCAGCAGTGGACGGCTTATGGCTGATATGATGATGATGATAGTACATTTCTATTGGATTTTCTAGCTTATTATATTACCCCTTTCCTCTCCAGTCATCAAACATCAACAGCATTCAGATGGAGTTACGCAAGAACTTCGATGCAACTCCTCACTTAGAAGCCATCACCAATTATGTAATCGAATGGCTGTCAGAAAACGATGTGTTGTTACCTATGTACCTGCAACCCTCACAGCGATCAGAGTTTAACCATGATACAGTGAGAAACCAGGTTTTCAAGAAGAAGAAAATGTCGATAGTTGATTTGATTTCTAAGATCGTTTAAAAATAAAAATGTTTTGATTGATCATAGGTATTTTATGATTTGTATTTAGAGCTAGGTAATAATTTTCAATATTATGGTCTCATTACTTGATACGTAATTGACTTTCATAAGAAAAATGTATTAATTTATTATTGCACGTGTAAGAATACTTTCTCTATATTAGTTATTTCCAGTTTTTTTCCGTTTCACTTTGTGCCTTCACTTTTCTGCCATACTCGAATGGCTTCTAGACTTCTTTTATTACAAAACAATCTTCTTGAATCAACTGACAGACCGAAAACTAATATTCTCTGTAGCAGAAAGTGTTTAAAGAATTTTCTCAGTCTATTAGTACTTCTCTATGATATCAGTATCAGAATTAAATTGTAAACTTGTAAGCCACCTTGTTTTATATTTAATTTAATTTACATTGCATGGTTTCTTAATTATTTTAATTCTCAAGCATGGCGAAAGGCTGCGGCACAAAACCTTTAGTGCTCAATGAGTTATTAATACAAAATGTTAATACGTGGGGAAACGTTCAGTACAATATTCCCTTGCGGCTGTCGAACAACGAGACGAGAACTGCCACAAGTATCGGAACCAGGCACATACCTGCGATTCCCCATAGCTTAGACTGTGTGAGTAAAACATTTAATCTTCTGCCATTTTATTACAAAGGCTAGCGTAACTATAATTTTTATAGTGGAATCTAGACTAGCATAAACTAGAACGCTACGCTAGTCTTGATTCAGTTTGAGTTTGGTTCTGGCATACGAGATTAAATGTGCTAAAAGTATTATCAGGCCCACTCAAGGAAGACTTCATTATGTAACATTTAAAATTAATTTAATAGATAGTTGAGTCGTGCTCAGTAATCCGCCGCCGTCTGCTGCTATAAAATGCACGAATTAATAAATGGTAGCAAAAATCATTTTAACACTTTACGGATCCGATCGAGGGTTTTTATAAGAACCATGAAAAATTTAAAATAAATATTACCGAAATAAAATGTTATCTGCCTGTTCCGTTCTTTAGGTACTACCCCTGACTGGTTTCTAGCAACACCGGTTCTACCATTACTATATCCTTAATTAGGCAAGTGCTGTATTTTACATAATGCTTTGTAGTTACTGAATCTTTCTAGAAGAGTGATGAAGAAATAGTTCTATAGCGAGATGGGTAGACGACATCGTAAACACCGTCAAAAGAAGGAGCCTGGCAAAACAAAAAGGAAGCCTATACCAGCAGTGGGTGATACCTGATTAAACGATGATGATCGATCTATTTCATCAGCAATTTTAATGATCGAATTAAAAGAGAACCATGTTTTATTCTAGAAAATTGAAGACCCACTCCCGGAGCGATTATGCGGACGACATATGGTCGCTGAGAAGGAAACGTACAAGACTACGACAGGAGACTACTGCGTGAAACCCAATCCCAACAAGGCGATGGAGAGAGCTGACTGCTCCATTAACTGCCGACGAGTCATATTTATGACTGGGGTTGAGAAACGAGTAAGAGCGGTTCCGCACTGCGTCTGATCCGAATCCGTGAAAATACGGATAGCCAAGAACTCTATGGTACCGTTCCCTGTGCTTGAGGGGCCCTCAACCCGCTTCTCTGTAAAAATATGTCGGTCCGAGTTCGGAACGGACGCAGTGTGTAAGCGCTCTAAGAGTAACCACATTTTCATGATGGAATGGCTTACCTTGGATCGGTGGGGGAAAATCATAAATCGTAAAAGATCAAAAAAAAAATGGCCAAAGGAACCATCTGGTAGGTTTTGTATGCCTAATACCTGTGCTAAACTAATATCGATTCATACAACGATACATAATTCAAAGTGAGACGTCGATTTTTATTTTATCACTCCTAATCCATGCTATGTTTTTTCTTCAGGTGCTATCTTGGTTGTCTTAATATCAGCTGAATTATTTCGTATTTTCTAGTGATCATAATGGCACCACCATGGCATGGTATACGATCTTAATGGGTTTAATGCCTACCCCACATTGAAAGATGTTACAGCGATTGCCAATTTTCAGCTTCAAGGGAAAAACATCGTGCAGCCTACTATATTAACAGAGATGAAGGATAACTATAGAGGATTGATCAGGCCTCCAACTGCCCCGCCCGACATCACAGTGCGACCACCCGATCCTATGTATATTTTCGATGTAAGTTTTATAGTATACGCCAATACTCGTACAATACAAGTACTGGAAATTAATGTTATTGATTACGCATCACTACGGTTCTCCTTGTGCAAAAGCGAGAGAAATACGAATAGCAATATCATCGTCGCAAAGTTTTAAGAACCCGTCCGCCACGAGCGTTGGCGTCTAGTATAGTAGATTATCTACTAGCACCTCTATTTTGATGTCATGTGTATGTAAACCTACGCGTGGTATTGGTATACCTATGCCAGCATGTTTACAAAACTGTTCCATAAATAGTGACGTGACAATTAACTATTACTAGAACCCACTCCCGACGCTAATAACGTGACCAAATCTGTGAAATAAGATTTAGGAAAATAATGTAGAACTATTAAAACACAAAAAAAACTATTCTATTCTATATCGATTGACAAAAAGGTTTTATCGCATCGTGGACTTAGCTTAAAAAAACTTAGCACACATCATCAAATTTCTTACGTGTGAACACAGGTATAAAAATTGTTAAAATTAGGTATTTTATGTGTGTTTATCTCGATGATCTGTGATGAATTTGTACGCCCATAATAATACAATTCTTAGTATTGGATTACTTGCATACGAAAGGTTTCTTTCCGTACACCAAGGGTAGAGTAGCATGCTAGAATTGCCTCTCCACCGCTTCTACTTGAAGCTTTTTGGCAGTATGAGATTAATGAGACAAATATAGATGCTGAATTTTCTTTTATTCAGCATTTGAAATATTCTTTATTCAGGTTGTAGCAGCAGGAAGAAACGAAGTCCCATGCATCCCTGACTGCGCTGGGGGTTTCCGCAGACTGCTCGATCCTTACGTGTCGACTTATAGAGCGTATCACAAACCTTTCTCTATCGAAGACCAGCATGGAATCGGAGCGAAGGATCATATCACTTTCTACTCTGAATTCAATACACCTAAAGTATATTTTTCATCTTTAGATACTTAGCGCCGCTTGCATAACGATCCCTAAACGTAATTAGCGACTAAATATGTTTGAGTTTCACGTTGCGCAAGTTGCCCATAAAAGCTTTGATTTTTAACTTGTCTAGATACCGCGTCTTATTATAATTACGTTTGTAGAAACAGCGCATTTTCCATCTGGTAGTGAGTGTCTATACCTGACTGTGAAGAAGATGGGTAATGTTTTTAAGATGTATGTCTATTCATTTAACGCATTGTATACGCTAAGCGAATTGACGGATTTTAACAATTAAAGAATCCCCTGGGCCCGTAGCCAAATGTCATTCGCCACGAATCTATTCGACTTCTACATACATTTGTTGTCGCTGAATGACGTCATATTTCTATAGCAGGTGTCAAATCCCATACATTTTCGGACGTATCGACTAGCGTCATCGCTAATCGACTGTAACTTGGCTAAGCCCTCTGGAATCACAAGAGGGACACGAGTTATAATAAAGCTTGTGTGCGATTATAAAAATTAGCAAGCCTTCTTCGTTCTTCGTTGACTTCTTTTCAGTTCTTTTTGCAGTCAGATTTTTGTTTTTTAAGCCTTATTTTCAGAAGTGGACATCCTATGGCTGATATGATGATGGTTATTCTTCTGATATTCAGGCGAAGGGCTTCGGACCAAGACACAAAGAAATATGGATGCCGCAGACTTCTAAAGTGCACAGAGCAGTCTACGATAGAAGTCATGTCAAAAAGGAAGCCAAGGAAGTAGCTGCTTGTCATAATTCAGTCAATAACATAAAAGGGTATGAGAATACTATTCAATTTTATCGCCTTTTTATAATTTCTTCTATAGTGTACGCCAAGCCGAGACTCGTGGCAGACGGGGTTAACCAATTAACATGTCTGTTTCCTTTTTCGCTAATTACCTATTGGTAATTAGTATTATCGATAGGTACTCGGCGCATCACTAATGGCTCCCGTGAGGGCTGCAAGAGCGAGCAATATTACCAGGAGCGGTTAGGAGTATAGTTATCGTTATTTTTATAATTCCTGTACGCACCTAACGGTGCAGGTGAAGACGACAATCTCTCTGACTGTATGTTACGTTTTCACGAATAAACGGCTGAACCGATTTCGATGAAATTTGGTATATAGATAATCTAATTATCCAAAGCTTTCTTTTAAGTTACATAAGTTAGTTAATGGAATATGGAATTGCATTGCGCCCATCATCCTGAGACACACAGAGAAAGTCTAATGCGTTTGTTATTTCATCGGGGACCCAAACCCCTTGAACCGGAACACTGCAATGCTACCTGGATTGAGACAGGATTTTTTTATTGACAAACGCAAAACCTGCAGAGAAGACGCAAGAGTATAGTTTATCTTCGCTCCGTCCTCACGTTGCGTCTGAACTGTTTGGCCTGCGCCTAAGGTCATCAAAATCTGCAGTCTCTGTTTACCCTTGTTGGGGCACATACATATATGTATTCCTTTGATTTATCGATTTAACACCCGAAGTTTTACGGATCACTGTTAAAGCAGAGCCGCTAGTTAAAGATTAATAGTCTATAGTAGTATGTAGTGGATAGTAGACAACAGATGGAGCAAGACAGTCATAGAGTGATGGCTAAGAGATGGACGTCGATCGCAGGGCACACCATCGGCCCTATGGTTTTACATTCTTCAGTGGTTTACCCATTTCGTAGTTGAAGTTGGACAGCAATGGATCAGACTTGCTCAAGGCCGATTAGATTGGCGTAATAGAGAGGAGGCCTATAACCAAAAGTGGGTGCTGGAGGCTAGATAGATAGATATAGATAGTATATAGTTTAAGAACTAAAAAACCCTTCCTTGCAGGGTGTTCGTCTCAGAAACGAAATCGAAATACAAGATTCCCTTCGCTATGTCCTCTCTCGCTACTTGGACCAACGGAGAAGAGTTTGACTTGGCTCCATTCCCTCCAAATCCATACCAAACCAACATTGCTCCATTCATGTACTGCAGTGACTACTGCCATATTGCTCAAGGCACTCCTCCTTATACAGTTATAGATCAAATCAACCATCAAATGCCTGCTCATAAAGTTTGCAAAAAACGTTATGTTGTGTCAAGAGATTACGAACTTTAAGAATTTTGGATTCAAACCAACATTGTTCCATTCATACTGCAGTGACTACTGCCATAGCTTGCTCAAGAAACTCCTAAAGGAACTCTACCTAATACAGTTATAGATCAAATTAATCATCAAATGCCTGCTCATAAAGGTTGCTAAAAACCTTATGTCGTGTCAAGAGATTACGAACATTATGGATTTTTGGATTAAAAGTATTTTTGTTGTTATAATGCCTTTATTTTCATTATTTAAGCTTTAGAAACTGTCTCAGATTTAATATTTCTGATCCGAGATTGTAGGAGCTATTAGATGAGGACCGACGTATTTGATGACCTGCAAATAAAATTTTGTATTTATAATTCAGCAAATTGAATCGTACGCATGTTATGCGGAGGGTACAAAACCAGGTGACTAAAACACGGATACGTGAGAATGTGGGTGGATATAGAATTAGAGGAAGGCCAAAGAACAGATGGATGGATTTTGTGAGGGATAATATGGGTAAGAAAGTAGTGACAACTGCAATTACGGTTGTTAAAGACCCCGCACGTAATATACGAAATGGGCAGATGATGATGCTAGGGCAGTCTGTAAGAACTTATACTAACACGGGTTCTTTTTTTTTTAAGTAACCTCACAATTTTTAACTTAAACAAACCCAGAAGCTACAAAAAGTAAGCTCATGTAGATTTGGTACTTTACTAATTCTTACCCTGAACATATTCTGAGCAAGCTGACTTAAAAACAACCGCATTATAAAAGTTCACTTGGTGTTACCAGAACTATCTGATATTGGCCGTGTGTTTTTGTCTGCTATGAAAAACATACGGTTAAGGATTTACAAATCTATTATATTGGATGTTAAGGATGTTTTAAATATTTTTATTTTACCTGTTCCCACTGCTGGGCAAAAGTCTCCCCAGAATCCTTCCAATTATATCTGATCTTAGCTATCTCCACCAACCTCTCTTAAAGGCATCCAGACCGTTCCACCTACACTTTGTGTGCACTTTCTCGGCCGACCACGGCCACGAATCCAAAAATCGTTAATTTATAGTTATATCACATTGTCTCATCTAAAAAATATTTTTTACGGTACCGGTTGATGCGTGAGTCAGATTCACACTTGTTCGGTCTTTTCTTCTCATATTCTGGGAATTTATTTAACCTTTAGATATACATTTTTTTTGAAGAAGTTCATGGTGCTTATTCCTTTACAAACCAGTTTAGCTGATTCGCAGTTTAAGCATTTCGCAAGATTTTTTTTAGTTTAAAATTCATCCAGGGTTTAATTCCTAGGAGCATTAGAGCCAAATCTGTTTTCAAATTCTTTCTTAAAAGCCGGGTCATTCTGTAAATCGAAATAAATTCTTAAAACTTCCTAGTCACTGAAATAAGTATCACATCATTTTTTAAATTAGATTCATCTTACCCCTGGGCAGCTTTGAATTGTGCATTTATTTTTGGCTGAAGGGTCTTCGCATTTACCAGCCTAAGAAAAAAATACAATAAAGTTTTAAGATATTTAGGGCTTGTTTAAGGAGACACTGCACATTGCACTTCGCGCCTCTATAAATGAGCTCTTAGGATGCAAATTGAGCCCCCCATATCAGAAATCTAGTAAAGCTCAGATAATTACGACTACAACACTGGACAACATGAACATAACGCTCTTGCTTTTGTCTTCATATCTTGTTTTGTACTTCACGGATTCCATTCTCCTGACTGATAGGATTTTCTTCAATCTTTATTCAATTACTTAGAGTGGTCATACATTGCGAGGCTCGCACGGACTGATCGACGAACCGTCGCAATGTCAGTTCGATTACCATACAGGTCCAATTTACGACCACCCCATTCACGATCAAACCTGTCGCATACGACACAAGTCCGTGGAACGGTCCATGCGACTGTCGTGACGTGTATGGCTTCTTTCAGTCTAATGAAAAACTCACCCGAGGGCACCTATTTTCTGGAGGTATCACAGATTTCCGCTTCCGAGGTGCCATGCATGGCGGGTTGTGGAAGCACCTTGCTGGATTACTGCACGGTGCGGCGGATCGGGCCGGCCAGAAGCACGGCATCAGGTATGGGAAGCAGGAGGAAGGCGGGATGCATTGCGGGAGATGGTGGCATGATCTGGCTGCTAGAGGCTGTTGGACAAAACATGAAAAGTCAACATGTACCTAGTCAGGTCATAAGTATTGTCACACAGTAAAAACTTTTCTTTTAGAATGCTGGCCACAAAAAAGTTTATAGAATTCGAATTTCGAATTGTTCATGAAAATAAAAATGTATACTTTTTAGAATTTTACTCATTTTTAAATATGGAGTGGACGCTTAAAGAAGACCGTGTTGCAGTTATTGCGTTGCATCGTTGCGGTTACGCACCAATTCAAATTTTTGACATACTGAAAAATTAGTGAAAAAAAAAATGGCTTTCAGCTTGTTTAATTTTCAAAGAAAGACAAAAATAAATAACATTCACTGATTTGCTTACTGATATTTACCCCTAGATGATATTACCTTTTTGAGGACACAGCTTGAGCGAGGTGTTAGTTCCACTGGCGTAGGTTCATATTTAGGTTTTTTGTCAATAGAAATCTGAAAGAACAAACGATTAAATTTACATTAGGGCATACTTACACATTTTTATATTTTTACTTTATTCTTTAAAGCACATGATTAGATTACATATCTTAAAACTTAGAAAGAGTAAATAAAGATAATATTATATTAATTAAATAAATATAATTAGGTACCTTCAATCCGAAACACGTTGTGCAGTCAACAAGACATTTTGATGGTGTGCAAGACTGAATATAAAGAAATGTCATCCAATTAGGTGATAGTATTCAATATAACCTATTTTTTTTGGCCTTTGGCATTTAGCTATTTTATTTTTATAATAGCTAAATGCCAAAGAGCCAAAGAAAGAAATATTATGAAAATAACACTGATTGATAAAATACGATACGAGGAAACAAGAGCAAAAACCAAATTTATAGGCGCTCTTGAGCATGCGTGTAAAATGAAGTAGCAACGGGCGGGACACGTGGCCAGAATGTATAAGGACAGATGGGCCACTGCAATTACTACCTGGAAAGGACCAAAAGGAAAAAGGAAGAGGAAAGAAATTGGCAGGCCAATAGCTAGATGGACCGACGAATTAAATAAATATATAAAAACAGAAAACTGGGCTAAAGTAGCACTCGACCGAGACTACTGGAAAGGACTGGAGGAGGCCTTTACCCGAGAGGGGTCCTAACTGAAAAATAATAATAAGAAAAAATATTTACAATCAATATATAAATAAAACATAATCTTAATAATTTAATTTAATTTAACTGAATTTAATATGTTAATCTTAATTTTAATCAAATCAATCCGAAATCAATTTATATAATTAACATCATAAATTAAAATTGCATGTATTGAAATTAGTACCTAAGTTATGAAATAAACAGGCTTTTTTCTTTTATTTTATTTATTCAATATTACCAAAGGGTTTGAGAGATACCTTGCATTTCCTTCTTGAACACTAAAACAAAATTTTATCGTAAGTACCTACATAAAAAAATTTGGTAATTACAGTAAGATAAAGATATAAGTGATCAGATTGGAGGCGCTATACTAACAAATAACCAGTAAACAGCACTTTACAGTTTGATTAAAATAGCTTCATATTTTAACAAACATTATTAGCCATCGAAGGCACAATTATATTTGTCAATCTAATTAGGCAATGAATATTTTGAGAGTCCAGTCATTTATTTTGTCATCTGACTATACTTACCTATCTATTACGTTAAACAAATAAATCAATGAACTCACCGTAGGTGGACAAAAATGTGGATCGTTCTGTAAAATAATGTGATAAAAATAATTTGAATTCAGAGATACATAGTCAAGTCAGGTAGATAATTTTATCAAAATGTTAAAATATAACAAAAAAATATTTCATCCTAAGAATAGTAGGGGAAAAATAACTTCAAAATTGGTAATTTTTGTAAAGTACAAAGGAAATACTAACACAATTTGCTGGTCCGCATGATGGTATACAAATAGGGCAGTATGGATCTATGGAACACCTTCTACAGCCTCCACACTGAAAATATTTACGTGTTAATGTAATGAAGATGCTATTATTGGGCAATGGATACGCAGTTCTTAATTACCTGAGGCGCGGGTGAAACGGGGTGTGCTCGTATCAACAGGTTTACGAGTATGAGCGATCTAGCATCGATTGGATCTCAGTCCGGGACATATTCAAGACTACTATGCTTTAAACAAGTATGCTTATTGATAGCATAAAGAACATGCTAGTCTAAAAAAAGCATTTGGTCAAGCATGCTTTTTTATGAGCCTTAGTATCAATATAATCTATACAGACAGTCTGCGAGCCAACTGCTTGGATGCGAAAGTACTGTTGACGTTACTGCATCAAATTGTTGGCCGATTGCGTCCACCGCCGCCCGCTTACAGTCTGATAGGCGTAAGTTTGCAAATAGTTTTAGAATTAAAAATTCAAATAAGATAATAAAAGCATATAGCATAGGTACCTTTAATGGCGATGGCAGATCCGTGTTACTCTGAAACATAAAACCAAGAGGTTAATAAAATCCTAAAAAAGGCTTTTATTTTTAAATCCTATGAAAACAATATGAATAAGTAGGTGGTAGTATAGGTATACATAAACTTGAAGTCTTTGTACGTCTGTCTGTGGCATCGTAACTCCCAAAAGTATGATAGTTGTTTTGGTAAGATTGTTCTTAGCTGAAATTATATCCAAAGCCCTGGTAGGTTTTAATATTTTTCAAAGATGACAGTGTAATTGTAACTTCATACTTTATGTCTGCAGCAGTTTTTCCTACTGCAACAGTTTTGAACAATAGCTGTCTGGTGGAACACTGCCTTATCATCATCCTTGCGTATTTTCTTTGAAGTTCTTGATTCAACAATGGCTATGTTCGACAGTCCAAACATGTTGTGCTCCTTGTCCAGTCTGAGTATTGTAGATAGGTATTTGTCACCGAGATTCGTGTATTTGACCACACTAGATGCTGAGCTACGGCTCCCTTGTGAGCTTGTGTTCGATGATGTGGGCGAAATAGATGTTGAACTGAAAAACAAATATTTAGATGTGCCTATGTTTTAGTAATATTATTTTGTTTTCGTAGGTTTACCTTACCGTTATTATTTTGGATCTTTTCGCCTATCTCTAACTTTAGCACCTGTTAATGCGTTTTTATTTCTGTAACGATATTATTCTTCTGTACTGACACAGTCTTCTACTTTAAGTTATATTCATGAAGACTATTTACCTGGAATCCGGAGCTTCCTCCTTCTCTTCCGTGAGCCATTTCATTTTTGTTAGTTTTAATAAGTGTGGGTTTCCGATATAGTTTGCATCTTCTGTTTCTGATTTATCACTCTCCTCCCCAGAAGTTGTCGCCTGTTTTTCAAAATATTTTAGCAATTTTTCTTTCTTTTAAATACTAGTTTAGGATGTTGGTACTAACATAGGGTGTAGTTGAACAGGTTTCGTTTGTGTGGACATTTTCGATAGATTTTCTGTGAGGTTCCACAAGCTCGTGAAGCGCTTTAGATCTTTCTACTTTTATGTGTTTATCCTTGGTTTCCATCTTAAAATTAATAATATTCATTAGCCCGGCTTGCACAAAGATCCCTAAAAGCATTTAGTGACTAAACATGTTAAATTTGACGCATTTATATGATTTGACAATTTCTTAAATCATATTTAGCCACTAAATACGTTTAGACATCGTTGCACAAGTCGCTCTTAGTATTTACCGTCTCAGTTAGGAAGAACTGTTCTTGGCACTTGTTATAAATACAGTGGAAGCATATAAACCATGAGAAACAAAACATTTCCAACGCTTTAAAAGAGACCCAATAGATGGTGGTCCTCACTATCATCCACTACCGCCTTAAGGTCTACTTTTAATTGTCATCTTCTTTCGGTCTAATTAGAAATCAAAAGTTCATCAACGAAGATTTGAAAAAAATGATGATGAAAGATGGGGTGATTCCGTGTTGCAAAGATGGCATTCATGTAAGACATCAAGCCATATCCGAGACCTTCCGGTGACCTAAAACTCTGACACCCTGGGTTGACACATGATCAAAACTCACTTTATTGAGATGTATATTTTCCAAAAAATCTACTTCATTGTAATTTGTTATAAATAATGATTATGTGAAGATGCGCTAGCATCCTATTAGTTTGTGATGTGAAGGATCTGTCACACAGCATCATGTTTTATTTTTCTATAACTCTTCTTATTTTTAAAGGTTTGTGCTATGAAGGTAGGCTACATATTTTTTGTAATAAGTCCTACAAAAAAGTTTTTTCCTTAAACTCTTTGGCAAAAGGCGGTCAGAGCAAGGAGTTTGTTGGTATACAGGGTGTTTGGTAATATAAATAAATATTGCTGGACATTTCACATAGCGCTATCTAGCCCCAAACTAAGCAGAGCGTGTACTATGGGAACCGAATAACTGATATAATACAACAAATATCTGTAAATCATGCAAACATTTTGTTCCGCGAATATACTGACGACATTCAAGTGACGGTTTCTCAAAACATAAAAAAACACTTCTCGAAAAAAAAAACTACTAGTTATATTATCAAATTTTAAAGAAAACCGACTAAGATTGGGTGATTAATTCGAAATAAAACTTACTACCTACTCTTGCATTCAACATCCAAAAATAAAAGCCGATTTGATATCCCTTGGGAAATGGCTGCGGGTTTTGGGTTAGAAAGGGGCATCAAGAGATACCTCGAGACGTCACCAATACAGTACCTGTGGTTCGATGGCAAGCATTATGCATTGGCACAACATAAGTTTATTGAAGTGTTTTTACATGCCATAATAAATTTCACATTTCTATGGTAAACATTTGACAAATTTATTTATTATGCTCATCAAAATAACCCCCTGTCATTTTTGTGCATATGTTATCAAACACCCTATATAAAGCAACTCTTATGTTGCAAAGCTAAAAATCAAAAATTAATATGATTGATAGAAATTGTATGCAAATATTTCAGGAAAAATAAAACGAAGTCTCATAATGTATATAAAAGTTTTTTTAGAAATGAACCCAAAGTTTTCGATGGCGTTGCTAAATTGATATAAATCTTGGTATGTACCGAACCCTCGGTGCGCGAGTCCTACTCGTACTTCACCGGTCTTGTTTTGAAATGATTTCACAAAGTATAAACTTATACAACGTGTCATGTTATGTACGACATTAAATGAAAACACGGATAGGGCTAATGACCAGTAGATATTATTGTACAATAGGGTTTTTTCAAATTTTAAAACAAATCAAACAAACTTAATACCAAGTCATAAAAATAACAATAAAACAGCCTCAATAAAATAGGTAAAAATCATATTCATTCATCATGTATAACTTTCTATCTTTAACAAATTTACCTCACTAATGGTGTACTTTATTTTTATTTTTTTATACGATATTTATTATACTTGGCCCATTTTTGTCGTCAACCAGGTTTTCTTGAAATTTCCTGTATTTTCATGTCTTAACCGAAGGCTACACGAAAAATTCCGCATAACATTGACATTTAATTGTCCTGGAACTATCAAAAACACACATTTTTGCCCAGCAAAGTACCCAGCCCAATTATCTGATTAGGAAGTAATGTTATTGTCTAAAACAATGTTTATACATGGCGTGAATAGATCCTGGTCTGTGACCTTTCCGCGGATGCGAGTAAAAACATAATAAATGAAAAGGCAACGAACGGTGATGGCGGTGATCACATAATTGTGGAGTTACTCCCAAAATCAAACTGGTATTAGTTTCGATCTTTGGTTTGGAAGTTGGATTTTTCAAGAGTAATATCCAGCAGAAGATGAGGTACTTATAGAAAATCGACTACCAAATCAATGATTAACTCTACCACCAGTCACCAATTTGATTTTGGGAATACATAAGCCTCCTTCTTAGTTTGTAGCACTCTCGGCAGAGTGGTCATGTTCGTCATATCAGAGTCACTCTTCTCACAACACTGCCCTTCTAGCACATTCGTTCAAAGCAACATCTATGGCAGCCTTTATTTGATCCGTCCATCTCAAAGGCGCATCTACCACGCGCTCTTTTGCCGTCAACCTCCCCCTGCACTACCAAGCGTTCAAGTTTTTGACCTTATTTATCTACATGATGGACATCTCATCGAGTAAAAATATGCCACTAGAGAGAGTCGAAGGCAAGTCCAAACATTACGTTTGATACATGCCCACTTTTTGCATAGTACCTAGGTAATATCCTACCGATGACCTCCGACGACCTCCGTGGCGCAGTGGGCGAATAGCCGGCTGAGACGCAGGAGGTAGCGGGTTCGATTCCAACCGCGGAACAAATGTGTGCATGATCTACAGATATTTGTTCTTGGTCTGGATGTTTTTCTATCTATTACAAGTATGTATTTACAAAAAATATATATGTAAGTATTCTATCAGTTATTTGATTCCCATAGTACAAGCTCTGCTTAGTTTGGGGCTAGATAGCGCTGTGTGAAATGTCCAGCAATATATATATTTATTTAACATCATATTTATCTTAGTGACAGATTGCAAGCCAATCGCCGCTAATTAGAATATTACATGCTTAAAGATTTTTTTTATCAGCACGATCTTTATGACTTGTGAAAAGAATTAACAGTTTCTTACCATTTGAGTATAATTAAATAGGTTTGGTGCTTGTTTAAAAATGGTGTGAATGACTCCGAGCGCGAGCTCCGCAAAAACTAAACCCAACAAATGAATGTCGAAAAAAAGGATTTGATTTTGCGAAGATTAGTCCGTCGCTACGGTTCGGTGCAGTTTACAAGTAACACCCTGACATCTATAATTATTGTACGTACTTATCTAAATTAGTTTGTGTATAAATGCAGAGATATTAAGCAGTGATCCATAAACAGAATAGGCAGCACTTAATTGTCTTAATTTGGATCAATGCTCCTACCTTAAAAGCCTATAAAAAGTTTTAAAAGTGGGAGTAAAGTATCTAAATGACGACCTCCGTGGTGCAGTGGGCGAATAACCGGCTGAGACGCAGGAGGTAGCGGGTTCGATTCCCGCCGCGTAACAAATGTTTGCATGATCTACAGATATTTGTTTCGAGTCTGGTTGATCCTCTATATATTGTGAGTATGCATTTACAAAAAAAAACTATATAAGTATTCTATCAGTTATCTGGTTCCCATAGTACAAGCTCTGCTTAGTTTGGAGCTAGATAGGGCTGTGTGAAATGTCCAGCAATATTTATTATTTATTTAAATCATTGTAGGGCCCGGGAGTGCGCACGCTGGATGGTAAAGTATTATAGTTTAATGGCAGTAAAACTACAGGCACATGAGGCTTTACACCTGTAAGCCTCAAGTTGATGGACGCAGGCGAGGACGAGGCAATGCTTTGTTAAAGGCGATGGTTACCACTGGCCAAGAAGCAAATAGCCTACCTGTTGTGTTCCTTATTATCATATCAAATCATATTGTGTTCCTCATTAACATATTAGAGACCTTCAAAAAAAAACATGCTGGCCACCCCTTGCCTGTTCATGCATTTCTTCTCTTATATTTATGCCACTGAATAACGATTAATAAATAAAATATTTGTATGAACCAAGGTATGAACAGTTCTGTGAATACTTAGTTGTAAATGATCCGTCAAATTAAGTTGGCAGACCTTTGTAGTCGTGAATCACATCACGTCAGAGATAGCCAACTATTTGTATCTTATTGTTCAGTCAGACAAATAATGTAACGTGGTTTAATGTAGCTGCTGAGAACCTCTCTGGGCTTTCAAGTTCTCAACTTTACCCATGTCGGTATACAATACCTACCTACATTATGCTGTAACAGCCTCAGAATACGTCTGTACGTTATGCTGAAAAGGAGTAATTTCACTCATGAAACTGAATAACTTCTCATAGAAATTAAATGTTAGACTTCGGAATTTGCATTTTGAACTATGAAATTTTTTACATAATTAGTTGATTTTTGCCAAATGTTTCAAAAACTAATTTCGAAAAGACATTGAAAAAACATTGACTAATTAAGGATATTCAGATTTCGGGTTAGCATAATTTATGGTCAAGTTCAAAAGTACACTGTATAAATAAGTTAAAAACATCCTTTATTTGTTTTTTTTATTCAGCGTTTATGTTATTCACCTCTGCTATATGCTGGTCGAATCGGAGGCTATGTACCGTAACATTTTTGTTGTGGTCCCACTGTCGACCGTCTGCTTCATTGTCTAAATTAATGGAATTCTGAAGTTTTGCAGCATTTGTAATTCGAGTTGTGATATTAGTGGTAATTTTAACTATGTCTAGTACAATGCGCGTGTTAGTTTTATTCTTTGTGTGTGTTTTTGAATGGACTGTCAAAGCACAGTTTGGAAGTGAGTACAAAATATAAAAAATACAAATATATATTTAACCCAAAATAACGCACAAGTTTAGTGGATCAATTATTAAAGTCTATATTCCTGAATACTAAGACAACAGTTTTGATCTCTATAAAGTAATTTAGATAAATTAATGTGAATCGCTACTACAATTTTTTTATTTGATAGATTATAAAATCAAAATACATATCTAATTAGGAGATTTTGAAAAAGGTTTAAACTGTCGTAGTCAATTTTGTGATAGCATCCTTTTTGGTATATTAGCCCCATCGTACCCTAAACTAAATAAAAACGCACAATAAGGTAAGTACCTAGGTTAGATATCAATAATATGTGATTGATTCAATATTGCATAAAAGTCTAGCTATGAGCTGCCACCGAAGTTAGTTCTGCTAACAAACGCAAACGTTATATTTAATAACTTTTGCCTTAGTGATTTTATTTTCTATGTTCTTCTCACAATCCAATAAGAGCAATCTATCTCCTAACTGCTTTGTCACGTCCAATATAATAATATTTTCAGAATGTATTTCAGTATTCATTTATTCACCATTTCATTCCATTTCATAATATTGGTATGTCAAGTCAAAAATATATTACAAATGTCAGTTAACTATAGAAATAAATACAAATAAAGTAATTACAACTAAGCAGAGAGGCTAAGAACTAAGCTAACTAAGTTAAGAGGTTACAGCAGATAGTATCTGCTGTAACCTCATCTTCTCATCTGCATCAGTAGCATCTGCCAGATACTACTCATACGCGTGAGGAAATGAACAGTTATGTATTTATTTAAATGATAAAATGGGTAGTTTCTAAAGAAGATGTTGAGACTGCTGCACTACACTAATGCACTGATGGTTTTAACCGCAAGAAAACCGCTACCCTCATCCACAGAACACAGGACAGTCCCTATTCCACCCTGAAGACTGTGGCCGAGAGACTCCCCTATTTTGATAAGAGTGATCCCATAATTAGACACTGTTTCTGTCTTTTTTGTGTTCGTTTTAGTGTGACGTTCCTACTATAACCATATGATTAAATTTCTAGCAATTCTATGGATCATATTGTTAACTGAAAATGAACACATTTTATTTATACGTATGTGAAACGCTCTAACATGCGTTCTCTGTAATATCATAACATCGACAATAATGCATGCGATCCAATAATTGCAGATGGCACAGTACAATGTACATCCTCGATTAGTTAACCCTGATAACATCTTCCCCAAGGTTGGATTGTTATAACTAGTAACTTTTGCAAAACTATTAGGTTCATAATCATTTATTGTTTCTAAAACGAAATTTATGTTACTACACTAATTTATTTAACACACCAAAAAAAGAATGAAAGAAAATTCTATTTTTTTGACACACACAGGCAGACTACTAGTGCATATCTTTTTGCAGGTATAGGATTAAGTGTTGGTTTGGGAGGCATAGAAAATGACGATGGAACATTAGATTTTAGGGTAAGATTTTTATTTCATACCTTTTAATTCTTTTTTTTGATATTTGCATCCCAGACGGGAAATGAGCCACGGTAATGTTTTTTTATGATTTTTGTGCACCACATTGAAGCAAATAAATGAATAATGAATCAGTTAAAAGTTGTTTTTACGAGAAAAGTAATCAGCGTAGCTATTTTAAAACACTGAAAAGCTGTCCGACACTTTTTTAGGATTGGATTTCTATTACAAAACGCTAGTTTAAAACTATTTCTGACTGGCCATAAAGCTCCTTTCCGACACAGATTCAAAGGTTGATAGTTTTCAAAATAGCGTTCTTTGATTCGAAATCGAATCTGAAAAAACTGCTGGACCAATCCGATAGCTTTCCGACTTTTTAAAATAAACCTTGCTGGTGGGGATTCCACAAGTATAGTCCTTAATACTGTTCTGTTAATGACTTTTAATTGCGTTTTCAGGGAACCTGCCAGCCGAATACAACATGCGTGCCCATCAGTTCTTGTCCTATTTTGGAGGACCTTCTAGACTTTTCCTGCTTTTCATCGGATAGGTAAAACTCTTCAATATTATTTATAACTCGATCTCTAAATCTCACTTATATTATAACTCCCAAGTTTTCCAGTTGAGTTCCTTACACCTAAAAATATAGTATACGGAAAGATCTTGGCTTGGAATAGGACATATTGCTCACGTAGAACTTTTTATCTTAATTCTACGCGGGCGTAACCGCGGACAGAAGCTAATTTAGCATAAACTTAGGCTTTGTTTAGTTACGTACGCTTGTCTTGACAAAATCTCTCCATGTGTTGTAAAAACTTGAGATATCATATTATTATCCCATTACAAACCAGGCGGGACTAAAAGCCGCAACCATTCCCTTGATATGGGGAAGCGTTGGACGACAATTGAAAAATTTAATAGCTACTTATTTGTACCAAGCTTCCACTCACGGCTTCACACGCGTAGTTTGTCAATAAAAACATTACCCTCCTTCTGCACAGTCGGGTGAAAAGTATCCTATGTCCCAGTCCTAGTCATAATCTATCTATACATCAAATTTCATTGAAATCGGCCCAGCCGTTTAGTTGTAAAAGCGTAAAAAACAGACAGACAGACAGAGTCAGAGTTACTTTAGAATTTATAATATTAGTATGGAGAAGACTATGCTTGGTGTTTCTCTACGAGATCAAATCAGTAATGAGGATATTCGTATACGAACCAAAGTCACAGACATAGCGCACAGGATAAGCAAGCTGAAGTGGCAGTGGGCAGGGCACATACTCGTAGCTCGAGTGGAGACCACGCACTGGGAAGCGTAGCGTAGGGCGGTCCCCCACTAGATGTAAAGAAGACCTCATAAAGGTTGCTGGGAGCCGTGAGATGGAGGCCACACAAGATTAGTCGCATTGGAAATGTAGGCCTCTGTTCAGCAGTGAACCTCCTTTGGGTGATATAATGATAAGTATGGACAAACTGTTCCCTAATGAAAATACTAATCAATAATTTTCAACTATCTTCCAGGTATTTCCACCGCCTCAATCAGCTGACATGCGGCCACGCTAACAATGAGGACTACGTATGTTGTCCGTCTTGTGACTGCGGCAAGGTGTACCAGGATGGCACGCAGCAGTGCGGCCAGAGCATGGTACGAGGGGTCGACTACAGTGGCCTGGGTGCCCATCCTTGGGTCGCTAGGATTGGATTCGCACGTAAGATTATCGTTACATTATTAACCTACATAAAAAAAATATAAAACAAATTATTTGTGAGGTCGCTGTCACTGAGCCAATAAGGCTCTGTATTTGAAATGGTCATGGTATTTTCCAATAAGTTATTCATTTAATTCATTATTATAAATATGCAATTTATCATGTACCGTTTTACCAGTGTTACGACCGGTAATTTTTCGGATCAATTCGTGAACCCTGATCCCGCTACATGGTTAATTTTAATTAATTTGTGTTGAGAGTGCCAACCCAACATCTTTCGACCTTAATGAAGGAAGATATTTGGCCGCAGGGTATCGTATTTCGTTGTTTTCGAGGACGGATACCGAACACATAGAACTAGTGTTTATGGAGAAAATAAATATTGTTTTTCTTCATAATACGTATTTTAGGTTATGTTATATATATCTTTATGGTCCCTAGAATAAACTAATTATTATCCTATAACTATTTTATTGTAGCCTGAATTAAACGATTTCAATTGTTATTTATTGTGAGTGCGATCCGCTTGGAACTGGGTCCAAGCGTCCTTCGCCTCGCACATTCCGTATTAAATTCCGTAATAATGATGGAAATAAATCACGAAAATATTCTAAGTAGAGAGACGTTGTTTCAGATAAGGAATCTGGTAACGTAAGGTTCGCCTGCAGTGGCTCGATAATCGCTAAACGAGTTGTACTAACTGCAGCACACTGTGCCTTGGCCAAGCCTGAAGGATACAAGTTGTAAGTCATTTTTGATTTATATAATTAAAGAATTATTCCCCTGCAGTGGGACTCTACAGGCTGAAAATATATATACCAAAAAAGTAAAAACGGAAACCATATGGCGCAACTTTGAATATATGAATGAAAGTTCTTTATTATGCCTTACAAGCTAGACACAAGCAAAGTATAAAGGAATAAAAACAAATAAATGTAAGCATAGTGGGTGGTCTTATCGCTAAACAAAACGATCTCTTCCAGTTACACTTTAGTACTTATCGGAATAAAGTTTCGCAGTTAGAGGCAAATAGCTTACGACTTACAGAGTGGAGTTGCGGACCCCACGACATACTCGTAAAGCTATCCATGAAGATACCCAAATTTTTCACAATTTTTACGTAGGAAACAGTACATTATTAATTTTGATTTGATTGTGTATTTGTGTTGTTCAATTGATCTTCGTTAAGCAAGAGCTTCTCAGTATGATGGTATGTTTCTAAGTTTAAAGTTATATAAAATTTTATGGAATGGTATCAGAGTTGGTTACCTGCTATTACAAACGAACTAACAAATGAAAGATAGAAATATACATTTTAATAAGTTATATCTCGTTTAAAACCAGATCAACCGTAGTAGTTGGTGAATGGGATACTGGTAGAAGCCCCGATTGCAACGACTATTTCTGTGCGCCCCCCACGCAAGCCATCAAGGTGGAGAATGTGATCGTCCATCCCGGATACGAGCAGAAGATATTCAGGCACGACATCGCGCTTATTGTACTGAAGGCTGATATTAAATATTCAGGTAAGCCTGTTTAAGAACTATTTATACCTATAACTAAATTGAGATATAAGTATAGATTATCGTATATTATTTAATTGAAAGTTGTATAAAAATCTACGCTTACATCTCTGTCACCCATATTTTGGAACCATATTCAAGCCTCGATTTTTGAGAGATTTGAATTATATTAGTTGGCAACTAATTGTGCACAGTGGTCGAAATACGACCGTCATTCATATATTTTATTAAATTATAAAATTAATTCATATTCATTAAAATTAAGGTGACTTAATTTTAGTATTCGCCCCTCATTCTCTATATCAACTTTAACTATGCCAAATCACACACTCCTCCGTGCATACAACAGTCTTAAAAAGGTGTACAAACTTTTCTCTTCACGTATTAGTATATTATCATCATCCGCAGCTCGACTTCACCCACTGTTGGGTATAGGCCTTCTTAAGTTTGTGCCATCCATCACGATTCTGCGTTAGTCTCATTCATTGTCGGTCCGCGACTTCAATTATCACGTAGACTTAGCAAAATAAGCTACTTTCGCGATCACTGTACATAATTACTGATTTAAACGGGTATTTATTGCGTATGTACCTTTTTTATTCGTTACCCCGAGGTTTCGTCCCGACTGAGAGACTGGAGTACTTGGAGCTGCCATCACTTGGTATTCAGAATTAGAAATAGCCTACAACATAGTCGGCTGTTGCAACACAGTCGAAACGGCGGGATAACAAATAAAAAAGATACATACGCGATAAACATCTGTTTAAATCAGTAATTATTGTTGATCAATCATACTGACTTCTATTGTTCAATACCTTTGCATAATCACAAAAATGTGACTTCCTATTTTGTTCATCAGATAACCTTGGTAATGTCCAGGTGAGTGACATGAGAAGTAACCATCCTGTGTTATTCCAGTGACAGCGGCGCCGATCTGCCTCAGCGATAAGCCGGAAATAGTTATAAACGAGCACGCTTCGCTTGTCGGCTGGGGGAAATTATCCGGACAAAACAACGTGGTAGGTGGTGGTACTGACCAGTACAATCGCTACTATTCGCTACCATTCATTAATAAAGCTCATTACATCATTCACTAATTATATAAGATACTTAATCACCATCTGAGTCTTCGTCGAGTATTGTCTAATTTTAATGACAAAAATTGGTAGTGGTTTTTCTCCTCTGTTTCTATCTTCAGGTGTTATGTATGAATATTACTTGTCTTCGTTGCGTACATGTGCTTTATGTAATTTTTTTGGAATAATGCTTGAACGGAAACCAAAGGAACTATGTCAATTTCGGTAGAAGATCTCCGCCGATAGGCATCTAATGCTAATTAACCTATTTCGTAGAACACCCAAAAGAACGGTCCTGAGCAGGCTTCATCCACCGAATTTCGGCGACAATTACACATTATGCCGGGCAAGCCTGCTCTATCTTAGATCCATCCACTACGTGCACTACTCCACCAGACACTGTTTATTTCATTTTCAGATAATAGATGTACCTAGGCCTTAACCTTTGGTATGCTGAAACACAGATATGTATGAGGCACTATAGAATTTTTACTGTGTCTGAAATCCAAGCATTCAAAAGGTTAGAAACGCCGGTTACATAAATGTGAGCAAATGCACATGAACAGCATTTGTTTAAACGTACAAGCCTTTAATTTCCGACTGTCCAAGCAAGGCTTATCGCTGTTAGAGCGTAAAGTACCTTCTGTCATTTTATTGCCTGCGATTATACCCACACTAATAGCATGTGTAGAAAGATTGACATCTGAGTGGACAGTATCACTGTGCTATTCTTTGGTATCATTGGTGTGCTTAATTATTTTGACCTCCCTTGTCTGTCAGGCAGATTCGATTTCAATGTTACGACCACGTTTAGTGCGCACAAAGCAAACTCACTATGTGTGGTCATTTAATGTTGGCTGTGATATTTTCTGTGGTCGTACATTCTTACCAGAGTCTACTTATTTATTATCAAACTGTATGTCTGTCTCAACTCAACATGTATAATTTGAAGATTATTAAGAAGTTAACTCGTAATTTCCAAAACTATTTAAAGTGGGTGATAGACGTACGAGCAAGTACGCGTACTTATGGCTCGCCGACCTTTTTCGCTTGTGTGTCACCGTAAGTACGCGTACTTTAAAACCGCCGCGCAAAATCGTCGGCGATCCAACCGGTCTGAAATCTTGCTCGTAGCTCGTCATGGCTCGAACGTGTGGCAGCATTGCGAGCCGCGAGCCGCCATTTTGTTTCGCCAGTTCGTGGACGCGCACGCTTGTCGTGTTAATTTTTTCAATTTATATTAATTATGATTCAAAAAAATTTCAAAATGAGTGATTTCCGAACTTATTCGCATGAACTGCTAACCGAATTCATAGAAGCTTTCCGAAATAACCCTTGTCTTAAAATGTAATACGATATTATGCCTAAATAACACAAAGCTTCTTCAGTCGACGACATCGCAATACAGAGTGAGTAAGCTTCACGTGTGTCACTACCGTCGAGCCGAGTAAGTTCGCGATCTTAAAAACCGCGTACTTTAAGTTCGTACGTCTATCACCCACTTAAGACTGATTAAAATTCTGAGCAGCAAGTATTGTCTCTGAGTAATTAGTAGTAATTATCCAATACAGCAAGTATTGGATACACGGGCGTAGCTAGGGGGGGGGGAGGGGGGGGTTAACGGTTCAAACCTTTCCCGAAATATCAAAAATATTACATATTATAATTATATTGAATTAAGGAGAGGCGAGGTTCATGCAAACACTTTTATCGCCTACCGCTTAGGTTTATGAACGACAGTCAACCTTCTATTATATTTTCATATATTAATTTTTTTTTTCATTCATATTTTTAGTTTCTTGAACCCCTGATACCTGGCTACGCCCGTGATTAGAGATATGATGTACTTACCTATGACGAAGGATAAATAGGTGGTGAAAAGTACACCATCCTCTTTCTCCTAGTTAGTTTAATCCACAGGAAAAACTTATATTTTTTTGCAAGATCCAAACTCGGATCAAAAGTCTGGGTACTAGACCAAGACAACTACTTAAAGAAAGTACATTGATTTAACTAATATGTATAAATTTCCTCCAGTCTATATGTTTTTTCGTTTAAGTGTTCGCGTCTGCTTCTTGTGTATGTGAATAAATACCATCTTTTTTTCTTTTAACTAATCGATAAGTATTGTCTCCAGCCAAGCCGCCAGCAGCAACTAGAAGTTCCTTTAGTCCCGCTTGAAACCTGCGAGAAGATCTTCGGTGATTCTGTTCCAGTGCATGAAGGGCAGTTATGTGCTGGTGGAGAGGAGGGCAGAGACGCATGTTCTGGCTTCGGAGGCGCACCACTCTTGTTGAACAGAGATGGGCAGTTTGTACAGGTAATCAATAAAATCAATAAAATTGCACACTTTCATTCATAAAAGATAAAATCGAAAAATAAAACTCTTTTTAATAAACGTTTCAAATAAGTGAGAATACTTAGATATTTATGAATAAAAGTGTGAAACTTTATTAATTTTGCAACAATACTAAGACTTAATACGATACGGATATATTTAGACATTTCTGCTTTTCAGTTATCTTATGAATCGCCGCTGAACGTTTCTAGGAATCGAACTGTTTGAATTTTATCTTTGCAGCTCGGCATAGTATCTTTCGGGTCCGAGAACTGCGGTAGTGAAGGCGTCCCGAGCGTCTATACGAACATCGCACATTACTACCGCTGGATCGTCGAGAACTCGCCGTCCTAACTCTACCCTGGCTTAGTATAATGTTTTAAACGAATAAATAATTCAAATTTTGAAGGTAAGGTCTTTTTTTACCTGTAAATTCTTAAGTATTGTGTGTATTCTGTTAATTAAAATTATCGGCAAAAAAAGACTTATTTTAGAGATAAGAGCAAAATAATGTTGTGTTTTCATGGCTTCTTATTGTGTGTTATTGTCTTTAGTTTGACGAGTAGTAGAGTTCCATTGAAAGGGCTTAGATAGATAGATAGATAATACTTTATTGCACACCACGAAACAAATACATATAAAAAAAACAACTACGTAAATCTATGGATACAATTGGCGGTCTTATCGCTAATTAGCGATCTCTACCAGACAACCTTTGGATGGAATGGACTGTGTAGACATTACCTGGGGTGTACCTGACATACTACATGTACTTACATACTAATACTAATTATATAAAAATAAAAAAAAAATATAAAACTTCCATAAATGAAAACTACATGAATCTAAATAATAACTACTCATAATAATTCATAGATACATACTTAGACTTATTTAAGAAACAAATAATTAATAATAAATACATATATATTTAGCGACAAATACTCAGATAGTGTTCTCTGAGCATACGTTTAAAAATGGCAAGTGACTTGGCACATCTGATAGCCACCGGCAGCGCGTTCCATAACCGGACAGCCTGCACTGTAAAAGACTTATCAAAGTAGGAGGAGGAGTGTACAGGTGTCCTGAGTTGGAGTGTGTCAGATGAACGCAAGGATCGAGGATTGGATTGATAGAGGAAATGGAAGCGTTCTTTAAGATAGGAAGGTGAGGAAGGGTTGAACAGGATGTTATATAAATGCTGAAGGATGTGAGTATCCCGGCGAAGGCGTATGGGTAACCACTTGAGCTTACTGCGAAATTCGGACACATGGTCATACTTCCGCAAGCCGAAGATGAACCGGATGCCAAAGTTTTGCAAGCGCTCAAGTTTATCTAGTTGCTGTTCAGTGAGATCTAGATAAGAAGCATCAGCATAGTCTAGTATCGGGAGAAGAAGAGACTGCGCGAGCGAAATTTTAGTGGCAGTCGGAAGGAAGTTACGCAATCTCCTAAGAGAACCCGCTGAGGCAAACATCTTACGGCTGACTTCAGATATCTGAGGTCCCCATGACAGTTGCCTGTCTATGAGAACGCCTACCGGGAAAGGGCTTACCCGGGAAAGAACGAATACCATACCTATTTCTGCCACCAAGCAGCATTTCTGTGTTTCTGTTTGAAGGGTTTGGTTTGCTGGTGAAATTATACATGAGGCTTTACACATGTATGCCTCAAGTTAATGGACGCAGGGCAGTGCATCGTGGGGCACGGTCCTACGGTACGTGACCAACGAGGCATTACTTTGTTATAAGCGATGGATACCACTCACGATGGTCAGGGAGGCTACAGGTTTCCGGCAAATCCAGGGCCCGTAGCCAAGTTACATTCGCTTCGAATCGATTTGATTTCTACATAAGTTTGTTGTCGATATATCACGTGATATTTCCATAGTATGTGTCAAATCCCATACATTTTCGGACTTATCGACTAGCGTCATCGCTAATCGAATGTAACTTGGCTAAGCCCTCAAGTCATAAAAAATAGACTTCACTATGAATACTTTCTAGATAGCTCGGTTAGCTTTAAACTCTATCGGTCAAGTCAAGTCGACTTCGATTATGTGGTGCCCTATAAAGCACGTTCCAGGTTACAATGTATTCACTATGACGTAAATTGTGGCAAATTTTATTCCAATTTAGAAGTTACGACGTGAAGAAAAAACAATATTCTATTGATCCAAACTTAACATTTATAATATTGAGTAGTTGAACAGAGATTGTAAAGCGTTACTATTGTAGTGTTTAGCGCAAGGTGTGACCTCTGGCAGCGAAGCGCATAGCGTTCTGAAGAGATCATGTTGCGCGGAATCCTGGGTTTCCTGGTCGAAATGCTGGAAAAAAAAAAAAAATATTAAAAATGAATATGTAAATATAATGGTGTTTCTTCACCGCGAGCATTCTTTAGCAGGTATTTGAAAACGAGCGTCCACCATATACGTTCATTGCTTCATTTCTTGTGAAAATGTCGCAATTATTCATTCATCAACAAATGCTCACGATGAGGACACACCTGCTTTAGATTCTATCGATACTCTATTTTAAGAGAAGATTTAGCAGGATCTTAGAATGATTTAAATTTTCGTTAAATTTATTGATTTTTCTTTGTTGCTTAGCTTTTAGTACAGGCATACAGGGAATCCAAGTATAGCGTCAGGACTGTGTATGTGACAGTTCATCATCATATCAGCCATAGGACGTGAACTGCTGAACATAGGCTTCCTTCAAAGATCTTCTCTTTCTCACCCATGCATGTGCAATGTGATAAAATTTCTCGGCTCGTTTTCTCATGCAAAATAGAGATATCTCTTGTACTAACATGTGAACCATAATATAGAAGAATTTTGATACTGCTGCGCGAGGATTTTGCTGTCGTACTTTTTGAGGACTAGATACTAGATAGGACGTAGAGTGAAGTTTTATGACCACAATATGAATGGCAACGAATGACAACAAACATCTATAAAGAAGAGAAATTACTCACGTCGACAAAATTTCTGGTGTCATGCATGCCATATCTAACGGCGCGCATGCTAGCGCAGAGGTCGTCTTTCCACAGATCAATTTAGATGGGACAGTTGGTAATATTTATTTTATTACCTCATTAATAGTGATTGTAGGTATAAACTTTGGACTGACGAACTTCGTAAGTCGTTCCGAGTACAATTGCAACTCGATTCCACGCCTTGAATTCACGCATTGCTGGACTCTCATTACGGGTACGTGCGCGTTTTGAACACACTGAAAAATATACAGAATTAGATAGAAAGATTGAAAAAAAAATGTAATCATTAAAACATAATGAAATATTTATATATGAAATATTCCGCTGTTTTGCGGGCGCGTGGGGGCCGCCAACAACTTGCTTGCTAAAATCTTGATCTTATTTCTTCATTAGTACACTTCGACCCCGTTTTTACTTTTAGTAAATTTTTTGTAGTTTTTTAGTTATTAGCCCTAATAAAAACTAAACTTTGACAAAATTCACAGGGACCCCACAGTGCTGTAATTTGGTATGCGTGTAGCTTATGTATCACAAATATAGGCAAAAGTCTGAAATCTAGAATAACTGCAATTTGTACCCCAAAAAAAGAGTAACCAATTAACATGAACTCCCGTTACCTGTAATTTGAATGAAACTGTAGGTCAAGTGATTTGGTTTTAATTTCGGGGCACTATTTTGATAGTCAAAGATTACGAATAATATTTTATTTGTTTTTATGGTAGACTCGCGAGATCTCAGTTCGGGGCGAACCACTAGTCAATATCGATATTTATTTTTATTATATACTTAATCGGAATAACCGAATTAACGGAAGAGCGAGACCCTGTAACACAGCTATTTTACACTTAAAAGCCAAGCCCATGAAATGTGTATAGATTAGGTTTACTGAAATAAATATATTTGTATTTGTAAAAAAACCTTTATCAAATCTTTCCATCTAGTGGGGACCGTCCTTTATAATTTGTGCTATTTGTGTTGTTTAAGAAAGGGGTTGACTATAAATTATACAGACAAGCTAATTGTATCAAGAGGAAGGTTGAGGATTCAAGTCCCGTCCGGTTTGTAATTATTGCGATGATTTTAATATCTTAAGATTTTCCTTTAATATACTTTAAAATTAAAATAACTGATAAAGCATTATTTAGTACAAGCAGTAGTGCTAACCGGTACCCCCTCCCCCCCCCCCCTCCGCCCTCTGCCATCTCTGAAGGTTATAGTAAAAACGTGCTACATTATCACTTGTTTATTCTTATCATACTAGTTACATACTGGTAAGACTAGACATTCAAGGTGTTTTAGATCACTTAGAAAATCCACTATTTTCGATCTTTACGAACAAACATAATCAAAATGTCATCTTAGGAGTAAAAATCATAAAGTTCTCATTTATATATATATATATAGATATTCATCATAAATCATAAAATTCTATGTGTACCTCTTCTTCATCATGTCGTATGTGTATTAGTTTTTATGGATGTCAATGGGTAACCATTAGTGTTATAACTGAGTACTTTTGCCTTTCATGCAGCACGTTCAGATGCCAGCCCCGACTTAATTAGACTACTTAGGTAACCTATGTGTTCAGTTATTTGTAAAAACCTTCTCTTAACTAATGACTCTTGAATGAATGAATTAATAAAAATTCTTTATTATACCTTACAAGCTAGACACAATGGATATAAAAAATGTAAGCATAATGGGCGGTCGTATCGCTTAACTAAGCGATAACTCCATCCCAAGGTTGTCTGGAAGACCAGACAACATTGGGATGGAGAGGATCATTGCTTAATGGAATATTGGCCGAGGTGTAAAAAGAATATACATAATAAAAGAAAAAGAAAAATTACTTAACCATACATACTTAATACATAAATTATTATTATTATTTGTTATTTGGAGCCTGTACTGTCCCACTGCAGGGCAAAGGCCTCCCTTTCTTCCTTCCACTCCACTCTATCATACGCTTGTGTAGTCCAGTCTTCCATATACGACTCGAGTTCGTCTTTCCATCGGCGTCGCGGTCTGCCACGTGGTCGTTTTTTGTCTTTTGGGATCCACTCGGTGGTGGATTTTGCCCATAACTCCTCCGACATGCGGCAGACGTGTCCCGCCCAGTCCCCACTTTAACTTGCTTACTTGGTGCCCAACGTCCGCGATTTGTGTTTGGGAGCGCAGTTCACTGAAACGGTGAACTGCGCATAATACATAAATAATTGTAAATAAATATCATATATAAAATAAATAAATATGTAGGCTCTTTTACTCTTTGAAGTATCTTGTGTACCCAGGTATGTGAGAAATTACCTGCAAGTTCCCCGTGGTACCAGCTAAAGACAGCATCTCACAAGCAACGTAGTTCACTTTCTCCACATCAGATCTTTCAGCCATAACATCTAGTGTACAATCCTGTATAATATTCCCTTGGCATTCCGTAGGCCCGTGCTGGCATTGGAATCCTCTGTTTATACTCTGAAAATATAAAATATTAGATAATGAGCGTTATTTTAAAGTCGTTTTTAGGGTTCCGTACCCAAAGGGTAAAACGGGATCATATTACTAAGACTCCGCTGTCTGTCTGTCTGTCTGTCCGTCTGTCACCAGGCTGTATCCCATGTACCGTGATAGTTAGACAGTTGAAATTTTCACAGATGATGCCGCTATAACAACAAATACTAAAAACAGAATAAGATAAATATTTAAGGAGGCTCCCATACAAAAAACATGATTTTTTTTTGCTCGTTTTTGCTCGATATTGATAACGGCAACAGGTAGACGCTTGAAATATTCACAGAATATTTAGTTATATATTCACTTTAAAAATAAATAATTAAATTAAAATAAAACGAATATTTAAGGGGGCTCCCATACAACAAACGTGATTTTTATGCCGTTTTTATAGATAATGGTACGGAACCCTTCGTGCGCGAGTCCGACTCGCACTTGGACGGTTTTTTTATCAAGCTCCAGTATTGTTCGTAGATGGCATACCGCATAGTGTGTCCCGATGGAATCAAATATTATTTTCATGTTAAAAATTACCCTCCGTTATAACTGGTATGGTCTGCTACAAAAGTAAGACGAAGTATTACACTAATATTATAAATGCGTAAGTTTGGATGTTTGTTTATTTATTTGTTTGTTACTCAATCACGTCGTAACGGCTGAACCGATTCCGATGAAATTTAGTATGTACGTAGATTATAACCTACATTAACACATAGGCTACTTTTTATCCCATAAATCGGGGTCCATGGGATAAAAATTGGGTATCAAGTCAAGTTGCAACAGCGAGTTTAACTTTATTTCTAGGTTACCTACCAATTTAGTAGTGTAACGCCTACGAAGTCGCGGGCAACAGCTAGTAAATAATAAAAATAATGTGAGTTTGATAGCCATGCTTTTTTTATACCAAACAAGCATACGGTCCACCTGATGGTAAGCGGTTACCGTAGCCTATGCTGCCCTCCTAATTTAGACAACCGTAACTACTAAAAGTATAGTTTCGAGATAATCGCGCCTAAAGTTTTTTTTCTTAAAAAAGTGACCAGTGTCGCAGTTTTAAGAAGTATTTGATTTTGATTATTTTGGTGCATAGTTGCGATGATTCCCTACAGAATGATTGGTATAGTGTTGGGATAGCGTTATTACTTTTAATTTAATTTAGCAAGTAATATTTATGCTTAGCACAGTGAAAATATTTTATGTGCTTATCCTGAGCATGAGCACCGTATGTCAAGTAGTTACGGTTCATATGCCTAGGAATCGATTTTACTTGGCATAACAAACAGCACTAACTTATTTTTACGTACAAACGCATACATAGAAAAAGGAAAAATATTTAAGTAAAACAACTAATTATCAAGTAATAATATATTCCAATGAGATCAACATGCAAATAAGAACATATTATTGGTAAGAAATTACAATAACACCACCATAATAACAAATCAAAATCTAAGTACTAATCAAATCTTACTTTTTAAAAGTAATTTACTTATTTATTAAGTTTTCAATGGCACTTTCAAAATCACTTCTCCACTAGGAAAATAGGCGATAAAATCTTACACACTAGGTACATAATTATTATTAGCTCAGTCATCAGACTTACATTATTAGGTACACTAAACGAAATATAAAAATCAGTCATAAAGTAAGACTATATAAAAAAATACAAAAAATAACCACAATACTGATAAATTGCTTGTTATTCCTAGTTTTTTTAAAACCAGGTTCAGTCTTAAATAAGAAGTCAAGATAAAATATAAATAGGAACTGTAACTGCTTATGCCTTCTATCTAAAATTAAACTTTTAGAGGACTCAGTATTCCCTTGTTAAATCAACTATATCGGAGCTACCAGTTGGAATATTGTCCCAGAAAAACCGCCTGTTTTCCGGCATGAGTGGTACTAATTTGTTTATAATCTCCGCTTTTCTTTCTGCAGTTATACCTCTTGCTGTAACTTTTTGCATGGTTTCCGGAAAACAACGTGTTTTGGAAAATTTTGTTTGAAGAAAATCCAAGGATGATTCAAACTCAGCACTGTGACTTGACTTATATTTCAGAGTAAAAGATCCTTTTTCGACCTTCACAGCCATAACATCTTTTAAATATGTTCGCTGTTCATTCATCCGGAGCTTGTGTTGTGATGAATGATCTTTATAATTATAAAAATCAGGTAGCTCCATTACTTTCACGTAGTTTTTTTTTGAATTTGCCATTCGAACACAATTTACAAAGTCCCGAAAGTCATAAACTTTAGATTTCGCTTTCATAGCAAGTTCCACCTGATGATGAAATGAATCTGCCGACATAAAACTGTGGCCCGGCTCAAAGTACTTGATTGTTATCGAATCTGTCCCAATCAAATCACTGTTGATAATGTTTACGAGGAATGACAGGAATGCCCAGTTTTTGTTCTGTGCTGCACAGTTATCTAACCACAGAATTACATTTTTGGCATCCCGGTGGAAGGATAAAAATGCCCGGAAAGTCGAAATAAGATCTTCTGGTTTTCTGCCAGAAATACATTCATGCCAAACTGCCGCAAAAGGTATGTCTTTACTTGATTTTCCCAAAGGGACAAAGCTCTCATTGAATGCTATAATTCTTGGGCAAAATATTGCTTGTTTAAACTGTTCCATACGAGGCAGCATAACTACTTTCTGCAAGTCAGCGGAATAAAAAATGGTATCATTCTTATTTTTTACAAGCTTTACGTCATTTTTGTAATCTATGCGATTTTCAGTGTATCGTGTTTTATGTAACAAAAAGTTTTTGCATTTGTCGCACGTGTCACTGAATGTATCTGGGCTTTCATTGTGTAATCTGTCATGTAATTTAAAATAAGCGCAATGCTCACACTCTTCATGGCCTAAATGAGCAAAGGAAATATTCATGTCATTTGTTACCACTTTTCTATATACTTCCAGTGATACATTAAATTCGTGAAACTGACTGTGCATATACTTAAGTAATTGTTAAGTCACTGGGCAGATATAATTTGTTGGGCGCATGTTCTCGTCGGTAGTGCGAAACACTAGGGTTGTACGTCATGACATGTTCTTTTATAACTTCTTTATTAATTGTATTTGTTCTTTCATATGATCCGCGCTTACTTTGTTAGCAATCCACGGCTTTTTTCAAAATGCTCATTAGTCGCATGTCGTTTGTAGGTTTATAGCCAAGAGTACTTAAAAAAAAGGTTTTGCATACTTCGGTTCGTTCACAATCACTAGGTTTCATAAAGTAAGTATAAGTGCATTTTCGTCTAGGTTCTTCTTTACCTGTGTTAGCCCTATTTGCAACCTCTTTTGTGTCCACCAAACATTTGACATATAAACCTTGCGCTTCGTAGTTCAGTTTTACGTATTTGCTGTTAATTTCTTTTCTTTGGCTGTTATTTATTTTGGTTGTACATTTAAGTCTACAAGTAAAACCACATGGATCTTTCAATTCCAGTTTTTGTTCTTCTTTCTGTTTCTTTATTTCTTGTCTTTCTTGTATCGAAATTTGATATTTTTTTCTTTTCCTTGGATTCCCAGCTTTTGTTAAACCAATTTCTGTTTCAAGACCATTGTTCCGTGTTTCTTCATTTACAGCAACATTGTTACTAGTCTCTGCGTTTCTGATTTCAATATCATTGTTTCGTCCTCTTTCCGTGTCCTGGTCATCGTTCCGTGTTTGTTCATTTTGAGTCCCAATATTACTGTTCCGTGTCTCTGCAGTTTGAGTGACAATAACACTGTCCCATGACTCTTTAGTTTGAATCTCATAATCCTTTCTTTTTTGCGCTTCAGTTTCTTCAACATCAAGAATGCAATCATTGTCATCATTTGAATCGAGAATATCTTTGTCATTAAAAACTTCATGACACAATAATAAATCCAAACCGGATTTGTTTATATTATTTTTGTCTTTCTCAATATTATAATTTTGTATCTCTTCATTTTTATTGTTAGTATTTTGGTTCCGAGTCTCTTTCTTATCTCTCTTAGTATCATCGTTACTTGTGTTTGCAACTGTTTCAGTAATAATGCTTGGTGAATGAATGGGAATGTAATTGCTTGCTTGGAGTTACCCCCCGCCACGCCTCCCCTGCGTCGGCCTTATGTGATGCTACATATTACAACCGTAAGTCTATACCTACGGTGGTCATGTTAAGGAAAGCTCTCGTACAAACTTGTTTTTACTGAACAAGACGAAGGTAAGTTTACCTACGGTTGTCTTGTCAAGGAAAACTCTCGTACAAACCCGTATTTACCTAATAAGACGAAGGTAAGTAGCGATACCCTTGTATTCAGAAGTAACTAGGAACACTAAAGATTATCAACACTAGTACTAAGCACCGTAATTGACGTTACTGTTCTTACGTGTAGGTTATAGTCTTGTAAAATAAATAAAATACTTCAGATATCCACCGTATATTACTATACGGTGCTATTCATAAGTTTACTAATTTGGATGCATGACCAAATTCATATAATCGCGATAAGGAAAAGAACCGTAAGGGCTCATACGGTATTAATGTATAGGAATGCTATGAAACAATTCGCGGTTACGGTTCTCATGACTCAAATAACTTCGTAAATGTAGGTTTTATCAAAAATACGTCAAAGAGAACATTATAGATCTCATCACGCTCATTCCGAATCTATAGCTAACTCATTTTTGATAAAAACCCTACTTACGGTTGTCTAAATTAGGAGGGCAGTATGGACGTTTGTAACACCATAGTATTTCTTGCGCGTTGCCGACGCTTTCAAATTTTCAAAACGCCTTTTTTGAAGAACCCCATACTGTAGTCCCTAGGGAAAACCTCGGCATTCCGCATTCCACAAGTGAAGTGTTCGCGAGAGGAAATTCCTCTGGAACCTCACGGTACGCGACCAGATTGTTTCCAAAGTGTATTGATGGATGAGGTAATGGATAATGGTACGGAATATTATATATAATATTATTATCTAAAGTACTGCTTTGCCTTGTTGAGCACACCGAGCTTTTTGGATGCCAACTTGGCCTTGTCTTCTAAGTGACTCCCGAAACTGCACGTCACTGGAGATGTCGACACCCAAGATCCCAATGCTCTTAGAGATAGTTAAGGGTGTGTTCTGGATTTGTGGACTTACAGTAAATGGTTTTTTTTAGCGATGAATGCACAAATCTGTGCTGAAGACGATCTGGTGCTTAACCATCAGCACCGAAAATAAGAACTGCAAACGATGATGTTAGATTGATTTTGTGAGGTTGGGTATATGGTGGACTATATGCATCGTTTTGATGGTTCCCAACTTTTCCCGTAAGTTTTAGAACCGTTGGGCCAACATCCGTTGCGATTACTACCGTAATTTAGAGTCAGGAACTGCTGAAGTCTCACAAGTTCGTTCATTCTTACCTTCTACAAATACTCTACAAAATTCACCAACCATCTCATGGACAAAACAAAACCTTTATGCTAACTGAAGCATCATTGAGCAAACCGCAACGTGTGTGTGTGTGTGTGTGTGTGTGATCTGAAATTTAACAAAGCAGATCCTGCTGTAGAATGCAGATCAGCTTTTGCATGTGGCATGTGAGGATATTACGAGTGGGTCAGCTTTAGTTGGGTGCTTCACTTTGTAATAAGTAGGGCGGCGTCCATCGCTTCTATTCTTAGGTAGGTACGGGTTCTCTCAATTTAAATCATGAAAATAGTAAGAAAGTTTTACTTGAGCTTTTCCAAAGGGGACTAGTTTCAACTGCAGGTAATCTTGCATTTCTCTTATAGTAGGCACCAGCTGGTCAATTATGAACCTTTTACTATCAGGGCATTTGCTCTCATAGTAGACGGTGAGCAATGGCTGAAAAAAAATAACAATGTATAAATACAAACACAATCAAAAAAATTCAACATTAGACAACATCCTAAAAATGTAACCTATATTCTTCAAGTTAATGGACATAGGGTGTGCATCATAGGGCACGTTTCTAAGGTTGGTTACCACTTAACATCAGGTGGACCATACTGCTTGGTCCGTCTCCTAGTAGTATAAAAAAATATTTAAAAATGATTGTACGACATAATAATGTATGAATGGATACTATATGGACACTTCTCTATATTTCTTATCTATAGTTAAGAGTGGTTTCCTACTAGAGTTGTGCGAGGATAAGAAAATGAATAATTAATAATACGTATTGGTGGACATTTTAAGCTATCCTAAGAGCTGTAAGCTGAAACTGAATTAGAGCTGAAGTTGAAAAGCGGGACAAAAGCAAATACATTTAAAGCAAGCGGGATGAAATAGAAGTACATTTGGCTGAACCTAAATTGAAATATTAGTGGGACGAAAACATGAGCTGACACCAAATACAGCCAACCTACTATCGCTTATTTTCTACCTAAAGTGGTTTGCGTATCTGTCAAAATGTACTAAAACTATTAGCCCGGCTTGTACAACAATCCCTAAATGTGCTTAGCGACTAAACAAGTTTAAATTTGACGTATTGATTTGACCTTAGGGTGACTTGTGCTACGATGGCTAATCGTATTTAGTGTCAAATATGTTTAAGAGAGTTGTCAAATCATACAAATACGTCAAATTTAAACATGTTTAGTTGCTAATTACGGTAACGGATCGTTATGCAAGCTGGGCTTATGACGTCATGAAAAGAACTACTACCTGATAAGAAAACGTTGTAAGACAGTCTAAGACCAAAATTGATGCCGATAACTAAAATACATTTCGGAAACATTATTTTTACAATTAATTACCCGTTATAGATTACCATGGACTTGAACCGGTCTTGCCAGTTAGGATAAGTAGATTTAGCACGCTAGAGGACATTATCAGTCAGTGCAAGGGACAACTTTCACCAGTCCGAATAGCACAAGGTCTCAATGATACTTAGTCCAAATTGATAGCGCTACTTTTTAAAATTATTATTTAAATACTCTGCTTGGTCGTTTTTAATAGATAAACTAATTAAATAAACGTTAATTCGGATGTTACTTTCGTTTAGCACATTTAAAACAATTTATTTTATTGGTTAGAACGGATCGACCAATTACGATAATAAATTTAAAGTGTTTTTATTACTCATGCTTTGAAAGTAGGTCATTGTTTATTCGACAACTCTGTAAATGCAATTTTAAGTAAATTTTAAAATAGAATGAGGCTCACTCATTGCAGTCATAACAAGCTAAGATAAAAAATTATTTCTATTTGAAAATGAAAGACCAGTTTGGTTGTGAAAAAAATTATAGAACAATGGAGATCTGGAACCTCAATTTTCATTTTTGGCAAAAATTGTTAAAACTTACAATTTCCTCGCATCATGATAAGAAGTGATGTGATATACTCAGGTGTGATCGCTTACGGCCCTTGTTTAACAATATACCTACCTACTATTATTATTACAATTAAGAAATCAGTTACATATGGTCATTGTCAAACATTCCATATGTATAAATTGTCAAATGATAATGTAAATCAATAAATATCTTAACAATGGGATATAGTGGCTTTATTACCCGATATGCGATATTCCGATATGCGTCATATTGGAAGATATAGGCCAGTCTATAACTACTTAAGACAAAAGAATGGTAGCTCTAGTAAATTAAAATTCATAAATTACTCGATTCATGCATGACACATTTTTTTGTACATTTCATAGAATACAGTCTGTCAACGCATTTACGACATTAATTTAAAACACTGACTGACGTATTAACTGATTTTGGAGATTGGTTAAACACCGGTAGCTTGAATATATATCCAGTAATCGATACATTTCCAATAAATAATTTTTAATGTAAATCGGCAGTGCCTTTGCGAGATGCCGCATAGTCAGTTTAACAGGTACCTCCGAACATGATGAATGAATATGATTTGTTTACCTATTTTATACAGGCTGTTACATTAATATTTTACGACTTGAAATTAAGGTACATTGAAAATTAACAAAAATCCATGAATTTGAAAAAAAACAATTTTACAACAATATTTGCCATCAGCGCTACCTGTGATTTAAATTAATGTCATAAATGCGGTGACACACAGTATATGCATTACAATATCTTTTGTCTATTTTGCTGTCGTTTTATTTCAATGTCTAATACATTTACCTATATATGTATAAGCAAATGTAATAAGCAATTTACTAGGATGATAATATTCGGTTTATTACCTATGGTTGTTATTATTATTTGAATAGAAAAGAATAGAAAAATATTTATTTTGTGTCTATTTTTACATTCTATGAATACAACAGTTATATTTATACCACAAACAAGACTGCAAAATAGGTCGTCACTCAGCGGTGTGCCACAGTAACAAATAGCTACTGTAGCGCTGGTATTTATTATATGACGCCTTTAGTGCGTGTCAACAACAGAAAATAAAAACACGCGTTTACATTATTATTTAACATATAACTATTATTATTATGATTACTATTATTTAACTATTTATGAGATCAAAATTAAACAATAAAAATAAACAACAAATTTCTGCAAATTATTGAATAAAATAAAATATTAGATATTTTGAGGAATTATTAATTTAACATACAGAACAAAAGTAACCTTTGCAACTAATCAAACTAAATGTAGGCCCAGAACGACTACTACTGATGGTGGATGATTTGCAGGAAGTCTGTGAACATGTTTAGAATTCAAACGACAATAGTCTGCAATTAGTAATGTTTGACGACCTCCTTGGTGCAGTGGGCGAATAGCCGGCTGAGACGCAGGAGGTAGCGGGTTCGATTCCCGCCGCGGAACAAATGTTTGCATGTTCTATAGATATTTGTTTCGGGTATAGTTGTTTCTCTATATATTATAAGTATGTATTTACAAAAAAAAAGTATATAAGTATTCTATCAGTTATCTGGTTCCCATAGTACAAGCTCTGCTTAGTTTGGGGCTAGATAGCGCTGTGTGAAATGTCCAGCAATATTTAATATTTATTAATATTTATTATATTTATTAGTAGTATTGTAGGTACTTTCCTCTATAAATACCTACTAATATTATAAATACGAAAGTTACTCTCTGTTACGTTTTCACGACTAAAATTAGAACAGTACAGATAGTACCTACATAGGTACATTGTAAATAGATAGATACCTGGATAGACCACTTTTTATTGACATACCACGCGTGCGAAGCCGCAGACAGAAGCTTGTAGTTTTTATCGTTGATTGATTACATTTTCTCACAATAACAATAAGTGAAACTTGTGTGAATTCGATAATTTCATCTTTGTGTTAAGTTATAATTCTTGGAGCTTAACTTTCCAGGGTTTTACTTACCTAAAAATAGCCTTGTGATACATAAACGAACCCTTATAATTTAAACAGAAGATGAAAGTCGCATCAAAGAAGCCACAGGTAATATTTTCTAAGAAAATATGTTTGATAAATTACTATCGCCCTGTAAGAAAAGGCTACTAAAAAATCTAATAAGCGGAATAGAACCTGCACTTATTAACTTGTACTCATCTTTACTCACCTTACTAGGATCAATACTGCTAGTCTGAGCCACCACCAACACCAACACTATGAATAAGAATTTCATTTTCAACACCGTCAGCTTAGAAATTGTAACACATGTCTTAACGTGACGGGATATTTTCGACAACTGCTACATTTGTGCAAATATGTATGTGAATGGTAAAATTACGGTTTGAACTACTACAATGGATTTGCGTCTATTGACAAGCATAGCAATCATCGTGGGCTAGATTATTTCAATATTGTTTGGTTTCAATAAACATAATGAATGGATTGTAGATTTGTCACGCTTTTGTATTGCCTTTCAATTTTACCCATGCAAGCTACAATAGTTAATGTATTACTAGTGGTTTGCCCCGAACTGAGATCTCGCGAGTCTACCATAAAAACAAAAAAATATTTTTCGTAATCTTTGACTATCAAAATAGTGCCACGAAATAAATAACCAGATAACTTGACCTACGGTTTCATCCAAATTACAGGTAACGGGAGTTTATGTTAATTGGTACATCTTTTTTGGTGTACAAATTGCAGTTATTCTGATTTCAGACTTTTACCTATATTTGTGATACTTAAGCTACACGCATACCAAATTACAGCACTGTGGGGTCACTGGTGTACCCAGTGAATTTTGTCAAAGTTTAGTTTTTATTATGGCTAATAACTCAAAAACTACAAAAACTTTGCCTAAAATAAAGACGGGGTAGAAATGACCTAAATAAAGACCTTTCATTTGACGTCTCATTTGACCTAATAGTCTCTTTTTGATTTTTTTTACCACTCTTGAACCCCAATATCTCAACAACCACCCAACATTTTTAACTTGTTTAGTCACACCAAAATTGAGCCATCACTACCTACCTATGTATCAAATTTCACGATGATCGGATCAACGCTTCGAAAGCTATCTTCGGATAAACAAACAAACATACATACATACAACGCCGGTTTTTCAAAGTTGATTTAGAGATCTCGCTCCGCTCGATCAACTATCGTAATTGTGTCGTAAATCAATATCTAAAACCAATTTAATTACGTTGTTGCGGTTAAAAGATTCTTCTTACAAACATCTGTCTGGTGCTAATGCAATTTTTTACATAGTCGTGTACAAGTACAAAAATTTGATTGATCAAAAATGAATACATGTAGGTACATACAAAAAATCAATTTGATACCTAAATATATATACCTAAATATGATGATGTCATCCAGGCCAATTTCGGCTTCGGCGACATTGTTCCTGCTTGGTTCCGCTGATGCGCTCTTTGGTGACTAACATATCCAATTTTGGCCTTATGTGCGCGCACATAATGTGCATGTCAAAACCCCATTTATGTAGTTATCGTGAATGTTGGCAGGTGGTTTATTTTTAAGGTGATCACGTTTATTATCTAGATCACACCTGCGCTCATCTTCAAAGTTGTAGACACTTTGTTGAAGCAATCGTCTCCACTCTGGCAGATTTTCTGCCAAAATATACCTAAATATATAGTGGACCTAAACATAAATGTGAAACAGAGCAATCAAAATACCAATGCAAATGATCCATACTGTTTCAAATTCAAAACCAACTGATTCAGATTACTACCAGATGGTTCAAGAGTTGTGATACGCTCGTACCTGTTGCTTGTTGTTGTTGCATGGCCCTACTGAATTGTTTATGCGTTGACGCAAATAAGTTACTATTTTTTTTACTGTTTTTGCATTAAAAATTGCTTAAACGAATTAAATTATATTGCTTTTAATCAAAAGGATATTTTGATACTCAGCATAATAGTAAAATATTGCATACATTTTTACCTGAGAGGTGATAACTCAATCTTCAAAAAAATATTCTTAGAAATTGCGTGTAAAGTATATATATAAACGCAAAACACCCAATTAGGATCAAATAAGGCCGTAAAAGGTATATTACGTATGATATGAACACTAATAATATAAGAAAATATACTATTTCCATTTACTTGGCGAGAGCCACGGATAATAGTGACAGTATTGTGTTTTTGTTGATTTTGTTTTGATGTTTGGTGTCAGTTTTTCTGTTGTCATGTGGAGTTTTAATTTTTATATCGGTAAAACATGCTCAATCTACACTATAGCAATCAAATCAGTTTATTTAAGAGAACTTGGTAAAGTAGTGGAACTAATAAAGTATGTACATACTAATAACTTTAATATATTTATTTAGCGTAGCTGGGTGTTAGAATAGAATAGAATAGAAAAACGTTTATTTTGCATCACAAGTGTACATTACAACTTAGACAAATGAGTATAAATGAATGAGCAAATGGATAAGACTCGCAAGAGACCGGAAAGAAGGGGATGCAGACGGGCTGAGGAGATGATGATATATTTTTATTGAGAATAGTCCCAAACTTGACCACTACTTCACCTGATTAAAAACTTTTTAGGTTAATAAAGAACAATAGACTAAAATAAACTGCAATCGTGTTACACAGATAAAAAAACAACATGGGGTCAAAAACAGAGAATAACTAATAGGCTGGCTCAATCAAAGATAATATAAACATTAATTATTATGGTGACGATAACGGTGACGAAGGCGACGCATGCGCCGCCGTCTACAAGTCTGAAAAGGATCTTCTAGAAAGTAAATTTTAATATTCATACTACACGAGTGTCGCCGGGGTCTCATAGATCTTCAAAGAGCAAGATTATTAATTGGACGAATCTATCACTCTACTTGGATCGGTGGCTGTGTTAATTAACTTCTTCGCTTCCAGTCTCTTATTTTTCTCCTTGTACGGATCAAAGACGGCACAGGTAGGTTTTCGCGATCCAATCTGCGTGCTTTCTGGAGCGTATCGTCTCTGCACTGTAGAATGTTCCTCTCGTTCGTTTGTCTGTAAACTCGCGATGGCGCGCTTGTATTGGGTTCTCACTTCTTCTTCAAAGTTGTGGATTTGGGATTCCGGGCGCGATGTTTGTTGAACGTAGTTGTCTCTAGCTTCTGTTCGAAATGTTCTATAACGGAAAAAAATATTCTATAATTTCTTTGGATCTGGTTGACCTTATAGGGAGGGTAATGCATATACAAAATCTGACAGAAAAAAAACATCCACACAAATATGTAAAGAAAGAAAAACATCGACAACATGACGCACTGACAAATTCATATTTTTTATGTATAGGTAAAAAGAAACTTTTAAAAGATCTGTGTGAGAATGAAATGGTCCTCGGCTCATTGGTCTCTGTTTCATAAATTATCATGATCGCAGTTCTACAGCAATAAGTGTTTTTGGGACTGTCTTAGTGTCCATTCATAGAATACACAACTAATTTTACAGTTAAATAACAACACGAGGAATATTAAATGTACTTACACAGTACTTACATATTTTTACCTCGTAGTAGAGCTCCAACATGGGCCAACATTGTAACAGATTGGGTACCGGAAGATGGACAGCGACGTCGGGGTCGGCCGCGAAAACGTTGGCGTGACGACATCAACGGATTCGAGAAGGAATGGTGGGAATCTGCCAAGGATCGTGATAGGTGGAAGGAGCTGAGGGAGGCCTTTGCCCAGCAGTGGGAAAATGTAGGCTAGTTAAAAAAAAACGTAGAGTTCCTTGTGTAAGAGTTCATCTGAGGAAGTATACGACCGTACCTATTTCTGACGCGAAGCAGTCATGCAAGCATTACTGTGTTCCGGTTCGAAGGTGGTTTCGGTATGATTACCGGTGAAATTACAGGTAAATAAGTATCCCCTGAAGGTCTTAGGCTCCACGAAAACGAGCCACTGGCCACAGCCGGCTGCACATGTGCGGCGGCCAGTCGCTACAGCAGTGTACAGACACGCAGCAGGCGCACGACAGCTACCGTGGCTGTGGCCGGTGGCTTGTTTGCTCAAAGCTTGAGGGTGACGGGCGTAATGCAATAGGTCAAGTCTTTGTTGAACGTAGTTTTTGCAGTAATGCAACTTTTATAGCCAGTTGTAAACGCTTAACTGCAGGTAGGCAATGACTTTGTGCCGTGACCTCATCCTCCAAAAACCTATGGCTTCTGATATAGGATTTATGAATATTTTTTAGAACCTTACCCTGGAACCCAGTTCAGCTTATTATGTGTCCTTATTTCTCTAAATTCGTATTTGAATTTTTCCTTATCGTACATCGACTTTGGTCTACCCAAAGGTAACCGCCACTCATCTATTATTGCTTTCGGACCCCATGGCTGAAAAATAACATTAAAACCATAAACGTATTGGATAAGTCTTATACAAAGCATGTGCTCCCTCCCCCCCTTGGCCCATGTCACTCGTTACTTGACGCGAGTTGGGGGGAGGGGGGCGTCTATTAATTACATGCGGGAGGGGGTCGAGACGAATCTCGCCCAATCTTACGGGAGAGGGGCAAATATCACGTAATTTTTATCCCTGTCAAAAACAAAGTGAAATTGCGAGAAAATTGAATTAAATTAAAGTTAAAGAAAAAAAAAATCTTGATTAAAATACGGCAAAATCCGACACAATAATATTTATCGTGGTTATCCAAACGCCGCAAAGCAAATTAAGTCAATTGTGTGTTTAAAATAAGTCCTTATTACCTTATAAATACAAATTTAGAAGAATCTCACGTGAGAAGGGGGGTTGAACCATATCTCATGACATCTCACCAGGGTACGGGAGGGGAGGGGGTCAAACAATAGTCAAAAAGGCCTCACGTAAATAATGGGCGCCCCTTTGGGAGTGAGCAAGATCCTAGTGAGTTGGTATACTCATTGCTTTGAATGTGATCAGCTTTGGGGTGTATAGAGCTGTGAAATGTTATGATTTTAATTTATTTGTTACCGTAAAAACCTACCCGTGGAACATCAGCAAACGTATAATAGGTCACAACGTCTTTAGTGTTGGATACTTTTTGCAGCTGATCTGCTGTGAACGGCCGATGGTGCAGTCTGCTGGTGGTTAAATAAGGGTCTAAATACTTCTCGAAGCCGTCGTGTGTCGTGTCCAGCGGCTCTAGCTCCTTGTGCCAGCTTGGTTCTTGTAGCTGGAAAAATTATACATAATTATGGTGGTATTGATAGTAAGAGGCATATCATATTTTTAATATCAACTTACCTCATCCAAGCGAAGACTGTGTGGATGTTTGTGTTGGTCTTTATCGGTGACCAGTCTTGACGAAAGAGCTGGTTCCTGGTAATGGTCTCTCATTTCTGTTGTTCCATGAGCGTGGCTTGCCGGTACTCTATCTGCGAGCTGAAATAGCATATTTCCGAGACTTAAAACTACACTTGGCAGATCATTTAGAAAGCTTCAAAGAAGAGCAAGCATAAAAAGATTGCAGTTTCCTCTGGTGCATTCTATGTGGTTTTTAATGTTTGAAAGGAAGTGTAATAACCATTCTTCATCCGTATTATGGATAATGTATAAAGGAATAATGGCTATCTTTTCTGAAAAGATTTTCATCGTGAATATAAGATATATATATATACTTGTATATATACCTAGTTTAAAGTTAATAACTTCTACTGGTAGAACTTCGTGCTTTATCTTAGACCACATAATCACTTACGCAATTCGATTAAGATAATAAAAATTGTTGTTGCGGAAGTTGGAAGACAGTACAGTATTTATAAATCCTGAAAAATAACTTTTCTCTGTAGTTATTTTGTAAACTACCCCATATTTGCAAGATATGGAATGAGCTACTATCTGATGTTTTCTCGTTAGGCTACGACATGGTACGCTTTAAGAGAAATGTAAAGAAGGTAGGGAACGCATCGATAATATCCCGGGTGTTGCCGGTGTCAATAGGCGATGATGACCGCTTACCATCAGATCAAATCAAATCAAGTTATTTATTGCGAATATGGGTTAGTAATAGGTGGTTAGTGATACAGTTTGAGTTCGTCCATAATCAGCGTTTATCGCATGCAATTTTAGTCAGGCTTAAAAGTAGTTACAACATAGAAAAAACGAAATGTATGCTTAAAATATTTACAATATTCAACTCTTACCTTAAATAGAAAATTAATAATAAAATGTCAGATTTACATAATAAAATTATTCAAGGGATTTGTCACTAAGAAACTCATTTATGTTGTAGTATGCTTTTTTTATTAATATTAGTTTTAAGTTTCTCTTGAACACACTCAGACTGGAAGAACCCAATACAGACTCAGGTAGGTGATTATATATACCTACGTGGAGCCATACAAATCACACTCTGATTAAACAAGGTTGTCTTATTAGGTGGAAAACAAATTTTATTAATATGCCGTTTATTTTTATGGTTTATAAAGAGGTCCATAATTGTTTTAATTAATGTAGCGATTTCATGGATATAGACATGGGAGAGGCAAAATCCTAAGCTCCGTGAAATAAGGCTTATAGCTGTCAGTTTTGTGCAACTTGCATTTTGCTCTGATACACTTCTTCAGGATTTAGGAGGGCCGTAAGCCTGTTTCCCCAAAAATAACATTAATAAAAAACTCACCCTTCTGCTTGGTGTATTAATGTATTCATTTTCATGGCATGACGTGTGTTTAATGTGCCGTTTTGTGTCTGATTGCTTAAATCCATAGTCCTCTGTGGTTTGCGATCTTGTCACTTCTTTCGTTATATTGTAGTCTCGTAGGTATACCTTCAACTCATCGACCGGTTCTTTCTATAAGACGATAGTAAATTATAGCATTATTTTTAGCCATAATATCCTACTGCCGACCTACTTCATAGATACTAATAACTGCCACTGACACACGATGGCAGGGTAAAACAATTAAAAAAAAATTAAGTATCAACAGGGTAGTCTATAGGAAAAAATACTTGCCAATGGTTCACCTGGGTGGACCACAGGAAAGTACCCGCCTATTAGGCCTTCGTTTCCAAATAGGTGTTTCTCGGCCGAGATTTAAAAGTCATCAGTCTGGTGGGTATTGGTTTTAGTTCATGCTCAGATTGTACCGTGCTGGTAACCCCTGCCAACATATATGCTTAGTGCGCTGTGTATGTAGGGAAATATAGATGAAAGTTCGCATGAAAATTATGTACTACTTATGTCTGAAATGTCAATTTACAATAATTATTTAAATTTTAGCGTTTAATAAACGATGCTTAGTAGAAAAATACTTACTAGGGTTACTTTTATCGTGCTAGGTACGAGTATATGGATTCAATTTGCACGTGTGGTTAATGAAAAGTGTTTGTAGATAATCGATTTACCTTGATGAAAGGCAAATCCAAATAGCGAAACTAACCAACGTGATTACGTGACCATAACCGCGTTTATACGAATAAATATCATTAATATGGAGAAATAATCATTGGTACAAATCTCTAGTACTTCAAACATTTAGAATTTTCAATCGGTGGTTTTTTTGCCGAAAGTAATTACTTCAGAGAACTTTAGGATGACTTCACCAAATCTTATAATAAGTCTCCAGGTCGCTCAGCGTCCCTGGTTGACCATACAGAATCGATCGTTCTGAGAATGATTTATTTCATATATGTAATTCAACTCCAGGGCCCGTAGCCAAATTACATTCGCTGCGAATCTATTCGATTTCTACATACATTTGTTGTCGCTGTATCACGTGGTATTTCTATAGCATGTGTTAAATCCCATACATTTTTGGACTTATCGACTAGCGTCATCGCTAATCGACTGTAACTTGGCTAAGCCCTCAAGAGGCCTATGTTCAGCAGTGGTTTTACGGTTGTTTTGAATAAAAAAGTTTATTTTGGTTTAGTTTTTTGCATATTACGGTAGTGTGTTATAGAAGAAAGACGTCTGTTCGTACGTCATTTAATTTCAAATTCAATATTAATTTACTCAAATAAATTTTACCGCCTGTTCCTCCGCGACCAAGCCATTTGCAATACAGTATTGAAAAAATAGAATTACTACGGTTATTTATTTACCGATCAACAAATAGAAACGCCAACAGCATACATATTTTCACACACATTGGAGTTCTAGGACTGATACCTACTTATGGTTAACTTACTAGTCTTTGTATAATCTCCGGTGGACCTCTCCAGTGTCGTCCGATAGTTTCACTGGACTCGTCAGTGGTAGGGAACTTTCTGACTGGGTATGTGAGGTGGACTCTGTCCCAGGTTCGTCTCTCCTGCTTCTTGGGATAATTGGCTTGCATCATCAGTCTTAACTTTCAGACTTTCTGAATACCGTAACCTCTCGATCTCTTACCTTATCTATGTTATTATAGTAGGTAGATAGATCGATGTGCCCTAGCAATGGTTGAATTTATATTCACTTGATGTTAGTTAGTGCTATGGATACCGCACTACACCAAGGTGACGATTTATCGATACAATAATTTATTTTTATTATATTACTAGTATCCGCTTCCTGCCCGTGGTCCAAGCAATTATCTATACATATAAAAGGCTTTGTCCTGAATGACTGATTGACGGATCAACGCACAGCCTAAACTGCTGATCGTAGAGACCTGAAACTTGGAGGGTGTATTCTTTGTATGACGTAGGCATCCGATAAGAAAGGATTTTCTGAAATTCTACCCGTAAGGGGGTGAAAAAGGGGGGCAAAGTTTGTATAGGATAATAACGTGATTTCTTGGTCTAATCTACTTCAAATTTTGCATAAACTTTTTTTAACAGACTTGATGGAAGACGTATTTTATTAATTATTAAATTCATCATTCATCAACATAAGTTAAAAAGGGGTAATAAGTTATTTTGGCGGTGATTTGCTTCGAGATTTATATCAATACTCCTTAGTGCTTTTGATTTAAATTACTATTTATTTTGACACATGTTTGAAAACTCAATCCGATTTTATTCAAAAAAGATTGAACTCACTTAAAAACTTATGCAAATGCTCTTTAAAATTGGAATGTCTCGAAAGTCACCGTATTATATGAGTACATCATTTGAAGGGTTGCAAGCATAAAGAGGAGATATGCAGTTTTAGGACACGGCCTCATAGATTAGCCATGAGATTACATTGAGATGGAGGGAATCAGATGTCAATAATTGTGGGAATTGTGAATGGAATTCCAGAAATAGGATCGCGGATTCCTAATACGATTGCAAATCTGATTAGTAAAATCAATGTTAGGTTGATTCGAACTGCTGGCCCGATTTTAAAAATTATTTCAGCATTAGAATGCTACATTATCCCTGAGTAAATTATGCTGTATATTTATTACTAGAAAAAAATCCGGGATCCCTACCAACACTTTAATTCCTGCTGCAATTGCTGGAGCACTGAAAATGGCGGGTCTTCGTTTTCAACCACTTCCTGCAAACTTCTGAATTCCTGGTACACACTTTTAAAATATAAATGCTCACGTACTTCTGATACTTTTATATTTTAGAAGTACCAGGCGCTCATAACCGCACAGGAGATTATTGAAAAAATATTTCGAAGTAACAAGCAACATTCTCAGGTTTCAGCATTTGTTGTCGATTGTACAAATTGTTCCAGATTAAATTCCCGCAAATCTTCTATCTCGCAGTAAATTAGTTTTTTAGTTGGTCTGCTTGAGATGGAGGGAATTAGATGCCAATTGTGGGAATTGTGAACTGAAAATGGCGGGTCTTCGTTTTCAACCACTTCCTGCAAACTACTGAATTCCTGGTACATACTTTTAAAATATAAATCCTCACGTACCTGAAACTTTTCTTTTTTAGAAGTACCAGACGCTCATAACCGCACAGAAGGTTATTGAAAAAAATATTTCGAAGTAACAAGCAACATTCTCAAGTTTCAGCATTTGTTGTCGATTGTACAAATTGTTCCAGATTTAATTCCCGCAAATCTTCTATCTCGCAGTAAACTAGTTTTTTAGTTGGTAGTTGGTCTGCTTGAGATGGAGGGAATTAGATGCCAATTGTGGGAATTGTGAACTGAAAATGGCGGGTCTTCGTTTTCAACCACTTCCTGCAAACTTCTGAATTCCTGGTACATACTTTTAATATATAAATCCACACGAACTTGATATTTTTCTTTTTTAGAAGTACCAGGCGCTCATAACCGCGCAGGAGGTTATTGAAAAAAATAATTCGAAGTTAACAATCAGACTGCTTTCCTGCTGCAATTGGTGTAAAAAAAATTGCTATAAAAATGTCTAAAAATTAAATGTCCACCCGTGCAAAGCCGGGACGTTGTTGTTGTGTTGAGGGTCTTTGACATCCATCAGTTAGTTAACACTTAGAAGTAGTCACCAGCCGTAGTAGCATGACCACCGTAGACACGTTTCTCTGCAGAAGAATAGAGTTAAATTACATTTTAGTGTAAAAAGTAGAAATACAACCGTACAAATGTTTCTTCTGTCTACGCAAAAGGTCATTTTCTCTACTCTTCCGTAGAGTTACGGGTAGACTAGTAAGTATATAGTCTGGTAGAGATCGCTATTCAGTATAGTTACGCCACTGAACCTGGCAGTATTGGTATTGAACGTAAAAACAAAAATTTCGTTTGGTAAAAAATCTTTAATCTTCACAAATGACTGAAAATGTTATAAAAACATATACGCATACATAACTAGCGTTAATAGGTACGATAATGCTATAAATAAATACAAAACTGTCTACATCAGATTCTAACATTTGAACCAGTTCTGTTATCAGAAACTAATATGCTAATGTTTATTCTGTAGTTAATGGCAATTACAATGCCTAAATAATACAAACTTTTAATGAAATAGTATCTCAAAGCAGGCTATGTTTAGTAACGTCTTAATACGCACAGTAGTGCGTGGTTTATAATTAGGTTCCTCTCAAGTATTCATATATTTGAACGAGCCCTTACAATAATTTAGATTACTTTGATCTTGCTTACATCTGAATAACGCTTGTAAAGAAACAGCAAATACTGTTTTATGTTTGTTGTTTGTTAATTCAATATTTCATTCATGCAAAATTGGTTCCAACTTCTCCTGAAATTACCTCGTTAATTTACAAAGTAAATGTTAAATATTTCACTTAAATTACACATAAATAAATTATATTAAAACGCATCTACTAATATACAAAATGAATACAAACTTACAGTACTAATACAAAATACATCACAGTTCATAAACAATTTATAGGGTAAGTTAAAGTACAGATACTTCAAAAGTAATATAAAAATTTAGCACTAGAATAAACAACTAAAGTGCAACTAAAATAATAATTTGGTAAGTTTTATTAAGTGTACGCTTTGAAATGTAGGAACTTTTAAACGCACACGGTGAAAAGGCCACCTTTTCAAGATGGTGTCGAGTTAAATAATAAACCTAATAGACATAAAAGAGAGTTTACCATACATCACAATCACACAGATATAAAACACACTACAAATTGTACAAAAGGGTATGAAAAACCCGAAACGTTCAGTCAGGATACATTATAAAACGTCACTAAAGTCCGGTTTCCGTAACACACCACTGAAATTTTGACCTTACAGAATGAATACATCCATTATATTTTTGAAAAAATGTTTATATGTCAAAGATTACCTATAACGGTAAATTTTGTTCCTAAAAATTACGTACTGTTAATTCAGATATGTCTCAATGGAAATCTATACGAAAATTTAAACGAGGACCATTGAGTGGGTATATCGTAAGGTACTTTACTGGTAAGTAGGCGTTTGGTACCGGACGTGAGTACAAAAGCTACTTTAAAACGATATTACGCTTGAATTAGAAACATCGTATTAATAAAAATACTGCCTAGTAATAAAGATAAGCGAATGAAATCGATAGCACTTAGAAAAAGGTTATTAAATATAGAAAATATCACTTTTTTATTGTAATGTGATTAAAAATATACTTTTACTTCGAAGATCAGTAATACCTTATTGATACTGAGCAGAGTACAACCTTATGGTGTTTAATTAGTTCCAATTCATAAAAAATATACTTTATGAATGTTCCAAAATTTTAATGAGATTTCTCCAACAACTTGGTACGAAATGATGCCTATGGATACGATAATAGAGCCTGTTGTGGCCAAGCTATTTTCGCATCTATCCTTCGATACGCGAGGGTGTAGTTTTGTCCACTCTTCTCCGACATCACTTCTTGAGGGCAATCGTTTTCATTAAGCATTGTTTCTGGAACAAAAAATATATAGATAATACGTAGCACGATACTACGATCGGAACACCGATAAAACGATACGTGATAAATCCCGTATTTATAATTATGAAAACACATACAGTGTGTGATCGATAGTTTCTTATGCTATTTTACAAACGAGTTAAATTTTTTTAAGTTAGCACGATACCCTACGAGGTAGAGAACAATCTGCGAATGAAAATCCTTAATACAGGTTGCAAAAAAAATAAAAATACTTCAATAATGTCATTATTAGTAATATTGTGGAAGTTAAAGTCGTTCGAAAAGGTGCCCCAGGATCGTACCTACATAATATAATCACTTAACATGATAAGTGCTGGCCCGTTTTGGATCTGAACAACTATCTACAAAACAAGCTGTAATAAATTATGAGGTAGAGAAAGTCAAGAGTATATAAGATTTTCTTATCACTTTGTACGTTTTATAAATAACAAAATATTTACCTCTTAATGAGTTAATAGTAACAAATATTTATTTGTATTGTATTGCTAGTTATAACAAGTATGGTAGTGTTAAGTGATATAATTCAGTAGCTAATTAATTAGGTTTACGAGCTTTACGTAAACAATATTATGTTGAATGAATACTTTGGTATTACTATAGGTATTACCGTGACACATTTCAACAAGTGTTGTGTCAATATTATGGTTTTTATTTAATTGTTTAGGCTCAGTAGATTAACGAGAACAAATACAAGGCGCACGCACATATAGACGCGCTTGTACGACGGACGCAAGCACACGACAGAAATGTTGCCGCCACAAAATCGTATGAAAACGTAGAGTTCCATTGACACTTACCACATTTTGCAGTCATGTTCAACTGACTTGCGAACGTGTGGTCAATACCGATGACATCGCAGCCACAATGCAACTTCACACACTTCATTGTTTCCATTCAAACTAGCGACTGCTTGGCCATATTTTTGTCGCTGTGGTGTGGTTGTGGCCCGAGTGAACAGACGCTTACACACGTGAGAAGGTGGGTGTGAAAGAGACGGACTGGTACCTGACTGGAATGCAACGTATATGGTCACAATTGTTGACTCACCATGTCCATCGTGTAGTGCAAACAGCGCGTAGTCCTGCGGGTTGGTGATGGCGGCCGCGTGCGCCAGCGCTCGGCACAGATCCCGCGCGCGCGCACCGGGCCGGCACGGCACCGGGACGCGACGGATAGAGCCTCGGCACTCGTCCGGTAACACCACTCGGATCACTGCGACTGGACATTGTTCTCTTACGTTGTCGACGGAGCCGCGGCGCAGGCTCTGAAGAGTGTAAGAAAATATGTTTTTTTATTTTCAGATCTAAGAGGCAGGCTAGAAGATGCGTAAGGTGAGGACAAGCTGAAAACACGGAGACCCTTTATATGCACTTTCATACAAAATGTATAAGATTCTCTTTTGTAAAAATCAATTTGAATAGGGGGGCTGATGTAAATTTAGCTGCTCAATGTCTCGGGACAATAGTTTTGCAGTCTGGACAGGAGTAAGTTAGTAGATTTTTCGAGATACTAGCGCTGTCAGCATTAGGTAACTAACATATATAATTTGAATCTGCAAACTACTGAGCTCATAAAATTATTGATTTCGTAATTATCAATGGCCGTGACCAATCACGCCAGGAACAGAAAAACCAACAAAATATACCCCAGAAAATAATCAATCATCTAAGAATACTTACAGGAGCAGAGCTATCTATCGCTGGTTCTGGTGCCAGCCTCTTCAACACCGCAACAGCAGAGAAGAGAGCCGTGAGATAGTACCCCCCTTCTCCAGCTAGTAATGCTGCGGGAAGTAGACCAGCCATCAGTTCGGCTTCCAACTCTGCGCAGACCAGTCGACATCGGGCGACGGTCCACGCAAGGACTGGAAGAAGATCATCCGCCCCCAGGCTTCGCTCTCCACGGATCTGAAAGGTTAATTCAAATTGATTTGAGAAAGAAACTGGCAGTCGGTTAACGGAACATCTGGAGATGGAGTTCTTAGCAGTAAATCATAATTTTGATTTTTGATTTATGGTTATCTCATGAATAAAATTTAACCTAAAGCCGTACTCTTCAGGACCGTGGCATTAGAAGATGTAGGTCATGGTAATGCCATCCAATACTTTGAACATATTCTTACTCTGAGTGTTAAGCAGAACGCTAGTAAGTTCCTTAAATATAGAAGCTATTTCAAACGGTAAATTTAATTCAAAAACAGCATAAGAAAAGGTAACTCACCGCATTGAACATAACTGAAATAGCGGCCAAGAGATTCTCAAGTTTGTCCAGCGGGGAGTCTGCTTCTTGCATCTTGAGGAAATGCTTCGATATCACCGCCAGCACCGCCGCTGATGGTATTTTAGTAGATTCCTAAAACAAGACAAATGCATTCATGAAATCCATGGCTAAATCTTCTTCTTATCCTTTTACTATCCTTACTTTATCATAGGATTTAGAAAATGATTTTCCTTTCTCTACGTTACTTTCTGTGTTTGGTTCCTAACGACAACTGTTAAAATTATCAAAAAGTTTCTTGTAATTGCTGTATCGCATTCTTAGTTTCTACTAATGTAAGAAAAAAGTAAGCATGATCAGAGATGTTAAGGTAGCTGAGCGGTGACCTAGGAAAATTCACTAATAGTATTGCTTCATTTGTCTAACCTCATACAGCACAGAAATTCAATTGGTGGTTTTTTTCTCGCTCGCCGCTTAGCTTCCTCGTACATCTCCGGCGGAATCACATCCTTAAACTCTTAAAAATAGTTTTTCTTGTTAAGATACCTTTATCCCTAGCTGCAAAGGTGTCGCGTGATGAGCCTTTTCAATAGCTGCATGTAGTCTTCTCACATCAGCAGAATGCCACGCCGCTAGTAACGAGTACAGTCTTGCTCTCAATGGTCGGACCACTAGTCGGTGCATCACGCCTTCCAGTATCGCATCTAAGTTTAGGAACTCGGTGGGCTTTAGCTGAAAAAGAATGGAGACATTTCCTACAATCAGACAATAAACTTCTGTATTTTTCATTGTATTATTTTAATTTTAATATGGTTTTCTTTTGTTTTCTTTTTCTGTACAATTTTGTTTTGTGTCTTTATTTTTGTAACACTTTTTCTATTTGAAACTTCTTGTTATGTTTTTTAGTTTGTTTTGTATGTCCTTAAAAATCACATCCGCTATGTATATTAATTTGTCTTACTTGGTTCTAAAGGTCTCAACAGAAGACCAGCGCAGGTTCTAACATCCTGCAGAGGCTTAGTTGAGGCCTTTTTGCAAGCAATTGGTTTACCTAGCTTTAAATTTTATCTGTATGTAGTGTTGATACTGTATTATTTTTTGTAGTTATTATGTGTTACAAATAAAAGTCTTGAGTCTTGACTTTTTAGTAGAGTTCTTTATGAAAAGGTTCGCCACCAAGCAGCATAGCTGTATTTCGGTTTGAAGGCAGATGAGGCTTTACACCTGTATGCCTTAAGTTGATGGACGCAGTGCAGCGCATCGTAGGGCACGTTTCTAAGGTGCGTGACCTACGAGTCAATACTATGTTATAGGCGATGGTTACCACTTAAAATTGGTGGGCCATATGCTTGTTCCATCTAAATGTCGCACAAAAAAGTTACATAAGGTTTTACTCTAACCTAATGGTTAGAGTTCTTACTAATGTAAGATTTGTTAATTATGTTGATGGGAGTTATTCAGTTCTTACCTTGAGTCTCTCTTTTTCGACTTCTTTCTCGAACTCTCTTTCTCCGTGCTTCACAAGATAGTTCTTCATTCCAGACATGAACTGTCTGATGTTGCGCATCATCACCTGAAACACAAAAAATCTCATTAATAATTGCATAGAGAACATACATAATAGTTAAACAGAACCTTGTGGTCTGACTGTTAAAGTTGCAAATGTTTTGGTAACTACCATCATCATTCTAAATCAGCAATAAGACGTCCAGTGCTGTTCGAATATAGGTCTCCTCCATAGATTTCCAGAGCGACCGATTTTGCTTAGCTGTTAGCAAGCTGAAGTGCCAGTGGGTGGGGCACATAGCTAGAAAAGCTGACGGCCAATGGGGCAGAAAGGTTCTAGAGTAGAGACCGCGCACTGAAAAGTGCAGCGTAGGATGGCCTCTCACTGAATGGAAAGACGACCTGATAAAGGTTGCTGGGAGCCGTTGGGTGCAGGCCGCACAAGATCGGTCGCTCTGGAAATCTATGGGGGAGGCCTATGTTCAGCAGTGGATGCCCTGTGGCTGATATGATGATGATATTATCTATTCAGTCTTCATTTATTTATTGAAACACGATATTAGTTATTTAGGTACATCAAAACTTAATTAAAGTATTTATCCTAATAGACGTGTGATGATTGACACTGTGCGGCCTGCGCTGCGTCGCCGAGTTGGATTCCTCGACACACCTCTTTCTCAAAGTTGGACCTAGTGGTGAAGCCTAATAGTACTTCCTACTTGTGTGAAGAGGCGTCAGGGACGTCTTCAATGAGTGTTTGATATTTTAACAGAAATAAACGTACTTATATATTAAACTTTTAAACGAATTACAATTTTAAATGTACGAGATATGAGTGCGTGAATGAAGGTAGTTGCAGAATATGATGTATCATAGATACGACTTCGCGTTGGATGTTTACATCTGTGGCTGCGTGTCATCGCTAAATGGCGTGGTCCTCTTGGACACCTACCTAACTGGACTGTTTGTCCAAGGCATCGTTTAATGTAAAGTTAATGCAGTACCTACCTGTGGGCATGTTTCCTTGGAATCCAGCGTGCAAGCGATAAAGTTGTCAATATTCTGCGCAAATGTGGTGCTTTTGTCTTGAGCCAGGTGTAGAGCGTACGCTCTCAACGCAGCCCCTGTCCCTCTGGTTTGTTTGCCACCTCGAAGTGCCCGCACTCTGCCCGCTGCTGCTGACAAAATAACAATTATAGTCCATTTTGACGAGCTCTGTGGCGCAGTGGACGAATAGCCGGCTGAAGCGCAGGAAGTAGCGAGTTCGATTCCCGCTGCAGGATTTTTGCATGGTTTACATATATTTGTTCCGGGTTTGCTTATTTTTGTATATACATAGTATCTATTCTCAAAAAAAAATATGCATTCTATCAGTTAACTGGTTCTCAATATGGTTGGAATAGCAAGCTTTGCTTAGTTTATGGCTAGATAGCACTATGTGAAATGTCCAGCATTATGTATTATATAAAAGAGGAGAAGAATTACGAACACGCACATCGTAAATTGACATAAAAATATAATTACACTCGCAATAGTACCATTGCAAAGTTCCGTGGTGGAACAAATATGTACCGTATATAGACGTACGCTATTAAATAGCATTCAATGACATAATCCGACCTACTAAACTGCTTTTAAAACTACTATATATGATTTGACGTCATGAATCAATAATGAATTATTTCTGCAATTGTTTATCCAATACACGTGGGGCATGCTAGACACATGCTCCATGTCGTATGACCTTAGCTATCTTGATTGTTAGAACGTTGCTAAAGCTTACCCAAACTGCTTTAAAGCAGTTATCTTACCAGAGTTTATGATCCTTTTAAAGAAATACATTATTAAAACGGTAATTGGTGCAGATAAATAACTGGTAAAGATCGTGTCGGAGCACGCACAGTGAAGGGTTCTGTTGTCAGTACAGCAGTATCTTAATTAGTAATTTTAAAATACAAAGGTGCTTTTGGTCTACTACTGCTAGTAAACTATAATAGAGTAGTAAAGTCTACTCAGCTTTGTTAGTTCATCTTACAACTACAGTATATAATAATGTAAAAAATAATCACATAATATGTGCTACTATTGTGGTTAGTTTATAAGGTATCCAAAAATAGCAGTTTTTTTTAACTGGATAGAACTTCCTTTGACCACAATCTCACCTGATGGTAAGTGATGATGTGGTCTAAGATGAAGCACGAAGATCTAGAAGAAACCTATTTACTCTTATCTTAAAGAAGCCCAGATTGTATTCTTTAGGAAAAACAGACGACGGCAAAGTGTTCCTTAGCGTACCTTAGCTGTACACATCAAGAAAGTAGAAACGGTGTGTGCGAATGGGTGGTATATCGACTAGGTACGGATGGTACTGAGCCGTGCGCCTGCTTGTCCTTTGATGGAAGGGGATGGCGGGATCAGATCGTATAGTTCCTGGGCACATTCCCCAATATGTATTCTGTAAAAGATCAATAGGCTTGCAACTTTACGGCGGTGTTCGAGACTTTGGGTCTTAGTCTCCGCCATATATTGCTCACCTATAAGCCTAAAAGCCCTACGTTCTATCGAGTCTAAGGTAGCGAGGTGGTATTTGGCCGAACCATCCCAAAGGTGGCAGCAGTACTCCATACCAGACCGAACTTGAGCTTTGTAAAGACTAAGAAGCTGTCCTGGTGTGAAGTATCTCCTGACCTTGTTGAGGATGCTCAGCTTCATGGCAGTTGTTTTAGCCTTAGACTCGATGTATGAGCTATAGTTGAGAGTAGGCGTGAGCGAGACCCCTAGGAGCTCGAGGTGACCTTTTACATATTTATACGGTACATTTTTATGTACATGTATTATGTAGCTGATGGTAGGGGGACACGAATATTATTATATGAAATGCCCACTTTCAAAAAATTGCTGCCGACTTCCATATAGGGGAGGTACCCTAAAAATCGTCACTAAACGTTACGTCATGTCATGTTTCAGATCTACAACACTAACAATCTACGAGTAAAACCGCTTTAACTGATCGGACGGATATACTATATAAGCGGTAACTATAAACTTTTTGACAATCGCTAAATGCTTTAACATTTTCCGTTGAGAAATATTAGGTGCCTTAAACTAATAAAGTACAGGCCGTTAATGTGATAGTAATGTGAGGAAGCACCCAATTATGACTTGAATAATTGTTGGCATAATATCGTTCAACGAGAATGCACACAAATCAAAATAATCTAATTAGTACAAAGTATCAGGTACAAACAAATACAATAATACGTCCAAACTAAAATAGAACGTCTATTACCTACATAAATAATTGTCTGTGAACGATTGGCTAGGCTCTTCGTCAACTTTTGGCATCGATTTCATTTTGAAGAGACACTGTTTGATTTTCATGCTCAAGTGTCGCCAAATTCTTGCAAATATATTAAAGAATCGGCGAAATACATTCTTGCGCGGTCTATTACCTTCTGGGTCTCTACCTTTGCAATGGCAATTTGGAGGTTTAGCGACGATTTCAGTGCGTCTAATATCTAAGCTTTTGTACGAAAGTAACTGGCATAGAGACGTCAGCGAGTCGGATTTCGCCAGGTGTTGTTGAAACCGAGGCTCTTCTAATTCCTCTCGGGTCAGAAGCACCCAGTTGCTTTCATGAACGAACTCATCTAAAGAATCTCCTTGAAAGTTCCTTATGGTCGTCAGTGCAAACATTTCACTTGTCACCTGAACTGAAGCACTCAAAGCATCGGAAGCACCTTTATCGGGGCGTTTGAAATGATTCAGAGAATTAAACACATTATTCGTTGGCTCAAATTGGCTGAGTGTCTGCTCAGATAGCTTCACGCACTTTCCTCGGAACAACTTTTTGAACCACTTCATGACTGATAACTCTGCGGTTTTTTCCCGCCTGAACGAAAGACTTGAATCTAGAGTTTCTCATTCACACAATAGAGAGACGAGCCGATGCTTTCCCAACGAGCGTTGGAAAGCAACTGTGATTAGAACACATGGATACTAATGACTAAGAAATTTGCGGCACGAGCAGACCTTTGATCCTATCAATAATTGAATACTTATACAAATATTTACTGAGTTAATGTAGTAATAGATAAGGGTTGTGCGTCGCGGTCCTATTGTGTACTCGTTCTAATATATTAATTAATTTGATAATCGTATGTAGTTGCGATGATTGGCCAATAAAAATATATTACATCAATTTGCTCACATTGTAACGAACATCTGTGTTTTGCAATGCTTATTCATTTAGGTCACCTATCACCTGCAGATTAATATAAATTAAAATTATTCCCGCCATTTATAATATTGCAAGTTTTATCACGACACTTACTTAGACTATGTTTATTTATCTGTTTACATATTGTCTGGGCTTGTCGTCAAATTAAATAAGGATTACAAACATGTGCTTGGAACTATTTGAATACACGTAGGTAGTAGAGGGAGTAATTGGGACTTTTTCTTCCGATGCTTAAATAGCACCAGCTCTTGTCGAAGTAGGAATAATCTATAAGTACTTAGGTGAAGAGAAAATCCTTATTGCGCGGACGGAGGAATGCGATTTGGCATAGTTAAAGTTTATTTGGAGAAGGAGGGGTGAATGTTAAAATTAAGATAAAAATATGAATTACAACAGTCGAATTTAAACCACTAATTTAATTAAAATAGTATAGGCTAATGAGGATTACTAACCAAGTAAAGGATCTAGGCGATCACGGAAACTCTTGGCGCGCGTCGCGACCGTCCCGTTACCTCTTCTCGGTACTGGAGACTCCCATTCTGATGGTTCGTCCTGCCAAACAAATAGTTTTTAGTCAGCTATCTTAATTTTGAAGTGCAGGTAGAATGGTTCTTAATATTTGATATAGGAGGTCCTGTATATATCGACGGCAGAAAGCGGAAATGGCGTATCTCAAAAATTTCCGCTGTTCGATATTGAAACATCAATTGCTGTAACTAGTTAAAAATCAATGAAGCAGTAACTTTAGGACATTCCAATTAACTGTATCAAATAAAACTTAGATTGATAAAAATATTTTCCAAATTTCAACGTTCTATCTTTATTAATGTACGAGTTATGATTTTTTAATTTAGTTTTTTGGCTCTGGTGTAAAATTAGATATTTTGAGATACGACAAATTCGCTTTCTTCCATCGATATGTAGATAGATTTTTATTGCACATTACAAAACAATACAATTAAAAATAAAAAACGTAAATGTATATGATACAATTAGCGATTTTATTGCTAAATATTGATCTCCACCAGACATACCTTTGGCTGTACGACGTAATAGAAATGGTAGTTAAAAATGTAGCCTCTGTTCATTCGTTATATTGCTGGTTATATTGTCCACCCTGCTTTTAATTTAAGTCTAGTATACATATAGGTTTTAAGTTCACATTTACTTACACCATCGTAAGACTGTATTCCGTTGGAAGGTGGTATCAGCCCGTCCCACTGGGAGCTATCCCAAGGCTCCGAGAAAACTGTTCCATCGTCACTTGCCTAAAAATATATAAAGAAATGAGGTGGCCAATTCAGAACACATGCATATATTCTACTTGCGTGGTTTTATGGTGATATTACACGATTCACTTCTGCCTTTCAATTTGGATGAAGCAATTGATCTATGTAAACATAAAAGTGAATTCAATGTCATTGAAAATATATTTTTTTTAATTTTTGTTTTTTCAGCCAAATTGAGTCAATTTTGTTGAAATGTGTAATATCGCCATTACAATGTATCTATTGGGGGTTTAAATATGAAATTACCGTTTTAACATATTGACCACTTTGAATTAAAATTAAACCTGCATGGTGTAATATTCCAAAGTAAAACTTTTTTCACACGATGACTATAGCAAAGTAAATTTGAAAAAAAAGTACATTTGATTTTTTGACTTTCAATTGTTTTTTAATTCAGCTTTTAATGTAAAGATGGTCACATCGAAAATTAGAGTATATTTTGAATACGAGTTCCGACGTGGAACTAACGCAGCAGAAACAGTTACCAATATCATTGCTGTTTGGAGACGATTCGGCAAATGAACGCACTGTGCGTTTTTAGTTTAATCGCTTTGGTAAGGGAAACTTCGACTTGAGAATGAACCCCGAGAAAAACCAGCCACTAATAAAACAACGATGAAATGAAAATGATGGTGGAAGCCGATCCGTATCAAACTACCAAGGAATTAGCGGCGTGGTTTGATGTTAGCATACCCATAATATTGACCCAGTTGCAACAAATCGTTAAGATAAAAGAACTTGAAAAATTGGTGTCCCATGATTTAACTGATCTACAAAAAGAAGCGCGAGTTGAAGCTTGCTTTACCGCTTTGAACTGGTACAGAAATGAAGGGAATTTGGACAGAATTGTGACGTGTGATGTAAAGTGGTTTCTTTACGTTAATTGTAAGCGAAGAACGCAATGTCTGACTCCAAGTCAAACACCGCAACAATGCCCTAAAGCGAAGATTACCCAAAGAAAAGTGATGGTAACTGTTTGGTGGTCACTCCATGGTGTGATTCACTACAACTTCCTGAGATCCGGTCAATCACTAACAGCAATTATGTCTACTGTACAGAACTTCGAACAATGATGGCGAAACTCGCAGCGAGACAGCTCCGACTCGTCAACCGATCTTCACCCCTATTGCTCACACTGCTTGAGAAACCGTTTTAGCCCTACAGGATCTGCAGTTAGAAACCAACCGTCATCCTCCGTACTAGCCGGACATGGCTCCAACCGAGTACCATTTTTTCCGCTATATGGACAATTTTTTTTCCCCCAAGCAGTACAAAATGCCTGCACACAGTTTGTTGAGTCCAGGCCCCCAGATTTCTACCGCAAAGGCATAAATGACCTTTCCATGAGATGGCACAAATGTATAGACTGTGAGGGTACTTTGATTAAATAAATATATTTTACCTAAGAAAAAATATTGTTTGAATTTTTCAATACAAAACGGCAATTTTATACTTTAACCCCTATTATTTCAATATGAATAGATCAACGTTAGTTTTAAGCTTTAAAATTTTGAGAATGGATACAAATTCCAACTTATTAATTATTCAAAATTAAATTCCTGGGAAATCCTCTCAAGTAAAACTAATTACGAAATGAGATACAAAAATAAGTAATTTTTAGAAGTTAATTATAAAATAAAACAAAAATATTTTATTTCAGACAACTTAAATCTAAAACGAAAACATAGAAAATAAAATGGGGCTGGGTGAAACATAGAATAAAATTATGTAGTCCGCGAAGGGAACTCTTACCTGCTCTGACAAAGGTCGTAAGTCATACACATTGTCATAGCACGATGCGCGTGGAGGTGATCGCACTTCCTCAGGTAGAACCACCGGTTCTGAGTTCAGTCTTAGGTCCGGGAATCTATTGGTAAAGATTTGTAAGTAAACTGTGTGGTTTGGAACGTATGGCTGGCTGCCCGAAAAGGGATGATTCTAGCGATGTAAATGAACAACTCCCCCTATAAATACAGTAGAATTGCAGAGTTTATTTATTAGAACAAAACATGTTTCTTTACGCTTTTAAATCACCTGTTTTTTAGCTTTGCGCGCACCTCAAAGATATTTACCAAGGTTTCTAAAATGTTCTCAAAAAAAATTTAACTAGTAGTTTGCCCCGAACAACCCCGATCTCGCGAGTCGCCCACAAAAACAAAAAATATTATTTGTACTCTTTGACTATCAAAATAGTGCCACGAAATCCTAAACCAACTAACTTGACCTACAGTTTCATTCAAATTACAGGTAACGGGAGTTCATGTTAATTGGAGATATACACAAATTTTTTTTTTTTTTCTCTAACCTATCTCGTCCCACTGCTGGGCAAAGGTCTCCCCCAAGTCCCTCCAAGTATCCCAAATATAAAATATCAAAAAAAAACCAAATATAGACTATATTTATTTTTATAGCCAGCGTCAAGTGACTATAAATAAATAATATAATCTTCAATAAATATATGTAAAAGGCTTCAGTAAGTAATGGTCCAAATAAGCAAAGCTCTAAAAAACTAACCTTTGTGCGACAACTTGGTGCACAGTCAAGTGCTGTATTCCATCATCAACGCCACTCAGTCTACTCTCTTGTTCAGCCAGGGATGGAAATGTGCCACTTTCACTATTAGAACCTTCGTCGTATTTATCTGTAATGATAATTCAACGTTTAAATTGTAACTATGCTGAGATAAAATATCGAACAAAATATAATATGTCAGTTAAGAATGTTACTAGCATGAAATTAAGTATATGCGGTATTAATTCGTTAATGGCTTATTACAGGATTCATGCAAAATATACCATGGATGATCATGATGATGATATGTTTAAATCGTGACCAAATAACCTTGTGATAACAAGATGTGAGAGCGAAAACATTTAGGTAAATAGTTAGGGAGTTCGAAAGTGCCACTACTACCAAATCATTGCAACCAAAATTTTTAAAGCGCCCAATATTTGCCAACTAAATAGAGAAAAATGTGCACTTTTAGAGCAACTATAGGAAAATTCAATTTGGTTGAAAACTACATCGAATTGTAGTAACACTGACTTATAAACTCCCAACTGGAATCGACTGTCCAAGGTTCATTCTTGCCTGTTGGTGGCTTGTTGGCGACCCGTGGAGGCTGAACTGGCTTCATTTTAGGCTTGCTCCTGAGTGACACAAGGTTGTCGACTGATGATGATGTGTTCGGTGATGATGCTGAAATTAAAGCAGAGGCTGATATTGCTATTGATGAAACGTAAAAAAACCTAAAGCAAATCATGCAAAAAGTGACTTATGTTACTATATGATACAGGCTTAGAATCACGACACTCTCAGAACACTGCAATATGAAGTAAACTTACGAGATAGTTCCTCTATACTGTGCATGTCTCTTAGAGGATAATATGGATGATTTTGAGTTGGGGGTTCAGAGTAACGGTTAGAAAGATTCACACCGACTCTGAGCAGTTTCCTTCGCTGCACTGGCGGTAACAAGGCAGCCTGTAAAAAACATATTATTAGCTTTTTCTATTTCCCACAAAATTGTTTTTTTTTGTAGTTTCGACTTACCTCTTTTAAAGTGTCTACAGGATCAGCATAGAATGGACTTCCAGCATTATCGTTCTCAGAACCATCCCCATCATCTTTAACGCAATCTTCAAGTTTCACAGTTTCCATACTCTCAATGTTAAAGTTCTCTCGACTTTTAAAAGCCGCTTCAATTTCTTCAGTCAGTTTTTTGTTCATGTTCATAGTTATGTTTAATTTGTCTGGACGTTTTGCGATAACGTCCCCTTTGCTGTTGGTAGTCGCTATAATTTCATTGGAACTGTTGAAACTTTTTTTAATACAATTATCTGAGAAAATAGTTCTCTTTTCATTTAAGCTTTCAGTTGAATTCAGAACATGATTGTTTTCTTTTTCTAATATTGACTGAGTACTTTTAGCTGCGTTCAGTTTTGCTGTAATATATTAAATAAAAATAAGATTAAAAAAATCTAAACCTTATGAACCTTTCTAACACTTAAGCGCTAAGTAGAAATGGTCTACTGGTACTTACGTAAGGTATCAGGTAAAAGATCAGGTCTTTTACTTTTCATCAGACCATTGTTCCCATTGTCATTTTCAGGTTTCAAGGGTTTGAAAGTCGAGCAGCCATTGTTACCTTCCGGTCCCCAGATATCTTCATAATCTGACACTTTATCCATTAGGGAACTTCTGTAATACACGCCTGGAGATTCTAGTATATCCGACTCCTGAAAACAGTTTTCAAACATTCAGTCAGCTATATCTGTAAATATGTATTATTGTAGTAATTTAAAAAAAATTAATTAATAGTTCCTGGATAAAATTATATTTAACAACATCATTCAAAAACAAGACTACATGCTGTTAGATGATCATTGCAAGGCAAACTGTACATTTTTGATGAAGCCCTACCTGATAATGTTTGGACTCCTTTCGATGGGAGTGTTTACTCCGTCTTGATCTACCCGATGGCGTTGTGCTTGCTGTATTGGTGTTAGGCGACAGAACCTTCTCTCTGTCCTTTCCCATCATAGGAGATACGAGAGACTGATTAGAAGTAGGAGATAATATTTTGTTTGATATTGGGGAACTTCTAGATATCGGCGAGAACACCTCGCTCTTATTAGTTTGACTTAAGGGTGAAAAAACTCCGCTTTTAGATGAAATCGTATCGTTTGATACAGGGGAGTTGATTTGACTTGTTGGTGAAAATATACCACTGGTGACTGAATTTGTGCCATTGGGTGAGACTAATTGATTTGCAGCAAAACTATTGCTTGATTTGGTCAAACTGTTTACTAAAGGATCGTTTTCTGACGTGTTCGTTTGAGATTGTGGTTCTGATGGTGATCCGGGTTCGGTATCGTTTTGATCAGTGATTTGTCGTTTAAAACTTCCATGTAAGCTAGCTGTCATTGAGCTTATGCACTCTCCTTCTGGTGACATTCGATGCATCATATTCTATACGGGAAATAATTTGTTTGATCAGTGGCGTTATCATTGTCCAAATTAAATTATTATTTTATTGCTTGGTTAGAAAAAAAAATCTTTCATACACATCCACCACTCCCAATATCATGCACTCAAACCATAATACTTTGCATTCATTCATTGCCATGCAAAATTACTAGAAGACTCACCTGTAATTCCCGATTTGATTCAGAATTGTCCCTTTGGTTTTCGACAATACTGAATACAGTTTCTGCACTACTATTATTATTGATGGCATTAGACGCAAGCGTTAGTTGCAACCGGTCGCTTTGTATGTTCTCATTGATTTGATGATTGTGAATTTGTGTATTATTGACGCAGAATGTTACAGTGGTAGTGACTGTGATGTTTCCATTCTGCGTTGGTTTGTTAATTGGGCTGAAAGCTGCCGCCTCGGATGTGGGAGACACCGATGCCTTTGAATGGGGAGGTTTTGCCCATCGGGGAGGAGGTGGGGGAGGAGTGGTTTTAAAACTATTCATTTGGGTGGGAGAGTGTGGTGTGTTGGTAGTCGGAAATGTATGAGGCTGTGTTATATGCGCCTGAAAAATAGGTGTAGCGATTAACATCAATTGAAACGACACCGTAAAGCAACAGTTGCAAACTTAGAAACAAAAACCAACTTACTGTACTGGACATAAGGTTCAACGTTTTTGGTGGGGTGGGTCGCGGAGCTCTGATAAATGCGGTGGATGGCTTCGCTGGGGGTGATGGTGCAGTTCTTCCTTTGAAAGTGCTGAGGTTCGAATTTTGATTCGGTGGGGAACCTGACGTTTCAATGGGTGACATTTTTAGTACTACATTCTGGTCTTTATCTGGGCTGAGAACGTGCTCTCTAGAGTTTGTTCTAGTACCTGAAATACACAGTGCAGATTGTAAATGATGACTTGAATGATCAAAGCGATTCGGTAGGTGTAGGTACCGATAAAATACGTAAAGAAAATAAACTTACTGGTATTGAAGCTGCTAAGACTAGATCCAGTGTCAGATGGCGTGACAGCCATCGGAACCACTCCATTATTAATTTGGCTTGGAGACAGCACATTATTAGGGTAATTCTTAGGGTTTGCCATTGGGTAGCCCCAGAACTCTTGACCTAATAAAGTTAAAGAACTGAGTTGATGCCGGCTCTTTGCTTCTCTTAGAGGTCGGGGCAGTTGGAGCTGGACTGGTAACTCATCACTGAAAGGAGAAATGTTTGTTTTCATTAACTTTATGACTCTCAATTTATTTAGTAATATTGGTTGTTGGTATCTAAGGCAATTTTGATGCATCTCAACTAAATTTCTCATTGGGTTTACAGACTAATATCACGTGCAAGAATATAAAAATGCCCTTCCAGCTTGATTCTAAACATTAATTTATTAAATTTATTGATAAACTAGCTGACCCGCCCGTGGCTTCGTACGGGTAGTTTTTCAATAAAAGATTACCCTCATTTTGCGCAGTTGGCTAAAAAGTAGCCTATGTCCTTTCCCAGGATATAATCTATCTCCTTGCAAAATTTCATTACGATCCGTTCAGCCGTTGAATTGTGTAAAGGTAAACAACAAACTAACAAACAAATAGAGTTATGTATGTATTATAAATATAAACCTTCCACTTAAATCACTCTATCTATTGCTGAAAACTGCATTAAAATCCGTTGAGTAGTTTAAAAGATCCAAGCGAACAGACAGCGGAAGCGACTTCATTTTATACTATGTAGAGATATGTAAAGAAAGATAAAGAATATAATATAGTTTCGTACGTAACTGTCTCGCGGAAAGTCTTTGACTAAACAGGAGACTTACCAACACTGGGAGTAATGTGCGATCAGTTCGGGTATATTATCGAAGCGGTTGTGAGATGTTTCTAGTCCGATTCGCCCCCCAGAAGCTTGGATAAGGTAGTGCTCGATGTAGGGACCCTTGTCTGCCGGGAGACGGACGCTGATTGCCGTTGTATCTGGCTGACTTGACTGCCGGACTACGAAATTCTGAAATCATTGAAACAAAATTATTAGAACTAAGCACAAATCTAAACAAGGTCTGTGTTTTGCCTTAATATGATTAATTTGTTTTGAACATTTGATATAGTGTAATCACTGCTACCTACGAGCTAGGTTTAGACACTGTCTGATTTGTGTTTTGCCACAATGGTAGTTGATAAACATTTCGGTATGAATGTTTATTATCTTGAATGTCAACACAACACCTACGTTAATAATGTGTTCCTGTTGCTTTATACATTATTTAAAATATAGTTATTTTTCCCATGAAAATCCTTGGAAGCCTAAGCATCTAATTCTAATTCTAGGGTGGAGGGAATAAGATCCGCACCGACGTCCCGCATTGGGGTGTATTGTGCATTACCCCCCTTCTAACCTGACCCCAGCCATCCTAGCTCCTAGAAGTAACGGAGCAGGACTTTGGGTTGATGGATGCAGCCTTAGCATTTACAATATACCTTCAAAGTTTATAAATGGTTTCACATACCCCTTCCTCTTTTCCTTGTAGTAAGTGAAAAGCCCCTGCTCTCTGTATTCCTGGTAAGAACCACACAGGATGCGTTCTGATCAACCTCTCCAAGAGCCCGATGTCACACGGAGGCTGCTCCTCGGAGCTGGACCCTGAGGAGCTGACTGATGAACAATCGCCTCTTGCACCTTCTCCGTCTGATGTTAAACTTTCTCGGCTCTGAAAAAAAAGACACATTGCAATTCATTATTTATTAAAGACTTTTTATAATATGGAATAGTAATACATAATATTCTATTCTCTTCACTTAATTGCGATAAAAGTATCATAAAAGATTATAGCCGTAGTGTTTGCCCTTTTGAAGCCACGAGCAATGTTAATCTCTCAAACATAAAATAAAGCTGCAAAGTGAAAATGTTTCACTAATTGAGGCGGTCTCGTGTGCGTCGTGAAATAACATAATGGGTAGGTAAATATTAGTTGGTAAGTCCCTTTATAAGTGTGGGGAGGCTTAAGGGCTCAGAGCGTCTGCGGCCTGGCTTTTATAGCTGTAGATAGGTACGCGTGCCGAAATATGGACAACGCATTACGATTCAAACTCACAGCGAATTTTATGATGATGTGTTGCGGAAGTGAATTAAATGGTCGTTTTAAATAAAACGACCATTTTACTTATAATAAAACGTATTTTACGACTAATTATGGCAGAGATAACCACTCCGAAAAAAAGAAAGTAATGTGAGAACGAATAATGCAAATTGATTGTCATTTTTTATATAAAGGAAAACAAAACAATTTTAAGGGATAAATAAAAGAAAATAGGGAGATGGTCTAAACAAACCAAGGCTGAAATTGATGCTTCAATAAACGTTACATACATACAAATAGCGGTTACAAGAAGGGACAAATATCTGGAACGACGTCACTTCTCCCAGAAGAAGGCTCTTTGTTCACCAACTTGGAAATATTATTACTCGATTTTCCCTCAAAGCTTGCTTTCCACAGAGAGGATGTAGAGCGATGGTATCCAAAGTGGTCTATGTTGACCCCCAGGGGTCGAGTAAGAGCTGCAAGGGGTCCATGTCATCAAACAAGAATATTGGGGATATATGAGATGTGAATCCACGATAACGGATCTCATTTAAGCAAGTAGCCAGTTGCTTTCCATGAGTAGAAAAATCCACTTACACAGAAAGTACCTAATACTTTTTAAAGTTTTTCGCATTGCATTCAAAATTCAAATCTTTCAAAGTGAGTAGGAATATGCCAACTGTCATAAACACAATTCAAGTTGATGATTTTGCAAAAATGTTATATTAGGTGAGCAGTCTACCTAAAACCGAAAAACATGGAAAGTGGTCAATGAGACAAAAAGATTTGGAACCTCTGATGTAGAGGGTCTAGCTAGCTGAACGCAATCTTATATTATCTACAGTGGGTACGTTTGTATATCCTCGTTTAAGTTTCATATTTCGTTGTTTATGTAAAGTTGGATCCTTTTTGGTCCTTGCTCTCTAATAACATGATATCGAAATAAGTTTGTAGAAAATATGCCCGGTCCAATTTTCCGCTGATGTTTTTATGAATCCCAAATAGCCTGAGGGCAAGCCCTTTGCGTACCTACCATTATTTTGCAGAGTTATTATTAAAATGTTTTGGGCTTTTAAAGAAGGTACTGAAGGAAGGGAGAAAATACTTTGTTATGTAAATATTTGTGATGAGGATTCTATTTACTTAAATTTCGTATAAATATGCAAATAGAACTTCTATTCTTGTGCAGTTAGACAAGTATAATTGCTATGGAGATATCGGATGCAAATTTAAATGTTCATGATTGGTATGGAAGTGAAGACTGAGCACAGAATATTCTAACTATTCAAATTACGAGGAAAAACATCTCATTACAGTAAGTAATTGCGAGAAAGCCAGACCTTTGTATTATGCGTTACATTAGATTTCTCTTTGGAGTAATTTAAAAGAGAGTAGCAAGCGCCACCAACGAACAGAGTCAGAAAATTAACTATAATGGCTTTACTTTTTTGATGTTTCTACAACGACTAGGGTACCTAAACTTGGAATTACTTTGAACCACATATAAACTAGTCGTTTGCCCCGAACTGAGATCCCACGAGTCTCAAAAAAAATTCATAAATTTTGGCTAATAGTGCCACGAAATGCACAACTTGACCTACAGTTTCATTCAAGTTACATGTAACGGGAGTTCATGTTAATTAGTTACTCATTTTAAGGGTATAAATTGCAGTTATTCTGGATTTTCCTTATATTTGTGTCACTAAAGCTACACGAATACCAAATTTCAGTACTGTGGAGTCACTGGTGTACTCTGTGAAATTCATTAAGGTTCAGTTTTTATCATGGCTAATAACTCAAAAACGACAATGATTAAACTAAAAATAAAAACAGAGTGGAAATGTACTGATGAATACCTTTCATTAGACGTCCCATTTGACCCAATAGTCTCATTTTTTAACCCTCTTGAACCCCAATATCTCAACAACACCCCCCCCCCCCCTCCATATTTTTAGCTCATGTAGTTACACCAGGATTGTGCCATCACTACCTATGCACATATAAAATTTCGCGATGATCGAATTAACGTTTCGAAAGTTATCCTCGGACAAACATACATACTTAAACATACATACAATGCCGATTCGTCCAAGTTAAATTGGAGGAAAGTGGACACAAGAAGTGTATATTTTATTTTCTGTTCTATAAATAAGGTAGTTAACTAACTGCTTTGTAAGTTTTGTAATTTTGCTTCATCAGATGCATCGAGCGGGCTCCATTTTGCAGATGAGATAGAGTCTTTGGCATTAAATGTGAAATTACCTAAGGTGAATAAACTGCACCTACCTATAGACGACGACTATAGATACGCAGAATTAAAGATACAAGAACAAGGTAATCTATTACTCTGACTCTAACAGGTTTAAGTCCCAACACCTATTGTCTTATTCAAGAATGCAGTTATTCATATAACATTGAAACATATACGACTGAAAATATATAAACTCAAATAATAATAAAATATATAAGTACTGACCTTCGTGTCTATTTTTTTTATATTGACTTTTAATTCCATTTAGTATTAACAATGTTTGCAAAGTACTCAGTCTCAGAAAGTCTTGACGATTGCTCTCTCTTCCATTTATAAAGAGAATAATTTATGCGAGCGGTTAGACGAGGAAATTAGTTTTCTATTTAAAGTTGCTGTCTTCTACTGACTTCCCAAGATCCAATGGAACAGCTACGCTACTTTACTGACACGTAAGTCGAGAATATCTACATTATGTACCAGTGCGTCCTACCTGTGGACCTACTCAGCCGAAACGTGAACACTTACGGTGGGACTGGCCCATAAACTGAAAATAGCTCTGTGAGCTATGGAAAGGGCTATGCTCGGAATTTTTCTGAAGAATAGAATCAGAAGCGAGGTTATCCGACAGAGAACCAAGGTGATCGACATAGCTCAGAGGGTCAGCAAGCTGAAGTGGCAGTGGGCCGGTCATATCTGCCGCAGAACCGATAATCGTTGGGGTAAACGTGTTCTGGAGTGGAGACCACGTCTAGGCAAGCGAAGTGTAGGACGCCCTCCGGCTAGATGCAGTGACGATGTGCGCGCTGTGGCTGGCAAGGATTGGATGAGAAGAGCTGAGGATCGGGCTCAATGGTGCGCCCTAGGAGAGACCTACGTCCAGCAGTGGGCTGTTATAGGTTAATGATGATGATTATGTACCGCGTTCACGCCTGTTAAAAATTTAATATTAATTATGAAGTCCATAAAACATCCCATAAAGAGCTGTTGAAATATGAGCACCAGGACAATGCTGAAACACACTCCATAAATCCAAACATAATGGTGTTATTATTGCTTTTGTGCACAAGTATTTGAAGTCTGGCATTCCGCAACGCGACCGCCGCTCACACCGAAGAAAACTAATTGCAATCCAACTTTCCGCATAAATCTCGCTACACGCATTTGAGGCGATGTTCAGTGTGATATTTGGAAATGCGGTTCGGTGGTATTGCGAGGTAGAATTTAACACCTTAACCGGCGACGGGTGGCAGCGGCCATTGTACGCTATGATTCATAGCTGTTATTATTGTTACCGATCGTCGAATTAATTTTCAGCGTAGATTGTCGCGCTCTCCGCTTGTAACACTCGCGTTTTGCCGCAAATTGCTACAAAATTAATATCTCCGTGTCGTTTGTTTGCAGCGGGGATTAATGAAATCCATTTTGGTTTGCGGTTGTTGGATTTTAATTAGAATTTATATTATTAGTGGACTGATAAATTGAAAATTATTGGCAATTGTACAACTTGTGGGTGTAATTTGGATGGATAATTACGATATATTTTTGGCGTTATTTATTAATTAATCCACAAAACAGACTTAATGCACTCACCACTAATAACATTAAACTTTATATTTTGATCTAGACTTGTAATCAAATATGTGGATATAACATTATATCATAGTACATAGGTAAGAGCAGGACAGGTATTTACATTCACCATGTATGAAGTCTTAAGTAAAAGCCAAAAATACTTTAGAACATTTTCATTTCAATTCATACCTTAAACTTTTGAGACTCAGCTGCGTCACAGGCTGACTGCCATGAAAATATACAACACTTGGCGCTTAGTGTCGCATAACACTTCACTTTTACTAGAGTTTCGAACTAAGTGCAAAGAGGGAGCACGTGTTCACTCTGTGCAAATGGAAGCGGCGTTTTAGGGATAACTGTAGGCCACCTGCGACCACGACTTTGGGAGAGACGTAATTAGGTAAAAGTTACCTCGGTAGAGTAAGTCTTTATTGAGTCTGGCTACGTTTTGTGTGGTGAGAATTCGTGTAAATTATGTTGGAAACCATGAAGCCAGAAGTGTCTGGGGTATCCTTCTTGCAACAAATTGTAGAAGTATTGCCAAGCGACAGACTATTTTACACAAAATAAAATACGAAGTAGGCAAGAAAATATCATGCAAACCTGTCCTCTCGAATCTCGCTAAAACTTTTAACGAGCTCCAATCGAACAGACGACTTTTCAAAAATACGTCGTGTAAAAGCAACGTCCAGAGGCAACGATTATTATTGCAAAACAAACTTGAGAAAAGTCTCGGTAAGCATATTTAGCGGACGAATTGCAGCGGACTTTATTGTATCCGCTGCAGCTTCCGCGTTGGCAAGATCACAGCGGGCAACTAGACTTTAGCCCTGCGGAGGTTCGGGTTTTGGGTGAGGTTCGAAATATTTCGTCAGTCCCAGAGAAAAATGGATGTGCGAAGGATGCGCGCCACTACGCTTCTTTTGCCGATTAACCTACAGTTGCAAGGAATATTCTTTAATGGCTAATGAGATTAACCAAAAGTCGAAATTTTACACTTAGTTGGTAGGTACTTACTTAATGCTTATATGTTTTCTTTTCAAAGATAAGTTATCCGTTAGTTGTGCATAGCGCCTTAAAGTTCAATCAAAGAGGGCAAACAGTTCTTGCGGTCCAGAGGGATGCAAGGGAGGGTTGCAGAAAGATGACTCATACGGGGTTCGAATCAATAAAGCCTGTAGACACGTGTTTTGGTACAGGCTCTGGGGAATCTGCTAATTAATTTCTTGCTTCTAAAATTCGAAGAATGTTTTCCAAGGGTGGCCCTAATAAAGAAAAGTTAGGTAAGGCTAGTACAGTCAAGTAGGTATACAATATACCGAAAAAACTGCATTAAATTGTAAAAAAGCCTTAGGTAAGTTTATTTTCCTCTGTTAGAACAGAAAATGCGGAAAGGGGAAATCTTTTGCGTAGCAGTGGAACAAGAATGTAAAAAATCAAAAATATAGATATTTTGAAATTTAAATAAATTTTTGACTTTTGTTTTATCCTTTGTACAACAATGAAGACTTAAACATTCCTTTCCTGATAGGTCGTTAGCAACAACATCGTAGAAGCGATTAGGCGTCCAATAAAGGGACACGAGACCGCATAAGTCAGATGTCAAGTCAATACCCGGGAGAGCCCCCATCGAAGACGTCACCCTTTGGTTTCCGGAGGCTGTAGGTACTGAGGGTACGGTTGGCAACAAACTTATTATGATTACTATGTAGACTGATTACAAAACATTTAAAAATTTAAGTTTCTTTCAATTGTTAAAAGTTTTTATTTATCATAAAAAAAGGAATAATTTATATTTTCCCATGGCAAAAAAGTTGCGTACTGCGCTGTTGCCTGTTTTCAACTAGAAACGTTCTTATGTTTTAAAACAGTGAATTTTGAATTAAACAATCCAAAGAGCAGACTGGCAAAAATTCCAGCATTCTCGCTTTTAAACGCTTTGAAAATGGAATAAAGCAAAGCCTGGGCAAAGCATTCCGCCAGAACTCGAGAACCGTTAAATAAAACCAATGGGCGCTATCACCCTATTGTTGCACTAAATCGATGGCAGTGCATGCAAATTAAACAAGGGATGGATTTTTTAATCTGTGCCCGATTAAAGCGCGCTCAGACGAGAGGGCAGGGTGGAACCGGGTCCGATAATCACCCTGTGTTGACAATAGCTGTAATTATTGCGTATAAATGCCAACTTCCTAGTTTTGAGTGCGGAACTGACGTTTGCTTTCTACTCTTAAAGCTGAACTTACACTGTCATTGAAGAATTTCAGGTAAACTGCAGTGAATTTCATATGTCAGGAGTTCCTTACATTTCTTACTGGGTGCAAAAATTAAGATTTGAAGGCGTGCGTATTAGGATACTTATAGTATAATTAATCAATTATAACTTATAATACGAGCGATTAGGGATTGAAACAAAAAATTACACGTAGAAGAATTTTAATTTCTTTATAGAATCATACTCGTTCCATCGTTATTGCTTTATTCAGAGAAAATGCCAGCAAAAATTAATTAAAAACCCCATTAAAATTCGTATAAATAATACCGATGCTCGTTTCATCAGCGTTAAAATTCTATGTCGTCTCGCACATGTCGTTTGCGCCCCACAAAAGGCAGTTAACTTCGAGCTGGGTCCTAATTCGAGGGTTAATAGTCACTCCGATGGACCAGTAAGTGTAGTGTAATGAATATTACCTACACTTTGAGAACATCCCTTTACTTTGACTACACTTGTGGCCGGATAATTGCTGGACGGTAATGTTTGGAGTCAGATGAAAATTAGTTTTGCGCTGTAAAAGAGAAATGGTGCGGGCAAGTAAAGTGTTGCCATTACCAATTAGCAAGCCCATTAAGCTAATGAGCTTGGGTATACCTTATGCACATAGCCTCTGCTCTACTTTCGAGAACGAATTTATAGTTTAAAAAATAGGATGACGTAAGCAGTATACGTCCATCAAAGTAAGCAATTATAATCTATTGTACGAGTAACCTATATAAAACATAATGAAAACCTAGGCACATACAGACAGTAGTACTGTATTTTACCAGATACCTCAGGCGGAACGGATCCTCAGTCGACATTTTCTTCACGCAACAAAGAAGCAATAAAAAAGAAGTAAAACTCTAAACTGTCGCCCCACAATGCACATTTATGCGGAGTTCAATGTAACACGACAATGCACCGAAAGCCCCAACAATCGTCGGAAGGGTTCGGTAGGGTTTCAAGTATGCACAAAGCAACACGCAATTGACTCTGAGTTTTACACCTCTAGCGCTCTTGAGTGGAGTGGTCGGTGTCGTGAACGCAAATATTGTGTCTGGAACACTAGCTGCCTACCGATGCAAGTATTTCGTGTGCAAAAATACTTTACTAAGCCGCTAATGTATCATAAACTGGGTATTATAGCTTATCCATTACATTATATGGGTATTATTAGACTGCCTCCGTGGCGCAGTGGGCGTATAGCCGGCTGAGACGCAGGAGGTAGCGGGTTCGATTCCCGCCGCGGAACCAATGTTTGCATGATCTACAGATATTTGTTCCGTGTCTGGGTGTTTTTCTATATATAATAAGTATGTATTTACAAAAAAAAAAGTATATAAGTATTCTATCAGTTATCTGATTCCCATAGTACAAGCTCTGCTTAGTTTGGGGCTAGATAGCGCTGTGTGAAATGTCCAGCGATATTTATTTATTTATTTATTATTTATTTATCCTTCAAGTTTTGATGTATTTTTCTGCAGTTTTCACTTAGAAGAATTAAGCATCTGTGTAAAACCACAATGTTATATATATAATCTCGCTTTCCTAAAAGGAAAGTAAACAAAATATCATACGGTTTCCCTTCTATCGTCAAACCGCAAATTTAATCCCACGTCGAGAATTGGAAAAAATTGCTTTCATGTCGCATCACTATATTCAAATGGAAGCAAAATAAAACCCAGTGATGCATATTGAACGATACACAAATAAAGAATGTTAAATGTAATTTGGCGTTGGCACAATATTTCGCGGAGTTTCACTGCATTCGCTCCCATTGGGTAATGCAATCCAGTATGCAAACTACTTTAACGTATAAAACTGAAGGTAAAGTTTAAGATGGAGTCTGCGGAACTAAAACCAAATAGGACGTTGGTACGGTTCATTAGGCTCACATACGATTCCTGATTTAAAAGTTGGAGGAAGTTGATAGGCTTCTCTTACCTGACTGAGGCTGTCTCCGATACTGCCGTCTGCATCGACGGGCCTGAAAAGTTGGTCCTTGATAGGGAGGGCTCTCGATCTTTTTCGTTCTTGGGCTTCCTTCATAGCTTGGCTCTGCAGTCTTTCGAAGAACTCCCTGGGCTTTAGCGGGGGAGGTTCGTCGTCAGGCGGCGGTGGTGGGGGCGGAGGTAACCTCGTTCTTGGTGAACTACGGAGCAGCGAGCGCTCATCGTCTTCTGTGGAACGCTCATCGTGCTCAGAGTCTGAGCTTCTGCTGTCCTTTCTTCTTATTCCCTGGAGATGTGGCTCAAGGAATGTCGCATTTCTAGAACAACGAAAAATAAAATTTAGTCAATTTAAAATGGCTTAATACATGCATTTGACGATTTTTATTTTAGTTGCAAATTCAATTAAATGTCAAATGCACCTGCACAGTAAGAAATATACTGATAGGCATTATTTTACCGACTGCAAAACTATTAAACACAAGCTAACAACACCGGGCTTCGCACGAATTTACAAAATTAATATAGCTTATATGGTCTTGAGTATATAAAAATCTCTTAGAAAAAAAAACTTTATGTTTTTCCCAAAATTTCTAATTTTCCGGGCAACTATTCAATTTTTTCCTCCTATAAGGCTATATTCCAAATCTTCCGTTCTCAAGTGATGTCCAATGAACACCATTTAATTTTTTATTATTATTGTGTTCATCGCCAATGTATCTTCAATTGAATCCATTGCAGAGACCGTAAACCCGTTATGCGCAATGGTCGTTCAGTTGTGCAGTTCATTAAATCTGCTTTATCTGCTACATCTATTCGTCATTGCCCATTAATCGATTCCGTATCTAACCGCAGCTTCGGAACACATGAGCCCGAGGACCCTAGACAATTGGTCAAAAGCATAGCAAAATAAATAACCGCTGAGAAATATACATGATGACGCGTTCGGCTCTTTAGGTATCTTTCAATTATGAAAGCATTTGGTTTGTGATACCTCGATGGCCACTTGTCTATAGGCGGCTGACCAGACTAAAGGGACATTAACCAAGATTTATTCCCCGAGCACGCCGGCCGTAGGTATTAATTAAAAACCTCTACAAACGCAACGAGTGCGTCGGACGTTCTCGCCAATTACTTACTCAGCTGAAGAGATTTTGGAATTCGCCACCAAACGTGCGTGCTAAACACTTTTTATAGGCGATTTATTACGAATGTTTGTTGTTGAAACATGTCTCATAATCATAACTCCTCTACTATAATAACTTTGGGGAAACTGATACTCATTTTATCGACTTTTATCTCTAAAAGATAAAGAATATTATATTTTGCAAATCACTCGACGACAAACTCATTAGAAATAAAAAAAATTATAGTAATAGACGGTTGATAAGCGTTCCACATATCAAACGTTGGTAATCGGATAATTTTCTATTATACAAGTTATGGTAATCCAGCAACAAAATCGAATTTAAAATAACTTCTTGCCCCGACAAAACTAATAGACACTTCCTTTATTAATGCAATTTAACCCGTCTGGAGAGGTTGACGCTAAAAAATGTTGTAATAACGTCATGTCGCCGCAAACACGGAGGTGACACTCAATTTGTTACTGACAGAGCGGCTACAAATTAAAAATGACGCCACGATTTATAATCGCACAATCTCAATGTTTTTACAGAAAAAATATATTTACATAAAACTTTTACGGCTAATTTTAGAGTTTACTTAAAACTTTTTTCTTATTTGTTGCAATGGAATTTTTAAAGGAACTGTGACGATTCTTAGTTTTTTCAAAGAAGCTGTCGTAGTAACAATGGGAACAGTATTTGTACTAGAAACGGGATATTTACCATGGTTTGTGAGTTTTTGAGTATCCCGATATTACGACGCAGTTGCATGCGCCACGATCACGGGTAAACTGAAATCTTTACGAGTGGATGGTTATTGGCAGATACATCGATCTACCCTCTTTCTCAAAACTCACAAATCATGTTAAATATCCCATTTTTAGTACAAATAGTGTTTATAACCATGATAGTTTTAAAATTTAAATTGAGAACAGATCGTCCCAGTGGTTCCTTTAGAAAATGTATAGTAAGGGAACTATGGACTCCTAGGAATAAATCAAAGTTATTTGGCGATATACTGACGTCACGCGTAAACAAACGTGACGTATATAATACAAAGTATCCAGACACTCGAGACTAACAAATCAGTATCACCTCTCGACACCCCTGCAAACTATCTGGTAATCTGTGCCCCTGCGGTCATTACGGGGGATGACGGCCGCGGTAATTAATAACAAATCACACAAGTGCGAGTATTTTTTGGACAAAGGGTTCAGTGCAGTGACAAGAAAATGCTTGCAACATAAAATCCTGTTAATGGCGATGCAAATGACGTTGATTTGAATGATTCAGTGATATGTCAAAATCAAAGAAGTTGCTAAATTGCTGATTATTCAACCAGATTCGCTAGTTTTTAATTGATCCGAAGCCGAAAATTGAGTACCAATTCATCCCCACACAGAGCTTTTAAAAGTTTATTAGTGCACAAGTGAGATGTTATTGTTGTTGCATTTTTTATTAATTTTAAATAAAATAATTTATTTTCTTCTTTCAAAAATCAAGACGTCTTAACAATCTAATTATTTTCTTACAAAAGAACACGATAAGCAACTTGGCAGAAGAATACAGTTGCTATTGTTCTGCCAGGGGAATAAAATAACATTTTGGCTCTTTGAGACAAAATCAGTAGCCATCACCTTTCTACACCCTCACTGCCGTTACCGACATGATGGGATGACTATAGTAATTAATTAAACGTCATATTTTGATACTTCGTCACAGGTGCACCGCTGAAACCCTCATTATTAATTTTAATGTGGTGCCGTGTTTGGTTTATGTCGGTAATTTATCTGATAATGTAATTAGCAGTGTATTATGACAACCACAATAATTTCATAGATGTTTATTGGTTATTTTTTTGGTCCCCGGAAAGTAATAAACCCTAATGGCAGGCTTGCTTTTGTTTTTCTTCATTATTGCCCGCTGGGGGCTTCTGGAATTCTGCGAATTCCTCTCAAAGCACCATTGTTATTGAGTCTTGATATTATATTTTTCTGAATACTGTATATTTTTCTTTTGCTTTTCTTAACTATCCAAAGTTATATTAAAGATTTTAATTGAAGCACAGCTCACAGGTTAGATTGGTGGCATATTTAAAATTATTCAAAATGTAAAAATATTAGTGTCAGGCTATCGGTCAAGATATAAGATATTTTTATAAGATAAAAAAACCGTTTTTTTAAATGTTATATTAAATAAATAAATAAATATTGCTGGACATTTCACACAGCGCTATCTAGCCCCAAACTAAGCAGAGTTTGTAATATGGGAACCAAATAACTGATAGAATACTTAAAGACTTTTTTTTTGTAAATACCTACTTATAATATATAGAAAAACACCCAGACACGGAACAAATATCTGTAGATCATGCAAACATTTGTTCCGTGGCGGGAATCGAACCCGCTACCTCTTGCGTCTCAGCCTGTTATACGCCCACTGCGCCACGGAGGTCGTCTATAGAACTAAAGTACTAGACATCAAAATAGATCTACTAACCATTGAACTATAAAGCACTAAATCCACTTGCAATCCAAGGTGTAAGCGACGTTATAGCACTTTTGCCATTTCTGTTGAATAGCGAGCATTCGTGAATGACATCGCAGCTGACACAAAGAGCCCGCCAATGCTATGTTACCGTGAATGGGTGGATTTAGACGGCAGACGTAGTGAAAATGCTATAGGGAATTCTATTTGTAAACGGTGACTATTGTCTGGGTCCAAGCTTATACGAGATAGAAGAAGCTTCTTGAAAATAAACTTCAAATTATATGTAGGTACATTAATTTACAGAAATAATATAGAGATATTTGCACATCTCTTTAAAAATTACAAAAGAAACAGATTAATTGTCTAAAGACGCAAACGTTTTTTGACGACCTCCGTGGCGCAGTGGGTGAATAGCCGGCTGAGACGCAGGAGGTAGCGGGTTCGATTCCCGCCACGGAACTAATGTTTGCATTATCTACAGATATTTGTTCCGGGTCTGGATGTTTTTCTATATATTATAAGTATGAATTTACAAAAAAAAAAGTATATGCGTGCGTATTATATCAGTTATCTGGTTCCCATAGTACAAGCTCTGCTTAGTCTGGGGCTAGATAGCGCTGTGTGAAATGTCCAGCAATATTTATTTATTTTATAGTTAGTCATCAGTAACTTAAAAGTTTAGCTAAATTCTGTTATAAATTTAGTACATTTGTATGCTTACACAGGTTTAATCTGCCCAGTTCTAAAAAAAACCCTAAAATTACTGCGTTACAGTAGTACGTAATCAGATTCGGAATTCTGCGTAACACAATACAAATTTATCTTGTTTGATTCAGATGATGATTAACACTTATTCACATATAAACAAATAGTCAATCGCCGATTAGAAATTTCTTTCTCTAACCAATTACAGCCAAAGTATGTTGTAATAGTTTGCAAGTGATTCCCCATCGAATAGCCATCGTGAAAGATGACGGCCTCTTGAAACACTTCAGCTAAATATCGAGAGATACTCTCAAATCGATCGAAAGGATATCATACATACAGTTTATGGAAAATAAAGGCTTAGCCAAGCGTTCTAAGAAGCAGTCAATGAAATATTTATAGATTACGTTTGGTATCATCCATTACTTTCCATCCAAAGGTTGCCTGGAAGAAATCGATTTCAGCGATAAAGACGCCCATTATACTATATTTAGTATTATTTAGTTTTTTTTAGTATTCCTGGTGTACAATAAAGCATTATTCTATTCTATCATTTTAGAAGTAATCTGAATGTGTTTTTTTGGGTTTTCCAAACTAACTGAGCTGGTACGAGTACCACTACAAAAAAAAAGAAAGAAAAAGAGTTTGTTCGACACACACAAATTGGAATTATATAGACTAGGACAAAACAATAAGAAGGTACCTATTAACAAGTATACCTAAATTTAAAATTTAAAAAGCCCCTACACTTAAAAAAACTAAATAAATAAATAAAAATAAATATTGCTGGACATTTAACACAGCGCTATCTAGCCCCAAACTAAGCAGAGCTTGTACTATGGGAACCAGGTAACTGATAGAATACTTATACACATTTTTTTTTGTAAATACATACTTGTAATAGTATATAGAGAAACAACCAGACCCGGAACAAATATCTGTAAATCATGCAAACATTTGTTCTGCGGCGGGAATCGAACCCGCTACCTCCTGCGTCTCAGCCGGCTATTCGCCCACTGCACCACGGAGGTCGTCATAACTCCGAAATAATTTCCATTTTACAGCTTATTTTAAAAGAAAGGAAAAGTCCTGATACATTTTCGGATCGGCTGACCTGATAATCACACATAGCTAAGAACCACCCCAGATAAACTAGCTTTCTATTAAAAATTACTGCACCAGTTTGGGAACAACGATGCCACAGACAGAGATAGGTGTCAAACTTATAACACACCTGGTTTGCGTCGGAGATGGGAAAAATGTTACATATATTTAGGTTAAATATTGTTTATAATGTAATAGAATACAAATACCAATAAATACATATTTAGATGAAACTGTTGCAATTCCCTAGGGTAAAAATCGTCAAGTTAATAAAAATGTGTGAATGCATTAAATGTTCTCACTTGCATTGAATTGTTCCGTTTAACAATGCACTCAGTAAATCTACACGCATCAGTCTTGGAAAGAACAGGGAAAACCACTTACCTATAGTACATAATGTATAAAATTAACAGCACTCAGTACCTTCTTTAAGTATCTAAGTCAGTAAATAGTCATAATACTTTTTACTTTCATAAATACGCAACTGTACGTTTACGAAAGAGGAAAATAATGTTATCTACATGTTTACAATAATAACTCTCTTGATATACCTAGGTAAGTTATTAGATATTTATTCCAGGTCTGGTTTTTTCTGTTTAGTTTACAAGTATTTAGAAAAAAAAGTAGATAGATAGATAATTCCTTTATTGCACAGCATTTAAATACAAACATTTATAAGAAAATACACTCTTATATAATAGGTACAATGGGCGGCCTTATCGCTAAAAGCGATCTCTTCCAGGCAACCTTTGGATGGACAGGATCTATGTGAACAAAATAAGGACGGCGGCGTAAATCCGATATTATTAGTACACGTATATTTATAAAAAATATAGATAATATAAAATAAAATGCATAATTATAATGTATAATATAATCATATATATATTGTAATACCTACATATATAAATTATAAAAATATATGTGTACCTCCTCACACGTTTTTTCAATCCAGTCCATCCAAAGGTTGCCCGGAAGAGATCTCTTTGAGTGATAAGGCCGGCCATTGTACCACTATGTATTAGTCAAAGTTTACTAGGTTAAGTTATTGTTATTTGGTGTGACAATAAAGAATTATCTAAGGATCTATCTATTATATCACTTATCTGGTTCGCATACTACAAGCTCTGCTTGGCAAGTTTGGGGTTAGATGGCGCTGTGTGAAATATTCATCATTATTAAAAAAAACAAACAGAATAGTAGTTTATCAAGTAGGTCAGTTATGTTATAATAATGTATAGCGGCTCAATTGTCTCGAAACACCGAAACAAACATAAGGTTTTACAGTTTCTTTATGTTATACTGTTAAGTAACTTTTTGTAGTATAAAATACAATCCGTGCTAAATCTGCATAACAGACGATAGGTACCTATATCGCTAAATTGCAAAAATATTGTAGTTTAAAGTACTGAACCTACAATTTTAGAAACCTACATTACTACCGTCCATTTAACTTACGTGGACGTCAAAAAAGTTCCCCGAGACTCCGCTCAATACTTCTTCGTATTAGTTGCAGCTCGCAAGTAACAATTGAGAACATCGAACTGCACTCGTGTCTACCGATAGCCCCCACTTCTCACTTCAAGCTGCGGCACTTGCGAACATTATCCCCTGGTAGTATCGAGATCGAGTTACATTGGCTTATTTGAAATAACAACAATGGGTATATTTTCTACAGAAAATCTCCTTCAGTTTCACATTCAATTAAAGATGATTTATAAAGGTGCCGACGTGAAACACTGGCAATATTCGAATACAATGTCATACTAGGTTCTTTAATTTTTTTGTTTAGATTAAATTGTCAATTTTCTCTAATTTTATTACAATCTAGACAAGTAATTTAGAGCTAACTTAGATTTATAATAGAATTATGTTTAAGAATATGTCCATTGGCACTTTTACAGTCCCTATTTAGACACTTCGTTCTTGTGTTCTTTGTAAATAGCACTATCACTATACATTATACTGTTTTACACTACACTAAATTAAAAGTTTAAGTTCTACTTAGAAAACTATCGTGATAGATTTCGGTGTTTCGACCGACAATGTTTCGGTTCAATTCGTGAACCTTCATCAGGGTGAGTGCGATCCGCTCCGAATAGCGTCTCGCCTCGCAATGACTGACGGTACGTGATAAATCCTGTATTTATAATGATGAAGTTTTAGTTATTTTCAGATGTTTTTCATGTTATTGTAATCCATACTTTAAAAATATGAGAAGAAAATCGAAATCCATGCCTCTCAGTTAAAAACATCCGCTAAAAGTCCTCATAGATAATAAGACAAACAGTACATTAATTGAATTTGCTCAGGCTGGGTACCTATGCTTAGGAACGACAAAATACCTAAAAAAATGATTCGAGACGTATCATGCTTATTCACCACCTTAAAAACGGACACTATTTACGACGCTATCCTGTAAATATTTTATATTTTGTACCTATATAGTAACTCTGAATAAATCAGTACTTTTCCATTTCCCACAAGTTCAGAGGAAATTGCAAATAATTTTATAGAAAATAAGTTGTATATAAGTTGGTTTTATGAGAACAGTCAACATGTAAACTAGATTTTACACCCACACTGTAGATAATAAAGCTGGCTTTATCCAGTCGGCTCAACCTACTCAAACTAAGCTCAGGAAATTACTTTATAATCTGTATAAATTCTCTTTAGTGAACGTGTAACCAGATTTTCAACGTTTCGCAGGAAAACGTGTATTATGAAAATGAACGCAAACCCGTCAGTGCCTACGGTAATGAGATTAAAACTGCCTAGCTAAAGGCTTTGCGTAATATGACAGTGTTTCATCTTCAAGCGTCTCCCCTTGACTTGGCTTCAATCGTACCAAACGTAGGCACTTAGTGACCAAATCAGGTTACAGAGACGTTAGCTATCGCAAAGAGGATAATTATTTCTCATTATTCAGATTCACAATCTTAAAGAAACTATACTTAATCGTACTGGAGAGAGTTGCACTACTGGTGGTTTAATGTTATTGTGGCGCAGACAGGCGGCTTTTAGCCAACCCTTCGTAAGATGTAAACTAGATACTTTGTACTTTGTAGTACTTACTACTAGATACTTTGTAGTGAATTTGTATTTACAAACTTGTGATCTAGGATGTCAACGAAAAAGTGGATTGAATTATTTTGTTAGGAGCGTTTAGGTGAACTTAATATTGTGTTAATTTTACGGGTGCTTTATCCAATACTAGCTGACCCGCCCGCGGTTTTCACGCTTGCTTTGTCAATAAAAACACGACCCTCCTTCTCCGCAGTCGGGAAAAAGTAGCATATGTCTCAATCTCGTTCATAATCTATCTATACAGGGTGTTTGGTAATAGACTAACGATATTCAAGTGACGGTTTCTAAAAACATAAAAAAGACTCCTCGAAAAAAAACTACTAGTTAAGTATATTAGCAAATTTTAAAGAAAATCGACTAAGTATAGGTGATTAATTCGATATAAAACTTACTGCCTACTCTTGCAATCGACATTCAAAAATAAAGGCCGATTTTATACGTCTTTCGGAAATGGCTGCGGGTTTTGGGTCAGTAAGGGACAACAAGAGATATCTCGAGACGTCACCAATACAGTAGTATCTATGATTAGATGGCAAGCATTATGCAATAGCACATAAGTTTAATAAAGTGTTTGTTTTTACATGTCAAAATAATTTCTCACATTTCTATGGTAAACATTTCACAAATTTATTTATTATGCTCATCAAAATAACCCCTTTGATTTTTGTGCGTATATTATCAAACACCCTATGTACCGATTTTAATCGAAATCGACCGTTTCGTCATGAAAACCCAACAAACAGACTGACAGATACTTTCGAATTTATAATATTAGTAAGGATTTACATTCAGATGCAAACCTACGAACAAAGTCAAACCGTTATAATAAACTAGAGATAAAAATTAATAGCAAAGTTCTTATTTATTTACCCTGCTTAAAACATAATACGTACATACGGCTACACCTCAAGCTATACATTTCCAGTATAAACTGTCTTTACATTGTGTAGGTTTTCCGTACAATGAGAAGTCAGCATCGACTGGAAATGTATAGCTTGATGTGTAGCCGTGTGTCACGTTATAAATAGTTAATTTTCCTGAACTTTTCCTTCCAGTATTATCCTAAAATAGATTATCTTTAAATCGAAATACGGCATAGATAACATCAGAAAAGTTTTCATATAACTTTACCTTACTTTTCAGCGCCTGCAGTAAACCTTATTCAACATAAAGGTCTACCAAGGCTATTCAAAATTCCAGTCGTTATCTCTCAGTTCACACTTGTCTGACCCAAAACAAAAGGTGACGTGGGGCTTAAAATTAACTCGAGCTCAGAGCTAGTCAACCCAGAATGACCCGCGACACTTTCACTTCGATAATGTGGATGACAAATACTACAGTCACCGTATTCATATACATTTCATCACTTTTAGGGCTAGAAATATCCATCAAACCATCATCATCATCCACAGCCTTACTTCAACCACTGTTGGATGTTAGACCTCAGGTAGTACATGAAAACAGCATTTTTTGTTTTAGTCTTTCTGAAGATTTTATATTTTATTGATTTTATTAATATTGTGAAAATAAAAAGTCAAGATAAATAGAATAGAATAGAATAGAATACTCTTTATTGCACACCAACATAATTAAAATACAATAAAAATACACAAAAATTAAGGTAAGTACAATGGGCGGTCTTATCGCTAAAAGCGATCTCTTCCAGACAACCTTTGGATGGACAGGACAAAACAAAATCAAAAAGACGGCGGTGTAAATACGAGTATATTCATAAACTTACATAAACTACCTATACTTACTAATAAACTAAATATATATACTTACAAATATAATAATATATACTTATATATATAAACTACAATAAAGGAGATAAACATAACGATAAACTAGCAGTGCGTAGACAAAGAAAGGAAATGGTGTGGAATGGAAAAGGAATATACGCAATTTTTTAGTAATTTTTTATTCAAATTTAGTAAAAAAGAAAACTAAAAAATAAATCATTAAAGGCATAATCTACAACTCACACACACTAACTTGTCAATTACATTATACGGAAATTAAAAGCAGTAAATCATATTTAGCTATTAGATGTCCACGGCTGAACATAGGCGTACCTCATAGATTTATGTTCTGTATTATGTATTGTAAAAGAATCATTAAAAAAAACAACCAGCCTTGTTTCTTGCCTTTCTTTCCTGGCTTGGTCGCGAAGGAACAGGCAGTAAAATTGACGTTTCAAAGTGATCCTTGTGATTTTAATGAATAAAAATATTATAATTTTGAATTTTTTTTTGAGTTTTCCATAACGAATTTTTGCAGCCTGCACCCAACAGCGCTCAGCAACCTTTATATTCACTAAATTAATGTAAACACGAGGAATTAGAGGCTCTCATTATATATTAACCAGAGGGATGTAGCCTCCCTTTGATCGACCCTCTTTCTAATCTCTGGATTAAGCAGCTCACAACGTCTCACTTCGCATAATTATCCGCTTTATCAGCAGGAAAAAATCAATTTGTGCCAGCTAACAGGTCGTGTTATGCAAATTACCACTGGGTTTATGACACTTGTCTCCATAAAATTATGTGAGGCACCCGGGAAGGAAAGGTAACCGTCGATGCCGTTATTACAGATGGTAAGCTTATTGAATATTTAAATAACTATTTAATTATGTAGTTAGTATAGGCATTCTGTACAGGGTGCTTAGGTATATGTTAGATAAGATAAGATAACTCTTTATTGTGCACCAAAGTAAAATACAGAACATAATTTTTACAAATAGATTTAGTACAATGGGCGGTCTTATCGCTAAAAGCGATCTCTTCCAGACGACCGTTATATGGACAGGATTATAATTTATCACATGACGGCGGTGCATCTATACAAAATTAAAAACATACTACATACTATAAACCCAAAATACTAATAATAACACAAATTTAATTATAATAAAATAAGCAACTATAAAAATGGTTATGATGAATTAACAAGCAGTTACAACTTCAACGCAGGGACAGATAATGGGTGTGTACTTTTGTTTTAAAATTACTAATAGACTTGGATGTTCTTATAGAGAAAGTCAAAGCGTTCCACAATCGTACTGTTACAGTGAAAGATCGATAAAACTCTGTCGTATGGACAGGAGTTTTAAGTTGAAGGGAATCTGAAGAACGCAAATTGCGATCATTAGCCTGGTGGAGAAACTCAAAACGCTCCTTAAGATAGAAGGGAGAAGAAAGGTTAAAAAGGATGTTATACAAAAGGGACAGTATGTGTGCATTCCGGCGAAGACGGATGGGGAGCCACTTGAGCTTTGCGCGAAAATCAGAGACATGGTCATACTTGCGCAAGCCAAATATAAACAGAATACAGAGGTTTTTAAGGCGCTCAAGTTTGCTCAGTTGGCTTCAGAGATTATAGAGAGTTAGGTACCCGTGAAAACGATTTACTTTTATAGTGCAGGTTCTACAACATTTCTGGAAAAAATATATGTACCTACTTTTTACTAAGTTTTAAATCTGTTTTCATGGTATATATCCCTACCAATCTTAGGTTTACAAGATTTTTGACGTTGGCATATGGGCAGATTTTTTGGATTTTCTACGAAAACTGTAGATTTTTACCAAATATCCTCGCGACAGTCAATGAACTCGTTAGCGAGATAACATACACATTCCGAAGTACCATGTACAATAAATAAATATGAGATTCTGTACTGTGGTTATAACTGTCTGTCTCCAATCGCATAATTACATAAACCCCATTAACCTAAAAGAAACTTTTCTATTCCAGCATTTGCATAAAGAAACGAAGCTCTCAGGTACCATAATAAAAGTAGTCATAACTATGAAATGTTTCCTGCTCCTTCGAGACAAATTACTTGTCTTCTAAGTTAAGTGATTGATAATAACCGTCATTGTCAATTTCTAGCTTCCTGTGAAAGTGGAGCTACGTCCGTGGGGAACTGTGAACCACACCTTAAGCGAACCGGTACTAATCATATTACTTTTTTTAAATACTATTATTTTACACTAAAGAAAGATGGCATTAACCAATGGTCCACGGATGTGTTTTATAGCACAGCCAGGCTAAGTTCAAGGTGATTGGGCTGAAACATGCATAATTTGAAAGGTTTGTTGTGGTTTCGTACAAAATACCAAGGCTACAAGGCAAAATGCAAAGTAAAAAGTTCTTATTTAAACTAGTTATAAATGATCTAATTAGTTTATGTAACAATTTAGGTATATTACTGAGTTGTGGAAGTTCTCGTTTACTATGGAGTCATCGAGTGCTATGTTGCACATTTTAAGATTTATTTTTTTATTCAATCTTAAAAAAGCTTATTTAAATTTACGGACGTATTAAAGTTCAAAAGTTAGCATTCATCAGAATGGACAAGATTATTTAATTATGCATTCTAAAGTCAAACGTATATTCTTCTTTCGAAAACTCTAGAGGAATTATTATATCTGAACTGATTGTTTGATCCGCAAGTAATTTACACTTTTTGCAGCAAAAAGGTTTTATTTTTTCTCGGGTCGTAGGACCGCTATGTTTATGTGTGGTAGCAGAGTAGAACAGCAGTTGATTACAGCAATTTGTCTGCCTCGCCTGCGACCGCTAGCGGCTTCCTGAAGCGCAGTACTGCTGATATTTACAAAGACACTCATGTAGGTACCTCCAAAAATACTCAGGTGTTCTTGTAATTACGGTAAGAACTATTAATCAATTATGGCTTTAAAAAAATATATAGTTTTATCAACTAGACTATTAAAATTACTTACTCACTTATCTTAGCAGATCAATAGAAATACCTAGTTACTTTGCAATACACACACAATGTATATGTAGACAGTTCATCACCTTGAACAATGATGTCTGTGGCGCAGTGGGCGAATAGCCGGGTGAGAAGCAGAAGTTACGAGTCTGATTCCCGCTGTGGGACAAATGTTTGCATGGTTTACATATTCAGTTCCGAGTTTGGGTATTTCTATGTATTATAAGTATGTATTTAGATAACAAAATCTATATAAGTACGGCAGACTAGGCGATCTATTCCAAACAACCTTTGGATGGACTGGTTTTCACAAGATTTTTTTAGGAGGATGACTTTTATAAATTTGAATGGTCGATAAATCTAAGGCTCCTTTATTAGGTTGTCTTTTCTAGTCAGGGTCGTCCTCCGCCAAGTCCAATATATACGAAGTAAAAGTAAAGCATATTCAATAATCATTATAAGTATGTTTTTTTGATCAACCTTTTAACAGATCTTACATAAAGGTAAAGGATTTCGTCAATACCATTCAGAAACATTCGTGGATAACTTTCACTTAAATTTTCAAAGCATTCAAATCGATTCGAAAATTACAGCGGAACCTTGTCTGCAATTCTGTGCCTAGACCAATAGCTTCCTTTTCAATGCAATTTTCCAAAAACCTTAACACAAACCATTTTAGATCTTAACGTTGAGAAAATATGGTTGCATTGGGGTGAATAGAATGTGGTTGCCACGAGCTTTGGCCCGGGATACGGTTCGAGTATTTTCGAAGAATTTTATTGATGCAATAAGCACTTGACGACGACTGAACTGGCGAACTCTATTCGTATTTTATAGATAAAATTGAATAAGAGAATTTGCTTTATTGATCTTTAAGAGGCTACTGGGCGACTCTGATTATCCTGTATGCATTAACTTCTAGAAACAGCCATAGTGATACATTTATATTAGAATTTTTTTACACGAACACTTGATTTGTCAGATTACCTACAGCTTATCTAGTAGCGGCTATAAAAAAGCCTTGTTAGAAATATAGTTCTCATATCAGCCATAGGACGAACTATACACGATATGACGACCTCTGTGGTGCAGTGGGTGAATAGCCGGCTGAGACGCAGGAGGTTGCGGGTTCGATTCCCGCTGCAGGACAAATGTGTGCATGATCTACTGATATTTGTTGCGGATTTGGATATTTTCCTATAAATTATTATAATTATGTAGTACATAAAAAATTGTACATATAAGTATTCTATCAGTTATGTGGTTCCCATAGTAAAAGTTCTGCTTAGTTTGGGGCTAGCGCTGTATGAAATGTCCAGCATTATTTATTTATACATATGCCTCCTACGTAGATTTCCTGAGCGATCGATCTTAATCGGTCATCCAATGGCTCCCAGCAACCTTTATTTTGTAATCTTTTCATATAGTGGCCGTCCTACGCTGTGTTTTAATGCAAAAATTTAGTACCTAACTGTACTAAATTTTGGTTCTATTTTAAGTCGAAACTTGAGAAAATGCAAGTATCTTTTGTGTCTATAATGAACTGACGTCTAAACTGCAGTTTGGTTAAAAGCCTCCACAAGCTTAAGATGCAACGGAGCAGCAAAATATTAAATTTGAAAGCAAATCCCCGAAGCACTCTTGCAGAGAATTTGCTTTATTAAAATTTTCCTTCGAAAACCGCACGATGCCAGCTGCTAGCCTGTACCATGAATTAAACAATGACTGTAGATTATAGAAGTGAATCTTGATATGAAACTGGCTGATAAAAATTATCAACTACAACTAACAAACTTGATACGAGCCAAAAAACAGGTGGCGCAACTTCCGGAGAATTATTTTTGTCTCGCCTGTTTTTTAGCTAGTATCTAGTTTGTGCGTTGTATAATTGTCATAAAGTTTATTATAATACGATCCCTAAGCATAATTAGTGACTAAACATATTTCAATTTGACGAATTTGTATGATTTGACAACTCTCTATATCATATTTAGGCACTAAATATGATTAAACATCATTGCGGAAGTCGCCCTAAGACTTTGTCTGTGGTATGTCATCGTAGCTTCCAAAAGGAGAAATTAATTCCAATGCAGTTTTGTTTGCGAGCTGGTGTTTGCAAGACGGTTCTAAAATATCTTTGTAAGAAATAGGAGTAGTCAGTCCTAAGCTAAGAGGCTTTTACACTTTTGTAAAATTTTACTTTCCAAGTGTTTTTCCACAGGAGTTTCACTTCTAAATGCTATTCTAAAACTAAAGTAAATTCCATCCTTAGCATCCTGCATTCATTTTGCATCTGAAAATATGGCATCCAACATTATCCTTTATTAAACCAGGCGAGATTTTTATTATAATTCGGAATATTATATTATGGGGTCATTATAATTCTGCGAGCAGTGCGCTTTATCGTCGGTAATTAGATTATGCGCCACGTGAATCTAACAACATTTAATTAGAGAAGTATCAAAAATTTTAAACATTTTAGTATGTATTTCGTATATTTTGTTACGTTCGAGAACAACAGCAACGCTTTAAATGTCTTTATCTGCTAACTATACCCATAATATACAAGCAATTAAGAGTGCCCGGCATTTTATTCTTTGAATTATTGTGATATACTAAGTCAATGACCCAAATGTGATAAATGTATGTAGCAATTAGCACTAATACAGAAATTGATTTGATGTCGTAAACGTTCATACTTCATTAATGTACAAAATAGTCCAAAACGTTATAAAACGATCTACCAGCTTTGTTAAGAGATAATTTGATTTTTGTGTGAAACCTTACATAGAGGTTTATATGGATTTCTAAATCTTTATAACAAAATATATTTCATTCTGGTAACCACAAAACGCTTAGTAAATCATATAAAAGCTAAAAAGTGACTCTCAGAAGACTTCAGAAATAAATAGTCTCTCAGACATAGATACCTATCAGCAATAATAATGATATATTGGAGACTAAAGCCCTGAACGGCCATTTCTCTCATTAAATTGATTTATGTTTTGTGTCTTCCTTGTTCTTGAAGACCTAGATACTCGTAGCAGCTGGATTTTATGGGAACCTCACGAGGCTAAAATAGTTCAGAGAACCCCATTTGTGTAACATATGGTACAGATTTAGCATACGATCTAGCTACTGAATGAGTTACAGTAAGAATTATTATTGTTACAATATTAGCTCTAAAACACTTTAGCTGTGTGTGCTTAATAATTACGTAATATTCTCATTCCATCTTAGAATCAAATAGCATTTTAAAAGTCGTTTTTCATAATCGGAGGGTATACACATAAAATTACTAGCTACTAAGCTACAAGTAAGTAGGTACTGAGTGAGTTTTAACAGAAATTTGTGTTTTAAGATGTATGTTTGTATTTAGATTTATATGTTTTCTTTATGTTCTAATGTTCGTCTCTTTTTTTGTACTTACCGTGACAAATAAAAATGTATTTTTCTTTTGCATTAAAATACATTTTTATATGATTTCTGTAATTATGTAATTACAATACCAATACATCATATTCCTCATTTCCCCTTAGGACCAAATACAGATCAGATATTTAAAAGCCTTTGTCCGAAATCCAGCGCGATAAACATAAAATTACTTTCAGTCTCCAAGGAACATAATAAATTGTCCATCGTTTTAAGATAAATACAATAATCCCCGAGTAGAGAACAGATGGGAGGCGAGGCAGTCTATAGCTACTTATCTTTTGCATGGTCCGTTATAAAGAGTCGATATTTCCGTGGCCCGTTGGGAAGCAACGGCCGGAAACGTAAGACAATTTAATCATATCACATTACTCAAATAAATTACTGAATCTATAATCTTGATGGAGAACTTATACATGCTGTGTAGGTTATTCAGTAACTATTAAGAGGTTATATCATCTCATATAACCTCTTTAAAAAAACGTAAATATCTTCAACAATTATACGCGAGATGGTACAATTGCTAATTGCGCCATCTCGTGTATAATTTCCAGGCAATATTTAAATATACTGGATTAAAAAGAACGTGAGAGGAGGCGATTATTTGCTAAGAAACATTTTCAAAAAAATACGACTAGCAGAGTAATAGTATCTGCTCCAGTATTTTCAACAGCTGTTATAAAACTGGCAAGTTGTTATGCATTAACAAAGAATAGATCAAAGTCGTATCTTCCTGCTACCAGCTATAAATCATCTTGTAAGAGCCTCAGAAACATTGATCTGTTGCGTGCGTTTACACTTGAGCTAGTAAGAGATTGTCAACATCTTATATGTTGATAAACACTTGAACGAGTATTAAATGGGTAAAACTAAAATATGCGAAAATTCATCTCAAAGAACTAGTTTTAATTCTAATCTATTTTTACACAGAAATGTTAGATGTTAGAGAAAATAACAAGAACTGATATATAAAAAAACATATCCGTAAAAATCTGTTATAAATTTCCATTTTGAAGCTGAGATGTGAAACCAAAATGTAAAAGTCTGATAATCTTCAGATCGGCTGATCTTCATTGTACATATACTACTCAAAACAAAATAAGGGCCACCTGAGTATTTTTGTTTTGAGGCCATTTTTTGCTGACCTTCGTTGCGAGAATTATTTTTTATGAATGCCACTCTGTTCTCAAGTGTCGAGTAAACGATAACAGTGAATCACTAGGGATATTGGTGTTGACGGTATGTTGATGTCTCAGATATTATGAAGTGGGTAGAGTTTTGTTTATTTTGTCGTTTGATTTAAGATTAGTTTAACACAAGTCTACTGACCGCTACGGTTGTTTTCGGAAGTTTAACGTATAATTTGATCATTTAACCGTAAAATGACAAGAATTCGACGCCATATGGACAATGCTTCTGCTACCAGAGCCGTGACGATGATAGAGGCTGGTCAGTCGCAACGTTCCGTGGCTTTACAGCTAGGGCATTCGCGAAGGGCTATTCAAAACCTTTGGAACCGGTATCAGGAGACCGGGAGTGTATCCCGGCGTCGTGGCTCTGGAAGAAATCATGCTACCACCGCCCAGGAAGACCGGTACGTGCGATTTACTGCGCGACGTGATCGTACTGTGACAGCGCGCGCATTACAAAACCGATTACGCCGGACTACTGGCACCCTTGTCAGCGACCAGACCATTAGGAATCGTTTGCACGAAGACCAACAACGTTCACGAAGGCCTGTTACCCGCACTAAATTGACCGGGACTCATCGTGCAAATCGATTAAGGTTTGCACGCCAACATCTTGAATGGGGCATGGAGGAATGGCGTAAGGTGGTTTCACGAATGAGTGTAAGGTGAAGTTTTCTAGTGACGATCGACGTATGCGAGTGTGGAGAAGAAGCGGAGAAAGATTTTCAGATTCTTGCATTCACGAACGTGACTGGTATGGTGGTCCCAATGTCATGGTCTGGGGCGGGATCAGCTTACAAGGTAAAACTAACCTTGTTTTTCTGAATGAGGGCACTGTGACATCTCAGAGTTACATTGAACGGGTTGTCAGGCCATATGTCATCCCATTTTCACAACGAGCGGTGGTCGGTTTTATCCTGATGCAGGATAATGCACGACCGCACACAGCCCGGGCGACAACCTCTGTCCTGGAGGAAGCCAATATTCAGGTTTTGGCATGGCCTGCGAACAGCCCTGACCTGAATCCAATTGAACACCTTTGGGACCAATTAAAACGCCGGGTCCGGGCAGCTGAAGAGGATGTGCACAACCAGCAACTGTTGATTGAATTGTTGAAAAGGTGCTGGGAGGAGATCCCAGAAGAAAACATCCGCCATCTTATTCAGAGCATGCCATCGAGGCTACAAGAATGTGTTTCAAAAAGGGAAGGACATACCCGTTATTAAACACCTCAAAATTAAACAACTCAGCTGTGCGTTTAGTCTACAATTTAAGGTTATTGTTAGATGTAAATAGCCATAAAAAGTGATAAAAATCAAAAACAACCTAAGATTAAGTATTTTTGGTCTAATTGCATTAAGATTCATTAAATTTAATAAAAAAAAACATTGTTTCATTAAATTTAAAACAATCAGAGAAAAAAATCCTGTCAAAAAAAAAATAATCGGAAAATAAGTGGTGGCCCTTATTTTGTTTTGAGCAGTATATATAAGAACAACCCCAGTTAAGTATCGTTCTATAAAAAAAACCGCGTCTGAATCGCGTCCATTATACGAAACCTACGATTTTACAGGTTTTGAAATTTCCCGTTTCCATGGTAACTTCACACTTCATGTAAATGACTTCACGTCAATTAACGACCGACGGCGACGGTTAAATTATATGAATATTGTACTTACAAAAATACTAAAATCACGATTAAAAAATTGGTAGGAGGGGGAAAAATACTTTACGACATATTCTCATACCTACCAAATATACAAAAAAAAATCATTAAAATCGGTGTCAAAAGATTTTTATAATTAGAATAACCATGTTTGCGTCGGGACTCAAACATGGGCAACCTTATTAATATCAAAGTTTACTGGCCAACCAAAAAGAGTCGAGCTTCTAGAGAATCTTTTAAAATGTATGATACTTAAATAATAGAATACTTATATAATAGGTACTTGATTTTCTCGATTGAAATTGATTTGCATATAAAACACTGATATTTTTACACATTCTTAGAAATATTTCCTTTTATATTGTTCTTGTTCCGAGAGAGATAATAAAAAAAAAACAAACAAAGGATGTGGACAATCTCCATTGTTATAAGTGGGTCACAGATAAGCAGATTAGCGCAGACCAATTTTACTGATTACATTCTTGCGACATCAGTAGCAGAAAGCAAGCTGATAATAATAAATTGAGGGAACAACTCTAAATAATAATTCCAACGTGTAATTTCTCTGGGCCTCCAATGGTCTTGGGCGGGACACTTGGCTAGACGTAGTGATCACAGATGGAGCAGGGCAGTGACTGAATGGTGGCCGAGGAGCGGGTATAGAAGGGTAGGACCAGCAGCGAGATGGGTAAACGAAATCGTAAAGTGTTATTCCATTCTAAAATATGATTGGTTTCTCGTAGAAAACCAGAAATAATGTAGCTATTGTATTGCATTATACTTTCAGAAGTTATTGGTGGTTCTTACCAAATGATATACCTCAGCAAAGTACTTAATCATTATTATAAATACAGGATTTATTACGTACCGTTATATCGGCGCTACGACCGACGGAATTACCGATATTAATATAAATACGTGCTCGTATTTATATTAATGATTAAATTAAATCACGACAGTTTTCCATGTATTTAAGTTGATTTTATTTACCATGGCTGGAAAGCCGTGTAAGGGAAAAAATGTATACCTTTATTTTCTCTCCCTTTTTCAAAAATTGCGTTGGTCTACTACCTTTTCACCCCGTAAAGATTAATCCATAGTTTCCTCGACAGATGTCTCAATAGACATCGAAGGGGTGAGGCCCCAGGCTGTCAGCCGTCAACGCTTCACAGTACATAAAGCATCGTGCACCACTGCACTGAAACGTCTTCCTGCACAACCCTGGAGCGATAGAGATTGTAAGGGATTTATTCGACGGTTAGTGACGGGAAATGAAGGAAAATCTCCAAGAAAGAATTTTGGGTGACTTAAATTACAATTTATATTTCTACAAACCTAGTTACTTTTTTTATGTCGGCATTTCTAATTAAAACTGACTAAACATATAGAGTAGTACAAGTGCTAGGTGATAAAGGCGTCGTATAAATTCAAACTAATATATATTCGAAAGTAATCTTCTGTCTGTTTATGTTTTCATGGCTCAACGACTGGTCCGATTTCAATGAAATTTTGTATAGCTAGTTTAAGATAGTTCCTTTTTATTGACAAAACAAAAGGGCAAACACGCGGCGGAAGCTGATTATTTAATTGATTTATAAATTATTAATGCATCGGTAAAGCCACAGTCATGTGAGTTCGCATCTAGTTCGGATGAGGTACTAATAAATTTGTAACTTAGCTTTGTTTGTGGAATGAAAAAACTAAGGAGATCATTAATTAACCTAATTAGGTCGGTTTTCAAATCATCTACCGAACCAATTTAATTCTAAGTTCCACGGTAAAAATTTAAGGTGGGTACTAAAGAGCAAGGGAAATTGCAAAGTGCCCACCCTACTGTTAACAGGAGAATAGAAAAACACTTTGGGACCATTTCCTGTGGAAGATGTACTGTGAGAGGATTCATTATCTACCCTCGACAAATCCCTATTTGGTTGGGGGGGCTTTACATGAAGTTACAAAGGCAAAATCGGAAACTTTCAACTACATTGATTTATAAATGTGGATGTAAATTTTAAATCAAAATATATTTTTATAGATGTTTAATTAGACCACTACTAGCACTGATTTATTAAACTACTAGCTTCCGCCAGCGGTTTCGCACGCGGTAATCCAGGTTATAATCTACGTTCATACCAAATTTCATCGAAATCGGTTCAGCCGTTACGACGTGAAGAGTAACAAATATCCACACATACATACATCGGTACGAACTTTCGCGTTTATAATATTAGTGGGAAGTGGGATTTGAAAGCTACCCATGCCGTTCGTATAGGAAAGTTTATATCCATTTTTGGCAAGTCCTCAGTTAATATTACTCCAATAAGGTAAGGGACGGTTTTATTTACTTTCGAACCCTTTCCCAACTCCAAATAAACAGCACTCTGAAACCCTACAATCATTACTCAAGAGTATTTTCATTCCTAATAGAAGGATCTCCTTTATAAGGGTGTTATTTCATAGCCCTTTATATAACCAGCTGGATAAAATCATACGCCAATTAGCAAAGTTATCAGGAACAGTTTAAAAATATTACTTTTGTGGAACATAGTTTAATCTGTAATTGTTGCTCTAGGAATGAATAAAGAATATTCATTTTACTTGGGTATTCGTAACACTTGATGATACTAATTACTACTAGGGTATATGTATGACGACCTCCGTGGCGCAGTGGATGTATAGCCAGCTGAGACGCAGGAGGTAGCGGGTTCGATTCCCGCCGCGGAACAAATGTTTGCATGATCTACAGATATTTGTTCCGTATCTGGGTGTTTTTCTATATATTTTATGTATGTATTTACAAAAAAAAAGTATATAAGTATTCTATCAGTTAACTGGTTCCCATAGTACAAGCTCTGCTTAGTTTGGGGCTAGATAGCGCTGTGTGAAATGTCCAGCAATATTTATTTATTTATTATTATTATTATTATTAATATAGGTACTAGCTGTACCCTGCCACGCTTCGCTGTGGCACATGGCAATGGTTGAGAAATGAGAAACAAAACAAAGAATACATTTCATATAAGTTTAATTTTGCAATACCTCAAATTCAAATTTCAAATTCAAATTTATTTATTTGGAACATAAATAAAGTACAATATACAAATGAAAACGTTGACAACTGCAAAAGTTAAGAAAAACTGAGTAGCAGTGTCAGCGCCCTCTTCCAAAACCGAACAGAACAACGTTCCAGCAGTCGATAAAAGTAAATTTTTTTTTTCTTCTAATACCTAATGATTATAATTTTAAGTTAATACTACGTGTGTGTGAGTGTGTGTGTGATGTGTTTATGTGGAGTGTGTGTGTGTGTGTGTGGAAGTGAGTGTGTGTGGAAGTGAGTGTGTGTGTGTATGTATGTGTGTAGAAGCGAGTGTGTGCGGGAGTTTGTTTGTGTGAGTGCGTGCGTGTTCTCGTGTTTATAATTTTGCTAGGTAGGGGGAATCATAATATTCTCGGTATCTTCGTACGTTAGTGATTGTAGCCAGGTTTTGCATTTAATTTTACATCTGTGGAATGTCAGAGGATAAATGTCAATAGCTTTGTTTACTCTGTTGTACAAAGAACAGCTTATATAAAAGTAGTGTCTTCCAGCTAGGGCAGTTTTGTGGGGCTGTATGCTGCAAACCTTATCAGAACGACGCTTAACGGAGCTCAAAACTGGATCGAATGAGAGTTCGGTGTGTTTCCGCAAAACTGTCGCTAGGACAAATAGCTGTCGCACTGTAAGGACTTCACAGATTGAATATAAGGAAGTAGTGGGAAAGCGTCTAGGGTTAGAAGGTCATGACCTTCAGTACAGCTCTCTGGGCTCTCTCCACTCTCAACATAAGAGTCTTAGCAGAACCACCCCATGCAGTTATACAGTAGGATAAGACCGATTGAGCTAGAGCATAGTAAACCATTTTAAGGCAAGGGAAGTCAGCGCTGTTACGAAGTTGCTTAAAAATGTACATTAATTTTCTGATTCTGGACACTGTACACTCAATATGCGGCACCCAAGACATGGTTCCATCCAACCAGACACCTAAATATTTAATACTTAGAGTGCGCTCCAATTTGGGACAGTGGCATGGGTTAGGTGTTGCTGCAGAACAGGCATGGGCACCGATAATGAAAGAGGAGGGAGGTTGAGTTCTGATGCTTGGGGAGAAAGTTATGAATTTGGTTTTAGGAACATTTAGGGTAAGAAGATTCTGGGAGAGCCATGTCAGAGCTGATTTAAGAGCAGATTCCGCAAGTGAGTTAGCCGCTGCCCAGTCGTGACCTCCGATTAGAAGAGCTGTATCATCAGCATACGTAAATATACTGCAGTTCGGGAGAGACAAATTGCACAAATCGTTAATGTATATGAGAAAGAGAGTGGGTCCAAGAACACTCCCCTGCGGGACACCGAAACTTAAACCCTCTTCCTTGCTGGACAAATCATTAATTACGACTACCTGTCTGCGGTCGGAGAGGTAGCTCTCAAAAAGTCTGTTAGTGATGCCTCTAATACCAATCTCTTCGAGTTTGTCCAATAGGATGGGGACAGACACAGTGTCAAAAGCCTTTGATAAATCAATGAATATACCAATTGTTTTAAGCTTTTTGTCAAGATTTTTGGCAATTGCAGTAGTGAGTTCAGTAACCGCGTCTTCAGTTGACCTGTTTCTCCTAAAGCCATATTGGTTTTCTGCCAATATATTTTTATCATTGAGGTATTTTATGAGACGGTTGTTCAAAATTTTTTCAAACACCTTTGACAACACGCTGAGAACTGAAATTGGCCGATAATTATTGACTCTGTCTCTGTCACCTCCTTTGTAAATGGGATGAATTAAAGCTTTCTTAAATACCGAGGGAAAGGTGCCGGTAGACATGCATAGATTATAAAGATAGTTGAGAATGGGGGCTAGGATGTGTCTAGAACTCTTAACAACAGATGTAGGAATGCCGTCCCAACCGGCGGCACATTTAGTTTTGAGGTTTAAGATAATTTTTTCTATCTCATCATTGTCGGTGGGATATAAAGCCATAGAGTCGAGAGGAGCTAAACTAGAAGGGTTAGGGAAGACTTTCGTAGGTGTTGGATAGGGTTGGATTTGGTGTATTTTAGAGGCCAAGTCTTTTCCCACACTCGCAAAGAACCTGTTAACCATATTGAGAGAGGTGGAGGGGTTTAAAGACAGTGTCAGTAGCTCCTCAGAGGAAGATTGTTTTTTATTTAGGTTTAACATATCCTTGATAATATTCCACGTTGCCTTTGGATTATTCCTGGCCTTCCGTAGATAGATACCTGTGGATATACAATACATTACTATTGCGGTTTTCAGCGAGTGTTTTCCTGGCTTCTGGCAGATGGCGCGGTCATTGGTACACAGCTGATCGTAAAAAAAACTGTTTTTTCGCGGTCGCGGATATGTGACTGATGCAAAAAATAGATAAAAACAATCCTTGATGCGGATTATATATCATGCTAAAATTTCAGCTCGATCGGTGCAGAACTTTTTGAGTTTTTGAAGCGTACACAAACCAACATAACATTTTTATATATATAGATTATATATTATCAGCCCATAGACTATAGGAGTTAAGCACTAGCTACAATAGCTAAATATAATGAGCATGCTTAATGCTATACCTTTAGGGGTTTGCTTTTATGAACTTCCTCAGCAAAATCCATTTACCACACTTCAGTCTCGATCACACAATAGAACCGAGAAACCAAGATTGAAACATAGCTAGCTACAAGTACCACACATTCACCGAAACGTAAGTCTGAGTTATTTACATACAAATTAAATGTGACAATATTATTATTTTATTGTAGTTATAGATTAGCGATTGACCACGATCTCGTCTGATGGTAACCGATGATGCAGTCTACGATGAAACACGCTTGCCTGGAAGAACTGTAGGTATGCTTGACCTACTAGGTAATACTTTATTATAGGAGATGGATGGTTAGGGGCCGTCCATTAATTACGTGAAGTGTTCAAGGGGGGGGGTGGGTCCTGCCGAATCTCGCCCAATCTTACGTGCGGGAGAGGGGGAGTCTCGTCTAGGTTACGAGAGAAGCAATCTTGAAATAATGAAGCCAATTGTGTTTTTTTTAAATAAGTCCAACACATTTACCCTATAATACAAATTTTGACAAGTCTTACGACATCTCCCCAGAGGGGGGAGGCACTTAACATCAGGTGGGGCCATATGCTTGTTCCAGCTCCATGTAGTATATAAAAAAAGAAACATATTTAATCGCGTTTTGAAGACCCCCGGGTTATAGATAGCTATTGTATGCAGTAAAACAGCTGTTTTCTTTAAACTGTGGCTGCATTTTCCCTAAACACAAGCAGAAGGCATGTGCGAAGGTTCTGAAGGTGAACTCTAATAGGCTTTAAGCCGAATGGAGAGAGCGGATTGCGGTGTTGCAGGGTCCGTTGACTTAATGAAATGGTGCTGTAGGCATTTTTGTTAGGGAAAGCCTTTTATTTGTCTTTGAGATTTAGGTATTCATGTTCCAAAAAAACTTATGATAACGTTGCTGAGGGTTGAAATATGTTATGATTATAATGAGACTAGCTGACCCCGCGAACTTCGTACCGCCTTAGAATCAATAAATAAATGTTTTTAAATTTCAGACTCGTAGGAAGTAGAATTCCAGAGATTTATAAAGTCATCACCTTTGGTTGTGATGTTTGTAAAATATTGTATACTTCTTCTTTATACCGTGTCAATACTTGTAAAAAACTTAACACTTTTTTTGATAATAGGCGACTACTTGAATCGGACTGAATGTTCACCGTTTAACGTTCCTTAGTACGTGAAGAACAAAACTTTGTACCCCTTTTCAAGCTTATTGCGTATACGGAGGAGTGTTAGATTTGGAATAGTTAAAGTTTAAAATCTTGTTTATAAAGTTTTGGAGGAGGGGCGAAAGTTGAAATATGTTAAAAAAAAACAAAAAATAACATGATTGCCAATTTATTTTGCTCTAGAAACTGTACTAGAAAGTGTACTCCAACTATTTTCTCTGGCTGATAAAAGTAAGTTTCTAAGGACTGGACCATAAAACCAGGATAAGAAAACCAGGAGATTAAGATAAAACGGCGATAGTACTTATCTGGAGAAAATACATCTGATAAAACATTTTATAGAAAGTTTAACCTCAGAGTGGATCTGTTTCTTCTTAGGCCTTCTACTATTCTGAACTCTTGATACCGATGGGAAAAAAAAAGAATTTATACATAAGACTTCGCAATATAAAGTATGTAGGTACTTTTCGTAAAAAACTTTTTCTGAGACTTTACAACTTTATTGTTATACAAGGGCTGTAGGAGATCAAATTTTCATTTGAGATATTTTGGCCTACGAGCGAGAGAATACGAGTGAAGACGCTAATCAAGGGATCGCTTACACCCGAGTATAACAAATAACTTTTCATCACGAATGCGAGAAAATTCAAAAATATTTTTTCTATAAGTTTGTGAGTAAAAAGAAAATTTGTGTTCCTGGTATCCATTGTTTTTTTTTTACTATTATACCTCTTTCATTCAACAGAAATAAGGATTTGACATGGAGGTTGTATTTCATCATAGTATTATTATAAATGTGGCCTCTATAATTTTTAAATAGAAATAAGGATTTGTCATGGATATGATTGCAATGCGCCTCATTCTACTTTCAAATTTGCTTATGATCCTAGGGCCGTAAATTGCATTTACGCATCAGGTATCAAGCTACCAGTAAGAACTTTCAGAGCATGAGTGACGAAAAATTATTATTTTATAAATTGAGTGATTTCCTACGTTCGAAGATGTTTGTCAATCACCATTTATGTGAACATTTGAGAGTAAAACTGGTACGATACAACCTAGTAATTTCAACGGATCGATATAACGATATCTGGGACATTACGAACGCAATGAAAGCTACATTGTAGGTATCTCACTGCAATAGAGACGTAAAACCGATGAGCCAATCTAGTACGGATATTCTTAGATTCCTTCCTAGTACAAGAAAATGGCATAACTAGCGATGCACTATCCTACTTTAAGTCATGAGAAGTCAATGAACTTGCCGATGAGGTGGGGTTTATGTAAGAAGCAAAGTGCTATTATGTGCTACGGTTAGTATTTTAGATTTTATGAGTAATTTGAGACAATGCTACGCAGTATTTGATACCCAATTGCCCACATCCCACACATATTTTCGACTTTCTCATTTGCATGAGATTTTAGTCACTATTTTTTTATTGAGAATATTTGAGGCTTGAATGCTACTTCATCTGATATTTATGTAGGTTTTTAATTGTTAATAAATTGTTTTAGGTACAGAGAGCAATGCTAATTGGTTTAAAGATTAATTTTAACAAGAAGGATAATTATTGCCTTAAATTTTTTACTATCGTCGTGTGATCTTTGAACATACAGGAGGGTTACCAATAACACTATTTTCTGTCCCTTACTTGATGACGAGGAAGAGCCCCCTTGCCTAGAAATAACTAGTGCATTCGGTCTTCAGTGGAATTTGATGTGGTCAAACTTTGCACATTGACCTCGAGGGTATTGAAGGTCTACGAGATCATCCACTTTAAAATGTAAAACAATGAGTAAATAAAAAAATAAGACCAAACAAAGCACAGTTATCTACTTAATTTGCTTGAATTTACATATGAAAACCATTGACTGAACAAAATTGGCAAGAGAAAGACGCACTTTAGTATCACGCTAAGCCCGCACAACGTCAGGGATGAAAAGTTATAAAAATGGTTGGAATCAACATCCTATATAAAACATTACGGAAAACCAGCGCTATTAAAGCAATAATGTTACTGTACTCTGCTAAGTGATGACCTGTTTTGTTGTCTAGATTTACATGAATAAATGTTTATGACTAGAATCTTAGATTTAGGTTCTAGTTTTAATAGATCTCAGACATTTTAGAATCTACGACCAGCAGTGGACTACTGAGGACTTTAGAGTAGAAGCCTTTTTAAAAAAAATACCATTTCTAGCTTTAAACAGAATAATCGCGGTCTGACTAAACGTTTCCCGCACACTCGCAATCTGATAAGGAACGCATAGTCATGAATCCACGATGTGCCTCCGTTTATTAAAACCTGGCGTCATGCTCCGACCATTTCCAAGCCGCGAGGTGCCTATTCTGCTATCTACAGTGTTTTACGCGACATTTTTGTCGCTCGCACGTGACTTTAGAGTACCTGCATTCAGCTAGGAGTTACAGCTGAAAAGGCTATCAGCAGACTCACTATTCTACGCTATTAACGCACGGATGGAGCAAAATGGGGCAATAGCCGTGAGCAGGCAACCTGGTTCGTTTGTTGCATTAGCTACACGACAATATATGTACTTCTAAAGCTGGTTTTTGGTTAAAATATAGGTCTACGCATGAAGTAGGTAAGTGTAATCCCTAACCGAATCTAACTCAGCGGGAGCAACTGTTGAGACATCGAATAATCTGAAATTGATTGTAGATTGCTTGAAGTAGATAGTGTCTTTAACTGACCTAGCTGCAAAGTTTAAGTCTGTGTCACAATGTTCACAGTGACACAGCAGTCCTGAGAAGTGAAAAATGCATGTGTCTGTACATTACTCTTTCGCTGCCACATTTTTTCAAAGGACGTGAGTGGGGATGTATGTGGGTGAGTATTTTTTACAGGGATATACTCCTGAATGTTTCAAGGCAATTCTTCTACCTTACGTCAGTAAATTAGTGTAGAATATTCTGGAAATTCAGTGTGAAAAAGGCTTTTTAGCTGGCGTTTATGTTGAGAAACAATAAAAAATAGTTTTTTATTAAGTACTAACTTCCGCCCGCGCCTTCGCACGCGTGGTTTGTCAATAAAAAGTAGCCTATGTATTAATCCAAGATATAATCTTCATACATAACAAATTTCATGAAAATCCATACAAACTTTCGCGTTTATAATATTATTTGGGTAGTTTATAAAAAGTATCTAAGATTTTGAAATTAAGAATTGTGTAGCTCTTCTTTAACCTTATTTGAAACTAAAATTTATCGACATAAACATATTAGCATTATTTTTGGTAGGTATGTATAAAGTTGTTCATATAATGCTACAAAATGAGATAGTTAATACCAGAAGTCAATGACTACAATTATTACGAGTAGGTAATTATGATAATGGCCGCTCTGGGCGATGAAATTACCCAAATCGTCTATTTCCGCAAATGCCTAATAATAAACATACAAGCACGATTTGTGGTAGCATTAATGTCAAATGTTTATATTTGGTGCTGTATAAATAGTGGTAGATTATGTTGCTGGGGCTCGGGTGAGCTTGGACAAATTGGTTTCTGGATATAAATGAGAACAGCCGATGAACATTGTTTAAAACTTGCAAAATGGTCTTCCTTTTTCGTCGTATCACTGTATATTTCAAGGCCGATTCACTTAATTAAATACAGTAGTCTCAGTAATCCGGGACTTTAGTAGTCCGGTACGTCAAATAATCCGGAACCTCCAATCACCCCTCCCTCACCCCTCCCTACTAATTTTTTTTATAAAATGCTTTATTTTATTTACATATTACGAATTTTTCGATACAATTCAATAATCCGGCATCCCCTAATTTTTAATAGTGCCGGATTGGTGAGACTACTGTCAAATTCCAGTTTTAATCGAAACTCGATGTCTATAAATTCAACGCTTGACGTAAATGAAAGGTGACGTTGGCCTTTACTTAGGCCTTATAATTCGATCAATTGTTTATTGAAGTTTCCGAATTATTATAACAGATATTGAAGGAACCCGCAGTAAATGGTTTTGTTTTGCGCTCATGCACTAAAGAGCGAAATGTTTAAAGTTTTTTAAGCGCTTCGTAAGTCTTTCCGTTAGTTTTCTGCCCAAGTTGTCTTTTGCGATGTTATAAAATAAATAATAAATAAATAAATATGGCTGAACATTTCACACAGCGCTATCTAGCCCCAAACTACGCACTTACTAAGAGCTTGTACTATGGGAACCAGATAACTGATACGAGGGGTGATCTTATATACTTTTTTTTTGAAGTGAAACTTCTTTAGCATCGTTGTGATTTGAAAGTCGATGAAACGAAAAAGCGACAGTAAAAAGAGACAGACACATAAATTCATAAGATTTAACGTGGGAGAAAATGAGATAGATACACTGTTTCTTATGTTCGTGGTTCTCTTTGTGCTTTGCTTCCTACTCAAAGTTAGATATCATTACTAAAACCTACAATTATCATCTTCCTGACAATTTACATTCGTCTCATTATCTTGAAACCAAAATTTTTAAGGTTTCTCTTCTACCACGTGTGAATTGCACGCATGCTTTTTTTGTAAATACATACTTATAATATATAGAAAAACATCCAGACCCGGAACCTATATCTATAATCATACAAACATTGGTTCCGCGGCGGTAATCGAACCCGCGACCTCCTGCGTCTCAGCCGGCTATTTGCCCAGTGTACCACGGAAATAGTTAAAAAAGCCTGTTTAAAATGTCAGGCTCTTTCTCAAATGACAAAAGAGAACAAAATATATCAGAGTCTTGTGCTTAACTCATTGTAGGTACTAAAGTAGCTTTGTATAGTGCGATCGGCAATTCAACGGTAGTATTTCGTGTCTCGAGCCCAAACTGTCCTAGACAGCATCCAATGAATTGGCTCCAAAATATTTGTCTGCTGTGATGTTGGCCGGGTGCCAATCGGATCACTTTCGGGAAACTAGATAGAGATAAAATGTAATAGTCTGGATCGCCAGTATGCGGTAAGCGATCGTGACTCACTGAATACCAAGGGGTTATCGCAGTATCGGCTTCCTATTTCAACTCCACCTGACGTAACTACAATGTAATGCTACGAGTAGATTCTCGACCACGCAGGTGATATTTGCCATTAGAATGGGGTGCATGGGTGAGTGAGAGAGAGAGTGGAGTTCAGCTTTATTGATCGAGCGAAGCGAGATCTCCAAATCAACTTGGGCAAATCGGCGCGGCGTTGTATGTATGTATGTTTGTTTGTTTGTCCGAGGATAACTTTTGAAGCGTTTATCCGATCATCGTGAAATTTGGTTTATAAGTAGGAAGGTAATGATGGCACAATTTTGGTGTGACTCAATGAGCTAAAAATTTTGGGGGGTTGTTCAGATATTGGGGATCAAGAGGGGTAAAAAAAAATTAAAATGAGACTAATAGGTCAAGTGAGACGTCAAATGAAAGGTCTTCATTAGTACATTTCGACCTCGTTTTTACTTTAGTAAAGTTTTTGTAGTTTTTGAGTTATAAATATAAAATAATAAAAACTAAACTTTGACAAAATTCACAGGGTACACCAGTGACTCCACAGTGCTGTAATTTGGTATGCGTGTAGCTTATGTATCACAAATATAGGCAAAAGTCTGAAATCTAGAATAACTGCAATTTGTACCCCAAAAAAATATAACCAATTAACATGAACTCCCGTTACCTGTAATTTGAATGAAACTGTAGGTCAAGTTAGTTGGTTTTCATTTCGTCGCACTATTTTGATAGTCAAAGATTACGAATAATATTTTTTTTTGTTTTTATGGTAGACTCGCGAGATCTCAGTTCGGGGCGAACCACTAGTTATTGCATTACGAATATTCAAACTGCAGGAGATTGGACACCTGAATTTTGTTACTTTTGAAACTATCATAGTTATGAACAATATTTTCACTAAAACGGGATATTTTTCTGTGAACCAGAAGACTGTAGAAACTATATTAAAAGTTCCCGTTCATCACTAAAAACCCTACATGTGAACATCCGCAGTATTAAGAAAAATTTCAGTGAGCTCGAAGCTCTATTAAGTAGAATTACGACTACTTGCGATGTTGTCATCCTCTCTGAATGTTGGCTTAGCAAAGTCCCACAAACCCCTGTACTTGATGGTTACGTCTCATACCAATCCAACTACACAAATCAGAATGACGGCATTGTTGCTTTTATCAGGGATAACCTTGTGCACACCGTAGAAGATACAACTATTAAAGATGCAAATAGCTTAACAATAAAATTCAAGAGTGACATTGCTGTTGTAGCAGTTTATCGTCCACCATCTTTTAAAAACTGTAACATTTTCATAAATAGTTTAAATGATTATCTGGAGTCATTAAGGATGGTAAAAACCGTTGCTTTGGTTGGAGATATAAATATTAATATCGTACCCAATAGTAATGACCCTCACTGTGAAGACTACCTCAACATCCTTGCGTTTCAAGCAATGTTACCTGCTCACTTGTTTCCTACTCGCAAAGAAAGCTGTCTTGATCATGTCGTGTTAAAAACAAATCGAAAAGCTACTACTCTCGTGCTAAACGCAACACTTACTGATCACTTTCCTGTTGTCTTTTGCTGCGACTGGCATACGAATAATTATAAACCTATCAGAAGCACTAAAGTAGTCAATAAGGAAGCAGTAGTATCAGAAATAAATCGTCTTGATTTTGCACCAATACATGATTCTGAAGATCCTGAACATGCTGCAACACTACTCGTTAAATTTATATCAGATATAATTAAAGCCCACACTAAAATTATTAAGATCCCGTCCAGTAAAATAGTTATTAAGCCTTGGATTTCTCCTGGCCTTCTCAAATGCATAAGAAACAGAGATAAATTGTACAAAAAACATATAAAAGACCCACATAATGAATTAAAAAATACTATTTACAAAAGATACCGCAACTATTGTAACAATTTGCTTAAAAGGCTTAAACGTGAATATGAGCGTAATGAATTTGAGAATGCCAGAAGTAATCCAAAGGCTACTTGGGAAGTTATTAAAAAAATCACCTGTACAAACAAACCTAGGACACAACCACTAGAACTCTTAAATTTACTAGATAGCTCTTTAAACTCTGTAAACTATGTTAATAAATATTTCTCAGAAGTAGGCAAAAATTTAGCTTCACAGATTCTTACTCCTGAATCACATCATCCTAGAAGGTCATCAGATAAACCCATCTATACCAACCTGAACTCTATGTTTTTATTAGATGTAGACGAGGATGAAGTGCTAAGGACTATAGTGGACCTTAAACCTAAATGTGCAGTGGGTTGGGATGGCATTTCCAGTGCTATTATTAAGGCCACGAAAAACACCCTTGTACCCGTTATAACCTTCGTCATTAACCTATGTTTCTCCCATGGTGTCGTCCCACGTGTATTTAAGAAGGCTCTTGTACACCCTATTTACGAATCTGGGGACAAAGGCAGTGTCGATAATTATAGACCTATATCAGTTCTTACAACATTTTCCAAGATTTTCGAGAAATGCCTTAATTCTAGACTCACTAAATTCTTGAACAAATATGATATCCTTGCTGCAAATCAGTATGGATTTAGAAGGGGCCGATCAACAGAAGATGCTGTGCTTGACCTTACTGACAGCGTAGCTAAAAATATTGATTCCAAACATAAAACAATCGGTATCTTCCTTGATCTTTCAAAGGCCTTCGACACTGTCTCTGTCCCCCTCCTTCTTAATAAGATGGAGGCTTTAGGTATAAGAGGCTCAGTTTTAAGTATATTTTCTAGTTATCTAAGTGACAGATCACAGTGTGTTATTATAGATAACTTCACAAGTACAGATGAGCGACTAACTTACGGTGTCCCACAGGGTAGTGTCCTTGGACCTACCTTATTTCTCATATACGTAAATGAACTCTGCCGGCTTTCGTTGACAAACTGTAAGATTCTGGCGTATGCAGACGACACTGCACTTCTGGTAACTGGAAAAACCTGGGACGAGGTAAAGGTTCACGCTGAGAATGCCCTATGTAACGTTATACACTGGCTTTCGTATAACTTGCTTACCCTTAACGTCAAAAAAACGAAATATGTAACCCTGGGCCCAACTAGCTCGTCGCAGCCTCGTGAAAGCTTTGCACTCAGGGCGCACGTGTGCAATCCTGACTCACTTGTTTTATGTAACGATTGCAGTGTTATATACCGAGCGGACTGCATCAAGTACCTAGGGGTATTGATTGATAGCACCCTTAACTGGAAGCCTCAAATATCTGTTACGTCAACTAAAATAAGAAAATTACTTTACATATTTAAAAAACTAAGATCTAGTGCAGACTATCACACCTTAAAAACAGTATATTTCGCGTTAGCACAGTCTGTCCTGGCTTATTGTGTTGCGGCATGGGGAGGGGCTCCAAAGACTTCACTCATAAAGTTAGAACGAACTCAAAGAGCTATCCTCAAAGTTATGCATTTCAAACCTATGCTGTTCCCAACGCAAGAGCTCTATTCCCTTAGTGATGTTATGTCTTTACGAAAGATTTTCATACTAAATATAGTCCTACGTAAGCATTGTACTCTGTCCTATGAAGCCAGTACAACAATAGTTCGAAGAACTGCCAGTGTATGTACTGCACAACCGTGCCGTACAGTTCTTGCTTTTCGCCACTTCCATTTCTTAAGCCCCATTTTATATAACAGATTGAATAAAAACCTTAATATCTACCCTTTAACACACAAAAAATGTAAAGAGAAAGTTAAAAAAATGCTATCTACTCTTACATACGAAGAAACCGAAGAAATCATACAGGTAAAATAATAACTTTCCCTCTATATCATTAGATTACTGTTATGCGCTCGCAAGTTACACCCTTACCCACCAGAGACACATACCCACACAAACACTCACCCTTACACATACGCATACTACCACCCACCCTTACACATACACACACCACCACACACTCATTGACACACTACCATAAACTCACACACCTTCCAACCCTCACACACGCAGACCCCTGCATACACACTACTACACCCTTTTACACCCTCATGGACCCACTCCCCTAACACTCTGAAACACACTCACACACACATACTTACACACAACTTACTTACCATGGCATAGCATGTTTATTTATTTGATTTTTCTTTATATACTTTACTTTTTTTATTTAAATCAATTTTGTAATTAGGTTAATTGGTATACTTCGTAATCAGGAAGGAACGTCAAACTCATTTAGTTGTATGTACGGGCACTGGAAACTGCGACACAGTATTTTACTAATGCAGTTTCCAGTGTTCACTTTGTTTTAGTTACATGTAGAAAGTTCACAATAAATAAATAAATAAAATAAATAAAAAATTTACCATGACTTATCAGTTTATCGCCATGATCACGGGGATCATGGCGCATGCAACGGTGTCGAAATATGGACGCTCAAAAACTGACAAACCATGGTAAATATCCAATTTTAAGTGGTCAACGGCCGTGTTTTTAACCTTGATTTATCGTTCGAAATAGGTAGGTATGGGCTTCTACACTACGTTTTTCTTTCGATACGTATAGGATGACAATAACTTAAGCACTATTATAAATGGATCGTATTAAATGTTACGAGCTGAGGGTTCGGGATAAAATAATGGGAATCGATCTCACCAAAATAACACTTTTATTCAGCACTAAACGATGAATACACGAACTTGGTCACACGTATCACAACACACTAAATCACACCACTGATGCACCACTTATAGTCACCGAAATGATCGCACGTATAGCTTAATCCAGACTGACTCGGGAGCAACTACTGTTCACGCGAGACCCTTCCCACGTCAGTCCTCCAGGGCCTCGCTGAGACTAACTCACTGAGACTAACTCAGACTCGAGACTGACTCAGACTGACTGTCCGGCCATCTCTCCGGCCTATTTATATCGCACACATTTCGATTGTTCGAGAACGATGTTGATCCTTCCAGGAAAGGGTCGGTCCCTCGACACAATGGCCACTCCCCATTCTGCGAAACCATAAACAATAGCAACAATAACACAGAAGACAAAAGCGTTCGAGAAGGTTCGATTATTACTCATTGTTTAACAGCCTCGGCGTAACATAAATAATTCACAAAATCTAAGCCATGATAAAATGACAAGTAGCGTTGCTAGATTGAGATAAATTATAATGGTTTGGTCTGGATCGCGGAGGCATGCGGTCGTGATGTCGTGACTCACTTGCTGTGCCGGTATTTGGGAATGTTCATTTAGTTGGGGCGGAAGGCTAGTCCGCTTTATCGAGATGTCTACTATCGCATTTTCTCGTTTCTACCATATTTTCTAAGGTATGTACGTAACTAAACTAACATATAAATGAGATCTACTTGTGCAGTCGATATATGGACAATTTTTAATGAAGAATTATCAACATCTTGAGTTAGAGTCTTGAGTTTATGTTCTCGAATACATAACAGGCCTACGGATTTTAGTATCCATGCAAACTTGTTGCTTGACTTTAATTTTTACTTCGCGGTCAGGATTAGTTCAATAAACTATTGGGTAAACAACATTAAAATATATAAAGATAAAAACAACAATAACAATTAACAACAATAAAACAACACTGACGCGGACCATACAAGCGCTAAATCTAGTGGCGGTTACCAACGACATATTCCACTGTCCAAAGAGCGAGTTCGTAAGAGCTACATTATTTAATTTTTGTTATTGTAAATATGATATATGACGAGATGTATTATGACGAGTATTATATTATGAAGATTTTATTGTAATTATTTTGTTATTATTTTATTGAAATTTTCTCATTGACATTTGTATTTGTAGGTGTATAATTTGTTTATTATTGGATTGATTTGATTTTTTATTTTTGCTCTACATTTGATGACTCTATTGTATTAGGTCTAACCTGTAAAAATAGATGTATTGTTTTAAATAAATTAAAAAACAACCATTTAAAGATTTAAAATAAGTTTTGTCACTTTGCTGCCAAATTCAACCCATTCCGTCTTATCGTATAGTATACCTACAGTACCTAATTCAACTAGGAAACTATTCCACAATATCTTAGATCCTAGGATTATACTGGTTTCACGTAAAAAGCCGGTTATCGTGGAAAATAAACGCAATGTCTTCAAATAACTGTTCTTACATAGTCCAGCAGCCTGCTTGGTATATAATTTGTCGTTGCTTTCAGTTAAATCAGTGCTACCGGAGCGAAGGAGGGCGTATGCGAGAGCGTATGCCGACCTCCATCCCCCATAGCAGTGGCCTAACTATATATGATAGCAGCGCACGAATATCCGTGCGTCTCTCAAATGAGAAAGCTGGGCTAAACCCTGAAAGATGGGCCCGCAAAAGCGGACAGACGCCACCGGGGTCGCGGAAGAATGTTCTCTGTTCCCGTGTCCCCGGTATAAAGCAAGAGGAGGAACGCCGTGGAGGCTTAGCTGGTAGGAGTCCGACATACCGCTCCCTGGGTTCAGAGCGGATTCAGGAGGATTACTCCACGTAAAAAAAAAACTAAATAAAGAGCTAGCAAATAACAGTGGTGATTGCCGATGGAACAAAACCTTGACCGAGTAGTGGCCGAAGCCTAACAAATCCGGGTCATCCGAAAGCAAGATGGGTAGACAATGTCAAGTAAATCGCGGGGGGAAACACCTGGATGAGAGACGCATAGGATAGAGGAGGCTGGCAGAAAACAAGGGCGGCCTATACCCAGCCGTGGGTGATTCCGAACTGAAAAAAAGAGGATAATGATGAAAAAAAGTCGGTTAGAATCTTCATATCGTATTTGAATTATCTCGACAGTGGAGGACTCACAACATTATAATAATACATCATTTAATTTAAATGGCATTTAATAAAATGGAAGAGTTTACTATAACATGCAGTCCTTAGAACGTGTTTATTTTAATCTAATATTGAAGATGAATTTCAACTGTTTGGCAGTGCTTATTTCTCAAAATATGTCGACTGAATGCAAAACCTTGTAAAACTCAGCGCTGACCACCAGCTTTCGTTATAAATACGGTTTCTCAGATCCCAGGACTGTGCCGGAATGCACGCGAGATCAGGAACTTGCCTGTTATCGTAAACCCAATGTAATGGAAAATAAATTTTATAGAGAGCTTATTTCAGCCAAGTAGGAAGTAATGTAATACTCTGCTGATATTTTTGATCCACAATATTATGTTTATAACTTGCATAGTTAGTTAAGTTTCTATATGTAAATTGGATATAATATTTTAGAATTGTATCCTATATCTAGATATATTTCAGAATTCAGAAACATGATTTAGTATTTAGTATTCAGGGATATTTCAGTATGTGGTGTGTGATATTGTATATTTTACTTTAGACTCTGCTTTTTTAATGAATGCAATCGAACAAACAAGTTTTCAAATTAAATTGACTTATTTACGTTTCTATGTGTGACATTGGATATTGGATCCTATATCTAGATATATTTTAGATTCAGAACCATGATTTAGTATTCAGGTATATCGGATATTTTACTTTAGACTCTACTTTTATGATGCAGACCGTCAACAAACAAGTTTTCAAATTAAATTGACATGGATACCTACACTACCTATCTGTGCACCTGTGCGCAGAATTTGTTATTAAGAATTTATTATATATATATATATTTTTTGCTAAATAGTTTGGCAGGCAACTATCAGTATCTACTACTCGTATATACTTAAAGAATTAAAAGGCAACACATATAATATTACTAGCCGACCCTCCGCGGCTTCGCACGCGTGGTTTTATCAATAAAAACACATTTACGCAGTTAGGTAGAAAGTAACCTATGTCCCAATACCGGTCATAATAATCTATCTGTATACTAAATTCTATCGAAATCAGTCCCGCCTTTTAGTCGTGAAAACGTAACAGACAGAGAGACAGTTACTTTCTAATTTATAATATTAGTATGGAAGAACATGTTACTGAGGAGCTATAAAAAGTATGTTGGTTGTTTAATGCATGTTTTTATTTCCTGGGTTATTTATTATACTAGATATTAACCTACTAACTTCTTCTCGAGGTATACTAATAGTCATGTGGAGTAATTTTAACCGCAGTTGTTACAAACCACACTGTAACCTTGCGACTGGTGTATTTATACTTGTTTGTGCTTTTTGCATTTGAGAAGAAAATGCTCAAAGTACTTGCATTTATGCTTTGTCTAAAATTATCCAAAACATTATCAAACAGGCAGGCGAACGTAGCGTAAAACTGTTCCTAATTTTGCAAAGGAAACCAAATATTATTAAGTTTTTTTTTCTTCTTCCAAGTTTTATCTGCGGTCAGTTTTACAACTATGGGCAATTGTTTCTGGGGGTTTGTCGGGCAGAGTGCACTCCAATATCTCACTCTTCATTCTTTTCAGTCACCAAGTAGCATGACATCTTTTCTTATCAGTCTCTTCTTATATGAAGGCTTTGTGAGTTGTTGTGCCAGCTTATTTGGGTGTATTTTCAGCTTTTTCTGGTATGTTTGAGCATTAGCTTTGATCTCATCAGAGACCGTGTTGATTCGAAGTATGTCATGCAGCTCAGTATTTCTGATGAACCAGGGTGAATATGAAATATTTTTCAAGAGGCCATTCTGGTAGCGCTGGACGCAGTTCACATTTATATGATGACTAGCTGTTGCCCGCGACTTCGTACGCGTTATACTTTTAAATGTGTAGGTAGTAACCTAGAAATAAAGCTAAACCCGCTGTTGCAACTTGAATTGACACCCCATTTTTATTCGTTAGTATTTTTTATTCGTACAAGAAACAGTACATTTTATGAAGCGTGCCCTAGAAAGTTGTTGCTCCAAAGAACATTGACAAAAATCTGCCCAAATAGGCACATTTGACTAATAAAACAGTTTGTCAGTGTCACCGTCCCACAAAGACAACAAAATAAAACGCCGCGATAAAAGCAATTTGGTTAACTGTACTTACTCTCATATTCTTTGACAAAGTTTCAGAAATGCGGATATATAAAACATCTATGGAATCGTTCGCTCTCCTCATTCGCTCTGATACAATTTTCTTTCTCGTCTCTTGTTTTGGAAATTGAATTATGAAAGACAAGGCTTTTACGTACCATCTACCAAGTTAACCTTGATATTCTGTAAAAGCAAATTGAATTCATAAGTACCTACAAATGCGATCAAATTGATAAAACTCTGACAAAGAAGATACCGATTTTATTTATTTACTAAACGTCCGTCTAATGCATAATAAAATAGCAACCAATAGCTACTTTTAAGTAAATGCTATTATTTTCTGAAGTCTGTGATTGTTCTCTAATCTTAATAAAGAAATAATCTAATCTTTAAATATGCTTTTTGATACAAATTTTTGGTGAAGACCAGTTGACTTTAATTTCACAACTGCTGAAACTTTCAGGCAATTTAACATGTTAAAACGTGCTTAATTTTCTTTGAAATTATACACGCAAGCATGAAAGTTTTCAGACAGAGACCTTAGGAAGAATGTTATTGTCTGGCGCGCGCGGTGTCGGCAAAGAAAATGTGCCAGCGATCCGTCAGTGGTAGACATTATGCATTTTGATGTGTGCAGGGTCTTTGCAACTCGCTGTGTGCAAAGTCAGGGACGTTCTTTATGGATGGTTTCATTCATGAGAGCTAGCACGAGCAAAATCAGCGACCCATTTGCCACTTAAAATTTTTAAGAGCAGCGTAGAATATGTATTCATTAATATAAATTCATTCTATGAATTTCATTATTGCATCCATAGCAATCCCGTTAGTGAAATCAGGGTTTTAATGATTACGGTTTATTCAATTTTGGTACAAAATCAGCCCTGGTATAGTTCAGTATTTACGTAGAGAAATTAGAAATGTAATAGTATTTTCTACTCAAGTTATTGCACAAAGAAGTGGCTCAACGATTGAATTGAACTCGGAAAATGTACATCGATCGTCGATACAAGAAGGTTTCACTGAAAATTGCTCGATGTAGTGAAAATGTAGTGCAATATATTTTGTCAAGAATTTCTATTGTAGAGGCTGATTTGTTACCTGCACAGACTTTAAAAGCATTGTGCACTATTTTACTGTGAATATATGTATATATATACAAAGCATAGAATAGATAAACTAGATAATGTGTGTGTTATCGACAATAGTTATAATTGAAAAGTAAGTCTTAAAAAATAAAAAATAAACAGTAAACATTATACAGGAAACAGATGAAGAGCTTTTAATAGCGTGCATCCCTTAAAACTTACGGCATTCGGAAAATTACGGCAACACTCTGCCAGGGACATTATCTCAATGAATATGCATCCCAGAAGGGTTGCATGGGGCTACATTACAGGCGTGGAAATATTACAAACTCTCAATTCTGAGGTTCTAAAAGCCACAGAGATGATGACAGGGGCTAGTAAGTGTAAACTGTAATCGTCCTCAGGACTCTAATAAATAAGGATACGAGTTAAGGGGCTACCTTCATTGTTATTTCCTTAACGGGCCGTCTTATGGCCCTCTTAATTAATTTGAAACTTTCTGAGGTCTCCTGTGGCGTGCAATTTGAATAATAGCCGGGATAGGGTGCTGAAGCGTAATTTTAATTGCAAATATTTATGTTAAACGGGCCTAGAGGCGAGCCGAATGCCTTCTAGAATATTGCAAAGTATGATATATTGTACTGAAAAGTCTCGGAAATATCATAATTTATCATCTTTATAAAACAATTGGATCATTCGTTTTAATGTAAAGCAATAATGTTGATAACTCAATTTTACTTTCTAAATTAAACTCTTTCGGTCTGATTCATTGCAACTTACTGAATCCCTTAGTGTAATAGAAGTGTTGGTGTTACGAGATCAGCAATTACCTGAAAAATAAAAAATAAATGAGGTCACGATAAACTAAGCTAATCTCTTTACACCGCTGCACTTTGCATGGGTTGCAAATATTTGTTTGATGTTCTGGGTGTTATTATAAGGTAGATAATAATAGTTCCTGATATTAACGGTACAAGAAATCCCAGCGTGGGGACTATGTATTGAACTGTTAGCTGTTATGACAAGGTGCAAAACTTTTCAAAATCAACTCGATTAATGAAAATAAACGTAATACCTAATTTAAAAATCCAGTAGGGATAACTGAATGTTTTTTATCATTTCAAACAAAGTCAGTAAATATTCGAGCTTTGGAAAAAACAGTACTTAATGGTTAGAATAACTACACATAGACAACAAAGTACACGCCCGAAAAATAGGCCATTAATTTGGAGCAATATGTGGCGCAGTCTTATGATTTAGGTGGTAGTGAGTGCAGCTCTCGGAAAAACAAAACAGATGACGATTTGTGCGGTGCAAATGTCCATGCTTCTGTTGCATTACTTGTGCGCCTGTGACGTGTCAGCGAATGTAAAACATGGCACACACGCACACATTCACTGCTTTGTGGCCTACGTTTCGAACGAAAATTTATTCCCAACTTCTGTTCTATGATTAGTTATTCTAAGACCTAATGATTAAAAACATCCAATTAATGATAACTAGATGTCACAAGAAGGCGGTATATACTTAAATTTCGGGAGTTAAAATTAACACAAAATCGGTTTGTGTTCTGATCCAACCAGTGTAGCACGCCCAATCAATTTATAAAGGCACCATCCCATCAGACAGCCCTGTCACTTTCAGATGGCATATGAACGAACGGACAGCAATGAATGACAGTGATTTAACTGTACATACGAAACGATACGCTAGGTCTGATAATTGTTTATATAGATATATAAAGGTACGATTTACGGTTGCGTTTCGGAAAACTAATCATGATTATTTTGTCATTTGATTTTGATGTGTAACATCTTTCCTCTCGGTTTGTGCGAGTGATTTTGGCAAAACAGACGGAAATGTGTAACAGGAAACCGGGAAAGAGCGCTATTTGATTTCGCTCATTAGTCAAATGTACACATCATATACGACTACCATAAGGCTCGTAGTTTTTTTGTGATATTTTAAGGACCCAACATCTTTTGGGCATCAAGTCAACCGCACCTGCAAGCGGTGCGCCCTGCTGGTCAACGAACGAGGCACTGACGAACCCACTCGCCAACATGCAATTGGACCAGCATGGCTAACCCTCTCAAATATGGATTATTGGGGGGAGACCTTTGCCCAGCAGTGGGACAATATAGGTTGACAAAAAAATAAAATAATAATAATATTCGGTGTAAAATAGGTTATAAGTTTAGATAAATAAGTATGTGGTTCTTATCAGTTTTAATTTTTGTTTTAATTAGTACCTACCTACTAGTACTTTTGTACCTAACATACATACCTGCTGGTATTAAAATCCTTTATACTAAGATCCTTTTGCAATCCATCAGTAAAACAAACACTTTCAAAACACCACATAAAACCATTAAACTAGAAACAATACGTATAATTTTAATAAAAAAACTCTTTTTTAAGATTTTCAATAATCGGTATAATTTCCACGCCGACGAGTTATACCATGTAATCGTACCACTGTACTGAAATAACAGAACATTGAAGATTTCAAAGGAATTTCGCACGGCACGCTCTCATTCGTCACTAGTAATTACGCGCGACAATTTGAACGGATCACCTTATTCGAAAGCAGTAAGATCTATTTTGGAACTAAAGAAGAGACAGACTCACACACGCGATGTCTAACGATGTAGTGAATGATTGTATTGAAAATATGAACGACCTTAAAATGCCGACAGCGGGTGGCAATGATCGCCAGATATATACCGACTGTCTACAACACTCAATCTTTAGGCATGTGTATTTTATTTTGTAGGTCAGTTATTTTTAATGCTAACTGAACAAACTTAGTGACAATTTTGTATTTGTGTTGAATTTGATCCATTTCTGCGGTTTTTCCATCTTTATTGCGCACTGCCAAAGAGTGGAACGCCTTGCCTGAGTCTGTGTTTTCTGATAACTACAAGTATCTCGTCTTTAAGTCCTAAGTGAACATGTTTCTTCTAGGCAAGCGTGACTGCATTATCGCTTACCATCAGGCGAGATCGTGGTCAAACGGAAGCCTATAATATAAAAAAAAAATTACGCATCGGAATCACGTTCTAAGATTTACCTCAATAGAGATATTACCGTTAGTTCTGAAATACTAGTGGTTCGCCCCGAACTGAGATCTCGCGAATCTCCCATAAAAACAAAAAAAATATTATTCGTAATCTTTGACAATCAAAATAGTGCCAAGAAATAAATAACGAAATAACCTGACTTACAGTTTCATCCAAATGACAGGTAATGGGAGTTCATGTTATTTGGTTTCTCTTTTTTGGGGTAGAAATTGCAGTTATTCTGGATTTCAGACTTTTCGCTATATTTGTGCCAGTAAAGCTACACGCATATTAAATTTCATCACTGTGGTGTCACTGATGTACCCTGTGAATTTTGTCAAAGTTCAATTTTTATTATGGCACTTAACTTTAAAACTACCAGGTTTCAACTAAAAATAAAAACGGGTTCGAAATATACTTACAAAGACCTTTTATTAGATGTGCCATTTGCCCGGACAGTCCTATTTTGGTTTGTTTTTACCCCTCTTGAACCTCAATATATCAACAACGCCCCAACATATTAGCTCATTTAGTCACACCAAAATTGTGCTATCACTACCTATGTATCAAATTTCATGATGATCAGATCAACGCTTCGAAAGTTATTCTCGGACAAACAAACATACATACATACAACGCCGATTTGCCCAAGTTGATTTAGAGATCGCGCTTCGCTCGATCAATAAACCTTGAATCACACACTTGAATTAAAACGAACACGGATAGTGAGGAAAAATCCGGTTTAATTATTTATTTGTCATCAGGTTTGGTCTAGCACGGTAATAGTTCTTGCAAGAGTACATAACATTTGTTTGTTATTATTTGTTCCAATGAGCTTTCATCAGGATTACAAAAAAAAAATATTTTCAATAGCTCAATGGCGCTGACTAACGCTGACAGAACGCTGACAGAAACGGTTATTTTTTTATTATTTTTAATGTTATTTGTGGGGAAACAGGCTTACGGCCCACCTGATGGTAAGCGATCACCGTCGCCTATTGACACCGGCAACACCCGGGGTGTTGTCGATGCGTTCCCTATCCTGTAGAAACCTCTTTGCATTTCTCTTGAAGCGTGCCATGTCGTAGCCGAACGAGAAAATCTCAGTTGGTATTTGGTTTTTTGTCGATCACAATGTAAAAATGTATTTTACAGTGCCATCAACGTATCTGTTCAGGTGGACAAAGTTGGAAGTAATCCTGACATGTACAAATTTAGATACAAACTGTTCAGTAGACACTAGCGATGCTGTCAACTAAACATATAAGTTCGTGGCACTTGAACTTTCTTTAACAGTATAATGGGCCGCACACATGTAAACAATTTCTTTGCGCAAGCTTCTGTGGGAAGAATTTGTTCAAACTATTATACAAGGCTTGCGCATGCCTCTGTGTGTTCAACAATTCAGTTCAGTTAAATTAATCTTTACTTTCTCATATATAAATCATTGAGGCCGGCTTGCACAACGATCCCTAAAAGTTTTTAGCGACTGAACATGTTTAAATTTGACGATTTTGTATGATTTGACAATTCTCTAAATCATACTTGGCATCGTTGCGCTAGTAGCCCGTAGTCACTTGGAATGACATTATAAAATATAAAAAAACTAGCTGTTGCCCACGACTTCGTACGCGTTACACTAATAAATGTGTAGGTAACCTAGAAATAAAGCTAAACTTGCTGTTACAACTTGACTTGAAACCCCATTTTTATACCATGTGACCTGATTTATGGGACAAAAAGTAGCCTATGTGTTAATCCAGGTTATAATCTACGTGCATACTAAATTTCATCTAAATCGGTTGAGCCGTTACGATGTGATTGAGTAACAAACAAATAAATAAATAAACAAACTTTCGCATTTATAATATTTGCAAGCACTATCATATTTAATTTTAAAACCTTATTTTGTAACATATTATCAGCAAAGAATAAATGACTTATGACTCAAACAATTCAACAATATAGTTGTTATAATTTCCAGCACCGCAGTGATGTGTATGTCCGTTGACGCCAGGTGCTGCGGATATTGTACTGCAGTGTGCTCCACCGTGACCGCGCTGTATGGCTTTCGAATATATTATTACGCAGGAAAGGCGGTATCGTGCAACTGTCTCTTTGATATCAACGTACGCGTACATAATATGGATATTGACTATTTTCGGAAAAGTATTTAAACTACTTAATACGCAATCTGTTTTGTTATGTACGACATTAATTTAAAACACATATCCGAAATCGTATTAACTGATTTTAGAGGTGGGTTTAATATTTGCTTGAATATTTATCCAGTAATCGATATCTTTCCAATAAACAATTTTTAACGTAAATCGGCGGCGACTTTGTTACGATGTCGCTTAGTCAGTTTAACAGGTACCTATTAACATGATTAATGAATATGATTGTTTACCTATTATACAGGCTGTTTCATTGATACTTTAGGAGTTGTTATAAAAGTTGCTTAAACATTTCAAATATTATGCGGTGGTGAATTAAAAAATAATTCATTTTACAACAATACTAGCCATTAGCCCTACCCGTGTTTTAATTTAATGTTGTACATAACAAAACACGTAGTATGTCCAAAAATATTTATTTTGAACGTTCATGTTACTTAAGCTTTCATTCATAGAGGTCTTATGTCTATGAATGAAAGCAATACGAGTATTTAAAGAACAATTGCTTATTTTAAGTACATTAAGTACGTAAGTCTTATTAAATAAAATTTATGTTTTACAAAATAGTTATAAATAAAATAAAAACATACATAAAACAAAAATATCACTGAAATATATAATAGTAGACCTTATCACTATAATAGCGATCCCTCCCGGACAACTTTTTGGTGAAGATAAGTAAAAAAGATCCTCTGGTGGTTTTTGTAAGATATTGATTGCAGTCTTTATAGTAATTTATCAAATAATTCGTTATGATTGGAAATGTCAAAATGGTCAGATGTTACAGATATTCCAAATGAGTTTATTATTTTTTACCCAACTCCGAGTATTATCTTGTTTTAAACAAAATCCTTTTCATCCAAAGGTTGTCTGGAAGAGATCGCTTCTAAGCAATAAGACCGTCCATTGTACTATTTAATTTGTGTTTTCTATTTAATGTTTATATGGTGTACAATAACGTATTTTAATTTATGAAGGGGGTAATGTTTTTTCAGTTAGGAAGAAAATGGTCAGATGTTCCAAATAATTTAATTATTTTCTTCAGCTACGAACTAAACCGCGTTTTAAATTATCTTAACGCTAGACGAGTAAAGAAACTAGACTCGCTCAGTTCCCTAGCTCTACAGAGTGGATTAGGGATAGCTTAGTGCTAAGTACTTAGGTATTTGTTCTTAACGAGCGGAGTAAAGCAGATAAAATATTTATTTCTGACTATCTTACACTGAATTAAACGGAAGCTTAGGTTTTCGTAATAAATTTTGAGATTAACTTAATTGTTATATTTATAATCAGAGAGATCATCGTGCGACGAGCGTGCGTCTATGTGTGCAAAGATGCGCGCAACGAGGATCTCGGATCAAGTCGGTCGAACGACCGAGATAGTTCCAAGATCCTCGTGCAACGTACGCGCTTGTCTCTTATACACCTTTTATTTTGTATACTTCCTTGAGATGGAACAAGCTTATGGCCTACCTGATGGTAAGTGGTAATTAGCTTATAACCAATAATTATAATAAACTTATCTACATAACAACTTAACAAGAGATAACACACTTTGGTAAATATATAACACTTTGGTTTATATGCAGTAGAGTTTATTAACTCCAAGTTGAAGAAATACAAACAAAAAACCATGAACGAACCACGAAACAATGTGTTACGAAACTGGTCAACAAAGGTCAACGAACGGAATGCTAAAGAGTTTATTGTGGCGGAACATGTGAAAAAAACTATGAATGGGACCGTACATGATTTCACCGCAAAAATTTTAATTGGGTGTATCTTACATTGCTACAACCGTACCAACACAATCATGCTAGGAAATACTATGGTAGTAAGTACGTTCTTGAAGGATGTATGAGAATTAAGAAAGGTATGTTTAGAAGGTTTGGGCATGTAGAGAGCATAGACGACAGAAGATCTTCAATAAATATTAAATATAAGTGTAAATGGAACACACAAAGCGGGAAACCAGTAAGAAAGAAAGAAGAAAGAAAATACATTCATTTGAACCCACATGACATCACACACAATAACAACAAAGGAAGAGACATAAAAACACAATAAAAACAAGCTTCACACAAACTGAAAATGATGGTGTTGCGTGGGGACAAAATGGCCCTTGTCTCAGCATAAGCTGTTTCGTACCAGGATGGATATCGCAGCGCTAGTTTTCTCTAGTGACCAGACAATCCGAAAAATGCCATAGAACCTACGTAATCAACATTATTGATTGAGCAGTTAGTCTAAGCACATAATGTCACTGAGGTGACTGCAGAAACAGAAGAGCTTCTGCTATTCAAGTTTTTAATCGCGGATGATTTTTATACGTAAACATTTCAGTGCAATCTTTTCACACTTTCATAAAACAGTGCAGGCCGTTGAAATGTTATGTTGAGTAACGTAATTATTTATTTACTTTAATAAAACGTTGAGATGACAACATGTTTACACCACAAATATTTCGTAGCTTTTGAAAAAGTTAACTTTACTCAATAATTTAAAACATGGCTACGGAATTTGCTTCTACTCTGTTAATGCATTTATGACATTATGATTATTCTAATATTATTTTACAATTAATTGTTAGTGAATTGTAAAACTGACAAGAACTTGTATAACTTTGCAAGCCCTAACCGACAGATGATATCTTTATGCACTTTATCATATTTAATGAAAGACCTTATTTTGTAATATATATCAGCAGGGAATACTTATATGACTAATATGAATTTTCAACTAAACCTAGCTTCCATAGAAAAAAACACATTGGAATTAGGCGACGATACCAGAGACAAACAGACAGACCATCAAACTCATAACTACCCTATTTTTACGTTAGGGGTTACTAAAAGCTTATTAAAAACATGCATAATTTAACTGCAATGGATACTTGTATATTTAATTTATTTGTTTGAATAATCCATTTTGCAAATGCCAAGGACGATAAAGTGTAAATGCTAAGATCTGTCTGGTTAGTTTGCAACAGATTTGTTCGGTCTGTCTATGCAGAGTGTGATCAACCTGTCTTACTGCTACATTCCTAAATAAACCAGGGCAAAATAAGTTGCTGGGCATTTATAACACAGCTGTAGCTAAATTACTTTTACTGACTGATTAATAAAGGTTTAACAACTTAAAAAATGGAAAAGCGTCGTTTCGGCAATAAGAAAATAAGTTTAAATATGTTATCTAACCTATTGGTACCCACTCCTGGGTTTTATTATCCCTATGAACGCGTGGTCTGACAGCATAGTTGTATAGAACTTTTTTCTTTTTACACACGGCTGCGGGTTGATAAAATATTTCTCTATTACTGAGGCATGGAGACGTTGGGAATCGAGCTATGGAACTTAAATATTGGGCGGGACACTTCGTCTTGCCAAGTGTCCCGCAAGTGTCCGGTGGAGCAGGGTAGCGACTGTATGGTGGCCGAGGAATGGCTGTAGAAGGGTAGGATGTCCGGCAGCGAGATGGGTTGACGACGTAGTTAATGTTACGGGCCGTCAATGGGTGAGATTACCGCAGGATCGTTGCGGATGGCACAAACTTTAGGAGGCCTAATACCCAGCAATGGGTGAAGTCGGGCTGTGGTTGATGATGATGATGATGATGATGCGTTTGATATTATCAAGAAAGGTTGCTAAATCTATCAAAACAATCCTTATGTTGCCATGTTCAACAGTGGACGCCCTCTGGTTGATACCCACTTGTCTTGGCTAAATGTTTAACAAGCGGAGCGCGACGGAGAGATTACAAACGACATCTTAAAAATTCATGTTCCATTTCTGTTCATGGAATTTTAAAGAGGAAGAGGATTTATTACGGTTGTTGACAAGAAAATCCGTTTACTTAATATGATTGAATTCAGTTAGAAGCTTGCGAGATAGACAAGATTAAGGTTATTGGAGGTGAAGTAGGTATTTATCATCATACTATTAGCTGAACATAAGCCTCCTCTATAGCTTTTAGGTACTGAACAGCTCCCAAATTTTGTATGTTTTGAATTGGCCTTTAGAGGCCCCATTGAATGACTAATTTTGAAAAAAACTAGGTATTACCCGCATAATAATAGATGTATTGATTACAAAAATATTGAATTGTACAACATTAGGTTTGTTTTTTTTTAAGCAAATCAATCAATGAAGTCTAAATTCAAAACTTCAAACTGTTGTATTTTCGCGCGTCTAGACTCTAGAGAGAGTTATACCTTTTAAATATTGTTTGCTAACTCAGGTGTGGTGTACAATAAAGCGTTGTCAACTTATCAATTTTACTCATGCAACATGTGGAAATTACACAGTTCCATTTCCGAACCCCTCCAATTGAAACTAGATCGTCCGATAAGCTATTATAATTGTAATACACCTGTTTCAATTTCAATTCAGTTATCGATGCATACATTCACGCAGTTATCGCCAATCACCTTGGCGATTACTAGACCGCTGCGACCGCAAATCTGATGTTTGGCAACCGCATTCAGGGTCACCTGTCGTGTGGAAACTAATGAGAACATTGGAACTTCTGTATTTTATGGTTTTTGAGGTTCCGTACCTCAAACGGAAAAAAGCAACCATTATAGGATCACTTCGTTGTTCGTCCGTATGTCTGTCGAAGCTTGATTTTTTACAGTTCAAAGGGCAGTATTTGATATTTATTTCTACTTGACTGATAGACGGCACGGGGTCATCGATCAAGTTAACTTTATCAGGTACTAACTACAACTTATTAGCGGTTATTGTTAAACCAAAAGTGCAATACAGCTTGGCAAAGCTTGCAACTAACATGCTCCATATTTAAGTACAATTCTATCTCAAAACAACAGTTATAAGTTATAACATTAATGGCAACAGTTAGCTTCTTTCATCTGACTCTTCATAATACTCGTAAAGTGGAATAAAACCAGTTGATTTATTACTGGAGCGTGTTGATCCTTCCGCGTTCTACTTTATTGGATATTAATTGTGTTATTTACACGAATAATAAGAACAGAGTTAGAAGAGTATTAAGTACCCAAAACACTCTCTTTAGTTTTTATTCTATGTAACATTTTTTCCACGTCTTTAAACTCTACCAATTCCTTGCACCTTTTTAGATTTTTTACGATTTCATTTCAAAAAGGTTGATGCCATCGATAAATAAAAAGAACCAAACCACCCCCCTGGCCCCCTGGCACTAGGTTTTCCAGTATCTCGATTGTCAGTTACTATGAATAACATAGTTCCCAAACACCTTTCAAGTGTTGAGTAAGTATTTACAGTTCATGAGAATAGAGCGAAACGAACAGAAGATTATTATAAAACCAGCAACGTACCTTTGCGTTTGATGCGGCACTATGCCGAGACTGGGACCTATGTTGTCCTACCTATAACTATTTTTATTTCCTTATAATTTTGTATTTAAGAAAATAATAGTAGTTTTTAAATTTTGTTCTCATATGTGTTACATTGTACGGATGAAAGAGCGCACGCGGCGGAAACACAAATGTTGAGATGGATGTGTGACATAAGGCTACTTTTAAACTTCCTTTAATATACTCAACATTATAGTCAATTTAAAAGTAGCACAAGTGATAGAAAAATTGAGGAGTAAGAGGCTAGCGTGATATGGGCATGTCATGCGTAGGGAAGAAAATCATGTGACTAAAAGAGTGTTAGATATGAGTGTGGATGGATATAGACGTTGAGGAAGGTCGAAGAAGAGATGGATGGACTGTATGAAAAATGATATGGGTAGGAAGGAAGTGACAACAGAGATGACGGCTGATAGAGAGATGTGGAGGAGGAATACATGTTGTGCCAACCCCAAGTAATGTAGGAAAAAGGCAGGAAGAAGAAGATGATGTGTTAAATTGTGTTGTTTTTTTTGCGATCCATTAAATGTATTTTCTTTCTTTCTAGCTAAGAATCATCATGCAAACACCATGACCACCACGGATCGAAAAAAAAACTATTTTTAATTAGAGTTTAAAACAGTATTGATATCACAAGATGGAAAGACGCCCTGATAGATGTTGCTAGCAGCCGGTGGCTGTTTACCAGGCAAGATAGGTTGCTCTGGAAATATATGGGGGAGGTCTATGTTCAGCAGCGGACTTCCTACGGCTGTAATGATGATGATGATTGACATCACCATCCGTTTGGGAGCTACGACGCTACATGCATAGTCTTATTTAGAACACCCCTCTCCAGAGTTAAAAAGTTAGAACTCAATAAACTTAAAGTGAATTCGAATAAGTCTCCAGAAAAGTTTATGGAAATGTAGTAATTTGTCTCTCGTCTATTAAAAGACGCTATAAACAAATAAGTAAGTATGCCATTAAAACTTTATGGTACAAGGACCATCAAATTATTCTGCAAAGGTCTTGCGAAAAGTGTTCATATTAAATTCGAATTGAAATGAAATTTATTAAATTATAACAGACATCAAATTAACAGAAACCATTCTATATTCTATGTTTTCTTAAAAAAATTTTTATTGCATCTTAGACAAAAAAAACGTCTTAGGATTTTTGAGGTGGTTTTACCGAATAAGGTATTATACTTATGTATATCCCATTTTTCAAATTTTATAAACCTTTCTTTTGATAACCATATGAAAAAAAAGCTCGCACGCGAGACAAAATTGTTAGAACTTTTATTATGTGACAGATTCATTTTATTCGCCATTTAACGAAAACCATCCAGTAAAAGATAACAAAAAATATAATATTCTTATGTATACGTACAATAAACAATACCTTCCTTCAGCAGTCGGGTAGACATTACGAGAAAAACAAGTTACTTGCATAACTTGTACAAGAATAGCTGCTACTCGTATAATAAAACAAATATATCCGCCTGAAGTTGCTTATTTGGATATAGCACGATATGAATGGTGTTTATTTTAGAGCCGTTAGCATAGGAACGCCGCATGAGTAAATGAAGCAAACTATAGAATAGAAACATGTTTTTATAGATGCTAAGGCCTAATATGAGTACGATGATGATATAATGGAAATAATAGAAGTATGAAACGTTACACAGAAGACGTGCTCGTAAACATCTTATGTAGATATCGTCTAACCTATAATAGTGCGCACCGCGCTCCACTGTATTATTACGTCCAATTAACAATAATTGCTTTTCATTGTTATCATAAGGATTATAATTAAAAAGTTTTTATGAGAATAGGATACAAGTAAACGCGATGGAAGGGCGCGCAGTTTTGAACATGAAAAAATGTATTAACTACTAAATGCACGTAGGTACATAGCTTAACTTAGGTTACAGTTTTAGTAAGTACGATTCGTAGAGCAGGGTAAACATTTAGAGATACCTGTCATCTCTTCACCAGGCTAAGCCTGTATCGAGGAAACATATAAACAACTTTTCATAAACGAATTCTCGCACAGTTGCACCCATTGACTTGATAGATGGAGTTCAAGATAAATAAATATTTATATATATTTATATTGCATAATAATTATGTATGTATATAGTACTTTTAATTTCAAAAATTTCTAGTCTACGTTGCACACAAAATAATATGATTTATTTCTACTTTTAATAATATTTTATACTCTGTACGACCCGTATACTACTGGATGCAGTCGCATTTTTACTAGAAGTTCATACATAAGCTTCCAGTTTCTACTCTAGCTCTTGAGCTAAGCTTGCCTATTTATTACTTTGAGAAAACACCGCTTTTAGAAATGTAAACATGATATTGTAATAATGTAAACTGAATAGTTTTGATGAAACTCAAGTAATTTATTGTTATATGAGCGAAGTATTGTTTCACCAGAAATTTTCACAAAAATCAGAAGTTTTATTTGAGAAATAAATAAACAATTTTGAAACATCGAGATCTACGTTGATTATAATAATCGAATGATAATGTATATTAAAATTTTGAATGTCCTAAATAATATTATTACGAAGTTCAAGTAAGAGTCGAAATGGGTCATTTTAAATCGTCAATCAACATTATTTGCGAATGCAAATTTACCTAGTCATGTATTAGTTTTAAAACACCCATTTAGTTCCTTCAATAATATTATTATAGTTAAAAAACTGTATATATCAAATTCCCAAATTTTGGCTTTCGGTCACCTTATAACTTCGTCAAATTAGTATTTTTATTTTTATAGTGTTATCCGAACACATACGATTTTTAAAATCTTGGAACTTCGTCAAATATTACATTGACAGGCATCGAAATAAAATCAAAATTAAATTTTTCCAAACTAGGACGAGTCGGCCAAAGTAAATAATAATTATCGTCCTACCCTTATTACTCGTTCTGGAATTCCATACGCAATAACAATTCTAAAACACCGACACCTGGTAGCAATCCCATCAACAGTAGCAACGGTACATAATTCGCACAATCGCACTCGAATGTCTAACTCGACCTAGTGAAGCCATGCGCAAGCGCTGCCAAACAATGGTGAATGACCGTGTGAGTAAACAAGACTTAGAAGCTTCGAATATCGTGTGTGAGTTTTTGATGTTGAATGAACATTGCACATTTGCACCTTAGGTTTTGTTTTAAAGTACCCTTTTGGCCAGGGAAGACATATCATAGTGAAGCTAGGACATTGCTGTGTTTCGGTTTGAAGGGTACGGTTGCTGGTGAAATTAAAGGCTTTACTAACGCCGCTACATGAAGCTGAAAGCGGCCACTTAGTAGCGATAGCGCACGACAAACATTGTTTTTAATTTTTTCCTTCACTTTCGGTCGGTGGCGACCACACGACCACACGGAGCGAGAAGTGGCACCGGCGCGTCTCGTGGCGTGTAGTGACCACTGTCATCAACTGTTATGTACGGAAAATGAAGTCCGCAGCTCGGTGGCGGCGTTTTGTGCCTGTGGCGTGTGGCTCGTGTGCGGCAATGCTTAAATATCTCTATTTTTCAAAATTTATTAAGTTGTTAAACTAATTTTTGTACACTTATGACAAAAAAATCCATCTTTCTGACAATGAAGACTCAAATATTCCAAAGCAGACCGGTGTTTGTCCGTCCAGTATATCAATACAATTACTTCCCACACACATTTTGTTTACATTTCACCATCCTGGATATATTGAGCATATTGCGTAAATTTGCGTGCTATAGGTTCAAATTGCCATTTAGAGCACATATATGAAAATTATGTAAGCCACAGCGTATTAGGAGAGCGGTTGGCTCTCTTTAATGAAAAAAAAGCAACGCTTAGCCATCGTAGTAAATTAGTATCGGTTGGCAGTGGTATTTGTATAGATAGGTGGTTAGTAGTAGTTAAATAGCGTTTCTTAATGCCGCGCAAATCGGCGCAAAATGAGCGGAGATATAAGTATAAAGCCTATCTGTAAGATGCCTGTGGCATGGTGCTTCGGATGGGTCGATTTCAATCTGGATTAGTCGAATATTTGTGTTTTCGAGGTGGTCCTTAGCTATATTTTGTGGAATTTGGAGGACCGAAGGGTTTAAAATAAAATAAAAACTTTTGTTTCGATAAAGTCCATTATTCCCCCCGCTAGTTCTGTTGTCAGATATTAGTTTTACAGGAAATATCCAGCTGTTATTTAAAAGCTGTGGTACTGAATAACCACCCATTTGCATTTAAAAGGCCCATTCAGCTGCCATTAATAGATTTAATGAATGGATTGTTTGGGGAAAATAAATGCACAAACGAACTTTAGGAAATACCTGCCTCATTAAGGTTTTATACAGAACTAGAGCGTTTACTGCTCTATGTCAAATATTAGTGAGTTTTGTTATTCTTAATCTAGACCTTAAGGGGTTACAATTCTAGTTACTATTGATGATGATGTCCTCCTAATCTCGATTTGGGCCCTTTTAGATTACGGCTAACCCTTTACACACTAATGATTGCCTATCATGAGCTCCTAAATGCCTGGCCAAACCGAATTTGGTTGACGAACCCTGTCGCATGATGAACAGTAAAGTTGACCCGCACTATTGTATGTGTAGCTGTATAGACGTTTCGCTCGGAGTTTGCTCTGCAGGCGGTTCTCGTCAAGGGTCGCTATGTGAGCGTCTTCGAACGATAGTTATCATGTCTTAGACGCTACAGTCTGCTTCCTTAGACACAAGGCCATAGTTTTTGTTTCACAGTTGTAACTATAGATGAACACCCGTATTCTAGAACTATAATTGGCGTTTACTTCAGCATTTTTTTTTAATAGTAGTTACCTTGCTGTGACCTTCGCATGTGATTGTATCAAATAAGGATAGTCTTATGATATTACTTACAGTCCAAAGGAAAGGTGCGAAAAGGCTCCGTAGTATATTCTGAAAGTACTATTCAAATCACAACTCAAGAATCTGAATAGAGAAAATCCCAGGCGCTAAGTTTGAGAATGAATGCCTTCCCCATCACTTCTTGTCAGGGGGAAATTATATACTCATCTTTTTACAAATAGATTGTAAGGGTGTACGGAGGCTGTCAAATGGATACAGGGGAGTGTAGGGCTTAAGCCTTGAGGCTATCGAAGGAGTTATAAAGAAAATCTGACACGACTTCTCACCCGAAACTAATGTTTCATGATGTTGACAGCTTTCGGAGAAAAAGTTACTTTGTAAGAGTTTTTTTAAGCTTTATATACAAGCAGTAGGGGCATATAGTTTGTCATTTTATACTTACTGAAATCTCGGCATGATTTCTACAAATATTTTGACTTTGCTAACTTATGTCTTAGTACAAAAATGAAGCGTACAACTGCAAAAAGTGCAATGGAGAACTTACTAAAAAATACACATTTAGTAAGAAGTGTCTCTCTCTTTTTCTCCTTGCTAGACAAGCAATCTAGCCCCATAATACCGGAAGATAAATGTCATATGCCAAAAATTACCATAAAATACCCAACTGCAGTAATATTTCAGTGAAACGGTTCCAAACAAACAAACCAAGTAAATATTGAATGAATGCTCAAGTAGAGTTTATATCTCAATATGTTAGCTGTCCATCCAAAGGGGAGTTTCTGGACCAAATAAATAACCTTTTCGAAGTTAGTAACTGATCCCTAAGGATAAGGGACACAATAAGATTTAGCATAATAATGAAAAGATTCTTATTGGCCTTTTCTATATTACGCTTAGGCATTCTTTACCTTCCATTATGATAATATTTACGCTACACAACACTTTATTCGTTGTATTAGATTTATAATGGTAGAGTACTTTTTAAGTGTATATAAATAACATAGCATGATGATGTTATTATATATTACCTCCGTAATATTAACGACCTCCGTGGCGCAGTGGGCTTATAGCCGGCTGAGACGTAGGAGGTAGCGGGTTCGATTCCCGCCGCGGAACAAATGTATGCATGATCTACAGATATTTGTTCCGTGTCTGGGTGTTTTTCTATATATTATAAGTATGTATTTACAAAAAAAAAGTATACAAGTATTCTATCAGTTATCTGGTTCCCATAGTACAAGCTCTGCTTAGTTTGGGGCTAGATAGCGCTGTGTGAAATGTCCAGCAATATTTATTTATTTTATTATTTATTAAACTAACTTTTCAGACAGTACTTGTGTCACTAATCCATAAGAAATTGGATTTCGTAACAATTTACTCTGGATTCTTTGTAAGTTTACTGACCACGAGTTTTAAAATACCTGACACTTACAGCCACAGAAACGAGATGACTAATATTGGCTTTTTCGGCTATAATAATGACGTGCAGTAGTTGCCATAATGCCAGATGAAGATGATCAAGTCTGAATGTTACTGCTCTACAGAATAGATGCACTTCCTACTGGAGTACGACATCAGAGGACTTATTTTAGCCACTTTATGTGTAGTGCCGTGTCTGTGACATTCAATAGGGTAAGTTGCGACACTTTCGACGCAGACAACATTCTACAGCCTATTTCCAACCGTATAATTGGAGCAGCAGAGTTCAGAACAACATGTAGCATGGAGATTTAATTAAAAATAAATACTTTGTCAATAAATTTAAGGTCTAGTTTGGGTTGCGTTAAAAATGCAACATTGAAGCGGACTGGTGAAAATATTGGCGGCGACGGCTTCGCAAACAAGGCTGGAGTTGATAACTTTATTGTTATTGCAGTAAAGTGAGTAAACAAGCAAATAGTAGGTAAACAGCGTTCAGCGCGAATAGTTATAATCTTCTATTCTGATGTTATTGGATATAGATTAATAAACGGAAAAGATATATACATAGCAACATTTACTAGTCAGAAGTCAGACACGCAATTAATTAGCTACCTATTCGTCACGCAGTGATAAGTTATCAGACAGTTTTAAAAGTATACGATCGAAAATGTTTATTTACCGTTTACTGGATATATCAACAGCATTTCATCAATGTTATACCTGAAAAGAAAAAGAAGTGTTATTAGCTAATGAAAGAAAGTATTGCAATGATAGCAATAATAATAATGACGCCAATGAACAATATCAACAGAACCTATTACCTTGAAATAAAATTGCTCAATTGCCACCTGCGCTTACCGAGGTTTACTTTATCGCCTTTTTATGTGATCATTATGAAGAAATTAGGCCGAACAGTCTATCTATAAATGATCGTAAAATTGCAATTGTTCACAGTGAAATTGTCTTTAATCCGATATATATTTAAAGATATAACGGCCTTAATCCTACTAATTATTGATTAACGGGTGACCACGTGACAACAACCCGTGACCCCCCCCCCCCCCCCTGTTGCAACACAGCCGAAACGTCGGGATAACAAATTAAAAAGGTACATACGCGATAAATACCCGTTTTAACCAATAATTATGACCAGTGATCGCAAAAGTTTGAAAAATACTATTAATCCTACTAAGCCAAATCAATAATTAGGTTTGCAAACTGTATAAATGGATCATAATCCGTTAAAGCTAGATTATAAGAGTATCTAGGGAACAAACCAACTCAAGAGCATAAGAAGCTGCAGAACTTTCCAGTAACATAATATTATAATTAAATCTATCTGTCTTTCTACAACTAATCAATACCTCTGTGCCACAGTCACCTAATAGCCGGCTGAAGCGCAAGAGGTTGCAGCGCAATTCCCACCGCGGAACCAATTTTTGCTTGTTCTACAGATATTTGTTTAGGGTCTGGGTGGTTCGCTATTAGATATGATATAATAAAAAAGTATTCATAAAAAAGTACACCTATATTAAGTATTCTATCAGATATCTGGTCACATGCAGGCCATGGTACAAGTTCTCCCTTGTTTGTGGCTAGATAGCGCTGTGTAAAATATACAGAATTATTTATTATTTATTTAATAAAGTTGTAAAGAACAGTGTAAACAAAGTCATGAAATAGCTAGCAATTTAAGACTTAAACAGGGAATCATTTGGCCTTTGATGTAGCTACTTTAGCTTCGTCCTAGTTGCTTTGGGGGTCTTAAGAGAGTCCCTCAACAGGTAACTTTATACCCCGTGAATTAATGCGGTCAAAGCAATTTACTCAGTACTCGCTGCTTGCAGTCCGTCCGTTAATATCTCATTCGTGAGGGGAGGTAATCTAATTACGCTCCGTTTTGCATTTCGTCCGCATTTTATTGGCAAGTAGGCAAGTCAGTTTTTAACATTTCCGAGTCTTCTTCATCATATTTTGCACTTCTGAATGTCATTATTTTAGTAGAATTCCTTTTGGTTTTTGGAACTATGCTGATGGATTATTGTTCATGATTTAGCACCAAAGTGAAATGTTTGACATTTCACATAACGCTATCTAGCCCCAAACTAAGCAAAGCTTGTCATTATTTAAGCGACGACAAGCTTGGTTAGGGATGCTATGGGAACCAGATAACTGGCATAATACATAAATACTTTTTTCAATACTAATAGAATGAATAAGTAAATGCTGCTACGTGCTAAATCTAACTTTAGTGGCATTTTTTTTTCGGCAGTATAAGTGAGTGAATTAGATCCGATAAATAAACGGGCGGAGTCATCTAATTTATTTGTTAACAACATCGATACTTTATATCGAATGACGAAACGAAAACCAATTGACCGTAACAGTAGTGGCGCCCATGCGTAAAATAACCGTTTGGAAGATTTACTCCTATAGATTTGAATGTAAGGCACTCGATCTGACAATCAGTAAACCTTAGGTAAATGTGTTTCTTTTTTGAGTCTCTAGCACTTTTTTTTACACAATGTTTCCCATTGACTTGTTTGAGCTACTTGAGTCGGCGACTAACCTCAGCACGATCTACATTTCGATTGTTTCGTGGTTATTAACGGCATTGCAATGCAATTTTTTCGATATTTGGTTGGTTGGTCAAGTAGATAATATTATCTACTTAAGAATCTATTTGCCCCAGTTTACTAGAAAACCTGTCCAAAATTGAAAAACGTTGGAGTTTTCTTAACTTTTTGCCTGATGCTCTTTGCTCTTTGCTTAATCGAAGACTTGACGTCCGATTAATGTCCCGGCATCTACCCAATTCGGAGACGTCGGGTCAGCGACCTCGGGCCGAGTGCACACTGACACACGATCTTTTATCGAATTCAATGTGTCCCAAGTCCCATCCGATACGGTCTGTAGAACAGTAGAGAATGCTACTGTTTTAAGATGTCCGATTATTTTAAAGCGGCCTTTCGAAATATTGAAAATGCAATTTTATTTATGTTAGACAACTTATTATGTATCGTCGTGGGTCATTATAACATAAGTACTTAGTCTTATCCAGAAAACGTTAGTTTTCCATACTTTTGGAGAAGTAGACTTTTGTGGTTTTGAAAAACGATGAAAAAATTCAGGAAGATATTTGCAGCAATACTTCTCTCTCTATCTTGCTGGTCAAAATAATCTGTAGACCAATAACCAAAACATTGCAATTCCATTTTGCTTGCAATTATGAACATAACACAAAAACAAGTTCTTATTCTTATAACTAGCTTCCACTATCGGCTTCGCTCGCGTTATTTGTCAATAAAAAGTAGCATTTGTTTGAATCCAGGTCATAATCTACACATCAAATTTTATCGAAATCGGTTCAGCCACAAAAACTTTCACATTAATAATATTAGTGTGATTATCATATTTTGTACAAATATTACCAAGAAATAAATAAAGTTTTTAAGTGAGTCTAAAATACACAAGCTACCTCGATTGTGTCTAAAATGGCGCAACGTTTGCCCAATAGCGATGAGCGGACGATAAACTCTTTATGCGTTTATAGTGGACGTTTATCGTTAGGGTTGGCACCTTAGCCCTTGTAAATATTAGCAAGTTTACACTTTTAAAATAATAAAATAGAATAATATACAAATATTAAGGTCATCATCATCATCATAAACCTATAGCAGTCCACTGCTGGACGTAGGTCTCTCCTAGGGTCATTGAGCCCGATCCTCAGCCTTTCTCATCCAATCCTTGCCAGCCACAGCGTGCAAATCGTCACTCCATCTAGCCAGAGGGTGTCCTACACTTTGCTTGCCTAGACGTGGTCTCCACTCCAGAACACGTTTACCCCAAAGGTATATTAGTAAGATATAAACTTGAGAGCAAAAAAATCGCACATTCATGATTTTTTGACATAACTAAAAAAAAAACAAAAAATATTATGTTTCTGTAATGCAGATTCATAGTCTATTTTAATACCTATCCAGTGGTATCTGATTTGTCTTTCAATCATTACATAAAAATGCTTTTGTGGATCAATAACAAAAATGCATGTTTAGTAAAAAATTCTTTATTCAAGTATTGGTGTCAAAGTTATGAAATTAAAAGATAAAATTAATTTAAAGTTTGTTATTAATACCGAGTGTTCCCTCCCCTAGCCTGAATCACTGACTCCATCCGTGTTTTCATTGATGTTACTAGACTTTTGATAAAGTCTTGAGGAATAGCCTCCCATTCCTCTGCGATCGCCTGTTGCAGCTCCTGTAGAGTCGATGGAGGAGCATCTCGGCCTCGAACTCTTCTTTTCAGCTCGTCCCATAGATGTTCGATGGGATTGAGGTCTGGGCTTCGAGCTGGCCACTCCATAACGGTCACATCCACCTCTTGAAGGTACTCGATCACTATGCCAGCAGTATGCGGTCTTGCATTATCTTGCATAAACAGAAAGTTTTCGCCGATAAACCCAGCAAAAGGTACGACGTGGCTCTCGAGTACTTCCTCAATGTATCGTATGGAAGTCAATCCTCTTGATTGGCGACCAGTATTCGGTCCGGTGATGAAGGCAAGCTCGGTTTTTGCTTCCATAGACATGCCTCCCCAAAACATGATTGATCCACCGCCATAGGCGACACGTTCTGTTATGCAGCATTGGGCAAATCGCTCTCCCGATCTTCTATACACCTTCCCCCGTCCGTCGTTGCCATGCAAGCACATCCTGCACTCATCAGAGAACAGGACTGCACTCCACTGCTCGGTGAAAATGTGCGGATGTGCGATTTTATTGCTCTCAAGTGTATTTAGGTTGCTGGGAGCCGTCGGGTGCAGGCCGCACAAGATCTTTGGAAATCTATAAATAAATAAATATCGCTGAACATTTCACACAGCGCTATCTAGCCCCAAACTAAGCAGAGCTTGTACTATGGGAACCAGATAACTGATAGAATACTTATATACTTTTTATACCCGCTACCTCCTGCGTCTCAGCCGGCGAGAGGGGGAGACCTATGTTCATCAGTGGACGTCCAGTGAGTTAAATAATGATGATGATAATGGTTTAGGTAAGGACAACTTACCAAAGCCAAAGAAAATAAAAAGATACTTACTTATAGGAGGCTGAACTTGTTTTAATTTAACCTCAACATAAAATGCATAACTAATTATGATACTTAGATATTAGAAAACAAGGACTTCATAGTAATTTATGAATGTTTCTTACCTAGGAAATGTCAAAGAAATCCCCATTTTATGCATCTGAACATAAAATTTCGTTTCGGTATTTTTATTTAGCGATTATTTTCTGACGAGGAATAAAAATAAGGGGAATAATTTTTCTTTTTCTGACAACCCTATTCTCAGCCATGGACTACGCTTAACAACAGTGACACTTTTACTGAGTGTTTATGTAACACTCGTAGAGTAGCTATATTTGGAACTGATTTAAAACCGGTCATTATCACTGTTTTATTGAGTTTGGATTCCTGCGTTGGTGTTTTCTATAAATGGCCAAAGAGACATTTAAAAACTTTGTAGATTTTATTTTATACTTTCAGTTATAGAGCGGATGGACTATAATTGAATATTTAACTGTAAATCCCAAAGCTCTTATCATTCCCTTCTACTTCATTGCTAAAATCTCATTATTTTTCCTTAACCAGATTCAATTAATATTCGTTAAATATTTACCGCGCAAAAAAGATCTGCATATAAACGAGTGGAGCGAAATCGCTAAGCGCGAATTGAAATTCCCGAAACGTTTTGCGAGATTGAAGAGGCTTTTATGGAAATGGACTGAGCGTGCATCGCCGATAGTGGGTGAGCGCCCTAACGCGAAGCCAGGTGAAGAAGGGATCGGCTGGCTCATTCAACAATTTAATTTGTCATCATTCTGTCAATATGTTGTGTTTCCAGCGCACCGTCGGTCGGACGGCTTTTTTATACAGGGTGTTTGGTAATATACCGACGATATTCAAGTTACGGTTTCCCAAAACATATAAAAGACTTCTATAAAAAAAACTGCTAGCTATATTATCAAATTTTAAAGAAAATCGACTAAGTTTAGGTGATTAACTCGATATAAAACTTACTGCCTACTCTTGCAATCGACATCCAAAAATAAAGGCCGATTTGATATATCTTTTGGAAATGGCTGCGGGTTTGGGTTAGAAAGAGACAGCAAGAGATATCTCGAGACGTCACCAATACAGTATCTGTGGTTAGATGGCAAGAATTATGCAATAGCACAACATAAGTTTAATAAAGTGTTTGTTTTTTCATGCCAGAATAAATTTCACATTTATATGGTAAACATTTCACAAATTTATTTGTTATGCTCCTCAAAATAGCCCCTTTAATTTTTGTGCGTATATTATCAAACACCATATATATAAAGATGACCTGATAAAGTTTGCTGGCAGCCATTGGGTGTAGGCCGCATTTGATCAGTCGGTCTGGAAATCTATGGCGGAGATCTTAGCCAGAACACCCAAAATCGGTCGCTCTGACAATTTATATAAAAAGTCCTTTGGTTTATATTGTCGTACTGACTACACAACTACTGTACTGACTGTAAGTAAGAGTAAAAGGGGTGATAGACGTACAAACTTTAAGTACGCTGTTAAACTTTATGATCGCGAACTTACTCGGCTCGACGTTGGTGACACACGTGAAGCTTGCTCACACTGTATTGCGATGTCGTCGACAGAAGAAACTTTGTGTTATATAAGAATTATATCCTATTACATTTTAAAAACTAATAATAAAAGACGAAATCGAAAAGTGTGAGTGAAACACTCGCTTACGAAAGGAGAGCGTCATGTGAATTTAGTACGAGAGTAACGTAGAGAAGAAGGAAGATTTTCATAATTATTTCATAATGCTTGAGCCGCCACACGTACAAGCCGAGACGAGCTACGAGCAAGATTTCAAACCGGTTGGATCGTCGACGATTTGCGCGGCGGTTTTAAAGTACGCGTACTTGCTCGTCCGTCTATCACCCCTTTATGGTAAGAGTCTTCTAGATTTTCATGCTTCATCTTAGACCACATCATCGCTTACCATCAGATGTGATTGGAACAAACGAAGACCTATTCATATGAAAAAAAATTAAAAAGGACTGAATGAGAGGACACTATCTGGATTTATGGAGTTAATTTTGTACACATGTATTTCTTTAATGATTTATTATGGTAAGATTCACGAAATGAACCGAAATATCGTCGGTCGTAATACTGAACGGTGTCGGTACATGATAACTTCCTCAAAACAATGAGAGATAGCTTCCCTTTGTTTGACCAAGCCATCTTTAAAAAGCTATGGTATTTCGCTACCGATTTAAATATTTACACCGCCCTATGTAATTTAGGAACACCTGGTGTACTATTCGCATCGGCCGTGTTAAAATAACGGTTGGTAGGGAAATGCAAATGTTAGTACCTACTACTTACAATAGGTAAATAATATAAGTACTTTTACACAAGGCTTTTTTACGTTTATACATGTTTCTAGTACATTTTAATTAATGGGTATGATATGGTTTAATTACTATTTATGTTTTTTCAAGTATATATTTTTATTGAGTAAGTTCATTTACCATTTACCTACCACCTTGTCTACTGTTGTCTGGAATTAAGATATATTATTATATACATTTTTTTTAACAATATTGACCTATTGCACGGTAAAATAACTCTCCTCAATAATTGATATGCAAATGTTTGAATGATCTACTGATATTTGTTCCGGGTCTGGTTGTTTTTCTATATATTATAAGAATATACTTACAAAAAAAAGTATATAAGTATTATATCAGTAATTTGGTTCCCATAGTACAAGCTTTGCTTAGTTTGGGGGCATTCTTATTAGTTTCCAGACAATATTTATTTATTTTATTTTAGGTTGATACACTATTACAGTCTACAGAGAAAGTTACAAAGTAACAATTTATTCTCGTATAACCCACCAAACTTTTTATATTTATTATATTTGTACTCAAATAACCAGTGTTTTATCAAAAACATTGTTCCCATCCGTATACCGTAACGATATTCGACCTCCGTAGTGCAGTGGTCGAACAGCCGGTTGAGACGCAGGAGGTAGTAAGTTCGATTCCCGCCGCGGAACAAATGTTTGCCACAGATATTTGATCTACAGATATTTCTTCCGGATCTGGCTGTTTTTCTATATATTTGTAAGTATTTACAAAAAAACAAAATTATTCTGTATCAGTTATCTGGTTCCCATAGCTCTGCTTACTTTGGGACTACATTGCGCTGTCTGAAATGTCCAGCAATATTTTTTTTTCTTTTAATTTTGTGTGTAGTGTACGGATGTTTGAATTGTGGTCGATAAACATACTAACACCTAAACGATTTGAGAGGTAAACCCAAGGTTAATCTCATTATAATCAACCTTGTTCCATAAATTAACTAGGATAAGTAAAAGAATAAGTCACTGGCTGTTATAACTTGTGTATTTTTTGTCCTATCGATAATCCAATAAATATAAGAAGAATTTAAGGGAGAATTGGAATAGAATAGAATATAATAGAAAACGCTTTATTGTAAATCACACCTAATATAAAAAAAAACAATACACGCGGAAATAAAAGTATCGGTCTTATCGCTAAAAGCGATCTCTTCCAGACAACTTTCGGATGGACTGGATTTCACGAGAACGCTATAGGACGGCAGCTTTTAATAAAAATAATTAAATATTGAATAAACAGTGTACTTACATAAGCAAAAAATAAATAAATATATATAAGTATTCATCAATGGATTAGGTACATACATATTAATATAGTACATAAATATTCCATACTAATAATAAAAAAGGTATATTAAATAAAATACAATAAGTAGGTACACATAGGTGCATAATAGAAGGGTGAAATAAAACCAAGAGTAGCGATAACGTAACGATAGATGAGAAAATGAGAAATCAGCATTGTAGCGCAGACAGATGTTTAAATAGAACTGTTTTAAAGATGCCAAGGGATTTGGCAGTTCTAATGTGTGGAGGAAGAGAGTTCCATAGACGGATAGCTTGTACAGTGAAGGAGTTATGATAAAAGTTAGAAGAGTGTACAGGAGTTTTAAGCTGCAAGGTCTCAGAGAAGCGCAAGGCTCGAGGATTTGAGTGATGGAGATACTAAAAGCGCTCTCTGAGATAAGAAGGATTAGAAGGGTTAGACATGATACTATAGAAGAGAAAGAGAATATGAGTATTCAGGGAATAGTGGGACACCATAAGATGAAATGGAAATTACTTGCAATTATACAAGATTATTTTACACTTTGGAGACGATGACGACGATTTGGTCGCGCACCTTGAGGTACCAAAGGAATTTCCTCCCTCGAACGCTTGTGGAATGGTCACCCTGCCGAGGTTTTTCCCAGGGACTACAGTATGAGGTTCTTCTAGGCACCAAGTAAAAGAAGCAAATAATACTCTGATTCAATATAAAATCGTAGTGTATGAAGACGCTGATAAAAAGCAATCGCTGACGCAAGGGAAACTTGGGAGGAAACGGATACGGCAAGGCTTACCATACCAAGATTTGTCGGTCAGTAATGGCATTGGTTACCCATGGTTTTTATAGAAGTGAAAATATTGTTTTACGCCAGGACAAGACAAGTTTATAGGTAATCTTTAGCTAAGTAGGTATCAAAGCTCTTTTTTAAACTTTAAAACAAAACAAGCTTTGGTAAGGATGATAACAAAGTTAACGATAAATATGCGCCTACATGCATTATAATAGTCAAAGTCAAAATCTTTTATCCATTAAAATCACAAGGATCACTATGAAACGTAAATTTTACCGTCTGTTCCTTCGCGACCAAGCCAGGGAAAAAAGTAAAGAAACAAGCCTGGTTGTTATTTCTAATGATCCTTTTAGAACAATAAAGAAAATAAATTACGTCTAAATTGTAACATTTTGACCGAGTTGGAGCAATTTTAATCCCAAGCTTCTCTATCATCTAAATAATCCGATATATTATAGTAGGCTTTTTTATAAAGATTTTTTAAATACGTTTTTAAATTTCAATTTAATTTTAATTTGTTAATTATACATTTTTGTACATCACTTGGGAGTTTGTCATAAACCCCGGTCAATGCACCCATCCAGTCAACAGAACGCGTATAGTACGTACGGCAGGGCAGGAAGTATCTACATGTTAGGCACAAAACGCATAAATAAATAATTTGTATTTTTTTTATTCTCTCTAAGCTCCGTCATTATTTGTACTTTAAATTTCAACACCTTATATGCTTATAAGAACTAACGATAACATCTAAATTACAGGAACTATGGTACATTCATCCAATCGACGATGCCATGATGCCCTACAAACTCACGAGCTATACACACCTCTAGATATTCAATAGCCAAAGAGATAAATCCATCAGATTCCGCAACACCATTATGGATATTAAAATATGCGTTCTCCCTACAGGATCCGGCGCCATGTTTGATTTAGAATGGTGACTTCCGGTTCGAGAATTAAGGCTCCCATCTCATTGCCACTCGGAATATAATATCGATAAATTGTGTTAATACTAATCTTATCACCACATTTGAATATTGAACGTGCTTACGTAAGGGGGTTGAAATTTAACCAAAATTTGATAGTACCTATTGATGATCTACTTGGAGTTATTTTTGGTTCTGCGTGGTGGATTTTTGGGTAGATGCTTTCATTGTAGACAACATACCAGCAGTATTAATACTTGACACCAGGTTATTTGTTATTTATCGTTTTTGTACAAAGCACCAGGCAATAATTTTTTTTATACAACCCGTGCTTATCAAGCGTACTATGCAAATTATGGAACAAGCATATTATGGCCCGCCTGAGGTCAAATCGTAACCATCGCCTATAACAAAGTATTACCTCGTAGGCCATCAACTTGAAGCATACAGGTGTAAAGCCTCATGTGTCTGTAATTTCATCGGCAACCATACTCTTCAAACCGCAATGCTGCTTCGCAGCAGAAATAGGTATGGTGGTAGTACTCACTAGGCGAGTGCTTTCACAAGAAACTACTACTCTTTAAATTGATATAATATTATTTTTATATTTTTAGAATAAAGAGTTCCTAGCTATTCCGATAATTGACATTATCATCTTATTTAGATTACATAATTATTTTATTAATCTCCACAATTGATAGGTCATTTTGTTTTTCAATAACCTATACTATCTCACTGCTGTGCAAAGGTCTTGCCCATTTCCTTCTATTCCTTGCGTTCTCCAGAAATATCCTGCCAGTCAGAGTGGAACCCATCGACATCGTCGTGCCAATGTTTTCGCGGTCTGCCTCGTTGCCGTCGTCCTGTAGGTTGCCAGTCGGTGGAGATCTTAGTCCACCTTTCAGGGTGCATTCGAGTGACATGACCCGCCCAGTCCCATTTGAGTCTTGCAGCCTTGTACCCCACATCGATGATTTCGGTCATAGAGCGTAGAGTAGTGTTGCGGATTCTATCGGTTCGCTTAACACCTAAAATGCTATGCTCCATCGCTCTTTGGCATAAATAGATATATAGTCATAAATTACCCATTTTAATATTGTTTTAGACGTTCCAATTCAACCCCACAAAGTCATGAAGCACACTTAGAGCACACTTACGTTATTCAAATAGCTTCATAACGCGTCTTGCGAATCGGTTCAATAATAAATAATAATAATAAATATTGCAGGACATTTCACACAGCACTATCTAGCCCCAAACTAAGCAGAGCTTGTACTATGGGAACCAGATAACTGATAGAATACTTATATACTTTTTTTTTGTAAATACATACTTATAATATATATAGAAAAACATCCAGACCCGAAACAAATATCTGTAGATCATGCAAACATTTGTTCCGCAGCGGGAATCGAACCCGCTACCTCCTGCGTCTCAGCCGGCTATTCGCCCACTGCGCCACGGAGTTCGTCGGTTCAATAAATCAATTACGCATCTATATTCGTAACTTATATTATTATGTATTTCATATTAATAGGTACAATTACTAATATAGTCCAGTAATGGAATGGATGATTATTATTCTCATCATGTTGAGAATAGCTAAGCCCGTGTGAAAGGTTACCTTATGAAGAGGGAAAGTGTTGCCTCTATATTTATATTATGCATTATTAATGAGAATGGGTTGGTAGACCCTGTTGTATTGATATTAAATGAATTAAAAAAAATACAAACTTTCCACCTCCTGGGCTCATCGATCATCTCGATGGTATGAAATTATGAAATTGTTGTATTGTCATTGGAATCCCATACACTTGCAAAGTTTCAAATCGATACGATAATGGGTAGGTTAAAAACCTGGCTTGTGCAACGATCCCTAAACGTAAATAGAGACTAAAAATATTTATATTTGACGTATTTGTATGATTTGACACCTCCTTATATCATATTTAGCCTCTAAATACGTTTAGACATCGTTAAGCAAGCCGGCCTGGTCCACACAAGTGTAGCTTATACGTCATATCGTGTAAAAATAAGAAGATTTGTTTGAGATATATTTGTGCATTTGTAATGTAGGTCTTATTTCAGTCAGTTACAGGAAAATCGGTTAATGCATGTTTGCTATTGAACACTAGTTTCCAGCCGTAGTTTCACCTGGGATTCAAAATTTGCCTGGAAGAGATCGCTTTAAGCGATAAGGCCCCCCATTGTATTACCAGGTATTAGTCTTTAAGTTTTCTAGGTTAAGTTATTGATCGAGCGAAGCGAGATCTACAAATCAACTTGGGCAAATCGGCGTTGTATGTACCTATGTATCTATGTTTGTTTGTCCGAGGATAACTTTCGAAGCGTTTATCCGATCATCGTGAAATTTAGTATATAGTGATGGCACAATTTTGTGTGACTCAATGAGCTAAAAATGTTGGGGGGTTGTTGAGATATTGGGGTTCAAGAGGGGTAAAAAAAAATTTAAATGAGACTATAAGATAAAGTGGGACGTCAAATGAAAGGTCTTCTTTAGTACATTTCAATCCTGTTTTTATTTTTAGTTTATATTTGTAGTTTGTGAGTTATTAGCCATAATTAAAACAAAACTTTGACAAAATTCACAGGGTACACCAGCGACCCCACAATGCTGAAATTTGGTATTCGTGTAGCTTTAGTGACACAAATATAAGCAAAAGTCTGAAATCCAGAATAATTGCATTTTGTACCCCAAAAAAGAATATCCACTTTATATGAACTCCCGTTACCTGTAATTTGAATGAAACTGTAGGTCAAGTTAGTTGGTTATTTATTTCGTGGCACTATTTTGATAGTCAAAGATTACAATTTTTTATTTGTTTGGTTTTTATGGGAGACTCGCGAGATCTCAGTTCGAGGCGAACCACTAGTTGTAATTTGGTGTAATAATAAAGAATTATCTATCTAACTTCGCACGCGTGTTTTTTCAATATTAAGTAGCATTTGTTTTTAATTCAGGTTAAAGTCTAGCTATATACCAAATTTTATCGAAATTGGTTCAGCTGTTACTTGATTGAGTATCAAACAAACAAAGATACAAACGTTCGCATTTATAATATTAGTGTGATAGTGTAGAAATGCCTTAGGATATCTTAGAGATATCATCAAGTTAGGTTTGATATATCTTACGTATCGCATAAGACTTGATCCAAGCTTCTTTGATTTTATGATATCCACGCTTCGGCAATAATTCATGTATTGAACCCGGAAGTTGGTGGGCGGGATCCGTTACTCAGTGTAAACGCCTACTTAGACCCCAATTAGAGGCCATTCTTATTCATAACAAAGACATCTTAACATGACCATAAGAGAACATATATTAATGGCTTACCCAAAAGCTTCGTTGAGCTAGCAGTGATACGTAGACACGATATAGGAATCTTTTTACGAAAAGTTTATTTTAGTTTCATCTCTTTTTCTCTTAATTGGTAATGATTTACTTTTTCAGGTGATTCTAACCTAGAAGGACTAATTACAATTATTTTTAGGATAACCAAACATTTATTAAATGGTAAAAATACATTTCTATAACCAAAGTATTTGTTCCCCATACAAAAAAGGGATATTGGTGAATGTTTATATACCTTTGGTAAAATAAATTGACGCAGGTCCATTCCATCAGCAAAGCGAACTGTAAACAATCCATTTCAGAAGTACGGCTCAATAATGGAGAATCACTGCATCCGTGCAATTTTATTATGGGACTGAAATTTAATATTCCCAATTTTAGAACGTATTTCGGTGCTCAGGGGATGATACGCCAAATCGAATCAACTTTCCACTCGTCCCATTGTGGTCTACTTTCGTTCAATTTTAGGGTTTCATTTGTTTAATTATAAATCGACCTGCCTTCATGAGATATTCTGTTTGTCTATTAGGGGGCGCCCATTAATTACATGAGACGTTTTTGACGATTTTTTGATACTTTATTTTTCACTTTTTGTTTACTACAAAACAAAGTCAAGTTCGCTTAGTGTATTTTTCCCCCTGTATAATGGGGAATGTTCTGAGAAACTATTTGATCTCATCCCATCGTCGAGATTTTACCATCGCACTTCTTGACTACGGAATAAAGCTCATCCAAACATCATCGACAATTGGGTATCGCACACCACACGCTTCACGCGATCTTTTCTACCTCATACTTGCTAGTTATGGAGGGAACTACCATCTGAGGTTTTCCCATTAGGCTACGACATGGCACGCTTCAAGAAAAATGTAAAGAGATTTCTACAGGGTAGGGAACGCATCGACAATACCCCGGGTGTTGCCGGTGACAATAGGCGACGGTGATCGCTTACCATCAGATGAACCGTAAGCCTGTTTCCGCACAAATACCATAAAAAACATGTCATAGTGATGTGGTGAAAGGATACAATATCATCGTTTGTTTAAAATAAAAATAAAACATCGGCCCAGATTAACGCACCTGCCGTCTGCCACCTGCCTTCTAAATGCAAATTTTGGTAAACTTGTTTGGATTTATTGTAATTTATTTCTTTATTTAGTATCGATGTATGAATATATACCGCGGAACAAATGTTTGCATGATCTACAGATATTTGTTCCAGGTCTGGTTGTTTCTCTATATATTATATGTATATATTTACAAAAAAATATATATATATAAGAATTCTATCAGTTATCTGGTTTCCATAGTACAAGCTCTGCTTAGTTTGGGACTAGATAGCGCTGTGTGAAATGTCCAGCAATATTTATTTATTTATTTATATAGTGAACAAAGGTTTTATTCAAAATTGGCAGGTCCAATTGCTGTGCTGTCCTCAACATGATAAGTATATTAATTATTAAATCCATTAGTTACAGTACATGAATAGTACCTATTACTAATAGTTTACCGAAAATTCAAAGTCATTCAAAAAATTAAAAGTTTATCAGAATTAGGTATGTTAAAAAAACTTTCTAAAACTTATTTTTGTTCCTACCTGTAAAATATCACAGAAATTTAAGGTTATTAAATTTCTATCACATTTTACAGGTCAAAAAAGATGGTACGAATAAGAGATCCTAAAGACATATAAAATACTTTTTTGCAACTTTCATCCTTGCTGGGAGCTATTGAGTGCAGGCCGCATAAGATCTGGAAATCATTGGAGGAGGCCTATGTTCAGCAGTGGACGTCATGTGTCATATGATGATGATGATCCTACCAAGGTAGATAATCTGGACGTTGGTTACTCATAACTACCCTCAGTGCAAATACCCAAACAACTATAAATTGTATGCAAAGCTCAACTTAATATCCAAATTTCAATCAATGCCCGTCGATCAGAGTGCATAATCCAAACATTGACGTGGGGGCATGTTTATTAAATTCCGTTAAATTGGGGAGGCTGTTGTCCAGGGAATATCCAGAATATTCTATCTGATAAATATATCACTTGAATGTGGTTATGTGATATTAGCTCCGGTTCGTGTGAAAGTGAAACCGTATTTCACTCAATCTGGATAAAAGTGGTAATAATAAATCATTTAATTCAGGCAACAATAACAATTTTATTGTTACAGATTGTAGAATTTTTTTTTTAATATTTATTATAGGCTAGCGTTTGACCACGATCTCGCCTGATAGTAAGCGATGATGCGGTCTACGATGGTACACGCTTGACGTCCTTGGCGGTGCGCATAATAAAGGTGGAAGAGTACCGCTTTGTGCGTATGTGATACTACAACTTATTCTACGGCCTATAAAGATACATTAGCCTAAAATACATATTATTATAAAAACTTCTATTTTTTTACTACATAAATACTGCAATTGTAGACGTGATTTCTTGTTGTTCGGTATCCGTCTTCGGAAACGACGAAAAGTAGTATCTGGTAGTATATACCTAAGATTTAAAAAATACGTAGTATATACCTATATATACTATACAAAGTAAGTAGTTTTAAAATATTGTATACATAGTGTCAATGAACTGTTCGGTTATTGCAGCGAGATTGATATTGGGATTCTGAGATTTACAAAATATTGTAGGCACTAAGGTATCTATCTACATATATAATAAATAATGTATAAACCTACATTATTTTTTTATCTACTCTCGTTCAAATATTTTTACGTAAATGAATTGATGAATGATACCTATTTATAGAGGTAGCATATATGTCGCGGTAGTTACGAGTATGATGGTTGCGTACAAATTGTTAGTAATATTCCCGGTATTACGAGGGGAGTGTGTCCAGGGAATATACTTGTCAATCACAGCACTTTACTGCGGTTATGTGATACTGGCAACCCTCGGGCGGCTGGTAATTCGAGTGTTTTCGTGTTTTCCTGCTAATTGCTTTTTGGACACCTCTTTTAATTATTTTTCTATCTCTGACATAGCTCGAGGCACTGACGTAGTTGTGGCAAAAAGGTTTTTGAGGCGAGATCATACTCTGGAAAGCGCAGAGGCCGAGAGTTGGAAAAATAAGATGGAGATGGCACATGAGGCTTTACATCTGTATATCTCAAGTTGATGGATGCAAGGCCGTACATCGTATGACACGTTTCTAAGGTGCGTGACCAACGAGACAATACTTTGTAATAGCTGATGGTAACCACTTATTAGGTGGGCCATAGGCTTGTTCCATCTCCAAGTGGTATAAAAAGCTATTAAAGAAATGATAATTTTAATAGTAATTTCATGCTAGCAAAACCCTTTAGGGTCATTATCTTCCATCTTACCAACACCAACAGACATTGCAGATAGTACTGCATTGCCACAGTTCCTAGAACCGTGTTCCCCAGGCTCAATATCTGAAGGTTTACATACCCCATAATTTTCATTACCAATCGGAATGCAATCTCCGAGTTCTCTAGTGAAGCTTGTACTCAACTTTGTGCCTTGTACACAACATTTAAAGCTTATTTCTTATCATGTCTTGAGTCGTCAATGGTAGTATTCTTCCGAACGAATTTAATTTTTCCCAAAGAATCAGGTCAACTGCAGTGTCGTTTCAAATTCCCAAATCATCTTAGCTATATCGGTAGCGAGCATGCCATTCCACAGTTAATTTGTGGTGTGGAGCATAGTCACATCTCAAAAAAGGAAAGTTGGTTCACTCACTCGTTACTTTCGTATGGCCTTTATATATTTTTAGACACGCTTTACGATTTATTTGACACACTCTTTACTGCGGTATTTGACGCAAGAAGATTAATTCTATGTTGATGCTCATGTATGATTGTTATATGATCAGCAATATATAATTAATCTCTATAATTATTATTATTATTTATATTATATTAATAATATATAATTAAGCAGCTGACTGCCGAGAGAGAGAGAGAGAGAGAGAGATTGGCAGATGACATAGTTAAAGTTTAAAGTTAAAGTTGCGGGCTATCAATTCTATTCTATTCTAAAATGATATTTATATGAAAATTAAGATAAACAATTACTTTGTTTTATAATACATAGATAGATAGATAGACAGATAGATAGATAATACTTTATTGCACACCACGAAACAAATACATATAAAAAAACAACTACGTAAATCTATGGATACAATTGGCGGTCTTATCGCTAATTAGCGATCTCTACCAGACAACCTTTGGATGGAATGGACTGTGTAGACATTACCTGGGGTGTACCTAACATACTACATGTACATACATACTAATACTAATTATATAAAAATAAAAAATATAAAACTTACATAAATGAAAACTACATGAATCTAAATAATAACTACTCATAATAATTTATAGATACATACTTAGACTTATTTAAGAAACAAATAATTAATAATAAATACATATATATTTAGCGACAAATATTCAGATAGTGTTCTCTGAGCATACGTTTAAAAATGGCAAGTGACTTGGCACATCTGATAGCCACCGGCAGCGCGTTCCATAACCGGACAGCCTGCACTGTAAAAGACTTATCAAAGTAGGAGGAGGAGTGTACAGGTGTCCTGAGTTGGAGTGTGTCAGATGAACGCAAGGATCGAGGATTGGATTGATAGAGGAAATACACATACATAATACATACTCTGTGTTAACATGTAAACGTATACTTTAATGTTAAAATGTTCATTAGTTAGTTTATTTTATTGTGTAATTTTTTATTAAAAAAAAACCCCTCAGTAATCGGTAATTTGCGATGCTCGTAAAAGGCAAACAAGTATAAAGTGACATTATCTAGTTTTTAAGATTTTATTGTACACTTATGCGAATAAATATCTTGTATCTAGCTTTCAGGATCAGCGTATAATTTAGATCAATAATTTGAGATATATTATTTCGGCTTATGCGCGGAGACGATTTACCTTATAAAGGGTGGAAAGTTGAGATGGGGTAAAAAAGGGTATCGGAAAAAAAGACTGCCTCACTGCTCAGTAGAGTGCGAGGCAGCACCAACACCATCCTGCAGGTCATAGCAGACAAGTACGACTCACCGATTATGAAGTCCTTCAATCTGAGACTATTGGGTCAGGACTTGAGTGAGAGATTTAAACTTAAACTTTTATTGTTGTTTTTTGAATTTTGTTTGTTTTATTGTGCCTATATTTTGTACTAACCCATGTGACATGTTTGGTTTAAGTTTTTTACTAACAAATATGGATTTTTGACATCTGAAAATTGAATGAAAAGGCAGCTACAAGAACAGGTATAAGGTATAGGCACTCAATTAGTTTCCTAAAACCGTTTTCTTGTACCGTAGTCTCTAGTACTCATGCGAGACCAGAGTTCTAGTAACTGTCCCTTGTGATTCATTTATACGATTCACTCTGTATAATGATCCAGCTATCCACTATAGGCTTGACTTTCTGGTTTGGTGTGGTGTGGAGTATGCGGGCAATGCGACGCGACTGTGGTATGTCTGTGCATATTCTATCAATGGTCAAACGCTATGCATAGCCGTGCTATATTATTCATAGTACCATAGTACGAGCACATTTTGAATGCTGATCGAGCAGTGAATTGTCTGGAAATATTATAATTCATACGCAAAAAATATTATTGAATCCATTTACGTAGGTTTACTATTCGACTGGGAAGTAAGAATGAAATAAAAAAAAATTGTTTCAGTGTGTTTTAGTTGATCGAGCAAACCGAGATCTCCAACACAACTTGGGTAAAACGGCGTTGTATGTATGTATGTAAGTATGTATGTTTGTTTGTCCGAGGATAACTTTCGAAGCGTTGATCCGATCATCGTGAAATTTGATACATAGGTAGGTGATGATAGCACAATTTTGGTGTGACTAAATAAGCTTGTTGAGTTGGTTGTTGAGATATTGGGGTTAAAGGGGGTAAAAAAATGAGACTATTAGATCAAGTGGGACGTCAAATGAAAGGTCTTTATTAGTACATTTAGACTCCGTTTTTATTTTTAGCTCTCTTTATAGTTTTCGAGTTATTAGCCAAATTAAAAACTAAACTTTGACAAAATTCACAGGGTATACCAGTGATCCCACAGTGCTGTAATTTGGTATGCTTTTAGCTTAAGTGACACAAATTAAAGCAAAAGTCTCAAATCTAGAATAACTGTAATTTGTACCCCAAAAAAGTAAACCACAAAACATAAACTCCCGGTACCTGTAATTTGAATGAAACTGTAGGTCAAGTTATTTGGTTATTTATTTCGCGGCACTATTTTGATAGTCAAAGATTAGAAATAATTTTTTTTGTTAGTCGGGGGCTCGCGAGGTCTCGGTTCGGGGCGAACCACTAGTATTATACATACGAAAGTAACTTTGTCTCTCTGTCTGTTTGTTACGTTTTCACGACTAAACGGCTGGACCTATTTCGATAAAATTTGGTAAACAGATACATTGTGACTGAGATTGGGATATAGGCTACTTTTTACCCGATTGCACAGAAGGAGAGCAATGTTTTTGTTGACAAACCACGTATGCGAAGCCGCGGGCAGGTCAGCTAGTAAAATAAATGTCTGCTACATACTTCAAAACCTTTGAAGTATATCGCCAATAAAACCATTAAAGCTACGCAGAATCATACAAAGTAAAATGTTTTATATATCAGGTTTAAAAACCCTTTGAAGCGGTCCTCAAATATCCCTTCAATGTAATGCCTCAAAGGCTACATAAAAGGCACGATATACGGTAGCTTAGCCTCGAGCGATCGGTAACATGATTCAAGTTGTACCTGAATCTAGGGCTTTAGACACAATCAAAAGGTTTATAATACAAAAATAGACTCTATTCAGTAGGCGGTAAAGATGTTGCCTTGGGGTATAAAGTTGAGTGCAGTGATTTTATTGGGAGTCTCGGTTGCAATCTGTTGTTCGGGTATGGGCGGGGCATGTTTATTTTTTTGGTACTCGTTTTAGACCAGTTTTTGCAACGTTTTGCATCGATACATACCTAGGTAAAGAATAATGGTCGTAAAGCTAATCTAACTGTGCACATAAAATATTTAGTTTTTTTTTTTGACGACCTCCATAGCGCAGTTTGCGAATAGCCGATTGAGAGGCAGAAGGTACCGGGTTCGATTCGTACCGTGGAACAAATGTTTGCATGATCTACAGATATTTGTTATGGGTCTGGATATTTTTCTATATATGTATATATACCTTAAGTTTATTTTTGGCTAACAAATTATGGAAGCGGCTTCTTAGAACATAATTATTAAAAATAAAATCCCGGGATCCCGGGATTGGATGCATATTAATTTAACGTTAAATATCATGCAGGTAAAATTTGTCATCTCACTCGCACACTAACAAAACGCTATTATATTCGCTGAGGTCCGATCTGACACTTGTTACAAGGTTGTTTTCGCTTCGTCAAAAATCACTGATAGTAAAAGTAGGGAAAACCAACTATATTACGTTGTAACAAGGCATTATGTATAGGTACCTATATACCTATGTGCCAACATGTACGTTTTTTCATAGAATGTGTATTTCTTTAGACATGAGGGATGAATGATCTACTTACCATAAAAACTTATGCAGCTTTAAGGGTTGTCTATGTTGAATAGATAAATAAATTAAAAAAAAACAGTAATTTGTATCAAATCGGGTTTATTACAAATCACGGAGTACCTTAAATGAACATTACGATAATTTGTTGATCCCTGAATTGCGGGATTTTTTTCAATAAAAAGTGCTTTCCAAACTAGCCAACTTTTAACTTTAGGTAAATATGCATCCGTTTATCCGATCTCTATTTATAAGTATGTATTTACTTAAAAAAAAGTATATTGTATTCTATCATCAGTTATCTGGTTCCCATTGTACAAGCTCTGAATAGTTTGGGGCTAGAGAGCGCTGTGTGAAATGTCCAACAATATTTATTATTACACGTCATCATAACCTTATTAGAGGTTAACCTTCGGTTTATCAGTATTTTTCGATTATTTTTTGAAATGACAAAAAGAAAGATATAACGCTAAACCGAATCTAAACTATGTGAATAAAGATAACAGATTTTGTTACTTTTTTATAAATTAATCACGATTATACTCACCTACACTCGGGATAAGGCCAATGAGGCAACCGACGAGGCTGTAGAGGTGGTTACCCACTAGTCAAAATCAATATAATTTATACTGATGTCCTCCTAATCGTTTTCGATTATGGCGAACCCTTTACACACTAATTATTGCCTATCATGAGCTCTTATATGGCTGGCCAAACCGAATTTGGTTTTGAATACCCGTCGCATGACGAACAGTAAAGTTGACCAGCACTATTGTATATGTAGCTGTATATACCTTTCGTTCGGATTTTGCTCTGCAGGCGGTTCTCGTCAAGGGTCGCTAGGCGAGCGTCTTCGAACGATTGTACGCCCTTGTGAACGCTAGAACGCCGTTAGCAGCGAACCCTTCCCAGCTGTTTTGAGCTAATCCGCAGTTGGTAGGTGTCGTTTATGGACATTTTAGTAGCGAAAATATTGTCCACCTGGTTTAGGTTTACCGTCTGACAGCTCCGAATAGAAGACCGCTTTCGGCAGCATGTAATCGTTCGTACGATGTACTCGTACATGGCCACACCACCTTAGCTGGGTTTTTGCTAACAGAGCTTCCATGCTTGTCATCCTAGATCTGCGTAAGATCTCAGCATTAGTAATTCGGTGTTGCCACTTTATTCCCAAAATGTTGCGAATACATTTCATATGAAAAAACGAAGTTCCACGTTTACAAAGCCCTAATTCTACCCATTCTTCTTTACGCTGCTGAGTCTTGGTGTCTCTATAAAACCGATGTAACAAAAAATATCAAATCCGTTCAGAGATATAGATTTCAGTCTCGCGAAGTAATCCAATTTCCGTAAATAAAGAGACGAATAGATTTTGAGTCTTTTTAATAAATTTCCGAGTAAATCCAACATGAAAGGCTTGGAGGCTGTAATTTGATCACTTCACAAAATTAGCCCTTCCAGCGGCCGGGCACAAACAAGGGATTCACTGAGACAATTAATCCTTTGGATCCAATACTCCGGGTTTCCTTTTACCTAGCTAATTATTTAACTAATCCAAAAATGTACTAGTAAGCATAAATGTGTGTATTTACAAAAAAAAAGTAAATAAGTATTCTATTAGTTATCTAATTCCCATATTACAAGCTTTGCTTAGTTTAGGGCTAGATAGCGCTGTGTGAAATGTTACCAATATTTAATTATTATTATTAATTATTATAAATTGCCACACGCTTGCAACCATATTGTAATATTGTACAACAATCGCCATGCCATCGCATCGCCATGAGCTTGTACCAATATTGTATTTTCTCTATATTCTTATTTAATGTAGTCAAATATATTTTTAAAAAATATTGGCTAGTATAGATAAAATTGCTTAAAGCGATACGACCGTCCATTGGCATTTTTAAAATTAATCTAAATGAATTATGAATTACGTTCTAATTTCGAACACTGAACACTGGTAAGAAGTAAAAAGAAAATCTATCTATAGTACCTAACCAGTTAAATTTTGGTCCATGCCTAAATAGTTCGAGTGGATTTAATAAATGCGAAAGCCTACGAAACAAAAACGAATTATTACAGAGCCGGCAACGAAAATCAATTATTGAATAACGAGAAGTAATGAAAGCTTGTTCATTTCGTTATTAATTTGCCATGATTTAAGAACTAAATGAGGCTGTTTTAAAACGGTCCAGTAGGGTCGATAATACGATTGTATAATTGACTACCTGCAGCCTGCGGCTTCGCACGCGTGGTTTGTAAAAATATTACCCTCCTGCGCATGGATAAAAAGTAATATATTCCCCAATCGTTATAATCTATCTGCATACCAAATTTCATCGAAATCGGTCCAGCCGTTTTTTTATTATACTACCTGGAGATTGAACAAGATGTAAATGATGTAAAGTTTAGTCGTGGAAACGTAACAAACAGACAAAGTATTTTTGAATTTATAGTATTAGTTCTACCCATAGGTAGAACACGATTTAAAAAAAATAAACGGTAACGTAAGTTCGTAATGTGTGTACTAATAGTGAAAGAATCTTCTTAAACGTAAGTTTTTATTTTACAAACCTATAAACACGATTCCGTATTTCTTTGGTCAGCGCCTCAACGTCTCGAGAATACATATCCGCCTCGCAACCAACGTGTTTTTTGTTGAATACCATAGTATCCACTTCAAAAGCCAGCGGCTGGAAACTTATTATACTTATTCAATTACCAACTAGCTTCTGCTTAGGGCTTCGTTCGCGTAGTAAATAAAAAGTATCCTATGTCCTATTCCAAACAAGACATCACTTCAGTATATTGTCCAATTCAAAATCATTTTGGGATAATTGAACAAACCAACAAACTCAGATCCTCACAAGATCCGAGAGGCAATAGAAATAAGTCGTATGCCGAACTTTAACAGAGGTAGACGATGGGTTCTACCGCCAGCCTGGAGGCCATGGTTTCATGATGCAAGCGACAGAAGAGTGAGTGAACCTGGTAGAGACATAGTATTGTGTGTTTGCCTGTACCGAGAACTACCGAAGAGAGCAACAGTCATGATAGTGATGATGATGCAGCCTGTCAACGCGCTGGGCCATCGTTGACTCAATCCCCACCACCGCGCCCGTCTACTCGCGCGCAGAGGGCTGCGGCGTGCAGTGGCGAGACGTTATTCGGAGCGGATCGCACTCACCCTAATGAAGATTTACGAATTGAACCGAAATATTGTCGATCGAAACACCGATAAGACGGTACGTGATAAATCTCGTAAGTATATAATAATAATGAACAAACTCAGACTTTCGAATTAATAATGTTAGTGGGATTATTGGTTATATAATTGTTTTGAAAGCGCAATTAGCAATAATAAGACCTACCTTATAATTAATTGCAGTAGTCAAGTGTTTCTTTCTTATTAGAAAATAATTTACACTTTCTGTTAGGTACGTGTAACTAATAAAATAGTGAAATGGGAGAAGCTTTTCAAACCTTTGTCTGAGTAGTTTTCAGTTAAATCATAAACTAACATAGCGTGTGGAAAAAAACAGGAAAAGAGCAGGGTAAGAATTCCCTGTAAAGTTCTAATCCTGAAAAGAGACTACTTTCTACCATTACCCCACCTACCAACGTAGCAGATATAATCTTCTGCTCAGTACATCTTCGCTCGCATGGTCCGCTCCTTTTTTACAATATGGGGTATTCTATTAACAAACTTAGGATTTGCATCCCGTGTATTGTGCCCAAGATAAAAAGCCTGAGGGCTACCGAAGACAGATTCGTGTAATTCAGTTTCAATCGAATCTCGATGTCCCTCATTATAATTTTTCAACTAAATCTCGATATAGGTAGCATTTTTTATATTACCTGGAGATGGAACAAGCTAATATTAAATGGTAACCATCGCCTATAGCAAAGTATTGCCTCGGTGGTCACGCACCTTAAAAACGTGCCCTACGATGCATCAACTTGAGGCATACATGTGTAAAGCCTCATTGTGCCTGTAATTTCACCGGAAACCATACCCATACCATAACACAGCAATGCTGCTGGGTGGCAGAAATAGATTCGGTGGTAGTACTTCCCCGGGCGAACCCTATCACAAGGAACTCTCCTACTCTTAATCTTATCTTATGACTTCAAGTTTATAATGGTCCGGAAAAACAGACCGCGAAAGTACAAGGATTATGGTGCTAGAGATGATTTAAATCTAATGTCATCCAAATCGTTTGCTAGTTAGCACAGAGAGTTTATCGACCACATATATCCACACTAATCCACAGATCCACACGAACATAAAGATTTCTATACTTTTTTCTATAACTTTACAGTTTTCACAAGCAGGTAACATATTAAAACTCTGCTTCATAAATCGCATAGTTTCTCAGAAAATATTTTGTGGTACGACGTGAGGTGAATTCCGTACAGCGTTTCCGTTATCCCAATTTTTGCCCTCGAATGGAGAGGGTTACATTGAATAAATAATATTATAACGGTAACAGGTAGAGTTTTTTGTGTGTTTTCACATCAGGGGATACATTTTGATGAGACGACGATTGTTTGTGAATATTTAACGGCGTTAAGAGAAGATTTAAAGTCTATTAACCGGTTAACATGAACAATGAGTCTTTATTGCTGATGTTTCTAAGAAGGTTTTTACTAAGCTATGTTTGGTAGAACATGGTGCAGGTAATCCAATGATTAATAATTTATAATTTGATTACCCAACCATGGGTGATACAGAGAGCCGGGATGATCAGCGGATAGTCTTATGGGCCTCACTAGTCAACGATTTCTTTGCCTCTGTGGGAATAATTCGTACAAATTTCTAGGCTTGAGCAATCTTTCATAACCTTGAAGACGAAGACGAGATGTCAAAATCGATTGTATATTTCCTCCTCAGTTTCGACAAAAAACAAACAGTTCATGTACAAATTACATTCTAATTGCCCCTGGTACAGCCAGGTGTAGGTGGACCACGGGCAGGGAGCGGTACCAACCAACACATCATCCTTAGATTGGAAGCTAAGGACAAAGTCGATTATCGATTTTTGACATCTCGTCTTCGTGACAATAAGAGTTAGACAATAAGAGGGCTGCTCTGTATCTCCCACTGTTGGGCTTATGATCTATCAGGCATTGTATTATATTCACTTCCTTTCTAGATTAACAGCCTCGTCATCGTTAAAAACACCTTTACTCAATCAAGCCTTGAAATTACCTTTAAACCACCTGTGTAAAACCGTTATTGTAAAATTCACACTCGGCTGTGCTTCTGGTTAGTTAGTTCATCAATCTCCTACATCAAACAGGCTATGAATCGGTATCTGGACGGCGTCAATCCGCTTATATCGGCTTTAATTAATGTCTGCGGGGTTCACAGCGGCCTTTATCTTTTGATTGACCTGCCATACCATGCGACAGGATCAGCAACAGCATGGTATGAGTATTAATACTGTATTGCGCCTATTGCTGCGATTGACACATTGCAGTTTACAGCATAATTTTGAGGGTTCCATACCTCAAAAGCAAAAAAGGCACCCTTATAGTATCACTTCGTTGTCAGTCAGTCTGTTTGTCAAGACTCTTTTTCTCAGGAACGCGTGGAGTTATTAGGTCTATGGTCCCTTGGAGTTGTAAAAAATCAAGCTTCTATGTCAACTATATTTTGCTCGAAAATAAATCAAAGACTATAGGATACTTACTTCCCGTTGACCTAGAATTATGAAATTTGGCAAGAAGCAATGTTTCACAGCACAAGTAAAAGAAAACCCCGAAAAAGGCTAATTTGTAGCTACATCACATAAAAAATAAAATACCTACGGAACCCTGGTACTCGAGTCAGACTCACACTTGAAAGATGTTTTATAATTCCTTTCACATAATTATGTCGATCCTTAACGGATTCCTACCATTCTATCTAAGGAACTATTTTTAAAAAGAAATTATTTTAGTAAACATTATCTATAAAATGCGTGTTGGGTATCGTCATTATCATCATTAAACGCGATAAATAAATGTTTAAATCAGTAATTATCATCATTATCATTTATCCACAACATGACAAAAATGAGCACATACTCAACAATGGATGAGTACATTGCTGAGTATTTGCCATGCTACGCGGTCCTGTGCCAGCGTCATCCTTTAGATCCGTGATGCTTAATTGATGCTTGATTACTGTGTTGCCTAGCTGTTTACGAGCGTAAAAGCTATAACTCAATAGAAAATAAACGTAATCGCTTAAATATTGTTAGGAAAGTACACGCTGTACTCGTAAACGACACAAAAATCTGTTTATACATTTTATTACAAACCACAGCTGACTTTAACCAAACAAACATCAGTGATTCATCATAGTCAATCGACATACATTCTTGACGAACGCAAACACAAGAGCAGTGACTCAGTAATAAGGCGATGGGTTTTCCACGCTTTCTAGACCTAGACACTAAGAGCTGAGTACAATAGCGTGGGTGGGGTTATACTTTAAATTAAACTATACAAGACGCAGGAGGCGGGTTTAATTCCCGCGGAACAAATGTTTGAAAATAGGCACCTACATCAATTTTTTTTTATTGATGATATTCAAGCGCTTGACCACTATCTGATGTAAGTGATGGTGTGATCATAAAAAGAACCTATTCACTCTGGACTTGAAGACTCCGAGATTAAACTGGTCTGGAAAAACATACGCTGGAAGTGAGTTCCACTCCTTACTCGTGCTAAAAAGAAAAGTTGAAGCAAATCGTTTGGTACGGCAAGGTGGTATGCCGACCAGGTATGGGTGGTACTTCTCGGTACATCTGCATGTCCGGTGATAGAAGGGGGAAGGAGGGATGAGGTCATGAATATCTTGCGCACCTTCACCAAAATGAATCTATTAAATTTAATTATTATCTTTACATTTCAAACCCTATTTCAAGCTTTTTAATTTTACATAACATATATTTTCGTGTAACAAAAATGTGTTGTACCTTCCTACAACACAGGTGTATACCTAAGGTGGGAAATAGTGATCATTTTGTGTTCTCATAGGTACCGTCCTGTGAAAAATAAATGATTTGATTTGTACTAGAATTTGGATACTAATAAAATTACTGCAAGTAGCAATATCATCATATTGAACCGGAGCAAACGCAGACGCATTGAATTTGTTAAGTGGTTCGCTCGTGTGTTTCTAGCTAAACGGCCACTTTGCACCAATTAGCGACGGCGCCAATCGCGTTCGAACCGTTCACTGAGCAGTTGGGTAAAGTTTTGGTCAAGGCCTGTCTAGAGATAGAGGACAATATTTTTCCGAAAGCCCTTATACAAAGAATTAGATTTTCAGGATAAAATGACATCACACAATGAAATCCATCACCGAACAAGCCATACCTGGTCCACCAAGTACCACCCATATCTGGTCGGCATACCACCTTGCCGTTCCAAACGATTTGCTTCAACTTTTCTTGTTAGCATGAGTAAGGAGTGGAACTCACTCCAGCGTATGTTTTTCAGAACTAGTATAATCTCGGAGTCTTCAAGTCCAGAGTGAATAGGTTATTTCTGGGCAAGCGTGCTCCATCTTCAATCACACCACCACTTACCATCAGGTGAGGTAGTGCTCAAGCGCTTGGCCTCGAGTTGAGAGACGCAGGGCAGTGCGAAGGGTACGTTCCTAAGGTGCATGACCTACGAGGCAATGCTTTACTATAGCCGACGGTTATCCCTTAATACCAGTTGTGCCATTTGCTTGTTCCAACTTATTCATTTTTAACAACTTATACAAAAATCGGCACACGATATGAAATTAAATGCCGAAAACTACTAAAACTTACTAGTTTCCAGTGCCACTTAGGATATCGATATGTCCTATAGGTGCACAAAACACAATTATTACAGATATTAAATTTGTTATTCTGTAATCTAAACCAAACACCTAAACCTGGCCTGATTATTAAATAAGGAAAAAAACCCTTTCTATACTTAAAAAAATCATTATCTACCTATATTTATCTGCAGATGCCTCGTTAGTGGGAGTACGTGTGAGTTGTTTTATTGTGCAAATCAGCACCAATTAACATAACAAACAGGACGGACAGTTCGGGGCACAGTTTGTTGGATGCAAGGTGGATGAATTGGAGCAATCAACTATGAAGAATCAGTAGCTCAGCTACAAATGATGCCAACTTGATGACGAGCTAATGCGGAATGATTTTGACTCGCAAGACCTGCATTGATTAATTATCTGCATTTGAAAATCAATGCTTAGTTTCTGTACCTTTTTAGTTATAATTACGGCTTTTTGACATCATCATGTATTGTGATTGCGAAAGTTTAAAACACTAATTTAGATTTTATGCAAGAATATTTCCGATATTATGGAGACGATCCTTAACTTTTTATAGCAAACTGCCATAATAGTGAGACGCCAATAAAACGTACAATTTCCATAATTAAAATCGTTACTTTATGCACCTACGTTGAGATTAGGTAAGCACAACAAATGCTCAGAGGGTGTGAACATCTATAACCTAAAATTAGAATGAGAACTATGTGGCACATATTAGATAAAGCGCTCTGCACACACACAACAGTAATTCTGCGCTACTGATTCCTTCATATTATACCGTGATATAGAAGGGTGCAACTTGGTACCATCCACACGTCCATACGGGATGAGCGCTACTCACCAGACCGTGACGTTCACTGCATCGACTTTCAAACGCAGCCGAATTTACGTAGAAAGTTACATGCGAATCGTATTGAAACGAAGGGGGAATTTTCTGCAGGTGCCCTTTGATACAAAAATACCCAGGAATGAGTAATAAATTTGCAAAAGACTCAATTGACTAATTTTTTATAGAATTTATATGCTTTCATAGAAAAACTTTAATAAGAATTTTGTCTTCTTCTATAAAAGCAATAAGATTTTTGTTGAAACAGATTCAAATGAGCCCAAACACTAGTAGCCTACTATAATCCATTACGAAGTTCAGTTGTCTAGCATCCGTCTCTATCATGCGACCACCTCCATGGTACCATATTATTGCATTATCACCGAAGTTACATATGTATTCCAAATTTCAGTTCAATCTGTTGAGGGTAACGGGTTTAAAATTCAGTTGCAAGATTCCACCAGGACAAACATACATACATTGCAAGTTAATAAAAAGCTTGGATCAATCTGAAGACTGGACTTTTTGCTTATATTGAAATCAAATAGGTACCTTGTACGTTTAAGATAAGTCTTTAAGTAAGCACTACGTTACACAGGTGATGATATTTTTTTTAATTTGGTTGAAATTTTATTCGTTTTCAAAAAAGTTACATATTATTCTTGAGTAGAATCACTGCTTTTTTGGGTTACTTATAAATGCATGGATCAGAGCACTATGAACTGTAATAGCAGAATAAGGTAAAATAGCAATAAAATTCTAGAAACTAGACACTGAACTATCTGGCTAAGGTCACATTTGACCTTACTAATGTAATTTCCGAGTGGAAATTGCCGTCGCAAACTTTCATTATAGCATATATTCGAAGAACAGGCAAAGATTAAAAACAATGTAGTTATAATACAAAGACATAGTCAAGTTTCAAGTTGGTTAACATTTTGAGACATTAAAATTGATTTTACGAAAGATTTTGTTAAACAAATAGCCACATATCATCCAAGAGGCAAAGTGATTCTTTGAATTAACCCTTAATATTATAAAAGTGACTGCTCATAAGATGAATACATAAGTTTTAAGAATCTCAAATCGCTAATCACTATTGTTGTAATATCTACTATTGTCGCTGACTGTAAGATATATTTGAGTGACGGCAATAATTCAGCTTTGAAAAGGTAGGCTCCACTACAAATGCACATACTTGTATCCCACATTACCTATGTATGAATTCTATGTATTTTCCATATAACCGTGCGCAGTCAAGTAAGAAGGGGCTCATAGCTCAAGCAGTAACAAGAAACAATAGAACCTCCAGCCCCTAGCAACCGCATTAAATAATTACCAGAGAAATCGGTCTAGAATTCCATTATCGTGAGTGACGTCCCTCGAGAGCCAACCCTAATTACGGTAGCGAAATGGCAATCAAAAACAGTTTGAAAATTATTATAAACTAGCTACTAAATGTGTAGGTAACCTAGAAATAAAGCTAAACTCGCTGTTGCAACTTGACTGGACACCCCATTTTTATCCCATGGGAACTGATTTATGGGATAAAAGGTAGCCTACGTGGTAATCCAGGTTTTATTCTACGTAATACTAAATTTCATCGAAATCGGTGTAGCCGTTACGTCGTGATCGAGTAACAAACTATCAAACAAACAAATGAATAAACAAACATCCAAACTTTTACATTTACAATATTAGTGTGATTGTAGGATCGCCACCATGGTAAGTCAAATGTAGGTTAAAAATGGTAGAATAAAATTAAATATTTTAGGTCGTGCAGTTTCGAGTTTGAATTAGTTTTTCGACATCGGGTCTATAACAATTTAATATCTATTTAGGTTTTATTTCCGGGATTTGACTAGTTAATTTACTAATAAACTCTTTTCTCTCTGGAATATAGTTTCACCGTATTTTGTCTTTTACAAGTTGGCATACATGGATGCAAGTTTATTATGAATTGTGAATATGGTTAGATAAGATCACAAAAAGTCTAAGGAAGGTTTACCTGACCTTATATTTATGTGGATAGAACCGTCAAAATCATCGCCAAAACGTTCTCCATTGCCACTTTGCTACCAGAGTTAGGGGGCTGGTATCCGTTGCTGCCTTTGGGGACGTCCAGACGAAGTTATTGTAATGAGAGACAAGGATATTTATGCCTCGCCACGCACCCTGCATACGCAATGAGACCGATATTCAATATAGGCTTCAAGATAACGTACAGCCTCTCAGGAAAATCACAGATTTGTTTGGGCGTGCAATACGAGTCGAATAACATTTTCATAAAAACTCACGTCCAAGCCAAAATAGAATCAAAACTGACGCGCCTAAATGAAATACAATTTTGAAATATTAATTTTTGGTTATTTGAGATACTCACTACTCAGCCCGGTTTGGACAACGATCCCTAAACATAGTTTGCGACTAAATATGTTTAAATTTGACGTATTTATATGATTTGACAACTCCTTTAATCATATTTAGCCACTAAATATGTTTAGGCATCGTTGCAGAGTTTATTCATACGTGCGTACCATTAGCAGTAGCAACAGTTCTTTTAGTTTACCTCATTCGTTGGCCTAAATGGCCTAAAAACACTCACTGTAAAAAAAAACGTGTGTGTACTTATGTACGCATGTAAGAAGTTATACTTCATTGGTGTAACAGAACAAAAACAGTTAAAGATATCATCCCGTATGCTACAACTCTGTTTTGTAGCTAACTTCATCATGTCGCTTTTTGGCTGTCGATGTGCGCGCGCATGAGACAGTGTTCAGCTAACTTCATCATGTCGCTTTTTGGCTGTCGATATGCGCACGCATCGTAAAAATTTTACCCTCATATTTTTTCCAAACGTACCAAAAGAAGTATAACTTTAAAAGTAGTTATAGGAAAACAAAAGCATCAACAACAATAAAACTTCAAATTGAGATTATATAGTGTCAAAAGTATTTTTCCCAGTTTTTCCCGGTCTTGAAATTTGTTCCCGACATTATTTACTTTGAATACATTATTGACAGGTGTTGATGTCGTAGCCTTTTTATTGGAAACGGACCGTTCGTGTTTGTGAATACGAATTCCTCAAATAAGTTGGAGAAAGTGGTTTCTTTGGAACGTAAATTTGTATATTTCCTTTGAAAGCCTTTTTTCTTTTTATATTTTTATGAAATCGCACTAAGCTAAAAGCAGTTGCATGAAGTTATTATTTTTGTAATTGGTTGCAACTCCAAGATCAAGTAAAGCAGCCCCAGTATGAACCTCTCGAGTGCTTAATAACCTCGGAACTTGCAAAGGGCTTTTCAAATCTTAGCACAATAGTGTGGCCCGTCTGAAGAAAATCATTTTCCCGTCTATTGTCCTGATTCTTAGACATGACATGTGATATTGTTGGCTTCGGTTAAAGAAAGATGTGAGATTGTAAACATTTAATATTTACTTAGTTAAAATTACAGGTAACGGGAGCTCATGTTATGGTTTGGTTACACTTTTTTGGGGTACAAATTGCAGTTATTCTGGATTTCAGAATTTTGCCTATATTTGTGTCACTTAAGCTACACGCATACCAAATTACAGTACTGTGGGGTCACTGGTCACACCCTGTGAATTTTGCCAAAGTTCAGTTTTTATTATGGCTAATAACTGAAAAACTACAAAGACTTGACTAAAAATACAAACAAAATCTAAATTTAATACGGACTAACGTCCCACTTGACCAATTAGTCTCATTTTCATTTTTTTACGCCTCTTGAACCCCAATCTCTCAACAACCCCCCAAAATTTTTAGCTCATTTAGTCACACCAAAATTGTGCCATCACTACCTTTGTATCAAATTTCACGATGATCGGATCAACGCTTCGAAAGTTTTTTTTTTTTTTATAAATTATAGGCTAGCGTTTGACCACTATCTCGCCTGATGGTAAGCGATGATGCAGTCTACGATGGTACACGCTTGCCTAGAAGAAACCTATTCACTCGTGACTTGAAGATCCCTAGGTTGTAGTTATCAGGAAACACAGACTCAGGCAAGGCGTTCCACTCCTTGGCGGTGCGCATAATAAAGGTGGAAGAGTACCGCTTTGTGCGTATGGGAGGTATGTCTTCCATGTAGCGGTGGCGCAACGCGGAGCGTCTGGTTGTCCGATCATAGAATGGGGATGGTGGGATTAGGTTGAAAAGCTCCGCAGCACACTCTCCGAAATGTATCCGATAAAAAACCGCAACCTTTCGACGATGCTCGAGGCTGTGGAGCCTTGCTTTTGCTAACTCGTCATTGCAAATGAGCTTCTTGGTTCTTCTCTCAATTGAATCTAGAGCCTCTAGCTGGTACTTCGCTGATCCGTCCCAGACGTGAGAACAGTACTCCAGACATGATCGGACTTGTGCTTGGTATAAGTTGAGCAACTGTCCCGGTGTGAAGTATTGCCTCACCTTTGCAAGTATTCCAAGCTTTTTAGCGGCCAGCTGGGCTTTCGTCGGACAACAAGTTATCCTCGGACAAACAAACATACATACATACAACGCCGATTTGCCCAAGTTGATTTAGAAAGCTCGCTTCGCTCGATCAACTAGCCAGACTTTATTAAATAAATTTGTCTAACAAGGTTATACACCATAATGAACAAACTTCTTGATTATGACCACGTCTAAGGGTGACTAGCGCAACGATGCCTAATCCTATTTAGTAGCTAAATATGATTTAGAGAGTTGTCAAATCATACAATTACGTCAAATTTAAACATGTTTAGTCGCTAAATACGTTTAGAGATCGTTGTGCAAGCCGGGCTATAGGTAGTATTCTCACTACATATGTTTAAAATTTTTTAAGTTGATGACGTATAACGCGCATGTTATATCATTTCACACGATGTTGTTATACCTCACCATGTTGTAATCCCTACGCATAGTTAAACTAGATTAATCCTCTGTCGTACACGTGTCAGTAGCACACAGGCTTTGAGATGTATCATCATTCACGGCATGTTGCGAATACCTTTGTTGTGTGTGATAGCTCCACCTATCTAGCAAATTGTTGGTTCGGTTCAGGTTCCTAAACGACCGTCCTACAGCTAGGTATTCTGGAACACAGATACCCAACAGATACATAGTTTTGACCCAACAGTAGGAAGAGAATCGTGCGTACCAGTTTTTTTAAATAAATTAAATATCAATCATTTATTTTCTAACAAAAAGTTTACAAATATCACTTATATCTATCTAAGGGTAATTATGCTGAAGTACACCTTTTCTGCGAGAGACTGGTGCCTGTGATAAGTTTATAAAACCTGTGATACAGGTCACCAGTGCCCCACTCCGCTGGCTAACTTATATTTAATATTTTATTCTACAGTGATGTGTGCGAGTACGTGCGTGAGTGTGTGTGTGTGTGTAAGGATGTGTAAGGGATGTATTGTGTGTGTGTGCATATTTTTTTTCTAGATTCATATTTATAGAAGTCAGTAGGGAGTTTTATTTGAGAGGGGTCATGATGTCAGTTTCTTCGTAGTTCAGACCACTATACCCAGACCCAAATAAATGTTTGCAGTCGGCTGTTACATACAAGAGTAGTAGAATTCCTTGTGAATGGTCTTGCCCGGGGAAGTACTACCGCCACACATTTCTGTCGCCAAGCAGCATTCCTGTGTTTCGGTTTAAAGTGTATGGTTGATGGTGAAATGACAGGCACATGAGGCTTTTAAACCTGTATGCCTCAAGTTGCTGGATGTAGGGCAGTGCATCGTAGGGCACGTTTCTAAGGGTCATGACCTGAGGCAATACTTTGTTATAGGCGATGGTTACCACTTAACATCAGGTGGGACATAAGCTTGCTAATGTTGTATATTCGAAAGTAACTCTGTCTCTCTGTCTGTCTGTTCCTCTGTCAGTCTGTTTGTTACGTTTTCAACTAAAAGGCTGCACCAATTTCAATGAAATTTGTTATATAGATAGATTATGACCGGGATTGAGACAAAGACTATTTTTATTTTTACCTGTCTACGTAGAAGGAGGGTAATGGTTTTTTTTAAACCACGCGTGCGAAGCCGCGGGCGGGTCAGCTAGTAATCTATAGTCAAACCGAAAGAGCCCAATTTATTCTTTCCTAAAGCTTCCGCTCGCGGATTCGTACGCGTGTTTAGTCAATAAAACCAAACTTTATCTATATCGGTACATTCGTTTAGTCGTGAAAACGTAATATAATATAACAAATGGACAGAGAGATTACTTAATTTATAATATTAGTGTGGATGAACGCTAGAGACTGGGTGAACGATCTCATTAGTAACCTTGGACAAAATTAATGACCTAGGCTCGTTAGATTAACGTGAGTGAATAAAACTTTTTATTCTTTTAAATACAACATTATTTAAATTTTATGGTGACTCCTTTACAGTTCAAGCTGTGCGGCTGTGGAACGCTTTACCTTTCTCTATTAGATCATCTAAATCTCTTCCTATCTTTAAAGCTAAGGTATACAACCATTTCCTTTCTTTGTCTACGCACTGCTAGTTTATCGTTATGTTTATCTCCTTTATTGTAGTTTATATATAAGTATATATGTATTATTATATTTGTAAGTATATATTATATACTTAGTTTATTAGTAAGTATAGGTAGTTTATGTAGGTTTATGAACACGTTCGTAGATACACCGCCGTCTTTTTGATTTTGTTTTGTCCTGTCCATCCAAAGGTTGTCTGGAAGAGATAGCTTTTAGCGATAAGACCGCCCATTGTACTTACCTTAATTTTTGTGTATTTTTATTGTATTTTTAATTTTGTTGGTGTGCAATAAAGAGTACTCTATTCTATTTTATTAATCAAAAAGAAAATACTATTAAAAAATAATTAAAACGAGAAATAGAGCAACATGCGGTAGATTAAGAGCAAATATTGTAACAGTTTATCACAATAAGTCAAGTCTATCAAAACTATTTAAGTGATTATTATAATAACAATGTTAATAGTAAATCAAGCGTTCGTATTTTCAGTGTTCCCTCTTACAACTTATTATATACATAAATTAAATACAGGTATAACAGTGAAAGTTAAAAGATAATTGGACAAAATTATAGATGAATGCAGCCTTGAAATTATTGCAGGCTTAACATGTACACTTTTTATATCAAATACTACCTAAATGGTACAATTAGGGTTGTTTTTCTAGTGAAAAACAAGACCACTGCTCATTATAAAGTTATTGGTTATTAATAAAACGAAGCATTAAATTTAGAGACATAAAGATAATAATCGAGCAACCAATCATTGACCAGTTTGAAGGCAATTACGAATTGTCTCGTCTCGATCGTCTTAGTCACCACTAATAATGTATAAAAAAGACGATAACTTTGGTAAAAGGAAGTAAAACTTATATTAATTCATTCATTTCAGTCCATCCGCACCCACTGCTGGCTATAGGTCTCCTCTTTATTAATTTAAAATTACATAGTACGTGCAAATACAGCAGAAAAATTAAAAAAAGTGGCACTCCGGGAGTGCCGACAAAAGTGAAAACTTGAACAATACATGTAGGTATACATATTTTTTGAATCGTCAAGAACGGTGTCGGTAACGTTAACAGTGCTGCGAGTTCAATGGTTTTTCCCATTTCAAAAATACCCAACGCGTTTAAAGAAGTTTTCATTTAAAAAATTACAAGAATTGGGACAAATATATATGGGTCATTGATCTAGCGCAGGATAGTCGAACCAGTAGAACGATGAATAAACGATCGTTGAAAGACATATTTTATGGCAAAATTTAACAAAATAACATCGAATTAAGCAACTCTATGACAATAGGCAGGTAATCAAGAGGCATTTGGTATCTCCAGGGGCAGTCTCGGAGAGATAATGGATACTGTGTATTGTGTTGCAACAGAAACGCAGGGGATTGTCTAGCTCTAGCTCCAAAGTACGAGTATATGTGTTGTGATGAAACAGTACACGTTTACTGTTTTGTAATATTTTTTCATAATGAGCTAAATAAAAGCAAGCATCTGCGAATTAAACCATGCGTAAGAAATTTGTATTTTTGAAATCAATTAACACACTCACTTGCCTTCCAAATATAGATATAATAGAAAAAACATGCATCTGTTTCTTAGAAGAAAATGAATAATGTTCACGCAATTATTACAATGCTGTAGAACATGCAAATTATGCAAATGAAGTAATTGATTTCAAAGAATCGTACTACAGTTATTATGCATAAAAAGAAAACTGCGCACAGAACCAAAGCAGTCTTGGCAAAAAACTTTTCTCTGAGAAAATTCCATTAATTGGCTTAGGGTTAGTAAACACTCAATACAAATAGTCGGAGGGATATCCGCTAAATATCTGCGCCGATAAGATCACAGTCAGTGACGGGGAATCATGGGGCGATAAAGCGAGCCCCTAATAAAAAGCAAAAGTACTAGAGCCAGATTATTGGACGACGTCTTATCGTCGACTTAGTTCGCCCCAAATTGAGTGTGCGAGAATTATGGACGAACTTTCGACGAATAAAAGATAATGAAGATCCCGATTAGATAAATGTGGTAAACATTCGGTAAAGTTTCGGGCTAATGTTTATCGTCAATAATGCTGAGTTACTTTCATAAAAACTGATGGGCATGATCTCAGATAGCCGAGGTCAACACACCCATGATTTATTTCATTTTCGAATCACAACGTTTCATCGGGATCAGAGCAATTGCCGAACAGATCATCCCTTTGTTGAAACATAATCCCATTTTATTAGATTTTGAAACCAATGTTTGTTAAACGTTTTGAGCTAATAAAAGTAATATTAAGGGGCGAGACGCCGTCGAACAGGAGGAAATGAAAGCGACGAGAGAATGAAATTGGAAAACTTGTTACAGAATTAAGTACTCCGAGATGAAAAAGAAGAAAATAAATAAGGCTTTGCAAAGTTAGTGAACGCTATGCGTTGTATCTTAGGGGTCGCCGACAAAATGAAATACGGCAGAAGTTTATCAATTCCAAGATTACTATTTGCTCGTTAATTGCTTTCTTCCGTGATACATAAAACGGTCGTAAAAAACAAATGAGTAAGACAAACAAAAGCGGACTGACTCACCTTTTACTCCAGTTTCCGATCTCAGCGTAGCGTCGGCCGTTTGTGCTTCCGCTCCTCCTCACTTCATTTCCTCTTGGCGTCTGCACCGAGTTCCCGTTCGGCGTTAATATGCCGCTCGAGGCACTGTTATTGTTGCGCTCCCGGTTCCTGGGGAAGGTGCCAGTCCCCGAGCGGAAAGTCGCCAGCTGCGGCGGTTCATCGTTAGGTGCAAACTGTTGGAGTGGCAACGTCACATTTCCACTCCAACTCTTGCGATTCACCGCGAAAGTTTTGAAAGTACCGCTCGAAGGCGAAACTCCGCAGAAACTGCTCCGGTTATGGGTGTTCTTTATGAACCCACCGTTGTTCAAAACTTGCGGCTTGATCGGCACCAAAGGCGATGCCTGATCAATGGACATCTTACTTCAATCAATGTAGGCGCAACCTACAGTTAATCTATCTACATTTTCGTCTGAAAAGGAAAGAAATTCTACGTTAGGGGAGCGAAAAAGGTCATGTTTCCAACAGAGTTGCTTTTGTCAGTTATTCAGGACAACAATGACAGTCACATCAATGAATGAAGGCTTTGTTAAAGAGTTGGTTGCAGTGTGACATAGTAAATATACCTATAATGAAAAGGTCATCGTTCAATGAAGTTCAATTTAGGCTAATGGACATACGAATTCCGCAGCATTTGAATCGCCGAAACGATTAGGGCAATTGACTAGACCACCAATGTTTATGAGTTATAGACCAGCTTAAACAACAGCGTTATGATACACTAAGCTCATAAGGAGGTACTTACATATTATATCATAATGTTAATGTGCTATTTCCGATTTTCAGTGAGGCATCCTACAATCATTGTCTACAATTATCAGGAAGTTATTTACAGAATACTAAAAAACGCCAGAAACCTCCCGAAATAATTAGCGTTGTGATTAATAAGATTTGGAACAGCCTTAATGTTGATTCAGGTTTGAGAATAGCCAAGAGTTTTTAATAATTTAAATGGTGTATAATTATTACATCGTATGTTCCCGCTGATACAATTGATAACACAGTTGATAATGATGTCCTTATGTTAGAGTACTAAAGCGTGTCACAAACGATGAAGATGCTATAGTATTTTATGTTAATATCAATATCGCTCGCAATCAATCCAATGTAAGATGAAAATATATTATCTTCGCCGTGTGTGATGGTCCATTGGGTTGTATGGCGAGTGATATTTTATTTTAACATAAAATATTATAGCATCTCCATCGTGTTTGACGCGAATGAGAAATCTGACTATCGCCGTAATTCTATCTGCCACTTTGCGAATAATCGTCCATCCGCTAAAATTTCAAACGACCTCGTATACTTATCATCATGAAGCAGAATGTCGGTGCGCCCTGAATGTAACTATTGTACTCAGTTGGTAGTGGAAACTCTCTATTAGTTACCACCTTGACCCACTCAGCGGTCAATTCTCATTTACACCACAAAATTGTACTAAATTGCAATGATTCATCTAGTGGTTCAATGTTCTTGTTATCACTTATAGGGTAAATTATTTCACTATTTCGAAAGACGACGTGACCTTTTCGAAGAATTTATATGCAATAATGCAAGCTGCTCCTGTAACATGTTCGTTGAAGTGTTTTTATCATTTCTCAATTCAATGTTTAAATTGCCAGTGGCAACTTTACGATAAGCCTCGAAATTTATTTGTAGAAGAATGTAGTATATCATTATTTGTGTTTTGATGACAAAATTGCTGATTAAGACGCCTTTTTGTAACGTCTGTTATATACATAATTTATGACACACATTTAGTAGGTATTGTTTTTTATTTGTATGCATAAATTTGTTTCTTTACTGAGAGTACTGTGTTTGTTAATTGTTTTCCGTCACAAATAAGTGTTATTTCTTTGTTTTATTTTATGACAGTAGATAAGATCGATATAAAATCAAATCAAGATCACTTAGTAATAACTAAAAATAATACAGTATATTAACACAATACATATATATAAAACAACATAAAACTTATAGGTAGGTGTAAAAATTGGTTGCAAAAAGGTCTCTACACAGTCTTCCAGTGAGACTTTGAGACCTATAGGACCTTTAGGATATGTGATTGAAATCAATGTAGCGATGTGTATATCCAGTATATAGCATAATGTGGCAGGTTTGCACCAAGACTTAATCCATTATTAATCTGCTAAGTGTCATGTTTCTTCCGGGAAATATGCAATAGGTAGTCAAAATTGAGCAGTCTTCATGATGTAAGTAGAGTCCTGCAATTTTTGCATCCTCCAAGCCATTTAGTAATCGGTGTCAGTCAACAGCATCTGAGTGACCTGGTTGTTGCGGACATTGATGATTTGCGACTGCCTGTGCTCGGCCAGTCCTTTAGTTATATAACGCTTGCGCAAGACATCGTTAGCTAGTTATTCAACGTTGTAATGTGGGGATTGGTCGAATTGATAGGCGAGACTATTTAAAATAAATCGAAGATAGTTTCAAGAGTATAATAACATCATTTCGTTTTCATCGATCGGATTACTGTCGGATTTGGATGTTTTTATGATATATTTTTTATATTCATATTAAAATTGTGCACGTAAATTATTGCAATATTTATTTCTCTTAGTTTACATAGGGCTTCATGTATGATGTTCGTACTATGATTACTAAGCCTGCAGGTGACAACTTATCAGCTTTACGTTTGTCATTTCTGTGGCTTCCAATGCATTGGCGATTCAGGCGTTATATAGGATTGCATTTGGTTATATTGTGACATAATAGGATTTAACATTCTTAAAATTTTATTTGCTGGAGTCATTGCTTTTTTTACTTGAAGCACTATTAAGAATATCATTATAAGCATTTCTTGCGAGTGCCCCTCCGTAAATTTATCGAGTGGAGGGGCAGGAAGTCTCAAAGACCATTATACTTTTTTCTAATGTAAAGTAATTTGCAATCTTGTTGGATTATATCTAATAATTAAAATCTAATATAAAATATAATTTGTTAATATTAATAGAAAAAATAAACAAAAATCTTTATTTCTCTGTCATGCTTTACAATAAATGGATAATAATATTGTGCATCGATTGAACTTTAATAAAACGACAGGTTATTTAATCACTTGTATAACACAATTTTGTGATGAAACTTCAATTTTGTGACATATTGATTTATTATATAATGCTTTATTATAAAATTAAACTAGTTCGTAGGAATTCACAGCAAATTAACTTTTTATGAATTTTCAACGTTAGGTAGGTACCTACTTACTTTTGAAAATAAGCTGGAATACTGTTGAATCTCATCAACGTAGTAGGTAATAGAAGCGTCGTTGCTCAGTACAAAGTTATTTTCTCAAGAGATGGTGTCCGTGGGCTAAATCAATAACAGAACACGGTGGTGGAAGTAACAGCGTAAAAGATAGCACAATGGGATTATATAACCAGCATTCGGTGCGAGCCATGCTGTGGGTTAGTCATACGAAACGGTTTTGCAATAGTCAGCCGGTGTTTGCTTAGCGGGATGCAAGTGATTCAGAAACCAGTCATTTTTCTGAACAGACGGCGTCACTAACTGGTAGGGGTAACCTCCTGCATGTTTATAGATTGAAATAAAAACTTATAGAAGGATGATTTCCCTACTTTAAGCCCTACTATAAAGTACCCACAAGTTACGATGACCATAACATAATTATAATTAACTTGTTTGTTGTATGTTTAAATGTAAGTTAACAGTTAAGTAAGTTTAACACAAACTGGATATAATTACGAAACATGTCAGTCTGATCACATGTCAGAAAGGTGCAAATTAGCAGGTGTGCACGGACGGTTGAAAAGTGAACTTTTACAAAAAAAATGTAAGGTGTTAATGACAACAGTTTTTCATTTCGTATCAATAACGTATTAGTTTACAAAATGTGGGGATTTAACAATAATTTTTAGATTAAGTAAGTCTATACTCATTTTCCTATTACACTGAAGTAATTATTTGTTTCAAGTAAGTATAATTTTCAATATAATAAATAATTAAATAAATATTGCTGGGCATGTCACACAGCGCTATCTAGCCCCAAATAAGCAGAGCTTGTACTATGGGAACCAGATAACTGATAGAATACTTATATACCTTTTTTTTTGTAAATACTTACTTATCATATATAGAAAAGTATCCAGACCCGGAACAAATATCTGTAGATCATGCATGCAATTCCGCGGCGGGAATCGAACCCGCTACTTCCTGCGTCTCAGCCGGCTATTCGCCCACTGCACCACGGAGGTAGTCTTAAAATAATTACATAATTCGCGAATAATAAGTAATTTAAAAACACCATGTGGTTTATTATTGTCATTTACAGGTCACATTAATCTTACAATCTATTTGTATGTGCTAATAAACCTAATATTGTTTGAATACCAGATAATTGAACTACAACATTCATGTCATGCGTTGAACAGGCACGCCAATAGTCAAGTGAATCGTCTGCTACGTAAACAGGAATGTGAGTGTTTGCTACTAGACCTAGCTTTGAAGACATTAAAGTGATGTCGAAGTAATCAATCAATAAGAAAAACTGTCAATTTAAGTAAATAAAATCATTTTAACAAATCAATGATCACTTATATCAAACAAATTACAATCATTAGGTTCTTCTAATGAATATTCACATTTAGATCAAAAGCGCAAGCATTGAAGTCGCCTTGGATTTTATGTTGTAGGAATTTTGAACGGTAGGGATTTATAGGTTTGACGACCTCCGTGGCGCAGTGGGCAAATAGCCTGCTGAGACGCAGGAGATAGCAGGTTCGATTCCCGCATCGGAACAAATGTTTGCATGATCTACAGATATTTGTTCCTGGTCTGGATGTTTTTCTATATATTATAGGTATGTATTTATTACATAAAAAAGTATATAAGTATTCTATCAGTTATGTGGTTCCCATAATACAAGCTCTGCTTGGTTTGGGGCTAGATAGCGCTGTGTGAAATGTCCAGCAATATTTATTATTTATTTTATTTTTTATAGGTAGATTGGAAAACTAAATAATTGATTTATTAAAGGATCTAGACAAGACATCAACTATAATATAAGCACCATGATCCAAAAACCCTATGATCCTCTTTTTCTCTATCTTAGGGTAGATTTGTAGAGTTGCGCTCGTTAACTACCTACGTGATAATATCATGCAGCATTACATTATTGGAATTTAAACAAAATTCTAAATATCGCCATATCAGAGAGGTATTTCTTATTTACTTTTATTGAAACCACCGCAGCACTAAACACGAGAAAAACCACCTTATCTAAAATATTTAGTGATTCTCTTCACTTTGCACACAATAGAAACTGCATATTTATGCAATTCTGCAGTTGATACAATCTGTATTTTTACAACCATTTTATGGCACAAGAACTACACGACATGGAAACCTGCTGGGAGAACGTGACAACTATTTCAAGAGGCGAACACAAAAACAGCACTTTATCTAAGTGAAGGGTATCAAACTATGGCAGGGCTCATAACAGCCGATGTGTATTCTGCGCACGGCGCCCGCAGGAAGGCAAAAGCCGCAATGTGTCTCATGACTTCCGACTCGTGTTCGATATTTCTATTATTGACACTTGCGAAGCCTAAATGTTGTATATTGGAAACCGGAGCAAAATGTTTAGGAAATTGCAGAGAATTAGATTACATTCAGCGATTTTTCTTATTTATTGAGGTCGTCCGATCGCGTAAATATTTTCCTCATACGTGCGGCTAATGCATATAATATTCGTAAAATGATACCCTATGTTCTACCAGCCTACACAATTGGCACGGCTTGTGAATCGGTCGACGTCACGCACGCTGAGGATTAACGTACAAAAAACTTGCGCGAAGCAATTTCAAGGCCAGTAGTGGGGTGTTTTTGCTGCTTATCGCTATCAGGCTATGAATTTTTTGCCCGCATTTCAGTCCGTGGAACTGGCTAACATCTTTCATATTTCCTGCATTGCATACACAACGATCAACACGTAAGCTTTATCGAAAACATGAATCACGTAAAAGACTAGTGGCGCGATTTTTGATATCGATGATAAAGTTTGTACTGAGATGTTTATTTGAATTGATAAGACCGTCAAGGTGGGGATCGATTTGACCGAACAAGGTGATTGAGATGCACCTCAGGTTATACAAACAGTCCCGGAGTTGACACAAGCAAACGATGCGGGCCCCGACAGCGACGGTTACCTTAACGATAGTGGTATGAATACTGATGTATTCAATCTTGTTACACATGTTGAGGTGGATTTGCATACACTGGAAAGCAATTAATCAAGAACATAAAGACTTAATCTTATATTTGCTTCAATATCCTTGTTAGAACTTAGGTTTTGAGTTCAAAATAATTCAAAATAATTCAAAATAATTGTGGGACCCACTCGGTGGTTATCTTAGCCCACTTTAGCGGTCTTTTGCATGACATCGGCGATATTTGTCTTAGAGCGTAGAGTCAGCCTATATATAATATAATTATAATTTTTTAATGAATATCCGGCTATTTGTATACCTTCAATGGTCAAGCTGTCATAATTTAGATCACCGAGCGGATCTTCTAAATTAGAAACGAAGTGTGAGCTCACGGCTAATTTTCAAACGTTGATACAATATAGAAAGGTGCTAATAAAACCACTCCAAAACTTCTATCTATAGCATTAGCAATTTACATACGTACGTACCTCACAAAGTATTTTTTTTATGAGAAAGGTTTGTCATCAGTATCCTAACAGGAGGAAAAATTTATCAAGGAAGTAGGTTCAAAGTATTTTTTGTTAAGGATAATTTGAAAAGTCGCGACTAAATGGAGCGATCATTAATCAATGTACAAAAAGCGGACGCGGAAGGAGTTTAAAGAAGGCGCAAAAAATCTTTTATCATCCGTTTAAAGACCGATCACAGCACTATTTATGGTGCCAATCTTTCTAATAGAAAATATTTTGTTTATGACATACCACATCTGAGAACGGATAAAAAATATATACGTCTTTTGTTTTGATATGAAAACAGATACATAGAGAATGAGTTTTATCCGTCAACTATAGTTACTCGGAGTTCATGAAATAGCACTAGATCATAAAACATTTTGTTTTTATGTTGCGAAAACTAGTAACAAGTGTTTTGAAAGTTTATCAAGAAATCAAGACAGTAAATCCCTCTAACACGGAATAGATCAAGTAGGATAAACCAATAAAATTGTATCCCTGCGTGAAACCGATTGATTTCTTCATAGGGGTCGACCGATCAGCCCTCGAAGCACTTTGTAACAGACATTAAAGTAAAACGAACCCTCATGCAAGTAGGTCACTAAGCAGGAAACATGACGAATCGCCTCCATCACTCTCCAGAGAAGATAAGACTTTACACTCAGCCACTCTCAATTTCGAGAAATTTTATGAAATATTTCTTGCCGCTGAGGAAAATGTTTTTACGACCACTCTTCAACTCTATAAGGGGAGTAAAGGCGCCGCAGAGGGTATCGTCTTAATTATTAATAAAGAGTTCCTTAGGCGGCTAATTTTATTCAGAACACATTCTAAGAATTTAGGCATCGTCTGGCGTCGTATATAAAGCAAACCGCTACATGCAATATAAGGAGGTTAGAACAATGGGCTCAGTGTATTTTCCGGAGCAACCTTAACCGTAAACATAAGCGAATGTTCCGCCGTATACAAAGGTAATTAAAAAGCTATGAAGACGAGAGCCGACGGCAAGAAACGTAATTAGAAGAGCTATTAGCTTAGTGAAGTTCGACACTTGCTTACGTAAGTGTTTTTGTAACTTATCATTGTGAGTGTTTATTTCAAGGTGAATAAGAACAATAACAAATTCAAGAAAAAGAGATACCTACTTAGGAACCTTGTATTTTGTCTTCACAACGTCTATTAACAACCTATCTTTATTTATTAACTTTTCAATCGTCTAGGCATTAATATTACGTCCTCAAACACCTTTTTCACCACGATTAGATCATTACATTCACCTTCATTTGCCACCTTCACCTGATTACCGTAGCTACCCACTATCGCTCCCACATAGCATGCCTTATAAAACTCGTAGGCAGAACTAGTGGTTTTTGTCTAGTGGTCGGGAATCTTGGGGCGTTGCACCGGCATGCAGAATCGAGTTGGAATGTGCCCGATCGTGGTTACGAAATAGTGGCTCCGCGAACGTACGCAATTACAATAATCAATATCGGATTGTTTATTTTCACTGCAGCGTTCAATAGACTTAAAATCATAAAATAGTAGTTTATTTCGGAACAGTAGGTAGTTACTTTCACTTTGGTGGTTTTCCCCTGCCATCAAGAAAAAAAAACTTAATTGAGGAAATTACTTACGTATCCCAACGCGTATTATTATAGCTTTACTATGAAAAATAATACGCGCGAAAAAGAATGGATACTAGTTTCATAGCTACAAAATATTGCAAGGAATAACCAATTAAGACGAAATACAGTATTCCTCTAGCAAAATTTATGGAGCTGGCCAAATACAGAAGAACGGACTCTTAAAGATGCATAATCAACATCCGACACGAAAGAAGATAAAGAGGAGCTTCTTTTTCGTACCAAAAGAACTTAGTCAATGTTTGTTTTGGAATTTCTTGTAACCGCTGCTAAAAGCTCGTGTTGTAATAAATTGAGCGCGCGTCTGTCGCCTTCCTGTTTCAGATTTAACTACTGTAGACGATCTAAGTCGGATGATATTGCGAAACTATCGAGTTACCACAGAATAGCAGTAACTTCAACAACACGTGCGAAAAGGAGGCCGATTGCGCAATGCCAGCAACTTATCAAAGATTGTTGCCCTCGGTAAGGGTGCATTCACTTATCAAACGGGTTTCTCCGATTGATAACTGGCGTTTACTAAGATACGATGCGTGGCTCGTGGTAACACAAACTGATCTTAGGTCAACTGATTCTCTCTGCCTAGCCACTCCTAAGCACTCCTCTGCCTACCGTGCCAACTCTTTTGAAGTTAAGGCAGTGGGCTTAAGAACTCTCTTCCCCTCAGTATTAGAAAAAATTCATCAAAACCAGCTTTTAAACGTTCTATCCATAGTCACTATTTAAATTCTAATTCCACTTGAGCTTTCCGTATATCTTTATTTATTATTTGTTATTAGATTTATTTATTTCTGATTTATCTATTTAGGTATGTGTTATATTTGTGTATTTTATTATTTTTATAATTATATTGTATTTGTGAGTATTATTATATTTATGTAGGCAATTAGGTAGATAGTAGTTTTTTTATGTTAGTAGGTACCTAGTTAAGCACGCCAACCTAAGTTTTTTTACCTGTCACGGTTGACTGGTAGAAAATTCTTTTAGCATTAAGTCCTCCATTTGTACATTTTTCTTTTTATGCAATAAAGAATTAAAACAAACAAACAAACGCTAATAGCCAGTTGCTGGAATACCGTAGAACTCCTTGATCTTTATTCTGCAATATTAATTTACTAGCTGCAGACAAGCGTTAGGTCAATGGATAACGCTCAGATAAAAATATATTATTAAGTATTTATTATTATATTTATAAATGTATTATTTAAGTCAAAATAAAACAACGATCTCGGCCACTTACGAGTACATAAGTTGCTACCTGTGTTGATCTTGCTTTTGAGGCACAAGATGGGGAGGCCTTAACTTGTGAAAAAGCTATAACAAGCAAATTTACACTGTAAAACTGTACAGTTTATAACTAAGACTCGTTTTGTGGACGCTTCCTAACGCAACTTGAATGTCTTGGATCTGCGCTAACGGTACACACGACTGGTATTTGGGCTTGCATTGTTTTCGATAATTAACTAGAAGATTGTTGTGATTGATCGATGGATATAATGGCTAATAATGGCCATCTTTTCTTATGCGCAACGTCATTACAAACACGTTTGCTTTTTTAAGAAATAGCTGTTCTATTTTGTTGGTAATACTGTGAGCCTTCACGGGAACTAAAGATCTACTTTATCAAAATTGGTTTAAAATTTTGCGGCTATGAAAATGTTAGTTGAAGAAGAGTTTTCGTTACATGTTACAAATCGTATTTAATACTTATTTTTAATTATCATAATAATTATCACTTGTCAAAAACTTGTAAGTAAAAAAATATATGAAAACATTAAAATAATAAATGAATTGCTTGTTTATCTGTCCATGATAGATTTGAAAGTCTTGATTCAAGAAGACCACTATGACACTAATATTATAAATGCGAAAGTTTGGATGTTTGTTTATTTATTTGTTTGTTACTCAATCCCGTCGTAACGGCTGAGCCGATTTCGATGAAATTTAGTATGTACGTAGATTATAACCTGGATTAACACATTTATTATGATTACTTTTTATCCCATAAATCAGGTCCCATGGGATAAAAATGGGATGTTAAGTTGCAACAGCGAGTTTAGCTTTATTTTTAGATTACCAACACATTTAGTAGTGTAGCGCGTACGAAGTCACGGGCAACAGCTAGTTACTCATATAAAAACCAGATAATGGTATAATGGGCCTTATCGCTAAAAGTGATTTAACGGCAACCTTTAGATGTAAAGGTATTTTAGAAAATAAGTTTGTATTGAAACTTGATAACTTTAATATCAGTGAGTATTAATATCACATCAAATATAAAGTTATCCATCATTACCTGACATTAAAGCTTAGATTGAAATACCTATATTTGCGATATCTTCTCAAGTTTCTCTTTAGATCCCCTATAATTTACTTCTCTTAATTGTAATATTTTACCGCGGCTTGTGCTGATTCAAATGCATTAGACACGCACGACTCTAACATTGATAACTCGTTTATTACGAAATAATATCAGAAACTATCGCAAAAATCAGTAGAATTGAAAACGTGTCATTGAAAATAATCAGCCATAATTATAAATTTTGATAAAATGATGTGACCATGAGTGCGAATGAAAATATATATACATAATATACTAATCAACATTCTAAATGATTTAATAAATAATCAATAAATAAATATTGCTGGACATATATACTCGTAGATACACACAGTGCTATCTAGCCTCAAACTAAGCAGAGCTTGTACTATGGGAATCAGTTAGCTGGTAGAAAACATATCAACTTTTTTTGTAAATACATACTTATAATATATAGAAAAATACCCAGACCCGGAACAAATATCTGTAGACCATGCAAACATTTGTTCCGCAGCTGGAATCGCACCCACTAGCAGGCTATTCTCCCACTGCGCCATGGAAATCGTCTATATGTATGGTAATATGGTTATAAAACGTGGTAGCACCCTAATTTAATAGATTATAAAGACAAAACATTTTTACAATAAGGTAATAATGAAACGCGAATAGAAATTGTGTACAGTTAATCCGACATGGGATGAAAAATATCGTTGCAAAACCATAGTATAAAGGGGAAGGCCAATGTCAACGACCCACACCCTATAGGCACAAGTCGACACAACAATGAGACCCGAAAAAAGGGTCTTGCACCATTATGGGTCCCAATTACCGCTTCAATGGTCAACCGAGTATTGCTGATCCGAAAATGAATAGGCTTGGCACGCGCTACTCTTGTAACGATCATTCAAAACCAGTAAAAAAACTATATAAGATACTGATATAATCAATATACGAGAGAACCAGCTTTAAAAAAAAATCTTCATTAATTTATACTAAGTTTGTTGATCGACGATGCGAGACGGTTCAAACGTTGATATCATTACTATTTCCTTGACATAACATTTTTTGCTCTTGTTACTTCAGTAACCGTCAGATAAAATCAAATTTGCTCCATATTAAGCGTGCCTCCATACTTGAGGGTTTGGTTAACCAGAGGCTGGGGAATAGCGATCAATTTCAAGGACCCCCTCGTCTTATTCAAATCCCTTCTTTGTCTTTCAAATTTCATACAGTCGGTGATTCACAATAAGATGAAGGCATCTCGAAGACTTGTGCGTACTTGTTGCGATCGATTCATTATTTAAAAATATTTAATTTAGTCTTGTTTGATATAAGATTTGATTAGAATATATTACAATGATTAGTTTTTATTTATTACTAGCTAACCCGCCCGCGGCTTCGCACGGGTGGTTTTGCAATAAAATATTACCCTCATTTTGTGCAGTTGGCTAAAAGGTAGCCTATGTCCTTTCCCAGGATATAATCTATCTCCTTGCAAAATTTCATTACGATCCGTTCAGCCGTTTAGTCGTGTAAAGGTTACAAACTAACAAACAAATAGAGTTATGTATGTATTATATATATAAACCTTCCTCTTAAATCACTCTATCTATTGCTGAAAACTCCATTAAAATCCGTTGAGTAGTTTAAAAGATCTAAGCGAACGTATATAGTATATGTAAAGATAGGTAGGTAGGTGTATAGTGTTTACATTTGGATATGTATGGCTCTCGTAATTCTATAAACGCTTGCAAAAACTCAGTTAAGGGTTACCTAGTTTTTAAATGAGTGGCTTACAAATAATGTTATTCCAATGATTCGTGTAGATACACAGCTAAATGACCAAAACATAGATGTCCCAAATAATGCAACTAATGCATACAACGAGGTTAGCAGATAAAACTTATCAGCCTACCTACCTAAGGTACCGATAAAGCAACTCTGTTGGCAATTCAGAAACAACAGTTGTACCAACATTATGTGAAAGAAAATAGTTTTAAGATTGAAGTAAAAACTATTATTAATTATAAAGACCAAGAATTTAAAAGAAAATAAAATAAACATACTTACACACTACACAAAACTAATAGCACTATAACAAAACACTACAGCAAAACAAAAATTCGAAGCACAGAACTAAGGATTGCAAGGTAAGAAAAAATTACCGATAAACGCGCAATTTCGAAAAACACTTCACAAATTCGACAACGATATCAAATTTTTGCGTGAAATTTGATATGTGTACAATATACGCGAACGGTAACGAGTGTGGCGACTAGCGGGGAAGCGACGTTCGCCACGGCGACCGGGCAACAACTGACGGTCGCTTGCTGTCTCCGTCCCACCGCAGTACGCATGTCCGGAACCGTCCCTTGGTTTCTATTCCATATTCATCCTAAACCTTTAACTTCTACAAGAAACCACAACATTTCAAAAATTTAACAACTGAAGAATAATAAATTTATTGAAATTAAATGAAAATTAAAAACAAATCAGAAAGAGACAGCATGGGCGGACAAGATCAATCGTGATTACCACAATGCCTTTGGCAAAGCATACAGTCCGTTTTACACCTGGCTGGCGAAGATAAGGAGATTAGAGTTGTTTGGAGCTCTTATGACGGGGAGGTCTGAATTATAATTTGAAAAATTATAAGAATGTTTTAACATTTAACAGACAATTTCTACCAAAATTACCTACCTATTATTTATAATTATTTTTATAATAGTGATATACACACTAATTAGTATTGTTTTGATATTCAAGCCTATTGTAAGATGACAACAGTGACAGGAAAATGTTACTCTAACTAAACAATATTCAAATAGATCAAATGAAAATAAAAAACAATGTTACAAGGAAAGACGGCCTGACAAAGGTTACTGGAGGCCGTTGGGTGCAGGCAGAAAAAAGATCGGTAGCTCTGGAAATCTATGGAAGACCTATGTGGACCTATATGGCAGATACCTATCTGATACCTATCTTGTCGCTGATATGACGACCCCCACTTTAAATATTATAGAAAAAGTTAGCTCAATATTTTCTCCACATTAGTGTTACGAGTAAAAAATAAATATATATTTTTAATTACCGATCTCAGTAGCATAACTCATCATTATCTGATTTTCTATCTATTAGTACATTGATGGAACACTTCTTGGGACACTTTCACTGCATTGACAATGACATAAAAGCTGTCATGAAAGTGAGCTCGCATACGTCTCAAGAACAATAGCTCTGACTTCTGACCCACACTTTCGTGTGATTCAATACTGAGAAAGATAATTTCCAGTCATAAATATGAGAATTGAGTATTGAGATGAAATCACTAAAATCTTGTATATTTAAAAAGTTCGTTAAGTGCTTTGTGAATCAATAAATAGTTCAATTTTCATCCACAATAGTCTATAGAACATTTTTAACCATTAAATTGCCAATACCTATGCTATAATATGCTGCTTCTCTTTACTACTTGAGAGTTCACTGATCTCCTTCAATAGGCAACTCCGCTGAAATTGGGGGTAGCAGATAATTATTATCCAACTGTCTTCGTGTTTCAAAAGGTTATGAGAATTAAAATGTTGAATCATTATCATAACCGTGTGAACTTCTGTGTTGAAAGTGTGCCGATCCGGTCGACATTGAACCACGGTTTATGTTAATTCTCCAAGTTTGTTTACGATTACAGCTCAAGTTTAATTAACTTTGGTAATGTTAATGTTTAAATAATTTAATATTACTGTAGAATTGTTCTCGTATGTATAATTAATTTCACGGTCCTAAATTTTATAGTGTTTTACTGGTAGGGACTATTATTTGTGTGCGTATTCCTTGATGCTATACGAAAACGAAACTGTATCCAAAGTATTAAAAAGCCGGGTTTTCGGTTTACCTTCATGCTCTTTTATTATCGTTCGGCTTTTAAAATGACGTGATAAAAGTTAGTGCAAAAGTAGGTCGTATGAGCGGCCAACTATGAGTCGCAGCCATCGCAGTTCATAAAGACACTAATAGTCTAACTAAGGCCAGCTAGGTTAGGATTAGGATCTATAAAAGCTGCTATTTCATTAGACAAATATCATTTTGTTAACAATTTATTTATGATCATTAATTCTGCTAAAGTAATACGCTTTTCAGAGTCTCTGAGTAAACTTCATTCGTTCCGTCTGCCTAAAGTCGTTTGCAGGTTTACGAGCTGGGATTACTTAGCGCAAGTTTCGTGATGAACTACAAGTGTGCTACCAAGACGAAGTCGTGTTTTATGACTTTTTCCATAAGGCTAGCTTCGAAATTGTCTTTATTAACTTTGACAATAACGATTGCACACAGTTATTTGTCCTTTCTGTCTAGACAACTATGTTTCTTCCCAAATTATTATATATCTTTCTCAGCCCCATCCTGTAACTATGTAAGTAATTTCTTTTTAATGCTCGAATTTACAATATGTAATGGATTGACATATTCATAAATATTCCTTTCGCGCCAATCGGTGAAACTGTTATGAAAAATCGTTAGGTTTATGCTGTTACTCAAAGTCTAGTTCCTAAGTTATTTTAACAATAAACATGTTTTTTTATACGTTATAGGCTCGCGTTTGATGAACCACGATTTTGCATGATGGTAAGCGATGATGCAGTCTACAATGGATCACGCTTGCCTAGAAAAACACGATCACCCGCAAGTTCGCGACCTGAAGATACCCCAAGGTTGTAATTATCAGTAAACACAGACTTAGGCAAGGCGTTCAACTTCTAATTCTAATTCTACGGTGGAAGCCCAATACCGGACCCCAATACCGGACGCCCCCAATACCGGACGCCAGTGCAGACCTTATGATCTGACTGGCGTCCGGTATTGGGGTGTATTGTGCGTTCGACTCTTATAGATATTCTCTTTATAGATAGTGATCTATATAAGGTCCCAAGTCATAGAAATGAACCAAAAATTCAAAGGAGAATCAAATCAAAATATCAAAAATCATTTATTTCTCAAATCAAGCAATATACATATAACAAAACATATTTATATTAAACTTAATTCAAATTCAAATATTGGCTTGTACAGTGAGTATTAGCGTGCAGCACCTACACTAAGTACAGGACTTGTGCTGTAGGCACTGCTTTACCTTCCATACATAAATAAGTTGTTTAGCCATGTTGTGGTTATATAATAATTAGATTCTGGTTGTAATTGTGTTACAAATATTTAAATAATTTTTATCAAAAGTTTTGCAAATAATATCAGGTTTAGGTATATTAATGCATGATAGCCGCTTGAATTATATGCAGAGTGCAACAATGTATAGGTCCAACCAACACAAATAGCCGAGTTTGTTAGGCTTCATAGTGTTTGTGTAACACAGGACTCACGTGATCTCGTTCATTTCGATTGACAGTTTTATCGTTGTCTATGTATTGGAAAATCGAATTACATCATCTGGGATTCGCTACTTTAATAAATGATGTTTAGATGTGGTCATAGTTATGATAAATCAAGACAACACATACAATAGAATAAAATAGAAAACACTATAATAAATATAAATATTGTTGGACATTTCACACAGCGTTATCTAGCCCCAAACTAAGCAGAGCTTGTACTATGGGCACCAGATAACTGATAGAATACATAGGTATATAGATATACTTTATATATACAGGGTTTCCCAGAAATGGTGGATAATCCTGCACGTGCGTGTGCGGGGGGGGAGGTGGGGACCCACATCCCAAAAAAAAAAATTCTATTCCCAACAGTCCGCGGTCTACGAATTTTTTTGTAAAATTTAGAAATTTCCCAGTTTTCCTCACATTTGTGGGCATCACGTCCGCTACATGAGGCCTAGTTCGGATTTTTTTCTTTTAAAGTATTCCCTAATAATGGTATTCCTAAATTACCTTAAAAAAACGCAACTACTTAGGATAGTAGTTAACTAGTAGTCCCTAAACATAAATTTTATTTCTGAAATTTATTTTACTGCAAAGTTTGAGCACCTCTGCTGTAAAAAAAATGTATTGGAGTTTTATAGCCAACCACATAAAAAAATTACCTACATCATAAGGATTCTAAAACAGTAGCATAAGTACCTACTTTAATGGTAAAATTACTGAGCTATAGCTACTAATGTGTAAAAGTAGGCGTTTCATTACAAAATTGCAAAAGAAAAAAATAAAACAAGTAATGACCAAAAAAGTATTTATTATAAAAATAATCAAAGTAAATGTTCAAATTGGGCTCCTGATGCCCTTATGCAAGCTCTACACCTTTTTATAAAAGATTTTTGTAATCTGTTATTATAATTTTTTGATGATATAATTCTGGCTGCTTCGGCGACGCGAAGTCGAAGTTCTTCTAATGAGTTTATTGGTTTCTTGTAAACCTGCTCCTTCAAACAGCCCCAATAAAAAAAATCCAGAGGATTTAGGTCTGGGGACCGTGGTGGCCACAGTATTGGCCCCAATCGGCCGATCCATCTGTTGGGATAGGCATCATTTAGATAATTTCTTACTTGCACAGCATAATGTGCCGGACAACCGTCGTTCTGGAGCCACATTCCTTGCCGGATGGCTAGTGGCTCATCTTCTAATAATATTTGCAACTGGTTTCGAAGAAATTGTAAATAATTGTTGCCATTTAGGTTGCCCGGCAATTCATATGGGCCTATAATTTTTCCATTTAATATGCCCGTCCAGTAATTTATTTTAAATTGATACTGGGATTTATCTTCTCTCATCAAATGTGGATTTGTCAATTGCCAACTGTGCAAGTTATGAAGGTTAAGATACCCATCCCTTTTACATGTAGTCTCATCGCTCCATAAAATTTTTCTGAAAAAATCTTGATCTTCTTGAATTCTTGTTAACATTTCATTGCAGAAAACAATCCGTGCTTGGTAGTCTCGTGGTAGCAATGTTTGTACACGTGTCACGTGATAAGGATGCAGTTTAAATTTTTTCACAATACGATGTGCTGTAGATTTTGATATTCCCGTACGGCGTTCGATATCTGGCATCGAAATACTGGGATCTTCTTCCACCATGTCAAGGACAATATCTTCAGTTACAGGATTGTGGGGTCGTCCTCTGCTCCTAGGGCCACCAACGCCAGTACCAGGTATTCTGCCCTCTGAGTAAGCTTGGTGCACTCTTGTAAAAACTCGATAGTCGGGGTGACGCGCGTTCGGGTATCTCTCCCGATAAAGTGTTGCGGCAGCACTTGCGTTGCCACTACATTCTCCGTAAATGTAATGCATATTGGAATACTCTTGGGGTGTATAAATTTCTCGTGACATCACACAGTCCTGTTGATATACAGAACAAATGTCCAGTAGAATGCCGAGTCGTCGCAGTTATCACCAAACAAACAAAATCCAATCAAAATGCACAAATCGAGTCCAGTAGAATGCCAAATGTAGAATTTTGTCACCGAGAATCAGAAAAACAAGAGCACATGCGATGTCGAGAACGTCGAAATACGCACTAAAATTAAAATAGTTTTAACTACGGAGACAAAACAATAACCAAACACGAATTCTACCATACAAAGGAGATTTGTTGACCCTTTCACTCGCAATATTCCCAAGCACAGTTTTGTCTCGCTCACACAGCTTAGAATTCAACTGAATGTGCCGAGCAGGTAGTAAAGTCTAATTTTAGGGTCGACAGCGCTACTTAACTGGTAAAAACTAAAAAAAAATATCTGCAAATAATTTTGCTATTTTGTAATGAAACGCCTACTTTTACACATTAGTAGCTATAGCTCAGTAATTTTACCATTAAAGTAGGTACTTATGCTACTGTTTTAGAATCCTTATGATGTAGGTAATTTTTTTATGTGGTTGGCTATAAAACTCCAATACATTTTTTTTACAGCAGAGGTGCTCAAACTTTGCAGTAAAATAAATTTCAGAAATAAAATTTATGTTTAGGGACTACTAGTTAACTACTATCCTAAGTAGTTGCGTTTTTTTAAAGGTAATTTAGGAATACCATTATTAGGGAATACTTTAAAAGAAAAAAATCCGAAATAGGCCTCATGTAGCGGACGTGATGCCCACAAATGTGAGGAAAACTGGGAAATTTCTAAATTTTACAAAAAAATTCGTAGACCGCGGACTGTTGGGAATAGAATTTTTTTTTTTGGGATGTGGGTCCCCACCTCCCCCCCCGCACACGCACGTGCAGGATTATCCACCATTTCTGGGAAACCCTGTATAAATAGAAAAGCATCCAGACCAGGAACAAATATCTGTAGATCATGCAAACATTTGTTTCGCGGTGGGAATCGAACCCACTACCTCCTGCGTCTCAGCCGGCTATGCGCCCACTACGCCATGGAGGTCGTCACACACAGGTATAATATACACATACTACAAACAACATAACAGAAACAGATTGATCGCGAAGCACAATTGGTTACTCGTACAGTGCAGTAGCAAATATACTTATACTTATATAATTTACATAGATATACTTTATATACACTACTTTATATATAACTATATATTAAACAAGCTTTAACTCGAGGCTTCGAGGCTTCGCACGCGTTATTTGTCAATAAAAAATACCATATGTCTACCAAACTTCATCGAAATCGCTCTAGCCGCTTTGTCGTGAAAACGTAGCAGACAGATAGTTACTTTCAAATTGATAATACGAGGCATGCCTTTTAAGTTCTGTCGTTTCCATATTTTCCGGCAATTTTGAATTTGGAACTGTTCTATATTCGAATGTGTTTACATTTTGAATCTCAAAACAGTTGAAAGTATTAGGATTAATGCTATTGTTTAGTCACAGTTTCGATTTGAATCTGTCAGGTCACGTACGAAAATGAACCTTTCTAAGGAAAATGTTCGTGCAATAATTTTCTACAACTTTAGAAGAGGCCTGACACGGCTTCAGTGTTTAGAAGAGCTAACATCTGTGTTCAGTGATGTAGCCCCATGTCTGCGGACTGTCGAACGCTGGTATTTAGAATTCCAGCGTGGACATACTAGTGTTAGTGACAGATTTCGCGAAGGACGCCCAAAATCCGCCTTCACTGAAGATAACATCATTGCTGTGAGACAACTAATTCTCGAAGATCGTCATGTGACATATCGAGAGATAGAGGCTCTATTAGGCATCTCAGGGACAACCATTCAGAAGATCTTGCATGAAGCGCTTGGTGTGAGAAAGCTAGTTTGCCGTTGGATACCGCATCTGCTTTCCGACGATCACAAGGCGGCCCGCGTCAGATGGTGTAAGAAAACTCTGCAAAGGTTCAACCGAGGGGAGTCAAATCACGTCTACGACATCATAAGTGGTGACGAATCTTGGATCTATGCCTACGATCCTGATACCAAACAACAATCTACAATCTGGGTCTTTCAAGACGAGCCAAAGCCGACTAAAGTTGTTCGTTCTCGAAGCACTTCAAAGAAGATGGTGGCCACGTTCGTTGGAAAAACCGGCCATGTTGCGACTATTGCACTTGAAGATCGTAGAACGGTTAACGCAGAGTGGTATACTACAGTTTGTTTACCACAAGTCATCGCCGAACTTCGAAAATCTAACTCAAAGCGACGCATCATCCTGCACCACGGCAACGCAAGCTCACACAGCGCTCGTCAAACGATTGAGTATTTGAAGCAGGAAAAAGTAGAAATTCTTGACCATCCTCCATACAGTCCTGACCTAAGCCCTAACGATTTCTTTACATTTCCTAAAATTAAGAAAAGTCTTCGTGGTCAAAGGTTCCAGTCCGGTGAAGAAGCAGTCGACGCTTTCAAGACAGCCATTTTGAACACCCCACTTTAGAGTGGAATAAATGTTATAATAACTGGTTTGAGCGAATGGAAAAGTGTTTTAAGCTACGTTGTGAATACTTTGAAAAACAATAAAAAGTACTATAAGGTTCTAGATGTGTTTTTTTCTTCAAACGACAAAACTTAAAAGGCATGCCTCGTATTAGAATAGAATAGTAATAAATACTTTATTACACTTTATTGTAATTCACACTTAGATTATAAAACAATATAAAAAACAAACAACAATACACGCAGAAATACAAGTGGCGGTCTTATCGCTAAAAGCAATCTCTTCTAGACAACTTTTCGATGGACTGGATTTCACGAGAACGTTATAGGACGGTAGCTTATAATAAAAAATAATTGAATATTGAATAAATGGATTATTATTATAAATTAAAAGTAAATGCGCTAATCTATGTCATGTTTATTTCATACTGTTTAAAATACTCGCGAACATTTTTACCGAAGGTTTAAATCGAAGAGCGTAACAGACAGAGAGTTACTTTCAAATTGATAATATTCGTATGGATTATTATAGGGAAGCAAAGCGCCTTTAATAACAGAAATAATATACAATAAATATTTACAAGACATACAGAAGATACAGTTTAATCATCTATTCTAAAAACCGTTGCAAACGATCTATAGATATTGTTATTCCTGCTTTTCGCGTGACAATGCGTTTACATACTGAATCAACAGCTATATCTATGATCTCATTTGTTTATTAGTTCATCAGTATGACACTATTTACTGATTTTTCAAAGTGAGACCATGGGACAAACTTGGTTTTCACGACACGACAGTTGTCATAAATGATCGGTAGACAGTAAAATTGACAATTACTCATTCAATGATATCACTAATTATTTTTTGTCTACTTGAATGAATTAATGGAAACACTTTATTGTACACAAAAGCAAATAGTACAATGGGCTGTCTTATCGCTTTAAAGCTATTTCTTCTAGTCAACCTTTGTATGGAGAGGATTGAGTGTCAAAAATATGGTCGGGGGTAGACATTTAAGACTAAGATATGGATGAAGGTACCTGAGTTTGATATATAGGTACAACAAACTGACATTTTCTATTTTTCTAATATATCAAAATCTCGTGTCACGGTTTTTGTGGTCATACTCCTCCGAAACGGGTGGACCGATTTTAATGAATTTTTTTTTTGTATATATGCTAGGTTTGAGCATAGGTCGCAAAGTATTTTTCATCCTCGTACCCCCACCCTCCATTTATTAATTGCGATTTTAGTATTATTATATGAAAAATATCCATATAATTTAGCCTTCGTTCATTGACGTGAAATCAGTTACATGAAGTGTCGGGTTACTTTGACACGGGTGTTTTATATAGTTTTTACTCTGATGTTCCCACGGGAACGGGGAATTTCACGCGTGCGAAGCCGCGGGCGAGTCAGCTAGATATGTATATGTTATTGTTATGTGTATGATATGTATAGTGTTATTTTTTTTTTTAATCTACATGCAATTTTACATAAATCATTAATCTTTTCAGTAGCTATGCATTTTCATTATTAATATTAATTGTTATTGCTTTTATTATATACGCATATCATTTTGATTGAATAATTGCAACGTTTTGTCTCTAATTTAATTGTAAATTTTCTGCAAATAAATATATAAATAAATAAATATCGCTGGACATTTCACACAGCGCTATCTAGCCCCAAACTAAGCAGAGCTTGTACTATGGGAACCAGATAACTGCTAGAATACTTATATACTTTGTTTTTGTAAATATAGCATAATTACGCTTTGATATTAAATATTGTCTGTGAAACGTAACTTTATAATTGAATAAATTTCCTATGACTGTTAATTTACCAACAAATCATACTTATTAAGGAATCTGCAACAACATCGTAAATTATGTTATCGATGCAGTGCAATATAAACAGACAGACAGACTACATAATTACGTAGATAGCTCTCCTATCTCCATACGTGTTACTATTAATTATAGCGTCATCAATTAAGACGTCACAGCTAATCTAATAACTGACGGTAATATGCTAACTCATTCATGAATACTTGAGGTAGAGTTTAATATGGAGCAGACTCGTACATATATTAAACTAGCTCTTGCCCGCGACTTCGTACGCGTTACACTACTAAATGTGTAGGTAACCTATAAATAAAGCTTAACTCGCTGTTGCAACTTGACTTGACGCCCCATTTTTGTCCTACGGGACCTGATTTATGGGATAAAAAGTAACCTATATGTTAATCCAGGTTATAATCTACGTACATACTAAATTTCATCGAAGTCGGTTCAGCCGTTACCACGTGATTGAGTAACAAACAAATAAATAAACAAACATCCAAACTTTCGCATTTATAATACTAGCTGTTGCCCGCGACTTTGTATGCGTTACACTACTAAATATGTAGGTAACCTATAAATAAAGCTAAACTCGGTGTTGCAACTTGACTTGATACCCCTTTTGTATCCCATAGGAACTGATTTATGGGATAAAAGGTAGCATATGTGGTAATCCAGGTTATAATCTACGTATATACCAAATTTCATCGAAATCGGGTCAGCCGTTACGACGTGATTGAGTGACAAACAAATAAATGAACAAACATCCAAACTTTCGCATTTATAATATTAGTGTGATTAAAACGTTCAGAATACTACGATACGTGCTCAGTGTTCGATACAATTAATAATAATTAATCATGTTATCAGTCATAGGAAGTTCACTACTGAACAGGCGTCCGCCAAATCTCCAAGTTGGCAAGTAATCACACAGCCCATCAGTTGGTATGCTAATAGAATGCCTCTTCGTTGACATAAATTAACTGTTATTTCTGAAAATTATTAACATACCTAGAACACTTTTATAAGTTAGAGGTGGACCCAAAAACTCAATCAAAAATCACATCACACTATCACACTAATATTATAAATGCGAAAGTTTCGATGTTTGTTTGTTTGTTACTCAATCACGCCGTAACGGCTGAACCGAGATCGATGAAATTTGGTATATACGTAGATTATAACCTGGATTAACACATAGGCTACTTTTTATCCCATAAATCAGTTCCCATGGGATAAACATGGGGTATCAAAGTTTCTATACGAAAATGATTTTGGTCTTTGTTCTTCACACCAAAACTACTTAACGGACTGGGTTCAAACTTTTCAGAAGTTTAGTTCTAGACCTAGAATAACATATATACTACTTTTTATCCCATAAATCAGGTCCCATGGGATAAAAATGGGTTGTCAAGTCGCAACAGCGAGTTTAGCTTTATTTCTAGGTTACCTACACATTTAGTAGTGTAACGCGTACGAAGTCGCGGGCAACAGCTAGTTGTTAATAATTCATCTACATCACAAGAATCATTTTGAAATAGTGCCGCAAACAAACTCTTCATTTACGATTACCACTGAAACCGCTTGATTTTTATGAGCATTTTCAGAGACTATGATAAAGCAATAGTCACCGAAATCCAAGCCACTTTACTACAGTTTTTATATAGTCTACATTGCTATCTACAAAAAAGTTTTCCGCTCAACATTATTGGCATCAACTCTAGTTTGCGAAGTGGGCCAATTCGACACAATTTATGGTACGGCCCGTCGCTGTCGCCTCCGTTTATGGTTTTATAACATATTTATCGCTTCATGACGTAATGGGATGGTTATGATAATTCCCCTTGTACATTATAATGGACAAAATATCTCCTTTGTAAAGCTATAATGGTTTGCCTTTACGTTTATTTAAGTGTACTTAAGTCAGCTTCGTGCGAAACATTGTAATAATCGCGAATATCTCGTAAAAGTTTTCATTTTCTGATAATTAAACAATAACGAAGCGAAGAGGAAAGCCAAATATGTAGCACCGCATAATATCAAAATCGTTAGAATTAAGCCAAAGTGGAAGTTTGTTCAAGTATTTGTAGTCTATATTTGTTTCTATCTCGTCAATTTTCCAAAATCACTATTTAGAAACCATTGCGTGGCTATAATCATTCTAATAAGTATGTTCATGTATAAATACGCAATGTATTTTGTGTATCCAGTGGTTCTCAAACTTTGTAGTGTTGCATGAGTTCTGGTATGAAGGTTGAGTTGTAATAATGTTTCCGCTCTTTACCCTGATGTTTGCCGAGCCAATGCAAACACAAGAGCTTTGGCTGTATGTCGAGACCTTTATATTCCTTTTGGGTTATCGTTAATGTTTGATAGACGTCGGAGATCCATTTAATAAAATAAATAGTATAATTGCCGGTCTATTAGACTATATTTTTAATTAAATTTGGAAATAAATGGCAAAGAAGGTAAAATATATTATACCTACTCGTAATTAGGGCTAAGAATATATTTAAATCGTAGTAGAATAAAAGCTTTATTCTCGTAATCCCCACTGCTGCGTCCCATCGGTGCGTGTAGGCCTCGTAACTGGACAATTACTACAAACAAACATGCTTTACACGGGAAATTAAATTACAAATAATTTAATAAGATATGGCCAATGTTAAAGCATGTATGTTTGTAGTAATTGTCCAGTTACAAGTCATCTACGCACCGGTGTTAGTAGGGACGTAGCAGTGGGTATTTCGAGGATAAACTAAATAAAAATCTTTGCAAAAACTTACAACCGAATACTAGAAACGACAGTCAACGTAAGAAAAATGCGCAATAATCAATTTAAACCACTCAGTCTTAAATTAAATACCAGGAACAATTGGGGGTATTTCCTGCAAATTAACGGGGGTAATGATGGGGGAGGAATTATTTTTAAGTGGCAAGTACGGCCCATAGCCATTGATTTAAAGAAGGGTCCATATTGATTAAATGGGTCGAGGGTAATTATTTTGCTTAGTTTTTCTAGGAAGTGGAGCTTTTTACTTATTTGTTTTGGGTCTATCGTCTATCGTTTTGCGGAAGTGTGTAATACTGAACTAATGGTAATGAGTTACTAACGACAGAAGCAAATAAAAACAAATACCTATTCTAAGGGCGACTGCGCTACGATGCCTAAACGTATTTAGTGGCTAAATATTATTTATGGAGTTGTCAAATCATACAAATACGTCAAATGTAAACATGTTTGTTTAGTCACTTATTACGTTTAGGGATCGTTGTGCAAGTAGGGCTAAATATTCATTAAGCTTTTTGACGTATGAGGAGGGATCATTATAAAGTTTTTTAAAGAGTCTTGTTAATATCCCAAGCTCAATCATGTCGAACTTCTTAGTTACTTTACGTAGTTTCCTTCTCAGCCCTTAACGCCCCACTACACTGTCAACAGCCGCTTAGAAAATAGGAGATGCACTTCTACGAAGAGCCCTACGAAGGTAGGCAAGCGATGAATATGGTAGTTAATATGACCACCACCTGCTAGCTTATTTTACAAGTGTCATTAGTGGATAAGCAAGCTGAAGTGGCAGTGGGCTGGCCGAAGAATACGTCAATCGTTCGGAACAACGAGTTCTGGAGTGGAGACCGTGTAAACGTAGTGTGGGGCACCCCCAGGCTAGGTGCAACGACAATAATAAGGCATAAAGTGGATGAGAAGAACCGAAGACCGAGCTCAGTGGCGTGTATTTCGAGAATCCCATGTCCAGCAGTGGACTAATGTGAGCTGATGATAACGATTGTGATGATTAGTTTTCACAAACTCATAGGAGAGATAAATAAATAAATAAATATCGCTGGGCATTTCACACAGCGCTATCTAGCCCCAAACTAAGCAGAGCTTGTACTATGGGAACCAGATAACTGATAGAATACTTATATATATATATATATATTTTTTTTTTTTTGTAAATACATACTTATAATATATAGAAAAACACCCAGACACCGAAAAAACATCTGTAGATCATGCAAACATTTGTTCCGCGGCGGGAATCGAATCCGCTACCTCCTGCGTCTCAGCCGGCTATACGCCCACTGCGCCAAGGAGGCAGTCATTAATTAATAATTTATCATTTAAATGAAAAGAAGCTAAATATAAAACTCACTGCTACCCTCAAAATTTTCTAGCCTTCATTATGAGTGCAATTCCTACTGAGTACCTAGTTGTCCTCTAATAGTATTATCCCCAAAAGTTTGCAAAGAGACCGACAATTAGCAATGCGACGAGCTCGATTGTGCCAAGTAGGAGTACTATAAATTATATTAACAACCAGACAATACGATCAGAGAACTTGGGCACTGGAAGTGGCTAAATCTTCACAGCACACCGGTGAGTGACGATCATTTTTGTTATCTAGATTTTCTCTGATAATGTTTATCTTCTAATGTATAACTGTTTGCAGGTATGCTAGAAAATACTATTTGTACTAAAAACGGGATATATACCATGATTTATGAGTTCTTGAGTGTCAGTTTATCCCTGACCATGGTGCATGCAACTGCGTCGAAATATCGGGACACTCAAGAACTCACAAATCATGGGATATATCCCGTTTTTAGAACAAATAGTGTTCATAACCATGATAGTTTCAAAAGTTATATAATAAATAAGTGTTTAGTAAAGTTAGTGCTAGAAAATGAAGTTGGGACTTCACTCAGTTCCTCAGTCTGGGTTGCAGAACTGCCCTTAAAACATATTTCTACACAAGAATAGAGTAAAATTACATTTTGGTTTAGAGAGTAGAAATACAACCATACCGTATTTTAAAGATATTCTATGTAATGAAAAACAACAGCTACCAGAAAATATCCAATACCCACAGTATTTCTATGTGCAAACACACATTTTATTTCAATAATCCTATTTATTCGTTAATGGTGACATCGAAAGAAGCCGTACGTAAGCTTATAGCCTAGCTAGTGTATGTATTCATAAGAATACAATATTAAAATAATGCTGCAGACCAAAATGTAGGTAATAAACAGAACTCTAGCCCCGTTAGTAAAACTAAGATTGTTAGACTTTTCCATAAATACTTCGCAAACTAACATAAGTACAGAACTATAATAGAAAAATCTCATTACCTACCGGCCTAGGCTATTCCAACAGTAATCCAATCGTATTAATTCAGTCCGATCAAATAACTTCTAATAAGAATGTTTACTGGAGCGAGGGAAAAGATTGCTTGTAAATACCTGCACAATTTTCTCTACTCGAATGGATGCAGGCAAATTACTCTGAATGTTTAATCTAATATTGAAAATGCAGGATACCTGCTTATGAAATATCTTGTGGAACATACTCGAAAATAAGGTAGCATATCCGAGACTTAGTTCATTACAAGCAGGATTGGTGTTTCGGTTGCCGGTGAAATTACAGGCACATCAGGCAGTGGGGCACGTTTTAAGGGTATGTGACCTACGAGGCAATAATCTAGGTCAGTCAAAAAAAGTTTATCTAATTTTTTTTAGCATACGAATAATAGGAAGGGAAGTCTTTGCAGTGGGACACCACAGGCTCTCAATAGTAAAGGAAAGCTTGAGATAAAATCGATTTATAAATTGTTGAGAAGTATGATTCCTTTTATACACTTTTTTTATGAAATCCCAGTTACTTGATGATTGAAAAACATCTTTAGTGATGTTGAAAATCCACGCGACTTTAACCAGTGCGATAAATTTCTAACATCAAAATATAAAAACGAAATAAACACTGGTGTGCAATAAAGAATTATCTAATCTAATCTAATCTAACATTATATTCATAATCACTAAGAACGGGATAAAACATACAAATAATAAATATTGCTGGGCATTTCACACAGCGCTATCTAGCCCCAAACTAAGCAGAGCTTGTACTATGGGCACCAGATAACTGATTACTTATATACTTTTTTTTTTGTAAATACATACATACTTATAATATATAGAAAAACACCCAGACACGGAACGAATATCTGTAGATCATGCAAACATTTGTTCCGCGGCGAGAATCGAACCCGCTACCTCCTGCGTCTCAGCCGGCTATTTGCCCACTGCGCCACGGAGGTCGTCAAATATGATATTTACCATAATTTGCGAGTTTTATGTGTGGGTTCGAGTCTTTGCGAGTAGGGTGGTAATAACATCATCAAAGAGTGCTCATAGGCATGATAGTTTCAAAAGTGAAATAAAACTATTTATACTACATATTATAAATCTAATTATAAAAACTGCTTGTGATCCGAGCAAACAATGCTTGCGTCACAAGCAGTTTTTATAATCAATTATGGTTGTGTATTTCTATCATCTATACTAAACACACCTAGTAATATTATAAATTCGAAAATAACTTTGTCTCTGTCTATTTGTCACTTTTTCACGACTAAGCAGCTGGACTGAATTTGATGAAATTTGGTAAATTTATAGACCTGGACAAAGGCTACCTTTTATTGACAAACCACGCGAGCGAAGCAGCGATCGGAAGCTTGTTTATTATATTTTTTGAATGTTCCGTATAATTTATTTCCTTGTTCAGTACAGATGCTCAAGAATATTCACTTAGCCAATGGAAACTTTGAAACGGCTCTTTTGTACCCCACAGTGATTTCATTAACGAAGCACCCATGTACGTGCCTTCTACTGAACATTTCACAGGTAAAATACGCTTAATTATCGCGAAATCAGTTCTATAGTGAGAACTTAGAGTAAGAAACAAGCAGAGCCTTTAGCAGAACACACGTATCAGGAAAAAAAAACAATCTCTCTCTACTCAGTAGTTCAGCTGCACAAGTAATTTTTATAAAAGGGTTGGTGGTAGAATAACATCCTAAAACATAAAATGAGAAAATATTTATCGTGAACTAAAAAAACACAGAAATGTTGTATAGATGTATAGTCATCTCATCAGTCAGATGAAGATGAAATTATGTAAATAGGTACATACCTTTGAGTAACGCTATTTATCGGATAAAAATAATATACGTTTTTTGTTTTCACATGAAAACATATGAAGTGAGAATAATTTTTAGTAGTCAATTAAAATTACTCCCGAGGTCGTGAAATAGGTGCTAAGCAACTGTAACCTGAAGTGTCAGGCGTAAAGGCCTATTTAATGATGATAATGATGAAGCAGGCCTTTTACAGACTACATAGATAAACATTAAATACTCCAAATAATAAATAAACATTAACATAATAATAATAATCGTTGTTCGGAGCGGATCACACTCATCCTGATAAAGGTCCACGAATTGAACCGAAACATTGCCGGTCGAAACACCGATAAAACGGTACGTGATAAATTCCGTGTTTATAATAATGATGAAATAATCCCTAGTTCGAGTGGCCAAACGTCGACTAGGTATCCCGCGCAGGAGTTTACAAAGCCGTCATTTTTGAGCTTTGCTTAAAGAAAAGTAGCTCTATAATGAGGATTTTTTTCTAACATACAGATGTGTAGCTGTGCCTTGGCGGTTCTTTGAAAAATTTACGTACTTTGGATGGACGGTTTCTTTTAAGCGTGGACATTTTTCATTTAAACTGTTCCTGACGGTACGGAAGACCACTGGTATATTTTGAGTTATAATGTAGACCACATAGGTACCAATATAACATAGGTCAAAATAAAAACTAAATTAGAAATAAAATTAATAAAAGATTTGCGTCAGATTATAAGAAACTTGTCTTTGTAGTATTCGTCTATGGAATAGAAACTATTTCAAAAAGAATTTCTTCAGTTACATAATGCATTACACTCTACACCATGTCTAATATTACTCTTTAAGGTTCAATGTCTCCCTCTCATGGTGATTAGCCTTGTTAGTGACAAATAGGCACTTCGTAACTTCATTAATCATGCAAAGTTCGTGTTTGCTTAAGTTCTATTGCTTACCGATATTTCCATACTCCTTCATAGTAAGTTAATGTTTAAAAATTACCTGAAAAGAGCAAATCTTTATTAGTACATGCTTAGTTTTGCTTTGTGTAACGGACACTGGAAATGGTAAGTAGATTTCATATAAAATAATTGGTCTAACGCGTGTCGGACGCACCACGCACAGTGAAGGTCAGTCAAAGTCAATGTCAAAATCTTTTTTATTCCTTACAATAACAAGGATCACTTTAAAACGTCTGAACGACACTTTGAAACGAAACGAGAAAATTAGGTATCTTAGTAATTTTAAAATATATAAGGGGTATAAGGGGTGTCAAACAACATCTTTCGGCACTCAAGCCAACCTTACCTGCCCGTGGTGCACCCTGCTGACCAACGAACAAGGCTCTGGCGAAACCACCCACCAACCCGCAATTGGACCAGCGTGGTGGGTCATAGTCCAAACCCCTCAACCATGAATAGACACAACCAACCAAGGCCCCAAGTGCCCGGTGACTCCAGCGGTTGTGCTGGCGTTGACGGGCGCCATACCAACCCTGGGGTCAGGGGAGCTAAGAATCTCCGGGCGAGATTCTACCGTCAAACGACCCCGGCTCACGTTATAAAGGACACCGATACACTCAACATCCTTACTTACAACGTACGAACGCTCATGGAAGACGAGCGCTTGATAGAACTAGAAAACGCCCTACAAAACATCAATTGGGACATTGTTGGCCTAGGAGAAGTCAGAAGAATAGGCGAACATACAGAAGAACGTGATGATAACATATTCTTTAACTTCGGTGAAACTAGTGGACATCACGGTGTGGGGTTCCTGGTGGCAAAGAAGTGGAAGGATAATATTATCGAATTTAAGGGCTATTCCGAACGAATTGCTATACTAAGATTTCGAGTGACCCCCAAAACTACATTGACAGTTGTTCAAGTCTATGCACCAACTTCTGCACACTCGATCGAAGATCTTGAATCTTTCTATGACTTGGTTAACATAGCCTGTGAAGAAAACCGAGGTACATGGAATATTGTCCTCGGTGACTTCAATGCAAAACTAGGAATAAGACAAGCAACAGATAGCGACGCTATACTCGGCCAATTTGGCTTAGGCGACCGCAATGAGCGAGGTACAAGACTGATCCAATTTGCTTTAGGACAGAATATGAGCGTTGCTAATAGTTTCTATGAGAAAAAACCACAAAGAAGGTGGACATGGGTATCTCCTGGTGGAAACACGCGTAACGAGATAGATTTTGTACTTACTTCGGATTTACATATAGTTAAAGACGTCAACGTAATCAATAAAATAAAATATAGTTCTGATCACCGACCTATCCGCGCAAAAATTAAGTTTAACTTCAAAATCCACCGAAACAAATTATTTAGAAATAAAATTAGACAACATTCAAAACAAATCCTTATTCAAAATTCAGAAAACTTCAACATTGCACTCTCAAACCAATTTTCTATATTGGGAATAAATGAAATAGAAGACGTTAATGATCAATACAAAACGATAATAAAAGGAATAGAGTTAGGCAGCAAGACTATCAAAAACACTGTTAAAAATAAAGCAAAACTCTCAAAAGACACCAGGGAACTTATTTCTCAACGAGAGAAAATGAAAATACCCACTGAAGAGTATAATAAATTTGACAGAAAAGTAAAACGCAGTATTAGAAAAGATATTAGATTATTAAACTTATACTTAATTCAAACAGCAATTGAGAAACATACCTCGTTAAGAACCGCTAAACAAGGAATTTTCAGAAGTAAACATTGGATTAACTGTCTTCAGGATCCAAACAAAATCAAACACAACAGCCGTGATAAAATTATGGAAGTGTGTACAGATTTCTACAAAAAACTATACTCCGACAACACTAAGACAACCGAAAATGTAGACTATAGTAAACCTGATAGCATACCATTTATAACAGGTAAAGAGGTTCATAATGTTTTAAAAACGATGAAATATGACAGAAGTCCGGGAGAAGATGGAGTAACATCCGAGGTATTGAAAATCGGCGCACCCACCCTACTTCCGCATATCACCAACCTGTTCAATACCATTTTGCAAACTGGCCAAATACCGAAACAAATGTGTCACTCGAACATTGTCCTCCTACACAAAAAGGGGGATAAAACAAATATAGGCAACTATAGACCAATAAGCCTGATCTCGCATTTGTATAAGGCGTTTATAAAAGTTGTGCAAAACCGCATTAGTGGCATTTTAAGACCAACACCAGCCGCCTGAGCAAGCAGGTTTTCGCCCCAGCTTCTCCACAATAGATCATCTACACACACTAAACCAGATAATTGAAAAGTACACAGAGTTTCATAAACCACTCTATATAGCCTTTGTGGACTACACAAAGGCTTTTGATAGCCTTCAGCACTCAGCAATATTTAAATCACTAGAAAACCAGCAAATTCACAAAACATACATTGATCTTATTAAAATTATTTACCGCCAAAGCACAGCCAATATAAAACTCCAGTCCACTGGTCCAGCATTTCACATACAGAAAGGAGTCAAGCAGGGTGATCCACTATCTCCCATTCTGTTTACAAGCACCCTCGAGGAGGTGTTCACAACATTATCTTGGGCAACAAGGGGCATAAACATCGGTGGCAAGCACCTAACTAACTTGCGTTTTGCGGATGACATTGTCCTTTTTGCCCAAACAGCACATGACTTACAAGAAATGCTCCAAGAACTGAGCGCGGCAAGTCTTGAGGTTGGACTGCAAATGAATCGGTCGAAGACGCAAATAATGACCAATGCCACGAAACGTAGGGTCGAGGTAGATGGGCAGGAAATACCATACGTCGATGAATACATCTACTTGGGCCAGTTAGCAAGCTTCGAAAACAGGCATGATAAGGAAATCGATCGCCGCATCGAAAATGCCTGGAAGAGCTACTGGTCCATGAAGGCGCACATGAAGGGTGACCTTCCTATGAATCTGAAGCGCAAACTCATCGACATGTGTATCCTGCCTATCCTCACCTACGGAGCGCAAACATGGTCATTGACCGAGCTGCAGAAGTCCAAGCTCAAGATTTGCCAAAGGGCAATGGAACGCAGCGTTCTAGGATTCCGGAGAGCCGATCGGGTGAGGAATACCACGCTTCGTTCATTGACTGGCATTGCCGATGTGGGAGCCAAAACCGCGAAGCTCAAGTGGGATTGGGCCGGGCACGTGAGTCGAATGCTTCCGGAGAAATGGGCCCACATTGTAACAGATTGGGTACCGGAAAATGGACAGCGACGTCGGGGTCGGCCGCGAAAGCGTTGGCGTGACGACATCAATGGATTCGAGAAGGAATGGTGGGAATCTGCCAAGGATCGTGATAGGTGGAAGGAGTTAAGGGAGGCCTTTGCCCAGCAGTGGGAAAATGTAGGCTAGTTAAAAAAAAAAAAAAGTAATTTAAAAATACAAAGTTAATTTTGCAGTTGGTAAAAGTAATTTTGTATGAACATTATATTATCTGCGTACAAACCTAGCAACAGACATTAGTTGGTCGACTATTGCTCGTTATTTTATACCATTATCACACCTCATTTCTGTATGAGAGACCCTAAAAAACCAGTTTTAATCGTTTTTATTTAATATCTTACAAGACGTCACTTAACGTAACATCATACCAAATTTCCGCTCTACACTCATAAAAGTCTACGAGTAAAACTGCTGTAACTGATCAAACGTACACACAGACAGACAGATCATAGTGAAACTGTAAGGGTTCCGAGTTTAACTATGGAACCCTAAAAATCTAACTAGAAATCTCTCATTCTTAAATTCCAATAAGAAGACGTAGCGTGAGCAGACTCTAGCAAATTCGCTTTACTAGAAAAACGGCGCCTTGCATTTTCATCGCAGCAAGAAGCAACGGCGCAAGCCACATTCATTTATGTAGGAGCGCAATGACCTTGTTGGTTGATTGAACATAACGATTGTAAATTCTTACAATGCTAGGAATCATTTTGACTACATTATTATACCTAGTAAAACCGTAGAAATAAAAAGATGTTTTTTTTCGAACTGTTAGTACTCTTGAGTTAAATTCAAGGTTCGATTATAGATAACTTGTGGTTCGCCCAAACTGAGATCTCGCGAGTCTCCCATAAAACAAAAAAATAATATTTGTGATCTTTGACTATTCAAATAGTGCCACAAAATGCATAACCAAATTACTTGACCTACATTTTCATTTAAAATATGGGTAAAGGGAGTTCATGTTAATTGGTTAAATTTTTTGGGGTAGAAATTGCAGTTATTTTGGATTTCAGACTTTTCCCTATATTTGTGTCACCAAAGCCACACGCATACCAAATATCAGCACTGTGGGATCACTGGTGTACCCTGTGAATTTTGAAAACGTTCAGTTTTTATTATGGCTAATAACTTAAAAACTACAAGATTTTAACTAAAAATAAAAACGGGGTCGAAATTTACTCATGAAGAACTTTTATTAGTCGTGCCATTTGACCGGATAGTCTCAATTTGGTTTTTTTTACCCCTGTTGAATCCCAATATCTCAACAACCCCCACACATTTTAACTCATTTCGTCACACTAAAATTGTGCCATCACTACCTACCTATACATATACCAAGTTTCACTATGATCGGATAAACGCTTCGAAAGTTATCCTCGGACAAACAAACATACATACATACAACGCCGATTTGCCCATTGAGTTGATTTAGAGATCTTGCTTCGCTCGATTAAATATAAATCATTAATCACGATACCTGTCAAAATTCAAGTAACCTTTAAAGGATCTGAAAATCGACTGTTCAAATTAATGCGTACATGTTCTTAGGAAAACGTTCCGTTATGTAAAGCTAAAGTTCATACAGATATTCAGCAGTTACAAAACTTCACCCCCGCGAATTCCCTCTAAGAACTTTACAACAATTAGAGCGAGTCCAAAGATTCTTTTCATATACAAACTTTCCAGACGATTGTTAATCCAGGTGGATAAGAGGCCTAAGAGCCATAGGCTGAAGTTGAAAAATTATTTAAGTCATTAAAGTCTGTTTAATTAACGTCAGGGGTGCGAAGGGTGGTTCCAGACATCGAAAAAATAAAGATCTGCGAAAAGTTGCAAAGAAAATGTCGTCTGTATCTTTCACTAGGCAAGGTTGCTGGTACTACCTACTTATGTTGAAAATTCTCACTTCGGCTTGCACAACGATCCTCAGGTTTTGTTTACGAAAGTTGTTGGTGAAATTGCTGTGAAAATAATTTTAAGTAAATTAGATAAATCACAATCCATTTTGCAAGAATAATTGTAGCATCATTATCATTATCGGTAGATAATGGTATATTAGAGCCTTTGAAAAAGACTAATTAGAATAAAAAAAAAGAAACATGAAACAATAAATGAGTAAGAATATAAAAGCTATTAGCATAAAAATTGGACTGTTACATCATTCATACCAGTCGCTGCTAGGCTTAGGCTTCCCCGATAGATTTCTAGAGCAATCGGTCTTGTGCGACCTGCACCCAACGGCTTTCGTACTACTCGTAATAATGAAACAAAGTGAAGTATGGTGACGATACATCATTATTATATAAGTTCTAGAGTAATTTCAGTTAACTTTACTCAGAAAAAGCCGCAGCTAAAACTATAAAACAGAAAATATAAGTAGAAAATGCTTTTAACCCATCTTTTGTACATTTAATGTGTATTTTGTACAATAAGGTATCAAATAATAATAATAATAAACAGAGCTAAAGACAAGGGTAGAACTTTTTACAGCTACCATCAATTATGGTACTTTTATGAAGCAAAACGACGATCCACACAAAGAAGACAAACAGCCATAGTTAATATCACCCAATACGTATCTGTCACTCTTGATCTAGCAAATGTCTAGCGATCATCATTTGTTTGACGGGAGGGCTCGGAGGGGGATGAGACACCTAATTGAAACAAATATTTGCGGAGTACTGCTCGGTTAAGAGGGCTAGAGAGGTCTCGCTGGAGTTAAATACTAATCGTCGATAAAGACAATCAAGAAAACGCAGAATATTATTCTGCGTTTTTTAATTGTATCGTCCTAAATATTCCACTACTGAGCAAAGCCTCTACTTTTTAATACAGCTTATATATGATCACCTAGAACTCTAGATCATTACCCAACTAACCTTAAAGTTGACCGCAAACATGTCTAGATTACCGCATGTCTCATGCAAAGTGGAAAAAATCGACTCTAAGTTACGCCTATTTTAAAATTACATCGGAAGCGAGTCATCGATACGATACAATCGATCGCAGCACTAGCCCTCGATGTTTTGATCGTATTAAATTTATAAGTGCTTTCATTTCCCATTACATCTGTATGATATTTAAGTAAAATGGAAACTCCAGAAACCGACCGATATTACGTGACCTCGTTTTTCGTACAAATTGCTTGAGATCAGAAGTCACTTTATTGACGTAAGCTCCGTAAATTGAATGGACAAGCTTTTAGGAAATACAATTACGTACTCAAAGATAAACTAATTTCCCATCAGAGATTTCAATTTCTGAGAAAATCTTATAGTAATCTTTTGCAAACAGTCACAAGTGCTCTCTGAAAGTTGTGTAGAGTAGGCAGTCCCGGATCTAGAATTTTTCCTAACCGGGGCAGAAACTTGATGAGGCGCCCCATCTCCTCCAGAGTTTGAGAGGGGGGGGGAGGTGGTTATAAACTTTGAAGCATTCTAAATCAAATGAACAGCCAGGTGACCCACGGGTATGAAGGTGGACTACGGACAGGGAGTGGAATAATCGATAGTATGACGTGCGCTGGATGCCAAGCGCTTTTTTATACAAGTTTTTTTAACATATTTTTTATTTATTAACATACTTTCAGTATAAGTAGACGGTAATTTGGGTGGGTAGGTAAAATCTATAACTATAAAATCATGTTTAGGTAAAGGTGGCGGATTTTTTAAGTAGGTATTTAGATAATGTGTAGCAGCTCGAGTGTCTCTAAGCACCGAGACAAACCTGTAAGGTTTTACAGTGCTTTATGTAATACTATAAGTAACTTTTTATCGAATAACTAAATAAAAAATAAATATTGAAGAATTTGGCGCCCCCTGAAGTTGCCCCGGTTTATCCCTCCCCCCCCCCCCCCTAGATCCGGGGCTGAGAGTAGGTTAATAGGACAGTAAACACATGGACACATATATTATATTTTTACATTTTCGTAATGTATACATTATAGGCTTTCGACTATATTTTCGTTCGGTTAATCTGCATCGGCCTCAGAGGCCAACAGCGAGTTAGTCCTTTAGAAAAAAAATTTTGATACGTAGACTCATGAAGATCACAATATGTTGTAATTTGATGTTTTTTTGTTTAATTTACCGCACTTATTTTGGTCACTGCATTCACAACAGTCTATGAATTTGATCTTGTGTTAGAATGATCATTTGTGTAGAACAAATGAATTGCACAGCGCGAAATGCCAAGGGTACTGGGTTTGTAGCTATTGAGTAAGGCTCTAGCTGGATTTCTACGCTACCTGCTACTCTAATTGTATACTCTAGGATACGTATTTTAAGTACTTCAAGTTTAAATAATAATGTATTAAAACTTTTACCATCATTTAATGTTTGTTTAAATTGAGCTTTATTGGACGTTTTACATAATTATAATATTGCTAATATGGTAGTTTTCTGCCAAAACACGGCTATAGAATCATTAGAAGTCTTACACACAAATCAAACCATCAACTGTTTGGATGATTTTATGCAGTCTAGAATTATCACTTATATTTATACAAATATTCGTTATAAATACATATTTACAAATTATACAATATACAAAAGAAACAGTTGATCTAACAAAGGCCGCAAACGGTATACCTTTATGACGATCTCCGTGGCGCAGTGGGCGAACAGCCGGCTGAGACGGTAGCGGGTTTCATTCCCGCTGCGGAACAAATGTTTGCATGATCTACAGATATTTGTTCCAGGTCTGGATCTATATATTATAAGTATGTATTTACAATAAAAAAGTATGTATATAAGTGTTCTATCAGTTATCTGGTTCCCATAGTACGAGCTCTGCTTAGTTTGGGGCTAGATAGCGCTGTGTGAAATGTCCAGTAATATTTATTTATTATTTATAGTATTCATCGCATAATTACCAGTATTCCTGATTTGTAGTTTAGCATACCTAACAAGTAGGTATCAAGTTAAAGTTTGACTTGTTACTATACAAGCCAAACTCAGCTCATGCTATTCAAAACTTGACCAGGAATATTCTCAACTGAATGAATTGACGGGTTATTCATAAGTCTATTAGAGGTTTGTCTTCGCAACAACTTGCTAAATAAAAATTATGCATTTAAAGTTCAGTGGGAAATGATTGAAGGCTACCATTGTTAGTCCGAGTTTCAAATAATTAATGATAAAAAATATAAATACTTTCTAAAAGCATGCTTAGGTATTTTGTTTACGACTTAGTTAAGTAGATATATTTGTTTATGATGTTTCTATCTGAGTGTACTATATCTTATGCCCTTGAATTTGGTACTGGGATGTGTACTTAGGACGATTTTGACCTATATGAGTTTCTAATTTTACCTACTCGTACCTATCTACCAAGCCTAGTACCAACATTTATTTATGACATAAAATGCTACAGTACAAGTATTTCGTATTATACAAATTACAATAAAAGAGTTGAGCATCAACATTTCAACATCATTGTAAACGATCATACATAATCATAAAGGGCTTCACACACGGCAGCTATAATGTATATTAATGTACATTACATTCCGGGATGTAGGTATAGCTTTAAATTATCTTAATGTATCACACACACAACAGGTAATGTAAGTTTAAATTTATTTAAGTTGAAATTGAAAAGCTATTAATAGGAAAAACATACTATAGTGTTAATCATTACCGCCGATGACAATTTTGAATGAACCAGTAAAGGTTTTTTTTTTAGATTTAAATTGGACTAATGTTATTAATATTTTTTTATTGTTTTAAATTATAAATGAGGCTGAAAAAATAATAACAAAAAAATATTGTAGGTAGGTATTATAAATAAATAAACCTGACATTGTGCTTAGATGCAAAAACGTAATAATAAAATGAGTGTGTAAAGTTTTAAAATTGCATGCGCTAAACGCTGAATATGGTTGTACCTACACAAAAACCGTACCTACACCTTGTTTATTACCCATATTACGCAATAAATACAATTTGAATTAAAAAAAACATTAAATTTAATATATCTTTCCCTTCATTCCATTGGTATACGACCCGATTAACGCACTTTCCAGCTGTAAATAAATGTATATTTTCGTATCGCTCTGTATCTTAAGATACGAAGATGTAGAAATACACATTATAGCTGTCGTGTGTGGTCTCCTAACGGTTTCTATGGAAAGATGTAATGAGATGTATCGTGCTTTATTGTACATCTTTACATTATAGCTGCCGTGTGTGAAGCCCTTAAGATAGAATGTAACAGGTAGGTACAAATAATTCGTTTCTAGTGGCCGACCATGGTATCTAAGGCTTCGTTCACACGGCATTGTCCTGCACGATTTTTTGCAGTATACGTCTTAACGTATAAATAGTGACCATACAATGTACATATATCCATTCACACGTCGATTGTACTGCAAAAAAACGTGTACCGCTTATACGTTTAAACGCATACTCAACGGACTTGTCAAGCAAATCGAATGAACTTTGACGTATTCGGTTCGCAGTGGCACATAATATAGCTCTGTCTCGTTCACACGGCACGATGTTCACACGTTTTTTATCGAATAGCAACCGAAGAAGCGTTTAGTACCTGAGCGTCTTTTGGACGGGTGGCACGTATTTTATGTTTGATTTGGTTTGATATTCAAAATGGTTGAGGAATCTTCTATAGATAACGAACTATTAATTTCTTTAGTGGAACAATGTCCCGTTTTATGGGATAAAACTTTGGAACTTTATAAAAATCGCGTCGCAACTCAAGCGGCTTGGAAGGGAATCATGGTAATAATTGATCCTAATTTTGAGACAAAGGAAGAAAAAACAAGACAAGCCTTAGGTATGTATATTTTATTACTAATAATAAAAATTGAGTTACAACATATTTTAACTTGCTCTGCTTAGTTCTAAATGTATTCGTTTTGCCATGGAACTGCTCCTTCGTTTGATAAAAAATAGTGACTAAAAATGGACCTTACGCTGTTTGCTTGAACATTTCGAACTGCCGTACTTTGAATATTTTCAAATAATGAAGGATTTGCCACATCTTCAAAATTGTGTCCATCATTTTCACGAACATAATTGTGTAATACAATGCATGCTTTTATGATTTCTGTCAATAAACTTGGTGAAACATCAATAGCCTTATGTAGAATTCTCCATTTTCCCGCTAAGATACCAAAAGCACACTCCACGTACCTCCTTGCTCTGCTCAGGCGGTAATTGAAGATTTTTTTACGTAAATCTAAATGTGTTCCTCCAAAAGGGCGTAGTAAATTATTATGTAGAGCAAATCCCTCATCACCAATAAATACGTAAGGTGTACTTTCTCCACCTTCTAATAATGGCTTTGGTTTGGGTATACTCAACGAACCATCATTAAGTTTTTTCCACAAGACGGAATTTTTCAAAATGGATGAGTCACAATCTTTTCCGTATGATCCTATGTCTACATATATAAATCTGTATTCCGAATCAACCACCGCAAGTAGCACAATTGAAAAATAATCTTTATAATTGAAGTACATGGATCCACTATGAGGAGGCTTTAAGATTTTTATGTGTTTTTCGTCAATTGCACCTAAACAATGAGGGAAATTAGTCTTTCTTTCAAAACCTTCCACTATTTTTATCCATTCACGTTCTGTAGAAGGCATTTGAAGATATTCTCCCTGAAGGACATGCCATAGAGTCCAGCAAACATCCCAGATGATACCACTTATAGTCGATACTCCAACTTTGTATGAATAGTGTAAATCTTTCATGGAGCACCCCGATGCTAAATACCTGAAAAAAAATGTATATGTACAGTCAACAGCACGTCCCTCTATACAGATCCAATATAAACTGACACGCGGCATCATTACACAGACTGGTTTGACAAGATCAGTTTTTTTGTTTACCGTTTTTGTTTGTCTTTTACAGCTAAAATGATTATTCAACGGTGGACTCATATAAGAGATAATTATAATCGATCGTATAAAAAGATAAAAGATCAGAAAAGCTCAGGAAGTGGCGCCAAAACAGCAAAGCCTTATGTATATAGTAAACAGTTATCTTTTCTGCAGAAAGTAATAGAACCTAAAAAGACAGTAAATAATGCTACTACCGAAAATAACAACACGGAATCCAATAATAACACAGAATCCGAAAACCAGAAAAAAAATTCTGAGGGTGGAAATGAAACATTGGAAACAAACTCTATAGAGACACATGACACAATGGCGGCAAAGAGCCCAATACCTAATCGTGTACCTAAAAGATCTCTAAAGAATATGATTAGTCCTGTAGATGCGAAGATGATGAAATTTATGGATTCTTATTCGAATAACGAACCTAAAACAATGAATCGGCATCTTTCATTTTTTAATGGGATATTACCATCATTAGATAAGTATGACGATGATGAAGTCCTTGAATTCCAAATGGGTGTGTTACAGTTAATGAAAAAAATTAAAAACAGTCGCCAAATTCGTGAATCGTCGTCTTTCAATCTGTCATCAGTTCACAGAGGATATTTTACACAACAATACCAAAATAGTAATATACAAGAAGCTACAAATTCTATTAGTACAAACATGACTACAACGACTTCTCTTCAAAGTCCAGCCTCTGTAGAATTAACTACAGCAGCTTCTCTTCAAAGTCCGTCTTCTGTCGAATCCTGCTATTCTAACTACACGGATATTGATTACAATGTCTTTTAATACGAAACACGAATATACCATAGTAAAATTGGTCAAATTTTTATATTTTTTTAATTATAATAATTAACATTAATAAAACTTAAATAATCACAACCTGTGTATTTTTATTTGTGTACTTACCTTAAACAGATGGCTAATTTCATTTTAGTACTAATGCATTTCCGCATATTCGTATTTGATTTTGGTAGGCTTGAATTTTCCAGTCGAGTTAATAACTTTTCAAAACTTTCAACAGACATTCGAAAGTAATTAAAAAACTTTTTTTCATCGTTTCTAAGATTTTCGAATAATTTTTCAAATGTGATCGTTCGCACAGATTCTTGATTAATAGGATGTACCCAAAACCTTCTGTTTTGTCGGCGGCGAGACCGTTGGCGCCTACGATACCAATATAAAAGTACAACCACGCGTGGATCCATCAGTGACGTCTACTCACTGTGACAACTGTGTGAAGACTGCGGCTATTCGTCTTTTACACGAATGATAATTTACCGTGTGAAGACCCGGATGATTGTACGTTAAAAAAACGAATATGAAAAAAACGTGCAGGACAATGCCGTGTGAACGAAGCCTAAGTGTTTATGGCGCACGAAACGTTTCCGATACGGTAATTTTATTAGTAAGAAGAAAGATGCTAGAAGCACAGCCATTTGCAATACTGATTTGTTCTCAGCCCCAATAAAAAGCGCCAGTCAATACACCACAATGAAAGGCCTATTTGTTATAGTCAGCGTTATTGCGCGCCATGACAAAACTGCTCCATCCATTAACCCGAGTTTCGTATTTACGGCCAATATAGCCTCAATATTGTTTATTCTGACGGAATTCACAGTTGTAAGGGTTCCCTATCAAAAGGTTAAAACAGAAAACCTACAAAAAACTGAAGGAAAATTGGACAAATAAGGTTAAAAAAATATGGTGACACATCTACCTTAGATTTTAATCTTTAAACGCGAAGCAAGGAATCAAACTAGTACAAGAGTTGTCAGCAATGTAAGTAAGTACTTTAGTATCTGTTTAAAGTAATCTTAGCTGTAGTCTCTAAAATTTTGCAGGTTCATAGCAAACTCATTCATACGAATTTTACTTAGAAAACTTTCGTGATTTATTTCAATTAATATTATAAATACGGGATTTACCGTCTTATCGGTGTTTCGACCGACAATGATCCGGTTCAATTCGTGAACCTTCATCAGGGTGAGTGCGATCCGCTCCGAATAACGTCTCGCCGATATTATGTTATTTGATAACACGGTACGTGATAAATCCCGTATTTATAATAATTATTCATACGAAGCTAAGCAAATAAAACCTAGCATAGCGCAGTAAGCCGTGTGAATAGCTGAACTTTAGCATCGTGAGTCGTGACTCACGCGACTTCCTAACGTTATGAGCAAACTTTAATGGGTTTCGTCTATTAATGAAGACTTAGGAGTTAATTTACTGGGGGCAGTAGACTTTGAGACGAGACAGAGTAATCTTTTGGCGTCTGGTATTTCATAGTTAGCCTGCTGTATTTTAGTGACAAGCTTGAGAGTGAGGTATAATGCCCCTGAAAAGGACTAGAGATGATAAAAACACCAGTGCTAATGCGGTAAAAATTTCAGTTCACTTCGTAGTTGGTTTTTCACTGAGCTAACATCGCACGACTTCGACAAAATAAAGTTATCAGTCCTTTGTTTGTCTGTTAGTTCATCGCAGTGATTCAAAAGCACCTTTCTTAAAAGCTGTATTGAAATGGTTCGTAGAAACTGAAACTTGGTAGAATTTATCATAGTTTTATTTCGTGTTATATTTGTATTGCTGAAAAAAGTACTTTACTTAAATAAATTCCAATACTTTGGACTGGAAATTGAACACGGTCTAACGGATATTCAAAGTACTTAACCCAATAAGTTGTCATTGAATAGGTATATATTAAGTGGCCTTCGTTCCATTCTGTTAAATTCAATGGGTTTCAATTTACGTAGCAGATTACTTAAATATTACGTTTCAATTTGTTTGTGATACTCGAAGTTGTATTACTGACCTAATTAATCACTAATTACAAATTAATCCCTTTATTGTGTTAATTCTTTGTAAATTAAACCATTGAAAAGCTCGGTTTTCCAATGATTTATTAGTCGTTGTTAATTTAAGCGGATCATTCCAAATGTATGTGAATGGATCAATAAATTGGCTTATTTAATCAAATAACTAGCCATTAATGTAGCATGTAGCGTACATTAATGATAATCCTACCTACTAATAATTCCAATAAATTTACGAGGGCTCATCATAGACATTCTGGTCGGCGGAGAATTTATATTAGGCTCGAATTATGCAGTAATATGCACATTGCATATGGTACGAGTATGACGCGGAAATTCCTTTGCAGCTACCAAAATAGCCGGGATGCTAAAAGCTCTCTAGTAACTAGCTAGTCTGTTGTAAGAATAACAAAACCTAATGAGGGTATTATTACTGTTGGTAAGAGAGCTCGTCAAGCCCAGACAAAATCCTTGTATTCAAACTTCAAAGGTATATTCGGCTCTGGACGTGCATTAGTATTATGTAAGCCCAATTTTCATGTCAACATTTTTTGTTTTGACGTAAATAGATCTTTATTTTACAACTAGTATGATAATGATTATGAAGTATTGTTGAGTAAAACTTGTTAGTCGCAGAAATAGACTTTAAAATTTAACTGTACCTAATTATTTTATGGCTTTAACTATATCTAACTTGTATCGGTAACTAGTTTCGTTTACAAGACAGTAACCTGATAAGCAAAACCGCCCCTAATCACTGTATTAATCAGTTGGTAACGCAATTATCCTGTCAGCCATATTACAATAATGCTGGCCATAATATGGCTGTGTTTATGCGCTGCATATCTTAAGCCAACATGATGACGAAACTGACACCTACGTAAGGATATGGTAGGATTTCGAAAGTAACATGAAGTAAATGCGACATGTTAACTCCTGTACAAATTATGGTTTCGACCTATACTCCGAGAAACCTTTGAATACTTGTAGCATTCCTCGCCGGGTATCCGGAGAATCAAAATGAAATAGGAAATGAATAGTCATTTATGTTTGATTACAAATACTTACACGAATTACTTCAGCTCTTTTAAACCAAATGATCATAATAGTGCAATGGTAAAAATTAAAGCATCTATTTTTTATGCAAAACATTTCATCACACTAATTGATAAGCGTAGCGAGATCTCCAAATCAACTTGGGCAAAACGGCGTTGTATGTATGTATGTTTGTTTGTCCGAGGATAACTTTCGAAGCGTTGATCCGATCATAATAAAATTTGGTATTTAGTTAGGTAGTGATGGCACAATTTTGGTGTAACTAAATGAGCTAAAAATGTTGGGGATTGTAAAAAAATGAAAATGAGACTATTAGGCCAAATGGGACGTCAAATGAAAGGTTTTCATTAGTATATTTCGACTCTGTTTTTATTTCTAGTAAAGTCCTTGTAGGTTTTTAGTTATTAGCCATAATAAAAACTGAGCTTTGACGAAATTCACAGGGTAGACCAGTGGCCCCACAGTGCTGTAATTTGGTTTGCGTGTAGCTTAAGTGACAACAACAAACGTAACCATGGACTTTCTGAGGACCACCATTTGAAAAAATAGTATCCATTGGTAGAATAAGTTTTAAACTGCTAACAAAATTAATTAAATTAATTTATTTTAAGATGTCAAAGATTCCTATTTGTTAATAAAAACTTAATTAAATATGTCAAATGGTTACATAGTATTAAGTGTGATTTAATTAAACATAACAAAATGTGTATGGTTCGCCCCGAACTGAGATCTCGCGAATCTCCCAAAATAAATATTACTCTTAGGGCGACTTGCACAACGATGCCTAAACGTATTTAGTGGCTATATATGATTTAAGGAGTTGTCAAATCATACAAATACTTCAAATTCAAACATGTTTAGTCGCTAAATATGTTTAGTGATCTTTGTGCACGCCGGCTTTAATCTTTGACTAATAAATTGGTGCCACGAAATGCATAACCAATCTACTTGACCTACAGTTTCATTCAAATTAGATGTAACGGGGGTTCTTGTAAATTGGTTATTTTTTTTGGGGTACAAATGGCAGTTATTCTGTATTTTTGTGATACATAAGCTACACGCATACCAAATTTCAGCATTGTGGGGTCACTGGTGTACCCTGTGAATTTTGTCAAAGGTTTGTTTTTATTACGGCTAATAACTCAAACACTACAAAAATTAAACTAAAAATAAAAACGGTGTTCAAATATACTAATAAAGACCTTTTATTTGACGTTCTACTTGACCTAATAGTCTCATTTTAATTTGTTTTTACCCCTCTTGAACCCCAATATCTCAACAACCCCCCAATATTTTAGCTCATTGAGTCACACCCAAATTGTTCACCTATGTACCAAATTTCATGATGATCGGATAAATGCTACGAAAGTTATCCTCGGACAAACAAACATAGAACGCCGATTTGCCCAAGTTGATTAGGAGATTTCGCTTCGCTCGATTAAAAATTAATATTAGAATTAATGTTACCTAGCACTTTTTTAACTGGTTTTTAGAAATTGGTGCTTGAGATACCGAAATTACTCTGATTATTATTTTTGGGTATTTGAGCTTTTAGTTCATGCCGTTCCCGATTAATATTGATATCTAGATTGTTTACTCTGATTTGTATCTTCTTTGAGTCCATTTCGGTTGTTATTACTTTTTCATATTTTTTCTTTTTCTTTATTCTTTATTGCACACAAGAAAATACATATAAAAATATAGAAATAGAGGTCATGTACAAAGGCAATTCTTAACCCTGAAAAGAGTTTTCTTCCAGCAAACCTTTGAGGCTAAAGAAAGAGATGATTTTAAGGTAGGTACAAAAACATAAATAAATATATATGTATACCCAAAACTAATATGAACTATACTTAAAGTATGTTATAATATTATAATTATAATAAATCAATTATATCGAATGAATTATATCAATTATATGTATATCTAATATAAATATATTATTATTATTAGCCCGTAGAGTCCCACTGCAGGGCAAAGGCCTCCCTTCCCTCTTTCCACGAATCCCGGTTATTGGCTAATTGGGGCCACTCTTTCTGGTATGCATCCATTTCATCCCTCCATCTCCGCCTGGGTCTACCACGAGGCCGCCGCCCGTTTGGAACCCATTCTGTAGTGGCTTTCGGCCATAGTTCCTCTGGCATACGACAAACGTGTCCTGCCCAGTCCCACTTCAATTTTGCGGATCTCAAAGCCACGTCAGCTATCTGTGTTTTGGAGCGCAGTGTCGAGTTTCGCATACGGTCTGTGAGCCTGACTCCGAGATGCTGCGCTCCATAGCTCGTTGACAAACACCGAGGCGGGACTTTTGAATACTGGTGAGGGACCAAGTTTGTGCACCGTATGTGGGAATGGGGAGAATGCACATGCCCATTAGTTTCCGTTTTAAAGATAGTGGCAGATTTCCTTTTATGAGGTCTTTCATTGACCAATAGCTTTTCCAGACGTTTTCTGTGCGACGAGTAATCTCTTTATCCTGTCTCGCCTGGAAAGAGACTATTTGGCCCAAATAGATATACTCCTGGACATATGCAATCTCCACATCCTCGACTAAAAATATAAAAAAATAAACATAAATATATACTTATAATAATATAAAATTACCGAGAAAGATGCTCTTTAACTTTCCGTTTGAAAATGTTGAGTGATGGGCTAGCGCGAACTTCATGAGGAAGGGCATTCCAAATTTTACCGCTTTTTGGCTTATTTTTGCGTTCACCACAGCGTTGTTCCTCTGATGAAAGATGTGCATATTGATGAGATGAACACCTTTCATACTATCTCCCTGTAGTTTGTAGTTCATGTATGGGAAATTAGTTTAAGCCTATCTACATAAATAAAACACAGACAATTTAGTCACTCCTTTCCATAAAGTTAGTGAATTTCACTGAAAACGTGAACAACTTTTAAGTAGAAACGTAAAAGCAAAGAGCACCTTCATTTATTAATACTGTTCGCATTTCGCTAGAAACTATGGGAATGGAGGTTTGCATCGGACATCTAGACTTTAGGACAATATCTCATGAATATTTCATTATGACTTGCATACGAGGCGCTGAAATATGACGAATATGGGACGGTTTATGCTGAATTATTTCTAGAAGTACACTTTAGCAAAACATTTTAGAACTTAGTTAAACTGTAAACGCAGGTTGCTTCAAATTATGTCTGCTCACTCAAACGAGAGCCATTATCTTCACTGACCTACTGTTATTCTACGACATTTGCAAATATTCAGCGAAGGGCCAGGCCCGTATCTAGGGGGGGGGGGGGTTGTCAGGGGGTTGTCAGGGGGGCATCAAATTGCTTTAAATAGCGTTCAGCTTTGATTTGGAACGCATCCTCAGTTGGTTTGTGACCACATTTTAAGTTGATTTCTGAATTTTCTGCACGTATCCATCGTCCCGCAGACAAAATGGGACAGGGAGCTAAGCCGAATAAACCCGAACGGTCAAACGAAGATCAATCACTGTGTCGTTATGTGGTTGACTGAGTGTGCGAGTAATCAGACTTATCATAATTAATAGTTGAATGCATATATTTAAAGTACTGTAGTAGAAAAAAACAAATAACAGGATGTTTGTTACTCAATCACGTGGTTGAACCGATTTCGATGAAATTTGGTGTTTTGATAGATTATGCCATGGATTCACACATATAGGCTACTTTTGGTTGACAAACAACGCGTGCGAAGCTGCTGGCGGAAGTTTAGTATTAATAATAAATAAAAAAGTGTCGAGTAAACATCATGATGTCTTGAACAAAATTACCTCCAACTTCTATACAGGGGAGGTGTACAACATAAAAACAAGTTTTACGTGTTATTTCATAACATACAAGGCGTCACTAAAACGTATTATCATCCGAATAGAACAGCTGTAACTGGTCGGATTGATAAACAGACAGACAGACGGACATGACGAAACTGTAAGGATTCCTAGTTCGACTACGGAACTCATAAAAGTTATTCCTGTTTATGGATAGAATCACCCCCCTTTTGGACTGACTTACTTAATCCGATGCACCAAAAAAGATAAACATAAACACAATCATAGAAGATTTGTTTTAAAGTTCCCAGGTCCTTTTGACAAAGAACCACAATATCATCCAAAATTTCATGCAAACTATAAGTTATTCAAAGCCGCGAAGTAAATAGTTTAATAGGGGGATGAAGTGGTCTCTTAGTTAGATGTTAAGGGGTGTCTAGCCGCTTTGCACCTGTCTCCTGGCTGGGTTAATTGTCTAAATAATTGCATTGTGTTGGACCTGACTAAGTGTACTTATGGCGCTAGGAAGCATGATGTAGAAGTTCAAACGTATACAAACTAATGGGATGGTCTTTCTAAGGTGAAAGGTGTTTATTATTTATGCTCGTAAGCCCCAAGCTGTTTGCAATAATAATAATTGATATTCTCCTCCTTTCAAAGGAATTATACCTATATAAATAACTAGATTTGCCCACAGCTTTGCACGTGTACTGCCATGAAAAGAAATGCTAGTTCAGAACGTCAATTTTCGTTAGTCAAATAAATAGCATTGATTTATATATCTAAAAGAGTTACAACGGTCTTTAGATGTTTCAACTGTCTTGTAAATAATTATATATTCTTTATGTTAATAAGAAAAAGAAAAAACAGACCATTCAGAACAGAACAAACACACCTTACATATAGATTATAAATTATTAAAAAGAAAAGAAAAATTATATAAACACAGGAAGAAAACCATAATAAAAATTTAGTACATAGGTATACATAGGTAGGTGCAGACAATATGGTCTTCCGTGCTGTTTAGGCCAAACAGGCCCCGTCTCAGCGTATTGCTGCCAACCATCCGAGGAAGGTAAGCAGCCCTGGTTTTCAGATGGGACCTATGGGTAGCCCCACAAACGCAGAAAAATAAATAAGTAAACAGTTACATACACATACATAGATACATATACGTAATTAATAAAACAATCTTGAAGAAAATACATAAGTGTAAGGTGGAGCCAATTTATGTTGTCTGTGGTGGGTGACAAATGGATGACAATTGACAGTGACATATTTGCTGAAGAAATTACTCACGATAAAGGCGCCTCTAAGGCTAGCAGGAGTTACTTTCAAGAAAAATATACAGGAGGCAAAACTGGGACCAGAAAACGTTACGGACCAGAAAGAGTTACCATATCATACAAATACGTCAAATTAAAACAGTCCAAAGAGTTGTTTTTTTAAGTAATCATCATTACGTACTCGTATTAAACAAGCCAATACTGAAAGGTACCCAAAGTTAAATTATGATAATTGATCGAGCAAAGCGACATCTCCAAATCAACTTGCGCAAATTGGCGTTGTATGTATTTATGTAAGTATGTATGTATGTATGTTTGTGTGTCCGAGGATAACTTTCGAAGCGTTGATCCCATCATCGTGAAATTTGATACGTAAGTAGCTAATGATAGCACAATTTTGGTGTGACTAAATGAGCTAAAAATGCTATAAGTTAAAATGAGACTATTAGGTCAAGTGGGACGTCAAATGAAAGATATTCATTCGTACATTTCAACCCTGTTTTTATTTTTAGTTTAATCCTTGTAGTTCTTAAGTTCTTAGACATAATAAAAACAAAACTTTGACAAAATTCACAGGGTACACCAGTGTCCCCACAATGCTTAAATTTGGTATTCGTGTAGCTTTACTGACACAAATATAGGCAAAAGTCTGAAATCTAGAATAACTGCATTTTGTACCCCAAAAAAGAGTAACCAATTCACATGAACTCCCGTTACCTGTAATTTGAATGAAACTGTAGGTAAAATAATGTGGTTATTTAATTCGTGGCACTATTTTGATAATCAAAGATTACGAATAATATATTTTTGTTTATATGGGAGACTCGCGAGATCTCAGTTCGGGGCAAACCACTAGTATTACAAGAATTGGGGTATTGATCACGAACTATCTATATGCGTACTACAGGAACATAACTTTTCCAAAATACATAGAGAAATGAAAAGAAAACAAATTAACAACTAGAAAACTCAACTACCAAAGCTATTAAGTTACATACATGAGGTTTGACAATAGTTGAACAACATTTTAAACAGGGCCAGTAAAAACATCGCAGAAGTACACAAAAATACAAAAATTTTATTACCATGTCGGTTGAAGTGATAGAGGGATGGTTAAACCATCTAAATATTAAACTGTCCTCATACTAAGTCTTCAGAAGCGTTGGGTCAGAGCGACCAAGACATTTAAAAACTGCGGACGGTCGGTAAAAACAGTTTGAGCTTCCCTCGCGTGCGTCCTACGGAAAACTTTTAATGGAGTGGCGAGTAATAAACTCCGTTTATAACCCGAGATCTTATTATTTAACAGAAAATCGTTTTCATTTGAGAGCGAAGGCATTTTTACAACGTATTTTCGGAGCTTTAGTTATGAACTAGATTGTACTTTCCAAGACCAATATTGGTTCTCTTATGCTTGCGAACTTACTGATACCACTGAGAAATAATATACTGCGTACAACTGATATTGTAATTTATTGGCCAATGACAATCCAGACTGTCACATTGCGCAATAGCGGGTATTAGGTGGCTGCCCATCAGCACTGGTGTTGCAAATGTGTGCGTGAATCGGATGCTTCACTTCAGATGCTTCACTTCAGGTAGTGGCGATCTTTACTTCTTTTGTAGTTACTGATTCGAAGTGGCTTCTTTTCTTTTTGACTCAGTCATCCATCCATGTTGAAGTGAGACTAGTAAAACTAGAGCATTTTTTTCCCAGTCAGCATTGAATAATGCTACATAATTATTATGAAAGCCATAGCTTGTTACAGCGTCGAGATTGCACGCGGTGAATAATAGCCTCCCCTTTCATTACATGTTGCATCGTTCCTGTATAAACTAGACATAAAACTGCAGGATATGTGTCGTCAGTCTATTGAAAATAAAGAGTACCTTTTGCTTGACATGATTATTTTACCAAACTTAAGTGATATCGAAAATGCTGCTAATAAGTCTTTCATTTATCAAGTGTGAATCTGAAAATTTGACTCAAAGAGCTTCCACACAACGGGTAATTTTAAAATTTGCGTCCGAAATCAAAAATTATCCTATTTTCACTTTAGAATCCATTCGTTCTTTCCACCCTTTAATAATCAACGTCATCATCGGTTATTTAAACATGTTTAGTCGCTAAAATACGTTTAGGGATCGTTATGCCAATCGGGCTGGATATCCGTAAAAGTAAATTAATAAATAGAACCTACTGAGAACATGCCGTAGCATAAGAACCGCATCGCGATGAATGAAGATTGACAGTTTGATTGTCATTTCTGCGCAAGTATACCCGCGGGCATTAACTACTCCTAAGTAATTGCAGTATGCGCTACTTCATCCATGCTCTATAATTTATTCTTGGTCGTACGCTTTTTGTTCCCGGATTATTCCTAGACGTTAATGTTGTTAATGTGTGATATAACTTTGTTGTTGAATTCATCTGCTGAATCCAGTATAAGACTAGTTAGAGTAGCAATATCTATCTTGTTGCCAAAGTGTATTTTTGCAAGTTAAACATTTGTAAGTATTCTTTGTATGCGTCTAAAAGGTGTCTTTTGGCTATCAATGCTTGTCGTTATATCATTGTCTACAAATAATTTTGCAAAGTTTCTAGACTTATATTAACTACGATCTGTTTTCATAGGTGGTTTTTTTAATTCAAGTACATCATCGGGTTTTGGAGATTTTGTTGAATAGGTAATTCAAAATAATATATTATGAGGTTTCATCATTATTTTATTTTATGACGGAACCTGTAAATCAAATAACCATCAAGGTGGCCATTTTGAAGTTGCAAAAAAAATATGAAAGCAACGGTATAGAGAGAAGGCTCTATTAGTTTACAAGCAGTATTCGACAGTTTAAAACTGTAGTTGCATTATTATAAATACGGGATTTATCATGTACCGTCTTACCAGTGTTTCTACCGACAATGTTTCGGTTCAATCCGTGAACCTTCATCAGGGTGAGTGCGATCCGCTCCGAATAACGTCTCGCCTCGCACTGATATTAATGATTGAAATCACGAAAGTTTTCAAAGGTAAAGGCACACATATCAACTTGGAAAGGGATCGTCACCGTATCAACTCGAGCCGTTCAGTATTCTTTGTATGAAACTCCCTACTGCAACACACACTAATTGGAATCGTAATGTAATCGCCTCGCCTCGGGACAAGCTCACGAACCGCGGTGCGGTGCGCTTGCGGCTCGTCGTCCCCGCGCTTACGTCTCTCCGTACCCGAGCGGTGAAACTGGTGCTACCTAGCCGCCAACCAGCGGGCGGCGAGCCGTAAACGCGGCGTCGCCTAGCCGTAGCCAAGGAGCTGCTGATCCGCTTTGATTACGTGCTTACGTTAGGTTGACGCCTGGTTGACGACGAAGCGAAAAGCGATACGGTGACGATCCCTTTCCGAGTTGATATGTCTGCTATGACCTTTAGTAGTTGGATTTGTAAACCTTTTATACAAAATATCAAAATCAACAATATAATTAATAATTATATTATCTTGATCTGGCCGTTGAAAAGATGGAAATATTGTTTTCAACCAAAGGAAAACAATAGAATCAATTATTGGTGCAACGTTTTCGGGAAAATTAATTCAGTGTCGAAGTTTCAACAGTGTGATTGGTAAGACTTCGTGCGCAGTTACTACGTACTAAATGTACTGCGCCGTAGTACATTTAACACTATCTATCTCCAGGTAAAAGAAGGCAAGGAATTAAGCGGATCTAAGCAAACTTATTCAGCAATTAATAAACATGATGTCTGAATGCGACTTCCATTTGCATACATCACTGATACGGCAGAAAAACGACGCGGCCTGATCAGCCGTAACGAGAAACGTACGAGTATGTTCTTGTTTGTATCCGATAACACGCGACATGATTATGAAGAAATCATTGCTGACTTTTACGTGAAGAACGGACTGTTCATTTTCTTGGACATTGACACTATGGAAAGCACTAAACCAAGGAGTAGATCGCTATTCCGTCAAGAGAAATCTACTAGATAGGTTACTTTAATTCCATGCATTTTGGAAAACCCCCCTGGAAGGAATATAATCAAATTTTTTTTTTATTGTTTAATTTTCAAATCTATTTTAATTAATTATGTCTGTTAACTGTTTTGTTTTTTGTATTTCCATGTTTTGTATGTTTTAATAGTTCATAAGTAGGTAGGTACTTAAACGAGTCCTGAAGTTTATATCTACTAGTAATATTATGTTATCGATAATTGTAAACACAGTTGCTGCCTTGCACACACAAAAATGGCACCACGGAAACCCAGCGCTATAGTAGTATAAATATGCTACTATGGCACAATGCTGAGTGGTGACCGTTTTTGCTCACAAAATTTGCTCATTTCTCGAAGCTGTTTTGTACACTTGTGATGCAAAATAAACGTTTTTCTATTCTATTCAAATAAGTAGTTTAAACTACGTTTAGCAGTAGCTATAAGCCCTAGAGCTGATGACACATTTGGTTAAAGTTTTAGCCTACTTTAAATCTTAAATTATCTACGAAGTGAATTTGGAATCGAGAGTCAGGCAGGGGTTCGGGCATACTTTAAAACCGTTCACATAGTCGAGGATCCTTATTTCTGGATACTTTATATGCTAAATATAAAAATGAAAATAATTTAAATTTTCCTAAAACACATATTTATTATTTATATTACACATATTTTATATTACACATATGTATTTTTTTTTGCAAATGTTCTTTAGTGAATCTCGATGTCAGATTCACTACATCACTACAGTTATAGTACTATTTTTTATAGTATAGTTATAAAATAGTACTCCTTGCCAAATGTGTCATCAGCTCTCCGGCTAGATTGAATGCCACAACGATGGAGACAAAACACGGCATACCTAACTGTTCAAAGGATAATTCAAGTTTATTACGAGTACATAGTAAAAGTTGGTAAATTATATTAAAGCCAAGGTGCTTCTAAACGAGCTATTTTTTTACGGCAACATTGCCTGGCCACATCTCACTTTAGGGTAGGTATGTCTGTGCCCCAAAATTAAACAACAATAGATGTGCTCGAGCAATATTGCCATAAAAGTAGCCCATTTAGAAGCAACTTTAGTTGATACTCTATTTACGTAAAGAGGATTGGTCTATAGCAAAACGAAGACAGCTCTAAAACAAAATATCAATCGGTCGAATATAATTGTCCGTAATAGGAGCTGTCACAGTAATTCACTTCAGATTCAAACGAATGGCCCATGATACGGATGCAGCCAATTTATCTTCAGAGCGCTCTTTCTCTTCTTACGACAGTATCAATTTCTTCATTAGTTGACTGACATACATTACTAACTTACATACAGGGATAACGCATAGTTTACTTTTGAGAAATAGTTTTGTCTTTTGTTGACTGTTTGCATTCCTCTCGTAGAGGCACAACAAGTCTTGATGTTAGCAAGGCAGGTTCCTAGGTCAACACATTATATTAACCTAGGAACCTGTTTTGCTAACTTCAAGAAATATCAATATTACTTTGCCGTACTTTGCTGTAGGCCTTTCTGCGTATACTTTCTTGGTCAGTGTGTACCTTAATAGAATTTTTAGGACTTTCCTAATTTATTTTGTATGACCCTGGCTAGACCTATTTAGGTATAGCCAGAGCCTTTTTAAAGATGTGGTTAAAGAACTTTGTTTTTGGCGTTTATACAAGCTTTTTATTAACTTGCAATGTATGTATGTTTGTCCAGGTGGAATCTTGCAACTGAATTTTAAACCCGTTCCCCTCAACCGATTGAGCTGAAATTTGGAATACATTAGTAACTTCGGTGACAATGCAATAATATGGTACCATGGAGGTGGTCTCATGATGGAGACGGATGCTAGACAACTGAACTTTTGAGTAGATTATAGTAGGCTACTAGTGTTTGGGCTCATTTGAATCTGCTTGCGGTTTCGATTATGAATTTTATAAAAGCTTGTTTTGAAAAAGTAATTTTTCAACAAAAAACTTATAAATATTGAGAGCTTTGAAAACGATTCTTCTCAGATTCACCAAACAAATTGCATTTACCTATTTAAACGCTCTCAGACAGCACCGTTTCAATGCAGTTGGGCTTATAAAAATGCAATTGTCGTATAGTCCAGTCTGTATTTACTGCCTCTAATGTGGCTGCAGTGATGCATACTATGAATACCTAATACCCTTTGTGATTGCTAGTTGTTTTGTACCGCTATATTCTGTCTGCGGTAGACAGACAGTAAAAAAAACTATAGGTAAACAGATGAATATTGCTAGTTATTTACTAGGTGTATCTGATGTTGTGTGTGGATACTTAGTACAAATAGATACAAAAATCATTATACTTAATATAATATATAAAATTTCCATGTCACAATGTTAGTTACCGTACTTCTCCGAAACGGCTTTACCGATTTTTACCTTTTATATGCGTATTCAGTAGGTCTGAGAATCGGCTACATCTATTTTCCATACCCCTAAGTGATAAGGGTTATTCAGCCATAATTTTTTTTTTAATTTTTTTACGGAATTTTTTGTTCTTATTTTTTTATGATACAGCATTCAAAAATACATGCAACCCTTAATTTTGACCCTTCTACCACCAACCCCTAGCTCAGCTTAGTAATACAACATTTATTGATTCTAAGGCGTTACGAATTTCGCGGGGTCAGCTAGTATATTATAAAAATAGAGCCGTGGTGGCGTACTGATATCTACGCCGACTTTATATTCGGAAGTTTCTTCGAATCCCAGCCGGATAACAACAGATTTTGTACTCGAAAAATGTCTAACTACAATTCTTTGAAAAACCGGCCCTACAGTTATAATTTTCTTCTTAATTTAGGATTGTAACCAGTATTCCTTTATTTTTCACATTTGTAACATGATAAATAGTACAGATACAGACTATACTTTATTACCATCACATCGCCACTAATAACGCTCCGAATTTTTATAGCAAAAGCACGTTTGTAATGGCTCAGTCACAGTGAAAGAGTTAGTGAAGAAGTTTTATGATCAGGTGTTATGAGTAAAAGATGTTGAAAAGAACGAGAAGGACGATCAGATGGAAAAAGAAAAGAATAACTTTATATAAGTTAGCACGGAGACAGAGGATTATGAAGCATGTTATAAAGAAGAAGTATATGGTTTCATCCATCGTGGCAAAAGAGTGTAACACACATTTTCCCCAACTTTAGGATTATGTCCTACCCTTAAAATAATAATGCTAAAATCTGAGGGTTTGTGTGGAAAACAATTAGTGATAATGAAGTCGAAGGTTTTGCAACTGGTGAATTCAACACGTAAAATTATAGAAATAATGTTCAATATTTACCCACTCGTGACGATGTAGAAGCTACATGTCAGCTATTAGGCAGGAAATGAAGTTTTCATGTAGGTGGTGGCAGATACCTACGTATGCTATTATCAAAGTGTTTACATACTGTGTATTTGCATGTTGGTATAGTAATGAGAGGTTGAATACCTGCATAATTTTCTTTAATGACTCTACCTACAGTTAAATGCATGAGCATACTCCCTTTTGAACATTATGCCAATGCAAAGTACGCTCAACCATCAATAATAATATCCTTTTCAGAGTCACCTGTCTATTTTGTGATTTATCGGTGTAAGAGAGAGAAGACTTGATGAATGAAACGACAAGTTTACAGTTTATAACCCAATGCATATACAAAGTACAAGAGAAACTGATAGCTATCTAAAAACCGTTGCAAACTATCTCTATTTAGCTTAACTGCTTAATATCACTACCATACGATGTCCCCAACACACTGGCTGCATTATGTCTTGTGCTTTAAATTACTTAAAGAAATAAAATGAAAATTATTTATTAAAAATAAAGAATACACAAACATTCATTAAAAATTAATAATTAACCTCATGAGCATTATCAATTTGTCGTCAGATTAAATTAGGATGCCATAACAAACTAAATAGTTGCAAAATATAAATAACTGAATGTACCTATAAAAAGGGTAAAAGGGCGTCAACAAAAATATTTTTTGATAAAATAGTCGATTAATAATAGTACTTAATATAAGGTTTAAAATTAAATGGCTGTATAAGGGCGTCGTCATCTATCTTCTTAATATATAAAACAAAGTCGGGTTTGTTCGAACACTTATAACTCATGAACGGCTGGACCGATTTTCATGTTTTTGAACTGTTGTATTTGTCTTCATCCCGAATAGCAGAATAACTATTAAGATATCGGAAAAATTCACGTAAAAAGATATGAAGAAAAATCATTTTCTCATACATTGATGCAGATAATGATGGCAGACGTATATTGACAGCCCGCGTCATATGCATGTCAAGGCGGTACGGAGTTCGCCGGGTCAACTAGTATAATATAAATAGTGTTACGCCGAGGCTGTTAAACAATGAGTAATAATCGAACTTTCTCGAACGCTTTTGTCTTGCTGTGTTATTGTTGCTATTGTTTGTGGTTTCACAGAATGGGGAGTGGCCATTGTGTCGAGGGACCGACCCTTTCCTGGAAGGATCGACATCGTTCTCGAACGATCGAAATGTGTGCGATATAAATAGGCCGGAAAGATGGCCGGACGGTCAGTCTGAGTCAGTTAGTGAGTGAGTCTCAGCGAGGCCCTGGAGGACTGACGTGGAGAAGGGTCTCGCGTGAACAGTAGTTGCTCGCGAGTCAGTCTGGATTTTGCTATACGTGCGAACGTTTTGGTGACTTTAAGTGATGCAACAGTGGTGTAATTAGTGTGTTGGGATGACGTTCGTGCGACCAAGTTCGTGTATTCATCGTTTAGTGTTGAATAAAAGTGTTATTTTGGTTAGATCGATTCCCATTATTTTATCCCGAACCCTCAGCTTGTAACAATTTGGTGTCAGAAGTGGGATAAAATAATGCCGGTTCTACCAAAGGATAACGTGGACGGTGTCAGGACGAGAGGTCAACGACAACAGGAAATGGATGAAAGGCGGTTTGGGGAGTCTCCGGTTCAAGAAGCTCGGCAGAGTCATCAGCCGATGGAGATGGAATCAGCCGCCGCCGAATCTTTTGGAGCACCATCATCATCATCCGTGGGGCAAGCTCCTGTGACAGGCGATCTTGCTGCTATTATGGCCATGCTTTGTCGTCAACAAGAAGAGCAGCGACGTTGGCAGGAAGAACAGCGACGTCAGGAAAAGGAAGAGCAGCGTCGTCAGCAAGAACAGCAGGCTCGGTTGCAGGAAGAACAGCGACGTCAGGATAAGGAAGAGCAGCGTCGTCAGCAAGAAGAGCAGGCTCGGTTGCAGGAGGAACAACGCCATCAGCATTAAGAAGCGTCGTCAGCAGGAAGAGCAGGCTCGGTTGCAGAAGGAACAGCGACATGAATAGGTGGAGCAGACTCGGTTGCAAGAGGAACAGCGACGTCAGGATAAAGAAGAGCAGCGTCGTCAACAGGAAGATCAGCGACGTTGGCCATAAGAGCGTGCTCGACTGATGAGGGAATCGTTCGGTTCATCTGGAAAGGAATTCCAGGATGTGAAAGAACAGATAGAAATCATGAGAGCCGTGTTTTGGAGGCTGGAATTGGGATCGCTGATGAGAAAGGGACTCTGGGTGTCCTGAAGTACTGGAGACGGCAATGTGGCTCCTCTAGTTGCTACATCTTCAGCGCGAGGTGCGCCTAAAATTGTTCGTGTTGATCGGCTGCCGCGATATGGGGCTAAGAATGCTCGGGACGAGCATGTTTTAGGAGGGGGCAGTGTTACGCCGAGGCTGTTAAACAATGAGTAATAATCGAACCTTCTCGAACGCTTTTGTCTTGCTGTGTTATTGTTGCTATTGTTTGTGGTTTCACAGAATGGGGAGTGGGCATTGTGTCGAGGGACCGACCCTTTCCTGGAAGGATCAACATCGTTCTCGAACGATCGAAATGTGTGCGATATAAATAGGCCGGAAAGATGGCCGGACGGTCAGTCTGAGTCAGTTAGTGAGTGAGTCTCAGCGAGGCCCTGGAGGACTGACGTGGAGAAGGGTCTTGCGTGAACAGTAGTTGCTCGCGAGTTTTTGCTATACGTGCGAACGTTTTGGTGACTTTAAGTGATGCAACAGTGGTGTAATTAGTGTGTTGTGATGACGTGTGACCAAGTTCGTGTATTCATCGTTTAGTGTTGAATAAAAGTGTTATTTTGGTTAGATCGATTCCCATTATTTTATCCCGAACCCTCAGCTTGTAACAATATGTATTAAAATAGGATCAGTTAGAGTGTGATAACAAGGAATTTCTATGGTTGCTAATTTGAAGATATTCATACCTGTAAGCGAAATGACGTCTCCTCACCGGCCGGCGTCCATCGGGAATACTGTCCAATGATGAGGACCAGGCTCCATCGCTAATCCTTGTGAGGCCTCTTGCCTCAGTAGTTCGGGCGCTCTCCAACAGTATCGCCGTATACTTTGTTATCAGCATCGTAACAATTTGCAGTATCAATACTCAAAGATGATCCATTTTTTGCGTAATGTTTTTACAAAACACTTGCACTTTATAAAAAGGTTTCAGAAAAGATGTGTAGCAATTTGATTGTGTGATGTTCATTAATTCAGTAACAATTTTGTTTAATGTGCAAACCACTAACTTCCAAATAATTTATCGCCGTCAATTTCCAGACAATTACCGTACTATTTAGCAGAGATATCAGGAAATCCGTAAATTATAACGTCAAGCTATTGCAACCGCAGTGGACTGAAGCAGAGAATAATAGTGACTGAAGTCAGTCAGAACCGAGTGGTACCCAGTCGTCACGGACACTGCCCGCATACCCCTCTGAGTAACAACGGGATATTGTGAATTATCCGTGACACCCACACACAAGAACTCGTATTTCCAGTAAAAATAAACTCGTACAATACTTGAATACGATGACAAAAAGAAAGGTGAATTGAAAACGCTCAATTAAAAATACAAAGCAATTATTCTTAATTGCACACTTCAATTATCTAGTCTTATTTTCATAATTGATGCCAACTGCTTTTATTATATTTAGCCATGTTGGAATAAAACTCTGTAAAATTTGTCTTAGTAATATTTTGAAACACATTATATTATCTATTAAAAACGCAGAACAAAATAATCTTTAGATACATAAAACGGGAATATCTTTTTTTAATATGCCTGTAGCGATTATTCAGTAAACGGTAATTTGTATTTTCTACATAGTTGTGGTATAATCTTCTTGTCTGGTACACCGACATATTTAATGGGTAATCAAGTGGCAATCAAGGGTAATCAAGTGCGTCTATTTATAATAAAATCTGCATTTTTATTAAATCAAGTTCTAAGTAACTTAATTAAATATGAGGAGTTATTTTCATTAAATTCAAAGATCCTGTTTTTAATCTAGTTCTAACTGAGTACTAACTTAACTTCAGGTGAGCCATATGCGTGTTCCATCTCTATATCGTATATTAAAAAAACTTACACTATGAAATATAAGTAGAGTTATTTTAATTGAATTTTATAAATCCCGTTTTTAGTGAAAATAGTGTATTTAACTGATAAGCATATTATTTTCTTGAAGAAATGTAAAGTTAGTTCCATATGGGTCAAAAATTTGCGTGATCTGCTAATATTTATACTATATGAGACTCCAAACTGACTTCTATAAATATGAACCTGAAGTATGCACACACACTGACGCACGCGCGCGCGCACACACACACACACACACACACACACCCATAGCACATACACACCCTTACAGATACTCATACACACACACCCATGCATGCACTCACATGCATCACTATAGGATATATAAGTTTTTTGTTGAAAAGTTACTTTTTCTAAACAAGCTTTTATAAAATTCTTAATTAGAACCGCAAGCAGATTCAAATGAACCCAAACACTAGTAGCCCACTACAATCTATTCAGAAGTTCCATTATCTAGCATCCGCCTCCATCATGAGATCACCTCCATGCTACTATATTATTGCATTGTCGCCAAAGTTAAATGCGTATACAATGTTTTCTGTCTGTGCTGTTGACCGTTGAGGAGTTTCTTCTTGGAAGCCAACCTTGAATGCAGCAGACATGTCATAGTTTTTTTTTATTAATTTTTGTATAATTATTTGATGATTATGACTATTAAATATTGTATGTTAGCGGTTAAGAATTTTTATATGGATTTTAAATCTGAATTAAATAAAATAATAAATAGTGGAACTTAGAACTGGAAATTATAATTAAATGCGTACACAAAATTTCGTGTCTGTGCTATTGACCGTTGAAGAGTTCCTTCGTCTGGAGCCAATCCAGGGAGTAGAATCAGGTCATGCTTACTTTAAGTATGGATTTTTCTCCAAAATAAGCGTGTATTCCAAATATCAGCTCAATTTGAGCTTGTAAAAAATAAATGTAAGTTACCCAGCGGTGTGGGGCACTGGTAACCACAGGTTTTATAAACTATCACAGGCACCAGTCTCTCGCAAACCAGGTGTACCAACATTAGCTCCCTTAGATAAGTGATATTTGTAAACCTTTTGTCAAGAGAAAATAAATAAATAAATATTGCAGGGCATTTCACACAGCGCTATCTAGCCCCAAACTAAGCAGAGCTTGTACTATGGGAACCAGATAACTGATAGAATACTTATATACTTTTTTTTTGTAAATACATACTTATAATATATAGAAAACATCCAGACCCGAAAGAAATATATGTAGATCACGCAAACATTTGTTCCGCGGCGGGAATCGAACCCGCTATCTCCTGCGTCTTAGCTGGCTATTCACCCACTGCGCCACGGAGGTCGTCAAATGATTTATATTTATATTATATTTCTTAGCTCTTTGTATTCTGGTAAAATAGTACCCATAGTTATACATAATATGATGTGTATTTAAATGTTAGGAGTTTTTTTTAATATTGGCAAGCAAGGCTACATTTTCTTATGCCTCCCTCAATTATTTTTACCCCGAGCTTGTTATCAGAGGTTATTAAAAATAAATGATTTTAACGTAACCAACAAACAATGAACTTATCTTTACCAGCACAAACATATTATATTAGTATTCTCCAATCATAAGAGTCATAGAGCCAAAACACAGTAAGTGTTAACACGGTACCTATTGTTTACAATAAGGCAATTACCCAAACAATTAAATACGATGTGTCATTGACCACCGAGAGCACAGTAACTTATGAGTACGGTCAGCGAAACATGTTGATTAACAATTTGAGACTATAGATCACGTTTTGACAGGTAAATTGAAATTTTGACGCGATATAGGCAAAAACCACTAAGATAAACAAGAAATAATTGTTTGTTAACCCAAAAAGAGGTTGTTTTACCCATGAAACTGAATAAATTGTGTTTTTTAGTTACCTACCGAAAGAGTTGGCGGCTTTATCGATGAGAGCGATCTCTTCCAGGAAACTTTCGGATGGAAAGAAATTAGTGAAGCTAGTATCAAGTTAATCAACTTATTTCACTGTCTGTATCTGTACTGTACCGACCACAAACACGGTATTTAAACAGTGATACCATTATAAACACAGGACTTGTAAATAGTGCGTAAAAATACCATTCTCGCAGTCGTAAATTCGTAATAGAAGAGCATTTTTAGCTCAAGGGTATATTAGTGTGTTTGTTTAGTGTTTAACTATGTGGAAGTGCAAACAGAGTGGAAACATTGTTTTTACTGCAGGATTACCTAAATTGCAGGATTTGTTAATACCTAATAGAGCATTAAAATAACCTCAAACAAAAGTAAATAAAACTTTTCCATTTTTGATATTTGTATGTAAATGCATTTTGTAAATAAATAAAAACTACTTCCATTCGTAGTCCTGACTCCACACTAGGACTCATATGGACTTATTAGGACTCATAGGTACTCAAAGGAACTCATAGGGCATCTGGGACGAAAACTGCTAGTTTCACATTTCTTGGGGCACATTTTTATATTTCAGTTTGTTAATCAATTTATGGCAATTCAGTTAGCAAAAAATTTACTATTTTTAGGTTATCCTTTTTGTAACACAGACAGAGTTGCAGTTATTATCACTAAAAACGGGATATTTACCATTTGTGAGTTTTGACCACAAATCATGGTAATTCAGTTTTTAGTGAAAATAGTGTTATTAAACATGATAATTTCAAAAGTTATAGTGTGGCACCTACATTCAGTTTATTTTGTGGCAACATAATGACTGCCAGTAGTAAATTTTTTTTCAAAATGTCTTCTTACAAAGACGTACCTAGGTAGTAACATATTTTATTACCCCTCTTGCGTCGGTGTCCTCACTGCTGCAGGTCATGTGACATTTATTTTGTACGACCTTGGTTTTAACTTGTCTCCATAAGAATATGTTTTATGCAGAACGTAAATTAAAATAGTTTTTTTTGGCTAAGTATATATTAGTTTATACTAGTGGTTCGCCCCGAACTGAGATCTCGCGAGTCTCCTATAAAAACAAAAAAAAATTATTCGTAATATTTGACTATCAAAATAGTGCCACGAAATGTCTAACCAACTAACTTGACCTACAGTTTCATTCAAATTACAGGTAACGGGAGTTCATGTTATTTGGTTATACTTTTTTGGGGTAGATATTGCAGTAATCTGGATTTCAGACTTTTGCCCATATTTGTGTTACTAAAGCAACACGCATACCAAATTTCAGCACTATGACGTCACTGGTGTACCCTGTGAATTTTGTCAAGGTTCAGTTTATATTATGGCTAATAACTTAAAAATTACAAGTTTTAAACTAAAAATAAAAACGGGGTCGAAATGTACTTACAAAGACCTTTTATTAGACGTGCCATTTGACCGGATAGTCTCATTTTGTTTTTTTTACCCCTCTTGAACCCCAATATCTCAACAACTCCCAAACATTTTTAGCTCATTGAGTCACACCAAAATTGTGCCCTCACTACCTACCTATATACCAAATTTCATGATGATCGGATAAACGCTTCGAAAGTTATCCTCGGACAAACAAACATACATACATACATACATACAACGCCGATTTGCCCAAGTTGATTTAAAGATCTCGCTTCGCTCGGTCAAATATTAAGTAAGTTTATCATTTACTAAAAAACCCTAAAGCATAAAATTACCGCTATATGTAGGTAAATGCCACACAGTCCATCCAATTCTTAGCTGTTCGAACATGGCTTAGCAGTGGATCAGAGAACGCCATAATCACTTTTGTAAAGTGATATCTATGTAATAGAAGCTTTATGTGTTAATACGTATAAAATATACCTCCCTATACAGCGGCTCTGTCCTTCACCCAGCAACTTGTAGACTGCGTAAATCATCTTCAAACGATAGATGTGAGACTCCAGAGGAATTTCCGAATACTTAGGTGGATGGGGTTAGGGTAGAATAAATTAATAGTATTAACAATATTTTTAAATACAAGTTTTTGTATAAGTGCTCTATGCGTAGGTATACAAAATGTCTATTCTGTTGACTGTTGAGGAGTTCCCTCTTCGGTGATCAACGCTCTGTGCAGCAGCCATGTCATGTTGGAACTTAGAAAGGGCTATCATAATTAAATGTGTATACAAATTTCGTGATTGTGCTGTTGACCGATGAGGAGTTCTTTCATCTAGTGCCAATCCAGCAGAATCAGGTCATGCTTACCATAAAAATGCATTGTCATCGGAACTGAACCAATATTTAAAATTTCAACTCCGTAGGATAAGGAAGCTGAATTAGCAGCTCGCAAGATTTGACTTAAACAAACTAACAAACAAACAATGCAAGATAAATAAAACCTTGGGAAAATGTTGTCTCCTTTCATATCGAAAGGTGTTTGATGGGTAAATACTATACACTTTTCTTAAGGGCCAATAATAGCAACAAGAGCTCCTAACTAAGATTAAATTATTGTCATAAACTCATATCGCTTCCTGGAAGTCTCGTTGCATGTCCCACCTTGTTCAGTATACTGTACATACAGACTGGTTATATGATACTGAGAATATAAAACTTGCTTGCTTTGAAATTACAATTATTCAACTAAGATAATATACCTATGTATATACGATATTTTTTAATTTTTTTCTTCAATACAAAACTTGCATCCTTATTCCAATATTCAAATAAATAATGTATTTATACGATGAAATTTTTAGATCATTTTGAATCTAGGGTCCAGAAGTCCTCAGAACTCTTAAATTTCTAGATTAGTTTGTCGTATTTCTCCTTTAACTTTCGCCTATTGAATAGACCTTAACCTTCACGTATATGTTCACCATAAAAACTAGGTTATACGTAACCATTATTCTTTGGAAAATACGTAGAATTCTTGAGTTTTCAGTTACATTGCCAGGCAAGAAGGAGTTAATCGCGAAGAAGTGGAAGGAAAGAGACCACGAGGATTAAATACCCTAACCAGATTAGCTTAGTATACTAAATATCAACATGAGCGACGCCATCCGTTTTGCCAAGGACAGATCCCAGATCGTCAAAACGAAAGTCTTACAAACGTAGCAGCAATGTGACCGTATTACTTGTACATAATTTTACTAAAAATAATAATGATAAATGAGGGTGATTCCGATATTAACCTGGCTATGAAAGTATTTTATGAGTATTCTTTTTTGCTTGAACCAAGTTAGATAAATCAACCTTTATTTCTATTGTAGTAGTATGGTAGTAATCGTGAATCACACTATATTTTTTTATGATATTATACAGGCTACGAGTAGTTGTAGGTATTATAGCATTTATGGCAGTAGTAGATCTGACAGAAAAATTATAGTAGGAGGCAGCAAACTGCCTTAATTGTTGATATCTATTAGCAATGTTGATTTCATTAGCAATTCGGCGGAATGAGTGGGTGAAGACTATTAGATCATCGAATCTATCATTCGATTCAACAGTAACCAACAGTGAATCACTTTAATTGATAACAAACTGATTATATTTTTGTTGAAAGCTGGAAACTGAACAAAGATGTTATACGAGTGATTAATAAATATGTATTGTTGTTGTAAATTACATAACGACGTTAAGTACTTCCAGTAACCATGATGAACTAGATTCTAGTTCATCAAACTTTACAAAGACTTGTGGGTACCTAGATCCTTAAGTAATTTAGTTAAATGGGACACAGTAACTATCACACTAACACACTATCATATTGCAAACACAAATTTATGTCAGTAAAAAACAAACACAATTTTAATCGAAAACTATTGTCGTCGATATGTACACATACGATATGAGTAGGTTCGTAAGTAAAGCAAATACTAGCGGTATATTTGCGCACACGACCACGTTTATCAAATCGTCCGATCGGAAGCATCGGCGCGGGCGCACTGGCTTGCCTCCACTCTCCTGTCTCGCACCCGCGTGCCGCCTGCAGGATTTAATTTGAACTTGGAACTTAGATATAAGTAGGTACTACGGGATGCAATTTCAGACGTGTTTTTATTGCGTTTCGGTCAGCGATGCGACGCACATTAATTATTCGCAATACCGCGCGAGGTGCTTGAACTTTTACCAAAACACTCCTTATAAACACGATACCGTTTGTTTCTTTCCCGATATCTTCTCGGAAATATTTGCTTGATATCTACGGGTTCTATCTTGTAAATAAAAATATGCATCAGTGGCGACGGCAAATCCTTTGATGCTATAGGTACATAGGGATCCATTCCGTCTGCAATAAAAAGCGCCCGCGGTGGCCTTAAAAGGGATGCGATCTCAAAAAAATGTTATACAACTTTCCTTTTCAAAGGGATGGGGACATTATGTGGAATAAAGTTATCTGGACATATCCTTTTATAGCTCGCAATCGCGAGTCGTATGGCAAAAAGGTCAGTTTAAACGAGTTGGTCATTACATAGAATGGCTCGCTAACGTTCATATGAAAGTAAAATTTATTTACGACGTCCCGCTATTTATTTTCATCTCTAAATTAAGGTATGGCTGTGGTTTATGTGAGTTGATAGTGATCGATACGGATGGTGCCGGTGTTGCTCTCTGTTCCTTTCAGGTGGTATAGAACAGAAAATAAATACAGTTATACAGTTCGTGTAACGGATCTTCCTGTTTTGACCTAAACGTAATTTAAAAACTATGTCTCTTCCTTCATTACTCAGATGTAAAAATAATTATTTGACATAAAGCAATAAGAAGATATTAATTCTGTTGTATTTTGTTCTGTTATTTGTGTAATCCTTACTAATATTATAAATTTGAAAGTAACTGTCTCTCTGTCTGTCTGTTTGTTACGTTTTCACGACTAAACGGCTGAACCGATTTTAATGAAATTTGGTATATAGATTATGATCGGTGCTTTTTATCCGACTGCGCAAAATGGGGTATTGTTTTTATTGACAAAGCACGCGTGCAAAGCCTACGACGGGTAGGATAGTGTACAAAAAAGGAGTTAATCAAAATCAATCGCATAAATAACGCTATTGATTCTCTGTTTTGCTCGATTTTTCATATTTACTTTGCATCTTGATTTCACTTTACCATTGAATTAATTTTCATTCATTTAATAAGTTTTGGCACAAATTATTCAACTTTACGATGTCTTAATGAAATATATATCAGTTCGCTTTTACTGCACCTCTGAGAGAGAATCTAATGAAGCCGCTATGAATACATATTGGTGCATTAACTCTTATTGTAGGTAGTAGGTACCCTCCAAATAATTACCCTGAGGACTATTTTAAGATCTTAAGTAAAAGAGGGATGAAAAATGAAATATTTTTTGAGAAATCCGCTGGGAAAAATATTTTACTTTCAGCAGAACTTTACTAACTTTTTTTTCATTTTCGGGTGTCTGTTTATCTATCGTCATCTTTATTTAGATTATGTTTCGATTTGAGGTAAAAGTATTTCAAAATGCTACCAAATTATATGCCTACTTACTAAAAAATAAATCTTGGTGATTCAAGAGAGAACAGTAATTTTATTACGAGGGGAAATAACGAAGTTTAGAACTTGGGTAGATAGGGGTAGGTAGAGTAATATAGTAATTAAGTCATGCTGTTATTAAATACCAAGTTATTAATTTATTGATAAAATTATTGTATAAAGTCTATTTTGCTGATCAAAGTTTGTCTGGAATGCTGATGTAGCCAGACATTGCATATCTTTAGGCGAACCTTAGAGCAATGAAATAAATTTAAACGAAACATGGTTAGATGACCTCCATGGCGCACTGGAAAAATTACCAGTGGAGACGCAGGATGTTACGTGTTCGATACCTGTCATAATGCTGGACATTTCACACAACGCTATCTAACCCCGAACTAAGCAAAGCTTGTACTATGGAAAACAGATAACTGATATAATACTTATATACTTTTTTGTAATTAAGGATATCAATATCATTTTCTACATGAAAGACAAGAAGACATAAAGGTGGGTACTGACCAACGTTACGAGGTGTAATGTAACTTTCGCTTCGAGCATGTTACGCATAAAGCATGTTCGCTGTGTTCTAAAAATCGGTGTAACATGCTCGTCAAAACTCTGTGCTCCATTCGCCAGCCAGTTCAGTCAAGATGGCCGACAGCGAGGACATGTTGGTATCTTTGATTCTACTTAATTATTGTTTAATCCAAATTAAGAAGAAGAAAAAACGTTACTGGACATCAAACACGTTTCTCTTTCACTGTTGAGTAATGAAGCAAATCTACCCCAAGCGTCTTCTTTCTTTAATTTGTTGAATGAGCTGGGTCCCACAACACTGGTTCTTCTCTGTATTTTTCTATAAAACACAGAGTTTTTTCTTTGTGCCACTCCATGTTTTAAGAAATAAATACGAGAGCAACGACGTGTGATTACTCGCGACGCGCGTGCGCTCGGGACGACTTGCAAGAGCGTACTGACCGAACCGCGTAACACTCATAGGATTCGCCAAAAAACCGACAGCCGGGTGGAGCACTCAAAGCGAGCAACGAGCGGCTCGTTGCTCGCTGGTTTCCCCGTAACACGACGTACTGACTGCACGAATGCTCGCGGTGTAACACGTTACATTACGCCCCGTAACGCCGGTCAGTACCCACCTTAACACGAACCTTCACTGAATCCCGATAATGTGGCCGCGGTATAAGAAATTATTTTTGGGAGTCTTCTAAAACCCGATAAACGTTGTTACTTACAGCCCAACGGCTTCCAATCTCTCTGTTTATAACAGACAACAACACGTGGGTGAAAGGTACCGAGAACCGTTGCGCAATTAATGCAATATAAATAAATCGTACACCAACAGCACACAAACAGACTTGTGCAGTTCCTGTTCAGACATTGATGCGATTTCATAATATACATATACCTATTCATAAAATAAATAAAATAAAATGAAAAAAACCTATATCTATTGCTTATTAAACATAAAATAACTTAACTAGTTTGTTTAACTCTTATGTACATAATTAATACTATTTTGATCTTAATTTTCTATCTTCAGCAATAGTCGTCGACGTATTCATTCCCTAATAATAATAAGTATTTTTCGTAGAATAAGTTATTTACAATCCTGTAACATTTTTATTGTTGCCTGAACTAAATGATTTATTATTATTGTAAATCCCTCCATACTTCCATCTCTCTCACTGTCCTCATCCACATCGTTGTGGAAAATGTCTCTCCATCTCCATTTTGGTCTACTTTGTCTTCGTTTTGCTTTCAGTGGGATCCACTCTGTCACCAGTTTTGTTCAGCTATCGTTTCTCTAACCTACAGATGTGTCTTGCCCACTGCCATTTTAGCTGTCTATGAGTTTTTATGTCTATTAACCTAGTTTTTTCCTCATAAGTCTGTTTCTTATTTAAAAGAAGATTGCATGCGGCGGAAATGCGAATGTTGAGATGGAGGTGTGGGGTAACGAGAATGGATAAGATAAGAAATGAGTATATTGAAGGAAGTTTGAAAGTAGCGCCAGTGATAGAAAAATTGAGGAGTAAGAGGCTAGCGTTTTATGGGCATGGCATGCGTAGGGAAGAAAGTCATATGACTAAAAGAGTGTTAGATATGCGTGTGGATGGATATAGAAGTAGAGGAAGGCCGAAGAAGAGATGGATGGACTATGTGAAGAATGATATGGGTAGGAAGGAAGAGTCAACGGAGACGACGGCTGATAGAGAAATGTGGAGGAAGAATACATGTTGTGCAGCCCCCGCGTAATGTGGGAAAAGGGCAGGAAGAAGAAGAATTATGTTTCTTATTTAATTAGATATTTTTAGTCCTAACATGCTCCTCTCCCATTTTCTCGGACAAATAGCTAATTTTTCTTCATCGTGCGCAAGTTGACAGCCGTACGTGAGACATGGAAGTATCGCTATGTCAAAAACTTTTTCGCATATACACTTGAGATAATAATGTCAAAAAACTATACAGGGTGACAACTCACATGTAAACAGTAAAAAACGTATAAGTAGGTGTCTTCAGACAATGCGAGTTGTACGGAACGATGGAATTTTAACTTCATTGCACAAAGTACCACCGTTGAGAAATCGTCGAGGTATGAGAATGTGTTAGTCAGCCGGTCGTCATTACTCCGTATTGATATACCGGTGATATGAGAATTATAAGGATATTCCTGTGAATGTCAATAAAACAGAGACTTTTGAATATATAAATTGAATAAAAAAGTTCACGAAGCACTTCACAAAAGGCTCACGATTATATTCATCCCCATGATGGACATCTTTGGGTCTTAGACTCAGTTACAGTAAAAATATTCCAGAAGGGGGTAGTCAGAGATAAGTCTTAACATTTAAGTTTGTCTCGATACTGGAAATCTATAGGGGATGCTTATGTCCAGCAGTGGCCGTTCAATAGCTGAAATGGTGATGATGCTGTAACAAAGATTCTGACTAGGAAGCTTATTGGTTAAAAATCAATAAAATTATCTAATATTTGAAACAGAAAATATATTTTAGATGCAGACTACCTTTTTTTTTTAAGGAGATTGTAGTAATGACCTTCGTAGGAATGCGATGATTCATATTGTTAGTCGACGTGGACTTTTATGGACCTAACGACTACTTCGTTTTAATATTTTATGTAAATCATTTCTGCTATTATGTGTTTATGGAAATCCTCACTGAGTTTTTTTTGGTATTTATGATTTTTTATATTTTTTAGCCTCAAGGTATGTATTACATCGTACAATTCTAGTACCCTGTTTATTTTGGTATCTAGTACTAAATGTATACTCGTATATTGTGAAATCTTAGTGTTGTCCATCATCACCGTCTTTGTGGGCTATTCTTTTAGATATGAATGGCTCAATATATATTATGATTTCCTTCACTGTTCTAAATCAGCTATTACTTTTTTACCTCCTACTACGATCCACGTTATCTTGCTACTCCTTTGTTCACTCCTTGTTTGGTTTGTGACAATAGAATTTCCACCAATATTCACGAGTGAAACTAAAATTAATTATATGTACCTAAAAGATTACATTTAATTAGTATGTATGTACATGTAGTAGATTAGGTACCCTAAGTAATGTCCAGAAAGGTTGTCGGGTAAAGATTGCTATTTAGTGATAAGACCGCCAATAGTATCCATAGATTTACGTTGTTATTTTCTATTTGTATTGTTTTATGGTGTGCAACAAAGAATTATCTAATTTACCTAATCTATAATTTACCCTTACCTATACAATAATACATAACATTAATTTCCGATTTTCCGTGTCGCGACATGATAGTGCATCGGCCAGGGGGTGGCACGCATGAATGACTTCCTGATAAATTCATATTTTCATTGTTACCCGCATTGTGCATAATCCTTTGAAAGCTTTGTATCTATTTGTTAATATATAGCACGATATGAAGTGCGAACAATTGCGAAATTAGGCTCGGATAGGTACTTTTCTATTCGGTATTTATCTTTATGCAAATTATAAAATACATGTGTTGGTACATGTGTTACTACTTACCTACATGTGCCTTTCTTTGTATCCAGTTATCTTTGTAATTATATTGTGTTGTTTGATTTATATTGTATTATTATTATTATGTTAATTAGTAAGTAGTGTTATCTATAAACACCTGTGTATGTCCAATTAATTCTTTTTCTTTCTTTCTTTCAAATATATTTTTTAACTACCCTGTCTTCCTAACCATTCGTATCATTTGATATCTCTCACCATGCACTTTTGAAGGTATCGATATCGAGCATCCTAAAAAATATGAAATCATTAAAGTACCTATAATGCAAATTAAATATTTCCGGCTAAAACCCATACAAATCTATATAAACTGTGGTTTTATACAGGAAGGTAACGGTAAAACATCTTTAAATTAAACCGTAAGATATACTTCAATAAACGCATTAATGATCATAAGCTCGTGTAAATTCATTAACATATCCTGAATGGTAATGTAGAGTCCTAAACGGTTGTAATTGTACGAAGTTACGCTTGAGTTTATACCTATTTGCATAATTTCGACTTCATTAGAGAATATTTGGAACGGTGCGTAAATTACGATCGTTGGCTTATCTTTAGTGATATTATGAGAATTGTTTATTAATAACAAAAAACAGAACAAAAACCGTTTTTATAATGCACGAATGAAGTTACTCGTGTAATTTAATTATATCTTTTTCCCATCATCAATATTATACATAACACCTTAGATAAGACTTAAGATAAGACGCTTTCAAAATGAAAGGTTTTTATTGTGAATAGTCAAAAAGATCCGCCTCTTTACAGACGTAGACACAGCTAGACTAGTTTACTTCAGCTACTTCCACAGCATTATACAGTGTGTCCCTGGATAAAGTGCAACCCCGAAAGGGGGTGAAACTAGATCAAAAATTAGCGACAAAAAAATAGAAAAAAAAATTAAAAATAAATTCGTATATACTTTATTGATGTATTAAAATTTTTATTACTCACTAATTACTCTATTTAATAAAAAAATTATTTCTTCCAAAGTAGTAGGTCTATTTTGTTAAAATAAAAACCATAATCATGTCAGATATGTGACGATGACGATAAAATAACAAATAACTCACAAACGAGTGGCTATCGTGACTTAAAGTTTAATTTTTGTATTAAAATTACATTTTTTAGGCTGTTTTTTTCCAATAAACTCCAAAAATCTTAAAATTAAGCCTATAATACTAGAAATTTTTATGACTTTTTATTATTGTCTATCATAATAGCTTTTAAATAAAAAAAAACCTACGTTCTAACATAAAAAATGTGCTGGCTAGGAGCTTTTAAAGTTGACCACTGATTACGTCACCACTCAGGTAGAGACACGTTTTTTTTTGCTGCTCAGGTAGTATTAAAAATCAAATTTTAGTTACAACATTTTTATTTAACTTATTACATGTAAGTATGAAATAAGGGTTTTGTTTAATGCATTAAATGCTCAAAATGGCTTCCTTGTTGTTGTAGGCACATTGCCGCACGAAGAGCGATTTGTTGTGTGGCTCTAAGCACCATCTCTGGGTCACTTCTTATCTCATCGGCACATCGCATGATTTGATCTTGTAACTCTGCCTCGGTGTCTACGGTCGTTCTGTAGACTCTTTGTTTCATAACACCCCACAGAAAATAGTCTAGGGGTGTCAGGTCAGGTGAACGTGCCGGCCACCCGACTGGTCCATCCCGGCCGATCCACCTATTAGCGTAGTTTTCGTTTAAAAAACTTCGCACATTGCGCCCGTAGTGCGCAGGGCATCCGTCCATCTGCAAATACATCTGTTGCCTTGTAGCCAGCGGAACATCTTCCAGCAGTAGTGGCAGATCGTCTCTTAATAAGTTTAAAAAACTTTCGGCATTTAATGTTGCGGGTAAAATAACTGGCCCAATCAGCGTGTCGTCTATTAGAGCTGCCCATACATTAACTGAAAATTGCACTTGAAAAGTAGACGCCCTCTTTAGGTGTGGATTTTCCTCGGACATACATGTAAGTTTCTGCAATTTGTGATTCCATTCCGGGTGAATTTCGCTTCATCCATCCATAAAATTTTTTTTAGGAATTGTGGATTATTTCTAATTTTTTGTTGAATCCACGTAGACATTACGCATCTTGCACGATTGTCTACATTTTCATGCAAATGCTGTACTCGCTGATAATGGTATGGATGCAATCCCTTCTTTTTCAAAATTCGCCATACGGATGTTTTTGATATACCGTGACGCAAAGCTAAGCGTCTAATGCTGGTTGTGGGATCAGCAAACAAATCGTTTAAAACGGCCTCTTCTATGGAATGGTCAATAATGGTAGCTTGTTGCTCACGGCGATCTCTTGCTAATCCAAGTCCGATGTTGGATAACTTTCGGTGAACTTCTTGGAAATTTCGTGCTGACGGTATAAGTCTGCTCGGAAACGCATTTATGTATGCAGAACGAGCGACTGTTGTGTGTCCACGTGACATACCATAATAATAATGGATGTCAGCGATTTCTCGCGGAGAGAACTCAGTCAATCGCGGCATCTCCACAACACAACAAAGTACAGTCAAAAACGTAACAAAAAGTCAAAAACAAAACAAAAGCAAAACAACGTAACAAAAACTTGAAGGCGCAGTAAGGTACGGTAGGCGGTAGCAGCGGCGAGAATATCGGAGCGACTGGCGTGCCTTGTTGTGAGTCCTGTTTCGATCCCCACCCTTCATCTTTCATAGAACAGGCCCAGCGACCATAATCTACAACAATATAAGTTAAAAAAGGGTCTCTACCTGAGTGGTGACGTAATCAGTGGTCAACTTTAAATGCTCCTAGCCAGCACATTTTTTATGTTAGAACGTAGGTTTTTATTTTATTTAAAAGCTATTATGATAGACAATAATAAAAAGTCATAAAAATTTCTAGTATTATAGGCTTAATTTTAAGATTTTTGGAGTTTATTGGAAAAAAACAGCCTAAAAAATGTAATTTTAATACAAAAATTAAACTTTAAGTCACGATAGCCACTTGTTTGTGAGTTATTTGTTATTTTATCGTCATCGTCACATATCTGACATGATTATGGTTTTTATTTTAACAAAATAGACCTACTACTTTGGAAGAAATCATTTTTTTATTAAATAGAGTCATTAGTGAGCAATAAAAATTTTAATTCATCAATAAAGTATATACTAAATTTTTTTAAATTTTTTTTTCTATTTTTTTGTCGATAATTTTTGATCTAGTTTCACCCCCTTTCGGGGTTGCACTTTATCCAGGGACACACTGTATAATACGGTGTACTACTGTGGGGGAGTGCTGCAGATATAAACACCGTTTTTGTGCTGCAGAAGAGGGTTGTTCGTGCAATTTGTAATATGGGCCCCAGAGAATCATTACGCAATAAGTTTAAAGAAATAAATGTTATAACATTCCCTTGTCAATACATCCATGAAAATCTGATGTATCTTCACAAAAATATTAATTTGTTTAAGAAAAATAGCAATAATCATAACTTTAATTCTAGAAATAAAGATAAACTCGCTGTTGCCACTTGTAGACTTCATAAAGTTGGTAAATCGTTTAAAGGGCAAGGTGTGCGCTTTTATAACAAACTCCCAATGTATTGTAAAACGATCATTAAAAAAAAAAACAACCAGCCTTGTTTCTTGTCTTTCTTTCCTGGCTTGGTCGCGAAGGAACAGGCAGTAAAATTGACGTTTCAAAGTGATCCTTGTGGTTTTAATGGATAAAAATATTTGACTTTGACTTTGAGCACACTTACCTAGAAATAACCTGTTGTCTGGACTTGAAGACACCGGGATTATAATGGTCTGGGAACATAGATCTAGGTACATAATTCAATACATTCTATGTTTTTTAGTTATGCGTAGTTTATTTTATACAATAATAAAAACCGAAAAGCAGTTTCTTCTGCTAAAACGGTAATCCCTATAAACCTTTATGTACATTGTATATGGCGAATGCGTTCCATTCACGTTCATTTCCAAAGACTAATATTCCAATGGGTTACTTTCCACGTACTAAGTAAGAGTTTCTTGTAACTTGGAATGAATAGGGTTTCTATTAGTCACGTGTACGTGGAAGGGGCGGGATGGAACATTCTGTGACTCAGCTCAATAGACGACATGAAGTTGATTGGATTATGTTACAAATTCGTACCTTTGAGGGGTTCTAGCAAATGACTGTGAACCTCAAATCATAGCTCCGTAAAATTATAGTCTTATGACCATAATACTCACATATTGGAATATTCATTACGTGAATCTTGCAATCTATGGGTGAAATGTCATTTATGTTTTTTTATTTATCTTTAATAAATATATTTTTAAGCCAAATAATTTAAAATCATTAATTGATCGAGCGAAGCGAGATCCCCAAATCAACTTGGCCAAATTGGCGTTGTATGTATGTATATATGTATGTTTGTTTGTCCGAGGATAACTTTCGTAGCGTTTATCCGATCATCATGCAATTTGGTATATAGGGAGGTAGTGATAGCACAATTTTGGTGTGACTCAATGAGCTAAAAATATTGGGGGGTTGTTGAGATATTGGGGTTCAAGGAGGGTAAAAAACATGAAAATGAGACTATTAGGTCAACTGGGACGTCAAATGAAAGGTCTTTATTAGTACATTTGAACCCCGTTTTTATTTTTAGTTTAGTTTTTATAGTTTTTGAGTTATTAACCATAATAAAAACTGAACTTTGACAACATTCACAGGGTACACCAGTTACCCCACAGTGCTGTAATTTGGTATACGTGTAGCTTTAGTGATACAAATATAGGCAAAAGTCTGAAATCCAGAATAACTGCATTTTGTACCCCAAAAAAGTGTAACCAAATTATATGAACTCCCGTTACGTGTAATTTGAATGAAACTGCAGATCAAGTTAGATGGTTGTTCATTTTGTGGCACCAATTTATTAGTCAAAGATTAAAGCTGGCATGCACAAAGATCACTAAACTTACTTAGTGACTAAACATTTTTTTTTCTTTATTAATGAGCTTAATCACAATTGCAATTATGCCGCTCAGTTGTTACAACAAAAATACATTACTAACGAAACAAATAGGTAGATAATCCATTAAATCATGTTTAAATTAGAAGTATTTGTATGATTTGACAACTTCTTAAATCATATTTAGCCACTAAATACGTTTAGGCATCGTTGTCCAAGTCGCAAATAATATTTATTTTGGGAGATTCGCAAGATCTCAGTTCGGGGCGAACCACTAGTTAAAATAAGTAAATTTAATAATTTTCTTTCCATGATCAGCAGTGAAAGTTCTATGGCTGATATGGTAATGATGATGTTGATGATTTTATGAATTAACCTACCTCTAAGGTGCTGTGGGTGAGAAGCCTAGTGAGATGCTGTTGTGAATTCGATTTCCCAGTAGGTACAGAACAAATAATAGGTTGGGGAAAAAGTCTTTTCGCATTATAGTATGTATGAACTTGTAATAAAATCTCTTTGGCTATACTATTTGTATCTGGCTGGTTTCGGTATCATTCAAAGTTTAAATTTTAAAGTAGATAATTCCAAATTCAAATTAGGAAAATGTGTGATTTTTATTTGTTTTTCGCACTGTAAATATGAGTGAATCTAATGAAGAAATTCAATACATTTTACAATTTTACTACAAAAAAGGTAAAAATGCAACGCAAGCCGCGAAAAAAAATTGCGATGTTTATGGACCTAGTGCAGTGTCTGTGAGAGTAGCACAAATTTGGTTTAAGCGTTTTCAATCCGGAAATTTTGATGTCAAAGATGCACGTCGCTCTGGTCGCCCTGTTACTGATAAAATTGATGCCATTTTTTAAAAAGTGGAGCAAGATCGGCATATCAGTAGTTACGACGTAGCTGAAGAACTGGGAATTGACCACAAAGCAGTTTTGGCGCAAAACTGGGTACACAAAAAAACGCGCTATTTGGGTACCCCACGAGCTCACTGAAAGAAACCTAATGAACCGTGTACTCATTTGTGATTCTTTATGATTTTCTAAAAACAGCGAAGAAACTTTTTCCCCAACCTAATATTTAAATGATCTAGCATGAACATTTTTTAAAGATCTGAGTGTTGTACCATATTTCCATGGTACCCATATTTCCTGATACCCATGGTACCAGAATCCTAGCAATGTTAGCACATGAAGTGATACCTAAGGTATACATAATACATATTATTACTAACCGAACCAAAAAGATTTTCGGCGGTAAGTACCTCGAAGGTTGGCTAAATCCATGCTAAATCTGACAAACTGTCGCACGTCATGGAATCGGCAGTGTACAATCGGATACCAAAACAGGTAACCGAAGCAAACACGGACAATATATTTAAATTTAGGTTAAAGCGTTGGCTCATCGAGCAGAACCGTCAATGAGTTCACCAGCCTGAAATGATATTATATCAATAAGTAGGATAAACTAATATATAATTTACTATGTACCTAGCTTACTTTATTAGTATGTACAATGTATACATATTTATTTAAATTACCTACGTGTACCTTTCTGTTTCAATAAAGTATTATCTGACTATTTATGTATACCTGAGGTTTTTGAGTGTTATCCCTCCAATTTAAAGAAAAGTAAAAGAGCATCAAATATTTTGCACGTAACAGGGTCTTCTGGAAACCAAAGTTCCCTTAGTACCTTTTAATATGTTTTTACGGGAATTCAATCAAAGGCCGATGCGAGAATGACTAACGTTGGTTTCCTCTGTCATGCGTTCCGCATGCCCTTCTGAACTCCGCAATTCCTCATCCATATGATGCTGTGGTTGATTATAGATTATGTCGTCTTCTTGAGGGATGTAATGTAACACGCGCGAAACTACCAATTCTTCCGGACGGCGCTGTACACTATTTTATTTGGTAGGTGCTTGCTCTGTGAGAGGCGGATCGAGCTGTTCGGGCCATTTGACGCATCGACAGTTACCTTGGTATATCACTTCGCTCGGCCAATGAGGGTAGGTATACAAAAAAAAAATGAGGGTTGACGTGTTCTCCAAATTGTGTGATCTATAATATTACTAATCAATTCCGATACGGAACAATGTCATTAAAATGATTCCTCAAATACCGTACCAAACGAATGTATCTTATTTGTTTTCGTTGAATGAGAACCAAATTATAAACACATACACTTACAAGTCTAACAACAAAGCAATGTCTCATGAAATATTACAGTAGGTAAACTAAACTCCATTAATAGTGATACAACCACCAAGTCCGGTTGGTAAACATTGTAACTTAAGGGGCGTACAAGCAGCCTTTATGCTTTATTCATTGGATAAGCAGGGATGTACCACACAGTAAAATTTTTATCGGAAAAGAGCGTCGTATTTAAAGTATGTCAACAATTTCTTTGCGCCTAGAACCTAAAAATTTAAACAAATTCTTCCCACACAAGCTTGCGTGAAGAAATCGTTATGTGCGTAAATCAATGAATGAATAAAAATTCTTTATTATTCCTTACAAGCTAGACACAACAGTAAAAAATAAATATAAGCATAATGGGCGGTCTTAAATAAACATGTGACTTCCAAACAAATTTATGAAGTCAATTTAACTAACTTCTTACTGACGTATCGATACGAAACTTTGAAAGAGTCATTTCGGATGGCAATACAATAAATTAGTATCATCGAACAGGAAACGAGATGGATAGTGAAACTCTTCAATAGCTACAGTACACACGAATTTAGAGTCTTTTGGATTTTTCTCATCTTTCTAAAGGCTCCGGATGATAAATATCGGAATTTCAAACGAGTTTAAAAATAAACAATTTAATCATTAGATAATACCAAAAGTGGATTAAAAATACATTTTTTTTAATAATTACTCGTTATCACTATCGATTTTGTGATTTATAATAATAAATAATTGATCGAGCGAAGCAAGATCTCTAAATCAACTTGGGCAAATCGGCGTTGTATGTATGTTTGTTTGTCCGAGGACAACTTTCGAAGCGTTGATCCGATCACCGTGAAATTTGATTCATAGATAGGTAGAAATGGCACAATTTTGGTGTAACTAAATGAGTTAAAAATGTTGGGGGGTTGTTGATATTGGGGCCAAAAAAAGGGGTATAAAAAAATGAAAATGAGACTATTAAGTCAACTGGGACGTCAAATGAAAGTTCTTTATTAGGAAATTTATACTCCGTTTTTATTTTTAGTAAAGTTTTTATAGTTTTTGAGTTATTAGCCATAATACAAACTAAACTTTGGCAAAATTCACAGGGTACACCAGTTACCCCAGAGTGCTGTAATTTGGTATACGTGTAGCTTAAGTGACACAAATATAAGCAAAAGTCTAAAATCGAAAATAACTGCAATTTGTACCCCAAAAAAGGTTAACCACATTACATGAACTCCCGTTACCTGTAATTTGAATGAAACCGTAGATCAAGTAATTTGGTTGTTTATTTCGTGGCACTATTTTGATAGTGAAAGATTACAAATAATATTTTTTTGTTTTAATCGGAGACTCGCGAGATCTCAGTTCGGGGCGAATTACTAGTTATAAAACTAACACTAAAACAAAAAAATATGAATTCCTTCTGGCAGCCCTTACGATAAAGCAAAGGGATGTCCATCAAGTGCCTCCGCTGATTGTCGAGAAAATTAATCACTCTGGAACAAAACGGACGGCAACGCATACCGATCGTACCTCCCTGACCTTTTTAGATCCACTGTATGTATTACTCCATAGTGTGTGTAATGAAACCCAGAACATGAAGGACATGATTAGATGAGACGCACAGAAGATCGCCAGGAATGGAGAAGAAAGGAAGGGGCCTATAAGATAAGTTAAGATAAGGTACCTAATCCTTTATTGTAATTACCACACATCACACTAATAATATAAATGCGAAAGTTTGGATGTTTGTTTATTTATTTGTTTGTTTGTTACTCAATCACGACGAACTGAACTTCTGAACTGATTTCGATAATATTTTGTATGTATGGAAATTATAACGGTTGTCTGGAAGAGATCGCTTTTAGCGATAAGACGGGCAGTCTTGGGCATTGTACTAAATCTATTTGTAAAAATTATGTCCTGTATTTTACTTTGGTGTACAATAAAGAGTTATCTTATCTTATAACCTGGTTTAATACATAGGCTACTTTTTATTCCATAAATCAGGTCCCATGGGATAAAAACGCTAAAACAGCGCGTTTAACTTTATTTGTAGGTTACCTACACATTTAGTGGTCTAACGCGTACGAAGTCGCGGGCAATAGCTAGTAAAACGTATAACACTAAAATAAAACTAAAATGGGCGAATTTATTGCTGAGAACGATATCTTCCAGGAAGTTATTAGTGAAATTATAATGGAGTGCGGTGTACTACAGATTATCAAGTTTAGGTAAATAATGTATAAATAAATAAATATTGCTGGAAATTTCACACAACGCTATCTAGCCCCAAACTAAGCAGAGCTTGTACTATGGGAACCAAATAACTGATAGAATACTTAGGTAAATACATTTTTTTTGTAAATACATACTTATAATATATAGAGAAACAACCAGACCCGGAACAAATATCTGTAGATCATACAAACAATATACAAACATACAAACAAGTTCCGCGACGGGGATCGAACCCGCTACCTCCTGCATCTCAGCCAGCTATTCGCCCACTGCACCACGGACGTCGTCATAACTCTAATACATAAATAGTTACAAAATAAACGAATACATACTTATCTTTGTCTAATATAGTAAATTATATGCAACATTGGATCACGGAAAGGCAACCATGATGATGATAATGATGTGTAATACCTATTATGTAATAAATACTCGTATTGCAACGTAGTGTTACCAGAAAAAACCACCATGCCACACCGTTCGCACCTATAATATAAACGTTATACAAAGGTACCTACGTGTTTCTGGTACCGATAATACTCGCATTGCTGACTCGTTTTGAAGGGTATGGATGCCGGTGAAATTACAGGCATATGAGAGTTTCACAGAATTAGGTTGACGGACGCAATGCAATCCTAAATAGGCAAAGTCTCAGTTGGGTGTAACTTGTGAGGTAATGCAATAGCAATAGTTATATTCGATAAAAGGGCTTACGTTTACAAAATATGACTGGGTTCACGAATTTCCAGCTTACTAGCCTTATTAACATTGCATTATATAAATAAATAAATAATGCTGGATATTTCACAAAGCGCTATCTAGCGAAGAACTAAGCACAGGGAATCAGATAACTAATAGAATACTTATACACATATTTTTTTAAAAACATACAATAATATCTAAACCCGGACCAAATATCTATAAAGCATGTAAACATTTGTCCCGCAGCGGGAATCGAAACCGCAGCCTCCTGCATCTCAGCCGGTTATTCGCCACGTCACAGAGGTTGTTCAGCAATTGCATCACATTGAAGATGTGACAATTTTCGAAAAGCTTTCTAACTGAAACAACCGACACAGTTGTGTTACATCTTAGACTTCTAGATTTGTCTTCTAGATCTTCGTGCCTTATCTTAGACCACACCATCATCATCGCTTACCATCAGGTCTTCTTTTTTTTTTATATATAAATTGTAGGGTAGCGTTTGACCACTATCTCGCCTGATGGTAAGCGATGATGCAGTCTACGATGGTACACGATTGCCTAGAAGAAACCTATTCACTCGTGACTTGAAGATCCCTAGGTTGTAGTTATCAGGAAACACAGACTCAGGCAAGGCATTCCACTCCTTCTCTTCTTCTTAGCGTGTCAAGAGTTCTACGTTTCTATTCATAGTATGCTGGACAGGTGTTTGGCCACAACAATGGCATCAGGCGAGGCGGCCATTAGGTCCTCCATCGTGCAGGTGTTCGAGTATAAAGGGCACATTAGCAAGTGCTGCATTGACTGCCTGGGATCACCGCAGCCGCACTGCGTTAAGTAAGGGTCCCTGAATCCCCATTTGCAAATATTAAGTCTGCAGCGGCCAACCTGGGTGCGGAGCCTGTTTAAGGACTTCCAGACTGGCCACGGCAGATCATGCCTGGGTGGTAACTGTTCCTGTGGGGTGGTAAAATCAGGCGGTGGGGAATTTCTTTTTATCCACAGAGTGCGTCTAGTAGCAGCCGGGTCATCGCTCGTGGCCCTTGTGAAGCGTTGAAAGCTCTTTCGACTTTTAAGGCGGCCTTGTGGGATGTTATGGTCATATAAGGGGTGTCGATAATCATGCTCTTGTTTGTGCTTTTCAATAGAGCAAGCCACATCTCGTCGCACTCCACGGGGTGATATGCCTGCCAAAGGGTATATCAGGTTTAGAGGGGTTGGCTTCAGAGATCCTGTTATTATCCGGCATGTATCATTTAACGCAACATCGACGACCTTTGCATGTGCGGACCGGTTCCAGACTGGGCAAGCATATTCACCGGCTGAAAAGCACAGTGCCAGGCCAGTAGTGCGGAGTACGTCTGGAGCTGCACCCCATTTGGTAGTTATAAGTCGACGGAGAAGATTGTTTCGGGTACCAACTTTCATCTTAGTTTTATAGCACTGTGCTTTATAGTTCAGTGACCTATCCAGAGTTACCCCCAGGTATTTTGGAAAGTTTTCGTGTTGGATAGGAACTCCTTGCCAGGTTATATTTAGGGTCCGGCTGGCTTGTTGGTTACGCAGATGAAAGGCACAGGATTGGGTTTTGATGGATTTGGCCTCAAGCCATTCTCTTCGTAATAACTCCCTAATTCAGCCAAGGCTAGTGGTAGCTTATCTTCGGCCTCTTCAAAGGTTGAAGTTTGGGTCGTCAATGCTAAATCGTTCGCATATAGAAAACGTGTAGTAGATGGACTGTTGGGTTGGTCATTCGTATAAATGTTAAAGAGAGTTGGTGCAAGCACGCTCCCTTGAGGAAGATCGCTTTTAAGGCAGCGCCATCTACTTTTATCTTACCATCAGGTAAGATTATGGTATCATACGGGTTCATTATAATATTTGCCTAGGGTGCTTCAAACTTTCGATACGAGAGCGCTTGTCGGGAAAAGTTGTGTTATTTGTTTCGTTACGATAGCGGCCGCGATATTAGTTCCAAACAAAGTAATAATTAATGGCGTAGGTATGTTGTTTGTAGGAATATGGGCAAAAATTGGGGGTTTCTAGTTAATCTGAGTTATTTGCCCTTGTAGGAACGTTATAAATTATCCTCTAGTAATCTTAGAGTTCTTTGCCACAATGAGCCTATTAACTTTAGACTCACAGCTACATCGAGCCATACCAGTAAAAATGTTTTCTTTTAACATGAGATAATGCGAGGTTGATTGCTGTTCAAAATAATTTTATCACCCATTATCCGTTTAAATAATTACCAAAGTTAATTCACGGGACATTCATTCAAAACTTCCTCAGCAAATAGTTTTAGACGACCCTTCTAAACGCGTAAGGAATCTGTTAAGCCTCCAACTATTTCAGTTATTTAAGGACAGTCCCGCTGTAAATCTTAATCGCTGTCCGAGGAAAGTTTGGTGCAATGACTCGTGAAGCCGACTGTCCGCTAATAAATCGTCGAATCTGGTACAGTCAATAAAAAACAGCTGGGTTCCAATACAAAATGACTAAGAAAAACGTCAGGAAAACATGGATAGAACATATATGGTTTTGCACTGCATTTTTTATTTGTTAAATTAATAACTAGTGGTTCGCCTCTAAAAGATCTCACGAGTCTCCCAAAAAACCAAAAAAATAATATTCATAATCATTGACTAATAAAATAGTGCCACGAAATGAATTACCATATAATTTGACCTACAGTTTCATATACATTTCAAGTAACGGAGGCTCATGATATTGGACACACTTTTAGTGGTAGAAATTGCAGTCATTCTGGATTTCAGACTTTTCCCTATATTTGTGTCACTAAAGCTACACGAATACCAAATTTCAGCATTGTGTCGTCACTGTGTTGTACCCTGTGAATTTCGTCAAAGTTCAGTTTTTATTATAGCTAATAACTCAAAAACGACAAAAAAAAACTTAAAATAAAAACCGAGTCGAAATAAACTGATGAAGACATTTTATTAGACATCCCACTTGACCTTATACCTCTTTACCTAATAGTGTCATATTTTTACTTTCGAAGCGTTGATCCGAGATAGTTCAAGAGGGAACTATCTCGGATCAACGCTTCGAAAGTTATCCTCAGGCAAACAAACATACATAAATACATACATACAACGCCGATTCGTCACAGTTAAATTGGAGATCTCGCTTCGCTCGATCAATAAAATAAATAAATAAATATGCTGGACATTTTACAAAGTGCATTTTTATGCATCTTCAAATAGATTATCTATATTAGCTTAGATTTTTTTATTGCAATAATAAAATAATACATAGGCGATTTTAATGCTAATTAGCATTTTATTCCAGCTAACCTTTGTGTAGCTAGAGTGCTGTCTAGAAAATAGACTTAGAAACAAATTATAAAATAAACATACAAAAATGTATAAGTAATATTAAAAAAAGAGTGTGTGTACTTATGTACACGCGTTAGAAGTTATACTTCTTTGGCGTATGGAAAAAAAATAACTAAAATGCAGTAGTGATTAACGATAAATATTAAAATTAATCAAAAAGATTTTATTTAAATAAAATAAAAACACCAAAATAATATTTATTTATTCACACTTTTTAATTGTACCCTTACGAAACACGTGTTCTACATATAAAAATACTAGAATATACAACTTGAACATAGTTATCAATTTTCATACCACCTAGAACTAACTTCATGCTGTTGAATTTAGGTGTCGGTGTGCGCGCGCATCGTAAAAATTCACTCTCATCAATTTTCTCCATCGCGCCAAAAGAAGTATAACTTCAAAAATATAATAGAATATAATAGCAAGAAACGTAAGCTAGTGGTAGACGGGCAGAAAATACACTATGCTAATGAGTTCATCTACTTGGGCCAGTTAGCTTCCTTCGACAACAGGTAGGACAAAGCGTGGAAAAGATAGTGGTCCATGAAATAATTTATGAAGCTGACCGTCGCTTATCGCTAAAACGCCAACTCATTGACCTGTGTATTCTGCCTGTCCTAAACTACGGTGCCCAGTCTTGGTCACTGACCGAATCTTAGAAGTTCAAACTAGGGGTTTGCCAAAGAGCGATGGAGCGCAGCATTTTGGGTGCAAAGCGGATCGACCGAATTCCAAACTCCTGGCTGCGCTCGAAGACTGGCATCGCTGACTGGGTGGGTATACAAACTAATAGGTAGGCCAAGGTCACAAGTAAATGGATTTCTAAAGACTGAAAGCAACGCCGAGGGAGGTCCAAAAAGCGCTGGACCGACGACTTATGACGGGTTCCTATATCCGTCGGTAACCAGCCACGACTCGTTTCTCCTTGAAAACATGTCATAAGTTTGACACTAGTTTGATACTTTTTCAAGACGATACGAGTCGTTGTCGGTAACCGACGGATATAGGAACCCGCCATTAAACGTCTTCCAAAGAGACTGGCAGGATCTGGCTCTGGACCGTGATAAGTGGAAGGAAAAGGGGGAGGCCTTTGCTCAGCAGTGGGACGGTACGGGCTTGCAAAAAAATATATAATAATATGATATGGAATAATAATAATATACATACATTAACGAAATACATTCACACCAATATTATAAATGCAAAAGTTTGGTTAAGTATAAATTTGGTATATATGTAGATTAAACCTGGATCACCACATAGGCTACCATTTATCCCATAAATCAGTTCCCATGGGATAAAAATGGGGTGTCAAGTCAAATTGCAACAGCGAGTTTAGCTTTATCTCTAGGTTACCTACACCTACACATTTAGTAGTGTAACGCGTACGAAGTCGCGGGCAACAGCAAGTATGTTCATAAAGTGCTCAAATACTCGTAGATAATTGTAAAGGCCTTAGTTTTTGTAAAAGGGTGAGCTAGTACTCCTATAAGCTGTGTGTCTGTGGCGAGTCGATAGCCGAAAGTCCACTTTATGGGGAGCTAAGATACGAGTATACAGGGATTCTTATTGTTTTTACAGTTTACGCTGCAACTCTTCAGTTTAAAAGTTTAGCAGCTGTGTAAATAGAGTTTAATTTGTTGTTGGAAACGTGTTTTTAAATACTTTCCTTGTAGGTAAGTTCATTTAACCAGCAAGGCAATACAACACAATAAACTGTTATATATTGTACTTGAAATCTTGTTAAAAATAGGATTTATATTGATTGATATGTATTCATTGTTATACAGAGTGTATTTGTTTACAGTAATAAAGTTTTGAGGGACGGTTCTGCCCGTAATCAAGCTGATTTGAAACTTGGTACAAATATTCTCTAAAACGAATAAAAAATACTCGTTTAAGGATATTAAAAAAAAAACTAAGAACTAAGAAACAGAGGCACAGCCTAAATAACTGAAGGCCTAAACTTGAAATTTGTAGAAGTGGTTTCTTTTAATGCGTAAAGATCTGCTATGAAACGATTTTTCGAATTTCTTCCCTTAATGGGTAGAAAAAGGGTATTAACGTTAGTATGAAAGATTGTATTCCATTGATTTCAAACTTAGTACTCTCTTAGACAAATAAAGTATAGATGTTTTAGGATTTTCCAAACACTCAAAAAGTATGTAAGTAAAAAGGGATTCGATGAAATTTGGTAGGTATTACATAATAGACTATGACCAGGGTCGAGACATATGTTACTTTTTACCCCATAGCGGAGAAGGAGGGTAATGTTTTTATTAATAAACCACGCGTGCGAAGCCGCGAACGGCTCAGCTATATAAACTGGGTACATACTGCTATTAATTGAAAAATCCATCTTCTTTTCAATCCCTGTTGCAATTAATGACAAAAGTAACTTTTTACAAATAGTAACAATAGCTTTCTTTCTGGCTGAAGCTTTTCCATTGTTACTATGATACAGTTCCAAAATTCGCAACCTAATTAAGGACATTGTTGGGAAGTTACAGACCTACATACAATTGAAACTTTATCGTTTTAATTAATTAAAACTATGTTTTGACGAGTCAGCTCCTCGGTTTCATGAGGGAGAAGCTTTTATGGTTTCAAATAAAGCTCTGAAGACCAGACTACCAGACACTACTAAAGACTGGATTACAATGATAGCAACTCATCAGGGCCCGGGGAATAAAACGTGAGCTACGTGTCCGTTCACACAAACCGGCGAGGAGAGGAGAGCATATTTTTATCGCATTAAAAAAGGCTGTTTTTTAATTTTCACTTTTTTTTAACTGGAGCTGACCTAACGCGCTCAGTGTAAAACAAATCAACCTTATTTCAATGACCCAAAACTCTTTTTTAAACGCTATAAAAATATGATCTCCTCTCCGAGCCGGTCTGTGTGAACGGACACTTACAAGACAGGTAACATCATCATCATCATCATATCCATAGGACGTCCACTGGTGCACATAGGCCTCCCCCATAGATTTCCATAGGAGCGACCGATCTTGTGGGCTTTCACCCAATGGCTCCCAGCAGTCATTAACAGGTTGTCTTTCTTAAAACATATGAAAAAAGTTATTATTTTTATCTAAGTCATTCTTTTAATTTAAAAACTTAGTTGACTTGGTGTATCTCAACGATATATCTATCTGTTTTAATAAATACTTATGTATTTTTCTTCCTGTATGTGGTGTTTACTTTTGTTCATAGGAATGTATTTAGTAGTCGGTGTGTGTCTAATAAATACATTTTCTTTCTTTCTTTAATAAATACCAAGGGCTCAAACGAAACCTTTACTAATCCAACTAGCTGTGAACAATAATATTTCTTGTTTGGATACTAAAAGCCTAAATCACGTCACGTACACACCTACACAAACAGCCAGGCGCTGCCAACTTAGGATCTTGCACACGACTGATATGCCGCGGGTTTCTTAAAAAAGTTATTTTATTATTAAGTATTCTAAGTTAATCATAGAGAGGAAAGGTGTCAATTGAACGCCTTGTGGTGCAGAGGAAGGTTGAGGGTACACGAGGGTAGATTACCAATGAGATGGACAGACCAAATCAAAGCAACACTTGACGGTCCTCTACACGAGTGCACCAGAAAAGCGACAATATGAGAGGAGTGGCGAAGGATTGTCAAGCGAGCCACTACCCCCGAAGTGACGACCACGACCACCCTGCCAAGAGTCTAACGACTGAAAAGAAGAAGTTAATCAGAAAGGATTAACTTCTAGTGTTCCAGAGAGTACTTAAGTACTCATAGAATACGTGTACTGTATTCCCGGTATACGCTTTGTTGTTAGAATTTTCCTTGTATAAAACACTGAAACACAATGAGCGGCTGGTGGTAGACGTCGTTCCACACTTATTGAAGTGTGGTATGAAAGCACAGTCCTGTAGCAGTCGATAGTACTGTTCGCGACCGCCAAGTTTACGGCGAACGTACAGAATTACAATTAGCTTATTAAATGTTTCTTTGTTTATTTTTTTCTTTTGTAAATAGCTCGAATTGGACTTCTGTTGTTTATTGATGGCCTCGTTGCGTAGTGGGTAAGTATAACCGATGCAAGAGGTTATGAGTTTGATTCCTGCTGCGGGGAAAATGTTAACATCGAAACCTATCGTAATGCAACACTAAGCCCGGCTTGCACAGCGATCCCTAAACGTATGTAGCGACTAAACATGTTTAAATTTGACGAATTTGTATAATTTGATAACTGCCTAAACCATATTTAGAAACTAAATACGTTTAGGCATCGTTGCGCCAAGTCGCCCTCAGAGTTGTAGTGAGACGGTTTTTGGGTCATAAGTACCGGTAATTTTAACATGATGATGCAAGCATAAACTCATATACAAAATCGATTTTTTTATTATACATTTATTTGAGTAATATAATTTATAATTTGAGGTACGGAACTCTAAAAAAAAACTGGTACTCCGGGAGTGCCGACAGAAGTGAAAACTTGAACAATTACGAGATACTTATATAAAGAGGTGTCGGTAACGGTAACAGTGTCGCGACTTCAATGGGTTTTTTCCATCTCAAAAAATGCCCAACGCGCCTAAAGAAGTTTTCACTACTTATAAGAGGTGTTGGTAACGGTAACGGTAACAGTGTCGCAAGTTCAATGGTTTTTTCTCATCTCATAAAATTCCCAACGCGCCTAAAGTAGTTTTCACTACTTGTATACAGAGGTGTTGGTAACGGTAACAGTGTCGCGAGTTCAATACAAATACAAATTATTTATATCAAATAAAACATGGAAACAAAGAAGAGAGTTTTCTCTGTTCTTCTGCTTTAGTTAAAAAACTGTATTACAGAAGATAGCTTCATCCTTGATACAATGCTGACAAATAAAAATTTTAATGGTTTTACCCATCTCAAAAAATGCCCAACGCGCCTAAAAAAGGTTTCACTTCAAAAAAACTACGATTATAAAAAGCTATCAATATTGTACTGCGTTCAATATCAGGCTGGCTCGCTTGTAAATAGTCAGCCATACGGTGCTGACCGACCAGCGCCAGCCCGTAAATATTAAATAACAGCTCAGCAAGTGTTGTAGATTTATGTCTCACTACCGACCCTTACCGGCTAATGCAGCCTTCTTTTATCGTTCAATTAGTTCCTGGGTAATAGAGGCTGGACACGCAATTATTCAGATTTACAAAATGAACTAAATACTTCAGATGATAGAGACTAGAAGGATGAGAAGAACAGAAGATCGAGCTCAGTAACGCAACTCATGAGTCCAGCTGATAAGAATAACAAAGATTAGGGGTTGATAAAGATTATGAGTATTAAATACAGTTGTTGTTTTACGAACGATTTAGATTCCATCCTCTCATCAGTCAGTCAGCTTAATCCTGTAGGATTCTTGTGATAGGACTCGTCCAGGGAAGTACTACCACCGTACATACTTCTGCCGCCATGCAGAAGCTGTGTTTTGGTTAGAAGACTACAGTTGCCGGTGAAACTACGGGCATATGAAGTTGATGCACGCAGAGCAGTGCATCGTAGAGCACGTATCTAAGGTGCATTAAAGGCGATGGTTACCATCATCACGTGGGTCATAAGATTGTTCCATATCCAGGGACCGTAGCCAAATTACATTCGCCACGAATTTATTCGATTTATACATACATTTGTTGTTGCTGAATCACGTGGTATTTCTATAGCATGTTCAAATTTATTTATTTATTTATTTGGAAAACCAACGGCTAATTATACACAATATGAAACAAAATAAATAAAAGAAAGCCAATAAAAGGTTTTCACGACTAAACAACATAATAAAAACAAAATGTGAAGTGAACAATAAAAAGTCTAAACAAAGTGGCTATAAATAGATAAATAAGGAAGTTAACGTAAAAGCTACTTAAATAGTACTTGAAGTATACTTGTATCGCCAAAAAATTCTCTGTTCAGCCGCAGTCTGGCTGAACTGACTGAAATCTATGGGATTTGAACATTTCGGGACGTATTGACTAGCGTCATCGCTAATCAACTGTAACTTGGCTAAGCTCTCTGGTGTCATATAAAAAAACCCTGAAAAAAGATATATTCAATACTTGCTAAGCCGCGAATTTACTACGATGTCTTTCTTCACTATTTTGAACAGGTGTAAATGTGAATTTTTTTGCGTAGAATATTCCATTAGTGCACCGTGACTATTTGTATTAACCACCAATATTATTTGTATTAACCTAGGGCTTATAATTCTCAACACCGATACGAGCGCTTACTTCGAAATGAACAGACCAGTTTGTGAAATAAAGTACCCAACTACAACTTTATCTAGTATTCAATTCTACTGGGCTCCACTCCCTCTCAAATATTTATGCCATTATCCAATCCAAGCTACTGTTCACTATTCTATGTCTTTGACTACTCTACAATGGACACTTTGAGTCTTTGGCGACCGTCTATAAAGGTCTTACAAAATCGTAACTTACCCAAACGTATTTCTGTTTTTTCAGAGGATCTCAGAAATAAAATGTTAGGAGTCGGACAGCTAATTAGAGAATAAATCAAGGACCTCATTATTTATTAAAAACGATTGTATGTAATATAATGCCTTTTAATCTTCTACCCAATACCAAACATAAGCAGGTACTTATGATTGCTTCGGATATTATGTTAACATGAAAAAGAATAATTTTTACAACCTCTGTGGCGCAGTGGGCGAATAGCCGGCTGAGACGTAGGATATTCCCGCCGCAAATTTTTTTTTACAAGCTTTTTAAGCTTGTAATGTATGTATGTTTGTCCAGGTGGAATCTTGCAACTGAATTTTAAACCCGTTCCCCTCAACCATTTGAGCTGAAATTTGGAATACATATGTAACTTCGGTGACAATGCAATAATGTGGTATCATGATGGCTGCATGATGGAGACGGATGCTAGACAACGGAACTTCTGAATGGATTATAGTAGGCTACTAGTGTTTGGGCTCATTTGAATCTGCTTGCGGTTCCGGTTATGAATTTTATAAAAGCTTTTCTATACAGGTGCGTTTTTTTAGCCAGTATGGAGAGATTTTAAACGCTGAAAATCACTGAAAGGAACAATGGGCTCAATTTTAAAAATAATAAACGTAATTTTTTTATATATATATTTAGGTTATTATCAAATAAGGAATGACATCATGTGACTTTATAGCTAGAAGTTATCTTAGTTTTATTCGCTCGTCAGTCATTATTTTAAAGTATCTAGTAGAATGTTAAAGGTCGGAGTATTTCTGAGTACTGTGAAAAAAACCAGTTTTTATTCTTAAGCAATGGCTATAGAGACTAGATAAATAAAAAAAATGTTTTGAAATTTGACTAAGAGTTTCACGAAGTGAAGCAGTTCACTGTAGTTAGACGAGAAGTCCTATCCGTTAGACGAGAACCAATTATGCAAAATACTAAGTAATCGTAAGTTATCTGTGTTGCACCTATAATTTTCTAACACAGCCTTACAATTATGTTCCTTGCTGGAACGTATGTCATAAGCATCTAGTTATAATGGTCGTATATCAAGCACCCTGATGGTCGTAAGTCATGAAACGTCTTATTTCAATGGTGATATGATTTATGTTCTCAATTATCGAGTTCCCGCTGTGTCGTTTTACGCCTACAGACCGCCTACCTTGAGTGTCGGGAAATTGGATCTTTCATTTCGGTTTTTCGAAGGCTGCTAGCTATTTTATATTCGCTAGTTCTTGAAAAGAAAAATGATCCCCAGTGCGTATACTTCTCCAACTTTAAATAATATTATAAGTGATGTGTTCTTGTTTTCCTTCTCATAAACACAATCAGAACCTCTTATGTCTTCGTTTTCCCAAGTTTAACACCGATTACCGAGCATCAAGAAATCAACTATCGATTATCAAGTGCTAACTTAAAGATTTTATAGCATACGAGTATATTGTCTATTCGGGTGATAAAAGCACTCTTAAAAACTATAAATCTGCTGGATCCGTTCTTAAAAGGTGCGGCAGTCATATAATGCAAAGTGCGCCAGGCGAAGACGGTGCTAAAAGAAAACATTTGTGGTATATGGTCTGTTAAAATATAGTAGGTATTATTTATGCAGTTTTTCAAAAAGTTCTGAATTTGTTATATTCTTATCTAGATTAAAGTACTTTCTATTTGCATTCGAAAGTATTTCCTCCTTAATATTGTTGTGTAGTTGATTTTTAAGACAATTTTGTGTTCAACTTCCTATCCCCCTTACATCGTCGCCAATCCTTATATTAAAATTGACAATAAACTCCACCGAAACAAGCAAGAAAAATATGAATAAACAGTCATTTTTTATCCTCTATTTTCGAGGGGAAACATTGCCCTTCGCTGCGACAACTTTTTTAATCGCCTTGAAAATGAAAAGGTTTCACCGCAGGGCGTCTCGCGCCGGCAAAAATATAACTGAACTTTCCAAGAAAACGCAGTAAGTACGAGTACCATAGTTCACAATCCATCTCCCTAAGCAGGTGTCAAGAGGCGAAGTAAAAAGTTCGCATTGTTACCCTTTATTGTGTCGACGCATTTTTACACTCGAGGGCGCAAATTCTCGAATACGATTATGGAACTTCAAACCCTTTGAAAATGAAAAGTATTTTCTTACAAATGAAAAGGTAAAGGACCAATAAGTAGCTGAATGAAATTGTATTATCGCCAGTGCGACCCGAGTGAGGGTAGCCAGTAGACGCAATAAATTGAATTACGAGTCCCGCAACCTCTGCCGTTCTTAAATAGGAATCGCCTTTGAGTCCTGTCTCGGACGTCACTTGCGAGGGAACCGGGATGTAATCAAAGTTCTTTTCTTTTGAGGTATCTTTTCAATTGATTGCTTGTGCAGATTCTTTGGATCTACTTTTCTTTTGATTGTTAGTATTTTATTTATTGAGCAAGTAATGAAATCTCAGCCTCGTGTTTCAAAATCATCATTCAAGTCATCGTCATTATTAGCCATAAGACGTCCACTGCTGAAAATACAGAAATGTGAACCCAACGACTCACAGAAACCTGTATCAGTTCGTCTTTTCAACTAGGGTTGCGCTTTCCAGGTCCCACTAGTGAACCTTTCTGCCCAAACGGCCGTTAGTTCTGCGAGATGAATTCTATACTAGTGGTTCGCCCTGAACTGAGATCTCGCGAGTCTCCAATAAATACAAAAAAATATTATTCGTAATCTTTGACTTTCAAAATAGTGCCACGAAATTAAAAACCAACTAACTTGACCTACAGTTTCATTCAAATTACAGATAACGGGAGTTCATGTTAATTGGTTATTATTTTTTGGGGTATAAATTGCAGTTATTTTGGCTTACAGACTTTTGCCTATATTTGTGTCACTAAAGCTACACGCATATCAAATTACAGCACTGTGCGGTAATTGGTGTACCCTGTGAATTTCGTCAAAGTTCAGTTTTTATTATGGCTAACAACTCAAAAACTGCAACGACTTAACTAAAAATAAAAACGAGGTCGAAATATACTAATACCTTTAATTTGACGTCCCACTTGACCTAATAGTCTGATTTTCATTTTTTTATCCCTCTTGAATCCCAATATTTTAACAACCCCCCATCATTTTAAGTTCATTTAGTCACACCAAAATTGTGCCATCACTACCTATGTATCAAATTTCACGATGATTGGACACACAAACATACATATATACATACATACAACGCCGATTTGCCCAAGTTGATTTGGAGATCTCACTTAGCTGGATCAAATTATTCTTAAATTATATTTTGAATTCCAAAGTTTTTTGACAATACTAATGTACCATGGTAAGGTTGTGGTTTCCTCAGACTTTCTACGAGGCATGCCTTTTAAGTTTTGTCGTTTGAAGAAAAAAACACATCTAGAACCTTATAGTACTTTTTATTTTTTTTCAAAGTATTCACAACGTAGCTTAAAACACTTTTCCATTCGCTCAAACCAGTTATTATAACATTTATTCCACTCTAAAGTGGGGTGTTCAAAATGGCTGTCTTGAAAGCGTTGACTGCTTCTTCACCGGACTGGAACCTTTGACCACGAAGACTTTTCTTAATTTTAGGAAATGTAAAGAAATCGTTAGGGCTTAGGTCAGGACTGTATGGAGGATGGTCAAGAATTTCTACTTTTTCCTGCTTCAAATACTCAATCGTTTGACGAGCGCTGTGTGAGCTTGCGTTGTCGTGGTGCAGGATGATGCGTCGCTTTGAGTTAGATTTTCGAAGTTCGGCGATGACTTGTGGTAAACAAACTGTAGTATACCACTCTGCGTTAACCGTTCTACGATCTTCAAGTGCAATAGTCGCAACATGGCCGGTTTTTCCAACGAACGTGGCCACCATCTTCTTTGAAGTGCTTCGAGAACGAACAACTTTAGTCGGCTTTGGCTCGTCTTGAAAGACCCAGATTGTGGATTGTTGTTTGGTATCAGGATCGTAGGCATAGATCCAAGATTCGTCACCACTTATGATGTCGTAGACGTGATTTGACTCCCCTCGGTTGAACCTTTGCAGAGTTTTCTTACACCATCTGACGCGGGCCGCCTTGTGATCGTCGGAAAGCAGATGCGGTATCCAACGGCAAACTAGCTTTCTCACACCAAGCGCTTCATGCAAGATCTTCTGAATGGTTGTCCCTGAGATGCCTAATAGAGCCTCTATCTCTTGATACGTCACATGACGATCTTCGAGAATTAGTTGTCTCACAGCAATGATGTTATCTTCAGTGAAGGCGGATTTTGGGCGTCCTTCGCGAAATCTGTCACTAACACTAGTATGTCCACGCTGGAATTCTAAATACCAGCGTTCGACAGTCCGCAGACATGGGGCTACATCACTGAACACAGATGTTAGCTCTTCTAAACACTGAAGCCGTGTCAGGCCTCTTCTAAAGTTGTAGAAAATTATTGCACGAACATTTTCCTTAGAAAGATTCATTTTCGTACGTAACCTGACAGATTCAAATCGAAACTGTGACTAAACAATAGCATTAATCCTAATACTTTCAACTGTTTTGAGATTCAAAATGTAAACACATTCGAATATAGAACAGTTCCAAATTCAAAATTGCCGGAAAATATGGAAACGACAGAACTTAAAAGGCATGCCTCGTAATTAAATGGAACTAATCACGCATCCCGTTTAAATATTCGCACCAAGGGGGATCCTGTCTGTTGCGGTGATACTGTCGGAACTAACTGTGGTACATACTGGGTGTGGTGAAGGGCAAAACCACAGCGAGCGCGCAATCAGAGACTATTGTTAGGAGCTCTATATACTTCGGTACCTAGTGGGAGTACTTATTATTACGAGTACTGATTAATCCAGATTTTTTGAACAAGCTTTTTGTAATAACGTAAGAATAAGGGTGTACCTAAACGTATTTAGTGGCCACACATGATTTATGGAATTGTGAAATCATACAAGTAAGTCTAATTTAAATATATTTTAGTCGCTAATTACGTTTAAGGATCGCAATGCAAGTCGGGTTAAATGTATGAAATTCTAATAGTACACCGATCAATACAGATTTATGGTTATTTATGACAATGAATCATTCAACAAATGCACAATGGACTTATCTTTAAGAAGTGGACTCATCTAGACACCAGAAAAGGTCGCGTAAGATTGCATGAAGAGGATTTGTGTCAAAATGGAATCATAATTTAGCAGAGAGGTGTTTCATTAAAGCATTGAGATGATCGCTCGTAAGAGCTGGATGTGATCTACCTAAGACACAAACGAAGGAGGTTTATACATACAAGCTGAAAATGATGATGATCGCTAATAAGAAAGGCAGTTACAAGTAAAATTAAATGTAGAAAGTGTGTTACCACGCACGAAAACCTAACAAAATCACTAACGAGATCAATTCCGACAACTAAAAATACTAATCGAAAAGTTCGTTCGGAACACGTCCGAACTCGGAACATGCCATGGAAAAAAGTTTGACCACACTCGTTTATATCGTAAAACCGTTTTGTTCAAAGTGTCACGTGGTTCTGTAACAGGACTTGCATGGATACGGCCACACAGGTCGAATGCTTTTAGCTTTTTTTCATTGAATATTTGTTTACCCGCAAATATTTTTTGATGAGAAATTTGTTGTGGTTCTTTTTTTATCAACTCTAGTAGATTTGCCAGTCGTATATTGCATACCGCGTCTGCTATTATTCCGTTTATCCGAAGCATATCTAGAAGGGATAGCTTTTATCTCTAAGATCGCTGATTATTGTTTTTCTATTATTCGTTAAGTTGTGTGTTTTATTATCTGTGGTATGCATTAAATTATTTTAATTTCTATTATAATTTCCTCAGTCGAAGTAAATAACTACTCAGCGTGAATTTTTAACAAATCCGGGGCTATATGTGCAATGCACTGAACCAACAAGAATAATTTACAAGCAAATGAACCCTACAGCAATGCATCATTACAAATCTCCCTTATATCTGTATGTTCACGGTACATTTAATGCAGTTGCTTCTAATTAAATCCCCGCGTAGCGACGTGGTGTCGACGATTGTACGAGCGACGCACATTGGCTGAAAACTAAGTTTAGACATTAGGATATAACTGCACAGTTTCGTCCTTTATATACTAGGAAAATAGAACGTTATTGAACTGAAAATTCAAAGACTTCGTATAACTTGTCAATCGATAACCTCTACTTATAAACAAGAATACGAAATCAGCTTGCACTGAGCCTTGTCCATCAATACGAACCAATACAATGTTTATTGTGGTATAGACTACATTCGTAAACTTTAAGAGGTAAGACTACTACAGATATCATCATCATCATATAAGCAACAGCGACAGGCTGATCATAGGCTTCCCCGATAGATTTCCAAAGCAACTGATCCTGTCCGGTCTGCATCCAACACCCAACGGCTCTCAGCAACGGTTTCGGCAACAGCAACATCCGGTCGTATTTCCATCTCTTTGGGGAGGAAGGGGGGAGGGGGGGGGGGGCATTATATATTGCTCACTATTGGTCGTTGTTCTTATAGCTTTTAGATTTAATAAAGCATTTTTATTCATTCGGCTAAAATGAAACTCAGGTTTTTTTGGTTTATCAGTATAGGTAAGGCTAATTCCTAGCTAATTTTATAGTACCTTTAAAGGGTTTAACAATTGAAACGCTAGACGAGCGATGTCTTTGAATTGTAATTACTTGTAGCTTTACCGTTTTCCCGATATAAATATAATAAAATCGGGAATTTAGGAAGTACCGGTGGCTAAGTGTACGGTTTCTTTTACCCCACTTTACGCGAAGAACATTTTTTAAGACAATAAAAAAGATTGCGGCTGGGAGCTCGCAGATGCGCTTGAATGCCTTCTAAATAATTACGACAATGCCTCGGGCGGCTCTGTGCTAATGGGTAGATGGATATACTAGTAAGTAGGGTATCCGGGTAACGATACTAAGGGCAATGATATAGGGTATTTACTGGCCTGGCAATGCAAGCTTACCAACAGAATAAATAAATATAAATATGGCTGGACATTTCACACAGCGCTATCTGGCCCCAAACTAAGCAGAGCTTGTATTATGGGAACCAAATAACTGATAGAATACTTATATACTTTTTTTTTTTGTAAATATAATACATACATATAATATATAGAAAAACATCCAGACCCGGAATAAATATCTGTAAATCATACAAACATTTGTTCCGCGGTGGGAATCGAACCCGCTACCTCCTGCGTCTCAGCCGGCTATTCGGCCACTGCGCCACGGAGAATAGTTACGGTTATGATGAAAAAATTATATTATATGCGCATAGAATAAAAAAAACTTGATTAAGTTAAGTACACACAGTCACACAATGGGCCTGCAGATGGGCGTCGAAGCCGGGGCAGGCCGAGGAAGCGTTGGCGTGACGACCTCGATGCATTCCAAGATGGCTGGTGGAACGTGGCGAGTGATCGTGAGATGTGGAAGAACATGGGGGAGACCTTTGCCCAGCAGTGGGAAAGTATAGGTTAAAAAAAAGTTAAGTACAACTCGTAAGCATCTAATTAAGTAGACAAAACAAACTATATAGCAATTCTTTCCGGTCCCGATATAACATCTGAAATAGAGTCGGTAGCAGGTCAAAAAATCATTAAATACATGCTAGAAAAAAATGGCATTATAAAGCTTGTGTCAGTAAACAAGACACAAAAGTTTTATTTAAAATTCTGAAGTATGCTATTCAGGAAAAAGAAAGCATAAAAGTATTTTAACTAGGACAGTGCTTACAAGAAAGGTACTTTTGTTTTATTTGCAGTCTTTAAGGGTGGTTTTTGCGAGGAAGCTAAGCGAATTTCAAATTCTGCAACAGGATAGCTGCGCTGTACTAGGTTTAACAAATGTGGTACCCTATTGGTGATTTTTTCCTCGCTCACCGCTTAGGTATAAATATTTCTGCTGCCTGAACAAAAGTATGTCATGACCGAATTAAAAAACAGTAAGTACCTACGTAATAAAAACAAATATAAATCCTGACTTCACACAAGGATTCTCTGTATCACGGATGACAATAACAAATATCGTAATAAAAAAAAATACCACATCATCTCAATCTGTTCAACATGCAGAATAGTATTGAAGTGATCGTTGATTGAAATTGCAAAAAAAAAACTCTTGCAGCATTGAAAAATTACTCAATTTAAATAAAAGTTTCTTATTAGTTCTACAAAGGGGTTCCATTCAAAGTTTATCCCTACAAGTCGGGATAAGTTACCCGATCTCGTGTCAAACAAGGATATGCACTCACAGGGGACGGCAACTAAACTAATGAGAAACTTACGCAGAGGATGTATTATGGACTTCTGAACTGTTTGGTGGTAAGTGATATTTGGAAACTGAAATAATATTAATTAATTTTCACAAAGGATCTTCAAGAGGACAAACCTAACTATTTTGGTTTACAATGTATTCAGTAACTTCTAATTAAACATTGTCTACTGCACAAGTATTGTCTGATAAATAAATCAATTCGTATTTTTGACGTTTAATGTGTTGCCACTATTAGAGTAAAAATTAATAATGACGTGAAAAAATTAACGGTTGATCTGCCGACTCATTGAGTTGATTAAAGTGCGGAGACTGTACTGACGTGAAAGTTAATATAGAGAAAATTGAACTGTAATTAAACTGAATTGAATTACACCTTCATTAAAATATGTGCTATAACAAGATTAACAATTGGAATGGTCGTTATTGTTATGCATTCTAAAAATATCTTTGAACAACCAGCCTTGTTTCTTGTTTCTCTTTCCTGGATCGCGAAAAAAAGGCAGCAAATTGACGTTTCAAAGTGATCCCTGTGATTTTAATGAATAAAAACATTTTAATTTTGGTTGTGGCAACATTATTGCGCAATTTATACAATAAGTCTATTAGTAATTTTAAAACAAAAGTACACACCCATTATCTGTCCCTGCGTTGAAGTTGTCGCTGCTTGTTAATTCATCATAACCATTTTTATAGTTGCTTGTTTTATTATAATTAAATTTGAGTTATTATTAGTATTTTAGGTTTATAGTATGTAGGTATGTTTTTAATTTTATATAGATGCACCGCCGTCATGTGATATGTTATAATCCTGTCCATACTAAGGTTGTCTGGAAGAGATCGCTTTTAGCGATAAGACCGCCCATTGTACTAAATTTGTTAGTAAAAATTATGTTCTGTATTTTACTTTGGTGTACAATAAAGAGTTATCTTATCTTATCTTATCATTGGACTTATAGCTGAAAGGTCCACCGGCCCAGCGGCGGCGTAACCCGGCGGGGTATTGCTGGCGGCTTTAGAACGTTGCAAGCCTAGTACGAGAGCCTGCGACATGTGCTGTTCGCAGCTCTAGCTGGCGGGCAACTGAGCGAGTGGAGCCTAAGCCGGCGGTATAACCCACTGGCATAACCCGGTGGCATATATGTTTAAAATAAACTGGAGGCGGGTTGCCCCGTCGGTGACTTTAGCTTGTAGAACCCTTAAGCGTTGCACACCATTTTAACTACAAACTATGACTCTACTAGCTGTTGCCCGCGACTTCATACACGTTACACTACTAAATGTGTAGGTAACCTAGAAATAAAGCTAAACTCGCTGTTGCTAGTTGACTTGACACCCCATTTTTATCCCATGGGACCTGATTTATGGGATAAAAAGTAGCCTATGTGGTAATCTAGGTTATTATCTACGTACATACTAAATTTCATTGAAATCGGTTCAGCCGTTACTACGTGATTGAGTAACAAACAAACAAACAGATAAATAAACAAACATCCAATCTTTCGCATTTATAATATTAGTGTGATACAATTTCTATATTTCGATGCTTGTAACTCTATATTGAAAACAATCCATTAGGTACAAGTACAAGTCTTACATGAAAGTTACCAGCCAGGTATATTTTCGCAGCCGAAACCATTTCGAAGTGTATGATATCGTGAAAATTTGATCGTTTTATATCCTTAGCTACGATATTTATCGACAGGTAGTATGTACGTGTGCTTGGGGAGTGAGCGCCGTATCGTGGACCACTCTATCCGATACCTGTTTAATTTTATGAGTGGAGTCAAATGCGCATCAAGGAAAAGACTATAGGGACGGATAGATGAAAAAAAAATAGTTTGGAAGAAATATGTTGGACCAATATTTTTAAAAAAGTAATACGTTTCGCTCGGCACAACATTCTTGCCAGAATCATCTTTTACAATTCAATTTATTTATTTTTCAGGTGTCTTAGATCCATATGTTTTAGTAAAAACTCAATTAAATAAAATAAATAATAAATAAATATTGCTGGACATTTCCCCAAACTAAGCTGAGCTTGTACTATGGGAACCAGATAACTGATAGAATACTTATTATACTTTTTTTTTGTAAATACATACTTATAATACATAGAAAAACCCCCAGACACGAAACAAATATTTGTAGATCATGCAAACATTTGTCCCGCGGCGAGAATCGAACCCGCTACCTCCTGCGTCTCAGCCGGCTATACGCCCACTGTGCCACGGAGGCAGTCAAAAATTATACGTGCCAAATGGGTTAGTACACGTGTGAATTTATAGGCATAATTACACATAACAAAATTTAAATAAAACTTAAAGTCAAAGTTAAATCCCTTACTCAAGTTTTACATACTCCCTTAACCTATTGGCATACCTCTAGTTATATTTATCCCCACTCATACCCAGCACTTTATACATTCTTACCTCCGCTTAAAATGCCCATAAGTTTTTGTCACAAGCGCAACATTTAAACTTCCACTTTTTGGAAGCTCTTTTTTTGCTAACCTACATTTTCCCACTTCTGGACAAAGGCCTATCCCAACTCCTAAGGCTTCTATCAAACACAAAATTAAATTTACTTGTACCTTTACTGAAAGATTTTTACTTTACTGAAATATAGAATTATTTGCGTGTTGAATTAAAAAAAAATAATACTCTACCTACAATATGGAATCTACGTGCATAAGCATACTTTTAACATTTTAAGGAACTTAATTTGGATATTATGAAAATGAACAACATGTCTTAAAAACAACAATTTTCAGGAAAAATTTCATAAACTTGGTGACTCACATTAGAACACTAGATAGATAGATTTTTTTTACCTATACTTTCCCACTGCTGGGCAAAGGTCTCCCGCATGTTCTTCCACATCTCACGGTCACTCGCCACGTCCCACCAGCCATCTTGGAATGCATCGAGGTCGTCACGCCAACGCTTCCTCGGCCTGCCACGGCTTCGACGCTCATCTGCAGGCACCCATTGTGTGACGACTGTTGCCCATTTGTCTGTGACCATACGACTGACGTGACCCGCACAGTCCCACACAGATAGATAGATAATAAAAATAAATATTGCTGGACATTTCACACAGCGCTATCTAGCCCCAAACTAAGCAGAGCTTGTACTGCCTTTCAACTTTTCAGCCTCGCCTATAAAATATAAATATACATTTCATATTGATAAATATTTATCTGCCCTCTGAATCCGCACCTGAAATACATCGGATATTTTATGCTAATGCCAGCTAAAGCGTTCTAGCGGTATGAAATAATAACTTCCACTTGGAAGCTACGATACTGTTACTTCTCGTTTATGCACGTTCAAGTAGAATCCTCTGGAGGATCATATTTAGCTGTACTTTACCTGAAAATAAAACCTTCAGTATACAGTCCCGAATAATAAAATATTCAAAATATGAAACACAAAAAACAATTTACATTTGAGTTGCATCAATACAATTGGTAATAAGTTTTGAGTTCTTTAGGACTTATTATTAAATGCAGACCAAGGACGAGATAGAGCGATGTTCTCCTACTTCTAAGCAGACTGAATTATATCGGCATAAAAAAGGAGTGACTGGAAATAATGGAGGATGCCCAGCAGTGGAACGTGGAGTGCTAAATTACTATTTAGTAAATATACCATTCTTCAGCAAACAAAAAAATACACTAAGCGCCCGTTCATACGACACGATTTCTACGCGCGCTGATCGCGCTCGGGCAGCTTTTCATCAGCGCACGCGTCGCGTCCACTTAGAGTCAGCAGGTGCTCTATCGGGTGACCACCCAAAATCCAACTTTATGTCATTCACATAAACCCTAAGCGGCGCGGGGGGAGCGGAAGCGGTGCGGGCGATGACATAAACTGTAAATTCAAAAGTTTCTGAGAAGCAAACGGTGCTTACGCGACACGCGCGCGGTGTCACGCCGAAAAAAAAACTCGCTCTTGTGAACGCAGCCTAAGATTACAGACCATAATGTTCATTTATAATCGTATGAGCATTGAAAACCATGAGTGTGCAGTAAATATCAAAATATTGGTGTGTACTAGATAAAAATTAAATACCCTTTACAATATTACTACATTCGCCTAAATTACACAAAAAAGCAATCAACTTATTCATATATCGACTAAAAACAATTTTATTCAAATAAACCAAAAACTTATATATGCAGAAATTTAACTAAAAGAAATAAAGAAAGAAAAGAAAGAAAATACATTTATTTGAACCCACATGACATCACACACAATAACAACAAAGGAAAAGACATAAAAACACAGTAAAAACAAGTTTCACACTGACAGAAAATGATGGTGTTGCGTGCCTATTTACTAATTAAAATTTTATTAACACGGCGTAATCTGCGTAAAGTTACTAAATACCTTTTTCCCAACACAATATTAAATTTATTCCAGCTAAATGGGCTTTATAAATCCGTTACTGGCCTCTGGCCACAAGGTTTTCGCATTAGTTGTCTCTACATCCAGAATCAGTTAGGGTGACCATTTTTAGGGACTTCATTCAGCTTATTAGTGATTTAGTTTTTTCTCGTTGGGTTTTCTACAATTTCATTCATTAATTTCTATTATCTTATATTTTTCCACCGGGTGCTGCATAAATCATATTAAAACTAGATGTAAATGTCCCAGTTTCTAGGCTTCATAAATAAACCGCAAATAAAACCTAAAATCAACCCAGAAGAGTTAAGAAACTTGTCTAAACTCTTTTGGGATAGTTGTTTTAAAAATTCTAGGATCTCAATTTGTATTCACAGATGACGTCATAAGCCAACAGAGACAAAACGAGAAACAGTGCCAAACCACGTACGAATGCATCTCATTCGCCAGCTGAGACTAACTCGTATGCGACCGCACGCGCCAAATGTTGTTTTGCCCTTATTTGTATGGCAGCAATACGTTAAAGCCTCGCACAATCTGGCTTCCGTTAAACTAGTGGAGAGCTCAAGTTTTTAAAATGCTAAAAAGTTACAGGACTTCACAATGAAATTCTCTGCTGCCTATTCTTTTCAAATTGTGTTTGTGTGTGCCTTCAAACAAAGAGAAATAATATACTATATACGAACGTATTTTGAACTATGCTCGATAGGAACAGAAGTAGAATGAACATGATTGTTCAAAAGATACAATTGAAGTCATCACCAAGCCTGACAAGTTTATCGGACTTTAGAATTGATATATAATCCCATTTTATGATAATCGTAGTCACCCTACCAGGATCGTTAATCGTGTTTAGGGCGTGATGCATGTGTCGTGTCCCTGACCGCAGGCTCTGACGTGTTAGGGCATCATATCACATATACCATCTGATCATAATGTACATAACACCAGTTATATCTAGCTTAAAAGTAGATAGGTACGTTTAAATTTGAAAACACAATTTGTAGTTTGGACTGGATAATACAAAAATAAGCTTTAAAATATTAAATTGTGTAAAAATGGGTCCACAAATTTGGAAAATATGTAGGTACATTATCAAGAACTAATAAAAAGTCAGAAGCTTCAAACTTATATTAAATAACTAGGCTTCCGCCAGCGGCTTCGCACGCGTTGTTTGTCAACAAAAAGTAGCTTAAGTTTGAATCAAGGTCATAATCTATCAACACACCAAATTTCATCGAAATCGGTTCAGCCATTACGACGTGATTGAGTAACAAACAAATAAACAAACATCTAAATTTTCACATTTATAATATAAGTGTGATATTACTTCTCTTTTCGCATTAGAGGTTAGAAAAATGGATAAAATTAATCTTATATTATCCAAAGGCTATCTGGAATAGATCGCTTTTAGTGACAAGACCGCCCATTGTACCGTTATTTGTTATTTATTTCCTTTGTTGCTATATTTTTGTTTGGTGTGCAGTAAAGAGTATTTCATTCATTCATTCATTCTTATAATTTGAATCTCTATAAATTTAATATTCCAAGATGCTCTCATTTTTATGAGCGTAAAAGCAAATCCCTGTGTAATGAATGTCTCTAGCGACCGTGAGGTGCTTAGGTATAAGACAAAAAATATTCCCCATTGTGAACCAACAGATGCGATTGAATAATTACTCCGAGTGCGTAGATAGGAAAAGTATGAGGAAGAAAATGAGTTATGTATCGGGCACTGTTTTTCAAGCAAATAATATATGAAGACTAATGTATGGAATACGTGAAAGATATACCTGAAAAGGTATAAGGTAAGAAAGAAAACACAATTTATTAATAAACTAGAAATATCAAATAAAAAACAAATTAAAGTAGTGATTGATTTAATTCTTGAGGGGAAGATTTCATAGTAAGCCAACCACACATTTACATGTGAAAAAGTACTTGTGTTGTGAACTTGTGTACTCAATTATCGACGAGGCAGCGCCGGCGCCGAGAAACACATAAGAGGGGTAATCTCGAAATATTTGTCCGCCAATTTTCTTCTCAGTTGCTATCTAATTTCAGTCCAGTTATTTAGTAAAACATTTGTAGCTAGCCATAAATACAATTCCTGAAATTGGCCGCAGACATCAAGAAATTGGCTACAACAAACAACTGTGACAGGCAAACGTTATGGTTATGTTCATTGCCGGTTCTCGCCACTTGTAATTCGAGTAGTTGGCAACACTTCACTCAGCTATGAGGCTAACAAAATAAGGCTTTATCCGGTCAGGGTTCGTTTCAAGATTACGGGATGGAGCTAAGTTGTAGAGAAGTCAAGGTCAACTAAGCAATTCTTTTGTATATAAGAGTTTGTTTTCCTTGGATTTGTAAGTTGAAGATAAATTTTCATTAAGTTATAAAATAAAACTATTGTAAGTTTATATTTATTTATTTCAGGAAGAACCAACGGATTTGTTATCTAAGTCTTGTACAGTGGATTACAGATCAAAATTAAAAATTTCTCATTTGATTTAACAAGTGGTTCGCCCCGAACTGAGATCTCGCGAGTCTCCTAAAAAACAAAAAAATATGATTCTTAATCATTGACTATCAAAATAATGCCCCGAAATATTAACCAAAATACTTGACCTACTGTTTCATTCAAATTACAGGTAACGGGAGTTCTGGAAAGTGGTTATCATTTTTTGGTATACCAATTGCAGTTATTTTGGATTTCAGACTTTTGCTTATATTTGTGTCACTAAAGCTACACGCATACCACATTTCAACACTGTGGGGTCACTGGTGTACCCTGTGAGTTTCGTCAAAGTTAAGGTTTTATTATGGCTAATAACTCAAAAACTGCAAGAAATAAACTATAAATAAAAAAAGGGTCAAAATGTGCATACTAATAAAGACCTTTCATTTCACGTCTCACTTGACCTAATAGTCTAATTTTAATTTTTTTACCCCCCTTGAACCCCATTATCTCAACAACCCCCCCACATTTTTAGCTCATTTAGTCTCACCAGAATTGTGCCAGACTTATGTATCAAATTTTACGATGTACAACATCGATAAAAAAACATATATCCATGTACAACATACATACATATTTACATACATAGATACATACAACGCCGATTTGCCCAAGTTGATTTGGAGATCTCGCTTCGCTCGATCAATTAATTAACAGATTGTTTGACCTGTCAAAATAAAGTATTAAAACACTATGGCTTGGTCATTTAAGGAGCCTTAAGGTTAAAATTACTTGGATAATAATATGACTTTTAAAATGGACGTATTAAATTTATAGACCCTCAACTAAAAGCATAATCCGTATTATGACAAACATTATTTTTTCATAAATGCAATACCACGCAACATTACTTATTTTAGTATTTTCAGACTTTCGCGATCACTGTACATAATTACTGATTTAAATAGATATTTATCACGTGTGTACCTTTTTTATTTGTTATTCCGACGTTTCGACTATGTTGCAACAACCGTAGTAGCGGCCAACGTCAGGATAACAAGGTACATACGCGATAAATACCCGTTTAAATCAGTAATTATTACTTCTTTTCATTTTCACTACCCATAAGAACAGCATCCTATATCTTAGTAATATCCCTGTCTACTATCAGTCATTTATAATCAAGGCAGTAAAGTTGAGTTATATCCCGCAGGGTCCCCATACTATAAACCATGCTCATTAGCTTTGACAACCGAAGCGTTTGCAACACATTTTTGCCATAGATTTTGATGGTGCCATTACGTAGGGAAACGATCGTTGTCCATCGCGCCTTGGCGATTTAATTTGGCCCAGCCGGCGACCACCCTAGCGGTTAATTTGGAAATAATTATTGCTCTCCCCCGATGCAGCAAAAAGATAGGCGGGCTTGGACCGTTTGTTTACGGAAACTATAATTTCTTGTGTGGTATTGCATACCATATACCACGACGACCTCCGTGGCGCAGTGGGCTAACAGCCGGCTGAGACGCAGGAGGTAGTGGGTTCGATTCCCGCCGCGGAACAAATGTTTGCAGAATCTACAGATATTTGTTCCGGGCCCGGTTGTTTTTCTATATATTATAAGTATGTGTTTACAAAAAAAAAGTATATAAGTATTCTATCAGTTATCTGGTTCCCATAGTACAAGCTCTGCTTCGTTTGGGGCTAGATAGCGCAGTGTGAAATGTCCAGCAATATTTATTTATTATTTATTTATAGGAACATACATACGTTGAAAATTAAAGGTGTAATGAGTGGCATTATCGCTAAAACTATAACTTCCAGACAATTTTTGGATAGAAAGGATTTATGCTAACAAATGAGAGCGGTAGAAAATTATAATACAATTGTTTCCATGCTTTTCCACAAGCTTTTTCATACCAACAAACAAATAAGTAGGTAATTGATAGGTTAAAGAATGCAAACTAGTGCGAAAGTTTACCGATCAAAATTCTCATCTTAATGCTTCAAACGCCGTTTATATAATATTATTAACTACAAGCTTTTTATTAACTTGCAATGTATGTAGGTATGTTTGTCCGGGTGGAATCTTGCAACTGAATTTTAAACCCGTTCCTCTCAACCGATTGAGCTGAAATTTGGAATAACATATGTAACTTCGGGGACAATGCAATAATATGGTATCATTGAGGTGGTCTCATGATGGAGACGGATGGTAGACAACTGAACTTCTGAATAGATTATGTAGTAGGCTACTAGAGTTTGGGCTCATTTGAATCTGCTTGTGGTTCCGATTATGAATTTTATAAAAGCTTGTTTCGAAAAAGTAATTATTCAACAAAAAACTTATTTTATTAAGCATAAAATAAGTTTATTGTTGAATAATATACAATGTGCAAAACAGTTTCATCTTACTTGATATATAAATTCACATTTCCTCGTAAAGTCAGTCCCAAAATCAAAGCCTATTTATTTATTTTCTGCAAGTAGAGGGCATGTCTCAGAAACAGCAAAATTAGTCCACGGCCACATAAACACTGATATGTAAAAACCGTACAACATTCCTATACTTATTCGCAACTACATGTTCATATTTTTGTTATGTACTGTGCACGGCGAGATTGACTCGCAAGCATTGTTTGTAGTTCGCTCGCAATCACTCAAAGTACTGCCGTTTAGTGTAGGGATGTGGTTAAAAGTATCGATAACTTATTCTATATAGCTGTCCATATAGGTACGTTACCAGTTTTGTTAGACCTTTTTCATTTTGAACCATAGCGCACAGGAAAAATAACACCAGTCACATGGATTCCCCGTATCGTATTGATCAGGTACTAAGAGTTCTATGGTACTTACCAGAATACAAGACTAAATCAGATCATTAGAATAGTAGCTTATGTGGTAATTCAGGTTATAATCTACGTACATACTAAATTTCATCGAAATCAGTTCAGCCGTTTCGACGTGATTGAGTAACAAACAAACATCCAAACTTTCGCATTTATGATATTAGTGTGAAGTCGGGTTAGTTCCAACATTAATAACTCAAGAACGGCTGGACCGATTTTGATGAGCGATTTGTTGGATTTGTCTCCACCCCGAATAGCAGAATAACTATTAAAATATCGGACCACCCACGTAAAAAAAAAATATTAAGACAATTCATTTTCTCATACATAGACGCAGCTAATGATGGCCGATTGACAATTCTACCGGGGCGACGTATATTGGCAGCCCGCTTCATATGCATGTCAAGGCGGTACTAAGTTCGGCGGGTCAGCTAGTAATATATAAAATAACATTTATACATGTAAGGTTTTATTTACAATTTAGTCCGACAGTCTTAGTCCGTATCTGACTGGGGCGATGCTAATGTCGTCCAATTCAATGCCTCATAAACGCAAGCATGTCTCTTCTCGGCGAAAAAGAGTCAGTTTCTCCAAGTTCCTATTTTCCGAGATGTAAAAGGTCACCTCAAGCTCCTAAGGGCTTCGCTCACGCCTACTCTCAATTTTAGCTCGTACATCGAGCAATCAACTAATTTCACGCTCAAGAAACGAACAAAAGATATAGATCCCGTGTCAAAGAGACACGTATATTAATAGTTGATCGCTGGCCGTTCACACTTTTAGCGAGGACTTGCTCTCCACTATTTTGTCGCAGCGACTACAACACGCGCTCAGCGATACTCGCTCAGCGATACGCACTCAGCGACGATCGCTTGGCGGTCAGAACACACGCCGTGAGATGAACCAGCGGTCATTTCTCTACTAGTGTGGATCTGAGTGCACGCATTGTTATGAATTTAGAGCAATCATTAGAACTATCATTGTTGTCTAGTTCAGACGACGATGATGATGTATTTTATGAGGAACTACACACTCGCTCTCGCTACTCGCCAACTCGTTTCTAGTTTCTAGCTCTACTCGCTTCTCGCTCATCGCCGGCGGTGAGACAAGTTCCTAACAGACCCAAAGGACAAAATACGAACCAAGCGCGACAGATACAAAGCAGGAACAAAACGTAGCTATTCAATAGACAGTAGCCAAAACAGTAAGCAGTTCTGCATCTTAGCTATAAGTTATTTAAAATGAATACATAATCTTTCCCCTTCTGCATCTGCCATTTAATAAAACTCTGCAATAATCGACAATAACCTCCCCAGTATTGCCATCACTATTTTTCCCGACAATATGAAAGGGATAGTCAACGGGGGTGGTTTTAAGAACTAAAAGCGCAGCGTATAGTTCAGCGGCTCAAAACCACAAAAGGCCTCGCTAGGTTGTACTATTATTTCCACTGTGGCACCGGCAACAATGTCTAGACGTACAAAGGGATATGACGATTGTATTCTTCACAATAAACTAAGAAATTGCAGTGTTGTGTATTGAAGTCGCAAGGTAATTCATTGCTCTAGTGAAAATGCATTTTTATTAATGAAAGATTTCCAGAAAAGCGAGTCTGACATCTCTGAGTTATTATTCCATTACGAGATTTCAAAAAATAAGCAGATTTGCCTAAAATCTATATTCTGACTCTAATTTTAAGTAGGTTGTAGCTTTTTACCTTTTTTTAGAAGCTTTTATTTAACTTGAAATATTTGTTTGTTTTTTAAACTTTTACTTTTTGAATCCAACTGATTGAGCTGGGAATACCATGTAACTTCGGAAAAAATGGGATAATATGGTCTCATGATGGAGACACCACCTCCATGGTACCATATTTTTGCTACACAAAGGAACTTCTGAATGGATTATAGTAGGCTACTAGTGTTTGGACCCATTTGAGTCTGCTTGGAGTTCCGATTATGAATTTTATAAACACTTCTTTTGAAAAATTAATTTTCATGAAAAAACTTATTAAATACCCAAACTTCTTACTTACATTACTTTATTGTATACCCAAACAAGATAACAATAAAAAAATTAAATAAGTTTAATAAAATACCATCATATCAAAAAATACGGCATTATTTCCAGTACCTTTAGAAGAAGTATCGGAGTCAGCTGTCGCAACCACTATCTCCCGACCCCTCGCTAAATCACACGTCCGCCTAAAAGGGCCGAAACCAGACGCGATGCCTGAACCTAATAGTCCATTTGAACCCTAGACGATTTCACACCAATGCCGATTCAATTTCATTGTTCTCTGGGTGGATATTTTCAGGGCAAAGTGATTTTCATTGAATGGAATTTTATTTTATTGAATGACCAAAAAAATAAGAGAATTTAATGACAGTTTGTTTTTATTCAGTATCACACTATCACACTAATATTGTAAATATGAAAGTTTGGATGTTTGTTTATGTATTTATGTGTTTGTTTGGGGGGAGAGGGGGGGGTCCTATCGCTAAAGAAAGTGAGCTGGCACATGGTGTAGAAATAAAGATTTTGTCCAGTACCGAAACGTAGAAATCACACTGATAGCATAAATAAAAAAACAGCAAATTAATCATTTAAAAATCAGAATAAATCTCATTACGCTAACACGTGCCGTGTCGATGTCCCGCGCTTGCCTCGTTTTAATTTATCATCCCCACTCACACCTAGCTCTTAGCTCCTTCCATAGGAGCGAGGGACTCTTTGAGATGTCTTTGGGGAAATCCTCGGTAAAGTTACGCGTTAAATATTTTAATAAACTCGTATTAAAGCTGTAAAAAACACTTTGCGCGCTCGTTTTTTTGCCAAGTTGCGACACCCCACAAAACTGAAATTTTGTGGTTATACCCGTATAGATGCGAAGGGTCGAGCAGGGTGCTTTATTATTCATAATGCTATGCTTTGTTTGGAACTTCAGGCTTCTGTTTCGGGCACGTTTTGTTGTTTTTGACGGCTCAATTTTAGCAGAAGTTTAGGTACATTGAATGTAAGTAATTAGAAACTCATTTACTCCGTTAACTTAAGACATGTGTACTCTGTCCTAAATAAATGGTCCCGTTAGCCTAAGTAAACGAAAATGTTAACTTTCTTCCAGAAAGTTACACCATAACATAAAACTTTTAGACGGCTGTTCAAAACTAATATTCATAAATATTATAACCTAGTAAATCTTACTAATATGTACTGGGTTACTTATAGGTAAGTGATTATAACCAATGAACAAAAAAGTTCAGTTTAACATAATTAAAAAAAACCCCTGAACACCTCTTTTTGACCTAGCAAAGAACCCATACCAGTTTTACTAGCTTTCTATAAAAAAAACGTGTCTGAATCGGTCCATCCGTTTGGGATCTACCATGCCACAGATAGACAGACATAGATGTTAAACTTCTCTTCTTCTTCTTCCTGCCTTTTTTCCACATTAAGTGGGGTCGGCACAACATGTTTTCTTCCATACCTCTCTACCAACCGTCATCTCCGTTGTCACTTCTTTCTTACCCCTTCACACAGTCCATCCATCTCTTCTTCGGCCTTCCTCTACTTTCTATCCACATTCCTATCTAACACTCTTTAAGTCACATGATTTTCTTCCCGCCATGGCATGCCCATACCACGCTAGTCTATAACTCCTTAAATTTTCAATCACTGGCGCTGCTTTCAAACGCCAATAGATGTCAAACTTATAACACCTCTTATTTTGCGTCTTGGGTTAAAACACATGAACTTTGCTTGCGTTTAGATCGGTGTTTTACTGTATTGAATATGGAAACGCCGTTAATTACATCTCGAACTAATACTAATTAACTAAATGCTAATTAACTAAATTTACACAGTAAGCACCAGTTACCAAATGTTACTTCAATGAAATCACACCAATATTATAAATGCAAAAGTTTGGATGTTTGTTTATTTATTTGTTTGTTTGTTACTCAATCACGTCGTAGCGGCGGAACCGATTTCGATGAAAATTAGTTTGTACGTAGATTATAACCTGGATTAACACATAGGCTACTTTTTGTACCATAAATCAGGTTCCATGGGATAAAAATGGGGTGTCAAGTGAAGTTGCAACAGCGAGTTTAGCTTTATTTCTAGGTTACCTACATATTTAGTAGTGTAACGCGTACGAAGTCGCGGGCAACAGCTAGTACTTAATAGAATTTCATAAAGTAGTATAATACAAAGATCTTTCTCGTGAGCACAATGAACCGGGATCATACATATTTTGAATCACGTTAGTACCTCAGGATTGACCGTATCGAAATCATAAAAATATACAGTGTAACCTGACTGAACAAAGAACTAACTGAATACTTACTGTTCAAAATAAAGGAAGGTTTCCTCTAAGTAAGTTTCCTAAGTAAATATATTTTATAGAATTTTACTTCCAGGGCTCGTTCGTTATTTCCACCCTGTATATTTCTTCAGCTAGATCTGACGAATATTATACCTTTATGATAATAACACGCCAGTTGCATAATGTGATAGCGTTCGAAACGACTGCGAAGGATTTTTGTATGGAAAAATCTAAGGATTTCGGATTTTATGAGAGGCACGAATATAAAACTACGCGTCGTGTGGTATATTCGTTTTGGTAAACGAAGGGGCTCCTGAAAAGCAAAACAAAGCGCATGACAGAAAATTGCTTTGAAGATTGGCGAGACTGGATGCAAGCAATATAATAAACCGTCCTTATCCGTCATGCGTACGATTTAAGTACGATTTAAGCACCCACGATTTAAGTTGGGTCAACGCATAAATATTGCAATTGACGTCTGATTTTCCTAAATACTACAATCCCGATCTCTTTAAGGTAAGAGTTAATAGGTGTCCTTTAGATCTTCGTGCTTCGTCTTAGATCATATCATCACTTACCATTAGGTGAGATTGTGGCCAAAGCTTAGAGGGTCAAAGGAAGATCTATTCGTGTAAAACAAAAAAAAAATCAGCGGGGCAATGCGGCTAGTGTCTAAGGGACATTTCCGCCCTACCTGTGAGTGATCTGGAGCAGTTAGGTTATCTATAGATCGTTTACAACGATACGTGCATTTTTTATTACATTAATATTTCTGGTAACAAATGTACTTATACAGTGTGTCCCTGGATAAAGTGCAACCCCGAAAGGGGGTGAAACTAGATCAAAAATTATCGACAAAAAAATAGAAAAAAAAAATTAAAAAAATTTAGTATATACTTTATTGATGAATTAAAATTTTTATTGCTCACTAATGACTCTATTTAATAAAAAAATGATTTCTTCCAAAGTAGTAGGTCTATTTTGTTAAAATAAAAACCATAATCATGTCAGATATGTGACGATGACGATAAAATAACAAATAACTCACAAACAAGTGGCTATCGTGACTTAAAGTTTAATTTTTGTATTAAAATTACATTTTTTAGGCTGTTTTTTTCCAATAAACTCCAAAAATCTTAAAATTAAGCCTATAATACTAGAAATTTTTATGACTTTTTATTATTGTCTATCATAATAGCTTTTAAATAAAATAAAAACCTACGTTCTAACATAAAAAATGTGCTGGCTAGGAGCATTTAAAGTTGACCACTGATTACGTCACCACTCAGGTAGAGACCCTTTTTTAACTTATATTGTTGTAGATTATGGTCGCTGGGCCTGTTCTATGAAAGATGAAGGGTGGGGATCGAAACAGGACTCACAACAAGGCACGCCAGTCGCTCCGATATTCTCGCCGCTGCTACCGCCTACCGTACCTTACTGCGCCTTCAAGTTTTTGTTACGTTGTTTTGCTTTTGTTTTGTTTTTGACTTTTTGTTACGTTTTTGACTGTACTTTGTTGTGTTGTGGAGATGCCGCGATTGACTGAGTTCTCTCCGCGAGAAATCGCTGACATCCATTATTATTATGGTATGTCACGTGGACACACAACAGTCGCTCGTTCTGCATACATAAATGCGTTTCCGAGCAGACTTATACCGTCAGCACGAAATTTCCAAGAAGTTCACCGAAAGTTATCCAACATCGGACTTGGATTAGCAAGAGATCGCCGTGAGCAACAAGCTACCATTATTGACCATTCCATAGAAGAGGCCGTTTTAAACGATTTGTTTGCTGATCCCACAACCAGCATTAGACGCTTAGCTTTGCGTCACGGTATATCAAAAACATCCGTATGGCGAATTTTGAAAAAGAAGGGATTGCATCCATACCATTATCAGCGAGTACAGCATTTGCATGAAAATGTAGACAATCGTGCAAGATGCGTAATGTCTACGTGGATTCAACAAAAAATTAGAAATAATCCACAATTCCTAAAAAAAATTTTATGGATGGATGAAGCGAAATTCACCCGGAATGGAATCACAAATTGCAGAAACTTACATGTATGGTCCGAGGAAAATCCACACCTAAAGAGGGCGTCTACTTTTCAAGTGCAATTTTCAGTTAATGTATGGGCAGCTCTAATAGACGACACGCTGATTGGGCCAGTTATTTTACCCGCAACATTAAATGCCGAAAGTTTTTTAAACTTATTAAGAGACGATCTGCCACTACTGCTGGAAGATGTTCCGCTGGCTACAAGGCAACAGATGTATTTGCAGATGGACGGATGCCCTGCGCACTACGGGCGCAATGTGCGAAGTTTTTTAAACGAAAACTACGCTAATAGGTGGATCGGCCGGGATGGACCAGTCGGGTGGCCGGCACGTTCACCTGACCTGACACCCCTAGACTATTTTCTGTGGGGTGTTATGAAACAAAGAGTCTACAGAACGACCGTAGACACCGAGGCAGAGTTACAAGATCAAATCATGCGATGTGCCGATGAGATAAGAAGTGACCCAGAGATGGTGCTTAGAGCCACACAACAAATCGCTCTTCGTGCGGCAATGTGCCTACAACAACAAGGAAGCCATTTTGAGCATTTAATGCATTAAACAAAACCCTTATTTCATACTTACATGTAATAAGTTAAATAAAAATGTTGTAACTAAAATTTGATTTTTAATACTACCTGAGCAGCAAAAAAAAACGTGTCTCTACCTGAGTGGTGACGTAATCAGTGGTCAACTTTAAAAGCTCCTAGCCAGCACATTTTTTATGTTAGAACGTAGGTTTTTTTTATTTAAAAGCTATTATGATAGACAATAATAAAAAGTCATAAAAATTTCTAGTATTATAGGCTTAATTTTAAGATTTTTGGAGTTTATTGGAAAAAAACAGCCTAAAAAATGTAATTTTAATACAAAAATTAAACTTTAAGTCACGATAGCCACTCGTTTGTGAGTTATTTGTTATTTTATCGTCATCGTCACATATCTGACATGATTATGGTTTTTATTTTAACAAAATAGACCTACTACTTTGGAAGAAATATTTTTTTTATTAAATAGAGTAATTGGTGAGTAATAAAAATTTTAATACATCAATAAAGTATATACGATTTTTTTTTTAATTTTTTTTTCTATTTTTTTGTCGATAATTTTTGATCTAGTTTCACCCCCTTTCGGGGTTGCACTTTATCCAGGGACACACTGTATATAAATATACAGGGTGTTTGGTAATATACTGACGATATTCAAGCGATGGTTTCTCAAAACATAAAAAAGACTTCTCGAAAAAAAAACTACGAGTTATATTATTAAATTTTAAAGAAAATGGACTAAGTTTAGGTGATAAATTCGATATAAAACTTACTGTCTACTCTTGCAATCGACATCTAAAAATAAAGGCCGTAATCCACAAAAGCGTAGATTTTCAGAGATGAGTATACCATGCGAAAATAACTAATAGCATATCGACATTCCGACATCTCTCCGCTCAGCTTTAGTGGAAACGGTCAAGCGGCGATGTGTTATTTTCTACAGCGCATTCGCAGCGAAGTTGTAAGCAGAGAGCGCATAGAGAGAAGACTTAAGTAGCAAATCTACGCTTTTGTGGATTACGGCCTTTATTTTTGGATGTCGATTGCAAGAGTAGGCAGTAAGCTTTATATCGAATAAATCACCTACACTTAGTCGATTTTCTTTAAAATTTGATAATATTACTTAGTAGTTTTTTTCTGAGAAGTCTTTTTTTATGTTTTGATAAACTGTCACTTGAATATCGTCAGTATATTACCAAACATCTTACATTGTGTACCTAAGTTAGTAGATGAAATATGTTTCTTAAAAAATGATGTATTTCTACTTTACTTTTAGGAAAAGATACTTATTCAGTTTCATGAGGAGACTCACACCAACTTTTTTGGGATTAAATACTAGTTTCGATGTAACCTGTAGTTGATCTGTAATTTTCGTATCGTTCCATAGCATAGATAAAAGCTTAAGCGGGGTTCGATGATTTGTTAGGTGCGATAACACTCATAGAACTTAGATGATTTATGTAGTTCAGCTTTGTTTCGGTTTAAACCCAATTACTGACTGACACGACATTGTGTATCAATTCGTAATATTTTATAACCCTTCAGATTTTTAAAATATTACAAGCTTTTTATTAACTTGCAATGTATGTTTGTTTGTCCGGGTGGAATCTTGCAACTGAAATTCGGAATACATATGTAACTTCGGTGATAATGCAATAATATGGTGCCATAGAGGTGGTCTCATGATGGAGACGAATGCTAGACAACGGAACTTCTGAATGGATTATAGTAGGCTACTTGTGTTTGGGCTCATTTGAATCTGCTTGCGGTTCCGATTATGAATTTAATAAAAGCTTGTTTTGAAAAAGTAATTTTTCAATTAAAAACTTATTTCTTTATTATAATGATGGCATGTCTTTTTTACCCTTCATCTTTTTATTCGGTATTCTGACCAGCTACAAACTATCACAAACAATACTCCAGCTATAAATGAAAATAAATGGGTTAAGCACGTGTCGGGCCACGCACAATGAAGGCTTTCGTAGTCAGTGTGGCTTTAAATATTCATTTATAAATTCAACTTTAATTTACAGTTTATTTAGGTAATTTTGTATAAAAATTAAATGAACTGTTTACAAACCCAACTACGGACCTAAGTTAGTCCACAAGCGCTCATAAAGCCTACTCTGCTTTGCTAATGTCACAATTTTGATAGATACCCATTAGGTATACTTCTGTGAAAACTTTATAAGTTTACGAGAAAAGGCTTTATGTGTAAAAAAGGCTTTAAACTTTAGTGTAAACCTATTAATTTGTACGTACTAATCTGTGCTCTTACTGTAGCAACTCACTGCGACAATATATGAAATAAACTTGCTAATTGGCTTAAAAGGGTTAATTTCCGTGTTTCCAACTTCATAAAAAGCATGAAAACTTCGTTCTTCGAGGAAAATTACTCTAATAATGGCTTATTCATAAACACAAAGGGTTCTGTATCAAAGGAGATTCAAGAGTCGAACTTACGACCGCGTGTAATTCAATTTACCTCGTAGCCACTGCGCTGGTAATGCGATTTAGTATCGCTTACTTACAAAGTTACTACCAAAGTATCAAGATCTTTCGTATTTATTTTATAGAGCTTTTTCGACAAAGTTTCCGACATAATCCGTTAAATCGAGTAACGGATTCTATCGAATACTTTCGTCAACTTTCGTATAATTTTCCACGAGCGCCTAGGTTGTGGAATGGTCTCCGGTTTTCCCGATGGACTACACATTGGGCTCTTAAAAAGAACGTTTTAAAATTTTTAAGGGGTTTGCAACGCGTGATTTGTGTTTTTAGTGTCATAACCGTCTATAAGCTACGGTAAACTCATACCTTCAGTGGGCTATATGCTTGTCCCAAGGGCAGACAGACAGATATACCTACCGAAGGATTAGCAACCTACTTTTTTGGAATTACTAAAAATATTTTATAATATCAAACAACCTACTTAGACTTCAAGCTTTATAAGTTTTAAAAGTGGCGACTGGAGAAGATTTTGTACAGTGTAGATGAGTTCTACGACCTACCAGAAATTTAAAATTTATTATAATAGGAATATTAATTTTATTGACTTGTAAATTTGGATTTATGAATAAATTATTCTATTATATTATAAGAAAGCAAATAGCATTGTATTATGTATTACTTACATTAAAAACTAAAAGGTATTTTGAGAGTTCTTGTTTTCACTTACCTGGATAAATTCCTCTCCTCGTAAAGCTCAGTGAGCATATCTTCCAAATCCGTGGATAAAGTATTCAGCAGCTGAAATAAAGTATTATTTTAAGTTAGAAATTTAAGTATCTCTGATAAAACAAGCTTAGCATATAAGTGTGTATCATAGTATTATATGGTTTAATTCTAATTATAATTATCCTGTTAATTTGCTACACCGTGTTTTGTTCTTTGCATAAGTAGTTCCAAATCCGCTCAAAACGGACAAAATGCAGTGTAACTTTACTTTTACACACCAAATAGCATTATCTCATCAAAATGAGGTGTAACTTTCCCTCACACACGAAACGGCAATATCTCATCAAAATGAGGTGTCACTTTCTTGCACACGCCAAATAGCATTATCTCATCAAAACGAGTGTCACTTTCTTGCACACACCCAATAGCATAATCTCATCAAAACCAGGTGTTACTGTCTTGCACACACCAAATAGCATTATCTCATCAAAACGAAGTGTCACTTTCTTGCATACACCAAATAGCATTATCTCATCAAAACGAGGTGTAACTTTCCATCACACACCAAATGGCATTAGCTCATCAAAACGAAATGTAAATTTCCCTCACACACCAAATGGCATTATCTCATCAAAATGAGGTGTAAGTTTCTTGCACACACCAAATAGCATTATCTCATCAAAACGCGGTGTAACGTTCTTTCACACACCAAATAGCATTATCTCATCAAATCGAGGTGTAACTTTTCCTTACACACCAAGTAGTATTATCTTATCAAAACGAGGTGTAACGTTCTTTCACACACCAAATAGCATTATCTCATCAAATCGAGGTGTAACTTTTCCTCACACACCAAGTAGTATTATCTTATCAAAACGAGGTGTAACGTTCTTTCACACACCAAATGGCATTAACTCATCAAAACGCAGTGTATCGTTCCTTTACACACCACTATCGAATGTAATAATATTTTTTTCAATCTATAAATATATAAAACATCCTATTCAAAGGAAAATTGTGAATTAATTAGCTATTTAGTTTATGTACCTCACGTAGCAATTTTATATAAATCATTATGTAAAATCATGTTAATTTTTCAGCGGTTTTTTCTAACAATGCGTATCCTGTCACAATTTCGGTCCTCATAACAATTACATGGTGTGTTGCCACCAATCGACCCTTTACAGGGTGTTTGTAAAAAAACGTTCTATAGAACGTGCAGTCAGCGAAACACGTGGGGTGTTCCGCGTGGATGGGTAGAGGCTGGCGAAGAGATTTTTATTTGAGAAACTTTTTTCACTGCCACCCTGTCTGCCAACTAAGCAAATACCTAACACCGTGGTAGAGACGCAAAGCACGGCGAACATGTCAGGTATTTGGAAAACCACTATTTATTTATTTTTATTGATTTAGGACAACAAACAATTATAGAAATAGTGGTTCGCCCCGAACTGAGATCTCGCGAGTCTACCATAAAACAAAAAAAATATTATTCGTAATCTTTGACTATCAAAATAGTACCACGAAATAAAAACCAACTTACTTGACCTACAGTTTCATTCAAATTACAGGTAACGGGAGTTCATGTTAATTGGTTACACTTTTTTGGGTTACAAATTGCAGTTATTCTAGATTTCAGACTTTTGCCTATATGTTTGATACATAAGCTACACACATACCAAATAACAGCACTGTGGGGTCACTGGTGTACCCTGTGAATTTTGTCAAAGTTTAGTTTTTATTATGGCTAATAACTCAAAAACTGCAAAAACTTTACTAAAAATAAAAACGGGATCAAAATGTACTAATAAAGACCTTTTATTTGACGTCTCACTTGGCCTAATAGTCTCATTTTAATTTTTTTTTACCCCTCTTGCATCCCAATATCTCAACAATCCCCCAAAACTTTTAGCTAATTGAGTCACACCCAAATTATGCTATCATTACCTATATACCAAATTTCACGATGATCGGATAAACGCTTAGAAAGTTATCCTTGGACAAACAAACATCCATACATACAACGCCAATTTGCCCAAGTTGATTTGTAGATCTTGCTTCGCTCGATCAATTAGGTTGCTTAATACTAATACTAAACAATACTATGTTTAGTATTAGTATTAAGTAACCTACCTATTGAGTACCTACCTATTAACCTAATAAGTAACCTTTAGATATAATCAGCCCCGATGTCCACAATATGGGCAAATTACAAGGACATAAAAAGTACTAATGCATACTTAAGCAAATAAATAATACCTATCTGTAGGTTGCCTATATACAAGAACAAGATAACTTTAGCGATACTTTTATAACACTACTAGTTGTTGCCCGAGACTTTGTACGCGTTACACTACTAATGTGAAGGTAACCTAGAAATAAAGCTAAACACGCTGTTGCAACTTGACTTGACACCCCATTTTTATCCTATAGGACCTGATTTATGGGATAAAAATAGCCTATGTGGTTACCCAGGTTATAATTTACTAACATACTAAATTTCATCGAAATCGGTTCCGCCGTTACCACGTGATTAAGTAACAAATAAACAAACATCCAAACTTTCTCAATTATAATATAATATTAGAGTGATGTCGTTAGAGGAGAACATACTCGCTGTCTTTACTGAATTTGCGAATACATTGGTGTTGTTTACGCTAACTAAATTGTGTAAAATACGAACGGTTTTATTTTGTTCACACTAAAGATCAAATTAGAATGAAATTTAAAGTGACAATTCTAAAATTAAATAATTTTTTTTATGATGGCATGATTGCGGGCTAGTTTTAGTGATCAATCAAATTGGTGTTGATTAAAACTAGCCTGCAAACACGCCTTCTTAATTAAAAATACTTAAATTTAGAACTGTCACTTTGTGTACTGTGAACAAAATAAGACCGTTCGTCTTTACACAATTTTAGTCAGCGTAAACAATTGAATTGCCACCCTTTTCTCTCGGAAATTACGGAGCCCTCGATGCGTGAGTCAGACTCGCACTTAAAAAAAAAAAAGGTTTTTTATACTGCTCCATTTTGCTAGACAGCTTTCAGGGCAGTGTGTCTCGTAATAAAGTAAATACCTAAACCTACGGCTGCGGTGAACAGGGTTTAACTCATTTCCCGAACAACGTTTCCAATATGTGGGGGTGAATAGAAATCGAACAAATCGAAGCGAATAACAGGGATTATTATTAAATCACTGTGAATTTACAATGATGTTGCACAATGTTTTGGATTTTGTCTTGTCAACTTTTTTAACAATACAAAATTGGTTTCATTTTGCAAATTAGCACACAAAATAGACAAAGAAGCAATAAATAAATAATGCTGGACATTTCACACAGTTCTATGTAGCCCCAAACTAAGCAAAGCTTGTACTGGCGGAAGCAGATTTTTTTTTAATATTAATTATATGCCAGCGTTTGACCTGACGGTCTCGCCTGATGATAAGCGATGATGCAGTCTACGATGGTACACGCTTGTCTAGAAGAAACCTATTCACTCGCTACTTCAAGACCCCTAGGTTATAGTTATCATGAAACACAGAATTAGGCAAGGCGTTCCACTCCTTGACGGTGCGCATAATAAAGGTGGAAGAGTACCGCTTTGTGCGTATGGGACTGACTAAATGCTAAAATGTTGTCTATAAAATGAATCTGTTATTGGCATTAAGCATTAGCTATAAAAGTTTTTTACATTGATATCAAGTGCTTTTGATACTGTAATGATTAAAAAAAAGAACCAAATTGAACCCAAAACCTCCTGAGTCCAGAGCCTCCTGAGGCCCACTGCGCCACGGAGGTCGTCAATGAAACTAAAATGTTTATAAAACTGCAAACAATATTAGTCTTTTTGATTTTGTTTTGTCCTGTCCATCCAAAGGTTGTCTGGAAGAGATCGCTTTTAGCGATAAGACCGCCCATTGTACTTACCTTAATTTTTGTGTATTTTTATTGTATTTTAATTATGTTGGTGTGCAATAAAGAGTATTCTATTCTATTCTATTCTATTAGTGCTTCTAAATAACTTACGAGCACACGAATGGTGACGTATTGCAAACTTCTTTTTTTTGATGCATGAGTAATTTTCTGCTTCTAACAATATTAGCTAAAAATTGGGTAATAACACAGGAAATGTGCCGATATCTCGAAAAAAGACTTCGACGGAGCTTTTCACTGCAGTCACCCTCCTACCATCCTTGATTTACCTCATAGGTGGTAGATAAAAGCCATATTTATTTTCTTTCTTTGTGCAATTCAGTAGTTTTGCTTTGAAGTGAAGGGTGTTTTCTTCAGATGTTATATTTAAAGATACTTTCCAGTTCACGCATTTAAATCACTGCTGTGGAAAATGTACACTGTCCAAATTGTTTGAGCCATTGTATTATTTCACGAAATCTATCTGTGAAAAAAATTAAATGATGTTTGTTGGGAAGCGCAACACTTGAGAATAGCTGGACAGATTTGGCAAATTTTTTTAATGCTCGTTTAATGTTATTGGAAAATTCAGGAAAAACTGTCAGCTTTTTTTTAAGTATCGGTATATATGTATACCGGAGGGGGGGGGGGGGGGGTCAGCAAGTTCTAAATAAAATAAACAGTACAATATAATTTTAATCTTTGTGACCATCGCTGTTAGCGCCTGCATAAATAAGCACAGCAAACACAAAAGCTCCTTGCATCAAAAAAGCTTCAATCCCCACATTCAGTTCTTTTTGTCATAATCGTCCACAAATTGGCCAATTATACACGATTTCCATAAATAAATGCGTAGGGAGTAAGTATGCATATTACCATTTGCATGAAATTAACACCCTCATTTTCATACGATTTTCACGGTATTATACTTATTGAAGAGGCATAAAATACTTTTTGTAAACAATGAAAAGAGGTCGAAGACCTTTCTTTGTGTACGTCTGTTGCTAGGTAACGCAAAAAAAAACAATAACAAAGCTTGCTATCTAGCTTTTGACTTTATTTCCAGTGAAATGTGGTCTACATTGCAAGTTTTTGGTATCAGTTTATTTTGAAGGGAAAAGTGGGTTATGAGGTGAAATCATTAGGACGATGATATTGATTTCGAGTTGAAAGTTCATTGAATGCTTACTGCAATTATCATAACCAACATTCTGCAGCCGAGTAAAAATAAGAATACACTGGATAGGTAAACTAGAATTACATTAATTAAATTAAATTTAAAAATAAATAAAAATTAATTTAAATTGCATAAAAACACAATAGATTTTTAATTATGTACCACTAAGATGACAAACAAGATACGTAATACCTGATGGTCACTAAGCGGTTACTTTAACTTAGCATATTGATGTTTGTAATATTGTAACATCAAAGGTATCACTTGCGCGTTGTCACCATGAGACTAAACACACACATTGCAATATTTAGTGCACTAAATTCAGATAGAATAAATTGAGCATGTACCTATCTTTACACTGGTCGGAATTCAAAGTCTTTCATTTATTCATTTATTTACCATTTCAGCACGTTGCATAATATTGGTGCCAAAAATACAAATAAATAAAAATAAACTAATTACAACTAAGCAGAACATTGGAAAAAATAATTTAACAGATGAAAAGTCTTATGTACCTGTTTTATCAATACCACCCATACCCTTTAAACCGGCATAGAACAATGCGAGCATTACTGCTTGATTTGCTTGAAGACATAAAAAACAACCAGCCTTGTTTCAAAGTGATCCTTGTGATTTAAATGAATAAAAATATTTGACTTTGACTCAACTGTAGATTTTTTAATAGTTTTAAACAATTTTCAATAACAATTCATTTTTGAAACTATAGTTTCTTATGTAATAGAGCTAACGGCTCTGTGTTCCGTAAAGAAATATCCTAATAATTTTGAACCTGAACAGTGAGCCCGTAGCAAAGTTGGAATCGCGTCCCCGTATCAAGGGGAAGTTTGCAGATTAAAATCCCATCTAGTTAGTAATATTTAGGATTATTTTTGTAAAATTCTATACTTGAGCCCCGGTTTAGTTTTGAGTTTAGTTTTCATCTATAGAGGAAGTCTAATAGGTCCGATTTGACATCAATCATGATAATTTTGTACGAATGTTTACACAAGAACTCAAAAAATCAATCGTATACGTAATTCCAAATAATTATTATGTTTTCCATAGAATATAACACCTCCGACGACGACCTCCGTGGCGCAGTGGGCGAATAGCCGGCTGAGACGCAGGAGGTAGTGGGTTCGATTCCCGCCGCGGAACAAATGTTTGCATAATCTACAGATATTTGTTCCGGTTCTGGATGTTTTTCTATATATCATAAGTATGTATTTACAAAAAAAAAGTACATATATAAGTATTCTATCAGTTATCTGGTTCCCATAGTACAAGCTCTGCTTAGTTTGGGGCTAGATAGCGCTGTGTGAAATGTCCAGCAAAATGTATTATTATTTTATTATTATAGAATATAACAATACGTATAGGTATAAAAAAATTTCCTCAAACTCCCTCAACATTATTCCCTCTTTTAATGATTCAACAATTCCTTTATGGAATATTCGTATAAACTAATAAAATGCAGTGGAGTTGTAAAGTTAACGAGTTTCGTCTAATTGTTTGGAAGTTGTGTCGCTAGGGGCTGATGACATTTCACTGAATGTATTTTTTTCTTGCCATTTATTATTATGACTTGAGACTGAGATGAATGCTTATTTTTTTAATACACTGGGTGAATTTGTAAACAGTCGACTTTTAAGACAGTTAACTCATAGTCCAAAACAGTAATCTGTGATAATTTCAATCATATTTTATATCTAGTTGAAATTCCACTAAAACATATGAGCTGAACTGTTAAAGATGCGGACATGAATGAGAAGGATATTTCATTATTGGTAACTATTTAATTACAAAGAGAAGCAATCATAAATCAAAACTTAAAGAATAGAAATAAAAATATTCGCTAACTATACTCACTATGATCCCTAGTCCATGGGTCGAAAATATTGCAAATTAACTTGGAGTCATTAGGAATGTTTCTAGAATTAGTTTAATTTTTTAATTTATTTAGACAAGTGTACTCCAATTGAAAAGTTCATTGCCGACTCTTTTAGGTATTTCGACTTAAAATAAGGGTTCGCAAACCATATGGACGCAAGAGGTAGCGGGTTCGATTCCCGCCACGAAACAAATGTTTGCATAATCTACAGATATTTGTTCCGTTTCTGGGTGTTTTTATATTATAAGTATGTATTTACAAATAAAAAAAAAAGAAGTATATAAATATTCTATCAGTTATCTGGTTCCCATAGTACAAGCTCTGCTTAGTTTGGGGCTAGATAGCGCTGTGTGAAATGTCCAGCAATATTTATATTATCAGTAACGAACATCTTGTAATTTATTAATGATATACTGCTTTCATCAAATACACAGCATACATGCAATGAACCCCCTATCAGCTTTTAATTGTAAATTGTAAACTTTTGCGTATATTTTTTGCATTGTTTTCGAGTCGCTTAATGAAGAAAGTTGCGCTTTGTTGCCTCGGTGGAAAATCGAGCGGAAATAACCCCCTGGTTGTTATTTTTTCTTGTTTTTATTAGTAAGGTAGATCCACGACTGGCTTTTGCTGTTATTTGTTTTCGGATATTGTTCTTTAGTCCCTTTGTTCTTTGTTGGAGCACATTTTCTAATTAGACATAGTTCTTTCTGATACAAAACATGAATAAGAGGAGAACTGAGGAGCACGTATGATAGTGATAAGAATGTGATGAGAGTGAATGAGGCAAAAGAAGTATGTCAGGATCGTAGCAAGTGGAGATCCGTGGTTTGTGCCTACCCCTCTGAGATAAAGGCATGATATTATAGTATGTACGAGTATGACGACCTTCGTGACGCAGTGAGCAAATACCTGGTCACTGCGCGTGGAACAAATGCTTTCATGATCTACAGATATTTGTTCCGGGTCCGGGTGGTTATATGAATGAATGAACGAAAACACTTTATTGTACACAATAAAAACAAAAAAAAAATACTAACAAAATAGCAAACACAAAGCAAATATGTAGTATAATGAGCGGTCTTATCGCTTAGACGCGATCTCTTCCAGACAACCTTTGGATGGAGAGGTTTTTGTTATAACAAAGATAATGGTCGGGAATGTACATTTATGGCTGAACTATTTAAGAAGAGAGTGCGTCTAATACCAAAATAAGAATATAATTAAATACTAAAATTTATAAATAAATATGAAGACAAATAGAATATAAGTACTTACATTAAATATATACATATATAGATACATATATATTATTAATATGTAATATAAAGATGAGCTTATACATGCGATTACATATATAAATGAATTGTTCGATACTACGACGTTTCTGACAAATAGATAGATAGATAGATAGATAACTCTTTATTGAATTACCACACAAACAGAAATAATACAAAAATAAATATAAGGCTAGAATAAATAAGGCAATACAATGGGCGGCCTTATCGCCGAAAGCGATCTCTTCCAGGCAACCTTTGGATGGAGCGAAATTTATAATATGGAGTGCGGTGTACTTTGTAGGATATATTTACACAAATATTCTTAGGTATACTAAAAAATATGACAAAGTTCCAATCCTAATACTTAAAATACTTATAAAATAGACTAATATATAGGTATATGCAAATAGCTAACTATACTAACAGATAAAATGTTTAAATAGTAAATAATTAACGCTGGGAAGATGACATCGTCAGGTAATGTTGCTTCACCTTCAGCTTGAATGTGTGTAAGGAGGATGGCCGTCTTATTTCTTCGGGCAGAGCATTCCACAGCCGAACAGCCTGGACAGTAAAAGAAGCGCTGTAAAAGGAAGTGCTGTGCGAAGGAGTTCTGAGTATCAAGTTTTTACAAATACAAACTTTTAACCCTAGATTTAAATAGTTATGGCTAAGGATGAGGCTTGCTGTATTATTACTGGTATGTAACGCGTTCCATAGACTATATGTATAATGCAATAAGTATTTACATTCAAAAAAATATTCTGCAGTTACCTGGTTCCTATAGTACAAGCTATGCGTAGTTTGGGGCTTGATATGTGATTAGTAACAGGTGAAAAAAGTTCATCAATTCCAAAACTCGAATGGTGCACTATGATGTAGTTCTTTGAAACTATCATAGCGAGCATCAATCAATACATTGAAGCCCAGTATTCCTCACGTAAAGGAAATGTTGGCACGAGAGACGCCGCTTTGCGGCTGACTCGGACATTGAACACCACATAAATAGGGCTGCTAAGCCTGTCATTTGATACCTAGATCCACGCCTGATGAGGTTCTGTGATAAATTGTATTATGCTACGTGATAATCGCGAATATTTTGTTAGGTAATACTTAGGGGGTATGTACTTGTTATTGAACGGTTGTACCGAAAACTAAATTCCTGAGAAAAAGGAGAGGTATCCCAGCGAGGTAAATAAGGGTTTAATTTTTCTTTCTGAGGTACAGAATCCTAAAAAACAGTAAGCCATATAGCTATAAGTATATAGTATATATAAGTATATAATATATAAGTATATAGCAGTAAGCATATAAGCTTTGAAAACAATCTCAATTAAACTGCTCTAGATCACTAACATGATACATATTATGATTATTTATGTTTTATTTTATGCTTGAATATTTTATTTTGCATTTTAATGATAGCCAACCCTATCTTTGTATCGCAGGTAGACTATTAGAAACTACTGGCAAACACTTTGAAAGCTTTTGTTTACTGCGTAGTATTACTACATAGTTAGCTTTGTTCACAACTAAGCTAACTACGAATAACTTATCTGGAACTATGAAGTTATAAAGCTTAATAATGTTTGTTTGTTTTGATATAAATAAATACATAATAAATAAATATTGCAGGACATTTCACACAGCGCTATCTAACCCCAACTAAGCAGCGCTTATACTATGGGAACCAGATGACTAATAGAATACTTATATCCTTTCTTTTTGTAAATACATACTTATAATATATAGAAAAACATATAGACCCGAAACAAATATCTGTAATGTTGTATGCAAACGTTTGTTCCGCGGCGGAAATCGAACCCGCTACCTCCTGCGTCTCAGCTGGCTATTCGCCCACTGCGCCACGGAGTTCGTCGGATATGCTGGTTTTGATTGCTTGTCTAGTTTATGAAGAAGTTACTTTTCCTAAATTTTAAAACTTAGAGTCTCTGTTTTGTGCCGGGGGTTAAAATAAAACTGGCACAACTAAGAACCACCCCAAATATATTAGCTTTCTATTTGAAAAAACCGCGTCTGAATCGGTCAAGCCCTCTAATATTGGTCTATACTTAGAACAAAGATAAATAGTTACTGTGAGTATGTGAGCTACCCCTTACACATAATATACAATTTTATATTATGTTAGTGTATTTTAATTATGATCAGTATGAAAACTGTATCAAAACAGGCACAATTTAATCTCCAGCTAAAAGTTTTCAGTGCAACGTCGTTGAAAAGTAATTTACCACTTTGGTCAGCCTGATACCAAAAGTAGGAAATTGAAAACGTCAAATGCATTCCCTCTGTGGAGGGAAGAATGAAAATCCCATCCGCCCGAACATTTGCCGGACATTTTGCGGCCGCATTGCAATGGTATTCTAATCAAACATGTGGTTTGTCATTTCCTCTGTGAGAGACAATCCTACGAGTATATTATATAGAAGTATATTTATATGTTATAAATAACTAGAGTTAGAGAAATATTGATTGTTCGGCCTGTACTTTAGAGGTAGTAGAGGTTTAATAGAACTGGTAATTGTACGAAAAGCGCTTTTATCCTTTCTTAAACAAACACTGTTTTTTCTAAGACTTAATTAATTCTGATTGGTAAAGTTTAATCAATTAATTTTTTTTTATTCTAACCTATCTCGTCCCACTTCTAGGCAAAGGTCTCCTCAAGCCCCTCCAAACATCCCTATCCGTCGATATCTCCCACCATCCTTTTTCGAAGGTGTTGAGATCGTCCCGCCAACGCTTTCTCGGCCGACCCCGACACGTCGCCTTCCGTCTTCAGGCGTCCATGGTGTTACAATATGGGCTCATTTCTCGGAGCGCATTCGGCCGACGTGGCCTGCCTAGTCCTACTTTAGTCCAGCCAATCTCTTCTCTACATCTACAATGGCAGTAAGTAAGCGCAGCATGGTGTTACATGATAACCGTGTTACACCGAGTTGGTCGACACGTTTGAAGCCGAGAATACTGCGCTCTATTGCCCTTTGGTAAATCTTGAGCTTTGACTTTTTGAATTCAGTCAGCCCAGACACCGAGACCGTAAGTTAGGATGGGCAGGAAGATCACCCTTCACGTGCTTCTTGATGGACCAGTAGAGTAGAAATAAATCTAGGCAAACTGATACTGATACTTATTTTTACACTTTTGAGTCAGAAGGGAAGAAAACACGCTAAGCCATGTAAACGCAAGGGTTTGAATTAATTAATTAATGCAAATTCTTTACAATATCTCTTAATCATTACCTATTACAAATTCAGGGCTTATCACGTACCGTTTTATCGGTGTTTCGACCGACAATGTTTTTGTTTCGTGAACCTTCATCAGGGTGATCCGCTCCGAACTGCCTACTTACCTACTTACTTACGAGAAGCAAGTAAAAACTATAATGAGCAGTCTTATTTCTAAGGAAAGCGATCTTCTAGACAACCTTTGGATAGAGATAGGGTTCGTTTGGCTTAGTTTTTTTTATATCACTAAGGTAGCAAACAAGCATACGGCCCACCTGATGGTAAGCGGTTACCGTAGCCTATGGACGTTTGTAACACCAAAGGTAGTACTCGCGCGTTGCCGACCCCTTAAAAATGTCAAAAAGCCTTTTTTCAAAAACCCCATACTGTGTAGTCCTTGGGGGAAAACCTCGGCAGGGAGACCATTCCACAAGCGAAGTGTTCGCGGGAGGAAACTCTTCTGGAACCTCACGGTACGCGACCACATCGTCTCCAAGGTGTGTGGATGGATGCGAGAGGTGCGATGGTAAAACGAGCCTGCAGGCACCATATTCAAACAATTCCTCAGAACACAACCCATTATACAAGCGGTAGAACACACACAGGGAGGCAAAATCTCTCCTGAGACTTAAGGGCTCAATACCGCTTGTGAGAATGGGATCGTCAACAATTCTCACAGCTCGTCTTTGAACAGAGTCAAATGGCTGTAGTTGATATCCAGGTGCTCCTGCCCATAAATGACAACAATTAAATACTCCATGTGGGGCCGGACTTGTGGCTTATAATAAGAGCAGCCTTTGCCCCGCACTTGAAGTACTGATTTACTCTGTTGAGCATGCCGAGCTTTTTGGATGCCAACTTGGCCTTGTCTTCTAAGTGAAACTGCCCGTCACTGGATATGTCGACACCCAGGATCCCAATGCTCTTAGAAATGGTTAATGGTGTGTTCTGAAATTGTGTACCTACAGTAAATGGGGTTTTTATACGGTGAACGCACTAACCTGTGTCTTTGTGGGGTTGAACTGAACCAGGTTTAATTCTCCACAATGGGAAACTCTGGTTAATATGCCCTCAATATCAGACACAAGATATTCTCAATTTTCAAATTAATAAATTATTAAATAGAATCTAAATTGTTGTCATAAATATCCCGTTTGTTGAATTTTTCTTATCCACAAGCGAACATAAACCATTGGGCTATCCCAAGTTTTAGCGATAAAAAAGATTGTTTCAGAGTAACTACGCACTTAATCACTTGAAACATAAGTGGATACAACTTATGGATCCGTAGCACGCAAGTTTACGCATCTTAGAGCGCGTGCACACTTGACCAAAGTGTCAAGTCGTTCTTATAATGCCAAAAAGTCGGAGCTAATGGTCTTCAGGTCGGGTACCAAGTGCCCTAAGTTTGTTCCCCCCGTGACTCTCAATGGGGCACCACTAAAAAGGGTATTCCAATTTAAATATCTAGGGCATCTGGTAACTGACGACTTGCGAGATGATACCGATATGGAGAGAGAACGCAGAGCATTGGCATTGGCTCTGCGAGTCCAATTTAATGATGCGTTCAGGGCGCTGTTGCGGCTTCCGCGCTTCTGTAGTGCCTCAGGCATGTTCGCCGAAGCACGAGCAGACAACCTTGATGCCATCTGGCGTAAAAAAACAGCCTCACTAATGCGCACGGTGCGCGAGAGCGGCAACACCATCCTGAACGTCATTGCCAATAAATTCGACTGTCCTCTGATGTGGAAGCTCACGCAGAGGACTAAATCGCAATCAGTGATTAAGTACTAACTGCCCTAGATTTAAGCTTTTTACTAACAAAATAGATCCATTGTTATCTGATAAATAAATAAATAATAATAATAATAAGTTTTGGGTGGCATTAGCACATTTTTATTTTATGGAGGATTCCCAGCCTAATAATATGTCAAAGAACTCTGATTTAAAGTGTGCGAGTAACTGACTTTGAGTCTGTGATGCAAGAGTGTTGTGAGAGGATACACCTCTAAGATACACTTTTTACAAGAATAAAATCGCAAAACCTTCTTATATCACCTGTCTCTTGGACGTAGAGCCTACTTTACAAACAGTTTTACTAAGCATTCAAAATCAAATTCCAATTGGTTGTAGAGCAAACATTGTGCTCGTAAGGACAATGAATCCATTTCATATATTATTATAATTTTAGTATCCATGTTATTATATGTTGCAATTTAAACTACAAATAATGACAGACTATATTTTTGAGACCATAAATAATAAATAATTATTATGTTTTTTCAATCCAAAAACTTTATATTTTAGTTTTTGCGCCTAATGGTCTAGATATACGGTATACATCATAACTACACTGCATCGAAACTACGAACCGTATGTAAGAACTGTTCGCCAACTGCACGCCAACTGCAAACGGACTGCACAGATTGTTGCCAGCGTGCAGTTATGATGCAGTCCATCTGTCTAGACCCTAACATACCTAACGTATTTTTTGTACTCTTACCCCCCTGCCGTATGCACCGTACGCTCTCTGTTGACTGATACAATACGCTAGTTCTCTAACATATCCTCGAGTAGCATTTTATAGATTTGCTCGAGATTTTGATGACAACAAGAAAATTTTATGGATATATTTATTTTATGTATTGAAACCGTCTCTTCAATATAATTAGTTCAAATTGCAACACATTATATTATACACCCCACGTCGATGATTCCGGTCATAGAGCGTAGAGTAGTGTTGCGGATTCTATCGGTCCGCTTAACACCTAAAATGCTACGCTCCATCGCTCGTTGGCATACCCCGAGTTTGAACTTTTGTGAGTCCGTCAATGACCAAGTCTGAGCACCGTAGGTTAGAATGGGTAAGATATATACCACACATACCTCGACATATTATCGACGAAGTGTATACGAACCTTTATAAACCCGAAATGTTACTTCTTACGACCAAACAGGTGAGTTTCCCAACTTTTCTTATTAAAAGAACTGTTAACTGACGAAGAAAAGTTAATGGATCTAACTGTTCATTGAATTTTATAAATCCAAGAAAGAGTGGGGAAATTCATATTTAGTGCCTGGCACAATGATGATAATTTAAGAAAATTTAAACGCAGCTAACTCGCAATTTTTTTGATGTGTGATTTTTTTGACACCCATTATCGTAATATTACAAAAATCCTTTGTATCTATCTAAAGGTTATCTGGAAGAAATCGTTTCTAAGCGATGACATTGCCCATTGTTCTAGTGGCCTTTGTAGTTTTATATTTATGTTTGTTTCATTGTGGTATAGAATAAAGTGTATTCATTAACTCATCGCGTGAATATAGAATAAAACCATCTTGCAAATCTTGCTTGAATGCTACGTTGAAACCTTCCAAAACATTTTTAAATCTAACCATATTCTGCCGCGTCCAATTCTAACCATACCCACAAGTGGATACTTTGATGAGTGATTGATTAAGAAATAAAGATAAAATTAAAAAAAAGCATGTGTGCAATTCACACGTGGTAGAAGTAAAACCTTCAAAAATGTTGGTTTCAAGATAATGAGACGAATGTAAAATTTCGGGAAGATGATAATTGTAGGTTTTAGTAATGATCATAGTGGTGCAAAGTTAGTTAATTATTAACACGAGTGGAGGGAGTACGAAGCAAAACACAAAGAGAACCACGAACATAAGAAACACTGTATAATGCTTCGTATCTCATTTTCTTCCACGTTAAATCTTATGAATTTATGTGTCTGTCTCTTTTTACTGTCGATTTTTCGTTTCATCGACTTTCAAATCACAACGATGCTAAAGAAGTTTCACTTCTAAAATTAAAAGTACTTTATTACCTTAAAGTAACTTTAAAGCACTATGTTGGAGCCCCATCTACCAAACTAAGCTGTTGTCAACTTGTATCTTGGTAAATAGTGCGTTCCCTTTTATTCCAATTAATAGATAAATAATATCTTTATTGCACACCATTAACATAAACAAAAAAATAACAAAACAAATAATATTTAAATCATAGATACAATGGGCGACCTTATCGCTAAACGCGATCTCTTCCAGGCAACCTTTGGATGGACAGGATATGGGCGACCTTATCGCTAAACGCGATCTCTTCCAGGCAACCTTTGGATGGACAGGATCTATATGAACAAATGAGGACGGCGGCGGCGTAAATAAAACAGTTCTAACCTAACAGAATATTACAGTGTACTTACCAATTACACCCAAGAATTCCGAAAAAACTATTTTATGATTCGGTACACTAACCTTCATGTAGGAGCCTCCATGTCTCTCCTCACAATGTCGTCTGATATACCGTTGGCAGATATTCGACATTTTCCACTCTGAAAAGCAATAGTAACACGGTTAATCGTTTGTACAATCGAACACAATAGTCTTGTTATTTTCGTGGATTCTCTTCATGTCAATTCGTGTCTATATCCCTAGTTAAGAACTATCTAACTTTCGCTTTGTGTTATTTTCGTAATGTTTGCTTTACGTTCTTGTTTCTTTTGTATTGAGTACGGTCTGCAAATATAAATCTAGTTTACCATAAGATTGTATTTTATTTATACGTTAAATATTGAGAAAAATCTTTTTTTTTATAGTTGATAGCCAAACGCTTGACCACTACCTCACCTGATTGTAAGTGAAGGTGTGATCGAAGGTGGAACACGCTTGCCTTGAAAGAACTTATTCACTCTGGACTTGAAGACTCCAAGATAGTATAGTTCGGAAAAACATACGCCGGAAGTGAGTTCCACTCCTTACTTGTGCTAACAAGAAAAGTTGAAGCAAATCGTTTGGTACGGCAAGGTGGTATGCCGACCAGGTATGGGTGGTACTTTTCGGTACGTTTGCTTGTCCGGTGGTGGAAGGAGAAATGAGCCGTTGGATGCAGGCCGCACAAGAGCGGTCGCTTTGGAAATCTATGGGGGAGGCCTATGTTCAGCAGTGGCTGTTCTTGGGCTGATATGATAATAATGACATGTCATGCACATCAAATTATTTGATACAGTATTTTTAGGGTTCCGTACCTCAAAAGGTAAAACAAGGAACCCTTTTAAGATCACTCTCTTGTCCGTATATTCGTCTGTCCGTGTGTCACCACCGATTTTCTCAGGAATGGGTGGACCTAGCAAGTTCAAATTTATACCAGATACTGAGGTGTGTAGTCCCTATTAGGTGTATAAAATACAAGGTCCTGAGTCAATACGATAAAAAGATATGGACAAATTTAGATTTTCGCGAAAACTTGTAAGTACTTACCAAAATTTACCTTAATTTTCAAATTTTTTATTTTTCGGAATTTTCCCTTTACTTGTGCTGCTCTACATTGTTTTTAAGCAAAATTGACAATTCTAGGTCAATCTGAAGTACCCTATAGGTTTTGGGTCGAAAACCTATATGGTAGTTCCCCTAGAATCACGAAATTTGGCAAAAAGCAAGGTCTTACAGCACAAATAAAGGAAAAATTAAAAAAAAAAGTTGAAAATCAAAGGGTGTCCGCATACATACATAGTTGACGCCAATTAAGATAGTCCTCTGAGTTGTATGGGCGCTCGCTCATACAATTTAGAGGACTAGCTTAATCGGCACTAACCTCAAATAAGGTAAACAAATAAAATTGTGCTATTGAATAATATAAATATTTAAATAGGGCTCCCATACAACAGACATGATTTTTTTGCCGTTTTTATAGATAATGGCACGGAACCCTTCGTACGCGAGTCCGACTCGCACTTGGCCGTTTTTTATTATTTTGGAAACAACATTTTATCAAATGTCAACATTGTTATTTTGGCCTAAGTATCGTATTTTACGTAATTTATATGTGTTTTTATATGTAGGAAGCAACAAATAAATTATTTTCAAAGACCGAAGTCTAGAAGAAATTCAACATGTAAATAACAAGAATAATAATGTAAACTTAACCCCACACGGTTTTCATTAAATAGCCAAACAGCTTAGCCGTCGACAAATTTAAATCACTCCAGTGGTTCTCAACTAGGGTGGTATAATGAAAACAGATCTAATAAACGTACAAACGTCTTTATTTAAAAAATAACTCAAGACTTTAATATGATTAGAATCGATGTCAATATTAGTATATTACTTAGGAAACTTTCGTGATTGATTTCAATCATTATTATAAATACGGGATTTATCACGTACCGTCTTATCGGTGTTTCGAGCGACAATGTTTCGGTTCATTCAACCTTCATCAGGGTTAGTGCGATCCGCCTCTGAATAACGTATCGCCTCGCACATATTATATTATAGTTATTTTTGTATGGATATGTTTTTTCCAAAGTTTTTTTTACATAGGTATCGCCGTGTCACAGTTATAACTAATAATACTATAGGTACTGCTGTGTCTAAATATTTAAAGTCACCAAAGCCGTCAAACAATTTATGGGCTATGTTTAGCAGTTGACATCCTAATGCTAATAAGATGATTATGATAAAATTATTATTATTATCAGCCCATAGAGGCCCACTGCAGGGCAAAGGCCTCCCATCCCTACTTCCACCAATCCCGGTTATTGGCTAATTGGGTAAGTGACTGCCTCCGTGGCGCAGTGGGCGTATAGCCGGCTGAGACGCAGGAGGTAGCGGGTTTGATTCCCGCCGCGGAACAAATGTTTGCATGATCTACAGATATTTGTTCCGTGTCTGGGTGTTTTTTCTATATATTATAAGTACATATGTATTTACAAAAAAAAAGTATATAAGTATTCTATCAGTTATCTGGTTCCCATAGTACAAGCTCTGCTTAGTTTGAGGCTAGATAGCGCTGTGTGAAATATCCAGCGCTATTTATTTATTTATTATTTATAATTGGGGCCACACTTTATGGTATGCATCCAGTTCATACCTCCATCTCCGCCTGGGTCTACCACGAGGCCGCCGCCCGTTTGGAACTCATTCTGCAGTGATTTTCGCCAATAGCTCCTCTGACATACGACAACCCTGTCCCCTGCCCAGTCCCACTTCAATTTTGCGGATGTCAGAGCCACGTCAGCTATTTGCTATAATACGTTTTGGAGCGCAGTGTTGAGTTTCTTATAGGGTCTGTGAGCCTGACTCCGAGGATACTGCACTCCATAGCTCGTTGACAAACACCGAGGCGGGACTTTTGAATATTGGTGAGGGGCCCTGTGCACCATACGTGAGAATGGGGAGTATGCACTAATGATGATTATGATGAACTAAAATAAATAATTGATGGATATATCAATTTAATTAACTAACAATAATTGAAAGGATTTGGGGGAGCAGTAGGACGATATAGGTTAAATAAAAAAATCTACTGTGGTAGAATTTGAGGTTAAGTTCGTTGCGTTCATTGTAGAATATAAGATTTATTCGACAAAAAATAGCTAACTATTACTAAAATAGATAACTATTTATACAACACAAGTTTGTATAGTTTAGTACTAATTATATTAATCAAAATATATTTATATTTCGTCTAAAGTTTGAGAAGCTTGTTGTTATAGTCTCCGGAAGGAAGGCGTAACTAGAGACGCATAGGAAGTATTGAATAGGTTTGTACGAGCAGCGGGTAAGCAAACACTCCTTTGTACGAATCGGGATTTCAATTACCAACAAAAATAAACCTTCGAATAGTTCTTAACATACTAATCTTTCGTAGGATTAATGGAAACTAAAAATACACATAGATAACTTACACTTTTTTGCGAGGCTTTTTAAGTGTTTTTCGAGGATGTTATTAAAAAACGGAGCATTTTATATATGCATGTCGTTAATAACAATATTAAGTATAGTCATCGCAAAAGTATGAATAGTATATTATCCATAAGTATTTTCTTTAATTTATTTTACTTTAGTGTTTTTAAAATATTCATAAAACCTATACTTAATTGTTATTTTGTTCATAAAACAATTTAATTAGTTAAATTCCACTAATATTATAAACGCAAAAGTTGTATGTGTGGATGTTTGTTACTCTTTCACGCAAAAACTACGTAATGGATTTCGATGAAATTTGGTATGAACGAATATTATAACCTGGATTAATACATAGACTACTTTTTATTCCATAAATCAGTTTCCATGGGATATAAATGGGATGTCATAGTTTCTATATGTATTTTTGCACCCCAAAACAACGCGGGTGAAGCCGCTGGCAACAGCTAGTACATTATAATGTTTTCTTGAATTGAGATCTCTTGAAAATCATAATGCGTCTAAAATCTAGAATCTAGACCACTCTCTAAAACTCATTAAAATAACATGGGTATTTGTTTTATGATGTTTTTAATTGACGTTTTCTTTTGACAAGAGAACGGGATATAAAACAAACAAATTAAGTACCTACATAATTTCTGCCCGATGCGTGACCGTTCCCGTTGAGCGGGGATTTTCCTTTTATCGTCTGTGGCAATGATTGTGGGTGAAATGTTACCATCGTCATGTAGCATACTTATGTTAGCATTATTTGTATCTGTGCAAAAGAAACTCCTTGTGGATTCTGGAGGCTTCTAAGTTTGATTGCATTATTACGTATCTGTCTGATATTATTTGTGTCATATACATGTGGGTGTAGATGACTGACGAGTTAATTTTTATAAAATTAAAAAAAATCTAATGCTCTATTGTTGGTTCGGGCGTTAAAACCCAACATAACTAAGAACCACCCCAGTTAAACCGCATCCAAATCGGTCCATGTATTTGGGAATGACGATGCAACAGATAGACAGACACACAGACAGACCAACAGGCATAACATTTATAATGATTCCTTTTTTAAGCAGCTTGCCCATGTTAGTTTTAACATTTTCTAAAAAAAACTATTTTTGCATTAATATGCAGAAATTGATGTTTTGGCATCGAGTGAGTCTTCGTAACGGTCACATAATTACTTTACTTCTAATTTATCTGTACTCTAAAATATTCAAAACTAAGTAAAACGCGTTGGAATACTAATGCAGCTACTAGTTCAACATTTAGACTATGAAATGTTTTGAACAAATCCCATTTAAAATTAATAGGAAACTCCGCCATGGTTTAAATTCATACATTTTGGCTTTTTGAGCGCTCCAGTTAGAAGTTGTTAGCAATTTCCTGGTTGCCAAAAATGAGTGTCACTTTGCGAAAAGGGTACTTAAACAATGTACAGACGTGACCTAAATTCTAATGGGCATAAATATCTAGCATGAATATTTATTTTGTTTTTTTATAAACTGTTCTGGCTAGAAAATTAATAATGAGTTATTTTTTTCAGATACATTGATTTTAATTGTACAATGCGGCTGGCTAGACACGATTTCTTCTTGAGCTTTAATTTATTATCAACTTTACTGCCCCAACGGTCGTCAGTTATGTACCCCGCCCAATGCCACATTAGGTTTCTAACTTTATTTTATTAATTTATTCGGGAAGATAAACAGTCACACATTATGAAGTTAAACATAGTGTTAGTAGTTACATAAATAAATGCATTACCCACGACGTCATCCGCGGATTAATCCTCTGGGATATCTCAGTGACTTTGATTTGTCTACGAATGTCCTCATTTCTGATTCGATCTCGTAGAGAAATAACAAGCTTAACCCTCTCCATAGCAACACACGTCATTTTCAAAGCTTGTGTCTCCAACAGTACCAATCTGAAGTTGGTCGTGCGTACACTCACTATAAACGTTGCCAATTTGCATGTGGGGACGCAGGCTTTCACGAGATGAGTGTTTATGATAGCTATGTCCCCACCCTAAATATTTATTAGACTTATATATTGGATGGTGCAGCCGTTTTGGTGTTTACGTAAATTGTGGTAAGGGAAAATAAGCTATTTGGAGGACAGAATGACATATCGGAGCTGCGAAGTGCAAAAGTTTCGGGAATTTATTGGGCATAGGTGCAAAAGTGGGTGTTTTATATTAGGCTTTTCTATATTGTTATAATCTTGAAGAGGAATTCAGCGACGGTGGCATTCAGGCGAGGCGAGCGAGACATCGATTAGTTGTCTGGGCCGCAAGAAGTTTCATGTAAATATTATCTAATAGAAACTGCAGGCCTACTGGAGACAGCCTCTCAGCTGCCGCGCCGGCCGGAAGAAATAAACGAAATTAGAGTTCGGCGCCGTTGATTGCTAAAAAAAGGGATCGCTTAAAGATACAAGATATTTATATTACAAGATATATAAATTATATTTATTTGCATAAACAAGTGTACAATGAAGTATTAAAAACTAGGTAATGACACTTTATACTTGTTTTCCCTTATCGAGCATCGCAAATTAGTGAGGACAGGGGCAGCTTTCTTACAATAAAAATTTGAACAATAAATTAAACTAATCAATGAACATTTTAACATTAAGGTACCTACATTTACATATTTACAGAGTATTTAGATTACAGATATTACAGAAAATCACACTAATATTATAAATGTGAAAGTTTGGATGTTTGTTTATTTATTTGTTTGTTTGTTACTCAATCACGTCGTAACGACTGAACCGAATACAATTTGGTATATACGCAGCTTACAACCTGAATTATCTATAGGCTACCTTTTATCCCATAAATCAGTTCCCATCGGATAAAAATATATATAACGCGTACGAAACCGCCGTCGACAGTTAGTGTATTATAAAACTTAGCTGATAAAAATACGCTAAGTTGTCGAGTTCAATTCACCGAACCAGCGCTTGTGTCTGGTTCCATAGTACACAAAACGTGCCGAATACGATTTTAATAGACAGGAATCGTTAATCCGATGAGATTTACAATTCAAACAATCGAGATCCATCTTTGAATTCGGTGTTTGTGTTCATAATCGTTATTGTAGAGTTTTACAGAGTATCCTATTTCTGCGAACTGCGTGGAGATCTACCAATCTAAAATTGCACACCGGTCTACCGTGTCTATTTGAGGTTTAGGGCCTTATCACACTGGCGAGCGAGGCGATTTGTGAACATGTTCGCCGCTAGTTCGCGGCGAGTTCATAACGTGTACGCCGCGTGGTTACAATACATAAGTTTCAACAATAGTTTTTACAGTATGACTGGCTGAAGTGGCGGGGCGTGCGTGTTTACCTTGCGAGCAAACGCGGCGTGCACGTCGCGAACACATTCACAAATAGCCTCACTGGAAAGACGCTCTCTACTCGCCAGTGAGATAAGGTTCTTAGTTTCAGCAAGATATTATGTTGGACTTTCAAATAGTGAAGTTTCTTATAGGGCGGTAATTTTTCTTTTGCTCAGTGTTTTAAAGTTCAACCTTCATGAGGTTTCAGTGACTAGTCTGATTATAGCGATATAGCTGATAGCCGTATGTATACCTCTACACATAAATAATATGGCCTCAGTTTTACTAAAATTAGAATCGTTGGAAATTAGAATAGTCGGATGAAATGGCGCAGTGGATGAGTATCTAAATCAAAAAGATTTGATTCCTGCTACCATTATTGAATAAACAAGTTTCGGTTATTTCTAAAATAGCTCGAATAGTCCTGCTATTTTTTTCAGTGATTAGGTACGTGGTTAAGGCTAAGTTCATATGAACGCGCGGTACCGCGCGGTCAAAGATCAAACTAAATAGTGTTAATCTAAATCTAAACTAAATAGTGAGTTGCGCGCGGTAATGTAGACGATAAACACTATTTAGTGTGATCTTGTACCGCGCGGTTAGTACTTCCGCGAAGTCTTGTACCGCGCGTTCATATGAACTTAGCCATTTGGTTATAGGACCTGCATGTTATTTACCTTATTATTTCGTCTTTAAAGTGACAAAAGTACCGTCCAATTTTTTTTGTGCAACGAATGCTTATCAGGAACGCTCTAAAACCCAAACATTTTTGCAATAAAATTATGCAGTAAATATTTAGTTACAAATTCAAATCCCGGTCTGGCCGAGTGAGGGATTACGGGATTGTTCCCCCGTCATTTTGGATTCTATTTACTTAAGGTTATGTTTGTTGAAATTGTACACCACTATATTTGTAAGGATTATTGAGAGGGTTATGATCATAATTTTGGTGAGATATTATGTTATTTACTTTAAAGTTAATCATAGTCAAAACGCAGTATTTTGTGCATGAAATGAACTTAATATACCTGAGACGCTGTTTTTCTATTTGTCACCATTTTCACAGTCACTATATGGGTACCTACTCCAAGTGAAAAAATCAAAATGGCTTGATAAAAGCCAGTGCTATGAAGAGCTAATAAGGTCTAGTTTTGTAGGGCTACGAGTGGCAACTTAACTGCTTAGGTACAACAGTTTTGATTTTTGAATCGGAAATTTTGAGATTAACGTCACTACTAAAAAAATACCTCATTAAAATTACCAAACAATTAGCTTCATCTTTTCTCGTTAGCACGAGTAAGGAGTGGAACTCTCTTCCGGCGTATGTTCTCCGGACCAGTATAATCTCGAAGTCTTCAAGTCCAGAGTGCCGTGAGCAACCGTGCTCCATCTTCGATCACACCATCACTTGTTTACCACGAGGAGAGGTTGTGGTCAAGCGTTTGACTATTAACAATATGTTTTTATTAAATAAAATTTAATGTAGGAAAGTAATTACATTAAATGAAACCAACAATGTTCATTCTATGACGCCTATCACATCGTTCAGCTTGCGAAGCTGAGATCCAATCTGAGGTGTTACGATAACTTTACCCTAATACGTAATACTTTTCATTTCCTCGATAATATATGGCTTATGGAGCTTACCATGTCATACATACGGTATTAATTTACTTGAAGTAATATGAATATACCTACATACTTATTAAAATTTGTTATTGTGGTTTTAGTTTCATTAGACCGTCAACCAATAAACAGAGTCAACGATATAATACAAACAAATATATGTGATGCAAGGTGCTATCTTATGTCGGCTCTAGTCCCTCGTTTATCACCGCCATAATACGTGTGTGCTACTGCAAGCGAGTAGCGATTTTAAGGCCGCTGTAGACGTAAGCGTAGACGTGTGTGAACTTCCCTGACACCCACCGGGATACGCATACAAATAACGAACACTAACGGTCCGTTGCGTTCCGCAGCCGCAGCCATTTGGAAAGTGCTCGATGTCAGATGAAGATTGAGAAAATGGATCTAGTAGTTCATCTGATGAAGAGGCTATTTTTAATTAAAGACCTTTGGGTGTAAAAAATGGTTTTATGCAGTAATCAAATAATAATTACTATTACAATTAGCCCATATTGTTCCATTTTTGGGCAAAGGCCTCTCCCTATTTTCGCCATTAACACCAGTCCAGTGCCACCGTATACCAGTCCCTCCCACTTGACTACACTTGGTGGAGCCTTTATTAAAATAATAATAATAATTTTTATTTCTAGAAATTTATTCTGTTTGGAAACAGAATCATTCATTGCTATAAACTTTATTATATTTTCTAAACGTTATCCATACTAATATTGTAAATTCGAAGGTACCTCTGTCTCTCTGTATGTCCCTGAAATAATACCGTTTTTTAAAAGTTTGGTGTTCGTTATTATCGCTATATCGTCAGCAGTAGAACCAGCTCCTAACTCTCGAATTTGTCGCGCCCGTTTTTATTAACGCCAATTCCTCGACCAGTAACGAGCGTAATTTTTTAGAGAACCCCCGAGTATTTTCTGGCTCTAGGGTTTTATATGACACTACTGTCGAATGTGCTAGCTTAACTTGTTTGAAGATATACAAATATATTTATATTCATAAACTTAGTTGAACTGGGATTAATGTCGTGTCTCTATCGACCATAATAATACTGAATTTTGTCACTTCATTCACATATAGGGGTTTTCTTTATACTACCTGGAGATGGAACAAGCACATGACCTACTTGATGTTAAAAATTAAAATAAAATTGTTTATTTCACAATAACTTTTTTTTTATTAGCTTTTGCGACTTTAGTTTCACTGCGGCCACGAGGCTCATTGTGATCGGCACTTTTTTTTGTGTCGCCCCTAGTGGGCGTTTAAAGTATAACTTATGTGTTGATGGAAGTTGCGTGAGATATTCCTGTATTCTTTTATTAACCTGTAATCTTCGACTTCTGGCATTCTTGTACCTACTTATCCTTCTATTTACACCCACCTACTTCTTAGAGCCGGAAGTCAAGATTCGATATTACTTCTATGTCACCATCTTCTTTTGTGTTTTATTTTGTCCATGTGTCGTGTCAAATAAATGTTTTCATTTTCATTTCATTTTTCACTTATAACTAGTTTACAGTTACGGTCAGGTATCTCATTTTAAGCAAAAATATGCTTGAATTAGAAGACACCGTTCTTCTATAGCCATGGCAGTAACATTTTATAAGTATACGTACCTACAATACATTTCATTAAAAGTTTCAGTAAGTATATATAGTTAATTATAGTTAATGCGTTATTGATTTTATTTGGTTTGGTTTTGTGTGAGAGTTCGCCTACCTAAGACATACCTAACACTGTATTGCAAGTTTGAAATCTGTTTGTTTGACGGTCGGTTGTTACCGTTGGTTTTGTCGTTTGAGCAGTTGTTTGTAAGATAACACACCTTTTTCGGCACAGGGCTGATATTGATTATATTATTTCGATTGTTATTGTAAAAACAATTATCTGGGCACCATGCAAGCAAAGCAAATAAATTCTTGATGCAATAAATATTTTCCACTCGTCGCCATACTAGTGGTTATGTGAGAACAGTAGACCTCCTCGCGTTCCCTTGGTTGAATCTAGTGTCTACGGGTTCGTCTCGTGAAGGCGGAGAGGATTGCGTAGTCTAATTATAATTAGCGGTACTCTTCCACCTTTATTATGCGCAACGCCAAGGAGTGGAACGCCTTGCCTGAGTCTGTGTTTCCTGATAACTACAACGTAGGGGTCTTCAAGTGGCGAGTGAATAGGTTTCTTCTAGGCAAGCGTGTACCATCCTAGACTGCATCCTCGCTTACCATCAGGTGAAATCGTGGTCAAACGGTGGCCTATACCTAATTTATATTAAGAAAAGGTATGCACCTATAAATGTTGCGAAACATTTCAAAAATTGAAACCCATCCATATATAACGCTACAGAATACTTTCCCCTTTTCCCCCCCTCCACTCCCCCTTTTGTAATTTTTTTCGCAACATCTTTTGTATGAAATCCTTAGTGTGCTTAGTGTGCCTCTCAAATTTGATTGAAAAATAACGTCGATAAATAACGCTACCGCAAATTTCCCCACTTTACCCCCTATATTCCCCTAATTAAAATCGCGATTGACTAAAAAATTTAAGAAACTTGCTTGCTTGCTTGTTGACCAAAACACGCATACACACACTTCACACTCATTTGAATATACTCATGAAGTATACTCACCCTGACACACAAACACCCCCTATTACATACACACAAATAAATGAAAACACACACACGCACACAAACACACACACACAAACACACCCGCAAACATACATACACACACACATACGTACACATCCTACCCATGTACACCCACCGTATGTGCTCGCTACTGTTGGGTAACCTATTATCCTATTATATGTAAAAATTTGCTACCTGTAAAAAATAAAACATTTGTATGGCTATTGAAGAGCGGGGTCTTCTGACACAAGTATATATACTTAAAAGAAGATCCCAACAACCTTGTTATAGTTCTATATTTTTACAGATATAAAAAAACATTTTGATTTTTTGATTTTTTTATGTTGAAACATGCGACCTGCAGACGCAAACAGACAGACTGACAGACGGGCAATAGCATTTTTTTGGAAAATCTCGAAACTGAGACGCTTCGCTCGCTTCGCACTCTCAGTCAATTAAAGGTGGTAAAATGTACCTTTATAAAACTATTTGTCCTAATAACTTTTTAGTGAAACATTTATTTAAAATGGCACCCTCTCTTCTATTTTACTCGCAGGGCTAGGAGTCACCCCTTGCATATTCAGTTGCTTTAATATAAGGCTCAAGTGATATTACCACATTTTTCATAAACTCCGTCCACGCTAAATCTGAGTATTTATAAATTGTAACATTCCTACTGCAAACAATTGTATTTTATAGAACAGAAAGAATTAATGAATGAATACAAATAATCAGTGCACGTTTTCTAGATAACTGAACAGTATAAATGTAAATTTTATTGATTTGCTGACAATAATAGGACGTAACTAATGAGACACGCGTATATTTAGACATTAGTACTGTTCAGTTATCTAGTAAATGTGCACTGATTGTTTGTACAGGAATCGAACCAGCTTAAAGCCATTAACATATTGCAGATTTGTGTTGTTTTAATAGGTATCAATTACTATAATTATATTGTATGTATGTTTTACGGGAGTTAACCTAAAGGTTTTCACTCAGTGGTGCAGCAACGTTAGTTTTTTGCAATGCAATGTTTATACCCTGTCATGCAGACTTAGCGAACTTTATAATATCACGCAACGCGTATCATTTGAAAATGCATTTTACCAAGTTTGTGACATCGTAAAATTCCAAAGCTTTCAAAGCGATGAATTTTGTTGATGAAGAAACTGTGTAATCCCTTTTTCTTATGTCCAGCCATATCCATACTAACCTATTTTTATAAATTCAAAAGTAACTCATTCTGTCTGTCTCTCTGTCTGTTACATTTTCACCAATAAACGGCGGGCCCGATTTCTATGAAATTTAGTATATAATTAGTTAAATTACGACCTGGATAATGTAATATCACTCACTTTTTGATCTAGATTTTGATAGTGATATTCACGTTATCCAACGTAAATACTTACATGGGGAGATAGATTCTGTGTTTCCTTCTACCATACTTTAACATTTTCATCATTATTTTGGTCAGAAAACTCTAAATTCATTCTCAAACCCTTAAAAATACCCATTATTACATTTTTATATGGGTGGAAAGAGTAGAATTTTCACGAGAGTATAAATGTTGCTATATTTATTTTAATTTTTCAGGACTAGAAACTAACAAAAACAAAAATAAATAGGAGTACTGACATGACGTATTAGACATGTGCCATGTTTTCCATGTAAAATCGTAAGGTTTTACTTGGAATTTATATAGGACCTCTGAATGTGATGTATGGCTGTGCTGGCCGCTAACTATAATATTCTAAATTTTTAATTTTGGAACAGGTTCGACTGACATTGAGAGCATCCTTCAAAAAATACAGTCTTGTCACAGTCACAGTCTTGGGAACAGCCGGAAAAAGATCTCAGAGAGAAACGCTATAAACAGTCTCATTTTATCAATCAGTCAGCGCAGCCCGGTAACAGTTTGTTTTTGACGGCGAAACCCTACCGGCTTGAGCCTGGGAGCCTGACCCCCTCGGGGTTGGAGTCCTCACGTCTCCCTCTTGGACCCTCGAGGCCGGAGACCTTTACTCAATACAGACCTGGAGGTCTAGCCTGCTGCATCAACCGAGATCTGGTGGCCTAACCTTGGAATCGCCCACCGCATTTACTACTAACATCAACACAAAATCATGGTTATTATGGTGTATATATGTGAATTTGTGATATAACTGCTTAAGTATATACATATATATTATCAACCTTTTTGTGTTTTTGCACGTAATTTGTTAAATTCGTGGTAATTATATGTATGTATGAATGCATGATGTAACTACTTGTGTATATAAAAAATCTATGTATTTTATCAACCTATTTGTGTTTGTTTAAGTCGTATTTTTAGTTTAATTTAGACTGTCTATTTATAAATTCTTTTTATATAAAGTAAATCCGTTTTGGTCGTAAGTTAAGCTTATAGTAATAGTTTGTTTCTGTATAATAAGGGATGTGGATTTTGTTAAATAAATAAAAATAAAATAAATAAAATCCTGATCTTCTCCAACCAGAACACGGTGGAGCTATTTCGTTCTCTCGGCCTCTTGTCGACGTCGGCTAGATGCTTCACTAGCCCTCAACCAGCGCGTATTCTGCCGGTCCTGCAGACTCCGGGACTTACCAATTGTGCACACCATAGTGGGACATAAAGTGTTTCTGATAAGTATCGTGTTCATAGTCATTGTATAAATCATTGTATTAAATCATAAGACTTTGTAAAATCCCTCTTTCTTTTCAAACGGTTAGATAGGTCTAAATTCAACTTGGCTTACAGCTCTCTTCTTACAAAGGTGAGAGTTGTAACGCTACAATATGCTACTTTTAATTGACATACTACGCGAGCGAAGCCGCGGTTTGAAGCATAAAAATGAGAACATACCATACGTAAGAAGACTACTCTTGCTATATTCAAGGGGTAAAAGTACAAAGGTTGTCTGGAAGAAATTGCTTTGTGAAGCGATAAAACCGCCCATTATTCTTACATTTATGTTTTATTTTTATTTTTATATCTGTTGTCTCTAGCTTGTAAGGTATAATAAAGAATTTGCATTCATTCATTCAAGGGGTAAAAGTAGTCATCAATATGAACAACTTTTAACGTTCCGAGTTTGACTACGTAACCCTAAAAAAGGGCTGTTCCTGGAACACATTTGACTTGCCAGTGAACTTTTCTCTCTGAGAAATATGGTTAAAGAATTTATTCTCAAAAGAAAATATATATTTCACTTCACGAGAAACAATAGGTTTAAACTTAGGTTACATATTCATTGAGCATGCAGAAAATTGTAGGTAGTTAAAATATATGTAATACTAAATATAGGAAAATGGATACGCGTGCGAAAATCTAGATGAGATAATTTACAAAAGAAATATTCAGGTTTAATATTATATGAGTTTATATTTATAAAAGTCAACATTGAAAATTCACTACAAAAAGTACGGTAGGTACTCGTATCCTGGGTGGTAGTATAAACTTCATCACTCTCCAACGCCTATCAAAGCAGTCTCCAATCACAATAACAAATCACAGAGCCACCTAACTCTAATTCTCTATTGATACGATCCAACCATCCATCCACGTTGGCACCTGCCACAGTATAACGTTTACCAACGTACAGTATCCGGCTTCTGGTATGGCAGTTAATTTTAAACTGAAGCTGTAGAGTGCGATCAAGAAAATGGTAAACAAAACCGGCCAAGTGCGAGTCGCACTCGCTCACGAAGAGTTCCGTACCATTAACAATAAAAACGGCAAAAAAATAACGTTTGAATATCCCATGCTTAACAGTGTTATGAATGCAATCGTTACACTACCCGACTCGTCGGGCCCAACAGTCAACACCTACCAGCCCACGTCCAAAAAATTCGTGTACCTACACAATATTGACATTTTCTTTCGATGTGTGCTGAAGGTGTGGAAAATCGGGCTCCACAAATTGAGAAGCACATAGTGTAACGATCGCTTTAGTCTGTACTGTAAAATGTTTGCGCACACGAGCATAATATTGCAATAAATATTTTCTTTCACACAATAGCACAATTATATTTATTTACCTTACTTGAGGTTAGTGCCGATTAAGCTAGTTCTCTAAATTGTATGAGCGCCCATACAACTCAGAGGACTATCTAAATTGTCAACTATCTTAATTGGCGTCAACTATGTATGTATGGGGACACCCTTTGATTTTCTTTTCAACTTTTTTATTATTTGGAATTTTTTCTTTATTTGTGCTGTAAGACCTTGCTTAATGCCAAATTTTGTGATTCTAGGTCTCGTTGACCTAGAACTACCATATAGGTTTTCGATCCAAAACCTATAGGGTACTTCCGGTTGACCTAGAATTGTCAATTTTGGTTAAAAGCAATGTAAAAAGCACAAGTAAAGGAAATATTCTGAAAAATAAAACATGTTGAATATTAAGGTAAATTTTGGTACTTACAAGTTTTCGTGAAAATCTAAATTTGTCCATATCTTTTTATCGTGTTGATAATGATCAAGTGGTATAAATTTCAACTTGCTAGGTCCGCCTGTTCCTGAGAAAATCAGTGGTGACACACGGACAGACGGACATGAGAGTGATCTTATAAGGGTTCCTTTTTTACCTTTTGAGGTACGGAACCCTAAAATGTTGGGGTTCTGTGGTTCATTAAACTATCGTAGCTAACGAACTGATTTAAAGAACCAGTGAAATGGTTTTTAGCCAAGTGGGGTGTAAATTAGTGAAACTGTTTTCGTCTATTGAGCTACTGTCCCTATGACCAAAATATGCTGTCAGTTTCGACAGAAAATATGAATAGCTTGAATGATAAATGATAAAAATTAATTTGCTGTACAAAAAAACCGAAAAATCCAAATCATTTAATTAATCACACTAATATTATAAATGCGACAGTTTGGATGTTTGTTTGTTTGTTACTCAATTACGCCGTAACGGCAGAACCGATTTCGATAAAATTTAGTATCTACGTAGATTATAACCTGGATTAACACATAGGCTACTTTTTATCTCATAAATCAGGTCCCATGGGATAAAAATGGGGTCAAGTCAAGTTGCAACAGCGAGTTTAGCTTTATTTCTAGGTTACGAATACATTTAGTAGTGTAACGCGTACAGAATGAAGTCGCGGGCAACAGCTAGTATAAAATATACTTATGTACATTACGAATATTCATTTAAGTACTTTACGAATAATACACCATCATCATCATTCTCAGTGGCGTAGCGTGGGTGGGGCGGAGGGGGCGGCCCGCCCCGGGCGGCAGCCCGCGGGGGCGGGTCGCCGGTGAAGCCAAACAGAATCTGGCCTTCAGAGGACATCGAGAAGACATTCGAGGAGATGATAGTGGCAATCGCGGGAACTTTCTGGAGTTAGTGCACCTCCTAGCTAAATACGATCCTCTTCTAATGGAACACCTGACAAAGATAAAGCTGGGAGCAAGAGCCTCAGTTTCGTATCTATCTCCAGAAACCCAGAATGAATTTATAAACTTGCTGGGACAGCAAGTTCGATCCACCATCATCCGTCGTATTCAAGAAGCTAAATATTATTGCGTAATCTTCGACAGTACACCAGACATCTCCCACAATGACCAAATGAGCCAAGTTCTGCGATACGTACATATCGAAGGAGAAAAAGTCGCCGTGGTAGAATCTTTCATTGACTTCTTCGAACCAAAAGGAAAAAACGCAGAAGATCTCAGCAACGATATAATCGCGAAGATAACATCAGACGGACTGGACATACAGAATCTGAGAGGACAGGCTTATGACAATGCTGCCACAATGTCAGGGATCCACAATGGAGTTCAAGCCCGGATTAAAGCACTGAATCCGAAAGCTATATTCGTTGCATGCACAAACCACTCACTAAACTTGGCTGGGGTACACGCTGCTTCTGAATCAGTGGATTCCGTGACGTTTTTTGGAACTCTGGAGAAGCTGTTTGCCTTCCTTTCCGCATCAACTGTTCGATGGAACGCTTTGGTTGTCGTCACAGGTCAAGCAGTAAAACGAGTCACTGAAACGCGCTGGAGCGCTAGACATGTAGCTGTCAAGATGCTTAAAAATAAGTTTGAGGTAGTTCTTGAGGTACTGGAACAATTAACAGATTCATATCAAACTTCCGAAACAAGATCGGGAGCCAGTCTTCTCCTGACAGCCATGCAGTCATTTAACTTCCTAACTTTTCTTATCTTTTGGGCTGCAGTGCTACCTGAAGTAGATGACGCACAGATTTACCTGCAGCAACGAGGACTAAGTGTGGATAAGTGTGCTCAGAAACTCTGCGCTTTGAAAACCCTCTTAGTGGAAAGTAGAGACCGTTTCGTGCAAGAAGCAATTGCCTTTGCAGAAGAATTCGCAGGAAAAAACGCATGCATGGCGATGAATCTTCTGAAGATGCAGCTTTATCTCACGAACAGGAAATCCATCGAGAGGTGATCGCATCATTCGACAAGATCATTCAAGAAATGACGACTCGATTCCAGCAAATTCAAGAAATATCGGACAAGTTCAGATTTTTGATGCCAGCGAAACTTTTGGACAGCAAGTTCGAGTGTGATCTTTCCCATGTTTTAGAAGACATCGACAAGGACGAGTTTCAGATGGAGCGGAAGCGTCTTCAGCAGTTTGTTGCTGTTGCCTGTTCTGAATCAGAGGAAGATATAAGTGGTAAAGGACCACTGGAGCTCCTCCAGTTCATTCAAAAACTGAATCTCGGAATTTCGGTTCCAAATATAGTCATCTTGATTCATATATATTTGACTTTGGCAATTAGTGTTGCAAGTTGTGAGAGAAGTTTTTCGAAGTTGAAGCTAATAAAAAATTACTTCAGATCTATAGGTACTATGAGCTCCGCTAGACTATCAAACTTGGCTATATTGTCGATTGAAAAAGAATTGGCTTGCTTGTAAAACCGCTCATCCTATTTTAACTTCAATAAAAGGTACCTCATTGCATGTGAAATTTAATTTTAATTAAGCACCTATAGAATGGGGGCGGCAAAATGGGTCTCCCGCCCCAGGCGCCGAGATGGCACGCTACGCCACTGATCATTCTCACCCCGCGTCTACCCACAGCTGGGCATAGGCCTCTCTTCGTTTCTGCCATTCTTACCAATCCTGTGCCAGTCTGAACCACGTACGACCCACGGACTTATAATAATACACAATATGCCATAGAAATAACAGGAAACTATACACTCTAAGTACCATCAGGAGCTATGAGGTAGTCTGTGCCTGTGCTCTGCTTCCGATACGTTCTTTGAAGCGAGACGTTGATCGATGGTTCCTGACTTCCTAAGCTCTATCAGATTCAAACGCGACACTTCAATCAGTTTTCAAGCAACTGAAACTGCTTTCGTGTTTATAAAAAATATTTAGGTATTCAAGGTCTTTATACGACGTGTTTTATTATCTATGACATTAAATGAAAACACCGGTAAAATAAGTTTTATTTTTAAATTAATTACCCTAGAAATATGAAATTTACAAATAACCTTAAATTCAAGCCCTAAAATATCTGTGAAACAGCCTGTATCAAATAGGTAAACAAATCATATTCATTCATCATGTAAGTAGGTACTGTTAAACTGACTAAGCGGCATCGTCGCAAAGGCGCCGCCGATTTACTTTGAAAATGGTTTATTGAAAATCCTGTAATTTGAATGAAAATTTAGTCAAATATTTTGGTTCTGCATTTTGTAGCACTATTGATAGTCAAAGATTACAAATCATATCTTTTTTGTTATCTTATATGTTTTTATTATAGGAGACTCCCGAGATCTCAGTTCAGGGCGAACCACTAGTTTAAATGAGTTCGTATGTACTTTGTCTATCAGGTTATTCGTTTGGATTTATTTTGTAACTAGTGATTGCAGCAACGCCAACGTGACATTTTGATTATCGATTCGATTATGTAGGATTGATTATCGATTTTTTGTTGTCCAATATTGGTTTTTGGTTGGTTTCGTTTTTTGTAGCCGTGTTTCGTATTAATAAATAAAATACAAAATGAATAACCTGGTGAACAGAGTATACAGGATGTTTGGTAATATACTGACGATATTCAAGTGACGGTTTCTCAAAACATAAAAAAAAACTTCATGAAAAAAAACTACTAGTCAAATTTTATCAAATTTTAAAGAAAATCGACTAAGTTTAGGTGATTAATTCGATATAAAACTTACTGTCTACTCTTGCAATCGACATCCAAAATTAAGGGCCGTAATCCACAAAAACGTAGATTTGCTACGAGTACCTACCTACAACCGTAGATCTAAGCAGGCATGTATTTTTGATCTCTTTCGGAAATGGCTGCAGGGTTTGAAATCAGAAATCAGAACGTTTATTTGCTCGAATATAGGTAAATGTTTCAATGTTACAATTTGTTGATCCTTATATATTCTACCATACAGATGGTGTGCAAATATAAATATATAAATCAAATTTAAACTAAGCGAATGTCAATAAAATTAGTAATATCAAACAATCCAATATAAAAAAAAACAAATGTCATAGTTATAGTCAATTAAAAGTTAACGGAATGGGTTAAATAGTCATTAATGTCATAAAAACAATAGTGTGCCAACCATTTTGTCAATTTTGTTTTGAAGATATTGAATGGTAATTCCTTGAATGCATTTGGCAATTTATTATATACCTTTATGGCACTCACGTGAACATTTCTTTTATAAATGTCCAGTCTGACTTTAGGTAAGTATAATTTATGTGGATTTCTGGAGGCAGCTTTTTTTTTAACTACTTCTGATTGCTTCTTGAAATATCCAGGGTATCTTTTAACAAGAATGCACAATTCCCTGATGTACATGCAAGCCAAGGGCAAAATATTGAGCTGTTTAAAAAGTGGTTTACAACTATCCATGAACCATGCACCAAAGACAGCTCTCACGCATTTTTTCTGGACTCTGAAAGCTCTACTCACCTCTACAGAGTTACCCCACAGTAATAAACCATACGATAACACAGAAGAAACATATCCGTGATATGCGGTAATAGCTGCTTCCCTAGAAACAGTTTCACGTAAACGCCTAATGGCATAAACAAATTTGTCTAATTTATCGCAAACGTAGGATATGTGCTCCTTCCAGTCACAATGCTGGTCAACTATGATACCTAGAAATTTGGTAGATTCTTTTTGGGTTAGAAAGGGACAACAAGAGATATCTCGAGAGGTCACCAATACAGTATCTGCGGTTAAATGGCAAGCATTATGCAATAGCACAACATAAGTTTAATAAAGTGTTTGTTTTTACATGCCAAAATAAATTTCACATTTCTATGGTTAACATTTCACAAATGTATTTATTATACTCATCAAAATAACCCCTTTCATTTTTGCGCGTATATTATCAAACACCCTATATAGTGGTCATCTGTAGGGTGTGGGTTTTATTAAAAAAAATTAAAGTTTGTTGTTTATTAGCTTGTATGTGTGTAGGGGGTCATCTCAGAAGCTACTGAACCAACTCTGAAAATTATTTCACTGTTAGAAGAGTGCTCCCTGAGTGCGATAAGTTATATTTTATTTTGATAATAATCTTATCAGATCAGATAATTAATCAGATGCAATCTTTCACTGTTCAGTCTATTACTGGGCATTTAAAAACCATATTTAACAATATATAGATATCCCTGAGTCAGTTCATCTCGATTCACATCGAGACTACGATTACCTTGAACCCCGGCGATAGTTTCACCTGTACCTTCGTGTTTTTCTAAAGAACAAAAAATAATTACAAGATCCATTAATCGCGGTCAGGCCATTTTCTTCCCCTCGATATTTAACATTTTCTACGAGCCACCTTCCACTTCAGAGCAACCGCTGAAAAAGCATTGGGTACTTTTTTCACCTTATGTGGATCTCGTGAAGAATTTAAGATCGTAAAATAAAAGGGGATGCCGCCTGCCGGGTGATTTCTGAAAACTGTGCGTGGTGACTCAGAGTTACAGATAATAGAATCGGCCCGTGAAAGTAATATTCTTTTACCATATCGGTATTCCAAGTTACTCACAGCATATACACACATTTATATACTTAATTTTGTAGTTATTCAAGAATCGGATCTCGAAAAGGCCACTACTGACAGGTAGGATAATCGAATAATTTCAAATAGTAAGTTCTCGGACACAATTTATTCAACGTCCGATAAATTACAACATTAAATAAAGTTACATAGATAACAGTATGCATGTTTGTTTGTTGATAAATGATTATGTAGTGACAACCAGCTGGACAAATATTGTATCGTAATAACAAGGAAATTAATGGTTACTCCGTAACTTAGATTCTCCCTATAAAAGTGTGGACCATAAAATTTTAACAACTGCTGATAGATATCAAAGTCTATTCATTTAATAGTGATAGGTATATTAATGTTTACTTTAACCCAATTTAAAAAACCTGCTGGATCCCACTGCTGGGCAAAAGCCTCGCTTCTTCCATTCATGCTGCTTGAGGGCTACTGTTGATCGAACCAAATCAAATCAAATAACATTTATTTGATCAATTTTCCTTATCTTTGTCTACATATGTAAAAACGTTAGGGACACACAACAACAAAAATTAAACACTGTTTAGCGCGTGTTTAAAAAAGTCCTTAAAAAAAATTGGTTAGAATTTTCGTTAAACAGTTGTTTAAAATTTTTGTGGTATCAAGGTTTTAGTATCAGAAAAATATTTAGATTTAAGATCTTTATTTATTTCTCTAAAGATTGCAAATCACTTGCGAGAAACAAATTGCGATTGCAAACATCTAGGTGGACCATCCAGATGTTGCGTATAATTTGTGAGGGCCCGTAAGTCTTTTCCAGTATCTCTCACATCTACTACAGCCTCAAGAATTTTATTGGCGGGCGCCTGATATATCGCAGCGGCAATCGTAAATCTGTTGCGGTGAAATAAATAATTTAAAACTAATAAAACGGCCGTACCTATTCGTAATGCAGGTGAGCATCTGTAGGTGGGGAACATTTGGAAGTGAACACGTGTTGAGTCAGTGATGAGAAAGCATCATAGCTTTTTAAGGGTCCTACACATCAAAATAAACAATTTTAACGGGAACCAAAATTTAACGTGAGGTAATAAATAATGCTGGACATTTCAATCAGTGCTATCTAGTCCCAAACTAAGCAAAGCTTGTACTATGGGAACCATATAACTGATATAATACTTAAATGCTTTTTTTTGTAAATACATATATCTATATACAATGTATAGGTAAACACCCAAACTCGGAACAAATATCCGTAGACCATCACAAACATTTGTTTGCAACCTGCGTCTAAGCCGGCAGTTCATCCACTGCACCACGGTGGTCTTCAAATAATTGGTCAAGCGCATGTCGGACCATGCGCAGATTATTGATTTTAAACACAAATGGAATTTTGTAGTTTGTTTTGGTAATCTTTTATGAACTGTTTACAAACCCAATTATAATAGACTTAAGTTGGTCAGATACATAATGAGTACTTTTGCCCACTGAAGATTTCCGAGTAGTCTTCATGCAGGTTGTGTCTTGTGTCCTACATGCGTGTTATGTGCCTGCCATTTATTCAACTAGATTGCTATAAAACACTTTACTAAGTAAACTCGTTACTTGCGCAAGTGCCGCATTGTTCGGATCGAGACAACTAACGCTACCAACTGCAGAATTAATTCTCCTGCACCAGACGCCATATTCAACCATATTTACAGTGTACTAAAACATTAATTACTTTAACTAGTTTAAAATGCCATGTAGATTATTGTAGATACAGAAAATGCATTATGCACCACGGAAATGTTTTGCTTTCTGAACGTTTTCATCACACATGTTTTTACTTGAAGCAACAAGTCTACAAATTATTTGGATTGACAGGATACCACACAAGTTTACAACATATCCTTTATAAAGAATCAGAACATGTTAGAATTAACTTCATGTGTTTCCTTTATAGCAACGATACTGTTTTGAAACTAGTTATAGATAAGACACCTAGGTAATTACCTAATTCGAGTAATTTAGCAGGAATCGAAGCATTAACAAGAGAACTAGATGAAGGTTACTCGGCCCAATCTAAATTATTTCTGTTAGTAAATTATTATTTTTGTAATAATAGCTGAAGTTAGTCCTTAGCTAGACGATGAATAAAAATTGTAACAAAAATTTATTGACTTAGCTTAGCTGTGGGGAGTAAAAATGCTGGGCAAGTCTACTTAAATTATATTTATAATCCTGTCCGAGGCATTACAATGGCTGCGTGTTTAATTTCTACTGTAGCTAACCACCAGGCATTGATAAATGTCCTCCGTTTTTTAATAAATTTGTTTGATGTGTACCAATAGTTGCAACAACCTCGTATCATGGCTTTAGAATTTGAAAAGCCATGGTGCTGCTCAACCACCATGTAACAATCTTCAACAAACATGGCCATCATTATATTCATTACAAACAAAGCCAGTGAAACGACTACGCAACGGAGTCAACAGGGTGTAACCGCATCTTGGACAGTGCTATTGTTTCGCCTTCTATCAAATTGTCATCCAAACCGCCCCCTCTTTTCAGTCCATGCTTTTTTATAAAGTATACTGCTTCAAACAATAATGCTTTATTGCTTCTTGTATTTTGTACTATATATCTCCGGTTTAAGGATGTGGTTCAAACAATACAGTACATATCAAATATTTACAGTGTTGATCTTTGTTCTATACAATGGAAGTGAAGCTATATCGAACGCGAATTTCAACGAGCATATTCGAGATTATTCTGTGATCAACGATAATATTGTAAGTGATATTTAATTCAGGAGTGAGCAAAAAGGCAGTGGTTCGGGAACAAATGGACGATTGAAACCGGTGGTGTGCACCGATGAGTCCGTTGACTTATGCGCACCTTAAACTTGTGCTCGAACTAAACCGTTATTTTGGAGCTTTACTTTTCCTACATCGACATTTTGTAAACGCTTTTAGGCTTCGGTGTGGTTAAACATATTTTTTCTTTTCTTAACTAGATACCAGTCATAGAGAAAACAGCTAAAATAAGTACACCATGTTTTTAACATTATTATAACCATTTCATCCACCATGGCAACTAAGTTCTTGCAACCAGTGGCTGTTGAAGATTTTTTCGCAGGCAACTAGTAGAGTACTTTTCTTTACTAAGCAACCTTAATGCAAGCGATTGACAAAAAAAGTTGTAACGCCAGTTTGAGTTACTTCTTGGGCTAATAATATATAAATTATAATAGTTTCTTCAATATTTCAGAACTTAACAGATGTGAAGACCTTGCAAAAAGCAAACATAGGACTGGGGCAGTATTCAAGTTACGCCCCTTTCCATAAAACTGTTCTATTCAAGGTAATCGTCGAATACATATTATAAATCTGCGACACAAATTCTTAGACTAGATACAATTTGTATGTATTTTAATTGCAATCAAATCTTCCTCTTTGCATAGACATGTATGCATAGACCTTGCATACATGTTACAACTAGTTGTCCTAGTCTCATTTCAAAAAGGATAAACTACTCGAGTTGTTACACTGCATTACTTTTTATATGATCTTACAAAACTAATAGCAGGTTCTACTGCATTCTCACTTTAAAATGCAGAAGCTACAGTATGCTAAAGGTTGGCAAAATGCACAGTTTTTGATGAAAAAGTCTAACCTTTTAAAAATCCGCCTAACGATAAACTAAAACTGCGAAAGGATATATTCCATATAGTTCAACTAGTCTTAATAACATGAATTCTGAAATAAATGGATATTTTGAACAATAATAACCGAAACTTCCTATTTGAAATTTTTTAAATGATGTTATTGGCTTTAAAAATAAATAACTGTATATAACAAATAGTTGGCTTTTTACAAGTTATGTAGGTAAGTACTACAAGTTGTTTCCAATAGGTTGGCTATTTGATGGGAATAGGTATATGTTGCCCCAACATTACTGATAACTTGCTTAAACGGAAATGGGACGTCTCACTTAATATATATCTTTAATATATATTACACTTGAATATTATGTATTATATTTTTATAACCCATAAAAGACAATCACATAATTGATTAACAAATTTATAATATGTTTAAATCATAGAAATAGGAGTTAGACAAAAAACCAAAGCCACCACAAAAATGTGACCACTTTTAACAATTACTACTGACGTCTACATATACGTATTTTAATGGACTGTACTTTATTGGAAACATTTCAAATTTATTATCTTCTAAAAAGTTTTTATTGGGTACTTTTTTCTACTCTTTTTGAGTTGCTTATGTCTATACCGTTGTTCTTGTTTGTTTGTAAGGCAATACTTTAATATCAGGTGGACCATATGCTTGTTCCATCCCCAAATCGTCTCAAAATCTCATTTAAGGGCGAACTACTGGTTAGGTTTTAACATGACTATTTTGAAATTATAAAACAGCGTGAAATCATTATGATACAAATAAATATAATAATGCTAATATACATTTTCCCTAGTATTCAAATACTTAAAACTCGTTGGTTTAAATACCAATATATCTGCGAGTGGTAGTTTCATGGACCAGAATGTATTCTTGTTTATTTATCGATGATAGTCAAGCGCTTGACCACTACCTCACCTGGCGGTAAGTGATGGTGTGATCGAAGATGGAGCACGCTTGCCTAGAAAGAACCTATTCACTCTGGACTTGAACAGTTACGTACCTACCTTCGTAATGTACTCGTATAGGTGTCAAAACCTCAATTTTCCTGTTCAAACACATTAGGTGAATTCGCTGTTAAAAAACACAATTTCTTCATCATCTGATATAGCTGACCATGTTTACAATTACAAATATTTCAAACCATCAGTCATCAAGTTAGTCACAAAAATAACAGAATCAGAATACATCATGTCGGAGAATTCTTATGTGCTTGTTTAACAATGTAATAGCTGTGAGATGAACTGAACACGCCATGGTATCGGGGGCACATGTGAATCACATACCTGAGAGTCTTTCCCGTGACGGCCTCGACCTCTGTCTGCTATACATAATAATTATACATCACAATATATTATATGGAGTGTCCAAGAAGTATTGGTAATATGAATCACACCATATTTGACCCATTCATAAGGAAACCAAGGAATTTTTTAGCATTAATTAATATTCAATCAAACATTAACATAATTTCGGACATTTATAAACTGTCTATATTTTTTTAATTGCTTAGAATACTAATATTCGGTGAGTAATCTTTAAAAGTCATTTCTTCGAAAATTTAATAAGAACTGCCTATGCACTCATCTAATTAAGATTAAGGAAAACTCCGTACTAGATTCCAGGAAAAATACCTGACTGATCGAGTTGAAATCTTATCCCCGAGAATAAAACTTAAACCAGTAGATAATATTCGATGTGAAGATCGATTCTCAGTACAAATGAATAATGCGTCACAGTACGATCAAGAAAAATAAACATATCTGACTCATGCTTTCCTATGTGTTTGATAATATGACAGGACGCATCGGAATTTGAATTGTTTAAGTAAAGATTTTTGTTCATCAAAATCAAACAGCACAGAATTAATGTTACATTTATCTTTGTAATTGGACGCTGTTATGCAAAAGATCCTACCCAAATAGGTGTAATCCTCTTAGTAATTTTTTTTACTGATGAATAAATGTCTATCTATTCTCCATATCCACATTTAAACCCCTTGTTAAATAACTTCTATAACGTCAAACTTTGTTCGCTATTGTTGCGTAAAAGATAAGAAACAAAATATGTAACAACATAGAGTTGAAAAACAAGTTAATGTAAGAACCGAATCTTAAGAAATTCCGTGAACCTTATCTATCACGTTTACTTCCACCAAGACTTATTACTTCTTGAATGACACAACCTGTCTATTTCTAGACCTGATATAACCGATTTTGCTATTGAAATTTAGCATCAATCGACTCAAAAGATCGTGGATATTCGAGCACCCAATGGTTTCCTGGAAGTTATCGCTGGTATAGGGTCGCCCTTTGTATATTTTATCGTTTATTTTTGAGCTTGTAAGGTAAAATATAGAATATTCATTCATTATCTTACTGGGATCTTACTTGATTCAACCCTAGTTTGTTTTATACCCACGTTAGTTTATCAATATGATATCCTCTTGCCTATATCTGTTGTTTACATCCATCCTTTTAATTATATAAACATTCATTTAACATGTAACAAAAGAATGCACCGGATTTAATAGAAATAATTGAGAAGAAAGGTGCACCAATCAGAGAAGACAGACACCTCAGGCCGTGTGAATAAGGGGTGTAGAGACGATGGTATCGAAGTAACGAAGCGTGACCGAGAGGACAATGCTCTAATTATTTAAGGAGGTTCAAAACGGCCTTTCCATTTAGAAAGACTCAGGGATGAGGGATTTATATTGCAAGCTTGAGTTCAAAAAATATTTCTAAAGTAATTCGGGTATGCGTGCGTGTGTTAGTAATTCTTCGGCTTGAGCCATTCGATGATTGTTTTTGTACTTATAGGTTCACCTAGATGGTTCTTAGCTATAGTTGGACTCGGTAGGTGGCGCTGTTTTCGACGTCCAGAAAATTGGGGAATTTGAGTCGCGGGGATTAGATTAGATAATTCTTTATAGCACAGCAAGAAAACAATACAGCTAAAAGGAACACCGTGGGATCCAACTAGTGATAAATATAATCTCATAAACTTTTCTCCATCCTATTCTATGTTACAAAAAACGAAGATCGTTGTTTGCGTGTAAACTTATTTGAATAGGAAAAGATGTAAAATATAGGTCAGAATAGAAAAAACATTTTTTTTCAAGTTCCAATTGCGTTACCACGTTTACATAGCACCATTCGCGCCGCACCTAATTTAATTCTTCTCAATATACGCCTAATACTAGATAATAATTAAGTTCCAAGCAGAACGGTTGCATGATAAAGGATTTTAGACGATGCTCATAAAATAATGATTCATTTGATTAACACAGGATGTTCCCGACAACGTGTTATCAGGATCGAGCCACGGTCGAGGCTTGCTGCATCATGACCACGGTGGTAATACATATTTTTATAATTTATCGATTTAGAACAGAACTCACCAGAAAATATTGCGATTAAAACTTACCGTTTCAGCATTAAGTAATAATACAATTGTGGTAGATGATAATGTAGAAACTATCTTCGTAATGTATAATATCTTCGAAAAGGATAGCCCATCTTTTATCTCAAAAAATAATCTTGAAGGGGGTAAAATAGGGGTTGAAAGTTTGTATGGGCAATCCATAATAAACTAGTGGTTCGCCCCGAACTGAGATCTCGCGAGTCTCCCATAAAAACAAAAAAATATTATTCATAATATTTGACTATAAAAATAGTGCCACGAAATAATAACCAACTTTGGGGTAGAAATTGCAGTTATTCTAGATTTCAGACTTTTGCCTATATTTGTGTCACTAAAGCTACACGCATACCAAATTTCAACACTGTGGGATCACTGGTGTACCCTGTGAATTTTGTCAAAGTTTAGTTTATACTATGGCGAATAACTTAAAAACTGCAAGGTTTAACCTAAAAACAAAAACGGGGTGGAAATGTACACACAAAGAAGTTTTATTAGACGTGCCATTTGACCGGATAGTCCCATTTTGGTTTTTTTTACCCCTCTTGAACCACAATATCTCAACAACCCCCCCACATTTTTAGCTCATTGAGTCACACCAAAATTATGTCATCTCTACCTACCTATATACCAAATTTTACGATGATCGAATAAACGCTTCGAAAGTTATCCTCGGACAAACAAACATACATACATACATACAATGCCAATTTGCCCAAGTTGATTTGGAGATCTCGCTTCGCTCTATCAATAAAGTTAGGTATCTGAAAATCCATATTTAGGCTTTTGGTAGAAATAAAGAAATACGTTTCAACTTGGTTGCAAAATCATCCCTAAAATGTGGGAGGATAAAGTAAGGGGTTAAAATTACAAGGTATTCTTTAGATGCACTCCCTATGTACCATTGGTATAAAGATAGATTGTGACCGGCATTGGGACATAGGCTACTTTTTGCCCGACTGCTCAGAAGGATTGACAAACCACGCATGCGAAGCCGCGGGCGGGTCAGTTAGTAAGTTATATACCAAGTTATATTCTGGTGAGCAGTAATTAATTGAAAGTTCTTGGCAAGGCTTCCTGGAGGCCTTTGACGGTGAATTGGTTTCCAAGTTAATTGCCACATAAGATGTTAATTTCTGGCTTAGTTCCATCTGCCACACACGTCACTGGTGTCATGTGTAGACATCCTCAGATATCTAAGAATCAATAAACAGCAGAAGAGGATAAGAAAGAGGTGCATTTAGTTTCTGCAATATTTTACTACTTCTTCTTTCTAATATTTTATCTTTGCAAGAAAGAAAGAACAAAAAAAATCTTCATTACATCATCATGATTTATTCTTATTATTTGAAAACCTCTGAGGCGAGATGCCGGCTGAGTCTGAGATTGCGGGATAAATGTTTCCATGATCTACAACATATAGTTGTTTTAGTTTTGATGCCTTGGTAGTTATACCTACTATATACTGAAACCAAAGGCTCAAATTAAAACTGACTTTGATATTTATATTATTTTTATATAACATATTATTTACTAAAGAACTGTTATAGGACATATATGATTATATTTGTACTGCACTTGGGTTTATGAAATATTGTGCCTATGTATCGCATTAGCCACTATCCGCAGCCACGGTGACTACGGAAGACCAGTGTTTTAGCAGAGTGAATCTGCTATAGCTGAGCGTCATGCTATAGCATCATGCTGAGTGGTAGCCATTTTTGTCACTAACTGTATTTTAGCCTACTCCTAGTTTTAAGATATAAATAAAAAATCAATATTGCTGGACATTTCACACAGCGCTATCTAGCCCCAAATTAAGCGGAGCTTGTACTATGGGAACCAGATAACTGATATAATACTTATATACTTTTTTTTTGTAAATACATACATACTTATAATATATAGAGAAACAACCAGACCCGGAACAGATATCTGCAGATCATGCAAACATTTGTTCCGCGGTGGTTTGTTTGCTCTGTACATTAATGGCAAAATAAACGTGTTTTTATCGTTATCTTTAAATTCAACAGGCTACGGCCAACTGGAGTATGAGGAACCTCGTTACGGATACGAGTACCAACACGACTTCAATCAGAACGATCCTCATTATCATCAATACGGCTTCCATGACTATCATCATCAGCCCGGCCATCATGTGGGAGGGTACGGTCATCATCATAAACATTATGATCAGCATGTAAGTGTCTGAACTCGTAACTTGCAGTTCCCATGATATTAACTAACTAACATTTATTTTGGCTAAATAAAGAGAAGGCTGTGACAATGGAACTTAAGTTTCTCCAAATATGAGGAATACAAAAATAACTCTTCAAATGTTCTAGACTTTTTTGGTAAATTAATATGTTTGACCGTTGCGTTCGTGGCATTAACAACTGGGGCCTTAGGAGACATATTTTTATTCACGTTAGACGTTAGCAAGACGATAGTAACATTTTAGCCAATGATACATATCAGCTATTAACCCAATGGCAGGCTTTGAGTGTCTGAAACTTGATGATGGCAGTACATTGATGCTGCTGTGATTGGTTAAAATATAACTTTCGTCACGCTAATGTCTATAAATGTTTATGTTATAGTCCGCGGGTGGACTATAACATAAATATTCGTACTAAGGCCCGAATGCTTTTTGTTTTAGAAGTATCGGTATCCTAAACTGTCAGTCCTGCTTAGAAGTCATGGATCGGTGTTGGATAACCTATCATAAAACTACGAATACTGAAACTAGAGACTGTCATATGTCATGATCATCTCTGTTGTTAATAGTACTTAGGACTGTTTTTATATATGGTTCCATTGTTTTTTTAAAGGATGAAATAGAAATCCCCCAACCGATTTCTATACTTCTGAATTTCTCTGCCTGTTATAAGTAGAATATAATGTAGGCTGGTTTTTGAATGACTGTTAACTACCACCTACGAATAGTATTTTAATCCTACACTAAAATCGTGGTTTAGTCAGAGTTTGTTGGCGAGATAATTAATGTTTTGCCTGAGCATAATATGCTTGCAATTATGTACTTGCAAGTCTATATAGGTAGTGTGTAGGAGAACTTGTTGCTACCTCCTTACGATACATAAAATTAACCCAAATATTATTGATCGAGCGAAGCGAGATCTCCAAATCAACTTGGGCAAATCGGCGTTGTATGTATGTATGTTTGTTTGTCCGAGGATAACTTTCGAAGCGTTTATCCGATCATCGTGAAATTTGGTATATAGGTAGGTAATGATGGCACAATTTTGGTGTGACTCAATGAGCTAAAAATGTTGGGGGGTTGTTGAGATATTGGGGTTCAAGAGGGGTAAAAAATAATGAAAATGTGACTATAAGGTCAAGTGGGACGTCAAATGAAATGTCTTTATTAATGAATTTCAACCCTGATTTTATTTTTAGTTTGTTCCTTATAGTTTTTGAGTTATTAGCCATAATAAAAACAAAACTTTGACAAAATTCACAGGGTACACCAGTGACCCCACAATGCTGAAATTTGGTATTCGTGTAGCTTTAGTAACACAAATATAGGCAAAAGTCTGAAATCTAGAATAACTGCAATTTGTACCCCAAAAAAGAATAACCAATTAACATGAACTCCCGTTACCTGTAATTTGAATGAAACTGTAGGTCAAGTAAGTTGGTTATTAATTTCGGGGCACTATTTTGATCTTCAAAGATTACGAATAATATATTATTGTTTTTATGGGTGACTCGCGAGATTTCAGTTCGGGGCGAACCACTTGTTATTTAGTGACGTATACAGTACCTATTTGTAAACTAACACTTACAATAAACTAACAATATCTAAAATATTGAATAGCCGGCTATGACCTAATTCCTAGTAATAAATACGTATTAATAAATAATATTCATAAATATGTATTAATATCGTTCATTTCGTTAAACAGGAAATCGTGTCCCCGGTAGGTAAATCTCCTTGGTTTCCATGATGACTAACAGAATTCATTGATAAAAAGTACATCAGAAATAATAAAGTTCTTACTAAATTCTTGTTTACAGGCCTTGTTGTCAAAAACTCTACTGTGGCCCATAGCAGGGATAGCTCTTTTAGGGGCAGCTGCAGCCTTGGTCAGCAATCCAGTGCTTTTACAACTCGGCGTAGTGTCCGGACGAAAAAAACGACATACCGCAAACTTAGATTTGGTACAAGATTCCATCAAAAAATGGTCTCCGAAACCAGCTATGGACGATGTAGAACTTCAAAGTCTACCAAGTTTTGTTGTGAAGAGAAGGTTTGTGCAAAAAGGTGATCTTAAAGTAAAACCTACAGAAGAATCAAAAGATAAATTGGAACATAAGTCCAACTTTAAGATTTTAACGAAACTCTCGCGACGATATACAAACGAGGATGAAGAAAAAATGGTTCCTATTCCACTAATATACAGGCAACCTTAGAAGTTGTTGTTGAAATTTAAACATAATAATAGACCCAAAATATGTTGAAATCATATCCACTGTTTTTAAAGTCGGGATTAATTGTTAGGAATAGGAATTGTTAACGCAGAAACTGTTTAGGTACAATTTTGCCGGAGAAAGCAGTTTTGTTATACTTGCTTAGGTACACTAATTTATCTGTTCCTGATTTATATAAAATGTTTATGATCTATATATTTGTTGACACGTGACTACAAAATTAAAAATCATTTATGACTACTTACAATTTTTTTTAATTATGTCCCTTTGATCGACCTAACTTGGTGTAATTCTAAGTGGACCTGTTTTCTCTATATCCCACTTCCCACTAATATAATAAACGCGAAAGTTTGTATGGATGCTTCTTTCGCGTCGTCACGGCTGAACCAATTTCGTTGAAATTTGATATGTACGTAAATGAAAACCTGGATTAATATATAGGCTATTTTTTGTTGACAAACCATGCGTGCGAAGCCGCTGGCGGAATCTACTAATAAATAAGTCTAGGTAAGTTATAAATGAAATAAATGAAATAGATGCAATACTTACAAAAGAATTGACTAAAATATCAAATAATCATTCACAACAGGAATACATCACTAAACAACACAAAGATCACCGCACTGTACACATACACAAACAATGCACAAGCACAAGTTATTGACTTAACAGAATATCTTAAACGTCATCAATGAGCCGATCATACGGTGTTTGGCAAACGAGTGAAGTTCGACCTAATGACGAAGATTTGTATGAAGTTGTCTGCCGGTGCTGTACAACCCTGGCAACTGGTCATTTCTCCAGACCAAACCCAACCTTATCTCTTTACGTCACGATACTTAACAGATGTTTGTATGCTGTGGCGGACTGTACGCTATGTGTGTGTTGATGCGTCAAAACGTGCTTATGCGCAGGGGTGTTGAAAAACTTGGTCCGAACTGCATGTGTGTGTGTATGTGAAACCTATTGGAAGACGAAGGATGTTCAGAAAACATTGAGGAATAAAGGGAGCAGAACTTTTTGTACGTTGCTCATTGCAATTGAATAAAAATGTTATTTAATTTTTAATCACATAATTCTCTTTAGAGAAATAATTTAGTAGTCGTATAATCTATATGACTATATATCATAATAAAATTTAAGAAAATTGTCTTCTATAGATAAATAATTTCTATATTTTTATTAGTAAAAATACGGTATACCTACCTCGTTTGTATAGAAACCTAATCCTGAATAAAATTATTTAGGTTAAAGATATTATTTTATTTTGATTGCTGCCATCTATTACCTTAGTGTGGAACTACATCGCTGTTAAGCTGCATAAAAAGTTTCCACTACCTCCACCGGCTCATGACTAATAATACTCGTAGTACAACAGTATTTCAATAGATGTCGGAAATTATACTTTCTTTAAACATTGTTTTTATATTGTTGCTTGTATTTATTAATTTAAAAAAAACACTGCACTTGTGGAGCTATTCATACATCCGGTTATCTTTTTATACTTAAATCTTGAAGCCAAACTGTAAAAAGAAGAAGAATAAATATTAATTAGGTATAAATAAATATAACAATTAAATATAAATTAAATATCAATCAATAACAATACCTATAATGTCAGTCATGTGCAACAAATACCAAAAGTATTAATGTCACCTAGGTTTAATTATTTAAAGAATAGAATAAAATAATATTTAGTATAATGTGTCTTGTTGATTTTCAACAAATACCCCTTAAAATAGCTGTCGGGCCTTTAATTTTAAACTCATTAGGTACTTTAAGTTTTTGCTACTTATACTTAATTAAAACCTTAGGTACCTTTGGGGCATTTTCTACGGTGCATTTGAAAATCAAACCTGCTCGTTCGCACCCTTTCTCTCCATCACTTACTTCCACATCATTTACTAGAAAGAAAAAAAACATGACACTCAGTTTTTTACACAAAAAATGTAAGACACAAATGACGCGCTGCTTTCGTAGGAACTTGCTTCGAGACAAACTTAAAGATAAGTCGATAATTGTTAGAGAAAAGGATACGAGAGCATCTAAGCTTAGTTGCCATAAAAGGACAGATAAGTATTTGAATTTTACCTGCAAAATATATTTTCCACATTACGCAAAGGTTAACTGGAAGAGAATGCCTGCTAGCATTAAATTCGCCTATTCACCTACTGATATGTAAATTTTGTGCCATAAAGAATTTTCAATGAATCAATATATTTTTAATACATGCTAGCTTAGAATTTGTTTTGATAGTACCTACCTTTGACGCAAACATCAGCCATTTTTTTTCCGTTGACTAATCTCTTCTCATCACCATTTTTAGTCAGCTCTGCTATTTTGTAGGCATGTTCGATATCGTATAGCCCTTGTTTGGTCATCTAAAAAGTATTACAAAGTTATTGATAAAATGTAAATCAGATTTCAGAATTAGCCTACATTACTAGGTATTTTGTCATTCTGTTATGGACTCTAACACCCTTCTATGATATCGATCAACCAGATAGCCAAGGTTTCACTCGATCATAGTCAGTTTGTTGTTTCAAAATATCTGCCATCAGCTTTTATTTTGACCGTCGGGGTTAGAATAATAATTGATTGAGCGAAGCGAGATCTCCACTAGTATAAAGGTCTTCATCAGTACATTTCGAACCCATGTTTATTTTTAATTTAATACTTGTAGTTTTTAACAGATTGTAACAGATTGGGTACCGGAAGATGGACAGCGACGTCGGTCGGGGTCGGCCGCGAAAGCGTTGGCGCGACGACATCAATGGATTCGAGAAGGAATGGTGGGAATCTGCCAAGGATCGTGATAGGTGGAAGGAGTTGAGGGAGGCCTTTGCCCAGCAGTGGGAAAATGTAGGCTAGTAAAAAAAACTTGTAGTTTTTGAATTATTAGCCATAATAAAAACTGAACTTTGACACAATTCACAGGGTACGTACACCAGTGACCCCACAGTGCTGGAATTTGGTATTCGTGTAGCTTTTGTAACACAAATATTACAAGGAAAAATCTGAAATCCAGAATGACTGCAATTTATACCCATAAAATGAGTACCTAATTAGTATGAACTTCCGTTACATGTAACTTAAATGAAACTGTAGTTCAAGTTAGATGGTTGAGTTTTTGGTCGCACTCTTTTATTAGTGTTAGCTTTATTTATATTAAATGATTTTTGCATATAAATTCTTTGAAAATTCATATAACTAGTGGTTCCCCCGAACTGAGATCTCGCGAATCTCCCAAAATAAATATTATTCTTAGGGCAACTTGCACAACGATGCCTAAAAGTATTTAGTGGCTAAATATGATTTAAGGAGTTGTCAAATCATAAAAATACTTCAAATTTAAACACGTTTAGTCACTAAATACGTTTAGTGATCTTTGTACATGCCGGCTTTAATCTTTGACTAATAAATTGGTGCCAAAATTCAAATTAAATGTAACGGGGGTTCTTTTTAGTTCGTTATATTTTTTTGGGGTACAAATGGCCGTTATTCTGGATTTCAGACTTTTGCCTATATTTGTGTCACTAAAGCTACACGAATACCAAATTTCAGCATTGTGGGGTCACTGGTGTACCCTGTGAATTTTGTCAAAGTTTTGTTTTTTTTATGGCTAACAAATCAAAAACTGCAAAAATTAAACTAAAACTAAAAATGGTGTTCAAATGTACTATTGAAGACCTTTCATTTGACGTCCCACTTGACCACAAAATCTTTAAACTCCTCTCCCATAGTCGCAGAGTCTTTGTTAAAAGCAAACTTAACGGAATGCAAATCACAATTCAAATTTGATTATGTAAATAGTGATGACATTATAAAAGCTTTCAAACTGATAAATGTTAAGAAAACCACGGACCTCTGGGGCATCTCTGTTAGCATCATAAAAACATTGATTGACATAATTGCTCCTGAACTAGCTTTAATATTCAATGAGTGTATTGACTGTGGTGTATTCCCTGATTTAATGAAACACAGTAAAATAACTCCACTTTTCAAATCAGGCACTAGTTCTGATCCTGGTAATTTTAGACCAATCTCAGTACTTCCGACATTTAGTAAAATATTTGAAAAACTAATTTTAAATCAACTGCTTAGATATTTCAATTCACATAATTTACTGCATCATAAACAATTCGGATTTACCAGGGGTCGCTCAACCACTGATGCTGGTATTGAGTTAATATCGCACATATTTGATGCCTGGGAGGAGTCTCATGACGCTTTAGGTGTTTTTTGTGATTTGTCCAAGGCATTTGATTGCGTAGACCATGACACATTAATCAGGAAACTACGCCATTATGGCATTAGGAGCGTTGCTCTAGACTTTCTCACTTCTTATTTAAGTGGCAGAGTGCAAAGAGTTGACGTGAATGGGAAGCGTTCTCCGGGGTCTCTGGTTAAAATGGGTGTACCACAGGGATCAATTCTGGGACCATTTTTGTTTTTAGTATATATTAATGATCTTCCCCATCTAGTACGGGACGATCATGAGGTTGTATTGTTTGCAGATGACACGTCACTTTTATTTAAATTAAAGCGACGACAAACCGATTTTGACGATGTAAACAATGCAATCTCTAAGGTGGTAAAATGGTTCAATGTAAACAATCTACTTCTAAATGAAAAGAAAACAAAATGTATTAGATTTATACTACCTAATGTTACACAAGTTAAAGCAGACATAAAAATCAAAGACGAGGAGTTGGCTCTTGTGGACACCACCGTATTCTTAGGTATAACCCTAGATAATAAGCTTCAATGGGGCCCTCACATTGATGGGTTGTCGAAGAGACTTAGTTCTGCGGCATACGCAGTCAAAAAGATCCGTCTTTTTACAGACGTAGACACAGCTAGACTAGTTTACTTCAGCTACTTCCACAGCATTATGTCATACGGTATACTGCTGTGGGGGAGTGCTGCAGATATAAACACCGTTTTTGTGCTGCAGAAGAGGGCTGTTCGTGCAATTTATAATATGGGCCCCAGAGAATCATTACGCAATAAGTTTAAAGAAATAGATATTATGACATTCCCTTGTCAATACATCTATGAAAATCTAATGTATGTTCACAAAAATATTAATTTGTTTAAGAAAAATAGCGATAATCATAATTTTAATACTAGAAATAAAGATAAACTCGCTGTTGCCACATGTAGACTCCATAAAGTTAGTAAATCGTTTAAAGGGCAAGGTGTGCGCTTTTATAACAAGCTCCCAAGGGATGTACAAAAATTGACAATTAACAAATTTAAAAACGTAATTAAACAAAATCTTTATAAAAGAGCCTACTATAAAATATCGGATTATTTAGATGATAGAGAAGCTTGGGATTGAAACTGCCCCAACTCGTTCAAAATGTTACAATTTAGACGTAATTTCTTTTCTGTATTATGTACCTATTGTAAAAGGATCATTAAAAAAAAACAACCAGCCTGGTTTTCTTGCCTTTCTTTCCTGGCTTGGTCGCGAAGGAACAGGCAGTAAAATTGACGTTTCAAAGTGATCCTTGTGATTTTAATGAATAAAATATTTGACTTTGACTTTGACTTTGACTTTGACCTAATTATCTCATTTTCATTTTTTTTACCCCTCTCGAATCCCTATATCTCAAAAAACCCCCAATATTTGAAGCTCATTGAGTCACACCAAAATTATGCCATCACTACCTACCTATATACCAAATTTCACGGTGATCGGATCAACGCTTCGAAAGTTATCCTCGGACAAACACACATATATACATACATACAACGCCGATTTGCCCAAGTTGGTTTGGAGATCTCGCTTCGCTCGATCAAATAAATGTAAAATGAATATTATTTTGTAGTCCTATTTTTTTAATTAGAATTTGGATCTATTTTTGGGTTGTCGTACTGACTTGTTATTTTCTGTAGTTGATATCTGTCAAAATGTGATGGCGCATCGTGTTTCCGAGTTAGTTTTATTTAAATTTATTGAAAATTATTAAACATAATTTATTAAATGTAAAATGAATATATTTCGTTTTCATATTTTTGTAATTAGAATTTGAATCTATTTTTGTGTTGTCGTTCTGACTTGTTATTTGCGGTGGTTTTGTAGTGGTCAAAAATTGAATGGCGGTTGGTACGTTTCCGTGGAAAGAAAGATGCGAACGACTTTCAAAATACTACTAATATATAGTACTGCCTCCGTGGCGCAGTGGGCGTATAGCCGGCTGAGTCGCAAAAGGTAGCGGGTTCGATTCCCGCCGCGGAACAAATGTTTGCATGATCTACAGATATTTGTTTCAGGTCTGGATGCTTTCTATATATTATAAGTATGTATTTACAAAAAAAAAGTATGTAAGTATTCTGTTATCTGGTTCCCATAGTACAAGCTCTGCTTAGTTGGGGCTAGATAGCGCTGTGTGAAATGTCCAGCGATATTTATTATTATTAAAACTCTGGGCATTTTGACTTCGATCCTCAGCTGCGAAAGGGTGTCCATGGAACCGTAGGCTCCGCCTTATCCTGGTCTAAGATTCCTAGACTGAATTTACTGACTATTGCTGTATCGTGTAAATAAGAAGTAATAAATCAACTTATGGTAGAAATATTGGTGTTTTTACTTCATTAGGTCAAAGATTACAAATAAATTTTTTTGATTTTATTATTTGGAGATTGAGGTCGGGTTCGGGTCGAACCATTTAGCCATTAATTGTGTCTAGATTATCTGTGGGTCGATCCCAGCGGCACTGCAATGCCGGGCCGACCCGCGACGGGTGTGAAGCGAGCTCCGAACATCGCGTCGATTTACAAAAATTAATACTACAATTACACATATCTTAGCCTAAAGGCCGAGAAGCTATACCAGATAAATTATACGCAAGCAGGTCATTCAGAGTCGTGCGTTTTCGTCAGCGCGATTTAGAAACCGGACAAATTTAGCAGCGCCATCTAGTTCTGTTTTTTGAACTAAAACGGGAGTGCCACAGACCAATAATGATTCTAGGTTCGACGAACGTGATTATAATTGTAAGCTTCTGACTCACAAATACTTGCTGTAGCCTTTTCCATTGAGAGCTTGATATTATATCCCGACCTAATCCTATATCTTCTATAGTATAATAACTTAAAACCTATAAACTGTCTTTTGTGGTTTCATATAGTGATATTTTCTAATAACAATATGATAAAACAACCATTGCTTTGGCATAATGGGTGTGTTCAACCTAGTGTTGAAAACTTACCAATGTCTATTTTACCACAATGTAAACTAAAAATATATAAAAACTAAGTCATGTTTCCAGCGCCACAGTACAAAATACACCAACAAAGGTAAATAAACGAAATGAGTATATTTAATTTTACTTACGATTCCGTCTAGCTTATATGCGCAGGCCACCAGACATTTTACTTCAGGTTTCTTGGGAGGAATCAATTGCTGTAGCTGTATCAGCTCTGCCATTTCCACCGGGTGATCTTTAGTACATTTCATCACAAGTTTCGTAAACTCTGCTTTTACTTCTTGTTCCGTCAACGCCTGCGCTCATTTAACATCATGTATATAACACATGCAGTTTATTAATTAGTTTAGAACCCAGTTTTGTATAATCTTACTCTTACCATACCGAAAGGGTTAATTTTAATATTTTTTTTATTAGATTTATGGTTTTTTACTAGAATATAATATATTTATATATAATAACCTACGTTGTCCCACTTCTGAGCAAAAGACTCCCCATCTCCTCTCAGAAAATAATATATTTACAACAATTGTATTGAAAATATTTTAAAAAGTGTATTATTTAGTGCTTATACAATAACATTTACTTAAATGGTAAGTATATACTTACATTTACAAATATATGAGCGCACGTGGATAGTAAAATAAAATTTAAAATCCACATTTTGAAATGAACTCTTCACAGCGAGACTAACCTATTAAATAATTTCAAACCCACACCGCTTTCCATATAAATAATAATAGCTGAACACTTGATAGATAAAATCCTTGATTCTGTTATCAGTCGAAAAGATCGATAAATTTTATGTACAATAGCAATTTTCAACATTTACTTAATTAAAAGAATTAGGCTTATTGGGTTTTCTTATCTCAGATTTGATCAATATGATGACTTCCGGTTTAGGTGAAATTATAAAATGTAACAAGGGTACCAGTTTTTGGCCATTGGCTGCACACATTATGATAATTCAGTTCTTCGATATGATTGTGCGATTAGACTCCCGCATGAGTTGAGGAATCGGACGCAGTTAATGTCTATCTATCTATGGTGATAAGCCTTCTCATTTGCGCACCATTATTACCGATAATGCGCCAATCGATCCAGTGACATCCCACCATTTTTACGATGTCGTCTGACCACAACGGGCTGGTGGCTTGTCTGTCTGCTAGTCCTTGCGTGGCCACCACTTGCACTGACATAAATAAATAAATAAAATAAATATAAATATTGCTGGACATTTCACACAGCGCTATCCAGCCCCAAACTAAGCAGAGCTTGTACTATGGGAACCAGATAACTGATAGAATACTTATATACTTTTTTTTGTAAATACATACATATAATATATAGAAAAACCACCAGACCCAGAACAAATATCTGTAGATTATGCAAACATTTGTTCCGCGGCGGGAATCGAACCCACTACCTCCTGCGTCTCAGCCGGCTATTCGCCCACTGTGCTACGGAGGTCGTCAAATGAGTATAACGTGTTAAATTATACTTTGGTACCAGTCGTGTGGTACAATACATAGCCAGGCTTATTTTAGGTAACATAAGCTTATACTGTCTAATAATTTTGGCAAGCATGATCTAAGTTTTTTATATAAACTTAAAGGTATTTAAGATAAAATGTAATACGTTTTGATTTTTATTGCATATAATTATTATAGATCTAATATTAGGATTATCATAGTTTTTTACGATTATGTAATAGAACACATTTTTATTGTTTTATTTGTTGATAAAGTCGACTGGCAGGGAACCGAAACACATTTTGTCAGAATCAAGGGCAGACTGCTAATGATCACAAAAAATCCATCTGTAACAAGAACAGAAGTAAAACGGAATTACAAAAAGCAACAAATAAATATAATTATGATATACGAAAAATACGAGGACCGTATTAGCTTAGATGTACCCTACAAGATCCGGAAGTTATGAGTTTGAAATAATGAACTTGTTCAGATAGGGTAAATATTAATTAATGCAACACTGATTTTGTTATGTTTACATAAAGGGCTACAATCTAGTTTGAAGCTATGTACTCCTTGCATTTTTTTTTGTGTTTTTAATCAGCTTTGTTATCTTGAACTAAACATATATCTTGGCTTGCACCCGAGTTATAAAAAAAAATTTAAAAATTCGTAAAACTTCATCACAATTTTCATCGGCACCGTTGGAAGTATGTCTAAAGTTACGTCACTGAGTTCAAAATTTGGTGAAAAAAATATTTGCGCTCTTATACGTGCACAAAACCACAAAGAAACATCGTGAGGAAATCCGCGACCTGTTTAACATTACACATATTGACCATATATTTCCTGTGGATTAAGGCTGATTAAGCATGTATGTGGTCGGCAAGACTTCTCTCCTAAAATCCTGTCACAGAATAGCGTTTTGCATTTTTTACCCAGCTAAAGCTGAAAACCATGTTGCAACTTGTAACCAGGCGCTGTACAAAAAATTTTCAATAGATATTGTTACGAGCTGAGGGTTCGGGATAAAATAATGGGAATCAATCTAACCAAAATAACACTTTTATTCAACACTAGAATGATGAATACACGAACTTGGTCTCACGTATCACAACACAATAATTCACACCACTGTTGCACCACTTAGTCACTGAAATGTTCACACGTATAGCTAAATCCAGACTGACTCGGGAGCAACTACTGTTCACGCGAGACCCTTCCCACGTCAGTGCTCCAGGGCCTCGCTGAGACTCACTCACTCAGACTCGAGACTGATTCGAGACTGACTGTCCGGCCATCTCTCCGGCCTATTTATATCGCACACATTTCGATTGTTCGAGAACGATCTCGATCCTTCCAGGAAAGGGTCGGTCCCTCGACACAATGGCCACTCCATTGTGCGCAACCGCAGACAATAACAACAATAGCACAGCAAGACAAAAGCGCTCGAGAAGGTTCGATTATTACTCATTGTTTAACAGCCTCGGCGTAACAATATATTAAGTAAATAATTTTATATAGTAAATTTTAAAAGTTTCGAGTCCGCCGGGATTTGAGCCTGCAACCTTCCTCATACGAGGTTGCGATGCCAATTTCGCTACGGGCCCAATACACGTCAGACATGAAAATAGTGAGATGTGTTATTAACGGCTCAACCGCCGTTAGCTGCATCGACAGAGAAACAGTTTCGTGTGTTCAATGACAAACATTGTAGATAAGTACATTGACGAGAGCTGTTGCATTGCTTATGCTATTCTAAAGTGTTATTTGACACTTATGTACAGACATACAGTAGTCTCAGTAATCTGACACTTCAGTAGTCCAGTACCTACCTCCAATAAACCGGCACCCTCCGCTCACGCCACCCCTCCCTACTCTCGTTCCGTGCTTGCGCACATATTTTATTTAAATATTATGATTTTTTCTATACAATCTAATAATCCGAAGATACCAATAATGCGGCACCATCTAGTTTTTAATAGAGCCAGATTAGTGAGACTACTGTATTAAGATATTTTCTACACACATATCAAAAATTATCTTTAAAATCTTAAGATTTTCCCGTAAGTGTCGGATAACACGTTAAAATAATGTTTTCAGTTTAAATAAATAAATATTGCTGGACATTTCACACAGCGCTATCTAGCCCCAAACTAAGCAGTTTGTTTTTTTTTGTAAATACATACTTATAATACATAAAAAACATCCAGACCCGGAACAAATATCTATAGATCATGCAAACATTTGTTCCACGGCGAGAATCGAACCCGCTACCTCCTGCGTCTCAGTCGGCTATTTGCCCACTGCACCACAGAGGTCGTCAAACGACTTAAATTAAAGTAAACTTCATCATCTAAGTTGACAGTATAATATTATGTCCACGCCCTACAATAAGTAGGTACGAGTATTTCAGTTCGAGGACCCTACTCTAGAATTGGTAGACATAGTAAACTTACATTGGGTAATGCGTTTTCCAAGCTACACTTGAAGACCAACGCAGCCCTTTCACATCCCTTAGTTCCATCGCTCACGGGTACATCGTTTACTGAAATCAAGTTAATAATTGGTTTTATTTGTGAGCTCTTAATCAGATTGTGGATCGATTAAGAACTTTATAATGAAAAAGATTTTCTATGTGGGCAACCGTGTTGCCTAATAAAAAAAATACTTATTCATGGCAACTGACAGTGTTGTTCGTAAATGACGTTGCGAGTACTCTTAACGTAATAATGTAACGTGATAAAAATAGTACTCGTACTACTGATAGGCAAGAGTCACTATTTGTTTCATCAAATCGTTTGATGCCAGTATGAAAGTTCGTCAAACGACACTGCGCAGTTTGGAATTTAAGAATCACTAGAGTATTTACTAATACTATTTTTTATGATTTCAAGTTGTTTAAAACACCTTTCCCAAATACGTCATCAGCTCTCCGGCTACAAGACAAAGGACTCAACATAAAACTTCTTACCTCTGACGCAAGTATTGACAAAGTCTTGGGTAATCTTCATCGTAACATCATTCGGCTCGTAATACTTCTTAGTAAATTCAAGAACTCCATCAACAGAAAATTTGCCATCGTTATCCATCTGAAATTATATCATCATCATATCACATACAGGAGGTTTACTGTTCACTGCGGAACATCGGCCTCCCTCATAGATTTCCGAAACAATTGATCTTGTCCGGCTTCCACCCAACGGGTTGTTTTGTGCTTCGCCCACTGCTATTTGCCGCTTGCTAATCCTCTAGGCTATGCCAGTGGCTCTAGTTGTCTACTAATCTTCTCATTTGTGATTCGATCTTAAAGAGAAATCCCAAGCTGACCCTCTTATCAGCCTTCTTATAAGGCCCATAGCTAGAGACCACGTTTCTGTGCCCTATGTTAACACTGAAATTATGAATAGTCATAATATGTACCTTATTTCTAAGAATAGAGCAGATATAATTATACATATTTGGTGTATAAAAGGAGGGAAACTGCAATGCGCATGGAATCCTTTTACATCATTACGTCTTTTATCTTTTTTTTTATGACCTTGTTGGATCCCACTGGAGAGTAAAGTCTATCCTATATTTTTCACTGCTTGCTGACGCAAACTATTATTTGCCAGTCAGTTAAGCAGGGCTGGAGCTAGTCCCGCCACAAACGTCAGCATCTACGAGACATTATCTGACTTTTAGTATGGTTCAGTAACTAATCGTTTAAATCTACAGTTAGTGCGATATGATGTAGACAGACCTTGTCCCTGCGCTTATTTATATATCTTTACATGGCATCAAATTAAGAACCACTTTTTTGACGTCGGTTAAAACCAGCATCCGACACCTAGAGCATTAAAAGCAATCAGAAATCATTGCGGAACGGTGTGGACCATGTAATTGCAGTAATCAGTCATGACCTTGGGTAGATTCATTGTATTTGTGCAGAGAATAGGTAAGTGCTTATATATTTCATGGAGCCATATTGCAAGTATATTGCAGGTAATGGTCCTCTCATGGTCCTTTCAATATGTAGGTTAATAAAATAATAGTTCAAAAACTTTTATTTTAAATGAAAAATATATTTCTTGTGGGCAACTGATTATAAGAAAAATTACTCCCCCATGACAACTTATTCTTGACACAAAGAAAATCCTCAATCGCAACTGGTTGTGAAACTCAGTTGCCATGGCGATCGAAAAGTGAAACATTTCATGGAAGTTCAAGAATAACAAAAAATATTCATTGTTTACATAATATAACTTTTAAAACTATCATGGTTATGAACACTATTTGTACTAAAAACGGGATATTTACCATGATTTGTGAGTTCTTGAGTGTCCCGATATTTCGACGCAGTTGCATGCGCCATGATCACGGATAAACTGACACTCAAGAACTCATAAATCATGGTAAATATCCCGTTTTTAGTACAAATAGTGTTTACATAATGTTAAATATTAGGTCTTTACATATGAAACTGGCGTTTTGTCAAACTGGCCCCTTTGATCTCAAATATCTGGCGTTTGGTTAAGATTCCAAATTCAAATTTATTCAAATTTAGGCTTGTGCATTTGTGTTTTCATTTTAGCAATTCATTTGTTTTTTCTTTTACATCGTTCTGTTCACAATATAGAAAGCTTAAAATATCGAAATACGAGTTCCACCGCGGTAGCAGCGCTGCAGAAACAGCTCGAAGGATTAATGATGTAAATGGGGAAGCTGCCGTAAAAGAAAACACGGTACGTTTTTGGTTCCAACGTTTTCGTTCTGGAAATCGACTAGATCGGAATACCGACTATTACTTTTCCAAAATTTAGACAACTTTTTAGTGGGTAAAAAATTCAATTCTCGCGAGGCAGTACAAAATGCCATTGAAGAGTTTGTTGCCTCCCGTCCAGCTGATTTTTACAAGAAGGGCATCAATAAACTGCCAATGCGTTGGCAAAAATGAGTCAATTGCATGGGTAATTACTTTGAATAACAGAAATAAAATGTTAGAATTTTTTTTTTAACTTTTTTATTTCTGTTATTCAAAGTAATTACCCATTACTTTCACTTATTCCATACAAAACGGCAATTTCATAGGTAAATACCTAATATTACAGGAAGGCCTTATCGTAAAACTGAATAAAATGTTACCCCAAAAGTTTGTAGTCTACCTAGCTACTAGTTCTTACGCTTTACTTTTTTGTGTGTGAACTAATTTTGATGATTCTTTGTTAACTATAGAGCCACCATTTAAGTTCCATTGAATTAAAATAATTTAAAATTAAATTGCTTGCACCGCAAAGACTTTTCAAGCATATTTCAACTAGTTGCACTTTGTGCACTGAATTTTCCCTTAGAGTTCGGCTGTTCTGTAATAGCATGAAAGTTATACCAAAGAGTCCAATACCAATAGCTTACCGTTCCAGTCTTTTTATATGCACAAGCGAACAGGCACTTTGATGCCTCATTGTCAGGCATTTCTTTATTCGTCAAGGTCTCCAGATCAGCCGCAGAAATATGGTGTTCCTTCAGACACTCCATTAAAATATCTGCAAAAGCTTGGCTTAATTGATCTGGTGGTGAAGCCTGAAAAAAAAGGTGTTCACCATCGTATCAGCCACAGTACCGTACAGTACAGAACATAATTATGTTTAGCAGTGGCTGTACTGCGACTGATACCTAGCTAGCCACACTAGAGATTTCCAGAGTGACCAGTCTTGTGAGATCAACACGGCTTTTCGGAACTAGGGTGCCATCTAGTGGAGGGCTATTACATTACCCTTTATAAGAATTCCTAGTCCAACAAGCATCCACAATGGTTTCAAAAATTCTACTTTTTACATTGCCTACTTCGCGGTACTCACGGTTTCATTTGTCTATTGAAATTGATTTTTCCTACGATTCTATTGTAATTTCCAAATGTGTGGTGTCAATAACCTTAAAATTTTCAAACGTTATTGTATAAGAGAGAAAGTTGAATTGAACTCTCAAAAAAAAATTAAAAGTAGGTGCTCTTTAGGTGCTTTAGGTGCCAACTCACCGATCCGTGACTTGTATAAAATAGCATCCCATAAAAAACATAGAGGTAATATAAAACTGAGTGCATCTTTACTACTATTTTTCACACCAAACTATGTAAAATATTGAGCCTAAATGTGTGGATTGTCACATTTCATACCTTTTATAGTGTAAAAATAATCATTGAAAATTGCATCCGGTGTTAGAATACTTGATAATAAGCCAAAATAAGTGGTGTATGGTCACTTCTGTGATGTGTGAACATTATCATAAAGTCATTTAATATGATTTCAAATTGGACTATTAATGAGACTTACATGAACACTTATTTTATAATGATCAATGGTTCGATAGCTATTTCAGGTGGCTCTATCAGAGTAAACATAAAAAAAGTGTTTTACTTTTACAATGAACCATTCTTAGCTGGTAAAATGGCTTCATTTTAAAATTTTGAATAGTGCATCTTTAAAATGTCATTATAACTACTGAGAAATATTGTTTTTAGACCTCAATGAGCTCATTAACAGCGATAATTTTTTTTTCAGGTAAATAATATATCTAAATGAAGACTCCCAGTACCTAGCTTATCCATCTAGTGACTTCCTTGTCATCACGCTTCTTCAGTCATGTGCCAAGCACCCCCATTGACTTCCCACATAGATTATTATATTCCCACTCATAGATTATTATATTATACTAGTTGACCCGCCCGCGGCTTCGCACGCTTGAAATTTCCTGTTCCCGCGGAACTTCGGGAACTATATAAAACACTCTTGTCAAAGTGACGCGACACTTCATGTAAATGAATTCACAAACACAAATTATAAAGAAGATATCCAAGGATTCACCAATATTTGACAACAAACACATATGTCACATTTGCCTGTGGTCAAATATTTATAGTGCCTTCAGAAATTAAATAATAAAAATAACGATTTGATAACAAATGAAATAAACGCATCCAGTTTGACAGGTACGAACAGTTTGTATGGGAAAATAAAATAGTTACTTACTACTTTTTTTACTACTTTCATTGCAATTTCTTTATTTTTATCACCATTTAAACCTTCCTTGGACTTCTACAAATATTTCAAAACCAAAATTAGGCAAATCGGTTCAGTCAGCCGTTTATAAGTTTTAGTGAGACTAACGAACAGCAATTGATTTTTATATATATATGTAGATCAGACAAGCCACGTTGTCATTGTCAACATCTGTTACTTTACCAACAATGAAAATATTGGAATGTTTGCTACTTCTGGTACAAGTTAATAATACCTTATAGTGAATTATTTGGATGCCATAAAGGTATATAAGTTAGAACTGATGGATAATTTGACAAATAGCAACAAACTTCTAAAAATACAGCTTCCATTTGGTTTTCAGCTGATATTGTTTGAAAAATACCAAATAATGTTTCGTTCAGTGTTTGTGATATGCTGTATATATGCGCCTTTAACGCTGTATATGGCTACAGTAAGTATTTCAATTATCTTGGCTGAAGTACGATCTGGATCAGATGAACTATGTACCATTCAATTATTTTCAACGGTCTACAGCTTAGATGGTGAAAGATGACAAGAAAACGTGGAACTTAGTTATTTCTGCACGTATTGACTAGGTAGTATGTATGTTCTGTGGATTAGGATCACTAAACTCAAAGTGAAAGGATAGTTATAGTGCTGTCCTACTCAATTTAGACTATAATTCTTTCAATATATAACATGTAGTAGGTATGATATAAAGTATATAAAGTTTGTCTTCCATCTGATGATGCTGACGATGTTAGTAATCAGAACCGTAAGTTGATCGAAACGAGCCCAAACATTGTACCTACTTTGCTAAAATTATCCATCTAGCTAGAGGTTCCGTCCTTCCGACTTGTTCGTTCATGCGATCATCTTATCGTCACTGTTGTATACAGGGTTACAGGAAAAATCGTGCTAGATCCGTTAAGGGCGTGGAGTACCCATCATTTCTGACTTATTTCACTATGAAACACCCTACCCTAAACTTAACCCTTTTCGAGATATTCGACTTTTAATTTTTTTATTGAAAATTGCCGATTTTGAGGCTACTAAATTTATTTTTGTTTATTTTGTGTATCTTATTATTATTATTATTGCATTTTTACATGTGTAATAAGATGCTTTAGGACGTCTATCATTAAAATAGTGCATAAGTTAATTGAATAGACCGTAGTAGACAAGTGAAAGTTAAGAAATAAAAAAAATATTAGAAAGTTTATTTTTCTCAAAGGGATATCTAAAAAAAATATTATGGCAATGGTTCGGCAGATGTTTTTTGAAATATCTACGTTTCATCAGCTATCTAACGAGGTATAATAATCTAGGGTTTTATTCAAATGCATTGAAAAAAATTTAGTTTTATAGGCGACAGTGGAGAAGAAAATTTATACTTAGCCCTAAAAAGTAAAATAAAATAATAGGTAAGCATGAAATGTCATTTATTAAAGATTTTCACACAACTTTTTCTTATTCTACAGTTCATGTTCAACATGGCCGCCTCTATTTCTGATACATTGTCGCATCCTTCTACGGAGACCAGTCTTTACTACTCCAGTGGTTAACGTGTCACTTGTCTACTACGGTCTATTCAATTAACTTATGCACTATTTTAATGATTGACGTCCTAAAGCATCTTATTACACATGTAAAAATGCAATAATAATAATAATAAGATACACAAAATAAACAAAAATAAATTTAGTAGCCTAAAAATCGTCAATTTTCAATAAAAAAATTAAAAGTCGAATATCTCGAAAAGGGTTAAGTTTAGGGTAGGGTGTTTCATAGTGAAATAAGTCAGAAATGATGGGTACTCCACGCCCTTAACGGATCTAGCACGATTTTTCCTGTAACCCTGTATATCGTACCGTGTACTATCGCATTATACCGTATCATGTATTTGTATATCATGTCATGGGAACTAGTATTATTTGGTAATGATCAGGTGCAGTTAAACTATCTATACTCGTACACCGTTAGCAAGTTTAGTGTCTTTTATGCACACTGCACTCGCGCCGCCGCCGCCGCCAGTTCTCCACTCCTTGCGTCTACGAGGCCTTCAATTTAGGAGATAGAAAAGATGTCACAAGTAGTCACAATGCACAGAGTGCAAAATCTCACTACTCAGTGCGTTAGGGACCTCATCGATCTCCAAATTGTTTTACTACGTCATTGAGTTAACCTTTATGCGGAATGCTTGTGTGTATATTTGCCTCTCTCATACTCATTAAACTAATATTATAAATGTGAAAGTTTGAAAGAAAGAAAGAAAGAAAGAAAATATTTTTATTATGCCAACCACTAATAACAACAAAATTAACTACACAAAAATACAGTACAACAAAAGATTACCAAATATAAGTTATTAGTAGCCGCCACAAACAGGTTCCAACTCAGCATTTTGCTATGTCACAGCAAGGTAACACAGCGCTGGTCTTCCGTTGGAAACTTTGTGAGTACCTACACGGAAGTCTGCTAACATATATAAATATAAAAACATATGAAAATAAACAAGTAGATGACTTGTATTAAGATTCAACTAGCATAGTAAATTAAAATATATGTATAAGTAACATAATTAAAATCAACTCGTGCGCTCAGTGCCAAAACTTACAAGTTTTACTATACAACCCACAAATATTGTGAATAAGGAGTTATAGGATGGCAGGATAGTTAGAATAGTGAGTCAATCAACTGCATCAAGTCAACGAGTGCCGGCACCATAGTTATCAGTGTGACTGCGCCGCGCGCCTTATAAATAGAACAATAAAAGAATAAAAGGATAAACAGTGCAAACGAGGGAAAAAATAAATACATACATAGGTACCTAACTGGTGGCAAATCGTGCGCTTTCCCGAAAGGAAGTGCAAGAGTAATAACTCATTCAATTGCCTATCTACTACGTACTCGTACGAGCCTGATAACGTCAAAAAAGAAAAAGGTAAGATATAAAAAGGTATAAGATATTATGATACCTATTCCCATTCGTAGCGCTACAAATATAGGACGTCATATAAAAGATATATTATTTTGGAGGGTTTCGCTTTCTTTTTGCCGTTCTTTAAGGAAGTTTTTGAGTTTGTGCTTGAACCCATGAATGGTTTGCTGGTCTCGGACCGGAGGCGGGATATTGTTCCAGCACTTGGTTGCAGCGTACCGAAAACTGCCTCTAAAAGCCGCCGAGGTATGCTTTTGCGAAGAAAGCTGCTTAGAGCATTTACGAGAGGAACAATTTCTAGTGCTGGACACCCAAGTGAGCTTTTCAGACAAGTACGCAGGCGTGTTGAACTTAACTACACCAAAGAGTAGGCACGCTAAATGTAATTTTTGACGAGATTTCATTTTTAGGATAGAGTGTATGTTTAAAAATGGCGTGACATGACCTCTCGGTGGAATCCTAAAGCAAAATCGAGCACACGCGTTTTGTACTCTCTGAATGAGACGCTGCGTGCGCGCAAGCAGCCTAGGCCCTATCACTGTGTCCAGATAGTTAAGATTAGAGAGGACTAACGATTCAACCAGCAGAATACGCAATTCTTCAGTTAGATACGGTCTGGCCTTGTATAAAACTTTTAGTTTATAAAAACACGTCTTCACTGCCTTAGCTACATGTTTTTCGAATCTTAGGTTATCGTCTAAAACCAAACCTAAATTTCGTGCCTCGGTTACTCGTTCGATAGGCTTATTCTTTAGCAAGATACAGAAAGATGGGCTAAGCTTACCAAGTTGAGGATTAGTGCCCAAGACCATAAACTTAGTTTTCTGTGGATTAAGCACTAGACTGTTATCCTCAGCCCACTTCGATATCCTACACAAATCCTCATTTAGTTTTTCAATTGTTGAGTCTAATTCCGCTGCTTTAAAAGAGATATACACCTGAACATCGTCAGCATATATGTGATATTTGCAGTTACGGATACAGTGTACGATGTCCCCAGAGTACAGGCTGAACAAAATGGGACCTAGTATAGATCCCTGGGGCACTCCCCTGTTAACAACGGTTTCATCGGATGTGACGCTGGTGCCATCGCTTTTTACCAGTTTTACATGTTGCTGACGATTGCTTAAATAGCTATTAAACCACCTAACCGCACCCGCATCAAAACCGAAATAGCTAAGCTTGGATAATAGGAGGGTTGTATTTAGAGCGTCAAATGCACGCGAAAAATCTAGCAGAACGAGCAGCGTAAGCATGCCCCTATCTTGTGCGACAAGGATGTTATCGGTAACATCTAAAAGTGCCGTTGTTGTACTGCGACCTTTTCGAAATCCAGACTGTGCATCCGGCAAAATAGAATTCGTTTCGAGAAAATGAGTTAGCTGCTGACATACTACTTTTTCCAGAATTTTTGATAGACACGGTAGAATGCTGATTGGACGAAGGTCCTTCGCTTCTACAGGATTCGGCACTTTAGGTAGCGGTCGAACAACAGCAGTTTTCCATACCTCAGGAAAGATTGAAGTCGTGATAGACGTATTAATTATTGAAGTAATCAAATTTAGTGTTTGAGGTAGGGTCAAAATCAACATACCGAGGCCAATTAGATCAGCACCTTCTGCATTTGACTTAAGAGACGCCACTATTCTAGCAATTTTATCACAGCTGACGGTATCAATACAAAATACTGCGTCAGAATGTCTATTATACGCATAGTATGTCAACTGCGATATATGTGTATGTATTCTACCAGGAATATTTAGAAAATGCTGATTAATCACATTAGGATCTGTGAATTGAGAGGGTAAATCGCAATTTTTTGGTGGAGATAAAGTATTTTTTAAATTCTTCCATAAAGTTTTGGGATTTCTTAATTTATTATTTATATTTTCCCTATAGTACATGGTTTTTTCGTTGTATAGGGCTTGGTTCACAACAGTCTTAAGATCTTTATAATATTGTTTTTTACTCTTGGATTTAGTCTTTCTGAAAGATATCAAGGCCTCGTCACGCAAACTCATCATTTCTCTAATTGTGGGTGTGAACCATGGAGGGTTGTGCTTTTTAATAATGATAGTTTTAATGGGAGCATGAAGGTCAAATAATGTAAGCACACTATAATTAAAATATTTTACCATTTGGTTAACATCTCCGAGTAATGCCATACAGTCCCAATTTATTGCGCCTAAGTCCCGGTTAAATTGGTCAATCAAAATATCTTTAATCGGCCTGTAGGATAGATAAGTAGGTGGTATCTTTTCTCGCTTGATCTTATATTCACACACGATAAGGCAATGGCCAGTAAGCGACCCCACTGGGTCAACAATAATATTTTTCAAATTTAGGTTGGTACAGACGACATCTATTAACGTCTTAGTTGTGTCAGTGTAATGAGTGGGTGATGTGACTTTTTGCGAGAGCCCTAGACAGTTCAGGAAGATTTCGAGCTTGGTGTAACCGGGGTCGTTTTTGTTAAGAGCGTTAATATTGAAGTCACCAAGCAGGATAATATCGTCACAGGCAGAGGCATTTAGAGAGTCTGTGATGGCGTCTAAAAATAAGTCTATATTCTGCCATGGAGGTCTGTAAGCAGTCCCAACAATAATTTTCCTACCCTTGATATTAACTGTTAACCACATTTGATCGACTGTACTATGTAAGGGATCTACAGGGTGTGACCAGGTACGAGCAGCGAACCCATTTCTAATGTAGAATCCAACCCCACCTCCGCGCTTTCTCAACGTAGCCGACGGTCGCGGGATGTGACGCAAACTGTAATTTGCGATTACCGGGGCACGGCCCTCCTGGTTAACTTTGAGCCACGTCTCATTTATAGCTATTATATCCATGGAGTACCTACTAAAAGATGCTATAATGTCATCATGTTTAGTACCAAGTGATCCTGCATTGTACAAACCGACTTTTAAATGTTTATCAATCATTTTTAACATGTTGGTGTTTACGACGTAGAATAAAAAAAATAAAGACTGAAGTTTTACTGCGTATCAATCGATTGATTGAACTAGACCGTTTAGTTATGTTAATTACCAATAAAAAATAAATTTCAGGATACGTGCTAAAAAAGTAACCAATAAAATTCAATATAAATAATGTAATGCAGTAATAACACTGTTTCGCAATAAAAATAATAAAAACTAAAATAATAAATTGATATTGATTGAATAAGTTGATTGATCCAATATGCCAGGCCATTACAATAGTCGCTAAGTACATTTTGTCGCGTAAAACATACAGTAAGAAGTTAACAATTATTATTTGCACGTTTGAGTCACACATTAAATTAACAAATGACACTGAATAGTTCCACGGCACAGTCGATGAACCATTACTTACAACTTTCCATGACAATAACAAAAAATAGAAACAGAGATCTTTAGCTAAAAAATAATAATTATCGTAATAATTGACCAAACGGATTACGAATGAAAAATCTTATCGACATCTGCGTCTGCGCGAATTCTCTCTGCTGGCCGCCCGTCTTCTTTGCGAACAAAAATCCGCCCCTCCCTAGTCCAGACATACCGGTAGTTGAATTTACGGGCAGCCTCGCGTGTGCGTGCGAAGAGCGCGCGGTTGGTACGAGAGAGACGTTCGTTTAGATAGATCCGCCGAGGCGCACCCGCCAATTCGATCTCGTCCGACGTGATAACACGGCGAACACGCGCGGCTTGCAGTAACTGGTCCCGAGTGTTACGACGGGCAAATCGAACCGCAATATTTCGAGGGCGCAATGTCGAGGGATCATCATTTGCCGGGCGATCGTTGAACCTTTTCGTTCCCACACGCGCCACATGGACTATATCCCGGTCATCCACCACTACTCCAAGTTTCAGAGCTATCAATTTCACGATGTGTGTGGTATCATCGGAGCCCTCAGGCACCCCTGCTATATCTACATCATTAAGCAAAAGCTCTTGGTCGCGCTCATTCAACTGATGTCGTAGTCCTTCTATGATTGGTAAAACTGCAGATTCATTTGGAGCGGCCGCTACTTTACCTTCGATCAATGCGATCTTGTCATCGAAGCGGTCCATACGTTCGGTACATGACTGCAATGAAGCTCTAAATTCTCCGAATTCTGAAAACATCTCCTTTATTTCCTCTCGTAACTCGACTCTTAATTTCTGGATCTCGTCAGTGAAGGAGGACCGCAAGGCCTGCAGTTCTTCCCTAAACAATCTAATCTCTAGTGCTATCGCGACACTGTCTTTGAGTTCCTCTGTAGTGTTAAGCACCGTGTCACTAGACGTCTGATTTACCTGAGGCTGCGGCGGCGGCGGTGACTTGTAAGCCGACGAAAGATCCTTAACTGGGGTCAGTGTGTTATCACCCTTCGGCTGCTGGTTCTTGCACGCCGGGCACGACCACGACTTTGATATTTTTGTATTTGTAGGGATTAATAGGCAGGCAAAGCAATAGCATGCCAAACATTTACTGCATTTAGCACGTTCCGCCCCCGTCCTCGATGTTGCCAAGAACTGCCCACAGGCTCCACACTTGGTCATTCTGAATCACTCAGGCTCTGAGTCACGTTATTGAAGTAGCTATCCGGAACGGTAATGATTGTTTTCACTATGCTTTCAACGGCCGGCACTAGATGGCACCAGTACGGCGTTTAATTAATTGATTAGAATAATCTTGAGATAACACAGTATTACCACTACTGGCACTAGACTTGCATACTAATGATGCACTGACTAATGATACTGAAGCACACGATTTGCGTATAAAAAAAAAAAACAAAGTTACATGAGAATTCGCTATTTTAACACACAAGCGATTACTTAGAGGGTAGTTAAAGATCACTTTGAAATTCCAAGTGTTAAATTCACCGTTTTGTGATGTAATGCACTATAAAAACAGGTACTGATATTTAAAACTTGTTAATTAGTCACTTTTCTTCACAATACGCCAAACATTTATAATTAAGCTCACTTGTTTATTTTTTAAAACGTAAACATCGACAGACTTACTGTATGTCAGCTGACGACCGTATACCCACCTGTTTGGACGTTTATTTGTTACTCAATCACATCGTAACGGTTGAATTGATTACAATTAAATTTAGTATGTACGTTGGTTATAAACCTGCATTAATACATCCCATAAATCAGGTCCCATAGAATAAAAATGGGGTGTTAAGTCAAGTTGCAACATCGAGTTCAGCTTTATTTCTAGGCTACCTACACATTTAATAGTATAACGAGTACGAAGTCGCGGAAAACAGCTAGTAATAATATATACGTTATGGCACAGAGAGAGAAAACACGATTTTAAGGGCCGCACTGGCTGAAACACACGTAGGGTTTTCTTTAGATCTTCTAACAACGCAATGAACGTTTTAAAGAGACATGAGAATACTTAGTTCATTCTGTTCTTAAACGTTTTAAAATTTGCATCATCACAATTGCATTTCAGAAACAATAGGACATTTACTTACAATTTTATTACTCTGAATTTCAGGCCCTAACCGACGAACAAAAAGCTAAAGCAAGCAAAGAATTGAAAGAAATTTTAAAGCAGTGCCTTAAAGAGAACTTCATTACTCAGGAGGAATTTAATAATCTAGTGAACGACAGAGAGTCGATGAACGAGGCCAACAGCAACTGTTTTTTGTCCTGCTTCCAGAAGAAGGTTGGGCTTGTAAGTCACTGTCACTATAATACTAAAAAGTTTCATTCAGCTATCAAATATTTTGGCAGAGATGAATGAATACAAAGTTTTTGGTTTTCATTCTTTTGATATATTACGACGTCAACCAAGGTCTGTAACCTGTAACAACCCAAGGATATATTTTTATATTTTGTGTAATTGAAAGTTGGGGGAAAATACTTCACTCTTGATTCACTCTATAGCTAAAGCATAGAGTCCTACTAGTATTTAGTTCAGTTCTTGTTTGTGGCTATTGTGAACCACTGCATAATTATGTGGCACTCGACATTTCTAATATATGGCATGAAAATTTAATTTTCAGTTGGATGATGAAGGCATGGTGAATTCAGAAGCAGTAGCTAAAATGAATAAATATTTATATGATGACGTTGATGAGATTAAGAAAATCCAGAAATTCCTCGACTTTTGCCTAACCGCTGGTAAGATCGTTAAAGATGGTAACATTTAAAGGGAGTCGCGAATGTGATATCATCACATAAGTAGCCTAGTCATAACTATGTACATATCTGGCTGTATGGCGCTGATAGCTTGACCACGGAAATGGTTAACCATAACCCGTACGATTAAACGTACGATTATTTAGATATTATTACCAGAGGATCAATTATACAAGTCAGCAGGATATAAGCACGGTCCAGGTGTCAGGTCGGATGTCAGTTAGGATATTCGTCATACATGTCAATTTATTTAGGTTATTAGCGATAGAGCAACGATTTCAATTTGGGGAAACTGTACATGTTATGCACTAATCATGTCCCGCATTAGGGTGTATTTTGTATTACTTTTCTTCTAGTCTGTTGGGGATCTAAGCTACCAAGTACTTTCCCTTACATCCTAAAAAAGTACAAGCTTAATTACATCTATCAAATAACGATGGTTTTATAATATCTGTAGTACCTAGGATTACAGACCTAGGATTTTAGATGGAGATCCGGCACTTTACTGATTATTATTATTATTAAGCTAAGGGTTTCTTCACAATGTTTTCCTTCACCGTTTGAGCACTTGTAAATGTGCACTTAAAATGTTTCGAATAGAAAATAACATCGCACGGTGGAGATTTGAACTCACACAATTGAAGGTAGATCTCACTAAGCCAACACCGCTGCATCCTAATAAAATAAATATTGCTAGACCTTTCACACAGCGCTATCTAGCCCCAAACTAAGCAGAGCTTGTAATATGGGAACCAGATAACTGATAGAATACTTGTATACTTTTTTTGTAAATACATACTTATAAGACATAGAAAAACATCCAGACCTGGAACAAATATCTGTAGATCATGCAGACATTTGTTCCGTGGCGAGAATGGAACCCGCTGCGTCTCAGCTGACTATTCGCCCACTGCGCCACGGAGGTCGTCAATGACCATGTAAATTACATATTCTGGCGGTAGTTGGGAATATATCTTTAGAACATGTCCCAGACATGTAAGATAATTACTAGCAAGTACTGTTACCTAGGTAAGAATTACTAAAGGTTTTATTTAATCTTTCAGTGAACTCCAAGCCTGTATCAGATGGCAAGAAAGGCTGTGACAGAGCGATTATGGCATACAATTGCAATATCGACAACGCTGTAAATGTAATAACATAGAAAACATTTAAACCACTATAATTAATTTTATTTTGCACATCAAGAAAATACACCCAATAGTCACTTACTCCACATAACGATTCCTTGTATCGAAATAACCAGTATTATTGTACCACAACTTCTGGACAAGTAACACAACTTCGAGAAGGAGGCCAAGAGGAGGATTCAATTGGGTTGGGCAGCGTTCGGAAAATTACGTTGAGTCTTCTCATTTCCTATATCACAATACCATAAAAAGAAAGTTTTAAATCTGTCCATCCTATCTGTAATTACCTATGGTGCTGAAGTCAAAGTCAAAAATTTTTATTCATTAAAATCACAAGGATCACTTTGAAACGTCAATTTTACTGCCTGTTCCTTCGCGACCAAGCCAGGAAAGAAAGGCAAGAAACAAGGCTGGTTGTTTTTTTAATGATCCTTTTACAATACATAATACAGAAAATAAATTACGTCTAAATTGTAACATTTTGAACGAGTTGGAGTAATTTAAATCCCAAGCTTCTCTATCATCTAAATAATCGAATGTTTTATAAGATGTTTTATAAGAAGAAGGTTTTTTAAGGCTCTTTTATAAAGATGTTGTTTAATTACGTTTTTAAATTTGTTAATTGTCAATTTTTGTACATCCCTTGGGAGTTTGTTATAAAAGCGTACACCTTGCCCTTTAAACGATTTACTAACTTTGTGGAGTCGACAAGTGGCAACAGCTAGTTTATCTTTATTTCTAGTATTAAAATTATGATTATCGCTATTTTTCTTAAATAAATTAATATTTTTGTGAACATACATTGGATTTTCATAGATGTATTGACAAGGGAATGTCATAATATTTATTTCTTTAAAGCTGAGACGTGGACACTTACGGTACGGCTGGTCCACCAGTTTAAGGTTGCAGCGAGTTATGGAGTGGGCTATGCTCAGAGTTTCTGTGAAGGATAAAATCCGCTACGAGATTATCGACAGAGAACCAAGGTGATCGACATAGCCTAGAAAGTTAGCAACCTGAAGTGGCTAGGTCTGGTGGCTATGCCGTTTTGTTAACACGTCCTTGAGTGGAGTCTGCGCCTTCCTACTCTTCATCACAGTTAATAATCACCCCATTTAAACTAGCTTTCTATAAAAAACCCGCATCGAATTTGACCCATCCGTTTGAGAATTACGATAAACACAGATATAGCCGTGTAACTAGGCAACAAACAGGAAGAAAAGCCGATGACTGGGCTCAGTGTCGCGTATTGTACCTACCTACCGACGCGACGGACGATTGTGTTTTACTATTCAAATGTATTTTATTTTTAAGTCATCATCATCATCACTATCAACTTATAACAGTCCACTGCTGGACTTAGGTCTCTCCCAGGGTGCGCCATTCTACCCGATCCTCGGCTCTTCTCACCCAATCTTTGCCAGCCACAGCGCTATGGTGATTGATCTAACTCCATCGCTAATTCTTTCATTTCTATTTTCAGTTAACCATCGACAACTGAAATGGATTCCAATTGGCGTATAAACTACGAACACAAACAAATCCTATATAAGTAATATGTTATATGTTTTGGTTTGCAAAGATTTAAATATGCTGTGTTTTTTTATGTATAAGGAATTAAAATAAGTGCATATTAATTTGATGACTTTAATTTGGCTCTGCAATTTACGTTATTTTCCCAAATAAAGATGAACTTCTTATTCATCATACTATCAGACTCAAGACTTTCACTGCTTAGAAACACCATACATTTTCATAGAACCAGATTGGCCTCAGTGGCTCAGTGGCATCAACCCAGTGGCTCTCAGTAAAATTGATCACAGCATACTGTATAACGTCTTCTCTCTAGGAGTTTGTTTACATTGATATCAAGTGCTGTTGATTCTGTTATAAATAAATACAAAAAAAATCTAACTTAAAATTTAACTTCAGTTAAGATTAGGACAACATTTTATAGGTACCCCCAATTTTTTTAAATTAACCTTAAAACTATATGTTATGAATACTATTTGTACTAAAAACGAGATATTTACCATGATTTGTGAGTTTTTGAGTATCCCGATATTTTGACGCAGTTGCATGCATATCTGCCAGTCCATCCACTCGCAAAGACTTCAGTTTACCCGTGATCATGGCGCGTGCAACTGCGTCAAAATATTGTGATACTCAAAAACTAACAAATCATGGTAAATATCCCGTTTTTAGTACAAATAGCAATGGTTTAATCTAGTCTGAAAATTTATAGTGAAAGTCAAAGTCAAAATTCATTTATTCATTAATTCAATTATTCATATTCAATTAATCATTTATTCACAAGGATCATTATGAAACGTCAATTTTATATAGGTCCAAGTCTTTGCAAGGACATAGACATAAAACGGCTGAGACATAGGCTACTTTTTACCCGACGCAAAAGGAGGGTAATGTAATGTTTTCATTGAAAAACCACGCAAGCGAAGCCGCGGGTGGGTCAGCTAGTAAAACATGACAAATTCAAAAAATAAAAAATACACACAGGAAACTATAATCTACCTATTGTATACCGCCTGGAACAAATGTTTGCATGATCTACAGATATTTATTCACTGTCTGGGTGTTTTTCTATATATTATACGAGTATGTATGTATTTACAAAAAAAAAGTATATAAGTATTCTATCAGTTATCTGGTTCCCATAGTACAAGCCCTGCTTAGATTGGGGCTAGATAGCGCTGTGTGAAATGTCCAGCAATATTTATTATTATTATTTATTATAATACAGCGTACTCTGATTAATAGAGCACTGACTAGGTGACTCTCAGTACGTGAACCCCGAGCTCTCACACATAAAAGGGGTGCTAAAGCAAAACGGCTACGGATGGAGACAACTATCGAATTGCGGACACATCCCCATAGTGCACGCATATGCGCATATAGATCGCATATAGATCACGCATAGTATCACGCGAGGTAGGATGTTGTTCGGAGCAGGTCGCACTCACCCTGATGAAGGTTCACGAATATAACCGAAATATTGTCGGTCAAAACAGCGGTAAAACGGTACGAGATGAATCCCGTATTTATATAGAGTTTTAATATATTTATAATGTATTTTTTATACATTTAGACATTTATTTCTTTAATATTAAAATAGTTAAAAATAGGCATCTACGCATATAATTTAAATAATAATTACTAAATTTGATTTGCAATTTTTTTTATCAATGTAACATGTAATCTTACGTTTTTCGAGTAATTAAAGTGTAAATTTTAATAAATAGCAAAATTATTTATAATAATTAAAAAAAAAATTCGAATTCGAGTTTTCGATTTTTTGCATTTTCTGAGAAGATTTACGTAACATATATATTTTTTTTCACCATCGGAAAGTAGAGATTTCAACGAATAGAAAACATACCAACTTTTTGAAAAAAGCTGATATTTTGACGGGTGAATTTTCGATTGAAAATTAGGGTGCTTTTTCGATATTAATTCAAAATAAGGCGAAAAAATAAATATTTTTAATCAAATAAATTACAGCGTATTTGGGACATAAAAAGGTAAGTTTTCACCAAATTTAGTTGAAAAAAATTTTTTTTGTAAAAGATAAAAATAAAAAATCAAAAACATGGTTTTTTGAATTTTTCACATAAATTTTGAGGTTATGTGAAAAAAATGTTGATACAAAAGTTTTAGATTTTTTTATTACCTACAACTTTGCCATTTGACTTTTTTCGATAGGACTTTTAGTTTTGCCGGAAATCGAGAAAAACCGTTTTTACCCTTAAAAACTCACCCCCCCCCCCACCCCTTCCCGACCTCAGATCGCCCGTAAATTATTTTTCCTTTCATTTTTATAATATTCCCCTCCTTTTCTAATGGGTTTAATCCTACTATTATTTTTTTTCACTTTTTATTATTTTTAAAGGCTTCTACCCTGGTCTAGATTCTTTTAAGACATTTCAAAAGTTGAGAACAAATTATAACTCCTATTTTGGTTGTTTCTGGGAATATTTTTACAATATCTCTTCTCGTGTCGGCTAGAATAACTTGGCAAAGGGCTTGCCCAAATACTGAACCCCAATCGTTTTTCGTCTCAACGGCAATGGGACGGGCCTCTACGAGTTGACGCGGATTTATCTGTTACAAACGTATTGTTACGCCGAGGCTGTTAAACAATGAGTAATAATCGAACCTTCTCGAACGCTTTTGTCTTGCTGTGTTATTGTTGCTATTGTTTGTGGATTCGCAGAATGGGGAGTGGCCATTGTGTCGAGGGACCGACCCTTTCCTGGAAGGATCGACATCGTTCTCGAACAATCGAAATGTGTGCGATATAAATAGGCCGGAGAGATGGCCGGACAGTTAGTCTTGAGTCTGAGTCAGTCTGAGTGAGTGAGTCTCAGCGAGGCCCTGGAGGACTGACGTGGGAAGGGTCTCGCGTGAACAGTAGTGCTCCCGAGTCAGTCTGGATTAAGCTATACGTGCGATCATTTCGGTGACTTTAAGTGGTGCAACAGTGGTGTGAATTAGCGTGTTGTGCTTACGTGTGACCAAGTTCGTGTATTCATCGTCATCGTGTTGAATAAAAGTGTTATTTTGGTCAGCCCGATTCCCATTATTTTATCCCGAACCCTCAGCTCGTAACAATTTGGTGTCAGAAGTGGGATAAAATAATGCCGGTTCTACCAAAGGATAACGTGGACGGTGTCAGGACGAGAGGTCAACAACAACAGGATATGGATGAAAGGCGATTTGGGGAGTCTCCGGTTCAAGAAGCTCGGCAGAGTCGTCAGCCGATGGAGATGGAATCAGCCGCCACCGAATCATTTGGAGCATCATCATCATCCGTGGGGCAAGCTCCTGTGAGAGGCGATCTTGCTGCTATTATGGCCATGCTTTGTCGTCGACAAGAAGAGCAGCGACGTTGGCAGGAAGAACAGCGACGTCAGGAAGAAGAGCAGGCTCGGTTGCAGGAAGAACAGCGACGTCAGGATAAGGAAGAGCAGCGTCGTCAGCAAGAAGAGCAGGCTCGGTTGCAGGCAGAACAGTGACGTCAGGATAAGGAAGAGCAGCGTCGTCAGCAAGAAGAGCAGGCTTGGTTGCAGGAGGAAGAACGCCGTCAGCATAAAGAAGAGAAGCGTCGTCAGCAGGAAGAGCAGGCTCGGTTGCAGAAGGAACAGTGACGTGAACAGGTGGAGCAGACTCGGTTGCAAGAGGAACAGCGACGTCAGGATAAAGAAGAGCAGCGTCGTCAACAGGAAGATCAGCGACGTTGGCCATAAGAGCGTGCTCGACTGATGAGGGAATCGTTCGGTTCATCTGGAAAGGAATTCCAGGAAGTGAAAGAACAGATAGAAATCAAGAGAGCCGTGTTTTGGAGGCTGGAATTGGGCTCGACTGATGAGGGAATCGTTCGGTTTATCTGGAAAGTAATTCCAGGAAGTGAAAGAACAGATAGAAATCATGAGAGCCGTGTTTTGGAGGCTGGAATTGGGATCGCTGATGAGAAAGGGACTCTGGGTGTCCTGAAGTACTGGAGACGGCAATGTGGCTCCTCTAGTTGCTACATCTTCAGCGCGAGGTGCGCCTAAAATTGTTCGTGTTGATCGGCTGCCGCGATATGAGGCTAAGAATGCTCGGGACGAGCATGTTTTAGGAGGGGGCAGTGTTACGCCGAGGCTGTTAAACAATGAGTAATAATCGAACCTTCTCGAACGCTTTTGTCTTGCTGTGTTATTGTTGCTATTGTTTGTGGATTCGCAGAATGGGGAGTGGCCATTGTGTCGAGGGACCGACCCTTTCCTGGAAGGATCGACATCGTTCTCGAACAATCGAAATGTGTGCGATATAAATAGGCCGGAGAGATGGCCGGACAGTTAGTCTTGAGTCTGAGTCAGTCTGAGTGAGTGAGTCTCAGCGAGGCCCTGGAGGACTGACGTGGGAAGGGTCTCGCGTGAACAGTAGTGCTCCCGAGTCAGTCTGGATTAAGCTATACGTGCGATCATTTCGGTGACTTTAAGTGGTGCAACAGTGGTGTGAATTAGCGTGTTGTGCTTACGTGTGACCAAGTTCGTGTATTCATCGTTTAGTGCTGAATAAAAGTGCTATTTTGGTTAAATCGGTTCCCATTATTTTATCCCGAACCCTCAGCTCGTAACAGTATTCAAGCTCCACAGATCGTGCGCGTAAAATTACTACGGATGGAAAAGTACCACTGTACAACTACCAACTCAACATTATTGAAATGTTGATCCACAAATGATTGAATTTACACATTTACTTTTATATTACAAAATAATTATTGAAAATTGCATCCGGTGTTGAAAATTACATAATAAAGAGTCAATGAAGGACATATGATTACCACTTCGATATGTGAACATGGCAATGGACGCCTAAAATATGTTATAAAATGTATCGATGTAACGACGACCTCCGTGGTGCAGTGGGCGAATAGCCGGCTGAGACGCAGGAGGTAGCGGGTTCGATTCCCGCCTCGGAACAAATGTTTGCATGATCTACAGATATTTGTTCCGGGTCTGGTTGTTTCTCTATATATTATAAGTATGTATTTAAAAAAAATGTATATAAGTATTCTATCAGTTATCTGGTTCCCATAGTACACGCTCTGCTTAATTTGGGGCTAGATAGCGCTGTGTGAAATGTCCAGCAATATTTATTTATATTTATTTATTTATCTATTTAGTCAACTAGGTACCTTTTTTGTGTGTTTATGCGTACCGTGATAACTCTCTCGCTCTATTTCTATGAAAGTCAGTACTTCATACATGTATATCATTATTATATGCATATATCATATATCATTCAGGTACTTACAATACTCAGTTATACGAATTTATATAATTCATCTAAATTACCAACATTCGTTTTTCCATACATTACAATCTCAGATATTTAAAGTCAACGGGTTATTTGGTCAAGCGAAACGAGATCTCTAAATCAACTTGGCCAAATCGGGGTTGTAAGTATGTATGTTTGTTTGTCCGAGGATAACCTTCGAAGCGTTGATCCGATCATCGTGAAATTTGGTATTTAGGTATGTAGAAATGGCATAATTCTGGTGTGACTAAATGATCTACAAATGAGGGGGAGTTGTTGAGATATTGGGGTTCAAGAGGGGTAAAAAAAAACAAAATTGGACTATCCGGTCAGATGGTTCGTCTAATGAAAGGTTATTTCGTACAGTACATCGTATCAGTACATTTCGACCCCGTTTTTATTTTTAGTTTATACCTTGTTTATAAGTGTAGTCATAATAAAAACTGAACTTTGACGAAATTCACAGGTAGTGTTGCCCAAATTCAGTCTTGGTCTTGCAGTCTTGGTCTTGTTCTTGCGTTTTTGCAAGACCAAGACCAAGAACAAGACCGCGTATTTTTAGCAAGACCAAGACCAAGACTGACCGTGCAAGACTTGAGCAAGAACAAGACATAGCCTGCAAGACTCTTGCGTCTTGCAGCTAGGACTTAGCGCTATTTCACTGAGTAGTTAGGTGTAACAGTTCGGTGTATAGGTAGGTACGCTTAGGAATTCTATGAGACGCAAAAAACTGTATCAAAGAATATGAAAAACTGGACCTATGCGCATTACGACTAATACCATAAACATAGCGAATAAAAAAATATCTATTAAAATCAAACTGAGTGCATGCATAGTTATGTTTTAACCATCGGCACTTTGATAATGCGGCGTCAAAGGTTTTGTACTTACTTCTCAAAGAAATTTGCCGCTTTTCGGAAGTACATGGTTATGATACACGCGCCGGCGGCTTCTTTTGAAATCTAAAACAATCGTTGCCGCCACGCCGAAATCATAACATTTGACACTATTTGATTGCCGCCATAGGGCGTAGGTATACTCATGCAAAATAATTTCCTAGTAGAGTACTTACAGGTGTTCCAAAGAATAAATAAGTTTCAGAGTGCTTAGAATGAAAATGAATACATTATACTGATCACGCAAGTAGTATTATGATTAGGATAAAATTGTAAGGATAGGTAGTAGATGTCATATTAATTCATTATAGTAAGTATATATTATAATATTGATTACTTATATGGTTTTAAACTAATTACTTAGGTACTATTGTTGTACATTTAGTCATTATATTTCTTAAGTTTTTACAAGAAAAAATAGCAAAAAAGTGTTCAAATATCACCCGTTTAATAAATATTGTAGCCACTTTTAAATATCCTTGAAACGTGTAAAAAAATTCTACGAAACTAATAAAATAATATAAAAAGCGTAGGTACTTACCTACTAATAAAATAAAAAGCCTGCGATAAGAGTTTTGTATTACTTACCAGCCCGAATATCTCTGAGAGAGATGATGAGAGTAAGTATTTACTAGCTGTGCCCGCGACTTCGTCCACGAGGAATAGTAACTTTGGAGGTATAGTGACGTTCAGGACTTATTTATTTATTTTAAAACTTCTGTCATCAAACATACAAACGAACTCTTCAGCTTTATAATATTAGTATAGATGTACGCCAAAACATTCACTTATATGTAAAGAATAGTGATTGGCACTAATTCTATTTTATTCACGCGTCGCGTCTGTACAAGTAGGTTATATTTAGTGTGTGTTTGTACGCCGCACGCGGCATTGTTTGATTTGCGGCGGCATCCTTTTCATAGAGCCGGCACGTAGCGAGGCGGCGCGGTAGAAAGCAAGGAAACGTACTATAAATAAAGGAATTATTTTAATTCCAGTCATTTCCAATTGAGCTGTGCTTCGAGTCTAACTTAATAATTGTTTTTACTAATTCTCGTTGTTTTCTAAAAACGTATCACGTGTACAATTTAATATGAGTGACGAAGATTCAAATTATTCTAGTCCGAGTAACGAGAGTTTGAGTCACAGATCTAAAAGACCCAAAAGCAAATTTGAGGAGTTTTTCGAAATAATTCATGCATCCCAAACTGCCTTCTGTAAATTGTGCCAACATAAAAAGATTGAAATAAAAATGAAAAACAGAAACACTTCAGGCTTAAGGAAACATCTAATATCTTTCCACAAAAAGGAATCAGAAATATTTCTTCCTGTTAAACCAAAATTAAGTGGAGATATCACAAGCTTTTTAGTAACCGCTGGAAGAAGTGGACAGGTAAGAATATTTTTTTAACAGTTAAAAGAATTTTAACTCCGCGTAGCTATTCATGCGATACTTTCAAAAACGCCATTAACTTACGTAAGTATTTTTGAGTTAGTGGTGTTTTCACAGTTTTCATCTAGGGGTGCGACATATTAAGTATGTAATTATCGTCTTAAATATTTTTTATAAACACCCATATTTTCATTTAATAATAATAATAATAATAATAATCCTCCTAGCCGATTTCGGCTACAGAGACTTGACTTTGTGATTATTGGCCTAGGTGTTTAGCCTGTATGTGGCTGATGTACCCTATTTTTGCGCTAAAAGTCCGGTTACAATGAACACAAGTTAAGGCGCCATTAATGTAGTTGTAATTGATATTAGCCGGCGGTCGACTTTTAAGCTGATCTCGTTTTAAGTCTAGTTCTTGCCTCCTTTCTTCTTCAAACTCGTACACTTTGTCCTGAACATGACGCCTCCATTCAGGTCGTTTTTCAGCGAGAGCCTCCCAGCGCGACGGATCGATACAACACCTCTTCATGTGCCTCTTCTGTACGTCTTTGAAACGTAGGAACTGACCTCCGCGTTTCCGCTTACCATGTTCTAGTTCACAGAAGAAAATGCGTTTCGCCCTTCGCTCATCAGACATCCGAGACAGGTGCCCGCACCAACGCAGCTGACGCCGCATCAAATATGCCTCTATGCCACAGACATTAGCCCGTCGTAGAACATCGGTATTACGGACCCGATCCGACCACTTGATGTTAAGAATGTCGCGGAGGCATTTCAGATGGAATCTGTCTAACGTGCGTATGTGTCTGCGATACAGGCACCATGTCTCTGACGAGTACAAGATGTTAGGAAGTACAATAGCCATATACACCTTAATCTTGGTACTCAATTTGATGTTATGGGAGCGAAATACCTGGACTCGTAGTTTACCAAAAGCAGCCATAGCGGAGCCAAGTCTGCTGTTGATCTCCGAGTCAAGGTCGCATTTTGTTGTTATGCTGCTTCCCAGATATCTGAATGTATCGACCTGTTTTATGGGCTTTCCATCGATTTGCAGATTCAGTGGAGCTTGGTTAACAGTGTCCATGGCCATCACCTCTGTCTTTGTAATATTAATTTTGAGGCCAAATCTACAGCACGCAGCGTCAAGCCGAGTCATCAAGTCCTGGAGTCCCTCAGAAGATTCCGCAACGAAACATAGGTCATCAGCATACATCAATTCGGTAATGAGGTCATACGATACCTTTGTGTGCGCTTTTAACCTAGCCAGGTTAAAGATACTGCCATCTGTGCGAAAACGTATGCGGATCCCTTCGGTGTTGGCTTGTAAAGTCTCCCTCACGACAACGGAAAAGTACAGAGCAAAAAGAGTGGGTGCTAATACACAGCCTTGTTTTACACCACAAGTGACAGGGAATTGCTCTGTCTGCTCACCATTGACGGTTACGCAACAAGTCACGTTGTCGTGAAGAAGTCTTATCAAGCGTATAAATTTGTCGGTGCAACCAAGTTTCGAAAGCACAATCCACAAAGCTTCGCGAGGTACACTGTCAAAAGCTTTCTCCAGATCAACAAAACAGAGAAACAGAGGTTGACACTGTTCCCTGCTTTTCTCTTGCAGTTGTCTAAGAGAGAATATGGCCTCGCATGTGCCGCGATTGGGTCTAAACCCAAATTGCGTTTCAGGCAATATACTTTCAGAGAGCTCCATAAGACGATTTAAGAGTACTCTGGCAAAAGTTTTTCCTGGAGTAGACAGAAGTGATATACCCCTATAAGAGTTGCAAACAGATCGATCACCTTTATTTTTATACAAAGAGCAAATTAGTGATACGCCAAAACTAGGAGGAACGAACTCCATTTCCCACATGCGCTGGAAAAATTGCCAAATCTTGTAGTGCAACTCATCTCCGCCATATTTTAATAGTTCTCCTGGTATGTTATCGATGCCGACAGCCTTATTGTTTTTCTGCGCTTTGATGGCGATGATAACTTCCTCAAGAGAAGGAGGCTGATCCAGATCTACGGCTTGTGGTAAGGCAGGAAGTGATGCTAAATAGTTTATGTCAGCAGAACGATCCACATTGAGTAAGCTGTTATAGTGTTCTGCCCAGCGAGTAAGAACTTCTCCTTTGCTTACCAGGAGGGTACCTGAAAGTGATTTCAGTGGTACGTTTACTCGATGTGGACTTCCTACTAACTTTTTAATCTCGTTAAAGAAATCGCCGAGTCTATTCGAATCAGCAAGCCACTGAATATAGCGAACCTTGTTCAGCCACCACTCATCTTTTGCGTTTCGAGTTAGTCTCCTTATTTGGCTCGTACTCTCCTTTATTTTTTCAGAAGCAGTTGTCTGATTTTCCTTTCGAAGGAGCTGGCGGTGTTTTTCTAGGGCGACTGTCAATGTATTATCATTTTCGTCAAACCAGTCTTCACAGACACGAGGTTTTTGGCCTAAGATCTCAGTAGCCGCATTGATGGTATTTGTAGTTAACAGTTTCCAGCCCTCGTCTAACTGTTCATCTTCGGGGTGTATGCCTGCTGTAAAGGTATTGACAGCTTCCCTGTAATTTGCCAATATTTCAGCAGACTCTAGCTTTTTCAGATGGAGACAGTTAGGCTTAGCCCTGCGAGGTCTACGGCAAGGGCTAAGACGCAAAAATAGTTTTGTAACAACAAGTCGGTGATCCGACCAACAGTTTGCGCCCCTCATTACTCTCGTTACTTTGACATCCGCTATATCCCGTTGACGGACTATAGCATAATCAATAAGATGCCAATGCTTGGACCTTGGGTGCATCCAGGTAGTTTTGTATTTATTTGGGAGTCTAAACATGGTATTGGTAATACCCAGATGAAATTGGGAACAGAGGCTTAGTAACAGTTGCCCATTACTGTTCATGTTACCAATGCCATGTCGCCCTATCACCCGAGGCCAAGCTTCAAAATCACGTCCGACGCGAGCATTAAAGTCGCCAAGAAGCAAAACTTTCTCACAGCGCCGGATTTTAGTCAGCACTTCTGACACTTCCTCATAAAATTTGTCCTTGACGTCATCACTTTTGTCGAGTGTTGGCGAATATACGCTGATAACATTTAAGTATTTATTGTTTCGAAGATGGAAACGTAAGGACATGACACGATCAGAGATAGCAACTGGATGTTCTTCCAACTTAGAGGCTAAAGTAGTTTTAATAGCAAAGCCTACTCCTGACCGTCTAGGCTCAGAAGCTGGTGTGCCTTTCCAGAAGAAAGTGTACCCACCACCACGTTCAACAAGCTCACCTTCGTCAGCTAGATGTGTTTCGCTGAGAGCGGCTATGTCGACGTCATAGCGTTTGAGCTCGCGAGCCACAATGGCGGTTTTACGTTCTGGGCAGAGGTTGTTGGGTCGGTCTAAAAGAGTACGTACATTCCACGCACCAAAAGTCATATTCATCTGCATGTTTTTAGATTTATTCTTATTGCGAGGAATAGCCCCCTCCCCGGCTGAGCGAGGAAAGCAGTGCCTCTCTAAATAAAGCTGCTTTGTCTCAAAGAGTGCTGCCGAACCACACTGTCACCCCGATGCAGTGCTAGAGCGACCACTCTCCTCTCCTTAGGCCACCCGTGTCCAGGTATTAGACCAAGCCCAGGACTTTTTTAAACTCGGAATGACAAAGCCAAGTCAGATGCGCAGGATATATTAAGTTGCATAAGTGTGCGCGCCGTACACAGATGCACCCTCTCCTCCTTACTCCCCTTGACCCAGTGGAACGGAGAACCGCTACGACTGGAAGGGAACAGGACGCAGTATCTGGCAACGATAAAAACTCCTATCGCTACTTTCAGGCCTTCTACAGTTGCCTGGTTGCCTCGCCACTTGAGGTGGATTGCGTTGACGCCGAAGCAACGAGCACTAGCACGGGGAGTGACCGTGCCGACTCGAGGGCCGAAACACGCCGTTGCTACAACAAAGTGTTTCGGCACTCGAGCCCCCCTCTACCAGCCTAGGTTCCTAAGGTGTGGCCGCTGCATGCTATAGCGGCGACCACTAACGACGATCGAATGCGTGCCGCGCGATCTGAGGAGCCTTTTATAGGCGATGTTGCCTCGACCACTAACGACGATCGAATCTTCGTATATTCAACGGGCAGCGTAACGACGCCCCAGAGACGTCCGCACTGTACGACGGCTCGAGCACGACTCATTATCATTTTCATTTAATCGGCCAGTAACAACTAAGTACTTTATTTTGGTAAATTACAGTACAGTGCAACCTTAATATAACAAATATCAATTTAACGATTTTCTCGATTTAACAACAACAAACCTCCTCCTCTTATACGCTCAAACCTAGTATGTTTTAAATAATAACACAAGATTTATTGTTTTGTTTCAGTCGGAAAACAGCAGTGACAACATCACGACAGCTACAGTTGATTGGGTGGTGAAAAAATATCTTCCCTTCTCATTTTTCGATGACGAAGCTACACAAGTATATTTTCGACGTATTTGCCCTAATATGGTGTTTCCTAAAAGGTCTACACTTAGAAGGAAAGTCAAAGAGCGATTTGAAGAGCTCCAATTGAATCTCAAGGAACGACTTCAACAATTATCATCTAAAATGTCTTTTACCATTGATGGGTGGACGTCAATTGCTGGTAGGAGTTACTACGGGGTTACTATTCATTATATAGACAACGAATGGAAGTATCAATCTGTAGTTCTTGATTTTATACCATCACGCGGTCGACATACTGGGGAAGATATTGCAACGATTTTCCATGAATGTTTATTGGAATATGGCATAATTGATAAAATACAAGGTATCACGGTCGACAACGCAACTGCAAATACCAAATTTATGTATGAACTGGGCAAACAGCTGCCGCCACACTTTGATTCAGACAATCAACATTTCCGGTGCTTTGCTCACATTTTAAACCTTGGTGTACAAGATTTATTAAAGACCTTAGCATTACACTGTGAGTCTGACACTAACGCGCAAGATCAGCAGTACGAAGACTATGCAGACGAAACTGAGGATGAGGAAGATGAAGAATCTGCACCAAATATTGCTGACTCGCGTACATCTGTAACAAAGTTACGCAGTATTTCCAGTAAAATAAAAAGAAGTGAGATAGTGAAGAAGAAGTTTCAGTCTGCTTGTGAAGCAGCTGGCGTGCCATCAAATCTAAATGCCATTCTTGACTGTCCAACGAGATGGAATTCCACACATGATATGATTGGATTTGGTTTAAAAGTGAGAGCGGGCATTGACATATTGTGCAGTTCTGTCACCGAATTAAATGATTTTCAAATCACAGCTAATGAATGGCAGGTACTCGAAAAATTACATAAATTTCTAATAAACTTTAAACTTTTAAGTACAAAACTTGGTGGAGACAAATATGTTACATTACCGCTAGTCATTGTATCATTCAATCTCTTGCTAGATAAAATTGAATCCATGGTAAAACAGTTAGATGAGAAACCTAATCGATCTGAAGTGGATGAAAGGCTCATTCTAGCTTTCCAAGCAGCTCGAGACAAAATGCTTAAACATTACAAGAAGAGCAACTGGATTTATTGTACTTCTTTAATTTTAGACCCAAGGCATAAGGCTCAGACTTTTGACCTGACAATGTGGGGGAAGCAACTTAAAACAGAAAGTCTGCGCAAGTTCAATGAACTTTATGAAGAATATAAAAGTCTACACTCACTGAACAAATCTCTGGAATTACCAGAAAAAGAAAATAAAGTATGTGATGAAGATGAAGACGTAATAGACTTTGATAAACTCTATGAATGTCCCTCGACGTCATCTGGATCTTGTCTTCAAGGCTTGGTGATAGACGAGTTGGAGGAGTACCTAAGAAAACCAAGAACTGCCAGCTCGGAAGACATTTTAGATTGGTGGAGGACGCATGAGACAGAGTATCCGATTTTATCGAAAATGGCCCGTGATTTTCTCTCAATACCTGCAACTTCAGTACCTGCTGAGAGGTTATTTTCTAAAGCATCATTAGTAATTAGAAAACATAGAAATAGGTTAAGTGATGAGTCAGCCAGATGGTTACTTTGTATTAATTCTTGGTCAAAAAAAATTATATAAAGTATCATAACCTAATGATAAAGCTGTTGATTTGTGTTGTATTTTATTTTTTATTCAAATAAATGATAAATCGTAAAACTCTTTTATTAAATTTCTTATAAGTTGAGGGTTCAATCTCTTTCTAGACAGATAAGTGTTGTTCTTTAAAATACAGTCAAGTTATTGTAATTAATTTGTTTTTTTACATGTTTTAGCAAATGTAAGCTTATAAATCATAAATGTTTATTAAGAAACAGTTACTTCCATGGAAAACGACATATAGGTCAGTTGATTTTTCGAATTTCTTATCAAATCTTCAGTTATTTATTAATCTGCTTGATCTTTACTATGGCTATGTTAATTTAAGCTCACAATGTTCCAATTCTAATACGTTTTTCTAAGATTTAAAGTAAACTTTAATAAATAGTAATAGACTAATAGGTAATTGCAAGACTTGCAAGACTCTTGCTGCAAGACCAAGACCAAGACCAAGACTGGGAGCGCAAGACCAAGACCAAGACCAAGACCAGGTGTATTGGCGCAAGACCAAGACCAAGACTGGCTAAGTCTCGTCTTGTTCTTGCATTTGGGCAACACTATTCACAGGGTACACCTGTGGCCCCACAGTGCTGAAATTTATATGCATGTATCTTTAGAGCACAAGTATAGGCAAGTCTGAAATCGAGAACAACTGCAAGTTGAATCCTAAAATAGGTAACAACTTTACATGAACTTCCGTTCCCTATTATTTGAATGAAATTGTAGGTTAAGTTACTTAGTTATGTATATTATGGCACTATTTTGATAGTCAAAGATTACAAATAATATTTTATTTTGTTTTTATGGGAGACTCGCGAGATCTTAGTTCAGGGCGAACCACTAGGTAAGAGTGAAGAACTTGACTATTGAACCGCACCAAGTTGCTTCCCTCGATAATTGTCTTAGAAGTTTACTCTAATACACCAACGTGCTGCTCTTACCTTTCCAACTTCAGAGATCTGCAGAAAATCCGGTTATAGCTGTCACTTCCGTATAGGCCTTCGGACAACTGCCGGACAACCAGACGTAACGAAAAGTATCACCCATATTTGGTCGGCATACCACCTTGACGTACCAAACAATTTCCTTCAACTTTCTTTGTTAGCACAAGTGGCACTCACTTCGGGCGTATGTTTTTCCGGACCAGTATAATCTCGGAGTCCAAAGTGAACAGCTTCTTTTTAGGCAAGCGTGCTCCATCTTCGATCACACCATCACTTACCATCAGGTGAGGTATTGGTCAAGGGATTGATTATCACCAATAAAACAAAAGAAAGAAAGAAAGAAAGAAAGAAAGAAAGAAAGAAAGAAAACACATTTATTTGTGACGGTACAAAACACACACAGCACACAAATAAGGTACACACAAGAGAACATATTCATGCACACAAGAACAGGAATACCTAACAAATGTGTGTCTCACAATTACCTAAATATATCTAAACGACCGACGTCACAAAAAGGCGTGCAACTCAGCATTTGTTGTGCTTTTGGCACAACGCTGATCTTCCGTTGGAACCATTTAAAAATAAAGATATCACGGATGCCCGCACAGTACTACAATTACAAAAAATATGAATATATAGATAAATATAAGTTACCACACTAAGAAAATAATAAATAAATAATAATTAATAGCTATATTAAGTTATAACAAAAAAACAAAAAAAAGGCCTTCGTAGATTTATCCCGGCTGGCACAACAATCCCTAAACGTATTTAGCGACTAAATATGCTTAAATTTGACGTATTTGTATGATTTGACAACTTTCTAAATCATACTTAGCCACTAAATACTTTTAGGTCTCGTTGCGCAAATCGCCCTTAGATGCCAATAATGATCATGACGAGAACTAGCTAAAAATAGACAATTGCAATGTAATAAAAACCAAAGTAGCACTCCGGGAGTGCCGACAGAAGTGAAAACCTGAACAATTACGAGATACTTATATACAGAGGTGTCGGTAACTGTAACGGTAATAGTGTTGCGAGTTCAATGGTTTTTTCCCATCTGAAAAAATGCCCAATGTTTTCACTTCATATACAGAGGTGTCGGTAACGGTAACAGCGTCGCGATTTCAATGGTTTTTTCCCATCTCAAAAAATTCCCAATGCGCCTAAAGAAGTTTTCACTTCAAAAAATACTTGACACGAGATACAGAACGGTAACTACTTACAAAATTGAACCACTGACTCATTTAAATAAGTAAATACCTAGGTACACATACATAAAATACAGTAGAAACAGTTCAATCATCAAAATACCATTGCAAACGATCTATAGATAGCTCAACTGCTCCATCAGATCACTACCAGGCGGAAGTGTCTCCAACACTCTGGCTGCATTTCCCCGCTGAATTGCAATGCTTACCTATGCGTTGACTCAGATAAGCGCCAGATGTGAAAATCGATCTTAAAACGACAATTATTATTCAAAGTTAATTTTTTGCAAAATTAAAATCTAAATTGAAACACAGTGCAAAGCACCTTTATGATCGTCAAGCAGGGGCGATTAAATTGCTTCATTACGGTAATTTTTAGCTGAAATTACCTGAAATTGTTAAAATGCCAAAACCAGATCTAAATTATTGTTACTCTTGTGTATTCAGGATAAAAACCATATATATTTTTTTGAATAAAAGTAACTATTCAACAATTTCATCACTAACCTATCTGTTTATTATTAACAATGGCAGTATTGAAATGGTTGCTACTTCTGGTAAGTTAATAGCGCCTAATAGCGGATCATTTGAATGCTATGAAGGCATATAAATTTGGATTGGCTTGATAGTTTCGCAATGAACTACAAACTTCTGAAGATACAGTTTCACTTTGTATTTCATTACATTTTTTGTTAAATAATAAAAATGTTTCGTTCAGTGTTTGTTGTATTCTGTATCTATGCGGCTTTAACGCTTAATTTGGCTAGAGTAAGTATTGCAAAATCCATATTGTTAGTTTGTATGTAAGTTTGTTTGTTTGTTACCTTTTCACGACTAAACGGCGGGATAGATTGAAATGTAATTTATATCCTATTAATAGATTATATCCTCGAGACTCATAGACTATCCTTTGTCTCAAAAAATAATCTTGAAGTGGGTGAAATGGGGGTTGAAAGTATGGGCAATCCATAATTCCTTATGTTAGGTATCTGAAAATTCATATTTAGGCCTTTGGTAAGAAATAAAGAAATGCGGGTTTCAACTTTTTTTGCAAAATCATCCCTAAAGGGGGGGGGGGGGGCTTTGATGAAAGTTGATATATAAAGTACGGGGTTAAAATTATGAGGTATTCTTTAAATTCACTCCCTATGTACCTACCGTTGATATATAGATGGATTGTGGCCGGGATTGCTACTCTTTACCCGACTGCGCAGCAGGAGGGTAATGTGTTTATTGACAAACCACGCGTGTGAAGCCGCGGGCGGGTGAGCTATCATAATTTAGAGTTAACATTTTATAATGAATGAATTAATCATAAATTAGCCACAACAAGTAAAATTTAACATAAAACCCCGTAAAATAACAAAACTAAGAACCATCCCAGTTAAACGGTTAAACTAGTTTTCTATAAAAAAAACCGTATTCAAATCGGTCGATCCGGTTGGGAACTACGATGTCACAGACATACACACAAACAGACATAGGCGTCAAACTCATAACACCTCTCTTTTTAAAAAGAGTTTAAAAACTGTAAGTTACTCATAATATGATTTAACAATTTAACTCTACCTACTGTAATGTAATAATAGGTTGGGGAAAAAGTCTTTTCGCATTATAGTATGTATGAACTTGTAATAAAATATCTTTGGCTATACTATTTGTGTCTGGCTGGTTTTGGTATCATTCAAAGTTTAAATTTTAAAGAAGATAATTCCAAATTCAAATTAGGAAAATGTGTGATGTTTATTTGTTTTTCGTACTGTAAAGATGAGTGAATCTAATGAAGAAATTCGATACATTTTAAAATTTTACTACATAAAAGGTAAAAATGCAACCCAAGCCGCGAAAAAAATTTGCGATGTTTATGGACCTAGTGCAGTGTCTGTGAGAGTAGCACGAATTTGGTTTAAGCGTTTTCAATCCGGAAATTATGATATCAAAGATGCACGTCGCTCTGGTCGCCCTATTACGGATAAAATTGATGCCATTTTTGAAAAAGTGGAGCAAGATCGGCATATCAGTAGTTAAGACGTAGCTGAAGAACTGGGAATTGACCACAAAACAGTTTTGGCGCATTTGAAAAAAACTGGGTACACAAAAAAGCTCGATATTTGGGTACCCCACGAGCTCACTGAAAGAAATCTAATGAACCGTGTACTCATTTGTGATTCTTTAGTACGACGTAATGAAACCGAATCATTTTTGAAGAAGCTGATAACTGGTAAAGTGGATCACGTACGACAAGAACGTGCGAAAAAGGTCGTGGTCAAAGGCCGGTCAGGCTTCACAGACTGTGGCGAAACCCGGGTTAACTCGCAACAAGGTGATGCTGTGTGTGTGGTGGGATTGGAAGGGCATTATTCATTATGAGCAGCTACCACCAGGCAGGAGCATCGGTTCTGAACTCTACTGCGAACAACTGATGAGATTAAAGCAAGAAGTTGAGAGAAAGCGGCCGGAATTAATCAACAGAAGGGGTGTGGTTTTTCATCTTGATAACGCTAGACCTCACACATCTTTAGCCACTCAGCAAAAATTAAGAGAGTTTGGCTGGGAGGTGTTAATGCATCCGCCGTATATTCCTGACCTTGCACCTTCAGATTTCCACCTGTTTCGATCTCCTCAGAATTCTTTAGGCAGTGTCAGGTTAACATCACAAGAGGACTGCCAAAACCACTTGTCGCGGTATTTTGATCAGAAGCCCCAACCTTTCTATAGCAATGGGATCATGTCCCTACCTACAAGATGGCAAAAAGTTATGGAACAAAATGGTACCTACATACTTTAGAAATGTAAACAAACTATATTAAAAACTGTTTTGAATTTTCTTAAAAAATGCGAAGAAACTTTTTCCCCAACCTATATTAATTATATCAGCTCTCTTCAACTATCTATTGATCTATACAAAATCTCTTCAACTATCTTTATTTTACCGTATTTCAGGCGATATCTGACGAAAGAAAAGGGGAAATTAGCAAGCTAGTCGAAAACAAAAGCATAGAGTGCATGAAGGAGAACGGTATAACTGAGGAAGACTTAGCTAACCTGAAGGCTAATAAGAATCCGGAACCGGGGTCCAACATGGGCTGCTTCTTGGCTTGCTTCATGAAGATAGTTGGGCTTGTAAGTATTAGACCTACCTCATCCGGAATGCTTTTCTGAGTTTAGAGACAGTAGTCGACCAACTTTATGCATAGTTTGGTCGACTCCTGCCCGTAAATTAGTAGAGTCTACTCAGCTTTGATAATTCTGTTACTTATAAGTACGTTTTATAAAATAGCGGTTTGACCGGTGAGGACACACACGACTATTACAAAAATGGTAAAAAAGTGTTTAAGACAACTAATAGTGTTTTTGAATACCGCACTCACATATAGTGGAGGTACTTGCTCTTAAATATCAAGGTTTTTAATATTATTATTCCATATTTTTTCAAGCATAATTTTATTAAATAGTAAATAAATATTGCTGATATTTCAGACAGCGCTATCTAGCCCCAAACTAAGCAGAGCTTGTACTATGGGAACCAGATAACTGATAGAATACTTATATACATTTTTTTTGTAAATACACACTTATAATAAATAGAAAAATATCCAGATCCGGAACAATATCTATATATCATTCAAACATTTGTTTCGCGGTGGGAATCGAATCCGCTACCTCCTGGGCCTCAGCCGGATATTCACTCACTGCGCTACGGAGATCGTTGTACGTCGCTTATGGCAAATAAGAAGACGGTCCACCTGATGGGAAGCCGTTACCGATGCAAAGCAAGTAGGTATCTGTGCTGCAGCAGCTGCATCCTTCCCAGCTACAAAAGTAATGCAACTTCCCACCTACTGGTGTTTAAATTATCTGCAAATATCTTCTATATAATGTATTTAATATACTGCAGTTAATATTTTTATTTGATTCTGTATTCCATTTTAACAATGTAAATGACATGTAACTTTTATGTTATAATTAATAATAAAAAAATGAAATGAAATGAATTATCATTTCCGTTTGTTTCCATACAATCCGTTTGTTTAGGCCCACTATGATGCCGAGAGGTTTTGGTACAACATAGTCAAGAATTTTACATTTTCAGATGGATGATGAAGGCATGTTGCCTAAAGAAGTACCAGCACACCTGGCTAAATTGGTGTATGATAACGATGAAGAGGAGCTGAAAAAAGTGCATGAACTTCTAAACGCATGCTCAGCTGGTAAGTTTATGTAAAGTTTATTTATTAAAAGTAAAAAAAATACAAATATTTCCATAAAATACACAAGTATCTACCTAGTAACTTTTTATTTATCTTCTACTAAATTCCTATGAAAATTGAAGAGTTAGATAACTTTCTCATGGATCCCATTATCAGATCTTGATCAAAATATGGGACCAATCCTGAAGTACCCCTTGAAGCGGATATAAATAATACTTACGTTATCACATTGCAAGCATAAAAAAACGCCGGTTAAAGTCTCATATTAATTGTTAATATAATTATTGATCAAAACGGGTATTTATCGCGTATGTACCTTTTTTATTTGTTATCCCGACGTTGCAACACAGCCGAAACCTCGGGATAACAAATAAAAATGGTACATACGCGATAAGTACCCGTTTTAACCAATAATTACACTACAGTTACATTGTACAGTGATCGCGAAAGTTTGAAAAATACTAATTGTTAATAGATATATTTCTTGCTATAGATATATTTTTTAAAAGAAATATATGTAAATATGAATGGAAAAACAGAACGAAGTCTGTTTAACAGTTTTTTTATAAACATGCCTTAAAAGTTTTCTTCGCTCCTAACCACTTTACCGCTCACAAATAACTAGATGATACTAAATTAACATCTTAATTAACATAAAATCTAGGTAGGTAAGGTTAAATCCACCTTGATTTAAAATTATAGTTGACTAGCTGTTTCGCTAGCGGTTTCGCCCGCGTTGTTTTAGGGTGCAAAATACATTATATATACACGTTGACATCCCATTTTTGTCCCATAGGAACTGATTTATGGGATAAAAGTAGCCTATGTGGTAATCCAGGTTAGAATCTACGTACATACCAAATTCCATCGAAATAGGTTCAGACGTTTTGACTTATTGAGTAACAAATAAACAAACCAACAAATAAATAAACAAACATCCAAACTTTCGCATTTATAATATTACTGTGATTCTTCATTTCAAGATTTTGCTTATTTTTTAGTGAACTCCGAGGCTGTGACTGATGGCAAGAAAGGATGCGAAAGAGCGATGTTAGCATACCAATGCAAAAAAGACATTTCGACTCCATCGCATTTGGTAAACCTTACAAATATACCTACCCAAAAGTTGCATTTCGTAGACATTTTTAGTCTTCATACATTAAGGGTGACGTTCGCAACTATGCCTAAACGTATTTAGTGGTTGAATATTATTTATGGAGTTGTCAAATTATACAAATACGTCAAATTTAAACATTTCTTTAAATACGTTTAGGGATCGTTGTGCCAACTAAGCTTAATCACAATTGGTAAACAATTTAATTTTATAAGGTATTAATTAACATCTTGAAGGTATTTTGTTGCAAAAATAATAATTACTAAAAACAATATTTATAAACTATCTATATCACTGATATTTCTTAACATTGGAAAGGAATTACTCTTACAGATGAGCAATAAATAAGCATGTTAAAGTACAGCATATATGAGCCATGCTGTAGCTTTCAGAATCGAAAAAAATCTCTTATGTTCAGTTTCCGATGATTGATCGCTACTTTAGAATAAATCTTCCGCGGTTTTCTAATAAATGACGTAGAACTGGATGAGAAGAGCCGAAGACCGGGCTCAGTGGCGCGTATTGAGAGAGGCTTATGTCCAGCAGTGGACTAATGTGGATGTGGGCTGATGATGATGATGATGATGATGACGTAGAACACAAGTTAGTACCTACATAGTATGTTGCCGGTATATGGTAGGTTGGTGAATGATAAATTTATTCCTAGTGATTATGATGGTGTCTTATAATGTTTCGTTTCATTTTTCAGTACAACATCGACGTATAAAAATACTAAAATGGAATTGGAATGGCTGTAAAAACTACAAAGGCAACTTGGAGCTAGCAATATAAATGTTGAATATTTTAATGATGTAATCTTTTCGCACTAATGATTTTAAATAATAGGTAATACGTTAATTATTCTTGAAAATAAAAATATATACTTGCATATTTTATTTGTCGTCTCAATGTACTTTTTACTTCGGTTTGCATTTTTTTTATTGATGACTAGTTGACCCGCACCGGCTTCGCACGGATTTCAAAACAAAATATAGCCTATTAGTGGTCATGAGTTCAAACAAAAATCCCATAGAATAGCACTTTATCCCCATTTTATTTTCTTTTAAACCACCTCTATATTAGAGCGGAAAACAACAAAAAAATATATATTTAAATCAGTCAAGCCGTTCTTGAGTTTTAGCGAGACTGACGAACAGCAATTGATTTATATATATACATATATATAGATAGGTAGATAAGACAAGAGCTTGACCGCTACTTCACCTGATGGTAAGTGATGGTGTGAGCGAAGATGAAGCTTCCCTAAAAATAATCTGTTCACTCTGGACTTAAATACTTAGACGAGACTATACTGGTCTGGAAAAGCATACGCCGGAAGTGATTCCACTCCTTACTCGTGATATCAAGAAGTATAACTCCCCCTAAACGTAATCAGCGACTAAACATGTTCAAATTTGATGTGTTTGTATAATTTGACAACTCTCTTAATCATATTTAAGCGCTAAGTATGATTAGGCATCGTTGCGCAAGTCACTCTAATTAGGTTTTTTAAGACGACGTCTAATTTCTGAGTACAGTGCAGTTTCCAATATTTGCTACAAATCTTTCAGTCGTGCTTCGAGCAACGATAGTCATCTACACAGACTGCTATGCAATTATTTAGATTTATTATTTATAATTGTGCTTCACCTTGCACAATTCCGTTATCAGGCAATCGTTCTTAGTTTCTATAAAAAAGGACCAATTTGGAGTTCCTTAAACAAGTTGGACAATATACATGATTGGTGTAACATACATATTATACATTCAGTATGTTCCAGGAATATTCATTTATAACTTCAATTAGATAATAGCCACCTAGTAAGATAATCCATTGCTAACACCTTAAAGGGACCGTTCAAGTATTACGTAAGCACTATGGGGGGGGGGTCTATGATTTGCTTATTTTAGAAGACATATGAGGTGGGGATTTCTGGATGGTGATTACGTCAGCAGTAATTATTTACTTTTTACACATATGGCAACCCACACATTGTGTATGCTAAAACCAAACGCATATTCGGGGTTGCGTAACCAATGTTTACGTAAGCATTGGGGGGTAAGAGCTTTACTTACTTTTGCTGACAAGGGTGGGGGGAGGGGGGTGGAGGGTGTTTTTGAAAGTTGGAAATAAACGTCTATTGGCTACGATGACTACTCAGAGAGCTTAGCCAAGTTACATTCGCTTCGAATCGATTAGATTTCTACATAGTTCGTTGTCGATAGATCACGTGATATTTCCATGGCATGTGTCAAATCCCACACATTTTTGGACTTAACGACTAGCATCATCGCTAATCGAATGTAACTTGGTTAAGCCAAGTGAGCATCAGGAGGAGGAGTAGGTACTCACTTTGGTTTACCACCTAAGTGGCTTAAAAACAATTATGCTGGGCAAAGGAATAAATTATCAGCCATAGAACACCACAATAAATGGTTCCAAGCCGTCTCCATTTAATCTTCTACTACGTCGTGATCCAGTAAAATGTAGCCATCATCTTCGACGTGGTCGCAATGCGAGGAGAACCTTTATTTCCATGCGGTTGTCGGTTCTGCGCTTAATATGACTCATTGCCACTTTAACTTGGTAATGACCTTTGTTTGTAGACGGATTTCTTGTTAAAAATATATTTTTGTAAGAACTATTATAACTTTTTTATTAAATGTGTATATTTGAATTGTTACTGCATCAGCTAAGACAAAAAGTCCTAATTATCTAATAAACTATATTAATAATTCATTATAATTGTTGAATAATACGTCGAGTATATAAACATGATGATATAAAACATCTCGAGGTATATGTGTCTTGAATGTAGATAGAAACGTACCTATAGTGAATTATTTAAAAAATAATAGTATCATTTGAAAATAATGCTTCGCTACGCTCTTTTATGTTTTTGTGTTTTAGCCAGTGTCAGTGTAAGTAGCTTTATTAACAGTTTAGTCAGTAGGTATTGAAAAATGTACATATTTTAACTAACAGTGATTTTTTGATTAGTTGGTTCTCGCTATGTGACAAAATGTTTTCTTAATTTCCGATTATTAGTTCCGGTTAGAGTGTTGTGGCGGTGATACTCATAGTTCCACAATAGTTTTGTAAACCTGAAGTATCACATTGCAGGGCAAAGCCTTCCTTCCTCCTCACATAGATCTCTACAGTACCATTTTGGACCAATCCGCAGAAGTCCAGCTCAACCCGCAATGAGTGATAAAAAAATAATATAATACCCACATAAAAATATTTCAGGGACGTTTCAATAAAGAACAGGAAGTGGAACTTCACAAGTTGGTCCTTCCGGCGGCGAAGAAGTGTTCAGAACAATTGGGGATTTCGATGGAGGCCTTCGAAAATCTAGAGAAAACACATGACCCAAAGACTGTCGACCCATGCTACCTAGCTTGCATGTTTAAAGAGCACGGATTAGTAATTATTAACCTAATTTTTTTTTCTACTGTCCCATTTGCACGGCCATCATACTTACATACATTCATACTTGGACTTTTGTTTGAATAATATTTATAGAGATTACATTTCTGTTTTTAATGTTCTATTTTGCGATTTGTGAGACCCCTATCTTTAGGTTACCCCTTGAAGACTTTTATTCCTTAGCAGTAAAAAAATTAATGTCATGATAATTATAATATATTCTCGTTCATTGTTAAAATTTAATTTTTGAAAAGTAAGGGTCCTCCAGGAACTTTCCACCGTTTGTGCACCGTAGAATAGTAACTACTTGCTAAGAAAACTTTCGTATTATTAATAATACTATTATTGTGACTTGTAAATAATTGTGTGTTATATTTATTTGTGTGATAATTTTCAGTTAACTGAAGAAGGGTTGATCGATAAAGACGCTTCAACCGTATTTGTTGCAAAGTTTTTGCAAAACGAGGAAGAGTTTAAGAAAATAACCAAAGTTGGAGACACTTGCTTAGCGGGTAATATAAAAATAAAAAAAAATATATTAAAATTTGTTTATTTTTGTGTGGATTTTTATGTTTTACTTTGGCTTTTATCTATTTCAAATGTTTATAGGTCTAAAAGGCTTCTCCTCTCATCCATTATGATACATGCCTATCTCCTGTTTATTATGAACTAGCATCCGTCAGCGGCTTCGCACGCGTTATTTGTCAACAAAAAGTAGCCTATGTGTTACTCCAGGTTTTAATCTATGTACATACCAAATTTCATCGAAATCGGTTCAACCGTTACGACGTGATTGAGTAACAAACAAACATTCAAACTTTCGCATTTATAATATTAGTGTGATGTATTTTTTTTAGTAAACGACGAAGAATTAACCGGTGAAGATAAAGGTTGCGCACGAGTTAAACTTCTAACAAAATGCATATATGAACACAAAAGTGAAGTAAGTTGTTCTTAATATATATTAATAAAATTACGAATATCTATGCGGCATATTTATTGGAGAATGTGGATGAAAGATTATTCAAAAAAACGGAACAACACAGTACTGAAATATTTAGGTCTAAATAAATACATACATTTTTAAACGAATGTCTAACGTCCTTTCGAAAAATTACATAACTAAACACTCATATTTCCTTATGTTCCGCCATTTTCTGGTAAAATGCTTGGAATGTTGAACGCCAACCCATCGGTGCCGGATCAGCGTGCGCTATTGCATGCGCTTTAACATGAAAGCGTACTGGTGTAGGCGTAGCAAAAACACTGTTCGAAGCTTCGAAACACTACAGCGGCTGCGTGCTTCACCCAGCTAGTGCTAATAATTTCTGATTAAAACGGGTATTTATCGCGTATGTACCTTTTTTATTTGTTACCCTGACGTTTCGGCTGTGTTGCACCAGCCATGGTCACGGGCGGACTGGAGTACTTGGAGCTACGGTCGATCAGTTTTCGATCGCAAAAGTTTAAATAATACTAGTGCTGTAATGATCAGGCGCTGTATATGTTCAATTAACAGGTGAAAAGTCCCTCGTTTTCCTCGATTTATGTACATACTTACCTACTATGTCTTTTGTTTCAGTACGACCACGAATAAATTCAGTTGGAAGATTACAACCTTGGATTCCGGAAAATATTGATTTCAATCAAAATAATAATTTTTTTATATTTTTTATTATTCCACACTATGTACTTATTCATAAAATATATGATAGTTTATCGGTTTTTTTTTCACTACGAAAAGATTTTCGAAAGTTACAGTATCTGGTCAGGTCAGGTTCTAATAACAATCAAAGGTTTCTTTCTCCATTCGGTTTAATGGTTATCTTCTTTACAGTCTGACACCGCAATCACGACAAATATTTCACGACGAGTACGATGTGTTTTAAATTAAAACACATCGTATTAACTGATTTTAGAGATTGGTTTAATACCATACATTTCCAATAAACAATTTTATTGTTAATCGGCGGCGCCTTTGCGCCGATGCCGCTTATTCAGTTAAACAGGTACCTACTTACATGATGAATGAATATGATTTGTTTACTTATTGTATTACTTATATTATAGTTTGGAGCTAGATAGCGCTGTGTGAAATGTCCACCCATATTTATTTGATTTATTTATTGTTGTCATTACGAGAAAGAACATTTTACAGTCAAATAATCAAAATCACGACATTAGTCATCAGTCAGAATTTTGCCATCAGTATCTACTATATACCAAATTTCACGATGATCGGATTAACGCGTCGAAAGTTATCCTCATACAAACATACATACATACATACAACGCCGATTTTTCCAAGTTGATTTGGAGCTCTTGCTTTGCTCGATCAATAATCTTAACAATAGTACTCTTCTTTGTAGGTATATGGGAATATGGAGTAGGTTTTTATGGGCTAATTAAGTAGATAAGATTTATTGGAGTATGCATGTCTTCGCGTTTTAGTGGTGGGTTAACTCTTGAGAGAGTGTAGGGAAATTTGATGGGGGAATAGGGGGATAGGGGCGTTACAGGTGCAGTGCAGGCCGCACACGATCCATCTCTCCGAAAATCTATGGGGAGGCATTTCTAAAGAGTGGACCTCCAATAGCTAATCATGGAAGTTCATCTTTGTATTGTAATAACCTAAATTTCAAAGTCATCAAATAAATATGCAATTATTTTTATTCTTTATACGCATTATAACACAATTTATATTTGAGTTATGCTGTGACTCGTACCATGGCTTTACGGCCCATTTGGTCCGAATCGGAGCATTGCAAAAATTGTGATATTAACATGCTGCGATTCGTCCCACGTTCTAATAGTAATTAGACGCAGTGCTGTTAGATACAAAAGTGTTAGGTTAGTGAAACATTAAAAACATTGCGTTTGCTTTAAAATGGGTTATTACTAATTAAATCTTTGCAAAAAAAAAACTTATATCTAATAGGTAATTATTAGTTATAATAGTTATTTAATCGTTTTAATAGTCATAATTAGGATTTGTTTGTCATCGTAGTTTAAACGCCGTTTGGGTTCCATTACAGTTTCTTTATTCATCAATGATGAACTGAAAATAGAAATTAAATAATTAGCGACATATTGATCACCCTTAATCATCAGTCGAAATACATCCGTTGATGGGTGTTATCCTCCTATTAAATAGAACTTACTTAAAAATAAAACATATTAAAACACAATCGTCAGTAGGCACCACTTTAACTTGTTGATTTAAATAAATATAAGTATGGCTGGACATTTCACACAGCGCTATCTAGCCCCAAACTAAGCAGAGCTTGTACTATGGGAACCAGTTATCTGATAGAATACTTATATACTTTTTTTTTGTAAATACATTAGTACTTATAATATATAGATTTAAATGCGTAAGAAGATGGCAGCACTTCACTTGGCGTATCATATTTGTGTAGATATCAGTTTATTCGCTCAAAAACGGCCACGCCAGAAGTTATTCGCTATATTTCTTTTATATGTATAAATAAGACAAACAATGCAAACAGTATGAACGCGTTTTCGTACATTTTTCCGTTTTTAGTCATACATCTAAGGACTTAAAAACGCAAATCATTTGCATCGACCACCCACACTTGGTTCGATCACTGGTTGATGAAGCAAAAAATTGAGTATTTTGCCGATAAAGTTCATATTGTGGATGATATGTGGTATTTGCAAACAATCAAATATTTGGCTAAAATGGAATACGCTAGGGAAAGTGAAATGCTGCCATTACGAGTATGTGATTTGCAGTGGCTCTACCACTGGAAGAACACAGTACACGTAAACACTCTCTACAATTTTGACGACCTCCGTGGCACCCTGGGCGAATAGTCGGCTGAGACGCAGGAGGTAGTGGGTTCGATTCCCGCCGCGGAATAAATGTTTGCACGATCTACAGATATTTGTTTCGGGTCTGGTTGTTTCTCTATATATTATAAGTACGTATTTACAAAAAAAAGTATTTAAGTATTCTATCAGTTATCTGGTTCCCATAGTACAAGCTTTGCTTAGTTTGGGGCTATATAGCACTGTGTGAAATGTCCAGCATTATTATTTTATTAATTATGCTCTTTGAAGACTCTGTGGCTCAGTGCTCCCGACGCAAAACGGGAACGTTCTTATAAATTTGCCAGGTGTGTCTGTCTGTGGCATGGTAGCTCCCACATGGATGGATCTATTCGGATGCGTCTTTTGTTTAAATAGGAAGCTCGTTTAACTGCGGTGCTAAATTTAGTAATAATTAACATAATGATGTGTCAGACAAAACATTGTGTTGTTTAAATGTGTTTTACCTTTATAGAGTGGTTCATCTTGCAATTGAATGCCAAGAGCGCTCTGTCACAGCCTTTCTTCCCATCCGTTACAGGCTTGGAGTTCACTGAAAGAATGAGTAATACCTTTAGACAAGTACCTAGCAACTATCTTACATGTCTGGGACATAATAATGAATAATCTGAGAGGTGCCAGGCAAGCCTACTCCATCTAAAATCCTATCCCAGGCAACGTCTCCCAAATAATACTAAAACTTGCAAAAATATTATAAACCCATCTTCATTTGATAGATTTAATTAAAAATTGTTCTTTTTTAGGGTGGAAAGTGCTACCAAGATTGCCATAAAATAAGAAGGAGGCATAATACACCCCAAGTACCTACATAAACTATTTAAACAAAGTTTCCATATAATCGTTACTTCGTTACTTTGTCGCCGATTACCCAAATAAATAGGAAGTATGATGAATATCTTAACTGACGTCGGGACGGTACTGATTTCTCCTGACATGTCCAACTGAGTCTCTGGTATTAACATCGCAATAATCGTACGCTTTGGGGAGTAGAAACAACCTCTTGTGACCTCCATCATCCCCATGGTCACACCATCACACGCCAAACTTACGCGCTATCTAAACGCTTGTTCCAATACTTGTCAAACAGATCCGGTCTATCTTACAAGCTAAAAACATTGGAAATAACCAATATACGCCGAATATAGTATTTTTACGATTTTTAATCCGTGCGATGGAATAACAAAAACACTCACCAACGATGTTTTTCTGACGGCGTCTGCAAGTCAATTGCTAGGCTAGGTGTACTTATTATAACGATATTGCATTCGCGACTCTCTTTTAATATAACAACCATCTTACCCGTGGCTAAGCAAATGTCGAGGTAATCCTGGATTTTCTTAATTTCATCAACGTCATCATACAAATATTTATTCATTTTGGCTGGTGCTGCTGCATCCAACATGCCTTCATCATCCATCTGAAAATAACAATACATTTACAACAGATGAAGGATTGCAGGATATGAAACATGTAAAAAGTAATCCAGAAATGTCGAGTGCGACATAATTATGAAATTCTAAGACTAGTAAGATTCTATGCTCTTGCTACAGAGTGAATTGAGACTCATGCGTATTTTCCTAGCATTTAGTTACACAAAAGATAAAAATCTATGCTTGGGTAACAAGCAATACAGGTTACAGGCTGAGTAACAGCTCAGAGCAAATATTAGGTCTTTACCTATGAAATTGCCGTTTTGTATGGAATAAGTGAAAGTACTTATTTTTTTTAATTTTTTTATTTCTGTTATTCAAAATAATCACCCATGCAATCGACGCATCTTTGCCAACGCATTGGCAGTTTATTGATGCCCTTCTTGTAAAAATCAGCTGGACGGGAGGCAACAAACTCTTCAAAGGCATTTTGTACTGCCTCTCGGGAATTGAATTTTTTACCCACTAAAAAGTTGTCTAAATTTTGGAAAAAGTAATAGTCGGTAGGTACAAGGTCGCTGAGTATGGCGGATGAGGGAGAGCTTCCAACCCCAGCTCTTGCAGCTTGAAGACTGTCTGTTGTGCAGTTTGGGGTCGCGCGTTGTCGTGAAGGAGCAGTGGGAACGACCGATTGACCAAAGCTGGTTGCCGATGTGCAAGCTTCTTCATCATTGTCTCCAGTTCTACACAGTACACATCTGCAGTAATGCTCATGCCGTTTTGTAAAAAGCTGTGGTGAATCACACCCGCACTAGACCACCAAACAGTGACCATCACCTTTTTAGGGGTCATTTTTGGTTTAGGGCATTGCTTTGGTGCTGAACCAGGATCTAACCAACTTGCTGAGCGCTTTCGATTGTCGAACAGAATCCATTTTTCATCGCACGTAACAATTCGGTTCAAAATTCCTTCATTTCTTTGCCTATTGAGCAGCGCGAGGCAGGTTTCGACGCGTACGTTGCGCTGGCGATCGTTAAGTTCGTGGGACACCCATCTATCAAGTTCTTTTACCTTGCCTATTTGTCGCAAATGGATCAAAATTGTTTTGATGCTAACATCAAAAGCTGCTGTTAGCTCAGCTGTAGATTAAGTTTCGTCAGCTTCCACAACCGCCTTTAATTCATCATTGTTGACCAAAGTCTCCGGACGACCACGAGCTTCATTTTTCAACCGGAACCGGGAAAACCAATAACGGGTTGTGCTTTCGTTTGTACAGTTCTCTCCGTAAACGTTTTTGATGTTACGTGCCGTTTGTGTCGCGTTGGTGCCACGACGGAACTCATATTCCATAATTACACGAACTTTTAAAGTATCCATTATGACGAAAACTGTTCAAATGTTATGAAAATACAACGCTAATCAATAAACAAAAGACTGAGTTTGTAAAAAGAATGTCATGTTTTTAAAACAAAATTAATTTGAATTTAGAATACAAAGCCATTTCCAACTTTTTTTCTATTTGAAATGACCAGTACTGAAGAACGGCAATTTCATAGGTACCTATTATATACATATACTAACCTTACTATACTTATGTTTATACTTGCACTGAGGTTACAGACCTTGCTTGACGCCATAACAAAGCAACAGAAAGAAATCGAAAAACGTTTTTTTCTCTTTTATTCGCATCTTAAAAAGAGTTTTGTCGCTAGAAAAACTTTGTATTCATCGCTGCAAAAATAATCGACTGCTGACTGAAGCTTTTTAGTGTTATAGTGACAGTAACTTACAATGCCAACTTTTTTCTGGAAGCAGGCCATAAAGCAGCGGCTGTTGGGCCCATCAGCCGGCCCTACGTTAGTCCTAATGTTGTTGATGTCCTCCTCAGTAATTGAGTTGTCTTTAAGGCATTCCATTGCAATTTCTTGGAATTCTTTGTGTATCTCAGCTATTTGTTCGTCAGTAAGAGCCTAAAATTCAGTGTTATAAAATTATAAGTAAATTTCCTATTGTTTCTGAAATGCAATTGAGCTGATACAATTTTTAATACTTATACGGTCAGGCACCACAACCATCATTTTTTTTATACCTGGAGATGGAACAAGCATATGGCCGACCTGATGTTAAGTGGTAACCATCGCCCATAACAAAGTATTGCCTCAGGTCACGCACCTTAGAAACGGGCCCTACGATGCACTGCCCTGCGTCCATCAATTTAAGGCATACAGGTGTAAAGCATCATCATGTCTGTAATTTACCGGCAACCACAGTAATGCTGCCAGGGGTCAGAAATAGGCACGGTAGTAGTATTAGTGTGATCCTTGATGGGTTAATTAACAGAGAGAATATACAAGTATTCGCATATCTCATAAAACGATCATTAAATAACTAAAAATTGTGCTTTATGCAACTTGGAACTTAGCATTTATAGAATCCAAAAATGAAAATCCCCTACTCTTTAACGAGTTTTAAAGTATGATCCGAATGTACTGAAGTTATTATAACCAGAAGTTCGCCCCGAACTTAGACCTCACGAGTCTCCTACTAAAAAAAAATATTTGTAATCTTTGACTATCAAAACGATATAACTTGACCTAGGGTATAACCAAAAAACTTGACCTACGGTTTCATTCAAATTACAGGTAACGGAAGTTCATGTAATTTGGTTATCCTTTTTTGGGGTACAAATTGCAGTTGTTCTGGATTTCAGACTTTTCCCTATATTTGTGTCACTTAAGCTACACGCATACCAAATTACAGCACTGTGGGGTCTCTGGTGTATCCTGTGAATTTTGTCAAAGTTCAGTTTTTGTTATGGCTAATAACTCAAGAACTATAAGAACTTTACTAAAAATAAAATCGGAGTCTAAATGTACTAATGAAGACTTGACTTGACACTTGACCTAATAATCCCATTTTCATTTTTTTTACCCCTTTTGAATCCCAATATCTCAACAACCCCCCACATTTTTAGCTCATTTAGTCACACCAAAATTGTGCCATCACTACCTACCTACTCGTATGTATCAAATTTCACGATGATCGGATCAACGCTTCGAAAGTTATCCTCGGACAAACAAACATACATACATATACTCATACAACGGCGATTTGCCCAAGTTAATTTAGAGATCTCGCTTAGCTCGATCAAAATTTTGATAGTTGATAGTACATCCCTTTCAAATGATACCTCACATAATGCAAAAACCAAAGGACATATGTATTTTCACATATTTTTACACCAACATAATTTCACCGATTACCGATCTACAGATTCATTTACAGTACAAGTCGGGGCAGTCAGGTTATACTTTCTTATGCGTATATAGTCGGGGATTTTGCATTTCTGGGTTTTGATAAACTTTAAAATTAAAATAGTTTTGGAAATATTCTATATTGTACAGTTGCGGAATAATCGGAAACGCCCTATCCTGCTCTCGATTCCAGATTCACTACATAGATATAGTAGTGAACATAAAAATAAATTTTTATTATTTCAAGGGACCTAAAACACCATCTTCTAATATATAAAATTCTCGTGTCGCGGTGTTTGTTGCCAAACTCCTCCGAAATGGCTCGACCGATTTTCATGAAATTTTGCTCATAGTTCATCTGGATCGCCACTTGGTACTTCTGCCAAGGTACTTACTCTACTCTCTCTCTCTTCTCTCTCTCTCTCTTGGTACTTACTCTAGCCATATACAGCGTTAAAGTCGCATATATACAGCATACCACAAACACTGAACGAAACATTATTTGGAATTTGATAAAAAATAATCAACCGAAAACCAAACAGAACCTGTATTTTTAGAAGTTTGTTACTATTTGTCAAACTATCCATCAGTCCTAACTTATATACCATAATGACATCCAAATGATTCGCTATTAGGTGTTATTAAGTTGTACCAGAAGTAGTAAACATTCCAATATCGTCGTTTGTAAAAAAAAAGATTTTGACAAGGCCGTACTGGCTTATCTCATGATAGATATGCTTTCTGTGGGAAATACCAATCTTAATTGATCGAGCGAAGCGAGATCTCTTAATCAACTTGGGCAAATCGGCGTTGTATGTATGTTTGTTTGTCCGAGGATAATTTTCGAAGCGTTTATCCGATCATCGTGAAATTTGGTATGTAGGTAGGTAGTGATGGCATAATTTTGGTGCGACTAAATGAGCTAAAAATGTAGGGGGTTTGCTGAGATATTGGAGTGAGGGGTAAAAAAAACCGAAATGGGACTATCCGGTCAGGTGGCAAGAAAAGATCTTTGTGAGTACATTTTGACCCCGTTTTTATTTTTAGTTTAATCCTTGTACCTAGTTTTTAAGTTATTAGCCATAATAAAAACTGAACTTTGACAAAATTCACAGGATACACCAGTGACCCCACAGTGCTGAAATTTGGTATGCGTGTAGTGACACAAATATAGGGAAAAGTCCAGAATAACTGCAATTTCTACCCCAAAAAAGAATAACCAATTAACATGAACTCACCTTTTTTATTTATTATCCCGACGTTTCGGCTGTGTTGCAACAGGCGTGGACACGGGTTGACTGGCGTTACTTGTAATTTGAATGAAACTATAGGTCAAGTTAGTTGGTTGCGCATTTCGTGTTATTATTTTATTAGTCAAAGATTAAGGCCGGCTTGCAAATCGATCCCTAAACGTATTTAGCGACTAAACATGTTTAAATTTTACGTACCTATTTGTTTGACAATAGCCACTAAATACCATACCATGGGTGAGGTTTACACATGACTGAAGAGGCGAGATAACGCGGAAGTTGAGGAACGAGAAGGTACACCCAGCACTGGGTGGATAAGGGCTGGGTTTAAAGATAAGTGCTACGAGTTTTAATTTACATAATTATCTTAATTTATAAATATATATATTTTTTGCAAATGATCATTATTAATGAGCTCATTAAGGCTTGAAATTGATCTTAAAACAATCTTTCTCAGTAGTTAAAAATCCATTCTAGTATTCATAGTTAGAAACGGAAGCTCTGCATGTTTCCACAATTTTCAATTGGTTCATTCATTTTTTAAAGTTTACGCTAATAGTCTCCTGAAATAGTATCGCATGGTCGATTATTATAAAAATAAGAGTGGATCACTGATAAATGGTCCAATTTAAATAATATTGAATAAATGACCATCTATTAATGTTCACACATCACAGAAGTGACTATACACCATTTTATTAGCTTATTATCAAGTATTCTAACACCGGATGTAATTTTCAATGAATGTTTTCATACTACATTATATACATAAACTATGGAATATGACAATTCATACGCTCCGTGCCTGACTTGACTGCCTCTGTGGCGCAGTGGGCGTATAACCGGCTGAGACGCAGGAGGTAGCGGGTTAGATTCCCGCCGCGGAACAAATGTTTGCATGATCTACAGATATTTGTTTCGTGTCTGGGTGTTTTTCTATATATTATAAGTATGTATTTACAAAAAAAAAGTATATAAGTATTCTATCAGTTATCTGGTTCCCATAGTACAAGCTCTGCTTAGTTTGGGGCTAGATAGCGCTGTGTGAAATGTCCAGCGATATTTATTTATTTTATTTATACATATGGAGCTCTATATTTTACACTAGCAGACCCATCCCAGCTTCGCATGGATTTTTGATAAAGTAAATTATACCTTCAAGGATAGTGTAGCTTTCTATCAGTGAGTTCCAGTAGTTCCAGAGATTACCCATCACATCCGAACAAACAAACTAACATACTTGACCTCACTATAAATTAGTATAGATTATTTTTAAGAAAAACATATATTATATGTGTTTGTTTACAAACTTAAAATAGTAATTATGGACTATCATATCAAAAAATGACTGGACCGTGCGTCTCTCATAGGTTTGATAGCATCACTTTCGTTTTTGACAGCTTATGTTCAGACAGCGCCATCTATTACGCTAGATGGAACTAGTTTTTCCATCTAGCGTAATATATGGTAAAAACCCTCATTTGAGATGATTATAAAGCGCCTAGTTGCTTCAGTATTAGGCCGGGAGCACCTATGTCTGATTTTTTTCCGATTGCCATCGGATTGTGTTCACTCGATACAATTCAGATTCGTTTAAGACTTTTATAAACACAGTCGATGAGGATTCCTTATTTACTAGTGTTTGCCGTGGAAGAAGAGAAGAAGGAATTAATTAATTCTCTATTAATTGGAACAAACCAAGAGTAATTTTTAATTTGAAACCGACATCGTAAATCCGTTTCCCACTTGGATGAAATAGAAATAGAAACTTATTTGACACAACACAAAATAAAACAAAACCACAAAATAAAATGGTGAAATACGCGCAAGTTTGCAGCCGAACTCTGCTCATTTCCCGCGCCTCTCGCCGCTCCGCGCCGATGCCGACGAGGCGGGGCTCGAAATGATTCGCTAAGTTACCTATACCTATAGGACTGCGTAAGTCCGACCTCTGGTGCAAATGATGAAAGAATGAATGAATGAAAACACTTAATTGTACACGATATTAATAAAGAAAATACAAACAAAATAGAAAACACAAAGCAAATATTACGGTGGTCTGATTAGAAGCCATCTCTTCCAGACAACCTTTGTATATCAATTATCTGATCAAACGTGTTCAATCTTCGAACAAACTTAAATATATTTTGACGCCTTTCGGTAGTCGGTTCAGCAGATATAGATGTTGATAAGGGACCCTTTAAAGTTGCTGTTTCTTAGCAACTTTGGATTGGAATAAAACCTTAGGTTTATTATCTTGAGAAGATTAGATTGAGAATAAAAACTATTTATAAAATAAAATCTTTTCTAACTACACACATCAAAAAAGTCTTAGCAACAGCTACAAATTTTGAATATTTTTAAGTTTTGTTCGAGCGAAGCGAGATCTCCAAATCAACTTGGGCAAATCGGCGTTGCATGTATGTATGTATGTTTATTTGTCCGAGGACAACTTTTGAAGCGTTGATCCGATCATCGTCAAATTTGATACATAGGTAGGTAGTGATGGCACAATTTTGGTATGACTAAATGAGCTAAAATGTTGAAGGGTTGTTGAGATATTGGGGTTCAATAGGGGTAAAAAAAAATGAGACTATTAGGTCAAGTGGGACGTCAAATGAAAGGTATTCATTATTACATTTCAACCCTGTTTTTATTTTTAGTTTAATCCTTTTAGTTTTTGAGTTATTAGCCATATTAAAAACAAAACTTTGAAAATTTACAGGGTACACCAGTGACCCCAAATGCTCAAATTTGGTATTCGTGTAGCTTTAGTGAAAGCAACAGTCTGAAATCCAGAATAACTGCATTTTGTACTCCAAAAAAGATGAGCCACTTTATAAGAACTCCCGTTATCTGTAATTTGAATGAAACTGTAGGTCAAGTAAGGTGGTTGATTATTTCGTGGCACTATTTTGATAGTCAAAGATTACGAATAATATATTTTTGTTTTTATGGGAGACTCGTGAGATCTCAGTTCGGGGCGAACCACTAGTATAGATTTATTTTAAATTATTTCTTTTCTTTTTAAATTAAATGATATTTCTATGTTGTATTTGTATATTAAACTCGATATTTTTTTTTAAATGTTTATTTACAAATAAAAGTTTGCTGTGAATCTGGGTGCAATTTTGTAAGATACAATAATGGGAAAAATAAACAAAAATATTACTTCTGCGTTAAATTATAACCTTTTGGGCATTTAAATTAAATCTAATACTAATAATCATAATAATAATATCTAATAATGTTTCCTCCTCGGTTGTTTAAAACTTGTCGGCAACGATTCTGCATGGAGTCAATTAGGTTATTGATTTCCTCTTCCGGCAATGGGTCCCAGTGGAACGAGATTCGTCGCAGAACAAAATTGGGTCCCATCGTTCTTGCGGCCATAGCACGCGTGGTCTGCACCATTGAATACGACGAGCTCGATTTCCGTGACGGATCTGTGGGCATCTGATTGGACCACGTGCACGTAGACCATACTCTCCGTGGTAATATGACTACGCTCCATTACACAGTAAAAACTCGTGGACAACACACAACAAAATTCGCAACACACAACCAATGATTACTGCGGTTATAATTTTTTTTTTCGTTGAATTATAAATAAAACCGCATCTATGAAATGCCGGTGAAATGGAAAAAAAATTGTTTTTAATGTTTAAAAACATAATTCTATGAAAAAAATAATACTTAAAAAGTTATGTGTTGCTGAGACTTTTTTGATGTGTGTATTTAGAATGTTCACTAAATCATAAGAACATTTCCAAGGATTTTAACAAGTGGGATCTCGCACCACACTCACAAACTGGGAAACTGTCACACCTTCCTCAGAATGGAATTAGGTTATGTAATAATAATTAACCTAAATATCAAGTTTCACCTTATGGAACCATGAATTTTTATTTTAGATCGGTCGACCAATATTCAAAATGATTATCTAGTACCTAATCTACCATTAAATATGTATGTAAAATTGGTACTAATGGAAAAGTACCAATATAGGTAGAAACACCAGCTACCTACATTACTTCTAAGTTGATCTCTAAATGATTGAATTGACACGTTTAATTTTATTCTCTAAATTATTAATGAAAATTGCATCCGGTGTTGAAAATTACATAATAACGAGTAAATCAAGGGCATATGGTTACCACTTGGACATGTGACAGGTGTCCATTGCCATGTACTTAATGTATTTTTTATCTATTGAGTCAACAAGGTACCATTTTATTTATTTGCTGGTTCCTGTTATGCATACATTCCGCGATAACTATTTCAAATGGCTCTATCAGCTTAAAATTCGAAATCTGTTTGATTTGAGTAGTAAAAGTGAAAGGGCTCGCCTGGAGAAGTACTACCACCATACCTATTTCTGCCGCCAAGCAGCATTGCTGTGTTTCAGTTTGAAGGGTATAGTTGCCGGTGAAATTATAGTCACCTGTATGCCTCAGTGCATTGTAGGACACATTTGTAACGTGCGTGACCTACGAGGCAATTATCGATTATAGGCGATGGTAACCATTTAACATCAGTTGGGCCTACACTTGTTCTATCTCTTCAGTATAAAAAACGTAGAATTGGTGGAAATAATAGGTTAATGATAATAACGAATGAATAAAGAACGAAATTCTGTACTTTTCTTACTATAAAATACGCACAATAATCAGTTTTACGAATTCAAATAGTTTAACTCGCTTCTAGCATCTGTTTTTCTATATATTACAATTCTCGATATTCCAAGTGAACAGATTATTCTAGGAAAGTGGGCTTCATCTTAGTCTACAGCATCATCTTTAATCATCATGTCAATATGGATCATGATAATAACTACCTATAATTAACAATTTCAATACAAACAGAAATAAAAATGAAAAGATATATTTGACACGACTTACAGAAATACAATACGAGATAGCAGAATAGCCTAACATTGACCACTGGCTCAATTAAGTAGGTACACATACATAAAATACCAGACGTCGAAGATTACAAATAATAAATAATAGTTAAAATAACTAACATACACGCTTTTGTAGATAACCGAACTAAAAAGTAGAAAATAGTCTATATATCTATCTACCCGTTTAGGGATATGGGATTGGAGTGGCACCACACTCTTTATGTACTCAACTTTATGTAAAACTTTATTTGATCGAGCGAAGCGAGATCTCCAAATCAACTTGGGCAAATCGGCGTTGCATGTATGTATGTATGTCTGTTTGTCCGAGGATAACTTTCGAAGCTTTTATTCGATCATCGTGAAATTTAGTATATAAGTAGGTAGTGGTAGCACAATTTTGGTGTGAATCAATGAGCTTAAAATAATGGGGGGTTGTTGAGATATTGGGGTTCAAGAGGGGTAAAAAAAACCAAAATGAGACTATCCGGTCAAATGGCACGTTTAATAAAAGGTTTATGTAAGTACATTTTGACCCCGTTTTTATTTTTAATTTAAACCTTGTAGTTTTTAAATTACAAGCCATAGTATAGACTGAACTTTGACAAAATTCACAGGCTACACCAGTAATCTCACAGTGCTGAAATTTGGTATGCGTGTAATTTTAGTGACACATATATAAAGAAAAGTCAGAAATCTAGAATAACTGCAATTTCTACCCCCAAAAAAGTAAAACCATATGCTATGAACTCCCGTTACCTATAATTTGTATGAAACTGTAGGTCAAGTTAATTGGTTATTATTTCGTGGCACTATTTTGATAGTCAGAGATTACATATATTATTTTTTTGTTATTATGGGAGAATCGCGAGATCTCAGTCGGGGCGAACCACTAGTGTATTATGTATGTACATTATGTATAACTTCATGTATTATGTATGTACTTTATGCATAACTTTATTACTATTTTTATGTACTCAACTGTTTATGTTGCTCAACAATGTCACTGGATAAAGATTGCTTACAAAATTGTTCCCGTAAAACCACTTTATGCCAGCTACGGTGGTCACACACATTTATGACAACAATTTTATTTATCTGTTTATTACCAACTATCTTTTGCCATCGACTTCGCCCGCGTAGTTCTGGGGTGCTAAAATCCATATATTAACGTTGACGTCTCATTTTTATCCCATGGGAGCTGATTTATGCGATAAAATGTAACCTATCTGGTAATCCAGGTTATAATCTACGTACATAGCAAATTTCGCTGAAATCAGTTGAGCCGTTTCGACGTGATTAAGTAAGAAACAAACAAACAAATAAATAAACAAACATCCAAACTTTTGCATTTATAATACTAGCTTCCGCTCGCGGCTTCGCACGCGTGGTTTTCCAAATAAAAGTAGGTAGCCTATGTGTTAATCTACGTAAAAAATAAATAATAATGTTATAATCTACGTAAATACCAAATTTCATCGAAATCGCTTCGACGTGATTGAACATCCAAACTTTCAAATTTATATCAATTTGTATTCAAATAATATAGTGTGATGACAGTATTGAAATGGAACAACCATTTCAGTATTGCCATCACTTCTGGTACAAGTTAATAGCGCCTAATAGCGAATCATTTGAATGGTATGAAGGTATATAAAGTTTGGATTGGCTTGATAGTTTGCCAATGAGCTACAATCTTCTGAAGATTCAGTTGTTCATATATAATCAAAATGTTTCGCTCAGTGTTTGCGGTAGGCTGTATCTATGCAGCTTTGTCTCTGTATATGGCTAGAGTAAGTATTGCAATTTCTACAAAAATGTAAAGTTAACA